>CM036881.1:49595488-52394270 GCA_020796165.1 Pantala flavescens
ATACTCTTGCGTGTACGTCAGAACATATTTCAAAGATTATTTGTTGGTAGATTCGATGTCTATAGTATTAGTTTAGAGGAAGATAACTTCATAATTAGTACGAATAAGCGAATCTTCATAATTAATGAATACGATCAGCAAGAGCCCATTTTCACCGTTCAAATCTCGTTATCTGGTTTACTTTTTATACGTTTTATTTCTCAAGTATGACTCTGCTTTTGTTTCTTATGCAGTATCTCTTGATTATACCTTTTGAATTTTCTACCCAATTATTCGTAGGGAACTCTGTATACGCCCCTAAGATATTATGTTACCCACTCCACGAGATTTTCTTGTCAGAAGTAAATTTTAAAACCGAGTTTATCTTGAAATTATCATTGAAATTAATTATTTTTCTTCTAAAGTCGCTTTATTATATAATGTATATAAAGAGTAAAAATATGTTTTCGTAAAAAATGTTTACGTTCGTTACCACCCACTTTAGTTCCTACCCACTCGTAAACTTGAAAATATTGTTGGATTATCTTTAAATATTATCAGTAGATCAGAAGTCGACGAAGAATAACTTTAAGTACGTATAAGTGATATCAAATGTTTGTTCTATATCTGCGTATACACCCTGCCTTTAACTACACCATGAACTTGTTGACCAGTGGCAGGAGGTTTTAATAATGTTATGTTGGTGATTGTGTGTATGTAATATACTATTTTCGCTCAGTACGAGGAAAGAATGAATTTTTAAAGCGGCTTTTCTAAAAATCTGTTCACTTTTTTTCCTTGTATTATGTAGATAAGGGAACTATATCGTGTTCACTATATGGAGAAGGTACTTTTTCTATGTTTGGCAAAATAATCTACATGCAAATATTGTCTTCAAGCAATATCTTGCAATAAAAATTTAAATAAATGTCGAGGGTTATGGTAACTACAATAGCTTCTCTTTTTTATTTTGACACGCCTTTACAGTATTGCGGAGTAAGGGAGATTTGCTTATATAAAAAAATCACCTCATAATCCACATCATCGGTCGAAATATCAGAGACCGGCTGTTCCTATCTTTCCGAAAACGGGGTCAATCTATCTGTACTCGGACGATCATTTCTAAGAACTTGCACTTAACATTCAGTTTCTGGTAACTATACGTAAATTCGTTTCCAAAATATCGAAGGTCAGGAGAGAATCCTACATTTTACGGAAACGTAAGCGTTCGAAGGCTAATGTCATCCTCCCCACGGCATTCAATGTCGTCTACATACCGTCCTTCCGCCTCTCCATGTGAATGGGCTGCTCGCTTTCTCCTAGTCTTCATAAGGGCAAACTCGGGCAGATCTTCTTTCCTTCGTCTTAGATGGACTTTCCGGAGCTTAGGGAATGCCTTTGGTAAGGACCTGCCATGCCTTCGATACCAGGGCGTTTGTTAACCCGGAGGAAATTGGGTTGTTTCTGCAACTATTACACATTCATTTATTCTTTATCATTGTTTTATTACGGTTGTTTTATTGGATGTCTAGTGAAAAACTGTCATCTGCAGAGGAAGTAGTTATATTCCGCTCGAGTCTTCAAGCCTGAAACTGCAAAAACACTTAAATTAATTTCTGTAGATCGTTTTCTCCGCGTTTAAATTTTTAATGTCCTTTTATCTTCAGATTACTAGAAGTATATTCGATTATCGTGCATGAAATGTAATTTTTGTAAAGAATTGTTATAATTATATAGAATTATCAATAAGAAGATAATTGTTTCTTAATCAGATGTAAATAGGAGCAATTGTTCAGAAAGTATTTTAAAATGTAGGTGTCAGAGGATTGGGTGTTTGTTCAGTTGATCTTCATCTCTCTCACATATCTTTGAACCATTTTAGTGTTTGTAATATTTAACCTTCAAATTCCTATTGATGAATCGAAATGAGACACACTAGAGGCACAATTTTTGAATTCCTATTCATGTATTAGTGAAGTGGAGTGAAGCTATGAACTTCCCAAAAGGTCAAAATTTTTCTCTTGTAGGCATAGCAGGAGTTTCCAACACAGGAATTGAGAAAAGTTTGTTGCGATATATAGTTTTGCGGCATCTGGACTCTAACCGCCGGCCAAATTATTTTAGTAAATGTCAAGTTTTAAAGCATTCCTTGTCACGATTTTAAACATTGTAATTGGGTCATAGTAAAAATTATTGTTCGAATTCTATTTTTCCTTACTGGAGTTTATTTTACTTGCTAATTATTTATATTTTATATGTATGCTTGCTGTAACCTAACTGTACTAACATAATTAATATAATAATAAAACTAACATTTTGCATGTTTAGTTTTGTTTTTGATGTAATCATCTCATAATAAGGTTCTTTATCACTTTTTGCTCATTAAAATTATTTTAACCATGTGATGCTCTAACATTCTTTCTGATTTTATGTATTTTCTTCATAAGTCTGTGAGTGCACTTTTTAAATTCTATCAGTCGTAAAAATTTTATTCCCTTCCACGGATGTAGAATTCTGAATGTAGAATTGTTTCAATTGGCTATACTTGTATTTGGTTTATATACATTCATTAACAAATCTTAATTTTCTATATACAACTTAAGAATAGAATTTGTTGCGGAGTATTTAAGTGTCTGAAGTTTTGGTTAATTATTATCCGTGTTCACCAAAAGATGCTCTCAATCATTACACAGTTATTTGTAATTATCTTTCACTTAAAGGATAGTAGTGGAAAAATTACGGATAAATAGAATGTTACACCCAAAACACACGCATGTGTATGTGTTCATATATTATATGTGTATATATATATAAGCCACCATTTGGAAGACTAGTTTGAGAATAAGCTCCGCAGATGATGGCCTTATGATCTATTTATTATTATAAATTTGTTTTCTGCAAATGGTTACCGATAGTTTATTATTTATATTTATAGATTCTTCTGTCGTAGTTTATGGAATATAATCAAAAGGTTTATTTCGATTACAATATCATTACTTTTAAATTAGTTGAGAATTGATGTAGGTGTAGAATTAGACCTTCGTCATAATTTTAACATCATTGCTTTAAGAAGTTTTAAATAATTTTTATTTAATATTTTAAAGTCCTTCGGGATTTGGTAAGTTTTGAGGTTCTTAAATTATGAAATTACACCAAATATCGTTCACTAGTATTTGATCACCTCTCACAGCGATCTTTTTGAAATGGTTCGCCCTCAATGTTTATGCCTATGCATGGGATTCCCAACCATGCTCCGCTAAATGGAGGTGAAAACTTTTGCATGTTCTCAAAGCCTTAAATACGTTCGTTACATTCATCCACCTGGCGGTTGCCTTTTACCTTATCCAGGGTATGAACGCTCCATAAGTAATCATAGTTTGACTACCTTTCGGATGGGCGTTCCTGAGTGAAAGTGTAAAACGTCCGTTTTAGATTTCTTTACTAAATTCATGTTTGCCTCTGTAGCTTACTGTTTCATTCATGCATTTTTTCCAACCTGTACAATTGTCTCCCGTGAAATATCCGATTTTCATAATTACATTCAGTTATTGGTCTATCTCATGTGTTTTGTGAAAGTTCATTATAATTATGATTTTTGCTACCACAATTTATTTTTCACCTAGTTTTTGGAATTATATTCCTACTGTTCAAGTATTGTATACAGGAAAAATGTATGATTACTCACAATTAGGAAAATATCAATCATTGATTTATAATTGACAGGTTAAACTTTTGACTGACAACTGTAATATTCACTTCAATTTCCAAGATTCTGTAAGTTCGATGAATTCTTTCAGGAAATAGAATATTAAAATTCTGTTGTAAAAAAAGAGATTATCTCTCTTTTCGGTAGTTTTTCTTTTTCTTTCTGAGTGCATATACCTCAAGTATCTATTTGAATTTTCTTTTACGTCAAAGCTTCAGATATGTTACAAAACAGGATTATTTTTACTGCGCCAGACAGTGGCTATTTGTAGTAAAAATTACAATATTATTCTGGTAATTTATTATTAAAAATAATGCCTTAGATTTACTCATCTTGTATTTTTTCTGAAAAGGAATAGGAAATGAAATATCAGAGTAAATAAATCATCATCTCATATAATTTAAAAAAATTTATTTACATCAACTCTCAGGTCCACTGAACAGGATTCAAGAATCATGTGCTTGAATCCATTGCATTTTCACAATCAAAATCCAGTTCTCAATTGCAACCTCGAAACTTAAGTCCATTCAAAAATTAAATAAACGCATCTAAATAGGGCTTGAGAGGTCTTTTAGTCGAAAGACAATAAATTAATTCGCGTCAGAAAGTAAGGAATCATATAATTCGGTTTATTTTAATAATGCTTGGGGAGTATAATTTAATTTTACAAAGCACATCGGAGTGTTGCGAATGAACAGAAGTTATCGAGATCTTACAATTTACGTCTCATGGCACTTAAAACGTCGTTGAGTCGATATTTATTGATAATAGTTGAAACTCTTTGTTCAACTACGGTCACAATTCATTCAAATCGGCTGAAAGCTCGTCTCTAGGCAGCATAACTTTTTTCTTTATTTTTTCGTATTCTTTTTTTTTGCGGCAGAAAATGCGTCTTTCCCGCTTCGTCTTTTGAGCAGATACTAACTATGTTACTTGTTAAAGAAATAACTCGATATTTTCTGAAAATGCTGCCTTATCGTCTCAACCATATAGTACATAATCCTACTTTATTAAAAAAGCGTATTGTTAAAGCATTGCGAGGTTACTGCACTCTCATAAAAAATCTTTCTTAGCGTAGGTAGTAAAATTTACTGATGATACTAAACTATTTTTCGTCGCCAATAGATTCTCACCAGTTAATATTGGTGATGTACGTTGGCTTCAATCACTAAAAATTGTTTCATGCTCGATACTACATAAAAGTTTTTCTTTCACGTGCGAGATCATTTTGTTACTCAAAATTTTCAATCGATCGTCATTTATTTCTAACGGCCATCGAGTGCTGAGCAACCATGCCTTGTTGCGTTTTGCTATTCTAGGCCACTTTTTGGATCATCTCGGAGGTATATATCGAAAAGTAAAAGCATTCTCACTTCAACCATTCTTGGCGTATTTTAAAGTCAATTTCCCTATCACACTCAATATCTGGGGTCATAAGGCGTGTCGTTGAATCCGACATATCTGTTATTCTTCCGGTGGAGGAAACCTGTACCAGGGCCCGTGTTGTAGTATACAACTCTTCTGATGCCAAAGGGATCGATGTAACCGAAGCTTCCGGTTCTGACCTCTCCTCCTGTAGATGGTGCCGTCTCTTCTTCGTGGTATTGTCTGGGAAGGTAATATCTAAAACCGTTCTGGTAGGTTGAGACGCCGTCGTAAGGCTGGTAAACGGAGTTCTGGTCAACGTTGTCTTGGTAAGGTCTCTCGTATGGGGGTCTGGTGTTGAAACCATTAGGTCTGTGGTCGTACTGTGGGCTGCTGTCGTACAGAGCCTGGATCGGAGGTCTGTAGGTCGTTGGGGACACGTTAGTGTTATAAGTCGGGTACACGGTGGGTGGAGGCCTGTAGATTGGTCTAGGTGTGGTGGGAGGTGCAGCGGTGGTCGTGGGAATAGGAGCCGCGGTTACTTCTGCGACAGTAGGTACCACTGGAGTTATTGCCTCTTTAGCTCCTTCGTTTCCAACGAAGAACTTTCTCGTTTTCACTATCCTATAGCCAGCGTTGTCTGCTATGTAGTCTCTAAGGCTCATAATTCCGTTAGGGTCCACCCAACCGTATGTTCCAACAACAGTACCATCCTCCAGTCTCTTTTCCTTGCGGTATTGGCCCGTCAGCGTCTGTAGAGATAAAAAGATAACGGTATTAGTAGATATGTCCCCACAGTAAGATACTCGAGTTCATCCTAAAGTTATTGTTTGCATTTTGAAATTATTAATTCTTCATATCATTAAATTTCAATTGGACTATTTTTTCTTTTCAAATTACCTCATTTTGTTCATATATCCTATATTCGTAATTATCTGAGAATCATTCTATGAAGAGTACCCCCAGTATCATCTTCACCCAACTCTATTACAGAAGGGTTTTAGCTAACGTATCGTTAATAACCCTATGTATTTATGATATTCTACTGTTAAAGTATACATTGAAAAAATCACATTTCTAACCTTCGTTCGCGAAGATTATAACGTAAATTACAGATTTTTAAAAATGAAGGAAATGTTTGCTCGAGTTATTACGGAAAACCCTTACCAACAGTATTTTTGTTACTTTCTCGGAAGTAACGCAACGTTGGATGATTCGATGACAGAATTCCGTAACCTTTGCCTTGCAAACAGAATTTCGAAATGAAAACCTTTGAGGAGAAAACAGTTCTTATTTCTAGAAAAAAGACGAGTTTGTTACCTTATTTCGGAATAGATGATTCGCTTGAAGAGAATTTATTTCAATGTAAACAGAAGTTGTTGAATCGACTTAAATTTAATATAAAAATTAGAATTGATTAATCAGTACGGGGTTCCGCAGAAAATTGCAGATTATGGTACAGTTTGAAGGCCATTTTACCCCAGCAGTTCGATTTATTTAGGTGATTAAATATTATAGTGTTTTGTAGCTTGTTTTCAATGTAATAATTCTTTGATTTACTTGTTATTAATGTGCCTTTCTGTGATAGATTCTGTTTTAGAGTTTCTTTTTAGGAAACGAGAGGAATAATGAGTTTTTATGGATGAGATTTTATCTTTGGACTCATTATATTTCTGTCAACTCATTTCTTTCCGCTCTGTTTTCATGCATTATTGAGCCGGAAACCTTTCAAAATTCCCTCTTCGAATGTGAAAGTCCGAACGATATAAATAGATACAGGTTGATGAGTGTTTCCTTCAAACGTATATGTGAACCTTTGAAAGGAATTTTCAACCGCCAAAACACTTTGTTTTTCCATATAGTTATAATAATACCTACTTTCCTAGTGATTCATATCTTCTGATTAAATTTAGCGGGATCTGAAGATTTATATGAATTTTTAACAGCTGTTATTCAGGTGGTGACATATGTTCAGTGAAATGCTCATAATTTTCAATTCGGTTCATGTAACCAATATTTGGACGTAAGTTTTATAAATTTGTCAACTTCCGGAACGTTCTCGGTCTCTCTTGGTCAGATTTGTACGTACTTTTGTTATCAAGTCATTTGATCTTTCATTATATTATTTGATCGTGACGTTTTGAAAATCATAAAAAGACTTTTATTTGCTTTTCAGATACCTTATATCTTAGAATATAATTTTCACTTGAAGTATTACCCTCGCCGCAGCTGTGGTAATATGATTTCTGATTGCATCGGAGATCAGAAACTTTAGTTCGAAATAGCATTTCTCGATCTTCGATGGCCTTTATTTTCCTAAGACTACAATTGTGCATTTAAGAGAACGGGCACATGATATTCGTTGCGGTAGATGCCAAATTTAATTATGAAAAAATCGACCGTTTCCTCCCTATAATTTATTTTCTTGGCCATCCAAAACATCGCGTAAGGGATACTTCCTGTTCGTGAGCAACCTGAAACCAATTAACATCACGTAATCAACTGGTGTAGTATTTTGGGGAAACACGGTACCTATGAAGTGATTTTTGTTCTTTCAGACGTTCTTCATTCATTCTGCTCGTGCATGACGCGTATCTTTTGTTTAAATGACGAGGTTCCATTCACGTTTTTCCTTAATTTCCCTGTTATCTTCCATCTCTGTACGACTTTAATATTGGATCCTCGGCGTTTCATTCCCCGAAAGCTGAGGGTATGAATTAAAAACATCTGTTTGCTTGTTGACCACGTGACCTCGAGGGTTTTAATTATGCGTCTTAGGAAGTGCCGGAATTTTAATTTCGGACTTCCGTTCGGATCTATCGCAACGAAGTGCATTGTCCATTGGGACGGAGAGAACGATGCAGTTCGAGTGCTCAGGGGATCACAAAACGCCACATTTTATTGCTGAATGTTTCTTCTGAAGCAACGGTTGGTTTTCCCGGAAATTGTGAAGTTTCATTCTGTAGCAGTTACGGAAAACAAGTGCGTTGTAAAGCGAATAATTTTTGTATCATTTTGAAATCGATAAAAATCGCTTATATTCCTAAAAAATAGTGATCAGCAATCATAAGCAACGCATGTGATTATAATATAATTTATTCATCTCGCTTTCACATTTTATTATTATGTATTTCGTTATACATCTGACAATGAGTACCAAGTTTCACTATGTGCACTTTGTATCATTAGAATCGGCTCTAGGAAAGTTGTAAGATGCTGAAAAATATAATAATTTATTTCTTGAAGCTTGATTGCAGGATTCTATTATTGGTAATTGAAAGATATGATAATAAAATTCAGTCCACAGATTAGTTTGGATAGAACTTTTTCTCTGTTGTTTTATTCAAGAGTAATTTCTTCATGAAAAATATATATACTCTCGGTATATAGCTACTTTCTGGAAACATTCAGTGTAGAACGGTGCTTCGGAACACTTCCAAACGTGACCTTCGGCTGTGAAGTTAATATGTTTATAATAAGCAATAGACTTCTGGCGAATTAATCTATGTAAAAATCTCGAAATAGATAGTTCCGAAGATCGTGGGTTTGTTTTTATCTTTCTTTCAACCTTCGCGTTTCACACGTCGAGGTTTAGTGCTTTATCTGGAAAGGTTCCCTCTTCAATATCGTTTTTAGGAGAAGATTATAGAATTGTGTATTGTTATGCATGTGTATTAATGAATTCACTTCAGATCCTCTCTCTTGATTGGCCATTCATAGACAATGGTTTCAAAAATTCAAGATTAACTCTGAAATCAAAATTCAAGGCTCATTTCAAACAAGAAGATCATTCTACCTCAATTAGTTAGTTCTTCAAAGAAGCTGAGGATGAATGCTTGCAAATTTATGCTTTTATTTTCATTCTCTTTAGGTTTTAGTTTCATTCTCTTTTTACCCTCCGTTGACGCAAAAACGAATTTACTAACAGTTTTACAGTTTTGGTCTTTCGGTTAAGTTTTTGTTTCTGCCTTTTGATTTTCATTAATAATTTGTTTTATTTTAATTTTACAGTTTTCGCATTATTTTGATTTCGATATTTGTAACATTATCGAATGTTATATATACAGTCATCTTAATTTTTTTATGCTTAGCTGCAACGCTTTTATGACAAATCTGATTGTTTACATTTCCCTGCATACAATAGACGCCATAATATTTTGGCTTGAGAGCATTGAAATCTCCGAGGCGAAGAGTAATGGCATATAGAAAATTCATTTTCTTTTCTTTCATACCGTTTATTATTTTTTTTGTTTTTGTTTATTTTGTGAGGGCAGTGGTTTATGAGAAGAGCTAATTCCATTTTTATTTTTTATTATTTTCAGCGGTTCGTTTTGTTTCGGGGCCCGGTATCGCAGCTCATTCCTTCTTCTTATTCCCCCTCAACCCACTTATCACTTCACCCCAACCTCATCCCAATCCTTACCGTGTCAAAAACCCTTCCTCCAGTTCGCTTTTACCTGGTATCTGAAGAACCTCTCTGGTCCCTCATCTGTCTGTATGTGGTACTGCGTTGGCTTGTCGCTCCACCCCCCTTTAGCGGACGCCCCGGCCGCTCCTCCCAACAGTACGGACGCTGTCGTCAGCACCTGATAAAGGAAACCAAGGGATAACAGAATTAGAACAAACATCCTTTTTTCCATGTCGCACCACAAACAGAATATGCCTGTTTTACAACCAAATGTCTCTATTAGAAATTTTGCTGATCTGTTTATTTTTATCAGTTTATATATTCATCGTCTTAAAGTATTCTTGAGTCTTAGTTTGTGAAGATAGAGCCTTGAAAAATACTATTTTATTACCCAATGTGATTACCTAGATAACGTATTAATGGCTTTATTTGAGATGTTAAGATATTAATCACTTTGATTGCGGATTGATTTGGGAGAAACGTATTGGAAAAGAGAATGAATGTGCATGAGAGTCATCAAATAGCATTCCATCATCTGAAATTATTCCGTCCATAAGTTTCTATTTTTATAATAAGTCTGTGATTCGTTTTTTTGGAAGATATTAATGAACATGGAAAGAATCTCTAATATTCATTAATTATCTAATGAGTAATAAAACTGCTTTGTAAGATTAAGAAGGTAAACCCAAGGCATATTGAATGCGTTTCTTCCGTAAAATTCCCGCAAAGGCCATATATTGTTATATATTTATGTTTTATAGCTCTTTTAATGTTACTATTAGTGATAAATGAAATTTTTTATGAAGGTGCTAGAGGTTTAGTAATTCAAAGATATTTCAACTGTTAAATGATGTAGCGTAATCAATTCAGCTTATTGAGTCTTGATACTAGACTGCACGTTATTTGATATACTAATTTAGATTTTATTTTTTAGGTGCAGATTAAGTTCTCAGCTTGAATTGTATCAACTGAGCTTAGAAATTTAGACAACGTAGTTTATTTTGAGAAAATGTTGGGTTTTATTTCAGTTTTATTTTTTATTCAGTTCCTTTATCAGATTATATGGTGATGAGATATAATAAAGTTTATTTTTACGATATTTACTAAGTCATTCCATTAAACCTGAACTCCAAATCTCATTGTCCGATTTCGTGATCACTGGACCACGAAATAAAATCGAGTTTCCTTTCACTTTAGAGCGCGTGAACCTAATTTCAGAACAGGTGTGGTAAATGTAAGGCCCGAGGAATGAAAGCGAACAAAAGGACGTAAAAAAGGCACAGGTGCGTATTTTCAAGTAAGATTTATGAGTGGAAATGACTTCCCAAATGCTGGTGAAGGTGAATTGGAACACATTCTAGGACAAAAAGCGCGCCTATTTCCTTTCTTTCTATATAGTTCCACGTTCATCCGCCAGAGATCACTGCTGTCGTCGATCATCATCCTCTTGAGACCGATTTAAAGATTGCAAACTGTATGCCTTGATATTGGAATCTATTGATGGATACACGATGGAGATATTTATTAGAATCTCCGTAGGGATCTCTTGAATCCAATTCAATTTTATCTAAACATAAATTATAGACTATTTTTTTTAAGGTGCAACTCCTGATAGAATTAATAATCGTTATCTATTACAATTATACATTTTGTTGTTGTGCAAAAGTGATGTGATTAAAATTAGAATAAGAAACTTTAATATAATATAAATATTATTATATAATCGAAATATTTTTTCTGTCGTCGTACAAATCATAGTTGACTTAATTTTATATTGTGTGTAAATGATCTAATTACCTATATTCCAATAATATTTTAGGGTCGTTAATAAATATTATTTATATATTCATTTTCATATAAATCCCTCGTATTTAAACATTGAATTTTTATTGATTTTGGAATTGATTGAGAAAAATATTTTTCTTAAAATTTTGATGAAAACCTTTAATATTTATTAAGCATTTAATTTATTATTGAATTTCTAAGTAGTTAAATATTTTAAGCATTTAAATTTAGAAATTAATTATATCCAATAACATAGAAAATTTCTCTCTATTTATCTATGTGAATATTTAGTATATCAAATGTATATGTTTTTGTGGAGACTAATCTTTGCATACTGATGATATGGCAGCGGAATACAAAATTATGGTTGAAACATATTATAATTTATATCGATTGAAAAATAAGGTTAATTCATAAAATATCGGAACTTATTTGCGTGATTTATAGTTGTATAAATGTATTATCGCCTCAGAAATTTTGAATATATTGCCAAAAAACCGCGCGAGAATGATATTTATTCAACATGTCCGTCGTTGTGTGGGTACTTTGATACTAATGGATATAGTATGATTTCTCGACTTAGCCATTCTCAGAGAAGAGTAATTTCAAATACAGATTGAAATGATCAGCGATGGAAGGAAAGTGCATAACAAAGAGTAAATCTCGTACAAATTGCCTTTGCAATTCACGCGTTGAAATCCCCGCCAGCGCCAACTCTCGATTTCTTTCCTTCCGGAGAACTCTCCCAATTCCTTTGGCTGAGAGAATGGGCTAGTTTCTCTGGGAAATCCAAATTGCCTACGGCAGCGTGAACACACTTATTCTTAGCCTCGATTTCTTGGGGTAGGTCGCGACTCCGCCTCGAGCCACGGTTCATAAGGTTTTCCAAGGATACAACTTTTTGTTTCCGAAAACATGTGTTAATTTTTGCTAGTTGAAGCTATGGTGATTTCTCCAGAGACATCTGGTGGCAAATTAGCCATTCCTTTCCACTCTTCCTGCTTAATTTTTTCCTTTGCATCCGGTTACGTTCACTTCTCCAGCCAATAGCCACCCTTAGGTGGCATAATTCGTGCCGAGCGCAGTCAAAGGTAACTTTCCCGTGTTACGTTTAAAGGAGCTCAGTGAACTTAAAAGGGGCGTGTTTGCTTTTCATGTATAAATTTCCACGTTCAAGAAAACTGATGGGAATCATGTTTTACGCTTCGTCCTGATTGATATGTATGTGTTGCTGACGTAATTGGAAATCACAGCTATTATTTAAGGATTGATAACAGTTGGTTCGCTCATATTGTAAGCATCGTGAAATTTCGATAAAAAGTGGTCCATTTCCTGTGTACGAGATTTAGAAAGTCGGATTTTATAGTCTGCTGGGTTCTGACGAAAATGAAAGGCATACTTTCAATCAGACAACGTTGGTCTTAGTTTTAAGTCAACTTTATCTGTAGCAAGTATGTTTTCAAAGTTTCCGTAAAAAAAACGAAATTTAAAAGTTCCATTTTTTTTCGATTCGGTATATGTATAATTTTTAAAAGGATATATACGACAATTAGCATCTACACAGACTTGTGCTTGCGATCTTTCTAGGAGTAGATTTTTTGTGCGTAAATAAAGTATTTAAATTTATATTATTTTTAATATTTGAAATGAATATTTTCATAAAGTTACCCATCCGCGAAATAATCATTGAAAAATGAACCCCTTTGTGTTGAATTTGACGAAGCCCTGAAATTTCACTTTCAATTTAAAAAAATGAGTCTCAAAGAAAAAGTACCTCGTGACTTGATGGACGTATGATGTAACAGATGATTATAGAACTAGATACCTGAAAGACATAATTTTTACTCGTTTATGTCGATGATAATAAATATGAATCGCATAATTTTGATTTAATTTAGCTGGAAAACTTATAACACATTATAAGTTTTTAAGCCAAAAATCACCAAGAGTTTAAAATGATGTAAATAACGCTAAGTGCCTTAGGCTATTACTTTACGGATTAATTTGATAGATTCCAGCATTCGTTCACGAAAATCTCCTATTGTTACTTTTCGAATCAATGGAGTCGTTTCCTGCCCATCCCAAGTGAATGGCATCTTTTGTTCTACATGGCGTAGACTTTTGCGGAAGTCGAGTGTCTCAGCTCTTTTAATTGCCTTCTTTATTTTAGAAGCACACTCCTTCTTTTGTGCGTCAAATCAAAAGTCTCGCCTGGCTCTTTTCTTATGCCTATGATTTTTTGGAAAATCGTACTAAAAGTTTCGGCTCAGCTACTGGTCTATCCTGCTGATCTTAGCAAACTGAAATCTTCATTGGCTTTTTATAGTTCATAATTAATAGAATATATTTTGCGAGAAGCATATTATCCAACCCAATCTTTTGATTTGCAATCTACTTTTCTCTTAACTAATTAATAAAGAGAAGAACTAGAGAAGATGCAAGTTTTATATAATATTACGTTGGATGTATGCGACATGTATTTGAATAGAACATTAATGAGTTTTGCGATGGTTTAAGAAGCACCTGTTCTCCTGTAATTCTAAAAATATTTGTTAAAGGAGGCGAAGATATTGTCCACTATGTGTATGACCCCATCGACGTGCTGGAACAACCCATTCATTAACCTCGAGCGATGAATAGTAATATTTCACAGGTCAACATGTGAGATGAGATTTATGCAACAGATTTAAGTTTAATTTAAGATTAAAGTTAAAATTCTTAGAAGTGTTCAGTATTACCATCGTAATTAAAGTTTCCCTTCAATTATGCTTCAAATAGTTACTGTTTTCATTCAGCTTCTATCGTGACCATAATATGTTAATACCACGTAGCTATGGTATATAATTACTGTTTCCTGGTAAAAAATAGTTATTTACTGGTCAAATTTTAAGTTTGTCCTCTCCATTGATGTATTAAAATTTATCGGACAGCGAATTTTGTTTATAGTTAAGAGTGCTAATCATTCGATCACACGAAAGTAAAATTTCCATATTATATATATATATATATATATATATATATATATATATATATATATATATATATATATATATATATTATATATATTCATCTCTCTCTGCTCCGTTACAACTTCATCCAATAAACCGCAACGTATTAAGCGATCGTTACCTCATTTCTTTTATATTTCCGCTTTTGTAATCCGAATTTTCTTATGGCATATCTCAAAGGAAGTCAGCAATCCGTGTCTCATTGAAACTTTCTTTCCGTCTAAACCCTTTCACCGCTTATTTCGATGTTTGCTTTCAGATTTGGATCTTTCAGATTGAAGATTAACTCTTACGTGCGAGATAGAAACAAGAAAATGGGCATCGTTATATATTTAATAAGGTTATATGGTCAAATATAGGGTTCATATCTATTGTGTTATCCAAAGTAAAAGCTCAGGCCGCCTCGTAGATTGAATCATCCCTTTGTTTCATTCATCAAGCTTGAGAAAACCCTTTTGATGGAGTTATTCGGAATTTAGATATCTTTTTTTATTATTTTCACTTAATTACTATGTGCCGTTTAGTATTATGTGAATATCATATGTAATGGAATGAGATTTACTTCTATTAATCTATATTATATCATGACATTTTTGTGCTAAATGACATTAAATAATCTACTCATCCCGCCTCTACTTAGTCACCTACTCACTCTTAGAGATGTTATCAAAAATTTTACTCGTAACAGAATTGTTACGGAATGAATATTATGCGATAATAACTATAAGAGTTTCTTATTTCTTTCAAAATGTCTCATTAGAAAAGCTTTAGCAATATTAGATTAAATGTAATTCTCCTATAATTGAGGGCTATGAGGTGAGAATAAAAACTGTTTATCTGGAGCGAAAACATTTTATGAAAGTATGGTGTTTCGAAACTTTCCTATTTCAGCCATTTTCATATGAGAATTCGATTAGACGAAAATGGCATTTGAAATTTTATGCTTGCGGTGAGAATAGAAATAATTTCGTTTCAAATATCGACAGAGATTAAAGAATGAGAGTGATCCTTCGAGGTAGATTTTATTTTCGCGGAGAAGAAGTTAAAATGAATCATTCGCATCAAATGATATTGAAATCCATTTTATATTTCCGAAATAAAATTTTTACCTTTTCACCTATTTCACACTCATTTCTTTATGTGAAACGCATTCCAATTTGGACTTTTAATTCTATTATTCAAAAGAACGTTTAGGGATCTATGCTTATATATGCTTCTTTCGTTTAAAAGGAAAATGACAACAATACGCGATTTCGCTTCTGAATCATCTCAACGATTCGCAGAATTATCATTCGCTCTAAAAAGATCGAGAGCAGTCTTCCGACAAATTTTTTTTCAAAGAAAATGAAAAAAAGTTATGCTATCGGAGAAAGTTTCAAATGGAGGCGGAACGAAATTCCGAGGTAATCGCTATTGTCTTAGTTTGAATTCCTTCCGTTATTCTTTTTCTACCAGTGGCTAAATCTCATGTGCGAATTCGTTAAGCCAACTATTTTGTTTTTAATTCTGATTACGATCGTTTACATGACTTATCGTATCATAATATTTAATTCTACTAACCCCAAAGTGATAGGGGAGAAGAAACGTAAATTTGATTCATCTAGATTATTTTAAATTACAATTTTGAATTTTAATGAATCGATTTTAATTATTTAATTAGTAATTATCTTTCATAATTCAATAAATTCGATTTTTGACTTGGACTTGTGTTGTTTACATTCTTCTGTGGATAGGTAACCTTTATGAGTCAAAAGGAGATTAAGGTGTGGGCCCATCTGTTTTAATCCATTAGGTTTCAGTATCAAGGTCCGATATTTTTCAAAGGCACGGGCAATGGCAGTATCGCGTGTTTTGGCGGAGGCGTCATCATCTTCATCCATTTGACCTTCCGACCAACCCTTCGCCCAATTTGGACGATTGTGTGCTAATGCGACGCCTCCGCACCACAATTACTTTCTGCCCAAGTCACCGATCTATAAATCCAAAAGATTCCTGACAGTCTGATGCTTCGAGAGCCGGAAATCGCATTTTGCCTTATTATACCGTTCTCTGTGACGGATTGAGACTCCAATTCCTTGGGAATGACGGATTCTGACGAAGTTTGCGAGTCATTATTTTGATGATGTGCCTTCCGAATTCGACTGCCCATTTGATCTCGTGCATATTTTGGATATGGTATTTCAGTCGCGTCATGTTCATGATGTAAGCTGTCAAATTTAGGTATATTCGTCCAATAGTAGTGAAGTATATCTTGTTCAGTGCCTTAGATAGGAAATAAATAGGAAAGAATCTCTTACTGGTCCTATCTGCACTCTCAGCATCTTCTTCGTTTTCTCAAATATAGTAAATATTCTAATTTGATTCCAGAAATTCTGTGAAAATTGTTATGAATTCTGAAAAATTATTGTAGTTACATTATTTATTTCGAAAGATATACAACAAAGACTTCGCTAATTTCCGTATCAAATACCCTGTAGTTTTCGATGTTAAATTTCGATAATTCTATTAAAGAATTCCTAAGAATGTTGAGAGGTATCAACTTGCAGTAAAAAACTTGGGGACATATTTTTAGCACTCTTCTTATTATTTAAATATTATATTAGAGTACGAGATTAAACGGTAGTAAAACATAACGAGCTGTCTCTGGGATTTATCTTTCACTCTGATAAACGGTGATTCAGAAATCCCAAACTATCATCATGTGAAGATAATTTAACGATTTTTCTGATGATATCCACATTTCATTAACTGCTGGAAGGTGCACGCATGCTCGAATAATAACATACGCGCGTAACAAAAGAGAGACTGAAACGTTTTTTTCTCCAGCAGCATAGTTTTAGGCGAATCAAGTTCGGAATACCTCCAAAGGAACCTAAATAAATTCATCTATTCCGATGAAGGCATTCAAAGTATCATAGCAGCCTCCCATTATGAGTTCCCAAGTTCAAGGGTAATAACGCAAGTTCCTTAACGACGGAAATGGGCGGGAGTCCGCCCATCGCGTCTTCGGCAGACGTGGGTGCTCCACATTGGCACCTCTCTCGTGGGCAAGGCACCGGAAGACCAAGTCACGCATCCCGCACCCTCCCGGGCCTTTCTCTTCAGCCTTACGAACCCCGAATTCCATCGACGACTGTTTTAATCTGGCGGGGACACGCCCCGAGGGCCTTCCGGGTCGGGGCCTTGGGTGCATTGCGAGTGTTTTGATTGCCACGGCCACAGGCTGTTTACGTAAGTGTTTTTCTTTTTATTGGGAAGGCGCCGAAGAAAGGGACTTTTACTGCAGCGCGTGACGGCTGAATTACCAACGTCTTCCCTTATGTCGTGATGTTCACACTTTCTGAGATGGACACGCGGACTTGCCAGGAATTCTGTCCGACGGATTGGGGAATTCTTCTTCGTTTGGTATCAGACGCCGGGAGAATTAAGAGTACCTAACAGCTGCTGCTATTTTTAGTCTTTGGTTGTCATACACTTATATAGGCGGCTGACATTTGTAATGAAAGTATTGAGACGAGTATTATTGAGTATCATGAGTACTATTGGTAAGATAATCATGTATGAGTTTAATTAGAAAATCTTACATTCTTACATTAAACCTTCTAATAAACCAGGTTAAACTATTTAATAGGATAGGGCGTTCCATTGTCTGCAAATCCTTGATGTTTTATTTTTCTTAATTTAATAATTATTTTCTTTGCCATCAGTCTACTCTGTCACTGTCTTAAAATGATGATATTTATATTTATGAACGTTTTTAAAAATTTTATTTTCTTACTTTGTTACTTTTTCTATAGAGTGTATTTCGAAATATAAATTTCTACTTATTGTATCCGTCCATCATTTGTCTATTTTATTCATGGTCACTTATTCTTTTTTTGATAGAGAAAGAAAAATAACCGTGAATTTACAATCGGACCGAAATTCGCTTTCAATCATTTATAGTTTCTGTGTGTTGGATCTATTTCTCTGCGTGAATAGAATAGGCCCACCGAAGTTCGTTTCTATTTCCGATTCGTTACGTGACGACCGATAACTCATCTACGCTCTCGAAATGTCGATTTGTGGAGCCAAACCGAAAAATAATTCAATATGGCCGCTGTGACTAATTGAAAGTTGCTGAGAAACCCATCAGGGAAGTAAGAAACTTTCATACCGAGTTCATGATGGAGCGTGTCTAATGTAAGAGGATATCATTGTAGGTAATCTAACCTACATATTCAACGTAGTTTGATGGTTAAAATATATTAATAGTAAGATATGTTCGGCCATGTTTGTGATTCTGTGAACGGCCGAAGATCTATATTTTTACTTCGGATGTAGTGTCAGTTACTTCTGGTTGGCATGATACTTTCAAGAATTAGTTACCAAACGGTTATCGCCTTTATGAGTTTGCTACATTATTATTATGATATGTATTCAACTATTACTTAATATTTTATATAATGTATAATACACGTTTATCGAACCGATGAAGATATGTTTCAACGTATAAGAATATAGGTCATAAAACAATGCCTTGCGGTGGCATCGGAATGAGCTTAACCCCAACGTGCACGTGTAAAAATTCAAAGCCGTTTTCAACGTCTTGTTTCCGTTAATATACTTCATTATAGAACATTGCGGGAAAACAATATGGTATGAGAATACAATTTTGGCGTCGGCAAGGCTAATATCCTTTTCGGAGAAGTCTCGCGGGGGAAAGTAAAATACGTACTTTCAGCGTCATTATCCTCGTTACGTCACGACCACCTTCAATCCGTTGTGCAAGAAAACGTCCGAGAGTGCGCGCGTTCTATCCTAGTGCTATCTCGGACACGATCTGAAGGGAAACGACCTGCTCATTAGGACTGTCCCGGAGACGCGGTTTCGTATTCTAGGTGGACCCTTAAGTCATGAGGGACATCAGCCGTGGGAAGATTTCCCACGGACCCTAAATGAGAGGAATATAACGGTCATTTACTGCGTGAGTGGGGAGACTATTGTATGTAGTTCTGTGGGACGTAAGTCAGAGAGTCACGCGTGCTCTAGCGGGACAGGGAAGTTGCTAAGATCGCAGAGGTGGTCCTCCAACTATGCGTCTGCGAGACAGCTGACAGATCGTCGCGGTGTTCTTAACGGAAGCAGTTCCAAAATAAGAATTTTTAGTTGATTAAAGAACAGGTATTGCGATATATTCTCAAGAAGAGAAATGGCAAACAATTGGTGTAAATTTAGCTTCATCATAGCATTTTCCTTGTCATCCAATAGAAAAATTTGATGTTTATGGGGATTCATATTCAAATTTTGACCATCTGCTAAATTATATTGAGATGTCTTCTGTATTAGATAGATGATTTTTCCAAAAAAATATACTGAATTTATTGGCTTATTATTTACACACTAACTTGGAATATTCCTGTTATGTAGCTCTTCCAGATCATAAATACATCTGTATTTCCAAATGCACTAAAACATTGTCGACTTAACGTACAATTTTCTATTTTCTTTCTTTATATTAAACCTTTTTATTGGTGTTGATCTTACGTAAGGTAGACAAAGAAGCAAATTGATTAGAAGCCTGAAGGAGAAGTTTCAACTTTTCTCTCAAGCTTTATTGTGCCCTTTTAGCCTTGGTTTCTCTCTTATTTTTTTCTAGCTGTGGCAATTTGCAGCTCAACGTAATTCTCACTAGGTCCATTCTGTCCAAAAAAATAAGGTCGAACGTATTTTTAAACCTCTCTTCGCGGAATTTCATTGTCTACCTTTTCGACGTATCAATCTTGTTCTCTCTTCTGGGAGTGTATTGTATCAGAGTACTTTATATGTTATTGTATCATAAGAGTAATGTATGTTTATGGTATCATACGAGTAGTGTATGTATTATTGTATCATAGTGTAAAAATTTAATGCTAAAAATTACGAGAGAATGCGAGTTGGACTTCAGTTTATATAACCATTCAAAAATATGAACATCTAAAAAATATAACTCGATAATCGTCCGTTTTTCCCTGAAGAATATGAAATTTAAAGAAACTCAACCTTTTTATTCAATTTTATTTAGATTTTATAAAATTGATACCGTTGAATTATCTGAATACGTGATGAATACAGAAAATGATTATAAAGAAGATATAATGAGTTTAGAATAAAATGATTTTATATTGTCATTCCATTTCGGTGTGCTACTTTTGTACACACGTGATATAGGTAGATCATATTATCAAAAGCAGGAAGTTCAATGAAACTTTTATTCTCTCGTTAGTCTCTAACCCAGAAGTAATTGGACTCTGTGAAAAAAATAAGAATGAAAGCGAATGATTGAAATATATTCATTCGTGAAAGAAATGTGTCTATTACGTAAAAAGAGTTTAATTGCATGGTTAAACGTAACACCATGAAGATCGCTATGATGTCACGGCCTTCAGTGCGCGGTTACGTAGAATATAAACCAGATTGGACGTGTCATTGGAACTGACGAGTCATATGTGATTCCATAGAGGTCCTCGTGAACTTGACAATTGAGTGAATCACGCTTTCTTTTTGGGTCATCCGCATTTCAGCGACGCCGCTCGCTCTACTCCTTGGCAACTTTTCAACCGCGTAACCGCGTTATTCATTGTCTATCCAGCAGGGTCATATCCCCACACTGTCCATTTTTATAGAATTATACCTTATCTATCAATTCTAGTAATACAAGGAATTGGGTCAAGAGGGCGATTGTGGTTTTTCA
Organism: Pantala flavescens; assembly: GCA_020796165.1. Lineage (NCBI taxonomy): Eukaryota > Metazoa > Arthropoda > Insecta > Odonata > Libellulidae > Pantala > Pantala flavescens. The sequence continues at coordinate 49,616,452 of CM036881.1, forward strand.
GAAATATCCCTATATCTCGAAAATCAGAAACCCTATCTATAGCGTGATCTAGCCTAGAGGTTAAGCTAGAGATGCTCTCGATTCAGAAAAATATTTTGTATATGTAGGATATCACTACTGCATAGATGAGTAAAGAACGCTTGTACATATGTGTTTAAATTGGACTTGCGCTATTGTATATTTAACTCATGCTATTACTGAATACATGATTACTATGATAATACATCTAACAATTATGTATTAATGTAAGTTCATACACCATTGCATTTATTCGTACACTATGAAAGGGAAAATAAAAATGAAATATCTTTAGGTGTTACATCGATTGATATTCATGAAATAAAAATGTGTATGGTAAACTACTTATTTTGATTTCAATCTTTCATTGTTGCTGTTTGTACTTCCATTGCAATTTGATCTTGAATGAATGGAATATAAGGAAAATGTTTGCCTTTTCTACCATTTTAAGTTTGATGACGCTGATATAAATTCAAATGAAAGAATTCGTGTGTATTTTAATAGTTTAAATAGTTATTAACAAGAAGATAAAACAAAACAATTTACTTTAAAATTCTTTAATGTCCAAATACTCAGTTATAGTGGCTCATATTCACAAAATTGCTCGAATCAGCTAGCAGACTAAACACGTTTCACAGAGACAAAATATTGAAATTAAGTATATTCTCATACCATAGTTCGTAAACTGGTAAGAATAGATGGATTTATGAATAATATTTTGTCCTCATTCAAAAAAAATGTTTCCTAGTATTGTCTCCTAGTTGTGATGTTATACTTTTTATACATATATTCTGAATATCCTTAAAGAATGGAAAAATACAAACAATTTTCTTGGAAATTTTGCCCGAAGACGTTTCGTAATTTCATGCTTTCGTTTTCTCTCGCTTTCCATCTTTAGCGGAAGATGAATATGTACATCCTGTGAGCCCAGAGGATATTTCTCACGGTGGAATTGATAACATCAGAGGAGGACAATGGTGTTGCAGCGGAAGTGGCCACATGACGAAAGATTCCACGACATATTTTCCAAGGAATGTTTCAGGATCGCAGTGTGCTAGGTTAGTCCTCTCACTTATCTCTTTTCTCAGTTATATTCCAAGAGGTTTTTTTTCTGGTTGTTTATTTCAGCTGAAAATTTAAATTGTGGTTGTTGCTCCTTGGAAGTATGTCAGAGTTGGAGGGGAAAAGTTTTATATATATATCCCCAAATTCATTGGCAGAATGCAAAATGAACTTGATTTGTTTTCTCAAAAAGTTTGGCGTCGAAATGAAAAAAAGTTTTTTAATTGACGTATAGTATAAAAAGGAAAATATTTTCCTTGGTAAAATTCCAAGTTTTCCTGATTGGACTTACTTCTAGATAAATTAAATAAATGATCTGAGATAACCTTCAAATGTATCTCAAATGAATATTGAAGTATTGAATTGTGAACATATATTGCTCACTTATTTTAATTAAGAATTACTATAAATACACAGCCAATAATCTGAAGGATTCTTTAAACTCCTTTTTAATATTATTGGAATCGCACAGAATTATTCTTCCGCTTTCGGTTTTTTTTTCTGTCGGATGTTTCCATCCCTTGACCCACTGCTCCTTCGGAATTCCAACGCGTTGCGCAACCAACGAAAACGTCACGATGTATCCCTCTTTACGTGATCTGCGTGCTCAGCTGATTTCAATTCACGCATTGCGAATCCCAACGCGGATTGTGCGTGGCCGCGATTCAAAAAAATGGAACGAAATATAGGATTGTTTTTATTATTTCATCGCGGATGTAAACCGTTAGTGCTTTGAATGGAGAAATTTTGGATGACGATTTTAAATTGCTCAAATGTGCAGATGTTATTCATTTTAATTTGACAGTAGAAAACCTATCAGTTAGTTTATATTTGAGTTTTATTCGCCTGATTTCGCAGTATGTAGAACAAGCACCATTAGGGATATCTCTGCTCAAAATTTACGGAAAGTAACAATTACGTAAATTGAACGTAAAAGTAAGATATTATAATTAATGTAAATGTATTAATCTAAATTTTAAATAAATTCAGCGCTATATCGGGACTTGTTTGGCGGTGATAAATATCAGATATTCTAATTTTATAGAACTTCAATTGCGAACCAAGGAATGCAGCAGTTATGAAATACCTACCGAAGGAGATCAAGAACCAATTAGTTTGAACATTCATCAGATATTTTCCTCATAACGTACCGAACGCGACCCGAGGATATGCTGCTATGAAACTACAGCCGTTTAAATCTCTCCGTCCTCAACACAGAAGTACTTTATTTTGCAAATTTCGTTCAGGAAACGTAAATATTTTTTATAAGGCCATCAACTTCCGGAGAAATTAACGAACACCAACCTCAACTCCACATCGCGGGTTCATCGAACCGTTTTTGCTGAATAGAAAGGCGACCCATTGTGGAGGTGGAAAAAAACTTCCGATCGCAGACACCAAAGAAGCTGCTCGTTTGATCGAAGGCCGTGAAAATCGGCTTCTTAAGTGAAGAAAGAGGGGTCAGTACACTTTCTCACAAAAGACTGGGGATACCCTCGTGATCCATCCAATCATCTTTACCCGCTCTAAATGGATTGGAGACGGTAGTCTTCTTTCATCAGCTTCTCATCTACATGAAGATTCTTTTATTTCAGAATGAAAGGGCGTGAAAAGGCGATAATAAGTTATTCCATCGATGCCTCTTGAATATTGCCGAGATTAGTGAATCTAAACTTGAATGTGACCGATATAAAAGACAGATTGGTTTAATTAGCTGTCTTATTTGATGGCTATTTTCTAAGTATAAAGTCGGGTTTATTAGATGCTATCCTTCCTTAGTTAGAAAAAATTCTGTTATGAGTTGAAGTGAATAATTAATATTCGTATATAGCTTGGTGAGATGTTTAATTCTTTATTTTCATTACATTACAGGTTTTTAACGTACATAATAGATTATTCTACGAATTTATCTTTTAAATTTATTCTACTTAGGGTAAAAAAAGAATCCAATCAAAAAATATTTCGAGTCATTTATTTTTTTTTTGAATTTTAATTAAATATTCAATCAATATTAGAGTCCATACTCGCATATAATTAGTTCCTATATGGAGGGATTTCTCCGTGAGTTATCTATGCCAATCGCCTCACGTTTCGGCAATATAAAATTGTTCGCGAAGGACTTCATTGGAGAGAAAGTTGGAAGACGAATGAGGGCCGCTGCATTGCGATTATTGTGCACGGAAAATGGGTTATCATCGATTGGAGGAGTTCTGCAACAAAATCCAATCAAAACGCCATTCTTTTGTTTTTCGCGCGAAAGGGAAAAAAGTATCGGTTGAGAATTGTCTTATTGTTCGAATCGCGCATAAGATCTGAATGAAGGAAAAATTTTGGAAATGGGTTTCGAGACAACTTCTTTCTCAATCTCGAATTCACCTGTCTACGTTCATTGCGTAACCGAAGCTATTTAATGCGTACGCGTTTAATCTCAATAAAACTCGTTTTAATCTCTTTCCTTTTTGGTGTTTTCCCGAGGGGCTACATTCTAAGAACTGCTGAACCAGATTTAATTTTAATCAATCATATATCCTTTCAAATTTGAAAAGAGTAAACAAGACTTCTTTTCTGAAGGTTCTATAAAATTTGGAAACAATGTGCTACATTATCGGTGAGGTAATCAAAATTTTATTCTCTCCCAGAATGAAATACAACGGATAAAGGTCTTCTTTGGCTCCTTCAGAATGACATTCTTTAACTTAAAAATATATGAATGGTAATTTTATTCATTTTACTCGTGACAATATTTCAAAATTTAAGTGGTGAGGATAATCTTTTATGTCTTTACATTTTTATAACATTGAAATTCGGCCGAGAGGCTATTCAGTTTATGAGTCCTTAAACGTTATTCTTGTAGTTAGTATAAAAAGATTTCATTTCTGTCATAATAAAATGATGTTTTTACTCCTGGGCGAAAAAGTTTAGATTGTTCACCCTTAAAGTGCGCACAGAAGTTCAAATGATTTGATCATTTTATTATCTTCTTAATGAATTGATTGCTCTTGCTTAATTCAATTCGTTATCGTTTAGCGTTCTTGGATGTTCATTTAAAATTATTTAAACCGGTTTTTTAAATTTAAACCAGAAAAACTTTACTATATTGGTAATGCCTATTGATAAATTCAAAGGAAAAAATCTTTAATTTGAACCAGTGATTGTATTTAGCCTTGTTTTGATAAATCGTTGCCTCATTTAGATAAATTATGTGTATCGATTTTTATTTCCAACATGTCTATTGATACAACGAAGCGCTCAGAAAGTTATATATGAATACCATTATATTCATAATATATAACATAGTAAGCCTAATTTTATTCCTAATATACTTTCGAGATAATTGAATCATTACGGAAGAAATGAGCATTATTAATCTCTTTTTATTTACTTCGGAATGTAGCGAATGTTAATGCTTACGTGAAACATATCTTTGTCCCTTTTGTTTACGAAATTCGTCCGATAATCCCTTTTAAAATGACAGGAAATAATATTTCTCGAAGATTTATTCAAATATCTAAATTTGCATAGAATTCAATGTGGAGATATCAGATTGAATAACATTGGTACATAAGTATCTGCTACCTTGTAAGCATAGTTACGAACAGGGTGATTAAATTGTGCTGTATTAGCTTTTATCTACTCTGAACGTGTAAAAATTATCAGATCCAATTTCTCAACATTCAGTAGGACTACCAACTCAAAATTTGATGCTTACTATTTACTTACATCTTATATTCATCGTCATATAAAACTATCATTTACTAAAATGTTTGTTTGCCATATATGTGAGGTCGTTGCCTAACTTTTGTCTGAAACCTGCATCGGCGCCATTCGAAAACACTTCCTTCCATCGTTAGCATTTTTGTAACGCCTCATTCCCTTATAAAGCCTTTGCCGGAGAAGGATTCACCGGAGGTGTCCCTCCACTGACCAGAATACCGGGCAGTTGTCGATCTGTGGGAGGAGAGCGGTGAGATGTCCTTCTGCAGATCCTTTAGCTGTTTCTTGGAGATTCGTGGGCGAAGAGGGAGTGGGTGTTGTTGGAAGGGGAAGTACTGCCAACGATGGGACCTTCCGTAGCCTTATATAGGAACGGAGTAGTCGGCATCGTCACGGGTTATATTCAGTCGTCGCTAATAAGTCATAACCCCATCTTTCCTGGACGCCAATTGATACAGAAAAGTCTTTTTGGGATTCCACATGACCGTTTTAACTAGCCATATGTTAGTGTTAATTTTTATATGGGGAAGGGATGCTTTAAAGCATAGGATCTAAGGATGAGAATGTTTCTTTGGTTCCCAGTGGATTTTGGCAAGCGTTTGAAGAGACTTTAATTTTTCCCACTCCGTAGAAACTAGCAGAATTCTTTAAGATGTGTCTTTTGTAGATATTAAAATTCTAGAGTAACGTCACTTCAAATCCTATCCCAGATTTATCACCGAATTATTTTAATTACGAATCCGTCGTTTTTTAAAGTCCCTTCCTCTAAGAAACCTCTAAAATGGATAACTAATATGATTTCTTTCTCCATGGTTTACGTTGTTGTATTATGTTCACTTTTTTACATCCGAACGAACATTAAGTTTGACAAAAATACATATAAATTCAGAGGTAACCCTTTAAGAAGTATATGCATTTTCCAAATTATATTTTGGAACACTTCGTGCCGTTTAATTGACGTAAATATTCCTGCTAATTTAATTCTCTTTCATCGGTGTGAAATCGCTCTAAACTCTTCAGCAAAGATCGTAAACGATTATCCGGCGGAAGGCTTAAAAGTGACTAGCGTTGTATCAGATAAATCCTCTTTCCCATTCATTCTTACATCTGCTCAGCGGAAAAATATATTGGGGGAAAGTATTCTCTTTTATCGTACGATCGTTCAAGTCTCCTGCGTTGCCGATCGGGCGCTCATGACAGCATTCTGCACCCGAAGCACGAGGATGATTCCATTGGCGTAGTGCTTTCGTGACTTAGGCAGGCGAAAGTACTGAGAGATCGTCCGTTGATAAGAATCCTCGTTTAAGGCTCATGCGGAAGCAGATCTTTGCTTATGACAAGGCATTCCGCTTCAAATACAGAGATCTCTCCTTTTTAAATACATTATGTATGAATGATTTGAGGGTTAGTCGCTACGGTTAGCTCCAGAATGAGCTATAGTGTTTCCCAAAACATAGATCATAATGCAAAACATGCTGATGAGAATGAACGAGGAAATAAGGATTTTAGCTTAAAAATCACGTAAATTTGGTAAAATCTTTAAGAAAAATAGTCGTCGAGAAAGATTGTTTTTCTTATGAATTTATCGATTAAATAGAAACTGGTAGATTATTACTCAAATATTTTTTGTGATCGTATTAAAACAATCCAACTATGCTCAAGGATGACGCAGTACAATTTCATATAGTGATAGATATTTTGATTATATTAAAAGTCAAATCGAGAGTATACAATTTAGATTTTTATGTTGAAAATGTAGCCTTGAATCGGTGCTTTCCAAATTACATATATATTTTTCTTCCACAAAGAAATTGGAAGTCAATTCTTCAAGGTTCTTGGAGATTGTAAAGCCTTTGATTGAGATAAATTTCGAAACAGAATAAAACTGTACAAAAGGATTTCGAACCTTCTCCCGAAAGAAATAAAATTGGCAATTTCTGTAGCAGGTGAAGGGAATTGGATCACATTCAATGAAACCCTTTTGATGTCAAAGATTGTAAGGATGCCCAACGCCTTAATTGTCTCGCTACAACTTATTTCCCAGTCGAAACAGACAGAAATCGAGCGATAACTTCCCGAAAATACAAACGGAATCGGTGTCTAGACACTCTTTTGAGGATAGTTTGACAAAGGAATGAGATGGTGATCAAACACAATGTTCCGATCCACAAAAATTCGATCTCAATTTAAAATTAACCTTTTTCGCAACTCATTCCAATCATCTTAAGAACACAAAGGGATTCTGAGAATGCCGAAGATGCCAGTGAATCTGCAAGTTAAGAACCTCAGGGCTATTTCCTTTTAAAAATAAAATTCGATTATGTGAGCGCTTACTAATTTCGGAAGAAATTTGTAGGATGAGGTTCCGCACTTTGCTCTAAAAATAAATATTTTGTGAAAGTTTCTTCTGAAATGGAATTCTATGCACTTTATTCCCTCACTTTTGATTTTGAATTGAAAGCATTCAAAATTAGTAGATTTGTTTGCATTGAAGCACGTGCTTGTTATAAAGTACCTCCAGGGTATTCGAAAATTCATTACTACTGCACTGAAACATTGACTAATTTTTTTGCGTACTTTTAAAGAAACAAATCATAATAATCCATCCAGGCGAATTTCTTGAGATCATAGTGATTCTAACTTCTCAAATAATGTGCAAAGAAATCAGCGTCATTATATCTACAGTTAGTGATGCATTTAATCCGAAAATCGGCTCAAATTTCCTCCGAAGCAAAATAATCCTCTTCAGTGACAATATCGTGCTCACTGCTATTTTTGTTTTCCCTAATGTGTTACATAAATCTCTCGCCTTCTGGTTTTGTTACGAAACTGTCCACTGCCGTATTCATCTTAAACTTTTTAAAAAGGACTTTGGCGTAGGAAGCAGCCAATGAGGTCAAAGCTAATCATTGACGAAACCTACGCGGATTCGGAAAACGGACGTTGCCGATTGTTAAGTCACCTGACCCCTGTTTTTTCATTGGCCAATTTTCCGTTTGCATAGTTTGGAGAGATCCTACGAGAATATCCTTTCCCTTCGCTGCGATTTATTGTTTTGCAACACACATTCTTATCGAAGATAATTTGCGATAAGATATTCTCCTATTTAGCATCATTAACCAGAAACTGGGACTGTTATTTGCATAGTATGAGTGCTTATGATTGATGGTGAATTTTTAAGCGATTCTTTTTACGTAGCATATTTCTTAAGCCATCAGGTCCCGAGTTCGAATGCTCGCAGAGCGGATTTATCAATCGCAGAGAATTAGCCATAAGGTTTCCTTAAATAGGAAGCATTTATAGAAAATATACATAAAATTATTAAAAACAAAATTTTTGCTAAGATATTTAAGAACTGTATTAGTAACAGCTTTTTTCGTCTTTCGTGGAGTCTGATGTTTTCATATATTTATCTTAACTATCAGTTTTTCAATAAATAAATCTTAGTTGATATCTACTTATTAATTCTATGTATTTAGTTCTTTGGAGTAATAAATTAAAATTAAATGTTTCATCTTTTACCGGAGAAGATTAAAGTTTTTATTTTCCCTCCAGGGAAGATTTAGCATCTGTGACCAGATGTGGAAAAAGGAAGATAAAACTTCACCATTGAGGTATCCTTTTGGGTAAATTATTCGACATGGAAATGACAAGAAGTGAAATATCACTTTAGGAGACGAGTAGATAATAGGTTGTTTCCGATTATTCCGTCGCTTTATCCAATTCAGCGGATAAATTACAGGCTGTATTTCTATTCCAAAATTGATGCTTTCGTAGAGGGATTTCGCTTTCTGCACAATAGATGGTTCTCAAAGATTGGTCTGACATTTTCGTGTCATTGCTATATCGATTTTACGGCATAATATTAGCATCTGCTTGGTTAAGTAATATCATTTAGGTTACCACAGAATATTAGCCCTTTCGAGACGAATGCCGGGAAAACCCGTCGGAAATTTTCCAGGCTCAGAATACGAATGCCGGATTTTTCCGTCGGCAGTACATATCGTGCAAGGGTGCTGATGCAAAGGATTATGGTTTATAGTCTAACCATTTCGACCTTTTTCTAGGGAGTTTCAGACCTTTTTCCTTAAAGGAAACCTTGCCTCGGGGGTAATTAAGCCCTTTTCCCAGCATGGTGCCGCTGCAAATTAATTTTTATTGCAATAGTTTTGCTAAATATTTAAATTAAGAAATAATTGTTTATATTGCCTTGGAAAAGAAAACCTTGTAATTTGACGATTTTGTACAATTTTTAAACGAAATTTTATCGCAAATAATAAGGTAGTTAATGAGTAACTCAATTTCATCATTATTATTTAGGTTTCACGCTATATAGCTTAAAATTGGCGTTAGAATTTCGTTTAAAATTACTACATAGTCAACGAAATGCAAAATTTTAATATTCATTTGCAATATTTGCAAGTAGTCCTACAAAAGCTATACGAAAATAATACTGTATTAATAATGGTCAGTATTCAAAGCAATGCTGTAAAAGAGAAAGTGGATTACCCGCGGACAGTGTTCATAATTGCCGTTGCTGAGGATAGGCTATGGCACCCCGCTGGGAAAGGGGTACGCTCTATACCTGGCAAATTCAGAGTACCGAAAACGCTCCGTATCACAGGGAAGATTTTCAGAAAATGTCTCCGTCTCGAAAGGGTTAGAACGATTTTACAATCTGGCTGAAGGATACGCTCCCTTCTGGAATGGCTCCTTGGATTGTAGCAACGCTATTATACTACCTTGTTAATTCTCCCGTTGCACGACCGGTTTCCTCGAAGGTTATGAGTAATTAAAACAGCTGTGGAGCTAATGAACCTCTTTTAATTGCTTACGAGGTGAAACGAAACGATCGGAACGGATTATATTGATTTTGATCCACATGCCTTCTCGAATCGTAATTTTGGTTAACGAGTGATTTTTAAGAGCCTAAATTTGATGCACTCCGTCATCAAGTCAGTTGGTCATGAGCGAATCAAATCAGCACGAAATGTTGGAAAGATTCTGATTACGTGTGTGAGATAAATGAGTCATCAGGAAGGTTTTTGTTCTTGATTGCGAAGAAGATTAACATGCCTTTCGTGATTGAGGGAAACAAAGACTTGTTGGCTTAAAATGCCTCCTTTGATTTTAGATTACACGTTCTCTTTGATGAATGGAGAAAGTATACAGAAATCCATAGCAGGCTATCATTAGCGATTATTAAAGGTTGAGAAAACGTGGCCGAACGTAAATGCATCACTTAATAATCTCAATTGATGATAACCGAGTGAAATAACTATGCTCCACTCAAGTGGCGAATGATGAATACGCTCTAAATCTTCATTTTAAGTTTGCTGCCAATGTCGTAATGCAAGTTTTCTAGAGAGGGACTCAAATGAAGAGGGTATCCTATACAGTACAATATCCTTTTCCAGAAGAAAGAATAACTTTCGAAGTAAACGTAGATTCTGTTCAGTGCTTCTGATGGTTTTTGACTCTCGGTAAAAGATATTATGATCATTGAAAGTATTAGTTAGTAATGTACATGTATCGATGGCAGAGATCGTTTTTCACGTTATCTAACCGTGAATCGAACCCGGAACCTCCTTCAACAAAGGATTATGTGCTGTCGTGACTTTCTGCTATTCTAATGTAAATATATCTGGAGTAATAACCAGGAAATGAAATAGAACTATTTACGTACAAGTCAGAAAATGATACCATTGCTAATAGTATACATATCTTCCAACAACTTTTGGTTGATAATCCTATGTCAAATTAAGACTTATGAATGCCTCAACGGTCGATTTTTTTAACACGAGAATTATAATTAAAATTGGATGGATAGTTATTGTAATTCCACCTTCAAAACCCTTTAAATGTTCTAGTTTAATTTACGATCACAATCTTTCACTTATTTTTCAAACTCTTAAAAGGTTGTCAGTTTTCTTCCTGAAATTCTGTATGAAAAGTGAGAGAAATATTTATATGTATGACTGAGTGGTTATTTTTCAGAAATGAATCGTGTAAAATGACGTCAAACCCGGCCCAACCGGAACACTTTCTAAAATTTTATGTGGAACTAAATCAAGGAGTTAAATTTGCGTAAAATATATCACTCGTGAATGTTCCAAAGTTCACGTCCTGTGTGATATTTTTGGGCCAAATTTACCAGGTGGTTGGAACGTCTTAAGGGCTTCGGATGGCATGTCTGCATGCCCCATGGATTGGACCTTTTCATTTCCCTTTCCATATGACAGTAATCTGCATACATCCGTTCCCAATAGATTTTATCTTACAGCCAAATCAAACAGCATATGACAGTTCCGAATCTTTTATTGTCGTGAGAATTTTTACGGCTGTTACCTTGGTGTCCCGCAAAACCAGTTCCTTTCGGCTTCTTATTAACGTATTCTCTTCCGGTCCGAAAGCGAACCATAACTCTCGGAAAGTGGGTGCTTTCACTTTCCGACGGAGCGGAGCAGGATTAGATGCCCAGTCACTCTTTAGTTCTTACGAATATCTGGCGATGTTTATCGCGTCACGGGATAAGGAGGCGTTTCGCCATTTCTGCCCGTTATGGGATAGCGTACGCCGCTGCCGGGAACGGCTGTCGCATCTGGTCAATCCTCGCGAGTTACGAAGATGAGATAACGCTGAAAATACATTCAAAGCGTCGGTTTTTGATGCTTCTTACTTAATAATTATCTTAGTTTCCTAAGGATGTGGGTTCAATCGTAAGATTGCTCGATGTTGGGAATTTATTGAGTAGAGTTCTCGGCAGATAAACCGTTCGTTGAAATCTCTGGCATTGTAACTAAGAAGGAGTGTAAAAATACTTATTATATTGCTTAAACTTCAAAGTGCAAACGTATGGAAAAGAAGAAAGAATTAAAAATGATAGCAGTATCTTCATGTGATTATTTAAGTTTTTTTGGAGGTCATCTCTTACGTGCATCTCTGTTTATATCTCCTCTTCCAATGCAGTTTCGTTCGATTGACATAGCCATTCGATCGCTGCCATTTGCTCGTTACCCATTGTTCTGTCCTTCCATTTACCCCTGCAGTGGAGACCACTTGCCATTATACGCCCCCTCGCGGCCACACCCTCGTCCTTTCTGCCAACTCCTCGGCCCCTACTTTTTCGCTCTTTCGAATCCCACGCGTTGCCTGTCCCTTAGTTCACTCGATCCGGTGCCAACTTCCCCTGTCGATGCTGGTCGCGTTTGTTTCCATGGATCACTAGACCTTGCGGATTTGATAGTGGGAGTAAAAGACTGCGTTTTATTCCTGCAACGAATCTATCTTTGAAAGTGATCTAATTGAGGAAAACGATCGACTTGTAGATGATCTCCCACTCACACCCTCCCTTTGCTGTAGTAAAATGCTTCTCATCATTCACTTCACATGTCAGCAGTTCGTTTTTAATCACTTATACTGCTTTCCACAAATGTTGCTATTTGAATCTCTTACAAATTCTGGTCGATTACCAGATAAGATTTATGATACTGTACATTTCATGCATCACGGAGTTCCTTTCTGTAAACATCTGATGAAAATATCCTTCGCGTGTCCACTTGATCTCATTTCCGGATCTCGAATTTGCTTAGATATCAAATCGCTTGCTCAATCAGAAATCTCGAATGAGTACGTGCATGCGTGTAAAATATTGAAAAGACTTATCGACTCAATCGTTTTTGTTAAAATCTGCAGCTAATTTAGTTAAGTGATCTTTGGGCAATTTTGAGACGGATATACTCTGAGCCGGAAAGCTTTTATCAAGCATTAAATCATATTTCATTTATTAAAAAAATAGATTTCTTTAAAACTTTTTGGCTTTTTTGTTTAGAAGTTGGAAACCTATGACAAGTTTATCAGTTATCAAAGAAAAATCGAATCATGAATCTAATAGCTATTTTAAATGAACACTGGACATTAATGAGATTCCAAATGTAAATGCTACGAATACTTAACGTACGTTTTATAATTTGTCGATATTTATGGCAAGTATAATTCATTTAATTGATAGCTAAATATGTGATCCAATATTCGTCGCAGTTTGATAGAGTGAAACTGAGTAATAAACCTTCCTTCCACGGGAGCCATTGTCTGCAATCTAGCCGGAACTAAGAAAATGTAAAAAGAGGTTACCCATTGAGTCGCGGATGTCAACAAACGCGGTCAGGGGATGGCATCCCGTCCATAAGCTTACGAATAAAAAGATGATTCACGATTTCGTGCATGATCCCTCTCAGGTCGTTCAAATAACGCGAGCATTCAGAGTTTTTTTTGGGATGCCCACGACAAGCGAGTGTTTTACCGTTGCCCCTGTCGACCGACTACGTGACGAGTTCTCTTCACTCGTACCTTCCACGCATCTGTGAGGAGGGGAAGGCGTAGAACGGTGTCCATCGCAGACGAGGAACTCATAAATGTCAACTTTATTTCCTCAGCTGTGCGTTTTGTAGCTTGTTTCCGTTCCTCAGAAGAAGGAACGATTTGTTCGGAGCTCATCCTTAAGTGCGGGCGTACGTGATACACGGAAAGGATGTATCATGTTGTACAGCTACGAGAACTATGAGTAGATTGTACGCTGTCCACAGACAATTAGAAGGTTAAAGAAAAACATTTACTGACTTCTTAATAGTTTCCAATTTCTTTAAATGTGTAGAATCAATGAAAGATGTACATTGAGATTGAAACTTAATTGCAAAGGCTAATGATTTTGTATCATTCCTTTATTAAACACTGTTTTCTTTTCAGGAATAAGAAAATAATACTTTTGGATTTAAAAAGTCATAATTTACTCTCCTTAGACTTTGCAACTATTCCACGAATCCTATATTACTTTTAAGTGTGTAATAATACTTTCTCTATACTATATTCTGTTTTTGTACCTTGTCCTTCAGAAATTTCCTCTTTTATTTGTTCATTTTCATTACTCTTTTACTCAAATATGTACCTTATAACGTAAGATGGTACTTGAAAGTCTCAATGTTGCCATTATTAATATGTTTACTTATTTTTATTTTAAGGTCATTATCTTTATATATGCATACTATGGGAACTATTTAATACACGGAAATATATTGTACACAGTATAAAGAAGTCTCTCATAAATACAGCATTCGATTTCAGCTCTGTGAGAAGTGTTATACTCTTTCTTCTCTTTTACGATTACCTAGGTGTTTTTCTATCGTAGAAATTCTTATTTCTAATCTCAACATATTTCCATAAACTCTGTGAGATGAAATCATGCGCAGAAGTTCTTGGCAGAGATGCTTGTTTTCTAATTCGTTGCATACAACCATTAATTTCTTAAGCTCGCTTTAGAGCACTTTTCTGCAGCGATTACCTATTTCAATTGTGAATAGATTCGTTCCAAGGGACATTCAAATTATCGAACAATACCTTGCGCTATTTTAGCCGAAATATTATGAAAATAGTCGTCAACAGCCGCGGAAAATTGGCGCATTACACTTGTACTGTTCTTAGAACGAAAAGGTATGAGGATGTATAAATGATCCCGTTAAAAGCCCGTTATAAAAATAATCCGTTGAGTTTATGATATGATCTGTGCATTAGTTTGTAGTCGGTACAGAATACCATATGGGCGATCGTGACTCTAAATGCACGTCAAGCATTCGAGGTTCTTTTAAACATGCCTAAGGGGTTGGGCAATATGGCGAATTCGCGATAGCAGTATAAAGAGTTCTTTATGCGTAATTAAATTATCCATTCGCTCAGTGCTCTTCTCGCACACACTTATCATGGAATAAATATTTTCCTTCTTCAGCGTGCATTCCGCTTACGGAAGGTATTTCATTAGTGATTTTACTCACTACGCATTCCTAAGATCAGTACTATGATATTGCTAGAGGAATGTCTCGAGTGAAATAAACTGTTCATAATCCAGAGATATTACTTGATTCTTCCTTCTGTTCGTATTAGGCTGTTGTATTTTATTATCATATCATTATATAATTTCACGGAATTCTTCTATTTCGTTTATTTTTATCAATCTCATGATGGCTCTTAATAGAAGAAAATATCAAAGGAATGATTTTAGGTAAATTCTCAGAAAACTAGATTTATACGTACATCATAGAGGAAAAAACTTTATTTCAATGAAAATAACGAATAGAAGAATGGTGATTTTTTGACTCAGCTGAGGTATCCGAAGTTAAAATTGCGTGCTGCAAGCGCTTAACATTCTGTAGCGAAGAGAATCTATTTGACTGTGATAGTCCAGCATCAAACTGGAGTCTATCCGAACCATCTGCAGCAGGAGACTTTACGAAACTCCGTGTGTGAAGGGAAGGCTATAAATTCAGAGCGATCAATCCGACTGATTCCCAAGCTTACGATGGTCGTATTTTATTTTCTTGTCGACCATATCTTTATCCTCTTAGCGGACGATGATTCGCAAGCGTAAATGCTTTTTCCCTGCTTTCCTTCTCTCCTTTGGAAAGAAGTTTCACTTTCGCAACTCCGTTTTGACGTTCCTCAGAGGATATACCGCGGGAGGATGGCGGTATGTTAGGCATCGTAAGTAGGACAGTGCGTTTTTGTGCTCTGGTTTACACGACTCCACGGAACGTGAGTTCGTCGTGGGGAATGTTTGGTCCAGAAACGAAAGATAGTTCAGGCTATAATGTTTCTCTCTCTGGTCGACGTAGTCATCTGACCTTACTGTTTCTCAATCATTCATGAATATTCATGGAGCAATCAAAGAATTCGGTTTTACGTTCGCGATTGCTTTTACTGTCTGGTGTAAAATTCGGACATGGAAGAGCTCTTGAGTCGGAAATTCGAAAATCTTTATTTATATTCATGTTACGTAGAAGTATCTTTATAGAGAACTGTACTAAATACCTGTATGTGTACTAACATATATATATATATATAATGTCACTTAAGTCTCTATTGGCAATACCTTCAGGAAAGATCAATTCTCAGTTTTAAAGTTGAATACAAGCTGTAGGCATTTAGAAAAATTCATAAATTTGATGATAAAACTCTGATTGTATAATATTATTTTTTTCCGAAGTTTCTAAACGTAGTATTTAGCAGTTAATTGAAAATATTTTGTTCTCTTTTTAGTACGACATTTTTAATCAATCAAGAACAAAAATATTACTTCAAATTGCCAAATATTTCAGATTAATAGCTAATTTTTTCTCTGTTTTGAGATGCATTGTCTCTTTTTGGATTCTCAAAGAAATATTTCTCATATTTATTTGATTTAATTGGATCAAGAATAAAAATTACAATGCAATATTTGGAGCCAACACAATTTAATCTATCAAATCAAATGAAAAATATCTTAACCACTCGTATTTAAAATGAGATTAAAATGATCTAGATTTAATTAGCTATGAAACGATACATTTATGAAATAAATAAAATATTTTGGCGCCTTGAGTTTCAGCTTAGTTTTTTATGTACTCGTCTTTCCATGCCTTCTTACTGGTACCTGATCTCAAAAAAGCAATATCGGGAAAACGTGTTTCAATGAACCGATAGATAAAATTGACCGAAGCATGCGATTACAGCAGAAATGTTTCAGAAATTTCTCATTCAGAGCTATGGTTACGGCGCTTTATCACTATCCATCCGTGAATTTGAAACATGCAACGCAACTGAGATTCGGACCAAGTAATGAAGCCACAAATTGCTGTTCAGCGATTACACTAAGCGAGTGATCTTTCACAATTTTTTATTTGACATTTCCTCCTACATCGGTTGAGAAACGTTGAGGGTGCGTGTAGCTTATGGTCGGTTACACGTTTTGAATGGGTAATAACCCTTTATTCAAGCATCAACACGATGAAGTTTAACGGATACATGTCTTTCCTCTCTTTGAATAACTTAGACTAGTTCCCATGGGAAAGAACAACCTGAAAATTCAACGCCAACTTAAAAAAACAGCCATAACTTTATCGATATAGGTCGTATCCGAACACTTAATACATTATTTAAATAATCGGCTATAAAGTTAGATGATGTTCTCAAAGAAAGTAATGAAAATCGTTCCATAAATCATGTTGCCACTACATTACAATTTCTGGCTCGATAGTTTCGAAATCTCTGCATTCAGGTCATAATTACTGCTACTTTTTATCGCCATATATCATTATCTGTTCAGTTCCATGGCCCTACCTGGAGGTGAGAGATAAATTAGCGAGACACAAAACTTGTTAATGCATTTAAGATCCGTCCCGTGCCCCACATGCATTTGGCAAGAAATTCAAAACGCATCAACTGGTCCGCATAAATCATCATCAACGAAATTCCACAGGTATTGCGCACCACGTTCTCTCCTCCGCACAAAACGGGCGAAACGAAACATTTTTTCTTCTCCTACCACTTTCACATCCCACGCTGCGATCACCGTTTTATCGGTGATGCATCACGCCATCTGAGATCGAGAGCGAAAGTTTTCCAGAACGGTATTCCGTAATAGTTGAGTCGATAGAGTATAGAATGCTAAGCGACGCTCTGGATGCATTTGAGAAATGGTGGAAATACGTTTTGCTGTTAGAGGTTACACAGTATTTATCGTAAATATTGTACACATTGAGTTTTATTTTTCTTTTAAATGTCATACATATGGTTATTTTATGGCATTATTATAAGAAGCACTTTAAAGTTCATGGAGGTAAACTCAATAAGAAATCATCAAGACTTTAGGCTATAAACAGGGATGGAATAGCTATTTTTCGCGACTGTTACTAACCTGTGATTTATACTTGGTTATAATCATCAATTTTAACTTTATTCTCTCTATGAAAGGACATCAGTCCATCTACGCAAAACAACTAACGGAATGTTTCCAATACAACCAGTATTAATTCATATTAATATGAAATTATATCTAATAACAATTGACATTTATTCTTAAAATTCAACGAATGTAAAACTTTAAAATTCTGATTTCATCAACTTATCTTCTCTTCTGTGGACTTAGGTTTTGAGTTTTGATTGTCTTTATACCTATATCCACAAAGTTCCGCTGACTATAACTAGGCGCGATTGATTTTACAATGTCGAATGAAAAATAGATACAATTCGAAATGAAATATTAAACTTTGCGACTAAGACAGTTATATTTCTTTATTTCTTCTTCTCTCGTTTATTTCCTAAGAATGCTAGATATTTAATCTTATATTCCTCGTTTTTCATAAAACAATATCAGCTGTGTTATGATACGAAGAATATTAAGACATCCGAGATATCTACAATCCACTGTCATCATAATATCACACGTTTCTGATTGTTCTAAGAATGCCGCTTCATAAACAACTCAATCTTCCTCGCTGTCTACTTCAAGGTTAAGGGCTCAAGTTATCCAAGAAAACCGCATTGTCATAGGCAATTAGCATGATGTTTTTCGATGCTCCATTACAACGTGCACAAATATGCTATTACTTCAACGAATTCCTAATGCACAGATGCCATTTCGCATCTTTTCATGCGTTGGAGAAATTGAGTTCCCCAGCTGATCGACGGGGTTACCAGAAGGCGGTCGACCTTCGGGCGACCCACTCAGGCGCCGGCGACATAACGCGCTTGTCTCCTGTTGCTTTCCGGACGTAGATCTTTCAGTGGCGGAGGCGGAGATTTTAACGCACGCGAGGCTTAAAATACTTAGGGAATTATCGGAGGGAACTCGGTCGTCAATCGGAGATGATACACGGCCGTTTCTCAATCCCCTTTTATCATGCATAACTTTCCTTGATTGCCTTCTGCATCAGGAGTTATTTTCCTCGCGGGCAGATGCGTATTGCGTGTTGATTGAAGGGCGCGTGAGGCAATAATGGGAAAAAATGCCATCCATTAAGAGGAGGGTGGGAATTGAAAAAAGTAGTATCGTAATGAAGTCGATCGGAATGATTTAATCGAGGTGTGTCGAAATGAGGTAATTTTGGATATCGAAAGAAATACTCAATGTAGAGATCATTTATTCTTTTTGCTCGGGGCCGCTGTCATGATGATGGATGGAACTCATTTATGCATCTGGACCGGTGTTTAAGCCTGCCTCGGGGTTTATCTACCGATTCCTGAAAATCGTGAATTTCTCGGATTCGTTGAATTATTCGACTCATACGTTAGATTTAATATCCAATGATATCGATCCCATTCTAGTCTCAATATAATTTTTAGAATCTATTTACCTCGGTGAGCAAAATATGAAGGAACGAAAAAATCGTGAAAGTACTTACTACTCAAAAGACTCATTGAAACCTGTTTCAAAGAAATCGTTATTTATTTTCGGGGACCACAGCAATAAATATTGACTCGTTCCAATGACGGTCATGTCGACGACTGACAGGCGAATTTAAATTACACCTTTCCATTTGAAATCACCGGTCACGCGTGTATATTTAAATGAACTTTTTCAATTCGCAAGCGGGTGATTGTATTGCCATTTTCTCTCCAATTTGAGTACAGGTTTTACCACTTGCTACGGTTTTATAAAGAGAGAATTCGACCTGGTCTAGCGTATATTTTCATATTCGCTTTTTTCAAGATAGAATAAGTTTACTTTGGGGATACTATAAGAGAAAAATTTTCTATCATCTTATAAAAATGTCAATTTTATATGATTTGGAACCATTTCTTATATATTCCTCGGTACAGTCCTTAATTATCCATTTTTGAATCTAATTATATGAACACCGAATTCTATACTAGTTACTTACCCAATCGGAGTCCGTGTTACACGAAATAAAGTAAGATTCCGAATTTCGATGTGTAAAATTCGAATGCACTTGATTTACTTTTACTTCCTTTTAAATCATTGGGGATGTCTCTGATATACGTTTTAAATGATTTTATGATTATCCACATTTTAATATTTGCAACAAGAATGTTGTATCGTTATAAAAATATAGCTATTTCATACCAAAGGTGATCCACGAAAACTTATAAAATTTTGTGTTCCCTTATTTTTGCATTTCAATCTGGAAACATTTCTTTAAGAACTTTAAATCTTAGAAATCGCGAGGATCGATCTTTTAGAATCATCTTTCATAATTCCAAGCCCTTGAGAATAAATATATATACGCATCTTCTCATCGTTAGAACTGAACGTTATCGTTGCAATTGATATTATAAATTCCAGTGTTCGTCGGATTAGTTTCCTGCGAATGAGCATAAAATTTGGAGATAGATTTAGAAAGGAGACAAACGCAAGTAGGAGTTCTCTTGAGAACGCCTTTCTTCAAGGTTCCGACCTCCTTTTAAGGGAAAGGAAGTGCACGATTTAATATCTGAACCGGTCATCTGAGAGACAAAGAGAATAAAAGATTTCAACTTAGTGTTTACGGGCGGTTTCAGTATTTACCATTCACTTTTTAAACACAAAGGAATAAATGGAGAAAACTAGAGCAGTTTCTAAGGGTGACTTTCATGTGTAAAAGTGAAAATTTTCCCTATTAAAAAGTTTTCATTTAGATATCTCAGAATAAATATTAGCAATTTAAATTAAGAATAAAAATTTATGAGTGACCACTTTAATGGGTATATTGTTTGATTTCTTCATCAAAGACATATAAAGTTTCAATTATGAAGTTATTTATGAAAAAATGAATTTAAGTGTAATCGTTTTATTAAAAGATAGAGAAAGAAATCAACATAGTATTAGTTTCCATAAGTTGTATCCCGAAATCTTCATCGTTAAGTAATATCTGCAAATATTTATCATTAAATTCTACAGTCAATGTACAGTGTCCGACGAGCCATAATAGCCATTGATTAAATCACATTTATAGCAATATTATTATCTATTTTAGATTAAAATACCCTTGCTACCCAGAATTTCTTTTCTCTTGGTATCATGTACGCGGCTTGATCTAATTTGGTTTTTTATCCAAGGTAAATGAGTTATCAGACACCGAGACATCCGGTTGAATATTAAAACATGCGTTCCACATTCATAAAGAACCTTATACTTATTTTTTCGATATAAATGTCAACGGAAACAGCAGGATGTATGCGTGTCGTAAGACTGTTCTTAAATGCCCTCGTACACTCGCTATCCTCGAAAAAAAGTATCCTTAATGCGAACGTTGCGTATTCGAGTTTTTTTTACGTTGGCAAAACACCTAAATTTTATCACAGGAGCTGCGTGAAAGTAAGATTCGCAAGGAGATATTTTGAGGAACACTCAAATCTTTGAATTTGGCCTTGGAAATCGATAAGTTTTTTTGGAGCTGAATTATTTCTATGAGAAAATCACGTAAGAGGACATTCTAGTCACGGTTTTTACTTTCCTGTTCGTTTCTCACGAAGTTTTTGAATAATTTAGGCTAAATTTGAGGGCGTATTTGGAGGTTTGACTATTTAAAATTTATGATCTATGATCATTCAAAATTATTTTCAGAACTTTAATATCGACAGCCTTTCCTTTAAATATAAGATAAACGGTGCATTCTGATAAAATTTTATTTAGCTATTTAATTGTTGAAATTGCTTCGTCATATTATTGAGAAAAAAGTTATTATATGATAAATGTAGAACTTGCTTGATATGAAGAAAACAATACATATATATGCCTTAAATAATTAATTAATTCTTACATAGTCAACGTTGACAGTCGCATTTCATAACGGTTTAGTTTTAATATTCCAGCCCAATAAATTAATTCTCAAATATTACAGATTTTGTTAATGAAAATAAAGTGAAATTTTCACATGCTTGTTATTTATTTAAATGGTAACTAATTAGGCTCTAATTCTTGTTTGATAACTTTAAAGTTTGCTTCAGGTTTCTTCACCACGGATGACCTACTAATCTCGTACAAGCGCACATAAAAAAACAATAAAGAAATTGCGCACGTCTTTCTCCCACGTGTAATTGCACTCGCCAGGGGGCACCGTCTATCTTCCGAGCGAAAAGTACGCGCTTCTTGTGGTCAAAGCGATAAGATCTCAGCAGAGTCATCGGCCAGTTCGCTTGTTTCAAAGTTCCCACAATAATCCGCGCAACGCACGTCCTCGATACAGGTAAAGAACGGCTACAGAACTGCGTTCACAGGAACGCAGTGAGGAATGTTTGTTTATATTACTCGTTTTTTCTATTTCTTAACGCTCACCCTTGAAAGGCTTCTGTGAGGTTGCCAACTTGACAGTGAATAGTTGTCATTTCTAGGAGTTACACAACGTGCAGCCGAGGTGATCCTAGTCTCAGTAATAAATTCACGGACGCAATCAATAAAAGCAAAAAAGGTATTCGCAAATCGGATTCCACTTAGTACTTGTGGTTGCCATCCAGCTGTTTACGAGTTACATTCAATGGAGGGAATTGATGAAAATGGAGGTGTGGCGATCTGCGGTTTTGTGTTGAAATAAGACGTTTATGCTAATGCGATCATGCCGTTTACTCGTATGCACTAGGTGAGGCTTCTTACCGCTTTCCTTTTTAGTTATTTCTGATATCATCTGTCCTTAGAAATCCATACAGAATTCCACGAACGATCTATATCACCTATTTACCGATGTTTTCAGATGCATCCAGATTATATATATACACATAGATAGAAGAAAGGAGACTAGTAGAAAATAAAGGATGAATTAATGTGGGAACAAACCTATGGAATTCCTTCCACTGAATAGAAGTTCTAGATAAATTGGTGTGCTTGTTTACAAACTACGCTTTAAAACGTTATAAATTATTATTTGCATATCTCTGCAATCACCATTATGAATCATGATTCGAAAAATTCCAGCCAAAATAAATACATTATTATTTCCAAATCAGTTAAAATTATCACAAAATAGAATAAATAAAGCTATGAATCCATAACGTAGTGGATGGTTGATTGACGATCTGTCAACCTTGACGACGTATTAATTCTTCTGCTTCATCGTTCTATATTGTTCTCTTGCAAAGTTCACGATAAATCGTTTACGAACTTCAGTATCGTAATACAATGAGAAATAACTCCCGTTTCATCATCAATATTTCGTCAAGGAAAATATAACTGAGGTAACTCATGAGGAAGAAGGAGGCAAATGAAAGAATTTTAGGTTTTTCTTTTCCGAAATTAAAACCATTCACACGGGACTTTGCTTTCACCGCTCACCGAGTTTTCTCTTATGCGAACATCGCGAGAAATGCAAAAGGAATGCGACTTGGGAAACGATCTAATTGACCCTTTAAGTTGCGAGACCGTGAAATGTCTTTTTCTCAATAGATGCGCCTCATTAACTCCATTATTGGCCCTTTCTCCGTGACATTGAAATATGTGCATAATCAGGTCAATCTTATAATCAAATATTATTTTATTTCTTCATTGTAAAGAGGGACATCTATAACTAGGTTATAAGTAACAATTACTCTTTTCTTAGCGAAGA
This sequence comes from Pantala flavescens, assembly GCA_020796165.1. Classification (NCBI taxonomy): domain Eukaryota; kingdom Metazoa; phylum Arthropoda; class Insecta; order Odonata; family Libellulidae; genus Pantala; species Pantala flavescens. The sequence goes on from CM036881.1 coordinate 49,639,587, forward strand.
AATTAGCTAAAAAAACCGAGCCCTTTCCAATCTATTACAAATTATTAATGTTGAGGAAATAAAAAAAAAAATCCTTGATTTCTAAGCATATACAGGTTTTTCGAGTTTCATCTTAGCATCAATTTATTCTGTCCAGAATGTTGAATCTATAAAATTGGAAAAGTATTTGAAGAAGAGATGGATTCTTTCAAGTTTAATTCACATCAAGTTTTTCCCTTGTTAGTTTAAAGAAAGCTTTCGCTTCCCGCATTCGAATGAGAGCTTTTCCTTTGAATTGTATATGGAAACAGCACAAGGGAAGAAGAAGTCCGAGAAATAGCCGATAAGACCTTCATTGGAATGTCTTCATCGCCCTTGACACGTACGAAATGTGAATGCCTCGGTTATTTCTGAAGACGTGACCGACTTTGATTCTTGTCGCTGCCTCATTTATGATTCATGCTTCTTGAAATATGACAATGTCCATCAATGTACACTCTAGTTAAGGAATCAAAGTGAGCAGAACTTCGCTTTCAATAAAGCCTCACCACGATTGAAATAAAATTAATAGTGAAATGCGGATGACAGTAACACGCATGAGAGCAATCTTAATTAAATTAAATTTTAAACAGAAAATCAATTTAAGAAAATACTTAAATCTCATTTTAATCTCTTTCTTCAATGGTAACTTTAGACTTTAGGGGGTAATGCATTTGTAGGTTTTTGAGTCATTGCAGATGTTTTTGGCTTAATATTTCCTCAAGAGTGGAATTAAATAATATTTGAGTTTATGATTATTATGAATTTATGAATCGTAAAAATGCAGAAAATAAGTATGAATGGAACTTTTGTGTTAATTTTATAATTATACTACTTTATTAGAGAGCATTAAAAATGATTGCTTTGAATCGATAAACGACTCCGATTATAAATAACGGAAAATCAACCATTGATTTATTTTGTGACCTAGAAATCTTTTGGTATAATTCAGCGGATGAAATTCCAATGGATTGCATGTTTATTCATAATTCATTTGGAATTTTTATAGAATATTATTCTTTCATTTGCTTGTTTCCGTTATAATTTATATTTTTATTGACGCAATTAAACTATTTTGTGCAATCAACGTTATGCTTCAATGGAGATAATGCTTTCAACTCATATTTAATCTGCATTTTTAAATAGCAAATGGTATTTTCCGGGATTACATCATTGGTACTTCTACTTTTTTCTATGAGTATTTATTACGCGTTTCAAACTCAGATTAGCACCCAGGTACGTAAGAAACTCGCTCATTCCAAAGTCACCTTCGCGAAACGTGTTTGCGAAAACTGCCTTACGCGCCCACTACTTAGAGTCCGAATTCGCAGAAACTACAGAGGTGTTTACGAGAATTTTTGCGTCCATTAGTCAAGTTTTCCTCGCGAAATCCCTAAGCCCCGTTTCCATCGAAGGTGCTGGAGGTTACAAAACCATCACGCCTTAGTGCGTCAGCCACGTATAGCTCCATATATTATGAGACCCACTCCACCTTGAGACCCCATCCTTTTTTCCATTCCAGACTCCATCCACCCAAGGATAAAACATATACGGCTTTTAAATCTTCCCTTTTTTCAGGGTTACGCCCCACCCACTCTCTATTACGAAAGTTGTGATATAGTTCAGGATCTAACCTTTTCCTCTTCGGAAGCCGTTTCGTAACAACACTTTCCATTTTTTTTAACTCGTGAGATACCGGCACTTTTATTTCGGTGGTGAATGATGTGTTAATGACGTATCCACAATTCTCATTGTGTGGATATCATTCTCAGGCTGTTATTTAATGACTCCTACTGCAGCGAACGTATGCATATCCTTTTCCGAACAAATGCATTTCCAAGGCGAAAGTTTCTCCCGTCACTTGTCTCGTCGATTGTTCCCTTCGTGACAAAGCATCGACTTGTGGTAATTACGCGAGATGTCTTGCGGGCACGCAATTTGACGGAAAAGTTTCCGCATCGCACGGGACGGCGTTTGTTTTCAAAAAGACCGCTTAATACGCTGCAGAGGCTGGAACAGTACAAATTGTCATTGGCGAGATACGGTTTTAATCTCTATCGATTTCTCCTTGTTTGGACTCTCGGATAACCGACGTCGGAATGTGGAACGTGAGCGCGGCCTATGGAATGCAGTGCCGTGCCATCACGCCGACTGCAATCCACTCGACACCCGAAGTAACGCGACAATGTTTCCTCGGTATCGTGTTCGAAGGAGGCGTTATTGATCCTCTATGTAATTACATCCGAAAAATCAGCTGTAGACGTCTTTTAGTCTCAAGTACCTTTAATCGAATACTTTCTGGTGGATTGAGTGTTAACCAGAGATCCACGGGGAAATTTAATTTATTAATACGTAAATTTCTGTTAAATTAATGAGAAGTTACCGTTTGCTGTATTTTGTCAACGGAGAAGTAATAACTTAGTAATCTCTCGTCCATATCGATGAATTTATCAAAAGTTTTTAACTGCTTATTCTTCATCAAAATATTTTTACTCTGGGACAGGTTAAATATCTTTCGAATTTTAATAGGAAATTTTGAATTCATTTTATTTTTTCATTCAAAATGAATAAGGCTAAATTACATTTTTTATGTATTCCTTATGCTTTAATTACTATTGCAAACTACTCTTAGCATTTATCAATGAAAATACTTCATCTTACTCCCAAAAGGCCTACGTATCCCTTATCTCCTGGAACAATCTCTAAAATTTCCCCTTAGAGTTGTCCTGATGCGCGATAACGTTAATGCCGAACAAGGCTTGGGACGTGGGTGACCGATCGCGAATTCTCATTGTGATTCTGTGAGTGCTTCTACACTAGTCGCAACGCTACGATGCTTGAGAACTTTGACCCAGAGTTGGTTGACACAAAGGATACGCTTTCTCGGTTTAGTTTTACAACTTAGGGCGTGTACCCCACATGTGCCTCACTGTAGCTATTTTTAAGTTAACTGGTATTATTTCTTTTCCTAGATATCTCCATATTACACGAATCGGTGAAAATAACTTATATTTTTAGGCAGAATCTGAATAGAATATATTTCAGTCAATTATCTTTCAGGTTTCATATCTAGCGTTAAAAATTTTAATGATTGGACGAATAAGAACGAGTGATATCATCTTATTTGATATTCTAGTAATGTTTTTCTAATTTTTTATAGTTTTCTTCAAATTACGTATTCTGTGTTATGCAAAGCTTCTAGTAAATTGTGAAATACAATTCATTCTGTAATTATTCTGTATTCTGTCTTTAATTTATCTGATTATTGGTTAACTTCATGAAGAAATTTACGGTTACGAAATCATAAGAACTTTGCAGGAATAGGGAATTTTGAAAATAACATTCGATCCTATCTTAAGGCTTAAATAATAGTAATAGCACCATTACACTGTATTTATCAAAGAATTACTCATTGAATGTGAGGAAGGTAAATTCTACCTTTGGAATTCACTACGGAGCACAGCGTTCCTGTGCAATACCTTATACCTTGTTCCTTCGGAGTGATATGTTTATCTAGGAAATGACTCAGTTATACATAATTTGTACTCAAGCTCTCATATATTTCAATTAGAAAAACAAGTGCCTCTTTTTCCGAAGATAATTTTTTCTGCCCGTCTCAGTGAAGGAGTACTGCAATTGGTATATAACAAAGGAGTCTCTTGTACTATTTGTCCACTGTCTCTCCGAATCTTCGCACGTCACCTTCAGTATACGAAACTCCCACGGACCATCGGCATTCTTTTTTTTAAAGAGATTGTAAAAAGCGCAAACAACACGCGCTCACTTCGCCGGAGACCACTTCCAACGGCCAAGTGCCATTTTAGGACTCCCAGAAAGAGGAGAAGAAACAATTGAATTACGGAGGCCTACATAGTGTATTGTCTACCCAAGTCTTTTTGTACGGCGCTGCACAGCCTTGGCAATTGCAAGTGAATCATTCATTCAGAATCGTGACTCATTCGGAAGGCAAATATAGTCAACTCCGTGGGCTGATAACATTGGTAGCCGATCAAAATAAATTGGAGCCGTTAAACTCCGCGCTGACGTTCGGTGAACATTGCGATTCAAGGGAATTGAGTGGATACATAATGTCCGTTAACGCATACAGAGGGATGCTAAAGGTAATGCATGAGTAATGACGAAAGTTAAGCGCATCGTGTCCGAAAAGTGCATCAGATATAAGATGGTAGGGGGGCGTGCCGTATAAGTTTTGTAATCCTATATTGAGTAACTGCTGATTTAGAATTCTGAAATGCTTTGCAAATTGCCGATATCGATACCTATAAACTCGAAATAAGAAAAGACTTTAATATATATTTTCTTCATTTAATAGATTTAAATATTAGTCATAAATTTTCGTGTTCTTAAATGTATCCTCTAATTAAATTTAAAGAAATAATTATCGAATGACATTAAATTAAATTCAATTTATTAATCAGTTTCATAAATTAAAGTGCGTTATCTAAGTATTGGTCCAGTCGAAATAATTCCATGTTGGATAACGGTCCAGGAATGATAAATATCGTTATGTAAATGTTAGGAAGTTAAATTACTTTCCAGATGGTTTATTTTGAGTTATAATTTGAATAATATGAAATGTATCTGTGTGTATTTATCTGTAGATTATATTTCATTTTCTTTCATCCAAGTAAATCATCAAACGAGTGGGAGAATATCACTACACTTCAAGAAAACACGTTAACTATATCATCATAAGCGACAGCGATAAAATCCATTGTTCTACGGAAAGATCAATGTCCCCCACTACATCGCGACATATCGAACGTATAACAACGTTAATATTTGCAGTGTAGACTTTACTACATTGATATTTGCAGCCTAAGCCGTAAACTGTCCAGTAGATAGCGTTGGGCAAGAAGAATTTCACCTCATGAAAAGCCGACTGTCGATTTTATCTGGAGCGAAAGGGACTTTGACGGCGCTATTTATTGCGCCTTCGCCCCGTCTTTTTTTCTCTGGACCGCTGAAATAACTTGCTTAAATCGCTGCGTGAAAAACGAAAGGCATTCGGGTTATTCGGGTGCATTTCATCGGGTGGATTGGAAAGGAGGCGTGAGTGATAAGGGTGGTCACTGGGGAGGGTTCCGTCTGAGAATGAAAGTGGGACGCCGAGTGCGTGGGTGCGTATGAGTTTCTCTACCGCCGTAAAGGGACGATCTCTTAGGCAAACCCTTTTTGAGAGGTCCCCAGACGCTTTCATGGTTTGCCTACTTGGGAAAAATGGGTGTTTGCGTCAATCTAATGGAATCTCCAGATTGAATGTGGAATTCCCTTTCTCCTATTTCCTGTGAATTATTTAGACTGATAGATAGGTGAAAAACAAGATATTTAACCCAAAAGTATTACATTTAAATGAATTTAAATGAATTCGTGGGCTTATAAATTCAAAAATTAAAGTTGGAAAAGAATAAAAACTACAGGCTTGAATAGAAAGAAAATAGAACGGTCAGGAATTGTAACTCGCTTCTGATTTATAAGCATATTTCATACGTTTATTTCTTACGTGTTATTAATGTTTCATAATTTTTAAATCACTCCATTTATCAAGAACCATTATTAACGCTTATTATTGCATTCAAGGTTCATTTTTTGTTTAATTTGTATTAATTAAGAACGTTGTATTATCAAATTTTTTAACATCTAGAGGGTATAGATAATACAATTCCACTTGTCTTAAATGTCATTTTAAATCAACACAAATAATTAAACTACATTGTCTTCCTTGAATAAGGATTTTTTAATTTTATAGATAAAAGGCTCAAAATCTGATCCGAATCTTCAAAATCTTATTTAACATTTCCAAGACGTCTTGTCTCGTTTTACTAATCTCAGTTGAAGTAAGAACAAATAAATTATTTCGATGCAATGAGGATAAAAAAAGAATAGCATAAATTTCAATTAACGTTTATGAATCATTTTAAATACCTTAACGGTCATAAATATCATTTATATTATTATCGATTAGTTTAAAGAGAGTATAACTCGTAATTTTTTTATGTCAAATTTGTGTTATTAATCACAACGCATAAAAAGTAGCTGTAATCGATTCAGACCTTGCAACTTCTTATGGAAGCTCTCTTTGCGGGCATTCTTTAATCTTGGGAATAGATGTGGTTAGATCGACCCACTGCTGCGCTTGAGGTTTCCCTCTTCGAAACCACCATAATATCCGTCACAATAAAAAATATCGAAGGTAAAAAATAGCCCGGTTACGCATAGACACGTCCACACGTCGTCCCCTCCCAATTTCCCTTTCAACAAAACACGTTCCCTCACTTCTTCGCCCTCGACTTTCACTTCTTCACGAGCACCGCCTTACACACGCGGTCAGCTCTTTGTCTTCCGCTGAGAATGTTCATCGAATGTGTACGCTCTCTTTCCGTCAATGGTCGTGCTCAGCGAACTGCTTCCTCCGGTCATTAGAAGGGACATGCAAACATATGGGGAATAATTCACATTCTTGAGATGCACTCGATATATTGCCGTGCTTCGTGATCGATCGAAGCATTTGATGTGGGTTCAATAATCAAGAATGGTTATTTAATTAGTATTCAATCTAAACTCTTCGATCATTTGTTTCATATTAAATTTTTCAATGAATTGCGAAAAACATAAATATGCGAAAATGAGAGATAAGAATCGTAAATTCTTAGAAAGTATTAAAAACGATTATGTGTATGATGAAAAGGTGCAGATTAATTTAGATTTATAATTAAATTTTATTTGATTAATTTTTAGTGAGTGCAATTAATTCAAGGGATGAATTTACTAATCCACAAAACTCTACAATTATTTTTTATCCGTAAAGAAAAGTTTCTTAGGTTAAAATCGGACTTCCATTGAGGAGGCTTATTTTCATGCATTTTAATCATCGTAATTTGGATATTCAAATTTATTAAAGTAGAATTTGACCAATGGTTACGATTATCTAATGAATTATGAATCGTATAAACTAGAATATTTTTTGAATTCATCTCGTATATCATTTTTCTTTAACTGCTTGGATGGGATACAGGGAATATTAAGGATGTCGAATAAATATTTATCCTCCACTTCTGTCTGAAAGTGAACGAAGTAAGTGAAAAGTGGAATGAGCGGAAAATTGAGTACACTTAATATATGTACATAATTTTATGGACGGAGTAGAGAGTGCTTTAAACTAATCCAATAAACTACCTTCTCAATTACAGAGCGATAGAAAATTATGTCAATTAAATTCAAAACTATTATCATAACCTTTAAAATTGGTATCAATAATTTGTCCCCTACATCACCATAATTATTTAAAGGCATCAGAGCGAAAATCTCATTATTCCACATGTCCACGTCAATGTCAATAACACAGAGACAAGTGCATGTGAAAGGAACACGAATTTCAGTCATGTATTGAACGGTACGCGAAAATATTCCATCAATCATTAAATGTTCCACTCGGGTGTTATGGTTTTGGAAAGTTTCCTTTGAACCCTCATCCACTTAATTACATTTGCTTGAATAGTCATGAGATCGAACGCTAAAAATATCGCACTTAGTGGATAACCTCCTGTTAAAGGGCGTGCCATCGACCCTAAGAAGCACATATGGTAATCCTTTATCGATTAACCAAAGCAGCAAAAGGAAAACAGTCTCCCCTTTGAAAGTTTTTTTTAATAAGGCTGCTCTACCTCCTTCCAAATTTCTCCATCTCCTTTGATGGCAGCTGAATGGCCACATCGCTTTCACCTCCCACAACGAGGCGCCGAGTATAAGAGTAACACAAGCGTGGAATTGATTATTCCCCTATTTCCCGTACGTTTTCCTCTCTTTAGATTCTCGGCATAGGAACGCTCGTTTCTCGGTCGTGCAGCCGCTTTAGATGAGATCACGAGTCGCGGATTTTCCCAATTTTGTATCGCTGAATCTGATCCATTTCGTAATCTATTCCATAAGAAGTATTTTTAAGAAGCTCAAGGAAGTAGTGCGATGTTTATCCCAGAGCTTTCGATTCCTTATTGACCGGAAAAAATAATCTCACTTGACCAATTATTATCTGATTTTGTTTTACTTCAAATACGTATTCAGAATATCTCTCGATTACCGCATCTGTTTCCTGTATAAACAGCCACTTTTATCTGAAGCGGAAGGATGATCCCGTTTCCCTTTTATATATTTCCTTCTTGAGATAGCAAATTATTTTGCAATTTTGCGATTCTTAGTTGATAATATTATATTTAAAATTTCCTCAATTTTTGGTTTCCTATCGAAAGAAGTTTGTGAGTTAAATCTCCAAGAAGGAAACTTCCATAACTTTTAAAATCTGATGCGATCAACCCTCACTTCGTGGAATTAGGTTAAGGTACTTCTTTTTCATCTATAAATTTACCTAGAATCATATTCTTTTCGTTTTCATTTATGTGTGTTTTTAGCCTTTTTTTCTCAATGGTAACGAGTTTAATTAGTACCGGAAGTAAATAGAAAGCAAAGGAAATTTCGAATAACTTTTTCTCTTTGCCATAATTTTTAAAAGATTTAACGATTTACATTTTTCTTGATGAACGTGAATTGTGTTGAGTCATTATTTACTCGATTTTCTTGTCCGGAGAAATTCGCAATTTTTTGTTGAACATTGTAGAGAAATTGGTATCCTCACTATCTTAGTCCTTTTTCTTCATTCTTTTGATTTTATCGAGTTTTCTTTACTTGATTTATTCGTTTTTATGATAAGTATTCAGTGTTTGTTAGATTAGAGACAAATTATCTTCCGTGAATTTATATTCAGACATTAATTATAAAAATGCCATGGTAAATATATTTTTGCAATTTATTCAGATTTTCAAACCTATGGTATCGGTGATAGCAGTTTATGCTGTTCAGATTCAAATTACAAATTCTAAAGGAATAAGTAGGATTAAGAATAAAGCTATCGGTCTATAAACTATATTTTTGTCAGTTTTCAATTTCGAATTGACAAAATCGATGTTATTGTTCAGAATCTATTAGGAATGATTACAAAGAAAATTAATTAGGTTTTATGGCAGAGCATTATGCCAAGCCATTTGATAATTTCATTCTTAATTTGATAATTATTGAGGTCAACGGAGGAGAGTCTTAATTATTTTTCTGGAGAGAAAATACGAAAGTGCTTATGATTAATACCATTTAAAGAAGAAAATCTTATTATTTCGTAGGAGAAGATGAAAAACGAATTTGGAGAAAGTATGTGTCCTAATAATGTGGATCAGAATGGCAGAGGAATCAATTAGAATATGCATTCAGTACAGAATCTCTGAAGCAGTTTAATTAGATTATAAATTAGGGTGGTATCGATTACTAGTTCATACTTGACAGCATTTCCTTGCTTCACCTAACAGCATTTTAATTTAATTTTGACGCCGTATGAAATACTACATTATTTCTTGTGGTTTTTATGTTAATTTTCTAATGGTAGTTTATGGTAACCAAACTTTCAGCTTTAAAAGAATTGTGGAAGTATCTTATCGAGAAAAGATGTTCATCTTCTAATCAACTCTGTATGCCGCAGATCCTTTTTAGACTTATTTTCCCGCTGAATTCATCTTCTCCTTTATTCTCCTCTGAGGTTGAAAAGGTTCTTTTGATCCCCAACCATTCTCATTCACACTATGCACTTTTAATCCAAGGTTACACCAATCGACCGGATTTAATGAACGTCTTTTGTTCGGATTCAAATCACAGCACTTTTGTTACGGAAAATTAAGACGTACTTGCCATCACTTGCTCCGTTCGTGTTCAGCACCTGACGAGATCGCTATTTTCTATTAACTTCAGGAGCAAATGAAATATTTCATGGTAGTTTCAGGTGTTGATACGAACGTAAATTACGATCGAAAATTACGAAACAACCGACCAAAGATATGGAATTGGTTTTCTTATGGAGATGCGTTTCAGATGATGTTAATTGGAGCATTTTACCTGTTCGCGGGAGGGAATGCTGCGTTAAATCTTTCATGAAGGAAATTACGTATTATTAGAGCGAAGTTTCAGAATTAAATTCGTCTCTTGCCCTTGATAAAACACCGCTTAAGATCACTACAGGGGTTAAGTAAGTCTTTTGTCCTCTCTGAGTACGTCTGTGGAACTTAATTCTTTCTCTCGTTCGTTTTTTTTTACCACAGTCACACATTTAGTAGAGAGAGAGTGATTCTAAGAACAGAAAAGCCAAATAGGGCTGAGATATGTACCAGAGGCGATAGAAAATGCGGCAAAAAATGGAGCGAAATCAGAAGAGAAATTTTTAAATGATGCGTTTTCTCCAACTCACATTATTGATAACGAGCCGTTGTCTGTTCAGAGGCATCTTTTAATAGCTGCGTCGTAGAAATCAAGAATGAAGATCGGGCGTTTTGATAGCGAATCGGGGCTCTATTTCTATTAGCATCAGGAATTCGCACTTTCCATTTCTCTTCTTCGAAACTCCTTCTTTCGCTCTTCCACAAACAGAAAGTAAATTCGCTTATAAATGTATAGCTAATGAATAAAAGAATTAAACAATACATTCTGGAAGAGGAAACATTTTGTAAAGTTGATTACTCATGAAGTATCCTTGTGCTGAGAAGCATAAACAACAGCTATATCATGGGCAGGAATATTCTTGTGCAAGCCCAGAAATAATTTTTACGGTTTAAATATTATCAATCAAAAATTTCTTAAAGAAGATGATATGATAGATTTGAAATCTTGATTTATTTCATCCCTCCTAATTCCTAAGCAGCTAAAGGAGTATAATTAACCTTCTCTTTGCTCGGGTTTTACGAGATTGATTATATTAATATACAAGTATAAAAATTTGCTCTAAGCTCAAAATTATCTAACGGAAATGACAAATTATCTCTACAAAATATAGGCAATTATACTTTTTCAGACATTGAATTCCACACACTCATTAGAGAGTACTTATTCGACCCCGATTTTGATCCGAACGATTTATTTTTTCTGTTTTGTTTGAAAAATTATCGCTCATTCTGAGTTCCGATAACCCTCTGCTCCCTTACCCTATTTTTAAGGAATGCGGTGCAACATTTCACGTATAAAAGGTCATTAATCATTGCACCAGTTGGAGTGTGCAATAATTCACTTCCCAGATTTTTGAGCTGGTTTTTGCGAACAAGGGTGCGTAACCGTGTCAATGAGTTACCAACTGAAATTCATTTGCTGCATGAAGTACATTGACCACAGCGTCACCCGCTTAAAATACCTTCAGATAACTTTAAAACTTACCTGTCGTTCCCTATTGCATAACTTTCCTCTTTAGTAGGCGCATTTTTATTGGGGAACTTTTATTGTTTTATCGTTTAAAAATCCCATACTGAATTGGTGCCGTACGTTTTTCACCGCCCAAGGCGATCCTGGATTTTTATCTCGTTACCGACCAAGTGGGTGACGCCCTTACGCCGTTCAGGTCTTCCTTTTGCGACTCAAAAACGCACGTGTAATTAATTTGCCCTCCCCCGTCACGGAATCGCTCATTACGTATCGAATTTGCGGACATTTCGGCTCCGTCTCTTACTCGAGGAAGTGAAGTGTGCAGGAATTCAATGCCTTGGATGAGAAAGTTGTATCGCTTCCCTTGCTGGAGAGAATACTATCCCTTTGCGGCCTTGTGGTGACCGGTCAACCCTACCATATCCTTCGAATTCCTCCGACCCTCCCTGGTGGGTGCCGTTGATTTTTGACCTTTCTGCTGACAGGTTCAACTCGACTTACACCGAGGTCATTTTTATGTAATTTTTATTGGCGATTTTCGCGTACTTCATTTCATTGTAGTCTTCGGTTTAAAGATCAGCTTTTATCCTTGGAAATAGATACTGCTCAATTGCAAACTGAAAGGTTTCCAGCAACCGATAATACACGTAGATTGTCGAACGAGACATTTTTCCTTATTTTTATGTTCTTTTTTATAAATAATATATTTATAATTTATATGTTAAAATGTTAACGCATTATTTTTTAGGAAAACGGTATTAATATCACGTAAGATGTACAAATAGGATCGTTCATTAAGTGAATGCATAAGCTTAGTCATTTTCACGGCGTGAATCTTCACCGAATGCTTTGAAAGAACTAGTAAATGACAATAACTCCTTGCTAGAAAAATACATGGCTTTACATCAAATTTTATTTTATTTTCTATGAATCATCACTTCCCACGTTGAGGCAGTGGATGAGTACCATTTACAAGGAAGTTATGATGTGTTTAGGTGGAACGAATGTATCTTAATTCCTTTAGGGTGTAGGGCAATCCTGAAATGGCTTCTCATAATTGCAATCGTGTTCCTCAGGGTATAGTTTTTTCCCCTCTTCTTTTCTCGCGGGCGAAAGATTACTGAGGGTTGTAAGACGAAGAAAAGCATAGAGTGGGTGTGTCGTTGACAGGAAATGGAGAGGCGGCTATGTAAAAGGAGGTGGTAAAATGATCCTCAGAAATGAAAGAGTGGATCAAAAATAAAGGATGAGTCCTTTGTCTGGAACATGTACTCAATTTCTAAGGGATGATGTGCGGATAGGAAGTGATGCATTTGCTGTTTATCAGACTTTGGTTGGAAGAATATTCGTCATGTTAAATTTTTTTCGAATATTATTATGTGTCAATTATCATTGTTATAGCTATTTGTATTATTTTAGATACAAATTAATTTAGAAAATAAGGTTCTTAATTTTAGATAAAGAGGATAAGATAAGATAAGATAAAAGAAGATAAAAGAAGATAAAAGAGGAATTGCGTCTTGATAAGATCAAAATTAGCATACTGACCGAATTTTCATGTGAAAGGTAACTGATTTCCAATTACTCTATTCAGATATTAACGGAGAGATTTCATAATAATCGATTTAATTCGAACAGGTTCATTTCTTTAAAATTTCAAGTACTGCTATCGATGAAATATCAACCATACTTTTAAATTAATTTACAGTCGAATCTAGGGGGTGAAAATTATGAAAGGCAACCCAAATCTTTATCTCGAAATTATATTCACTACCCTCAATTTTAATGCTACATTTTTGAAGGAAAAGTAGCATATCTTGATTCAGGAGGTTGAGTGAGCAAAAACTCAAAGCGATACATTCTGTAGGTCAAGCAGAGAAATGCTACCATTCTCTCAAAAAGAGAAAGAGTAGCAAAATGACTGGTGAAAAATGCTATGGGCATTGATTCAATGAGTTGACTATACTTGCACGTGTCCAGGTCCCGGATTTTAAAGCCGTACCCTACATAAAGTCATTGAGGTGAATAGTCGGCAACTGAACAGGCTGACAGCAAAAAAAGTTTGCGAAATATCTCTTTCGAAATATCATATGCAAAATTATGTGGAATGTTATTATTGATAGATTGAAATATTTGTTTCTCAAATACGCACGATACTATAATAAATCAACCAAAATTTCATTTTAGTTGAGTTAGATACAATTGCATTTTCAAAAGTTAAAAAGTAGCTTATGCATATTCATAGATGGATAAATGTATTATTATTTTGTAATGTGGTTGTCTAAGTTTTTATGCTAATTATGAATTAGATTGGATTAACGATAAAATTTATGATGAGAAACATATTTTAAGGTAGCGGCGTTGACGTACTAGAATGTTATGAGTTTTAATTCTTGTGAACAAAACAGCTGGCTTAAGCTATCCTCAACATTAGCCAATGAATCGACCACAGGAAATTGAAAAAAGACTCATGAATCATGGTTTAAACGAATTTTGAAATGAAACGAAAAATGGCCTTTCAATTTGTTTTCTTTTTTAATAGCCACATGTAACTCAATTAGCGAAAATTTGAACGTTTTGAAAACAGAAATCTTAACTCTGCCAAAATTAACACCCATAGATTGGCCTTGGATACCTTGAATCACGTTACTTGAAATGGAGTGCGTGCATTCTTTAAAAAGACATGAATATTAAACATGCATTTCTTTCCTCTGACCATTTTTACTGAGCTATTATTTTTTTAATAAGCTATAAATAATTAATTTCTCGCTAATTAATTTTAGCTCCCTCTCATTTCATTGATGAATTTCAATGGACTCGCGAGGAAAAATGTTCCGCCTTTTGAATTTCTTGAATCAACCTCAGCAAGGATTTTTATTTATTTGAGAATTTGGAGAAACACGAATGTAGTCAATGCTAATTTTTGCTCATTCATAAGTTATTGGCTGATTAGCAAAAAATAATTCAATATGCATGATTGTTTTTTCCTGAAATCGTGAGTTCTGAAGGACGTGGGAACTTCAGTTCTAGCTATTTAAATTTTGAATAGGATATTATTGCGGTGATACCAATCTTGTTAAGAATCAAATTTTCATTAATTTATGGCTCAACTATGAAAATAGTTACGTAAATTAGCGATACATTCCGTTTCCATGCTATAATTTTGATCTTGTATACAGTTCCATTTATGAAAGCTATGCTTGATTATAATCATTAGAGATTTATTAATTGGTTTTTTTATTACCGATGATACTCAAAATCGCTGTAATTTTATATAATTAACGTTGATTTGCACATTATTTATGTGTGTTACCAATTTTCATCACTTACAGAAATCCTTTTTCTAATAACTTCTTATAAATAAACTGATTAGAAATTTAGTAGACGATATTTTACAAATTTGACTCCACAGATCCATTCCAACGTTCTCATTCATTTTCAAATTGTTATTTATATGCTACTTGTTTGAGTTCAATTGTTAAAATTAGAAATATGAAAGCCTTTTATTCTGATTGCAAAGTTGCAGATCCTCTGTAAAATAAATTTTTCATTGACCTAATTAACGAATATTGATTTGAAGAGAAAATAAGAAAAATATTTATTTTATTTCATTAAATAATTCACGAGAAGTCAATATCAAATAACTACTTACGACTTACATACATTTAAGGGTGATTCAAGGCGTGTTTTTCATTGTAATCAGAGCATTTTTGACAAAATTGTTGCATCCGCGATATTTCTTTATAAAATGCGCGGATTGTTCGTTGCGAAGCACTTAGGACTCCTGCAACCTTTTCCCTTTCGAAGGATATTCTTAATCCACCCCGGATAATCGACGAGGTCACTCAATGGTTACGTGCATTGGAGTAGACACGATTGACGGAGCGTACACGCGAATCCTTAACACATTTCAGCGAAGGTGAATCGTTTTAGCTCTCTTATGCCAAAGAGGATTTGCAGAGGGATCGAGTGACGCTCTGTTTTCCTCGCTTCACTGGAGGCTTTGCGCCACCTGACGCGATTAATTTACGGCTTCGGTCAGTCCTTGCTCTGAGGTCCTGAAGGATTAACCCACGCTGAGGAGGACTCGTGGGCGACTAATGTGGGAGAACTCGTATACTCGTGAAGGATATTTAAAAAAGATACCGCCCACTTGACCATATCGTTTCTTCATCCGCGAATTGGATATATGTAGGTTTTTTACGTAAGATTTGACGCTGATAATAATTCTGCTAACCAGAGCGTTGGAGATTTGAACGACAGACCAAAAAGGTGGGATATGAGTGCAATAAAAAAACTTCTTTTCTTACGTGACATTAGATTAAGATAAGCTCTCCGAAATGTTACTCAATATTTTAGTCTGGAGGATATATAAGAACTGAATCATTTTCGAGCGATTTTGGACGTTTAATTTAGTGGAAAAGTAAGGAGAATTATGAGTGAAAAAAAGAATATTTAGGTACTGGAACCTAGGATTCTTTCCTTTATGTGAATTTCGAATCATTTAGGAGACTTGAAGTAATTTCAAAGTACAAATATGTACATTTAATCTTGCTAGGATTTATTTTCAGTCTGAATTCTTTCTTAATGTATAATAGGAATAAAATATTAATTTAAAATTTTCGAGAAAATAGGTTAAATTTAGCCTAATTAGGCAGATGAAGTCTTCTGTAGCTCCTTTCTGCATATAATTTTTAATTCTCAAAAATTAATTTGAAATGAAGCGAATAGATATTAACTATGATTTATATTAATTCATATGTGGGTATAGGTGTAAAAATTTATATTATTTTTTAAAATATCAGAGTCTGTGTTCAAATCTATAAAATTTAACAAATTGACTTCAAAATTCACTCAATACTTTACAAACTTTAGAAATATAGTTATAATCAAAAATATCTTCATTTGATCATAATAATATTAGTTTGAGTTTAGTTTTGAGGATTGATGTTTTTATTGTGCGGAAGAATTGGAGTAAATTTTGTTGTTTCTTTCCACGAATAATAATGCTTTTAATACAAAATTAATTTTTCTATAAAGTATTATCTACTTGGTCACACAGCCGCTTAATTTATCGAAAAATAAAGCCGTTATAATTTTATTTCCTTCTTAACAAGAGACGAAAAAGCAATATCCCATAAACTAAAATTCGTCGACCCGAAATTTCCCCGACAATCTCACACTTTTCAATGTCAACCGCCGCGTGCGCATCGTATTAAAACCCACATTCATTAGCATCCACCTATCTGGCAAAATCCGCCTATTCATCTCTCACGACGTAAACACAAACTGCTCCTGGATTGCTTCCGGTACGGAAAACCCCTCGTATCTTCCCTCTCATCTCTTAACGCATTACTCTTTCATTTATCCGTGTCCTGGCAGCCGATGGACAGATAGTGAACGGGTAAGAGCCCTTTCGGCGTACTCACCGTCAGGGTGACTGCGACCACGGAGAGGCGTCCCGCCATCCTGGGACCCTTTTTGCGAATCCTGTCTTCTGAGTTCCTCCTCGGATCCCTCTTCGGCTCTTTCCACGTAACAATTCGTTCGAAGCCTCTAAACTCTTCCTTCTCTTCGTCCCTTAAATGTGTATCGACGAACGTGGGGAGTGAAGAGGCTCGGTGGTCGAAAGAGAGCGTTTATCTGGAGTGAGAGAAATTCACGCTCTCCGTTGACGGAGGT
The DNA here is from genome assembly GCA_020796165.1 of Pantala flavescens. Lineage (NCBI taxonomy): Eukaryota > Metazoa > Arthropoda > Insecta > Odonata > Libellulidae > Pantala > Pantala flavescens. The sequence continues at coordinate 49,656,528 of CM036881.1, forward strand.
CGGCTGTCGACTGTCCGTAGTGCCAGCCATGAGGAGGAAGAACCGTGGGCAAGGGGGGGGAGGACGCGGGAGGGGAGGCGCGGAGAGGGGTGTTCTGATATTGCGGACTCAAGAATGAGGTGGGCGTCATTCTTGCGGAAGGCATCTCCTGCAGACGGGTGCTACACTTTGGCCGTTGAGGGCGGTGGATGTCGGTTGATGTTAAGGGTGGGCTTCTATGATAAAAGGGTGTGCTCTAGAAGGGTTTGCAATGAGAATGTGCTGATCTGCAAGCACGGAAGGAAGGAGTTAATTCATTTATAATTCACATCTGAGAAAGCAATTAAATATTAAATAAAAATCTATAATAGGAAGATACTGCAATAAGAACATTTGGAACAGCAGTTACAATAATATGATATCAACCAGATTTATTTTCTATAAAAGTTCTTCTATGCAACTAAAAAAGGTCAACAAAGAATAAAATGCAATTTATCTATGAAGGAAGGAACGATCTATTGTAATATTTTAATTTTAATATGGTTTCCAACGAAAAAATAATCTATCATAATCGTAAACTATTTAATATAAGAAGAATAAAAGCGGAAAGAATATGCTTAGCCAAAAAAATTAGCTCGAAATTAGTACGGTGTAACAGACAACGGTTACATTTGTTAGGAACAAGCTATAAGATGAGAGAAGTCATGAGAGGGTAGGCTGAAACAGAATTAAATTAAGAATATGTGAAATATCAGATGATACCATCATGCCTTTTAGCGAACAATTGGCCTCAAGGAAACAGCTTCCTGTGATGTATTTATTTTAATAACTTTCCCGATTTTGTTTTAAACTTATTTATGAATTAGGAAAAAGCTGAAGCAATGTATGCTTCTGTTACTTACAACCAGTAACAAGTTAAATAAAGCGATTGAGTATGCAGGAGTAAAATAAATATATAATCCGAATCTTGAAGTAATAGAGAATACAAATAGCCTGCTAGTATTCACATAACTAACGCTTTACAAGAGCATCTCACGGTTGTTTGATATTCTTTCCATATTGCCATCTATTGCTCTCCTTAATATATCAAAAGTAAATTAGATGATATAGATGTTTGGGTTTTAAATTTCTTATTCATGTTCATGAGCGTACTTCATAAGTATTATAAAGCTGTTAATATTATTTCATCTACGGTAAAAGTCACTTTTGTAGTTCGAGTATATATGTAGACATTGGTTGCCAACTCACTTCAGAGAGACCATTATTTTGGCATTAATATTTGATTTAATTGAAAATTATTACTGATAATCTTGTGACTTTTGAATAGTATTCTTTCGATCATGATTATGGCATATCCTATATTAAGGAAATTTGATTTTCATCGAATAAAGAATATTTTAGTATTTCCGTGAATTTTTATTGCCTGTGATTAACACTAGAGATTCTGGTCACGCTATTCTGCATGGAAAGAATGGATATTCCTTTATGGCATCGCCTACGTCATGCTAGAGGCATCAGTTTAGACATCTTCTAGCAACCATTGTCGTTAGTTTCGTGCTAGTTTCTAGCACCTCTTGTCCTTGCTTTTTTGCATTAATTGTTTAATAATAAGGACAGTTAAAAGTCAAATCAACTTATTACTTAGCCAAGATTTTGTTCAACACATACAAATTTTCATCAGATGAGTTTTAAGCTCAAGGTATTCAAATCAGTCAGCGACTGCTAAAATTTATACTAGCATTTAAAATATTACTAATTATCATAATTGAACTATTTGCTGATTTTTTCAAAATTGGGATTCATTGAAACTTAAAAATTTTGGAGTTTTAGCTTCTTCAACCTCTGTGTATTGAAATTTGGTTCTCGCTCAAAATATTTCTAACTTCATATTCGAACGATAAACTTCCATGATGAAAAGTAACGTTATATCTTGGAAAAAGTGTGAAATTTGAATTTTCTTGATTCCTATTTAAGGAGACATTTAACATTTTAAAAATGTGTACAGAATGTAGTTCTTCTATGTGTTCTCTTTATTTGTGGCTGAATCCATTCATCTCGTAAATTTGTATTACGTTTACCCTCCAAAAATATTCTTTGTGGACATGAAAGTGAATGTCCTGAATAGTTACTCATGGAAAGTGGTTCTTTCAGAATTTAAGAGGGCGGCAAAATTTGGTAGCAACTGATTTTATTAATAGTGTATCACCAGATTTCGGTCGCGTGGAAACCATCTTCTCACGCACAAGATAACATGGTCAGATAAGTAACAATGAAAGACACGTCATGATTTACATCTCGATTAATAGTTCGGCCTTCAAATTGGGGGTTCCGAAATATTTTGCGTGAATTTAAGTTTATTGAGAGAATATGGTGTTGGATTCCCGAAAGTGAGGGTTATACATATCATTTCCTTGTTTCCACGTTTTGTCGTGCGTGGGCCCGAAGACTACGGAGACAATGGATGCTTTCGCATACGACCGCACCTAATGATTAGAATACCCACAGAATTCGAAATGAAAAATCCCAAAAATGTCAGTCGTAAAAGCATCCTACACTCTACTTACTCGTGAACTTATCTTGTTAAGCTCTTATAGCCTAAATGGATCTTTTTTGAAGATCATATGGATTCAAGGGAATACTATTATTGTAAATTAATCGAATCGATATAATTTAAACAATTCTTGCGGATCTTTGAAAGTAACATCTTAAAATGAAAGGTTTTCTCCTTTACTGTCTTGCATTAAAATTAAGTGGCTTCTCCGGTAGAAAACGATCCACGCTCAGTGTATCATTGTAAACCACCTAATGTTTTATATATTTTCACGAAAAACCCTAGCAATCATTATTCTATTATTACTTGATCTTGATCATGTATAAGCTGAAATCAGTATAATAGGAAGTAAATTTATTATGTAATTAGAACTATAAGTTTGTTTAATGATTCGCTTTTGCAAATTGATCATTTCAATTGTTTCCATTTAGTTCATTAAATTCATGAATTTTTAAAGCTATTTTTCCAAAAAAATTTCTACAGAAATAGAAGCAACTGTGTTTGTTTAATTTCATTCTTTTGTTAAAATAGGAACAAATATCATTTTCCAAATTATAATGATTCAATCAGGATTATTTATTTATTTATTGTTGTTAGAGCCACAAATAGGCACCAGGCCTGGTGGTAGCTCTCTTCTCAGGGGAACAAATGTAATACTCTGCCCTAGTCGAGAGGGACCCCGCAAAACCTCCCGAAGGCAGTAGATGATTATCTCAGATTCGAACAAATATTGAAATTAACATGCATAAGCCAAAGGAAGTCTAGTATATTTAAGAACTTAGATATCTGTAACTACAATAATTTAAGGTGAATAGTTGGCATAACTAAATATTAGAGCTTATTTGGCTATGAAATACACACGTTTCCTACACAGCGCATATTTCTTCCATCATATATCTCTATAGGTTTTTCTCACACTCCAATTTAAACTGAAAGCTTGAATAAATCGTTTCTGTTTCTCATCTCACAACTCCAAATGTTTGTTAAGAAATAAATAAATCACTTTGGATCGCTTTCGCAAAATCATGATTATATTGATGTGAACCGAGTGATATACTTTCCAGAAAAGTCTGTTAAAGAGTTGAGTCATGAAATTAAATTTCTTAACATTGTTATTGCTTTATGATTTAATCGTTTCTTTACCAATATCTTGAAAATTGTCATCTTCTCACGGAAATCAACATTGTAGCGAACACGAAATCGGTGAGGTTGGAAGGAAGGAAAATTTGCAAACTAAAGTGAAAAGGAGATTGGTCACTTGCAGAAGGTACACCAGAGTAGCCTCCTAAGGGATAAGATTTAGATTAAGCAAATGCTTATTTACTTATATAAAATAAACATTTGTTTTAAATCTTCGTTCAATTATTTGAGGTTCATAACTTTCCAGCGCTTGTACGATTTGCACTCGGTCAGTTTGACTTTCAAACCTTTTCAAACCATATTGCTCGAGGAGGTACCTGAACGACCGATACATATCGAAAGTAGCCCAGATGTGTTTATGGCAGTAGAAAACATGCATTATATTCGATGTATCGATGTCCATTTTTTGCGATAAAGCTTTCACTACACTATCTCCAATGAGCTGATGGAATCAAGTCGTATCACTTCCTGTATTTGGGAGCAATATGAAAATGCAGAAAGTGGGTCTTAAGATTAAAACAAGAAGGCAATTAGTAGGGAATTATTTTTTATTCTAGCTTTAATTCTTTCATTTGTGAATTGAATCTCGCTAAATAGCCCACCTTTCACAGATGTTTTTAAAATTACGAATGAAAGGGAGGTTTTTAATGCGTCTAAAACTGTCTACGTATAAATACTGGATTTACATGTTATTAACATGTTATTTTATGGGAGAGTAGGAAATGATAAAATACATTTCAAGCAATTAAAAGTGTTCCAGTGAAATTCTCGATTCGAAATACCTACTGCATAAAGGGAATACATATAATATAATATTACACTTTTTAGAGCTTAAATTTCCTTGTGCATTAATTTTTTTGTAGTATACTTAATTAAACACATATAACTGTAAAGTGAATATTTTAATATTCTGCCTATCACATACCAAACTATTATATTGTGTAGCTTGTCTTAAAGAAGAAATTATGTAAACAGGTTGAAAGGTATAGTAACGTATGTTTTAGGGAAGCTACGATCATAATAATTTTTTGAAATGTATCGAATACTGAAACTTAATTAACATTTGAGTTTTTTTATAATCGTATTTTCCCTTCAAAGGAAACGAGAAACAATGGCGCATTTCTGTTTGTTTTTTGCTTATAAAATGGTAATTTAAAAGATTAACCACTCCCTACTCAGTTCCGTCATCTCTGCAAGTCTGCTTTTTTACCAAAGGATAGAATTACCGTAATTGATAATTCACTGCTAAGATCCGTTTGCGGTAATTATTATCACAAATGATCTTATTTAAGAATGGGAATTTTTAAAAACCGAGGTAATTAAATTGAAGTTTAAAAGACCTCGAAAGCGAATAAAAAAACTGAAATTCGGGAGAAAGAGATGATAACCTTCGTAAAAATGCAGCAACGATTTATTTTCTTAAAAAATTGAGAAGAGACGATTCAAATCCTTATCTAACGGGAAATCAGTGAGGATTGTATTTGCAGGAAACTAAAAACAAGGAAAGGTAGAGATAAGAACAGGAACAAGAATTAAGCAGCAATTAATTCTTAATTATCCTAATTTGCATAATATAATTCATTCTTTATTATCCGTCGTTAGGAGCTGTTTATGTCGGATTATGTCGTACAACAATCGCTTTTGTTAAAACGATCGGTAACCTGGGAAATGGGATGGGTTTTTCCAAAATAGCTATCAGTGAATCTGAACTTCTTGGTGGAGTAGCTGCAGAATTCCCGGATACACCTCTATCTTATCTTGTTCAGTGCAAATGGGCTGTTATTTGTCATTCTAAGGTTTATATAATCCAGAATTTCGATTTCTAATCCCCTTTCCATTACTATAGAACACCAAAAGGTTGAATTATTTTTGAAACGCTTGTACTTTTGAGTTAAGATCATGATTGTGTTTTTATTGCAAAATATTATTTATATTCTTGACGACAAAGTAAATATCAGTGAAACGAACCTTTTTTTGTCTCACTCTTTTATTATCAAAGGGATTTCAATTCGTCGCAAACTATTGTATTCTTTATGATTACTCGATTCTTTCTGTAACTAATCATTGCTTTAGTTAAAGCTTTGGTAGGAATTGATAATTGATAACGCATGTTTGGCGTTATAGTTTAACTTTTAAAATTTCAAAGAATTTATGTATTCACATTTATAGATTCATTAGATCATATACTTATCGTTGAGGATAAAAAAGGAGGACTAGATTAAAATATTAAACAAAGAAAATAATTAAAAATTAAAAGCTATTTATATATGTATGAATTATGGACATATGTATATTCATACACGAGAAATATATCATGTATAAATGATTTTTAATATCTCACATCTTAGTACTTATTGTTAATTAATAAAATAAATTTATAGCATAGAAAATGCGTCAACATTTTTAAGCACGTAAGTGCACAGTGAATGCGTAGGTTTGTATCGTATTCGATTGTCCAGAATAGAGTATCCCGATGCCTTCTTTATGATACTTTTTTCCTCTCCCAAAGTAACAGATCCGTTTGGTGGCAATATCCTGTTATCGGTCAGGTCTAACGCGTTGGGTAAATTTAGTCCCTCATCCGGACTCTCAAAAGTTGCGGCTTCCGCTATTCACCGCATGTTTTCGCACGCAACTGTCATCTGCGGACACCCCCGAACTGACACAAGTGGGTCTCTTGGACCAGGAAGGCTGCTCGAAACTAAGTTGCGATGCCTTTCACGTACGAATTATCGGGACAATTTCCGTAAAGGAGTTTCGTATGTACTGTTTTTTGCTGGACTTTATGTCATATCTTTCATATCAGCGGAGGTTAAGAAGGTCGCAATATTCATAAATCTGTCTTCCCCATTAGCAACTTCCTTGACTTTCATCGTTCGAGATGTAACAATAGCGGATTCCCAAATGAGACAACTTTTTTTTTTCTATCGTCTTTCTTTCTTCCGTAAACTGAGGAGAGTTAGGGAGAAATTAGAAGAACGAAATTTGGATAGGAAGACTTCATTTCTCACTCGGAAAACCAAGTAATAGAGTGAATTTTCCTAATAAGTTCCTCGTTTTGTATTCACTTGCGAAGACGAATTGTAAGACAAAAACAAGTGGTACTAATTTAAAATGTAATGTCAATACGTACATCAATATTGTAAAATCACTTTCGTTTATGGAATTAGTTTCAGTATACATCCATCTGAAATTCAAAGAAGGATGTTTGAAGTATTTAAAGTTCAAGTCATTCAGTTCAATTCAGTGATATTATACTATAATGTTATGGACTCATTATATGGGAAGCGAATACAATTCGAATTTAATTTTGATGGAAGAAGAAGCGGAACTAAGTTAATTGATGAGAGATATTGAGGGATTTTTTAATAAGGAGAATCGGGATTGTTCTCCTTTATTCGCACGATATTTCAGTAAAAAAAATTATTCTAGGTTCTCAAGAAACGAAAGCGTAAAGTTTGGATGTTATAAATGTATATTATGTATATTATATGCCAAACCATATTATAAAAGACAGTAGAAAAATGAAGTTTTTAGCATATAAAAAATTTAACATAGTTTTCCTCAATTCAATCAAGTTGTAAATTATTGAAAATTAGAAATTTTTTTGACCTTACTTTACTAGATTCATTGGTTTCCTTAAGTATTTTCACTTTCTTAAAATAGGTTGCATAGTCTAGAGATAATTTATTGTACAAGTTATCCTTTGCTGTAATATTTATAAAAGTGGTTCTAAATTCGTTAAATGCTCATTTCAACATGAAGCATAAATGCTTAAGAAAATGAATTAGGCTCGTTGATATTTAGAATGAAATATATTCTAGCTTTGCTCTTTTAGCCAGATTGATTACCCCTTGATAAATCTTGTGGCATTTAACTAGTGACCCAAATGTATTGCATTGCAGTATAAGGATTCTTGAATCTTACCTCAAAGTTGATCTAGAAGCCAGAAGGAAAATAAATTTGAAGAAGTACTTAGAGATCGATAAAATCTCTCCGTTAAACTAAAGAATTTGACTTTAATATTTTTAAGAGATGCTCTTTAACGAAATATAAACTTCAATTCAATAAGAATTGAGAGAAAGCTGTAGTTTTGTTATGGATGTAAAATTCTTCTTCAGGAGAATAAATTCCCTCCATATCAGGCTGTTGTGCATTTTATGTACAGGAATGAACGAGAAAGTGATTGACTTACTTCTGTTTTAAATTTGTCATTGAAGAACATTTATTCCACGGCGGATCGCTTTTGTACAATTTCTTTTACTTATAAGCAGCCCCGGCTTTATCTTGAAAAATGTGGTATGCTTAGTTGCAAGGCATAGAAAAAGCATTACCGAACGCCAGCCTTATGTATGTATTTCATTTGTTGAAACGGTTCTTTAGTGTACGTGTCTAGAATGTAATTTTACCGAGTTAACCTTCAGAGGAAATTTCTTTTGGTTTAGATTGAGACATTCTTCCGAGAAATTGGAGAATTTAATTCCTCATTACATTTAAAGGTTATTTCAAAGTATTTTCCTTATATCAGCATCATTTCCACAATAATTGGTGCATTCCCCTTGATAATCATTTAGATTACAGACCTGAATTCAATTTATATTGACGAAAATTTTATTTAATATTTCCTGGAATAATCATATCATATCTGGTTGGCTACTTTTCAGTGTGCGTAATTAACCGTGAGTGAGAAGAGCAACCAAGTATAAACAAGCGTTCTTTTGAGGAATTCATTTTCATTAATACGAATTAATTCATCTTTAGAAAGTTTCAGGTTTCTTTTATGAAAGAAATGAGTTCCACATTACCTCTGAAATTATTTTTAATTTGAGTGTGTGATCACAATATGATAAGGATGAAAGTTTTCCATGATATTAAAGATATTCATCTCCCCAAACGATGATTTTCTTCAATGTATTGAATCATGGTACAGAAAAGATTAGGGCGTATCACTATTCGTAATATCTCAAGAAAAATAAACTAAGGTTTATTATACCATGCACTATAAGGAATGGCCAATTTTTAGTTTACCGTTTAGTTTAGAATACCGATTGCTGATGATGTACTTGTCTTTATTTCTTGGCATATATACTTTATTTCTTTAGAATTATATCAACTAGAATCTGTTGAAATGATGATAAATTTTATCTCAAAGCAAATACCACGTTAAAACAATGTTGGAAAATGATTGTTCTCGTAGGGTTTCTCGTAGGGATTCTGTCTCGTAGGGATCGAACTCGGTACCGCATCCGTCAAAGGCCAACTCACTTCCGATGAATGCCAGGTGAATGCCATCCGTCTTGTAATTAGAATGAAAACAACATAAATCTGTCTCTTCATCTCATGCACTTTCACTTTTATCGCGTAATGTTCTTCTGGAGAAATATCGTGGGGATTAGAACCTATTCTCTTAAAACCACCGAGGTTATCAAATCGATAGGTTAAGGAGAAGAGATACAGTTGTTATTTCTCGCCCACGGAATTTCCATAACATCCTTTCGCCACTGGACGTCCTTAACAAACATTCTGCTTTTCGTTGGCACAGCGGAGTGACCGGGAATCCCATCCCCTTCTCCGCAAGAGTCCTTGCCTCATGTCATGGCGATACCCGATTTAATCCGAAGAATCCTCTGTGGCGTAACACACGGGGTAGGTGACAGTGGAGGTTAACTGCATAAGCAGCAGTGTCGTCAATAAAACGCGAAGTTAACGGCGCGAATTAATTGCATTTCGGAGAATCGCGCAAAGAGATTGGAGTAATGCGTGTTGAGAAAACGAGACACGCGTTCAATTACGTTTAGAGCGAAATTTTCGCCGTGGGAACTTATATAGAGGCCTTGAGATACCGTGTACTTTTCAACGCAGATCAAGATCGAAAGGCCAGCCGGATACATTCCGCACGAATTATATCATTTATGTCGTTCGATGTAAATCGGAGCGTTACGTATTCCTGAAAACAATGCGTACACAATGGAGATAAGGAAATGAATGTATCTGAGGCGAGTATTAGCTTTCGAGATACTTTCCTCCAGATATAACCAATTTACTGACTGCTATTTTTATGGAAGTGCAGCTATAGTGATTGTAAATGAATATTAATTACGAATGAAATGCATTTAATACTAATAGTAGGAGCAGATTTTATTTAGGGGTTTCAACAGAAGACTATACTTTGGAAATTCATTTGATTACTAACTTTATAACTATTCGTTTGGTATTTGTAATTGTTCATTTCATATTTTTCCGAAGTTTGTACATGAATCTGGTTTAAAGCATCATAAGATCTTTGAACTTAGATTTCATCATGACAAACAGGCTAACCTATAATGGACATTGAAAATATATATATATGAGGTACGTGCCTGGAGAAACTTTAGAAAGTACTTATTTAACTTATTTTTGTCCTTTTTCGTATACTTTCATATGAAAAGCAAAGGTTTGTTGATTCAGTTTCAAGTCAGCTTGAGCTAAATGTTGAATATAAGTACCATATTAATCTATATCTATTAACTTCCGTTGAGGATAATTCATGATTAGAGTTTGACTGTAGAACTTCTTAAAGAAGCCTTTGCACTAATCCATCTTAAGTTTAATTTACTTTCCAATTTTAATATAATTCTTAAGCAGTTCTTAGCGTTACTGTTAACCATCATTTACTTTTTAATTGTTAAATTTTTAACAAATAACAAAGTTATTGAACTGATTCAAAGAACAGAAATTGTATATTGAATAGTTTTGATCAGTGTCTAGTAGCGATGACCAAAATCTTGACGGTACATCACGTAATTTGATAGCATAGACATAAATATTTCGCGCGTAACTCCAAATATGTACCACCCAAACTACGTACTGAAGATATCCTTGGATGCACGACGTAGATGGGTTGATAATGGCGTAGAAATAGCTATGAATAGATGCGGTAAATTGCGACTCCTACATGGGCGCTTGGCTGTTGTCCAGTGTGGCTACTTGAATACAGAAAAAGCACAACAATGAAAGTCTCGAAGGGGACACGCCCATAAGCGAGAGAAGGTAGTCTGCACGACCTCATTCACGAAACAGGAATGAGGTCACGGTTCGCCTTCTGGGCCGCGCTGGACGTGCGGATTCCACGCCACCCTCAGCAGTCTCATTATTAACACTTAATTTGTTTTTTACAAGGATATTATTGTTCTTTTTTCCGTATGCTACCTGCATGGGAGACGAGTCTACTCAGTCCTTGGCTTCTTCTCTCACAGCAGTCGTATGCTACGCACAAAAGGATACTAATGGCAACTCGTTAGCTACTTAGATTTAACAGTGCCTATTCGCTAATCCTTTGAGCGAGTCATTCTATCGGTTTTAGCGTACTATCCGTACAAAAAAGAAGTTCTCTCAATTACTAAATATATGCTTATAATATATGCTAAATCTATATACGTATCTATGAAGAGAGTCTGTTCTATTTGTGACAATGAATTTTATTATACACATTATTTAAATGTCGAAGAAATATTTAGTCCTCAGATAACTCATTTTTTGATTCTCTTCATGTTGGTAGGTGTTTTATTAAAATTTATACATTATACATCGATACTCTTAATTACCTTGAGATACTTATAATTAATAACATTTCGTATGGTAATCAATCAAAATTTAATTTCTAATTTAGATTCCCACTGAATCTTTTACTAACTCTTTTCATTCCTTATTATTAGGTAACATATTACCTTGTATTTCTCATTTTACGAAGTGTGACCAAATTAATTTATGAAAAGTATAATACATCATGAATTTTCAATGAATGGATCGTGGTATAGTGAAACAACTGAAGTTTAAAGTTTAAATGTATCTAGTCTCTGTTTGGTCGTTATTTATCCTATTGAAAAAGAGTTGAAATGAAATAATGGGGTTATATTTTAATTATCTAGGACTAAACAGACGATTGAAATTTAAAGATATCAATTATAATGAAAAGCAAAAGAATAATATTAGATTTAATATGTACTATTAATATTTAATCAGTGAGTTTAATAAAAAATTTAATAATTTGGTTCCTACAGATATCTTAGTTTTCCCTTGCTTAATTTCACTATTTCTGGTGTAATTTTTTCATCCAGTTCCTCCTAAATGATCTCAATCCACACTGTTACCGTTAAGCTCCTTTCTTCAATTAAATTAGCCTAACATAATAGACATGCTCATACAAAGGGACGCGAGAAAACATCTTCCGGAAAAATTTTCTCTCCTTCCGTGTCACTTTTAATTTCCTGGCATTGTGTCCATCCCGATTTCCCTCGAAAATGCTCCCAGAAAACATTTATTTACTTTCGCAGCGAGTGCATCGGAAACCAGATTAAAAGGTTCAAACAAGCGTGATGTGGCAATTTATCGGAGTGTTTGCGGTGTGACTCTAATTTCCTGTGGGTGCCAAGGGCGAGATCATTCCGAGGAGGAAGTTTCGCATTTGTCAACACCCGCGGTCGATTCACTTTCAGAGAGGACGACTTCTGGGAACGCACTTCGGAGACTTTAACGAGCGGATAGCGTCACTACGTAGATGAGCTTCGTGACGATTCTTGTATTTCGTCACAAGTCATGAATGGGAGGATTGGATTATTAGCTCATCTGCGCGAGGTGGAGGAAACAAAAGAACTCGTCACTGTCATAGATTGTGTTAGGAACGCCGTGCCTTGAATGCCTTGCGGATTCTCCTTTGATGAACAATAACTCACCTGCAGATATCGTTTTTATTAACCAATAAAGGTGCAGATGTGTGCTAAGAGAGTTCTAGGAAACGGTTTTGAAACATTACGGAATTCAGGATATCGGAAATGGTTCTGAATGCACTTCCAATGAAATGAGGAGTGAAGGATTTCGTTTGTCTTAGTTGCATTTAGTTTCTCTGATATGTTCGTTATTTTAACCAGCAAACATTCACTGAAAGTCTTCATCAGAGATTTTGAATTATTGAATCTATTTGAATTATTGGTAATTTAAAGTTTTAATTTAAAAGGTTCGACTCCTTTAGTTCCAACCCATGCAAGAATAGATATTTCCCTGCGAAAAATATTGCTTCTATTTAAGGTTTTGTCTAAGATTAGAGCTACCCAATAGTTCTTACCATGGTAGAAGTGTGATAGAGCTTACGCGATTGTGAAATAATTTCTGAAATAATCATGATATGACGTATTTGTGTGAGAAACCTGCTATTTACTATATTCCAGCATAGATACAACGATCACGCACCTGTTTCACTCACTTTTAAAGATTTAAACAACTGCATCAGGTTGAGTAATTTTTAAAGACGATATTTGCCTTAAATGAAAGCATGGGAATCCATTTTATACTTTAGCCATTATAATCCATTTTAGCTAAACCATCTTTTCTGGGATACAGTGATGCTAGATTTTAATGTTTAATGTCATTTAGGGCAATCATATGTAATGAAGATATATTGAAAGATGATGGAGCGTACAATTAATCCATGTCAATATAATATTGGAAAATACATATTTTAATTTATCGAAGGTATTATTACTCTTTCGGAATGTCGTGCCTAGGTTCTTAATTATTGTGACGATTAACGGATCAGTGCATTTAATATCTCTATGTCTGATTACACTGGATCATCTCACTTATTAAAAATCTATCTCTTTTTATATAGTCTCAAAAAAAAACATATATCGTCGATATTATATGATTCTAACTTAAGTTAATTTAAAATCCACCTTGAGCTCGTGAAATGAAAATTCTGTCGATTGATTTAAACAATTTACTAATATTTGTTTTATTATAAAAAGGAGTAGTTCATTTCAGCTAATTTTCGCTGATATTGATATCTTATATGAAAATATTGCCCAAATCTCACGATATGTTCACACTCTACACGAAATAATTAAAAAGCATTTTATACTCAAAATTCGGAAAACTTAATTTTTCATACCTTCTTTTTGAAGTGATACAAATAGTAGGTTTTCTAAAATTAGAACGGTAACGGGCATTGTTTATTCCATTTTGTATTTAATTTAAGGAATCTAATAAGTGATAAATTAATATTTGGATTTTAATATTGAACAGTTTTGAATGTTTAGTTACAATAGTTAATATTAAGAATGTAGATCGGGTGTGGTAAATTTATGGCCAACCTTTTTTTCAGTAATTGAAATGCCTTTGAAGATGTCCGGGAATAACCACCGTCTCATTTCCTTGGAGAACCTTGAATTAAGTTCGCAAATATTCGTGACTACTTTCATAAACGCCTACAAACGCTTGAATTGGAATATGCGTTGCTTTACTCCATTTAAACCGCAATCATTGCGGTAAATGTCTCAAATCTTGCGTACAATATTACTATGAGTGAATTCATGAATTCCACTTAAAAAGTTATCGTTGGCGTTTTCAGTCTCTCTACTGTCCTTAAATTTGGATAAAACGTAAACATTATTTATTTCGTAAATTTCTGCTCGATCATGGAGTAGAAACGTAAAAGCTTCCAAAACACTTCAAAGGCGTGGAAAGTTTTGCGTTGGAGAATTAGTCTTGTGAACTGAGTAATCATTAAAACAGCGCTACGCAATCTTTATAAAAGGTCCGTGTTTGCTTTAGAAATGCTCGGATCTTCATTTATTTTGTGCGAATTCTTAAGTTTCCTCAGATGTTAAGTAACCGTGCGATTTTATTAAAATTCAAAGCTTTACTTCTAATAGCAGTAAGCCTTTGAAAACTATATTTGGAAATTTTGAAAGGCCTTATGAACATCTAGGAGATATTTTATAATTAGTTTATTTTGTTCATTAATTAAGATAATATAAGGATGTGAGTTATGAGAATTATAGCGGTTCAAACAATTCATACATTTTTATATCAATAATCTTACGTGGGTTATTAAAGAGGATTTGATCGATCTGTCAGACTTTATTGTTCTTTTTCACATACTTTGCAACAGATATGACATTGTGTTTACGTTTTGCGTAGCCCTTAAGTTATGCTTACATTTTTATGGCAGTAATTTTCCCATAGCGGTGGTTATTGTTGGCTTTGTTAGTGAAATGTTACATAAAATTCATATGAGTTTGTGGACTTCATAAATATCAATGAAAGTCTAACTCCAGTTGTATGGATAAATGGATGCATCTTGGATTCTCCGCTCGAACTCAAGGTCGCGTACTTCGTTTCAAGTGATTCACGGAATTTGTAGGCGTTCAAAACGTTTAGTGAATTGCATTCATGTCGCTCTTCATTCCACGTTTCCCGGTAAACAATATTTTAGCCGCTGCATTGAATAATAATGCTATATTTGTATATTTCCGATATGGTTACTAGATCTTTAAACATAATAAAAAGAATATACTTAGTTTGTCTATTGCAGCTGAAATTTTAACGATGATTTTCCACAGTAATGGAATATAAAAAAATTTGTTTCCGCCCGGGATCGAACCGGGGACCTTCCGCGTGTTAGGCGGATGTGATAACCACTACACCACGGAAACACATACGAGATATAGAAAGTGTAACAGTTTTCAACGTTGTTGCGAGCCGTTTATCATCGAAAAAGTATGGATGAAATCTCCTCACCTACATGTATTTCTATTCAGGAAGAATTTTATACTCGCTACCAATTCTACTCTACAATACATGTATATTTTTATGAATCAAAGAATAAAATTTATTAATTTTTTCTTTAAAATAAACTTCAGGTATTTATATGAAGGTTGTGCGTTTTCTCTATCTAAATTTATTTCCAATTATATCTTATAGTTGGATGCATAGTTTAATTAAGCAATTACCGTAAATGATGAACCCTATTCCTTGCCCTATATACGTGATGAACACTTACAACCATTATTATTTCATTCTTAACGTTCCATTACGTCTTCCATTGTCACTCATCTCCAATAGGGACGTCATAATGCTATTTCTGACACCAGGATATCGACAAACGCATTCCGTTCGCCACTTCTGGTCGATGAATAGAAAAGTACGTCAACCTTTCCTCGTCTTTCTCATACGCATCACTCCGCTGCCAGCAAATGCAGCTCACGACGAGAAACATCCCTCTGGAGTCATTAAAGGCCACATCGCTTAAGTGCCATTGTCACGTCTTCGGAAGCTAAGGCCAAAAAGCACTCTCTCTCCCCGATAAAAACAAGGGAATAGCGGAATTCGAGTCACGCCCTTGTTTCTCCATGATTCAGACTCCCTACGCGGTGTCCGCGGGAAAATCTTGGGTGCTGACGTAATACACTCCTTCCGTATTTGCGATGATAAAAAGGCGTTACGCTTTTCCATAAGTACGTCTCGATGCGGCAGATGGCGCCTTTCGTATTTACCTCAATCAGCTGAGAACGATACAGATCGTGGTTTTGGGATATGTCTGGATTTGCCAATATTACGCTTATTTTTACTCTGCTAGGTATCGCCTTAGGGTGTTGGTTTAGCGTTTCTAAAGGGAACATATGTTTTCTGAAGTTTGTGAGAGGGAAGACTTTTCCGGTTATTTGCGTCGTTGAGTCGCAGTATTACGAACGACTGAAGTCAGAAATATATATAATTGATAACATATAATATAATCAATAAGTTGTTGATACATTTACAGTTATGCTAATTAATTATGGTATGAATGGTTCCTGAAACATTCGTATGGGTTTAGGTAATTACATAGTTTATAAGGCTGAATTTATATCACAGCGATCAAGCGTTTCAGACTGATAAGAAAGTATCCTATACTTTCCTTATTCCGAAACGCTCCTATTTACTTCTTACTGAAATAAATCCCGTGTTTCATACCTGTATCATTAGAGTACTTCTTATTTCTCCAACTTATACTTTACTCCAGTTTTCTGTTACATTCTTCTATGATTCCATTCTTCAGGTCTTTGGTTCCTCCAATGGTACATTAGCTTTCGCTACACCCAAATTTCGACAGCATCCAACATTTTGGGTTTTTCCTCGAAGAAGCTACACTGTTAAAAGTTTAGGTCAAGGCTTTCAACAGTTATCTTCCTACTTAAAAAACTTAGCTATTAATAATAATTTTGGCACCCATAACTGCTCATTTACCATTGTTTGTTGAGCGTCTTCATCTTAAGCAATAATTCATTATAATTTATTTTTAGAGGGATTTCCAATGTTTACATTCCTCCAATTTATAGCAAGATGCTGCTTTACGGTTATATCTCATATGTCAGCTGGTAGTTTCCTCTAAATTTTGTCTTAACTTGTAATTATTTGTTTATATAAATATTCCTACAGATTTAAACTATTCATATCTAACTGAAAATATTAAGAAACATAACTATGAATGATTAGTTTGCAAGAAAATTGAGCTACATAATTATATAATTCATTTAAATAAAAACATAATGAGGAAAAAGTTTAACTTAGCTAAGGTTTTGAACTTAGATAAAAGAGTAAATTGTTATATATCTAAATCAGTTTAAGTTTTTTTTGAGTATTTAATGGATTTTTTAATTTAGGGCTGGTCATTCGTAGAAGTACCTTCATATCCAACTGTGAGATATGGGTTTCATTTAATTTTAATTGATAACATGACTTTAAAGATGTACTTTCACATTGAACAAGTCATCCTTTCAATCAAAAGATGTATGGTGATCGATTGAGAATTTTGTATAACTCCGAAGGAAAGAACATATGTAAAATATGATAATGTTGAGTAAATGATTTAGAATGTCCCTTTTCAATGATATAATATAAAGAGACGAATGCATTTATGAAACTTCAACGTATGTACGTCAGATATCGTTGCTCAAAGATTGTATCTTGAAAATGGTCATCCTTTAGTCAGTATTTGAATCGATTATCACCTTACAGTCTGTCAGTTATTGAATCGCGGTCGTAAAACAACTTTTGAAACTGTTAATTGTAAACGATGAAACATATGGCTCATTAGGTCAACTTATCAATAAGGAGATTCAAATTACTAATACTAACTTCAGTGGACAGTTAAGTCGAAAACAGTTTAATCATTATTAGGCAGAATCATTCCTCTCCCACTATTGAAATGGGAGGGAACACTATATTGCCGAATTAGAATCGAGTGGGTGAGAAAAATATTTCCGTTGCTCAAACTGTTGCTTCGAATGTAGCAACTGTTCGAATAATAAATGACACCAAAACTCGCGGAGACAACTGTTGCTCAACAGAAGTGCAGAAATGAATCGACCATTGTTCAATTCAAGAGGATCGTAAAGTGGAAGTATTACAGTGGCAGTTGTCAATTGGAAGATTTTGTATGGACGCTTTCTCCACACTTTAATATTGCTGAAAATAATTTCATATTATCTGTTCCTGAAATCATATACTCTGCCACCTTCAACCTACCATTATATTTAGAAAGGATAACAAATCTAAATAATTTTTGACAGAAAATTTTCTGTTATTCATTCTATTATATTTCACTTATGTTTAACCTGTGTGGAGGAATATTTAGAGGTCAAATGGAAGAGCAGACTCTTTAGTCTCATTTTAGCCCGAAATAAAGACAATTATTATTATTTATATTTAATTTATTAAATAATCATACATTTCCAATAATTTATCTTTCACCCTTAGTGCTATAATTATAATTTAAAATTGTTTCCTGGAAAGATAACTGATATTAGAATTATGGTCTCTTTAGTAATTATTCATTTACACTTGCTTATCGCTAAGTTAATTTAATGTTAGAAGAAATGCTATAGAATGTTTTTTATTTATTTTATAGAAATATTTGGTAATATTATCATATTTGAATAAAATATGTTTCCTTTACAATAAATTGATAGACAATTTCTTAGAATGCAATCATATGTAGTGTAATATCAAGATTTAGTACAGTTAATCTATCGATGTTTGTTATAAAAGAAGCAACTCCTGAATCTATGAAAATATTTATTCGTAAAAAACTCTCGTGGTTTATAAGAAAGATAAAGATTCTATAATACATTCCATAGAGACTTCATCAAATGGATGTTCCTGAATATATTTAGGAGAAATATCCGCTGGCATTTTAGTAGAAGGAGCAGCTTTCGTTTGATGCTTGAATATCATAATACCTCGAGGCCATGATTACGAGATAATTTGCAGAAATTTTAAGCCCCCACTCATCAGTTTGTAAATTGGCGCTGTTTAGCTAACCTTTAACGCTGTGCGAATATAAACGATACATAATTACCCCATGACACTTGTTGACTTGTAACCGGTCCTCTTAAATCGTTAGATGAAATGATTGATCTCGATACGGTCCTGAATGTTTAGAAGTGTGTAATACTACTATGGCCTAGTTTCTGAATTTAATAAGAATTTTTTTAAGTGATGTTTTAAAAAATTTGGAGGGGAAAGTGGTTATAGTTAAGTTTCAATAATACATTATTTCATCGATCACCATTTATTCCATGAAACTGTGGTGAATTGACAAGAAGGCAGATTACGCAGTACGGTTTTCATGCATAAACCGAATACGAGATTGTTCTTAAGGATTTAAGAGATTTTAGTAATTTATGACTAATTCATTCTGCTCCCTGGAACCCATCTAATTTACAAAGTAATCGGAATTTCATTAATGAGCGTTATTAAATGCCAAGAGACTACAATTATGCTAGTTAACGGAAGCTAAGGATTCCTTTGTTCCGAAAATGATTTGTTTTCACTGCTGTCTGGATTTCTGAAGGAACAATATGCTATTTTGTATGGTCTCATTTCAGAGGCAGGAAAATTCTATGGATCGCCAACCTTGAGTCTTCATTGATTTTGCTAAATAATTTCATATGTTGCCAAGAAATCGCATAATAAGGTGGATAAATCACTAAAATACATGTTTTACTTTCATAGTATTCAATTTAAAGATACCGTTATGATTTTATCTACCAATTACAACTATAAATATGTCATATTAATTTAACCGAAACGACATTTTGAGACCGAGGAAATAAACTACGGTTATCAGTTTTATTTGTTAGTATTTTAAAATAAGTAAAGGAAGACAGAGCCTAGTAGAAATTAACATTTGTAAAAGATATTCACAAGCGGAGCATAAACCATTCAGGCGGATTTAGCTTAATTTATTAGTGAATTTTATAGTGAATTACAATTTCGATTTGTGAGGCTTTCTTTCCTTGAAGATTATTTCAGTTACCTAAGTTCTAATGTCAATAAAAAATTATGAGTAAAACTTGCCGAAATTTATAGCAGTTTATATATTTATTATATATATATAGTCATTTTATAAGAAATAATGAAATATTATGCCCGTTTTCAATTCAATTCATTTGATGGAAATGTTTTTTTTATAAATTGATTTTCAACGATAAATATTTTTATTTTAGCCAGAGTTTGAGATTGAATTCGATTCTATTTGGCCATAGTTTGCATTAAAACTATTTAAATGTAGATTGCATGTATACATATTTAGAAAACACTACAACTACTGATATATCTGCGAAATCTAAAGATATGAATTCGAAAGTTGTCCGAGCAAAGAGGAAAATGAAAGCATTGTTCCCTTGAAGGTTAACGTTTCTCCCACATCTGATGGTCTATATTCAGAGCAGTTCTATATGTCCTAACCGCAGTTATTTATCCTACCCTTTTCAAATTTACTTTCTACATCAATACTAAACTTAGCCCAAATTTTCATTTCCATTCGACTACTTCATTAATTCGAAACTAATTACTCTAATTAAATAGTAAACTTCATGGACACATACTAACCAACGAAAGATGCATTTAAATTAAATAATAAATAAAGTATTGAACGAGAAAAGAAAGAAATCAATAAATTAAGGCATATAAATATGTGAGTATGTTTAAATAGCTTGAGCAGTCAGAATTAAATACTACTCTCTTCTAATAATTGACTGAAACTGGTCTCTGCAGTTCCATTATTACTCCTTCGTATTTTAGAAATAGAATCAACCTTATTCAATCATTATTCTTGAATTATTTTAAAATTTTACGGGGAAGTTAATAGATTTAATCGAAAAAATCTTCTGAATGATTAAAGTCGATAACATTAGACCCAAAATCGCTAACAATATGTATGCCATATGGTTGCGAGGGCTCCGGGAGACCTTCAACTCACCCTTGGTGTGCGCTCATTGGAAAATATCCTTACTTCTTTACATTTTCCCATCTGCAGTCATTTAAGCCCTCGATCCTAATGTTTCTTTTTTCTCGGGATATACACCTTCATAAATCCATAATCCTTTCTGTGACAAATAATTTCCCGTTCGTAAAACTATAAAATATTAAAAATATTGGATCGTTTACACAAAAAAATATATTTCATGGTCATCGTCTAAGTATTGTGCTATGGATAGCATTTGTGTAGTTTGCAAATTCTTTCCTTGCTCATGTTTCTTAAATAAATGAAATGTTGAAAGTACTTCATCTCACTTTCAATGCTCTAAATTAATTCCTAAACCTCATAGAATTTCCATAATTAAGTATTATTTTTACAAATCCATTTACTTATCAAGAGGAAATAATTATTGTGACTTCTGGAATGAATGACTTTTCGATTTGCGAAGGAATGTGTAAAGTTGGAATGTGAGAAAACTTGATTTGTAAGTCCTTCTAAAAGCAAATAGATGCTTTCTTATTATACCCACCATGTAGTTTCCTTATATGAAATGAAATTTTTCCCTCGAAGAATTTTGTCTTCCACTTTCTCCTTCTCCAATGTCACCTGTATCAGTCACAAATCATAGCACAGGTCACATTGACACTTTCTTGCTTCCACGTAGCCGGATGCATAGGAGATTAACTTTCTCTAGCCTAGTCTTTTTGTCCTATTTTTTTTACGCGCACAAAACTCTCCCTATCTACATGTCCGAGATGTATACAAACATTGGATCACTTTCTCACCATATCACAAGGTCGCCACAGATTTATTGGCTCCATAATTCTTTGAATGTTGCTCTAAGGTTAACAAGTGTTTCCAAACGAAAGTGTTAACTTTCACATTTTTGATCGTGCTTGTTAAGAAGATGCGAATGCCTGAATATTTAGTAGAAAGAGTCTATTATTAGTAAGATTACAAAATTGTCTATTTGGAGCATCGTTACTGTCACATTTGTCAAGTGTCCTCTCGTATAAGTTACAAATTTATTTGTTACATCAGAAATCATGATTTGTGCGTTGGATAAGATGAAAGAGAACGTAAATTTCACCATTCTTTGTGTCTCTCATTTATTGTTTTAGGTCCTTTGCCAGGATAGTTGTTGTCTTGAAGTTTCACAATCTTTTATTACAATATTTTTTATTTATCGTGATGAGACCAAAGTTAACCGAAGGATTTTTACGTTAAATGATTTTGAATAAATATTAAGCAATATTAAAGCTTCTTTTGATGTTTTAGAAATAGGATTGAAGCAATAGTTGTTATTTTCCCCATATTTGTCTCATCAGTCAGTATTTATCATATTTTACTGTCGTTTTTATTGTATGTCAAGGTGTACTGTAGAATGGATTTTATTAAAAACTTGGAAATGGTTAATGGGACATGTTTTTAATCGCAGATTACATTTTTGCTTGTTTCTTATTGTATTACTCTATTTCTACTATTTTTCGCAAATTTTAGGGACGTAATTCATCTTATCTTCAGGGAATTCGTTTTAATTCTCAACTCCGTTCTTAATGTAACAAGTTAAACCTTATGTAATGTTTCTTATGAAATTGGATGCAGTGTATGATCTAATGATGTACTTCATTTAGCAGCCTTGAAGTGAGATTTAGCTATCTTTCTGTAGTGAAAGGTTTGAAGGATGTCAAAGTCACGAACTCTAACCAACGGTTCGTATAAGATTCGAGTTACATCACGATTCTAAAGTTCAGTGCTTAGCGATAAGTATATTATGCTATTTGCTTGTCATTGCGTCACCGGTGCGTGTATTTTTATTGTAACAATTCTAGGTGGGAACTCCAGTTGTATAGCTGTTTCGATTTATACAGCTATTTGATTTATATAACGTGATTGTTCAGTTCATAGAAATGTCGAATAAAAATGAATAAATATGGATGCAGGTGGTACGATTTTCTATTCCTCGTATTTTAAGATTGGTGCAAAAACAGCATAACGTAGATATATTTCTATTTTCACTTATATATGAATTAGAGGCAAGGTCAGTCCCACTTTTTATAGAATAGCGTGTTTATGAGAAGAAATCTTCTAATTTGATGTTGGGATAGGGAAGATATTTATCACTATTGTGAAGGTTAACCACTGAATATTCGAGTGTTGATAGTTATCCGGATCTGTTGGGATCCAATTACAATCTAGCAAGCTGAAATTGTGTTTTCACAATAAACCAATACAGTGATATAGTCATTATTTTAACAAATCAATCCATATATTTACTTGTATATGAGATTTTTTTAAAGCTCTGATCATCATAATCGGAAGCTTTTAATTGGTTATTTATTCCATTTATGATTATTGAATTAAACGTAAGTCAAAATAAGCGCAAAATCTTAAGCTCAAATTGTAATTTTAATATAACTTGATTCTGTTTTTAATCTTGATTCAATTTATGCTTACAATTAACAAAAATTTACTTTTTGAATATTTATTTTGCATTTTTTACGTTTCATGGAACTAAAATTGGAAAAGTAGTTACATAGTTAACCTGCATATGTATGATTATAAATGAGTTTGGATTAGTCTTTCTATACAATGTTCTTACATCTTTGTTCTCTGTAATTATATTTGGATCAATTCAATTTTAATGGAAGTATAAATTTTCTCTTCGAAGAAATCCATTTTCTCGAAAACATGAATAAGAGTAGTATTCGAAGGGTTCCATTCCATGACGCATTCTTCTTCTTCAGAAGCTTAACTGAAGTTGAAATTTTGAAGAAGAAAAGAAATCTGAAAAAGAACTTAATGACGTGAGCTGAAAGATAATCGAAACGTTTCACGGAAAGAAAGATCTACGTATCGATGCTGTGGAGGCAAAAGCCAAATAAGGCTACGCATCGTAGGTGCAGAACAGCTGTTACGCTTCCAAAGCAAGTTACTCTCTTAGCGTTCCTCCGTTGATTGCAGCATATTTTGAATTTTGTGGATTATAACTGAGTCAAAATCTACTGATCATTATACATGACGAAATGAAATGACTTTCATTATCTTGAAAACGACATGATAGTGATCCAAACAGGGATAAATTCAATTTTGAGAAAATGAATTCATACATGTACGTCTAGCCCGCCCTTTAAGCAAATTTTTTCACTCTACCGAGCTAATAATTTGAGGAAGGTCCCTCATGTTTATCTATTAAGCTAATGAGTGAAAAAGTTTACTTTATTTTATTTCTCTTGTCAAATGTAACAAGTATCATATCTATTAGTTAAAATGTATTGATGTATAACATATAAAATTTTTATAGTAATGATAAGAATTGATCAAAGGAGGGTGATGATTTTAAATAAATATATACATAGTTTTTATGGAAACCAAATTGATCGAAATGTGAAAGCAAATATTTTAAATAATCAATCAAATATGGCAATACAAGTAAGAAAATAATTTTCTTATAAAGTATCTTATCTACGACAGCACTCAAAACTGTTTGGTTTTTCATGAATATTGAAAGCTTTTGAATAAACATGCTCAATATTGACGCATTTTGCATAAATCAGAGGAATGTGAAATTCAGCCAACTAAAGTTTATATTGTGTTAAAGTGCTTTCATTTCAAGGTTATTTAGTTCAAAACTTATATGCCTGTAAATCTTCAACGATATCTTTACAATGAAAAAAAACGATTCAACAACGAATGGGATTGCCCAAGAAAAATATATGCCATCTATCTTTGCAAAACACCTACTTTTCACCTTGTATTCTCCTTTTTCGATAATCCGGAACATCCCATCACATCTCTTGCGAATTTCTAATGGTTTACTACATTTTTAGGACCCAGACTATGTCCTTGTGGTACTTTAATCGTAAGGGTTCGCCTAAAGGCGTGCCATCTTCCTTCGTTGCGTTATTTCGCCTCCCACTTTCAGGAGTCTTTTGTTTTGAATATTCTTTATGGATTGTAAAAAGCAACAAGTGAAAGACAAAGCGAAGGAGTGGATGGGGAGGACGCATCTCCGAAAAAGTAAAGTGAATGATGATGGGCATCTCATTGTTTTAAATACGTCCACACCACAACAGTAATTATCTTCTGTTTTTTAATTATGTTTAGTGAAATACACAACGCGTCATTATGATTTTTCAAATGCATTGTTCATTTGCAAATGGGCGGGGATTCTGCAAACTGTTCGCAAATCACCTGCCAAGGCTTTATTTTTGGCAACTGCCCAAAGAGACACGTGCGATTATTAAGTTGTATTGTTGTGTTAAGTGAAAAAAGTGCTTTAATATATCAGTGTCGTCAGCAGAACAGTTTGGAAGGACTCGAGTACATATTAATCAAACCCTAGGTTGGTCAGTGATTGATTTTGGCTGTTTATGATATAAATGTCTAAATATTAACAACACTTTCTCACACGTTTCATCCTCGCGCATGAAATATTTTTTATCTTTCATTTTTTATATTTATCTTACTCTTAATGGTCAAAGAATTCATATACTGTTCCGAAGATTCAAGATAATATTTTTTTTAGATTGTGAAGTTGAATACGAGCAGATTACTCTAGTTTTACAGTTTCGTGTTATTGAGGAGAAATTTTCCTCATAAATTTCACTATTATGCGACTTATCTAAAGAAAACCATTAAATTTCGTGCATATATTTCCGTAATGAATAGTTGCGTCTTTGCCATAGAAATGTATGACATCACAAATATTTTTATTTGCCATAGAATGGTCCTTTCTTTACGATAAAAATGAATGTTATAAGAAAATTAAAGAATTAGCTATTGATTAGGGATTGACATCTCCAAGTTTTAACGATTAATTCTCTTAATCTGTATCACATTCCTAATCATGTCTATAAAGAATGAAAAAAAATTAAAGGGAACTTTTTTTGTATGAATTGCTGATTTTTATATCATCATGAAGATAGCAACCAAGAAAGATCATTACCTGAGTTACTTATTTTATATTAAAATTCGTTGTCATCGAATACATAATTATTTAAATCAATTTTATAAATGTAAACCTCTCATAATCATATATTAAATTGTAGAAAATTAAAACCTGACTTATGCATTCCATAACAGACATTTCGAGATCTTTGATTTACGGCATCATCTCGGCTTGGTTCCATTTCCGTCTTCATTACTATTGTTCTTTAAATCCGATGTTTTAAGGAACGCGCGAATCGCCGCGACCTTCGGCAGACACCCTTTTGTCGCTGATTTGGTAGTCAAGAGTCGGTGTCGCGTCACAGTCCTCACCTAGGTGGGTCTATCCTCCACCAACGTACTCAAGGAAGGCACCACGCCCTATGACGAACGATACCCTGACAGAGCCAAAGAATATTTGGATACGTGACAGGTGTCCTTGTATTTATGGTAATCCGGTCGCTAAATATTCCCTCCAGCTTCCTGATTGCGAAGTGAGGTGTTAAAATTCATCGTATTACTACTGTGAGTTATGATTGCATATCTTTTATTACAGCATATGCTCATCTCTTTGATTGCATTTTCTTTTCAATGAATAGTTACGTTTCTTGGTTACCACGTACGAAAGTAATAGTAAAAAAACTGTTTTACATGAAGTAATTTTTATTGTTGAATTATATTATATAATAATAATTATATATATATTATATATTATTATATTAAATATTTTTATAGTTTGATATTTATTAATTTGATAACTTTAGTTTTAATTCATCCAAAAATGGGTCAATAATTTGTAAAATAAAAATACATATACTTTGCCAATAGAATTCCAGTCTATTCCTAATAAAATTAAATGTCTTCATATCAGTGATATTTACATATAAATAAATTAAAATAATGAGTATAGAATTAAGGTAGCGTATTTGAGAATCACTCATATTAATTCGTAAAAGATTTTCAAGGTTTTCTTTTTCTTAGGATATCAAAGTTCCTGAAATACAGAAGAAGGGGAAGAGTTTATGAAATATTTGTTTTAGTTTATAACATTCAAACATTTAGAAAACTAACAATAAAATATCTCAACAGGCGCTATTCAAAAGATGAAAGTAAAACTTTAATGATTCTTTTCTTTAAAGAGGTAATTAAATATCATAATTCAGAAAAACTGGACAAAAATAGTTAATGTCGGCGGCTTTTATGATTTCTTATGGATAAATCTAGGTGAATACTTCCCCGGTAGTTTATCATAGGGTTATAACTTATAATATCTTTTCACTCTGATATCCCATAAAAATTTAGAATTCTTAGCATTACAATTTATAATGATATTTTACATTATGATAAGATGTAGATCTCTTGCACTTTTTAATAATTGCTTTGATACTATATTCAATCTACCATACAATTTCACGTACGGACAGAATTCCAACCAAAGGGTGAATAAATATCCTTTTTTCAGTAATGATCATTCAAAGCATTTACTAATATTAGAACAATTGTATAGTGATTATAGTTAAAAATAGTTAGAATTAGCAATTCCAAAACAATTTTGAAAAACATATTGCATAATTAAATGAATCCCTCCATCCAAGGCATCAGGGTATTTTTTCCAAAGTATTACCTTGCAATTTTCTTTGCTATTTATGGCTATATGTTTAGTCTATATTTTCTTCAACTCAAGCTTTGTTTATTTTCTTTTCTTAAACTTAGGTACCTAAGCTCATCATCACGAATTCGAACATCCGGTCGTGCCTTTGACCTCTTTTCGCCGACACTATCTCTACTGGACTATTCTAAAGGTACGCGGGTTTTTAAATCACGGCTAAGTTTAGCGATTTATCTTTAAATGATTTTCTTTCAAAAGATTGGAATGATCGAGTTCTTTACTCATTTACATCTGTAATTCAAATTCCACAAGAGTAATTCTCTACTGAGACAAATAGTATCGAAGGCGAAGTAACAGTCAACTTAATTTTAATTGAATTTATAAGTCGCGCTTATTCATATACTACTTCACTTAAATTTATTAATTAAACTTAATATAATTCACAATTCACGAATGATATTGGAATGTACATGTATATTTAGTGAAGAGAGCGTTTTTATTTATTTAAATTATTAGTTTTTATTTATTTAAATTTATTTATTTAATTTAAAGGAAAGAATTGAATTGGGTTTTATTAAACACGAACGATTTTGTCACCGTGATGACATCTTCTGGTGACGCTTGATCACATTAATTATATTGTTTTTACCGTTAATTATCATTATTTTGAACGTGTACGCAGTACCTTTGTATCGAAGGCTTTCAATCTCTTTTGTTTTGAAATACATTTTTCATTCTGTAATGGAAGATTGCTTTTAACTAAAAACAAGAAGATGAAGCTCTTTTTTTTGTTCTAAACTGTAAGTGAAATTACAAGAATTCTTAATTATCGGTGAATTTATTATTTACGGGATATATCATACCTCTACAAGAATATGGAATTTTTTATAGAGGAAAGGGAGATGCGGTAAGATTTCTTTGTTTGCTTGTAATCAGATTCTAGAGCAAACATACAAAGGATAGCACTTCGGGACAACCGTTATTTAAGTTATCAATTGATGGGAGAGTTTTTTTCACATGAAGTGAGTGTGAAAAAATCCATTAAAAATTATGAATCGACTATTTTCAGAGTATTTTAATTCCACACTTTGAAATCAAATAGCTCAAAAAATACACATAGTCCATTTAAGAAGATACATTATCTTTTATGCTTAAATTTTTAAACGTGACTTTCAATCGATTTTTCTTAAGCAAGCGAGTCAGTTTATCTTCACTTTAAAAATTGTTTCTCGAACGGGTATTATTTCCGTTAGAAATCAATTGCTACGATCCATTTTCTGGAAGTAGAGCTTAGAAACGGAGAAGTACAATAGAAAATGTTATGATGCCGATCTACTTACCTTCTTGTTTACCATTCGAAAATGACTTCGCGCTGTTCCAATTAGTGTGCATCGTGGGAGAGAAAATTTCTCCTTTTAAAGGAACTTCTTCGCTTTCTCTTTAAATGCGTTTGTGTAACAGAAAATACACGTATCATACACTCCGATGGAAGAAATAAAACAATATCTCACTAAATGAGGAGATTGTTGAGTATTTATTCGCTTGATAAAGGGAGCGAAAGAACGCTTAAGTAATCGGAGGGTTTGCTTTTGAAGCGAGACTTAGTTACCAATTTTGAAGATCCAAGACAATGTTTGCTTAAACATCTAGTGATTGAAAATAGAGATGATCAATACAAAGTTAATGACCGGCGTATGGCTAATAGATCTTTTAAAAAGCCCTGTAAAAATTCATAGACCATTATAGTAAACAGAAATACATTTGTTATTTAACTGAATAACTTTGTGCATATTGATACATGTATGTACGTATTTGTTTGTTGTGGTTAATAGTGTATGAATTATAAATGAATCTGTAATATTTATAGATAGGTTTTCTCGGAATATCTCTTGTAAGGATTTTAGAACCTTTCTTCGTGAGGGATTTTTTTTTTCATCCATTATTTACTATCGGCATGTCTTTCTAGAGTATTTGTGTAGCCCTAACCGGATTCCCATGTGAATATTCCCTTTATATCCATCAGAAAACTGCTAAGGTGAAGGGAAGTTTTACTTTTCGATGCGAATCCATCTTTCAACTAGGATGTTCGAACGATGTTGAACTGAAATTTCCAAAGTTAATAATGAATATCAATCCATATATAACAAAAAGCGATTTTTAATTTTTAAATAATTAATAATGTTATTTCTATTCTAAAATATTATTTATCATGTAATCTAATAACTGTATTTCTTTGCTTCGACATTATACGTAAGTTTGAATCCAATTATGTGAGTTAAAACTTAGGAAACTAGTTAAGTAATGTAGTTTTACTGGGGAAGTCATTTTTGTATCTAATATTTTTGCTCTTTGATTTTTAATATATACAAAATTCTTAATATAACGGCAAAAGATTTGAAATCTTTTTTATTACTTTACTTTCATTTTCGTCAATATCTTCCGTAGTCAATATCTTTTCGTCAATATCATCCATATATCTTCCACATATACTAAGTAAGTCTTCCTAACCAATTGGATTGCTTCACTGAAACGTATTTTTCAACTTTCCGCATATACTGAGTTATGACGAAATTATAATTCATTTGTCTCTTAGAAATAGATGGTCCATTTCATGGAATTTAAGTAGGCGGTTCCTCTCTAAAAGGATATGGCCACCTTAAAAACGCCAAACATCTGATAACTCGTTTCATGGTCACGGCAATCTGATATTCCATAACAAAAAGCGTAACCTAAGTTTTCATCGATGAAATCGTCTTACGAAAACAGTAGAACGTTGCGAAGTTTTCCCCTATGACCTGAATTTATTTCTTTTAAGTAGCTATTTCTTAAGTGAGAAATCTATATGTTTTAAGTTTTTGTAGTAATGTTTTTGTTTGTCTTTTCTTGGAAAGTTCTCGTGTTTCGCAATCATGTTATTCTCATCTCATACTGAATGTAGTTCGCATGAAGATTAACTTAATCTCCTTTTCAAGGATATTTAAATTAAATTTTACTGCTATTAACTGAATATATTGATTAGATTTTTGTATAAGCGATCCATAAAATACGTAAAGCACCGGTGAATAAAGTTTGAGTCCTTAAAAGATGTTGAAATAGCAAAAAGCACATTTTTGAATCCATAGCGTCTAGATATATCTCTTAATACAAAACGATATTTACTATTTAATCCATGAATAGAAAATAACATCCTTATTTATTAAATGAGTATAGTATACTATTAAAATAGACAATAATAGTTTAGTGGCAAAAAAGGCTATTAATTATGGATTCAGCGAATAATAATATTAAAATAGTATTATGGAAAGAGCATTTGATAACGACTAAAACACTTAAATTCCTATATTTTAAAGTTTATCTTTCAAGTCCTTTATGAAATCTGATTAAATAATCGTACATAATTCTCTTGAGGTGTTGGGATTATTTCTTAAAGGTAAAGCTTTTATTCATTTTACGAAACATATAATAATTATAACCTTTGATAACATCTTGCTTTACATATACCTTAATATAATCCTCAGTTTGTTTATAATTACCTTTAAATCTCACTAATCCAATGGCAGATCGGGTCACCTTCTTTTATCAAATATTCGTTGAGTATAGACATTCAAAGTATTCGTGACATAGCATTGCTAAATTTATTTTCATATTATCATTAACTTTCACTTAACCATGACGTAGAAATATACATTAATGAGAATGTTTTTGGTTTAAATTTATCTGTAACATATTATTGATGTTCCATAGCGTTCCCTTTGGAATTAAGATCTAAAAATTAAAGCTACACATATCCATATTATGGATGGAGTGGCTTCGGGGGAAAGACGCCAGAGAGCAGCATTGTATCTGTTTCAAAAAGTTCTCATTGTGAGTAGGACGAACCCATCTTTTCCGGAAGGTTAAGTCCAAAGATTAACGACAAGTTCTTAAACAATAAATGTTTTAATAACTATCATGAATCCATTTCGGATATTAGCGATAGAGGTAATTTATTTGGTATCCAAAATTTTAATACGCGTAAGTTAATTGTATAATCCTCGAAATCAAAACAAAATCATACATGTGGGAGTTAACCGCTGAGTTTATTTTATAGATATATGATACACATGGCATTGATAAAGTTTAAAAAACAATTAAATCATATCAAGTTTCATTACTAAGCATTTATCCATATTGGATGAAGCTGTCAATGATTATGTATATACTCGTTGTATATTTTTGTATGCTTAGAGAGCTTGAGGAGTTAACGGAGCATGTATTCTCTATAACTCTGCTTTATATAATAATGTAATGCGTTAAATTATTTTTTAAACTATTCATCACTATACTAAATTGAAAATTGAAATTTATTTTAATATTGAGCTATTATATCTAATGTTGAAATAATGATACCTTCACTAAAATAGTAGTAATTTACTTTGAAATACTTTTAAAATCTCCCTTTAGATATTAAAATACGTAGCAAAAATTACCTGTGTAAAATATTTATTATTATATAAAATATCTAATATTATAGTTATGTCAAAAAACCACTTCGAGGGGATAATGGACTAGTTTCTCCCATAATTCATCCATCTTATCCTTTAAATGCTCTCTTAAATTTTACTATCAGCGACTTTCTAAGAAATAAAAGCATTACTTTGAGTCTTATAAGGGACTACATTGAAGAGCGTGACAACGTTCTTTCTTCATTGAAGTGATCTTTGAGTTTTATCAGAACTCATCCTTCGCCGTTTTGTTTTAGTGCTAATCATTCGAAGGTCATACCGCCCACGCTTTCGTGTGCCCACATCCCTTTACCTTTTACATCTTTTGAACTACTTCCTCATGTTTTTCTTTCTTTCACTTCCTCCTTTCCCTAGGTTACACCTGTCTAGATCTCTAAAGACATTTCTTCTCCTTTTCTAAGATTCATTACGGACTTTTGTGGCCTCTTATCTGTTTCAAATAACCGTATTTAGGCACTACATTATTGATACACATCCTTAAATGATATCAGGGCATTATTATTAGGAATGATGATGTAGTTTCTTAGGGTTATTTATAGATATTGTCATAGTTACCGAATATATCGGGGTTGTCTGATAGCAATAAACATCATTTCTGGTTTATCGCTATATTAAATGAATGGTGTGAACATCATCTTATGTTTGATTATTCATTGTTAATTAGCGGTGAATTAAAGTTTGGTAGTGTAAATTTCAGTAGAACTTAACATCCAGTCTTCCGCTTATTTAAAAAAGAGTAAATGACTTTTTTCCTTGTTTAGAGTTCCTCATGGCTATCATATATTAGGGAGAAAGTAAAATTGCTGAATTGCGGAATCACAAAACGCATCCATTACGTAAATCTTGATGTGCATCTTATTTGGAAAGGAAATGTCTCAAAAAGGGAGTAATTTGCGAAGTGATTGCTTCCGCAATTCAGTTTGATTTTACGATGGTGGAATGGCAAATTATTGGACTCCTTTCTCTAATGTACAGCCGCAGAACGGTCATCAACCCCAGTCTTCATTCGCGCTCAAGGGGTGGCCAAATATTTCGGAAAATAATATGAATACCTGTTTATATAGATAAAAGACTACTGCCGGGTTTTATAAATCATCTTCCGACGATCAAATGGGATAAGTTATTTTTAGTCAAAGAGTATTTTAATTTATTTTTAATTTAAAGGTACACTTTGCTTGAAAAGTCTTATGGCTTCGAATACATTAAAAAATTTAAATTTTCAGTGAAAGAATCATTTATTGAATTCAATGGTAATGGGAAATTTTTAGGTTCGGCTTAAATTAAGTCATTTAACTCTAAACATCTCACACATTAAAGTTTTTCAAATTCATTTTGTATAAATTTTAATACTTCTAACTTCACCGATGAATTTCTGGATGTATTCTACAATTTTCATTTATTTTTTATCTAATGGTAAACAATTTAGAAAATAAGATTTGAGGCATTAAAAGTATCAGCTAGAGTAATTTTTTTTTCTTTTCAATGTTCGTCCCCTTAAGAAAATTTTTCAATCAATATTCTTTGTTGTTCTATAAAGGTATAAAAGTAGATATTCAAGTAGATGAATTCAGGGAGTCATAGATTTTATATATTTATATTATTAAAAGCGAAACATTTGTGATTAATTTGTTACTTACCCAGGCTTTTTTTTCTGCTGGTAAAAACATATCAGCTAGAAATAACACCCTCATACATTACTCTTAGTAGAATTTAACAAGAGCCTATGTCCAAGTAATCTTGGTTAAAAAAGAATAAATACCATATTCTAATGTGATCCGTTTGAGTGGAAATTATTTCAGCGCTGAAGTTACGCAAGTGCTAAAGCATTTTTTGTTTGGAATTTGTCTCCGAGAATTTCCTTTTTTATGAGCACCTGAATAATTCTTATTGATCTTATTATCTTAGATGTAACTGTTTATATAGTGAACTTTTGGTGTCATAAAATGCCTACGCTTTTTTTAACTTTGAATTGACGCAATGAGCGATAAAATTGAATTTTCCCGTGTTTTCATTTCGAGATAACATTCTGAGGAATTCAAGAGTTAAAAATTGGAACGATGGTTGCGAAAATACCTGTTTATGCGTAGATTAGGTATTTCGATCATTTATTCTTTAAATTTAAATGATACATAGTAATGATACATAATAATATTTTGTTCCCTTTTATATAATTTTATGTAAATGGATAACGGAAAAATATATAATTCCAAATAAAAGTATAATATTCAACCCTTCCTAATTTCCAATATACTCGTATTTATCTGCAGTGATTCTATATAGGATTTGAATTGAAAGTTAGCTATGTTTCGCTAAACCTGCACAAATATGAGTATATTTAAAAAACATGGGGAAAAAGAAAATTAGGTCTAGAATAAATTAACGTCATTATATAATAATTGATAGTAAAGAGATCTGTTTGAAATATTTCGGCGTGAATAATTAAAATTTGAACAGGGGTTATGTAATGTCAATATCGTTAATTTCTTAAGCTTTTGTGTTGATCAACCATGTTTACAATTATTTTAGATTCAAACAAAAGATCAATGACTCGTAAACGGAGGTGATTATGATATATACTCAATAGACATTTTTCATGTTGACTTTACTAGGGTAGCTGTCACTAGAATGCACTAAATAAAAAACTTGTTTTCATAATACTGAAATATTATAAAAACTTGCAGTTAAAGATACAGTCCTGGGTTGAAGGACCTGATAGAGGTAGAATTTCTATTAAAAGGTTTTTCGACCTGATTCAGCAACGTTATAGTATCCTTTGCCATTTTATCGCTGAATTTATCGTAGAAATTAACCGTCCTGTCGTCGAACCATTCCCAGTGCATTCGCAACCGCAGAGTTTAGTCACAACTGCCTCTGTTTTTTTCTGCGGAATTATTCTATTTCATTTTTATTTCTCTTTGCCTTTCTCGACACCTACTCTCAATCGCCCACTGGTGACCTTCGGGAGGTTCAACGAATCTTTCGGCGTCTGCTATCCTGACTGCCGCCGCTCGAACCCTTCGAAAGGGTGGAGCCTATATAACTGGACTTGGAACCACGAATTTAGATATTGTGTGCGACGCAATTCATATATGGATTTGGAAATTAGAGAGGATTTGATTCGCCCATAAGAACAAGGATACATGAAACCCTTGTCTTGATAAATCATAATTAAATGAAAATATAATGTCGTAATAGGTAAATGCTCCAATTTTTTAGGTTAACGATAAATAAATTTAAACTTTTAATAATTTCGATTTACTTTCTTTCCTAATCCACATGCACTATAAAATCAGTATAATTAAAAACAATTTACAAAACATACAATTTCAAATTTCGTAATTTTTTGTGAATGTTTTTGTCAGAAATGGCTGAATTAACTACTAATTATGTAGTTTTATGAAATTTTAGATGAATAGGAACTAATTTGGAGAATGTGTTTGCTAGCGCACGCCTATAGCGATACATAGATTACGTAAACACAAATAGGCGTTGACTATTTGGCAGATGCTAGCCTAAAAATATGATATCGCAATCTTTCACTGAGCGGGGACACGAGTTTTAATCTTTTCATAGGAAAAATTAATTAATTCCACCCGCTACTAGTATGATGCGGCAAAAATCGGTTTCTCCATAAGGGAAAAAATATCGCCATTGTCGGAGATTTCAGACTATTCGTCAGTCATTCAGCCGCCTTAAATTAAAACGGTAATTTTATCGTCTGAGAGGAACTGTTCCCATCTCCATGGTGATGGCCCACGCGAAGATCTTTTGTTGTGTTTACCCATCCTTTTCCAATCTCATCCATTGGATTTTTTCTCGGGTCTTTGGCATCGAGAGGTGTTGCTGACCCCTTCTTCTTTGCGTGGGCGTTCGCTTGTCTTAACAATCTGATTCCGACGGAAATCCAATCAGAGTCGTGTTATTTTTTCCTGCAAATCATCTCCTTTCCTCTGCTCCCAAACTCCCGATGTCTCTGAGGCGATATCTCTCCATTATCTCATGCAAATTCGATGGCAAAACGGCGTAATTCTTCCTCCGAATGCCAATTCCCCGTTTCCCTTCTAAACTCATCGGCACATTTGCCAGCTTCTGCGTACGGAAATTCAGTTTCAGCGCTCGTCGTACATACATCTCGTTATCTCCACTTTCCTCTGTAATTGATTGTTAGAGTTGAGAGGGAATTGCCGTGGAGTTAAATTTACGTTTGGCCTATTTTTCATTTTTTGTGATATTATCGAAAGTAAAGTAAAAGTAAAAAAATCGTTCT
Source organism: Pantala flavescens (assembly GCA_020796165.1). Lineage (NCBI taxonomy): Eukaryota > Metazoa > Arthropoda > Insecta > Odonata > Libellulidae > Pantala > Pantala flavescens. Next base: position 49,692,564 of record CM036881.1, read on the forward strand.
TTCAAAAATCCATAATAAATACTCTATTTTTTGTTAAATGGTATTTATAGACCGTGAATCATCATCTTAAATTTTTTTTAGGCACGAATAAAAATCCAAAACAAGAAAATACTTTTCTGATCAACATTTCGTATGAATGTAACAATGGCTATCATTCAAGTAGATTCTGAAATTAATTCTCAAGTTAATTTTAATTAATTCTTTAAAGCTTATCTATGGATTCCATTAGCATTACCGATTACTCTCCTATGTAATCTTATGTCTTGATTAAATGTAAAGTATACAGTCTTAATGAAATGTAATCAAAAGTATCAGCCAGCTTAATTTGATTAAGTACCTTTGCATATGCACGGAATATTTACTAATTTATTGTGCTAATTTTCTCATTATTTGATTTTTTTATATTTGGTATGCAAATGGTACATTGCTTATCTATGCTTAGCTTATTTTCTTAGATTTAAATTTGGTTATAAAAATAAATCAACCAATTCTATTAAAAATGGTTTAATTTCAGTGTAATGAGTATATGAATAAAAATTTAATATGTTCAAGTGTTACTTCGTGGAATGGTAACATACTGAATAGATGAAGAAACAAATTATTTGATTCACTAATAACTTACATCCTGGTACTGATAGTCATTTCGAAAATAAATTAAATTGCTAAAGGACTTAAAGTAGTTCAAATGAAAATCGGATTTAAATAAGCGTTTCCATGTATTGATTGAATAAATTACTTTTCCTTTGGCTACATTCCAATTACATTAGAGCAATATTCTATTTAAACTCTCTTCAAAATTTTCTTATATATTCAAGAATATACTCAAGTTAGTACTTTCTGTTCTCATCTTCATGAATTGCATTCCATGAACTATACCACTCGTAAATCTTCTGATTTGAAATATGCTGTATATAATTATAAATAAGAAGCGATCATAGAGGTTAACGTACTCTTGTCAGGTCAGAGGGTATAGCCTTTCATGAATGCTTGGGATTTTCAGGCATTTAACTGGTGCTACAGTATAAGAGAAAACGCAATACCGATGTGTGACCAATAATTCACCCTCCGAGAAAACCGTGTCTTATGGCGGATGAATTAATCATTCCGAGTGTGAGAGTCGAGCGAACTATATTATTGGCTCTCAGAAGATTTCGGATCATAAGTCCGTTGCGTAGGATGAGAACTCAGAAGCATGGATTTCACCGTTTCTCGCAACCGATGGTAATTATATTATGAAATACGAAGAAAAATAGGCAACTGCGATGGAGAACTAATTCGGGGAGAAACTCTTGAGATGAAGTTTAAGAGAAAATATTCTTAAATGAATATTGGTTTCATGAGTCACGAGATAAATCAATCAAAATCCTACGTGGAAACCCATTTCGCGAAAGGAACTGTATGATGACATAGTAATGTATATGTACTTAATATGATACTATTACTATATAATATTGCTTTATCTACATACAGTTCCTTTAAGTATTTTTTAATTTGTGAGTAATGAATAAGAAATCCTGAAATATATAAGTAATTTAACCTGGATTAGCCTTTCTTTGAGATTTTAACTCGAGGTTCCCTAGGAAAACTATATCATGAACTAATATAATATAATAAATACAATTTTTAATTATAACTGTGGTTATTAATTATGACTATTTATATGATTCCCGATAATCAATTAAACCATAGTTTCCCAATGTATTCAGATGATTTATGATTTCACGTAAATAAGTGTTCTTTTTTCCTTTTTTTAGGTATGTGATGTAACTGGATTAACCGCTCTTTTGGACGTAAATTTGTGAGTTCTCTTAAGATTTACAATTTCAAGGAATGAAATTATATTTTAACATTCAGTTATTTCCTATGGAGGATAGAATGATAATTTTTTAAATAATAAAGTCAATGCTGTGTTTTCTATAGAAGACTATGGATAGTCTAATATTCCTCTCAAATTTGAAACAATAAGAAGTAATTGAACAACCTTTCTGCAACTCTTAACTGTTCAGTAACTTACATTTCATAAGAATTTAAATGCTCAAGCATTCAATATTAGCTTTCATTTTCAAATAATTGCATATTTACATTCATATGTAATAACTATCTGCTCTGTAGGGGATGGGAGCATGCAAAACTCTCTTCCTTAGCCTTTTCGAAGGCCTACAGACGTAGGCATCTCTTTCAGGGGCCTTTCTTTCACCTTCTTCTGCAGCGGTGAGCTAACTGAGCCCTCTCACTTCTCAGCTGTTCGTTCTTTCTTGTCTATGAGGTCGCTTTCTTGCTCCAGAACCCATAGCAGAGGGCTCCCTGGGCACAGGGATGAACCTCAATGCACGCTATGTGGGTCTGGGGGGGTCCACTTCTTAGGGTGCTAGGTTCCCTCCAACTACCTCCCTTCCCTCCCTTAACATTTGCTGAATACGAGAATCAAGGACCAGTACAGGAGCAGTAAAAGTTTGTATTCGAAATGGCGATCGCTACCAACAAAAGGTAGGGCTATATTAGAGTAGCCGCATTTATTAACAAAAGGACTCTCCAACCTGGATAAACTGCTAAACTTTTGAGCAGCCACTTCGAAACTTTAATCGTATAATATATTTAATGATGTTTCTTTCACAGTGAACGTCTTTACCTTAAACTGCTGCCATTCTTTTGACACGCATATGAAAATAATGTTCATTGAATTAAAGTAATGTTGAGAAAAAATTGATATCTTTATAGTCAAAAATAGACAGACATAGAATAGATGTAACGTTCAATACCAACGTAATAGAGAAGTTAAAAATAGCTGTATGACCAGATTTCGAGCTAAAGTCTCCATTCGAGGAGATATGTTAGCCCCTAAACCACTTTTCTGTGTTGACCTTTTTCTAAGATATTGGAAAGGCAAATTCATTATATAAAGACGATATTTGCTCGGAATATATTTTTAATCATTAATTTTTAATTATCTTTCATCAGCAATCCTCTATTTTTTGTTGATAACTCATTGAAAATTATGCAAGAGAAAAGTCTACATTCCACTGCACTTTTTACTTTGTATTCTGCTCTACATACAATTTTCTTTCTGATAAACGTAGAGCTTAAATCTTCGTTTTTATTATTTTCGTTCGCTCATAACACGTTTAACTCGATTTGGAAAAGCGAGATTTTGTTCTACTTAGCAACTCATAATATAGCGTTACTCCGTTAGTTTACTCATTCTTTTCTAATTTTTTAAATATTCTATGATGCGAGTAAAATATAAAATCTAATTACACCAAATTAAAGAAGATTATTCAAGGTCAAATCAAAATTTCACATGCATTAATTATATTAAGTTTAATTAAAATATTATCCACTCGAGAGCATTAAATTTGAAAATTCTTCAAAATAGTAAATATAATGTATTAAATTCTTAAATAATATACTTAATCTTATTCTTTACTACTATCCGCATTTTCATAAATAATGATCGTTTCAGTTGTAAAGTGTACGGTTGGACTAATTTATATTTTGTTAATTAAACCTTTGACTACTACTCTCAATCTAACCATTGGTCAAAGAAATTATTCCCGTATTTTCTCTATAAAATATCGAAATACTCATATGTTACCGTTCTAAACGTAATGAATCAAAGAGAATGTATAATGTTATGTTATCTTCATACTCTGATCGTTTTCTCAAGATGGAATACGCTTATAAACATGGATTTTAGTTTTAAAAACTTCCTTAGTTAATAATCGTGTGAAGTTGATGTCCTTCGGTGGCTGCTATATATTCAGTAATAACAGGAGGTTGTTTTATATCGCTTTGATCCCGGATGCAGACGGGCGCGTGCGGTCGTTCGCGGGGGTTGGTGGAGCCTTCCCACGCCTCAATTACTCAGATAACTGCCCTGATTTTCAATCACTTTTATCTCACGTAGGACTTTAAGGAGAGATCGCTAAGATCATAACTTACTGTTTGCTTCCTTCTCTTGTTTACTACGCAGAGCAACTCTCCGCAAATATGGACTTAACCGTATGAAATTATCGTGTCACAATGTATTCTTCACATAATTCATTCATAGTTTTTCAACTTTCTAGAAAACAAAATTAGAATTTTATAATTAGCTTTTCATAAGCATTAATTTTTTTGCTTGGATATTTAAATTATATGCATATAAAATGCTTATGAATCATATGAATAGGGATTAAATTAAGATTTTTTGAAGAAATTTAACGATTTATCTCTGGTATTGACAATAAAAGAAAGAAGATTAAACTCTGAGGGCTTATGCGGAAATATTGAGGGAGATTAAGCTTTTCGTTTTGATTTATAAAACAAGCTTAAATTTTATACTTCCTTTGATCCGTCAGTTAATTAGGAAGGGAAAATGATTGTATGTGTTTAACCGAAACTTTATCTTTGAATTTACAAGTATTGCGAATACGCAAACATCTGTTATATATCTCAATGAATTAAAGTCGTATGGAATAAGTCACAGTCCAAGTATATGTGTTGAAAAGTAGTGCCAGAATGTTCTTTTCTCTGCTGACGCATGTGGGTTCTTGATTTATCTCTTTGATCATAGTATTTGACTATAAAACGATTATCCTTTTTCACCGTAAGTTACTTCAGTTTAGTTCATGCGGAAAACTAGAGTAGTTGTTAATTAATTTGAATACAGTTGTAATGGTTACCTTTATTAAAAAAATATATTAAAATTTACGTCAAGGGTTATCAATCTAGTTGTTATTATACTAATGCTCATGATTGAAATAAATTATCAGTAATGAACTCATCGCAAAGTATTGTAAAAATATTGCGACACATTCTTAATTGTTAATCAATTTGAAACTAAAACGTTTTTAGGTTATCTTATCAACAAATCAAAATTTAGATACACCCTAAACAAAACTAACAATTTAATAGTTACTTTCGGGTAAGAGTGTTAGGCTATTCTAAAATTTGTGAATGATTCCTGTATGATAATTTATTGAATTAAGTTATGATACTAAATCCGTTTATCATACCATGTAAACTGCATTTAAGTGTTACAGATATTCTGAATGTGTACTTTATATCAGCAGTATTGCGGATTGGCAAAAACAGTTTTTCACTTCCACCTTTTCCATTAACAGTAGACACCTACAAAACCACAATCGATTGGACATCGTATCCCATATCATCTTCCATCTCTTATCCCGCTGTTGAGAGCATCTCAGCCGTATCTTCCCTTAAAAGGAACGCCGTCTCTCCGACTGCTATGATTATCCTCTGTGGTCAATAAACCCTGCCTTTATAGCTGCAGAGCGGAACTGCGGTGGGAATCCCTCTAACATATTCTCGCTTCCTTTGCATCTTACGATTCCAATCGCGAAGGCTTTGGCAAGAAGATGCTTTGGCCCGCTCGACATTGGCTCAGGGTCGGAAAAATCACTCGTGCGGGTGGTAAGAAGCAAACCAGGGGTGGCAAAAAAGACTGTTTCAGCTGCAGTAGCGCATCTAAGGAGTACTGTGATTCTCTAACCGAAGTTTTCTTTTCGAAGGCAAAAAAATTCTCATTTTACATCGTGTTCTTCCCATTCGTCGCTCTCTCTTTGCCATATTGCACACCTTTGAGTTGAAAGAGACGGTTGGAATGGAATATTCTCAATATAATAATCTTGTGGAGTATATCAATAACTGAAAATGGTTTGGCCTGTCCAGATATTCATAGATTCTCCTTTTTACTGATTGTGTTAAGGATCCTATTCTGAATTGTTTATTCTTGAACAATATCAATAAATGTTTTGATTTATCAAACGATCTCGCTTTTCCTTGGTGTAAGTCAAACAATGATAAATTGCTGTATTTGTCGTAAGATCGAGATAATAGAAAATAAGTAGAAAAATGAACTTACACTCCGCTTGTTTTAATAAATTTCAGGTTTTTATAGCAGTTTAATTTAGGATATATATTTAATTATTATTTAATATTAGATCAAAGTTAGCAATAATAATTTAAAAGTAAATATTGTGGAATTAAAAAAGTTATATTGAATTGTAAATTATTAAAAATTATTTTTCAATTTATATTATTAAAATAATATTGAAATTGATATATTGTAAAAATATTTGAATTATTTACCTTGCTTCATCCGTATGCGTATTTTGTGAAAGAAAATGTCTCTAACCTTTTTTTTTAGAAAATGAATCAAGTGTGTATTTGTGAAATTATACGATTCAAAAGGATATGTTAAGAGAAAAAGGAAATATTACCTTCATTAGATTCATTTTTTCATGGATGGGGATTTTAAGGGACAATAAGCCTTAAGAGGTCCTTTGGGAGTAAAAAAGTGGGCTGAATAAGTCAGCTTTAGAGAGAAATATATACATTGGGAACGGAAGTTGAATGAGATTAAGAAATAAAGGAGGCGATGGTCACCTAGGGAACGGAGTTGTTAAAGGGGAGTTTTGAAGAGATTTTGAGTGGACCTTTGGGAAAAGGAGAGCGTGGGAACGGATTTGAAAGTACTTGTTGAGAAAAAGGGAATTTGATGGACAATCCGACTTTATAGCTTCTTTTGAAAATAAACCAGCGTCGCTCTTCATGTGGACGAAAGAGATTTAATGTAAGCAGATAAGCAAAATGATGACATTTAATCCTCTATAGATTATGTTTTAAGAAAAATACGAGGGAAAGAATTCATAAGCACATCTTTTTAGACTGTAGGAAGTTAATTGAAAGCTAAAGAACTTTTTATATTATTTATTCTGTATTTTGGGAATAACTCATTATAGGCGTTATAAGCAAGTTCCAAACACTCAAATGTAATGCAAATTTTAAAAATTTCTCTGAAATTTATTAAAATTCATTTTTTTTCTTAATAAATTATCAATATTTAATTATTACGGATTCCTTTAATAGTTTTCAATTCCTTAGGTTTTTATATGAATAATATTCGTCAAATATACATAAATGCATAAATCTATCATTTCAATGTGTATTTGATCTTAGTTTCTTGGTTTTTGAACGCTACGATATACCTAAACTCATCTCATAGTGCTTTGAACTATTTATAGAGGTATTTGTACCACTTTCAGCTTCAACCACTTCCGTAAAAAGTAATTGTTGAAATTGCTTTACTTTTAGAGAGAGCACATTATCCACGCTACAGAAAAGAGCACTCGATGAACTTGGGTGCGCAATAGTCAGAGGAAGTAAAAAGGATGCTATGGATACGTTCTTCCCGTATCAATCTCTGTACAATGAAAGTTTCCGCTTTGTTTCTTAGCTCTCCACGAAGAAAGAGAATAAAAAGTTATGTCTTCAACTAATCAAATAGAACAATTGCCAATTTCTTTTCCATTTTGGAAGTTTAGTAAAGGGATAAATGGAGACATATCGTACATAAATTAGGCAGCAGTTCATTGAATATATTACATATTGTTTCTTTGTTCTTGAAATATAGTCTATTGAATATTGAATAAATAGATAAAAAGTAAATTGCGCATAAATAGATATGGTCATAAATATTTTCTTTGAATTATTTATAAATATATATGTATTTTTCGTAACATTAACACCATTGAAATTCAGATATCAAACCACCATAAGTTTAAATTCCTGTCAAGCAATGAAGTTGGATCATTTGGTGTTTTAAATTTTTAAAATGAATGAATTTTAAAACAAAATAGGTAAAAAGTGAAAGGTAACTAAAAGGATAGAGTGATATGCAAGTAAGAGTTTCAGGTTCGTGTGCAGAAATTTTTAATTGCCATTTTTATGGATAGTTTTTTCAGCTTCCTATTTTCAATATATTGCGAAAATTACGTAAATGCTTGCAGGTATAGTACGAGGTTTTTTTTCTTAGAAATATCTCGCTTCATTAGTGGAACAGGTTTGTTGCAATAGGTACCTGGGGCTCTATTTTCCAAGGTAAAGAGGATTAGTCGTCCGGCAATTTATCCATAGATTTTATCCTTGATCTAGACATTGCTTCATAGTCTTTCCACTTAAATTATGGAGATCATTCGATGGCAAGGGATGCCCAGAGGTGCGAGTTGAGTAACAATCAGGGACGTTCCGTACTGAGGACAACGAATAGATTTCCATTTTCCTCGCAATTAAAAGTATGATTTCTTAGGCCGGCGGCTCTCTTTCTGGAGCGCCAACAATCTCCAAGGATACTCTCTCCGCATTTGCCACATTGCGAGTTGCATCGATTAAGATTGCCTTTTGAGTCACGGTTGAGCAGTCGGGTGCATCTCGAGGAGCGGAAGGCCGTCGTTTAACAAAGCGATGATGCAAAAGTGAATTCGATAGCTTTTCATTTTTAATCGCCCGTTCCATTTACCGCGATGTCTCCCACTTACCTCAACAAGGGATCAATTTTACGCTTTTCAAACTCCTTGCATCGACAGTGGGTCTCCAATAAGACCCCGTTTTTCTGTCGAAGATGACTTTGGATTTGACGCGGTGTTATTTCATAAAGACTGGTGGCTGATGTTGCCTCGGTACGTGCATGACTGAGCTGGTTGCTAGCATGATTCCCTTTTCCGTCCCATTGGTCCTATGATCGCTATGAAATAGATGCATCCTGTTTTATATTTCCTACATTGGTTTCTTCCTCTTTATAATTCCAGGAAACTGACTACAGTTTTTAAAGTCCCCATATTTGTTACCGTCGAATTTTTTGAGAGCATAGAAACGGTTCATGAAAACTGATATTTTACTATATGCTGAAAAGGTCGGAAATTCGTGATTTATATGCGTATATCTTAGAAAAGAATAAAGAATGCTTAGCCAAAACTACTCTTAGGATATGCCTTACTTAGTAATTTTTTTAATTATAACCTTCACTTCTATTGAAGGGCAATCTTAATTTATAGGGCAAATGTTTTTATCGACATTATGAAAGAGACCATTTTTTTATTTAGATCTCAGCAATAGGTGATACTAGATGAGATATAGATCATGTCTTTTAAGTTGCTGACAATACACGATGCTTAAATTTTATGCGATTTTTATTCGTGTATGTGTACATGTGGGATTTTCGAGTTAAAATCAGAATTTAGCAGTATTAATTTCGGACCGCATTCTCCGATGTATGGATTAGAGAGCAAGCAAACATTTTATTTGCAGTATGAATAATCGCCTCTTGTTTTCGTGTACAGCTGACAGATGGTCCGAACTCTGTTTGCATTGCAATCGGAGTAATGAATGCCAACTAAAACAGCTAAAAAGGTTTTATTGAAATACTCTCTTAGAGTCCATTGGGATTTCAATATTTTGATACGCCTAAAAAAATGTTCTCAATAATATTTGATGTAATTAATAAATAATATAAAACTCCGCTTCGATTTTTTTGCATTTTCACTTGAAAAAAGGTAGCAAAAAATAAAACTTGAAAATTATAAGTTCTAAAATTTTCATAGCGGTTTAATTCTTAAGCAGAATTACGTCAATCAATATATTCTCGTGATGATTTGATTTTGAAGGAGAATGAGATAAAAGAGGAGGAATGATCGATATCTTAAAAAAGGGTATCTTTTATCAATATTCTTATTAAAAAGTAAATACCTGGAATGTTTAATTAACTTATATAATTCTATTAAAGGTGAAAATCAATGCAAATGTTAATGGCTTGCTCGAGTATAAAAACGATAACTCGGTTTTCCTATAACTGATCACGTATTCTATACTATCAAAAATACTTAGTAAGACCTTTAGCATACACTAAATTTATTTACTGTAATCACCAATTACAAATTATGAAAAACCCTATATTACATTTTGAATAGTTTCCTGTGCCCTGCAATGAAGTAAACATATGGAATATATTGAAGCCAAAAATATTTTAAATAGAGATTATGTTTTAGTTTGAGATGTTCTTGAAACCCATGATTAGGAAAGAGACGGATGGAAAGTATTTTATAAATAAGTAGAAATCATTCTATATTTAATTAGATTAATTAATTTTGATTACAGTAATAATTAATTTATACTTCATTCAATTTTCTCCATTCATCTCGTTTACGCATCAAAAGCCGTCTGCTCCCACTTAATAAATTCATTGCTGGAGTCTAGGCTATTACTAAAACCTTACTACGGCGTCTTAGCACTTCCTCACCACAACAGTGTTAAAGGTAGCATTCGGATGAGATCTGAGACCGTGATTCTAATCATGTAAAGCAGATGCTTCCTTTGGCGACAAGGCCATTTCCCGAAACTGAGTTCTCGCGTGGGATTGAGCAGCCCTTAGGGATTGCACCCGGATGATCGTCTTTAGTTGCCAAGGACGACCAAACGCCCTCTGAATAGAGCGGTGCGTGGGCTAGAGACCATTTCAATGGCAGCGAAAATCGTTTGCGGAAATACCTCAACTATCTATTGCGTCTGAAGATTTAGTGAAGGGATGGATGTTTCGTGAGAGAAGACTCATTTTCGCTACTCAATCATTCCTTCGCAAATCCCTTGCCGGAAATTGATTCAGATTTGGAAAGAATGATTTGCATCAGATGAGGCCAGTTTTTCACGATTTTTTTCTCGATTGAACATCATAGAATGATTTTATGTATTAGCTCCTCTAATTGAACCGTTTTGTATCCAATTGTAGGATGAAAATGAAAATTATTTTGTGCTGAATCGATTACAAATCATCAAGATAAGTACTTGAAGTACTTAAGATCTCTCAAAGGGCCTTCAAGAATTGTATTCAAAGAATATGAATAGTTTCTTGCTATTTTGGAACGATTGAGAAATTTATAACTGTATCGAATGTAAATTAATCCATAATAAGCGTTATGATTGTAAAACTATCGAGGGTAAAAAGCTATAGAAGAATTCAAAATAAATGTAGATTAAACAAAAGAGTACCTAAAATAAAAAATATATTCATGAACGAACGTTCAGCTACTGATGAATGGTTTTATTTATCTCTTACGTGAAAAATGATGTGGAAAATTTTCTGCTATTGTAGAGGTCAATTTTTAATTCTAAAAAAATTAACTTTCTATCAGAATAATCCAAACCATGTCCATTTTTCTGAATTTTTTTCTATTTTACGACTTATTTCTATAAACATTATTATTTAAGGTACTGATTATTATCTTTTTACTTCGGAAGTTTCATTTGAGTTGATTTTCTTTTCAAATTGAGAGTTTCAAATCAAAAGTTTTAGATTGGATTCTCGTGAAGTTTTTCTTTCAAAATCAAATGCTTTAGGAAAACTCTCTGCTCCTTATAATTCATTACCGTGATTCATAAATTGATCTTCAATTGAACTCGTTTTCAGAGGATTCATTTTCTCGGAATCTTCAATTTCGCGGAGAAGCTCTCATATTTGCGCTTTCTTTTAGTCGTGGGCTCCTGAGGAGAGGTTCATGGAACGACCTGACCTTGGCTTTGAAGCTCAAGTATTTGAGTAGGCAGTCGGCGAAGACGCATGACAAAGTGTTAAGGGAATTGGGATAGCGGAAGGAGACTCCAACGTACGTGATGCAAATTCTTTGGAATACGATTATTTAATGTAAATTCGTCGTAAATCGAGCCGTATGTTAATTCCACCACTATGTTTCGGTCAATTGGATTACATATGTGAATCTGATGGTGTACCAAAGTGTAGAAGCAATCAAGAGGATCTCGATAGTGAAAAGAAAGTGAATTAATAACATGTGCTAAATATTTAGGACTTTTTCTTAAGCAGATACTTTTCCTTTGATGAATAGCAGATTATATATGTTTTAATTAAAATTAGCCCCTCATCTGAGTGAAAATAATGAATTAATTTTGAAGTTTAAATTTCGAGAAGCATATTTTCTTTAATTACAGATCGCATCTTCATAGCCGTATTCTAAACTTACCTTTTAGCCGCAAGTAGATACAATTACAGCACGAGGGTTTCTACGCTGTATTTTTATGAGTTCTTAATCGTTTCCTGCCTTAAAATACTATTTAAAGACTAATTAATATCTAATATCTAGTTTACCTTATTTCCGCATCTAATTGAAAGAGAATTCATATATTTACGAGGAATATGAATTAAGAATGATAATGCAATTGATCTTATTTATTCTACAGATATACGATTGTTTTTAGAAATTATAGGATGATTTTCTTTCAAAATAAAAGTCAAATTCTCATTTCTTTAAGAAGTTTCATGTTTTCCCATCACAAAAATTTTTATAATGAAGCGGCACGAACGATTCGGCATTTTTCAATCATTTTATCAAGGCGCGTCGGAAAACATGGATATTCATTCATCTTTAAGAATGGAGTCTCCTTAAAGATGACGTATTCTAAATCCATTGTCGCTAGGCTTTCACTTCCAAAATCTCATTGACCGTATAACGTACTTAATGGCGCGTGGGACAGCCCATTCCGTTATGAGACCAGAGTCAACCGAGTAATTAACCACTAAAGCTGAGGTAGCATAACCGAGCGACGAATCGACGAATCGCTCTTTCGCAGTAGAGACGCATCTCTCCGCTAATTAGGCTCCAGAATGACGTTGAAGGGGTGACGTAGTGAGGCGAAATTCTAGGGAATAGCATCGGGTGGAGTGTGGGCGAGTTGGTAGCCGTCTCGCAGTTTCCCGAAATGGAGAGGGCAAAGCAAGGTTGAGGAGGAGAAAGATGCCGTGTTTTGAGTTCATCGCCATTCCGATAGCTCCTGGATGTCAAACTGAATTTATGGGAGCTAGTTTTACGAGCGTGATAGAGTTGCTAAACATAGTGTGTTATTGCTCGTGTGGAATATGTGGTGTTTGAAATGCGTTGTTAGGGTTACAAGATCGAGAAATCTTTTATTGAGTTTTTCAGAGAATTAATCAAGATAAATTTATCGTAATTTTGGGTATTAAAATTTTGCTGTGAATATTATTTCCATCATATTTACATTCAAAATGAGTAATACACTTTGTTATTAATCAATGAAGTGTGAATAATTATAAGATATTTTGCTGTTTACGATGTACTCTTTCCTTCGCCTTTATGTACTTTTTTAGGATTACTTACATATTTTCAGTTAAAAAGGAAATATTTTCATGAACATTGTTAATGGGAAGGGTAAAAAAACAGTTTTACATCTTTTTTTGATAGAAATATTATGCTTGTTCTTCAAAACATTCCTATATTACTTTAAAAACATTCCTATATACATTTTATTTATTTCATATTATTTACTTTTATATGCCCACGTGAATAGAATTTTTAAAAATATATTCCCATAATCGGAGCGTTACTCCTGAAAATAATGTTATTAAATTCTTCAATTCAGATAAATTTCATTTTTATTCTCAAAAATATATTTTATAAATCAACTAACGTAATTTTAACACATATTATATAGAGGGATCACTCAAATTGTCAAAAATTAACTGGCAGTAAGCAGGCTTCAGCACTTTGACGCATTCGAATATTATTCGTCTAATTCTGAAATGCAGACATCGCGTACCAAGGTCGCTACTCTCGTGTCTCTTGTCTTGTTTCGAATACGTAGGAGTTTCCCCTGCGACCACGCCCTTTAGAGACCCTTGTCTCCTTCACACCAACTCTCTTTCAATGGTGAGTAAATACAACATCCCAGTCTCCATAAAGCATTTAATGTTCTATAAACTAATGTTTCGAAACCAATTTGAAGGGCTCGCCATAACACGAAATCCGTGTTATCGCACATTTTTCTGTTCTTTCATACTTACTGAAATGGATTTTTATGCATTCATTGTTTTCTTGCGCAAAATCTTGAGTTTAAAAGAAATGTCACAATCTCTTTCTTTGAAATTGGTTAAACTGAATCATGATTTTTCGAAACAAGAGTGAGACTTTATGGGAAACGAAGGTCGGATTTTAACATAGGTGATCTTTGGTGAAGTGTAACTCTACCCTTGTTTTTATTGTTCACCACATTCGTTTGTCTTTTTCACATGAAGTATGTATTGAAGATTTAGAACCTCTTAAATCAAAATTTTACCTTTTAAACTTTCCCTGGTTTATAAAAGTATAAATCAGGGAATATAATAAATAATATATAAATCAGGGAAAATTTTACTTATAATAAGACCATAGCCCCTTAATATCATCAGCATTCATAAAAATGTCTTGCTTTGTTTAAAAAAGTCACTGCGTCTAATAAAACAAAGTGTGAAATAGCGGAAAACACTATTGTAATCTGTAAATACATAGTTCTTTCTTGATAGAATTGATATATAAGAGTAGTCTAGTATATTATAATACTAAAGAGAAGTCAAACGGCCTGAAATAGGTATTAAAGATAATCTCGTAAGGGGACGAAACATGGATGAGGAAAGGCTTATAACTTCGCAGAAGTCTTGAGGCTGAAAACCCAAAGATAAATGGGATATCTGAATACGAAGTGGATGACTTAGGATCGAATCCGCTTTAAATATTTGTTCTTCACTTTTTTTCGTAAAATGTATGATAATTTACTCTATCTACCCTTTAATATGATAACCTCACATAGCTAATTTAATTTATGTATTAGATACTTATGTTTTTGAAATCATTAATGTAAAATACGTGCTTCTTTTAGAGGGAATGTAGAGTATCTTCTTGCTCCAATAGCATAAAATCATTTGTTTTAATTATTATTTCCTTTTCTCTTAAATTCGTATCGAGGAATCTTCTCCTTTTTCTATAGCTTTATTTGGCTAATTGCTTAATTACATTATTTTTATAGCTCGATGCTTTTTGTGATTGATATTCCTATTTTAGTTAGAATTCGGAATTTATCTGCCTTATTTATTCTTTCTTTTGCTTTTCTATTTTTCGGAGCTTATTATGAAACAATTATTTTTATTTTATAGGATTTGTTCAGAATTGTTGAGTAAGAATACAACATTCTTTTGAAATTTCGTAACTTTTTACATATTTTTCATATTTTCAGATAAATTAACTGTTAAAAAATATTTATTAAATTATATATGAATAAAACGCCTAAATTTAAATTTTTTTACTTTACTGTTTTTCCATCTGATTTTAATAATAAATTTCAAAATAACATACTCTTTACAGAGAGACTCTTTCATGAATCACCCCAACAGTACATGCCTTACCTGAACGCTTTCCTACTCACATCTACCTTTCACAACGTCATGCTTTACGAAAATTAGCTTAAAAATCTCCCGTCGCACGGTAAATATTTATTTCCTACCCTTATACGAACATCTCTTAAACAGGAAGCTTACCTCGGGAAGGTAAAAAAGTAAGCAGCTTTTCCCCAATTGAACGCCCCATAGGGACATTCTCTTTAATAGGAAAGCGGCTTTGGAATTAAAATGACGCAAGTTCACACGCCCACGTACCCTTGCCCACTCGTTTTCGTATTTTCTAATAGCGATTCTCAGTTGGCGAAAGTTGAAATGAGGCGACTGTAGGGGATGGTCAATGAATGTTTGGAAACATCTCCGGATAAGGAAAGTTAGAAATCGGAACCCCGAAAGAAAAATTTATTTTATTATGGCACTAGAGTTGAAATGTTTTCCTAATTTCCCTTTTAAAAATGTCATCGTATCCATAACACGCAATCTCGGAGTGGTAATGGGGAAATATCTCGTCGGATTAGCATTTGGAAGAACCTAGTTTCGATCTAGGGTTTTGTAATGTTCCCGTGAACAACATCGAATCAAATTTAAAAACTCGTTAATAATTATTAAATTTGAGTTTTTCATCTAGCACAACCGTTCAAAAAATATATTTAGATAGTAATTATTGCTATATTGAACGAGTTACTATAGTATCATCGTCAACTAATTCTATGTGCTTGGTCTCTATTCATTGAAAGCGAACACAATTGAATATAGAAAATTTGCCTGATTTTGTGGAAATAAAATGTTACCGAATCTTTCGAAGGTTTTAACGGAATGGTGGAATTCTATAAATGGAATTTTTGTATTTCTACATTTTATGTAGTCTTAATTAAGGTACTATTTCATCTGTATACCGATCACATCTTCATGTGTCCGATCGAACGTTATAAGCCTATTGATCGGGTTCTTATTCAAGAAATTTACCATCGAAGCTTTCTTTGTGAGAAGGGGTACTTTCTTTACGGCATTCAATATGAGTCTCCGAAGATGTTATTTGTATGCGGAAAAAGGAATTCCAAGGAATGAATATATAACGTAAACCAATTAAAGAAGGACAAAGAAAAGAAGATATATCGGGTAGTAGAGTTTAGAATTAGATAGAGAGGTACTGAGGACAGTAATCTGCGGATTGAATGACCGATGATATAGGTTTTTTTACCAGTTAGGTATGTCAGACTTTTTCCAAGTCCATTCTACCTTGGGAAATATCCCAGGCGCACAGCGTACCTGTGCTATACCATATACCCTGTTACTTATATTAGAATGGAATATTTATAATAAGGTTCCATTGAAGTACGTATGATCGAATATAGGCAAAAAATTATTCATTGATCAAATTGCGATTTGTGATGAACACACTATAAGTTTCTAACTCACATTATTTACAGTAATCATTTAAAATCGATCCCTATTTGCAATTAATTTCAAAGAGTAAATATAAAAAATTTATTAATATTGATTATAGTTATTGATTTTCACTACTTATATCTTAGTCTTGTTTTTCTGATAAGAATCTTCGTCGTGTATCATATAATTTTTACGTATTTCTCAATTTTAACCTCTTTATATCTAAAAGTATTATCCTATGGTGATCCAATGAGATCTTGTAACAGACTTCAGAATGGATGTAATAGGATTATACAATTGTTCTCATAAACCATTATTATCTAATTTAATGCATAATGCCGCATCGTTTTCTATGAATTGCCGTTTTAGCTTTCACTAGCTCTAGACATTTCCTGCTTCGTTTGAATATCACTCCTACGTTTCTATTTATCACGAATGCATTTTTTGCATTGAGAAGAAAGAGATTTATTTCTGTTTCTAGATATGGTCTATCCCCTTGTTAAAAAGTAGAGTCGTGATGTGGAAAGAGAAAGTAGGTGGTATGTAAATCATTGGGATTTCATCTCTTGAAATAGAATCGACTCTTTCTCGTTAGAGAACAATTTGCCTGATTTTAAATGGATGGCCTTATATTCTGCAATAAGCAACGGATATTATATAATAAATGACAGCTTTAGAATGAATTTTTATGTCATATTTGAATAATTGACATGGAGGACTAGGTGAGAATGGCCTTTATAACCTATTAAAATGTGACGAATGGTTAATACTTAGATTTTATCGTTGTCATCATCTTAAATCATGTAAAATATATAAAATTTATTTAAATGCCAATTCTTAAGTAATAGTTCTACTTTATTGCTATAAGTCTTTTAATTTTGCATTTTTATGCTTGATTTGCAATTTATGTAGATGTGATTCTTAATACATGCCGCTCCGTTAGATTTCTTTTCATTCACTTTACCGATTACCAAATGTAATAATATTAATATAAAATTGATAATGTGAGATGATAATTTATTATGCAATTTATTGCTGATATTTTTTTCTTATATTTACCGAATCAAAGGATATATATGTAAATACGATATTTGGAAACTTTGCTTTAGTATTTTGCTATTGGAAATTAAAATTCCATTTTCAAATTTAATTATACAATAAATAATCTTTCACTCCGTTATTATTAAAAAGAATTATTTGAGTGTAACTGAAAAATATTCATTCTTATCAATATTCTTTTTCAAGAATGATTATAAGGTTTTGGGATGTAAGCTTCGTGTAACTAAATAATTTAATGGTTCAAATTTATAATTATAATAAATCAATTACATTATATTTATTTCCTTCACAATCGCAACATAATAAATATATTAAGCACATTTTGTCGCCGAAATGGAAAATCCCATGTTTTATTAACGAAATTAACTTATTTTCAATGACTGATCACATTTTTTTCTGTTTGCTTATTTACATATTTCTGCTGCATTACTTTTATAAATAAAATAATAGGGCAGAAAAATTTAATTCGAGGAATATTTGGAAACTTTTAATTTTATTTATAATTTTGTAATCTATAATATAAATTATATTTAATTTTAAGCTCAAGGGCAGAAAAATATTCTTACGCAACACATTTTTTTCGGATTAAGATTTAAGGCTCTCCGTGAGTAGGTCAAGATGAGCTTCAATTAAGATTGCAATGGAAAATTCTTTCTCTAGTTAACATCTCCAGAGGACAGTTCAACGCACCTCATGGACATTTATTTTCTATGGATGCTTCAATATAGGCGGAGATTTTTTTCCGTGAAAACTTCTTCCGGGGTTACCGTTACATCACGCACGCATTCCCTTTCACGCACACACGCACGAAATCCATCTTTCCCTCTTGTTCGCCCACTGGCGCCTCCCCCACCCACTCCCATCTCCATATGAGTTCAACGTGCATGAGTAATCGACTCAAAACCTCTCAAAACCGTCCACTCATGGGCACCCATCCCATCTTATAATTCCTCCATAAGCTTCCTGGAATCCTCAACACCGTATCTGCCCAAATTCCTCCTCTGAACGAAGTACCATCCGCGTCTTCCTTCCAAAGTCTTCCGGTCGGAAAATGTTTTTGCGGAAGATCTTTCAAGAAAAACGTCGGCCACTTCCGTTTCTTCTTTTCGCTGTCTGTTGTCAGATAGGCTTCGGTAGAACGTCCTTAATTCCTGTCCTAGGAAGATGCGTCATACTTTAATCGTATCTTTTATGAAGTGGAAGCGAAATTTTTTGAATGTTAATGAATTTCAAAGGAGAGTTTGAAGCCAGGTAGGAAGAATATAGAAATAAATAAATGTACAATCAAGAAATCTTATAACCATAAATCACTCCAAGTAATAAAAAATTCAGGATCAGTCATACATCCAGTTCATTTAGAGGAAAGTTAAACGTGGTTAAGTATTGTGATATAATAAAGAAGAGGACACTATTCTGAACTGATTTCTCAACAATTGAGATTAAGAGCTAAAGGGCTCTTGATTCATATAATACGCAAAAGATAAAATTTAAAAGGGGAAATTTGGAACTAAATGTACTCTAACATAGGTTCATAATTGTACGTCTCAAACTATTTACCGATGTATTCGTATTATTAACTCCAAATATAAGAGTCTACGAAGTTTAATTCTTACTCAAAGAATATTTATTATAAGATATCACAAAGCGTAGCGTATTTGTATTACAATGTTGATCAAATTGATTCCTACATTGTATAGGAACTCATTTCCGAGACTAACTGGTATTGTTACGATGTCTTTGTCACGTTTAGCTGACGGATTAAAAACAGCGCTCGTCTTCGCTCTCTATAAATCTTCAGCTGTCCACTGATGCGCATGGCATTCTAAAGTTTCGGGAGTACCGTTGCACCTTCGAACGATTTAAGGTTTTTGTTGAGGAAGGATATATGTCTCGAAATAGCTTCTGGAATTGGAGAGGAATTCTATGAGATTTATTTATTTTCCTTTTCCGTTACTCTACAATTTCTCTGGCCGTTTTCGGAGCTTTTGAATGAAATTTATTATCTGCTATTGTATTACTTTGAAGTGATAGAAAATTAGGAGGTTTGACTGTCATTTAACCCGAAGACCCAACCCAGCCCAACCTCAACCCAAGAAATCACTTCTGCTAAGCCAAATACATCTGTAACATAAAGAAATAACCGAATTTCCTTATCATAGTTTCTTCAAGCGTTACTTTGTGGAATGGTAATATAATGAATAAATAGCATTGGTATCTGTGTAAAGTAAGATGCTATTTATTCATTATGCTATCACCTTTATTGACGAAATTATATTACAGTAATGATGGATGACTTCAGTTTGCGTCGCCTGAGAAAATTACGTTTAGTAGGCTAATTGAAAGTTCAGGAGTGTACATGCTTCTTTATACGATAATTCATAATATATATATGCCACTCTCCTAGGAAAATTGAACATTAATAACGAACAAACAGTATTGATAACATTGATTTTTGTCAAATCTTATAGGTATAAATTGGATGAATTGCACAAATAAATGTTCAATCACGTCTGTAAACGAAAAGCTATTGATGAAATGAAATCGTAGAGCGTAGAGCTCCTCGCATCGTTAGAGGAGGTTTAGGTTCAATAGCAATGCATCAGTGATCCTTAAAACCCTTGGTTGGAGGTAGAAGAGAGGAAACCGAATAAAGAAAACACTATCTGTAAATTAGTTAATCTTCGAGATATTGGTTAATTCTTAAGAACAACGAACGCGATTTTCTATACTAGGCATCTGAAAATTTCGTAAGATTAGGCCGAGAACATATAGTTATTTTTTTTCTCTCTTGAAAATCAGTGTTATATATTCAAATCATATAGCTACTCAGAGATATAGGTAATTAGGCTCTCTTTCATACGGCGATTCCTATTTATTTAAAATATATCATTTGAGAAAATTAAAAACTATTGTCTTTTTTCGTTATTGTATCTTTTCTCTCGGAAATTAATTTATAAATTTCCCACTTAAAGATTCTATGACTTCTAACGTTTCCTAACATCCGTTTTGAGTATAGAAAGAACGCCCTCACCTCTCTTCCGGAATTCAAGGATTGTGCAATCCCAAACGCAGATTTCCCTCGCATCGCATTTGTCTCTTCTTTTCTTCTCAGAACTTCCGGTTACATTTCCTAATTATATTATGATTATGAAAATAATGTTATTTAAACCAGAAATTTCCTGGTTCCTTTCGAAATAGACGAATATAACTAAAAAATACACTGTTATATCCATTGATCCATTATGTTTCATTATTTATTAGAATTTATGACATTAGTAATTGATTTGATGTACAAGGCCAAAATTACGGTTTATCGATTTTCAGCGTTCAGTATCATTTAAAAATCCATAGAATACCTAATTTTCTTCTGTTCATTCATTTTAATATATATTCAGATAATCTTCATTACTGAAATTCAGCCTTAAATGAGTCAGATGAGTTAAAAATTACGTTCGTAATATATTTTGCATATCAATCGATAAAAAATATTCTGAATTTCCTTTATAATTATTTCTCATATATAATTGTCTTAGTATATCATTAAATATTATTTGAAGAAATTAATTATTTTTTGAAAAGAAGTGCCTTAAGGCTAGCAAAATTTCGAAACAGTATGCGTATGAGAACTTGCGAAATTATACTTATATTCGTTCTAATTTTATAAAGAAGTGACACTGCTTAAGATCCTCTGCAAAAAATTATAACTGCGCTTTATATATAGGATAAATAGTGCTATTAAGATATCTATCTTATGCCCATGACATTTGCAGTAGCACGCACATATTACCAGAAGGAATCGTAACTCCATGTTCTCATTTCCTTTATCTAAGTCACTCATCAAGGCGATGCTCATAAGGAAGATCAAATTCAATTCTTATAAATGTTGATCACGCAACAAAGTTAGGGATTAATGGTGCGCCATTCGGTATGGAATTTATCGCACGTGTTTCTCAAAGGAATGACGCAACAATATGCCGTCCTTCGTTTTTATTATGAGGAGCAATGCGCTTGTCCTTAAATGGTTGCATAGATGAGTGATGAGTATTACCATGTGTCACATTACAATCGCTTCTCGAGAAGGAACTTCTTTTCTTTGAATTGGGATGCTCTTCCTTTTATTGCAGAAGGTATTACGAATGTCTTCTGTTATCCGTTTTGAAATAGCTTAAAATCGTCGCTTCGTAAATTTGTTTAAATTATCGAAGTAAGGTGCATTACCATCACTATCCTCAAAAATCAACTTTGAATTACTTTTAAGTAAGATTTTTCCATGTATCTATGCCACTATTGCCCGATTTATTTATTTAAAGAGGTTTAGGGAATGGAATTTATCATGCATATAAAAATTCTCTTTTTTATAAGAATATCTCATTATAATCTAGCTAATCCACACTAAGATGTTGAAAGTACATTAAATAGTTTTAAATTTTAAGGGGCTAAAGAGAAATACAGGCAACTTATTCTATTCTGCTATTACTTTTAAGAGTTAATATCATTTTATGTAATGAATCGTAAGACTGTGAGTAAAAATCGGGTTGAACGAAAAATATTCATGCAGAATGACATGAGTAGAACTCGAACTGTGTATTATTCGGAGGAAATAATGCAAACTTTCGCTATTGATGAGAACGTGATCATTCTCAACTCTGGGGAGATTGATTTAAGTCCGTGTGGATTTATTCTCTCTTGAATAAATTTCTCCTCAGATTGAACACGCGTATGAAAACGTGCCAATGAGCTACGTTATCCGAACTCGAAAATTACTCTTGTCTATTTGGAAATCACTAATTTCGATATGGCAATGAAAAATGCAGAATCTCATTATTCTAGAGTCAATCTATTACTCGATATTGAGATAATCCTAAGATGTAATTAGTTTCGTGGAATTAGGCATTGTTATTTCTCAATAAGTTCAAAAGAGCTGATATTGTATTTCAACCTCTACTTTCCCATCTTGGAATCCTCCTGAAACCCTAACTCTCCCACGTGTACCCACAGTCCGTTACTTTTCTTGTGCGTGGTCCTTCCCCGTTATTCGCGGGATCGCCCCAAATAAAGATATTCCCGTCCCTTCCAATTTATGTCCCATACATGTCAAGAGGTAAATCATTTCGAATAAATAAAAACACGGAGAAAGGATGCATCAGTGCGCGGGTGGTTAACGATTTGGGAGGGATGTATAACTGTCGAAAGAGGGAAAGAATGGTGTGCAAATCATTTTTCAATCAGTGATTCAAATCGATAAAATATATTCGTGTCAAGATATTTATTCGTTTAACTGTTTTCCATCTGATACGGAAGAGGAATCGTAATTAAAGATAGTTGTTGTGTATTATCGAACGCAAATTCCCAATTCTCCAAAGTGCATATACCGAATTAGGATGTACAACTTTGAGACGTTGGAAGGAGATTGAGATTAATTGGGTTCAATTCGAATTTTTCATTGAGCGTATTCCAATTTTAAATATGGAACCCTTCCTCTGACAGTTTTGAATTTACTAAACGATAGTATTAATGAGAAATAAATAAATATAATATTAGTAAATTTTGCTGTAATATTTTCGAATAATTTCATAGGAAGATGATAAGTTAAACGAATTTATGCACGTTTTCCTTATCAGTAGTTTACGTTTATCGCATAATCTAGGGTTGTTTCTCGCTTTAAAGCAGACAAATAGGGAAATAGACCAATATCTCTATTTATTTATGAGATAAATAAGATATTGGTTTATTTCTCTATTTGTATGCTTTAAAGGGCGATAAAACCCTATATTTTATATGTTTAAGTTTATTTAAAATTAAATTCATTTTTGATAAGAACCCAACAATAATCCAGAATTTAGTGCCTTAAATTAATCATATGTGCATCGCAAAGTATTTAGGATGATTCCTCAATTGCAGTACGTTCAATTTAGAAATTATTTAAAGTAAATCATGTACTGTACTATGTACTTTAATAATATCAACTATTATTATGAATCCTTTTTAATTTGTATTTTAAATGTTGTTTGGTATGGATATTATGCATTACAAAAGGTGTTACTTCAACAATAATCGAGAAATGATAGTTTCAGAATTTTCAATAGTTATTCTTTGAAATTCCTCATTCCTCATCCGATGTTATCTTCTGAATTTTTTGCTTTTGTTTAAAACCAGGAAATCCAATTTCTTTCCTAGAAGCATTTCCTATTCTTTTCCCGGAATCCCGCCCATTCAGCTAAAAGAAATGGCAAGACGTGCGTGGAATCGTCACATCTATTTCGTCTCCTAGATCAATGTCTCAAGCCCGTACAAGGCATCTGCAGATCTTTTGAGAGATTGTGTTCCTAAGATTTCATATCTGTAAGCGTTCACGTTTAAGAGAGATGTCAAATTACCGTTGGAGTTCGTGAAGATTCAATTTCGTTGCCATAACAAATTGTGATGGGTTAATTTTTCCCTTATGTTTATCTCTTAAATGAATGTCTGCCCACCTATTTAATTCATTTGAAAACTATCAAAATTTAAAGTTATAATTTAGATTATTAAACTTTCTTATTTTCTGGCGAACATTAATTTTGACCACCAGATCATAATTCTTTCAAAATAACAAGGAAAAAAGTGGCAACTTTAATTTCCCAGTCATCCTTTCGCTGGAGTTCGCTGGAAAATTTTTATGAATCATCTCCATGCTTAAAGGGCATTTCAGCCAAACTGTATTGACTTTCCTTGGCGCAGCCATATTGAAAACCCAATCAAGATTTATAAATAAATGCTTTGTAATAATTTCAAACCAAATTCAAATAAAGCTAAGAATATTTTCGGTATTCATTGTAAATTATAAATACAGAAAACGTATCCAGTACCCACAAATTAAAAATTTTAATATAATAAATCTTGCTGCTCACAATTAAGTGAAAAAACCACTTAGTGAATGCCAGTGTCACGGTAAATTAGTAGAGAAAGTGAATCATCCAAATATGTTTTGTCCTTAAGAAAGGGCTATATTTTAGAATTTAAATTCTATTTTAGAAGGATAAAATTTGATGGTTTAACATTTTAAACCTCATAGAATGTAGAACCAAGCTTGCAGAATTTTAGATTAGTTAACAATTTTGCTAAAAGAACTGTTTGCACTAGATAAAATGTACAATACTCTGTATGTCTATGTGGATTCCCTGCGAGCCGCCTTTCGGTATGATGCAGGGGGATATGTACATGGAATCTATATGGTGCATATAGAATATCTTCTATAGCCTCTCCATATTCGTACTCGATGGTCTTATGATGCACTTGCATTGTGTTGATGGACATATTTTCAATACCTTTCTCCAAATCAGTTTGATGCTTCATTGGATCGATGAAGTTTAATACGATTCCAAGTGTCGCATCCGCGCTTTCATTTCTAATTTTGGAACAACCGTAGTAACGGATTGATTGTGGATTGTTAAAAGGACCGTTTCTTTGGAGATCATTAGGAATTGCTTTTGTCTCCATTCGATTGACAATGACAAATCACTGTCATCCACTTTAAATTCTTTATTCACCCCTTGTGATAGGAATTCCTGTCACGAATTTGTTCTCTCACTGTCACTCAACGGGTTCGCTACTTCTCACCTTAGGAATCCCATACAAGCTCACGTTCTCAACTGTAATTCTATAGTATATATATACATTAATATTAATCATCACGTTTTAAAATAATGGTATAAAATAACTCATATCATGTTAAACTGGGGATAACTTGAGTTTGCTCTTATCTCATACTCATTTCTCTAATTATTCGTGCGCAACTACTATTGTTTTTTCAACGGACCTATTTGATAATCCGTAACCTAAGCTGATAAAACTGGCATTTCAGCGCAGATATCCTACAGTCCGAAATGAGACTTATTCCAAGGCATGTATGGCAATCATGTATACTCTTTCCGGACGTGATTTAGAAATATAGAAATAATTCTATTTATCTAATCATATTGTCCGAAATTAGATCAATTTATTTTCAATGATATGTTTTGAAATTCTGATATTTTCGCGCAAAAAAACTTACAGACAATCTATGATTCTTAGAGGTGGATATTGATAGCTATTGAAACCCTTGGTCCAATAAAAGTATTATTGTAGATTACTATTATATCTCCACTGGTGTTCAAAATATTTTATTTTATTAAAATTATAGCCAAATAAGCTTTCTTGAATTTAGAGATGGACAATAGTTACAGATACTTGGATATTGCGTAGAAATATCTGCGATATTTCAATATCTTTTGGAACTGCCGGAATAACAGGAAGAATTCAATTGCTATCTTTGGTTAATGAACTTGTAGATAAGCATGAGCTTTGTTGTAGACTTTCCATTCAATAGTTTGTATCCAAATGTGAGGAATAGAATGAGAGAGTGTTTACCCCTCCGTTCGTTGAAATCACCGGAGCGATATTTTGCGAACCACTCTTCCGTTGCTGAAATTCCCAATCCACCGACCGCTCTTTCAAGCGACAAATTGGTCTTCGATTCTCACACATTAGGGAGATGACGAGAAAGATGGATTTCCATCTTTTTTCCCACCGCCGGCCTTCACGCTCCGGTGCTGTACCAAAAGGACCCGAACATCCCCTCTGCGCATCTTTTTGTGCGATCCTCTTCATTCCCTATTCATGTCTGATTCGCTTTGGCGGTTTTGATAGCATAAAGAAGTGATTAAAGTGAAAGAAAGCTATTTTTAATTCGAAAATGATAAGCAAATCTAACAATTTTCAGTGGAAATTTACAAAGTTGTTTTTATTACTATGGCATTCCACGAAGTCACGCCTTCTCACATTGATTTCGAAAATGATATTTGCATAGGTATATATGACAAATATTATGAGCGTCAAGAATATTCTAATGATTCAGTTGAAAGTAATCCCTGTACTGAATTCCGAGTGTTTACGAAGTAGATTGTAATAATTTTTTATACGCTTTATTATTTATTTTTCACCTAAGCATAATATTTATAATAAAATGTATTTTTCTTGTTCGTCACAATTAGTATCATCTCGATTCAATATTCGATTCAAAGATCGTATTTTAATGCTTATTCTAGAGTGTTAATTCGAAGTCTATTCCCCAAACACTGTCCATGTTCTAAATGAATATGTCATTGTCTGTGTGTAGCCTGAAAGCCACTTTTCGGCGTGTGGCAGGGGATCTTTTTCCAAAATATTGTAATTGGAAATAATGCAATCAAAATTGAGATAACTCCTATTCATTTTCTTAAATAATATTTATTTATTTAATGAAGATCCGTTACAAATAGCTCGCTGAACAGGTGGAATAGGTTGAAGGGGTGAATGAAATTAAAGTGAATATTAGCATTAGTCTTATATTTTAAAATATTATGAAATTTTAATTCTTTATTCGTATTCACTGAGAGTATAATTTGAAATAGTTTTAAATGAACGCAGTATTTGAGACCTTTTATTTATAATAGTGGATCTAAATTCGCGATTGAAAATTATTTAATAGTCAAATATAATCTAATTATAATAAAGTCCTTAAGGGATTTCACTTAATTCTATTTCCATTTATTAGTTTAGAAAAAGAAAAATTAGCGAAACAACAGTTATTGACTACTTTAAGATTAAAAATAATCCTTTCTTGGAGAAATAAGTATAGCTTGGACATTCGGTTTGATGGAAATTACATTAATGTAGATTAAATGTAGAAGTTTGCCCAGGTATCAGATTGTAAATATTTATTTGTAGTTTTATATTTCTTTTAAGAATTAGGTAGCTGTTACATATTTAATGGTTTGCATTTACTTTAAAGTTTTGAAATTATATATTAAAACCTTCCTTGATATTAATAATTAATATAATCTTGAAAATTAAGAAGGAAAATATACTATAAAATTTAAAATCTATCAATTGAAGTATCATAATATCGAAAGAATGTATGAACAAATCTTTGCCATGTTCAGTCAACTTTAATTAGTAACTGTCTTTTACATCTTAATACATTGGAATAAATGGTATATTTTTATTTACATGCATATATATTCATTTAATCTACCTAGTTTAGTATGTAACCTTTTTTTGTTATATTATTAATCCTTTTATATTTATTCGTTTAAAAAAAATCCGTATTGTTTTATTATAAGAGGAAAAGGAGCAGAGAGTTGCATTTAATATATATTTCTAGGTCTTATTCCTGAAGAAAAGTGGAAGATTTTGGCTGCGTTTCATTACTTTAATGTTAAACTCACCTTTAGTAAGGAAGTAAATTAAAATATGCATGTATTAAGTGTTTATTACTCTTATAAAAATGGATACTTATAACTCGTATTGTTAGGTTTGTTTTTTAAAGTTTACAAAAAATTTTACATTCTCGTCCTATATAGAAACAGAAATTTCAATGAACTGTATATTTTCCACATTATTCTTCTTCTATCTCCCTATTTCTTAACTGTTTCTTTTTTTTCGCGAAACTAAACTTAAGGAGTATTAAAAGTATAGCAATTCATTTCTATATTTCTTTATATAAGGTTATATAAAACATGAATATTACTAAATAAGGGGTGAGTGACAGTCAAGTTAACAATACGGTTGACACGAATTTTTGTTAATAAATTTGACAATTTGTGAGTGTAAATTGTGTACTTTTGAATCGATTAAAACTTCTCGTATCTTTTCCTTTCTGTGTTAGTGATGCGTTCTTCCGCTAGAGTTCATCGTTGTCAAGAAAAAAATATCCCCGGAGTTGCTCTTTAGTGTCCTCTATCGACCGATGCGAGGAACCTTCTTTTGAAAGCAAAAGTAGTGTCAGAGAAGCGGCAATCGATGTTCTGCTTAAAGCAAATGTATCTCTTGAAGAGAGAGCATTATTATTTGAAACGAGATGTTCTAGATCCATTCCATGATGGATAGCGAATACCTATATATAGAACTCTTAATATAATTTAACCTAAATTATTCATTTAAGAGAATAATTCCTGATGTGAAATATACATCAGTTGCTAAACGTATTTTTTTTAACGAATAATAACCGTTGGATCAAAATCATAGCATCTTTTACACACAGAATTCACTAGAAAGTCTTAGTTAATTATAGAAATTTTTCATTTCGCGATATTTTTCGTAATATAAATATACTATAGTTTTATGTGTTTCGTTTTTTTGATAAATATGAAATTGAAGCAAATATCACTTTGGTTGATTATATGTCTTTTACTAAAACGCTAAAAAACTTCTTGATGGACTCTTGAAAATTTCAAAGTCTTAGGAAATTTTGAAATTTGTTAAGTATGAATATATTCCAGGTGTTGTTTTGTTCTGCAAATTCAATTTGCAAAATAAACTTAATAATAATTCATATTTAAGTAGAGATACAGTAAATTCAATGTTCGAAAATTAAATTTTATTGTGTAATCTATCATATTTGTGAGGATATTGATGGTTTTTATACATTTATATTGAATATGAGAAGATTAAAGTCTCTATTATTTACACAAACATATTCACCGTTGCAACGTATTTGTTCTAAGTTATTGGGAAAGCTGGTTCAGTGAAAAGCTACTTTTACTATTTAAGAAGAAAATTGTTTAGGTAAAATTTATCACATTCTTAGTTAGCGAGGTTATTTAGAATTTTAGAATCCAATTATCTATCAGCGTGATTTTATTAACTCATCCTCAAATCTTAGGTTTACTCAAGTGTTCATTAATCTACTTCTTCTATTAAAAATACGAGTTTCTATTGTTCAAATTCATGACATTTGATAAACTCATGGGAAGATGATTTGCATAAAATAATACATCACTGAATGACTTCAAAAGTGAGGATGTAGTTTTAAAGGTTGATGATTCATTTACTATGTCAGTGCATTCAATTACACTCATTGTTTCGTGAAAGTTTCCTCAATAATTATAGTATTAATTTTATAGAAATCCTCGAAATATATATTCCTAAATAAGTAAGTGCTTACGTTAAAATGAATCGTAAAATATATAAATATTACGAATTGTCTTTCGAAATTTTTCTAGCTTTAATAATTTTTGGAAGTCCATCATTGTTTGGTAGTTTACATCAGCGTAAAATCCTTTTTTGATGACCGAATTTTCTTTTCGGAATATATAAACAGTATAATAAAATAAAAAATGAAAGCGTTACTTTCGTGAAAGATTTGCAGAATTTTATGTAAAAATATAAAGAAAACCGTATAAATATTATTATTATTATTGATACAACCTAAACTATATCCATTGGGTATAAATTGTACTAAATCAATTGCAATATAAAGAAAGTTTTCGAGAAATGAAAATAACTGCGTAGACGTGATTGATTTAAAATAAAAAAATTTTAAAAATATTTCACTATGTATTGCATGTATTTATATTTTCCATTGTTTTTAATACCTTTAGTATTCATAAACTTATTCATGTATTCAATTAAAATTGTAAATTTTTTAAAGTATAATATCACTCTATGACGGGAAAGAGTATAAGATTTTAGCCGATTTAAAGGTTTATCCTTGTTCCAAATACACTCTTTTCCCATCTGAAAGAGGATCGAAATTAATGTTTCCTCATTAGCCCACAGAGCGACAAGTACATGGGTGATGAATGCTCTGAGAAAAAACAAATATTTCGTGGCGATGAGTTTTAATTTTTGGATCGCCGTTTCGGATTAGTCCCTTATTTACACCAAACCTGCGATTCGGCCAATTAAGATCATTTGATCGATTTAATCACCGTATATTTTAAAAATTTCCTGCTTTAGGAACAGCAAAAGTAATTAATTAATTCTTTTAACGCTTTTAGGAAACTATTTATCTTTTCTTCAAAGGTGTGGAAGAGTTCGATTTTATACCGTATTTTAGCGAGATCGCCGCTGAATTGATCATTTGCGCATGACGTAATAATCAAATAAATTAACCCAGCTAACGTCACAGAACTTGATTGTTATTAAAAAGTGCTTAGTCATAGTTTACTTTACGTTCTGATTTTTGGTCTCAATAGAGTTAATTATTAGAAATGTATTCCTGAATAAAAAAGGAACCTTTCTCCTTTATGACGTATTAAATCGGCGCTTGGATTCTTTTGAATAAGAACCTTCCGACGAAATTATATCTGGTCAAGATCAGCGCCAGACAACCCCGTATCAATCTTGCCGAGAATGGATTAGAATATCATACCAATCGGTATCGTTTTACGTTTCAAAGTAGTCTTCTGTATCATCATCTTATATATATATATTCCTGGTATACGCGAATTTTAAGGTGGATGTATTTGGAGGGGAAGTTTCTCAAGGCATAAAATTTAATTTATATTTCAATCCAGTTTCTTAACTCCAGCGTAATACAGTTATCGACTAGGATATGCAACATCACTACTGATTCATTCGCTACAAAATAAGTCTTTAATATAGATATAAGCAGCTTATCATGTATCACTCATTTCTTGAGGTACCTCTCGAACTCCAACACTCGATCCGAAAGCCACCTGTTTAGGGTTTTAAAGCAGAGAACGTTCCCACGTTCGAACCTTACCAATTTCAGTGCAAAATATTATCAAAGAGTATCTCGGGCTTCAAAATGAACGCCCCAGAGACTAGAAACATCTTCTGAGATTAAGAAAACGCACTCTAAAATCGACTGAGAAGGAATCTGCGTATATTACGAAAGGTAATAATAATTGTTATCCTTATGCAATATCCAATTATCATATACATTCCTGTAATAAATTAGTCATTTCTGCTAGCCGTGCATTTAAAATCATGAAGTTTCAAAGGAGCCTGGGATCCAACTCATGACCTTTTATAACTAAGTTATAGCTGTTTTTAATAGTGATACAGCGTTTTTATTAAAGTATGGAGTTTGATAACCCGGAAATTGCTTCTAAAAATTTTAGGAATTTCCTGCTAATGCATTCATTTGGTTTTATTGTTTACAGCGATCGATTTGTATTAGGGATATATTATTTATTATTTGAAATCTGTATCCATTAGACTTCAGAATTAATAATGGCCTTCCGTTGCCGTTGAAGAAGTCGCGGTGAAGATTTTCGCTCTCAAAAGAATGAATGAAGTACATGATTACAGCGTGACTTCACATCTCGTCATGATCCAAGTGATTATTTTTGAAACATTAACCACCGTTGCTCAACTCATGAAACTGATTTTTCGAAAGGTTCTTGATCCGTTTTTCCTTTTATTTACGCAATACATCTGTTACTGATTGTAAGAAGGTTAAATGTTATGTAGTTCATAGAAATTTCATTCTGACTAATAATTACTTGAATTTCTACATATTTTACGTTTTTTACATATTTCATGAAATATTTTAAGAACGAAAAAATAGTTTTCATCAAGAAGATATTTTTAGATAAATGATTCAAATAAATCTAAAAATAAAATAATTATTTATTTTATTCCTTTTTCTATTTTATTATTTTCTTGTTTCTTTTTGGGTTTGCATTCTTTTTATTTCTCTGGCTTATATCATTTTCTAATTTAGGATTTGTAAAAACAATTACTAATTGAGCACTTCAAATAGAGTTGGTCAAATGCATTTATAGTATTCAGTATCTTAAAGTGGTTTGATTTAAATCAGAACAAAAACACGGACTTCTTTCATAGAATCAACGTTATTTTTCTATACATCTTGTTTTGTGAAGCACTTTCCCAGATTCAATATAAAATGAACGAGATTGCAAACGTATTTTGTAGTTGTTCTAAATAACTTTAAGCGTTGGTAAAATTTGATTAAATATACGGGAAAATGCAGGAAGCAGATGCGTTCTAGTAAGTGATCACTCCACCAAATTAATTCAATCTTAAATCCTTCCCGGGAATTCATCAGGCTTAAGAGAAATTATACACTGACGCAGGAAGTTTTTGAAAGGCTTTCTATTTTGATTTTTCAATTCTTTTAGTCATATTCTAGGAAAATTAAAACTGCTAGGGATGTTACTTTTCTTATAGCATTAAAATTTGGATTGGGAACCACACTCTCATGTATGACATTAATACATTTAACTGTGAATATGATAAAATTTTAAGTGGACCTGAAAATTGTGAAACATTTATAGAATGAAAGTCGGAGCAAAGATGTGCTGCAGTGTTTTGCACGTGTAGATACTATTTGTGCAATCGTGATGCATTTAATATCATCATACTTTACTTGTCACATGCCGAAAAGCTGCTAACATCTATGTTAGTTTTTAGGATTGGAATATCGTCTAATTCTTCATTAGTATTTAATGAAAATTCATTATTCGATGTAAATTCGAACTTCTTCTCATAATCATAGAATGTTTGTATAGTAATGGGAAACTTGTATGATTTTTAATTGAAAATTTGCGTTTTTATTTAAATGGCAAGTGTTTCCGAAAACGTAATAAAATATCCGAATAATTGTTTCAGGTTAATCAGTTTCTCTAATTAAGAACTTTTTAAATTCCTTACTATATGCCCAGTTCCGTTTGCCCACCCAACTACACCATGATTCGCAAAGTTTTCAAGGTATCACGAAATATTTTGCATAAACTCCATTAACTTAATTAAAACGAGCGATTTTCGAATGTTCCCGTTCAATCCGCCAACAAATGCCAACTCGATAAGCCAATCTCTCTCGATTCGTCATCCTTCTCACGGAAATACTCCCGGGAAATAATTGGATCCTTTCGAAGCAAAAATAGCCCCCGTCCTTGGCGAAAATGAAGAGTAAAGGAGTGCGTCAAAAACCACACGTCCGCTCAAGAAGTTCAAGGAAGGTAACATTTAAGAGGAGATGGTTGAACGTACCTTGACCTATATCGAAATACGGGTGACGTTAGGATGAATCAGCCCTTTAATCGCCTCTTAAACATCTCCGCAATCGAAAGTGCGGATTCGTGTAGAAGTTAATTTAAACAACCAATTACGACTTTCGAATCTACCTAATTTTCGGTGATTACTTTCTTCATTTCCTTGTCTTTTTGGAAGCCCTCTTCGTATAGGGTAGAGATGAATTTGTAGAATAATGGAATGAGTGTCGTAAATGGATTAAAGGACAGCGCGTCCAGATGCTACCAATTTCCATGAAAATCCGAGAGCACCGAGAACGATGCCACTCGGGTGCCGAGCAATATCGAGCGGTGTTCCGTAGAACACGTACAGTTTAAATTCGTTCCCTTCGGCGATTTACGTATCGTCCTATCTCTTCCAATCGACAATCCTGTTGCCAATGCAACGCTGAAAGCCTTTCTTTCTACGAAAGCGTTTTTAATCCTTGTGTTCTTAAAAACACTTGGCTTACAAAAAGTGTTAAAACACATATCTAAAGAGTTCGTATACATCACTCTTAGCTGTGAACACTGTATTTCAGCATTATTAATTAAATACAATGTTATTATAAAAATATATAAATGTATAAAATGTTATCTTTTATTATCTCTCTCCGTATTATCTTAACTTTTCTTAGGAAGTTCTTTTTCTAGATTTTCTAGATTACATTTTTTACGTAAATGATACTACCTATGTTCGTATATTTTGGTACGGATTTTAAGTTTATTTTAAATATCCCTTCCAATATTTTGGTTAGATTGTATTTTAGGCCACAGCTACTACTCGAATATTTTATAAAGACCAAAGATAAATACTATATAAATACTTGCTTACATTATTGAAAAGTTAAGATCATATTATATCAATAGAAGGACCCAGAGTATTACACTGCCATTGTTTATAGAAACAGCTAAAATGTAAAAATACTAATAAAACGCTTCTTATTGAAAACAAAGGAAATTTTAGCGTTGAATAACGATTATTTGAATAATATTTTTTTTCATGAGTCTATTTAAAATATACCATTATTTTTCTTTAGTCATTCACACTTCAATTTATGCTTGAATATTTAAATTTGTGAATTATGCAACAATTTAAGAAAAAGAAATAGTAACTCTAATAAAATTTTTCGCTGTATTTATTTCCAAAAATTATTCTGTCCAACTTGAATTCTACATCACTTTATGCCTTGCGTCAATAGTTTTGCTTTCTGCTGAGCTCTGTACATGACTTTTGCTCTAATATCCCCCAGAGGTATTAAGAGCGTACCCTTCGGTGCGATGCATTTGTGATGCATAGCAATGAGTATAATAGGCGATGTGCGAAATAATCTCTTCAGATATTCATTGAATGTGCGAAAGCTTTAGAATTCGTATTGTGTTTTGACCGTTCACTCAAATGAGGATTTAAGTCTCTTCGGTAGATAGATTTAAGTGTCCAGCTAATACGCATGAGTTTGATGTACAGTAAAGTAATTATTTATTCAAACAATTTAAATATGCAGTCAATTAATAACATTCAATAATAGGGGTCTATAATTATTGGTAAATTAGGAAAAAGTTCATTTGACTAACTGGAAAGGAAAATTAAACTGCATCTTTATGAAAGAGTACCATCGTATTAATTATTGATATTATTATCCAAATTTATTGAGTTCTTCATCTAATGCAACTCAAATTATCCTAATTAATATTTCGATTGTTGCAATCTACTCCAATGAATAATAAACCCACGCTGAACATGTAAAATGAGTAATCATTGATGGATTGAAAACTGAGTACCATTTCATTTACGACTACAAAAATTACTCTGAATAAACTTCTGTAAATATCGCCCTTTAATATTACACCTTTCATTGCTCATAAAAGAACAATTTTAAGAGAGTAATTCATAGATTTAGAAATTATTCATTCCACTTGCGAAAATTAAGACATAAGATTACGCGGATATTTTCCGTGAAAATAAAATCAATATGCCAACACAATGTCGACAAAAGCCTGTCGTATTAATAACTGACATTAGCTATTTTTTCTCTAGAACCCGCATTGGTAAAGACTGGAAAGTGAAAAGCGGAAGAATTCATAAATCGCCGAAGGTGAAGCATGGCCCTCGTGCAACGGCGAATTAAGCCATCAACTTCGAGAACGAACTTTTCGAAAGAAGCGATGGATTCGATTCCCGTCCAAGTCGATCCGCTTTCTCTCAAAAAGTCTCTTTTGTTATTTTAAAGGTGTTAAGTTACTCGGGAGTGCCTAATTCCCTGCAGCGCCATTCTTTAAAGTAAGCGGGGTATGCAAGTGGGGGAGGCAGACGGTGTGTGGGTGCGCACTGAGACGATAGGATCAAAGGGGCATAAAGAGGAAAGGTATATCTTCAGAGGAATGGGGGATTTGAGGTAAATGTATGGAAAGGAGAAGATAAGAAACGTGCTGAGGAAGGGGCGGTAGTGTCGATTTAGCATTTTTGTTATTCCGATCCTTGCTTTGGCTGCGCAGAATTTATATATTCCAGTCCGCCAACAGTTTCACCCCCTCACTCCTTGTCGATAAAGGATTTAATAGTGGATATAGTTGTGATGCATTATTTAATGAAAATATATATAATCCAAATATTTTCATATATTTTACTCCGAACATTTCATAAATCAATCAACAGTTGCAAGTCTATGTCGTTCGTGTTTGATGTACACTTGCAAAATACGATTCAATTTACGTAGCGGGATGGTCGACGTCAGATCGTGTATACGAATAAATTAATTAAATAAAGAACTATTCGGATTCAGGTTATATGTCAATTTAAAATGAACGCAAAGCAGTTCCAAGAAGTTATATCAGATACCACCGAGCAAGCGAAGTTGAAAGAAGATAAGCGAAAAAAAAATCTTAAGAAAAGAAAAAGAAATAGTTTTAATAACTTTTATTAAAAATAATTGGGACGAAAGAATAAAAGAATTGAAAAAATAGAAGAAATGAACCATACCTTTGGAAAGTAACAAAAATAGTTCTTTTTACTATTTTTATATATCAACATAGAAGGTCGACACATAAATTGATCCCATTTGTACAGATGAATATTATTTCAGTTAATCTTTAAATATTACAAATTATATTAAAATTTAAAATATTCTTTATATATAAAACTTTCAAACTTTCTAAATTCATATATTTTATTTCTTTTAAGATTATAAAAAATAAATTTGAATTACAAAAAAAATTAATGCATTTAGCGTTCGATTTTCTGCCAGCAAATTCTAATAAATACAATAATGCAGTGAAATAAACTTTTGTAGCTTATAATAAGAGAATAAATAATACGTGAATAAATAAATATATCATTAATTCCTAGCTGAAAAAATAATTGGTCAAATTCATTTTCACAACAATGAGTAAATTTGTACAGCTAGTATATTATAAAACATTTCGCTCTGTTCGACTTCGATAATCGACAACTTATTCTGTAATAGATATTTTCTTCGATAATTTAGTGTACGTCATACCCAACTCTCGAAATGCTACAGTTTAATGTCCTCATATGATCCTCCTTGTGGTGCATGAGCAAACTGCGGTGCAGTGTAGCATTGCTTTCATACGTGCCATCAAGATGTACGAAAGCGATGCATTGTGGTTCGGCGTCTGATATGTTTCGAGATGAACGGTTATGGTTTTACGCAACGAGAAAGCGGGATCCTGTTTGGCGAAAGAAAGGAAGAGATGCGACCGCCACCACAAAGACCTTACAAGGACGCGGCTGGTGACGTGAGTGACGTCATCGCAGCAAGGATGCGCGGGAAGTAGGGGGAGGTGCTTAAGTCAAACGATGGAGTGCAAGGTACATCGCTCTCCGACGGAGAAATGACGAGAAGCTCCAGGAAATGTTGGCAACGCGCGTGCAGATGCATTGGCGAGAATGGGAAGATTCTGTGTATGGGAATCGAGGGATGCGCTTGTGCCACAGAAAAGGTCAAAGATTCGAATGAGCGATTGGTTCGCTCCAGGAGGTGCCAAAGGGAGGGTCTTATAAAGTTTTGAATGCGAATTAACGGTTTTAAAAAGGGATGGATGATTCATTCGTTGTGGTTCATTCATGACGAAACACTCACGAATATTTCGAAATATATTTATCTATTTTGCTGTATTTATTACTATTTCGATTGTTTAGGATGTGTCTTAATTATATTTGCACAGAAAGAATAGTATTTTAAGGGATGATTATGTTCAAATTAAAATCCTTGTAGAGTTAGTAGTACTCGTTGTTGGAATAAGTTCTCAGATTATTTATTTTATGTTTTTTTCTACGAAGGAATGATTAAATTAATGAACATTGTATGATGTTTATTACTAATGAGCTACAAATAAATAGACTTAATTTACTATGACCAAATGAGCTCAGTATCTATGCAAATACTTAGTTTCGTCAATGGAGCAACGTTCTACCTTCAGCTGTAATAATGGAATAAATATTAGCGAATGGAATTACGGATCTTAAAAGAAATAATCATGATAAAGTCCCAATTTGAAGAGATATTTACATACTTCTCTTGTTCCATATTTCTTCCCTTTTATTATAAAACAGAAAATTTTCCATTAAGTTCGGGAAAATTAACTTTCTCAGTCATCCTTTCACTTCAGTATTATCTTCTCTGTTATAATATTGGAGTTCATCCACTCGTTACATAGCCAAAGCTGAATTTGGAAGATAATTTTCTTCAGCTAACATCCTCATTGATAATAAAAATGAGCACAATGTAATAATTCTTTTGTTAGTATATTTAAATAGCAGCTATTGGAATCGCAGGAACATTTGATGAATCGCATTTTGATAAATAGCAGCAAACTTTGATTTTAAATAATTTTATTTAAAGTCACTTAATACTGCAGTTATCGCATAAGTTTATAATTTTTGTTTCTATGTTTTCAAAATTTCTCGAATACCTAGATACTTAATCATACAAGAAGCTTTAAAGTAAATTTATAAAATTTCCAAAATATTGTAATTCAGAATTGAAGAAATTCATGTGTGGAAAGATTTTCTCATTAAATAAATATGTTATTTGCACTCACTGGGCTTAAATTGTACCTTTATACTATTTCCATTTGCAGATTTATGTAAAAGCTCATTCTTTACAATTGATTATAAAAACTCAAAACATGTTAATTCCTATTCATTAATACTTTTTTCTACCAGAGATAGTAAAGAACCATCAACTAGTGCGTGTTACATTCAGTAAATCAACCTTTCAATTTTTACAGTGTACAGCTAAAGCAAAGTTGTTTCCGTTAGTCACGAGCGTAGGTGCAGATGCTAACGGACCTTTAACCGAAACTTACGAAATTCTGTCACTCCCAAGAAGATCATATTACGTAACTTTTTCTGAACGTGGCGCTGCTATAAACACTCTGATCTCTTTGTATGTATTTATTTCAATTACTATATTATGGAATGTTACCAAAGATCAAAGTATAGGATTTTTTGGCTCTTTTCTTTATATACAATATTTGATTATTTGTTTGGACCCATATTTGGACTCGGTTTGGAATGCAATTAAGAAATTATTATACAAGAGGTTATAAAGCCATTCGACCATAAAGCCTATGGAAAACAAATGCCAATTACATTTTAATATATAATCTCCGTTGATGATGAAGAACTTAAGTTTTTCATAAGACGAACTGATTTTAATTTTTTGTAAGTAAACCTTTCAATTTTATTTAGGATTTAGGAAGAATAATTATAAAAGTATATAAGGTTAGTCCATTTCAATAATATACATACAGAAATAAAATTGCTATTTTCGATGTAATTGAAGTCTTACGGATATTAAATACGCTGATACTTTCCTTGCGGTAATTTAAACACTGTTTATTTTGAATAGAGAATACTGTTTACAGTATATTTCGAAATTTGTTTGTGAGAATTCTCTTTAATAAGAATTGGTCCATCCATACATAGAAGGCTTTAAGCTTTTCAAAGAAAACTCACTCTTGTGTGGAGATAGTTTGCATAGGAATGCGGATTGATTTCGACTCTTTCAACTCAAGAATTTTAACTATAAATAAAATACATTTTCAATTAGATACTTAGCTTTAGCTTCGATGATGCAGCCTATTAGAGCTAAAGGAATCAATTTTCCCTAAAATCTTCAATGAACTGTTTGTTATTTTTACTTACTCATTTACTTTATTTATGATAAATAAATATAAGATAAACTACTCAAAATCTATTATTCTCAATGGGTTTTTTATATAAACATTGCAGTTTATGAAATCTGAATTCTGAGTTTAAAATTTATTTTTCCCTGAAACTCCTTCAAGCTTCCTTAGCTGGCGTCTGTACAGATCTGCAATAATTTTATGATTTTACTTCGAGATGTTAGTATGAATGCTTTTTTCCAGAACTATATAATTTTAATGTTATGTTAATGTTGCATTTAAAACAAGTTAAACCCTTGTATTTCCAATGCTAACTTCGAACAACAAATGCGTGTCTGAAAAAAAGCAGTTCCCAAGCCGTTCCTTCTGAAAGAGAGAAATATAAGAAGATATTCCGTTTAAAGCTTATATCACAGAATAAAATGAAGAATAATTCTTTCTCGAAAAACTCTGCATTTGATTCTCTTCCAGTCTCATCTATTTATCATATATTTCATGTAAATGGATTTAAAAATCCAAATTCGATACTTGAAACATATATTTTTCTTCGCAATTTATTCATAGATGTAACACATTAGTGATTCTTACTTACGTTTGAGGAAACCTGCGTTTTATAATGAAAGAATATAGAATGTATATGTTTGTCGCGGTTTAATAACAAAGAAAATTCCAATCGTCGTAAACAGACCAGCCCCAAAGTAAACACTACGAAATTTATAGAAAGATGAGAAAATTAGATTCGCAAATTATTCATCGAATTTATTTCCCTTTAATGCTTATTATTCATTCTGAGCACCTTTAACATTCCGTTCTCCAAAATAAACGTAGAGTTGCGTGTCTGCCCTTCGTTTGTTTTCCATTTCGTCCAAAAAAAACATCCCTTTCTCTCGCAAAAAAACATTCGGAGCACGAAATCCTACGGAAAACGAATCTTAACGTCAAATTATCCTCTCTGGCATTCGGCATTTCTCCGACGGGTTTAATCGAACCTAGAGACGGCTCGCTGTAATCACCGCATCCTTTCAACCAAACATCCGGGCGGTCATGAACCCAGAATTCCCACCAGGGAGAACGATCCTACATGAAAAAATTAAGCTCCTCTGTTTCCGTACGCCACCGCCAGATGCCATTTGTGATGAGTCACGTGCTCGGACCCCAAAGCGTGGATAATCCAGAATATTGCCCTCACCGGAGCGGTTATCGTCATTTAGCGGAACTTTTCCTCTGCGGAGTATGTGAATGATGGCAACCGCAACACCACCCCCTCCCCCACCCAAGGTCGGGCCAAGTCCGTCACGGATCCTCTGTAATGACACACGTTCACCTTTATTTCGGAGCAATCCGCAGGATCTCTGTTTCATAATGGAAGGATCAATTATTCGGGACCTCGTTTCGCAAGAATAACAGTCGCGATTGCAGCTTTTGGAGAATTCCTCGGAAGCGTTGGTATTTACTGTTACCTTTAATTATAGAGGCGACTGTTCTTTACGATTCTTCTTTTCATTTCAGAGGAGCTCGATTACATTGCCGATGCCTCTCCCCTCACGTTTGCTTATAAATCTGGATATTGGGACTTCCTATAAAAGAAAATGAAGCAGCAGAATTTGCGTACAAAGTACATTCCTCGAATAGAACGGGAAAAGTTAATTTGAAACATCTACATGCTCTTTTTTCCTTCAATGCTGCTTACCATTCTTGCAAAAGTATAATGCAGATGAAAATTAAGTTTTAGATAAAAGTACCATCAATCAACTCTTGTCTACCATCTGGTTTATTTATGATATAAGAATCGTTAAATTTTAATATAGATCAATTTTTTGAATCAGATGAGTTCTAGTGATTGGTTCTTTGGTCGATAAATCACATTTCCTTAAGTCTTTTATTTGTTTTTATCATTTATTTTGAAAAATCTGAATGAATTATTAATAGTATAAAACAGTATAAAATAATGTTCGTAAATTAAGACTAAAAAGTACGAGATGTTTGGAAACATTTGTCTGTTAATTTTATAACAAACAGACGCAAACATTAAGAGCTATGATGAAGTCAGGATTCCAATAATTAACATCGAGATGAGATCATATCCAAGCAAAGTTATTGCAGAATTTAGAGAATAGTCTTCAAGAATGGCGGAGGAATGTGTGTAAAAGAAATTCAAACAAAGACTCTGAAGTTGGAAATTTCTCCATAGTTACTAATTTGTATTTGTGAAACCACGCATACAGTCTTCCTGCTGCGAAAATATATGTATGTGAGAAGATATGTTTTCTTTGCTAGTTAGAGGGTTAAAATTCTTCCTCTAAGGTTTATTGACCTTCGGTCATCCCGAGGGTGTTTGGATGTATTGTTTCCATCATTGAGTCATCCATAGTCACTGAGTTTTTCATGAAGTTTCAAGATGTCATTGCCTTCTTCCACAAGAAATCAACACCTTAATTTACCATTCCAATTTTTTGGTTGACCAACAATAGGAGAAGAAGAATAATTAATCTGTCCCATAAATGAAAAAACATTTTGATTCACACATTTAATTGCAAGTATATCAAAATTACAACTTGCCCTTGAATTTAGAAAAATAAAGGAAATAGTCATATACTTTTTTCTGAATTTTTATAAATAATCATTTTTGATCACCCTCAGCTTTGCAATATACATTTGCAGTCTTTTTTTTAATTTTTAAATTCGAAAGTCATTCGAGTATGATGATTTTGAACACATTCATTTGAATTTATATTTATTACTTCAAGGAAGAGTTTGTTTTATTCACATTTTCTCATAAACTTCGTACAAAAAAGTCCATGAAAACGTTGAGTATCACATAAAAATAATTCTGTGACAGACCTTATTGTCTTTTTGAAAAAGTGTGTATCTTACTTTTACTATCGTTAAAAGCTTTTCCTTTCTTTCCAAAACTTTCAAAGCCGTTTTGATAAAATGAACAT
The DNA here is from genome assembly GCA_020796165.1 of Pantala flavescens. Taxonomy (NCBI): domain Eukaryota; kingdom Metazoa; phylum Arthropoda; class Insecta; order Odonata; family Libellulidae; genus Pantala; species Pantala flavescens. The sequence continues at coordinate 49,734,890 of CM036881.1, forward strand.
TTTTCATCTTGAAAAGTACCAATTTGATTTTATCACGAAGGAATTTTAGGCAATATATTTCCATATTGAATGTAAGTGCATATTTTTGAGGTTCTTATGGAGGATTAAAATTTGATATTTGTCTGAATTCAAGATGTAACAGATTCTTGAGTTATGACGATTCTCCGTCACAATCACGGGTGTGAAATGTGAAAGAATGATCGAAGGCCATTGAATTCAAATGAAGAATATTAGAAAGCAAACAAGGGATAAACTGATGATCCTGTTTGATTGAAACAGCAGTCGTGCTATATCAATCTACAGTTATCGTAATGCATTTCAAGAGACGTGAAATTCATAGTGGACAGGGAAAAATGTGGTCTTCTATGAAGTTTGGAATCGAGATAGGAAGGAAGTTCTTCGAAGGGTAAGGTTTGCTAATTGATTCTCCATTTATAGTTACATTTAGCAGTTCTTTTAAAGCTTTTAAATATGTTCTAAAGTTTGAACTGTTTTTTATTACTTTTCTGTATAATACGAGTATACCCAAAAGGACCAAAGCGATTCGATAGTCTTTACTTCAAGAATCTCAATATTATTAATGGTAAATTAAATGAATTCCCCTGCTAGTTTAATTGCTATAAACATAAGAAAAAATTCCTACGATAAAGCTTATAGGAAAATATTGAATTTATTTATGCTCGAATTCTATTATTCTGTGGTCAACAGTAGTGACAATTACGAATTTTTATTACGACCGCAAAGCGTATAGGGGAATCAGCCCTAAACTTTAATAAATAAGGTACTTATTAAAATGAATACCGCGAGAACGAGGCGCCGAATTATACAGGAACAGCAAAACTTGAGAGATTACATCGCCCTCTTTTGGCATTCAGCCTAAAATATGAGGACGAAACTCCTCGTAGAATAACGTTGGTTACATGCGAAAAGAACGAAATAAAACTGCGATGACTTCAAAGTGTAGATGAATTGAAAAAATCATTTCCGCGGCTGATGTTAAGGAATGGAATGATTGAATTTAATAGAAAGTAGCCTGCACGTTTCGAAAGACTTAGGAAGTTATTTTCGTATATAAGGAATGATTCCTTCAAGGAAATTTACTTGAAAATTAATCCTTGAATAGTTGGTAATAAAAAATGAAGTTCATGGTATTCAAAGATGAGCTTTATTATTACTGTAGCACAATTGACAGTACAAGAACAACAAGATCTCATTACTCTATACAGTACATTGTGTCTGAGGTTCTCTTTTCGCCTTGCTCGTCCACTCGTTGCGAATTATCTATCCACTTGTTGAAGACAATCAATCATGTGTCATCTTTCCTCAAATACAACCCTGTCCTGAATAAGTTTAGGAAGTATCTGAAACGAAAAAAGGATATTTAGGAAAATAAGTCACCGCACAAATTCCATGGTTTTCACTGTCTCCCTGAAACAGGTTGGCATGCGTTGCATTAGGGACTTGTATAGTTAATACACCTTCTACATCTAGTTAAGAATGGGAATTTTATATACATGGTCTTGGAAGTGCCAGTTATTCTGAATATCGATCAATGAAGAATCGATAGATGTCCATGGGCAGAAAAGAAGATGATCAAAGCTTCTACTGAGATGCTGTCTTGATGGATAATTTACATTTTGCTTGAAGTTTTAGCTAAACAAATTCAACGAACATGGTAATGAAATCAGTTCTCAGGATATTCTCAAGTCTTTTAAAGGTATCTTTTAATGGCACTTTATCAAAAATGGCATGAGCATGCGGTATTCAATGCTATAAATTGTATATTGAACGAAGAGGCCTTTCCACCCTTGTAGTTATTCTATCAAGTCATTTGAAAAATCTTCTTGAAAGGTCCTTTCCAGTAAGGAAAGAGGCAGGTATGGCCAAGGGATTGATATCATCCGGCTGTGAGTTGCACATGAAAGAAACGCTTGAACTGAAAATGAAGGTACTATGCTCTCATCCAGAATAAACACTTGAAAGATGCAACGGAGAAAGAAACACTAAGGAAATAAAATTGTCGAGGAAAGAAAACTTGAATGAGAAGAAAAATTTTGCAGAATAAGAGCAGGAAATTTTTTTCCCAAAGCCTTTGAAGTATATTGAAGGATGAACATTGAAGGATGAACATTGAAGGATGACGAAGGTGAACCAAGGCTTCAATAGTAATTGACTCCATTTGAGCATAAAGAAACTACCGTCGAATAAAATAAAACAACCTTAGCTGCAGCCTTAGATACATTCGCTGCGAGGTAGGGTGTATGTCAGTAGAACATTGGCATGGAGAAATCTAAGGAAAAATCCTCCATTCTTAAGAAGCATGGTCGTTCAGGGGAACGCTAGGAAAGAAATATAAAGATATGGTGAGACACATAGCTGAACATTTGAAGAAATAACACAACGAAAATCCTTCAGAAGAAGCTTTGCAGAGTTTCTACAGAGATTGAATGAACTTGCTAAACTTATATTAGAAGGTCGATTGCGGGATAAATCTTTAAATTAAGTCAGAATGAACGAAGGGAGGAAATAAATCAAGATAAGACAGAGAACTATGATAGATAGACTTAAGGATCATTTTCATTCATATCTTACCAATAAAATTGCAATCATATGTCGACAGCAAACATATCATGCGTATAGTAAAAATGTCTGATTCATTTAGCTAAGCTATATAACACCGTCCATTGCAAAATTACGTCTACTGTTTATCGTTATATCCTTTCATTAAAATAAATGTTGATATCTAGTTCTTTTTCACTAAAATATAACAACGTTCATTGCAAAACTTCATACGTTGTTTATCAACCTTTCCTCTCGTTTCACTAGCATAAATAGAAAACATGAAGAGTCCACTTTCATCCAAGAAAAATACTGGTTAAAACTTTTACTTCCCAAACCTTATTATAGTGTCAAATAAACACCTGTAAAAGTTGAACATTAATCATTGTTTCAAGTACTTCTTATAGTGGAAAGAAATCATCTTACTTTCTCCTATGAGTGATCAATATCCTAGCGCAAGAACAATACCCTCTGCTTGCCAAGTTTCCTTTCCCATTATCCACGTACTAAAAAGATTAAATCTATAAAAAATAAAATCAGAAATATCTCATATCTATTCATCCAATGGAAAGCTGTTGCCTATGCTTTCCACCTTATGGATTCATTTAATTTTTATGAGGAAGGATAGCTAAAGGTGTCAGGCTTACCTTGAAAGATTATCCACTAACATATTGAAATGTGTAATACATAACCATAAAGTTAACATTTTAGGAAAGGATCGTTTAAAGTATCAGCTTTACCTCTTTTGAAAAAGAAGTTGAACAGAAAGCATAGTTTCAAATACTTCCTATCTTGAAGAGAAATCACATTACTTGCTCAAATGAGTAATCAATATCCTTGAATGATAGCAGTGTTCTCTGCTTGCCTAGTTTCCTTTTCCACTATCCAAGTACTAAAAAGATTAAATTTATATCTCAGAAACTAATATTCATCCATTGGAAAACACATTTTTGGATACATTCATGTGACATCTATGAATAGTATAGGTTGGAAGAAACTAATGTTCTAAAAACCTCCTACCTTGAAATTGTGCCCTTTCCAAATGTTCAATTGTGCAATGAACATCCTGGCTTTCTAACCGCAGGTTTCTGTTAGCATGATTGCCTTTCTCATTTCCGAACTAATAAACACTATTTAATTTAATCCTTACACACACAAATTGTTGCAAGGTTAATCGATTATCTTTGTCGTTCGACTTATAGATTCATTTCATTTCCATCGTGGAGAATCAATCACAGTGTCACAGGCAATCAAGGGAATTGTTTACAATACCAATGTTTGAAATGCCTCTTACCTTGAAAAATAATCCACTAACATATTGAAATGTGTCATACATAACCTCCACTTCAACGTTTAGCGATGACTACTCTTGGCAGTCCATTGGGTGCAGTGAATAACTCATGACAGCAGTAGGAAGGTGTCGGAAGAGAAGCATCCTGGAATTGAAATGGAAAGATGTTATTGAAAATCAAGCAGTTTTCTGAAACAAAGAATTTACCTCTAATTCTAATCGCAATGAAAGCTACCTTATTGATTCGTAATTAATTATGGCATTGAATCCTTGTCTCTTGATCTTCAAGAGTCAAGGAAGAGTGCAAATTACGTTATGAAGTAGAGAAATAACTAGCACCCCAGTATATCTGTGCCTGGTACTATGCCCTGGAAGAGATGTCAAACGAAATGAATACTGGGAAAAAGTCTTTCGCGAGCAATTCTTCGAATTTATAAGCATCGGAAAGCGGAAAAGTAGTAGCAATAACGTAATCAACGATTTATCAAATTTAAAGTTAACATTTTAGGAAAGGATCGTTTAAAGTATCAGTTTTACCTCTTTTGAAAGAGAAGTTGAACAGAAAGCATAGTTTCAAATACTTCCTATCGTGAAGAGAAATCACATTACTTGCTCAAATGAGTAATCAATATCCCTTAATGATAGCAGTGTTCTCTGCTTGCCTAGTTTCCTTTTCCACCATCCAAGCACTAAAAAGATTAAATTTATATCTCAGAAACTAATATTCATCCATTGGAAAACACATTTTTGGATACATTCGTGTGACATCTATGAATAGTATATGTTGGAAGAAACTAATGTTCTAAAAACCTCCTACCTTGAAATTGTGCCCTTTCCAAATGTTCAATTGTGCAATGAACATCCTGGCTTTCTAACCGCAGGTTTCTGTTTGCATAATTGCCTTTCCCATTTCCGAACTAATAAACACTATTTAATTTAATCCTTACACACACAAATTTTGCAAGGTTAATCGATTATCTTTGTCGTTCGACTTATAGATTCATTTCATTTCCATCGTGGAGAATCAATCACAGTGTCACAGGCAATCAAGGGAATTGTTTACAATACCAATGTTTGAAATGCCTCTTACCTTGAAAAGTAATCCACTAACATATTGAAAAGTGCAATATATAACCTCCACTTCAACGTTTAGCGATGACTACTCTTTGCAGTCCATTGGATGAAGTGAATAACTCACGTCAGCAGTGGGAAGGTGTCGGAAGAGAAGCACCCTTGAATGGAAATAGAAAGATGTTATTGAAAATCAAGCAGTTATCTAAAGCAAAGAATTTACCTCTAATTCTAAGGGCAATGACAGCTACCTTATTGCTTTGTAATTAATTATGGCAGTGAATCCTTGTCCCTTTATCTTCAAATGTCAAGGAAGAGTGCAAATTACATTAAGAAGTAGAGAAATAACTAGCACCACAGTATATATGTGCATGATACTATGCTTTGAAAGAGATGTTAAACTAAATGAATACTGGAAAAATTCTTTAGCGAGCAATACTTTTAATATATAATAGCTTCGGAAAGCGGAAAAGTAGAAGCAATAACGTAATCAAGGATTTATCAAATTTTATTTAACATTTTATGATTTCATCTTATTTGATCTCCCGGGTAAACATTTTTCTTGATTCTGATTGGCTGATAGAAAAACCACCGCTGTCAGTGCAGGCACTGTATTAATGAATTTCATGCCAAATGTATCTTGATCCAATCACCGATCGAGTAACCTCAAAATTTCTTTCTTCTTTTTCGTCGACGGCGAGTAATGACGGTTTTCCTCAATTCGGAAGAATAAGCTATCGACTCATTATGAAAATGGTTTTTTTGTGCGGTAAGACTCACGTAGTAGGTAAAAATCATAATAAATACTAGTCTTCATGAAAATTTAATCGTTTACGATGGACCGCAAGTTAATTTCGAAAAATCTAATTGCAATTTTAGATTCCGGCCGGTAACAATGGCGCCTCGAAATACCGCCACGCATTTTGCACTTTCCATGGCGGCCTCGCCGCGTTCACGTCGTTCCCATACCCAGTGACTTATTTTCCCTTTTTTCAAGTGTAATCAACACGATTGAAGACGAAATCATCCTCACGTAAACTATGATGCTACGAGGAAGCGCTTCGACTATAGAAACGGCTTCGGAATCTTAATAAAGTTCGCGTTAAGGCGATCATGTACGAGTTCACATCAACGATACAGCTGAGACAATGAAGCATTCGTTCGATGTTGTTTACATCTGGCCTTATTTACCGTGATCAAGATATCCCCCGGACGAGGGTTTGGAATGCGGGCACTCCAAACTCCTCGCTTCGAAGCAATCAGGAAGTTAAATTGCGATGCACATTCTTGTCAACGCCGGCAAAGAGATGAGGAAAATATTCCGATGGGTCTCACCTAAAAATTCTCCGTGAACCTCGTTCGAAGCTCCTCGCCTCACTCACTCTACGATGTCACAATGCAGTCCCGTGCAAATCTGCCACATCGATTAAATCCTTTATGCTCTCCAATAACCACTAAACACAACATCACTGACGCCTTCTCCAGGGGCAATCTTCAAGATTCCACTGGCCACGGGTGAGATGAGAATTGAACGTACACTACGAAAAGGCTTCTCGATTCGCAAGATACGAGCACGATGTTTTCTCGCGAGACGGGCCAAGCAACTGAACGAATACTTGGCCCTCTGTCGGACAGCGGTTGGTAATTTCGTGGCAAAAAGACGATCTATGTTCTCTTTTCCTGCTCAAGCTTTAGAGGTGTCGATGACAAATAAATGTAGGGCCAGTCCTTCTATTCCAAGTCTTTAAGAACCGTAATGCGGAAGCTATTTTGAGGGTGGAACAGGTTCCTTTGAATGGCCAAGACTTAACGTCGTAAATGTTAACCACCTTGGCAACGCATGAGTTAAAATACGTGACCGTTCCTATCCAAATCTTTCGCACCATTTTTGGGCATCCTTATGACAGAGAGAAATTTTCTAATCTTACTGAGGAAAGGAAGGAAGCAGTCGATGGAAATTAGTCGAGCTCTCACGAAACTCCTTGATGTAATAAAACCCTTCCGAGTGCTTTAACTTCACTCGGGAATGGCCCAAATAAAATAATGCAATTAACATGAAAGGTTTTTTCTTACTAATGTTTCTTGAAGGGAGTGGAGTAAAAGACAGTTTTATACCCTTTAAATAGAAACTTTATTGCATTTCAACCATCAGTTACATAGCAAGCGATACGTTCAATTCACATCCTCGTTAATCACATAAAATACATGTTCACGGTGTTGGTCGTACTATAAGTTGCCTGGAATCTCCTTCCCAAGTGTGAAAAAATAACCATGTTCAATCCTCGTTCGACGTCCCGGCCTTGTTGACTTGCTCCAGGTACCCACACAAAGCCTGCCAAGAATACACCTGTAAATAGAAGAATGATTACAGTGCTCATAGCGATTGAATGTCAGCCAAATTGCATTTTCCATCATCGGACTATCAATTGAAATCAGAGCTATCCCTAACTCACACCTAATTATCAATGGAAGTCTATTAACTTTGTTTTTCACCTTCTGGATTCATTTTCTTTTTTTGTGGAAGGATAGCTAAAAATGTCAGGTTTACCTCTTATGAATAATTTTAAACATTAATCATTGTTTCAAATACTTCTTACATTGGAGGGAAATCATCTTACTTACTCAAGTGACTGATTAATATCCTTGCATGATATCAATACCCTCTGCTTGCCAAGTTTCCTTTCCCATTATCCAAGTACTAAGAAGATTTAATCTATCACCAAATAAAATCGGAACCATCTCATATCCATTCATCCAATGGAAAGCTATTGACTATGCTTTTCTCCTTCCGTATTCATTAAATTTTTATGTGGGAGGATAGCTAAAAATGTCAGGTTTACCTCTTATGAATAAAAATTTAAACATTAATCATTGTTTCAAATACTTCTTATAGATGAGGGAAATCATCTTACTTTCTCCTATGAGTGATCAATATCCTAGCGCAAGAACAATACCCCTCTGCTTGCCAAGTTTCCTTTCCCATTATCCACGTACTAAAAAGATTAAATCTATCACAAATAAAATCAGAACTATCTCATATCTATTCATCCAATGGAAAGCTGTTGACTATGCTTTCCACCTTATGGATTCGTTTAATTTTTATGAGGAAGGATAGCTAAAGGTGTCAGGCTTACCTTGAAAAGTAATCCACTAACATATTGAAAAGTGCAATATATAACCTCCACTTCAACGTTTAGCGACGACTACTCTTGGCAGTCCATTGGGTGCAGTGAATAACTCATGTCAGCAGTGGGTAGGTGTCGGAAGAGAGGCATCCTGGAATTGAAATAGAAAGATGTTATTGAAAATCAAGCAGTTATCTGAAAAAAAGAATTTACCTCTAATTCTAATCGCAATGAAAGCTACCTTATTGATTCGTAATTAATTATGGGAGTGAATCCTTGTCTCTTGATCTTCAAGAGTCAAGGAAGAGTGCAAATTACGTTATGAAGTAGAGAAATAACTAGCACCCCAGTATATCTGTGCCTGGTACTATGCCCTGGAAGAGATGTCAAACTAAATGAATACTGGGAAAAAGTCTTTCGCGAGCAATTCTCCGAATTTATAAGCATCGGAAAGCGGAAAAGTAGTAGCAATAACGTAATCAACGATTTATCAAATTTAAAGTTAACATTTTAGGAAAGGATCGTTTAAAGTATCAGTTTTACCTCTTTTGAAAGAGAAGTTGAACAGAAAGCATAGTTTCAAATACTTCCTATCGTGAAGAGAAATCACATTACTTGCTCAAATGAGTAATCAATATCCCTTAATGATAGCAGTGTTCTCTGCTTGCCTAGTTTCCTTTTCCACCATCCAAGCACTAAAAAGATTAAATTTATATCTCAGAAACTAATATTCATCCATTGGAAAACACATTTTTGGATACATTCGTGTGACATCTATGAATAGTATATGTTGGAAGAAACTAATGTTCTAAAAACCTCCTACCTTGAAATTGTGCCCTTTCCAAATGTTCAATTGTGCAATGAACATCCTGGCTTTCTAACCGCAGGTTTCTGTTTGCATAATTGCCTTTCCCATTTCCGAACTAATAAACACTATTTAATTTAATCCTTACACACACAAATTTTGCAAGGTTAATCGATTATCTTTGTCGTTCGACTTATAGATTCATTTCATTTCCATCGTGGAGAATCAATCACAGTGTCACAGGCAATCAAGGGAATTGTTTACAATACCAATGTTTGAAATGCCTCTTACCTTGAAAAGTAATCCACTAACATATTGAAAAGTGCAATATATAACCTCCACTTCAACGTTTAGCGATGACTACTCTTTGCAGTCCATTGGATGAAGTGAATAACTCACGTCAGCAGTGGGAAGGTGTCGGAAGAGAAGCACCCTTGAATGGAAATAGAAAGATGTTATTGAAAATCAAGCAGTTATCTAAAGCAAAGAATTTACCTGTAATTCTAAGGGCAATGACAGCTACCTTATTGCTTTGTAATTAATTATGGCAGTGAATCCTTGTCCCTTTATCTTCAAATGTCAAGGAAGAGTGCAAATTACATTAAGAAGTAGAGAAATAACTAGCACCACAGTATATATGTGCATGATACTATGCTTTGAAAGAGATGTTAAACTAAATGAATACTGGAAAAATTCTTTAGCGAGCAATACTTTTAATATATAATAGCTTCGGAAAGCGGAAAAGTAGAAGCAATAACGTAATCAAGGATTTATCAAATTTTATTTAACATTTTATGATTTCATCTTATTTGATCTCCCGGGTAAACATTTTTCTTGATTCTGATTGGCTGATAGAAAAACCACCGCTGTCAGTGCAGGCACTGTATTAATGAATTTCATGCCAAATGTATCTTGATCCAATCACCGATCGAGTAACCTCAAAATTTCTTTCTTCTTTTTCGTCGACGGCGAGTAATGACGGTTTTCCTCAATTCGGAAGAATAAGCTATCGACTCATTATGAAAATGGTTTTTCTGTGCGGTAAGACTCACGTAGTAGGTAAAAATAATAATAAATACTAGTCTTCATGAAAATTTAATCGTTTACGATGGACCGCAAGTTAATTTCGAAAAATCTAATTGCAATTTTAGATTCCCGCCGGTAACAATGGCGCCTCGAAATACCGCCACGCATTTTGCACTTTCCATGGCGGCCTCGCCGCGTTCACGTCGTTCCCATACCCAGTGACTTATTTTCCCTTTTTTCAAGTGTAATCAACACGATTGAAGACGAAATCATCCTCACGTAAACTATGATGCTACGAGGAAGCGCTTCGACTATAGAAACGGCTTCGGAATCTTAATAAAGTTCGCGTTAAGGCGATCATGTACGAGTTCACATCAACGATACAGCTGAGACAATGAAGCATTCGTTCGATGTTGTTTACATCTGGCCTTATTTACCGTGATCAAGATATCCCCCGGACGAGGGTTTGGAATGCGGGCACTCCAAACTCCTCGCTTCGAAGCAATCAGGAAGTTAAATTGCGATGCACATTCTTGTCAACGCCGGCAAAGAGATGAGGAAAATATTCCGATGGGTCTCACCTAAAAATTCTCCGTGAACCTCGTTCGAAGCTCCTCGCCTCACTCACTCTACGATGTCACAATGCAGTCCCGTGCAAATCTGCCACATCGATTAAATCCTTTATGCTCTCCAATAACCACTAAACACAACATCACTGACGCCTTCTCCAGGGGCAATCTTCAAGATTCCACTGGCCACGGGTGAGATGAGAATTGAACGTACACTACGAAAAGGCTTCTCGATTCGCAAGATACGAGCACGATGTTTTCTCGCGAGACGGGCCAAGCAACTGAACGAATACTTGGCCCTCTGTCGGACAGCGGTTGGTAATTTCGTGGCAAAAAGACGATCTATGTTCTCTTTTCCTGCTCAAGCTTTAGAGGTGTCGATGACAAATAAATGTAGGGCCAGTCCTTCTATTCCAAGTCTTTAAGAACCGTAATGCGGAAGCTATTTTGAGGGTGGAACAGGTTCCTTTGAATGGCCAAGACTTAACGTCGTAAATGTTAACCACCTTGGCAACGCATGAGTTAAAATACGTGACCGTTCCTATCCAAATCTTTCGCACCATTTTTGGGCATCCTTATGACAGAGAGAAATTTTCTAATCTTACTGAGGAAAGGAAGGAAGCAGTCGATGGAAATTAGTCGAGCTCTCACGAAACTCCTTGATGTAATAAAACCCTTCCGAGTGCTTTAACTTCACTCGGGAATGGCCCAAATAAAATAATGCAATTAACATGAAAGGTTTTTTCTTACTAATGTTTCTTGAAGGGAGTGGAGTAAAAGACAGTTTTATACCCTTTAAATAGAAACTTTATTGCATTTCAACCATCAGTTACATAGCAAGCGATACGTTCAATTCACATCCTCGTTAATCACATAAAATACATGTTCACGGTGTTGGTCGTACTATAAGTTGCCTGGAATCTCCTTCCCAAGTGTGAAAAAATAACCATGTTCAATCCTCGTTCGACGTCCCGGCCTTGTTGACTTGCTCCAGGTACCCACACAAAGCCTGCCAAGAATACACCTGTAAATAGAAGAATGATTACAGTGCTCATAGCGATTGAATGTCAGCCAAATTGCATTTTCCATCATCGGACTATCAATTGAAATCAGAGCTATCCCTAACTCACACCTAATTATCAATGGAAGTCTATTAACTTTGTTTTTCACCTTCTGGATTCATTTTATTTTTATGTGGAAGGATAGCTAAAAATGTCAGGTTTACCTCTTATGAATAATTTTAAACATTAATCATTGTTTCAAATACTTCTTACATTGGAGGGAAATCATCTTACTTACTCAAGTGACTGATTAATATCCTTGCATGATATCAATACCCTCTGCTTGCCAAGTTTCCTTTCCCATTATCCAAGTACTAAGAAGATTTAATCTATCACCAAATAAAATCGGAACCATCTCATATCCATTCATCCAATGGAAAGCTATTGACTATGCTTTTCTCCTTCCGTATTCATTAAATTTTTATGTGGGAGGATAGCTAAAAATGTCAGGTTTACCTCTTATGAATAAAAATTTAAACATTAATCATTGTTTCAAATACTTCTTATAGATGAGGGAAATCATCTTACTTTCTCCTATGAGTGATCAATATCCTAGCGCAAGAACAATACCCCTCTGCTTGCCAAGTTTCCTTTCCCATTATCCACGTACTAAAAAGATTAAATCTATCACAAATAAAATCAGAACTATCTCATATCTATTCATCCAATGGAAAGCTGTTGACTATGCTTTCCACCTTATGGATTCGTTTAATTTTTATGAGGAAGGATAGCTAAAGGTGTCAGGCTTACCTTGAAAAGTAATCCACTAACATATTGAAAAGTGCAATATATAACCTCCACTTCAACGTTTAGCGACGACTACTCTTGGCAGTCCATTGGGTGCAGTGAATAACTCATGTCAGCAGTGGGTAGGTGTCGGAAGAGAGGCATCCTGGAATTGAAATAGAAAGATGTTATTGAAAATCAAGCAGTTATCTGAAAAAAAGAATTTACCTCTAATTCTAATCGCAATGAAAGCTACCTTATTGATTCGTAATTAATTATGGGAGTGAATCCTTGTCTCTTGATCTTCAAGAGTCAAGGAAGAGTGCAAATTACGTTATGAAGTAGAGAAATAACTAGCACCCCAGTATATCTGTGCCTGGTACTATGCCCTGGAAGAGATGTCAAACTAAATGAATACTGGGAAAAAATCTTTCGCGAGCAATTCTTCGAATTTATAAGCATCGGAAAGCGGAAAAGTAGTAGCAATAACGTAATCAACGATTTATCAAATTTAAAGTTAACATTTTAGGAAAGGATCGTTTAAAGTATCAGTTTTACCTCTTTTGAAAGAGAAGTTGAACAGAAAGCATAGTTTCAAATACTTCCTATCGTGAAGAGAAATCACATTACTTGCTCAAATGAGTAATCAATATCCCTTAATGATAGCAGTGTTCTCTGCTTGCCTAGTTTCCTTTTCCACCATCCAAGCACTAAAAAGATTAAATTTATATCTCAGAAACTAATATTCATCCATTGGAAAACACATTTTTGGATACATTCGTGTGACATCTATGAATAGTATATGTTGGAAGAAACTAATGTTCTAAAAACCTCCTACCTTGAAATTGTGCCCTTTCCAAATGTTCAATTGTGCAATGAACCTCCTGGCTTTCTAACCGCAGGTTTCTGTTTGCATAATTGCCTTTCCCATTTCCGAACTAATAAACACTATTTAATTTAATCCTTACACACACAAATTTTGCAAGGTTAATCGATTATCTTTGTCGTTCGACTTATAGATTCATTTCATTTCCATCGTGGAGAATCAATCACAGTGTCACAGGCAATCAAGGGAATTGTTTACAATACCAATGTTTGAAATGCCTCTTACCTTGAAAAGTAATCCACTAACATATTGAAAAGTGCAATATATAACCTCCACTTCAACGTTTAGCGATGACTACTCTTTGCAGTCCATTGGATGAAGTGAATAACTCACGTCAGCAGTGGGAAGGTGTCGGAAGAGAAGCACCCTTGAATGGAAATAGAAAGATGTTATTGAAAATCAAGCAGTTATCTAAAGCAAAGAATTTACCTCTAATTCTAAGGGCAATGACAGCTACCTTATTGCTTTGTAATTAATTATGGCAGTGAATCCTTGTCCCTTTATCTTCAAATGTCAAGGAAGAGTGCAAATTACATTAAGAAGTAGAGAAATAACTAGCACCACAGTATATATGTGCATGATACTATGCTTTGAAAGAGATGTTAAACTAAATGAATACTGGAAAAATTCTTTAGCGAGCAATACTTTTAATATATAATAGCTTCGGAAGGCGGAAAAGTAGAAGCAATAACGTAATCAAGGATTTATCAAATTTTATTTAACATTTTATGATTTCATCTTATTTGATCTCCCGGGTAAACATTTTTCTTGATTCTGATTGGCTGATAGAAAAACCACCGCTGTCAGTGCAGGCACTGTATTAATGAATTTCATGCCAAATGTATCTTGATCCAATCACCGATCGAGTAACCTCAAAATTTCTTTCTTCTTTTTCGTCGACGGCGAGTAATGACGGTTTTCCTCAATTCGGAAGAATAAGCTATCGACTCATTATGAAAATGGTTTTTTTGTGCGGTAAGACTCACGTAGTAGGTAAAAATCATAATAAATACTAGTCTTCATGAAAATTTAATCGTTTACGATGGACCGCAAGTTAATTTCGAAAAATCTAATTGCAATTTTAGATTCCCGCCGGTAACAATGGCGCCTCGAAATACCGCCACGCATTTTGCACTTTCCATGGCGGCCTCGCCGCGTTCACGTCGTTCCCATACCCAGTGACTTATTTTCCCTTTTTTCAAGTGTAATCAACACGATTGAAGACGAAATCATCCTCACGTAAACTATGATGCTACGAGGAAGCGCTTCGACTATAGAAACGGCTTCGGAATCTTAATAAAGTTCGCGTTAAGGCGATCATGTACGAGTTCACATCAACGATACAGCTGAGACAATGAAGCATTCGTTCGATGTTGTTTACATCTGGCCTTATTTACCGTGATCAAGATATCCCCCGGACGAGGGTTTGGAATGCGGGCACTCCAAACTCCTCGCTTCGAAGCAATCAGGAAGTTAAATTGCGATGCACATTCTTGTCAACGCCGGCAAAGAGATGAGGAAAATATTCCGATGGGTCTCACCTTAAAATTCTCCGTGAACCTCGTTCGAAGCTCCTCGCCTCACTCACTCCACGATGTCACAATGCAGTCCCGTGCAAATCTGCCACATCGATTAAATCCTTTATGCTCTCCAATAACCACTAAACACAACATCACTGACGCCTTCTCCAGGGGCAATCTTCAAGATTCCACTGGCCACGGGTGAGATGAGAATTGAACGTACACTACGAAAAGGCTTCTCGATTCGCAAGATACGAGCACGATGTTTTCTCGCGAGACGGGCCAAGCAACTGAACGAATACTTGGCCCTCTGTCGGACAGCGGTTGGTAATTTCGTGGCAAAAAGACGATCTATGTTCTCTTTTCCTGCTCAAGCTTTAGAGGTGTCGATGACAAATAAATGTAGGGCCAGTCCTTCTATTCCAAGTCTTTAAGAACCGTAATGCGGAAGCTATTTTGAGGGTGGAACAGGTTCCTTTGAATGGCCAAGACTTAACGTCGTAAATGTTAACCACCTTGGCAACGCATGAGTTAAAATACGTGACCGTTCCTATCCAAATCTTTCGCACCATTTTTGGGCATCCTTATGACAGAGAGAAATTTTCTAATCTTACTGAGGAAAGGAAGGAAGCAGTCGATGGAAATTAGTCGAGCTCTCACGAAACTCCTTGATGTAATAAAACCCTTCCGAGTGCTTTAACTTCACTCGGGAATGGCCCAAATAAAATAATGCAATTAACATGAAAGGTTTTTTCTTACTAATGTTTCTTGAAGGGAGTGGAGTAAAAGACAGTTTTATACCCTTTAAATAGAAACTTTATTGCATTTCAACCATCAGTTACATAGCAAGCGATACGTTCAATTCACATCCTCGTTAATCACATAAAATACATGTTCACGGTGTTGGTCGTACTATAAGTTGCCTGGAATCTCCTTCCCAAGTGTGAAAAAATAACCATGTTCAATCCTCGTTCGACGTCCCGGCCTTGTTGACTTGCTCCAGGTACCCACACAAAGCCTGCCAAGAATACACCTGTAAATAGAAGAATGATTACAGTGCTCATAGCGATTGAATGTCAGCCAAATTGCATTTTCCATCATCGGACTATCAATTGAAATCAGAGCTATCCCTAACTCACACCTAATTATCAATGGAAGTCTATTAACTTTGTTTTTCACCTTCTGGATTCATTTTCTTTTTTTGTGGAAGGATAGCTAAAAATGTCAGGTTTACCTCTTATGAATAATTTTAAACATTAATCATTGTTTCAAATACTTCTTACATTGGAGGGAAATCATCTTACTTACTCAAGTGACTGATTAATATCCTTGCATGATATCAATACCCTCTGCTTGCCAAGTTTCCTTTCCCATTATCCAAGTACTAAGAAGATTTAATCTATCACCAAATAAAATCGGAACCATCTCATATCCATTCATCCAATGGAAAGCTATTGACTATGCTTTTCTCCTTCCGTATTCATTAAATTTTTATGTGGGAGGATAGCTAAAAATGTCAGGTTTACCTCTTATGAATAAAAATTTAAACATTAATCATTGTTTCAAATACTTCTTATAGATGAGGGAAATCATCTTACTTTCTCCTATGAGTGATCAATATCCTAGCGCAAGAACAATACCCCTCTGCTTGCCAAGTTTCCTTTCCCATTATCCACGTACTAAAAAGATTAAATCTATCACAAATAAAATCAGAACTATCTCATATCTATTCATCCAATGGAAAGCTGTTGACTATGCTTTCCACCTTATGGATTCGTTTAATTTTTATGAGGAAGGATAGCTAAAGGTGTCAGGCTTACCTTGAAAAGTAATCCACTAACATATTGAAAAGTGCAATATATAACCTCCACTTCAACGTTTAGCGACGACTACTCTTGGCAGTCCATTGGGTGCAGTGAATAACTCATGTCAGCAGTGGGTAGGTGTCGGAAGAGAGGCATCCTGGAATTGAAATAGAAAGATGTTATTGAAAATCAAGCAGTTATCTGAAAAAAAGAATTTACCTCTAATTCTAATCGCAATGAAAGCTACCTTATTGATTCGTAATTAATTATGGGAGTGAATCCTTGTCTCTTGATCTTCAAGAGTCAAGGAAGAGTGCAAATTACGTTATGAAGTAGAGAAATAACTAGCACCCCAGTATATCTGTGCCTGGTACTATGCCCTGGAAGAGATGTCAAACTAAATGAATACTGGGAAAAAGTCTTTCGCGAGCAATTCTCCGAATTTATAAGCATCGGAAAGCGGAAAAGTAGTAGCAATAACGTAATCAACGATTTATCAAATTTAAAGTTAACATTTTAGGAAAGGATCGTTTAAAGTATCAGTTTTACCTCTTTTGAAAGAGAAGTTGAACAGAAAGCATAGTTTCAAATACTTCCTATCGTGAAGAGAAATCACATTACTTGCTCAAATGAGTAATCAATATCCCTTAATGATAGCAGTGTTCTCTGCTTGCCTAGTTTCCTTTTCCACCATCCAAGCACTAAAAAGATTAAATTTATATCTCAGAAACTAATATTCATCCATTGGAAAACACATTTTTGGATACATTCGTGTGACATCTATGAATAGTATATGTTGGAAGAAACTAATGTTCTAAAAACCTCCTACCTTGAAATTGTGCCCTTTCCAAATGTTCAATTGTGCAATGAACATCCTGGCTTTCTAACCGCAGGTTTCTGTTTGCATAATTGCCTTTCCCATTTCCGAACTAATAAACACTATTTAATTTAATCCTTACACACACAAATTTTGCAAGGTTAATCGATTATCTTTGTCGTTCGACTTATAGATTCATTTCATTTCCATCGTGGAGAATCAATCACAGTGTCACAGGCAATCAAGGGAATTGTTTACAATACCAATGTTTGAAATGCCTCTTACCTTGAAAAGTAATCCACTAACATATTGAAAAGTGCAATATATAACCTCCACTTCAACGTTTAGCGATGACTACTCTTTGCAGTCCATTGGATGAAGTGAATAACTCACGTCAGCAGTGGGAAGGTGTCGGAAGAGAAGCACCCTTGAATGGAAATAGAAAGATGTTATTGAAAATCAAGCAGTTATCTAAAGCAAAGAATTTACCTGTAATTCTAAGGGCAATGACAGCTACCTTATTGCTTTGTAATTAATTATGGCAGTGAATCCTTGTCCCTTTATCTTCAAATGTCAAGGAAGAGTGCAAATTACATTAAGAAGTAGAGAAATAACTAGCACCACAGTATATATGTGCATGATACTATGCTTTGAAAGAGATGTTAAACTAAATGAATACTGGAAAAATTCTTTAGCGAGCAATACTTTTAATATATAATAGCTTCGGAAAGCGGAAAAGTAGAAGCAATAACGTAATCAAGGATTTATCAAATTTTATTTAACATTTTATGATTTCATCTTATTTGATCTCCCGGGTAAACATTTTTCTTGATTCTGATTGGCTGATAGAAAAACCACCGCTGTCAGTGCAGGCACTGTATTAATGAATTTCATGCCAAATGTATCTTGATCCAATCACCGATCGAGTAACCTCAAAATTTCTTTCTTCTTTTTCGTCGACGGCGAGTAATGACGGTTTTCCTCAATTCGGAAGAATAAGCTATCGACTCATTATGAAAATGGTTTTTCTGTGCGGTAAGACTCACGTAGTAGGTAAAAATAATAATAAATACTAGTCTTCATGAAAATTTAATCGTTTACGATGGACCGCAAGTTAATTTCGAAAAATCTAATTGCAATTTTAGATTCCCGCCGGTAACAATGGCGCCTCGAAATACCGCCACGCATTTTGCACTTTCCATGGCGGCCTCGCCGCGTTCACGTCGTTCCCATACCCAGTGACTTATTTTCCCTTTTTTCAAGTGTAATCAACACGATTGAAGACGAAATCATCCTCACGTAAACTATGATGCTACGAGGAAGCGCTTCGACTATAGAAACGGCTTCGGAATCTTAATAAAGTTCGCGTTAAGGCGATCATGTACGAGTTCACATCAACGATACAGCTGAGACAATGAAGCATTCGTTCGATGTTGTTTACATCTGGCCTTATTTACCGTGATCAAGATATCCCCCGGACGAGGGTTTGGAATGCGGGCACTCCAAACTCCTCGCTTCGAAGCAATCAGGAAGTTAAATTGCGATGCACATTCTTGTCAACGCCGGCAAAGAGATGAGGAAAATATTCCGATGGGTCTCACCTAAAAATTCTCCGTGAACCTCGTTCGAAGCTCCTCGCCTCACTCACTCTACGATGTCACAATGCAGTCCCGTGCAAATCTGCCACATCGATTAAATCCTTTATGCTCTCCAATAACCACTAAACACAACATCACTGACGCCTTCTCCAGGGGCAATCTTCAAGATTCCACTGGCCACGGGTGAGATGAGAATTGAACGTACACTACGAAAAGGCTTCTCGATTCGCAAGATACGAGCACGATGTTTTCTCGCGAGACGGGCCAAGCAACTGAACGAATACTTGGCCCTCTGTCGGACAGCGGTTGGTAATTTCGTGGCAAAAAGACGATCTATGTTCTCTTTTCCTGCTCAAGCTTTAGAGGTGTCGATGACAAATAAATGTAGGGCCAGTCCTTCTATTCCAAGTCTTTAAGAACCGTAATGCGGAAGCTATTTTGAGGGTGGAACAGGTTCCTTTGAATGGCCAAGACTTAACGTCGTAAATGTTAACCACCTTGGCAACGCATGAGTTAAAATACGTGACCGTTCCTATCCAAATCTTTCGCACCATTTTTGGGCATCCTTATGACAGAGAGAAATTTTCTAATCTTACTGAGGAAAGGAAGGAAGCAGTCGATGGAAATTAGTCGAGCTCTCACGAAACTCCTTGATGTAATAAAACCCTTCCGAGTGCTTTAACTTCACTCGGGAATGGCCCAAATAAAATAATGCAATTAACATGAAAGGTTTTTTCTTACTAATGTTTCTTGAAGGGAGTGGAGTAAAAGACAGTTTTATACCCTTTAAATAGAAACTTTATTGCATTTCAACCATCAGTTACATAGCAAGCGATACGTTCAATTCACATCCTCGTTAATCACATAAAATACATGTTCACGGTGTTGGTCGTACTATAAGTTGCCTGGAATCTCCTTCCCAAGTGTGAAAAAATAACCATGTTCAATCCTCGTTCGACGTCCCGGCCTTGTTGACTTGCTCCAGGTACCCACACAAAGCCTGCCAAGAATACACCTGTAAATAGAAGAATGATTACAGTGCTCATAGCGATTGAATGTCAGCCAAATTGCATTTTCCATCATCGGACTATCAATTGAAATCAGAGCTATCCCTAACTCACACCTAATTATCAATGGAAGTCTATTAACTTTGTTTTTCACCTTCTGGATTCATTTTATTTTTATGTGGAAGGATAGCTAAAAATGTCAGGTTTACCTCTTATGAATAATTTTAAACATTAATCATTGTTTCAAATACTTCTTACATTGGAGGGAAATCATCTTACTTACTCAAGTGACTGATTAATATCCTTGCATGATATCAATACCCTCTGCTTGCCAAGTTTCCTTTCCCATTATCCAAGTACTAAGAAGATTTAATCTATCACCAAATAAAATCGGAACCATCTCATATCCATTCATCCAATGGAAAGCTATTGACTATGCTTTTCTCCTTCCGTATTCATTAAATTTTTATGTGGGAGGATAGCTAAAAATGTCAGGTTTACCTCTTATGAATAAAAATTTAAACATTAATCATTGTTTCAAATACTTCTTATAGATGAGGGAAATCATCTTACTTTCTCCTATGAGTGATCAATATCCTAGCGCAAGAACAATACCCCTCTGCTTGCCAAGTTTCCTTTCCCATTATCCACGTACTAAAAAGATTAAATCTATCACAAATAAAATCAGAACTATCTCATATCTATTCATCCAATGGAAAGCTGTTGACTATGCTTTCCACCTTATGGATTCGTTTAATTTTTATGAGGAAGGATAGCTAAAGGTGTCAGGCTTACCTTGAAAAGTAATCCACTAACATATTGAAAAGTGCAATATATAACCTCCACTTCAACGTTTAGCGACGACTACTCTTGGCAGTCCATTGGGTGCAGTGAATAACTCATGTCAGCAGTGGGTAGGTGTCGGAAGAGAGGCATCCTGGAATTGAAATAGAAAGATGTTATTGAAAATCAAGCAGTTATCTGAAAAAAAGAATTTACCTCTAATTCTAATCGCAATGAAAGCTACCTTATTGATTCGTAATTAATTATGGGAGTGAATCCTTGTCTCTTGATCTTCAAGAGTCAAGGAAGAGTGCAAATTACGTTATGAAGTAGAGAAATAACTAGCACCCCAGTATATCTGTGCCTGGTACTATGCCCTGGAAGAGATGTCAAACTAAATGAATACTGGGAAAAAGTCTTTCGCGAGCAATTCTCCGAATTTATAAGCATCGGAAAGCGGAAAAGTAGTAGCAATAACGTAATCAACGATTTATCAAATTTAAAGTTAACATTTTAGGAAAGGATCGTTTAAAGTATCAGTTTTACCTCTTTTGAAAGAGAAGTTGAACAGAAAGCATAGTTTCAAATACTTCCTATCGTGAAGAGAAATCACATTACTTGCTCAAATGAGTAATCAATATCCCTTAATGATAGCAGTGTTCTCTGCTTGCCTAGTTTCCTTTTCCACCATCCAAGCACTAAAAAGATTAAATTTATATCTCAGAAACTAATATTCATCCATTGGAAAACACATTTTTGGATACATTCGTGTGACATCTATGAATAGTATATGTTGGAAGAAACTAATGTTCTAAAAACCTCCTACCTTGAAATTGTGCCCTTTCCAAATGTTCAATTGTGCAATGAACATCCTGGCTTTCTAACCGCAGGTTTCTGTTTGCATAATTGCCTTTCCCATTTCCGAACTAATAAACACTATTTAATTTAATCCTTACACACACAAATTTTGCAAGGTTAATCGATTATCTTTGTCGTTCGACTTATAGATTCATTTCATTTCCATCGTGGAGAATCAATCACAGTGTCACAGGCAATCAAGGGAATTGTTTACAATACCAATGTTTGAAATGCCTCTTACCTTGAAAAGTAATCCACTAACATATTGAAAAGTGCAATATATAACCTCCACTTCAACGTTTAGCGATGACTACTCTTTGCAGTCCATTGGATGAAGTGAATAACTCACGTCAGCAGTGGGAAGGTGTCGGAAGAGAAGCACCCTTGAATGGAAATAGAAAGATGTTATTGAAAATCAAGCAGTTATCTAAAGCAAAGAATTTACCTGTAATTCTAAGGGCAATGACAGCTACCTTATTGCTTTGTAATTAATTATGGCAGTGAATCCTTGTCCCTTTATCTTCAAATGTCAAGGAAGAGTGCAAATTACATTAAGAAGTAGAGAAATAACTAGCACCACAGTATATATGTGCATGATACTATGCTTTGAAAGAGATGTTAAACTAAATGAATACTGGAAAAATTCTTTAGCGAGCAATACTTTTAATATATAATAGCTTCGGAAAGCGGAAAAGTAGAAGCAATAACGTAATCAAGGATTTATCAAATTTTATTTAACATTTTATGATTTCATCTTATTTGATCTCCCGGGTAAACATTTTTCTTGATTCTGATTGGCTGATAGAAAAACCACCGCTGTCAGTGCAGGCACTGTATTAATGAATTTCATGCCAAATGTATCTTGATCCAATCACCGATCGAGTAACCTCAAAATTTCTTTCTTCTTTTTCGTCGACGGCGAGTAATGACGGTTTTCCTCAATTCGGAAGAATAAGCTATCGACTCATTATGAAAATGGTTTTTCTGTGCGGTAAGACTCACGTAGTAGGTAAAAATAATAATAAATACTAGTCTTCATGAAAATTTAATCGTTTACGATGGACCGCAAGTTAATTTCGAAAAATCTAATTGCAATTTTAGATTCCGGCCGGTAACAATGGCGCCTCGAAATACCGCCACGCATTTTGCACTTTCCATGGCGGCCTCGCCGCGTTCACGTCGTTCCCATACCCAGTGACTTATTTTCCCTTTTTTCAAGTGTAATCAACACGATTGAAGACGAAATCATCCTCACGTAAACTATGATGCTACGAGGAAGCGCTTCGACTATAGAAACGGCTTCGGAATCTTAATAAAGTTCGCGTTAAGGCGATCATGTACGAGTTCACATCAACGATACAGCTGAGACAATGATGCATTCGTTCGATGTTGTTTACATCTGGCCTTATTTACCGTGATCAAGATATCCCCCGGACGAGGGTTTGGAATGCGGGCACTCCAAACTCCTCGCTTCGAAGCAATCAGGAAGTTAAATTGCGATGCACATTCTTGTCAACGCCGGCAAAGAGATGAGGAAAATATTCCGATGGGTCTCACCTAAAAATTCTCCGTGAACCTCGTTCGAAGCTCCTCGCCTCACTCACTCTACGATGTCACAATGCAGTCCCGTGCAAATCTGCCACATCGATTAAATCCTTTATGCTCTCCAATAACCACTAAACACAACATCACTGACGCCTTCTCCAGGGGCAATCTTCAAGATTCCACTGGCCACGGGTGAGATGAGAATTGAACGTACACTACGAAAAGGCTTCTCGATTCGCAAGATACGAGCACGATGTTTTCTCGCGAGACGGGCCAAGCAACTGAACGAATACTTGGCCCTCTGTCGGACAGCGGTTGGTAATTTCGTGGCAAAAAGACGATCTATGTTCTCTTTTCCTGCTCAAGCTTTAGAGGTGTCGATGACAAATAAATGTAGGGCCAGTCCTTCTATTCCAAGTCTTTAAGAACCGTAATGCGGAAGCTATTTTGAGGGTGGAACAGGTTCCTTTGAATGGCCAAGACTTAACGTCGTAAATGTTAACCACCTTGGCAACGCATGAGTTAAAATACGTGACCGTTCCTATCCAAATCTTTCGCACCATTTTTGGGCATCCTTATGACAGAGAGAAATTTTCTAATCTTACTGAGGAAAGGAAGGAAGCAGTCGATGGAAATTAGTCGAGCTCTCACGAAACTCCTTGATGTAATAAAACCCTTCCGAGTGCTTTAACTTCACTCGGGAATGGCCCAAATAAAATAATGCAATTAACATGAAAGGTTTTTTCTTACTAATGTTTCTTGAAGGGAGTGGAGTAAAAGACAGTTTTATACCCTTTAAATAGAAACTTTATTGCATTTCAACCATCAGTTACATAGCAAGCGATACGTTCAATTCACATCCTCGTTAATCACATAAAATACATGTTCACGGTGTTGGTCGTACTATAAGTTGCCTGGAATCTCCTTCCCAAGTGTGAAAAAATAACCATGTTCAATCCTCGTTCGACGTCCCGGCCTTGTTGACTTGCTCCAGGTACCCACACAAAGCCTGCCAAGAATACACCTGTAAATAGAAGAATGATTACAGTGCTCATAGCGATTGAATGTCAGCCAAATTGCATTTTCCATCATCGGACTATCAATTGAAATCAGAGCTATCCCTAACTCACACCTAATTATCAATGGAAGTCTATTAACTTTGTTTTTCACCTTCTGGATTCATTTTATTTTTATGTGGAAGGATAGCTAAAAATGTCAGGTTTACCTCTTATGAATAATTTTAAACATTAATCATTGTTTCAAATACTTCTTACATTGGAGGGAAATCATCTTACTTACTCAAGTGACTGATTAATATCCTTGCATGATATCAATACCCTCTGCTTGCCAAGTTTCCTTTCCCATTATCCAAGTACTAAGAAGATTTAATCTATCACCAAATAAAATCGGAACCATCTCATATCCATTCATCCAATGGAAAGCTATTGACTATGCTTTTCTCCTTCCGTATTCATTAAATTTTTATGTGGGAGGATAGCTAAAAATGTCAGGTTTACCTCTTATGAATAAAAATTTAAACATTAATCATTGTTTCAAATACTTCTTATAGATGAGGGAAATCATCTTACTTTCTCCTATGAGTGATCAATATCCTAGCGCAAGAACAATACCCCTCTGCTTGCCAAGTTTCCTTTCCCATTATCCACGTACTAAAAAGATTAAATCTATCACAAATAAAATCAGAACTATCTCATATCTATTCATCCAATGGAAAGCTGTTGACTATGCTTTCCACCTTATGGATTCGTTTAATTTTTATGAGGAAGGATAGCTAAAGGTGTCAGGCTTACCTTGAAAAGTAATCCACTAACATATTGAAAAGTGCAATATATAACCTCCACTTCAACGTTTAGCGACGACTACTCTTGGCAGTCCATTGGGTGCAGTGAATAACTCATGTCAGCAGTGGGTAGGTGTCGGAAGAGAGGCATCCTGGAATTGAAATAGAAAGATGTTATTGAAAATCAAGCAGTTATCTGAAAAAAAGAATTTACCTCTAATTCTAATCGCAATGAAAGCTACCTTATTGATTCGTAATTAATTATGGGAGTGAATCCTTGTCTCTTGATCTTCAAGAGTCAAGGAAGAGTGCAAATTACGTTATGAAGTAGAGAAATAACTAGCACCCCAGTATATCTGTGCCTGGTACTATGCCCTGGAAGAGATGTCAAACTAAATGAATACTGGGAAAAAGTCTTTCGCGAGCAATTCTCCGAATTTATAAGCATCGGAAAGCGGAAAAGTAGTAGCAATAACGTAATCAACGATTTATCAAATTTAAAGTTAACATTTTAGGAAAGGATCGTTTAAAGTATCAGTTTTACCTCTTTTGAAAGAGAAGTTGAACAGAAAGCATAGTTTCAAATACTTCCTATCGTGAAGAGAAATCACATTACTTGCTCAAATGAGTAATCAATATCCCTTAATGATAGCAGTGTTCTCTGCTTGCCTAGTTTCCTTTTCCACCATCCAAGCACTAAAAAGATTAAATTTATATCTCAGAAACTAATATTCATCCATTGGAAAAAACATTTTTGGATACATTCGTGTGACATCTATGAATAGTATATGTTGGAAGAAACTAATGTTCTAAAAACCTCCTACCTTGAAATTGTGCCCTTTCCAAATGTTCAATTGTGCAATGAACATCCTGGCTTTCTAACCGCAGGTTTCTGTTTGCATAATTGCCTTTCCCATTTCCGAACTAATAAACACTATTTAATTTAATCCTTACACACACAAATTTTGCAAGGTTAATCGATTATCTTTGTCGTTCGACTTATAGATTCATTTCATTTCCATCGTGGAGAATCAATCACAGTGTCACAGGCAATCAAGGGAATTGTTTACAATACCAATGTTTGAAATGCCTCTTACCTTGAAAAGTAATCCACTAACATATTGAAAAGTGCAATATATAACCTCCACTTCAACGTTTAGCGATGACTACTCTTTGCAGTCCATTGGATGAAGTGAATAACTCACGTCAGCAGTGGGAAGGTGTCGGAAGAGAAGCACCCTTGAATGGAAATAGAAAGATGTTATTGAAAATCAAGCAGTTATCTAAAGCAAAGAATTTACCTGTAATTCTAAGGGCAATGACAGCTACCTTATTGCTTTGTAATTAATTATGGCAGTGAATCCTTGTCCCTTTATCTTCAAATGTCAAGGAAGAGTGCAAATTACATTAAGAAGTAGAGAAATAACTAGCACCACAGTATATATGTGCATGATACTATGCTTTGAAAGAGATGTTAAACTAAATGAATACTGGAAAAATTCTTTAGCGAGCAATACTTTTAATATATAATAGCTTCGGAAAGCGGAAAAGTAGAAGCAATAACGTAATCAAGGATTTATCAAATTTTATTTAACATTTTATGATTTCATCTTATTTGATCTCCCGGGTAAACATTTTTCTTGATTCTGATTGGCTGATAGAAAAACCACCGCTGTCAGTGCAGGCACTGTATTAATGAATTTCATGCCAAATGTATCTTGATCCAATCACCGATCGAGTAACCTCAAAATTTCTTTCTTCTTTTTCGTCGACGGCGAGTAATGACGGTTTTCCTCAATTCGGAAGAATAAGCTATCGACTCATTATGAAAATGGTTTTTTTGTGCGGTAAGACTCACGTAGTAGGTAAAAATCATAATAAATACTAGTCTTCATGAAAATTTAATCGTTTACGATGGACCGCAAGTTAATTTCGAAAAATCTAATTGCAATTTTAGATTCCGGCCGGTAACAATGGCGCCTCGAAATACCGCCACGCATTTTGCACTTTCCATGGCGGCCTCGCCGCGTTCACGTCGTTCCCATACCCAGTGACTTATTTTCCCTTTTTTCAAGTGTAATCAACACGATTGAAGACGAAATCATCCTCACGTAAACTATGATGCTACGAGGAAGCGCTTCGACTATAGAAACGGCTTCGGAATCTTAATAAAGTTCGCGTTAAGGCGATCATGTACGAGTTCACATCAACGATACAGCTGAGACAATGAAGCATTCGTTCGATGTTGTTTACATCTGGCCTTATTTACCGTGATCAAGATATCCCCCGGACGAGGGTTTGGAATGCGGGCACTCCAAACTCCTCGCTTCGAAGCAATCAGGAAGTTAAATTGCGATGCACATTCTTGTCAACGCCGGCAAAGAGATGAGGAAAATATTCCGATGGGTCTCACCTAAAAATTCTCCGTGAACCTCGTTCGAAGCTCCTCGCCTCACTCACTCTACGATGTCACAATGCAGTCCCGTGCAAATCTGCCACATCGATTAAATCCTTTATGCTCTCCAATAACCACTAAACACAACATCACTGACGCCTTCTCCAGGGGCAATCTTCAAGATTCCACTGGCCACGGGTGAGATGAGAATTGAACGTACACTACGAAAAGGCTTCTCGATTCGCAAGATACGAGCACGATGTTTTCTCGCGAGACGGGCCAAGCAACTGAACGAATACTTGGCCCTCTGTCGGACAGCGGTTGGTAATTTCGTGGCAAAAAGACGATCTATGTTCTCTTTTCCTGCTCAAGCTTTAGAGGTGTCGATGACAAATAAATGTAGGGCCAGTCCTTCTATTCCAAGTCTTTAAGAACCGTAATGCGGAAGCTATTTTGAGGGTGGAACAGGTTCCTTTGAATGGCCAAGACTTAACGTCGTAAATGTTAACCACCTTGGCAACGCATGAGTTAAAATACGTGACCGTTCCTATCCAAATCTTTCGCACCATTTTTGGGCATCCTTATGACAGAGAGAAATTTTCTAATCTTACTGAGGAAAGGAAGGAAGCAGTCGATGGAAATTAGTCGAGCTCTCACGAAACTCCTTGATGTAATAAAACCCTTCCGAGTGCTTTAACTTCACTCGGGAATGGCCCAAATAAAATAATGCAATTAACATGAAAGGTTTTTTCTTACTAATGTTTCTTGAAGGGAGTGGAGTAAAAGACAGTTTTATACCCTTTAAATAGAAACTTTATTGCATTTCAACCATCAGTTACATAGCAAGCGATACGTTCAATTCACATCCTCGTTAATCACATAAAATACATGTTCACGGTGTTGGTCGTACTATAAGTTGCCTGGAATCTCCTTCCCAAGTGTGAAAAAATAACCATGTTCAATCCTCGTTCGACGTCCCGGCCTTGTTGACTTGCTCCAGGTACCCACACAAAGCCTGCCAAGAATACACCTGTAAATAGAAGAATGATTACAGTGCTCATAGCGATTGAATGTCAGCCAAATTGCATTTTCCATCATCGGACTATCAATTGAAATCAGAGCTATCCCTAACTCACACCTAATTATCAATGGAAGTCTATTAACTTTGTTTTTCACCTTCTGGATTCATTTTATTTTTATGTGGAAGGATAGCTAAAAATGTCAGGTTTACCTCTTATGAATAATTTTAAACATTAATCATTGTTTCAAATACTTCTTACATTGGAGGGAAATCATCTTACTTACTCAAGTGACTGATTAATATCCTTGCATGATATCAATACCCTCTGCTTGCCAAGTTTCCTTTCCCATTATCCAAGTACTAAGAAGATTTAATCTATCACCAAATAAAATCGGAACCATCTCATATCCATTCATCCAATGGAAAGCTATTGACTATGCTTTTCTCCTTCCGTATTCATTAAATTTTTATGTGGGAGGATAGCTAAAAATGTCAGGTTTACCTCTTATGAATAAAAATTTAAACATTAATCATTGTTTCAAATACTTCTTATAGATGAGGGAAATCATCTTACTTTCTCCTATGAGTGATCAATATCCTAGCGCAAGAACAATACCCCTCTGCTTGCCAAGTTTCCTTTCCCATTATCCACGTACTAAAAAGATTAAATCTATCACAAATAAAATCAGAACTATCTCATATCTATTCATCCAATGGAAAGCTGTTGACTATGCTTTCCACCTTATGGATTCGTTTAATTTTTATGAGGAAGGATAGCTAAAGGTGTCAGGCTTACCTTGAAAAGTAATCCACTAACATATTGAAAAGTGCAATATATAACCTCCACTTCAACGTTTAGCGACGACTACTCTTGGCAGTCCATTGGGTGCAGTGAATAACTCATGTCAGCAGTGGGTAGGTGTCGGAAGAGAAGCATCCTGGAATTGAAATAGAAAGATGTTATTGAAAATCAAGCAGTTATCTGAAAAAAAGAATTTACCTCTAATTCTAATCGCAATGAAAGCTACCTTATTGATTCGTAATTAATTATGGCAGTGAATCCTTGTCTCTTGATCTTCAAGAGTCAAGGAAGAGTGCAAATTACGTTATGAAGTAGAGAAATAACTAGCACCCCAGTATATCTGTGCCTGGTACTATGCCCTGGAAGAGATGTCAAACTAAATGAATACTGGGAAAAAGTCTTTCGCGAGCAATTCTCCGAATTTATAAGCATCGGAAAGCGGAAAAGTAGTAGCAATAACGTAATCAACGATTTATCAAATTTAAAGTTAACATTTTAGGAAAGGATCGTTTAAAGTATCAGTTTTACCTCTTTTGAAAGAGAAGTTGAACAGAAAGCATAGTTTCAAATACTTCCTATCGTGAAGAGAAATCACATTACTTGCTCAAATGAGTAATCAATATCCCTTAATGATAGCAGTGTTCTCTGCTTGCCTGGTTTCCTTTTCCACCATCCAAGCACTAAAAAGATTAAATTTATATCTCAGAAACTAATATTCATCCATTGGAAAACACATTTTTGGATACATTCGTGTGACATCTATGAATAGTATATGTTGGAAGAAACTAATGTTCTAAAAACCTCCTACCTTGAAATTGTGCCCTTTCCAAATGTTCAATTGTGCAATGAACATCCTGGCTTTCTAACCGCAGGTTTCTGTTTGCATAATTGCCTTTCCCATTTCCGAACTAATAAACACTATTTAATTTAATCCTTACACACACAAATTTTGCAAGGTTAATCGATTATCTTTGTCGTTCGACTTATAGATTCATTTCATTTCCATCGTGGAGAATCAATCACAGTGTCACAGGCAATCAAGGGAATTGTTTACAATACCAATGTTTGAAATGCCTCTTACCTTGAAAAGTAATCCACTAACATATTGAAAAGTGCAATATATAACCTCCACTTCAACGTTTAGCGATGACTACTCTTTGCAGTCCATTGGATGAAGTGAATAACTCACGTCAGCAGTGGGAAGGTGTCGGAAGAGAAGCACCCTTGAATGGAAATAGAAAGATGTTATTGAAAATCAAGCAGTTATCTAAAGCAAAGAATTTACCTGTAATTCTAAGGGCAATGACAGCTACCTTATTGCTTTGTAATTAATTATGGCAGTGAATCCTTGTCCCTTTATCTTCAAATGTCAAGGAAGAGTGCAAATTACATTAAGAAGTAGAGAAATAACTAGCACCACAGTATATATGTGCATGATACTATGCTTTGAAAGAGATGTTAAACTAAATGAATACTGGAAAAATTCTTTAGCGAGCAATACTTTTAATATATAATAGCTTCGGAAAGCGGAAAAGTAGAAGCAATAACGTAATCAAGGATTTATCAAATTTTATTTAACATTTTATGATTTCATCTTATTTGATCTCCCGGGTAAACATTTTTCTTGATTCTGATTGGCTGATAGAAAAACCACCGCTGTCAGTGCAGGCACTGTATTAATGAATTTCATGCCAAATGTATCTTGATCCAATCACCGATCGAGTAACCTCAAAATTTCTTTCTTCTTTTTCGTCGACGGCGAGTAATGACGGTTTTCCTCAATTCGGAAGAATAAGCTATCGACTCATTATGAAAATGGTTTTTTTGTGCGGTAAGACTCACGTAGTAGGTAAAAATCATAATAAATACTAGTCTTCATGAAAATTTAATCGTTTACGATGGACCGCAAGTTAATTTCGAAAAATCTAATTGCAATTTTAGATTCCCGCCGGTAACAATGGCGCCTCGAAATACCGCCACGCATTTTGCACTTTCCATGGCGGCCTCGCCGCGTTCACGTCGTTCCCATACCCAGTGACTTATTTTCCCTTTTTTCAAGTGTAATCAACACGATTGAAGACGAAATCATCCTCACGTAAACTATGATGCTACGAGGAAGCGCTTCGACTATAGAAACGGCTTCGGAATCTTAATAAAGTTCGCGTTAAGGCGATCATGTACGAGTTCACATCAACGATACAGCTGAGACAATGAAGCATTCGTTCGATGTTGTTTACATCTGGTCTTATTTACCGTGATCAAGATATCCCCCGGACGAGGGTTTGGAATGCGGGCACTCCAAACTCCTCGCTTCGAAGCAATCAGGAAGTTAAATTGCGATGCACATTCTTGTCAACGCCGGCAAAGAGATGAGGAAAATATTCCGATGGGTCTCACCCAAAAATTCTCCGTGAACCTCGTTCGAAGCTCCTCGCCTCACTCACTCCACGATGTCACAATGCAGTCCCGTGCAAATCTGCCACATCGATTAAATCCTTTATGCTCTCCAATAACCACTAAACACAACATCACTGACGCCTTCTCCAGGGGCAATCTTCAAGATTCCACTGGCCACGGGTGAGATGAGAATTGAACGTACACTACGAAAAGGCTTCTCGATTCGCAAGATACGAGCACGATGTTTTCTCGCGAGACGGGCCAAGCAACTGAACGAATACTTGGCCCTCTGTCGGACAGCGGTTGGTAATTTCGTGGCAAAAAGACGATCTATGTTCTCTTTTCCTGCTCAAGCTTTAGAGGTGTCGATGACAAATAAATGTAGGGCCAGTCCTTCTATTCCAAGTCTTTAAGAACCGTAATGCGGAAGCTATTTTGAGGGTGGAACAGGTTCCTTTGAATGGCCAAGACTTAACGTCGTAAATGTTAACCACCTTGGCAACGCATGAGTTAAAATACGTGACCGTTCCTATCCAAATCTTTCGCACCATTTTTGGGCATCCTTATGACAGAGAGAAATTTTCTAATCTTACTGAGGAAAGGAAGGAAGCAGTCGATGGAAATTAGTCGAGCTCTCACGAAACTCCTTGATGTAATAAAACCCTTCCGAGTGCTTTAACTTCACTCGGGAATGGCCCAAATAAAATAATGCAATTAACATGAAAGGTTTTTTCTTACTAATGTTTCTTGAAGGGAGTGGAGTAAAAGACAGTTTTATACCCTTTAAATAGAAACTTTATTGCATTTCAACCATCAGTTACATAGCAAGCGATACGTTCAATTCACATCCTCGTTAATCACATAAAATACATGTTCACGGTGTTGGTCGTACTATAAGTTGCCTGGAATCTCCTTCCCAAGTGTGAAAAAATAACCATGTTCAATCCTCGTTCGACGTCCCGGCCTTGTTGACTTGCTCCAGGTACCCACACAAAGCCTGCCAAGAATACACCTGTAAATAGAAGAATGATTACAGTGCTCATAGCGATTGAATGTCAGCCAAATTGCATTTTCCATCATCGGACTATCAATTGAAATCAGAGCTATCCCTAACTCACACCTAATTATCAATGGAAGTCTATTAACTTTGTTTTTCACCTTCTGGATTCATTTTATTTTTATGTGGAAGGATAGCTAAAAATGTCAGGTTTACCTCTTATGAATAATTTTAAACATTAATCATTGTTTCAAATACTTCTTACATTGGAGGGAAATCATCTTACTTACTCAAGTGACTGATTAATATCCTTGCATGATATCAATACCCTCTGCTTGCCAAGTTTCCTTTCCCATTATCCAAGTACTAAGAAGATTTAATCTATCACCAAATAAAATCGGAACCATCTCATATCCATTCATCCAATGGAAAGCTATTGACTATGCTTTTCTCCTTCCGTATTCATTAAATTTTTATGTGGGAGGATAGCTAAAAATGTCAGGTTTACCTCTTATGAATAAAAATTTAAACATTAATCATTGTTTCAAATACTTCTTATAGATGAGGGAAATCATCTTACTTTCTCCTATGAGTGATCAATATCCTAGCGCAAGAACAATACCCCTCTGCTTGCCAAGTTTCCTTTCCCATTATCCACGTACTAAAAAGATTAAATCTATCACAAATAAAATCAGAACTATCTCATATCTATTCATCCAATGGAAAGCTGTTGACTATGCTTTCCACCTTATGGATTCGTTTAATTTTTATGAGGAAGGATAGCTAAAGGTGTCAGGCTTACCTTGAAAAGTAATCCACTAACATATTGAAAAGTGCAATATATAACCTCCACTTCAACGTTTAGCGACGACTACTCTTGGCAGTCCATTGGGTGCAGTGAATAACTCATGTCAGCAGTGGGTAGGTGTCGGAAGAGAAGCATCCTGGAATTGAAATAGAAAGATGTTATTGAAAATCAAGCAGTTATCTGAAAAAAAGAATTTACCTCTAATTCTAATCGCAATGAAAGCTACCTTATTGATTCGTAATTAATTATGGCAGTGAATCCTTGTCTCTTGATCTTCAAGAGTCAAGGAAGAGTGCAAATTACGTTATGAAGTAGAGAAATAACTAGCACCCCAGTATATCTGTGCCTGGTACTATGCCCTGGAAGAGATGTCAAACTAAATGAATACTGGGAAAAAGTCTTTCGCGAGCAATTCTTCGAATTTATAAGCATCGGAAAGCGGAAAAGTAGTAGCAATAACGTAATCAACGATTTATCAAATTTAAAGTTAACATTTTAGGAAAGGATCGTTTAAAGTATCAGTTTTACCTCTTTTGAAAGAGAAGTTGAACAGAAAGCATAGTTTCAAATACTTCCTATCGTGAAGAGAAATCACATTACTTGCTCAAATGAGTAATCAATATCCCTTAATGATAGCAGTGTTCTCTGCTTGCCTGGTTTCCTTTTCCACCATCCAAGCACTAAAAAGATTAAATTTATATCTCAGAAACTAATATTCATCCATTGGAAAACACATTTTTGGATACATTCGTGTGACATCTATGAATAGTATATGTTGGAAGAAACTAATGTTCTAAAAACCTCCTACCTTGAAATTGTGCCCTTTCCAAATGTTCAATTGTGCAATGAACATCCTGGCTTTCTAACCGCAGGTTTCTGTTTGCATAATTGCCTTTCCCATTTCCGAACTAATAAACACTATTTAATTTAATCCTTACACACACAAATTTTGCAAGGTTAATCGATTATCTTTGTCGTTCGACTTATAGATTCATTTCATTTCCATCGTGGAGAATCAATCACAGTGTCACAGGCAATCAAGGGAATTGTTTACAATACCAATGTTTGAAATGCCTCTTACCTTGAAAAGTAATCCACTAACATATTGAAAAGTGCAATATATAACCTCCACTTCAACGTTTAGCGATGACTACTCTTTGCAGTCCATTGGATGAAGTGAATAACTCACGTCAGCAGTGGGAAGGTGTCGGAAGAGAAGCACCCTTGAATGGAAATAGAAAGATGTTATTGAAAATCAAGCAGTTATCTAAAGCAAAGAATTTACCTGTAATTCTAAGGGCAATGACAGCTACCTTATTGCTTTGTAATTAATTATGGCAGTGAATCCTTGTCCCTTTATCTTCAAATGTCAAGGAAGAGTGCAAATTACATTAAGAAGTAGAGAAATAACTAGCACCACAGTATATATGTGCATGATACTATGCTTTGAAAGAGATGTTAAACTAAATGAATACTGGAAAAATTCTTTAGCGAGCAATACTTTTAATATATAATAGCTTCGGAAGGCGGAAAAGTAGAAGCAATAACGTAATCAAGGATTTATCAAATTTTATTTAACATTTTATGATTTCATCTTATTTGATCTCCCGGGTAAACATTTTTCTTGATTCTGATTGGCTGATAGAAAAACCACCGCTGTCAGTGCAGGCACTGTATTAATGAATTTCATGCCAAATGTATCTTGATCCAATCACCGATCGAGTAACCTCAAAATTTCTTTCTTCTTTTTCGTCGACGGCGAGTAATGACGGTTTTCCTCAATTCGGAAGAATAAGCTATCGACTCATTATGAAAATGGTTTTTTTGTGCGGTAAGACTCACGTAGTAGGTAAAAATCATAATAAATACTAGTCTTCATGAAAATTTAATCGTTTACGATGGACCGCAAGTTAATTTCGAAAAATCTAATTGCAATTTTAGATTCCCGCCGGTAACAATGGCGCCTCGAAATACCGCCACGCATTTTGCACTTTCCATGGCGGCCTCGCCGCGTTCACGTCGTTCCCATACCCAGTGACTTATTTTCCCTTTTTTCAAGTGTAATCAACACGATTGAAGACGAAATCATCCTCACGTAAACTATGATGCTACGAGGAAGCGCTTCGACTATAGAAACGGCTTCGGAATCTTAATAAAGTTCGCGTTAAGGCGATCATGTACGAGTTCACATCAACGATACAGCTGAGACAATGAAGCATTCGTTCGATGTTGTTTACATCTGGTCTTATTTACCGTGATCAAGATATCCCCCGGACGAGGGTTTGGAATGCGGGCACTCCAAACTCCTCGCTTCGAAGCAATCAGGAAGTTAAATTGCGATGCACATTCTTGTCAACGCCGGCAAAGAGATGAGGAAAATATTCCGATGGGTCTCACCTAAAAATTCTCCGTGAACCTCGTTCGAAGCTCCTCGCCTCACTCACTCCACGATGTCACAATGCAGTCCCG
This sequence comes from Pantala flavescens, assembly GCA_020796165.1. NCBI lineage: Eukaryota > Metazoa > Arthropoda > Insecta > Odonata > Libellulidae > Pantala > Pantala flavescens. The sequence continues at coordinate 49,770,632 of CM036881.1, forward strand.
TGCAAATCTGCCACATCGATTAAATCCTTTATGCTCTCCAATAACCACTAAACACAACATCACTGACGCCTTCTCCAGGGGCAATCTTCAAGATTCCACTGGCCACGGGTGAGATGAGAATTGAACGTACACTACGAAAAGGCTTCTCGATTCGCAAGATACGAGCACGATGTTTTCTCGCGAGACGGGCCAAGCAACTGAACGAATACTTGGCCCTCTGTCGGACAGCGGTTGGTAATTTCGTGGCAAAAAGACGATCTATGTTCTCTTTTCCTGCTCAAGCTTTAGAGGTGTCGATGACAAATAAATGTAGGGCCAGTCCTTCTATTCCAAGTCTTTAAGAACCGTAATGCGGAAGCTATTTTGAGGGTGGAACAGGTTCCTTTGAATGGCCAAGACTTAACGTCGTAAATGTTAACCACCTTGGCAACGCATGAGTTAAAATACGTGACCGTTCCTATCCAAATCTTTCGCACCATTTTTGGGCATCCTTATGACAGAGAGAAATTTTCTAATCTTACTGAGGAAAGGAAGGAAGCAGTCGATGGAAATTAGTCGAGCTCTCACGAAACTCCTTGATGTAATAAAACCCTTCCGAGTGCTTTAACTTCACTCGGGAATGGCCCAAATAAAATAATGCAATTAACATGAAAGGTTTTTTCTTACTAATGTTTCTTGAAGGGAGTGGAGTAAAAGACAGTTTTATACCCTTTAAATAGAAACTTTATTGCATTTCAACCATCAGTAACATAGCAAGCGATACGCTCAATTCACATCCTCGTTAATCACATAAAATACATGTTCACGGTGTTGGTCGTACTATAAGTTGCCTGGAATCTCCTTCCCAAGTGTGAAAAAATAACCATGTTCAATCCTCGTTCGACGTCCCGGCCTTGTTGACTTGCTCCAGGTACCCACACAAAGCCTGCCAAGAATACACCTGTAAATAGAAGAATGATTACAGTGCTCATAGCGATTGAATGTCAGCCAAATTGCATTTTCCATCATCGGACTATCAATTGAAATCAGAGCTATCCCTAACTCACACCTAATTATCAATGGAAGTCTATTAACTTTGTTTTTCACCTTCTGGATTCATTTTATTTTTATGTGGAAGGATAGCTAAAAATGTCAGGTTTACCTCTTATGAATAATTTTAAACATTAATCATTGTTTCAAATACTTCTTACATTGGAGGGAAATCATCTTACTTACTCAAGTGACTGATTAATATCCTTGCATGATATCAATACCCTCTGCTTGCCAAGTTTCCTTTCCCATTATCCAAGTACTAAGAAGATTTAATCTATCACCAAATAAAATCGGAACCATCTCATATCCATTCATCCAATGGAAAGTTATTGACTATGCTTTTCTCCTTCCGTATTCATTAAATTTTTATGTGGGAGGATAGCTAAAAATGTCAGGTTTACCTCTTATGAATAAAAATTTAAACATTAATCATTGTTTCAAATACTTCTTATAGATGAGGGAAATCATCTTACTTTCTCCTATGAGTGATCAATATCCTAGCGCAAGAACAATACCCTCTGCTTGCCAAGTTTCCTTTCCCATTATCCACGTACTAAAAAGATTAAATCTATCACAAATAAAATCAGAACTATCTCATATCTATTCATCCAATGGAAAGCTGTTGACTATGCTTTCCACCTTATGGATTCGTTTAATTTTTATGAGGAAGGATAGCTAAAGGTGTCAGGCTTACCTTGAAAAGTAATCCACTAACATATTGAAAAGTGCAATATATAACCTCCACTTCAACGTTTAGCGACGACTACTCTTGGCAGTCCATTGGGTGCAGTGAATAACTCATGTCAGCAGTGGGTAGGTGTCGGAAGAGAAGCATCCTGGAATTGAAATAGAAAGATGTTATTGAAAATCAAGCAGTTATCTGAAAAAAAGAATTTACCTCTAATTCTAATCGCAATGAAAGCTACCTTATTGATTCGTAATTAATTATGGCAGTGAATCCTTGTCTCTTGATCTTCAAGAGTCAAGGAAGAGTGCAAATTACGTTATGAAGTAGAGAAATAACTAGCACCCCAGTATATCTGTGCCTGGTACTATGCCCTGGAAGAGATGTCAAACTAAATGAATACTGGGAAAAAGTCTTTCGCGAGCAATTCTCCGAATTTATAAGCATCGGAAAGCGGAAAAGTAGTAGCAATAACGTAATCAACGATTTATCAAATTTAAAGTTAACATTTTAGGAAAGGATCGTTTAAAGTATCAGTTTTACCTCTTTTGAAAGAGAAGTTGAACAGAAAGCATAGTTTCAAATACTTCCTATCGTGAAGAGAAATCACATTACTTGCTCAAATGAGTAATCAATATCCCTTAATGATAGCAGTGTTCTCTGCTTGCCTAGTTTCCTTTTCCACCATCCAAGCACTAAAAAGATTAAATTTATATCTCAGAAACTAATATTCATCCATTGGAAAACACATTTTTGGATACATTCGTGTGACATCTATGAATAGTATATGTTGGAAGAAACTAATGTTCTAAAAACCTCCTACCTTGAAATTGTGCCCTTTCCAAATGTTCAATTGTGCAATGAACATCCTGGCTTTCTAACCGCAGGTTTCTGTTTGCATAATTGCCTTTCCCATTTCCGAACTAATAAACACTATTTAATTTAATCCTTACACACACAAATTTTGCAAGGTTAATCGATTATCTTTGTCGTTCGACTTATAGATTCATTTCATTTCCATCGTGGAGAATCAATCACAGTGTCACAGGCAATCAAGGGAATTGTTTACAATACCAATGTTTGAAATGCCTCTTACCTTGAAAAGTAATCCACTAACATATTGAAAAGTGCAATATATAACCTCCACTTCAACGTTTAGCGATGACTACTCTTTGCAGTCCATTGGATGAAGTGAATAACTCACGTCAGCAGTGGGAAGGTGTCGGAAGAGAAGCACCCTTGAATGGAAATAGAAAGATGTTATTGAAAATCAAGCAGTTATCTAAAGCAAAGAATTTACCTCTAATTCTAAGGGCAATGACAGCTACCTTATTGCTTTGTAATTAATTATGGCAGTGAATCCTTGTCCCTTTATCTTCAAATGTCAAGGAAGAGTGCAAATTACATTAAGAAGTAGAGAAATAACTAGCACCACAGTATATATGTGCATGATACTATGCTTTGAAAGAGATGTTAAACTAAATGAATACTGGAAAAATTCTTTAGCGAGCAATACTTTTAATATATAATAGCTTCGGAAAGCGGAAAAGTAGAAGCAATAACGTAATCAAGGATTTATCAAATTTTATTTAACATTTTATGATTTCATCTTATTTGATCTCCCGGGTAAACATTTTTCTTGATTCTGATTGGCTGATAGAAAAACCACCGCTGTCAGTGCAGGCACTGTATTAATGAATTTCATGCCAAATGTATCTTGATCCAATCACCGATCGAGTAACCTCAAAATTTCTTTCTTCTTTTTCGTCGACGGCGAGTAATGACGGTTTTCCTCAATTCGGAAGAATAAGCTATCGACTCATTATGAAAATGTTTTTTTTGTGCGGTAAGACTCACGTAGTAGGTAAAAATCATAATAAATACTAGTCTTCATGAAAATTTAATCGTTTACGATGGACCGCAAGTTAATTTCGAAAAATCTAATTGCAATTTTAGATTCCCGCCGGTAACAATGGCGCCTCGAAATACCGCCACGCATTTTGCACTTTCCATGGCGGCCTCGCCGCGTTCACGTCGTTCCCATACCCAGTGACTTATTTTCCCTTTTTTCAAGTGTAATCAACACGATTGAAGACGAAATCATCCTCACGTAAACTATGATGCTACGAGGAAGCGCTTCGACTATAGAAACGGCTTCGGAATCTTAATAAAGTTCGCGTTAAGGCGATCATGTACGAGTTCACATCAACGATACAGCTGAGACAATGAAGCATTCGTTCGATGTTGTTTACATCTGGTCTTATTTACCGTGATCAAGATATCCCCCGGACGAGGGTTTGGAATGCGGGCACTCCAAACTCCTCGCTTCGAAGCAATCAGGAAGTTAAATTGCGATGCACATTCTTGTCAACGCCGGCAAAGAGATGAGGAAAATATTCCGATGGGTCTCACCCAAAAATTCTCCGTGAACCTCGTTCGAAGCTCCTCGCCTCACTCACTCCACGATGTCACAATGCAGTCCCGTGCAAATCTGCCACATCGATTAAATCCTTTATGCTCTCCAATAACCACTAAACACAACATCACTGACGCCTTCTCCAGGGGCAATCTTCAAGATTCCACTGGCCACGGGTGAGATGAGAATTGAACGTACACTACGAAAAGGCTTCTCGATTCGCAAGATACGAGCACGATGTTTTCTCGCGAGACGGGCCAAGCAACTGAACGAATACTTGGCCCTCTGTCGGACAGCGGTTGGTAATTTCGTGGCAAAAAGACGATCTATGTTCTCTTTTCCTGCTCAAGCTTTAGAGGTGTCGATGACAAATAAATGTAGGGCCAGTCCTTCTATTCCAAGTCTTTAAGAACCGTAATGCGGAAGCTATTTTGAGGGTGGAACAGGTTCCTTTGAATGGCCAAGACTTAACGTCGTAAATGTTAACCACCTTGGCAACGCATGAGTTAAAATACGTGACCGTTCCTATCCAAATCTTTCGCACCATTTTTGGGCATCCTTATGACAGAGAGAAATTTTCTAATCTTACTGAGGAAAGGAAGGAAGCAGTCGATGGAAATTAGTCGAGCTCTCACGAAACTCCTTGATGTAATAAAACCCTTCCGAGTGCTTTAACTTCACTCGGGAATGGCCCAAATAAAATAATGTAATTAACATGAAAGGTTTTTTCTTACTAATGTTTCTTGAAGGGAGTGGAGTAAAAGACAGTTTTATACCCTTTAAATAGAAACTTTATTGCATTTCTACCATCAGTTACATAGCAAGCGATACGTTCAATTCACATCCTCGTTAATCACATAAAATACATGTTCACGGTGTTGGTCGTACTATAAGTTGCCTGGAATCTCCTTCCCAAGTGTGAAAAAATAACCATGTTCAATCCTCGTTCGACGTCCCGGCCTTGTTGACTTGCTCCAGGTACCCACACAAAGCCTGACAAGAATACACCTGTAAATAGAAGAATGATTACAGTGCTCATAGCGATTGAATGTCAGCCAAATTGCATTTTCCATCATCGGACTATCAATTGAAATCAGAGCTATCCCTAACTCACACCTAATTATCAATGGAAGTCTATTAACTTTGTTTTTCACCTTCTGGATTCATTTTATTTTTATGTGGAAGGATAGCTAAAAATGTCAGGTTTACCTCTTATGAATAATTTTAAACATTAATCATTGTTTCAAATACTTCTTACATTGGAGGGAAATCATCTTACTTACTCAAGTGACTGATTAATATCCTTGCATGATATCAATACCCTCTGCTTGCCAAGTTTCCTTTCCCATTATCCAAGTACTAAGAAGATTTAATCTATCACCAAATAAAATCGGAACCATCTCATATCCATTCATCCAATGGAAAGCTATTGACTATGCTTTTCTCCTTCCGTATTCATTAAATTTTTATGTGGGAGGATAGCTAAAAATGTCAGGTTTACCTCTTATGAATAAAAATTTAAACATTAATCATTGTTTCAAATACTTCTTATAGATGAGGGAAATCATCTTACTTTCTCCTATGAGTGATCAATATCCTAGCGCAAGAACAATACCCTCTGCTTGCCAAGTTTCCTTTCCCATTATCCACGTACTAAAAAGATTAAATCTATCACAAATAAAATCAGAACTATCTCATATCTATTCATCCAATGGAAAGCTGTTGACTATGCTTTCCACCTTATGGATTCGTTTAATTTTTATGAGGAAGGATAGCTAAAGGTGTCAGGCTTACCTTGAAAAGTAATCCACTAACATATTGAAAAGTGCAATATATAACCTCCACTTCAACGTTTAGCGACGACTACTCTTGGCAGTCCATTGGGTGCAGTGAATAACTCATGTCAGCAGTGGGTAGGTGTCGGAAGAGAAGCATCCTGGAATTGAAATAGAAAGATGTTATTGAAAATCAAGCAGTTATCTGAAAAAAAGAATTTACCTCTAATTCTAATCGCAATGAAAGCTACCTTATTGATTCGTAATTAATTATGGCAGTGAATCCTTGTCTCTTGATCTTCAAGAGTCAAGGAAGAGTGCAAATTACGTTATGAAGTAGAGAAATAACTAGCACCCCAGTATATCTGTGCCTGGTACTATGCCCTGGAAGAGATGTCAAACTAAATGAATACTGGGAAAAAGTCTTTCGCGAGCAATTCTCCGAATTTATAAGCATCGGAAAGCGGAAAAGTAGTAGCAATAACGTAATCAACGATTTATCAAATTTAAAGTTAACATTTTAGGAAAGGATCGTTTAAAGTATCAGTTTTACCTCTTTTGAAAGAGAAGTTGAACAGAAAGCATAGTTTCAAATACTTCCTATCGTGAAGAGAAATCACATTACTTGCTCAAATGAGTAATCAATATCCCTTAATGATAGCAGTGTTCTCTGCTTGCCTAGTTTCCTTTTCCACCATCCAAGCACTAAAAAGATTAAATTTATATCTCAGAAACTAATATTCATCCATTGGAAAACACATTTTTGGATACATTCGTGTGACATCTATGAATAGTATATGTTGGAAGAAACTAATGTTCTAAAAACCTCCTACCTTGAAATTGTGCCCTTTCCAAATGTTCAATTGTGCAATGAACATCCTGGCTTTCTAACCGCAGGTTTCTGTTTGCATAATTGCCTTTCCCATTTCCGAACTAATAAACACTATTTAATTTAATCCTTACACACACAAATTTTGCAAGGTTAATCGATTATCTTTGTCGTTCGACTTATAGATTCATTTCATTTCCATCGTGGAGAATCAATCACAGTGTCACAGGCAATCAAGGGAATTGTTTACAATACCAATGTTTGAAATGCCTCTTACCTTGAAAAGTAATCCACTAACATATTGAAAAGTGCAATATATAACCTCCACTTCAACGTTTAGCGATGACTACTCTTTGCAGTCCATTGGATGAAGTGAATAACTCACGTCAGCAGTGGGAAGGTGTCGGAAGAGAAGCACCCTTGAATGGAAATAGAAAGATGTTATTGAAAATCAAGCAGTTATCTAAAGCAAAGAATTTACCTCTAATTCTAAGGGCAATGACAGCTACCTTATTGCTTTGTAATTAATTATGGCAGTGAATCCTTGTCCCTTTATCTTCAAATGTCAAGGAAGAGTGCAAATTACATTAAGAAGTAGAGAAATAACTAGCACCACAGTATATATGTGCATGATACTATGCTTTGAAAGAGATGTTAAACTAAATGAATACTGGAAAAATTCTTTAGCGAGCAATACTTTTAATATATAATAGCTTCGGAAAGCGGAAAAGTAGAAGCAATAACGTAATCAAGGATTTATCAAATTTTATTTAACATTTTATGATTTCATCTTATTTGATCTCCCGGGTAAACATTTTTCTTGATTCTGATTGGCTGATAGAAAAACCACCGCTGTCAGTGCAGGCACTGTATTAATGAATTTCATGCCAAATGTATCTTGATCCAATCACCGATCGAGTAACCTCAAAATTTCTTTCTTCTTTTTCGTCGACGGCGAGTAATGACGGTTTTCCTCAATTCGGAAGAATAAGCTATCGACTCATTATGAAAATGTTTTTTTTGTGCGGTAAGACTCACGTAGTAGGTAAAAATCATAATAAATACTAGTCTTCATGAAAATTTAATCGTTTACGATGGACCGCAAGTTAATTTCGAAAAATCTAATTGCAATTTTAGATTCCCGCCGGTAACAATGGCGCCTCGAAATACCGCCACGCATTTTGCACTTTCCATGGCGGCCTCGCCGCGTTCACGTCGTTCCCATACCCAGTGACTTATTTTCCCTTTTTTCAAGTGTAATCAACACGATTGAAGACGAAATCATCCTCACGTAAACTATGATGCTACGAGGAAGCGCTTCGACTATAGAAACGGCTTCGGAATCTTAATAAAGTTCGCGTTAAGGCGATCATGTACGAGTTCACATCAACGATACAGCTGAGACAATGAAGCATTCGTTCGATGTTGTTTACATCTGGTCTTATTTACCGTGATCAAGATATCCCCCGGACGAGGGTTTGGAATGCGGGCACTCCAAACTCCTCGCTTCGAAGCAATCAGGAAGTTAAATTGCGATGCACATTCTTGTCAACGCCGGCAAAGAGATGAGGAAAATATTCCGATGGGTCTCACCCAAAAATTCTCCGTGAACCTCGTTCGAAGCTCCTCGCCTCACTCACTCCACGATGTCACAATGCAGTCCCGTGCAAATCTGCCACATCGATTAAATCCTTTATGCTCTCCAATAACCACTAAACACAACATCACTGACGCCTTCTCCAGGGGCAATCTTCAAGATTCCACTGGCCACGGGTGAGATGAGAATTGAACGTACACTACGAAAAGGCTTCTCGATTCGCAAGATACGAGCACGATGTTTTCTCGCGAGACGGGCCAAGCAACTGAACGAATACTTGGCCCTCTGTCGGACAGCGGTTGGTAATTTCGTGGCAAAAAGACGATCTATGTTCTCTTTTCCTGCTCAAGCTTTAGAGGTGTCGATGACAAATAAATGTAGGGCCAGTCCTTCTATTCCAAGTCTTTAAGAACCGTAATGCGGAAGCTATTTTGAGGGTGGAACAGGTTCCTTTGAATGGCCAAGACTTAACGTCGTAAATGTTAACCACCTTGGCAACGCATGAGTTAAAATACGTGACCGTTCCTATCCAAATCTTTCGCACCATTTTTGGGCATCCTTATGACAGAGAGAAATTTTCTAATCTTACTGAGGAAAGGAAGGAAGCAGTCGATGGAAATTAGTCGAGCTCTCACGAAACTCCTTGATGTAATAAAACCCTTCCGAGTGCTTTAACTTCACTCGGGAATGGCCCAAATAAAATAATGCAATTAACATGAAAGGTTTTTTCTTACTAATGTTTCTTGAAGGGAGTGGAGTAAAAGACAGTTTTATACCCTTTAAATAGAAACTTTATTGCATTTCTACCATCAGTTACATAGCAAGCGATACGTTCAATTCACATCCTCGTTAATCACATAAAATACATGTTCACGGTGTTGGTCGTACTATAAGTTTCCTGGAATCTCCTTCCCAAGTGTAAAAAAATAACCATGTTCAATCCTCGTTCGACGTCCCGGCCTTGTTGACTTGCTCCAGGTACCCACACAAAGCCTGACAAGAATACACCTGTAAATAGAAGAATGATTACAGTGCTCATAGCGATTGAATGTCAGCCAAATTGCATTTTCCATCATCGGACTATCAATTGAAATCAGAGCTATCCCTAACTCACACCTAATTATCAATGGAAGTCTATTAACTTTGTTTTTCACCTTCTGGATTCATTTTATTTTTATGTGGAAGGATAGCTAAAAATGTCAGGTTTACCTCTTATGAATAATTTTAAACATTAATCATTGTTTCAAATACTTCTTACATTGGAGGGAAATCATCTTACTTACCCAAGTGACTGATTAATATCCTTGCATGATATCAATACCCTCTGCTTGCCAAGTTTCCTTTCCCATTATCCAAGTACTAAGAAGATTTAATCTATCACCAAATAAAATCGGAACCATCTCATATCCATTCATCCAATGGAAAGCTATTGACTATGCTTTTCTCCTTCCGTATTCATTAAATTTTTATGTGGGAGGATAGCTAAAAATGTCAGGTTTACCTCTTATGAATAAAAATTTAAACATTAATCATTGTTTCAAATACTTCTTATAGATGAGGGAAATCATCTTACTTTCTCCTATGAGTGATCAATATCCTAGCGCAAGAACAATACCCTCTGCTTGCCAAGTTTCCTTTCCCATTATCCACGTACTAAAAAGATTAAATCTATCACAAATAAAATCAGAACTATCTCATATCTATTCATCCAATGGAAAGCTGTTGACTATGCTTTCCACCTTATGGATTCGTTTAATTTTTATGAGGAAGGATAGCTAAAGGTGTCAGGCTTACCTTGAAAAGTAATCCACTAACATATTGAAAAGTGCAATATATAACCTCCACTTCAACGTTTAGCGACGACTACTCTTGGCAGTCCATTGGGTGCAGTGAATAACTCATGTCAGCAGTGGGTAGGTGTCGGAAGAGAAGCATCCTGGAATTGAAATAGAAAGATGTTATTGAAAATCAAGCAGTTATCTGAAAAAAAGAATTTACCTCTAATTCTAATCGCAATGAAAGCTACCTTATTGATTCGTAATTAATTATGGCAGTGAATCCTTGTCTCTTGATCTTCAAGAGTCAAGGAAGAGTGCAAATTACGTTATGAAGTAGAGAAATAACTAGCACCCCAGTATATCTGTGCCTGGTACTATGCCCTGGAAGAGATGTCAAACTAAATGAATACTGGGAAAAAGTCTTTCGCGAGCAATTCTCCGAATTTATAAGCATCGGAAAGCGGAAAAGTAGTAGCAATAACGTAATCAACGATTTATCAAATTTAAAGTTAACATTTTAGGAAAGGATCGTTTAAAGTATCAGTTTTACCTCTTTTGAAAGAGAAGTTGAACAGAAAGCATAGTTTCAAATACTTCCTATCGTGAAGAGAAATCACATTACTTGCTCAAATGAGTAATCAATATCCCTTAATGATAGCAGTGTTCTCTGCTTGCCTAGTTTCCTTTTCCACCATCCAAGCACTAAAAAGATTAAATTTATATCTCAGAAACTAATATTCATCCATTGGAAAACACATTTTTGGATACATTCGTGTGACATCTATGAATAGTATATGTTGGAAGAAACTAATGTTCTAAAAACCTCCTACCTTGAAATTGTGCCCTTTCCAAATGTTCAATTGTGCAATGAACATCCTGGCTTTCTAACCGCAGGTTTCTGTTTGCATAATTGCCTTTCCCATTTCCGAACTAATAAACACTATTTAATTTAATCCTTACACACACAAATTTTGCAAGGTTAATCGATTATCTTTGTCGTTCGACTTATAGATTCATTTCATTTCCATCGTGGAGAATCAATCACAGTGTCACAGGCAATCAAGGGAATTGTTTACAATACCAATGTTTGAAATGCCTCTTACCTTGAAAAGTAATCCACTAACATATTGAAAAGTGCAATATATAACCTCCACTTCAACGTTTAGCGATGACTACTCTTTGCAGTCCATTGGATGAAGTGAATAACTCACGTCAGCAGTGGGAAGGTGTCGGAAGAGAAGCACCCTTGAATGGAAATAGAAAGATGTTATTGAAAATCAAGCAGTTATCTAAAGCAAAGAATTTACCTCTAATTCTAAGGGCAATGACAGCTACCTTATTGCTTTGTAATTAATTATGGCAGTGAATCCTTGTCCCTTTATCTTCAAATGTCAAGGAAGAGTGCAAATTACATTAAGAAGTAGAGAAATAACTAGCACCACAGTATATATGTGCATGATACTATGCTTTGAAAGAGATGTTAAACTAAATGAATACTGGAAAAATTCTTTAGCGAGCAATACTTTTAATATATAATAGCTTCGGAAAGCGGAAAAGTAGAAGCAATAACGTAATCAAGGATTTATCAAATTTTATTTAACATTTTATGATTTCATCTTATTTGATCTCCCGGGTAAACATTTTTCTTGATTCTGATTGGCTGATAGAAAAACCACCGCTGTCAGTGCAGGCACTGTATTAATGAATTTCATGCCAAATGTATCTTGATCCAATCACCGATCGAGTAACCTCAAAATTTCTTTCTTCTTTTTCGTCGACGGCGAGTAATGACGGTTTTCCTCAATTCGGAAGAATAAGCTATCGACTCATTATGAAAATGGTTTTTCTGTGCGGTAAGACTCACGTAGTAGGTAAAAATCATAATAAATACTAGTCTTCATGAAAATTTAATCGTTTACGATGGACCGCAAGTTAATTTCGAAAAATCTAATTGCAATTTTAGATTCCCGCCGGTAACAATGGCGCCTCGAAATACCGCCACGCATTTTGCACTTTCCATGGCGGCCTCGCCGCGTTCACGTCGTTCCCATACCCAGTGACTTATTTTCCCTTTTTTCAAGTGTAATCAACACGATTGAAGACGAAATCATCCTCACGTAAACTATGATGCTACGAGGAAGCGCTTCGACTATAGAAACGGCTTCGGAATCTTAATAAAGTTCGCGTTAAGGCGATCATGTACGAGTTCACATCAACGATACAGCTGAGACAATGAAGCATTCGTTCGATGTTGTTTACATCTGGTCTTATTTACCGTGATCAAGATATCCCCCGGACGAGGGTTTGGAATGCGGGCACTCCAAACTCCTCGCTTCGAAGCAATCAGGAAGTTAAATTGCGATGCACATTCTTGTCAACGCCGGCAAAGAGATGAGGAAAATATTCCGATGGGTCTCACCTAAAAATTCTCCGTGAACCTCGTTCGAAGCTCCTCGCCTCACTCACTCCACGATGTCACAATGCAGTCCCGTGCAAATCTGCCACATCGATTAAATCCTTTATGCTCTCCAATAACCACTAAACACAACATCACTGACGCCTTCTCCAGGGGCAATCTTCAAGATTCCACTGGCCACGGGTGAGATGAGAATTGAACGTACACTACGAAAAGGCTTCTCGATTCGCAAGATACGAGCACGATGTTTTCTCGCGAGACGGGCCAAGCAACTGAACGAATACTTGGCCCTCTGTCGGACAGCGGTTGGTAATTTCGTGGCAAAAAGACGATCTATGTTCTCTTTTCCTGCTCAAGCTTTAGAGGTGTCGATGACAAATAAATGTAGGGCCAGTCCTTCTATTCCAAGTCTTTAAGAACCGTAATGCGGAAGCTATTTTGAGGGTGGAACAGGTTCCTTTGAATGGCCAAGACTTAACGTCGTAAATGTTAACCACCTTGGCAACGCATGAGTTAAAATACGTGATCGTTCCTATCCAAATCTTTCGCACCATTTTTGGGCATCCTTATGACAGAGAGAAATTTTCTAATCTTACTGAGGAAAGGAAGGAAGCAGTCGATGGAAATTAGTCGAGCTCTCACGAAACTCCTTGATGTAATAAAACCCTTCCGAGTGCTTTAACTTCACTCGGGAATGGCCCAAATAAAATAATGCAATTAACATGAAAGGTTTTTTCTTACTAATGTTTCTTGAAGGGAGTGGAGTAAAAGACAGTTTTATACCCTTTAAATAGAAACTTTATTGCATTTCAACCATCAGTTACATAGCAAGCGATACGTTCAATTCACATCCTCGTTAATCACATAAAATACATGTTCACGGTGTTGGTCGTACTATAAGTTGCCTGGAATCTCCTTCCCAAGTGTGAAAAAATAACCATGTTCAATCCTCGTTCGACGTCCCGGCCTTGTTGACTTGCTCCAGGTACCCACACAAAGCCTGACAAGAATACACCTGTAAATAGAAGAATGATTACAGTGCTCATAGCGATTGAATGTCAGCCAAATTGCATTTTCCATCATCGGACTATCAATTGAAATCAGAGCTATCCCTAACTCACACCTAATTATCAATGGAAGTCTATTAACTTTGTTTTTCACCTTCTGGATTCATTTTATTTTTATGTGGAAGGATAGCTAAAAATGTCAGGTTTACCTCTTATGAATAATTTTAAACATTAATCATTGTTTCAAATACTTCTTACATTGGAGGGAAATCATCTTACTTACTCAAGTGACTGATTAATATCCTTGCATGATATCAATACCCTCTGCTTGCCAAGTTTCCTTTCCCATTATCCAAGTACTAAGAAGATTTAATCTATCACCAAATAAAATCGGAACCATCTCATATCCATTCATCCAATGGAAAGCTATTGACTATGCTTTTCTCCTTCCGTATTCATTAAATTTTTATGTGGGAGGATAGCTAAAAATGTCAGGTTTACCTCTTATGAATAAAAATTTAAACATTAATCATTGTTTCAAATACTTCTTATAGATGAGGGAAATCATCTTACTTTCTCCTATGAGTGATCAATATCCTAGCGCAAGAACAATACCCTCTGCTTGCCAAGTTTCCTTTCCCATTATCCACGTACTAAAAAGATTAAATCTATCACAAATAAAATCAGAACTATCTCATATCTATTCATCCAATGGAAAGCTGTTGACTATGCTTTCCACCTTATGGATTCGTTTAATTTTTATGAGGAAGGATAGCTAAAGGTGTCAGGCTTACCTTGAAAAGTAATCCACTAACATATTGAAAAGTGCAATATATAACCTCCACTTCAACGTTTAGCGACGACTACTCTTGGCAGTCCATTGGGTGCAGTGAATAACTCATGTCAGCAGTGGGTAGGTGTCGGAAGAGAAGCATCCTGGAATTGAAATAGAAAGATGTTATTGAAAATCAAGCAGTTATCTGAAAAAAAGAATTTACCTCTAATTCTAATCGCAATGAAAGCTACCTTATTGATTCGTAATTAATTATGGCAGTGAATCCTTGTCTCTTGATCTTCAAGAGTCAAGGAAGAGTGTAAATTACGTTATGAAGTAGAGAAATAACTAGCACCCCAGTATATCTGTGCCTGGTACTATGCCCTGGAAGAGATGTCAAACTAAATGAATACTGGGAAAAAGTCTTTCGCGAGCAATTCTCCGAATTTATAAGCATCGGAAAGCGGAAAAGTAGTAGCAATAACGTAATCAACGATTTATCAAATTTAAAGTTAACATTTTAGGAAAGGATCGTTTAAAGTATCAGTTTTACCTCTTTTGAAAGAGAAGTTGAACAGAAAGCATAGTTTCAAATACTTCCTATCGTGAAGAGAAATCACATTACTTGCTCAAATGAGTAATCAATATCCCTTAATGATAGCAGTGTTCTCTGCTTGCCTAGTTTCCTTTTCCACCATCCAAGCACTAAAAAGATTAAATTTATATCTCAGAAACTAATATTCATCCATTGGAAAACACATTTTTGGATACATTCGTGTGACATCTATGAATAGTATATGTTGGAAGAAACTAATGTTCTAAAAACCTCCTACCTTGAAATTGTGCCCTTTCCAAATGTTCAATTGTGCAATGAACATCCTGGCTTTCTAACCGCAGGTTTCTGTTTGCATAATTGCCTTTCCCATTTCCGAACTAATAAACACTATTTAATTTAATCCTTACACACACAAATTTTGCAAGGTTAATCGATTATCTTTGTCGTTCGACTTATAGATTCATTTCATTTCCATCGTGGAGAATCAATCACAGTGTCACAGGCAATCAAGGGAATTGTTTACAATACCAATGTTTGAAATGCCTCTTACCTTGAAAAGTAATCCACTAACATATTGAAAAGTGCAATATATAACCTCCACTTCAACGTTTAGCGATGACTACTCTTTGCAGTCCATTGGATGAAGTGAATAACTCACGTCAGCAGTGGGAAGGTGTCGGAAGAGAAGCACCCTTGAATGGAAATAGAAAGATGTTATTGAAAATCAAGCAGTTATCTAAAGCAAAGAATTTACCTCTAATTCTAAGGGCAATGACAGCTACCTTATTGCTTTGTAATTAATTATGGCAGTGAATCCTTGTCCCTTTATCTTCAAATGTCAAGGAAGAGTGCAAATTACATTAAGAAGTAGAGAAATAACTAGCACCACAGTATATATGTGCATGATACTATGCTTTGAAAGAGATGTTAAACTAAATGAATACTGGAAAAATTCTTTAGCGAGCAATACTTTTAATATATAATAGCTTCGGAAAGCGGAAAAGTAGAAGCAATAACGTAATCAAGGATTTATCAAATTTTATTTAACATTTTATGATTTCATCTTATTTGATCTCCCGGGTAAACATTTTTCTTGATTCTGATTGGCTGATAGAAAAACCACCGCTGTCAGTGCAGGCACTGTATTAATGAATTTCATGCCAAATGTATCTTGATCCAATCACCGATCGAGTAACCTCAAAATTTCTTTCTTCTTTTTCGTCGACGGCGAGTAATGACGGTTTTCCTCAATTCGGAAGAATAAGCTATCGACTCATTATGAAAATGTTTTTTTTGTGCGGTAAGACTCACGTAGTAGGTAAAAATCATAATAAATACTAGTCTTCATGAAAATTTAATCGTTTACGATGGACCGCAAGTTAATTTCGAAAAATCTAATTGCAATTTTAGATTCCCGCCGGTAACAATGGCGCCTCGAAATACCGCCACGCATTTTGCACTTTCCATGGCGGCCTCGCCGCGTTCACGTCGTTCCCATACCCAGTGACTTATTTTCCCTTTTTTCAAGTGTAATCAACACGATTGAAGACGAAATCATCCTCACGTAAACTATGATGCTACGAGGAAGCGCTTCGACTATAGAAACGGCTTCGGAATCTTAATAAAGTTCGCGTTAAGGCGATCATGTACGAGTTCACATCAACGATACAGCTGAGACAATGAAGCATTCGTTCGATGTTGTTTACATCTGGCCTTATTTACCGTGATCAAGATATCCCCCGGACGAGGGTTTGGAATGCGGGCACTCCAAACTCCTCGCTTCGAAGCAATCAGGAAGTTAAATTGCGATGCACATTCTTGTCAACGCCGGCAAAGAGATGAGGAAAATATTCCGATGGGTCTCACCTTAAAATTCTCCGTGAACCTCGTTCGAAGCTCCTCGCCTCACTCACTCCACGATGTCACAATGCAGTCCCGTGCAAATCTGCCACATCGATTAAATCCTTTATGCTCTCCAATAACCACTAAACACAACATCACTGACGCCTTCTCCAGGGGCAATCTTCAAGATTCCACTGGCCACGGGTGAGATGAGAATTGAACGTACACTACGAAAAGGCTTCTCGATTCGCAAGATACGAGCACGATGTTTTCTCGCGAGACGGGCCAAGCAACTGAACGAATACTTGGCCCTCTGTCGGACAGCGGTTGGTAATTTCGTGGCAAAAAGACGATCTATGTTCTCTTCTCCTGCTCAAGCTTTAGAGGTGTCGATGACAAATAAATGTAGGGCCAGTCCTTCTATTCCAAGTCTTTAAGAACCGTAATGCGGAAGCTATTTTGAGGGTGGAACAGGTTCCTTTGAATGGCCAAGACTTAACGTCGTAAATGTTAACCACCTTGGCAACGCATGAGTTAAAATACGTGATCGTTCCTATCCAAATCTTTCGCACCATTTTTGGGCATCCTTATGACAGAGAGAAATTTTCTAATCTTACTGAGGAAAGGAAGGAAGCAGTCGATGGAAATTAGTCGAGCTCTCACGAAACTCCTTGATGTAATAAAACCCTTCCGAGTGCTTTAACTTCACTCGGGAATGGCCCAAATAAAATAATGCAATTAACATGAAAGGTTTTTTCTTACTAATGTTTCTTGAAGGGAGTGGAGTAAAAGACAGTTTTATACCCTTTAAATAGAAACTTTATTGCATTTCAACCATCAGTTACATAGCAAGCGATACGTTCAATTCACATCCTCGTTAATCACATAAAATACATGTTCACGGTGTTGGTCGTACTATAAGTTGCCTGGAATCTCCTTCCCAAGTGTGAAAAAATAACCATGTTCAATCCTCGTTCGACGTCCCGGCCTTGTTGACTTGCTCCAGGTACCCACACAAAGCCTGCCAAGAATACACCTGTAAATAGAAGAATGATTACAGTGCTCATAGCGATTGAATGTCAGCCAAATTGCATTTTCCATCATCGGACTATCAATTGAAATCAGAGCTATCCCTAACTCACACCTAATTATCAATGGAAGTCTATTAACTTTGTTTTTCACCTTCTGGATTCATTTTATTTTTATGTGGAAGGATAGCTAAAAATGTCAGGTTTACCTCTTATGAATAATTTTAAACATTAATCATTGTTTCAAATACTTCTTACATTGGAGGGAAATCATCTTACTTACTCAAGTGACTGATTAATATCCTTGCATGATATCAATACCCTCTGCTTGCCAAGTTTCCTTTCCCATTATCCAAGTACTAAGAAGATTTAATCTATCACCAAATAAAATCGGAACCATCTCATATCCATTCATCCAATGGAAAGCTATTGACTATGCTTTTCTCCTTCCGTATTCATTAAATTTTTATGTGGGAGGATAGCTAAAAATGTCAGGTTTACCTCTTATGAATAAAAATTTAAACATTAATCATTGTTTCAAATACTTCTTATAGATGAGGGAAATCATCTTACTTTCTCCTATGAGTGATCAATATCCTAGCGCAAGAACAATACCCTCTGCTTGCCAAGTTTCCTTTCCCATTATCCACGTACTAAAAAGATTAAATCTATCACAAATAAAATCAGAACTATCTCATATCTATTCATCCAATGGAAAGCTGTTGACTATGCTTTCCACCTTATGGATTCGTTTAATTTTTATGAGGAAGGATAGCTAAAGGTGTCAGGCTTACCTTGAAAAGTAATCCACTAACATATTGAAAAGTGCAATATATAACCTCCACTTCAACGTTTAGCGACGACTACTCTTGGCAGTCCATTGGGTGCAGTGAATAACTCATGTCAGCAGTGGGTAGGTGTCGGAAGAGAAGCACCCTTGAATGGAAATAGAAAGATGTTATTGAAAATCAAGCAGTTATCTAAAGCAAAGAATTTACCTCTAATTCTAAGGGCAATGACAGCTACCTTATTGCTTTGTAATTAATTATGGCAGTGAATCCTTGTCTCTTGATCTTCAAGAGTCAAGGAAGAGTGTAAATTACGTTATGAAGTAGAGAAATAACTAGCACCCCAGTATATCTGTGCCTGGTACTATGCCCTGGAAGAGATGTCAAACTAAATGAATACTGGGAAAAAGTCTTTCGCGAGCAATTCTCCGAATTTATAAGCATCGGAAAGCGGAAAAGTAGTAGCAATAACGTAATCAACGATTTATCAAATTTAAAGTTAACATTTTAGGAAAGGATCGTTTAAAGTATCAGTTTTACCTCTTTTGAAAGAGAAGTTGAACAGAAAGCATAGTTTCAAATACTTCCTATCGTGAAGAGAAATCACATTACTTGCTCAAATGAGTAATCAATATCCCTTAATGATAGCAGTGTTCTCTGCTTGCCTAGTTTCCTTTTCCACCATCCAAGCACTAAAAAGATTAAATTTATATCTCAGAAACTAATATTCATCCATTGGAAAACACATTTTTGGATACATTCGTGTGACATCTATGAATAGTATATGTTGGAAGAAACTAATGTTCTAAAAACCTCCTACCTTGAAATTGTGCCCTTTCCAAATGTTCAATTGTGCAATGAACATCCTGGCTTTCTAACCGCAGGTTTCTGTTTGCATAATTGCCTTTCCCATTTCCGAACTAATAAACACTATTTAATTTAATCCTTACACACACAAATTTTGCAAGGTTAATCGATTATCTTTGTCGTTCGACTTATAGATTCATTTCATTTCCATCGTGGAGAATCAATCACAGTGTCACAGGCAATCAAGGGAATTGTTTACAATACCAATGTTTGAAATGCCTCTTACCTTGAAAAGTAATCCACTAACATATTGAAAAGTGCAATATATAACCTCCACTTCAACGTTTAGCGATGACTACTCTTTGCAGTCCATTGGATGAAGTGAATAACTCACGTCAGCAGTGGGAAGGTGTCGGAAGAGAAGCACCCTTGAATGGAAATAGAAAGATGTTATTGAAAATCAAGCAGTTATCTAAAGCAAAGAATTTACCTCTAATTCTAAGGGCAATGACAGCTACCTTATTGCTTTGTAATTAATTATGGCAGTGAATCCTTGTCCCTTTATCTTCAAATGTCAAGGAAGAGTGCAAATTACATTAAGAAGTAGAGAAATAACTAGCACCACAGTATATATGTGCATGATACTATGCTTTGAAAGAGATGTTAAACTAAATGAATACTGGAAAAATTCTTTAGCGAGCAATACTTTTAATATATAATAGCTTCGGAAAGCGGAAAAGTAGAAGCAATAACGTAATCAAGGATTTATCAAATTTTATTTAACATTTTATGATTTCATCTTATTTGATCTCCCGGGTAAACATTTTTCTTGATTCTGATTGGCTGATAGAAAAACCACCGCTGTCAGTGCAGGCACTGTATTAATGAATTTCATGCCAAATGTATCTTGATCCAATCACCGATCGAGTAACCTCAAAATTTCTTTCTTCTTTTTCGTCGACGGCGAGTAATGACGGTTTTCCTCAATTCGGAAGAATAAGCTATCGACTCATTATGAAAATGTTTTTTTTTGTGCGGTAAGACTCACGTAGTAGGTAAAAATCATAATAAATACTAGTCTTCATGAAAATTTAATCGTTTACGATGGACCGCAAGTTAATTTCGAAAAATCTAATTGCAATTTTAGATTCCCGCCGGTAACAATGGCGCCTCGAAATACCGCCACGCATTTTGCACTTTCCATGGCGGCCTCGCCGCGTTCACGTCGTTCCCATACCCAGTGACTTATTTTCCCTTTTTTCAAGTGTAATCAACACGATTGAAGACGAAATCATCCTCACGTAAACTATGATGCTACGAGGAAGCGCTTCGACTATAGAAACGGCTTCGGAATCTTAATAAAGTTCGCGTTAAGGCGATCATGTACGAGTTCACATCAACGATACAGCTGAGACAATGAAGCATTCGTTCGATGTTGTTTACATCTGGCCTTATTTACCGTGATCAAGATATCCCCCGGACGAGGGTTTGGAATGCGGGCACTCCAAACTCCTCGCTTCGAAGCAATCAGGAAGTTAAATTGCGATGCACATTCTTGTCAACGCCGGCAAAGAGATGAGGAAAATATTCCGATGGGTCTCACCTAAAAATTCTCCGTGAACCTCGTTCGAAGCTCCTCGCCTCACTCACTCCACGATGTCACAATGCAGTCCCGTGCAAATCTGCCACATCGATTAAATCCTTTATGCTCTCCAATAACCACTAAACACAACATCACTGACGCCTTCTCCAGGGGCAATCTTCAAGATTCCACTGGCCACGGGTGAGATGAGAATTGAACGTACACTACGAAAAGGCTTCTCGATTCGCAAGATACGAGCACGATGTTTTCTCGCGAGACGGGCCAAGCAACTGAACGAATACTTGGCCCTCTGTCGGACAGCGGTTGGTAATTTCGTGGCAAAAAGACGATCTATGTTCTCTTTTCCTGCTCAAGCTTTAGAGGTGTCGATGACAAATAAATGTAGGGCCAGTCCTTCTATTCCAAGTCTTTAAGAACCGTAATGCGGAAGCTATTTTGAGGGTGGAACAGGTTCCTTTGAATGGCCAAGACTTAACGTCGTAAATGTTAACCACCTTGGCAACGCATGAGTTAAAATACGTGACCGTTCCTATCCAAATCTTTCGCACCATTTTTGGGCATCCTTATGACAGAGAGAAATTTTCTAATCTTACTGAGGAAAGGAAGGAAGCAGTCGATGGAAATTAGTCGAGCTCTCACGAAACTCCTTGATGTAATAAAACCCTTCCGAGTGCTTTAACTTCACTCGGGAATGGCCCAAATAAAATAATGCAATTAACATGAAAGGTTTTTTCTTACTAATGTTTCTTGAAGGGAGTGGAGTAAAAGACAGTTTTATACCCTTTAAATAGAAACTTTATTGCATTTCAACCATCAGTTACATAGCAAGCGATACGTTCAATTCACATCCTCGTTAATCACATAAAATACATGTTCACGGTGTTGGTCGTACTATAAGTTGCCTGGAATCTCCTTCCCAAGTGTGAAAAAATAACCATGTTCAATCCTCGTTCGACGTCCCGGCCTTGTTGACTTGCTCCAGGTACCCACACAAAGCCTGCCAAGAATACACCTGTAAATAGAAGAATGATTACAGTGCTCATAGCGATTGAATGTCAGCCAAATTGCATTTTCCATCATCGGACTATCAATTGAAATCAGAGCTATCCCTAACTCACACCTAATTATCAATGGAAGTCTATTAACTTTGTTTTTCACCTTCTGGATTCATTTTATTTTTATGTGGAAGGATAGCTAAAAATGTCAGGTTTACCTCTTATGAATAATTTTAAACATTAATCATTGTTTCAAATACTTCTTACATTGGAGGGAAATCATCTTACTTACTCAAGTGACTGATTAATATCCTTGCATGATATCAATACCCTCTGCTTGCCAAGTTTCCTTTCCCATTATCCAAGTACTAAGAAGATTTAATCTATCACCAAATAAAATCGGAACCATCTCATATCCATTCATCCAATGGAAAGCTATTGACTATGCTTTTCTCCTTCCGTATTCATTAAATTTTTATGTGGGAGGATAGCTAAAAATGTCAGGTTTACCTCTTATGAATAAAAATTTAAACATTAATCATTGTTTCAAATACTTCTTATAGATGAGGGAAATCATCTTACTTTCTCCTATGAGTGATCAATATCCTAGCGCAAGAACAATACCCTCTGCTTGCCAAGTTTCCTTTCCCATTATCCACGTACTAAAAAGATTAAATCTATCACAAATAAAATCAGAACTATCTCATATCTATTCATCCAATGGAAAGCTGTTGACTATGCTTTCCACCTTATGGATTCGTTTAATTTTTATGAGGAAGGATAGCTAAAGGTGTCAGGCTTACCTTGAAAAGTAATCCACTAACATATTGAAAAGTGCAATATATAACCTCCACTTCAACGTTTAGCGACGACTACTCTTGGCAGTCCATTGGGTGCAGTGAATAACTCATGTCAGCAGTGGGTAGGTGTCGGAAGAGAAGCATCCTGGAATTGAAATAGAAAGATGTTATTGAAAATCAAGCAGTTATCTGAAAAAAAGAATTTACCTCTAATTCTAATCGCAATGAAAGCTACCTTATTGATTCGTAATTAATTATGGCAGTGAATCCTTGTCTCTTGATCTTCAAGAGTCAAGGAAGAGTGTAAATTACGTTATGAAGTAGAGAAATAACTAGCACCCCAGTATATCTGTGCCTGGTACTATGCCCTGGAAGAGATGTCAAACTAAATGAATACTGGGAAAAAGTCTTTCGCGAGCAATTCTCCGAATTTATAAGCATCGGAAAGCGGAAAAGTAGTAGCAATAACGTAATCAACGATTTATCAAATTTAAAGTTAACATTTTAGGAAAGGATCGTTTAAAGTATCAGTTTTACCTCTTTTGAAAGAGAAGTTGAACAGAAAGCATAGTTTCAAATACTTCCTATCGTGAAGAGAAATCACATTACTTGCTCAAATGAGTAATCAATATCCCTTAATGATAGCAGTGTTCTCTGCTTGCCTAGTTTCCTTTTCCACCATCCAAGCACTAAAAAGATTAAATTTATATCTCAGAAACTAATATTCATCCATTGGAAAACACATTTTTGGATACATTCGTGTGACATCTATGAATAGTATATGTTGGAAGAAACTAATGTTCTAAAAACCTCCTACCTTGAAATTGTGCCCTTTCCAAATGTTCAATTGTGCAATGAACATCCTGGCTTTCTAACCGCAGGTTTCTGTTTGCATAATTGCCTTTCCCATTTCCGAACTAATAAACACTATTTAATTTAATCCTTACACACACAAATTTTGCAAGGTTAATCGATTATCTTTGTCGTTCGACTTATAGATTCATTTCATTTCCATCGTGGAGAATCAATCACAGTGTCACAGGCAATCAAGGGAATTGTTTACAATACCAATGTTTGAAATGCCTCTTACCTTGAAAAGTAATCCACTAACATATTGAAAAGTGCAATATATAACCTCCACTTCAACGTTTAGCGATGACTACTCTTTGCAGTCCATTGGATGAAGTGAATAACTCACGTCAGCAGTGGGAAGGTGTCGGAAGAGAAGCACCCTTGAATGGAAATAGAAAGATGTTATTGAAAATCAAGCAGTTATCTAAAGCAAAGAATTTACCTCTAATTCTAAGGGCAATGACAGCTACCTTATTGCTTTGTAATTAATTATGGCAGTGAATCCTTGTCCCTTTATCTTCAAATGTCAAGGAAGAGTGCAAATTACATTAAGAAGTAGAGAAATAACTAGCACCACAGTATATATGTGCATGATACTATGCTTTGAAAGAGATGTTAAACTAAATGAATACTGGAAAAATTCTTTAGCGAGCAATACTTTTAATATATAATAGCTTCGGAAAGCGGAAAAGTAGAAGCAATAACGTAATCAAGGATTTATCAAATTTTATTTAACATTTTATGATTTCATCTTATTTGATCTCCCGGGTAAACATTTTTCTTGATTCTGATTGGCTGATAGAAAAACCACCGCTGTCAGTGCAGGCACTGTATTAATGAATTTCATGCCAAATGTATCTTGATCCAATCACCGATCGAGTAACCTCAAAATTTCTTTCTTCTTTTTCGTCGACGGCGAGTAATGACGGTTTTCCTCAATTCGGAAGAATAAGCTATCGACTCATTATGAAAATGTTTTTTTTGTGCGGTAAGACTCACGTAGTAGGTAAAAATCATAATAAATACTAGTCTTCATGAAAATTTAATCGTTTACGATGGACCGCAAGTTAATTTCGAAAAATCTAATTGCAATTTTAGATTCCCGCCGGTAACAATGGCGCCTCGAAATACCGCCACGCATTTTGCACTTTCCATGGCGGCCTCGCCGCGTTCACGTCGTTCCCATACCCAGTGACTTATTTTCCCTTTTTTCAAGTGTAATCAACACGATTGAAGACGAAATCATCCTCACGTAAACTATGATGCTACGAGGAAGCGCTTCGACTATAGAAACGGCTTCGGAATCTTAATAAAGTTCGCGTTAAGGCGATCATGTACGAGTTCACATCAACGATACAGCTGAGACAATGAAGCATTCGTTCGATGTTGTTTACATCTGGTCTTATTTACCGTGATCAAGATATCCCCCGGACGAGGGTTTGGAATGCGGGCACTCCAAACTCCTCGCTTCGAAGCAATCAGGAAGTTAAATTGCGATGCACATTCTTGTCAACGCCGGCAAAGAGATGAGGAAAATATTCCGATGGGTCTCACCTAAAAATTCTCCGTGAACCTCGTTCGAAGCTCCTCGCCTCACTCACTCCACGATGTCACAATGCAGTCCCGTGCAAATCTGCCACATCGATTAAATCCTTTATGCTCTCCAATAACCACTAAACACAACATCACTGACGCCTTCTCCAGGGGCAATCTTCAAGATTCCACTGGCCACGGGTGAGATGAGAATTGAACGTACACTACGAAAAGGCTTCTCGATTCGCAAGATACGAGCACGATGTTTTCTCGCGAGACGGGCCAAGCAACTGAACGAATACTTGGCCCTCTGTCGGACAGCGGTTGGTAATTTCGTGGCAAAAAGACGATCTATGTTCTCTTTTCCTGCTCAAGCTTTAGAGGTGTCGATGACAAATAAATGTAGGGCCAGTCCTTCTATTCCAAGTCTTTAAGAACCGTAATGTGGAAGCTATTTTGAGGGTGGAACAGGTTCCTTTGAATGGCCAAGACTTAACGTCGTAAATGTTAACCACCTTGACAACGCATGAGTTAAAATACGTGACCGTTCCTATCCAAATCTTTCGCACCGTTTTTGGGCATCCTAAGGACACAGAGAAGTTTTCTAATCTTACTGATGAAAGGAATTTAAAGGAAGGCAGTCTATGGAAATTAGTCGAGCTCTCACGAAACTCCTTGATGTAATAAAACCCTTCCGAGTGCTTTAACTTCACTCGGGAATGGCCCAAATAAAATAATGCAATTAAAATGAAAGGTTTTTTCTTACTGTTTCTTGAAGGGAGTGGAGTAAAAGACAGTTTTATACCCTTTAAATAGAAACTTTATTGCATTTCAACCATCAGTTACATAGCAAGCGATACGTTCAATTCACATCCTCGTTAATCACATAAAATACATGTTCACGGTGTTGGTCGTACTATAAGTTGCCTGGAATCTCCTTCCCAAGTGTGAAAAAATAACCATGTTCAATCCTCGTTCGACGTCCCGGCCTTGTTGACTTGCTCCAGGTACCCACACAAAGCCTGCCATGAATACACCTGTAAATAGAAGAATGATTACAGTGCTCATAGCGATTGAATGTCAGCCAAATTGCCTTTTCCATCATCGGACTATCAATTGAAATCAGAGCTATCCCTAACTCACACCTAATTATCAATGGAAATCTATTAACTTTGTTTTTCACCTTCTGGATTCATTTTATTTTTATGTGGAAGGATAGCTAAAAATGTCAGGTTTACCTCTTATGAATAAAAATTTAAACATTAATCATTGTTTCAAATACTTCTTACAGTGGAGGGAAATCATCTTACTTACTCAAGTGACTGATTAATATCCTTGCATGATATCAATACCCTCTGCTTGACAAGTTTCCTTTCCCATTCTCCAAGTACTAAGAAGATTTAATCTATCACCAAATAAAATCGGAACCATCTCATATCCATTCATCCAATGGAAAGCTATTGACTATGCTTTTCTCCTTCCGTATTCATTAAATTTTTATGTGGGAGGATAGCTAAAGGTATCATTCTTACCTTGAAAGTTTATCCACTAACATATTGAAATGTTTTATACATAACCTCCACTTCAACGTTTAGCGATGACTACTCTTGGCAGTCCATTGAATGCAGTGAATAACTCATGTCAGCAGTGGGTAGGTTTCGAAAGAGAAGCATCCTTCTAATTGTGCCCTTTCCAAACCTTGATATTGTGCCCTTTCCAAATGTTCAATTGTGCAATGAACATCCTGGCTTTCTAACCGCAGGTTTCTGTTTGCATAATTGCCTTTCCCATTTCTGAACTAATAAACACTATTTAATTTAATCCTTACACACACAAATTGTTGCAAAGTTAATCGATTATCTTTGTCGTTCGACTTATAGATTCATTTCATTTCCATCGTGGAGGATCAATCACGGTGTCACAGGCAATCAAGGGAATTGTTTACAATACCAATGTTTGAAATGCCTCTTACCTTGAAAAGTAATCCACTAACATATCGAAAAGTGCAATACATAACCTCCACTTCAACGTTTAGCGATGACTACTCTTTGCAGTCCATTGGGTGCAGTGAATAACTCATGTCAGCAGTGGGTAGGTGTCGAAAGAGAAGCATCCTGGAATTGAAATAGAAAGATGTTATTGAAAATCAAGCAGTTATCTGAAACAAATTGTTGCAAGGTTAATCGATTATCTTTGTCGTTCGACTTATAGATTCATATCATGAAAGCTACCGTATTGATTTGTAATCAATTATGGCAGTGAATCCTTGTCTCTTTATCTTCAAGGGTCAAGGAAGATTGAAAATTCTTTTTCTTTTGCAGGTAGCAAAAATTCATAATAAATACTAGTGTTCATTAAATTTTCATGGTTACGATAAACCCCATCTGCTATTTTAAAAATCTAAATGCAATTTTAGAATCCCGGTGATGACTGTCGCACTTCCAAAGGGCGTTACGGATATCTCACTTCCCTCTTGCATCTCGCTGCGTTCGCATCGTTGCAATGACCAATTGTTTTATAACAATAATTTTATAATTAAGAGTAAGCATTGATCGTAGAATCACCTTCATTCGAACCATTATGCCACGACGGAGTACAGTGTTAATAGAAACAGCTTCCGAATCTTATTGAATAAGTGCATTTCAACGTTATTTTACTATTACATATCATGATGCAACGGAGGAAAGTTAGCGTTCGCACAGAATTAATTCCATCTGAGCTTAAGAAGCAAATATTTATGACTCTTTAGGTGACAACGAAAGGAAGTCTCGGTATTACTCGCTTCAGCAGGTTAAATTCTCGAGGCAAAAATTTGTAAACACGGGCGAAGGACGTTCGAAAAAATATCTGATAAGATTTCGTGTCTTACCTCAGCACTTCCCTTCAAACTCGTTCCTCAATCGTAGCTTTTCCGCTTACCTTCACATGACGATGTCACAATGTTTTCCTAAAGTATACCGTCAAATCAATTAAAACCTATATGTGCTCACATAACCACTTAGCACAACGATACGCTCACAATTTATTGATGCAAGACGAATCGTCAAGACTTTTTAGCACAATAATGATACGAAATGGCGAAACACAGTCCGCTCGATTCACATAATCCAAAACCAAATCTCGCTCACAAGAAAGGGGCGCCAACGGAGGCAGGAACAGCGAAACGTGAAAGATTACATTGCCCTCTATTGGCATTCAGGCTACATATTATGACGACGGTATGCGATGCATTAGGGACTTTAGACGCCTTTTGCTTCTAGTTAAGAATGAGAATGTTACATTGTCTTTCATATGTTATATTTTATCCGATTACCACTACCGAAACTACCAAGACCACTTAGGTTATCACTTTATGTAAGAGAATACACAACGAATCAACATAAATTTAACCGAATGGCCTAACATAAGTATAGTTGCCCCGCAATGCACTAGCTGCAAGAACGAACTTTGCTTACGAGTATGGCCTGCCAACTAAGCTTGGAACGACGTCACTCGAAAGATCGACCACTGTTGGAAGGCAGTTTAGAATGATTTCCCTATGACTAGCAGTCATTGAATTTCGTCCTATTTCCGCTACTCCTCATTTAAGATTCCGTGGTGTAGGACACAATTATATACTTGGTCCATTATTACTTTACGTATTGTCTTTACATTCGCGAAGTCGGAGTAACTGTAAGCCTAATAATGGATCAGGATTCTATCTCCTACAACAATGCTCTTATGTAAAAAGTTGATTATTTGCGATCACGATGAAGTTAATATCAGCGGACTTTCAATTAATGATGATTAAAAGAAGTAGAAGAAGATAGGTTGTGATGATGCTTCAAAAGTGAAGACTCTGCTACCTCAACCTCAAGTATCGGTCAATTAATTCTATGTAAGCATTGCTATATAATCCAACATATTTGTAAAAATTTGAATTAGTTTTTATAGTTAATAACTCTTACAGTAGGAAGTTTGTGGGACGGTTGTTTTTTAATGTTTACGAATAATTTGTATGCTATGTTTAATACAAATTGATTAATCCTATAGCCTTTTAATTGTAAAAACATGTCCCCGGAGTTTAATTTATCTCGCATTTCTTCTCCTCAGCCGAAAATCTTTGCCAATACTTAGGTATGCTCTTATCTCTAAAGGGGAGCCCACCACCCCAAATACGCTTGTCCTTACGTTCCATTGCCGATTACTCTTTTATTGCGTCTTTTTATAAAACCTTCATACTTTGTGCCTTTTGGGGTTCAGCCCCTTACGTACTCCGCTCTTTGTTTCATTGAACATCTTTCAAATTGGTATTATAGTTTCTAAAGAGGTCGTGAAGGTTTTCAGATTTATTTCGAGGAACGAAAATAGTGTTTTGGGGAGAAAAGGTTGCATTTCCTTTATTGTGCGTCGATCCTCTCGCAATTGAACCTCAGAGTTACCACATATATGCTCTTGGGCGTGAGGTCGCGGTATCCGCCAACCGCTCTCATTCGTGGAACCGGGGAAAGGGAAGAATTATATATACTCAAGAGTTCCTCATGTAAGTAAAAGGATCAGTCGATTGGATTTCTCATGCCGCAGTCTTTTAATTTAGAACGAGAGTTACCCTTCTTTCAAAGTAAAGATTCACTCGCTCTGTATTTTGATGATCTTCGATGGATGATTTGTGGGCTTCTGAGGGTGATACTCCAGCACTGGAGTTTAAGGATTAAGTAATTCCTCCAGTGGATCTTCTCTCTCTTTATATTCTCTCGTGAAGGAAGATTCTCCTTGCTATTCTTGCATCCGCGTTGCTCGGGAGAAATAAGTGGTCCCTTTCCTCTTCAGATTGCTTCCCAGATCACCCATTTATCTCTTAATCCCCCTTTTCCTACCTTGAATTTATCCTCGTGTTTCCCTTCTGCTGCGTAAGCTGGATAACTCGCTACGTCTAACGCGTAATTCTTTTGTTAAGTTTTCAGACATTATGGGTGATGAAAATGTTTTTGAACGAATCTTATGTTGACAATAGACAATCATAGATGCGTATTATTTATGTCTTTCTTTTTTTCCAAATTATTCTTTGAATTCAATTGGGATGGAACTGAAGGTACATATAAAAATGTATTTATGCTAGCTTTTTTAAATTGGCAATATATGTGTCAAGTTTGTTTACTACATGTTTAATACTAGAACATTTCTATATACTTTTATCCATTATAGAAATTAGATTGTCAATAATGAAATAGTTAAATTTATTCTCTTGATTATCATTATCTACCCTCTAAAATTTCACATGAGATTAAGAGGTGAAAATTCTATAGTACCTCGCCTTTAAGGTACTGAAATTGTAATGAATGCAAAAATATGTAATGTACTTAGTCGATTAATATTCTTTTCTTTTCAAGTCATAAAGAAAAAGAAACTGCTTACTCTGAACTAACTCGTACTCTTTAAACTGCTTATCTTCGTCTCAACTGCATCCAATGTTGATGGCCACTATTTCCGAAAAACAAGAGCTTGTTTCCCAATGACAATACAGAATATAAATAACGTTATTTCAGAAAATGAATGGCTCTAGTAATTCTTAGAGTAAATGTATTGGGTTTTAAAGGGAAGAATTTTCGATTATTTATTCAAAATTAGCATAATATATATTGCGATTTTTGAAATACGTAATTAATACATAACAGGCACACACCCATTTATTAAGATTTTTGATGCAACGTTATCCACCGTGGCGTATGTATTCCTAATTTTAGGCGTTATTTTAAATATTCCCAATGTTTTCTATGCATTTATTAAGCATTCCCATTTACTTATTGGGGAGATTTAATCGCCCATTGTTTTCGACCTCTAACCCCATCGTTGGCCCAACCTTTATACGCTTCTTTGCTTTTTCACGATTTTTCGGGATAACGCCCATTTGAGCAATTAAATATTTAGAATCAACTAATACTTACGTATTACTCCTGACCGAATCAATATAGAAAAGCAATATCGTTCTATGGATACAGAGTGGAATAAGGACATTTGCTATTTCTTATGCTACTGTGTAAACAATAAGCATCTTAGGCGTACGGATATTCCAAACCTTAGTGTTAAACCCATTAGCGAAAAAAGCAGTATATTTTTAGAGATCTTTATTCAAAGTTTTTTACTGCTACCCCAGTCTACCCCAGCATTGATTTCAATAATTTCAAAGATATCACTACCGATGGGCTATCTTATTTTCAATCGATTGTTTCTTTGAGTTTTTTTTATTTACGAATAAAATTTTGCGTTAAAAAAAGACGTACGTAATTTTAGCCAAATCTATTTTCGGTATCTTTTTATTTGACACCAAAAATAATCTTCGAAAAGCAATTGAGAGAGGCCATAGGAGTGCTTTTTAACTAGATCATTCAATTAAAAGCATTCATGGATCGTAGAAGGCGACGGAAATTTTAGGGAATATGAAAATGAAAGGGTAACTAAAATGGAGGAAGGGGTCTGTCATAATTAATGAAATCATAGCTTAAATTGATTATTAGGTTAAAAGAATCTATTATGAACAGTACTTAAAGATTCTTGTCTCTTAAAGAAAGAATATTTAAACGTTGATCATCGAAATATCTGAATTTTAATGTTTTATATCGCATGAAACTTTATTTAAAATAAAATTTTATACTTCTGAATATTTTTCCTCTTCCATAACTCATAATTTCAAATAGACTCCGTCGATCCTTTTTCCAATTTTTCCCTTTCAACTTGTTCGAACAAATTAAAACAAATTACCTATCTTTTATTAAACTTATATCGAACTTTTCAAAACACTTCTCGCTTGCTTGCATCAATCTTTACTGCAGCTGATTCTCTTAGATCTAAAGCAGCTTCAAAGAATTAATTAAAATTCCTTAAGCTCCTTGTAATACGAAATTCATGATGATTAGATACACATAAAACAGGTTACTTTAAAGTTTTTAAGAAATAAGTAGAGGAATCGCGTAATTTTTAAGTAGACTCATATGTATGGAAGCAACTTTAATCAGAAAAAAATCTTCGATCGAAAGCTTTTAAATTATTCCATTAAAAACTTTAGAAGTATTGAGTGAATTTGTTTAGCAATTATAACTACTTCCTTCAAATACCTTAAATCCTATTTAAAGTATTCAAATGGTTTCTATTAAAGTATTCTCTTCTATTTTAAGAAGTCGGTTTAGAGTTCCTTTTAGATATTCTGTTCCTTTTCTCTTCTAGATAATCCTTTTATCTAACAATCTGGTTCTTCCTTTTACGTTTAGCAAGTGTATAAAATGGCGAACACAAGGTAACAAATATCAAACAAGTTTTGCATATTTGGTTTCACGAGTCTCTTCCTTTAAAAGCGTAAGGGTGTGTCCCGACAAATATTTCATCCTCCAGTTGTCATTTTGTATAGGAGAAGAAATACGGACGATGCGACAACACTTAAATCTCGGAAAGGAGTTTGCCATCTGACTCTGGTCGTTAGCCTCTCTCCGTCCCATTCAAGGGTGTATAACCCTCATGCGTTTGATAAAACCTGTCTGTCAATATATTTAGCATAAATCTCCTTCGTATCATCG
Organism: Pantala flavescens; assembly: GCA_020796165.1. Taxonomy (NCBI): domain Eukaryota; kingdom Metazoa; phylum Arthropoda; class Insecta; order Odonata; family Libellulidae; genus Pantala; species Pantala flavescens. Next base: position 49,803,293 of record CM036881.1, read on the forward strand.
TGTACCTGGTCTAATCAAGGATATTCACGATTTCTATACGCCAACGAATTCATATTTCTCGAGTTACTTAGAATTAAGCGTTGAAATATGGTAACCATTTCTTTTACCTTCATACATCTTAAGGTGAGAATTTTAACATTTAAATATAGTTGCGAAATTTCCATCGTTTAGTTTAATCAATGCTTTTTGCTCCTTGTACTCGAAGAGGAAGAATGTTCGTTAAATTGGCAAATGTTCTAAATTGAACTATTAGATGGGTGACAGTTGTGTGTCTTATTTGTACTTTTTTGAAACAGTCGTATAGTTATACTCTAATTGCTTCTTATAAACAAATAATTATTATTTATAAAATGTAATATTTTCAGCCTTTGAATGATCACTTCACAAGGATTGAACAACTTTTTTCGGGATAAAATAACACTGATTATTTTTAGCCTTATCTATTCATTATTAGTATGTAGTGTGTAATTTATAGAATAAAGATGAATATAGTGATGAACTCAATGATTCTTTATCGAGAATAGTAATCCCCGCATTGTGTGAAGAGGTTCCTTCAAAATCTATGTTTAGGCACCCTTCATTTCTATTTCGAATTTCACGAAAATAGGAACCGGATTATATCTACCTTAATCTCTTCAAATTCCGCAAAGGGTACTTCATTAATCATTCAGGGATTATTTCGCTACCAGAGCATTCAAAGCGATCCTTCCAAACCTATACACTTCATTTTAACCTACTCGCTCCACTAAATCGGAATGAAACCTTTTGATCAATCTCCCAGCTGAGAACCCATATCTTTGGTGCTTATTTGTGGTTCGACCGTTGAAATATGGTCGTATAAGCACCGATATTCTACAACTCTCGAAAGTTACCTCTTCATATTTGAGAGGGTCTTTCCTTTGAAAGACGGCGTTCACTCCAAATCGCGGATTGTGGAAACTTGAGCATTTTACAGTAGAATTTTAAGGTAAAATGTTTCTCAATATTCAGCTATGCTTTCAGCGTTTATTGTGAAATTTATACATAGAAAATAAATAATATACATAATAATGCATATTTATTGTAAGAAATATATTTATTATTCATATTATTCATTAATTAATTAATTTATTAACAAGTCAAAGTAAATTATGGTAACTTGCAATTTTTTATTGGGCAAAGAATTCGGTGGAATGAGATTAAGTAGGCAGAGATTAAGCAGCTAATCGGCATTTATCCCAAATGCGTTTCTGCTTATAGACTATTTCCCTCTCCAGGGGTTATCTGCATCCATCAGTGCCTCTTTTATTATCATATCTAATACCCTCATTTTTACATATCTTAAAATTTGAGAAAAGATTTTATGTAGTTCTCGTAAGTTTACATTTCATTCCCAATATCTTTTCGTCTTTAAAACAATCGTCGTATCTTTAGTATATAACAAAATAGACAAAAAACCTCTCGATTATTTTCAGTGATTAAGATTTCCCACTTTCCATTATTTTTTAAGCTTAATATGAAAATAATTGTGAATCGAGAAAATACAGAGAGAGTTTAAACAGCTCCATTGAAAACCTTTTTAGAATTTAATAGTGATGATAAAGAATATGAGTGTTTCCATTACTTTTTAATTAATTAATGCCGAAAAGATATTCAAATAACATGCATCATTAATTGTAGTTATCCAATAATTAGAATATTCTACTAAAATTATCTTCTATTTCATATCAAAAAGCTTTCTCTGCTAAAGAATGATTATTTTTAAAGAATTTAAGAAAAGTAAAACGGAAAAATCGAATCGATCGATGTCCATTTCTTATTTTTGTAAAGGGAATATAATTCGATCAGTAGTGAACATTAAAATACGTAACTACATTCTTCCTTTGGATTCACAGAAAATTAAATTCTTAAAAACTTTAAAAGATTGTGAACGTTATCCCGTTTCCTCAAGTGGAGAGGGTGGGTTGAAATCGACTTAAAACCGAGCCATTAAATCGAATTAATGACGATAAAAAATCTGATTTTCAAACCTTAAGTAATACGATTATTAATTAATCCACTCCGTGGTTTAACTCGATTTTCGCTTCTCTTTACCTTTGAATTATTTCCCTCGAAATTTAAAGGGATACACCTCTTGCAATTTTTAAAAGAATCCCTTTATCTGAACTGCTAACTACTACCAAGTCCACCACCTTCCATTAAGATACTCTATGGCAATCTCAGACCTCGTAACCCATGACCTTTCATTCACTTACAATGTCCACATCTTCCTCACACCTGTAAGGCGTCCAATCCCTTTCCATCCAACCATTCGTTTGCTTGGGACAACTTCATTCGCTCCAAACCTCTTATTCCCCAAGCCAATCTGCTTTCCTACCTTTCTTCCACATCTGTGATGTCCTAGAGGGATAGCCATTTTGCAAACAACCATCGAAATAGAATTACGCTGGAGCTAGACATTGTTCCCCCGTCGTCTGTTTACATATCTAACTGGAGCTGGTGGACCCAAGCTTTCTCTCCGGTCAGTTGTCACCTATGTGGATTTGTCTATCATATTTCACGGTACTTTGTCAGTTGTTGCTTAAACGATAAGGGTAAAACAATAAATGAGATAAGAGAGGCTAATTTGAAGTATTCCGTTTTATGAAATGCAGTTAGCTTTTCATTGATTTGATATTTTCAAACGTTTCAAAAGGATGCGTCAGCTGAAGGAGTTAAAGAATCATGGTGGAGTAACTATGTAAATGATACAAATTGTATTTCACCTTGCTTCCTGTACTGGAATGTTACAAAGTATTCTTTGTTAAAATTTCAAAAGAGAAATCAATAAAATTGACATTTCCTCCGTAGCTTCTGTTTATACTTTTTACTTCATCTTTTTATTTCCTATGAACTTAGATTGCATTTTTTAATAGGCATCAATGCTATTATTTTATTTGGATGTATTTTTACTAATAATTCTTATTTTATGCGGGTAATTTAAATCATTTGTGTGATTTTCATGGTTGTTATCGCTAATCAAGTTATGATTTAACGACGCGCTGGAATGAGGAAGTTTACAAGGTAAAGATGAATGTAGATACAAATTCTTCCTACTTTCCTCCTTTCTTTTATCCTTTTTTCATCTTATTATTATATAACAAGTTATTCTGATATGTCTCCGTCCGAAAGTTTAAATGAATCATTTTGTATTTGAACTTCCCTAAAATTCTAATGAAATTAATTTCGGAGAAATAAATTTTACGCCGATAAAAAATTTATATTATTCTTTTTCCAATATCATAGCATTTATACAGAGAATTTTATATCCGGGAATTAATGACCCCTAACAACTATTCAGCTTCCTAAACACCTTCCCCATGTATGGTCTTCTTGACTGGTAGCCTCAAGAGGTAGTGTACAAACCTGTCTTATCACCCAAAAATCTTTCTTCTGCTTTTATCGCTCCTTCCCTTTAATCCCTAATTCCACTCGTTACCACTCCCAGTGGTTCTATCGAATCGGATTATCCCTTTAAATTTCCCCTCTCGTAAATTGGCAAAAACCCCCAATGGCCGCCTCTTTCCAAGGAAATGCCAAAGAGAGGCGATTATCGCCCTTTTCTTTATTCGCATTCGCCAAAAGGACGACCCGAATTAATCGTGAAGGAGTGGGACGAGAAAACAGTTGCGCTCTGAGAAACTTTTTTTGAGAGCTCACGGAGTTGAAGACCTTTTGTATTTCGCGATATTTCAACTCTTTCGATATTTGTAACGAAGGAAATGATGGTTCAAGACGGTTTATTTAGCGGACAGACGATTCATCTTTCCTTTCGACGAGATCATCTGAGTCACGATACGTAAACAATGATGTCTTTCGGACGATTTTTCGCTGTACTTCCACTATCATTATGTAACTCGATTCTGAGAATGACGTATTTTCATGCAGGTCGAATTTAATCACAGTTGTGCAAGGGAGCAAAAACACGAATTGTAATCCATGATCCTGAATTATGACATCAAAGTGGGGTAATTCATTTGGTAAGAAGGTTTTAGCAATAAAACTTGAAATTTGTGTGTCTAGTGTTGTGATAATGGCATTGTGATATCGTTCGAGCATTATATCTCATCAGGGATATAAATATTATTACTAATTAACTTTATCGGCACATTATTAACATAACTGTTTTTCCATTTGTATTCTTGCCACTTAAAATTTTCTATACAAGAAGTGTTCCATCTGAAATATTAATAATTTTAAATTCAATAATATTTTATAAACGTTTGAAATTTTCTCTCTAAACATTGCCTTTCCGCTTATGTTTAAGTAAATTAAAATATTAATTTTTTTCAAAATATAACTTTGTCATTAAAGCGTTAATTCTAATAATACTGTAATGCTGAATTTTATGATTCGATGAATGATGAATAGATACAACCCTTTTTTGTTACTATATCAGCGGTTCAAGTATTATATTTCAATTTACTTGTGAGACAGTAAAGAAGAAAGTAGTATCTGACCGTGATTCAAACCCGGATCTCAAAAACACCGATCGTTCTTGAACGTTTCGGTCTCTCTCTGTAAATTGAAGTATGCTTACTTATTTACTTACGGAAACTAGGAAAGGGTATTCTATCGGTGCCATAAACAACGATACTTGCGAATTAATGTTAATATATAATTAATAAGTAATACATCTTTATCTTAGTAAATTTAAATTTTATTGAGCTGTGGACATTAATAAAAATTAGCCATTCTCTAAATTATCAAAATCTTAATCTTTACTATAACAAATAGAGACCAAGTTGATTAATATCTAACTACAAATATAATCGAAAGAAGGTATTAAATCCAACCAAAGCTGCCGTCCGTGCAAACATTCACGCCAAATAATTGAATCCATGATACACGAGTTTGCTTAAGGGGACGTTTCCTCAAATTGAGCAAATACTTTTATTTATTAAATTCTATTCTGACGTCGGAATCCTTTTCCACAACCACTCCCACAATGACATTTGCGAGATAACGACCAACGCCTTTCGATGAGGTGAAAGTGGGAGAGATTTGGGGGATAAATATTTGCAGCTCCTCAAAAGGCTGTTTGGGGAGAATGGGGATGTGAAATGCGAAACAAATGACTGTGGTTCAGCGAAACCACCAAATTGGCCATCTTCGAAGGCATCCGGAACAATGGAAGTGGGGAAGAGATAAGGCCCTCCGTGTTAATGGAAAGACCACCTCTCTCTTTAAGCGTTTCCAGAACTTCTTAAAAATACCAAAAATATGATTCAAGTTTAGTCATTCTTAAGGTCGGCTAAGATAAGGAGTTGAGACGTAATACTCAATAATGATGTTAACCCTAAGATCCGTATATGACACACCCGCGCAATTCACATTGAAAGACACGGGAAATGAAATGGGTATGCTTCATGGGTATGGTTTAACAGTTTGCTTGTCTACTACATTTGAAGTGATATCTAAATACTAATTTTATCGATTACTTTTTATTAATAACCTTTCAGTCCGATGTAAAATGGAGTAATGTTTATTATTTTTCTCTCAAACAGGGTATTGAATTTAGTACAGGCGCATTAAAAGGACTTCGCACGGGCAATCACATCACAACGAGATTCCATGAATCGTAATTAAAAAAGGGCTGATAAAAGAAACTTGATCAAATTTCAGAATAGTTGAGTGGATGTACAACCATATGATAGATTTTATTACATTTTGATCTTTATCTTTTCAAAGTCTATTACATTCTATTATTGTAAGCTATATTCCGTTCTAGCTATAAAAATATATTCTGCCATTCTTTATAAACATTTTTATGCTTTACTGTTAATATTATTAAAACTAAATTTATCTGAACACCATTGTCAGCCATTGACTCGCTTTTTCCTTTAAGGTTATCATAAATTTCCGTAAGCAATTGAGTGTAATTCATACGTCTACAGGTTTAAATGACTGTATGTTTAGCCTCTTCAAAGAGTAAGTAAGGCTGTTCTCCTTCACAACCACCATAGTGTTTTTTATTCTACTAAAGAAAATAAAAAGGTACTACTTACACAGCTTGAAATGTCACTATAATTGTGCATTAGAGAATTATAGGAATATAATATTTGATATTTATGAGGCAATTCCTACCTCATGATAATCATGTATGTCTCATTAGTGAAAGCAGCCTTTGCAAATTCAGGACAATGCAATTTCATTATTTACTCATTCTTTTCATCGATTATTCAATCAGTGAATGCAGTGGGAAATTTTTGATTGTCGTAGTCTTACGTGCACTTAATTATATAAACACGAGTCCCTTTTCCACTTAACGTGTCGCCACCGCTGGTACAGTTAAGGTCAACTGGTAGCTATAAAAATAATGACTCATCCCTTACAAAGGTGAGTTAATGAGTCTTGGAAAAATATAAAATTTGAAGCAATCGAATATTCTCAGATATACAATGAATCATAGATGATTACTAGGCAAACATTTAATGTCATTAAAAGTTCCATATAATCATCCCTTTACACTTGCGAAATATCTTTTATTCTGAAAGTGGGAAGGTTAGAGACATTGGATTCGAATCAAAGATAAAAAAAATTTCTCATTTAAAATAGAACCCTTCCTTTCCGAGGGAAAGCAATTTTCATAAGATATCGTCTCAAATCCTAGGGTTTTTTATCTGAATTTTCAAACAAACATATTTATCATATCATAGGGAATAGAAAAAATTATGTGACAACCGGTGAAGGGTTTAGGTGGAAGATTGTACAACTTGTACCGCTCTTTATGCAAAAAATAGTTATATTATCGGAATTAGCTCTTGTGTCATCATCAACCCTGTAAGAATATAGTTCTTTAGATAAGATAGTTCAAGTCCATGCTTGTAAATATGAGCTGTTAAGCTTTTAATTTGAGTAAACTCACGAATTTGATAATAAATTCTCGTAAGTTTCATCAAATAATTATAGTCTACATAGTCAACTCTTTTCAGTGAAGTCCATTATTTTCTTTTTTTTTAAAAAAGAGAGTAGAATGACTTTGGTCGCTTATCCATCCCTCAAATGGGCAATTCAATCTCATGCATCGATTATATAAGATATTAAACTGTTAATGAAGAGGCACATCCGTGCATGAATGTACAATTTCGCACGCAGATCCGGAATAACACTTTAAATAGGATCGTCACTTCCCATTGTCTCTCCTCTAAATTAAACCCCTTCTCATCAATATACACAAAAAGTTCTCTTTTTTATATTCCGCAAAACAGCCGACAAGAGGATGCAAATAGTTCGCTAATGATCGAAAAATCTGCGACGTGTTTTAAGAGGAAATTACCCAATAATTATTCGAGATCTCCCAATGGACCGCGAAACTTGGCCGTGAATAATTTCTCCATCAACAAACAATGGCAGAAGGTGAAGGTCATCATCGAGAGGCGTTGATGAGACGAAATTCGAGTATTATTCAGAAATTAGACGCCAAGTGACTCGTGACATAATTACGTCATAGATGATGGGAACTGCCCATTTTTTTAATAGCCCCAATCTACGCCTACGCTATCCGATGTTTATAGTGAAGCAATTTATTTCTCATGAATTTTTGAATCTTTCAACTTTAATTGCACCCAAATTTATGACCGTCTTTTCACTCCAAATACACACTAACAACTCGTGGATGGGTTAGGTAAACAAACTAAGGCCTGATTAAGGAAGATACATGATCTTTATGGAGAAGAATAAGGCTGAGATGTAAGTGATTCACATAAAAGAAAAGAGTTGGTCCGGTAATGTAGTGGATGAATACCACTTAGAGTTTTGGAATAATTTGAGGCAAATAAAACAGCCTTTTCTCTCCCACTTTAGGTGGTTGATTAAGTCTGAATGTATTATTTTATTAAAAGACCCTCGTATTCATCCTCTGAAGATGTGGGTAAAATAGAAAGAAAGGAACCTTAAAGACTTTAATAGCATAACGATACAAACATTGTCCGCGTTTAGATGAGATACCTTGAATTTTAATGAATGTGCTGCCTTATATAGGAAAAGGCGATTGTATATTTTTCCTCTCATCCAATTCTAATCGATCTTTTAATTTAAACATTTTATTCGGTGCCAAGTTAGAGAGTTGCCAAGGAAAAATACCCTCAATTTCCTCTTTTTGGACATACTACCATGTATGCTGAAGTAAATCCTAATTTAGAAGTGAAATGTTTGAAAAGAAATGATTTTACTTGAGTTTTCGTTTTAACGCTCATGGTAAAGCATTCAGGTAATACGCACATTGTCATGAAAATAAAAGATGACAGTGCTATCTGACACTTTGCATATAGATATTTATTATTTTACGAATATTCCATAATTAAAACGTCCATCCAATGATGAACAACATGCATTGTCTTCAAATATTCACCGTTAACGGTCTAGGTGTTCAATTAAAAAGAACAGTTACATTATACTCACTGTTGAAGTTGGAGGGAAATTAAATCTGCTAATATATTCTTGAATTTTAATTCAGACCAGAAGAAAATTTTGCTCGCTTGTTTTTAATACAAGGTAACAGTATGAGTATGTTCCTCATGCATTAGAAAGCTTTGAACACTAAATCTCTATCCCAATCCCACATATTTTGCATTCCGCGTTGAAAAGGTCAGCTGCGCATTTGATCACCAGCTTCTTAGCCGATAGCTATTACGTATTTCCTCCTCAACTGTTAAATGACAGCTTAGTATCATCTCGGTCGTCAACCTTTCCTTCTCTCACTATTATTTCTGAAATACCTTTTGCCATTCTTCACTTGAAGGATGCCATTCTGATAATGCGCACCCGATGCCCCCAAGACCCATAAATATACGGTTGCCATGGAGTTATTTTTAGCTTTTTCCTTGAATAAGTGTTTTGCTTGCTTTCTGCTTCTTATCAGCTACACGAAAACTTATCTTTAATGAAATAAGAGTCAAATATGGAATCGATATTCAAAATAATATTATTTATTACAAATAATTTTGCTCGTGTTGAGTTTGCAAACGTTTTCTCACGAAAAATTTTCTCAAAAAATTATGAATTTGGAAGCTAATATAATATATCTCGCCCAGTGAGATCATCTATTTAACGTTTATTTACTGCTGTAAGAATTGCGTCGGATCCCTTCAAAGATTTATCTGAAAGATTTTTTATTTACTACTGACTTAACCTACAATATTTTTTCTTATTATATATCTTATTTATTATAAAAGTGATAATATTAATTAAGATTAAGCATTTAGCGCAATTATGAGTGGTTTGATCAAAAAAGGGTAATTCATAAATTTTGCGCGTGTCGAGTGTCCGATACTCCAAACATTTTTTAAAATTTTTGATACAGATATCCCTAGGTAATGGTAAAATTTTCAACTTATTTTTCAGTTTACTTTAACTATAGAAGCCGCTAAGGTAAGACGTGTTCCTATGAGCTCGGCGAGTTTTATCCACTTTTGAAAAAAATGAAGCGTTTATTTTTATCTTTTTCTTAATAAAAAAAACATTCTCAATGTAAATAAGGTGGATCGTTATTCATTTTTTATCTTACAATATAAGGAAAGATATACGTAATATTCCTATCTTTAAGTTAAATTCCACCTTCTCTGTTACATTCAAAATGTTTCGCTTTACTTCGTTTTAGTTCCTTTTAGTAGTAGTCCTCTTAGTAAGATAGATCCTGCCGTGTAAATTTAATAACTTCCCACATTTGCATGAAGAATGCAAGCCGAAACGAGTTGTCGTGGAAATGATTTCGAATTCTGCATCGAAAATTGAGAAATGGCAGGTCTAATTTTTCGGTTTTTGCGCAAGTAAAGAGAGATCTGCCGCAACCAATTGCGGTGAAGTAAGGAAACACTTCAATTTCCATGGGAAACATTAGTACGTACGTCCGCCGTATCGAAGCGCTCGGAGAGAAATAAATCGTGGAGTTGGGATTGCTAAATTAGCGCCATCTTCCCAAAACGATAATTAACGGGGATCGTCACGACGGCGCATCGGAGTTACGGTAAATGTCTGTGCTTACGCAATTTCCGCGTGACTGTCGGAAATTCATCCCGACAATTGACTATCGTATGGGTGAACTTATGAAAGAGTTATGATCTACCTTGGGAATACCCTAAAGGGAGCGCCGTGCAATTGCTAGTCGAGAGCGCTCATTTATGAAGTAATGAACTGATTGCATTACGGAGATTTGGTTATACTTTCTACTGTAGTTTAAAGTGTATCTGCTAAAAAAATTGAACATGTCGTGTATTGTATTATTATTTCGTCATATATGTTATACTACTATAGATATATTACTCTTAATCCGTATATAAAACGTAAAATATGTCAATTGATTACCTTATGAACGTTTGTTCATTCTTTTAGAACTATTACTGATCTAATTTTTCCTTTTCTTTTCAAGTAGTATTAGGCATAAAGGTAATCTCAATCCAACATACACGCAGAATTCGTACTCCTCGGATACATTTACGTATTTACAATATCAACTAGATAAAGATCTTAATTGTGTCTTGCAGTTGATTTTAATAGCGCTTATATATCTCGTAAAATATATATTTCGTGGGAAATCATTTAATTACAACCTCTGGGAGGGTTTCCATCACCAACTAAATTTGGTTTAATATCACATTAGTTAATTTTAAAAATATACAGATAGGATTAATTTGAAATACTATTTATTGGCCTAATATTGTCGTTTATTGCAATGGAAAAGAAAACAATTAAAAGATCTTATTCACAAAGTCAATTTGCTTGAATTTCATTGGAGTACTAAAAACGTGGATAGAGCGTCATTCAAGCAACGTAAAAATTCAAGATAAGGGAAAGTCCCACCCCAAAACTAAATATCATCAATGCAGAAGAATTCTTCATCAAATATTTTAGAGGTCATGAAAGGTTTATATCGTCGTAAACACTTTCTTCATTGGGGTTAGAAAGATGGTTGTCTTGATGGCAGTTTTCATTCTCGCGTTAAAGAAACAATGAGAAACCCTTACGACTTCTTTATTGGCTGAGCTCCTTTTAAATGAATACAACCCTTTAAAGAATACTTGCTCATCATCATCCAAAGATGCGTAGAGTTGAAGGAATGTATCAAGAAGATGAGGTGAAGTAATGCAAGTTTATATTGCTTTGAGTAAATGCAATTTTATGCATTATGACATTTTTTAGCTCTGAAGATAAAATTATTTTTCGGATGAATGCGTTGCGAATTACCCTCTCATTGGTGAATGCGAGTGAGTCTCATCTTTTATTTAAAAATATCCAACGTTGAGATCCGAGTTTGCGATGCATTAACATCTAATAAAAAGATAAAAGAAGATTACAGTTCTACGTTAGCATTTCTATTGCGTATGAAGTCGCTGCGGTGTATTTCAAAGCCGATAGTCCACAGAGATAATTATTCTATCTGCGATTTAAAATTTTAAAATAATCATAATATTAAATCCACCGCAGATCACAAGTTTAACGTTGAATAAGTTATTCGCTGGCTTATTGGTTCAAAATTAAGTATTTGGCTTCGAAATATATTTTTTGTAGTTGGATTTATCGATGGGAGATGAAACTGAAAGAATTAACAAAATAATTTATATCTAAAAATGTTGTTATAAAAATTGCGTTATTAGCAATAAAAACCGATTAGTTTTTAATGTATTATTGGTGAATCAATTCATTTATAATATTCCTTCGCATTATATAAGGGGTACATAAAGTTTTCCTTTTTCGTTCACCGTGAATGAAAAGATTTCTATATAAGACGAAATATGCGTGAGGATGTAGCGTAAGATGCAAGGTCTATGAATTAAAGTTTCATGTTTTTTAGATTGAATATACGGATGTTATATGTACGTTGCAAGAGATATCAGGAATGTGTATTATCTAGTATTCATATGTTGGTGAATCCCTCCACGGAATTTGAAAGAAAATATCTAACACACTCTCTCAAGCAAGTCTACTCGGAAATAATTTCTTAAAGTTTTATCCACGAACTGTAAGGTTTAGTAACTCAGTAAATTAATTTACATTATTAGTTGATGTTTAATTGGTTCTACTAAAGGAAAGAATGATTTTTAGATCTATAATCAACACCTCCGCAAGTTACATAACACTGAAAGGGATTTTCAAAAGAGAAGGTGCTACGAAAATGAAAAAAGGCAAAGATGCGGGGAAGATTGAGCAGACTGTCAAAAATTAAATTAAGGAAGTGCCATCTTGCGAAATAAAAAGGGATTCCCTTGGATTAGGGTTCAAGGTAAAGAATGAATACAAAAGGGGAATTTGGGATCTTTAGAAACCGCTCCTGCGTCACTCACGGAATTATACTAGCAAATTAAAATTGGGAAACCGTTTCCGATAAGTGCTTTTCCTAGATAAACAATCTGAAACAAAAGGGGAAATGGTTGGATATTGAAAGTTTTGTAAAAATCATTAATTTCCTTTGCGATAAAAATAAAATTATGAGCTAATAAAACGTATATTATTGAATCATGTGAAATGTTCAGCAATCCAGCAAACCAGCTATCAGAGGAAATTTTCATATAGAAAATCAAATTATTTTATCACTGGTAAATCCAGAAAAAATATAGATTATTTCAAACTTCAATCATAATTCCATTAATTTAAAACTTTCGTAGATTTTTATTCGTAACATATAATAAATTTCAAGTACTGATTAACAATTTTAAGATAGACCTGCTAATTTATTCTTTAAATGACTATTTTAAATATATTTTGTAACGACACGTATTGAATCATCATATCATTAAATATCACAGATACGTTGCGGACATAGCTGAAACAAATCAATCGATCAATGCTTGTACTTGAGGAGATTAGAATAACAGTTGATAATATCACATATATCACACGAGATATTTTGATTATAATGGAGGCAATATCTCCAATCTTTTTGTGAACTACTTTAAAATGTATAAAAACAGAGTATATTCTATTGATCGAACTCGATATTTAAAATTTGTCCTTTTAATTTTTAGATTAATAAAATGATTGAATAAGTAACGCATACGGATTCAAAGGATAAGCCGCAAGTAATATCGCAAAAGGTATTTGCAATTAGATAACGCTGAAGTACAGTGGAATTTAATGCATATAAATCAACTGCAAAAACTCCAAATGGCTCTTTGCGTGCGTTAATACGTTACAGCCCTTATACATAGTTCCCCTTTTATGCCATCGCACACTTTTCAAAGTCCATCTCATCGTGCGTTCATTCAGAATACATTCGATTGATGTAATTCTTTTCAGATCCGCTTTCATTGCCATGGCGCTGCATTGCCCTCAATACAGCGCTAAGTGTCTTTCCCTGTAAGCCATTTCCTCAATCTAGCCTCTTATTTTAATCTACTTTCCATACTCCCCGCATTTAATTTCGAGCCTTTCTTTTCCTTTTTGTTTGGAGGTCCAATCCGTCGGGAATTCCTTTAATTGCGATTCTTAATAGGTCCAGATTACCGCCTCTTAACCAATCCTTATTGGTGCATTTCTTAAGATTTTCGCATCTCCATTTCCAAAACATATTACATGAAGTTTTGCTAATAGTGTTATTATCGTACTCAATAGTGATATTATCGTATGGTTCATTATTCAATCTCTCCCTGACCTCCGGTTGCTTATTGAAGTCCTCGTCCATTAAAGAGGAACAAAAAGTGAGGACTTGAAAGGGGTTCAACAGAAAGATATTTCACTAAAGCACTTTCGCTCTTTTGGTGGCGATGGATGAACAAGGTTTCGCTCTCGGGAACTTAAAAATTCGTGCGTTTCTTACGAAGGTCGACTGATTAGAATTAAAATTCATTTTTATGAGTCGATTTTTTAAAAATTCGTGTCCATTTATCCAAGAGCGGGTTCCCATCGAAACAAATAATGATGCCAAGATAATGAGCCGGCGCCTTTCAAAGGTGAGAGCATTCTTAATTTTATCAGATGAGAATGAAATTTGCACTTTAAATCTTGAAAAGCTTTAATAGGAGCAAGGTTTAACAATCAGGGAGATTTTAAACGTGAATACTCAATTAAATCGTGATTGATATTTTTATTGACATTAGATAGAGAGCTTCCAAATACTCAACTTCTTTTTGCAATGTAATGAGATACATACTATAATAAATTAAATACAATTTTCCTAATTTAAATTTAAATAAATAAATAAATATACCTTAATCTTTAATCTTATCCGAATGTATGAGCAAAGACAAACAATCTCCGAAGTAAAGTTAGTTCTTTTTCAGTCCACTCCTTCATATTTATTAGTATATTTATTTACACCCTAATAAAATTAATTGATTTTCAGATGTACTTTTTTAAATGCAACTGACAATTTCAGACTGTGTATTCACTAACATTTGCTCTTTTTTAATACCGTTGTGTCGATACAGAAAATTTTCATCACTTTTGCGAATTCGTGAAACGTGAATTGGCATATAGGAATCCCCTAGGTACATCTGTTCTGTTTTTTTATTAGTGCATTTCTCACCTCAGCATACGATGACCTCATACAATGATAAGATGAAAATATCTTTTACATACAAACATAATTACACCCTATAGTAATATGTGTATGACAATGATATCATAACAATCATATTTTCAATCCTCTTTCACTAAATATATCTATATTCTATTCTATCTATATATATATCTATAGATACGCATTCAGTATCAATTTAACGATGCTGAAAACTAATGAAGTATTTTCGGGTTTCCTTTATGAATACTTTAATGACTATTTTCCTAATATTCACTTTATTTATAATTATAATTTCATTCTTTCCCGATCATCGAACAAAGCACTTTTCTTATTCTAAAATATCATTTCTAGCGACCCATTACTCAAATGGAGGAAAGATCTATATTTTAGCTCCTTTTTGCGTAATTTATATCCTCTAGATCCTGAATATTTAAGAGTAACACTCTTTGAAGTTTTTTTTATGTAAATAATATATTAATCAGCGTCAAATTTTTCCTTTTTTGACTAATATATTACAATTTGAGATATGTCATAGTAATTTAGTAAATAAATTGAGTTATATGCATCATATTATCAGTATATTATCAGAAACCATCGATATATCATTTCAACATTTTCTTTGATGTGGAATAAACCTTATTTTAAAATAATACTAATTTAGTTTTGAGGAAGTAATTATCAGACCAATACAAAGCTAATTACGATTCATTGTGTTCCAGACAGGTTCAATGTATTCGCAGTTATAATTAGTTATTTTATGTCCGAATATTCCCTTTAATGCTGCACCCACTTTCACTTCCTTAATTCCCTCTTTTGTTTTTCTCCAATTACTTCCATTGCCTCTATCGAATCCATTTTCGCCTTTCACACAATTTTCTTTCTTCGGGACTCCATTTTTCTCTCTACGATAATGGTTCTCCTTTTCTTCTCGATTTTCCCTTTCTCTCTTTCGTCTTTCCTTAATGCGTTTCTACCTTCGATGGAAGAGCTCTACGGATATGGTACAGTGGATGAGAAGTGAAGTAACTCCAGCAGCTGTTTACTGAAATTGTTCAAAGAAAGTTCCTGTTACTTTTTCCATAACAGTATCATAGGCTAATTCTCGTATAAATCTAAAGATGTATGACAAACAACCATATGGTTGGACCAAAAACGCTTTGTTTTGCAAAACAATCATTTCTCTCTCCTTAATGTACTATTAATTATCTATTTGTTTATATTATTTAATTTTTAGCTATTGGACATTGTTGAAAAAATTCGATAAAAGTATATTTGCCTTGTACTTTGGGCCTTAAGTAAGGAAATTCTCTAGAAACAGCCTATAAACTAATGGCAGCCAATGCGCCAACATTTAGGGGTTTAGTTAAAATATTTACTCAGCGAATGAGTGACAGAAACAGTCCAGAGCAAACCTTTCACGCGTTGCTGTTTGTCCGAGAGAACCATGCCCATGTACGTCAACCGGAGATGATGTGAAGGGTGCCTTCAGGCACCATGCACCATAAACTGCTTCCTGCCGGTTAAGTGACTCCCGCCTCTGCAACAAATCCGCCTACATCCTCTTCTCTAATTCCGAATCTATCTTTTTTCCCCTTCTAGATCTTCACAATCTTGTTTGCCCACTCTGTTATCCTCTATTTTTACCGCAAGTTTCCTTTCCAACGCTCTTGGGTATCTCCGGTGAGAATCCTCGTCTTACTTATGAAAGCCTTTGGACGCCCACTGCCCCGAGGACGACGAACCCTCGTCCCACTCCATTATCCTCTCGTGGTGCGGAGTAGTAACCCTTAACACTTCATATCCCTTCACCTTCAATGAAAGTGTATTCTTATCGGATGATGATTATAAAATTAAGAGTAATTACTTTTAAAATTTACGGTGTAATTAATATCCTATTGATTAAGATTAAATAAAAAATACAGAGGCATGAGGATTAGACGTCATCCGAAACATAATACGTAATAAAGGATATTAAATAGCATTTATTCTGTCAAGGCCTTTGCTCTGCCTTTTGAAATTGTAATTTTTATTTAATTTAGGCATTTGGTTTGTTGTCATTCTTATATTTTTTACTCGGGAAGGGGAATGAGTGATTCTTCAGAATTTGGATGAATCGAGATTCATATCTTACATCACGAGTCTTTCAAATTCGGTTAATGTTTTCGTGAATCGAGTCCTTTGATCCATAGCATTGGATGGTCTGAAACGTGAATCAAGAGACCTTAATTTGAAAAGGAGATCTGTGATATATCTTTATTCTGTCATCATCTCAAATACAACGAACGTTTTTATTTTCGTTTTGAAAGCGGCTATTCAAATTAAAGGAAGTGTCTTCTTTTGTTAATGTGACGAACAAAATGAACGAGCCTGTGAAAGAACGTTTTAAACTCAGGCTTTACCTTATTTCTCTTGTATAGTTCTTTGAATTTCGCATAATAAAAGCATGCGAATAAAATCAAAAAATGTACCTTTCATATTAATTACTGAAAGGGTTCAAAGATAATAATAAAGTTAAATTGCAATAGATTACAAAAATTATCAAATTTAATTAATACGATGGATAATTTAAGTTACATAAATATAGAGTAAAAAAAAGGTAAGCTATTTCACAAGGTATCTATATTTTATCTGATTTCATTAAAAATAACCAAAAATAATGAAATATTTTTATATAAAAAGCCTTTTAGGAAACTAAAAGATGTATTATAAAAACTGGTCAATTATTTATATAGATTTTCGTGGACGAAATAGAAATAAACTTCAGTGCGTTGAGAGATATTAAAGTCATCATTTCAAAGTAAAGTCAAACATTTATTCTCAATGCATAATCAACGCTTATGAAATACCTAACCCAGAAATGTTATACTTTTGATCTGATGTTGAATTCAAATAATTTAACTGCTTACTCAATGAAAAAAGGACTCTATAATTATTCTAATAACTTCACTTTTCGATGTTATCTTAATTAAATTTTTTTCTACACTTACCATCTGTTCAGATATATACGTATAGTCCCAGTTCTGGTATATAACAGAACCAGTTTCAGTTGGCCACTCCTTTTAGTAATGCATTGACTCGAATAAGTTGCAAGTCTTTATAGAACTTCTCTTGAAATATGCTCTACTGAATTCCATGTCCTTCGGAAAATAGCATACGTTCAATATTCTGTTTTCTCTGGAAAAAAATGAGTCTGAAGTTATACGGTTATAGAAATAGAATCTTCGTTGGAATTCAATTACTTGAAGAAGAAAAACGGTCATTGCCCTGAAATGAATTATATATTTTAACATAATTTCCATTATATGATGTTCTAAATCAATAAAAATAGGATATAACAATTACTCATAATGAAAAATTTCTTAATCTAACAAACGTTAGAAATCAAATATTTGCAAGTTAATGATGCTCATTAGGTATTTATTCATCTTTTGTTTGATTTGAGGATGATAATTGATCGGGTTTTTATTATTACTTATATAGATTCAATTTTTGGCCGAAAGCTTCTCAATTGCTTTAGATTGCGATATTGGAACATGATAAATATCTTTAAATTTTAATAGAGGCGTAAAATGATTAAAAACTCTGGAATACGTATATATGGATGTCCTAGACGAAGTGGCTTGGATATGCCATAGATGCGCCATCTCGTGTTCAGCCAAAAGTTAAATATGTGCTTTATAAATATTTTCATTCTACAACAATCACCTCTTGTTTATTATCAAATATAACAAAACATTATCAAAAATAATGTTTTGTTATATTTTGATAAAAGTTTTCAAAACGTTTAATTATATTGGAATGTTACCATATCATAATCATTTTATACGTATTTTAATCAGAATCAGAAATTTGAAAATAATTCAACGTACATGAAAAATTCACGAATATCATAATATTGTTAAAGAGTAAAAATAATGATAAATTTAATACGTAGGAAATTTAGTAGTAAAAAATTTAAAAAGCATGCTTAGTTTTCTTTAGGCAAAAAATACCTCATTGGCGCCTCTATAATTTGTGTAAAAATTAATATTATAAACCCCAAAACAATTCTTAAATACTTCTAGTTCAAGGAGACTGATTTAAATGTAAAATTCGTACCAATAATTGAAAACGTTTCGCCATAGAATGAACTACACGTGGGCAGCACTTTATTAAAATAAGACCATATCAAACACATGGTAATAAGTCTCGCCGCACGTTTTCAAATTTACCTCGAATATATTCTCGCGTCGGTGTGACGTCTTTATTAAAAGCTTTCTCAAATTTCCAACTCTCAGAAGTAAATTAAGTAAACTCACGAAGAGTCATTAATCTCTCCTCGAGGATTAGATTATCGTGTACATCATGCTTTCTAGTAATTATGCTGAAGACAACTCTAGACAAACGTCTTATTCGCATTTGGCATTTGAATCCCTTTGCTCCAAATAAGAAATGAATGTTTCAATTTCCGGAAATAGCTATATAAAGCCTTTTTCTATTTAAGTTTAAGAACTTCCCATTTTTATAATATCGCTTTTTAGCAATACTGATATTTTATCAATGTCAATATTATTAGTTTTCATTAAATTAAATAATTTGAAATTGTTTCTAATTAATTATTCAATGCCTTTCTCTTGTATTCAATTACAATATTAAGTTTCATTTCTTTTCGTAGAATCACTTCCAAATTTAGAATGGTCGTAATCATCAGCTAAAGTTTGGCTTCCTTTTTTTGTCCCAAAATCGATTGCTATGAATTCACCTTTCTCCAATCTTCGCTGCGTAGGACCATTTCCAAAAATAGTAAAACCTTTTCGGATGCCCGCACGAGAACCTCTCAAAGTAATCTTATCATCGAAAAGATACCAGAAGACCTTGAGTACGTAACGTTATCGTCTTATTCTTATATCTTTTGTTTCATCTTCTTTTGATTCTCTCTCCGGAGATTTATTCGGACCAAAGATCATAATTTCATTACGCTATACTGTAAGACTCTTTTTGCATCATATTCAGTTCTAAGGCGATTCTTAATAAGAAATACTACAAACTTCAATTGGTTTTAAAGTAAAGAGCAGTATCATAATATTTTTAAGATTAAACATAATCATAATAATTTATCGTTCCTTAAATTTTCACTCCAATTTATAAATGTTAGAAAAGAATATAAAGAATTTGCAGTTTCATTTTGGGTGTCACTACATTTATTTAACTTCTAAAAATAATGAATCACTGTCTTATTTTATAACATAAGGTTTTTTATTGCATATGTGAAAAGACGAACGTTAGAGACAAACCATTATTATACAAAAACTCTTTACGAAAATATCCTAAAGACTGAGCGAATATTAAACAAAAATGACGACGAAAATAGTAATTTCAAAATTTTTATTATTAAATTTTTATATACGCATCGAAATTCATTTAGCATAGTTCATTTGAGTATGGAAAAATGTATAGTAACATTTTTAAACTACCCTCGTACTTAGATAATATTCGGAAATGAAGTATCTTCCTTTAAGCTTTATACATATAAGAGGTAAGTAAGTCCGCTAAATCTCTAAAATTTGCTTCAACAGATACGGTGTGAATGGAATGTAGCGAAATCTATGTTCTCCCTTAATTTCAAAGCTTAGAACTTGAGAATGGGATGATTTTTTTCTTAGTGAAACTTTTAAGGATACGGAAAGATGAGTATGAATCAAAGCTCCTGTATGCTAAATCGATTACACCATCCCCGTAAATATCCTGGTTTCTCTTTGAAGAGAAGTTATTCCATCAAAGAGCAATATGAGTAGGCCAACTCAAAGAAATCAATCGACAAAGGATCCTGTTTGCAATTCTGTTGATCTAGTACTCTTGAAAATATCAGCTGACAAAGAAGTTAATGTTTGATAAAATATCGCAAACAAATGTTGAAATTAGAGCTACGTTATTTCGTTATCTTTATATAAACAGACGTCGTACATTCAAAATATTCTCTTTTAGAATGAGTATCCTGAATTATTTGATTACTGTAAAGGATTACAAGAACCAATTAAGTTGCCATCTAAAGCCGTGAAGAGTATTGGTGGATATTTCTAATAGGAAGTTAATTTCATGAAAAATTGATGACTTTAGAAAATACGAAGGAATATAATGTTAAAGATTGAACGTTAATTACTTGAGATTTTATATCTTGGAATTTATCTTATCATACAAGGAACAGTATAATAGGAAGACTCACGACAATTTGCTGAAGTGAGAAAATATAAGGAATTTAATTTTAGAGATTCAAGGTTAAATCATTGATATTTTACATCTTGAACATATTCTTCGCGTTATCAAATTGATTAATAATTGTCTGCCAAATCAGTTTAGATATTATCATAATCAGATGAGCTATAGAAAGCATTTTGTGGTTTTACGCACTCGGGAGTAATTGAGGCAGATGTAAATTCCTTACCGCTAATCAGCGTATTAAACCTGAGTTATATTAATGAAATTGCACTCTTAAATCCTTGATGGAGGCGGGAATGCTAATTATAGATTAATCCTTTGTCGTAATGAAGTACCATAACCCTAAAAGTATTTCATTGAATCGAGAGGGACTCGCTTATATCGCTGTAGTTTCCACGAATTAAATACAAATCCAAAGACGGCTGATTTAAAAGCCCAGTAGTCGAATTCTTTATTAATTAAGAAATAAGGTCAAAAAGTTTATCTTTATGGATTCATGCAGTACAGTTATTTTGGCCTATTTTAAAGCATTTCATTTATATCCATCCACTTTATTACGAGGAATGTTATCGGTGTAATTTTATTTTGAAGGACTCAGAATAGAAATAGTCAATCTATGCTTCTGCTTCAAATAAGAGTTTTTATTACTAATTTATATTAACCGTCTTTGGATTTGTATGATTATTTGAATTATTTTTCATTGAAGGTTTAAATGTTTTCTACTATATATATAGTCATTAAGAATTAAAAATTTACGATATTTATAAATCAAACCTGTTAAATTTATTGCAATACATGATTAAGGCTAGAGATAATATTTTTTTAATTATGGATTTTATATATTTTAAAAGATATTGTAAATTCATTGTTACTACTTAATTAGAACATTGTAACGATACCCATTGTTTCCACGATTAGACCACAGATACGAAAATTTGTAATATTCAGATTTCGATTTGAAGAAAGACAAATACTGTTTTGATTTCCTAATAGAAGGATGTAACCCATAGATTCGTTAGTTTATTCTATAGTTAAACAGAAGTTTGTTTTTGGCTTTATGAAATGTTCCCTTTTCAAACTCAGATTTCGTACTTTACTTCTTTATTCACTAACTACGCACTTTAATTTGAAAGTGCATAGACAAGACTATCTCTGGACAAAGCTTCCCTCAGATAATATCCACTTAAGATGAGTCGTTTACCACCTACTTTTACGCAATTTAGGCTGGCAACCATTGATGTAACTCCCATTTTCCCATCCACTCAAGAAGGGACATTGATTTAAGATGATCGCTACAAAGCGGTGGTTCGACCATTCGATTAGAAGACGTCTTATTGAGAACACCCACGAGATTCCTCTTTCCCCGAATTTCAGAGATTACGGTAATAGCACGGGCGGTCACGGTTTTAGAAGCGGACACAAAAGAATCGACCGCTCAAGGTCACGTGCATCACCGAGGTGAAAGCGAGCCCACGGCGGAGATGTTATTATTACAAGACTCTTTAGGGAAGAATGAAGAGAGAGAAACCTTCCGTGAAACCTTTTGCGAGCCCCTCCCTTGACCGAAAGGGGAACTGTCGCAGGAAATTGGTGCTTATGAAATTTCCCACCTTTCCCTCATTTCGAGAGATCAAAGTGTAAACAACTGCCGGCGCATTGACGTGTTTGCCGTCCGAAATTAGTTATTTACGCCGAAATCCTGGATGTGTCGTGTATGAGGTTATAGGAACGTTTGGGATGGATAGATGTCCAATTCTTCGATGCATTTAGGAATGCTTCGAGGTGTGACTTTCGATTTTATGATTCATCGCTTAAAAAGGGTTCTTTTCATCAGTTTTATTTCATGGGAAAAAAATCGAATTTCTCGGAAAGGTGTTGGAGTTTCGAGGCATGCAAATTAATATTTTTAGTACTAATGGGGAAACATTAATGTCTTGCACACGTTTAACTCTAAGAAGTGTTTTTTTCCACGTCATTTTGTAAAGTGCTATTATTGTGCATATTTCAGTCTAAAACTATAAGAATCTTGATATTACCGATTCATAAGTAAGATATGAACGTTGTGTTGAGCATAAAAGTTGGGGAGGGTGATGAAAATTCCAATCATTAACGCTTAATAATCTACAAAATATGGTTTAATATAGGATAATAAGATACAGAAATTAACCCTTAAGATATGAGGATAGTATTTTTCATTATTTAATGGCTTTTAAATTACATATTACATATTTTTAAATAAATATTTAAGTTCTTACCTGCCTAAGTCAAGTATTATAAGCAATAATAATGAAATTGAATTACAATTAAAATGATAGTTTGTCTAAAAGAAATAATTTCATATCACCATTATGGAAAATGGAAAGATAATCATTCATTAGGAATTGTATTGGAATAATAATTTTCAGAGAGGCTAACTATGATGAGTTAAGTCAAACGGTTTGTTTTATTTTCACTGCTCGCTCTTGTGCATTCGGAAACAGGAAAATGCTTAGTTTGGTTTATTTTGTTTTAAATTCAATTTACACAGTTCCAAATAAAAATATTCATTTAATGAGAGACCTGTCTGTTTGTAAATTTACCGCAGGTTAATTTGTGCAATTTGCTCGTTTTTCAATTTTAGCTGTGTTGTTTTATTTACATGAATGCTAAATATTTTCATTCACAGCAATTCTACATGTTTTGAATTACAGTCAAACAGCTGGAATGATGAATTTTGTTCTAAAAAATATTATAATTCACTCAAAGTAATTATTAGTTGGAACTGATAAAAAAATATATGATGTTTTTGTAACTATTTTGTATGTGATATGTGTTTTCAAAGCAGACTTGTCTTTCACATACGTAAAACTAGTTAGTTCAAAATTATTTTTTGTTTCTATTCTTTTTAAAGTGAAGGGCTAAATCAAAAGTACGAAAAATTTGGATCTTTTTAATTAAACCGACAGGTATTGAGGGTGTTCATCCTAAATATTGACGATCAATAACCATCCCTAAGAAAGATTTCTTAAATATCATTCACCCACGACTTGATTTAAAGTGGTAATATTTAGTGAAGACATAGTACTTACTACATTTTTGCAAAATAGTCTTTCATAATTATGTTAAGACGTACTGAATCCCTCAATATAATTTATGCAAAACAAACATGCAATAATTTCAAAGCGATAAATTCTAATTATATGTTAGATATAATTAAGAAATTAAATCTTCTTTAGTTCCTCGCGGTTTCTTTGATTTTATTTCAATTTTGGATATAAAAATTTATCTTTCGATAATAAAATAAATATCTTCTGTCAATCAATCGATATTTAAAAACGTACAGGTATCTATTAAATGAAAAAGCACTCATTTTCTTTACTCATTTGTCCCTTTCATTATGCAAAGACTTTCATTTTCAATTGTTATATCAATTTAATAAAAGTTTGATCCTTTTCTCGTAAAAGATTTCATCTTTTAAGCGTGAGAGTAAAGTTTTTTGAAATTTAAAATAATATTATTATTCATAAAAGTATGATTTTTTTTAAGAAAAATATGTACTCTACCTTATTTAAGTAGAATGATTTTAATCATCAATGTCCGAATGAAGGATTATTGAAAATTGTTTATAAGATCACATGTAATTTACTTAGAGCGTATTAATTGTTAACGAAATAAGTTGATTCGCTTTCACTAAAAAGGAAGTATTTCGTAAATAAATAAATAAATATGTGTGTGTGTATATATATATATATATATATATATTTAATAAAAAATATGTAATTAATATATTAAGGAAAATATATATGTACAATGATATTCAAACAGAGATTCATTCGCGTGTGAGATATGCGTACAATCTCTACACTATTATCACAAAAGTAGTTTCCTTTTAGATTAAAATATCTTAGGTACATCATCTTTAGGAGAGATTACCACGAACTCACTAAAGCAGTTCGTCTTTGAAGCGTCTCTTCTGGTGATGCAAGTTCCACCGAAACATGACTCCAAAGCATCTCCTAACATATGTCACCTGCCATCCGTGATTCCACTGGGCTCCCATAAAGTTGTCGTGACACCACTTTGATTGAATTAAAAGACCACTTTCTCTTCCTATTTTACGGAGGCCCGGAAATTCCTTAGGAGCGCATCTCCTTTAACTTCCCTTTATCTCCCATCCTTTCTATGCTAGGAGAGTCTACTGGGAGACGCTTTCGTATCCAAGGAGACAGAACTTTGCTCTTAAGGAAACGCCTTGGCGATGCATAAAGCACGTTATACCGAGAAATCCTGCTTGAGCGGTTCCAAAGAGATGCCGGTTTAACGCACAGTTAACCACCGAAAGTCAACTGTCGCTTTCTAATCTATCCACAAGTAATATCGGAAGGTCACCTGTCACGTTATATCGACCTGTTATACACGAAAGATTGAAATTCCCTCCTTAAAAATTCGGATTCTGGTCAATAGAGATTAAAAACGAAATGGTGAGGAATTTTAAAAAATCATTGGCAGGACTATGCTATATCACAACCTTAAACTCACTTCCTTGACCTTTAACAGTTTTTTGTGTTATTAATAGAGGGTTTTTTGCTCTAATCACAGGGAAAGGAAATAAAAAAACCAGGATACTACATATTAGAGTGAAAAAATTAGTTCCCTAAGTATAGGAATCCATAATATTTTATTTAATAAATAGAGTGTTTTATTAAACTTTTTACCTTGAACTTTAGTATTTAAATATATATTTATTGGTTGGTCAGTTTACGTAATAATTAAATAATTATAAGTAATAAACTTCTATTGTGTTCACCTTCTGTAATTGAAATTTTTTTTCACCTGATGAAATCATTCATTCTCTACTTGAATAAATTGTGCGCAATAATTTCGAATGGAAACCCGTGACATAATTAGGATTTTACCTTTTTATACGCAATAAATTTTCGACTGCATTAAATGAGACGAGCAATAGATTTGAGATTTTAGTATCATTAATGTCAGAAAATTAGACTACTGACTTCCAAAGAATGTAGTTTCAGAAAAACCGATACTTAAATCTTTCGCTGAGGACTTTTAAATCCGCAGCTTAAGTCGTAACTCACGATTTGGCATTAACATATGAATGCGAATTGCAAATGGAACTGGATCCATAATCTGCGAGGATTTTGAAATAAAAATAATCGGTTCGGAAAATCGAATCAAAATACGCAGACACGCATCTTATGAAATAAAGTACCTCAGTAGACCTTGATACACAAGGATTGGTTTAAATTGTATCCTTGGAGATGATCGACCTCATACAACCTTGAGGCATGCAATAATTTTGGAATATTGTTTGAAGAAATGTGGTCATCCTTCTTCCTAAATTTTAGGTAATTTACATTAAGTTATATCAAACTCCGCTATATCCAATAATGTACGTATAAAAACCTGACCTTTCATTTAAATTAAGTCTAGATTTTTTCCTCAAATTCCATTTAAATATTTATCAATAGACAAAGTCATTTGAAATGCTGATGAGAAAACCGTACTTAACTATAAGTAAGGCGATGTTCGCAATATTTGACTTAATTTATAGAAGTTCTAAAGTTAAAAAATAAGAGATTATGAAGCGTAAAGATGTCCTAAGTTTTTTCTTATAAAAAGTGTCAGGAATGAGAATAATTTTCAAGTCTTAGTATACCAGTGGATTGAGAGCGTCCATTTCATTTACATTTCCGTAAATAATTTCTTTAACTTTATGGCTGCGAGAACGTAGCCTCCATTGTGATGGTAAAACACTGAGAATAGTAAAATACTCGGTTTATCACGTAAATTGCACCGGATTAACCGGAGCACAGGATGTGTGTAGTTCAATGAAGCGAGAAGTTACTCTTTTGTTCATTCTACGTTATTATCATACGAGAAACTCGGGAAAACGACGTACGGACAGGAAATGAGGAAATGGCGCGAAAAACTGTTCTCGTTGCGGTCGAAAATGAAAAAGATACAAATCTCTCCTCTAAAGAATAGAAAAGAGAAAGAGGAAATTAAAGAAGATGGTGGAAGAACAGAGGAAGTGAGATAGGGTATTTTCCCATCTCTGGTTTCGCTACGTGCGAAATGGACAAAAGATTTAATTACTGGAATGAACTATAAGAATAAAGGGAGGCCGAAAATTAGATGGAAGGAGAAAAGGGACTTAACAAGAAGAATGAAATTAGGAGACTGAAAGCAGCTGTTGCTCGGACCACTTATTTTTCGCTCATTTACTCGCAGAGTATCATCCCCTCGGTTTGCCATAAAGTCTGCAAAATATCTGCTGCTTTTGTGGAGCTTCGGATGGGAAAAGGTTTCCGATGTGATATTTTCATGCATCGGTTGGTCTTCCGTTTGATGGAAGTGGAGACCACTTTCAGATGATATCTGTACCAATCTCATTAAAGAGAATGAGAATTTTACCTTCACACTATGATAACAGTGCGGCAAGGAAGTTCTGTCGTTACATTAGTTTTAAATTTGAATTATTTGAAAATTTATATGAAGAGAATTTCAAGGAAATTATATGGATTCAATGAGAAACGGAATGTGATATAAGGCCAACTTAACTGAAAATAGAAAATCAAACATAAAATTTCCTTGATTATATTAAGAAGCATTAAAACCTATTCGATATTCAAAAAAAAATTCTCTGTCCTCAAATTCCTTCTATAGTAATTATAAATATCTAATGTATCTTCGAAATCTATGTAGTTTTAGATTATCTTTTCAATTAAAATGCCATTATTTCAAGCTTTGAATTTTTATCTCAGTGGCAAAAAAGGAGGCTTTATAAAGAGCGTTTCAATCCAGTATCGAATGCTTTCAACAAGTATACTAAGAATGCATCTCTTAAGAGTCTTTAAGTTTTGTTAATAACTCTCTTCTCTATCCTAAATAGTTCCGGAGTTTCTCTTCGGAAATCCCTTTACCTCTCGATTAAAGAGCCTTAGAAAAAGCGCTAACGAGTAAGTCCAAAGTTTAACCAAGATGAGATTTAATGGGCAGTTTCTCTTACGAAAACTGGAATAAATTCTGTAGACGTAGTGGAAAGATTCAATTGTGCATACTGGCGAATCTCTCTCAGAGAGAAAAGAGAATTCGCTCAAAAATTAATTTTACAAAAGCAACGTCCCTAATTAGAAGTTGTTTTCTTTTATTTCAATTCATTCCCGCATTACAAAGTAATGTAATAGCAAAGTAATCTCATTCCTTGAAGTTTCAATGTCACTATAATACCATTACAGTACAAAAGTTTGTAAAAGTTAACTGGAAAATGTATAATTAAATTAATTCAATAAATGACTCATTCGCGATTGAGTGTATTCTAATGAAATCTAAAGAGAAAGGTACTTTGTAACCATTACAAACAATTTACAAAATAGTGATGAAAAATCGTACCTGAGACGAAGGTAAACAGTTATTTGTTGCCAAATGGCAGAACGAGCAAATAACTTTCATTTAATTATCATAAGCCTCTTTTGGAAGCATTGAAATCAAAGCCGATATTTTAATTATTCAGTCGAACGAATCCAACGTAATTGCCTAAGAGGATTTCACGTGTCGAAAATAAACGAGTGGTCGTTTTTGATTCCACAGATATCGATTCATTATCTCTTTGACGAAATCAAAGCTAACCTTGCCATTGCAGAATTATTCGCCAGAATAAACAGTTGATGATTTTCCGTTTTGAGCTGTTATGAAGACATTGTTTAATTTCCGAGAATAATTCAATTAATATGGAAATAAAAAGAGAGGCTGTTTGCGACGTTTTTTAAATCGAAATACTCCCTTATATTTTTATCTAAATATGATTGAAATTAACGGATGAATAAAATTTTGATTGACCGAGCATATTATACACCGTTTCAAATATAAATGCACGAGGCATAGAAATAAATCTGACTGCAAACTTATATAAGCAATTATTGATTAAAAATTGTGTCATTTCATAATTTCATATAGTTAAGAAATCCTACCTCTAAATATGTAAATCGGTATCAATTTGTTTAACAATTAAGAGAATAAATATGTTTTCGCGGATTTACTTTTGAAATTTAATAGTTATACATTCATTAAAATCTTTATACAAAGAAAACTTTTCTGACCACTGGAACATTCTACCAAAACGTTTGTAAGCTATCTCATTATTGGTTAATCCCTTCCCCACATTAATGTGCTAACAGCTTCGCAGATGGATCGAATACTTTGAGTAAAATTAATGCTAAGGCACTTCCATCATCGAGACAAAATATCTTCGTCGGATAAAGTCAAGGAAAATCGTCACAATGATCCTAAGAGCAAATACTTTTTAAGGAAATATGTGAGGAACGATAAAATCGATATCTCAGAAACACGTAAATTTAAAGAACCGCTTCCATATAAAGTCAGGGTTAAGTTTGGAAAAAATGTTCGTTGAACGGGAAACTTCGTCTGCATCCTGTACTAAATAACGATACTGCGCATTAAATAAATTATGAAACGAATGCTAACATTCAACTCATCCCAAGTCCTTGCATGGAAAATCCGTGGGAGCTGTTTGGAATGCTTAATTTTATAGCTCGGGAATCACTGAGCAATTTCTTTCGCATCAATCGAAGGACATTGCGAATGTGATGGGGCGGAGGCACCTTTGTTAACCAAGGAAACGCATCTTATTTTTACGAGCAAATTAATAAATCATCGATTGGTATATTTCGACGGTTCGTTTTTAAAGACTCGCCCCACGCGGTCGTAAACCCGCGACATTCGCACATCTGAGGAGCGAAATAAATTACCTCATAAAGAGCTAAGGGGATTTTCGAGGAGTATTCGGGAGGGATTGCAGCCAGGGGCAACGCTCTCGTTGTCCGGGCCGTGACCCCAGATATTTCGGCAAGGCGTTGTCGGCCGATTGGGAGGCGGGGGATCCAAAGAGATTACTGCCCCGTACATGGATTAGATCCTTGGTGATTTAATGCACGACTCGTGGCAGGAAAATCTGGCGTCAGGGAGCCGCGGAAGGGTCAACAGTCGGTAAAAGACGTGTCCGGGGAAAGGGGAGGCGTTCGGTTGCTATGGGAGACGGATAAGAAAAATAGATCGGTGCAAATTCGGGCCGTGGTGAGCCTAAACAGTTGGAAAAGATGGTCCTCGAGATTGAATTTCCTCATCCATGCATACTGATTTGGGGAGATAAGGTTGGGATTAATCAAAAAGGGGTGGGAAACCAGAGGAAGGATGGTTGCTTATGAGATGATATTCTGGAAAAATTGAGGGAATCTGCAGCCGTGCTTATCTTCGAAAGAGAATGTAATGGACAGGAAATTAAGAAATTCGAATGAGAATAGAAACTCTGATTTCACACGTGAAGGATTTTATCAACGCAAAGTTTTAATCCATGTGATTAAATCATAGATTGAAAGAGATTCAGTGAGAATACAGCTACTGATATAAGTTGAGAATTCGGACCTTCAATAATTCAGAACTTAACGCCAATATTACTCTGGAAATATAAATATTATTTTTTAACTGGGAATCTACTTCTGTTGATTATATTTAAAATTACTGTAATATTTCATATAATACCTCTTTATTAAATATCGATAACTATTAATAATTATTAATAGCAATCGATGACATGGTAAAGAGAAATGAAGGAACTTGCAGCAGATTTTCCCTTTCTAAATTCATAATTCACACCGAACAATCCAATTTCAAAATGAGACTTTTATTGCGCTGTTACCTTTATAGCTTTGTGGGGTGGCTCCAGTAAGCTGTTAGTATAATGTCAAGCTTCCTATCTGGAGCACGTAAAGCTAAATGCCAACATCTAAATATCTCATTGAGCAGGTTTTCACTCCGCAAGTAGCATTTCGGGAGCGAGTTCCTTTCTAAGAGGGTTGCTATTTAATTTCCCTTATTTTCTCAGGAATTATTCTTTTCTCTTCGGATAACCAAAATTCTAAGGTTTCGTAAATAAAGATAATGAAGCTTTGAATACTAAAAATGGCTCACCGGGAAAACGTCTCACTTGTATCCATATAAAGACTTTTTGTGATATTTTTCAAACTATATTCTGCTTCTGTATCATTCCGTAATGACTAAGGATCAAGTATCCGGAAACCTTTCCTTGGAATTACCTTCCTATTTTTAGGGTTCCTATAATATTCATAAAGGGGATATCATATCGTCTCCAAATCTGGAAATGGCCACTGAAAACCACACCGCCAGAGTAAATAGAAACATCAAAGGGAATTTCTGATATGGAATTCTTAGAAATATCTACCGCGCGCATTAGAGGACGTACTTCAAACACTTATTTCTCTGTTCTCTTAAACAATTCATGGTGTCCAAACTGAATGAAAGGAGTGCAGGTGTGTTAAGGCTAAGGAGTGAGAATAAGGCTTCAGTAAGCTATACTTTGCTGAGAGACAAACAACTGAGAAGTCGTTTCTGTACCTCACGAAGTCCATAACAAAAATAATGCAGAACTACGTTTTATTGAGTAACATCCCATATGGCAAGAAAGAAATTTGCAGAGTAAAATAAAATTAACTAATTCTCAATTTTTTAACGGGCAAGACGACAAAGGGAATGTGAGAATGATTATAAATTGGCACTTAATTTCTTAAGATCAGTTTAAAAGTAGATATTTAGTATGGATATTTCGTTCCTATGTTTTTTTTTCTCGTTTCTATAAGACAATTTTCAGTGTTTCTCCATTGTTCTGATTGAACTGTTGAAAGTCCACGAGATTTCGGTCAGATGCAGGCATGTTTGAGGTTATGAAAATAGAGCCTTCCCGATAAACATGAATATTCATTGTTCGTCTGAGGGATATGTTATCTTTATCGTATCCTGCTGTTGATTTTATAGTACGAATTTATCAATACCATTTTTATTCATTTCTAAATTGTATTGAATCACACAGTTTCCGCTATTAGGCTTGTTTGCTATAAATTTTCGAAGTTTTGCCTTTCTGTTTCAGTTCAGTTTAAAAAAGAAAATCAAAGTGATGAAGATAGTAGTAAAGTTAGAAAGGAAGAATAAGGTACTCACGGTTAAAATGAATGAACTCCAAATTAAAATTAACATTTATTTATTTAAAAGTATAACTGGATATCCATGTACAAAATGAAAGTAAAAATAGGCTGAGCTGTGCTGAAAGAAGTTAAATTATAAAGAAAGAAATTATGAAAGGATAGGTTGGATAAAATCTATCTTAAAGTTATAAGTGCGATACCACTATATGCGAGTGGTAGAAACAGAAATTATAATCTTCCCTTTGAAATATTTGCGATAGGATTCGGGCAACTTTAGACTCTTATGAAGGATAAAAAGGTTCTTAAGATTATGCAAGACGAGGGATCTGCGAGTGATTTTATTCAAATCCGCAAGTTACAGCAATTGAAAATAATCCAAGTGGTTTCGTGGAATAAAAAGACATTCGAGATGAATTATCGCTGCTGAAAAAGTTTGAGAGGAAGGAATAAACATGAGTGAGAGAGGAATATACGTTAAGATCATCAAAGAGATATTTGATCCGAACATCTTGAAATTAATTCTTTTTAAGCTATGTGTTTATACAATAAGAACATTATAGCTCAAAAGTCTTTCTTGATTATTCGCAAATATCACTGCTGTATCTTGAACCGTTTTGTTTATATTTTATATGAAATACTCATCAAAATAATTGAATTTTATCTTAAAACTGTAATATACTCCTACTAAACTCTAGTAGTAACTGTTACCTAAGAAAAATTATTCAAGATGGTTGGATCAATGTTTAACTAAGTGAAGATGGAACTCATGAATTTTATTTGAAAATTATTTATTTAAAACTAAAGTTTTTAAATCTTTCAAAAAGACTGAAGTCATATATGCGAACATCAATAAGACTGAAGCCGAAAACTAATTTAGTGAAAACTGATCATGTTCTCCACAGCTGTATCTAATTAATTGATACCTCTTTTTTCAAAAATCACAATAAATCGAAGGACAATTATTAACACCAACTAGAGAATTAAACTCTTAGAAAAGATAAAAATATTCCTTAAAGTATAAAATATATTTGAATTATATTTTCTTCCATTAAATTAATTTGACGAATCATTTACTTCGTGGAACTCCATCCTGATTAGGAGGATTAAAAACTAAGTAATAGTATTTAAGTGAAATTTTGCCAATTTTTTCTCTTTAGTTATGTCGTAAATTAAACAGTTAAATTGTTAAGACTGTTGAAAAAGGCCTGCTTTGACATTGATACAATAAGCATTGACCTCCTCATTGGTAGTAATTGAGATCTCATGAAGGCCCTAATCATGTACTAGATAAAAACGTTCCTATATTAAGAAATTTATTTAAAGTTCGATAACTGATATTAAATATATGTAATCTTAAATTTTAAAATATACATTAAACCTTTTATAAATATTATTAGTGAAAAATTGCCACTACGATTCACTTTAAATTCCATGCCAGCAAATGAAAAACTATTAACGTAGTTCTTCCGGAGTACCTCTTAATATAGGAAAAATAATGATAGATGTATGTATTATATGATTTCTGGTTACGGTTCCAAAAAGGTTTGTCAGAAGTGGGATTCGAACCCACGCCCGGAGAACCGGACTGCGACCTGAACGCAGCGCCTTGGACCGCTCGGCCATCCTGACATGAAGGATTTAAAGCTCAGCATGATATCTATATAGAAGTGTAACTCTAGTAAGCTATACTGCACTACGCAGTATAGCTTAGTTATTTCGTTGCTAGAATTAAATAAATAAAAGCAACCCGCCTGTTATTTTACTCCATTCTCTCATTCATTTTATCATAGAGATCATTTTATTTTATTGGTATGAGGAAAAACATTTGGGAAAATATACATTGGATGGGATGTAATGGAAAGTTAAAGGTAAAATATCTCATTTTACTACTTCTTTTAGAAAATTTTTTATTTTAGGCGACCTTCGCCTTTGGTATTCGTTAATGTACGATACCCAAGGAATATCTCTTTCTCTCCACAAATTGAGGAATTTTGATGAAAAAGATAGTTTTGGAGCTGAATTTTGGTTATTTAATAGGGCTCTCTAAGTTCAGTTAATGGACATTTAGGACATTTTGCTAATGATTAGGGAGAAAAATCTTTTAAAAATGTCGAACCATTCAACTCTGAAGGGATCACAGTCATTAATTTATTTTTCCTTTAGCCGTTTGATAAAAGTTTGATTGCCTGTTTTATTTTACTTCGAATAATATTTCTGAGCGATATTCATTCTTGAGGGGATAAAACATATTTTATTATAGTGTCATTATCAAGATTATTTTGCCTCCATAGGATCATTTTGGAAGTAATAAATAATCTTTCTGGAAAATATCTCTGTGTCCATTGGGTCATATTGAAGCTGAAATGCAAGATCCTTAAGTATTTTAAGAAAATTGAAATAATTTTTAGGAAAAACGAAATGTATATTTGATGGTTTTTAAATGTTGTTAGCAACTTCTCAAATTTTTTAAGATAACTATCAGATTAAGCTCTATTGTGAATGTTTTCAAATCGTAGCTAACTTTTATATTTAAAATGTTCAAATATTCACTCTGTCCATAAAAGTAGACCAATCGTATTCAATTAATAATTCTTGTAAAGTACTGTTGGAGCAGAATAAATAGAAAATTAAAGGAATTGAATTGAAAAATGTATCTTTTTATGTATTTAATTCATTTGTAATTCAGGACAAACGCTTGAAGATTGGAAACTTTAATGTTAAAATAACTGTCGTTCTTTTTATCATCAAGACACATAGGTAAAGTTTACATGAGGATTACAGTTTCTCTAAGTTTAAAATAGGGGTTCCTTTAACATTAGTTTCTTATTCATTTGATTTAGTTTCAATAACCTCATTCAATATATGTATATTTTGTTTAACGTCAGCTTTATTTTAGTTATTTCTCTTTATCAATGTTTAAAAATGTGCAATTAGAATCAAGTCTAGGATAGCAACCGTATATTAGATTAAATGGCATACATTTTAAATCTTTAAAAATAAGAATAATAAAATTACTAAAGTTTCTGGTATTTATAAAATAAATTGTACATGATTAATGGATATATATATATATATATATATGTGTGTGTGTGTGTACATAATATTCACTTTGAGTAAATAAAATTGAAACAAGCAATCAAATCTAAAGCTTTGGCGTAAGATGTTCCTTCAATTAGAATCCGATATGTTTATGGGTTGCTGAACAACCTATGTTGACTTCTTTTTATCTCCGCTAGAATACCTAAGTAAGTCATTCATCTTCTGGAGACTCGTATAATCTGTGAAAGGCTAGTGGGCAGTCTAAGAACATAGGCAAATCATTGATATTTAAATATTCGTAATTCACTAGATATTCGTTCCCCTTTGTGGAAATGCCTATATGCCGAGTCACTAGTTCCCTTTACACAACGATTTCGGAGAATAGTTTTTTTGAAAACACATAAGTTAGAGCGCGTTATTTCTTAGACGATCCTTTTAGCGTTTTCAAAGGACTCCGCCTCTATAACTTAGCAGAACGGTGGGCAACCTCTCCTCACACGCTACTGATTTACGGGTGAAGGACTTTTCGAGAAACTTGGAAAAGGATTAAGGATAAGATATCAGCCATTACTTTACCTTTTAAGGAGTCGAATGAAATATGTTATGAAAAGAAATATGTTGTGACACACTGGGCGAAAGACTTCGAAAGGGATTAAGAATTGATACGACCAAATTCTTGACCCCAATTTTGTTTTTACTGTTCGAAATAATATTTGGTATTGAATAATATCGGAAAGTAGTCGTCATATATAAGTTCATAACAATCACAAATCTAAAATGCTAAAAAATCTTGAAATATGTGCCAATATA
Organism: Pantala flavescens; assembly: GCA_020796165.1. Classification (NCBI taxonomy): domain Eukaryota; kingdom Metazoa; phylum Arthropoda; class Insecta; order Odonata; family Libellulidae; genus Pantala; species Pantala flavescens. Next base: position 49,838,825 of record CM036881.1, read on the forward strand.
AAATATTGTCACCATCAATATAATATGATTCATTTAAATTTAAAAATCTGGATTGAAATTATTATAAAATTAATAATTTTCTATTTCAATCATTTTTATTAGGAAATAAAGAATACTAAGCTAAATTTTTCTTATTTTATTTTAATCCTATGTTTATAATTTATTCATTGTAGGGTAGAAATTATTATTTCTTACAAGGATCTTTTTATTGAGAGTAGAATATAATCAAATCCTGCTCAAACCGTTGTTTGTTAATTAGAAATAATGTTCTGTGTTTGGTTAGAGAAAAGGTCCTTTTAGCTAATTATCCTAGAGGATTGTGATTGGAGCATTTGGAGTTGGCGTTTTATTATTGGTTCTTCATGTTTGAATGATAAAGCTTCAAACGTTTTCCTATCTTCAAAGGTGTATCAAATAGAAGCAACGAAATTTTTTTTAATGCAGTCCATATTTAGTGAACGCTCTTATATAGATAGGTGTGCTTTTTTATAGTTCGAAAAGCAGAAAATTTGAAAGGAAACGAAAATTCATTGTATTCAAAAGAACTAATTAAGTTATTTGTGAAATCTTTTATCAAATTTTAAATAATGGGTGATGTATTCTAATGAAATATTAATTTAAATGAGTACGTTTTCCCATCACGAAAACAAAAACAATTGAAGCGAAATAGAATGTCAAATGAATTGTCCAAAGGAAATTTTGAGGTTCCACAGTAGTTCATCTCCTTCATAGCGGTGGAGTACTTCACTATTGTAGTTTATATATGAATTTAGATATTACTTTGACAATCACCGACTCATGACATTGACTCATTATTGAAAAAACCTTTGTGCTCTTTCTCCTAATTAATTTAAAATCAGCATGAACGTATAACAAATCTTAATATTTTCGAAATATTTGCTCCATAGCGCAAGGAAACTAAACATTGACCAGACACTGAAATAAAATCCGATGAAACGTTAACAGTTGTCGATTAATTTCACTGTAGTTGGAAATCAAAGTGTATGTGACAACATATGCCCTTTACAAACGTTAGAAGTAATAGCGGAAATAAAGTTTGCCGACAACAGTAGCTCAAACAAAACGATTTCCTAGAAATTCCAATCATTGAACTCCCTTTTCAGTACTGTAAATCAGTTGCCGTAAGAAAAGGAAAGAAGAACTCTACTGAAAGAGTGGATGTAATTGTGCTTCAGTGCTTGAAAGAATACTCGAGTTCAACCGACTTTGAAAATCATTTCTAGTTGATACAGAATGGAAGTTTGTTTGAAATTGGATATTCTATATTATTCTAAAATTATAACTTTAATATATTACATTAAAAGTGTAAATTTAAAATGAATTACAAAAATACAAAATTTATAGTTTTTGAATATCCGTATTTTACCCAATCAATGTATTAGTGCGACGATCGACCAGTAGTAAACAAGGAAGTACCATTTTAAGTACTCAAAACAAATGACTATTTATGTATTCACTTATCTTTTACAACAATAAGTTATAATGCTTGTCTTTTTTTTTAATTAAGGAAGTTATAGGTAAAGTGAACTTTAGGTGGAAAGAAGAAACAAAAAGATCAAAATATATTGATTTTTATAATCTACCCGGCCATACATTTGTTATAAAAACACATTCCTAGCTATAAATCTGTCCTAAAAGATATATATATATATATATATATATATATATATATATATATATATATATATATATCATTGAAAAAATAGAATGAATAACACTGACTTGAAATACCAACTGTTATTGGAGATTATTATTTGTGAGATACATCGTATGGTAGATATTAAATAAAAATCATACTAAAGGATACGGAATAATTGATGAATATACAATATAGGGTATAATTGTAGATAAAAGATAGCAAAGCATTAGCGTAATTAAATTGCATGTATGTATTCTCGGATCATAAATAACCCAATGTTAAATATCTAAATAATATTGTTAAATTTTCACCTTCATCAAAAATAAGGTCAGTGTGTCGAGTCAACGCTTCGTCTATTTACATCATTTACTTCCTGTTCTAAGAACATATTGCGATTGCGTCGTTCATATGGATGAGACAATAAGAGAGGAAATATCGAGGAATCCACCCTTTTTCCACCTCCGTGACGCAAAGGGTTGAAATATGAAATGTGTTGGCCAATTGAGAAAGGATGAGAGCGAAGAGCGCCCCTCCCGGGAGAAGCAATTGGAACAGGATGTCGGGAAAACTTTTCATAACCTTGAGTGGGAATCGTGAGATTCACTTTCATCTCATGGCAGTAGTCACACCTCAGACGTGGAACTTTTAAAACGCTTTACATCCTAAAGTCACATGTCTAAATTGGGATGTAAAACGACCCTTTTTGGGGAATTAAGTGATAAATGCCGAAAAAGATCGTCCTGTGGATTTAGTGTCGAATCCGTTTCCTTGAACTCGTCATCTGCTGGAGAAATGCCCTTTCGAAATGCTCTCGACAGGATGGCATGTTCGCACCGTAAATTCGAAATGCTCTCATTTCCATTCAGTTATGCGTTCTGTTGCAGTTTTAAGATGAAATGGAGAGATAATCTATTCATATTCGTGACCATGTTCTCGTAGTCGACTAGTTTTCACACCCTTTCACAGCGGCTTGTGTAAGGTGTTTCGAAATATGTTCTTGTGAGAAAGTTAATCGCTTAAGTGTTTCATTATCATTAGCTTCAAATTGTACTAATCAATAGAATACGTAAAAGTATTATACATTGTATCCTTAGTAGCAAGGGATGATTCACATTGATGTGATTTGATTGATATCGCAGGAAATTACTAAATAATAACGAAAAAGAAAACGTTCATTCCCTTACCATATTGTTTTTATTACACTATTGTTTGACATTTTACAGATGTAATGCTTTCAATTTTCATGTCATTTAATATGTGACAGATATTTTCATTTTTTAAATCACCTTATGTATTTTTCCTACAATAACATGGAGAATCGGAGAAATATTACTTCATCTCTTTAATTTTTTTATTTTAAAGTGAGAGATGTAATGCAGTTGAAAAACGACTTTTGAAAATATATTCTCTTTCTTTAACTTTTTTTAACACCAAAGTCTATTTAACTACTTACAAATTAATAATTCAACTTATCTCTATAGGAAAATTGTATCACACTAATCTATTTGTAACAACTGAAATTAGTTCTGAACACTTTTTTAACACTTTTAATTGGTAAAACTACTCCTATATTATTTAAAAACTAGAATTTAAATCACACAAAACACGACAAATTAAGACTAAAATAAATAGAGAGAAAAGAATAATGATACAGATGAAGAAATCAAAGTAACTTAAAAGTACAAAAGTATACATTTCTTAAGCTATTAAACAGCCTTACATTAATAGAGAGAGGCATTCCCTCGCATCATCTGATTCAAAACTTTCTGAAGTCTCATTAATTTATTAGTTCTTCTAAGATCTTGATATATTTTCCTTCTTTTCATTCTATGGCCCCAGCACAATTTCTCCCCCTCATACCATTTCCTATCCTCACAATATCCTATTAATCAATCAATTAATTCGCTCGATTCATGGCATACGTAACGCAGCATTGTTTGTATTGGTAACCGATTCCTCAGTTCCCGGGACACATATCTGTGGTCACTTCAGTCACTTGGCAGTGCGCCAGGTATGGAGGCAGTTCGAAGACCGGCGCTCCAAGGGGGGGTGGCTGAGTGACCTTTAACCTTCATTGTTCCTCTTGCGGTGGTTCATGGCCCGCTATCGGGCGAAATCCGTTCTCGTCGGCAACGTAGGCGAGGTGGAAGGATTTTCCCTCCGGACTTGTGTAACTGTATGAGCCTTCCTTCACCAGAATGCTATCGGTGCCATCTGGGGCTTCCTTGAATTTTCCCGTTTCCCTAAGTTTGATGCCGTCTCCTGTGACGTACCTTCGGGAAGAGGAGGGAATGTTACACTTGGAATGCATGTACGATTATATTGGTTGCTGATAATTGCGTGTAGTATGGCAGGGGATGTATGGTTGGTCATTTAGCATATGATCGTGTATTGGCTTGCGAAGTAAAGTAACTGTGAATTTTATGAAACATCAAAAGAAAGTCGTAATGAAGAAAAAAATTACAAAACTAGCTTAGAAAACTGCTACTTTCCTTAATTGCTACAGAATTTATTGCTTTTTTACTGTCCATTATCTGTTTCATGAACTGATTCTTTTGCAGAAAAACGATCTCCGACCGAAGAAATAAAATGAAAGTAAGTGGACTGGTTGAATGTAGAGAGTGAAAAGATCGCTAAATTGTGGAATGCAGGGGAAAGGTGAGATGAAGTGAGGTCTTTGGAGAGAAAATACGGATTCATCATTGTATTCTAGGAAACGCGGTAATTCAAATGCGTATTTGGACCAGTTTTTTTGTTTGATAAAACATCTATACGGTTACAACAATAGAATGAAATATTTTTCCGATTGAGGTGTCGAATAGCAACAGAAAATTACTGATATATTTACAATTTCTTTATCAGGCTAATTGAATGTGAATAATCAAAATAATGTTTAGCTTATATAACAAAATTCCAACTGACGATTATATTTTTAATTGCATTGAATAAGGCTGAGAAGTTTTATTCTAGTTTATAATTCTTAGTCCTCGTTACTTATATTATTTTCAATATCATTAAAGATCCTCAAATATTTAATGCTTGGTTTAATCAACATTTTATATAATACAGATTGTATAAGGATATCCAAGGAAATGAAGAGAATAAAAGATAATGCGCCACTGTTCAACTGAAACAGGTGTGGCTAGTGATATTAAGGAAGAGTGCGCAAGATATATTTAAAATTTGGTTTACGAGTTGACCCACTATCAAATCGAAAGTAACTTATAAAGTTTATTGAAAGCAATTAAAGATTTTTGAATGTAGAATTGTAACTCAAGGACTCAATTTGAAAGAAGTAGGGGGTGAAATAATTTAAATCGATCTATTAAAACACATTCAATATTAAAATTGATCATCTATGAATATGTTTGATGTAAAATTACTGATTAAAATTCAATATTGATAATCTTAAGGATTGTATCTTATAATTTTATTATTAATGTATGATAATAGTATCGTATTATCACATTTGATAAACTTAATTACTTTATAGTTTGACTGTTATTTATGATTCCGATTCTATGATTATTGCTATAGCATTCAAATCTATGCTTGCTAAACCTCCATTACTATGGAGGGAATACGAGTTTATAAACAAAGATTTAGCAACGTAATTTATCGTTTCATATTGTGATTATGCATTTATTATTTACGAATTTCAAGTTTTAATGACTATGATTTAATGAATATAATTAAGGCTATATGATTTGGTGAGTGCGTCACTGATGTGATCATTGTAACGATCATAATTGCGTTGCGCAATACGCCTATTGTTCCATACCTGTGGGAGAATCCCTTCTCGTCCCTCGTCTCATCTCTCTCCAGAACTGGTACAGGTTTCGTCTCTGAATTCCGCGGACTGGTCTCAGCCGACGTCACGACCAGAAAAAAGATTGCAGAAACGATGACCTGGAAACAAGAAGAGAATGGATAACTTCTGCTTGAGACCATGGCATTAAACACGACATGCATCGCTTGTGTCTCGATGATGAATCAGACCGAAATGATTGCGTATTGTACATCTGCATTTAAACTCACCGAATTCATCTTTGCCACGTGGCAATCGTACTCTCTGAAGAAGCCCTTAAAAATCAGTTCCTCTTCTCGAGGGATGCACAGCGGCTGCTGCAATGCTTCACTACCGTCCTTGTACGCCCGTATATTTCCCGGCTCCGTTTGCCTACGTATTATTGCTATTCGCAGCGCTCTGCAACGCACAGCACCTGCTCGCTATCGAACAGTATCCACAACAGGTCGACCGGTTCAACTCTCCGGTTATTCGTGTGAGGTTTTTCGCTGGAGCGTGGAGAAATCCGCTAAAACGTTTCCCCGCACGGGAAGAGAGTCATTATAAAAGGAGGTTTGACGGAAACCTGCTTAAGAGCGCGTTAAAACTAGAGGAGTGCCACTTGTCGTCCTAAGAATATACACGTGGTTAGAATTATTAGCGTGAGCTAAAATTTGCTTCCGTTGGAACTGCGAACTTGTACGAGTATTTCGCACGTTTTCCGATCATTCTCTCGCAAGGACAGAACTCCGCGCCGTCTTTTTTCTTGGGCGTAATCTCGGGAAGCGTGAAGGTCTCGGGGGCAAGAAAGTATTCCATTTCCCTCTGAACGCGTTAATTTTATTTATGTCCCTAATAAAGTCGAAGCTTGATTCTTTATTCTTTCTTTATTTTATTAATGAGGGAGGAAAACCGCTATGCATCATGGGAAATGAGGAATTATCGTACAAATTATTACCGTGATATCATCAGATATGGATCGTGCGAAACTAGAGTGCTTTATATGGAATGGAAAATTCCGCAATGAAAGCGGGCTATATGTATGTTTCAGCAGTTACTATGGCAAAAATTTCTGTATCCAATAATATACAACGTATAATTCAAAGAGCTAATTTTAGGTCAATTAATCTTATCAATGGACTTAGCTTGTATTAAATTCCATAACCGAGAAATTTTATTCCTGATAACTGAATTCTCTAAAGAAAACAACCGGTAAATCTAAGACTCGAGTTAGAATTCATCTTCTATTAAACTTAAAACAAATCCATTTTTCTAGAATAATTTCAGTTATGAATAAGTTAAAAAGACTTATTAAAATTCATTTCAGCAATACTATACAAATATTTAGGGGTTAAAGAATAACATCGTATACTAATCAACAATTGATATTTCTTTTACGAATCTTCGTGGAAAGGGAGCTGTAACTTCTGATTAATAAATCACTCGTTCTTGCATATATTAATTTTCTGCTGAGATTGACGCATGGAAGTACTACATAGTCAACTCCGCAGTCTCCCATCTCCCCGCACTAGCTTAGCCGTGAGCTACCGGATTAAGCCTGTTAGAATAGACTATGTAAGCAAGTCCTGGGATATGTTCCCATATGAAGACGTAATATTCGCCTCCCCTTAGTCTAGCTAAGACATTCACACGCTCCCCACCGAGGGAAATTGTGTTGACCTCTAAGAGAAAATTTATGCTGCAGAAATACATATTTTCTAGCATAACTTCATGGAATTTATAGCATGCATATTGGGGATAGTAATTTGAAAACTATTTCTAAACTGTTTCAAATTAAATGTTAAAGTGTAACTATATGAAGATTTGATGATAATGTGGTGCTTAGAAATTATTTTTTTCGTAATAGAATTAGCGTTTCTTTCAAAGGTAATTGAATTACATATCCGACATTAAAGGTGCTTTGACCTTCACCTTTAAAATGTTCTGAATTCGAAAAAGTATACTTGAAATCCGGTGGTGTACGATATTTTTCCTCAAACAGCTAAAGGTCGTAAAAAATCTAGTGATTAGCATCGCGGGATGTCAGAACTATAAATCAATTTAGCTTAAATTTATCGCATTTTATTTAGTTATCGCAGTATTGAAACTTTTAATTATACCTTTGGAATAGTTTTTGTTCAAGAGATATCAACATTTTTTGAGTGATGTAACTTTATCTATATTTACATCAGTTTTATTCTCCTCTAATCGGGAACTGAATTCCTGAAATAGCCTTCGAATTATTTCATGAAAATGTCATCACTAGAATTCTCCAGCTCGAGCTCTAAATTTATCATGTATTCTAAATATAGCAGACTAAATATATTATACCTTTAATTCATTTCAAGGTTTATCTAATATGTCTTTGTAATAAATTCAGCAATATACTCTATAATATAGATAAATGTAATTAATTGCGGAGATTCCACTACACTTATTCACTATTCCATTATTATTATATCCACTATTGTCATAATGGTATTGTAAAGACGCCTTGGTTCCTAAGGTAACTTTCTTGCTCATCAAAAATCAGGTTTTTCTTTGCAACCTTTTCATGGGGGTTACAACACTTCCCTTGAGTAAAGGCAGCTAATAGCATAACTGCCAAAAGTGCTCTTTGAAACTCCCTCTCTTTAACTGGCCCTTCCTCAATGCTCACTGCACGCTCGAGCACCTTTACCCCGAAGCAACTCCTGTTTTCACTTCGACCGAATAGGCAAAGACTTCCTCAACACTTTCCTTGCGGCAACTAAACCCATGACGCGCCTCCTTAAACTCGAAACTCCACGACTATCACTCGATACACTCTCGATTTCGATTTTCAACTCAGTTTTCGGATGTTATTTCCATCGCCGTCTCATAACATCCTTGAATTGCACCGATCCGTGGTCTCTTTTTGTTTAGTCTCCATCTGTTGTTTCTTTTCCTCGTCTGCTTCTGAGGAGCGTTCGGGGACGCGTCTTCTACGTATTGGATGGCACGATCTTCACCAAGAAAATATTATTGTTTTCTATTTCCGAGATGTTATAGGAAGAAAACTATTGTTGTTGATAGAACGGGACGTTGACTCAGTAAAGAGAGATGCTTTCAAAATGGAACAATAGGATCAACGACTTCTTGATGATGTTGAAGGTCTTGTGTTTGTTGTTTTTGTCGGAATTTGAAATCCACATCATCTGAATCACGACCAAAGCAAATGTTAATTTTAATTTAATTTTTTATCGATTCCATGCAGCATACTCTCATTCAAGCGAATTATTATTACAGCACTTACATCTTCGAAAAAATTGAAGATAAAATATTTTTAGTATTTTTATTATTATATATTTATTTTTTATAGTATTTAGTATTTTTAAAATTATCTTTTTTTTAAATCAACAAATTTTAATCAAGAACATATCAACATTGCTGTGTTTCTTTGTTCAACTATAAATACGATATGAATATGAAATTTTAAGGACATTAAACGTGTTTTCTCAAGCATCCTTTTCCTTTGATTACGAAAGGATTTTGAATTCAAAATATTGTCAAATATAATAATTTTATAGTGAAATTTAATGCAGTTGTTATATTTATTCATCTGATCATCACTCGTTTAGTATTCTTAAATTTGTTTGTAAATGCTTTGATAGTAGTAAAAACTATACGCAGAATTTTCTGTTTAATTAGATAGGTCCAAACTGTTCTCATATCTCATATTCTCTAATTGTAAAACTTTCTAAGGTTCTTTAGTGTAGACTATCAAGAACAGATTCACATCCTATGTTATATCAATTTCCTTTATAACTTCTTACGCACTTTTCACTCGTATTTGGGAGACTAAATTCTCACCCAACTTTTCCCTTTTGTCTATCTCTTTGTACACTATCTTCTCCTCTTTGGCCTCTTTCTTGACCCTTATAAAACTTAAGGGCCTTAATTACGCAAGAGATGGTCCATAAGCACAAAGGGAGGGTCAGCTGAAGGTGTAGGTGAGATCTAATTTAGCGAAAGGGGATGGCGATAGGGTAACTTTAGATAAGGAAAGAAAGCGGAAAGGGCTTCTTCATTTCACGTAAACCTTTGTTAATAGAGTCAAAAGAAAACAGAAAAATTAAAGAAGGAACTTTGGAGATGAAAAAGAAGAAAAGTATTGAATAATACCTTTGACGGCGAAAACTTCAGATCATATAACACAATCCAATTTTGAATTTGTAATACTTTTACTGAACTTTAATTTAATTGATTATAGATTGAAGTTTAACACGATATATGATGAAAAGATTATAAATAAAATTTATCAACACTTTCATTGGATAGTTTTTTAAGGTTAATAGTCAAGGGTGATAGTTTCGCCAGATGAAAAGTATCGTCTTCTTTAATACCTTTTTGTAGTAATGACAGTACACATACGATATTGGATCAGAGTATAGAAGAACAAAAAATTAAAACTCTAATGGAATTTACTATAGTAATCACTAAAGAATATCAGAATCTCAGACAAAGCAAAAAATTTGACTCAGGATTTCCTTCTATAAACATTAATTTATTGATATAATCCCATTCTATTTTGAAGTTTTGTATAATGGGTTTTTCATAATTCTTGCTTCTGACTTTGAATCTTTCTCATTGTTTAAGGTATGCCTTTTTCCTTCTAATAATTTAATATTTTTATGGCGAATTTGTGGTACAGATGCCTTATGGAAAATTCCTCTACCGCCTATTCGAGGGATCATTTTTAATATTTATAGAATCCCCAATTTTTCTCCGCAATTCACATTCTTCACTTTCCCAAAGGTAATTCGTTCTCCGACTTGCGTGTTTATTCGCAGTTGGGCCTTTCTACGATCACTCCCATTCTTTATATCGTGAAGAGAAAAGAAGCTCATTCGGTCGGAAAATGTCGTTGATCGAAAGAGTATTTGTGCACGAAACCCACGATGATAAACTCGCCATCCGATGACGTGTTCCCGCAAAGAATCGTTTTTTTTAGTAATGGGCTTCGTCTTTGATAAACAAGCGACGGGAGAGAAGTCCGTTGTTTCGGTCGCATTAAATAAAAGATCGTGAAGACGAAATGAGATAACTCATACCTCGCGAATGTTTTTACGACGTAATTTTGGAGATGATTAAGCAGCGATTTATGTCCCCGATTCGGAAATTAGTTCTAATAAAGGGCGATGGACTTTTCCCGTTTTCCAAATGACATCTTCCGCAGCGGATTAGCGTGATTAACTCCTTGTAAAGGAAAATGAACCAGTGATTTATCGAAAGCCTGATCGATCAGACTTTTATGCCGTTATAAAAAAGAAATCGGTATACGTAGGAAATATAGTTGGGCTCTCGTGTGAGAAAGATAATATGGAATGTATCGTATATATCACAAAATATTTATGATCTATTTTACTGCAACCATAAAAAATATTTGAGTGCCCAAAACAGCTTGGGCCATCTTCATAATGTCAATCACAGTGGAGATTTATTCATTCTACTTATAATGCAATTACACAGCTCGAAGGACCCAGAGATATACATGGTGACGTTAGCCCAAAACGTCGTCATAACTAATTTAAGCCAAATTATTGTTACTTGTTGCTACAAGAGCGTAAATGTCTCAAATATATTGCAAAAATAAACGTAGATAATCATATCAATGCTGGTAAGAATTATTCGTCAGAAGACAACTTTCTCAGAATCGTGAATGAAAAAATATTTAAAGTTTGCAATTATAACTATTATAACTAATTGGCATAGAAAGCAATATTGTGAAAAAAAATAAATTCATAATCTCTTGATAAATAAAATTGAAAAAACCCTTATTTACATTATATAAGTAATATTTATCTTCAAGCATTTAGAATCATATCGTTTTTAAAAAGGGAAAAGCATAATTCCTTAAAAATAATAACATCTAATTAGGTCAAGTGAAAGTATTTCCCTCATATGTAAAAATTCAGTAATATCCTTTTTATGGTAAATAGGCTCAATGGAAGATATTTAAATATTCATTAAATTTATGAAAATCATTAGACAAAAGCTGTTTCTTGGTTATACCGAACAGGAAAAAAGTAGACATATAATCCGTGGATTTATAAACCCTCTCTTATTCAAAGCGGACAGTTTACTTCATCATGTTAAAACAATGTTTCTGAGAAGCTTTTGTTCAAAGCCTATTTAAAAGTCTCACTTGAGAGGAGTTTGCGGTTGAATTGGAAGCTGGGCTAATATTTCATGAAATTCGCATTAAGTTTCCATTAGGTTCTCCATAAGAGATATCCATGCTTATCTTTTATAAAGAAGTCCCTTTTACGAAGCAATCTTTTTCTCATTTCCTATTTTGTTGTCACCAAATGCACAGCGGTCGCTGTGAGTTATGAACCAGCAAAAGGTGTGATTTACTGGATCCTTTTATTTGGCCGCAGTATTTTAAATTCGGCTGCAGACAATTCCGACCCCAAAACCACCATTTTTCCTCTCATAGTCTCAAAAATATCCTTATATGGAGTACTCTACTAACACATTTCTAATGGCGATTTACACACTTCATACATTCAATATGTGACTTACACTGTTCATACAGTTCATCCCTTTTCACTCTTAATTACGTAGAAGATTGGATACAGCTAGGCTAATACATAGCTATATAAGGGAACACACAGAAAATACTTACATATTGTTTATGTTTGACCATAATGGAGCGAAATAGTTTTAAGTAGTAATCATGTATAATGAGGCCCCATTACGTCGTGGTGCATGAACAAATTCAATTCCCACTGTTTCAGATTTCAAAAATGGAGAGTTTCAGTTATTGAATATTATGGCTACATATCAAAAACCGATAGTATATTAATTCGAATAATTGCTACTAAAATTCTATGCAATTATATGGCCATAAAATATGGATTTTCCGAATTATAGCTTGTGTCGAAAGTGTTTGAGGCTGTAATCTTAAACTCAGCTCCGTTTATTTCTGATCGTATATTTTATGATGCATCCGATTCTTCCCAAGAGTGTCTTTTCATCACCCATAACAAGGAAATAAGAATCTTAAGTAGCCATATAACATATATAGTAAACTATTTCCAACAGCTCTACGTGCTGATGAATCACACGTACACATGACCTTTTTGTGTTTGGAAGAACTCTTCTTCGAAGTTATGCAAACAGAAAAGTATCCCGCTCGAGCTATTTCTTTTTTCTTTCCACTCTTTTTCTGTATGAGTCGTGAGAGACTGACACGCGTGAAAAATGCGAACTGTTGCTCAACAGTCCGATCTTTCCAAAGATGACAATTTGACAGAAGTCCTCACAGGTCGTTCCTCTCCGCCCAAGGTTTCCACTGCAAGATCATCGTGAAACCGCTGTCTTCGACGGCGGAGAAGTTGCTTCACTGTATTCTATTCAATGCGATGAAATAAACAGAATTGGTGATAATGGAATATAAGGAAAGAAAAATGTGGAATGTGAGATGGACTGATAAGAAATGTCTTTTTGAAAAAGAAGTTTGGAAAAGAAAGAGAGACAATTCGAATTCAGGTGTCCTACAAGGAATTTTACTAAAAAGCATATTAGGTAGTCACGAGTTCGATACCACGGATGTATTTCAATTGAAAAATTTTTACAATCCATTATTACGTAAGTCTTCGTAAACACCTATTTTTCCTACCAACCTATCATTAATAAATGTTAAACATAAGTGACTGAAATGATAATATCATTTCCGTTAAAAACTTAAAATTTTAACTTTTATTGATATTTAAATATTAGATGAAGTTATTTTGGTCGTAAAAAAATTGTACATCCTCCAATAAAAGGTAACCGCCCCCGGGTGGGCTCGAATCACCAACCTTTCGGTTAACAGCCGAACGCGCTAGCCGATTGCGCCACGGAGGCTGAGTTATTCTATTGTAAAAATTCATTTTATTTTATTTGATATTAGCGTTTACTTTAATGTTCGTTATTTATCGTTGAAAATCAATATTTCCTCTCAACTCCAGCGTAAAAGTATCGCAGCTTCCTCTTTTTCATAGGTAATGCATTTTACGGCACTTTATTTAAAGTTCATAGTCGTACATGTAATTGTATTTACTCTTTACTTATTGAGTAACTCTGCTCTTTGCACTGAAATACATTCAAGCGGTATCATTCCAAATCAATATATCAATTTAGTTTGATGCAATGTTGCCTTCTTAAAGCCCTGTGAGTTCAATCGCTCAAATATTCATCTGTACACAAAAGCTGAAGGAATAGAGAAATTCTTTTATACTCTTTCCATTCCTATAACGGCATTCCACAAGTCACTTTTCGTATTGTTATCGATCTATTTTCCATCGATTTGGTATCCACTGTATTTTCTTACAGAATCCAGTTGACTTTTTTCCATCGAACCTCCTTTCATTCGTTCTCCTTTCTTTAATCCAAAGTAAAATCCTTGCATGTAAATCAATGTTTACCTGAAAAAGATACTGAAAACAAACTACGCTTAGTGTTTTCATGATTCATGGGCCTCATCTTCAATTGATAAGACATTTTAATTTTATTTGAGGGAATTTAAAGTGCTGTTCAAGGAGAACTTAAGAATCGACCTTGATGCACGGATGTCATGGGAGAGGAAAAATGCATTTTCCATGATGAACCGTGTGTCTGCCTATTTCGGGGGCACTCCGTTACCACCTCTTAAGGTGAGGCGTCACGTTCCGATGGGTGTTGCATTTGTAGCACGTCTTGCAGCTGAGGATTTATGTGCCTCGAGACGCTAGGATTCATTTGTCAAACCGTCTCGACAAAATCCACGGGAGTATGAAGTTCTCCTTGGCAACGCGGTGCTTCTCCTAGGAAGATGCATTCAAGCGTGCTCTTCCTGTTGCGTACTCGAGGTATTGGGGTACGCGGTGCGTCGGGAGGTCGTTTAAAGGTATCGATCGGGATATGCACTCAGCTCGTTTCCCACACATGACCTTGCCAATTCTTATCTGGATAATTATTGTAATTGATGGAACTATATTTTCTTGGGTTTGTTTCATTTCACTTTTTATAGCGGCAGAATTAATATCGTACTATGTGAGCACTGTTTCAAGATTACGCGTGTTCATCTATACAGATGAATTATCAGGTAAAAATTCCATATATTTTGAGGGCAATAAGGACTGACCAAATCTTTGTAATCTTTGTAATTGGATTGACCAAATCAATCCCTATGGAGGCAATACATTTTTGATAATTTAATATTTTGAAAATTTAATGGAATTCGATTTTAATAAGTCATCGAAAACCCCTGCCTTCATTTTTTATCACGTGATGAATTCTTTAAGTGTACATTTTCTCATTAAAAATATTTACAATGTTCTTGATGATATGAACCACTCTTTAGTAACTAAGAGAAAACGATTCATTTAAAGTACTTAGCATTATTATATTAAAAATTAAAATATTAGATTTATAAATTATTAATTTAGCTTCTTTAATTAGGATATTTTTGACTTACAATGTTGGTTTTTATATAACAGTTCTTCCTCAAGGTAAACTAATAATCCTTTTATTTTCAAAATTATGCCAATTTACTGAAATAATTTTTAATCGTCTCGTTTCATTAAAATGGATATGTATACGGAAAAATATGTTTTGTGCATAAGCAAGGTAATATTTTTAATTATCTCCAATGCTTTAGCCAAAAAAGTTTCAAGCCTTAGCTCTTTAAACTAGCACTCGACTGCAAATGTAGGGCCCTCTTATATTAAAAAAATCAGGATATAAGAAAACCAAAAGGGAAAAAAATAAAAAATATAAAATTCTCATAATATGAGGTAAATCTTTTACTTTGAGAACACTTTTGAACCCTTCGGGCGGGTAGAGAAAAAAATCGTTGACGAGTTCGGAAAACTTAAGAAGGGAAATTCTTGAAATTTTCAGGAATGGCACAAAATATTCGCCCTCTGGAGACAAGGAGGTAGAATAAAAAAACAAGAGTGATATTTGGGGGTCCATTGTGCAATGACACATTTTACAGCTACCATCCATAGGCTATTCTTTAAAAGTTGCCGCAACTATTTTTGACTTTCTTTTGCCATATGCTGAATTTTTAAGTTACGCTATTCCAAAAGGCTAGAAAAAACGTGAGAAAAAAATTTATACATACACTTCTTTAGTATAAAAGCCGTCCCTCGAATTGTCAATCATCAGTCAATCGCAACTCGTTGCCAAGAAAACAGTGACAATTCAATCAGACAGAAGTAGGAGTACCATAGCAATCATGAACAAGGTAAGTATTTGAGCTAAAGACCAGCCAAAGTAGAACCTCTCCATGGGCCATATTCGAGGTGGAAGTTAAAGTGTCCTCGAGATTAACTCGTGTGCTCTATAGTGCTCACTTTTATATTCAGCATATCTAAAGCTCATTTGTGTATATCTCGTGGTTTATTAACTAAGCTATTCTGCTGCGTGAACGCTGAAAGTAGCTAAAAGGATTTGGGAGTTATAGAGGCTTGGAAGTCATCCTTTCCATCCATTCATTATCCACGGAAAAGTAGTACATCTTTATCCTTACGCATTTAAATGCGATTTATAGATATGTATTCCTAAACTAATAATACCATTTTGAATGATAATTTGATGGCATCATTTTTATGCTTGGTTTTAAGACTTCTTTGTTTTTTCTACATTTATATCAATATCTATAAATCTCTACTTTGTCTTAATCAGCGCTAGACGAAAAAAAAAAACGATTTAACCGAAATCCTTAGGATGCTCAAATATAGTTATGCTCAATATTACGTTAAGTATGAACTTCTAATTCAAAGAGTCGAGTGAGAGCGCCAAAAAATGATGAAGATATTAGAATATTAAAATATCCTCAATTTTAATCAATTTTCTTAAATTATTGTGCATATTTATTTTCTGTTTCATCACCATATTTAATGTTTTAGAGAAATATTTACAAAACATAACCAAGATCATCTTTATATTACGTCCTATTGGGGTGCAATGAACTACTTAGATATGTTCCGATATTCATGTATCGATTATTCGTGAAGCCAAGAAAGTCTGTCTGCCTTGAACAGCAGTGAATAATACTTCAGCAAAATGTCTGAATCCTCGCACATGTTATTTATCATTCAGTGTCTAATATTTAATCAATATACGAACCTCTTCTTATAAGAGATTCATCGGTAAATTTTTCCCTTCGATGAAAGAATCGGTTCAGATTCCGGTGAAAGGTTTTTAGTGAGTTTCTGCAAAGTTAATTTAACGAGGATGGCTTCCAGGAAATCACAGTCTCAATTCAATGGAACACCTTTGTCATACGACCGTAAAATGAAGTCAGGATATCGGCAATTTTAATTCGTTTCTCCATCACTGTGCTTAAGACAGAGAAACTCTTCTTTCACAGTTGGGATTCGTCGTAATTGTTGCTCTATTCATCGCCTCAGTCTCATCAATGCCTCAGTTTTCAAAGGATCCAGTTCCTATTTTGGAGAAGTACGAAGACGTTGATGAACGTGGGCAGTATTCTTTAAGGTGAGATGCCTTTCAGAAGCCATCTTTTTATAACATTTATTTCGGTAATCAATGATAGAAATAAAGCAGTCTAAAATATCCATTCTTCGTCTGTAGTGATCATATGTACTATCACTAATGAAAATAATATATTGCTTTAAATTATAATTAATTATCAAACTGAATATACGAAAATGTTCATTATCTAACCACAGCAACTATGATATTAATTAATTTTAACATAATAGTGTCATACCCTCTTTCGCCAATTTATCTATAAAGTTCGAAATCAAATTATCCAATATCCGGAGCGTATAAGTTTATGTAATAATGAACCCAACAATTTACTCTGGAGTTTGAACTATCATGTAAGGAAGATTCGTTTTATTCCTTAGATATTCCAATGAATATCTTCACTTCTAGAATCATTATAACCCGGTTCCATAATAAATATATCCTGATGACAGTCGGTCACAAAATACTGCAGAATTTTCTTACTTCGTATAGTTCGTGCTCAGGTTTAACGGATAAATCTATTATTCATCCAACTTTAGGTATGTCAGTGGAGATGGTACCGTTGCTACGGAGATGGGAAAACTGAAGCCAAACAATGACGGAACAGATTACGTTCTTGTGAAGGAGGGAATCATCTCATACATGAGCCCAGAAGGAAAGACAATCAGTCTGAGTTACGTAGCCGATGAGCTTGGATTCAGAGCTACCGGTGATCACCTTCCGGTTGCTTAATTTATCGCCATCGGCGACTATACATCACTTTAGAAAAGAGGAATGTTGTGTATGTGGACATTCGTGGATGCAGTTCCTTAGCATCTAAAAAACATTCCAAAAATGTGTTATAAGTGGTTTATGATACCAAATGTGCGTCAGTAACCGTTTCCCGTTATCGTTGTGTGTGTCTTTTAATGTATTAAGTGTTATTGATTTGTGTCCTGTGATGTTACACTGTGAAATAAAATAAATACAAAATGCATCTGTTCTTTTCTGTTGTGGGATACCGTCGGCTTATTCCGAATCGGATACAATAAAATACACCCCTTTTCAGAGTCATATTTCGTATTGAATTGTGGGCTCAGGCAGTTTCTTAACCGATACATCATTTGGAAACTTGATACGGATTACGGAAAACTTTAGGGGTGGTCAGGTAACGGTACGAAACGATTTCTTGGAACTTACGGTAACGATTCCACACACGATTATATACACTTGATGTATTGATTCAACATCTCCTGAATCACGCTAAAACCCAAACAAACTTCCAAGCAGGAGATCCAAAGATTTGGATGGAATGTTTGATGAAGTGAGAGAAAATTGTAAATCCAAACGCTTGAGGTGTTTTGTAGAAGTCAACAAAAATATCGTTGCGATTTTCACGAATAGAACGGATATGAGTATTAATGAGCAACATTTTACATCTTAAAAAGGTAATATTTTATGATGTGGTGATTTTAAACGTTGATTTGGAAAACCCTCAGAAAAATCTGTTTAGTGAAGAAAGTGAACTCGCTGAAACTCATCCTAATAACGTGAGTCATTGCATTTAGATGCGAGATGCGTATTACAAAGAATATTTCTGAAAATATGGTCGGAGTGATTTTTTTATTTCGACGATCAATAAATATTAATGGTCATTGCGGAATATCAAACTATTGCCTAGCCTCATCAATATTGCAAAAGAATTAAAAATTAATAAATAACTGCCTAATCCAGCAATTGAAAAATCAATTAAAAAGGGCACATAGATTATATAGGGCATCTAAAGCATATATTTTAAAATTTTTAACTCTAAATCCGAAACTAGAAATAGTGGAACTGGAATACTAGTTGGGAGAAACATGATTACCATTTTTGATTGCCTGGTAATATCAGATATGAGTCCCAACCCTCTTTTTCAGAAATAAATATAAAGAAACTCAAATTGTATTTTGCCTAACCATATAAATGATGCTAATAAAAAGTACTTCTTGGAAAGAGATAAATGCAGGAATATCTACTACAACTACAATTTATTAACTATTGCATATTTGAGAAAGATAAATGAGATGGATTTGCTATCGATATTATTTAAAGTTAATGAATGATCAAAAGAGAAAGCAAATGAGATGCAGTTATTTGTTTTCAAGGGAAAATTTTACTTAAATTTAGGTTTCATTTAAGGAAGTTTTTTAAGCTGTATTTTCTGAGCTCATTTTAAGATTCTTTGATTTCAATTTGTATATATTCCTAGGACTTGGCACCAACCGCTGCCATCTAATCAGAGAACTAATTGTGACGGAATTTCCAATAAATAAATAACCTCTTACGTGCAGTACTTAAGCAATTTTCAAAGTGTAAGTATTTGATAAGAACGCGTGACTTGGAATGCCGGCTATTTTAATTTCAATCAAAGTTACGAATTGATAATATTAATTATATAAAGAATTAATAAGTAATTAAACACAATCAAATACAAAATATGTCATTAATATCTTAGATAATCATATTTTCATCATTTATTTTTTACTGGGAATTTCTATCTATTTGGCATATTTGTATTTTAATGAGACTGATATTCAAGAAATTAAATAATCGACTAAATTTATTTCTCAATTAATTAGTTAATGTAATAATACAGTGTTACCTCGAGTTACGAGCAGCCCGACATACGAGTTTTTTGAGATACGAGCTGGAGCTCGGGCCATATTTTTGTTTGAGATACGAGCCCAAATTCGAGGTACGAGCGCAAATTCGTGTTTCCGGAGCGTCTAGCTAGTTGGTGCGCTGGGTCGAGCATTATCCGAGAAAATCTCTCACTCACTCGCACGTGTTACCCGCTTGAATCGAAGTGTATCTTGTGCGCTGTAATCATTTTTGCTTGATTACTGAACTTTTTTTTACAGTGCAGCCAAGAAGGCAGAAACAAGTGATAGTTAAATTTACGTTAATGTTAAGGTTAGTTTCAGTTTAAAGTTAAGAGCATTATTTTAAGGATTTTCTTTTATTTGAAGTAAATAAAGTATTGTTTTAGTTTTAAGTTACGAAAATAGTTTTAAGTTTTAAAAAAGCGCCGTTTACGTATGGTTCTAGAGTGCCTACACTCCTTTCCTCCTTCTCGCCGTTAAACTTCGTTAGCCGAACTTGTCCTTCACCAAAGTAAGACTATTATTCTACATAACTCTTTTATTTCTTTGCTTCATAATTTTGTTACGTATTTGTTAATTGTACATGTTTATTTTTTAATTAAAAACGTATCTTTATTCATAATTTACAATGTTTTGGGGATTTTTCATAGGTCCGGAACGGATTAATGATATTTTCATTACTTTCAATGGGGAAAAATGATTCGAGATACGAGCAATTTGTCATACGAGCAAGGTTACAGAACGAATTAAACTCGTATCTCGAGGTACCACTGTATAGCCGTACCAACTTTTTGCTTGCAGCTTGCAGAAGGAAAGTTTGACTGATCTGCGGGGTATTGCGGGGCCGTCAAATGGAATTGATTGGCAGACTGGATAACCGGATGTTCGGTATACGATGATGTGTCATCGACCGCACCAACCCTGAGCCCTAACTATTTGAATAGGTGACGACAATATCCCCTACGTAAAATCAGTTATCAATCTAGGACTCGTTATTAATGAGACTCTCACTTGGGGCGATCACGTCACTAATGTTTGCAGTAAGGTTAACAGATCCCTCTACTCTTTAATGCGCCTTAAAAATATTCTCCCTCAACCTCTCAAGAAGTATCTCGTACAGTCTCTTCTTTTCCCTCTTTTTGACTATGCTGATTCTGTCTACCAAGATCTCACAGACGAGTCTGCTTACAAACTCCAAAAAGTGCAAAATGCTTGTGTCCGATTTATTTGCAACATATTGAAGTACGATCACATATCACCTTATTATAATAATTTGTCAGTGCTAAAACTCGTGAGTAGAAGAAAATTACATCTTCTCTCACTTTTCTTCTCCATCCAATCCAATCATGTACCTCTCATCTTTCACCCGCATGTCCTCTCTCCATAATCGTTACACAAGGGGATCAAACTTGATGCAAATACCCAATCATAAATCTAAAACATTTAATAAATCTTTTCATGTTACTGCATGTAGGCAATGGAACGCACTTCCCTCCATAGTTAAAAATTCCCCTTCACTTTCCTCTTTTAAAAAGCAATATAATAAACTTCTTTTTCAGGAACAACAAATCAACAATAGTTAAATTCAATCTCATATACACTAATCAAGAACACTGTTTTGTATTCTATCTATCTGTATTCCTTTCTATTTATTGTATATTATTGTATTATTGTATTTTTTTTCTCTTCTTTCTATTTTAATATTATTGTTTGACTAATTACATTAATGTATTTAGGTTAAATGGAAGATGGGACTATTTAGTCCCAATTTCGCCTAATAAAGACCCATGTATGTATGTATGTATGTAACTAGGGAAACTGCTTGGTCTTACTCTATTAAGAAAGATAACGAGGACGCAGGCTCCCGCTGGATTCTAGGTACCTATGTCATGCTTTAGGGGCATCACGTACTAACGAATGTCCGACCCATTCTTTCGACGGTTGTACCCCGTAAATATAAGAATAATAAGTTTAGAAAGGAATGATTAACTAAGGAGTACGTGTAAGATTCGAACTTAATTCGAATTACACATACGGAATGTATTTCAATCTTGGTTGAGCAGTGTGTGTTTCATGACCTTTTGGAACACGTGATTAATCATTTGTACTGTACATATCAAGAAATGAAGTTTCCGTACCATACAGTATTTAAACTGTGTATTTTTACGTAATAGTATGACGTAATTACGCGGCAATACGAAACTCAAAAAGGTTCTAATTGAGAGTCACAAAGAGGTCTCTGTACGTCAATCAGTACAACAAAGAGCAAGTTTAATGTTTATAATGACTCTAACTAGGTTAAAAATACAAGCCTACCTAACAATTACTTCAACATACGTACTTTTAATACCCAATTGTCTCTGATTTATGATTGATGCCTGGGTAAGTACCGAAATACAGTGACCTTACTTGATTCAACGCGTTGATCCATAACAGTGTATATAACAAAAGGTCCTCAAAAATCTTCGTTGACATTCCTAAGGGGTACAGCCTGACCGTTTTTTTTCGGATGTTAGTACGATTGAATGCCCATAAGGCTCACGAAACCTGATCTGGGATCTGTAGGAACTTCCCTGTTCGTAGGGTTAGGAAATACAGGTTCTGTGGAATCTAATCTCGGTGATTACTTATTGGGCTAGACGTACTGACTATAGTCCGGCGCCTTTTTTTTAAGGCGTACCCCGCTAAGATCCCAGAAATGATAGTTTAAAATAAACAATGTGCTCAGTAGTACATATAGAATGTATCATTCTATTCTAGAATATATCATTCTATATGTACTACTGAGCACATTGTTAACACTAATATTTTTTAGATAAATTTGAGTACTGTGCGTGTTTCATAAGACGCTTAGAAATTTTTATTTACTCTTTAAAAGACCACTTGCTCGTCTTAACATACCTTCCGGTGTTTGGTCGCGGGTGCAAGCACCATGTCTTTACTTACATAATCGGTTATTCTAGAGTATCGTTTGCGGGAAGATCGAATTTTTTTATCGAATAGTTCGGGCATCTAATTCCCTGATCTTTTCCTTATTGTCAGAGCAGCCTATAGAACAGGGAGGACGGATATTAGCAGTAACAACTTCCGAGTAGGTACCTTCTCTGAATTTATCTAATAGGTTTAGCCTTTTTTTAAACAAATTTTTACGTTACGCTCACCGAATTATCGTACCAGTTCTTTGCAAAACGGATCGCCTTCCGCAGATCCTTTTCTAAGTCGCTGATGTAGCGTTTTTCCGCAGGGTCCCATATACTGTACTTGTACCATCATTAAGGTGTATGTTTGCCGGTTCGGTTTTTAGGTTCGCTTGATGACTCATAAGGCTCACTAAACCTGAATTCCGCAATAGGTATCTGTGAGGTCTACTCTATAAAGATGGTTAGCGAGCACAGATTCTGTTCTCTAATCCCGGTGATTACTTTTTGGCGTCGCTTATTTTGTGACTGTTGTAACCCGCTGAGATCCAAGAAATGACTTGTTAGAAGAATAATGCACTAAAAATTACATGGAAGAGAGTACTATAAACACACACACGGAATGTTTATCATTTAAGTTTGAGCGGTGTGTGAGTTTCATAAACCTTTCGTAAATCTTTATTACTCATTCATTTTCTCACACATTATGCTCATTGCGTGTTTTGAGTTGGATATATAAATATTTTTGTTAAATAATTTAAATTATTAATACGACGGAAATTGATGATTAAACGAAGATTAATTATAGTTTCTATTGTTTTAAAAAGTAATTCATTGTATTTAAGTGTATTTCAATGCATAAAAACGTGTGTATATATGTATTCTCTATTTAATGTATGTCATACGAATCTAATGGAATAAATAAATTTTTTCGAGTTTATTAGTGTATTTTTTCGTGAATTGAAATATATCCTGTTATTTCTCCTGTTAGGTCGATCAATGTGTGAACCTAATAAAACTTTCATAATTCATGATTAGATATATCAACCATTTATTTGCAGTTTGTAAGCATAATTTTATTCCTATTTAATACGGACAGAAATAAATATAAACATTCTTCTGTTAATTCATGAATTCAAAGAATTTACGATTAAACGAAGACTTAAGAGCCATTTACAAAACTTCTATTACATTTATTTTGAATTTTGAATTTTCCCTCTTCATTATGACTTGGTAAAAATAACGTAGAAATGATCGCGAGATGGCTCATGACATGGAGGAAATGATACACCAACTCATATCGGTGTACATTTCTCCGCCATGCCGTCCTGTTCCAGAATATGGAACAAACCAAATTTTGAACGTAACAGAAGACACCCACCAAATTTCGAAAATTATTTAAGACACATGACTAATCACCATTTCATCATACTTTCAAAGACGTAATTTAAAACACATGGGGAATGAAAATTTTCATAATATTTGAAAATGGATTTTTTTAATGAAAAAGCAATTTTTAAAAGGAGTCTTATTTGTTAATTATAAATGTTTATTTTTTAATTAAAAACGTATCTTCATTCATAATTTACAATTTTTTGGGGATTTTTCATAGGTCCGGAACAGATTAATGACATTTTCATTACTTTCAATGGGGAAAAATGATTCGAGATACGAGCAATTTGACATACGAGCAAGGTTACAGAACGAATTAAACTCGTATCTCGAGGTACCACTGTATTAGTATTTATTTTATATCTCGCATCAATGGAAGATAATCGATAGTCTCATTATTATAGTATATAGATAGTATAATTATTGAAATAATATTTATTATTATTATCATTCACATAATTTTTTGTTTCACCTGTGGTAGCTTGGATACTTGATATAATAATCAAAAACCAGTGACATATGGATATACGTCTATTTGTCTTGGTAACCATATGTTTGGAATTTATTTGGTAAACGGCTTTTTACCATTAAATCTGTGTATTGGATAAGTTGTGCATCACAGCACATTATATTATAATAGTATTAATGGGAAATGCAAATAATAAAACTTTAATTGGTTAATATTATCTTTTACTGTAATTTATTAGAAAATACAAATAGTACTATTTTAACATTTAAATTTGCTGTTTATAGTTTTTATTCTATTTACTGAATGTTTTTATTTTAAACATTATCTCAAATATATTTATAAATATCAGTTGCAAAAAAATACTTCTATAGACGCAAAATTATGTTAGTTAACTCAAGTGATGTGAGACGAGTTCGTTTCTCCATTTACGTGGAACGAAAATAGTCCGTCAAAGGAAGAAGATAATATGCCCGAAAGCTTACGGATTCCGCAAGAAGTAAGAAAAATAGGAAGGAATTTGGAAAACTGTCTCCATAGGAGTATGGAGTACGCACAGTTCGTGTAAAACCAACGTTTGGGTATAAAAACGAGCAAATTTCAGAGAGAGTATCATTCACACTTCATCTTCTCTCGGAGAAAGAACAAACCAACCAACAAAACCAAAATGAAGACCGTGAGTTCAGTTGTTTTTCTTTCAGTTATTAATTCAGCCATTCAGCAGTGGTTACTATCCTCTTTGGAATTCTTTGGTACTTCCGCTTTAAGATACTGACTTTTTTTTGCAGATGACAGTTGCTCTTTTCTTGGCTGTTGCCATCGCTATGGTCAGCGCCGAAGCACCTCTCGTTGTCCCAATTGTGCAGCTCGATGACGTCAGGGATGACTTTGGACAATACTCTCTCCAGTGAGTGTCTACTTCACCATTCACTTTCCAAATAGCTACCAGCATACTCACTCGCAATATGGCTGCAAAACTATAAATTTGATGCAGCCATTTTGTTCATCCCTGGATTTTTTCCATATTTTTAAACATAATCAAAACTACAACAATCAAGGATGTCTATTCTAATACAGGACTAATAACCTGTAAAATTTTCTCAATTATGGCTATGCACTTTGCTTAAATTCATTTTTCCTTGCAGGTACGTTACTGGTGATGGAACCACCTTGACTGAAACCGCCAAGCTTGTCCCCAATGATGAAGGAGATGGACATGTCCTCATCAAGGAAGGATCTTACAGATACACTTCTCCAGAAGGACAGGTCATCAACCTTAAATACGTCGCTGACAAGAACGGATTCCAGCCCATTGGTGACCATCTTCCAGTTGCCCCAGTTGCTTAAGAAGGATCTTCAATGTTTCATGACATAATGCTCCAACGTTTGGATCTACCATTCATTGTTTCAAACATGTAGATATTCTGTATAGCATTCTCTTCTCGCTTCTATACTTTCGAATAAATATAAACCTCAGTATCATTATCTCATTTACTCATAATATCATCGTTCTCATTAACATCGTACGCTTTGATAGAATTTGAGGATGGTGTTAGCCGATACCGGTTGGTTACCCTTTCATTAATATAGGTACTGCATCATATGAGGAACTAAGAATTCATTAAATTTCGATAATATGCTGATTTGATTCGATAATATACTGATTTGTAATAGAGTTATATATGAACTTCGAAAAATTTAAGAAATAATAGAAATACTTTTTTATACATATACTTGAGAGCCTGAATGATGCTGGATATCATAACAAACGGGCAAAGAATTTTTTTATTGATTCCTTCGTTCAAAGCGCGGAAAATAACGGTTCTTTATTTTATTCATGATAATATTTTCATGAAATACAAAGTTTTCTTTGATACATTATTATCTAATCACATGAATCTTTAAAACTCGTTTTCAGAATTTAGTAGATATCATGGCATTTTCACGTAATTCATACTTGCATTTGATCAATGTGAAAATGTGTGAAAAATTATTATAAAAAGTATCATGTATTTTAATAAAAGGTAACTGTTGTTGTTTCACAAAGAGTTTTCATCATTTCATCTGATAACTCCTAAAAACTGATGTTGAAATCAATAATAGAAAGAATGAAACAGAAGTTGACATAATGTACACTTTTAAATACGAGTTAAATAAAAATATTTAATTTTGCTTCATTATCAACTTTTTCGATACTGAATATCACCATATATTTTATCAGATAAATCACTAATTCTTTTAAGGGCATTCGTTAATTTTCGATACTCCAGAGAAATATTTTGTTTTCTTCTCATTGGAAAAATATTGCGCAATATTTTAATGTGAGTTTTACAATGAAAATATTTAGATTTTTAACGATCTTTTTTATCTTAGTTAATAAAAGAAATTAAGATATAGATGTAATTTGTTTGTATCAACATAGCTATTGATTTGATACATTTTTGTAACCAAACTTCTTTGTACCTCCGCCGTGGTTACACGTATAATTTCCTTAGATAAATGGTTTGAGATATTTTTATAGATTTTGAGCTTTTATAATTTTAATTTATTCAAACCTATAAATAATACAGCTTTGTAATTCTGACCCCAATATACGAAAATATGAGCTAAACGTGAATGGAGAAAATTAATGTTATGGGTCGAACTGTCACTCAAAATGTTTCCCATTTTTTTAAAGTATTAACAACTTAATATGGATTTCGATTCTATAACTATATAATTTATTTGTACTAATGTTAGATGCGCTGAAATTGAAGAATTTGTATGAATGAGCCGTTTTTGGTCTACAAATGATATCTCAAAAGTTCCATTTTTACCATCTTCCAATCATACAGTCAAATTATCAACTTCTCGTTGATTGATAAAATCATCACTTTCTCTTTCTTCTAAAATGTATCAGAAACGAGATGAAATTCTTTAATGAACGAAAAGGTATTCCTTTGTCCAATGTGAACGACTCTGAGCTAATGAAGAGAATTCGAAATGCGTTCAATATTCATAGAAGCTCTCTTCTTCACCTTTAATTTCACAAGAGAATTTAGTTAACTTTTTCAGGAAAGTAGATATGCCTTCCGTTTTTATGCGACGTTGTTAAATGGTTCGGTTTAAATTGAAATTTAAGAACTGCTACAAGTGTCGTGCACTTACTAACAAAGGTATTTTTACAGTGAGAATCTTGTTTGAGTGATGTGCGTTTATTATTTCTTCTATCTTGGATATTTACAGTAACTCTTGATTTTAGCTAGTGTATTAATGTTTTAATTCAGTTTATTTATTACTCTTGTTCTTAGATTTAGATAGAGAGTAATTATTTCTATGATACCCTTTCTGATTACATATATGATCATAGCATTACTGCTCTGTCTGTATTAATTGTATGTAACATTTAGAGCATCTTTATTAATACAGATTCTGCGATTTATAGCTCGTTTTAATTTATTTATAAAGGACGCTTTTTTTTACGTCTCTTTCTATTTTATTTATCTATTTCTTTATAAAATAGACCACAAGTAGGCGTCCTGCCAGGTGGTTGTCATTTAAACGATTTATCGGAAGTATTATTGGTTCTGCTTTACTTTTTAAGTATTTTTTTCGACTAGAGCTTTACTCTTCCGTGTGTTCGGATGTAGAAAACACCGGTTATATTTCGTTAATAGGAGAAATCTGAGACACAGTCTTAGATTATTAACATTTTATTTACAATTATCAAGGAACAGGATCCAAACATTTCAAGTCAACAATGAGGAAGTGTCGATATGAAACAATGGCAAGATAGTACTTGAAGCAGTCGGACTAGAAGCAAGTTTCTTAGGCCACTGGGGCAACTGGGAGGTGGTCGCCAACGGGCTGGAATCCGTTCTTGTCAGCGACGTATCTCAGGTTGATGACCTGTCCTTCTGGAGAAGTGTATCTGTAAGATCCTTCCTTGATGAGGACGTGTCCAGTACCTTCGTCGTTGGGAACGAGCTTTCCAACTTCAGTCAAGGTGGTGCCATCTCCACCCACGTATCTGCAGGAGGAAATACAAATGACATTAGAATTACATATAATTGTGCATTAAATATCATAGCGAGCACGTGGTTAGATAAGAGAAAAATAGAGAAATATAAGATGAGAAGATACTAGTAAGTGCAGATGGTTAGATGGTTTTTTACATGTCTTCATTTTTGTTGTTATCTGATTTTTTGATATCTGGTCCAGGAGTTCATTGATCTCTTTGTTTCCAAATCATTCTAGGGAGTGCATTGATCCTATTATTTTTATTGCCTAAAGTCTCTTATGATTATTGAATTTTTAAATACCGCATCCCAAGGAAAGATATTAATTTGAGATTCTGGAAAGATTCCACCATTAAAATCAGTGGTTTCGAAAATCTTCAAATGTAGTATCTCTTTAAGGAATGGTATGTTGATTAACGATTGGATTTTATCGGGTCTTTAAATTTTTATTCCAAGATTCCGAGAAAAAATACTGATCAGTGTTGTAGAAAGCTGATTTTTATGTCTTCGATGGATGCTTACCTGAGGGAGAACTGTCCAGCCTCATCTCTGACGTCATCGAATTGCACAATAGGGATCGTCTGTCTGATTGGCTCAGCGCTGACAGCTACGATGGCCACGGCCACGAAAAGAGCTACTGTCATCTGTACAAAAAGAAACAAGAAAATGAAACACGTGCGTGATTATGTGATTAAAATGAATTAAATAATTTTGAAAATGTATTTCTGGTCTACAGATCCAAAACCATTTTTAATAACCATTTAATATAGCTTATATTATATAATGATTCAATTAATACATATTTTTGATCATATCTCTAAAATTTATTCCATTTATTAGAAATGAATGCCAATAATTATGTTTGAAATCTAAAATTTGAAAGAATAGTTTAGAATTTTGAATTATTTGTCTTTTTTTATAAATTTCCATTAATGATTTATTAAGAATGAAAATGGTACGATAAATTTTCAGGCAATTCCTTTTCCTGGATATGGATAGAAAGTGAATATTCCTTTAGACTCGTTCTCAGGTAAACCTCAAAGTCTCTATTCTATGTATGAATACTCACTGCCTTCATTGTGGATCGGTTTGGTATCCTCGTGTTCCCTGTGGAAAAGCAGCTGAGAAAATGATGCTCTACCGAACCACTCATCGCCTTTTATACTCTTTGTTATGCTCCAACAAATATGACGGATTTCCTATCCTTGAAAATACACGAAACCAACAAAATCCAGAATTCCTTTGTGTTTTTCGTTTTAGGAATGCGCCAAATTTTCGGTGAAAATATCCACTTATCCGGAGTCTTTTCTCCTAATATTTGCGTAAGTTCCATTAAGCATGGCGTCAGGTCAAGAGAAACGCCCGGCAGCCATATGGCATTGTGAAAATGAAGAGCTTATGGTCATGTTCTTAGAATTAAATTTGATCTCAAATACTTTGATGCTTCTGCGGTCGATACATATGTCTCCTTTAACGGATTAAATTCTTATATTCACTTAACTGTTGACATCTTTGCATGCGTAAAGCTATAGTATCGTTGGCTTGTAAGGTTCCGATACTAATTTTTAATCATATCATTTCTCATGAAAAGAATTTGGAGGAACTCAATAATTTTTCCTCTCCCCGCATCTCAGTATGCCATTAGAGGAAAGGTTGTGAAATATTCATTCATCAATGCCAATTCTTATTTTTACTAAGTAAAAAAGGATCTATAGCACCAACTCTGCAATAGATGTGTGAAAACTATGATCTGTTAAAAGTACTCGTAAGAGGAAAACTTGATTAAAAAACCATAATTAAAAAATAAATACTATTAAAAATTAACGTAAAGATTTTTAATAATATATGATCTGTAAGGGTATTATTTATATTTCAATAATTAAAGTCTTGTTTTCCTCGTCCTTTCTTTAATGTTTCTTTTTACTAATCATTTAAGACATCTTATTTCCTCATTTTAATGCCTTCTTATTAATGGCCAATTTCTAGACGAATAAAGACAAAATATAAATATTTTCTCCTGCGTATACGAAACATACAAAATCATAGGCTAAATTGTTTCGTTCGATTAAAGCCTACGACATAGTAAAAGTGCGGTAGCTCATGTTCCACACTCGAGTACCTTCTCAACGCCCTATCTGTTTCCCTAGAGAAGGCGTTGCAGATTTAATGTACAATTTGTTTCCATTTACTTTCAAGACCGCAATGTAACATTGTCCAGTCACTTAGTCGCAAGTTCCAGGAAATATATTCGTTCCCCATAGGACATGTTAACACGAAAACTTCCACCTCTGCTTCGAAGTTGTAAGACTTGATTCGTCTCGAGTGCGATTTGCATGGAGAAATGCCGCGGTCTTCACTGTTTCACTTCTAAATTCTCTCTTTGCACTCAAATGCCTGCCAATTCCCTCAACAGTCGAGTTTACTGTGGTCTAAGTTCAGTCACACTCTATGATGTCGTTGACCTGAGTAAGACGTACTGTATTTGCGATGGGCTTGGATTGATTTGAACATTTTTTTACCATTTTTGTTGAAGTTTCTCCTATCAATTCCTATCCCAGATTTATGCATGAACCTGACGTACGGTATTTATTCACAATATCTTCCTTCACCGAATGTGTATGTATTTCCTTGAAGATTGATACGTTGCTTCTAATATTTCGTGGTGGATACTTTCCAATAGGATATCAATCATTATTGTTACTTTTATTGAAATACATTATCAATATGTTACAGTATATATTTGATTTTTTTTCATATGAGATTGCAGGCTGAATAAATTGGGTCTTAAGCCCGTAAAGTACACCTCTATGTCGCTTAAGCACTAACACCTAAGCTTGTATGAAATATAAAAACGCCTTGTAAAAATATCTCATGAAATATTGACAGATGGTGATGCTAAGAAATGTCGACAAATGAGACAAAGTTCCTTGTTTTGGTTCCGGACGAGATAAGAATTATTTCCCTACTCTAAGAATGCATCATGCACCAAACTCCATAACAGTATTTTACTTCCGTTCAATTTACGATGCCTTTGACGTGAGTGGTAAATAGAAGAACATGAAAATCGCTAAAATGCGTAACATTCAAGAGATAACATCTGTTTCCGTTGCGTGTCAGGGGACTTCTCTTGCGGTCTTGCAATAGATCGAAGTATTATTGGCAAACCCGTTGCATAGTTCGTGCGACGAATGTCGAGATGTAGCGATTGTGTTCCTTTTGTCGGACCCTTTGTCGGTGAGGGTCCTCAGCATGGCCACTCCATGTATCATCCGTCTTCTTCACAGATTTCTATCTTTATAAACATTCATGTCACCTGTTCATATCTGCCAGTCATTAATTCCTCAAATCTTCATAATGAATGTATTAAAGCCATGGTCTTGAAAACTTTCTCTGTATCGACAAATACCATTAGGAGGTATGGGAAGAGTGGAAAGTAAGAGTTTAAAAGAAAATTACCCGACTCTTCTGAAATATCATAAAAACTGGAAGATTTTGGAGAGTTTAGAATTGAAAAATCTATTGGTACAATTTAATCAATTAATTTTAATCTTTTTAAGGATTCATAGCCGAGAGTTTTTTTTCTAATATTTACTCAATTGAATGCAACGCAGTAAACAGCTATAGCGTAAATTTAGCGAGTTTGAATTTAATAGGTTTCGATTGATTAGCTATATAGCACACAAAAGTTTAATTATCACGATTAATTTATTTCCGAAAACCAGTATGACTTGCATATTGAGAGATAAATTTCATTGAATACAACCAGCAAATTGGCTTTTATGTGTTTAGTGATTTGCGTTTGCCAGTAAATTTGTTTAATTTTTTAATAAATAGAAAAAGTTTTAGCCTCAATATGACCATGGTTACAAGGTAAAATATCATTATTTATTACATTTCAAGTAACATTACATTGAATAATAATTAAAGGCAAATATATAAATTATATTAATTACTTGTATGTGTTTTATATGGATAACTGTCACATAATAATTTCGTAATAGTTAACTTTTATGAATAATGAGCTTTATAATCAAAGAAAGTTTTTCAAAATTCATACAAAATTCAGAGCTATATACCTTAACTATATCACGGTAGTTTAATCATAATCTCGTGAAACATAACTTAGCTAACATTTCAAACTAATAAAATATGCAGGCTTCCAATCATATCCCATTCTTCCTAATATATTGAAATAATTTCTAAATTTTTAATTTTATAGTTTTAATTTTCATATTGCATTTCTGTACAATAACTCTTACTTCTTTTTGAAGTCTCACTTTCTCAATCTTTTCATCTGAAGACTATACACCTATAATTATGGAGTAATTCGTGTAAAATGGATTGGAATTTTCCTTTTTTGTGAACCTAATTTTTTTTTGATAGGGTAACACCAAATAAGCCATCCCAAAAATCCTAAAAAAGTATTTCTCTATTCTTGGATAGCATGATTTCATTTCAGTCCGAAGAGATTCACTCATGAAGAGACAAGAAAAAACAAAATGAGAAAAGGTAAATCAGTTAATTTTTTTACGAATGCCAAAAATTCCTTTTATTAACAATCACTCCTATTTACATAGTAAATTCTCCGCCAACATTCTGTTCGTCATTTCATACATTTTTCAACCGTTTAGAGAGATGGCAATTTATGCAACTGGGGCAACTGGAAGATGGTCACCAATGGGCTGGAATCCGTTCTTGTCAGCGATGTATTTGAGGTTGAAGGTCTGTCCTTCTGGAGAGGTGTATCTGTAAGATCCTTCCTTGACGAGGACATGGCCATCTCCTTCATCATTGGGAACGAGCTTGGCGGTTTCAATGAGGGTGGTTCCGTCACCGCTCACGTATCTGGAAGTGAATTTATGAAATTACATTGGCTCTTTCGTCGGAAATGAATGAAATAAAACAAAAAAATAATGCTGAATTATCAATTAAATTTATTAAATTTTACGCTGTTTGTAATACAACCATTTTAGAGCTTAATATATCTCATAAATTTATGGCTTAAAATTCTTTAATAATTAGTTCCTTTAGATCTGAACTATTTGAATGATAAACTCATTACTCATGAGAAAATATAATATATAAATGATCTAATTAAGATTATTTTTATCTTAATTTTCCGCTACCGATTGTATTTTAAGACAACCCATGTACAACACGGAACTTTTGTATTATGCACATCATTCCACTTTACGCTTTGTATCTAAATATCTTAATGGTCATTACCTGAGAGAGTACTGTCCGGCATCGTCCCTCACATCATCCAACTGTACAATTGGGATGATGGGTTTGGTGTCAGCGCTAACCATAGCAACGGCCACGGCCAAGAAGAGAGCGACGGTCATCTGCGGAAGACAACAATCAAAGTGTTAAATGAAGTACTCAAACTGTATATTTAAAAATGGGTTCCACAGTTATAACATGCTATTTGGTAATAGTATATGGATTGAAAATCACGAGGGAAACGATTGATTACGAGGGAATTATTCATGCACTTGCTCTGGATTAATTTACAGAGTGATGCCACAGATCGCAATGCTCGATTTGAAAGCGGATTTGAAATAGGTTTTTTAATAATAGATCAACTTTTATCCAGGATGCTATCATGGGTATTATTCAAATAGATTGTTCCGGATCAGCTTAAAAATAAATTATTTGATTGAAAATCAAGTCAATACACCTAAGCTCAGCACTACAAGTAAATTGATGAGTTGGAGATTTAATTTATATATTTTTATATTTTAATTGAATTATGCAAATGTCATTAAAATAAGAATGGCTGAAATCATTTCGAATTTAGTCAACGCAAAATTAGTTTTACTCTCGCAATAATAAAACACAATCGCGTTGCGTTTGGTTTTTCCTATTTTTCCGTAACAGTTAACGTTTCAAGAGAACGGTTTTCGAAAGGTACTCACTGAGTTCATGTTGATGTTCCTTCTCTTTTCTCTTTGGAAGTCGAGACTGATGCATTCGGAAAAAACCGCGGATTTATATATCCAAGGCACAATCTGACGCAAAGCGACATTTCTTCCGAATTCTTCAGTTTCACCAAATAAGAGCCAAGCTTTTTGGCGGCTCGTCTTGCTCAAAAGCAATGTTTCTGAAGGTCAGCTTATTTTGCTTGGAATGTACCTTCCGGCTATGGAGCCCCTTCTGTCACTTTCTATTAGCCATTTGTTTTCTTCTCTCATTTGGGACGAGTCTTCTAAGAATATCAAAGGAATTGAGTGAAACAGAAGCAAATTCCATTTATGCGATGAGCCTACTCCAGGGATGCAAAAGTGCATTAGATGAAATGAATGAAAAAATATTTACTTACAGGAAGCTATTACTAATATTTTTGAATAACGAATTAGACAATCTTATAAGTTTCAAATATTTTCTCGATATATATTTCAATTTCTCTGTTATCTTTTAGAAATTTCTTGCGGATTAAAAAAATTATCCATTTTTAAATCATTCATATCGTAATCTTATAAGTGTTTGAATGGGAAACTGAATCAAGCAGTTGCTATATTGACAAATAAGGTAAAACCCAATGTATCATAAATCTAATATCTAATCTAAAATATCATAGATAAATTGGCCGGCCTCGGTGGCCGAGTACGTAGTGCATTGAGCGTTAGTCTCTAAGTCTCGAGGTCCCAGGTTCGAATCGGAAAATTTTCCGGTCTGGGATGGGATGTATTTGTGTTCGTCCGGAGGGGTTAAATGTAAGAGTGGTCTATATAGACTAAATTTCGCCCTGATTCAATAAAGGCAGATTATTATTATTATTATTATTGTGGAATTTCGTACATAATTATCTGGCATTTGAATATTGAGGTTTTATTGATATTTTAAATAAAAAAGCTGATGACAAAATTAAGAAAATCCGAAAAGTGGTTTGTTTAAGATCTAGCTGTTCTCTCAGTATAGATAATTTCACACACTTGCCGATTCTTATGATATCTGTTTTCTACATTTACTGTATGTGAGATTCTCATTTAACTATAATTGTATCATTTCATATACTTTAAAAAAATAAGATAATTGGGCCAAAGATTGAATTAGTTTAAAAGATAGGGTTGGTTTATGTATAAATGTTAATCATACGATAAGGTAGGTATTCGCCTACTTTTATGATTCATGAAATTTGTGATATACTATATCACTCCATAGGATAATGGATTAATATATAGAGTGCATTATATAGTGAGCATTCGCAAGATAAAATAATGTTCCTCCATCAGATAAAAATTCTCATTTGAGTCATCATATTTTAACGTAAATCAATTAAATTTTATATAAGCTATAATGAATAAAGGTCTATGGCTGATAGAGACGCATTTATGTTAAATGTAGGCCAGTGACAGGTGACCTGTTTTTCGTTGATATTTGAAATCTCAATCATTCAATTTGGATTTGCAAGCATTGTATTGTAAATCGAATTTGAATGCCGATAATTTGTAATTCAGTGATTCGAGAATAATATTACGCCGCAATGGGAAATAATGCATATTAAGCACTTTAAGCCAAAATGCCAGTCCACAATGAATCCGCCACTCAATTCATTAGGATAATGAATAATTCGCAACGGATTTAACGGAAAGCTAAAAGACTTTAAAGCGATTGAATTATATAAAATTCAGAGTTAAAATCAAGGTACAGTTGGTTTCGCACGTTGTATTCATACAGTTATTATGATTAGCTAAATTTATATCAGTATTTTGTCAAAAAGAAATTTTGATGAATTAAAAGCATCAAACATATTTCCTCCAAATCTTTTGCTTTCCATTTACGATTCTAGCTCCAAAAATTTAAGAGAACAATTATTTGAACTTTATTTATTAACAAAAAATATATATGTCAAATACCTTAGTGGATTCATTTGCATAGCAACATAAGGTTGGGTTGAGATCCCAGAGAATGTTATACCTATACTTTGTTTGGAATCCTTTGAAAAAATTTGGAAGAATACAAAATATCGAAGGAGGGGTAAAGATAAAGTGGAGTGAGAAAAGACAAAGGTTCCCTGAGTATAAAAGAGAAACATCGCTTGACAGTCATCATTCCACTAGAACGGTTACAAAAGACAGTAGTCCAAAGAAACCAGGAAAAGTCAACATGAAGTTCGTAAGTGAAAATCACCAGTTCTTTATTTAGATACACATCGGCCTCTAAATAGAAAACAATTACTCTTTCTCGATACACACAAAAAAGAATAATTATAATTAATTAAAGTTTTAGGGTTTTTAAGGAATGATTGCATTAAAGTGTCACTTAATATATATTAATTTATATTTTTTTGGAATTTCGTTTTAGAGTACTACGGTGAATTGTGTTTTTTCTCAATTAAGTTTCCTTTTTTTGATATTTTGAAAAATCGCTCTATATCTGTGTTAGAAAATTTAAAATAATAAAGATTCTGAAGTCGAATTATTTGCAGATATACTAATGAATATTTGTTATATTAAATTGCAGGCCACCTTCGCCCTTGCCCTCGCTTTGGCCGTAGTTGCCGTCAACTCACTCCCACAATTCACCAACACTCCCAAGTTCGTGCCAATCCTCGAACACGACGAAGTCAGAGACGACTCTGGACAGTTCCGTCTCAGGTAAACTCCATTTATATAAATTTATTCCTAATTGAATTAAGTAATAGAAAGGTTTATCTAATCTAATGAATTCTTTCCACAGGTTCGTCACTGGTGATGGAACCACTTTGACCGAGACCGGAAAGCTCGTCCCCAACAACGAAGGAGATGACCAAGTCCTTGTGAAGGAGGGATCTTACACGTACACTGCTCCCGATGGAAAGACCTACTCCGTCAACTATGTCGCCGATGCCCTTGGATTCAGAGCTACCGGAGAACACATCCCAAGAGCCTAAAATATAAAATAATGTAAAATGCAAATAAAAATATAAAATAAAGAAAATGTAAATAAACAATTCAAATCCTACTTCTTGTTTATTATTTACGTTGAGTTAGTATCATAATCTGATGAAAAGAAGTGTGAAACTTAGTGAACTGATGGAGTTGAAAGACTCAGGTGAGCATTATTTGAAAAATGCCTTATTAGATCGTAGTAGTCTGTATTTGGATGGATAATCATAATTATGATTAATCATTTAAATTACTGATCGCTCATTTCCTCTTAAATTGTACACAAGGAAACAAGACTCTTAAGTTGTATTACAATTTCTATTATAATCAGCGAGTCTGCAGAGAGGTATATACTAGGTGGCATACTGAACTATAATTCTTTGATGACTGATTATTACATAAATGAGAATATACATGGTCATTTACACTCATCCTTGTGTACATTTATCATTATTTTCGCTATTAACACTCTTGATAGATAAAGTACCATGTCTGAAGTAAAACAGAGGAGACGGAATATATGAACATATAAATTAAAGAATTTTTGAAGGTTTATGATCATAAAAGTAAGAAAAAAATCTCATAATAAAAGATTATCAATATTCTTTAGGTCTTTCGTAGGAACTCTTGCGTATCAGGAAATTAGCAATAGAATAAAAGAGGCAGATTATCTAGGTAGGCACGATCACAAATGCAAAGTAAAATGTGACAGACAGAAAACAAATATAGGAAACATCGTTTTTTAATAGAACAATCGAGTGATGGAACAGTCTACCTGCAGGAGTCTTTGAACCTTTGCCTCAAAATGTAATAAGTTTTATAATACAAAAGGAATGAAATGATGAGACAGCCGATGAGATGTGAGACAAGGAGGGGATCGGCTGATAGGGTGATGTACGGTGGGCCCCGTGACCGCTTAGGTAGCCGTGTATGCCTATCAGGAACCCTGAAAACTCACACAGAGAAAGTAATATTTATTGTACCTATATATATATTGTAGTGTATATAAGTATTGTGTATATAAGAACAGTGAATATAAGTATAGTGTAAATAAGTATTGTGTATATAATATGTATGTTGCCACCGGACAATTATCCAATTGTAACTTAAATTTTAAAGATAAATAAATGATAGCTTCAAAATTTAAACGTTAAGAGAACTCAATATGTCCAACGACGATAAAAGTTATCGACTGCACTGATCAGTTAAATCAAAAATCAATATCATTTATCTTTTATCGTCAAATATCCTACAAATACTTTTAAAATAGGAACTCCATCAATTTCGAATAAGCATAAATTTTTTGTATTCATAGTAATGTTATTAACATTATTTTTAGTTTGAGAAAGGTAACGTATTGAAGACATTTAAAAGAAAATCATTTTCAAAATTATACAACACAGACTCGTCAAAAATTGATAAGATGTTACTAATAAAATTTCCCATGAAATTCTTAACGAAGGACGTGCTTTTATGAACTCTTTCTAATAATTAAACTATTTCTCTCATTAGTATAGGTTATAGTAGAAAAGCCGTAATAGCTTATTTTATATTTTTACATTTTCGATAGAATTGTAGCACCTACTGTAGGCAATATATCATTTTATTCCGTTAGACTAAGTGATAGTTGAAATTAATACTTGGGTATTACTTTAATTCCTTCCTTTTTTAAATTTTTACGGTTCCACCCTATCATTAATACACCCTTGATGTTCATTATAGTTCTGAGAAGATTTTCAATCTTTTTATGTTTTTTTACCTTTTGCTGGTATTATTTATATTGTATTTTATTCTCATCTATTACTCTTGCGTATGCTTTCCAACAGAAATTCGATATCAAGTAACATTGAAAACTGGCTAAAGATATATTTAGAATCGTTCACAAAACGGAGCTATTTGCGTATCCAAAAAGAAATGTTGATGAAAATATGAGTGTATATCAGCATTTGAGGTGGAATTCATTGGAATGGAGAGGTTAAATATAAATGATATATGAAGTATGCAGCCGAATTCATTTTAATCTTGAAAAGGACGAAAAGGTAAAAAAGATGGCATTCATTATAATGATCTCGTATATGGGCCTTTGATATTTTGGGAAACTAATATCCTGAAATATTCTACATTTCAAATGTTTTTTTCTTCAGAAGAAATATGTTGCAATTCGTAGTTTGTTTAATATATTTGTGAACGAGTACATAAAAATCTTTCTTAACGGAAAGCTACAAGAATCTGTTCTATTTGAAATTTTTTAAATGTTAGAGTTAAAAACTGTATTTGAGTTTTATATTTGATCGAAGTACCGTCATTAATTTCTCTGTGTTAATATGTCATATTTACTTTTAGATTTGATCATTTTCCATGAAATGTTTCTAAAAATATCGAGAAAGAATTTTTCAGATTTTCTGAGAAATATCTTTCCCTTCAGTGCATTTGGCATTTCACTTATCCATAACAAAAAACTCATTTAACTAATATGTATCTATATAATATATCTATAATATATCTAATATGTAGTTTCACTCAAAATATATGATACTTCTCGACGAAGGATTTAATAACGATGAAACAGACCTGGAAATATAAATGTTTAATTTTATTTAGAGAAAATTCATTGGTTAGTTCTTTAATATCCTTTTCTGGTTTTATAAGTATCATTCATACGAGTGGCATATTTATTTAACGGGTTATAACTCAGGATCGGAAAAAATTTGACGACTCTCGACCGATAGTATAACGTAACGAGTTCTTTGTAATCAGCGTAAGTTAATTTACAATTCTCCTGTTTCCATTTCAATAGCTAAACATTCTGTTTTCGAACTTTGTTTATGATATTTGGTATGCTTTGAGACCTCAAAATACGCCTCAGTGATGAGAAAATATGCGGCGTCGAACGCCAGTTTGAGTATAAATGGGAAGTTCAACACCTGAAGAGCATCACTCGCACTTTGAAGAGAACAACTCAAAGAAGCACAGCCAAAATGAAATTCGTAAGTAGTCAATTTCAGTCTTCAAAGTGCCTTAATTACCATCGCAGCCACCTTTCTGATATTTTAATTACTGTTAATAGAAGTATACATTTTAAATGCCTAGGAATTAACATTAAATCGTAGAATTAATAAAACGTATCATTTCGAAAATTAGAGGTTAAATTATAAACATTTTCAATTTTAACATTATACCTTCAATATTCGTAATCTCGATTGAAATACATTTGAACTATCATAAAATGATCATTATATAAGATTATTTTATTAATATGAAAAAAAATTGTAGTCAAACTGTAATATTATTCATTTTTAATGGATTTTAACTATCGAATTGCAGGCCACCTTCGCTCTTGCCCTCGCTCTGGCCGTAGTTGCCGTCAACTCACTCCCACAATTCACCAACACTCCCAAGTTCGTGCCAATCCTCGAACACGACGAAGTCAGAGACGACTCTGGACAGTTCCGTCTCAGGTAATTATATAACCTGCATTTTTTACTCTATTAATTCTATATAATGATCTATATTAACCTTTCTAATCCTTCCTTAGGTTCGTCACTGGTGATGGAACCACCTTGACCGAGACCGGAAAACTCGTCCCCAACAACGAAGGAGATGACCAAGTCCTTGTGAAGGAGGGATCTTACACGTACACTGCTCCCGATGGAAAGACCTACTCCGTCAACTACGTCGCCGATGCCCTTGGATTCAGAGCTACCGGTGCACATATCCCAAGAGCCTAAAATATAAAATAATGTAAAATGCAAATAAAAATATAAAATAAAATAAAGAAATTGAATCTATAAATTATCTTGATTCTTAATTAATTATTTAAAATTTGGTTCACTTTAGTTAACGATTAATTATTATTTTGTTATAGTACCGAAATAATCACAGACCTTTTCTATATTTTAAAGATAACTAGACAGAATTTTAGCTCGCACGAAAACACATTTGGGTGAGAGTTTAACTTTATTATTCAAAGAAGTTATTCCCTTCACTAAGTAGTTTTAATTCACTATTCTTGGTTCTAATTCATAGTATTTGATGCATCACCTTTTAATTCATCGAAAAAAAAACAAGAGGGGCACAACCGCTGCTGCAATTACGAATATTAATGAACCTCTCGATTCACAGATTACTATTTCAAACTACAAATGTAATCTTGTTTATTGATACGGAACTGCAATTCATCTCCCAACTAATATACATGGAGGTAAATATTCTGAAGCAATTCAGGAAAATATTTTAACCCCCTGGGATATGGAATTCTGGTAAAAGTAAAATGGAACTTCATGTAATTAAGGTTAATAATATGGATATGATCTTTATTATAAAGTGATAGTTATTGGCTATAAAAGCTGCGGAGAAAATTTTTTTCTTTTGTTTCTATAGAATACGCCACTTTTTGTTCGATGTCTCAGGAAAATTCTCATGAATAGTTTATTTGATATTTCTATAAAGAAAGGGAAAGCATTTATAAATGTCATCGTACCTGGCAATAATTTAAAACAGTCATCGAGTTGAGGGCTTGATATTTTTAAATTAATTCCTTAAGTGCAGATGTTCTTGATACAGGATATAAAACTCCGAGATTATTATCGATAATTGTAATCCGGTACTAGAATGAGATTTACAATGGATTCGATACTAATATAAAATGTCGTATACATTTTATTTTGTGTATCTTCATTCGAGTGAATTATAATTTTTTATCTGAAATATATTTAAAACAGTGACTGAGTGTGATGATGACTTATTACTAATTTGCCGGAGGAGTATCAAATCTAATGCGAAAGAAAGGAAAATTTCTAATTAATTTAATTTAGTCTCTATGGATACTATTCATCCTTTTCCCATACGAATCCAACTTTTTAAAGCTCAATTAAAGCCTTATATTCAGACCAAATTAATATATTTCATTGTATAACGCTTTCATTCCACAACTCCCTTTTAAGTAAAAGAAGCGTCGGCAAATTAGAAACTTTCACTCAAAGCGATGTATTCATTAATACGAAGCCTTCATAGGAAACATATTAAAAGTTTCGATGAAAGAAAAATCCTTCAGACCTTTCCTTTCGCTTAAGACTCAATTAATATTAAATCCTCATGATTCAAATGAATAGGCATCTGTGATTTCATTCGAAAGTCGATGAGAAAGAGATTCTTACACTTTAGAAAGTAAATCCGGAAGTCAAAATGGAATCCTTTCCAAGAAGTAACAGATTTAGAATTCGCTATTTTTCTGGAAATATACAATACTCTAATCGTCTCTTATTCTGTTGAACGAGTGTATAAATCGTTGAGA
The DNA here is from genome assembly GCA_020796165.1 of Pantala flavescens. Taxonomy (NCBI): domain Eukaryota; kingdom Metazoa; phylum Arthropoda; class Insecta; order Odonata; family Libellulidae; genus Pantala; species Pantala flavescens. Next base: position 49,881,320 of record CM036881.1, read on the forward strand.
AAAAAATTAAAAGTCTTGGAATTTTTAGGTCCAAATCTTTATTATAATGCCATCATATTCTTTCCTTCTGCGTATAGCTTCTATTCTTTTTTCACATTTATTATATATGTATATTAATTTGTAATCTCTGAATAACTTGGCTCATAATATTTTCCTTTTTATAGTAGAGTAGTTTATAAAATATATATTGCTCAGAATGCTGCAATGAAATAAAATTTCCCATAACTTCTTTTGAGTCTATATCCTGGAAAATTTAATGAGTATTATACACAGCTTTATCATTTTGAAAAAGTTTTCCATCATTTTTAATTCTATGATTTTTAATAGTTTATTATAATGTACAAATTAAGAATTCAGCTCAAAAATCCTAAATGGGGAGTCTTCAAGAATACTTAATTAGTACATCCAGTTTGAACGTCTTAACTAAAATTCACCAAAATGTAAGATTTGCATTAAGATACATTTGAAGAAAACCTGTATCTATGGAAAATTGAAGAGTATAGTTTTTTACGCATTGCAGTTAACTTAACTGTTACTTTTCATAGTGAATTTGAAACACTAAAGGGATATAGAATCGGTATTAATTTTCTCTCATTAAAAAGTCCAGTAACGATGTTATGGGACGTCATTCCGTTTACGAATACAACGATTCATTAATGCTCTTAGTGAATCAAAATTATGCAACATATCTACAAGATATATAGTATACGTACAGATAAATATTATGGGTATTTATATTTTTAATTTAATGGTTATATCGTCTTTCGATGTATGTATTCTCTTTTTAGAGCAATAGGAGTTTCGATTGTTATAAATTTATATGTAGCTAATGCCTAATTATATAAATTCATAGATGTTATCTCATTGTGGGAATTTTTCATGTTAATATCAAAATAAATATCCGAAGCACAATTGAATTAAATAAATGTTTATTAATTAATCATAAATGGGTCTTTTAGGCAACTGGGGCGACTGGAAGATGATCTCCGATTGGCTGGAATCCGTTTTTGTCAGCGACGTATCTCAAAGAGAAAGTCTTTCCTTCTGGTGACGTAAATTGATAAGATCCCTCTTTCACCAACACTTGATCATCACCTTTGTCGTTTGGGATGAGTTTGCCGGTCTCGGTGATCGTGGTGCCATCTCCAGACACATACCTACGGAAATGAATAGTTACATTTTAATGTTAATCCATGAAGATGATACAGTAAGTAATTATAAATAACAATCAATGTTTACAAGATAGATAAATATTTTCCTTTATGTTTTGAATTGTTAATGTTTTTTGATAATCAACTGTCCTAAAATATTAATCAGTTCTCTGAAATAATGACCGATTTTCAAGCCACATTGTTTTATGATAAATAGGACATGAAGTATTGCATTAGATCATTCATAATCAAAAAATTTCGGTTTAATTTTATTTTATTTGTGTAGTGGAATCATAGCTAAAATAAATTTTGATTAAATTGTAATCTCACCTCAAAGAGAACTGTCCGGCGTCGTCCCTAACCTCATCCTTCTGTACGATGGGCACCACAGGCCTTGCAGAAAATGTCTGCGAGTTGACAGCGGCTATGGCCATGAGGAATGCAAGAGCAATGATAACCTGAAGTGAGGAAAAAAGGTACTTATTTATCTCCATATTTAAATTATGTATGATTTATTTACATAAATATTTAGTTCGTGGTTGCAGGATTTGAAATGGATTTAAAGAAGTAACTTACTTTCCCTTGCACAAACTCTTTCTGTTGGGATAAAATTAAATTTTCTTATAATCTAGATTAATAATTAGTATCATGCATTTCAATTCTCCGTGAAACAATTATTTCCTTTGAATAAAAAATTGTGAAAAATCACATTCTTGATTTTAAAAAAATTCTAGTACAGTATTTAAAATATGCAAAGCACTCTCATGGAGCAATATGAATCTTGACTCAACGCCAACTTCTCTTTACCTTCATGGTGATGTGATTTCGGAAGGATATTCTATGTGTCTGAAAGTGGCTGTCAACTGATGATATTTCGAGTCCAGTTTGAGTATATATACATATTCGAAACCCCTACAGTCAATAGATTCTTTTTTCTTTCTTTTACGTCACAATCGATAACCGTTATATTGTATCCGAGCGTATTCTTAGAACGTCTAATTTAGCTCTCAAAGGACAGTTTTCTCTTGACATTTTTCTCAAGTGAAGAACGAGGTTTCCACATATCTGAGCTTTTCAAATTACCGATTTGTTTCCGTAGCCTCAAAGCGTCAGTGAACTGTTTAGTTGAAACATAAGATCTGTACCAAAATTAAGGTTAAAGATTGGTAAAGTATGACGGTGAATGAATTGGACGAAGAGAGAAAAGATAAATTAATTCTATTATCAGAGTGATAAGGATATTTTAACACACTTAAATAAGTCATGATTCTTTAAAATGATAAAATTTAGCTTTAGTTTATAATTGAACTACAAAAGGGTTTGATGAATATGGCTGAAATTTTTTATTAGGGGAGAAAATATATCGATACTTTCGGAGGAATATTCATCAATCAAACGATCCGAAGTCTTGGTAAAGATTAAAGAGAAGGAAATATGTAATTATTTAGTTTTAAAAATTTGAATAATAAATAAAATAGTTGCTGATGGTTTTGAAAAAGAATATAATTTAATAATATATCAAGGATATATATGATTTGAATCCTTTTTATTTTAGTGCATCGTTATAAAAAGCATAAAATCAGTAATCAGAATCATACTCCCTTATTTGCTATAAGATAAATTGTTCAGGTAAATAAAGCAATTAATGAAAATAATGGTGAATTGTAACTCTTTGACAAAAGTTTTCATGTTTTTTAACCAATTTAAGTTATGAAGATAGTGCGTAAATTCTTTTTATTTAGCATAAAATTACGTAAATAATTTTTATAAAAAATGAAAAGAATAGCAAAAAAACAACAAAAAAATTCCTAAATATTTGTAGGCTATTGAATCATGAATCATAAATGTACTTTTGATTGTACCACCCATTAAGAGTATTACTATTAAAATTACGGAAATATAATTTTTACTAAATATTTTTTTATATCTGAGTGAAAATCGGTTCATAAAAGACTTGCCAAAATATTTTTAGATAAGCCCGTAGATTTCCCATTAATAAAAGAAACGAATACTGCATGAAAAGGGTGCTCTGCAAACACGTAATTCACTCATGTTGATATCTTAAGAACGGATTATGTACAGATTACAGTTTTAAGAATAAAGATTTTTTGGAAAAGTTATATATTTATAAAAGAGCAAGTGGAATCAAAAGCAAAACGAATTCAACTAGCTCACGAAAACTAGTTTTGATTGAAATCAGCCCATCCCAATAAATATGAAGGGCATTATTCAAACACATTGATCTGACTTGGATGGGAAGAGTCCTTAAACGACAGGATTATTCAATAATATACATACTGCTACTCCAGGATTGTAGATAAATGACGTATTATGTTTTCAGTAGTTTAATATAACTTAAGAATCTTATTATTATTATTATCTATATTCATTACTTAAGGAGAAATGATCGAATACTGAAATGATTAAATATCCATTTAACTAACAGACTGTTATGATCTGATATGGAATTTTTCAATTCATTCATAACGGGGAACTTTAATTCATTCACTCCGATACTCTCCTTTATATTTCAAACCTTATTAATTTATTCATGAGAAATATTGTTTGACTTCTTTATTTATATTTTCATTTAAGGTAATAATTCCCTTGAATTATAAAGTTAAAAACTCACTCATATAAGTGTTTTGTGCGAGCTAAAATTCTCTCGTTATGTTTAAAATGTAGATAAGGTCTGTGGTACTATAATAGCATAATAATTTATCGTTAACCAAAATGAACCAAAATTTAAATAATTAATTAAGAATAAAGGTAATTATTACATTCAATTTCTTTATTTTATATTTTTATTTGCATTTTACATTATTTTATATTTTAGGCTCTTGGGATGTGTTCTCCGGTAGCTCTGAATCCAAGGGCATCGGCGACATAGTTGACGGAGTAGGTCTTTCCATCGGGAGCAGTGTACGTGTAAGATCCCTCCTTCACAAGGACTTGGTCATCTCCTTCGTTGTTGGGGACGAGTTTTCCGGTCTCGGTCAAGGTGGTTCCATCACCAGTGACGAACCTAAGGAAGGATTAGAAAGGTTAATATAGATCATTATATAGAATTAATAGAGTAAAAAATGAATGTTATATAATTACCTGAGACGGAACTGTCCAGAGTCGTCTCTGACTTCGTCGTGTTCGAGGATTGGCACGAACTTGGGAGTGTTGGTGAATTGTGGGAGTGAGTTGACGGCAACTACGGCCAAAGCGAGGGCAAGTGCGAAGGTGGCCTGCGGTAGAGCACATAAAATACGTGGATTAAATTATTGATTAATTTAGTAATTACTTCTATATAATTGAGAACTGTTCATTCGATATGGATGTGTGATTCAATGGAATTAAATTAAATTAAATCAAGTTAGTTATTAGGATCAGATTTAAATACAATAGTATTTTTATATATGTTTCTCAATTATTTTATGATGATTATAATTAAAAAGGTTAAGTACTTGGGTTTACTCATTCCTTTAAATTTTCTTCATCTGTCTTTGACTGCATAGTCTAATTATATTTCATATTTTTATTTATATATAAATTATATTATATTAATTTGCACATTAAATTTTAAAATATTCTTCCAAATTTTTTTTTGTTAATCAATAGCGGCATCTTAAGGTTTTAAAAATATATAGATTAAATAAGATTATTAATTTTATGTTAAATTAAGATTGATTGTTTTTCCGATCGCCCTTAAATGTGAACTGGAATATGTTTGGGGGTTTTTCACTTACGAACTTCATGGTGAACTTCTCGTTTTCTTTTGTCCTGAGAGACTGTTGTAGTGGACTGATGTCTGTTGTCACATGGTTCTCCTTTTTATACTCAGAAAACCTTTGTATCGCTTCGTTTACTCATTCCTCTTCTAAATTCCATCTCTTTATATCCAGAGGCGTATTCTTTGAACTCTTAAAGGTATTCCGAGAATCATAAATGAAAAACAAAAGGAAATATTTCGGATCACGAAGTCACAGCGTGAGAATCATTACGAAGCTCTTAACTAACAACACTTAACATGACACTTCCGAGCTTCGAAGCTTAGAATTTACTTCTCATCTTTCGTAAATGTCATAATGTACTTCAGGATGGATTAATACAATAAATAAATATAAATTATAAGCAATGGAATGTAAAAGTCCCTTATTCATTGTAATCCGTTTCGAACAATATATATAATTAATGAATTGCCAAATAAATTATTCAGCCCATTATGAAACTCTTCAAAAGTCAAGAGGTGGTAATTAATAATGAACGTGTGTGTCCCTTTATTGCGTTTATCGGATTCTAGGTAAGTATTCTGATATTTAAGGTAAACTTAACCAGTAAAACGGGTGAATGAAGGAAACGCTCTTATGCTTTACCAATACAGATTTGTTTCATTTTACATCCGCTGTCACAGATGACCTAGGGGATGGAAACTAAGGTTACTTTGTGAAATAGAGAAACTCTGCGGTAAAGCATAAAACTGTTTCCTTTATTCACCCATATACAACCATAAGATAAAGGTCTTATTATTATATCCAGTAAAACTGAATTATTATTCCAGGTTAATCAAATCTTCTAAATGTATCAATTTTTTATTTCCTAAATCAACCTTTATCTTCTTCCTATAATTATAAATCCTTGCTTTATGTGGGAAGGTTTTATTTAAGCATTATGTCTTATATGATACAAAACGGATTTTAACCCATATTTTGCTAAAAATGGAATTGATCAATGCACCAAATTATGTCGATCTGATAAATATTATAATACTGTGAGTGCTAAATTCAATTCTGAGGTCACCTCACATTTTATACGGTTCGCATTCGAATCTTATAATATCATCAACTAATATAATTTCTGAATTTTTAACTTTAAATTTTTTGGCATTGATTTCTTGTTTCCTGCTTAATGTAAAAATTTTACATGAATATAAAAAAACTTCAATTAAAAATAATTATTTTAATTTATTATTAATTAATATGCACTAAATATGTTTAGAGTATTCAAAAATTGCCATCCCTCTAGGCAAGTGAATTACATAATAAATATAGCTTTCATGTTGTCGCTTTCCTTTATAACGTTTGAGGTCACAAAGACCCTCAGATATAAAGGAACATCACCGGAAATTAATGCTTATAAATGTACTTTTATGATATAATGCTATTTTATATATATTTTAAAGGCTCACGTAAAATAGCCTTGTTAAAGAATGAATGCAACGAATAGAAAATTAGTATATTGAAAAGGTGTCTTAATTTCCTTAAGGAAAAGCTTCCTCACTTACGATTTTTTAATTGACGTAGTTGAACTGTTATATAATATTAATTTATTTTACGTTCTCAAACGTTTTGTTTTTATTTCAATATGATAATATTGAACAATATTTTAACAAAAATATTTTATCAATCCACTTTAAAATAGATGTGAAAGAAATTGATAAAATTAATGGATAAAATATATTAAAAAATTAGCACACTTCATAGCTTTTTATCATCCTCTGCTGAGTCCAATCTTTGTGCATTGAGAAGTAATATCTGTGTCATTTTCCTTTAAAAGAGCGCTTTACGTTTAGCATCTTTGCGTAATCTTATGAATGATATTCATATCTTTCTTAAATTATATCAACAATTCAATATCGATCAACAGGGTGGAGATGTTTATAATGATATGATCAAATGAGACACTTAATTGGCTTACTAGTAACCCTTTTATATGAAAATTTTTGCAATGTACTAAGTAAGCACCTAAAAAACAAACAAATGCATCGAATCATATTTTTTGGACAGTAGAAGTATCAAATTCTAAGCTTCATACGGTCTATTTGTAAAGGAAATAAAACTCATCTCACAAATCAAGCCTTCGATAAGAATATGCTTCCCGACGTGAAAATAACGGATCTACATCTACAAATGCATACATCCAAGCAACAGGGGGTGGTAGAAGTGTAACGCAGTAAAATTACACTATATTTTGAAGCCTATTACAAATCCGGATCGCTCGCGGAAAGAATGAACTTTAAATCGATTCCTCTTTACGTTTAATCCTCCCATTTTGATTTCATTATCCTTATTTAAAAGTGTAATCGTAAAACATCGATCACGTCTTCTGAAAATGAACTTTCCCATAACTTATCAAGTAATCACAATCAAGATTCTAATTTCCTTTCTTTTAGGGATTTCCAACTTGTTTCTATGAGAATTTTCGTACGTTCACTTTCATGTCGCAGCTATTTTTAACAAAACGCTTTCCGCTGCTCTTTCTTGAGTTCGCGATTACATGTTTCCACTGCCGAATCCTATATACATAAGCTCACTCAAATTCGGGTCTTTGTTCTTTACAATATTAATTGTATATTATATATATATATATATATATATATATATATATATATATACCATAACGAACATTGTCAAGACTTCAATGCCTTTTCATGTTAAATATTATGAACGCTAACGATATTTTATGGACATAATGCCACCTCTTTACATACAAAGATATATACCACAAATCGAGAAAGGGCGATCATTATATTCTCTTCTACAATAACATAGTAAAAATCTTTCAAAAGTTCTTTTAATTTATTTATACATTTATTAACACATCAACATGAAAAAAATTAAAATACCAAAAGTAATACTTTAAATTTAAATAATTTTGAGTAAAACATATAAAAAGGCTCGATTACTTTTACGTACGTATGACTGACTTCGAAGCTATCTACCGTTATATGAAATCTGGTAATGACCATAGACTTTTCTACAATAGAAAGCCTAAAATTGCTTCTTAGCATGGAAGGATATATTCCAAATAATATGCATTTGATTAAGATATAGGTTCTTTATTTTATATTTTTATTTGCATTTTACATTATTTTATATTTTAGGCTCTTGGGATGTGTTCTCCGGTAGCTCTGAATCCAAGAGCATCAGCGACGTAGTTGACGGTGTAGATCTTTCCATCGGGAGCAGTGTACGTGTAAGATCCCTCCTTCACAAGGACTTGGTCATCTCCTTCGTTGTTGGGGACGAGTTTTCCGGTCTCGGTCAAGGTGGTTCCATCACCAGTGACGAACCTGTGGAAAGAATTCATTAGATTAGATAAACCTTTCTATTACTTAATTCAATTAGGAATAAATTTATATAAATGGAATATACCTGAGACGGAACTGTCCAGAGTCGTCTCTGACTTCGTCGTGTTCGAGGATTGGCACGAACTTGGGAGTGTTGGTGAATTGTGGGAGTGAGTTGACGGCAACTACGGCAAAAGCGAGGGCAAGAGCGAAGGTGGCCTGAAATATTAAAATTATGAGTTATTAATGAAGATTTAAATCTTAATTTTGCACAATAAGATGGTGAATAAATAATAATAATCGGTTGAACCGCTATCGATGGAAAAGATGCAATTTACTTTTTCAGTTTGATAAGTTTTAGAAATAATGAGTTTCTCAATCAGATCAAAAATAATTAAAATTTTCAAATTAAGTGAGTTAAATCTTTATTATATTGAAAAATTAGTAAAAGAATGAATATATTATCTGATGAGCTTTTGGTTCGAAGATGTTGTTAATTATGAAAATCACTTACGAATTTCATGTTGAGATATTTCTGGATCTCTTTGGACTTCTAGATTCGTAAATCGTTAGAGAGGAGTGATGTCTGTGAACAGCTGTTTCTCTCTTATATACCCAAAAAGTACTCAAGTCGTCTTGTTTACTCATTCCACTTCTACACATTCTCCCACCCGAAAGGCGTGTTTTGAACACCTCGAATTACATCACATTTGAAAAACAGAATGTTCAGAGAAAAAGACAACTGCTTTGGGAAGAAAGTCTGATCCTCAACCAAAATCATGTCACGTTATCCTGAGACTTATATCTATGATAATATCATCTCTCACAATCGTTCACGAATTAAATTATGCACTGAAACGAGAATATTTCTTAACCATAAAGGTGTAATTTTTAAAGTAGCATATCATGTACAGAGCTGTAAATATAATTAAGGTGTGAGTAACGCTGAGTGGTCCAAAGGGTTGTTTTAAGGTAGAAGTTTGGTTCTCCTGGTATGAGTTGTAATCCCAATTTTAATGAAAATAGCAGACTAATAATAATTTCTGAACCATCGTCAGTAATTATTTTCATTCTGGTGGTAATTCCTTTGGCTCCTAAAATAATACCAATAGTTACATAAGCAAGTGCTACGCAATGCTATGAGAGCTTTTACCTTTGTTATTAAAGCCTCTTTTTGAGAAAAATATTAGATCCAGACCATTGATTTATGTTCAAAATCTAAAAGATGTACGAAGGAAAGTGATAATTACGGTTAAGGGATTGTTTGATTAAAGGCAGATTGTTGTTCATTGTATATCAATACACAGAATAAGATTTTGAATAGTGTATGGTGCATTAAATGTTATATAATGTGCATAGAGTCAGAGCAAGGTTTTATAAAGATGAAGCAGATCTTGTTCACTATTTTAGAAATTGTAATTTAGAGGCTTGTAATAATCATGCGAATAAATTATGAGATTAAATATGATTTCATATAAATATATTCCAGATTTCTAATCATTAGATATAGATCTTTCAATGAAAGATATTAAAATATTTAAAGATGTGAACTAATGGACATGATTGATTTTAATTTTATTTTTTTAATTACCAAAATAATAAGTATTGAAAGATGAAGGAAGGGGAAGTTTATTTATTACGATAAGTTCTTGTGGCTTGATAATAAAGGCTAAACAGAAGTGAAGAACTATGGAATGACTTGGAACTAGCTCGAACCCAAGTTCCCCACTTCATGTCTTTAGGTCTTTGGAGGCGAGATTGAGACTAAAAAGTCTCTTCTTCCATCTAACCTCTTTAAAAAAGTTTTATATAATAAATTAGAAGATATTGGACTGAGCTGCAAAAAAAATATTTCAGGACAGGTGCATAGTTAAATGAATTGGAGGTTAAGAGTGAAAGGAGCAGTTGAGAGAATGTTGATCAGTGCTGTAGAGATGTGATGACTGTTGATGCAGGAAATAAATTGGATATATGATTATGATTAGTAAGACATTTTCTTCTGAAAGATCGGGTGGAAATGGAAGATTTTATGTAGGAGGGAAGAATATTCCAGAGCGCGGTAGCAGTTATTATAAATGATTTGTGATACGTCTCCGTTCTGTGATTCAGAATTAGTAAATTGAATTTCCCTCGAGTGTTGCAATTATGGACGGACTCAAATCTAACAAATTCAAAACAAAACTTGCCGAGCAGCTATAGTAGCATCTGAAATCCCGTTAACTCATTTCACTTCTTATTGCATATTCATATTCATATGGCATCTTCACCATAAAAGCCCGTTTTCAAATCGGTTTCAAGTCGGGAAACCGAAATCTAAGTCTTCAAATTCTCCGAGAAATATAAATAAGAGGATAAACGAATCAGTAAAGTTATCAAGGGCAATATGAAGGCAATTAACATCGCAAATTGTGTTAGTTTCTAACGTATTTTACTTTTTCAAAGAAGAAAAGAATCCACCTCATCCAGAACTTACTGGAATCAGATTTATTTTTGTATTTAGGAGTGAAAATAATCGAAAATTAGAGAGTAGACTGATCTTGGTTTTATACTAAAGTTTCTTGGCAAGACTGTCTCCTTAATCATAAAATTACCCCAAAATATGACATATAAATCATAATGAATGCTTTTTTAAGAGGATAGTTATAAATATTTTTATCATTGTATCATAAAATTGAATAGCTTTTACTATTTTTACAATGGAATACTACATTTTTCCTGTCATCGTAACTTAACTCTAAAATGATAAATGAGACGACTTTGGTATTTGAAATGGATTTAACTTTGAAAGGAAGTGTCAGCCTTCAGTTGACCTGCGTTATCAACGGACGTGTTCTCCAGCGCATAATTAGCGACTTTTAGCGTGTGTCATCGTGGGCCAACCACCCATCGACACCCGGCGAAGTCCTTCCCGCAGTCCCGACTGCCTCTACAGCTGTTCATTGCAGGAGTAGTGTTGAGTATAGCTTAGGCTGATTTTCTTATATTTTTACTCCCTATGTTTAAGCAATAACTGTAGCTTATAGTATTTTAAGGTCTTAAAGCTTCCCTCACGGGTTAAAATTTGTTTTCGATACACGCTACATTGACCTTTATTTCAATTGTCAATCACATTTTATGAGATCGCTATGAGCCGTTTTCATCAATCCTCCGTAACATTATCTTTCCTATCCTTTACTCATGCATTCTCAGATGTTTTGATTGATACTAACTGTCAGTATATATAAGATCAATTCGATATATTCTAGTTTTAATTGCTGACTTTCATAGCAATTCTTTTATCTTCTCAAACTGAGCTTCTACGCAAAGAAATTTTCACAGTAAATGGAGAACAGAGGGTAAATTTTACTCTCTAGCAAATTTTCTTCTTTAACTCCACCAAGTTCTCAATCCACAAAGCCATTAACAGCAGGAGGCCTTCTTATCGATCTGCATTTGTAAGGCCTAGCAAGTGACTCATCTAAAGACACGGGTCTATGAGGTTATGAGCGCCTAACACGATAAGTGAATTTTTCCGACAGACCCGTGATATCCATGCGAAAGAAAAATGTAAACTAATGAAAAGTAGATAAAAATTACGCAATTAAATTCAGAGTGTAATTCAAGAGCTTTATTCACAGTTAAATCGTCTCTCTACAGAAAAGCACAGAGTTAGAATAAGAAAGGATCTATTGCAGCATTAGCACATTTTGCCATCCGCTAGAATCTTCGTGGTAAGCAGTTTTGCTATAGAGATAAACCCCTTCCCAGTAAGAATAATCAGTGCTGCTTTATCGAGGAATAATTTTGACCATCACATGGACTGCGAAAATTACGGAATTTTAAAAAGTAATTAGGATGCAAATTGTTTTGGAAGTACTCCTAAATAAAATATGCATTTATAAACTATACTAAAAATAATAAAACCAGAATGCTCTTAGCCGCAAGTTGGAAACTTTATAAATATTAGAAGACATATTCCGATAGATTTTCAATTAAGGCTAGTCTGGGAAACATATCACTCCCATTCCCTTCGCCATATAATGATGCTCGCTCATCGTAAATAATAAAGAAAAAGTAGGATTTCAATTATTTATTTACATTTTCTTTTTTTGTAACTTATAAACAACATTTAAGCTTTTGGGATATGTGCACCGGTAGCTCTGAATCCAAGGGCATCGGCGACATAGTTAACAGAGTAGGTCTTTCCATCGGGAGCAGTGTACGTGTAAGATCCCTCCTTCACAAGGACTTGGTCATCTCCTTCGTTGTTGGGGACGAGCTTTCCGGTCTCGGTCAAAGTGGTTCCATCACCAGTGACGAACCTGTGGAAAGAATTCATTAGATTAGATAAACCTTTCTATTACTTAATTCAATTAGGAATAAATTTATGTAAATGGAGTTTACCTGAGACGGAACTGTCCAGAGTCGTCTCTGACTTCGTCGTGTTCGAGGATTGGCACGAACTTGGTGTTGGTGAATTGTGGGAGTGAGTTGACGGCAACTACGGCCAAAGCGAGGGCAAGTGTAAAAGTGAACTGAAATAAAGGAGGAAAATATAAATTCAAAACTGCGTAATATATATTAATGCTTAAATTATCTAATTGAGGCGTCATCTTAAATCGTTATGTTAATTTTCAAATATTATTACAAAACTTACGAATTTCATGTTGCTGTTTTTTAGTTCGTTGAGATGTGATCTCTAAGAAGCTGTTGAGGTGGTGTGATGAATACGAAGAGGCAGTTCTCGTTTTTATACTCATTTGAGTCTCATGACGTATCTTTCCCTCATCTTATGTCACCTTACTTTCGGTAAATGAACGCCACAAGAACATTCCAATGCCTCCAGCAAAATAACATCGGTGACCGAGAAAGTGGAATGTTCTCACGAATAACTGATACATCTTCGTTTGCTTTTTTCTATGTTCGTTTTGTTTCCGACGAATCTCACGAAGTTGTTGCTAAGGAATCTGACTGAAATGAAAATACATTGAGAATTGACATTTTGGACCCTAGGACTTTGAGTTGATGCATACCTGAACACCGTTTGAATTACTCGAAAAGAAACCTTTTCATTACTATTTGCACATTTTTAAAAGAATAATTATATTATACTAATAATAAATCATGACATTTTTATTCTCCCTCGAGGTGCAATCTTCAATGGTCATATTGAAAATTTGGCGGTGAATATGATGAACGTAAACATGAGTTGCTAGGTTTTTATTACTAATTTATGTGACGGCAGATTTTAAATTTTAAATTAAAAATTATTTCTTACGAAATTTTAAAATGCTAGTTTAACGTTCTTGTTATAATACTCAATATTAGAGGAAAGATATAAATACATAAAGCAAGACAATAAGTATTTAATCTTTATTAGACCCGATATGATGAAGTTATTTGTATAATTAATTTCATTATATGAATAAGTTTAATTTAATCTACTTATAAATTTAGTATTTAATATTTATATTGTTTTATATTAATTTAAAAGCGTTTCATGGGTTAATTTGAAATTATAAGAATCCTCTTCAACAGTGATTAATGGGTGAAGGAGGAATATTAAGCTTTTGTCAGATTTTGTGATGAAATTAATGCGAAATAAGGGTTATAGAAAGAGACCAAAAATTCCCTTTTTCATCCATTTACGTGATTTATAAATTTTAAGATTTATTCGTTCTTAAGATGCTAGGAAAGATTGTTGCATAACTGAAGAAGTGAGAATTGGTCGCGTTTAGTATAAGAGAGATTTGTTCCTTCTCTTGAAAGACTCGTTAACTTTGAACGGCCGCTCTATTGGTTTGATTAATCTTTAAGGGAGACTTAATAAGAGCATCAATCGGAGCTAATTAACGTTATCTCATATTTTGCGACTCATAAAGATCCCTTTAAAGGATAATTAGTTGCGAAACTATTCCATAAGACAAATCGACCCACTTTATGAGAGAACTTGTGAGATTCAAGGTTGTGCCCTCATATTAATTTACGTTTTCTTAAATTGCATCAGAAGCCATGTTACTCAGTTCATCGTAAACTTTATAAGCGTACGGTAAAGAGGTTCTAGTGATAATCATGATCAAAGGTCCTAGATCTCCAAAACTATTAGCCTTTATGACAAGTTTATGATTCAAAGACATTTATGGTTAATATTATTCTGTCAAAGAAGATTCTAGGAGAAAATTAACTTAGTGAAACAGAATTGAATTTTTTAGGGGAAGATTTTAAAGTATTTTCAAGTTTAATGAAAAACGTTTCAGGGTAGAGATACAAGATATAGGAAATCTTCCCTATATTTATTTTTCTAATGTAATACATATTTCCTAATAGACTGGTGAGCCTCTTGCCGTGGAATTTTTTAAGTAGTTATTGTTCTATTAAATTACAAATCACATTGAGTTAGGAAATATTGAAATAAATTTGTTATTAGTGAATATAATCATTATCTCATTTTAAATATAGAAAATAATAGACATTATGTTACAATCATAATTTAGTTTTTTGCTTTGAAATATACCCAACCTATTATATAATTTTCATGATCGATTATCAATTTTTCTTATTCTTATTCTCCTCTCAAGAAGTATAATTCATATTAATGTTTCTATAGCAGAGCTACGTGAGATCTAAAAGTAGGTATAGAATAATTTCTAGGTATTTACTTAAACTTATGTTTTGTTATGCTTTGGAATCAAACAGTTATCTAATTTATATTAGTTCATTGACCTAAACTAGCATTGAATTAAATTTATTTATCGTCTATTAGAATGTAAATTCTGTTGACAGACTAAGTGTAATTTTTAAATTGGCGATTCACTGCCAAAAAGTTTAAATTGGAATATTTATTCAATTCCGGAGTTCTTCGTTCTGTTGAACACCGGTCCTTCAAGAGCTAAGCTATGGAAAATAACTGAAAGCTCTTGGGAATGACTGGAGGCGGAAGAATCTTGAGGGCGATGTCCCTTGAGAAGGGAAATGCCACTGAAATCCACAGAAGAGTCGCAAAAGAGATCCAAATATGCAGCCGATGAAGGAACACACTTGGGAATTCGCCGCACAAATACCTGAATCTCATTAGGGTGCGAAGTGGGTCGGAACCCAGGAAACCTCGGCCACCGAAAAAGTAGGCAAATGGGTGAATCGATGATAGAAACATTCGGATTGGGGTTATGAATTCTAAGAGATTGGAGTAGAATAACTGAGAATAGTATTTCATGTAAACAGAACAAAGAGGTTTTCGTTCTTTGTGATGATTTGAAGACGATGTTACGTTGCTCAGTTGGTATAAATCTCTTTGTAGCATAAAGTAGGAAAAGTTTTGGGAATAGAAAATATGCTACAAGTACTAAACCATTACCTTTTGTGCGTACTGTATTTTATTTATAACTGGAATATCATTGCTAAATCATTTCTAATGAATCGTTCAAATTCGTGTTTAATTATGTAAATTTCTCTTTAATAAATATACTTAAAGCATTTTCAATTAGTTTATAAGACTGTTATTTTATAGTGGTATTATTTTATTTGATTCCTATAATATAGTGGTTCCATGAAGCGTGATGTAAGTGCAACATTTTGCTATTCCGAAATGAAAGATTTAAGAGTTCAAAGCGAAAAATAGGAATAGACTTTTGCTGAATGTTTTTGAAATTTGTAGAGGTGACCGAATTGTTATTGTTTATAATCTGAAACAAATGTTGAAAACGGGCAATTTAAGGCACCGAAATAAATATTTTTGTTTATCCATCTGTTAGAGAAAGAAGCATCTTTGTGGAGTTCAAGTTCGGTCTCATGTTTATTTTTCAATTTTTGTGGTCACTTTCATTTGAGGTAGGACCAAGAATAAACTGTTAACATCTATTTCATTTATGTTATTTTTATGGAAAATGGTATTGAAATTGCAAGCAGAGCCAATATGCAAATTAGGGTAATGGGCAAAAAATAATTAGTTGTGAGAATGCATCATATGTGAGGTATTAACGTAAGCTATAATAGTCGAAGAATAGGAAAACGAAGCAGTTCAAAATTAATTAGGAGTCAATAAGTTATAACTTTTATTAAAGGTTATTGAACACAAGTTGTTGAGGAAAGCATTTAGTAAAGAAAATAATATAGTTAAGAAAAAGAGAGTCAGTAGCTAACAGGTATTTCAATGAATAAAAATAAATAAAATTGAAGAATGTTATATTAGAATCACTTTGAAACTACTATTTGTACATTATAGGTTGAGATAATTTGTAATTTTATTTACTATGATTCATGTAAGGCATGAAGGATTATTATTATTATTATTGATAGTATATATCTTAACATTTTCGTGCAAAAATTAAGTAAAATTATGTTTCACCTTCTACTTATATTGCATCTTTCTTGAATTCAGAGATTCTATGGTACAGTTTGAAGAGGCAGAAAGATCGAAAAATTATTATTGCTAATTTAATTGTTTTAAAATTAAAGCAAAATTTCCGAAACATATAACTTTTATCTGTGGTTTTTATTGAGTTTTTTTATTAACGACATTTATAAGCATAATCTTGTGTCCTTATACAAATACTGATCGCTCAAGCAGAAAGGTATGAAACGTTGAAAAAAAAAACTTATTGTACTTTCTTATAGTACAAAAATATTTGACCAAGTTTCTCATAAGGTTATTTAAAAACTAAAGAATTTGGTTAACCTGATGAATAAATTTTATTTTGACAGATCCCAGACATCGAATTAATTGAATAATAACGTACATTTTAAGTTTTAATATTGCTAATTACAGATTGAGAATTATTTATACCTGAAGAATATTTATTTTAGTTTTTTATTGTTGCCATAGAAATTACTGTAATTAGTAGATGGTAGTTTAATTCCAAAATATAAAACTCCTCTTAACTCATGCAACATATATTCTTCCCTACCTAACCGCACATTTCTTGAGGCATAATTAATCACTCCTGGTTTAAAGGATGGGTCAAGGATGTTGTTTTTTCCATCGGCGTAAGATGTGCGTCGATGACTACCGACGCCATAAGATTCTTTTTATTGTGAAGCTTACGTTCATCGCTAAATTCAAGGTCTTACATAAGTACCTCACCAATGTTTACGCAAAAACTATTATTAACTCTTAATCCTATTGATATTTTTAATCATTTATCACTAAATATAAATTGTATTCAATTATATACACTTGAATATCATATTCCGCTAAAATAGACCAGATATTCTCTATATTCCGTAATATTTCACAAAAGTGGCTAAAATATGTAATGTACTGTGCTATTGTTAGCCATGGAGCATTAAAAAATGATCTAATTAGTTGGCCACTAAATTAGTTGATTAATAAATCAAATTAAACGTTATGTGTTATATAATTCGACGTATTTAGTAAGTAATCACACTTTCCAAAACTCAGATCGTGTTGCGTTTCAAATTAAGTTCTAGCAGACTTAAAGTTTACTCTATAATTCATCTCCAATCCAAAAGTGTAAAATATGGCGTATGTGTATGGAAATTCTCATGAAAGCTTCCTTCTTTGGATCGAAACCACTTCATCTCAGTCAAAATGAGCTCCGTTATTCACTCGCTCTTGTTCACTGTGAGCAAACTTATTTTTTTCGGGAATAGATATCGCAAAATAAATATCCGATTAAGAATTATTTACATTTATTGAGACAAGTAGATAAGGACGCGATGCAAAATTCATCGCGTTCCTATGATACAAGAGACGTGGGATTAGTTCCCAGGAAAAGCAGAATCCATCAAAAGGCTCGAATATCTATCACAGTCACAATGAATCCCTCTTCATCTCCTTCTTAAGCAACTGGGGCAACTGGAAGGTGGTCACCAACGGGTTGGAATCCGTTCTTGTCGGCGACGTATCTGACGGTGTAGGTCTTTCCTTCAGGAGCGGTGAAAGTGTAGCTTCCCTCCTTTACGAGGACATGTCCGTCTCCTTCGTCGTTAGGGACAAGCTTTCCGGACTCGGAAAGACGAGTACCGTCTCCAGACACGTATCTAAGGGAAGAAAGATATTTTTTATCAAAAGACGTCACCCAGACACCGCCACTTTTCACATGACGAGTATCGATTGAAGGTGGGCGGTGCGAGAAGCATTTTCATGCACGGATCTTACCTTGTCTACTATGTAGTTGATGAACTATAAAAATCATTTAAGATTTAAAGTATTTGGTATATGGGAAATTTAATGAGGAATATTGGCTAATGACATAATTGGTATTAAAAAAAAGAGTAGGTAAAGAGATGGATTTCTCATAATGTCGCGAATATATTCCGTAAAGTATTTCAAATAAATTCCGAAAAATATTTGGGAATTTTATTAAATGATGTCCAAAACAGAAAATTCTTTAAGCCATATTATTTATTCAGCAAATTATTTGTAGTTGGATTGTTTTAGTTCTAAACTCTTTTTACTGTAGGCTCAAGTAATTATTATAAAGTACTGAAATAGAAATATTATTCATCTATATCCAGAGGTGCCAATCTGTTATTATACTCACGTGAGGGTGAATTGTCCGGAATTGTCTCTGACTTCATCTTGTTGAACAATTGGGATAATGGGCCTATTGAGCTGAGCGTTGACAGCGACGATGGCAACAGCCACGAAGAGTACAATCATTCCCTTTGAAAATGGATTTTAAAATATGAAATTAAAATTAGTTAACATTTTTGAAAAATTTGAGGGGAAATATAATTAATTATGCATAAAAAAATTAAAAACGATTTCAAATCGATATAAAGAATATTGAACTAGGACATGTATTTCAAGTATCAGTTTTAGAATAAATAGGCATTATTTTTAAACATTTATTATTATTACTATAAAAAAATTAAATAATATATAGGAAGTATAATGATTTTCTCTTCTCAATCATACCAATTCTTGATATTTAATATTTATTAATAATTAGATAATAAATTTTTATCGATGCAATCATCAGTGATTGTCTTATAACCTGAATTTTTCATTCATCAGAACTATTAAATTGCCTCTATAATGAATCTGTAATAACTTGAGATACTAAATAAATTTGATGAATAATTAAATTTAACATGTGTTAACTCTTTTACCAAAAGACTGTAAATGAATTTAAAAGTATCCTTATTTTTTCGCACAAATTCGTGATGTGAATTCCACTTACGGATTTCATGGTAATTGTTTGGTTTTCTTCTTCGAAAGGTGGACTTGATGGTTCTGCGAGACCTGGAGAACTATGCTGTCGTTTGAGATTGTCGAAGCTTTTATACTAACTCTTCGGTGTGCAAATTGTACTCTTTTCATCTTAACCTTTAAGAGGTCTCCATTTTGTTTATTTTCCCTTGTTGAAATGAAACCCTTGAGGCGTCATTTTCGGGAAATGTCTCTTCTTTTGACTGAAAGTGAAATAACACCGCAAAAAGGAAAGCGCTTAGACATTACAAAATATTCCACGAATTCTCAAAGAATTTGTAGCTAAGA
This sequence comes from Pantala flavescens, assembly GCA_020796165.1. Taxonomy (NCBI): domain Eukaryota; kingdom Metazoa; phylum Arthropoda; class Insecta; order Odonata; family Libellulidae; genus Pantala; species Pantala flavescens. The sequence continues at coordinate 49,900,968 of CM036881.1, forward strand.
ATGAGTTAGTAATGCGTAACTGGATGATTTATTTTAAGCAAATGAATTTCATTTTGTATCAGTAAATTAACTATTTTTCTTTCGCCGCAATTTTATATGCCTACACCAACGATATAGTTTATAACCTCGATAATTCCTCCTTTACGAAGGCTGTTCCATTCATAAATTCTTTATTTAAAAATGACCGAAATATATGCTTATTTTACTGAAAATTTTTTATATCTTTGAAAGTCTATGAACCTTTTAAAAAACAGAGAAATTTTGTATAATAAGTGCATCAAGGAGCACACATTTAAAAAGCATGAAGGATTGAAAGTAAATTATAAAGGATGTCTGTGTACGACTCGTATCTCGTATATTCATTAGTTTAGTTAATATTATTAACAATTAATAAGAGTAGGAAGCATTTTTTGGATATTATTAATTTATATTTATATTGACAAATTCATCATTGGAATAAATATATCGTTACTTACGAAACCTCCAATGGTCATGCTACTCTATTATAATTTTACAGGACTATCATAAAGATAATAAATTAATAGGATAGTAGGATTATGAAGAAATTATTGACACTTTTCATGATATAAGTATTATTATCGGCAGTAAAAATCGACTAAATATGAAGTTATTATGCCTAGGACCTTTATCTAGGACCTAGGATCTATCGAACACTACTTCCCATGAAAGTTATAGTTAATCATGATTTTTTTACAAAAGAGGTGAATTTTCATTACATCTATTACTAATAAATTTATCCTATATTATATTTTATAGAATATAGTATTATTTATACTATCTTTTTTATAACGTAATTTTTTTTACTCTTTCCAAAAAAATCATCTTAATGGAAAGTTTAATTAGAGAAATTATCTTCGTGTGGAGAAATAATAATACGATTTTATTACTTAGCAAGTTTAGGTTCAATATGGAAGTAGAAAATCACGAAGGATATTTTTCTATTAAAAATTAGAATTAATGAAATCAATATTAGAAGGCATTGACTTCGTGGAAAACCATAGTATAATGAAGAACTTTATGATTTACACAGATAATATTATCTGAGATTCTATCACGGATATTAAGAATTAAGTTTCTCTGAATGATATAGAAAAATCTTTGTATAATCTTACGACTTAATTTAATCAGATATGAGGATGACATTTATACAATTTTGATTTGTAAATAATACTTTCCTATTTCAATTAAGTAGGCGATAAAAAACTTTAATTCTAAAATAAGGAATATAAGATCCCTGTGAGAGTAATTCGTATCTTTTACTTTCAAGAAAGAAAAAAATCCACGGCCGATTTCTTCAATTCCCATTTATTATAGATGGAATATATTAATTTTATTTATTATATGATGTTAAGCATTACTTCATTTTCATATTTCTTTAATTTATAAAAACTATTAAACAGATTAAATTTTACTTTATAAATATTTACAAAATGGTTTTCTAGTTAATTTTTAGGCAAAAGATTAAGTAAATTTGTAAAAAGAAAAAGTACATTTTATATTATTAAATTTTTTATCTGGAAAAATTTACCAAATAAGTTTCGTTTACAAAGGTGCTAAGCTAGCAGTAGAAAACCATTGCCATACTCTCCGATAATTATCTTTATGACATTTTAATTAGAAAAAATATACTTTTCCTTTATTGCGTGTTAGTAAAACCCTTTCAGAGAGTAAAGTCAATGCACCATCTTTTGCTGTTACAGTGAAAGTGCAGCCAATATAAGAATGCTAAATCTGATTAAAGAATGAAAACTCAACTAAAATAATATGATAAATAGGTATACAGGGAAAAGATTCTTCTGAATACTTAATGTAGCCTTTATCAGAAAATTTCGCTAAACTAAAGATAATAAATAGTTAGAATTCGGCTCTTAATACAATATGTTCCGAGGTCATATGTATATAAAATGACGATTGAACTTTTAAAAACTTCCAAAAATGATAAAAATTAGTTTTGTTGCGTTCAACGTTTATTCACATTTTCCAAAAACATATCCAAAACAATTCTCAATCGATACAAGTGGTCAATCTCGTGGTTTCAAAGGTTTTCTTAAGCCTTTGGGATGTGCTCTCCAACTGGTCTGAATCCAAGGGCATCGGCGACGTAGTTGACGGAGTAGGTCCTTCCTTCTGGAGTGACGAAGGTGTATGATCCCTCCTTCACGAGGACTTGGTCATCTCCTTCGTTGTTGGGGACGAGTTTTCCGGTCTCGCTCAACTTGGTTCCATCCTCGGATACGTAGCTAATTATTATAAATATATTGATTAGATATACTACCTTAAATTGAGATGGAGAAGAAAATAAAATGCAGAGAAATCTTCTATAGATATTATAGTTATTCAATTGAGAGATTAATAGATCCCATTCTGTTACTATTTTTGTTTCAAAGCGGAAAAGGAGTTTATTTCCTATTCAAAGTTCAGTAGGCAAGAACCTTTAGCAATTGATTTCTTAATATCGTCAAATATATTCTTTACTCCAAATCGCTCATATTTCTTAAAAATAATTATTATATGATCCTTATTTTCAATTGTTAAAGTGAATTAATCAGAAAAAGGCGTTCATAATTTCTTCTCGAACTAGATTCAAACAAATCTTTTCTGTGTAGCTTAAAATGAAATTAAACTTAATGTTCATGTGAGTACCTCAGTCTGTAGTTTCCAGCATCATCCCTGACCTCATCCTTCTGAAGGATTTGAACGACACGGGGTGCGCTGAATTGTGGGAGAGCTGAGACAGCGACGGCCAGAGCCAAAACGAGGGCAATGGTCTGAAAAAGAAATATCCAGTGTCAAAGTATCACAAAGAAACACTCGAAGATCACCAAATTGTTTGATAGAATATTCCTCGACTCACGAATTTCATCTTGGAGGTTGAGTTTGTTGTACTCGTTGGAACTGTTCTGAAGATGCTGAGAGCGGATTGATGCTTATTCGGTGAAGACGATGTCCTTTTATACATAAACTGTCGGAAGCCTTTTCCGAAAAACAAGTGAATTACGGAATTCGTGTTTGTCGCCGGTCATGGCTCATGGCGTTAGAAGTTCGCTGACTTTGTTTACAAGTGTTGAAATCCCTTGCAGGGATGAGACCACAAGGAGTGGAAAATTTCTGCATCTTGCTTGTGAAGGCATTCGCTGTTTTCTCTCATCGCTTTCTCTCCAAAAGGTATAGATATTTTCAGTTTTCATTCGTTAGAATAAGTTTTTATTCATTTGTAAGTTTTATAGTTTAGCAACCCCTAAGCGGTTTGGATGTTTCTTAATGAAAAACCAACCACATTTACGATTTATATTTTATAATTTATCAAAAAAGAATCTTGGAAAAAGAAAAGGAACTATCTCTAAAAAAGGATTCATTTATTTAAAAATCTGCTAAATTGGATCAATAATGATAAATGCTTCCTACATGCACAAATGTCTTCATATTTAAATGGAAATGAAAACAACTACAGTCTTTTATTTGAATTATTCACTGTCATTAACTTATTCGATAAAATGATGCTTCATTGGATGTGAACGATAAGTTTCTAGCGTTTAAATTTCTTCATATTTCAAAGAACTTTTGGATTTGATATATCTGTACGTGTATTAAAATACATTTTAGGGCAGAACTAAAATCGGGCGAAAGTTAGTAAGTTGAAGATGGAATTTAGATTAAGAATAAACTTTAACGATCAGTTTACATTTATTGGTAACAATTAATTGCATCATTTTAATTTATTATCAGATTTATTGCTTGAATTTTTAGACTCTAACTAAACTACGTTTTTTGATCACCTTATCAACTTGTTTACGAAATGTTTCGAATGACCATTCTGAACGGATATGCTTTTGTAGCAGTTGTTGCTGAAATTAATTGAGAGTTCGTCTTTTAATGCACTTTTGAAAAGCTACAATTTAATTGCATTTCACTGTCGAGGAAAAAAATTATAGTCGCCAAGGATCTTTGCCAGTTTCAGAAAGCTTTTTAGACCTTCTCATTCCGTAAATTGCGCTTAAGTCATACGCATATCATGTACTTGATGTAAATGAATGTCCTCCCCTAGTTCTTGTGAGGAAAGCTTCGTGAATTATCTTTTTGTATGGAAGATTAACATACAGGTGCAATTTATCAATTTCGAATGTTTAAGAACAGCTATCCTATAGGTATCCTCTCTTACTTCAATGGTTGGGGAACAAAATATAAATGCCTAGTTTGTCGATCAAGTTTAAGAGATTGCGAATGTAAATTATGATAAACTAACCAGCTTTCGAAATACTTGTAATACTCGGATTTTCTAAAAATAAAATACTTATTAGGATGAAAACTTGCAACTTTAGCTTCTATTAAAAACTTTTAAAGTTTTGAAGAAATAATGAGCATTGGGATGAAGATTTGAGGAATATAAATTGATGTTCACTTTAATTCATGATGGCATCATTGCACAAAGTCACACCTAAAGCTGCTTATTCTATTAAAATATACATCTTTTAGCAAACTTCCCATTTATTTTTGTTTCCTATTTTACTTTGTTATATTTTACTCCATGAATCAAAGATATGAATTAGCACATCCGTACAAAATATCTAAGTTCAATAATCCTTCATTTTTGAGAAAATACCTAAGCTTTCCGTGGGAGTTTTCTACTAGCTTCCTCTTTCTATTTCTTTGTGCTATTGGATGAATAATCTAACAAAGAAGGAACATCTAAAGATTAAATAATAAAAAATACTTCCCCACAGTATTATCGCTTGACCCTTTCTTTCCACTAAGGAAGGAATAGAAAAATAGCTAAAAGCAGACCGCGCCCATAGAGTGTAATCTAACATTATAGGCATTCAAATAAGGCAAACTCTCGGTCCGTTTTTCCCTTGTTTACTCCTCTACTTTTAGCCTATCTTCTTCTATGTATCCGGAGGCTTGTGTCGTCACCTATAAGAGGTATTCTCTGGCGCAGAACATTTCCATTCTTGAGCGGCGGTGGCAAAAACACTACTGCCACTGGAACTTCGATCATTAGAGAGAACGTGTTATTAAGGACTCACTTTTTACTTCTCTTCGGTGAGAATGGATGGCCGTCATTAAACAGGTCGAGTGGTTCGTTTTTCAACATGTCAATTATCCCATGCTGAGGATGTCTCGGTGTGAAAGGGGCATATTTCCTCCGCTACCATATCTTCTAAGATATCGGGGGATACGCGTTTTCTGAGGATTTTCGTAATAATGGAGAAGTTCTGTTGAGTCAGCGAAAGATTCCGTTGAAAGTATCATTTGAGAAAATTCAAGGTTGGAGCGGAAAAAGTAAGTTCAAATTTTAAGTTCTGATTACACTCTTTCGAAATATCGCTACAAAACGCTTTTCTCTGATTATTACTCATTTCTCTCTTTCTCGAATTACGGCTCGTTTCACGCTGGGAGAGGTTGTAATCACACGGAATATTAGAGGGATTATGTTAGATGCGTTTACATTTACGATTCTTACGTTTGAAATGTTACTTTTCATTAAGGTTCAAGCGTTCGTTCTTTGATTAATTTGTACTATTTGGCTTTCATCAGATCAAATTGTCTTTCATATTATCTGAAATGTAATCAACTCTTCTTGTGTTAACTTTTTTCGCAGTTAGATCGCATTTGGTTACAATATAAATTTGTACCAAATTATCCACGGTAAATATCGCTTTTTTTGTTAATATTTCGACCGTCAGTCATTGGTTAAATGTATTACTCCCTTCATTTCTTTTTTATTCCTAAAAAAGATTTAAAAAAATTCGCGGAAGTATAATTTCCAATATTAAACCTGGAAAATTATAACCTGCCATAAAAATTCAATCTTTACGCTGAATGTATTTCAAATGTTTTTAATAAAGGGAATCAACCAAGAGAATATAAAAGTATTCACTTTATTGAATTAGATTTAGGATTAGTACATCAAATTTCGCACCTCTTTGTCAGAATTGCTCATGCTTCAGTATACTTAGAACCATTAATTCGGATAAAGCTTTCCCATTAGCTTATTGAAACACCGAGCCAAGTAATGGGTAGATTAATCATTTTATAATCCCGTTACTCATCTCCAATTATAGAGGATTTGTATGGGCATAAAAATTGCTTTGGTATCCGAGGTCAATTCAATTACGCAAATTTAAGATTCGTTAAGAGAAGGTATAGAAAGATTCCCTATGAATGTATCCTCATATAATAATTCTAGGCCAAAGCGTTCATAGAAACCACGTTATGTAACATTAATTTGGGTATGGTACATGTAGTTTCGATTGAAAGATCTCTTCATTCAAGTCTTTTTCCATTCGATCTTTTGAAGGAAGCATAGTTCAGCAGATATAATCGGCTTTTCGAGGGCGTTAATCTAATGATGTGAGATTTAATGAAACGTCGAGTAAAATATTCATCAATGGCGTATAAAGCGATTCAGATTATAATAAATTCATATCACAATTAGCTTCGAATACATTTTTGCTTGATCAATTGGAAAAGTCTAAGAGAAGGAATTAATAATGTAAATATTTTATTCGGCAAATATTTGTATACCGGAGGAATAATACCATGTATCACATTCAAAGTAAATTCAGTATCTCACGTCTGATCTGAATTAATCCGCATAGCAACTGTAACTATAGAGATACAAGGCTCTATTAGCTTCTGTCAGAAGATCAATCACTGCAATATTATATCTGAATATCTGCAACAGCTGCCGACTAATTCATGGTCATATAGTTGACTCAGATATAGATCGATGCGGCTGTTATTCTGTAATATCAGTTGCTACGTATTGTTGCTCTCTACAACTGCATTCTAAGTTCCCTTAATATGAATCGAAATTGACTCGGTGACTACCGATTGTACTTACGATCGGAAGGGAAACACTTCTCACTTCGAAAAGGTTACAAATGTTCTCACGGAGCCTAAATTTGGACTTCTCGAGAGAGTTTGTCCATTTCTGGACGGAAATGCTCGGTAGGTGGATATATTTCCCCAAGAGATGTTGCAACCCTATCACGGAAATAGATGGAATATCTCGGAGAAGAATAGACTAGGATAAATGCTTTTGTTTCCTTATTCCTCCTCCTCTTACTCCTATAACTCACTGCTGAAGTTTTAGAGCAGACTAAGAGATAATTATTTGAAATTGGATTGAAATTGATTTGAAATGTTAATTTTATTTTCTGTCACAAGTGATAAAATTAGGAAAAATCTTGGTCCAAAAAATATCATAAATCAAGTGAAAGTGGTAAGTAAAAATTCAGTTGTAGTTTCGTCCAATAACGTTAGAATTGGAAATAAGTACTAAAACCAGGGAAAACTTATGCCAAAAACCAGAAGTTCGACAAAATTAATAAAATCACAGTGACATTTTAGTCCATATGCCAGGTATTGAGTGATACTGAGTGAAAGTCAAGGAAAAAAGTCTAAAATCGTTAAAAGCGAGCGAAGAAATTAAAACTTGAAAATGAAAAAGTGGAAATAAATACAGGAATGATAAAATTAAATAAAAGTTCATTAAATTCTTCAATCAATGTACTTTTCTTCCACCTACGTTTATTTCGTACATTTGGAATGGGGATGCCTGAACACCTGATTCTCCCTGATCATGAAACGAACTCAGAGCAAAGAGTAGTCGACTGCGGATTTCTCTGTGGATACTTATTCATGAGTGACCAGAGATCAAGAAACCTTAACTCCGAAGTATGAATCTGATTCTCAGAAGACAGGAACACTGCATTTTCTCGGTCCGCTTAATTCAAACCGATGATTTTTTCACCTCCGGAGAGCGAAGTCTTTTGGAGAGATCCCACGGTTTCAGCAAATTGAGATCACCTTTCCTTTATAATTCTCGATACAAAGTGAGGGCGGCACAGGAAACGGAAGTGTTTTTCTCAAGAGGTATCTCTGCCCAGTAGATCGCAAAATGATGGCTCGAGTTTGGTGAGAACGATACAGAACTTTCCGTGTCGTCCGATGTTATTCGATCGGGAAATGCTGTTTTCCTTCCGAAAGAAAATACAACCTCGAGTCAGATTCGTTACGGATTTCGCAATGAGAATGGACCAAATGAAGTTTATATGCTCTTGAAGATGAATTCTTATCGGTGCTCATAAGATAGGTGGAAAATCTTTGAGATTTAATCACGATTCTAAATAAACTTTGATTCAATTGCAAAGATAGGGACGCTAAGAATGTAAAAGACACCGGAAATACAAACAATATTTCTTTAAATGTAAACTTGTATAAAATATGGCAATTAATGTTTGATTATTTATAATTTTCATCTAACCATTTCTAACACTCACTTCCACGTAAGGAAAAAATGCGTGAAAAATGGAGTTTAACAATTTCACGGAATATTTGATGATTTAATTTATACATTAAGAATCCCCGTTCAAAAGACTCTTTTGGTCGACGGCCTTTCATCTGAGGTTCATCACATGTCTAAGTAATTGAAGGGAATGTGATGCACTGAAGTGGAGTTTGAAAGAAGGCCTTCGTTGAAGACTCTCCGTGAAATCACTGTTCCCATGAAGATTGAGGAAATAAAAGAACCGATCCCAAGTGATGCGGGCGAAGAGACTGGTAGTTAAAGGAATATTGCACTTTGTTCTCAACGGGAAGCAATAAACAGAAATTATTAGCATTCCGTGGTTCATATTTTTACCGTTTCCGGGATTTTATTAATTATTATGGAATTAAAATTGTGAGCGCATCTTAAGATATGGCTTTGAAATTAAACGGAGAATCGACATACGGGTTACACAAAGGTGTATCAGACGTTCTATTCGATTATTTCCTGGAAGTGATAAATAAGGAAATCTCGCGTTTAATTAAAATTATTAGACGATAGAGTGTATTTCAGCCATTCGAAGGAGTGTTATAACTTGCTATGAAAAGCGGAAAAACATGCTGAGCTAACCAATATTAGATTTTAATTTTTGTCTCTGTCGTTGATATTAATGATACTCGGAATTATATTTTAATACTTCCGTAGTAAATGAATAGTATACGATAGTAGTTGTTGAGTTTTTAGATGCATTTTACTATTAGTAGGACATGCTTTACGTAAGAAAATGAATAAACTTTTTTTGCAAAATATTGTATCCTTAAATTAGATATGAGAGTCTTTCATACCACCACACATTCGAAATTCTGCCCTTTTTTATCAGTGCGAAAAAGCCTAAGCATTAAATATTTTTTAAAGCTAAGGAAGTAAGAAAAATCAGGCTTTTGCCAAAGGATAGGAATATTCAATGCTCTACTTCTTCCTTTCGCTGAAAAATCTAATTTATCAGTAAATTTTAGAGGACGAGTTATGTAGAAAAAATTACTGCACTGAATATACTGCCAGTTAAAGGAAATTCTTCTCTTTAAATGGTATTTATATTTTCTCAGTTCAAAATCTCCCTAAAATAACTATCCGCTGTAAATTTCCCTTAATTTTCGGTTGTCAAAGTAGGGTATATAAAATGAAAGTTTCCCTCTTGACTAGGGCGAATGCCAGGCAGTATTACTAAGTTCCCCTTAAATGTAGAGCTACCACCTGGCTTGGTGCCTATTTGTAGTTCTGATATACAATAAATAAATAAATGAGAAGTGCAGTGTAAAGGCGAGAATTGATGAAAAACCGATCAGGCATGGCTAAAAAATTATGCAGCACGGAGAGAATCAATAGCTGCCCGTGATTGTGTTATCCCAAACTAATTGTATCACCTGTCATCTTCAACGAACGCATGCCCCAGAACGTGTGACTACATGACACAGGTGATGGACCGAGAAGAGCCTAAGGGTACTCACTCAATAGTAAGGAATAAAGGCGATATTCATTAAAGTCAATTGGATGGACAAACCGAGTTAAATGATAGCTCCATTGCGTCCATTATGCTTGAACATGCGTTATTCTATCCCGCTTACAATAATTTTGTTATTAAGAAGCACTCAAGTCCAATTTACAGATGTGCGTTTTACGAGTAACAATTGGATGTGAATGTAACGTGTAATACGCATAGTCGTTACTCATTGTTTCGCTTACTTGTTTATAGAGCACATCGTATTATAAATTCGTAATATGCATAGTCGTAGGTTCCTGTAACGGAATTACTATTACCCGGCTTTATTTATGTATTTTACCGAAGTATTTTATCTGGAACTGTATATATCTATCCTTTGCACGATTACCCACAATATGTTAATCCTGAATATGCTATTTTATATTTAAGCCAAAATATTGAAAATTATTATGACCGCAGCGAATTGGTTCTAAGAACAAAGAGAGAGTTTGTTCCGTGGAATCGATATCTCGGCTGAATTCCGATGGAAGACAAGGGAAAGGGATTATGGGCAAGAGAAAGATTCTGAGAAAATGGGGTTTAATCGGACGGAGAAGAAGCAAAGAAGTATCCTTTCAAGAAGGATTTGTTTCGACAAAGTCAGCTGTTTTCTAGGGCCGAGGTAAATGTTTCGTCTGTCCTCGATTTTTTTTCTTCAGGTAGAAGAAAGGAATCCTCTTGGAAAAAATGAGAACTCTTAACTACGGCATTTCTTTAAGGGTACAGAATGTAATAGTGTAACTCGTTCCTACCTTTCGCTAAGAATATCATGTGCAGTATAGTGTAATGTCAATTAACATAACTTAATAACTTTCATTTATATTAAGTCACCTGACCTAAAATAGTTAGAGATATAATTGCTATGATTGATATGAAATTATTTACTCTAAAAAGTAGATTCACAAGCTTTATTAGTTCATGTTTGGAATATTTAACTCGATAAGTTTACATCCCGAAGCCCAAAAATAAATTCTTTTTTTACGGTAAATCGACTTCTTAAAAACAAAAGATTCTTGGCTTCAACAGCCTTATTTGGTTCTGGATATAAATGAAACAGTAAAGTTGTGCACTTGACTGAATGTATTATCCATAGATGGGATGGATGAATATAATATTATGAATATTTATACACTATGTCTGTAAAGAGAAATTTTTTCCTTCGTTACGGTTCCAAGTGAAAAAAATAAGTAAAATAGACACCTTTCAAGGATTCGAACACAGGTTCCCTATATTTCTTTGCACAACGTTAGTCAGGAAAGTAAGCATTTCATTTAATACTTTAACCGTAAATATGTATCACTTAAGATGAAGATTGTTGAAATTATTCCAGTTTTAGTAAAAAGATACCCTAATATACCTTCTGGGTTACTCTCTCCTGAAAAACCATAGAGTTAAATACGTTTTTATAAGCATCTGAGTTCATAGATGCGGCGAATTCCTTGTCATTTGGATGAGTGAGATAGTGTGTGGATCATATGAAAAAACAAAATAAACACAGGTATAAATGGAATAATTTCGCGCTTGGTTGACCGAAAAAATCCGATTTCAAATACACAGAAATGTATTCACCAAGTTCTGTTCGATATGGATGTAGTGAAAATGGTGGGAATTTGGAAGATGAAAGTTTTGAACAACTTGCATAAGCTTTTCATAAGTAAAAGTTAGAGGAATGCCAAAGGGCTTTCACAAACTATTGCGTTGAATATGAATTTTACCCACTCGGTATTTAATATAAAATGATGAAGGACATTTATATCTTATAAAAGTCTCAATATTTATTATTTATTCAATACTTGAATAAATAGGAAAATTAATAATTGAATATAAAAATTGTTATTGCACCTTAATTCGGGACTGATTTCTTTAAAAAGTAATAAATAGGAATGAATATGTTAAAATATTATATTAAATTCATAATCTTTGAATGGTTTAAAGTGTTAATTTGTGAAGTGACCCAAGATTGCCTTTATTCATCTGTTTCGATGTATTGTATTGTATTAGGTTAAATGAAAGATGGGACTTTTCCATTTCAATTTCGCCTAATAAAGACGTGTGTATGTATAATTATAGGAAGATTACTTTGATTTTGAATAATTACATATAATATGAATATGTTTCCACTATCATATTTTAGAAGAAAGATTTAATCGATCGTAATCTTTAAACTCCCTTTCTTTATTTTATAATTTCTCTGTCAATTCAATTGTATGAAAGTTTTACCAACGCCTTGCCGAGTTACGAAGGGTGCACAGGGGTGTCTGGGATATGTATAAATTGAGACTTCGAATTGTGTGGGATCGTATTTGGCTAGACACCGAAAGAAGATTTGGCGGAGGAGTGTTTTATGCGCTAAAGGTATTGGCAGATGCCTCTATTTGCACCCAGAGCGCGGTTTCGTCGCTAAGGAGTTTATCTCGTCTCGTGAATTTAACGCATCGTTGTAGCTTATTGGATTTAAGGTCGATAAAAAAAAAATAATTCAGGATTTTGTTTATTTTTATTTTTGTGAAATAGTATTTATCGTCGAAATGAGTGTATTTTACTGTTCTTTGATCGTATTTAATAGGATTCCAAGGTTTCTTTTCTAATGGGAGGCAAATAAGGATGTTTGGTTTGTCCGTTTATATTCATTATTATTTAAAGAAATTAGGCTGAGGAAGATAAAAACAATTTACTCTAATATTCTTTGGGTATTGTTATAAAAACACATCTTTAATCGCAGAGCGTTGGAAGCAAGATAAATCGTTTATTTCGAGAGAACTTTTCTTCCGTAATTTCACGGTTAAAGTTCAACAGTTGATCAAACGTTGAACCTTTATATAGCTGCTCAAAATTTTGATCCTAAACAATTTGATTGCAGTGAATTAAACTCGAGTTTTCGAATCTTATTCAAGTTAATTAGTCATTTTTGCCTTCCTCGTTCTGTGAAATGAAAGAAAAAAAATAATCCCAAACAAAATTTTGTAATTGTTAGAATAGAATATTAGCTTGGCGACATTCCTAGGACAAAAAAATTCTTGTCTCCAAACTGGTTGAATATTCACTTGACAAACCGCTGCAACATCATCATGTCCATTGCAACTTGATAGTTTCTCATGTGGTCTTACCACAAAAAAACTCTCCTACGTCTAGGGTGTACAGCCGTGTGTGTCTACGCCATAACCTATTGATAAACCACGAGAAGATTCCTGCGGTTGTCATCCCCTTTATTACCTTAAATAACTGAATTTTTCAGTGAAGTTTGGAATGGAATAATCACCTTCTAAACCCGTTCAGAGGGAGTATTGTGTAAATATAGAAATGATCAAAGTACTGATGAAAAGTTAGAATGGTGTGAGCAAAAGATGCTGGTAAAAGAGGTTTGTAAACAACCAGTAAATGTTGGTCCGTTGATGATAGGATAGGTTACGAAGCGTGGATTAGCTACTAAAGGAATCATTCAGTTGTGAAGGGCATATCTTTCCTTTCGATCAAATTAATCCACTCGGACTCTGCCTCTTGCTTTGAAGCTATCGCTTGGAACGAGACCGGCGTTCATTTGTTGAAGAGCGCCCAAAATATATATCCGATTTGTAAACATCGTTAGCAGCGACCATTGGCTCGTAAAGTTTGATAATGTTGAGCGCTAAAGCGGTTTTTCTGAGTTTTGATGCGTTAAATTGTTTATTTGTAAGTTTTAATTGACAAAGAGTTATTGAAATACAACTATTTATTTTAATTTTAAAGTTACTTGTATAGTTAAATGAATTAAGAGAGATATGTTTCTTTTTATAGCTTTATGTAAGATAAAAAAGCATCAAGGACAATTTAAGTGAAGTAATGAAATCAAATATGAGCGTTGTTTTTGTGTTTCTATGCACTCTTTGTAATAAATATTTTTATACAATATTCATCGAAATTCATGGAAAGCCTTAATAAGAATAAAATAAACACTTCACTGTTTACATACGAAATTAAGTGTCTATAATTGAAATACGAAGTGATTTTTAATTCTCTCACACACGTGTGCTTAAATGCTCACGTATTTTTCCTGCTGCTCTATGTATGGATACACGCTTGAAGGATGATGTATCTATCCTTAATTTTTAGTTTAAATATGGTTAACATTGATAAATTATAGCTTAGCTAAAATTAATTTAACTGCAATTTTAATTATAAATTAATTTGAAATATTTGCAAAATGTCCGTGAGGAAAACGATCTGCATTTCATGAAAATTTGTCGGAAATGCAAGGTGAGGATCATCATTGTAAACACGTAACACAATGGTAAACACAAGTACTGTTTACCATTATAGCTGATATAATTATCTTTGTGACATATTGATGATTAATATACATTATAATTCAATATATAATTATCCTAAAGATCCTAGTATTTTTACCTACAGACGACATGTATTCTACAGTTCGATATCTCGTTTTATCGGATAAATTATTTAGCAGTTATATTTTATGACGATTACAGGAAAGAGATAATCTTTACTGATATCAAAGGATAATTTATTCCTCTATAATGGCACCCATTTTTATAAATGTGAAACTCTCGAGGAATAATCTACCATTTTCTGAAAAAGCTATAAATTTTTGAAACCTTTCCGACCTCATTATCAATGCTTTATCGTGTATCCAAAGGGGTATCATTTTTCTCTTTTTGCCAATCATGCGTTTTCATTTCGTTTAGCATCTGTCACATTCATCTGCTATGGCAGATCCGCCATTAACTATTTGGTTCCCTTTTTTTTACAGATTCCTTTTACCCATCGCAAAAGTCCTGTTCGTCTCTACTTTTTTCATTTGTTTGACACAGTTTTCTGTCGAATGAGGTTTCGCAGTATATCTCTCTTTACGGATGAGTTGTAATGAGTGATTCAATGGAAGATATACATTTTAATTTCTACTATAGCGAATAATTTAATCCTCTTTAAGTTTAATACAAGCTGAAACAAATTTCCTGCATGCCGAGTATACATTACAGGTAGAAAATGAATATTAAATCCAATTAAACATCGATGTAATAAAAAAATTGAATAGGAACGAAATGACATATAAATTAACGTTCATGTTAGAAATATAAAGATTATTTACAAATATTACCCCATTTTCTTAGAGCATTGGAATATAACAGAATTACAGCTATTTAAATTAAAATTTGATACAGGTTATTTCTGATTTTACCTAATATTATTTTGAGTAATGTTTCGAATATTTTTAATATTTAAATATTTTTTATTAATTTTTGGCATCAAAATTTAACAGAACTATACAAATACTTAATTAATGTAACGAGCAATCACTATCTCCTAATTATACTGAGAATCATTTATCCTTCACATCTTCTTTTAATTGTCATATTCAGCTCAATGTTCTTACACACAAATGTGTCAACTAAAGAACGTAGCATTTTTATGGTACTCAATATTTTATTTTGGAAAATTAAATTGTTTCCCTTCAACAGATGCCCTTACTTTGAAATTTAAAGGTGTCCTGATGAATAATTTTTTTTCATAACTTTATTTTCCCTCGATCAAAGTATTTCCAATGTCTTCCTTGGGAAGTTTTTCGCATAATCCGAATGAGAACACCCTCTTTGGAGAAATTTGATAATGTGAAAAAAGGGGCGTTGTCCTTCCCCGTTTATATCCGTTAAATATTTTGAAGGAATAGCAAAAGATTCGACGCTAAGGGGATAAAAGGATAAAACGGATCTGTTGCCGAAGTTCCCATCCTCGCAATGCATCGCAATTTACGTGATCCATATCAATCAGATACTAGTCTGCGAACCTTTTGTGTAAATCTAGTGGAAGTGGAAAAGTTTAGCTTTTTTATATTTACTATATGAATTTTAAGAAAAGGGCTTACGGCTCTGAAACTGATATTTATGTTTCTGAGAAAATTATTTCCGTTAGTATTAAAAAACCCTTTAAGTTAAAGAAAATTAATGAAAAAATAAAGACAATGAGTTTAAAGAACCAAATATGAATATGAATGTAAATGGTAATGCAATATATTTATTTCATGTTTTATTAAAAATAAGGTCTTAGATAATGTAAAAATTAAAGACTAAATGAGACTAAATAATTATGATTTAATATCTTCTTCACTTCCCTTTCCAATCATAAGGACATGAGAAGGGCTCTATTGTTCTTAGAGAAAGATTATGTCGCTCTATCGATACGAAAAAAAAATAAACAAAAAATATTTCTTATAAGATAGTGCATAATACTTCAATTTATACCTGATTTCTAGTAATTGTATATGAATAAGTAACGTGATAAAGGTAATTTATATTACGCAGAGTATAATTTGTGGATTTGCAATATGTACTAGATAGCTGTAATATTATTTCAAAAAATGAATGCATGAACAAATTATATCTTTTGTCATCGAACGTCGTACGTTAAGAAATAGAATGATATATATAATATTCATAACAGTTTTTTGTTATCTTAGCTAACATCAAAATCAAACCCTCGAGAGATTTAGTGATCTATCAATATACACATTAACAAGGGAATGAGAAGTGGTTGCGCTAAGGCTACGATCCAAAGCACAAATGAAAAATTCATTCCAATTCGGAATCGAACATGAAAAGATCTATCAATCTCTCTTATTTTATGATTCTTTCGATGCATATTTCAGCGTCATTCGTCAAATCATCGTATAATCATTCAAATGATGGACACTTTCACCAGTGGAAGGAAGAGAAATTGCATGGAATTCCAATGTTGACGGAAAATAGCCTTGACCCGTTTCCCGTGGGAAGTTAACTGAAGCTCTCGCCAGAATAAAATGGAAAGTGAGAAGATCCTTAGATAGCCGTGAAAAGGATTGTTACGATCGGCAATCTATTTCGCCCTTACAAGGATAGTTTGAGGTAATCGCGAGGCTATTGTATTCTTAATTTGCGATGTCAGACGAGGTAGTTAATTGCGGAAGGGCTACTCGTATTTTCTCCTTGACGACCGTGCCCTATGGAAACGTGGCCAACAATAACAAAATTAACTTTGGCAGTATTTGATTCAAAATGAATCTATTAAAATATTTAAAGAAGAAAGCACTGAAAGATGTAGCAATTTAAAATTATATATACACTTCTCTTTTTGTTCAAAAACTCCCCAGGAGCTTTTTTAAGTATTTTAAGAAAGGACTCGAGTACTAAGGTTTTAAATTTCATTCCAAAGTAGTTTATTATGCGGCAATTCGTACTTATTTACTTGATTACTGGTGCCTACACGTTCTCTTTTTATTATTTTTGCTTTTCTACATTAATTGAATTAGAATTATTTTACTGTTTATTCCCAAATTATATAAGCGTACTACAACTAGTTTGTTTCTACCGATCAATTGAATGTATAAAGGGAAATATTTTGTCCGTCTAAACATATTGCCATACGTGATACGTTATAATTCAATAGCTACACCGCCAAGTAAGCACTTCTTAGCTAATTTAGTCGAAATAGTCGCGCATTGAATGAAGAATATATTCCTGAAAACATTTGAAATGTTTTTCAGAACCTACTCATAAATATTTTCGTATTATTTATATTTATTTATATTTATTTATATGTACTTAATTACTACAATTAGGCTCCAGGCCAGGTGGTAGTAATTTGTAATATATTATTTGTCTCTTAATGAATTGAGATGTAAAATCGTATTAAAATGAAAAGTATACATTAACCTTGCTTTTCATATAATTTAATAAGAATAACATGGTGCAAAACTTAATAAATAAACAGCGGTATAAATTAGTTAATACAATTTTACTAAAAATTAAAATTTTTCTTACTCCTAAATTACAATAATTGAGAAATTTACCACTGATTATTATACACAGTCATAATTAAAATTAATTATAACTTCATACTTTATGATGTATAATTTTTCATACTTTATGATACATAATTTTATTCTCACTGGCATACAAGAGCATAAATGCCTAGTGGCTCACTTTCTCAGTGATGCGTATCATTATGCATTGGCTCTCCTAACATCAGATCAATACACAATATAACGGAAATAGCCTCGGAGTGCACTTGCGTCACGTGATACTCATAATTCACCAATCGAACGTGTACTGCGGCAGTAATTTCGATTTCGTAATAAGTGAGGATAAATAAAGGGGAACAGGATCTGTATGGGACAGATAAGAAGGCTCACCA
This sequence comes from Pantala flavescens, assembly GCA_020796165.1. Taxonomy (NCBI): domain Eukaryota; kingdom Metazoa; phylum Arthropoda; class Insecta; order Odonata; family Libellulidae; genus Pantala; species Pantala flavescens. The sequence goes on from CM036881.1 coordinate 49,918,964, forward strand.
ATCACAAGCCCATCTTCTGAAGGAAATGATGTGAGATGATGTGCACATTGTAGAAAGCGATTAAAATATTTATTTATAACTTTCAAGACTTTCCCAAAAAAAGAGATTATTAACTCAATATATAAAAGAGTTCAGATTTTTCATGTTTAAACTGTCTCCCATCACTGATGTGTGGATAACTGGAAATTGTTGTCACTTAATCTTCATCCTTTCTTCTGAAATAATATCAAAGTTTAAACGCTCTATATATTTATCCCACGATAAGGTATATCGATAAAATATAAATATATACATCCAGAACTCAGCTTCTAAAGTTCAAACAAATTTTCCGGTCTGTAAATCCACTAGTTCCACTTGCGAACTGGATAATCACGCTTCGTGCACGAATGCTGTGACGTCGAAATATGTCTGTAGAAGGCAATCCGAATATCCTGGGAACCTCTGATCGTGCCATAGGAGATATTGAAGCCATGTTCGGGTGAAATTATACCGATGCCAAATAAAGCGGTATGAATTTGGATCATGAACACGATCGCATTAACTGCTTTTGGATGCAACGCATACGGTCTGTACAACGGTTACATGATCAAGTGCCAATGTACGAGGGACCAATGAAGTCCTATCTAGATGGTCAAAGATGCTGATTCTATCGGTGAAATGTGCTTGGCAAAACACGTAAGGGCTTAGGAATAGATAACTCTGATGAAATTAACTGCAATAAATTGAAATCAATAATCGTTAATACTACTTGTATCTTTTAAGGGTCATCGTTTTGTCTCTATTGTGTATTAATTTTATAAATTACAAATTCTGACTATTAAATTCAAACCTTCGTTTTCTAAAACAATTTTCATTTCACCGGGAAGCTTACGTTTTTGTTGCGACTTAAGAAAACAGAGTTCTAAGCCGAGTATCCTTTGATACGTAAATTTTTCCCCTATGTTCTTCTTTCATTTCACTTTCCATCTCTCCTTTGCTAGAGTCTATCACATCAAAGAGAAGTAAATATCTTCCCGAATAGGGAATATTCCTTTCAATGCCATAGCAAATGCTTTCCGGAACTTCAAAATATGCTAACAAGGAAGGAAACACAGCATCTCATAGAACGTAAATTCGCTAGTTCAAAGGCTTTCAAAATGAATGTTTACTTTGCCGATAAATACAAACACATTTCTTCTTTCAAAGAAGAACCCTTGCGTGATTAAATGGCGGAGAGGAGCAAATGACTTGATTTTGAAGAAAAGATAAGATTTCAATTTTCCGTGAACACAAACGGAACGCCTTTTGAATTTGAGAGAAACTAGTTCAGACTATAATAATCATCCCATAGTATAGGAGCTAAATGTCTTATTGCAATACGGAAGTTAGGAAGTAGAGAGGCGAAGTGACACAAGGGAAGTATGTGCGGGTCGGTTGTAAATAAAATCAGAGCACTCATTCAATGTGTTAGAAAAACATGCGATGGATAGCGATTTTCTCGTTACCACAAACTTCGCTGACGAGTACCACAGCGTATAATGTAGACACCTATCCCTAGAAAAGTTGGCTTTCGAAAGCGCAGTGATTCAGGAGGAGATTCAAAATGAAAGAACTAAACATTTGATCTATCATTGGAATAAATGACGGAACGGTGCATGATGATACCATTCTTGTAAATTAGGATCTATATAAATCTTATCTTCAAATCATTCTTTGCCCCTCTAAGCTGATATATTCACTACGTACTTGAAGATGAAAAAGGGGGGAAAAGGTCGTATCCCGATACCGAACCAGGATCTCCAAACTGTCAGCCAATAGGTGTGTATTAGTCCAGCTTTAGAAGCTAACTGTAATATATATCATTGATTGTACGGCTTTGTGTACCTCTTGACAAAAAACGCTTCTGTATGTCAACGATTTCATTTACTTTATGACGATACTTATTTAGTCAGTACAAGCGAGCTGTTGGTCACACGGTTGTCGGTCATTCAGTCGGAACCCTATCAAAATTGATAGATTCCTATATCACCAAAAGTATCTACTTCTCCTTCCCAAATTAGCCCATTAACGGCAATTTTGTTTCAAAAGGATCGTTACGTAAAAGGACGAGCACGAAATCGCATCAAAGTTCAGGAGGTCGTTACACCACAGCCTGAGGAAGGACCTTGGAGGGACACAATCGACCGTGAAGGTGTCGATTCGCTGCACGACTTCCTTTCCCAGACTGTCATCTCTTCCCAGAAGGTAACCATTACCGCTGAAAGAGGTATTGATCTCCCACTTGAGAGTTGCGGAACCAGGGTTTAGGCAGAAAAAGGGAAATGTTACAAAGGCTCGCTCTACCGGTTGCTATGTCATTCACGACGGAAACTTCTGAAGAAACACCTCATTGTCTTCGGAGAAAAGAGAATCGTGTGTGGAATGAATTTTACCAAAAATATGGCCAAATTCCACCGCTGTCCGATCGTTTGAATATGTGTGGGTGGTTTGGAGGATGAAGTAAAAGATTCTTTGGACGCATTCCAATATTCTTATGGATGCGTCGTAGGTGCCGAAGAGGCGGTTGGGTCACAAATGAAATATTTCTGCAATGTGGTGACGACGATGCGAAATATGTTTTTTGTCCTATTGGACATCCGTTGCCCACGTGGGAAATGCGAAAAGGTCAGTTAGGCAGCCTTCTATGACATGATAGGTGAAGGACTTAAGGGAAGAAGTCCCAACTTCCGTGTCGTTTCGCAGATGATTGGCAATTTGCGAAATTGCTTGCGGAGGCGACATATCTCTTTTAGAAGCACATGTTTGCATTTTTGCTGCGGTGATACAGATGTCAGCAGTAGCTGATTGGATACGGATATGGATACACCGACTATCTATCAATCAATACTAGGAGGGGAAATTTTTTACCATAGCTGGAAGCCAGAATAGTTTTTACCTGTTTAATCATCCTTTTTCGATGAAATAGATGTACTACGCGATACTTTTTATGCATGAAAATCATTCATGCAAAAATTTACCAACAATTTATCTAATAAAAAAATTCAAAGAATTATAATTTCTCAAAGACTTTATAATATGAAATAAACTAGTAAAATTTGCTCTACATTTTTCTGAAGAAACCTAAAAATAAAATACAGTTAACTTTTTCGTGGTTAATCAATTTTACTGATAAAATAATATCAGCATATACCATTAATACGAGGAACAATTCTGTATTGATTTAATGGCCAGGATTAATATCAAATCTCATCAGAGAAAGTGGATGTTCATATAACAGAATTCGCAATTCTGCTGATGAGAAATTTCTCATCGTAAGTGATCAAGGAACTGAGTGATGATATAGAAGTTATTTTTGGAATGTTTTGTTCCGGGTGCAAAATTATTGGATAAAATCAGCTTGAGAAGATTGGAGGGAAGAATGGTACAGAGGTCTAAATTTAGGATTCCCCTTCAAATTAGGGTCCTTTCCTTCCCCATTCATTTGTTCGTGCTCAGAATAACTCCACTTTGTTTACTCTTTTCCTTCTTCCTAGTGACCTGATTACAACGTTGACAATACAGGAACAACCGTAAATTGGAGATTTTTCTCATTATGGCTGAATTGTTTAAGCTCTCTATCTTCCTGGTGTTCCCTTCGAATATAAAACTGCCACATTTCTCTCGAACTTCATGGTGGTGTGGGTCCTTCCTGAGTTCCTCGTGGATTACTCCAATTTTGATTTTTAGCTTGTTGACTCAATATTCTATTCCAAAGTAGTTAATTCCTATAATTCCTATAATAGTAAATTCCTAATAAATCGTTAAGATTATTCACATAGCTGATTGTTCAAGACGTAAGATTTTATTTGGAATTTACCCGAAGTGGTTAAACAAAAGCAATACTTTTAAAATCTATCTAAATACTACGCATTTATCGGTACAATGAATGAGTTGATTTATGTACATAAGCATCTGAATGAAGTAGAAGTATCGTGGGGAACTTTTTTTGATTTATTGCTACTATAGTTTTGGAGGGAATGCTAGACTATGAGGTATATGGCTTCAGGAATTATTATAAGTATCTTTATTATTATTAAAATTATAATTTTCTATTCAATGGAATTTTCTATTTATTAATGCGCTTTATAAAATTTACGAACAATTGAATTACCAAAAGTAATTCTCTATTATCGTTCTTGAAACCTTTCAGAATTTCAGATTCGCTTCTGTGTGTTTCAATTACTATATTTTTGTAAATAATAGAGTGCATAGAAAATAATATAAATGCATGATCTATGAAATTTTTATCAAATATTTGTGGAAAACTTGTAATGAGCTGTTTTTAAGATACCTTCAAAGTGTTTATGATTTATGTACATGTTATTCAGTAAAAATAAGTTATAGCAAGTAATTATTTCAATTCATGAAAAAAAGGGGAGATTAAATGAAAGCTAAAATCGATGTTAAAGCAAATTATTCATCGTATTTATTCATGAGAGACGAAATTGAGGGACGAAAAATAATTGTTAAACAAAAACTGATCCACCGCTTAGAAATCTTTATGTTTGGTTTGTGTCATGTAGAAAACTGTGGACGTTTTAAATTCTTTGTATATTCTAAAGCAAACTAAATGGCTATCATATAGGGAAGATATACTCAACAGTGTAACAAAACCACGAGTTATATTTCTCCAGCGTCAGGTATCATTTTATCGGAACTCAAAATCTGTTCCGCAGTTGGGGGAAACACAGTGTAGTTGACATATGCCTCGTGATCCTTTATGCATGTGCATAGTGCAAACACAGATTTACGCTCCGAAGGCTATCTTTGCCATTTCTTCACATACGCCTGTCATCGGCAAACGGAATATCTGATGGAACTATAAGAGGATGTTTCGCGCTATCGAAATATGAATTGTTAGATTTTGTTTAGAAAAAAATGTTAAGTTGACAACGAAATGAGTGACGTGAAGTTGGAAGAAATACTTGAACGAATACTTCTAAATGCAGTTTATATTATGATATTATGTGCGGATATACAATCATTTTATTGATACAAAACGTAAATTTTTTAATCATATTAGATTTTTCATAGTCATGGAATGTGCCGTAAATAGATTATATGATAATAATATTATTAGTAATTAATAGAAGTGGTAAATGGTTCCACAAAACACACCAAATTAATATCGATAGTTCAGAACATAAAATTTAAAATTATTTTTTCTTTAATGTTATCCAATTAATTCCCTCTATATAAACATATCCTCGTTGTTTTAGACAAAATTCTGATTTACTATTCTGTAGGTCTTAGACATGGCTTCGATTTTAGTAAGTCCAAACGAGGCAGAAAAATGACATACACTGCATTTTTTCTGCGCTAAATATTGAAATGCATTGGGCCATTTTGTCTTCTTTATGTGGACATCTACCACTTCTCTCGCTACTGGAATTTGCCGCTTTAGTACTGCACTTTGGTTTATCGGGAGGGACGCGATTATTAAGTTGTGAGAAAGACGTATACCTCAGCTAAAAATTTCGTTATGATCGATTAGACATTCATTTCATTTTGCGGATGGATGAATTAATTTCTTTTTTCCCCCTTTCCGTTACTACCTGGTGAAAAACAAATTGATACCCTCAATTTATATAAATAAAATAGCAATTACGTAAGACCTTTCTCTCAGTACTATCTAACAATCTTATATTGGTCAAGTATTCGATCTATCTAAAATAATCAAGCCAAATTACTAACAAAAGTGGTTAATGAAAATCCAATTGTAATTCCTTCATTGACATCAATTTCATATACAATTACACAGCGGAAGCGAGTAATAGAAAACGTTCGATGGCAATTATGAAGCCCAACTGTCATATCATGTCCTAGACGTCGGCATCATGTGCCATTTTATGTTTCGCGACACACCCGAGAAATCTTCGATACATTCCATCGTCAATAAAGAGAATGTTGGCACACTAAGCACGGGATTCGACTTGTCAACCGTTTTGTTTTAATGCTGTTGCACGGCCGTGATTCACCTCCGTTACTGCGTGTGTTTTGTCCAACCTACGTGCCGCGCTCGTGCAGGAATTCATTATGAAGATTTAAGGGCATCGGGTTGAATATAATTCAGAATGACCTAGGTTGCGATGAGTGCCTATATTATCATAGGACTGAAATGGTTGTCGATAATACAGCGAAGATTCCAATTCTCAGGGTATCTTATGAATTCTCATGATATTTCCTAAGAGTTTACCTGTCGCAGAATAAAAAACAAAGTCCCCAACTTCTCGTATTCATTTCCAAAGCATTTTATTTCACAATTTTATTGGGAGATATCAATATATTGCTTTTGCTGAAACTTCAATGATATAGTTACACTTACTTGAATATTTCGTAACACATAGAAAAAGCGATAAAACTTATTTCGAATCAGCAATACAAAATAATAGCCGTAGAAAACTTGTTGGTTATTCACAGAATGTGGGTCAAGTGTGATGTTTGAATTAAATTTATATTAATAATGAAATAGAAAGTAATAAAAATTGAACTAATAAATATACTATAACTATAAATAAATGACAAAGATATAACTTTACTTAAAGATTTTAGCTTGCTATTTAAACTCGGCCTTATTATTAAAACCTTGTGGAAAGTACTAAGTTATTTATTCATTATGTTACCATTTCAGGAAATAACGCTTAGTCATACTAATCTTATTCAATAATTATACAATAATTTTCGAATTGTTGTACTCTATACAAGAATTCCATCAGGTGAAATTTTTCTACGGTAAGCTTTCACCCTTCCTTTTTAAAAGTTTAATTTATATTTTTTGAGTTGTATATTTCAAGATTAAACAGCCATATTTGTCACTAAACCGCAGCAGTGGACCAAAGAACTCTTTTATCGAATTTACTGTTAATTACTTTATCCAATTGTAAATAAAAAGATACACTTTCACTTTAATCCACCCGAGGCGAAAATAATTTAATCTTTTCCATTAAGCCCCAAGAGTCAGCAATAAACGTCCGAAACATCAAAAGAAAGAGAAATTATCTCCTTGTGTGTAAATCGGATTCGCATCCAAAAGTTCCCTCACGATTCTGCGTCGCTAAACAGAAACGAGAATTATCGCGATTCGGTTTCTGGGCAACAGCGACCTTAACTACGAGCCCTTTCTTGTTCTGCGTTGACGCATTACATCGAAAAAAGGCCCAAACATTAGGAGAGGACGTCGTACGGAAATTTGCGAATCCTCTTCCAAATGACGACATGAGTAACTGCCGTCATGGCGACGTTATCCGGGAAACAATGGCGACCCATCTCTAATTAGGGAGGATTTGAGCTCTCGTCGCTCGCAATGGGCGTCTTTCAGTCCTTCTTTTATTCCGGTCGAGGACATTGCGCATAAAAACGGTGATTTACCACTTCTTCATGATGGCGTTGTTTCAGCTTGTCCGGTCGCGACTTCTAATGGCTGCCGTAAAACACGGCGATGATTAGAGGCAGCAGTAGTGTGGGAGGAGTCTTCAGTATCGAATATATTTCTTTTACATTCTGAATTAAGTCTCATCATTAATATAAGGTCTTATATCAACGATTTTTTTCAAATTCCAGCTACTAATAATTAGATTTCTATATCATAGAATGACCCAGAAAAACGCCTTTCAGGAACAATGAAGATGCTTTCTTCTAGTGAGAATATTCGTACCTATCCGTTCCATTAATTTTTCTCGGATTTTTAGATCTGATTTTGCTCACAAACATTATTCGTGACAATAAAAGTTGAGAGCCCCTTAATTTTAACCTCATTTAAACCTTAGCAGTTAATGAAGGGTATTGAAGGCCCTTCCTGTTAGCGTAAAAGCGAACAATATTTCAGTGAATTGAACATCAGCTCAGGAAGTAGGAAACCAATAATTAATTTTGAAAGCAGCTTAATGCTTACAAAAGCAGAATCGAATAGTTGAAATTCCAATCGGTGAGGAATCACATATGTTTATCTATAAAAGCACACATTAACTCTGAAAAAAGCTATAATACTCCCCGAATTTATTTTATGGTAAGCAATAGATCCTGCCAAAATCACTTGCAAAATATTTGGATGGGATTCAGAATAAATTTGGGAACGATATTCAAAGAATATAAATCTTTATTTATTAAGACTTCACTAGCGGAAAAGTATTCTCCGCTGAATTATCGGTCTTCGCCCGGAATACGAATTCTTCGAGAACAAGAGAGGGCCTATAACGGTACGTGTGGTAATCCCAACTACCCGCGGAATAATCGCTGTCATATGATTCCGCCCACACAGCACGTTCGAAGCACTCGAGTGTGGGAAAGTTTTTATCGGACCAAAGGGATGCAATTCACGTTTGTTTGCGGATTTTTTTTCGGAATCGCCCGCTTGGGAATCCTATGATGTCACTTGTGCTACGTCACCCGCCGGTTGCGGTCGAGCGAGACGCCCATTGATCTTCAATTTTTACGTCATCGAATGGTATATCGCTCGACGCTCGGGAATGGGACAAAAAGCATGCTTTAAAGAAAGATGCTCTGACGACGGCCTACGGCTATTTTGTCGTTCCATCTTCAATCGCCAGGATACTAACTGATGAAATCTCCATTTTACGTATTGATTTACATCACAAGTATAAGACGCATGATTAAACTTTACCCATTGTATATTATTCAATTAATCAGGGCGTTAATGTCAGACTCCTTCCCTCATAACTTTCAATGCAGTATTATGTATATGTGTTATGTATATGTATACCACGGTTACAAAAAAGACTATATCGACTAATAATTAATAGTAATCGCAGATATATTTTCCATAAAGGTTTCTTTAAAGAATACCATGAAGACATCAAAGCGATTCATATAATAGAATTGGTTACTTCGAAATATTATAGAATCATAGCATTTGTAAATGAAACTTTTACATTTATAACTATACGATAAAATAATTTATTTTCTTCTCGTATTCTTATCTTTATAATTAATGGCAGCAGGCAATTAGTTTTTTCAAAGGTATTAAATACTTTGGTCACTTATTAAGATTAGTAATGTATATGTAAAATCTAATTAGCAAATTATATTTGGGTGAGACATTTGCTTACTATTACTGAAGGGCGAATCAAAGCTTTGGGAAGATGTTATTTCATACACTTTTTACTTATTTTATAATGAGTAATAAAATCAAAATATGAGAGGAAACGCGAGATGTTAAAAAAGAAGAAAAATCATCGCTCAGTTCGGCGGTAATCAAAACTCAATTTCTTAGTGGGTTGATACTGGTAACAGTACAAAAAAGCTTATTATATATTAATTTTCATTCAGAACTTGAAATGAAAGTGAAAATATAATCGATGATTGATCGAAATCCCTATTTGAAATGTATATAGAGCTTTTAAATTAATCGATGAGTTAAATCACAACAGGCTCAGCATTTGGAGTCAGGTGGAGTTGCAGCAAATTTCCCCTTTTTTTAAAGAATAGGTACCACGCGATCCAAGCATTTGACATCTCCGTCGCTGTTATACGGCAAGATATTTTTCTCAATTAACATCATATAACAATTCAAACTTTTTTAATATCGAAGCATATTTATTTGAAATTTCGATAAATAGTTCATCAAAAGATTGTGAGCCAAAAACTCCATTGTGATTAGAAAAGTACGTCAACTTAAGTAACAGCTAAACTCTTCCGCATTTTCCTCTTTTATTAAAGCTGTCAGAGGCCTTTAATTACCTTTTCAAAGTATGGGCCGAAATTGAAAGCGATGGAAACTGTGATGATATCCAATTCAGAGGAGAAAACCTCAAAAAAGACGTAATTACGGAAAAGAGGAAGCACCTCGAAGTCCCTTTTATGACGTCCCATTCATCTTTGTGACGTCTTCCTTTGACAGCCAAAGGGGAGAAGCCTTGCGAATAATCGACGCCGAAAAAGGAAAATACGTCTCATTAAGGAACTGGAACAATTGCTCTTCCGAAAACCGAAATTATAACGGAAAAATATTTACTCTAAGATTTCGTCTTTCTTAAATGATTTGGACCAGAAAAATTAAATGTGAAGAGCAATATATACAAAATAATACTGATATTTATATAAAGATATTTAATATGAAAGAGTGTAAACCATTTCTTTATTTTGATCTGTAAAATTCAGATACTATTATATAAAATTGGGTGTTTAATTTTTATGAATAAATATATTTAGATCGATTAGACATCTGCTTTGTATCCCATGATAAGTCGAGGCAAATGGCAACTCTCTTCGATACTTAATCATAACAGGTCCTTTCCTATCGTTATGATCTACTCTCAGTGCTAAATAATACTTATGACGGATTTAACTTTATTTACGTAATTCTAAGTTCACTTAACGAGTGTTTTTCTCCACTATGCCATTTAGAATTGATTAAGGTAGAATTATTATGGCTCATAATGCGTAATACTTACTCCGTAATCTTTGACCTTTAGACTATTTCCATTACCCCATCTTTAGGGTATTACTGAATTAAAGATCGAATTTTCACGTTCCTTCTCTTCACCTTCCTTCACTTTGATTTGGCAAAAACTTGCATATTGTTAAGAGTCCACAAGCAAGCAAGATTATCTGTAGGAGGGTTTTAAACAAATAGAAGGGTTCTTAAGGACTAATAATTTTATCCTACTGAATATATCTTCAACGGGATGAATTATTAACAATTTGAATCAAATTATAAAAGATGATTCACATTATAAATCGCGTAATGTAATGAAATCTGTAATGAAAAGGCTTTACCGTACTTATTATGTATAGCAGCTATTATTTTGCTCAGCCTTTGTTTATGATTTGGCCATCAAGACGCCTAGACAGAAGCAAAATTAAATGATATTGAAGTTATGAGAGGAAATGGTTGACATATTTTCACCTCTGAAAGTAGGACTAAGAGATGTCATATTTTCAGGTTAGCAGCTGAATCATTTATGTCCTCACCCACAGAAATCTTTGGAAGGTATTTATGCTACTTAATCTTCCGTCAAATAGTTTTTTTCACGCACGATTCATAGGAATGAAAAAATTAAGATGATGTTTAGGGGTCATAAGAGAAATCTTTCAAAAAACCTTTCTTAAGGTTCTTGATGGTAGCCGAGAATTTTTCCTCATACGAAAATTTTGGGGAAAATCGTTTCCACTCAAAAGCGAAAATAATTGTGTCGTTCGAGTGTGCGTTAATGGTGGGGGTCATTGGGTCACGTGATTGCGTATGAATCAGCGAGAAATACCAGTGTCGATAGGATGATTGACGAGATTGACTCGTAACCATGGCATTTTCATCGCCTCCACTTGTGAAATCGTTAATTTTATCTGCACGATCGGTGATTTGTCCACTGGTCGCAGAGACCTGTTTGATTTATTTCCCTCGTACGTTCAGACGAATTTTTATCACGTTTTTTTTTTGTAAATTTATACTTTATATTTCCATAGGGAGCAATACGAATTGTATTTTTTTCCTCGAGTTATTATTGTTGCATAATTTTTATGAAATCATTAAAAGTAAAAGGTGTGGTTTGACTGTTTGTTGAGTTGGAAACTTATTAATGTAATTAAGTATAAAATCATCAACGATAAGGTTCAGTAAGATATTTCTAAATTATGAGAATAAATCTAAAACATATAATTCGTTTTTACAAATAACATATGATACTATTAAGTACATTTGAATGATACACTCGTATTTTTTTTCATAAAAGCATTCCAGATTAATTCAATAGTTCCTTCGTCGTTTTTTATATGAAAATTTTGAGCTAATGCATTCGTACTCGGTGTTAAGGGGATAGGCCCTATAGTTGGATGTAAGTGGCCTGTGCTCCGTGTTTCAGCCTCTTAGAACACGAAGTGAGCAGCAACGAGAAGTTGAGGGTTATTTGCAAACAGCTTTAGATAACCTCAGAGTTGAAATGCTTCGAGCAATGGAGACGGTTAAAATAACTAAATTAGGATCCAAGGTTTACATTCAAACCTTGCAATGAGATTGAAAATGAGTGCTAAGCCCCGTTATCTTAACACCTATGGCTGTTATATAAATCTTATTTTTCTGGGAAATATAATATAATAAACTCTTTTCTATCCTAGGAGATTTAGCTCTCATAAAACTAGAAAAGATTTTGATAAAACTAAAAGTCTACTTCAGAGATATTTTCTAAATAATTAATTGAAAAAAATAATAGAGTACTATAAATATAAAATATCATTGATATAAGTATTAATTAAAAAGATTTTTCGATATTTTAATATATATTTCTAAGAGTTTTCTTTATTCGATATATTTAATGATTTTACACTAATTTTATTCATTACATTTATAAGTTTTAGTAAATGTTATGTTTAGAAAAAAATAAGCGCACAATCTTTAAGTACCTTCATCAATTTAGATTGTTATGAGAAGAATGCAAAATAGTCGCTCCTTGAGTATTCCTAAGCCGACGGATTTCGTGGAAGACTTAAAGCTTCCGCGGATAAATGGAAAGATTTTACTATGCAGATAACGGAGAATCCCGCAAAAGAGGCGATTCGAAATTCGATGAATCTATTCTTGGAAAGTTCCGAGGCAGGATTAAAGCAGATAAATAGGGCCATAGCGTGTGTTTTTTCTACTGCACAGGTGCTTTGTCTAACTTGAGACTTCTATCGCTCGTCCGACAATACATTTCAGTCGCTAAATATATGCTCATTAAGGCCTCTTTAACCTCAGGCGCATAAGAATCTTTTTGTTATTATAGTGCAGCTACTCCAGCAAGAGCGAATAAATTAGATGCCTATATAAAAATTAAATTTACATTTTGCTTAAGTATCATCATTTACCTCATCCTATCCTAATGCCGAAAATAAAGTCAGTTGAAATTATATTTTGTAGGATTACTTACTTGTTATTATTAATTACTATTACTTCACTTTATAAAATTATGGAAACTGTTCATAAGCTCTTGCCTAAATCGCATCGTAAAATTTTCTTCCTGAAACACATTAAAAGATTATTCCGAAATCTATAAAACGTTTCCAAAAATCTCAGAGAACTATCCTTTAACCTTAAAGAGAATCGAAAAGGAATCGTTTTTAAATTTTTGCCTTATCGCCTCCAAGAGTTCTGGTTTGTGCCGAAAAGCACTCCCCTGAATGCAATAAACGGATGTGAGGAATATAACTCTTTCGCATCCAACCATTCCTTCAGAATCGGAAACAAGAAGATCAAAATTGTTGCCCTCAATTTCCTCGATGCCCATACGAGTGTAAAGTGTTTCCAACGTTTTGGAGAGATATTGAGTTTCATCTTGAAATCCCTCGATTCTTCCCACTGAAGCCATTTCACCCGCTTTACCAAGAGTTATCTGTCAGTCTTCCAATTTCGGTGTCGTTCATTTATTTTCGATTTTGGACGTAATCCATCATCTCTCGAAGGATATGGAGAACGTTGGTTCCATTAGTGGAGCGTTATGTGGCAAATTAACACTTTAAAAGTTACCGGGTAAAATTCTATACTATCGGAATGCTATTTGCTTCTCAAATATAATAAAATAATGTAACTAAACTATGTACTCTAGATACTGAAAACTGCCTTAAAACTCAAGGGATGGTTGGTCATTAAACAAATAGACGAGAAATGGATTATTGATATAGTTTCTCTAAGAATATCTGCTAGAGGCAGTTCTCGAAGCACATCCCTCTCTGGTCTTCTAATCTAATAAGTAAGCAATCGCCTTTTTTATTTTTGAAGAGCAATTTAAACATATTTACGTGACTTAGTAATAATAATAGTAATAATAATAAAAAATGACTAGGCTCAACCACTTAGGGAAGGTCTCTATGGCGTCCGTAGATCCATTTCCGTTTTACAATTTAATGAAATACGATCCCATATTTTTTGGGAAATAAATTTCTAAAACACCAATTACCTGGGAACTATTGAATATAAGAAATGAAAACATGACACATGGAATTACATGTTAATATTACTATTCTTTTCATTATTATCATTTCAATATTCATCTAAATTTAATAGTGCAAAATTTATTCTATCATTGATTCTACCATTATCACTACTCTACTACCAAAAATAATTAACTATTGAATAAGTCTCTAATATGAAGTAATTTGTGTAAGAACGTTTCACCTTCTTAAACTAAATAATCTTTGATATATTTGCAATCATTCAATTTCTTTTTAGCCAGTTGAATCTACTTGTTATTGGTTCTGTGTGTATGGTGTCAAACTGACTTTAATTCGAGGCAGGGGACGAGGTAAATTTAATTTTCTCCTCAATTGAATCGAGAACTTCCCGCGCTTTATCTTGAGGTTAAGAAAGCTTAAGGGGGTTGAGAGATTAGAGAACCCAAAATATTTGCTTTCGTGGGTTGCTTTCTCTAATGTGGAGTTTTCTGGAATTAGGTAAATATCAACAGCTTTTTGTCGAAAGGCTTCCTTTTAACTTCAGTGACAGAGGAATTCTCTGGGATTATTGGACCGAGTTGTATCAAGAGCAGAATAAACTTCTTCCAAGATGTAAAAAGAATATTTGGAGTTTGAATGGAATCGAATGATTGCGATATTCCATTAAAAAAGGTGTAAGGACATGTTTGGAACATATAAAATCTCTGCAAACCAATTTTTCATTTACTCTGTTGTTATTATTCTTAATAATGGAGATTAATTCAGTATTGATTAATTCACTGACTAATGGATGAGCAATATTTGGATGATTCTTGCTTCTTTCACGATCACCAAAAAAGCAAACATATTTTGCGACACATTACTGAAGTCTATAAGGATTTTTAGCTCTTGTTGAAACTTTCGCATATTGCCATCATCTCCTTCTTCTTAAAGAGAACGACCAAATCCAATGAAACATAAAACGCTCACCTTCAGAGAGACCATCAACCAACCCTCTTCTTTGAACTGGATCACGTCAAGAGCCTTCTTCAGCCATTTCTCCCAACTTAGGCGTCCTCTTCGAGACAAAAAGAAAGAGACGAAAGATATGAGATCGGACATAGATTTCGTCTCTTTTTGAAAGTGTACTGTAGCGAACTTGAAAGACCTCCCTTGCGTCGATATGGCCTTAGAGATGTACTTTGCGTGGAGCACGCGAAGGGTGGGTTATCGACTCCTCCCACATTCGCAGGGCACACTTCCGCAATAGAATTTCGTTCAATCTATCCTTTAAGACTTTAAACAGGGGAGTGATAAAGGAATCGTTTCCCAGATGGGTCTGCGCCCTTATTTCAGATGGCTTTTGGGATTTATACTCCCACAGCGAAGGCTATTCAACCCTCGTAATTCAGTTGAGTGCTTATCTATTTCTCCTTTACTTGGATGAAATTGTTTTTAGGAATGTGAGGATACGTTAGATGTAGCTGGATTGTACGGAAAAGAATGGAGTTTAAGTGATTATAAACGAGCTGTCAACAACCGATTTAACAAATCATTGTAATATGTGTAATACTTAGTAAATATAAACATTTAGTTCATATTTAATACACAAATTATCATGATTTAACAAAAGCGTATTCCAGAAAATACAGGCCATACCTGCGTTATTATATTATTTTTCCCTTAAATGTGAAAAATGTGACAATAATAGAATATAAATATATATTAAACATAGTTTTATTGAAAAATTTCGCAGAATCTGGTAAATATACGCAAGTTGAACGGTTATGATAATCATACCTTTCTTTCCTAATATAGCTTCAAAAGAAGCATTTTCCTTTGGTGGAATAAGATCCCTAAAATGTCTTTGCAGTTGCAAATAGCTTAAGAATTTATTTTTCGCATCTTATCGGAAATGTTTTGCGGATTCAATATCATCCATTTCTAACCGTTTAACGATCCAAAAATCCAATCTTAGCGTGGCTCAGCTGCCTTTAGTCGCCATTTTAAGTACAACTGTTTCGAAAACAATTGAATTTCCAAAAATAGCTCGAAATAGCTATTTCGAAAATCCAGAACGTTATTGAGTTCGATTACTTTCGCGAGCAAAATGGTGTTGCATTTAAATTGTAGTATTACAAAACCCGATCCATTCCATATAGTTTATCGAATAGGTTTGGATTTTAGAGTAGATGGAAGAATTCAGGTTTACATTGTAGGCGAACATTTATTGCTAATTATGCAGAAAATATCCATCATCCATCATCATAAAATAGGATTAAACTGTGAAATGAGGGAGGTCTCTTTCAAAATCAAAATGTAATTTGGTTGAAACGAAGGCCTAAATAAGTACCCTAATTGGCTAAATGACGTAAATAATTCATTAATTTTTTGAAATTTTTGTTGTAAATTTTATGCTTCAGTAATAAAAATTGCGCTTTTTCATTTGAATAAATTTATGTAAATGAGTGTGAGTTTAACTTTTAAATATATTTATATTTTAACTTTAATCCTTTGAAAGCTTTTGTGTGGGTAAACAATTTTATTTAAATTTTTGGTATCCCAGCTAAACTAATGAATTGCCGATATGAATATTTGTTCCCAGGACTGGAATACATTAATGGTCGAACTTCGGACTTTTATATAGAAGAGTTTTTTGTTATAATTATTCAAATATTATAGATATGAATTTATTGAACTTTATTTGTATGAAAAAGTCCAATATAATTGAAAATGGAGTACCTTAAAACACCGCGGTAAATATATCACAATAAGTATTCTATATATATGAATACAAATTTAATAAGTATCATTTCCAGCTCATAAAGATATTGAGCTGCAATTTGAAGTACAAAATACATAGAAATGTATCTTTGACGTTCACTCCTTTATTAGCTTAAAAAATTGCAGAAGCATCTTCTGTTGCCTCATTTTTACGTGACTTATTGCAGCACAAAGTTCAAGTGTAACCGGATGAACCTGACACGGTGATATATGTGCCCTTGCGCGAAAATATACCCTATGAGCAAAACTTCAACCTTTTTTGGTTCCCTATGATGCATAGAAGGAACTCGATCTCGTCTTATAGATGCATCATCCCAAAGGAGCTATTTGTCAATTTCTATTAAAAAGATAGGAAATACATTTTTCAGAGAGCTTTCACAATATGAGGAAGTGCTCATCTTGGAGTTTAATGTCAAACAACTCATCCGCGCGTAATGCATAAACTTGGATGGTAAAGAAACACCGCTCGAGATCTATTCATCTATTTCCTGTGTTTGTCAAGAAGGACTTGGAAAGATTCCATTCGCTTCTAAGCGTGTGTCATGTTGAGAGCATCATTTGACAATTTTCAAATGAAAAACAACACCTGTTAACCTTTTCCTCACTATTAATCAATTCTCACTCGAAGGATCAGCATGCACTGCGATAGGATGTCTCTCTGAATCCATGACGGAGTACATCACAGAATTATTAAATATTTTCCTCAATTTCAGTTTTCAATGTCTTTTTCAACTATATCCTTCTCTGTGGTAATCATGTGCACTTGTCACATTCCGTATGGGATCACTAATTTAAATATGAGAATGACATATTTTACTATTCTATGTTTTTTGTAGGCTGAACCTCTATTTTATTTTGCGTAATTTATGTTCTGCGTTGTTTTTCTACACATATTTCCACGTTCAATTTTCCTGGTTTGAAAATTGTCAATCTTTACTGTTTAGCTTTTCATTCTTATTGGTACTTTTTGAAAATTGTTGTAATCGATAAGGTTATTTATAAAGGAAAATCAATATTCTTTAAATTTAAAGTTGATATACTTATTTCTGCGCACCGTCATGTTTGCTTACGTTCTATTCCTTATGTTGTTTTTCGATCAGTTTATTAAGTAACTCGTTTTCTATTTATCAATTTTCATACACATAACTTAATGCTTCTCATGACATTTTGAAGGTAAACGGACAATTACGTCAACACTACACTATTTTGTGTGAGAGTAGACTAAGTTGCTTCTATCTCATCTTTTCTAATCGTCTAATTCCAGTCACGTAGCAATGTTGCTATCCTCTCTATGCACTGGAGTATAATGAAGGATTCTCGGTAAGTATTCAATCACAATACCAGATGATGATAAACGGAATAAGATGAGTAGGCCGTTGACGGGATTCCCAGCATAGGAATGGCTACTGTGTCTCATGTTTTAAAGATTGAGCCGTAATTGAAAGTGACGGATTCCCATTCCAGTGATGATTTGAACAGAATACTATGTTTCCGTGATGATAGAACAGTTTAACGCATAGATTAGGTTTCTTAGTCACGCTGATTGAGTACTCAAGTGTGGAATTAACGCAGGTGGCCATGGAAACGAAATTTTTTTCGGCTTTTAATCGCTTCGAATAATTACGCCATTTACTCAAAACGATCGAAATTTCCTTAAATCGCTATTTTCACGGGATTATACCGATTTATATGCAAATCCTGATAACTGTAATCTACTTACAAGAATTATGGGCTCTCAGTATGTAAGTTGCATAAGAATGCATATTTTATTGAGATATAATTTATGCAAAGAATATATTATATTGCTTATAGATAGAATTTCTTAATGAAGAAGCATAAAAAAATAATTTATGTAATTACATAACATTTTGAGTACTCATGACAGATCAAATTTCATATTTTAAAATATAAATTAGTTTATACGTGAATGTTTATTGCTGACGTTATTTATCATCGCCTTATAGCTATCTTAATTTTTGTTAATATTAATATTTATTATTATAAGTATAAATATAAAAATACTAATTTAGTATAATATATAGAATGTACACTAATAATCTAAATTTTTGGTTAAATATATAAATTAAAACTGGTAAAATATATTTGTATATTGTAGTTATGCCTGAAGCTATTTTATATTTGAATCAATAACATTAAATGCGAGATAAACAATTGATATACGAAAGCCTATAAAGAATATTAAGATTATTCTAAAGTGAAGTTCTGAAGTGTTATGATTATAGCTCCGCAATCTAAAGTAATTAAAAAGTACAAAACAGAATAAGAGATAGTCACTATCATGTCATTAGCACTTGATACATTGAGGATACTTTGGCATTACGGTGGGTTTATTAACATAATGAAATGGATGGAGTTAAGGATATCCTAATGCATGTGTGGCATTTATTTTCCATTCTCATCGAATAGAATACGTCAATTTGTAATTATACAGTTTAATTAGTAAACATAAGGATGTTTCTATTTGAATGCTCTATTGTAATGGATTAGATTAAACTAATTTACATTTGGCACTGATTTTAAAATTACTTTTACTTAACTTACATTGTAATTTTGTTTATCAAGTTGGTTTAGAACGAAAAAAAGGTGAGTATAATGTTAAATCATAAGGGAATATAATCTAATCGATATTTATAATCAACTTCGTCAATTTTATAATTACTTATATGAACGATAATACTTGAAATATTTAGATAAAAGAGAAAATAGATATACGTATAATAGACATTAGTATTACAAGCATCAAATTCTACAATTATTTAACACACGTATAGTAATTTACATTAATGATGTTCACACATTACATGAGAATAAATTTAAATTTTATGTTCATCATACTATCAAATATTCATGAGTGATTACCTCAAAGACATCTTTCAGCGCCTACGCAGTCATCGATGCTGATATAATTTACATATTGTAAAGAACTTAGTAATAAAAAGGGTGAATTGAAGCTTCAATCTATGATTATGAGAAAATGGTTGTTTATACTAGTTTACTCATATTTCCAATTACATATAATACACAAGAAATAATTTTTTCTCAGCTAATGATTTGGTTTCAAATGTATTCATTAAAATTCCATAAATAACTGATAAAATACACATTTTGACGAAGTTTTCCACACGTTATAAAACTAAAGTACATGCCAATAGCCAATATCTTATCATCACATATTACTAAAACGTAGCAATAATAAGGAGAAAAAGTGAAATATAAGAAGTTTTCCATTAGATTAGATCTGCAAGTCCTCGATTAAAAATTGACGGAATCTATAAATTTATTTTCAATAGAAGCAGAAAATTTTCTCTCATTGCTCTTATCAAATTGATGTTTGTAAATTTAATAGAACAAATTATTTCCTGATGGGGTTGATGGTAATATTTAATTTGATTTCTTCCTCTTGAAGTAAATGAAATGAAGTACATACAAATATCTCTTACTTTGATGTTTCATTCCATTTGTATCATTAATATTGGAAATGATAGGTATAGATTGATAGAAGAGGAATCTTCCCTTCCCTCCTTTAAATCCTAACTACAAGTATTTTAGCTTTATGACATGGTTTGAAATCTAGAGCTAAGCACGACATGGATAAGTTTCCGAGAACATACTTTCCAAGCTGTCGCTAATATATCCATTGTATTCTTTCACAAGCTTCATCGGTATGATAGATGTGCAAAAAATAACACTTTTTTTCTATGATGAAACTGCGGGATGCGACCCATTTCCATGACGAATTGAAATTCGTCTATCGAATAAAAAGTCACGATGTCACCTCTAAATACTCATGCAATTCCATGTTCTCCTTCCGTTGGCAAATATGACGTCACTCTCAATATTCAAAATTCGCGTGGGACGAGATACGAGGGATGCTAAAATAGAACTAACATATTCCACTTCCTAATAAATATTCCGTCACATGTCTTGCAAAAAGTGAACATGAAAATATTTCCCTGGAAAAATCGCTTTTAAAACTGGCCACCGTCGTGTTTTTAAATCGATGAGTTACAGCTGTTAAAACAACGACGAAAGTAGAGTTGTTTTAAAGTATTTTTAGATGAAAAAGAAAAAAATATAGTGAGAGAGAAGATGGTCCTCCAAATATCGCAGTAGATATGAATTAGATTCATGCTTAACTAGACGAAACAAAATCTCAATTTCTCGTAATGTTCTTTGCCTTGAGTAGCAAATCTAATAAAGTTCAATATGTTTTTATTAATTCTTTAGAACAAAAATAAAGCTAAAGTTGATCAATTTTCCTTATGATTGCTGTTGTGATAGTACCAGCTGGATCAACTTTTTATCAAGATAAAAACCTCTATATGATTCTTCATAATTTTTAATTATTCTTTATTTAATATTCTATCCTGATATCCAAAAATCATAAGTAATATAGTACACTAAGTGCTTCTATTCATCATTCACTTTAAGCTGAAGCAACTGATGAAGAGGTTTACTTAAAACATTAATATTGAACTTCTCTTATTGCTAAGAAGTTTTTATTTTGTCAAATAAAACTCAAAAGAGAGTTATTACATTTGAAATCATTCAGATCACTTCCTTCATCAAAAGTAGTCTGTAATAAACTTCCAAAAGGTAAACTCCTTAAGAACTGAATATTGAAACCGCAAGCTGCTAGATTTCCATCCATTAAGGTCATCGAATTAGAAAACAACTTGCAGTTTGTACTTCGCACTGAGGCACGTCCGTGGATGGCACTTAGCATGCCATAAAGATCAAATTTGTACGATTGGTTGTAAGGCCATCCTTCGTTGTGCAGGAATCTCTCATTATCTTAGGCTTTGTTTCTTTTCCGCAATACTCATTCGCGCGAATGTATTAATTTCTGTTTTCCTCTGTTTCCTCATTCGATTTGCATAAGCGGTCAAACACCTCTAACCCTAAGGGAAATATAAATGGCCTCCAGGGATTTTTAAAAGCATGAATTAAACAAGAACACTTAACCTCTGAAATTGGACTATAATTTCGGAGCACATTCCCAAGAGACAATTTTTGTCATTCTCCACGGACGCTCCTCAACATAATTGGATTTTCATTTCGCGAAAGATTTCCTCCCATAAAAGTGCTTTCAACCACTTACGATTCTAAATTCGTCGGTGTCTCTGAAATCCAGATCTTCTGAAAAAGCTCTTTATTTCCAACTTCAAAGATTCTATGGCGGAGAACTGTAAGAAAGTAATTCTGTCAGTATAATGGAGAAGTGCTAGAGATATACTGAGTAGTACTGGCATCGCTAATACTCACAGTTAATAAGGGAGGGATTACTTGACATTGCCAGAAGTACTCTGGATGCGCATGCCTTAGGAATAGTCATTCGTATACTGTATTCTTGCCATTTACCCTTTTCTCAATAGATTTTCCACTTTTTTCACTCTTTTTCAAGCTCCATATGATTCCTTCTCTTCCTTTATTTTCAGCAGAAATTGATTCATCCCACTGATCCTTCAAAAGTATTGTGAAGATAGTTTTAGGAATAGATTTAAATATTGTTGTCAGCTTGTAAAGATTTTTTTAATGAAAAAATTGGTATCCAGTCAATGAAAATTATAGGAAAAGAGTAACATATTGTTAAATCATATAATAAAATTTTATGTAAACTATTCGTATACGAATTACTCATCAATTATATTATAAGACATTCATTTGAAAATATTCTGTGGAAATGATAATTTATATATCTCTTTTATTTCAAAATTATAAATTACTCAATTAAAGACACAAAAAACGAGAAAAGAATGTTCAAAGAATGAAAGAATTATATTTAAGCATGAAAAACTCTATGGTAGATTCTCTTTATATTAATATATCGAAATGATGAACTGATAAAAAACAAACCACTGTGTGAACATAAAGAGCTCTTTCTCTTCACAGAATCAATGGAACTGATTTTTTCACGAACTCATGGATTATTATCTCATTATTATAGATAACCTTGGCTTTCTAAATGATAACACCCAAAATTCAACCCGTTTTCCTTTTATTCCACCTGTTTGAAATTAGAAAACCTGAGTTATTTATTTGATCACCTATCCTCTATCCCAGAGTAGTGAAACGGCAGTGAAAAATGTATAAATCAAATAAGTCTGAGTAACGAAACTAAAAGTCACCATTTCACCTGTTCTGATTTTTCCTTTCCCTTCGTGAATACTTTATTCCTATTCGTTGGTACTAAACTAGAATGAGTGTGAGCTTAAATTGGAAGTAACCATGGCAATAAGGAAACGAAATTATGTTTATTTCTCAAACCGGAGTAGCTTCCCTCTCAGTTCTGCTGTAAGAACCTCGTTCTCTGTTTAATTAATCTTATGCCTCTTCATTCTTCGCCACTGGATGCCAATTTATCCCGCTGTCGGACCTTTCCTGCAGAGTTTGAAGGCAATAAACCACGATCCCACGCTTTTACTTTATATAGCTCTGCTCTGTGCAGACATCGACTGAAGTGCGAATTCTCCAGCAAATACCAAGGAAGCCATCGACCGCCTCTTCGCAGTCTTCAATAGAACTGTTCTAGAACTTTTAAAGAAGTGCGAATCTCGGAAATCTCAGCCGCGATAAGTAATGGCAAGTTCTTGTGCTGCCACTCACGTACGAGTTGAGATTAACTCGCCGCACCGAAACTATTGTCTTTGAGTAATTGAGATCATGAAGTGAAATAATTGTTCTCTCCGCTTTGCCTTTGAGGTTATTGTACCGCTTACATCACGATTTATCAGATTCTCCCCCCTTAAATTTCCACAGAAAATGTATTTACATTCCTTGTATTTACTTAATTCAATTTTTTCTATCTTTAAAGATCACACCATAGGTGACGGTTTGAAAGTGAAAAATAGATCCTCTCTTACGTGAATAATGATTACTTTTCATTTTATTTTGGGGACAATGAATATCTTCGAATGATATAGTTTATTTTTTCCTCAATGGAATTACAAAAAGTAATGAACTCAAATATTAACTCAGTAGGTAAAGCTATTCAGTGCGCACGTAATTCTGTGACGTATTACACGGCAATACGCAAATGATGTTTAACTGCATTATATTGAGAAATTAATTGGATTGTATGATATCAATATCAGTTCAAAATAAATTTCTTTTTCGTACTTATATGTCTGTACTTGTATATCATTGTTTGTAATTTAGTTGTGTATGTCTTCCCTTGTGCTTGATATTTTGTACTTGTATTTTTTACTTCTATTTCCAATTATGTAATTATATCATATACTTGCATCTGTTTGCCTTCACTGTTCTTTGCACTAAGTTGCGAATTTATTTCGTAACTTGTGTATACTTAATTGTTCTGAATATTGTTTCCTCATGTTTCTGTATAGAATAAAAGCTGAGTACTGCAATAAACTATTGACTTTTGTGCTGCCAAAGTTACTACCACTACCCTCTATTGTACTTAATGACTTCAGTTGTATTTCTAATGATTCTAAAATATTCGACAAAATAATTAGCAATACTTATCGAGTTACGCAAACCAGTTTTATATTATCTATTTCTAAGGGACTTGTAAAACTTATAGCAAAACCAATAATAGCTATCGATTATCATCAGTACTTTACAAGTCCATAAATAAATAACGCTTTGATTTGTAAAGTACTTAAGCTAACTACTGCTACGTAATATTGTGACGTAATTACGCGGCAATGCTCAAATTCGAAAATGTTCTGAATGGATTTCATACAGAGGTCTCTGCAGGTCTATCAGTACAAAAACGAAGATAATTCTAATTATTTAGTCAACAAAGAGAAAATGAAACGTTTATAATGAGCCTAGTTATGCTACTAGTATACACCTACCTAACAATTACAACAATTACAGAGAAATACGTACTTTTATCACGCAAACGTCTCTGAACTATGATTGATATCTTACCCGGTACAATGCATACAATGACCTCCCTAGTATTCACACTTTGGTCCTTAACAGTGCCATTAACAAGACGTATTTTTTAAGCTATTGTAATTATCCTTTTGGGGTACAACCCGAGCTTAGCCTGGAAGTTAGTAATGGACATTGGCCCATTTGGCTCACCATATCTGAATTCAACATTTGGGGTCAATTACATCTTATAGTGAAGATTGTACCCCGCTAACACACTCATGTTGATAACTACTTCGGTTTGAAATTCGGCATGGAGTATAGTAGCGAAGTATAGAATTGAAAGAACAAAGAAAAGGTAGTTTTTGCTATTAGACAAGTAGGAAGGATGGAATAAATCTGCTACCATAGATACATGGGAAATCGAAGTTAATTCAAAATTCACGGAAACAATGTTTTTAGGTTACTATATTTGAGATTTATAAGACTTTGTCTAGTAGATAGCATGCTTGTTTTTAATTCTATTATATATTAGTGCGTAAATAAATATTAGTATCGTATTTAAACAATTTTCCGTATAAACCTTTGAAGCATGTATTCAAATAATTTACGATTAAATGAAGACCTAAGAGCCATCTACAAAACTCTTCTGACATCCATCTAAAATTTTGAATTTTCCCTCTTCATTATGAATACGTTTAAGTTACGTAAAATTCTCATGTTTTTAGGATGTGCTGTATGTGAGCATTGTAAAACTATCGGAAGAACTTTATTTATTCATTATTAGATATATCAACCATTTTCTACCAGTTTGCATATTCCTTTTTACTTCTATTATATACGGGCAGAAACAAATATTATTAGGATATTTAAACAATTTTCTGCATAATTCTTTAAAGCATGAATTCAAATACGACTAAAAGACTAAAGACTTAAGAGCCATCTACAAAACTCTTCTGATATCTATTTGACATTTTGAATTTCCCCTCTTCAATTTGATTATTTTTAGTTACGTAAAAATTAACGCGAGATGGCTCTCGACCTTTGTTTGCCAAAAATTTACTTTTATTACGTTTTTTTCGAATTAAGAGAAAAATTACTTCAAATATCACCCCTATTTAGATTGATTTTTAATGTTTATTAATTGACCCTTTTCCATCATTTCGAATTTTGGCTCTGGATGCATAATATCTCAAAATGAAATTCTTGGTACTCTCGTATCGACAGCCTTCGCCATAGCCTCCCTTGATTTATCGCATTTTAGGAGGATGTCCTAAGAGTATATAAGGTTTAAGACGAGGACAAAATTTTTGGGGGGGGCATGGAGGAAATGCTACACCAATTCAGGTTGGTGTACATTTCTTCAACATGTCCTCCCGTTCCAGATTCTGGAACATAACCAAACCAGATTTTGAACGTAATTTAAGACACCCGCCGAATTTAAAAAGAGTAAATTAAAAATGACGTAAATTTAAAACACCTGGGTAATGAAAATTTTCATAATAATTTGAAAAACGCAAGAAAACGAAGAATCTTAAAATTGGAAGGGAATTTTTTTTTAATCGAAACGCAATTTGTAAAAGGAGTCGCCCCACCCTCATGCCCCTAAAGCCTAGGGGGTTCAGTATTAGTCGGTATATTACTGTATTTATGGTATCCACGATGACTAAAAGCTCAAAATCATAGAGACATCTATACAACTTATTCTCTCAACGCTATACTTCCCAAATATTTCCCTCTTCACCCCATATCGAGAACTTTAGTTTCTTACCTTGCCGTTGTGGCGCTGTATACCATGTTTAGTTTCACCTATTTTAGTTCACAACCTTTACGTTGCGGCGCTGAATACCACGTTTAGTTTCACCTACCGAGTACATATGTTCATCTTTGAAACGTCATTCTGGACACCGATTCCTTCCGACCCATTCTCTTACTACGTGGTAAACTAAATAAGTAAACAAAACAATATGCTTCGAAACTCTTTAATATTTCTATTCTTTCTACATTATCTTTCTTTACATTGCACACTTATAAATCCAGCTCAAGACGTTCTGCTTCCCGCTTCTGACTGAATTTTCCTGCTTTAGCCGAATTTTCACCTCGCTGTCTTCTTCTGCCTTGCTCGAAGTGGGCTCCTCCATGTTACTGATGACTCGTTTTCTAAGGAGAGAAAAAAAGAACATACGGGATGAGATAATGTAATAATACGTATTCTGTCTATGAAGGTGACTTTACACCTTTAGGCAAAATGCTTCTTCTTTACGTTTACAATCATTTCATGCCAACGGAAAGGTGGATGGATTCGGCTTCTCTCCGTACGAACATCATCGACTCGTCTCGACATCTCTCATCTTGTCCAACGAAGAGTGCGTGCGTGAAAGACGCGTTCTGAAAAAGAAAAATAAAATCATAACATATACCATTAAGTTGGAAGGTGATATAAAAAGATAACTGAATAAAACAGCATATATAGACATACATTTTAAAATGGAAAACTTAAGGCAAAAGGCTTTTTTATATTTTTTATGACGTTCACAAACATACAAATCCGGAGATTAAAAATTACCTCCTCAGCCGGAATTTGAACCCGGAACCGGCGTTAGAAGATTAGAAATAGAAGGCGTTGCATGCTAACCACTCCACCACCCAGGCCTAATATATGATTGGTCGTTAATACGATTAAATAAACCTGCATCACACTTATACCACAAGATTATTTCCTCAACTCGATTTCTTTGCTGAACAATCGAGATATACGATTTCCTCCCATTCACGCTTTTATACTATGCGCAAATGTACATCATTCTGGGGCGTATGACGCGGGAATACGCAACTATAAAAAAAGGTTGTTATAGAAAGTCATAAAGACGTGTGCGTCAATCAGTGCATAATTATTATGTTATATTATAATAAACAAAGAAACTCTTTCCTTATTTAATTTATTAATTTAAATGACTTTCACAGTCGGTGCACAATTTTTTTGAGATTGATCATGCGAAATTTCTAATTCTGCACTCAAAATAAACTCATTTGTATTGTTTGCCAGCTTTTTCCGATTCTAGCCAAGTGATAATAAATACCGGCAACTCATTGATGAGCCAGCGTTGATTCATTCGATCTTTGAATTCATAAATGAATAATTATCCTGACTCTAACAAGTTCTTCTCAAATTTTAAGGATTTGGAACAAAAGAATCATAATGGATGAATGAATGCGCTTTGAGTCGATTCAATAAATCCGCGATCGTCCATTTGGCACAGCTGAAAAGATGAATCCGACCGAGACGAACGAATCAAACGGGAAAATCAACGGGTCTGGGTCACCGAAGGATAAAGAAGAGAATTTTTATCCGTCGAAATCAATGAATAAGGTATAAAATCTTACGACTCACGGAGTTTTAAAAAGGATTTATATTGGGAATAATGCGATTCTTCCCATCAATAAGTCCCCTTCACTGTATTTAGAAATCCTCTTTCGTTCCAAGATATGACAATAGAGAGAAAAAATGAGCTGAGGAAAGGGTTGGGAATTGAAAAAGATGCGAAAGTTTTAGTCAAAATATTTTGCTCATTTTTACGTCGCTGAAGAAAGAAATGTATAAAAAGACTAAAAAATATACAAAAATATCTTTTTTTTCGTATCTCTGCACTCTTCCCAGTATTTATTTATTTACGCCGATTTTGGGGGGTGATTTTCATAATCAGATCCACAATTCATGGAAAAGGAAAACCGTCACTGATATAGATCAAACTTGATAGAAATAGTATTCAATTTACCTTCTCCAATTTCTGTATCCTATAATCATGAAAGATCTTAATTTCTATCCTATTTATATTGGATTGAGTGTACTTTAACTTAACTTTACATCATATCGGAGAAATAAAAGCAGCCCGAAAGATTCAAAAGATGGAATTGAAATTAAAAGTAAACGGAAGTGAAGAAGAGATACGGATAAATATCAAACGAAGAGTTCAGACGGAAAATATGTTCGAAATAGCGATGAAATAAGTCTGTGGAAAATGTTCGGGTGAAAGGCGTTGTTAAAGCCGAATTCGAAGGAAAGTCCGGTCGAATACCCACGACTGCGCGAAGGTTGTATTCAGAAGTGGAGACAAATGGTAAAGCAACAGTTGAATGCCCAACTATTTGAATTTCTGTTCCAAGAAATACCCTAAAATTCCATTCTTATGCAGCCTTAGGAGAGTAGACATGTTCCATCGACATTTCTTTTATGTAATCAGTTAGTTGGCAATTTCTGCGCTATCAGTTATCAAACAGGCGAATTACGAAAAGGGGAAAATTGACTTCTAGATCAATTTAAATGACGTCTGGTACCAAAACATGAGATTTCAGGAATTAAACCAGAAAGCGGCAGTCCTTTCCGAAGGAAGGATGGATTCCGCCTGAGGGAGTAACTAAAGGGAGAAATTTAATTTGCTAAACATAACACGGATTCGGAATGAACTGTTGAGGGGTCGTTGGGAAAGTAAAATGAAAAATGAAGGGATAAATGTTGGAGAAAACGAGAGAGATATTCGAAAAATTTCATCGGATGACAAGTTGGGGACTTAGGGAGAAAAATAAAAGGCGACTTAATACCCAGAATTTCGGAGAGAATGTCGAGGAGACTTAATCAAAAGAAACGGAAATCTATTTAAAGAAAAAGGAATGTGGATACTTTGCGAGGGAAATGCTCCGGAAATTAACGTCGCCACCTGGCAATATGTCAAAACGCTGAATGAAGTAAATTTTACCTCTAAGGATGAGCAATATTGAAGTATTAAAATATGGTTTGTATTAATTTATTATACATTACTATACTTGGTCCAAGTTTCATTTTTAAAATTAAACTTGCAATTTTTATTAGTGGCATTGCACTTAGTTATGATATGCTGAACTTATGCTATTTTCATCAGCTTATCTTTATCCAATACGTACTTTTCTGAGATATATTTAATGTTTAGCTTTTGTCTTTGAAGGGAATGGTTTGAACAGTTGTATCCATTAAATAAGTGAGATGGTATAAGAAGCTAAAGCAAGGAAAGGGAGGGTTATGCTACTAAGTAAGTGAAGGTTCGTCTGGAAACTTGATACTCCTAAATTTAATTTACCGGTGTACATGGCGGCTTGCTGCGTATGTATGTGAAGATATGCGTAAATTAACATTTCATAATCACTGCGCAAAGCACTGTATTCTGCGTCTCTTACAAGGGGTAACATCAAGGTTGAAGTCCATGTAAAGGAAAGAAATGAAATACGAAGAAACAACAGAAAAGCGTACTTGTCTAATTAATGCCTCTTACGAGCGTTTACAATGGAAGGTACTTGAGGTGAAACGACTATTAAATCCTTCTGCGGTTGTCTCGGAACAAAATGAGCTGCGGAGGGTGTAAGAGAGAAACGTTTCTCCATCATTCGAAAACAAAGACGAAGAGGGAAATGAAGGAGATTAAATTGTGTAGAGACAGGAAATTGAGTGGTTTTGAGATGGACTGGAGGAGAAATGCTGCTATGGGAAAATAAATGGGTACTCAACTAAACAATGATTCGATTGAATTTGAAGGAATTTTAGCGAAAAATTTTGCGGAATACAGAGAGGAGGGATTTTATCTTATACTCTGTACTCTATTTCCAATTACTTCATGGCATTGCGATGTTTGTAGCATTCTCGCAAAAATGGTAATGTACCAAAATTATATTGAGTGAGCTTCATTAATTTAATTACATGATTATTGAAGTATAAAATAGGTTTTGGATACATTTTTGAAGATGAAGACCGAGATCTATAACATACTATGGTTCTGGTAATGCAAATGCCCTTCAATGTTTTACATCCATTAAGAATTTTGATTCATTTCTAAAATGATAGTTTTAGACTAAAATTATACACATTTAAACCTAATAAGTTAAGTCTTGTGAGTAATTTACTAAGTGAAAACAGAACCGATTAATGTACACGTATTTGTTAATGAAAATTTTTCTGATGAGATTTAGTACCTATTAAACTTCTTTCAAAGAAAATCTGTATTTAATGGAAATCGTAAATTAAGTCCTTAATAAATTATCTCCAATTTCTTGTCACAACATTTCTGATCGTATTTGTCTTTTGCAATCTATTAACATTTAATTATTAAAGTATGTATAAAATCCATAAAAGAAAACAGTTGACACGATTATGAATAACGTAAAGAATGGTCAATAACAAATAATGTAACATGACTTTAATAATCTGACGTATTTCCATTCATGATTCGGTCTTTCCAAAGACGTTTAGAAGAGGGATTAGTTAATACCCTTCCGCTGAATGAAATGACCATCAACAGAGACCTTCGTGACGTATAAGAGATACTAATGAACTCGCGATGTTCTATTTACCAGCTGAGGTGGGAGATGGAAGAACCGTAGTTGAGCTCTTCATTTCACGCAATCCACAACTAGTTTCCACGATTATGAATGGAGCTTCTAACATTGATATGTCTATTAGTAAATTATTAACAAATGAATCTCGTATATGATGCGTTATTTACTCTACGCCAACGGTGTTTATAATAATACATGAGTTTTTTTCTATTCACAGATTTGCATGCAGTTTAACAATCTTTAGACAACTATATACAATTAATTTTTAATTCAACAATGTATAGAGAGAAAATACGCAGTTTCACTCATGCGAACTGCTAATTTAGGAACATAAGAAAAGTGTATTTTCTATGCATATATCGTTTATCGATTTGAAAAATAAGACCTAAGGTAAGCGCTGCTCGATTTGTCTAGAAATGCACATATGGAAGCGATTTGTGATGAATAAGAATAGAATAGAGGAAAAAGGAGAATAAATCGAAAGAATTTAACGTTAGGCAGTCTGTATCGATTTCTTCAAGTTATTCTAAGGAATGAAGAAAGGGGGATTTTCCAATGAGTGAAAACCCGAAACGAGGTATAGAAAAAATAACATGATCAGTAATAGATTAAAACAAATGTCACATTATAATAGGCATTCGGTCTTATCTTAAAAAAACAGGAAACTAAATTACGAAAGAATCGATCGAAGAGAATTATAATTAAGAAATAAGGAAAACGTTGCATACCGATCATGCCGAACGATATAACACATTTCTCAAAGGTCTTGTTTTTCTTAAGTGAGAATAATGAGAAAGAACTAAAGTACGGATCTCATTTTAATTAAATAGACTCCCATTAGTTTTTTACTGATGTTATTATTGAGAAACTAATAATATATTTTGGCGCTAATGCTACTGAATTGAGAAGTTATTCATTGATAAACTTGATTCGGGACTGACCATTCATCTAATTTTGTGAATGGAGTTGACCTCTTCCTTAATTCATTTCCGATTGCAGTTGATTGGCGTCCCTCAAAATACACTTCTCCCGGTTAATCACTCATGGTGAGAGCTTTCTGACGTCTCCACGTGGCCTCAATTCTATTGTTAGAGATCCTTATCAAAGGAACATCAAAACTCACTCCCCTTTCTAAGGAAATTGCGATTTAAAGTTTGATCGCTCGAGTCTATGAACGGATATGCAGAACATGAGACAAATGGTCTTCTGATGTTAATAATTTCCTAGAAAGGAATATTTCTGATTTACCTAATTAATCAATATTATAAGTAATATAGACGAATTTTAGAAAAAAGACTAAATTTTTGTAAATGTTTACAAAATGTAGAATAGCTGATGATTATGATATATTGATATATAAATTACTTTTATTCAATACTCGTAATAAATTTTGCAAAATTTTTAAGTTATTGATTCAATTTCAATTGGATTAGAAAATTTCCGTAAACCTGTTTTGATTATGGTGAGCCATACAATTTAAAAGTTCTAGCTATGAAAAACTCATTTTAAAGATTCCTAAGGTGACACTTTTGTGGGAATTGACGTTAAATTTTGAGTGGAGAGATACATATTTTACAACAAAACGAATTCAGATACTACTCAAGAATTTTCGTTTCATCTTTGGAAGTACAATTTCAATGCGTAGTTTCTCTTTTTGAGATGTAGACCTCGAACTCCTTTGTTCACAGCCTCGAGTTATGAGGAATAAATTAGTTAACTCAAAAAGACAGCCATTCCATTCCAAAGAACTCCCAGGGAAGTAACTCTACTGTATTGTAATTTTACCTTTTCATATTCTTGAGTGCATCTGTAATTCCCTTTACCTATTTCTTATTACTCTCTTTGAGAATACTTTCCAAGAACTCTCCGTCCTGTTTTATCTCATCATTTCATCTTTACCGATGATAATTCAATTTAACTCTGCTTTGGTTTGCTTTTGAAATACGAAAGTTAAATGGATTCAAGGTAAACATTTTCGTTTAATATAAGCTAAATTACAGAGAAAATTGTGTGTTAATTTCAGAATTCGAGCTTAATAATATAATATTCAATGTTAAATTAATATAAACATTTTGCTTTATTTGATAATTAACTCATAGAAACGTGGAAGTTATCTGCATGTTATGCTACGTATTTTACAAACACTGCACGTACGCTTATAATGTCAGGCAAAGCGTACGTTGGTTTCGCAGATGTTTACTCGATGTGGAATATACGCATCTCTATGTCATGTTGGAGGCGTGGTTGGGAGAATAACTCCAAGAAGGGTAGAGTGGAGTAAAAGGGATATAAAATTGAACAAGTGTACGTATATGTCCGGAGGGCGTACTCCTTGGTGGTTGGAGGAGTGTGGTTTCTGAGTAGGCAGTTCAGAAAACGTCTACCGGACTCACTGTGCAGTGGGGTCACAAAGAAGTTCAGATTTCCCATGGATACGCACCAGAAAACAAGTCTGCGGTATCTCCAATCCGAAGTACCCAAAAACTTCCTCCGTTCGCTACTTTTCCATTTATTCCGATGTCTAAACTCGATTGAAAGTGCACATTTGTCACTTTAACTCCATTACTCTTATGCGGTCGTAAATGCTAACGCGTCAAGACGAATTTTTTTCGGTCTTTGACAATTAGTTTGAAATATGCGTTCATGAACTTTTAAGAGAAAGGAAAATAAATGTTGCTAAAAATACGTTTCACTGAATATATTTAACTACATAAAAGTTAATGATGGTTAAAAAATAACAAACATTTACATATTACAGCGTGAGTTATAGTAGATTAGTAATAGCTTCTAATGGATTTTATTTCATTATTAAATCATGCTCATAATATTTTTAACATAAAATTTAGCAACCCGAAAAGTTATGAAAAAGTTATAATGCCATATAGTTGATGTAAAGGTGAAACCTCGTTCAGTTGAAAGATTTTACTGAAATTAAACTGACGAAACAGTGGTTTAAGCCTTTATCAATGGTAAACTATAACACATTATATGAATATTTTGAAAGGAAGAAGCTTAAGAAAATTGTTAAAAATCTTCTCTTTCAAATATTTTAGTCTCTATCTAAGCATGATAAATTATGAAAATATTAATAATTATTTTTTCAGCCCACTTATAACGAAACCTCTTCCTCATTGAATTCCTTTGGGACGTTTTCAAATTCCATATTTTTGGGGGATGTGCGTTTCAATGACCCGTAGCTTCCTCAAAAGAAGGAATTATCAGCTCATCTACTTCCAGCATTCCTCTCGCTCGTATGATACGGCCTTTCAAAAAAGACAAAAGAGATATTCTTTAGGATCATATTGCTTTTAAAATAGCAAGGACCATAAGAGGAATCTTTGCACACCATTTCTTTTTCGAAACAATGAAGTCGGCCATTGACCCTCGACTACCAACCAAAGTGAGATGGAAATTAAATGAAAACTCTATTTCTCATTTTTAACCGAAATTCCATCGAATTGTACGTATTCCAAAATATTTCAAATCTCAAAGCCCTTATTTCAATACGGTATTCATAAATTTTATATTTTGCTTGTAATTTTACCTTATGGCTTAATACTTATCCAAATACGGCTCAAAGGATCACTCAATATCACCCCTTCTTTCAAGAGAGCTCATGGGCGTTGTCTTATAGAAATTGAGACCTATTCAAGTTTAAAAAAAAGATAATTAAAGTAAGAAATTCTGCTCAGTTGAGGTATTTTTGGAAGACAATATTTTTCGAGTTCTAAATACACATATGGTTCTTTAAATAGACTGAGCGATTGTTATGTATTTTTGTGACCGTTTTAATGTAGAGAAGTTATAAATTTTCAATCAAATTAAGCATACAATTTTCTGTAAATATGAATTTCAGCATAAGATACATTTATTTAAGGTAACGTATAAATCCATTCATTTTATTTATCACCTGTAACCTTTCATAGGTAAAAATGCCTGAAGAAAAATGATCTGGGAATCTCTGCATACGCATGAGTTCTGATAAGAAAGTGGCAAGAATAAGATGGATTAATGGAGAGTTCATCTCAAAGTGAATGGAGATAATGAAAGAGGAGATTGATGAGGAAATTGAGATTTGGGAAGAAGTGGTCCGAAATTGGTGTAATAGAAGATGAGTTGGGGGAGAAAAACGAAAGTGGAATTCGATGAAGTTGAATATTTTGAGGAGAAGAATGTGAGGGAAAAGAAGGGTTTATGGCCATGTTGAGGGAAGGGCGAATGGAAAAGACATGGTGTGAAGTTTTTATTCGGCTGGAATCGTTTATTGATTGAGACGATGGGACGAGTGAAGGGAGATAGGCTTTTAAGAGAGGATGGATCGATCCGAATATTTATAATCGTTATACAGACAATTACAATTTATGCCAAGGAATCGATCGAAGTTTTGGTAAGAATAAACACTTATTCAATACTAATCCTTAAAAAGTAAAATTATATCCAGTAAGTAATGTACTTTCTATAGCTCTATAAAAGTAAGATAAGCTTAGAATATTCACCACCACTTCTACTAATTGTAAATATCTTAATATGTTAACTTAAAATGAGATATTCTGAAACACGAATGATAATAATATGAGATCGGTCTTACTTTTTGAATTACACAATTTACATTTAATAACTTGTCCTTTCCGGATGAAGATTTTAAAAAACCTTCATTTATTCTCATCTGCAATATTAAAGATAATTCCCAATCGGAATTTTCTAATAGTTGCTTGTCACAAGTACAAAGGGACTTTCCCACTAAATATTTTTCAGAGAGTTATTGAATTCATTAATTAGTATTTATGTACTTTCGAGTTTATAAATGTAAAAATTATTCTTAATTGAGTGCTTTGCCAATAACGTTACCTGTTGTACAGAATAATAAGAAATATAATTTACAGAAAATTGAACCTTTTGAAAAAAATTTTTTGAACAAAACTTCCACCCGTACCTAATCGGAAGGTAACTGTTAAATTAAAATTCATCCATTGTTTCCGCGCTTTTAAATACTATAAGATTTTTAGGTTAAAAAGAGTATCAAAACGAATACGGAATTCAGAATTCATTTCACAATTCAAAGAGCATTCAGAATGGGTTTTCTAATATAATAACAACTCTAATTAATAAATTAAAATAATAGAATTTTTAAATCAAAATTCTTAGTTAAATATTCGGCTCAATGATCAAAAAGATAATGGTATTTCATCATTTTCAAAAAAAATTAGTGTAAAGAACTCTAAAAGAAGATGAACATAAAATTATTATTCAGACTATACGAACCTCATGTCAAAAATTTATGCGTAACAACGGAGTATAAATACGAAAAGATTGATAAATTTATTACCTGCTGTATTTAATAGTAGGAGGACGTCATATAATTTCCGTAGAACATATCCCTTCATCTCAAAGTGATAGTGAAGCATGTGAATAATTACCGCTGCTACATCCTTCGCTTCCCAGTAAATGCTTTTACAAAAGTACGAGCGTTACTCACTTCCTTTTGGTATAAGCATGTTACTTGGATCGCTTATTCGAAGTACTCTTCCATGATTACATACTACCGATCCTTACCCATATCCTCTACTGCGAACATACGCATGCTTTCAAAATTTGTGCACATCCTTTAATTCATTTCGTTCCTTTTAGCGTACTGAACTGACTGAACATACAGCGTAGCGATTGGAAGCGTAAAGTTTATGTTTTTCTGTCATAATATTCTCATTATAAATAGAAAAGTCGATTAATTTATTTCAATGTTCCATTAGATATCTTTTGAATAACTTCAGAGTTAGCTTAGGCTTTTACAGGTTGAATCCGGTTCTTCTAAAAAATTGACATGAATTGTGCAATATAAATCCATTTCGTTGATTCAAGTACTAATCTTGATAAATTAAGCTTATTTTATTTAGAATTAATTTATGAAAAAAAATCTCTTACTATACTGCGTCTTAAGGAATGGAAGTTATATGCTTTTTTCGGCTGTTCGTGAACTATACATCACTATAGACTCCTTCCTTTAAGTGGCATTCAAGGCTAATTGAAATTAAAATTCATTCACTCAAAGCTTATAAAACGACTTTCTACTTTAATTTTTATTAATGATACATAGCGGAAATGAAAATTTTCTTTATCACATGCCATCCTCTCATTATTATTCATTTCACATCAACTCAATTCATTAACTTCCTTCATCCACTTCCACAAAGCTTCGATGATTTAATTGAACGATGACTAATTTCATTCATATCAATTTCGCAATTAAAATAAATGTAATAATCATATTATACATCCTTTGCGTTAAATTGATTTATTTAATCGTAATTCTGTAACTGTTTGGGAGATTGACCCGTAGAGATAGATTAAGACTGGGGATTAAATCACGAAAATTAATGTAAAGAGATGAAAAATAATTGAAGTGTGAGAAACGGAAAAGACATCTATTGTAACTAAGTATAAATATTCAATTGGGAACCAACGATCGTAGTATGTTTAGAATAAAAATTTAAATCCTAAATTATTATTATTATAAGATATATACTAGAGTAACTTGTGCATGTGCTGGAAAGAAAGCACGGAGAGAAATTTTATAGCATGAGGAGGGATTCTTATTCAGAATGTTTTAAGCATTAATTCCACATGAATATGCACCTTATGTATCATAATCTAGCATGGAATATTATGTTCTACATAATTGCATCGTTTAAATATGTTATAATCAAAATATTTCGTAATTAAAGCATTCCATGTAATTTGCGTTACCACCAAACGAATTGTCCAACATTAATACTTATTCAAACAATAGTAAAATATATTCCTTATAATGGAACATGAAGTTATACGTTGCATCGAATAGAATGTATAAAGAGAAGTGGGAGTGTAACCGTACGTTAGAAGGAATGGCCACGATAGCATTGGATGGTTGAGGAAAAGGGAATAAGAAAAATTGTGGTCATCCGAATAAATATCCCGTGTTTGGAACGAAAAAACGGGAGAACGCCTGGAAAGAGATATATCTGAGGAATATTTTAAGGAGACGTAGAAGCAGAGAAATGCGGAAGGAATGTGAAAATGTTGCTGTGGTATATGGTAACTTTGATACAGTCGTGTTTTATGTCTCCATACTCTATCATGCCTTCCAGGAATTTGCTAAAATTAACTTAAGGTACTATCTTCCTTGTTCAATCCGTGGAATAACAAGCAGCCACCGTTTCATGTGTGCACGGTTTCTTAGAATTTTTCTCTATATAAGATTTTTCTTCGCTTCAGTCATTGATGAGGTACTTTGCAATCAAAGGCTAGAGTGAAATTTATATAGGGCATATGGAAGGTAAAAGAAACTTTTTTGTTGAGAATTCAAATAAAGCATGCACTAGGTTATATTTAAGAATAAATTAAATTTCTATTCTATTTTGTAAAATATTTCTATACATTTCCATGTTCCTAGTATCGAATACAGAGATTTATTAAGATAAATCAATCAATTGAAAATACATAAGCACCACATCGAAGTTTGACATTCCATTAAAAAGTTACATTTTTCCATTATTGACAAGAGATTTTAATATTATAGAATAGTTATTTTGCCACGATTAACGATTCCACTAGGAATGAGCTATTTTTCAAACTTTCCCTTCAGAGCATTTTCTGAGTCAAACCCACGCTATTTCTTCCAAAACTTGAATTTCCGCATCAAAGTTAAGAATTTTCGCACACTTTTACAACTGTAATGGACTCTTAAAAGCTTTCGAATTCCGAAGGAATTTGAGCCAATTCTTAAAATGTAAAACGCCTCTTTTGGATATAGAATACCTTTTGGAACTCCTACGTCGTTCGAGATATTTCGGAATCGAAAAAGTTTTCTCGCGTTAGTGATTGCCGTAAAAGGCGGAGGGAAATTCGTAGGTGATGTGATGATAACCATTAACTTCAATTCCATAAGCCATCGATACCGAAAATCTATTGGAGAGGAATTCTGGGAAAGAGAATTCCAAAAAAGTGTGACATACGAACCCAGGAAAAGGGAATAATGTTCAAGAATCGAGCACGGTAAATAGAATATAGTAGTTACTAGGAAACTATTTACTTAGAATAAAATGGATAATATAGATTAGAATTGTGTACAAAGTAATTATAAATGTATAATTCGTGCAATCAATTTTCAAAAATGAATTCGTAGAATCAAGAGTAATGATTTTGTTGGACCAATCAGTTCTACAAAATATATACAACCATTTATCATTGAGATTTAGGGTTTAATAAGAATGTGTAGTTTCTAGAAGTGATTTATTTCCTATATGTAAGGTATAATAATGAGGAAGGTAAATAAAAGAAAGAAAAACTGGGAAGAATAGAGATGAAAATATTGAACCAAACTAAGACAAATGAAAATGAAGTTCATAAAACCGTGAACTTTTCTAAAGAACATAAGCTACGTTACTTACATGTTTACTTACTTACATGTTTATAAATACCTATCCTAAAAACTGACGACTTATGGTTACTAGAATGGAATAGAACGTTCTCCTTCAATAATATTGTTCGCGTATTTGATTCCGTTATTATAAAAATTGTATTTTTGAATACAATACCTCACTCACTGAACACAATGAACAGAAAGGAGACTCAAAGAAAGATGTGGAGTTTGTGAGGGAATTTCTAAAGAGGAAGGAGACAATGTCCTGAATATGAGAGAGATGAAGGGAAAAATACTGTTTGTGGATCAATAGGATGATTGGTGTTAAAAGAAACAGGGAAAGATAGGTGAAGACTTATATTTGTTCTATTGATGCATGAAATGAAGCGCAGTAAGCCGCAATTTTAAAACTGCAGATAAAAGCGGAGGAGATTTCAAACAAGAAGACAAATTAGATTTCGACCGAACAATGAGGAAATACGGAGGCAAAGCAGCCATTGGCTGTGCAGAAGGAAAATGTGGCAAAATTTGGTACAGAGGGATGATTGACCTGGAAAATTAGTCTACTAAAAGGGAAAATTAAATTCCCTTCTAGTTCGAGGTTGGCTTCCGATGGAGGAAATGTATTCAACCGCAAACCGAAGACTGATTTCTGATTAAATATTCCTCTTCATTATGTTTTACCGAATTGAAATGAAGTAGATCGTAAAAGGAAAAGAGAAGTAATTGTGAGAAAGCATATCATCGACGATGAACTACGTTAATGACGACAGACTGATTAATGGTTAAACAGCCTATTTAGGAAATAAGTGATTATTTAGAGTTAATTATATATTTCAATTAAAATTAATGAGCCATAACTCAATAAACATCACAAAATCGGGAAAGATATGGTGAAAATGCAGTAAATGAAAAAATGGAATATCAATTTTTCCACAGGATATATTGCAACGAATATTGTTTTTATAATAATAATGTGAATATTATTCATAATAATTAAAACTTAATTTACATTATGAGCTAAAAATAATTTTTTAGATGTATCTTTATTTAAAGGTTTTTAATTCGATACTTTAAAATAAATTTCACCTTATTAAACGAATGAATTTAATCATTAATCATTACTTTACCTTTAAAGTATATTTGTTAAAAATATGAGGTATATGAAAATCTAAATTTTAATCAAGAGATTAAATTTGACATAAGAATGTTGGGATTTTCAAGGCCATGGAGGGCGAATGGGTTGGAAAAGTCGATGGAATTCGCGGAAGGTGCATGACACTCGTTGGTTCCTCATTCTCGCATTTTCGTCACGGGCGTTCGTTTTTGGCGAAAGAGGATGGTCAACATGAGCAGATGGATCAGTTGGAAGGGTTTAAGAGACGGCAACTGGGAGTTTATCCAGCGATACCTATGATATCAACCATTCTTTTTGTGCGAAGGAAGTTTCTACGACTCTTTCATCCCCACCCAACACGTTTCTTGTTCTAACTTTATTCCCAAAGTTGTCGAACGTAACTCTTTCATCTGTTTGCTTTCATCCTTGTTGTTTATCCTTTCGTTCTTAATCCTCTCAGTACGATTTCCAGAGATAAGATACTAAGCGAACAACCTTTAAGGAAGTTAATAAAAGAAAATCAAATTGATTAGACAATATGCTAACCAGTTCACCCCATGTTTTAATATACTTCATCACAACTTTTACGCTAGTTCCGTAAAGAAAAATACTTGAATAATGTTTCTACTGTACCACTACAAGAATGGTTTTGTTTTTACGTTATTTTATTTAAAACCTCGGCTGAAACAAGATAAATACTCAAGATAAATATCAACAAATTAAAATATCATACTAAACTGAAGTATTTCTTTCTACCAGACTTTCCATCTTTCATTCAAACATCGACTCTCTAAATTTCATTTCAATGATTCTCCCAATCCATATTGTATTTATACATACGCACATACTTTTTACATCGATCCATAGCGATTCTCATGTTGCACCTTATGTGTGTCTCGGGGGGATGCCGCGGATCCATCCGTTGGTAACGTAGGTAAGCTGTCCAAAAAAGAAATTAGGGCAACGATACATTTGCGGACGTAGAACCTCTTCCCTAAACTTCATTATCCACCTGTGATAAAGAGATGGCTATTTTTAGATCGTATCTATTGCAGGATGCTTTGGCATCTAAGGACGACAACATATACTTCCGAAGTCACGGAGGAGCGCGAAGTAGTTTCCATGAGGTGCACTCTTTTGGAAGAGGATAGTTAATGAATCCTGAGAAAGGGAGGAAAAAAATTGAACAGCGGAGGAAACTTAGTTCCCACTGACGCCAGTAGATTCGGACATCCTCTCTAACGTCCGAACTTCCGACGCAAGTTTGGCGCAAAGTTCAGTTAAGTGCGTGGATCTCTTTATTGTTTGTCGCTGCAGAGAATTAGGCGAGTCTTAGGAAACTCTATTAAGCGACTCGATTGTTCCCATTGGCGTTCTGCTGCACTTCCACGTCTGCGAGTTGTGCTTAAGTGGGACGCCAACGGATGGGTCCATTAAGTGCTGGTGCTCTAGCTCTGGTGATTCTACGGCGGGACATAGGATTTGGTACCGGAAGAGAATGAATCTTAACATATATACTAATTTAAAAGGGCTAATAGAATAACAATACCTTTGTTCTAATCCTTTGTAACTTGCAAAACTTCTTTAATAGACTTTATACTTCTTTCTTGCTGCAACAAAAATCGTCTTCTTGGATAGCTGGAGTAGAATTTTATCTCCAAAAGATTTCGAATATCTGGTAATCAAATTTTAGTATTTCTACCAACTGTAGTGTATTATAAAGCAAACTTCAGTTTGTTTCATTTACTTGCGTCAAATCTTGATGTTACATCCAAAAACTCACTCCTACTGACCCAATTAAACATGACTTGATTTTGAATTTTTTTATGATAAAAAGGCTCTAACTCGTGTGGTCTGAGAACTTTTAATATCTTTCTGCTTTTAACCTACATTCAGTTACATCTTTAGTTGCTTCACTTATAATCGTCTTCCAGAAGAAAATATAATGATGTAATTAGTTAGTTCCCGTCCACCAAGGATTTCTCTACCAAAGATCCAATTAACTTCCATGTCCGCGGTGTATACATGGCACTTCTATGGACCCAAAGTTTAGCTCTAACTTCACTCCGCACTCAAAACTTCTTCCACAAGCGTTTCGCCGCTGTCTCGAATATTAGCTTTGAATAACATACACTTTTTTCTGTTCCCTTAGAAATAAAAACTTAGATTTTATAAAAGGCTAAATATGCTGTTTTTAATTATTACAAAATTCGGTAAACGAATTCTGAATAGCTGAAATAAGTTTTTCTCTTGTATCTTCTCATTTCTTATCCTTTTTT
Organism: Pantala flavescens; assembly: GCA_020796165.1. Taxonomy (NCBI): domain Eukaryota; kingdom Metazoa; phylum Arthropoda; class Insecta; order Odonata; family Libellulidae; genus Pantala; species Pantala flavescens. The sequence goes on from CM036881.1 coordinate 49,961,640, forward strand.
CTGAATTAGAAGTTATATTAACAACTCATATTTGTCGTATTCCTAAAAATTCATAAGATTATGATGAATTTTTTTATGAAACCACTCAAAGAAAATGAGGTAATACATATCTCATCGTCATCAAAGTATCAACGTCATTATTCATGCAGCATATTTCAAGAAAAAAATCTTGAAATAAATTCAATTATATATTATTATATTATCCTTGGCATAGATATCTTATAATAATAATATTATTCAAAATATTCTATAGTTTTAGTTGACGTTCACTCCAAGAAGAAGAGTCAGGCTACTTTGTTATATTCATTTATATACCATAACTAAAAAATAGCAATTCAGAGTAAATCAAGGCGAATAATGGATATTTTTCCCTCGTTCCTGCAAGCACTCGGCGTAACTGTATACGAAAAATTTGGCAAAGGATCGTGATGTATCTGCCGGAATGACTAACATAAAAGTATTAAAATGCATGCGCATACACGTGAACAATCCTCTTTTCAAAGAATTTTATATTCCAAGCAGTTTCCGTGAGGAGATGCATAGCCTGTCTTAGCAATCCACGGCGACATTTTACCTGTAAACCATTCGAATCCAAAAATGAAAGAAATACACTGAAGACGCTCAATCGGTTGAAATTCGCGAACAGGCACTCGACTGTGGATGAAGAGGCACTAAACTGAAAGGCATATCGTCCTATTTAATGACATCCAGAAACGTAAGGGGGTTTCTCCAGCGAAAAAGCGGTTCCCGTCCGAATGTTTTAGTCATCCTTATCTACCTTTCCTGGAAACAAAAGAAGAATTGCTAGCGCACAGCTCCGCACGTGACCCGTAAGCAACACCGAGGCTCACGCCAACCTCTCATGACAGCCGCACCTTGCAGGATCTCGTTTGTTTTCCCCTTTTACCATAGAGACCATCCTGAGCCAAGGAGGAGTTCATTTAGGAATTTGCGAGGCGTCCTTTCTTCGGCGTCTTGGGGAGAAAAGAGGGCGAGGTTCGACCTAACCCATGACCGTGGACTTCCGACAGATGGCAGTTAAATTCGCGGTTTTATGTAAGAGCCCGAACGAGGGAGAATGCTAACGGAGTTTCCCCTACGCTCTGCTTTCGCTGTTTTGGCCATTGCGGCGGAGTACACCGCCCGGTCTTTGCCCCTTTCGACCCCAACCACACGGAGACTTCAACGGACGGCTCATTTTTCAGAATTTGCGTCGCAGGAACCAGAGAAGGGTCGGTGGTGGGGTGTTTGTCTTTCCTCAATCGTATAAGGGCCTAAGAATGCACTTGCGTCAAATGGTGGGATGAAGGCCTCGCTCTAAGTGAAGTCCACCTGCTGTCACTCGTTGCATGTCTTGGGTTTTATAGTATTCGTAGTTCGTTCTGTAGAAAATTGCACGATTTGTGTACATAAATTTAAGAGATACTATTTTCTGTTTCGTTTTTACGATGTCTTGGCAACATCGCAACGTTCTTAGGGAGCATAAAAAAGAATTAAATTTCGAGGAAAGGCTTCCAACAAGTTTTGTTTGACTGTTTTAAATGGAAAAGATATTTTGGAATTGAATACCTAATTTTGGTTGCTTCATCTATAAAAATCTGTGAAATATTGTAAATATATTTATAGTTTAAAGGAATGTTTATCTAAGAATTTGGATTAAAAATGGTACAGATGTTTATAAATACCGGAGTAAATCACGCATTTAAGTAAAGTCGATAGCAGAAGTATACAAAGAAAAAATTAATGTAGTAAGTATTATTTTAGTTGCAATATTTGAATAATTATTCAATATCAATCGCTAAAAGTTTCAATAAAACCAAATATTTTTTTTAATAAACCTAGCTTTTCGCCTCCAATACTATCTTCATTCCGTATCACTCAAGATTAATTAAGATTTTGTACCATCATTAATACCAGTTCAAAGAATGACATCGTAATTTTAACTTCATACGTTACGTAACATAGTATGGAAGGGTTTGCCCATTATTTTGTAAATTACGAAGAACACCATGTCCATTTATTACTGAAATTAAAAGCTAAAATTTACTCTTCTATGAAATGATCATATCTGGATTGTGTTCAATAGTGGTTCTATAGGATTCATAGGAAAATAACAGAATACATTTGATTTTTTAAGTCAAAGTTCCATTAAAAATTTAAGAAGCATTTAATATTTTAAAATGAAACGTCCTTGTTCCTGATTATTACATTTCATTTACCGATTTATTTGATAAATATTACGGCAACTCTTATTACGGAAATGTATGATGTGAATAATTATAATTTTATTTTATGCATAATGAAACTGCAATAATGCCAAAAATTATTAAAATTTTATATTGATCGTAATTTTCTCGATGAATTTTAAACAGCACTACCATTAAATGGCAATAGACCACGTTAATTGCCAACGTGACCCAAAATATCATCAAAGGCCAGGAAATGATCGTCGTTACTTTGTCATACTATACAACATAAATGAAACCGCCAAAATTGACTAAATTAAACTCAGCAGTGGCAGATAATTTCTGTAAAGCTCCGATAGTATTTTGTGTTATGTCTGACCCATTTTGATAAAGGTAATTTAAATATTGGAAATATATAAATTCCCAAATAATGTTTATGGAAACGAAAAAATGAAATGCGTAAGTGGTTTTTTCCTTTTAAGTGAGACTAGTTATAAATGTTCTATTTGCGGAGGAATGTTGTTAAATCCGTGTACTTTACATAAAACGATATAATTTAGCTCCCTTTGGTTGGATAAATGAGAACGACAATAGTGTCTCTGTAAAACGCCTATATTAAACGTTGTCGGGGTGATAATTAAAATTCCGCCGTTGAATTAAAGCGATGTTGTATACACACGGATGAGGCGCAGTCTAATTTCCGCGAAACACGCGTGTAATGGAGGTGGTATTTGAATAATAACTCCGTTGATGATCCACGCCTGTGGTAGGCGTGTGCGGAAAAGGTCACATCGCCTCGTGAAAAAAGATGCTGGCGTTACCTGACCTAACGCAAATTTTCATGTCACCTCCGAGGGTCATGGACCTTGCATTGTCAAGGACAAGCACTCGGAGAGCGATTGACAGAAGACATTTTAACGATAGTAAGCTAATCACAAGATAAAGTTCATCGTGAGGATATTTGGATACGTAAAGGTTTGGAATTAGTCATTTGGTGGGAGGACGTCTTTTCGAATGTCAACTCGGCGGTTGAATTTCTTTAAAATGGGATAATATGCAGATATTGAAATCATGAGAAAAGCTCATTAAAATTATACAGCAACAATTACTAACCCAGGATGCAGGAAGTTTACTGGCAGCCAAATGTCAAGTTACCAGAATAATTATCTCTGCGAATTACCTTTCTGAAGAAAAGATATATAGGCTACGTAATTAATTTTATAAATAACGATTACCTTTTTCGTTACATAAGTTATATAGGACGACAGCTACTTACTTAAAGAAAAATAACGTTTGAGCACATTCGAACAGGAAAGATGATAGTTTTACAGGATTGGCAAATGCTTAAGCGAACTAATACAATTTTTTTATGTGCAAACATCAATTTTACTTATTGAATAAGAGAAAATTAGCAGAGATTCTGAAAATGAACACAGATAAAAAGATAAAAACATTATTTTATGAAGGAGAGAATTTCATATCATGAACTATCCTTAGTTATGTTTGAATTAAACACGAGAGTAGAAGAACTTAGAATTTTGGCGGCAAATTACGATGCTTCATTAGCAAGATAATAACCGATAGGAGAAAATATACAAAAAATCCTTCAGGCAGCCTATGATGACGCCATCATTCACAATTCATGAGATATAAATCTGAGAAATGCGTGACTATCTTTTGGAAACCGATTAATTCATGCGAAAATTCTCGAACCTTTTAAGAGCTTATAATTTTCGATGAAGGCGTAACCGAATTTTTTCCGGGTTATTTCAGTATAATTGCTGGTTTAGATGGCTCATTAACGCCCCTTAGGTGTTTCCTTGAGTTCACCAAATTTCACGTTCTAAAAGACATAATCGTAAATATTTTACGACTTTTTTACGTGTTTTTGGAGAAAATTCCTGTCTGATTTTGCATAGATTTGGAAGGAAACGGAACTATCTTCAAAGTGTCCGTGGATCCGTTGTGGTTGTCAACAGAAATGTTTCTCATTTTAATATTTATGTGACATTTTACGCTTGGGTGACAAAAGACATTTTATCGCATGGACATCAAAAATACGTAACGTGAGGCGAATGATTGATTTTGTGAGGATTTTACGAATGCTATTGATGAAGGGACTTATAAGACGCTATCAAAAATCAATATTTTTCTCCTAATATTCCGATCAAATATAGTTGTGGTTAGCAATGTGATGTGAAAAACTAAGAAGTTCCTTTTTCGAATTTCAAGCAATATATATTTTAGTGCTATTCACCGTCAACTATTTATAGACCTTTACTCTTACCGTCAAGTAATATTAAAAATAAATACTATTGTTAGTGTGATGATTATTATTATAGTGATTAGTAGACTATTATTATAGTGATTAGTATTTCAATGAATATCTTATTTTCTCAATATATTAGTCTTGTTCCTACCCCTTCTCGTTGAAGTGGTTTGAAATCTTATCTGAATCTGTTTTTATAGTAACGGTTTGAGATCGTTTCCTTCTTGATTTTTATTCAAAGTTTAGTGTTCCATAAAACGTAGTTTTAATGAGAGCGATGTCTTCATCCAAGAGCTATGTTTCCTCTGCGGAGTTCTATTTTATAGCTGTTTATTTCCTTACAGCTACATCGGTATCATCTTCCATTTATTGCCAACTGGCTCTACGCATCTTATGATTCAGAGTGTATTTTTTAACTAAGAATGGAGAACGAAGTTTAAGATTTCAAGAATAAAGTTTCTGTATCTTTGATGCTACATAAAATTTAATAGAGGTTATTCTTAGATTAATATTACTACCAATACCAATAATATTATTTGTGCTTTGACAAAATGTATATTTATCAATCTGTCGGTACGATTGTTACATTATGATGCATTTGAATTACTTGTACCTATGTACATAAATTTGTCTAAATTTTTCACTCAATAACTTTAATTACTTTAAAAGGGATTTATAGTACAATTTTAACCCTAAAATAACTCTGCATACTTATCCAGGTGCCAAAATAAAACATTCAACTGATAAAGAATAAAAGTAAAATGATACAAGTATTGTAAGTTGTCATTATTTCTTCCTTGCTATCAATCTTAAAGCGGTTAATTTATTAATTATAATAATAAACTATTTAAATCAAAATATTAATGTAAAGGAACGGATATCCTAATGCTTAAATTAAATACGATCTGATCAATGAATTCTGGTATTCATTTGTTCTGAATTAGGTTTCAATAAACAAAAATAAGATTTTTCATTTAATCCACCATATGTGATATGAAAACCTATTTAAATTTTAATCCCAATAAATTTAAATTTGTCGTAATTTTATTAAGTTTATTTAAAATGCTTTGTAATAAAGAGAATACGTACAGAGGCGTGATGGAGCCCACATATTGTGTAAACGAACAATGTACGCATCACGCATTCATAACGGGGGCCATAAATATAAAAAGAATTCCCGTTCGTCTACTCACAAAGGGATGCAAGAAAATTTATGCCACAAAAATCCCAATTAATCTGCACAAATTTTATATAATAAATATTTTGTATTTTAGAATAATCAAGAGCAATAATACGTATCTCAGGAATAAAAGAGGGTCATCATGCAAATTTAGTTTTATACTTTTCTCGCAAGATTAATTCTGAATAATCAAATATGTTTCATCCGAGTAAAAGGAAAGAGAAAAATAGCGTTCGCTCCGAAAGGAAAATTCATATTTTTATGTTAAATTTAGCGAAATCTATGCGACTAAAAATATTTGGCTATTTATAACGTAGAATATAACTTTCGTAATGATTCAACCCTACCGTATAGAATCTGGAACATAATTTGTTTTTATATTATTAAAATGTGAAATTCATTTCGATTGGATTAACTATAGGGAGTATAGAGGTATGTTCCATTTGAATGCAGTACATGAAAGAGTTCAATGTGAGAAGGCGTGACTTCGTGGAATGCCATAGTAATAAAAACAACTTTGTAAATTTCCACAGAAAATTGTATTTCGCGAAATTGCGGTCGCGAAATACAATTTTCTGTTGAAATTTACAAAGTTGTTTTTATTACATGAAAGAGGTTTGAATGCCCATTTTTAAATTCGGTAAATCATTGAAATCTTTGATTGACTTACTGATAAACTTATAATTATAAATCATTTTTATTGAAAATAAATTCGATTGAATCAAAGTAAAAATAGGATATAAATTCCATAAATTTAAATCATACTCATCAACTTCTTTTTGAAGATCCATTTACTTAACTTTAAGTTGAGAAGTTACTACGTTATTGACAACAAAACTGAATTTGAATTAACAAAACTTTGCCTGCCTCCTTCCGTGGTAAACGTAACTTGAATAGCAATTTCATTTATTATATCAGAATATATATAATATAATAATGTTCTGATATATAATATAAGAACAGTTATTTCGTTAGGATGTTATCTGGGTTAGGTTCATACTAAATATACAGCTACCAGCCATTTTCCGATTGAAAGGTATGCTTTTCGCACCTAATAACCAGCATACCCTTCTGGTACGTTCAAGTAGTGCACTACACCCTTCCTCATCGTATTATCACACGGAAATAAATATAGTTTACATAAATTCGCATGTGCATTGAGTCATAAGAGTTTATGTATGATTCGCTATGCATTTATCCCTTCATACTTCATCCAGGATCTCTATACGGGGAGGTTTAGATTAAGACATTGCGTCATCGAATTCTTTTCTTTTTGTTTGCCAACGATTGTTGGGACTCTACGGGCGGCCTACGAACGCCGCTCGGGATTCATTAACATGTAACTGATATTCATTAGTGCTTTCCCGACGCCTCCCTAAGTTTTATGTCCCCTCTTTCATATCTAATTGAAGCCCTGTCACAAAGCGCGCGTTGAGGTACTAATTTTGCACTTCGTTCTGCTGGAATTATACGCGCGGTACAACTATTTCTCATAGCGAATGGATTCAAAGTGCGAATAGATGCGCTTAGGTTAAATGTAATAGAAAATAAATCAATGTTAAAAGTGTGGAAGTTGATGCGCTTCATTCTGTTATTTAAATTAGATGAATATGAATTGTCATTTATTTCACGTCATCAGATGCCAGATTATCCGAGAATTCAGTTATTTATATCCAGTAAAAGAGGTTTTCGGCCCAAGAACAATTTAAACACACATGTAAGTAGTGTTTAAATCAACCTAACAACTGCATATTGTTACATCATTAATTTGATTTAAGTAATTAAGTAATTATTTACGTCAAACCAATAACCCTTTTATTTCAAAATATACTAGATTAATTTTTTTTTAAATCTACACATTTTACGATTGAGTGCTTAAATAAGCCACTTCATGATGATCGGCTAATTGGTTTGTAAAAACGATTTTCGATTAATCGATTTCCTATTGAAGATATAATCATCAGCGCAAAATACCGTTTCAAAGAGGTAATTATCACGTGTAAGCGGATTCCCTTTATCCAGTTTCAAAATGTCGTACGTTAAATATAAGAGACGACCTTCGATAGGAAATGAGATTCCGCTCCGAATTCATCATTTCAATTTTTAATCTTTCTCTTAATCTCTCCCGCGAAACTGTCTCTTCCAAATTTCCTCATTTCGTAATTCCAGGAAATTTGACAAAACCAGTTGTCAAGCGTTATGCATCATTAATTCCGCAAACGAATTCCACTTTTCTCTCGTCTCCACAACTTAAATCGAGTCCTTTAAAGAAGAGGTATTGATGCGATGGAACACGTGAATAAAATTACTGCAAAATTATTCTGAAAACATAGATTCATTGTGTTTATCATATAAGGAATTCTTAACAGGTGCTACATTAATCTATCATATTATGACTCTGTGATTTGAACGGTTTTAAAAGATTTAACAAATAATTTCAAGTTTTTAACATATTTTAGTCCTTTAAATTCCTTTATGAAATCCTTCAAATAAAGGATCACATTTTAAATCATGTATCTCGTCATACACCGTAGTTACGGGCACCCTTTTTGCATCCAGTAACTAAGAGCGCAGTGCGAAAATATTTGCCAACGGTGGCGTTTTCTAGGTCATGGGCTGTCGCTGTGTTTTCAAGGCACTTGGCCACAGATGCGCAGCGATCGAATATTCCAATCTTACGGCAAAGTTTCTATCTGCTTAATATCTTACTCTCATCCGAATTGAAGCCAAAAATTAGTCTGGAAACTGTCGCGTGAGTAGAAGTTATACTCCTCCGCCAGTCACGTCTTCTATCACATCATTTTTAGAGGGAAGTAGAGCTTCCCTAATTTGGCAAGCTTTGGTAAAGCGGTTTTAACTCGAGTGAATTTATTTATGTAACTTTCATTATCAGGTACTATTGAACAGATAATTGCACTTACAAACTCTTTTGATTTTTGAAGATAGGACATGTTTGAAATGTCGCTGAAAAATCATAGCCTCACTTATACATTTTAATTACTTAAAAATATAGAATTGATGGTAAGAAAATGGCTTCATTTGATTTCAAATTTTAGGAGGGGAAGTAGAAGAGAATAAGGAAAATTATTTAATATTAAAACGTTTTATGATATACCCCTTTAGTATAGGCCACCCACATGTCCATAGCTCTTAGCCTAAGTGCCTGAATAGCAAACGCATTGACTTCGACTATCAGTAATTTTATACCTAAGTGTCGAATCGAAAATATGAGGCTGAGAAAATTAAATACCTATACACTAATATCAAGTTCCGTTAAAATGTAACTACAGGTATAACAAACCGATCCATCTGTTGACAATAAATCATTCACACCTAATCTACTTAACGGCAGAGGGGAGTATGGGACGCATCGAACCCAGCATATAGTGACCGAATCTAGGATGCGTACATCGCACGTTAGAGAGTCACTTGTTCGGAAGAATGGATTCTCTGACAAATCCCCTTTGTTAAGTAAATAGCTCGGCGGGGATCTGCAGCCACGGATGGGCTCCCCGTCGACACGGAGAAGGATGAGTAAATCGCAGCGGTTAAATGTATGCAGACGAGGTAAAGGATCTTCGCAACGAATTTTCACTCCGAACGAACGAATCGTCCCTCATTGTTTACGTCAAGATTTATCGCGTTATGGTGTACGACATCGCAGATTCGATAGCCTTCTTTATCTCAATGATTGATATGAGCTTCAAAAGCATACTTTCCGAGTAAAGTTCAACCCTCGTGCATTCATCTTATTTGTTAAATGAAGGTAAGGTCACGGGCCTTAGAGCATGCGGTTTTCCTTACGTAGCTCTCTTCTTTACTTTATCCGTTACCAGTAAATACGAGTATCTTATTGCGCCATTATTCTGTGATCTTACGATATCTATCGTATAGGAATGCGTAGCAAAGTCCTATCAAGGGAAGAGGTTCCTCTGAGAGTCGCAATATAATGTTGGATTTAGTATTCGCGTAGAAACAGTACGAAGAAGGCTTGGCTAATGCAATCCTCAGTATTAACTTGTGTATTAGGTGTAAGAAGTGTTAAATTTCATGGAGACGATTTAATTGTATTCAATGTATTTAACATTCAATCATTAGGGTATGAACTCATATAAATCTAAATAATTTACAATATTATAATCACAATAACTATCAAACAATAAGGTAATTCTGCTCATAATATACCAACGCGGTGGGTTCGAAGCCATTAGCATTACTCTATTGTCGATTTGAATTTCAATTAATCAAGGGAGGGTAAGTTGTAAAGGGGTAGAAATATGAGATAAAGTAATAAAAAAGCTAATTATTAATTCATCTTCGTAAGGTAAGTTGAAATTTTAGAAGCAGCCAACCTCAAAATCGAGTATGAAAATTATTTTTTATATAAAACACGTAACTACCACTTTAAATATTATTTCATCACTCTGTGTTTTTTTTTGCCGAAACTGGAATGTATAATTAATCTATGAGATGCACAACGAAAGAACGATATGCAATAAGCCTGTTGCATGTATAAAATCAGCAATATAAAATCCATCGAGTGCAAAATTATAATTATCAGAGCTCCTACCATTTCATAAGACAAAACGAGAAGAGTTCGAGAGAAACAAAACTTCATAAATATCATTATAAATATGAATTTTTTACTCGAAAAACATTCCAAAAAAACATTTAAACAATTAAAAGGAAAACAAATTGAATTAAAATTTCCTAATTCTTTGCAAAAATGGTTAGTTCGATTTTCAATCAAAATTCCTAAATTATATCTTTCGAATTAATTCAAGAAACATGACTTGCAACTTTGAACAGTTTTCTAAATAAGGCAACCAAAAACCATCACAAGAGTTAAAAAAGAGGTAAAGCGTGGCTGCATGCGGTGATGTCAGACTTTCCCACGCAAAATTCGTATCGTGCGTGTGAGATGGAACTTTTTACGAACTTCATTTTCATGTGAAATACTCCCACTGCTTTCGCTTGATGTTCGTTTTTTTATAGCTGACACCATAGGAGGAAACGCTTTCTTTCGAATTCGACTAACGGTACAAGTATAAAAATATGCAAAGTTTTACATAATATCCTATTTTCTAGCTATATCTATTCATTCTTTGTCTAGGCTCTCCTTTGAATTTCAATATCAAGAAATAGGATGAGATTACTTTCTGCATAACTTATAGCATGCTCAAAAGACTGCCTTCGGTGACTCAAAAATCTACCTATTCAATAAATCTGCCTCAAGGACTTAGAGTTTTCGTATTTGATATGCAATATTTCTCTCCCTAGACTTCATTCGCATTTTGCTTTTAAGATACAAACCCGCCTAAGGTTTCAATTTTATAATGTTCAGAATTCTTTTTCTTTCATTGAGTCTTATAATTTGTCTTTAATTCTGAGCTTATAAACACATATCTTATTCAATTTCTAAAAGGTTTCGTAGGAATGGTTATGAAAAAGCAAATTCTCACTGCAACTAAGGCGTGAAAAGGATTTCGCTTTATAACACGTTAAACCAATGTTTATAATAAACTTCATTCTGTTATAGGATTTTTAAGGTAAAATTTTTACTGTAAATGGAGTCTTAGTAAATGATATTCATTTTAATCGATTCGCATTCATTTGGTTAAAAACAGTATCAACCATTTCGAGCGTTATATTTAGCGCTCTTTAGTCTAGAAAATCATGTATTTTCTCGAACAAAAGGATTAAAAGGATTATTTAATTAATTTAATTCAATTTTAATTTAGATCTGAGATAAAATTAATTTTCCTCTTTCGTTCTTTTAATTTTCTTACAACCGGAGGCAAGAGCAGTGAAAAGAAGCAGCTGACCAAATTCTTACTTTTTTAAGAGATGTTTTTTTATGTTATCTAATATTTATATTATAATAAATCCTATTCAAAAGGCTGTAATTATATCATCTTCGTAAAATTAACTCTGTAAATTTCACGGAATGCAAGGTTTATCTCTTTTTATAAATTAATGAGGTAAATGAATGAATCCCTTAATCAGGTCCTAATTAATTTTCTCAACCCTTAATGACGCACAGTAATATTTGTGAATATATATGTACATTACATTATATAATATTTTATAAATATTATATAATGTATATATTTTTTTGATTTGACGATCGTGAAAACTGTAACGGAAAATTCAGGAAATGAAGAATTGCGGGTTGCATAAGATATAGGATACAGAGGAAAGGATTTTAAAGAATTCTTATCCGAAATGCGGTCTAAGCGCAATACGTTCAAGTGAAACATTAGGACAATTCGATGACATACGAAGGAGACATGTTTGTTTTGATTAAATGGAAGGTTCAAGAGTTGTATAAGCGTTTCAGCCAATTTTATCAAGGGAGCCTTCTCTTTAATAATAAATTAATATAATGTTTTAGTTATTACGTAAACACTACCGATATGTAACTATGCGTACTTTCATATTTTCTTTTTTTTATTCTTTAAAAAACTCGATCATCCGGTTCTTAATGAATTATCGCTAGTAATACGTTGAAGCCCCACGTAATTAATATTCCCGAACAGCATCCCACATTTACTTTCTCAGTCCCGTTATAACCCTCAACCATAACTGCCCACGCTCTTTCTCTTCTCTTACTCCTCAAAGTGCAATCCTATGTCTTCCTCTTTCTCATCCTGTTTTATAATTGCATTCGAACGATTTGCGATCTGAGTTCTATTTTCCCATCGACGCATTTCCGCAATTCGTGCAACAATCTATTCTTTTTCTTTTTTCATTATAATTATATTCATCCTTATAAGTATAGAGGAAGTTCATTTCATCATATTTCAAGGAAATTTTAACTAAAGATATGATCAATAATAAGGTCAAAATATTTTCTAAATTACTCAGCTTTAAAATAAGAGTAGAAATGATCCGTTTTGCTTATAAATTCCAGACAGTTTGATCGGTGTGGATGTGTGGATGGGAGTCTGGTCAATTAAATGACAACCGCCTTCAAAAATAAACCTCATAGAAGTCAAATTACTGAACTATTAGTTATTATATGTACACTTATAAAAGGTTATTCAACTAGACATTCATTATGTAAGTGATAAATTAAACTCAATTTTCAACTTTAAATAATCTATATTAACCCGCAAGGGATTTGTAGATTTGAGATGTTAAATGGGAATTACACAATTTTTATGGAATTAATTTTAAGATGTTTGAATTTGTAGACTTTGAAATAACATTTTAAAGCGAATATCATAGAAAAACGGAGGATTAAAGAGCTATTTTAAACTTAATTGCAATTAAAAAATTCAAGCTCAATAGTCGAATAATTAATTATTTTTTAATAGATTTCTCTTGAGTGTGAAATACTCGTTAAAAAGTGAATGAATCTTAGTATCGTTGGCGTTGGAGTCTTTCTTTTGTAGGTGGCGTTGTTTATGTTAATACGATGAAGCATTATCCTGCTTTGCTTCCTTTAAATCATTTCCATCCACTTATTCCACACCGAGATTTATCTTTAGGCTGGGCTTTAATACACCGACATATTTAACTCGTGGAATGGCAAACAATTACTTCTGAAATTTATATCTCAGATGTCCCAAAATAAATCATTTGTTTTTAATTGCACAATTAATTTTAAATTCACTGAAAAGCTTTAAAAGATTTATTTTAGCAGCTTAGTTTTCTGAAGAATTTTAAAAATTGAAAAATAAAAAATATCGCCTCGAAGAAAGGTCGAGAATTTTAATCTTTTCTTGAAAGCACACAAAGAATAAAATTTTTGTTTTCTTTTCAAAAATAAGAAAAAATTAATAATGCTTGGAACGAAAATTTTTATTCTGCTCTTTCTTTTTTATACTCTACTAGTATTTCATCTCGTAAGGAAGTGAGATCATAGCTCCAATGACCCTCATTGATTTTCTGGTCTCATTACTCGTTCAAGATAAATTGAAATTCCTTGCTTTCTCTGAAGTTTACGATGCTAAGTAATGAGTAAATCGACTCATTTCAGCATTGCATTCAGTCGAAAAGGGGAGTTGTGCGGTTCATTTAAACGGAGAAAAGAATCATCTGATGTATCACTTAATAAAAGTGCAAGATCCTGCCGTTCCAATGGAGTTGTTTAATTAACGCTCTTGGGAAACAATAACTTCAATCTCTCGAGGAGCTATAAATTTAGTCTTCGGTGGATACGTTATAGCAGATATCATTACTATGATGATTGGGTTTATCGTTTTTCCTTCGGATTACAAATTCAATGATTTAAATTTGCTACTAAACAAACAGATTGTCTCAGAAATTATTGTAATTCGTTTCTCAGAAACCACTAATATATATTAACAAGTTTAAAAAATTTTCATTATTTAAAGAATTTTTTACAAGCATACGCTTAAAGATTAATATATTCAAATAGGATAAAATCCAATGTTCTTAAGTATATTTTTCCAATTTAGATTAAATCGTTAAAATATCATGATTAACACAGATAAAAATTACATGAGTAAATCATTATCATCATGAAAATAATATTGTGTTATTACAATGAAAGTATATAATATACTATAGTACTATGATATTCGATTATATCGCTAATGATAATGTTAAGTAATGTTCTGGCCAAAAAATAAAACATTTAAATGCACATGTAAAAATAATAATAATCAACAATATATGGAGGGAATCAAACTATTTACAGAAATTTTATATCTGAAATTCATCACTCCATCATTTTTTAACTACGCAATGATATTTTATTTGTTCTTCGCAAACAATAAGAAAGCATGAATACATTAAATTCATAATATTATAGGTTCAAATATTATCAGTTCATTTTAAATTAATACAATTATTCTGCATCATTCTTATCTTCTTTTAATAGGGTCTATCGGTTTCGGCTGTAAATACAAATCCGGTGTGATACTGTATCATCACCAACCACAAACCAATCCGATGTTTTTCTTGCATTTTGCGATGGCATTTTACATTATAAAATACCACACTTATCTCATGCATTTTTAATCAAAGTGCTCTCTTTGTTTGGGGCTTCGTTTTAACAACCTCGTCTCGAACCTCAAAAATCCCGGCAATTTCGAAGGGTATTGAATATTTCCAGGAATTCACAGTTCCGTTACGAAAAGGAAGAGATGAAACGCTTCGCTACGCGCCTTGTCACGTGACCTAAAACGCAGCTGACGTCATATCGAAAATATCATCGCGAAATCCAGGCACACCGTGGAATTGCGAGGTCTTTCGCCTCTGAGAAATTTTGGACAGCCTCGCCCTGCGCTGAATCTATATAGGGATACTCTACGCGCCTAGATATTTAATGGCGATATGCCATTTCCTGAATCTAGCTATGCCTCCGCATACTTCCGATTCTAGTCAGAGATTCATACTAGAGGAAATGCGAAGGTGAATTATAGCTTAAACCTTGAGCTAGGATGGATTTTCCGTAGAAGAAACGATGGGAGAATATGAAAAAGGAATATTTTTTGGAGATTGTACTAGAAGTTTTAGAGAAAACGTAATATTATAGAAGAGATACATTGGAACTATAACTGAACGATGCATAATCGAGTAATTTTAAAATTTTACATGGTTTATATGATCGATGATGATTATCATACACTACTTAAATCCCTCGTTTACTTCCTCAAACGCACACTTGAATTTACTGAAGAAGAATTGGTAAATATACCTTTTAAATTTTTATAGTGTTAAAAGAAAATATGGATCATTCTGAGTTTGCTATTTAGCAATTTTAGAATTTTTGGAAAAGAATGAAAGAACCTCTAATACAATTTTCGTCTTTGTGTAAACGTAAGAACTCGATGGAGATTGAAATTTCCAATTTAGATGCGGTAAACGTTCAAGGCTACAGCGTAACTCGAGTTTTTTGGACGTGCAATTAGGGATTCAAGGTGGATGATTCGATTTTTTACACCTCCTTTTTGCAACCTTATTTCATTTACCGTGGTATTGAGATAACGAGTAGTTGAAGCTTTCTATTAGCAATTTTCTGATTACCCTTTCAAATGCAAAGGTGAACTTCTCGTTTGTTGACGGAAAACTAAGTTGCTTTTGTGCAAAACTTACGACTAAAAAATTTTCATTCCATTACACCGAATAAATATCCTTTAGGATGTCATCTGCATTGCTCCACATGAATAGATGCATCTTAAGATGTACATTAATTCTCATCCTACGCAGCTTAAGCTGTCAATCAACTTTATGAGAAAATTCCCATGCATTGATACCCCGCTTGCAGTCAAACCGTCAGCGTGTATCAGAACTTCTGACAAGCGCTTCCGCTTATTACAGAGTAGGAGGGAAGGTTTTTGTCGAGCGCTTCTTACGATTTAAGGTACAGAATTTGCTTATGAATACTCTATTCAGTCGATTTCATACCTCCGTGCGTCGCTTTGACTGTTGCCTGATTTGAATAAAGAAAAGACTTTCTTTTGGGGTTCTTTTCTTTCAAAAGCTATAAATAATATTATAAATCATCAATCTGGTAACACTAATTTGTGAATAGAAATTATTCTAAAGAAAAAGTAAATAATTACATATTTTAGATTCCAGAATCCAAATCCTACACGAATAATAGGGGATATGTGTTCCAGTTATGTGTTTGTTTAGCAGATCTATTTAACCTTTATGATTAAGTTCACCAAAATTCCAAGACTCGAAGATTAACAATTGATGTATTGGTATTTCCAATTTTCCATAAACTCAGAATTCATTCTCGATACCGACTACTTTGCCTGAAGATGGAATGATAAACCTGTATGGAAATATTTGACCACGGAGGACATTTTTGACGAAATTAAATCACCCTTATTCAGGGAAATACCATCATAACATGCCCTAATATTTCTACCGAAACATACCTTGAAGGCACCGAAATTCTTCGTGTAATTCCAGCAGATATTGCTAATGCGATCTTCGACCATTCTATTGCTATTTCGAGACCTTCGGAGGGCAAGGAGTTGATACCACCAAAGGACTTTAGAAGTACTAACAGCCCATTGAATGTCAAAACAGCGTCTCTTGCACGTGTTCCGAATTGGAACCCCATTTCGTCTCCTTAAGACGTCTGCGTGGATCTATTGACGGCATAAGCTTCCTCAGTTGCCATGCGATGCTTGTTGATAGCAACCAGTGTGAAAAGCCCTCTGGTGCGTGGGGGGGGAAACGGTTTTGCCGATACATTAGATAGGTCATCTCTCTCTGCCGTTGTTGGCTTTTACTGAGAATATTAGCGCATCGTTGAAATATTGTGGGTCAGGTCGAGACTTGTGTGGGAGGACGTTAAATGGCGGTTCATAATTGCTTCCTCTGCATCTCAGGATGTGCGAAAGAGAGGTGGTTCTAAAAGGATTAATAACCCACCGAGTTCACCAGAGTTAATTGGTAAAATTGCATTTGAGGTTAAAGGTAACTCACCTATTTTGCATTCGCGTACAAAGTTGGCTCGATAATGCATCCATTGAGGCGGAAAATGAGGTCAAAAACAGAGTTTTCCTCACCTCATTGTGGATTTATGCACGTATGAACATGTACATATTTATATATTTACTGCCTCCTATAATAACGTAAACAAATTATAAAGCTGTGTAATCTAGGCTGTATTAATGGCTTAGCGAGGAAGTAGTTAATTTTCTTATTTGCATTCAATTGATAACTATTGATCTGTAAAGTTACAAAGTTAATTTATGTTGAAATAAATTCGGGTTCTAAACTTTCATTCAATATCAATTTTAAGCGATATATCTTAAAGGTCTAAAGGGAATAACACAAAAACAGTTATAATAAAGTTACTAGAATATTTTTGCGATTAGAAAAGATAATAAAATATCTTCCACTATAGAGTAATATAAAGATAAGTATTTTTTTAGCCCAAACATAATTATCTGATTAGATATTTACCGTTTGTATATTAAAAGTCTATAATTATTCTACGAACATGGTTCATAATGTTACAGAAATCCCTATTATTAGTGCTTGATGGTTAAATGAGTTTAGATTAACAATGCACCGTATGAAGTACTTCTTTCAAAGGATTCCTGCTTCATATGAGGATAGGGAAAATTAATATATTGGCGTTAGAAGAGGTGGAACTCAAAAGATAAGAGTTTTTTTACCTCATGCCCTTCAAGGAAACTCCTTCCTTTATTAAAACGGAAGACCCAAATTTCTCTTAAAGGGGAACGTCTCGGATCCCAAAATCCACAGCGAACGATAAATCTCTTTGTCTTTCCGAAAGAGAATTTGAACAATGTGTAAAATTTAAAAATCTATAATTCCCAAACCATTTATTAGCACTAAGATTTGAAACATTTTCTACAATTAAATAACATAGACATATTTCTTTACGTCTTTAAACTCATTCGTTTGAAAAACATATTTTGTTGTACATGATTTTTCCAAGTAAGTGTTCAGTCTACAATTAAAATTAATAATAAACATTTTCAAGACGATTTTAATTAAATAATCAAATATTTTGCAGACATAGGTTATAGGTATGCAATTCAAGAAGGTTAGAATTAAATTAATATGCATTTATAATGTTATTTTAATTTATGAAATAGATATTCCCTAATTCCATTTCCAGGAAATACATCTAGATGTAAATGTACTTTTAAACATACTTTTTATCAATTTTATTCACTAATGTGATATTTTTAACGTTAAGTAGTCACATAAGTACAAAAAAGTATGAATTTGAATACTCATATTGTGTCCAAGGGTGGGTAATGATAAATAGTTATTGAGCACAGCAGTTGAAAATATTACGGTTGCAATTTCAAAAGAGTATCAGTCAAACATTAATAAAAAGAAAATATTTTAGGGTTTTATTACCTTTCATCTTATATTATTTCTTGAGTGAGATTATTTTACACCTCAGTCTTTTATATGCCTTTTCAGTATAATAAAATAAACCATTACATATTTAAAGAATACTAACCGAAGTTATGATCTTTTTTCATCCGAAAATTAACTATAAAATGGCACAGTTTCAAGAACAACCGGTTTGAATCCAATTCTAATCCCAATTGAATTTTATGGATTTTCTTATTACTGAACTGGTTCAGTTGGTGGTCACTCTAAAATTCCTTTGAACTTTAAAAGGCTATCGCCGCAATATTGCAGAGCAAGTTAATCACATAATACACTCCGATCACAAAAGAAGTTCAACGAAGTAACAGTATTTAAATAATAGCCAAAAATATACTTTTAAAATACTTTTTGCACGGAATAGTAATTCATTTAACCGACTTAGAAAAATATTAAAACATCAGCGTAATGATCCCATTATTCAAGGGAATTCTTTTGGAAAATATACGATACTAAGTTTAATCTATCCTTGAAAGATGGTGCAAAGGAAAGACTATTTGGTTCAGATTTTTGGTCCCAATAATTTTACCATTATAAAACTTTTTTAACGAGTTATCAACAATCGATACAAAATGTATGGAAACACGCATGGTTCATTTGTCAAGTGACGTTCGATGTGAATAATTGCGCACGTGAGCACCAGATGGTGCCTCACATTCTGAAGTGCACAATTAAACCAATGGCTCCGTAATAACCTTTCACCCCTTTGTCTCTACACTGATTATTTTCTCAAGGTCAACACGCGAAAAAGTCCACCCTCTCATGGTCAATTAACGCAAAGCCTTCGTTAACATTTTTGAAATTCGCGGAATTCTGCAGCATTTCGCACACTTGCGAATTCATGCTCATATTTATGTATCGCCGACTCAGACCAATTACTAACACTGTTTTGAATTAACTGCCAACAGTATTCTTCGCACGTCTCACTCTGTTTGTTGCCAATTTGGTGCGTGCTGGAAGAACCTCAGCCATGATTCACATCCCTCAAATTACAGTTTACCCATCGCGGTCATGAATCGAGATAGGTGAATGCTAATTTCTGTTTTCGCGATCACAGCGACCGAGGAGTAGAAACAATGGAAAATTAATGATGTTTTGAATTAATTTTCGTGATGGCGAACGAGTGGAATATTCTGGCACCCTTCTTCACCTAGTGCACGAATATACTGTTTTAATCATTATGCACCATCCTACTCTCGTTGTCTCCTATAGCGGTCCATAGAGATCTATCGATAAAAAGCAGACCGCTTTAAACGAATGTGCCGTGTGTTCATTTACTTCTATTCTTCGTTGATGTATGCGTGTTTTGGTTAGGGAATAAATTGTAATATGATTATGCAATATAACTCATCGTACAGAGATAAGAAAATATGAAAAGATAAATAGTTAGTTAAGATAAAAGGATATCTAATCCATCCACTTATGGAGTATATTCCACTAATACGGTACTAAGGGCAAAAAAGGATTATGTAGAGCGGATATAATTATACTAACTAGATTGAATATCGCAATTCTCGGGTTGATATATTAATTTTTTTGATCCCTGAAAATTTTGAAAGGTTTATTTTATGTAAAAAAGAATCAATTAGTCTTATTTTTAATATAAAATAAAAATTCCATTGGAAATGGTATGATTAGCAACAAAAATGAGTATAATTTGACAAATAATTTTTTTAAGTATTTAATTCGATTACATGGCTTTGCTAAAAGGAATACTGAGTTACGAAAGTAAAAATCTGAACAGTAATAATAATGAAACTTTTAGCCGATGATATTGATGTAAAAATGTATTGCACTCCTAAAAATGCATATTTTCATCGTATATATCTGAGACGGATTAGCCAAAGCGAAATTTGATACCGTCAGAAAAAGAGGTTTTCGCCTCACTGAACCGCATTATTCAGTAGAAATCTGCTTTGATCTTTCTTTCTGTGACGTGTTCCATCAAATTTTGATACAGATGTATTTGATGAAATGCCTCTTCTTTGTATCGTTATTTCTTTATCACGTTTTATGCGATTGGTCAGTGGTTTCGATGGCCACTGTATTATTACGCGTAATAATTAATTGTGCGGAATATCTGTAACCAAGAATCACTGTGTTTGCAACCAATAATCTGGTTTCCAGAAAATATAAATAAACGAAAATTCGAAATTGCGTGTCCCATTTCAAAATGATTGATTTCCGATACGTAATTTCTGAGTTTTTTGTGAATATATTTTATGTACGTATTCGCAGAATTCTATGTTTGCAAATAAAGTTTGTAGTAGCGAAGAATTCTTTTACGAAAGCTGTCCATGAAATTTACTGGATTACAGTATTATTTTTATATTTTCAAAAAATTAGACCTATTTCTTAGTAAAATATTCTTAGATATACGTATTCGACCAAATAAAGAGTCCAAATATGATTAGGCCTTCATAATAACAACATCTATCTCGCTGTTAAATCTGTCCATACTTTTGAGGTATCTCTTTGATATAACTATCTTCGGAAGGATGAGATCGCATCTTTCAATGTAATCTTCCGAAGGCTTCTCTATATAAAAATATCTTTTGTCTCCTTTCTTCTGAAATATGTCGATAAGGTTTGCCTTTCCTCAAGAGAAGGTGAAAAAGGAGCTGAAAATAGGCGATGGTATAGAATATCGATTGGATAGCCTTAGACGAAATCTAAAAGTTTACGGAAAGTACAGTGTCTCTTCCTGGAAACCATAATAGAAGGTTATAGGAGGAAGTACCGCTCAGGAAGTATCTAGGGCCCCATGAATTTCGTAAAATAGAAATAGTAATTGATCGCTCCTACGACATTTTATTCGTGAAATTTCGAGCGTAAATTTCCAGATATAAAATCACCCAATAGGAGAACATAACTACTGGTAAACAATGCATATTTTTACTCTATCTTCAGAAAACACGTGTAGGTATCTGGGATGGATAATATTTCAAGAGGAAGTATAACCTTAAACTCTTAAACCGTGATCTCTTCCACTCGCTATTCTTTATAAACTTTTTTCCTTTACCACCAATTTCCTCAAAAGGTAATAAAATACTAATATTTTCTTCATAGTTTCGGTTGCTAGGAGAATGTTTAATTCATAATAAAATAAGTTATGTTTAAGGAATTTCACCCACCGTATTAATCAGAAAACCTAGCATCTAATTATTGATCGAATTCGATTTAAATTGTATGAGGTTAATCAATAAAAATTAATCCTAAACGTTGGTACCTTAATTATTTAAAAAAATATATATTGATATTTATTTAACTAAAATCCTACAATCTACCATACAACGTAACCTTCCGTTCGTCAAAATATTTTATTGATTCGATGTGGTTAATTATTTTATTTTATATATATTTTATTGATGATTAATTATTTTGCGACCTTCCTCCTTTCTAAAATTTACAATAATATTTGATCATTCTTCTTATGTTTCGGTATACATAATTTTTTTATTTAAAATTTAATTTTTAAAATAAATACAAGTATCTATAAAGCTTTATTCACGTAATGCTCATTATAATCAATCTTCCTAGTTTTTCTAGAAATTGTATATTATTTCTTCGTTATTCTTTATTTTCTATATATGATCTGTCCTTTCCCGAAAACTCTCGTAGACTCTTTTCAATTTCCTGATATTTCGAGCTATTATTTTCACGTTTTCTTGTAAGAACCTAGCACCGCCTGGACCTATTCAGGGAAAATCGAGATCCTCCCTAATGTGTTACGAATTTCAATATTCGGACAGAGTTGACTCGATGCAATTTAAAGAATGACTTCCATGTTTCATATTGAAGAAGGACGATGACATGTGGGTGTTTACAAAGGGTAACACCCCCAAAATGCCCTCCATTGTCAGTCTGCAGACACGATTCACTTCAGCCGATGATACATGAGTGGAACGATCGGAAAGGCTGTCCTGAGAA
This sequence comes from Pantala flavescens, assembly GCA_020796165.1. Classification (NCBI taxonomy): domain Eukaryota; kingdom Metazoa; phylum Arthropoda; class Insecta; order Odonata; family Libellulidae; genus Pantala; species Pantala flavescens. The sequence goes on from CM036881.1 coordinate 49,984,075, forward strand.
CTTTTTGCGATGCGTTGACCGAAAGAAAGGAAAGGCTGTGGAAGCAAATGTCTCCTGAGATGTTTCCTTTTCACGTGAAAAGTTCAACTGTCTCTTCACATGATCACCTCTTTTTTGTTTTTCGGACTCTCGTACGACTTTTTTTCCCTCAGCCACCATTGAATTCGTCTTTTTGGGTTAGAAGCAGTGGCACGAAACTTGAGAGAGAGGTACGATCTGAAAATGAATCAATTCTACTGAAGACGATTTTATTGCTTTACCAGAAACTTTATTATAGTTTTTCCGCTGTTATTGCGTCTCTAACTTATGTTAGAATGAATTTATCGTTTTTAAAAAAATTCCTTTTCATTTAGAAGTGTTCTAACGAGAGACTATTTACAACCTATGAGAAGATGGGTTTCATCTCTTTATAACGGAGAGCTATACACAATAAGATGTCTGGAACAGTCACTTATAGCTACGCTTGTCTCGAGAAAATTGAACACTCACTCAAAATCAGCCGACAAATTAATCGTCATTAATTAAATGTTTCCAGACGTGAATACGTCTCAAACAATACTACTAAAATGTTTTTGATACGAGACAATTAAAGTCAGTCAGAAACATCAACTGAGGCTCACAACTTTCGCCTTATGAAAATCAAACGAGGAAAATCTCAGGAAAGATTAAACCTCTTTCCTTTTCGTAACCACAACAAATGACGTAACATGTCAAGATCGAGCATTCAACCGAATCAAAATTACAATAAGTTTCATCTTCGGATATTTCGGAATCTTGACGTCATGCTAAATGAGAAGCAACACAACAACCTGGAATACATTTAGTGGTTTGACGATGCCATTCTAACATGTAATAATCACATGTCTGCCCACACCAAAAAGATTTTGACAATCTAAATGTAATGATGATATATTTTGGATCCGTTCACAAAGGGGATTATGATTCAATTCGAGAAGGGAATGAAATGCGTGGGTTAAATATCGAGGGGAAGATACAAATAAAGACTAAAATACGTTTGGTTTATTTGGTAAAAATAAACAGATGAGAAAATATGTCAAATCATGCCAAAATTGGATAAGATGGCAAAAAGGAAGGGAAGATACCCACCTAGGGATTAGTTCATTTAATTATTAACCAATAGATCCAGTTATGGGAGTGATAGATGATCATCCTTCACGAAGTGGCATCTAATCTTAAGGTGATTATGATCATTAGATTAGCGTCCGATACCCCCTGACTGGAAATTCAATCCGGATATTACATTCACCTCTGATGTTACATTTATCTACTCTGACAGTCAATTCTCCGAAGGGGAGTGTTATGGAAACAGTTGGAGAATTTAAAGCTTCCGTTTCAGGTAGTCTCAGTTGTATATCGTAGAGCATGTTATTTGCACTACGATTCAAAATCAAGATAAAGTATCATAGAATTATATTAAAAATTCTAAAAGCATAAAAATGCGCAATCGTCCAACAATCCAAATGCGAAACTTTTAAGAAAACCTTTCCGAACTCTTCTGTTATAGTTCGAATCACCTCAGATTTTCTGGAATTGCATTCGTTATATTGCTTTAAATGTATTGCTATTTTATTAGTTTACTTTATCCAATTCCTTTCAACAATGTTTAACTATTTACCTCTTACATTCTTAGATGTTCCTATGGAGTGTTGTATTTTGTCGATTGTTGAAAGAATTCTTGTATTTCCTACTATAGGTCTTCTTCGATTTTCCGTCCCCTGCGTTTTGTCGTTTTTCCCTATCTTTTCCTGAGAACTCCTTTGTGCTTCTCTAATCCAAACCAACGATCTCTTGACTTCCTGTTTTCTACAGTTAGAGTTCCACTTTTTTCCAGAAAATCATTCCTCTTTACGTGATATATGTTGAAGATTGCTCGAAATGATACTCGGAAACATCTCCGTGATTTAAAGAATTATTTCCAAATGGAATTTGAATATCAGAATACAGATACTATCACTGCAATCATAAATATTTTTAAAATATTTGGTATTGAGTGGATATTCACTTTGGGTACTGCAATCATATATTTGCAAAGTATGCAATTTAAATCACGTTCATAATCTATTATTAGAATTCGTTTAACTTTCAATAAAATAAACATTTTCATGTTTCCTTATCGATTATTTAATAAAAGTTTGAAGTAAATATTGACTTTTAGAATAATGTACAATATAAAATAATATGCATGTCCACAACTACCGAATCATAAAAATAGGGCCATACTGCTTAGAGAAAACTTCACAAAATTTTTGGTTAGCACAATACAGAGTTTTCTCCTTAATAGACAACACTAATCAGTCTCTTGTACCCAATTTCCTGAACCTTGAAAATAAGCATTTACTCTTTATTTACTTATACGCCAATGCGTCCGAATAATTCTGAACAGATTAATTTCATTTGGTCATACAAAAGAAAGAATGCATTATCTAAATTATTGATTGTCCAATCTTAATTTGTACAAATTCGAGTTTATTCACTCCATATCGTTAACTACCTATTCCTAAAGAATTCCTTTTATGGATATTCTCCTAATTTTCCCAAAGAAATTCCTCCAAAGAATTGACCATTCAGACAAAGCTCAGATTGAACGAAATTAGGTTTGAGAATTAGTGAGCGGCGTGGGATTTATCACAGGAATTAAACTGCAGGATTCCAAGAAATTCGAAGATTTATGTCCTTTTTCCTTCATTCTTACAACCATCACGTTCATGACAATCGAGGATTTTGGAAATGAGGGTCGTTTTAGGAACTATCTTGGTGAATGGAGCAGCGGTAGAACATCTCGATTCTCCCATTATGTCTCCGCTATTCGTAGATTCTAAGGAGAATAGTTCATCTATAGTAGAGAATGGCTCATCCGTTCACTTGAAAGGGTACGGAAGGATAAATTTGACTTTTTCTAAAAACAAATTTATATTGTCATTCTATTATTTAAAATATCGTTAAAATCCTATTTAATTTTTTAGTTCTATATATTCTTATTACATCATTAATTCCACGACATCGCTCTCAAGGACAATTAGATATGAATTTTGGGTACGGAATTTTGTAATACAATGTAATATGTTTGTATACTTTATTTTCTAAGTTCCTAGCTGTCTCAGTTTCACACAAAAATTACATATTCAAACGATGTCAAGGAATTTTTATCATTTATAATTATTTGCCACTTACTACTTGTTTTCTGTCCAATATATAAACAGCGATATTAACTAGAGCCTAATAAACAATTTTATTCTGTTTCATTTTTAAAAACGTTGATTTAATTTAAGCTTGAAAATTCTTTGACAGTAGACGTTATACTTATTATTTATCAATCGAAATGAACTGACAGGATGATTTCACAAATTATATCAAAATCTCTAAACAAAAGAGAACTATCCAATTTATACGGAAAAATATTTTCGTAATTAATGTACTTTGTAATACGAAAGAGTGCGTATTTGTGCTCTTTTCCCTAGAGAATTTCAAGTGGTATTTTCTTGACATGTTTCGTGTGAAAGAGTGATCCTAGTCTATTCATAAACTTTGGCTGTTCGTGCATAAAATACAAAAAGAACATTTTTTCAAAATTTTGTCGCTGATTTTTTTCCTCAATTCAAGAAGCTATTAAGCCTTCATGTCAAGGCGAACTAATCGAAAAACATCTTTCTTGGACGCGGACTATCGAATTTCAATTGGATACTTAATTTGGCCATATTTCATTTTTCTCTTTTACTCACCATTGGTCAAATTAAGCATTGGTGCTTGTTTGATTTATTTAGCAAAGGAGCAGATTCCTAAATTCCGTTGCTAAGACGACCACGGACGCGTTATCGAAACCTATAAATTATATTTAATTAGCAATCCTCTCGCGTTACATGGAAAAGAGTGGCGAAATAATTACTTGTTACGAACACTTCTTGTTTTGGCTCCACTAAACTGGCTTTAAAGATGACTGAGGAGCCAAGCAAATCAAGTCTTAAGCTATGAAATATGTTTTTCAGTGGAAAGAAGTTCTAAATGAGGTTAAAACATTTAAATTCAATGACAAGAGCCGAATGAAGGGGAAACTAAGGTCAACAGGTGAAGATTTTATAAAAAATATGACATGTTTTCAACCTAAAGCCAACGGATTAAATTTGAGCCAATAAAATTCTCAATCCCGTATTACATTTCAATATGATCTGTTAGTTACCGTTTCCGTAACGAAGTGGGAAAGTTTATAAAAGGCAATTGATCAATCGGATGGTCTTATTGTAACAATTTGAAACCCCATTTTCATTATGCTTCTCGATTGAGTTTCCTGCCATTTTGAATCAAACCTTTTTGATTATTAGTAATAGAATAATTTTTATACTCTATTTAGGTATAGTTTTCTTATGCATTATATCCTTTCATCCATTTCATTCGATCTTGGTGCCTCTCAGCGTTAAACTTTTGTAAGTTATGGGATTCTAAACAATATCCTCCATGTAAAATATCATTATGTCATTCACGCATTAAACTTTAAATGGTAAAGATCGTGTTTTTGTAGATTATAAAACCTGTCTATGAAAATACCAAGAATTAATTAGCTTTTTCCACTGATTAGAAAATCCACAATTTCTAAATTTTAAAGGATTATTGTTTCGTTGCAGCTCAATTTTATTACTCAATACATAATGTGCGAGTTGCATTCTATTTATTTATTTAGAATAAATGAAAATATATATTTCTAAATAGTAAATATATACATCTATCTTTTCTGATTTTTTTTTTACTTTTTACAAATAAAAAATCAAGAAATTCTACTTTTTTTAGATTCGCTAAAAATTACTATTAACGATCTCACCTTTCTTCACCTCTCGTCTCAGATCCCTTTTTTTCCCTTCAACCGCAACGTCTGGATTAATTCTCTTTCGCTCAAACATCCCTTTTTCGAAATGCTTTCCTCTCCCCAAACGAAGCGAGACATACTTCGCACTTTGTTACACCGAACATTTCATCGAAAATACTGGAAACGTAGACAAGACTGCGAACAAACTATTACCTCCAACTCAGTAGCTAGGAAACAAAAGCCTTGCTTAAATGACAAACGTTTAGGATATTATTTGAAAATGTTTCGGAATATTAAGGGAGAATAGTTGAAGCGGTTTTATGTCGATGTTCCTAAAGCCTGACGTCAGTTTAACGAGACATTTAAAGCATAAAGTTCTGTAAACTTGTACGTCTTCGTTCTGAATTGTGTCTTCTCGAATTTGAAACGTGTCTTCAGAGAAGAAGTTTTTGACTAATTTTGGATTAATTTAATTCGCGGAAATGTATTGTAAATTTAATAAAATTGATACGTTTTTCACTTTAGAAAAAACCTTTTGGTTTTTCTAAAGTTTTGGTGAATATTTAACCTGGAGGCTCCTGTAAGGCTATAATAATAATACGAAAGGAAACTGAAAGCCATGGAAAAGAGCTTATTTTACGGCAATAACAGAGGATTCTTACTGCTGCGTTTTCACTTAATCGTAATGCTTTAATCCGTGAGTATATAATAACTATAGGTAGATAATAAATTTTAAATTATAATGTGGATTTGCATAATAAACTAGATGATGCAAAATTTTCAAAAATCATCCGCTGTTCATTAAAAAGACACATAGGTATGATTGGTTCTACTAACGTTACAAAAAAATCAAAAAAACGATAAAAAGTTCTCTCATTCAATGTAGTACTACGTTATGTTGTGTTGCGAATTGGAGAATATTTGCGTAGAAGCATATATAATTTGTCGCCAGAGGATAAATTCGCAATGTTAATCTAAAAACACTCTTTGAGAAAAAAGAGACTAAATAACTCTCTAAGCGATTTTCCGAATGTTCTTATCAAACACTTGCGATTTCTTTCCCTTTCTGAATCTCATTTCTTATCTTTAGATTTTCTGAGTCCGTCAATATATCTTCGTATTATACTCTCTCATATTATTCTGCCTTTTTCTCTCTTTAAATCTCAAATCCGGAATAAAAGAGAATCCTCTCAGGAATTCTTGTGGGTGGGGTTAAGTTACACGGTCCAATCCCAAACTTCTCGGAAAAAATATCAAGGAAAGTATAATTCATTTCCTTTCGTTTCGCCGACGGAATATTATTTTTATATCCTCGCCGATAACTTATAAGTGTGCGATTCGATAACTGGTTTCCCTGACGCCACGGCCAAGAGATATTCGAATTCAAAAATGGCCTTCTGCAGTCAAGAAATGAAACAGATGCCGAAAGTTAAGAATCACGCGCAAATATCATGAAGTTATCTTTTATTTCGAAAAGATATTTGATTATCGCTTTTGCGGAAATCAGATTGTAAATGCGAAGTTAATAATACATTATTTTACATTTTTGATACTTATATTTGAAAGCGATTCACATTAGCTACCCAAGAAAATTTGGGATTGAACAGGTTTTATAAGTCATTCCCGTTCAGTTTCATTATATAATGCACAATATCTGTTATTGATAATAATGAATGATCAATAGACTCTTAATACTTGAATTCGTTTTTCTAAGCTCTTGAGAATTTCATATATAATTTCATTTTACATCGATATATTACATCAATTTTTATTCTATTATTGGAAAATTATGAGAAAATTAAATCAAAAATAAAAACGTAAAATATATTTAATCATACTGTTAAATAAAAGGATTACATTTGAGAAATATTCATCTTACGGAAGAAGCTTATATTTATGTTAGTTAAAGCTTTATTTTTAACAGGAACAAATATTTTTATTTCTTCTACTAAATTTTTCTATAGTTGTTTGATATAGTATTCTAATATCCTTTTGTTTATATTTGATTCGAAAATTCAAACAGGTAGTATTATCGTCGATTAAGAAACACTTGAATCTTACCAAATAATTAAAGAAAACCAAGATGGAGGGACATATGAAAAACAATTTCAATCCATTAGTAATCCATAGAGTTACGGAAACGTTCTACAGTAGATAACAAACGATTATTTAAATCGCACTCAGCGAACAAAAGGATAATCGGCAACCGGAGATAAATTCCAGAGCTTTGAATATTTGACGAAATGAAGAATGACTGATTCAATTCGGTTCCGAAAATTAATATTTTCCATTTCAAGGCTCTTCTCTGAAATAACCATAAACGACATCTGTGACAGCAGCCGCCGCATCACCAAAAGTGTACAACAATCGGAAAGACAAAAGCGCAACGTAATCAACTTTTATGTCATTGCCGTTGTGGTCGGGAAGGATATAATCCCTTTAAGCTATTCTAATTTCTCACTTAGACAATTTAGCATGGTCAGCAGCCCAACTAGGGCATCGCCACAAATCTCTGCAGCGAATTTCGCGTCAAAATTAAGCGGCAAAACCCTGTCAAGGAAGAGCGCGATGCGGGAATTCTTGCACAGCAAAAATTGCAAAAACGCAAAAACTCTGATAGCTTGATAGCTGTTGAGAATCACTCCAAAAATATGGTCATAGTTCATTCCACATTCCACTCTCAAAAGAGAGAAAGACTTTGGTCTTTTGAGTTCAGTTACACGAAAATAATACGATTCGTAAACTGATTCTGCGATAAGCCACAATTCGAGTTCCTATGACTCACATAATAAATATAATTCTCAGTTACTTTTTCGAAATTCCGAAAAATTTTTGCATTAAGTTTCCTTCGATATAAATTTATTGATTTGTTACGTTTTCTGATTTATTATGATTACTCCTTTCTTATAAATGTAGTATTATATGACTTTTATTTTGATTGAAATGACGAATCATTTCTTAAATAGAGTTTTAACTAAAATCTATTATATTCCATTAGAGTATTAATGAATATATATAACACTAAATGAAAAATTGAATTTAATGTTATAATTACCATATATTTAAATTATCATAATAAATTAAGAGATAGAATTGACTTTAAGATATGGATATCAAAAATTTAGTAATCTTTTTGCATTGATTTAAGCTTGGATTCTTTTTTTAAGAAACTTTTCCACTTGAAATATAAAATCTAAGTCTATTCAAAGCGACAAATAAACACTTGATATGTTTCTTCTATTTATATATCGACACCTATCGAAAACGTTCATAAAAATTCAAAACAGACGTACAGAATTTGTTTCATGAATACTTTGCAAAGCAATAGAAAGTGACTTAGTGCAGAGATAAAGGTCATTCTGTCTAAATGAAGCAGATATGGGAACAATCGGACCCATAGAGAAAATAACAACCCACTTTCTCACATCAGGTAAAAGCGACCTTCGGAAGTAAAATTAATGTGTAGTATGAACAGATAAGAAGTATAATTGGTGCATTAATTTTCCATATAAATGGGCCGAAAGGATAAGAGAATGATAAACGTTTCGAGAAACAGCCTCGTGGGTTAACAAGGCTATCGTAGCAGTTACATCATCAAAGGAGATAGGAGGTTGTTTACCTGGAAACGAAATGGAAATTATATAAGATATTATTTATCTCAGACGATTTTCGATAACAAATAAATCAGAAATATATTATAGAAATTAATTGTGATATAACGAAGTTGATATCACTGCAAAATAGACCTCGATAGTATTAATGTTAAGGTCTATACTGTCAATAACTCAAATATTATGAAGAAAACGTATACTTTATGATTTCCCTTCATTAAGGCACGGGCAAGCGTTACAACAAAGGCAAAATTTGGAACCATCGATAAGACCAAGATTTTTATGTATTATATTGGTAAGGAGATTAATATCATTTTTTCTAATTCATGTAATACTTTCGTTAAAGCAGAAAAATGTTTTTTATCTTTAGATAATGATTTATAATAAATTCATGTAAGATAATTATTTCAGGTTCTTACATCATACTACGAACAATCTTATGGAACTACTGCTCGACTTGTCAGTCCCAAATAAGGGATTTAAGGGGTATATTCCTAGTTTATTCATTCACTTAGGGTAATAAGCTGCAGGCTTACTTGAGTTAAGTACGAACAAGTTTCATGCTGAGGAGTTCGTTCTGTTAAGTGTAATCACGGTAATGTAACGAATGCTCACTGGAATGGAAATCTCTGGAAACAAAGATGATATGGGGAATAAGCTTCGACGCAGAATAATTCCGTTTTCGTAGAACGTACGAGTTGTTACGTGACTGCTCTGTTTTTTGAGGACAAATTCCTAGTAAAATTAGAAAAAATGTAAAATCGTTCCGCTGTCTAAGGAGATTTTGTGGAATGAGTGTAATATAAATTTCTTTGAAATTTTATTGTACCTAATCTTCTATAATGAAAAGAAGGAGTTTAAGATTAGAAGAATGAGATTTATGTAAACCTTATTGTGAAAATTTGGTTTTACTTCCTTCGCACTTTTTCCCCTAAATTCATAAATAATTGATAGAGAACTCGAAAATGTTAACTATTGAATTTCACAAGAAAACTTTAGAGAATGCAATATCCTTTAGTGTCTAATTCTTCAATTTAAAAAAAATGGACTTTATATAATAGAAAATTAAATTATAACAATAGACTTATATTAGATAGAACAATTCTCTTATTGAGTACGAACTTTTTCAGCAGCCGCCTACGTTTACTTCATATTGGGTTAACCAATTTTAGGTCGTTTCTCGAAGTATTTCCAAGTTATTCCAGTTAGTCTTTCTCTTCCAAAATCCATCGTGCGAATTCAAACGGACATTCTTCCAAATCTATTCGTCAAAAATCCAGGTCTGCTTAGCATTTGTCTACGTGCGGTTCTCGCAAAGTTTTGCTTATAAACAAACAAGAGAAACTCAATAAAGTTTCGGGAACTGCGGAGTATAACTTCAGCTTACGGAGTCGTCCTTGAATAGGATCGTTACATCTTGCAAGGTGCATGCAGCACTTCGGCGGGGGAATATTTACTGCGACAGATAAAAACTCAAGTACAAGGACCATCCGAATAATAGAGGGAGGAGTCCAAATGGAACCTCGATCCCAATATTTATGAGAAATTTTATCGATTTTCGCATTGGCCAGGAAACCCTCTCACTTTTCCTTTTTCCACACACATAAACTCCTTCGCTCGATGAAATTTTCGGTTGTTATAATTTCAGGAAGTGCGAAGTCATCTCGAGATGGCAGATGAATACAAGCACCATCCTTCTAAGCAGGAAATTTATATTCAAAATCCTCCGTGTCCTTCCTTCGCCGACAAGAAACTTCATCACCGTAGGTGACGAGAACGATTTTGGAGAGAAAAAACTACGCCGAAACCTTATTTATGCGAAGAAATAAAAGGGACGACGGCGTGAGAACAAGTGCGTCTTTCGGAAGGAACACCGCGACTCATTCCCTTAACACATCAGAAGAGATTACTCTGTTGTTTCCAGAGACGATAATTAACCCGTGGGTCAACGATCCTCGAACGGCATGATAGGACGAATAAGGCAGAGGATTCGGGGGTCTTATTTATCGGTCGTTAAGGTGTCTTTCCAGGAGCCACCCAAAGGACGGTATTTGCCGCGGCTTCGCAAAGGAACCCCACCCCTCGGCCCAACAGCGGTCAAGGAGGGGTCTTGAACTTGTCACTCGTGCCCAAGGACGCGTTCTCGGAAAAACCGAAAGATTTTTGTCTTTTCGCGGACTAAAAACTGGATGGGAAAGTGGTTCGCGTAGAACAGGTCGCAGCGGGGGCTCAAAAAAGTCCTATCGTGTCCGATCTGGGGAAAAACCGAGCTGCGTTCGGGGATTTTTTCGCCGTGCGTTGGTGCACGCGATTGCATCAACTTTTTTACGACTCTCTTTTGTTTTATGCCCGGCAGACGCTTCGGAAGTCCTTATGGAATATTTCATCTCTGCGCTCGTCTTTAAAATGTAGCGATTTTTTTCAAGTCACGTCGCCCGATGTCTGCCAGCGGCTGTCTCACCCGGATGCAATTTGATGGAGCGATTCGATTATTTTGGGGATGTTTGCATGTTCCACGAATTTTAATCCGTATGACTTTGAATGAATTTTTAAAAACTTTAATCCTTAAAATTATAATATGATCAACTTCATTAAGAATTCTCTATGCAAATTGATTATTATTAAAAAACTGCAAACCTACGTTTAACGATGGTTTTTCTTATATCCTGGATATCATGCTTTCATTCCATGAAGCTATTAGCTGTCTTTAATCCGACAATATACTGAAGAGGTATTACATTACTAATCCTTTAGTTATTTTATAATTATCTTTTATTGTATATAATTTTTTTATCTGTTTATTTTTTATATTTTAGTTTTCTCTTTTCTATTACATCTTTTCTTCTCCGATGTTTTTTTACCAATAAGTAACTTGGTCTTACGAATCACGTTATATTATGAACATTTACCAATGAAAAGAACTAAAAATTGACCGATCCTTTAAATTAAATAATAGAGGCTATTTTCCCTTACGATAATTCTCTTATTCTTTATATTGAAATCCGTTAATTCTTTTGTAATCGTTTAATTTTTGTAGGAAAACTGTATACTTTGAGAAATTTTAAATATAGTGAGATATTACAGGAGGAGTTAAAAATATCAGAGGATGTGCTGCCCCATTAGTTTTCTGCATAATCCTAGATACTTGAAATATTTAGCTCCTTTAGATTATTGCAAAATTGGAATTAATCTCATCTATGAAAGAATTCTTCTGCTATTTCAAATGGCTCAAGAGTACATCGTCCTCAAACGTGTGGTTATTCTAGATAAAAAACATTCTAATTAATCTATTAGATACAATCGAGTGGAAAGGATTTGATATTTAATAGCTTGATAATAATCATAACCATAAAAGCAATTAGCGTATAGTTATCAAAAGAGAATCTTGTTTTCAAGAAGAATCGTATGTTCTGTAAAATGCTTTCTAGATTCGAATCAATTCGTGGAAAGGGGAAGTGTGAGCTAATATCCTGACCACATTTCACTTCAAATGCCACTTGCTTCATTAATGGCCCTAAAAGACCTCCTTGCTTTACTCTCCTGAATTAGGGAATATAATTCTTGAAATTAATAACAGTTCTCTGCACCCAACTGCTTACTTCAGCAAATATCCTCTGAATTTCCCACAGTAACTCATCGCTACGAAGGGAAATTGCTGCACGAGGAAAATCAAGCCTCTATTATGGCTATATTAAGAATCTCTTTTATGCCTCAAAGATTTCTTAATAAAATAAGGAGGCTGTTTATTTCTTTATATGCACATAAATTTTAATATTAAGATATTAAATTTACCATCCTAATATGCAATCATTAAAAAATAGCTCTATTTAAATTGCGACAAAACACAAGTATGATGGCTACTACAGGCTAAATTAAATACTATTTTCTTATCGCGGACATTAAACGTACATTCGTAATAAAATTTTAACTGTTTTAAAAGTTGACGAAAAAAATTTTTCGCTCAAACTGGAATTATACAGAAAAAGCTTTGAAGATGGAATGAGCACGTTAGAAACTCCAGTCACGTATGAGGAACATGAATAATCTCTTACTACAGAATTTCCTTTTTGCAATGATTCCAGTGGAATGCTAAGGCATCCGGGATAAGCCCTACTCTCGGTAAAAATAAAGCTGATCAACTGAGAAAATCCTCTTACGATTCTAAGATCTATATTTCCATCTTCCGTTTTAAGAAGTTGTACTTGAAATGGTAGAGACTGTGTAACAAATCCCACGACATCACTTTTCCGAAGGGATTATTTTATGTTTCAACTCAGGAGATTTTAAACGTTGCTAAAAGCAATTACTCTTCAAATTAAAGGTTATTTATTTTATATTACGATTCATAAACCTATCTCACCAAATACCGGTCAAGCAATTATTTTTTACTGGGGTTATTAAAAAGGAATCAGCAATTTATTTTGCAAGAAGATAGATTCGATTTTTATTTAGTTATGTTCTGTTACGAAGGTCTTCCGTTTTTCTTACTCTATTTCAAACGATATAAAGGTTTATTTAAATACTTACGGTAAATAAGGAGATATCTATCATGTAGTTATTATTAATGATCAGCTAATCCCTTATATATTTCTTGAAATGGCTTTCATACTTTTCCGGAAGGTATAATTTGTTGTATATTAGGAAAATGATGCTAATTTCCTGTAATACGAGTGTAGCGAATTAAAGTAAACATTTTAACTTCAAACTCACCATCAGTTCTAGAAATAATAGTACATAAATCGATTGAAATACCAAATATATCTGATTATTTTGCATTAAACAATTGCTTTTGATTAATTTTATTAACATAAAAATTTCAAATGTTAATAGAATTCAATCTGATTTAATGTACGTGGATGTAGATTTTAGCAAATGGAATGATTAAACATAGTCTGAGTACCTTATTTCTAACTCCTAAAATACACATATATTAAAAGCGCATTTAAAATAATCATTCCATATTCAAATAAACAATAAAATATGACCCAAAGCATCTGCATATTAAACAAGCAGCGAACTGTAACGCAAAAAAAGAGTAAAATCTGTACGAAATTTCGGGGAAGATCTTTACCACATTCTTACTAAGAACCGTCTATTTTCATTCAACAGAATATAATATTGCGCAGGATTCGTAAATCCTCCATATCTTTAGTATATATTTCCCCGCAACAGCAAGTTGGAAAGGAATCTCACCAACTACAGTTCCGAAGAAGTTGTGAAAATTGAGATCCAAGAATCTTTTCCAACCGTGTTTCCTAAACTGATTTACGGATTTATTTTCCTTTTCAACTCTCAGAAGTGACTCAGTTTGACGCGTAAAAGAAGAAAATACCATTTCTTGGCTTATATTGGAAGCAGATTTTCGGATCTCCAAGGAAACAAGTTAGACGAGTTGACTTCTCTTTTTTTCTGTCGCCTGTAAAATTAGCATATGAGATCTGATTGTTAAGAGAACTTATATAAATTATATTTCGCTGCATATGTAATCGAGTGTACTACTCTTTCCCTTCGTTGATATTTTCGGTTTAAGAAACACTCCCTTGGAAAATAGCAATGTCGAAAGGCTGGGATTCGCGTTTCTTTTTTATGATACACGTTTACGCTATACATTCACTTCCATAGATATTTTCAATATTTGCGTTTATCTATTATAATAATTTAATTAAAATAACAGAAATATAATTAATGATTTAGTAGTTTATTTAATATAATGATATATTATTAGAATTTTAGTGCAATATTTTTAACCTACAATCTTATTAGTATTACAAAGAATTTTTTTCTCCACAAAAGATAAATCTTTCATTCATCATAAACGACAAAGAAAACTTCAAATAATTTTCGAGAAGCTTTAAAATTAATTTAACATAATAGTTAGAGTTCAATTTTGAAATAGAATTCTATCATCTTAAATTTAGCAAAGAGGTATCTACTTGGTAGAGAATATTGAAAATCAATCTCCAAAGTTTCAGAGAATATAAACAAGAAGTTTTAATGATGAAAGTAAAGATATTTACTCTTCCAGCATTGGGCAATATGATGCCGTTCCAAACAATTCTAAGATTCGAAATAGTATCAAAAGTATTCCAGTTTACTTTTTATCTAATTGAATAAATAACTTCAAATTTGAATTCGATATATTACTCTGCCCTAATTTGTTAATTTAGTACAATCCAAATATACTGCGTCATTCGTAACTGAAATCAGTATTTAAAATCAAATGCTCCAAAACCGTAGAATAAAGTTCCTAAAACGATCCATTTTAAATTTTGCGAGGAATGGGGAACATAAAAGGGGAAATAATGTCAAGGACCAGAAAAAATGCAATAAATGTTGACTGGTAATAATATTAAGGGAATTCTGCGGCATTTTAGAGGCAGAATAATTTACGAGAAGATTCTGGGGTCGTGGAACCAAATTAAAGCTGGAATTGATAAAGGCAGTGCAGATGTTTTACTTTTATTTCGTGCGACTATATCGTACGGGTAGCGGTGATAAAACTCCGGGACGAGGAATAAATTTCGAGACGTTCACACGTTTATTTGCGGCCGATAATTGAACTGTTTCAAGGCGAACATTTTGGCATTTTGGTCTCTTCGCGGCAAATGGACGAATTAATCGCAGGATTAACCTAAATCATTGGCGCCATATCGAATACAGATTTCTCGTAACTTTTTATTTCGGGCTGCGTAAATAATAATATTCAACAGTGTAAAATATATAACCGCTTTTGATATTAATGAAAAAGATAATACTTACGCAATAATTGTTTGCGTATACCTGGTTCGTAAAAACATCAAGATACTACGTATATGCACACCGAGTATTTTTCGAACACCTACGAGGCAGAGATATCAAGAGAATAGAAAACAGTGTTGTACTTTACCGGTGTAAGAAAAGGAAAATTTCTGTCAATAAAATTTACAATTTTCTATTAATACTCACAGTTATTGTATTAACCAAATGTTTATGAAACGCTATTGAAAGTTTTGAATTGCTTTGTGCAGCATTTACAGGAAACATTCTACTTATTTTGGCAAAAATATAAAAAAGGAAAATTGGCATAATAATGATTGTATTCTTATAAATTGGGCTCATTCTTATATCTAATCGAATGTATATCTTCTTTCATAAGATTAAATAATATTTGAAAGGAATTTTATCTCGTTAGACACGCCATTCTCTTTGTGTTAAGCTCAATTTTTCCCTTGATACATAACTGTTCACAAGATGGAAGAAAAACTCATTTTACCATCCTTAGAAACCCAACCTTTCTCCATTGATTACCCAACTCCTTCATAGCACAACCACTCATCTCCTCAGAGTAATTTTCATCCTCCTAAAAATAGAATTCTCATCTCCTTTTGCCGTAAAATATTCCACTCTGAGATTAAACGAAGGTTGGCATACCTAAATTAAATATTAAACTTTGCAAAAGAAATACTATGGTCCGTAATTAAGTTATGTTGATGTGGATTTTTTATAATCGCCAAATACATAAAAAAAGAAAGGGAATAGGAATATATCAGAATAGTTCAAAGAAACTTACGTTAAAGCTGAAATTAAACTAAATTCTATTTATTCCTTCGTCAGCAAATATTAATTCAAGAACTTGTGATTAATTTCCTATGTTATTTCTTTCTTAATAGTTCCCCATTTTCAGGACACGTGAATTTGAGAAAAAATAATAATGCGTAATTTGTTCGCAAATGAACTCCTTTCTCATTTTTATATTTTTATCCTATTTATAAAAGAATTGTTAAGCGTATCATTATTCGTTGGAGAAAGTATTTAAAAAATTATTACCAGAGAAATTATCATACCTTTTTATATTGATTGCCAGAAAATGTAAATAATCCATATATTTGTAAAGAATTCCATATTTATGGAAAAAATTTGAAAATGTATATTTCTGTATTTATTTTCATTCGATTCCAATACTTTGGTATTAAACTCGTCTATGATTTTGTATGACTCAATTGGTTTTAAGTTCAGAATAACTTGTGTTAAATTGAAAGTGTTACTTTATACAGTGTGGTTCAGGATAATAGTTATTGTTTTGAATTGATGCAATTCACTTTTACTTTTTAACGTTGACAGCCAGAGATCCCATTAATTTGAAAAGCCCCAAATTTCGTTAAAAATTTCAGCACCTTTTGTTTCATTCACGAGGGACAACTTCATTTTCATCTGAATTCCCACCTCTGTCACCCACGTACACCTCAAAACCTCATGTGATTGGTTTCTCTCAGAACGTAAAAGATTTTCATGTCGTATATAGGGAATTGACCGATGAATATGCTGTTTGCCTAAAAACAGTTTCCGTAAAATAAATGCTCTTTTTGAAAATTTTTGGAGATATTTATAACCAATTCAATTTTAAGCGAAAATTTAAGAGAAAAATTATTTTTTATTATTCCGAATTGTATGCTAGATTTCATACTTTGTATTTCAACAACAACTTTTGAATTAAAATTACTTTCATTGTCCTTTAAATCTTACTTGAATTATCAAACGTTACAGTACAATTAATTATAAATTTAAAATGGAAAGTCGAATGCTAAGTATTCTCGTAAGTCTTTATTATTTCTCAAAGAGATTAATTTTAATTGAAGTGATAAAAGATTACAGAATGTCAAAGGATGGATTAAAAATGAAATGACTGAAAGTGAATGATTTTTAAAAATTTTCCTGAATTTCCACTCATTGCACCGAAAAGAGTGATTTAAAAACTCAAAAAGGCTCAATTAAATTTATCTCGAGCTAAAATATCTTTAAATTCTGGCGTAAGAAATTCCTAATTAACGCTCATTCAGCCGATTCTGTTCTTTTTTCATCTATTTTGATTCATAATGCTCACATAATTCTTACGCTTTCCATTGAAAAATTAATCAATTAAATTGCTTCTCACTTTAGATAAAAAGAGATATTAATCGTGTGATCAAAAACTCATTAATTCAATTTCGATGAGATCATACGTTCCCTGGATTTATTTTTTTATTTAAGAGGTTATGATTGAAACCACTGAAGGAGTCGAGACGTTTTATCTTCTCCACAGAAACATTCCTTTTGCGATTTACTCCTTTCAATGCGGAGAAAGTAAATTCAACTCAACACAATCTCTCTCTCTTTTCGTGAACTTCTCTATTATGCATCAAAAGAGGATCGCGACCCAGTTTCGTTCGCTGAAAAGTGAAAACGGAGTTCGTTAATGAGATCGCAGGAGGACTGCGGACGTCCAACGGCCACTTTCTCCTCAGAGAATAAGGTCCAAAATGTGGAAGCGCACATAGTCAATAACGTTCGATGGAGTGCTATGCAAATGCACCGAGTTATCATTTACCGAGTTATGGAGAACAATTTAGAAGCAAGCGCAATCCGTTGTGGATAGACCAAAGTTTGGCTTCGAGAGGTATAGTCGTTTGTTCCGATACTTCGATGTACTTAAAACATCAGTCCAGATTTTTGTGCTAAGATGTCAGAACCCAACATTAATAATGTTTTAGATGTTTATTTCTCAAAGATTCGTGTTTCATTCTTTAGCATTTTTACTATCTTTTTTCACTTAGTTAATATAATTAGTTAATAAATAATATAAATAATATATAATAGATAATATAATAATAGATAATATAAAAAGTTAATGTATTTTATTCACAACGAATATCCAACTAACTTGACAAAGTGAGCAATAAACATTTCTGTTTCATAGTTAATAAATCAACGCTGATAATGGAAATTATATAATTTATATGTTCTGCCATTACTTCGTGGAAGGAAATTTCAGAGTATACTGGAGAAATGACAAACTTCGTTGCCTTCCACGCTATTTTTTATTATGCGACCGGTTTCGCTAATTTCATAACATCTTCAGGAACAGGAAAATTGGTTGTAAGGGTTTTTATACAAGGTAAAATTAGGGGAGGGTGAGGTGGGGGAGGTTTCAATCAAAACGTATTTCCATCTTTAATGCTAAGTAGAAACTTCAGGATGATTTCTATCTTTAGCCCATCACATGTTACCTACCTGACGCAACTCAAATTAGACATTACAACTAACTGCTACCCATGAACTAAAGACGGAATTACTAAAAAAAAACTATTAGTAATCTCCGTTAGAAGCCATTATTTCAGATAGAAATCTGTTCAACATCTCCATTCAGATTTGACAGTTCGTTGAGGAATACAGTAAACGACTTACGACTCCATTAGCGAGTGACATTTCCAATGGGGAATGCGGGGAATAAATTTAAGGAACAATACGAAACTCCCGCAAAATGCCGCTATGAACACGCATCTTGGCGAAGAACGAGCAGAAGGAATTATAGATTTCAACGAGACTTCTGCAATGGAGACAATTTCCCGCTGCGGCTTCCACTTAAAGACTTCAACCTTTCACGAATTCCGTTTAAAACCATACCTATGTTCTCCACATTCCTCAGAAGCATTTAATCTTCGTAGGCTTTGGAAATGAGCACTAACCATAATCGTGCGTGGGAGACCATGAGGAATCCAATTTTCGAAGCAAAACTAATGATGATTTGCAGGAAATAGAGACTGACCTATTCCGAACGTCTTTCAAAATACATCAGCGCTGTCTCGCGCTTCTCATTTGTCATCCAAACAGGATTTTTAACCGTAAAACTTCGTCTTACGCTGTTTTCCTGTAGTTCTGCTGAAAACCACCGACTCTCAGCGCTAAAAATATCGATCAATTATCGAGAGCCACTGACATTGTTTGTTTGATGGCAGCTGACACAATCTGATACGAGAGCAATAACATTACTGCTTTTCGTGATTACTCGATTATCAAATTCGAAAGCTTTGATTTCCCATCTTTTAATGCGTCTAATTAAATCATAATCGCAATGATAATTATCGTTAATCTATGTCAATGAGTGATGCGTTTTCTGATAATTATGAAATTTTAAGCTTCAGATTATTTTCATGAAAAGGAAAACCAGATACGAATGATATCTCAGATGAATAATTTAAAAAATTGTCTGAAATTGAAAGTATTGTTACAGTTTTTCTGCTGAATAATAAAAAGGTAAACATAAAAAGAAAACTAAATATCTTTTATAAAATTCTGATATTCCTACACAAATCTTATGCTACTTAATCAAACTCAAGAACCTCATACAAGTATATGTTGAATTTTCTTCTTTAGTTTATCCTTATCATAAATACTCGTCTGAATAGGTTAATTTTCAATTGAATTTTTATGATTATAAGGTAAAGTTTTTATTTGAAACGCTCAGTTTCCATTACATACGACGAAATTAAAAGCATTTAACAATTCATTCAAATTAAATCCACATAAATAATCAACTCGAAAAACGCGGGGAATACCAAAAGAAACCGACGATAATTCCAAATTTTCAGTTCAATTACCAGGTGCATGCATAATGAAGAGCCTAATTAAGGAGCAAAATTAAAGCATGCAGTTAAATTAGGGAAATCTTTCCTGGTAATTAGGTCTAATCCTGTTAATTGAATTTTAATTACCATATAAATCGGTAATATTTGAATCGAGAAAAAAGTTGTTCATTATGAAACTTTACATGCCTTAATAATTATCGAAATAAATAGTATTCAAAATGCTCATGTCCATTGCTTTGTGAATAGGGGTTTTTAAACACTCATTATTTTCAACTGTTGCAAATGAATAGGAGCCATGGCACATTAAGAGTATATTGAACCTTAATTCTCTTGATTTCTCTCCGAGAAATAAGTCTTAATTGAGTGAAGAATATGACCTCCATCCTATAAAATAACTGTCATTCTTTTGAATGAGTAAGACAAATTAAATTTTAAATATTATGAGCGTTATGTTCTTCGTTAAGTTAATCGTTTTATAATTTTTATGATAAATTTATATTAACTGAAGTAAATGTAGTATTTTATGTATATGAAGGACTATTAAGACATTACCAATCTCTATATTGTAGTTTAGACGAATATCTATTGATTGGGAAGTGAGTTAACGGTACAATTTTCTAATATTCGTCATCAGAGCAGTTTCACATTCAAGCTTAGTGCACTAAAATGTGACGCAAGTATGGATTTAAACCTTGAAATGTAATGTAACATTCTTCAAGTGAAATAAGTTACACTTTCTACTGTTACCATCTTCTGTTTCACTTTGAAGGCGTCATGGCAATCATCCTCAGCAGAGAAATACGTCCTTTGCAATGGGAAGATGATTCGACACAGTAGATTTTCTTTTGCGTCGCTGCTGATATGATTTCATTTACGGATTATGAAAGATGAAACATTCTCAATCTTAATACGTTGTTATGAAGAGAGTAATCAAGGATAAACACATTAATACGCACATACAGGAAATCAAAAATTCCTAATTGAGAATATGATTGATTATTTAATAAATGATTAATCCATAACGTGCGTACCATAAATGCATGCAGTCGTTGTGAGGTAAAGGGTGCGATGGAAGCTCCACATCATAACCTTATTTTTCTGCGTAAAGTGCTTGACTAGAAATACTATAATAAGTATTTTACTAACATATATTCCACTGATTTCTCTGATAATATTGGAGCAGCCATCATTGTTGAGGGAAATTGTTAGTTCCAGAGAATGAAATGTAAAACAGTTGACATATACATTATAAATAATAACGCATTGAATATATATGATTTACCTTAAATACATTACATTTGCATTACTAATTAGAAATAACTAAACAGTAATAAACTCTAAATACCTCACCTCTTCTAAACAAAGAATTTCCTAAACCAATAATTTAAAATCAATTGAATTTTCATCACCGTCATCCTTTTCAATTTCGTACACAATCGTTTCCCTGTCACACCATTTCATCTAATTCTCCACATATACAATGGAGTTATATAGTCCTTTACTAAACCACTACACCACCACAAAGAATCGCACGCCATCCGGAATCTGTTCCCGAGGCAACCAGCAGATCGAATCGCTTTTGATGGAATTGATTCTTCTGATCGTTTATAAGACTTCCCATTGGGACTAAACAGTGTGCGGATCAATCGAGGCCTCGGGCGCAAAGAGGATGATCTTTCCCTGAGGGTGTATCCGGGAGTGCATCGTGACTGAAGGCAGCATTGCAACACCCCAATTGCTCCTCAAAGGCGATGTTGGCCCGTTACTGTGCTTTTTTCAATACGAGAGGGAGATTTCTCTGAGAGGTTTCGGGAATGACGATCAAAATACGTGGCATTTATCTTACGCAACCACGATGCGTTGATCTGAGCACGAAAGTCACGTCTCGAGCAACCTTGTGGAGGAACATTTTGGATGTGCAAGATGTGATATTTCATGGATTATTTTCCGTTTTGGGAAATTTATATATCTACACTAGATTATATAAAATAGAAATAAATAAAAGTTAATAAAATGATGGAATTATATTTTTAATTGAATTGAATAGCGTAGAAAAAAGAATGTGTCTCAATTAATGAAAACGATACGTTGGTTTTCAGCTAATTTGAAGTGCTATTATGGTCACATTAGAAGTGAAATAAATGGCATTCACTTATTTTTCTTTCTTTTACCTTTATAACTACGTAACCACAGTAACTATGGAATTCTAATCACTTGATCGTATAGAATTACAGTATTATGGCATTTTGTATTTGATAAATTGAAATGGGCTTTACCTCATAAAGAAGAGGATTTTTATGATACAGCAATTATGCAGTTAAATGAAACAAGAAATACAGAAATTGGCAGGAACAAATACTTAATTCTTCCTTATAAATTGCCCATTAGTTTATTTTCTATCGGATGTAATCTGTAAAATATTATATTGAGACTCAAATAGTAAATGGACCTTTCTTTCCATCGAATTACTTTTCAAGGTCTTTTGAAAGCGAACAAGCCTTTACCAATCAAAATTTTGCAGCTTTTATATTTAAAAATAAACGAGGGAAAGCCATTTCATGATGATCCCACATCTGCATTCCAAATTTTTCAATTTCCCAAGCTTCACGAAAAGTGACGGAGTGGATTCGAGGGAATATTTTAGCCGAAATAGAGTGAAAATAATCACTTTCAATGAGGAAGTAATTTCCTTGACGAATGCATATGAAAGAAATACACTGGATTGATGTTTTCGCAGGATTTCTGATGCCACGTGGAGGATAAATGCCCCAGACGGAATGTAATTATACAATACTTTAAGATATTCCAAGAATTCATATTGTATCTAGATGCCACTCAGATTCTTCGGCAGGTTTCATTAAGAAACGTTCCCTTAAAATGCAAAAATACATAGATACTTAGCAGAATTTCCTTTTGCGGTTATTAGAAACAGTCGGAAGCATAGATGTAAGATGTAATTTTGTGATTTATTAGACGGATACAGGAAATAATAAATACGGATGTATAGAAGACCTTCGAGGGCTAAACAAGGAGAGAAGCCCATAGAAATGCTTAAAGAAAAGTATATGAAACTTAATGGAACATAAAGACAGTCTTTTAAAGAGAGTTTTGGGAAAATAAACGGACAGGGATTATTATAAAGGAGAGCCTCGATCATATTGAGCGTAGAAAGTGATTATATTATTAAAGTTAGATCGATAAACGGATAAGGAGGTTATTTTAAAAAAGCAGAAAATGTTGTAAATGGAGAGTCCAATTATTAATAATCGTAACCATTCTACGAAGAGGACACAGTAATAACCCGAAAATGAATATTTTGGAAAAATTAAGCGGTCCTTAAATGTTTAGCAGATGATTCCTTAGAATCTATATTGATAGTTGATCAATTCGCAGATGAAGGTTGTTTGTATGGGGATAATGCCAAGGACGTTTACAAGGATGGATGATCTCAACTCTCCATTTTAATCGAGCGTCTAAATAAAAGAACCACATTAAATACGGAAAAAACTTAAAATTAGTTTTAGAATGTATTTTACCTTTTTAAATCTTAATTTAATTTACGATTCAAAAAGTGCCTCTACCGTTATTTTATGCTTTGAAAATTCATTGACGAATTCTTTTAGGAAACATCTTCCACTAATTGAAACAAGATCAATCAACGAAGCCCTGACTTCATCAAAGCAAAAATTCCAAAGAGAGAATTTTTCAATAGTACTTAATCCAAACTCAACGCATTAAATGAGTATCTACTCAAGATCCAACATAAAATACTCAATAAATTATACTCAATAAAGGTTATTTGATATTAAAATCGGACTTACGCAAAATAAACAAGCTCATAATAGCCGATAAAAATACTAAAAGCTATTATTATTATTATTACAAATTTTCTTCGGTGATATATTTATAAAATTCAGTGGATATGAAGTCATTTAGATGATATGTACATCGGAATTGCATTTGAAATAACATAATTCTATTCAATTTATCTTAAATTTCTTTGAAAAGGAATTAACTTTACTTTTACTTTTCAAAGTAAGGGGTAAGACAGAATACATAAAGTAAAGATCTTTTTTAACTTACATTACATCCGGTATGCAAGAGTGAGTTAAAGCAAAATTTTTTTCTCTATTAAATGTGTATTATTTCGGTTAAATAGATCTCAAAGCATTCCTAATGTATTATAATTACGCTTTCTTAAAGAATGATATGCTACTCAGTGTTTTCCAGCATCCGTCGGACGTAATTGGCATTTGAAGAGACGCGTCCGTATTAAAGCAGGAGAAGTGGTTGATTCACTCCTCTCTTGAGATGCATAACTAAACAGTTTTGATTCTCTCTTATCCAATAAGCAATCTCGAATACATAGGGAATGCAGCGTTAAACGTAAATTTACTACAGTTCAGGTGCAGCTGGAAAATTCTCCGCTTAAAAGCAATGCATAGTCAGAGAGCATTGGATAAATTGTTTGTCAGTAAAAACCCAAGAATAAAACACATAGAGATCCATAGCAACATCAAGGAATATATAACACGAGCCACGACGCTTTAAAGCCCATCAAATTGTAAAAGACTACGAATAGAATATCCGTCAAGGATCAGAATATGCGGTGCCATGTTCCGTGTGCTTTAAAATTCAACGACTGGTAAACACGGTTGTAGGTGTTTTCAGTCTCGTGAATTCCCTACACACCTTGCTCTTTTATAGTCAAACAGATAGAACACTCCTTTATCTTACGTTATGAGAGTATTTTCCACATCGTCAGCCATTCTAATCGTCGCCTTCATGTGGTATAAAAATTCTCTCTTTACTACTCAATCTAATTCAATGCTTTTACGTACGATGAGATCACTTTTTAAAAATTCATTCTCAGATGATGGGTATTTTATGTTCCGATGCCATACGTAAGATATAATCAAACCCTTTCTATGATTTAGAATTTCAATTGATTTGAGTGATTTAACTTTTATATGAGAGATGTTAAGAA
Source organism: Pantala flavescens (assembly GCA_020796165.1). NCBI lineage: Eukaryota > Metazoa > Arthropoda > Insecta > Odonata > Libellulidae > Pantala > Pantala flavescens. The sequence goes on from CM036881.1 coordinate 50,008,870, forward strand.
TACATAAAAATAGAATGGAAATGCTTGTTTACAAAACTTTCAATGCTTTAGATAACTTAAACCTTTAGAAGGTAAAGTTCATAAAATTCTAAAATATTCTACAAGAGAATAGAAGATCGAATTACAGATATATAAATTTCAAATAGATTCATTCAAATACATTAAATAACTCACGTATTTCACAGACTAATCTTCGCAATGGTTATGTATTAGGTTGTCACTCTATTATTTTATGATGTTTACTTATGTTTATATATAAAAGAGAAATTACGTATATAGTATTTTGCAAAACCCAAATTTCATTTCAAATTGATGATTTTCCTTGAGTATTTTAATAATAGTAAACAGATAGGAAAAGAAAACCAAATAACGACAAAACGGCAGATTAAAAAAATGTAAATAAGTGGAATATTTAGTAGTTCTGTGTAAGTCTAAAAATAGAATCGGACGGATCACGATTTTAAATAATACGCACAATAATCACAGCCCACATTTCCAGTGGACATCTTCTGCCGAAACACAAAAAGTGGAATTATTTGTAATCCCCAAATAACGCGACCTTAAAATGGAAAGGATCCTTACGATATTCTCTTTGGAATGGTTGAGTTACGCAACTACCCCGTTCAATCCGGTCATAGCGTCCTGGATCCACTCTTCGACGAATTATCTGTTGGATCGGAAAAAGTATGACATTTCATAAACGGAATATGTAAGCCGACTCGTGAATAATCGATTGGATATCCTTTGAAAGAGAATGGACTTGCTTTGAAACTTCGTCATAATTGACATTTGTTTTCCTAGAAGAGTCCTTTAGTCCCACTAGTATTTCATATAGCAGGAAAATGTGTGTAAATATTCCTGACGCAAGGAATTTCATCTCTTGAGCGTTTGAGGAAACCACAATTTAGATGCGAAGGCGCAAGATTTGCATGGTTGGGATACTAATCCGAGCTTTGTGACCAAGTATCCACAATAACTGTGGATAATCTTGCCTAATGGTAATCGCGTAGAAATTTCGTACGTATTCCTTTTGAATGAAAGAGGTTGCAATCTGAATAAAATAATCGGCATATGGTGCTCAGATTTGCGAACATTGAACACGTATTTATAGACGAATATTTAAGCTTATTTTAACATAAATAAATTGGGTTTCACTAGAAGAATTTGATATTTAAAATTATCTTAAGCCTTAATTAGGAAGAACATTCTGTAGTTTCATTAAAAGATAACGTATTTTCAAATCTTATCATTGATTATGAAGCAAGGATTCTATTTCATTTTATTAACATTTCATTAACGCTGCAGCGATTGGTATTCAGTAAAATATTAATTAATATATGCCATTTATAATGTCTACGTTTAATGAAGGAATTTTTTATTACCTCCGTCATATAATTCTCTTTGTCTCAATTGAATTTTACGTGTATTCATTTTCATGTGTCCGTGGAAAATGTGAACCATCTTTTCCTCATGATATATATCCCTGCATTTAAGTTACATATTTACTTATCGTTGTGTAAATAATTACTTTCGCAACGACTTAATTTTAGTTTTCTAGCGAAGTATAAATATTATTCCACTTTGATTCCTGAGAAATGAGTTAAAGGGTTTGTTGCAGCATTCAAAAATTACGTAAATAAATTCTTCTATGAGTGTTCGTAATTTACAAACTTAAAAGGAAAGATCGATTATTTTATATATGGCTATTAGGGCTGTCTACAAGACTCAATCTTCTCTCATTTACCAATTCCCGTGTATTACACCCAAAAAAGTGTATGAGATCACTGTAAAGGAAAGTAATATGGGCTTTTTGTGACGATGGTTTATCCAAACGCGGTAAAAATCGATCGGAGATTCATTAATTCTAATGAGACGAAAGCCATTTTGGTACGGCTTCAATCACACGCGCCGCCATGGAGAACACGTGTTTCGCAGATAAGGATGGTAATTTCTCACGTATGGGAAGATTAGTAAGTGGGAATGCCGAGGCCAAGTGCTTTGAATCTAACCAAGAATTGACTTCATTTACTTACGTTTCCCAATGTTTCAGAACTCAAGGCCCAAGGAAATGCATTAATCTTCGCCCCTTTATGGAGTTTAAACGTAATTTACCATATAAACTCGTATGGGAACTACATCTAGTCCGTTTTTTGTAGGTGTCTGAAAGGGGGAGAGTAAAGGTCGTCTCGGCATGTCGGTGTGGAATACAGAATGAACAGCGATGCCTAGAATATCAAACAGCTGATGGATAAAATGTCACCTCTTGTCAATGAGTTCCCGGTGCTGTTCCAGAAAAACTGTCACCTTTCCCTTTGTTTCGTACTCGAACTAACAACCCATTGACTCTGCCTTTGTGTTTTTAGGTTGTACAAAAAGACTCTCTTAACGAATGGTAACGAACGATAAGCGATACATAACAAGCTGAAACAGTTGGAACTAACTCCAAGAAACGTCAGTCATCCCTCCAAGACAAACTAGTCGTTGATAACGTGTATAGAATAATTATAATTTTATTTAAATCATACTTGATAACTGAGCACAATTCATAGACTTACACCCAATTCTCTGGAAGAAAAATGTTCTATTTTCAGATGAGAGTATCGTTATTTTAAAATCCATAAAAATGAGTGAAAAAGAAATACCAAATGCATTAAAATGCTTTTGGAAACAAGAATAACTTTTTATTATAGAATACCATTGATATTACAGGTCTTATTTTAAATTTCTGAAAACAAGATTGGGTCGAAAAAGTACGACTTACAAGTTTGGGAGCTCCATAATAAGTTATTAGTGATATTTAACCGATTCAACCAATACTAAAGTTTTCCAACAGAGAGCGTGACATTTTATTTTCAACATATTTTGTTTTAGAAAAAGCTAATAATAGTGCATATATCTTTCTTATCTTCTAATATGCCTTCATCGCTCTATAACGTAATTTCTTCTAGATCTTGGAAAAATATTAATTTATCCTCGCTTTTCACTATTTCCCTCTAAGTTATCGTATCGTCTGCAAATTTTCTGAATTAAATGTTAAAATATTTATTAAGACCATTGTTGAGAACAAGATATAGTAGTGGGCACATTACTAAACCCCGCGGAACGCCAGAAGTTATCTTCTATCTAAAAAAAATACCGTCCAGTGCTACTCATTGCTCTCTATCGATAAGAATGTCCTTAAACTAATTATCCCGCGTTGATGGAATCAAGATTGAGTTTATATCTAATTCACTCTAGCCATTTATGGTATCATTCGACGTAAATACACTTTGGAATACCTCTTTCTTTACCTTTTACAACATTAATTGAATTCCGAGATTCATCTTTCAATGAGCCTGTTTATGTTAACCTTGAACTTAATAAACCTGCGAACAAGACGCTTTTGGGTCCTCATTTGATTTAACTATAATTAAGCCATAAAACTTCGTATAGTCATTTTACCTTAAGACTCTAGAGTTTCTCCATTAATGAAATTCCATAGAAAAGTCGATTAATTATTCTGGATCGCAAATCCCACAAATGTAGTCCTAAAATAGTCCTTTGGAGATTACAGACCCTTTCTTCCATAATGTCTGAGTCACTCTCGAGGCGTCCCTATGCAGACCGATAAGAAGCCATCCTACTGCTTTAGGGATTGAAAACTATGCGAGCAAAGAAAGAAAACTTGCTTTTGGAGTTGTTGCCACGTGCTGCTTTTAACCTGCGCTGTTAAATTTTCCGGGTGCTTGGGCTTAGTCGGGGTGGGAGGCGCCATAGGATCGCGTGTTAGAAATAGAATACATAGAAGGAAAGAATTCAGCAAGAGCCTTAAATGAACCGTAAAGTACGCAATTAGACGAGAATATTTCAGCAACTAATGGAGGTAGAAAGCTGTATGAAGGATTAATTAAAACGGTCTTGAGAGATTTAGTTCGATGAGCAAGATTCTTTAGCAAAGGATGGTGAAAAAGCATTGTAAGATAAATTTAAACATGAAGCGCTTACGCTGCAACGTACACAAACACGCAGATATCACTGAAAATTTCACCCCTCACAAAGAGAGAAAAATATAATAATAAATAGAATTGTAAAGGCTCTACTCAACACAATTCCTCGAACTGCTGCACAGGTAGCCGTGGCAGCAGTAAGGATTTCGTCAGGCAGCGATGGCTGATGGTCAAACACTCCAGGAGCAGTTAACGCTACGCAGGAGAACAGGTCGTTTCACGACGGACGGTAAGTTATAACTCCCTCTCGGAATATAGTTCGTGTTCTCCAAATCAATTCTTGCAGATTACGTATTTCATGTTTTATTTAATTTCATTCAGCTCTGCAATTGATTTTTCTACTGAAAATATAAAAGCATTGCTTATTTGATGAACTTTTATTTCCATTTCAAAATAGATTTACTTCTCCATAAAATGAGAATTACTGCTCCCACGAAACAAAATAACAAAGTGGACAAAAATTTTAATAAAAAAAAACAAAACAATTCAGAATATCAGCCCACCACTGTATAATAAAGCTATTGTTTTTTAACTGGAAACCTAAATTTTTGAGTGTCTCTGAACAATGAAATGATTTGGTTTGAGTTTCCCAAAATAGATTCTATATGACTTCGAGCGTGGGGAGAGATAGGAATGAGAATGCTATCAAATTCAATCTTGAGGGTATTTGATGCGATTTTTTCCAGTATCATGAGCTGCAATATTGCGCTCTGCGAACAATATATAGCCGTAGATTGCTTCTGCTTACCTCTGAATTATTAGTCTATTAGATCCGCATGAATACTAGTTCATGTTGCATAATATTTTATGGATACTATTCGATATTCATAGGAGAAATGTGTAGTTCACATTTATTTTACGTAAATGTGAATCATTTTATAGGAGCCATGCACGAGTAATATATACGGATATATAAGAAAGGATGAAAAAATATTTGCCATGAAGGTTAGGATACAAAGAAAAGTATATGTAGAATTTAACGAGATCCGAGTTGCATTATTCATCTCGTGAATTAATTTCATAAGTGCACTTCTTTTCCTTTTAAAACATATCTACTCGGAGCTTATGCGACCTACCGAAGAGCCAACAGAGTATTATCACAAATCCTTATAATTTATTACTATAGGGACTGATAAACATCCTTGGCTATAAAATACGACAAAAATATAATATGGAAACGATTTCTAAGTAATTTTCGGAAGACGAAATTCGTGGTAAAACGTTTTCTCGGGGTTCATAAAGCGACATCAGGTTGGCTCACTTATCATTTTCTACTTCGTGAGATAGAGGCAAAATTCAGCAGCTGAAAAGACGGATTCCCAGTACATCCCCTTACTCTCAAGCATATTAATCAAGAATAACAAGGTGAAGAGGAAAACTGGATTCGTAGAAATTTCCCCGTCCATTCCATAAGATCGACTCTATACAGTTGCGGTGTTTCCTGCGCACGTGAATCTCTCCGATATAGACGGTGTTCATTCGGATCAAAGTTATATCCACTTTATTAGACACAGGGATTTTAACGATTAACGCTCCTTCATTTCACGGAAATTTCTATTGAACGGAAATGATTTTCTTCTCTGATTTTCCTACAATTCTCTCATAGTATTTTGTATTTTTTTTTTTGTATTTTTGTAGTATTTTAGCCGGCCTCGTTGGCAGAATGGTTAGCATGCTAATCTTCTAATGCTGAGGTCCCGGGTTCAAATCGCGGCTAAGGAGGAAATTTTCCTCTCACGGTCTGGATGTCTGTGACGTCCGTTGTTGAGTTTGAAACCTCACTGTAATTGTCCCGTAAGAGGATGTTTGTGTGGTCTTTGTTAATAAATAAAAAATAATTCATCTTTCATAGGTTTGTAAGAAAAAGTTATAGTGGATTTTTAGGAATGTATTCCTTTTATCGTGGGATTTAATATTTAGTATAATTAAAATTTCTTCTGAATTTAATCAGTAGAAAATCTCTAGATCCTTAAGGTGAATAAACTATATAATATAATATAATATAATATAATATAATATAATATAATATAATATAATATAATATAATATAATATAATATAATATAATATAATATAATATAATATAATATAATATAATATAATATAATATAATATAATATAATATAATATAATATAATATAATATAATATAATATAATATAATATAATATAATATAATATAATATAATATAATATAATATAATATAATATAATATAATATAATATAATATAATATAATATAATATAATATAATATAATATAATATAATATAATATAATATAATATAATATAATAATGTTACTTATAAACAAATCCAAGGAGGGAGAGACTGAATAAATGTTTATATTTTATTTTTTAATCATGCTAAATAATAATCCAAAGAATTTTATTCGAAAAATTTCTTAAATTTGCGTCTAATGAATTATTTAGTTTGAGATTGTTTCTTCTTTCTTAGAGATAGTGAAATTTATCTCTCAGAGCCAAGATTACCCATAAGTACTCCATGCCATTCATTTTAATGCATACCTTGACGTGTATAATTATATTCAATTAACTTATTTCAATTTTTGTCTACGCTTCTTAAATTTTTATGCATCCGCTGTCAAGAATTTAGAATATATTTCAAATTTTTGATAAGGTTAAAAATATAATTTACATTCACAATTGTATTTTTATTCAAGATGACATACGTTAATGAGTAACAACGGGGTTTAATGTACTATCATCTCTTCCTTCGGAAACTCAATGATGAAAAAAGTAGTTCTCCGGCAGTTGATTTGAATAGCGTTATGAAGGAAGTTTTTGCCTTGACCTTCAACTTTCACTAGAGAACCTCACACATGGCTATCATTTTAGATTATCCTATCTGCATAATTATGCTTGGTCTTTAGCAGGATAATTGTCTCAATTTAGGTCAGAGATGAGGATTTCATTATTTTAAGGAATATAAGTAAAATGTCAAAGGAACGTGCATGGTTATTACTAACAAAACAAATTTTATTTTTTCGCTTCGCAGTAACCACAACTTTTTCATTTTTTTCATAAATTTTGCATCGAATCATATGAAACTCGACTGAGATTTTATTAACAATAATTTTAATTGCGTTTCATATGTATAAAAATATTAGAAATAAATATAAATGAAATGGTTGGAATTAAAAAAAAATATAATATTATAAAATAACTGATAATAATAACGATATAATTTAAATAAATGGATAAATTACTCTTTCGGTGAATATGAGTTTTATATATTATCTTTAAACTCTTATAAACTTTCCTGAAAAAATAAATTTCCTTAAAGCCCAATATGAATGCTTATTCGATAAAAAGAGATAAAACTTAAACATGACACTATCAACGACCTTCCATAATGATTCAAAGAAAACAATTTTCAACGCTTTATTTCTTTTTTCCAAATGCCAATGAATTATTTGAGCATAGTTCGTAAATTAAAAACAACGTTTGAATTTAAGTTTTATCAGAAAAATAATATAACGACAAGAATTAGAATAGAAAGTATAATTTATTGTTTGAACAGTATTGCATCTATAATTTCAACAGCAAAAACTGAGGATTCTGAATAGATGCATATTTAATTATACTTTCTTATTAACTGAGCATCATTAATTATTTACTGAAATAGTATGGCGTTATTTTTCGAAACTTCTTGAAAATGTTTATAATTTTCAAGAGCATAATGAGATTCTTTCGATACGTGTACCTTATCATTTTTACTACATATTTCATATTATTTCATTACACATTTTATATTATATTAACCTAGTTCTTCATTAAAAAGACTTCATCTTGTTCTGATCGGAAAACCTTTAGTTTTTCTTCTTCTACGTGTTGTTTCGTTGCAATCCACCTTCAATCCCTTTAACAATCCATCCAATCAGATGTCAGACACATCTTGTTCTTTGACATCTTTTTCCTCCAATCATATCACTTCACCCCTCCAATACTTCTTCATTTATTTTCCTATCAATCCAATTCACTCCCAACGGACGAATTCGTATCCTGAAGATCTACGATTTATTAAATTCCTTTTCTCTTATCACACTTACAAAATTGCTCGAAAATCCATTTCCTTTAGCTTTCTCAAACATCGAGTATCATCATCGTGTCGCTAAATTCCATCATTCATCTTAAATCTACTAGAGACATTTATAAAGATAAGCTCGATTTGTTCTGGCCGCACTTGGTGGAAGGACATATTAAATGAGAAAAAGCACTTGGAAGTTAAATTGTGGAAGTCACCAAGTGCTTTTTCTCATTTGACATTTATAAATATGAAAAGAGTTTATTTACATTCAATTCATAGTTATGTTTATATTATAAACGATTAATTTTCTTATTTACAGTTCTTAAACATAAAATTGCTGAGGAACTATAAAAGATGACGTTTTTGAGTGAAACTTAATTATTAAACGCTCTTCAGCTTCCAAAAAAATCTCTGGTGCTATATTTATGAAATCTAATGCTAAACCTATGCTTTTCCATTAACTTGATCCTAATCCTATGGCAACATTTTTTCCTTAAATAAGATACCTAACCAAACTTAAGTCATGTCCATTAATGTATGTGGAAGGAAGTGGATTCAATTTTTAATTCTCCTATGATACGAATAATTAACTGATATTGTCTCGACTCATGGCAAAATTATTAAGCAGATTTTTAAGGTAAAACGAACACAAAATTGTTTCGAAAGATATCTATGACTCAAATTCCTATGCCATCACGCCAAGTAATGGAAAGCCGAGGAAGCTATCATGTTATTACTCTCTGATGGATGTAAATAGAAAGCTCATTTTTCCGCTAATCCTTTTATACAAGTAAATTTCCATACAAAAGCAAAACGCATATGATCGAGGATTTTTTTAAGCTTCTCTCTTGAAATTATTTACTTTATCCTTCAGACTGTGTATTCACGGAATAGCTTTGTGATTTTAAAGTAAATGTCTCATTAGCAATTTCAATTATCGTATTCTGTTTAACTCAAATGATGATGCCTATGAATTGTGGAAATATAGGAGAACAATTTCATTTAAAATTCTTATATTCCAAAGTTAAACGGAATTAATAATAATGAAATATGTTTTTGGACGGAGAAGTACTTCATTAACTAAAATGTCAGTTTGATCAATAGTACTCGATATTCGAATAATATTATTAAAAAAGGATAAATTTAAAATAACTAGGGTAAACATTAAGTCGTGATAGGTATATATAGTGAAAAATAAGTTACCATACCTTACATCAAATAATTGTTATTTCAGCGATAAATATATATGAATATATTTATGTAACATGTATATATGTGAATATTTTTTTTTCTTTTACACCTCTATCCTCTCTGCATCTCACAATAACTCCTATAATTTGCTTCACGAAGAAATGATATTCACCGCATATTCATTCATATGATACTTTATCATTTTTAACAAAATATATAAAAATAAATTTAATTAGAGGTCCGCGAATTTAGCAACACAACGGAATTCGATGAATGAATGCTTAAATGGACGATTTCCTGAACAAATACAGGAAGGAGCTTAAACGTTTTCACATCAGAAGAGAGCATTTTTGAAGTTAATATACTATCCCGTTGCGTTAATCTTGTTTGGACACAGCATTCATTCAATGCAAATCTATTGTGATCGCATTTGACACCGGACGATAACGATTCCGTTGTTTATTTTAGAGAGAATTCTACTCCGTCCAGGAAGACCGACAATGGAAGTCTTTATTTAAAATATACGGACCCAAAACCGAGCCCTGTAGGACTTCGAATTGGCAATGTTGATATTTCCGAATCGCCATTTTTTGCATTCATCCGAGTGTTTCTATGCGTGCATCTAGGCGATTTATTTTTGTTTGGCAAAGGCATTTGAAAGTTCGTTGACTCGAATGACTTTTCGCAGGACGATTATCACCTACGCGGTCATTAAGTTTTGAGAATTGTCGAAGAGGTTCCTAATTGGCTAAGACAACAATCAAATCGTGCGAGCACACGCGCTAAGCAAATTATTTTTCTCCAACGGCGTTAGAACATTCCGTGTAGCGCTTATCTATGAAGGAATGTTTGCTCTGGAAGTTAATATCCTCTCCAAATGTTTTCGAATGCCTCCTGAATTACGTCGAGAATTTATTAAAAGAAAACGAAAGACTAATCTTCATTTGAATTAAGTTTTGATTAACGGATGATTGTTACTTAAACACTAATTCAGGGCGAAACTTGTCTGTCTTGGGATAAGCGCTTCATGCGTACTTTTTTTAAGTTAAATAAATAATTTTCAACTCATCTTACGTCGCAAGTTTTCGTTTAATTATTTCCGTCGTCATTCCAATGGTTTGCTCAAACTCCTAGCAAATATCAAATTATTGTACCTCAATTTAACGATGAAAGAATTTAGTGATTAAATATAATTAAATGATATTATTTCACCTCTATGTAACTCACAACTTAAATCACACTCAGCTGTAAAGAAGTATTTTAGATATTTTATCAAATTCATTACAGGATAGGCCTAAAAACTGAATTAAAGGGATCGAATTAAAGTTTTGCTTTGGCCCAAAGCGTAGTCGCCAAACAAAGGTGAATATTCATGTCGAAGGAGGCACAAATTGGAAATTTCTACCCGATATTCGTGCAGCTTTCACTTCTAAGAAAGATATTACGCATTATTAAGAAGGCATTATGGGACAATGAAGCCCCCGGCGAGGGAAATTGGCTCAGGAAAGGGAAAGTGTAAGAATCCGCGAAAAAAAGAAGAGCATCGAAACTCAAAATTACGTGGCACGACTCCTTGGTAACGAAAGTTAATTACTTTATCGGTTGCCGTATTTCTCGTTGCCTTCTCTTAAAGGGAAGACGATCCCGTTGCCTCGACTGGATCAAAGAGGACGAAAAAATATCTTCGGGGTAATAAGGAAAGAGCCATCTTAGGAGATGATCGATATTCATTTTTAACCGGGGGTGTTCCCTCTCGTGAAAATCGTGCTTTGGTGAAAGCGAAGGGTGAGTTTTAGGAAAGAACGCGTAAGGCACCGGATTCGTAGAGAAAGTTCTTCGCGTAGACTATGACTTCGTGAACGGTTCACTATTCCCTTGCCCTTGCTCCGTGATCTCTTTAATATACGACCCAATCTTCCTCATAACGATCCCTTTACGACCGTTCTCGATTTTGCCATCGTCTCGCTGTATCATCCTCTTTTTATGCACATTGTGGAAAATACATTGGCGATAGTCGATTTCTTCCAAGTGAGGGCTTGTAATGAAGTCATATGCAGGCTGCTCCCGTGATGGCTTATGAATGTTGCGCTCTTTTTATTTTCGTATGCCTGTAGCTGTTTAGCTTCAGGTCTGAAGGTGGTGAATAGAATGAACTCACGTTAAAAAAATGATCAGTATATAAGTTTGCAGGAGCAATGGATATTTCTCATTTCCAAAAAAATATGTATGTCCTTTTCTTATATCCTTTACTTATATTAGCTCGTATAAGATACTTGTTTGTATTTTTAAGGAAACGATTCCTAATTTAATCAATTTTAATATTTAAAGCAACTTTTAAAAGGAAAATCTTACGCACTCGAAATTTTTCCCACTGCTCCACCAATATCTCTATCCAAGCATACAGATTCAAATCTAATTTCAGTATTAATTTTCTTTCCTTTATTTGTTTTCACTAGAATATTACGAGAAATTATTTGTAACTTTTTTGTTTTTCATCTAATCACCTTCATCTTTAGCTTTTATTTAGTCCCCATGAGAGTTCTATTCAAACAACTAGTTTTCCGTTAGTCTTCACATGCCTTCGAATGTTACTCGATACACTAAGCGATTGAAAAAAGCATGTCGATATTTATTCATTTTAAAAGAAAATGAAATATAATAAAAAGAATAATAAACAATTAAATAAATTTGGAGACAAGTTTTCGAATAATTAATACGATGCTTTATCGTGTTTCCTAAAACTAGTTACCTATATATTATTCACTACTCGAGCGAATTTGTACTCAAGTTAAAATTTGTATTTGATAATTAAACAGATAGTCGAAAGGAATTAATTTAATCCCTCAATTTCGTGGAAGTCATCAACAGATTATATTACTTCCTACTCAACGATGCACTGAACATGCATGAATGTATTTTCTCCCATGAATATTTAAATTGGATTTAATGAAGTAAAAGATCTTTCCGATAATAATTACACATGTTATCTACGAGTGGAGTCGATTTTTTGGAAAAAATACATTGCCAAGGACGCATATCCAAGCGACATGCAAATTAAACTGCAAAAATGCAATTCCAATCACAATTGGGAGCGATAGAATATGCATAGATTTCCTGAATTTGCGCACTGAAGCAATGCAATCGAATCGGTGAATCGGGATTGCGTTCACTCAGCGGCATTGTTTCAAATCGGCAAACATGTATGAATTTGGTTGAACTGTATTCTATGGACACAACTGATAATAAAGGGTAACCGCAAACGATAAAATAGAAACGATTCCATTGTTTCACCGGAAACTGGTAATTTCTCGGAAATCTGATCCATCCCGTGTCACGAGGCGAAAAAAATGTGACCACCCTAGGTCAAAACGTGCTTTGAATCGCGGTGGGTGACGGATATAAATCCAAAGGAAACATCCAACCTCAGAACCAGATTGCTTTCGACATTCATCTCACCATCTACCAAGTTTCTCTCTTGGAGAAAGGCAGAGGGTGCAGACAGGGAAAACATGCATAAGAACACTATTTCTAGTTCGATTTTTTTATCGAGAACGTTCAAGCTGACATAAATCGAGGTCTACTAGTTTTCCAATGTAAAAGCCGAGGATGTCCATATGTGCTAGGTATCCAAAGATAAGGTTCAACGTGTGGGTCATGTTTTTGTTTGTTGTTTTCGCTAGATTGATAGCGTAAAAGTGCAGTTGCTTCCTGCTTGTAGACCGATCCTCGCGAATTTAATTGAGATTTATGCGCGTAATATGTTCTTGGAAAACTATCACCCAACTAGAGAAAGGAACAAGTACGTGTGCACTCACATATCAACGATCTATTTTATTTACTTTTTCCGGAGTTCAATATGTTAGGAACAGTCTCGCAAAAGGGCGAAGTACTATATCCTGCTTTCTAACTCATCCTCTTCTGGAGGTTTGTAACTTAGGAACAGCTAAACAACTTTCGGGTGAAATAAAGGCTGAACATTCTAGTGTAAAGTTAATAGAATGTAGTAATTTCAAACTCAATATTATGAAGTCTATGACCAATTCATAGTTTTAGGTTATTAATTTTTTAACGGTCGTTCTCAATAGATATATTTCCTTATATTTTTTATATTATAACAATAGGGCCAACCTGCAATAACCAGTTTCAGTGCATTATCAAACGACAGTTTTAACTCATATTTTGAATTTTTCTTTCAAATTTGTAACATAAATTTACTGCCAGTTTGGTGTATTTAAATGATCTGTATATATTATTTATGAAATTCATTAGATTTAAAAGAAATGGCCTCCACATAACTTTTCGATAGGAAATATACTAAAAATAAAAATTTATTCTTTTAATATTAAAAAAGAAACTATTTTTTATAAATATTCATAACAAATTAACTCATCACGTACACTGACGAGCTTCTTCGAAGAGAAATAAAAATGTTTGAGTATAATTTCCGAATTAGACTCCAGGAAGTTCGTCATATAAAAGTAATTATATTATAATAATCAAGAGCAGTCAGAAGGAGTAATTGGAAAGTATGAAAATGAGTTACGGATTTAATGCGAATGATGTAATTAACAAAACTCGTAGAGAGTGACCTCTGCACTCGAAACATTCCTTCCGAATCCATGACGTGCAGATAAAGTTAAATAGCGATTAGAGGATAGGCTCTGGCGGAAAATTATCATTAAATCCAGAGATGAGATGAAGGAAGGGTATGTAATAAGACAGGGAAGTCGTGATATCACTTCTTAATTTTTTTTTGCGAGATAACGTAAGCTGTCCTGAAATAAATTAACCCTCTCAAAACCTTGGAAATCAATCATCTTCTGCATATTACGAAGGATCCTTTTTAAATTCTGAGGGCCATGCATACAAAAAAGAAATTATAACTTATAATAATTGCTGTCATTTTTCTAAGCGTGCCATTTCCGCAATAAGAGGCGACGTTACGGCAAATAAACATGTTAATAACTTAATAAAATATATTTTATACATCATAATCTAGAAGATAGAGCATCTGAATGCTAAAAAAGTGTAAGTTAAATAGAAATTTGCATCGAAAACGCGTGATATTCTATATCGTGAAAAGCGTGCGTTGATGGAAATTACGTTCTCACAACTGCTTTGAATGTATTAGTTTTGGCAAGTACAAATGATAAGCTTTCAAGGATGTACATAAATGAAGGAAGCAAATATGAGCAGGACTTGGACCAAGTTTGGCCTTTTCAGGCAGTTGTTGTTCAAGCCATCTAGCCATAAAGTCGAATTAATAATTCTATGTTAATGGGAATGTATACCAAAAGGTCAAGTAAAGCTTATCATCGGGAAACCGACAACAATCAGATGTCCTCATCATAATGGCAGCAAACAGTTAGTACGATCTCATTGAAGTTTGCTTCTTAATTTAGCTTAAATCTCTAATTGCCTTAATCTACATACTTAGATAATAATTAAACAATACATTGGTATCTGCCACCGGTGCTGTTATTCTCACTGCATTTAATAATATACTATCTCTTTAAAGGGAAATATTAATTTCGTGATAAAACCGATTCCCTATAGGATTCGAAAGGATTATATCACTCAATATATTTCCATTTTACATTTCCTGAGCTGAATTGTCACTCATATCGTTTCCACGAATATGCATTTATCGATATGAAGTGAAAATATGGGATGGAAACGTTTAAAAGAGATCGGTCAATGGTAAAAATCAGTCATTCGATAAATAGTTTGATGTTCGTGACGCACGCACGATTTCAGGAGAATACTACGTCTATGAAGAAAAATCGATCGGTTTATCCTTTATGCATCACAGTATGATGACTGACATTTCTAAATAAAGGTTGAGATAAAAATTCATTTACATCAAGAAATGCACTGAATAATTGAATTATAAGCTTAAGATGAGCTGTAAATGTAAGATTTTGGATTATTAGACTGAATCACTTCTCATTGGTAGTCATATAAAGTATCTGTAAAAGTATTTCCTTCACAGTAAACGTTTACTTGATCTTTTCTAGATTATAAATAAAAAATTCTCAAATTTAACAAGAGAGGGTTTAAGAAAAATTGTATTTAAGATCTGACAATTTGGAGGAATTGTAAAGAAAATCTTGAAATACGAAATAATATGTTAGGTTTAATAAAAAATCCAAGCAAATGATTTATCTAAATAAAAATAAATTTCGTATTGAATAAACCAATAGAAATTTTATAACAATTAATTAATTTTATATGAAATTTCCTGCTTTTGATAACGGATTCTTAACATCCTTTGTTCAATAACCGTGTGATCCTACTAATACTATAAATGCAATAGTTAATATTTGAATTTTAAATCCAGACAAACGCATTCATTTTACAAAAACGAAATGTGAGATCCTAAAATTGTACACTTGTAAACTTGGATGGAGAAAGATGGTTTCATTATTATTTTAGAACTCTTTATTACGCATTAAATGTGATAATTCACGTATATACTTACGGATGCCTTAATAATCATCTTCCTGAAAATCATCAACGGTCGGTAAAATTTTTATTTTTAATTTTAGCCTATGTTTCATAGATGAATCAACTCAAGGCTTACACAAATACGAAGTAATTTTCTTAAAACCTGAATAAAACAAAGCTGATTTACATTTGAGACCGAGTCCATAGCTAGCCAAATGTGATATTAGTCTAGAATAAATTCAGGGAAGCATGGTAAAAGTAAGCTATTTTTCCCGAAAGTCAATTTTCATAAGTCCATACCATAAGTGTGTTACCTTCCAAAAGCATAGACTTTGCTCGATGAGATCAGAATAACGAAGGTATTTTCATTTAGCACGAGACCAAAGTCATTTCCTTATTCATGGAAATCAGTTTTCATTGTGTAGAGCGGTAATGGATACTACGCCACACATTTTTATCGCCTTCACACCTTTCTTAGCATAACAACGATGATGTTTACGTCAAAATATAGCAATTATCGTTCGTCAGGAATCTTCTGGAACGACATGATCGAAATTCTGAAATTATGGAATTTCTCATTAAGAGAGCGTTTTATAGCTGCCACCCAAAACGAGATTTATTATGGCGATGACTGGAAAGGGAAAATATTTGGATTAAAAAAGAGCCGAGGAGGGAAGTGACGAGAAAACTGTAATTTCAGAACATAAATAATAACTAAAAATTGCGAAGTGAATTTTTGATGCAATGAATCTTTAATGGATGGATTTGTATGGAGATATCCCTTACAAATATTTGATGGTTCGAAATGGAGTTTTCGGTGCAAAAGTTATACGGGAAAGTGATGGAGAATTGAAAACTAATATCTCTTTTAACTATGAATTTTACAATCAATTGAGATTCCAATCGATTTTTAATAAGATCTAATGCTATATAACGGATTATAAAGTGTAATTATAAAAGTTTAAGAAGTGTCTTTTTTATTTTTATATTATTATTTTTACATTGTCTGTATTTCCTATTTATATTTCAACTAGGGATTTTAAACTTTTAGCTGAAGTTAAATTTTATTAGAATTTATTATTAAAATCATAAACTTTTTGCATATAAAAGCTTTGCGAATTTCAATTGCACCTCCATTAACAGAGAATGGCTTTTTGAAACTTTTAAAAGGAATGCTAAAGCCTTGATTTTAATGGACAGTAAGCCGGAAATCCAAATAGAATCTTCAGTATACATTGAAAGGGCCGTATTTCAGTAAAGAGGATTATAAAAAACTACCAGACGAGTTTTCACAGATACGCCGTAATAAGTTTTTTATTTACTGGGAAAGGAAAATCCTAAATATATAGAACTCTTATAATCTCTATTGTATTCTAAAGATAGATATATTTATTAGTATTTTTGTTACGGATTATATATTTCTCATGAAGAAAATTAGTCACGGTACATCAGGCATATGCTTCTTCAGAGATAACATTTATCTTATTTTTATAGGATTCAAATGATGATGGATGTACGGCACAAGGCAAAACTTAGATAATTATTTTTAAAAAATTGAGAATTAGCATAAAATAGGCCTAATAAAACCTTTGGAAAAAATTATCCTAAGAATTTTAGGAAAGAGTATTTAGTAAGCTTAGCTGTAATGTGATAATATCTGCAAGAGAATATATAATTATATTTGTATTCTATTTTTAGTGTCACCTCCGTTTAGAAATCAGGTGCAGAATGAGTAATTGTGTTCCATATAGGTATCTCTATTGACTAACGGATACGTCCTCAAACGCACTCGATACAGACTACCGTAACGTTTGGACGAGTCATTAACACTCGGATATCGGAAGAATAAAGTAGAGGCCGTGTTGAGTAAATGTTCGAGGAAAACAGCCAACAGACAATGTCATACACTTGGAGCAAATTCTAAGTTCACGAAATGAAGTATGAAGGATTTTCCATATACGTCATGACTGATTCTACGAAATTCATTCACACAATATGGTTCACATCCACTCTAAGAACTTGAAAAGACTAGTTTCTATAACTCATAAAGCAATTTTCATTCATCCACTTCTTCATGCTCTCTTTTTTCAGATTGTGGAAGATTTAATTTATTAATGGAAGTGGAGTCATTTTCGTACTAAAATAAAGCCGATGTATAATAATTGCTGTTAAGTTACTTTTCTATTTTCTATGTAAATTGAATTGTTAATATAAACGTACGAATATATTATTTATATTCTTATTTCGAGCAATTTTTCTCTCATTTAAAATTTAACTGTCATAATACATTACAATTTTACAGAAAAGAGTTCAAATAAAGCGTGTTACCATCAGAAGAGGAATTCTTAAAACTAGACAGCAAACTCAAATAGATAATCATATCAGGAGACACGTTTGAGCTTCAATTTCCTCCTGAGCTTTGGATTTTCAGTTGTATAACAACGCTATCACTTTCTTTCTGTCAAAATGTTCAGGGATTATCTTGTGATAATCAGAAAGGCTATTTATAGCGACGATGGGAATCGGTGAGAACAAATTGATCTATTTGATAAAGCCGATACGAGTAGATGAATTGAGAGGGAACGTGAAAATTCTATGCCAGCGGATTTCATTGGTCGCACGATCCTTCAATAACTACCAATCAAAAGCTCAACATGTCAGGAATGACGCAGGTATTTTTGGGTCCGATTTAGATCGCTAAATTACCGCTGTTTCTCTTATATATAAGTTTCCATTTCGAAGCGAGATTAGATGAATTATGTATCCGATATGAATGACAGCAATCGTAATATTGATATCAAATACGTATCAAACGATAAATTCCCTTTATTACAGGAAAGAAATGGAGGAATGAATATTCAATTTTCGGTAAAATTAAGATGCTTTTCATTTCCTTAACTAATCAGAAACTGCGATATATAATGAATAAAATAAAAATAAAGGTAAAATGACGGATTTGCTATATAAATCGCAAAAAAGTTCTCGTTTCAAAATAAATTCACAACGACTTTAAATTTATTTTATTCAGTAAAATAAGTATATCAGTCCTAGAGCCAAGTCAATGATTTAGATTCTTTACTTTCTACCTGTATATCATCAATTCCTTTGAAATTTATACATGTCTATGATTGAGATAAATCTTAGATATACCCATATTTATCTTACAAAATTTCAAATGAAAGTGGGAACTACCAAGAAGTCAAAGCCGAGTTAGCAGAGAGTACTAGAAACTCTTGTTTGCTTCCATTTTTATAAAATTCTAAATGAAAAATAGCACCAAAAATTTCTAAAAGCAAAAAGTGAAAAGGTTCAATTTCGTTAATTGATAAGAAAATAAAAGGAAACTGACAACGCGCGATAATTAGTACGTCAGAATCTCGCCAGGAGACGCGCGAGGGTAATAAAATTCCTCTTAAATCCGTAAAATCGCTCGATAGATATTAAAAAGGGAAGACCGTCGTTTAATAACATCCTCCCCTAATGGAAAGCGAAGGTGAGCGTCGGATTTTTTAAAATCGCCTCCTTGCGCAAGGACGTTTCGCAACTGTTTTGGAATGTCCCGTATCGAGAACAGGGACGATGGCTTCTGCGCGCATCTCCCATTCCACTCGCATCCCCTTCGGCTCACTTTTTCCATTTCCTTTCGCTGAGAAACTGGATAGTGGGGCATCTTCGCGACCTTATTGAAATTCCCATGACAACGGCCATCCGCAGGCGGTGATTTATGATGGAATTGAAGAGGCGATGATAATAAACGGAACGGGACTGCAGATCCTGGTCAGGACGCGTGCAAATAACGGGTTGTTCACTCCGAAGACTCTGGTTCAGATAAAACGGCCCCTGGACATATACTTCATCTCTCTTAGCGGACAATTTTACCGATTTGTTAAGATTGTCAGACAACCGTACGCATTGAGCGGAAAGTAATTTTTTTAAGAGGATAAACGAGGGTGGAGATACACTTTGATTATCCTTTCAGAAACCACTGCTAAATTTTGAGACTCCTACGACATTGAAGAGTTATCTCGTCCATTTTTTTGCGTGATTTACGCGCGATTCTGTTCACGGTGACTGGTCCAATTAAAGGGGTATTCGAATAACTCGACTTTGAGGAGGATCCACAAAAAACAAGTTCCTCAAGTTTAACTCCAAGGCCACTTTGTAATTAAAATGTTTTCTCAACTTTCGCCAATTAAAGCAATTAACGTATTTGCATATATCAACGCCCCGTAAGGATTTTGCTAGTCTTATCTATCATTGTTTTTGCGAAACTTTAAATTTGACTTTGAAGGTATGTGGAAACTTGTTGATTCCAATTAAAATCTTCTTCAACTTTATAATAACCAGTTTCGAAAATAGAAAAATAAGAACTTTTAAATAAATTGCTCTATAAAACCAAAAGCAATGATTATGATATTACGCCACTAAATCATACACATTTATATTAAGTTCCCATTCGAGCTAAACATGCTGCACCATTAAAACATGCTTCGCTTTTCTATCAACTTTTTATTAAAAATTAGGCGAAATCAATTTCTTATCCTTACTCTTACGTCATACTTCGCATCTCCTCGGTCTACGCTTAAAAGCCCTATTATTGAAGCATGCCTTCCCTAGCTTTATAGTTCTATAAGGCATGCTCTTTCCATTGCCATAACTTCTTTATCCTCTTTGGGTGGTATATTAAAATTCTCTAACTTTTCTTACTCAGAGAGCATTTTCAGTAGGGTACCATCGATTCATGCATTGTCCTCAACTGTGTCGCCGGTGGCTTTGAAGGAAGCGAAGAGCAATTTTATGGACGCCACTGGTGCGGATTAATCCGAAAGAGCATTGAGAGGTCTAGGTCGCCATCACAGGCCTCTATCGCGTACAGAGTATCTCGAATTCCCGTAAATTTAAACTCGGGCGAATTGTATCGTTCTCTATCCTCTAAAAAGGTCGACCATTAAAGAGATTTACTAAGTTAGATAATGATAATAATGCATAGGGACGGCAGGAAAAAATACTTAGCGTAGCGTGATGGACAAAGAGCTTCTAGGAAATTATGCTTTGGTATTTTTATATTCAGAGGATCATCATCATTATCCAAGTTATTGCTAGAACCGATTCTCCCCGTGGCTTTATGGAATTATCGGTCTAAAACTCTAAAAGCGTTCCCCGTAATCAATACTTTTCGTTGCCACTTTTCAAAACTCGTGGTTAGATATAAGCCAAGGCTAAAATTAACGATTCTCATTAGCCTGTTTGAATAAAGTATTACTTTTAATTATTCTTGGAAGAGACACAGCAAGCTATACTTAGAATCGAAAATCAAGTGCATTCTAGGTATTACAGGTCTGAGCACGTAGGAAGTTTTAAATTATTAAAACTTAAACATTAATAATCATTCATTGAGTGATTTACTTCTTTAAAGTTTGTGCTTAGTAAAAAACTTTCTATTCCATCAAAATGTTAAATACTTTTTCTTATACTGGAGCGTTTCGATAGTTTGTTTTTAAGTAAATGTTTGGAATTTTTTATTGAAACCAAATGTACTCATCAGGTTTCTGGTATCCGTTTGAAAATAAATTTAAAATATGATTTCATTCAATGATTTGAGATCAAATAGATTCCTCTATCTCGAAATCTTTATTTAGCAGTAAATTATACTGCATACTAATGTTTAATGAAATACCAAAAAGATATTCTACGGCAAAATAAATTTTTTTTACAGTATGCGAATTGATTTAATTAATTTTTGCACTACGTAGCGGTTGAAAAATCAATTAATGGAAGCCTCAATGGCTGATGCTAATTCAAACACCAACAATATAAACTATTAACAAAAATATTCACGATATAATATTTGAATTACGTACCACAAACATATTGAATATAAATTCCTCAGTATGAATCAAAAAATCATAAAAATAATATTAATATAACATATAATTGACATAGAGTAATCTTCAGATACTTTAAATTGCGTCCATAGGAATGCTTTTAAACCTCTATATATACTACTAATACAAACAAAACTACAAAACTAAACAAAGCATTCTTTCGGCTTTTGGAACAATCATTTAACAACTGTCGATGTATTTAACCAAAGGAGAATCCTCAACGGGTGAGCGGTCAAAGGGCCCCATCACTCAATCACTCATCGAGGAAATGCGGATTGAATCGTGCACTAGAAAGTGCCTTCGTTTCTCAGGCGGAATATCCCTTCAATCGTTTTCGGCGTTACATAAAAATTTCGCGCTTTCGCGAATCTGTCCATTCCTGGTCTGAAAGATGGCATTCCTTGGAGAGTAACCTACTTGTACTCGTGTATATATGGGAGCTTAGATTCGAGGTGCGTGGGAAAAAATTTATTGCGGATGAGCGAGATAAATTGGAAGATGAGCCTTGTGGGGACAGCAACTTTCACTTCGTGGGCACACCGCTCGCTTTCCTGTTCATCATTCAACAACACCCACACCTCCTTTTATTTTGCCGGTCTTCGATAGACGAACTCTTCGTGTCTCTTTCAAAATGCTCGTTACTCATTCACTCTCATTAGAAGTGAGAGGAAATGGGTCTGACACTACTCTTAGATTCACTTGGAGGAGTCATTACTGACCCTACAACATTTCGCATCCAAGACCTTGAAAGATTAAAGTGTAACATCTGTTATATTCATTGAAAATTTTATTTTAGAATATACTTTAGAATTAAAACATGGGTTTTCGAGTTGACGCTCCTGATTAACTATAAAATAAAGTATAAGATGAAGTAAACTAATACAGAAGGATTTATTAACTCTTAAGATGAAAAATAATCGTTTAACTATTGTTATTATTGAAGGAAATGATTAATAAATATGAGTGATTTTCGTTCTTAAAATCTGAAATTTTCGTTAAAAAAATCATTTTAATACATTTAATTTAAAAAGCTTCTTTTTAATTACTATGTTTAAGTATACTCATAAGATTTTTATTGCTATACTTAAATGCAGCCATATGGTTTTTTAAAAATGGAAAAGAAGTAATTTGAGCATATCTGCTTTAATTCCCATGGTTGATCTCGTTCCTGAAAGGCCTCTATATCTCATACGCCTTTTTCAGTTCTTCCGCAAAAAGATGCTTTTAGTAGTTTTCTTTTCAACGGAAATCATTCATGCAAATCATGGAAGCACGAAACTCCCTTCTCGACTACTTAGTAAACTTTTCTCGGAATACTATTTTAAAAATCTTTTTCATTTTAAATAAAATTTAGTTCGAACGAAAAAAAGAGCAATATAAAGATTCTCATGAAAATAAATATTATATGTAAATAAATTTAAGTCGAATAGTTTTAAACAGTAAAGATTTCCATCACAGAGAATTTTATTGCTATATACCTCTATAACAAAAACGATGTATGTTGTATAATCACTAAAATGATTTTATGATAGTATAAAAATTAATTATTTTGAGAATAGTTCTACTTTTATTTTAAATTAATTCTAAAGGTGTTGCATACTGAATTATGATAACTTTTATGATAATATTTATTATCTTATAGTAATTGAATTAAAGCAACTTTGAAAAATTTAATATTCCATTCATAATATTTATACATTAAATTATTGTATTAATGCAATTGTACCTTTAAATTAAATAAGCCGCTATAAGAGTTCTTCGTAATTTCTTTCCAAACTCTTACTCTGCTATACAAATAACTCATACACTTTACTGAGTTAATAATACGGTTTAAATATACATATTTGAAACAATCGTGATTAAAATTTACATGTTGTTAGAGACTTAAAAACCATGTCGAAAATATCTCCAAACACAAAAATGTGGGTTGTTTTCTAATAAACTGATGTCGAACAGAATTTTCAGCGTACCACAGTCTTGTTTCTCATCCAACGCACGAGTTTGATTCGGAATGGGTTTCCCCGGTTTATCATTTCCCTGTTACTCTCTCTTTTCTCGTTTCCTTATTCATCATCGATATTTCACATCGAGATTTCCATCATAAGATACATATCGCCCATTTCCAACATTTTTCATTTCCTGATGGGATCTCATCGATACCCTACCAATTAAATCGAGTGATAGAAGACATGGATTCGATAACATATCCAAACGATGTCGAAAAACTTAATGGGAAGGAGATCATTCCCGAAGTCATCAGATTTTCGATTCAGATCATTGGATTATTATCCAGAAAGGGGTTTACGAATGCTTTAATTCCATTTTGAAAACAATGCGGAGGGTTTTTGCCTAAGAAATGAATTTGGAAATATTTTTCAGATTTACCTGAGTAATAGCTATCATCTCCCTAATAATCTAGGCATAAAAATATTATCCTTAGAAATGCCTAAATTATTGTACTCCTGCCTGGGGTATTAATTGAAAATAGAATGTTGAGAAAAGCATATTGTACAAAAAAAGATGCGGTAGAATGATTCGAAAGATGCTCGAAACGTTAAGCTTAATTATTAAATAATAATCGGGATATTCTATGGCAAAGGAGGAAAATTAATTCTATAAATATCTGCTTGAAATTTCTGGGATGAAATTCCTACAACCATATCATCGATATGTGGTTTATTCAATCAATACCTCAAACAAAGGCAGTTTACAGTTTTCCTCAATTATGACACTTCTGGGAAATCGTCAATTAATTCAGCCACTAAACATTATTCTCTCAACACCCTTACTCAATATCGTATCGAAATCGTAATAGAAAATAACACAAATATAATTAAAATTCAACACTTGATTGAGATCGTTAACTTAGTTCCATGGAAAACGGAACATTACCATTTCCTTATATTACAAAATAGAAGAAAAAAAAGCTTAGTCCATTACGATAGCAAACTTCTCACGTTACGTTCAACATAATCTTTCTTTCTTTATCTAGCGGTATTGGTTAAGTCCATCTAAAACAAGGATTGAAAAATAGTAGCCATCTGCTTGATTTACTTTCTCGTGTATTAAGTTACAGTGAAGGATCTTTTCACTTTCTATTCTGTCGAAATTGAAGACTCTTATCTTGAGAGAATGTTCTCCGAGTGAGTTTTGAGGATGAGTCGCTGCAGATCTGGATTTTTCTTACGCAAGATCCATTCACCGCGCTTTTTTTTCGCTGAAGTGTATGTAATACAAAACAGCTTTTCTCACTTGACTGAGCGAACAAAATGTTTTGGGCCATTATGAGAGTCTTTTTGTGAAATATAAAATTATATCAATGTCTGACGCAAAAATTTCAAACTTCAGATATGTTTAATGAAAAGATAATCATAATTTTGGCAAAATCGATGAGTTCTAACCGAAATTACTTCGAATTTTGCATTCTTCCATTAAGTGGGACTATAAAATTTTAAAAATATTAAAAACGACTGGTTTACATTGAGTTTTACACAAGGTTTTCTTTCTTTTATTAAGGTAATAAATTTATAATTATTTATATTCCCTATTACATAGTGTCCGTATAATGGCAGAATCACATATTACTAAATGTCGAAAGAAGTGTTATAAGATTTATTTCTAGGGCTAAAATGACCTTCTCTAAGCTTTATATTTTCATTTGATCACTCTAAGCGTATAAGATGCCGGCAACTCTACAAACGGCATCAAATTTTCTACGTGAGCATCTCTCGCTAAATACTTCCTCGTATTGAACCTTGAGAAGGCTATTTCCTGGTCCTTTCAGAAATAAATTCTAGAGAATAAAATTCAAATAAAAAAGAAAAGCTTAGGATCGAATTCCGCGTAAAATTTCGCAGATTAGATGCGTGGGATCAGAGGTTTGGGTCACTCTCCGTTTCAGACGAAGGCATGTCCGGTCACTTTCCCCGTCGTCTGACCTTCCAACGATGAATCAACCCTTCGAATGTTTAACTTTGGAATGACGGTGCACGTTTATTCCACACAGTGAAGATCGCCGGTTGTTGCGTCGGAAAAAACGTTGAGCAAGATTACGGCTCCTTTGACCTCCTTCCATCCGATGGAAGGAATTTGAATAATTAAACGAGATGAAACCGTTTTATAACCTACGGAATCGATTCCGCGGGGAATAAGGCATGTACCGAGATGCGCTACGAATACTTAAGGAAGTTGTTCACGAATGCATGAACTATATGAAGGTATGCTTCCTTTCAGCAAAGAATGGTGTGATATGAAACTGATTTTCTTTTTAAATATACATTTCTTCGTTCTCAGTTCATCTGCATTATTTCATATTTTGCTTGGATTATTACAGCTATATTTATCGGAGCCTTTTGTACCTATGTAAGAAAATAATAATAGTTATTCTTTACAATCTTTTCAACTTCTACACTAATTTTACAATGTAAACCAACTGATTTTAAAAGATATATCATAAAGAAAATTGAACCAAAAACTTTATGGAATGGGATAATAATGATAATGTTTTTATTTGAGCGAGATTGAGATTAAAAATCTTCTCTCTAATGGAATACCTATAGGATTCTGAGGAAATAGAATATTTTATTCCCAACTTACTTTTAATTATACGATACACAGCCGCACATGTAACTTAATTTATTATCGGAATCATCAACCAAATATCCTAGGTAAATAAATCATATTCAATGATATATAAAATAATGACAGGAAAACTAAGAAAGAATGAGGAGAAGAGAGATGAAATATAATCATCAAGTTCAACTAAAATACGTAAATTAATGGTTAACTATACATATTTATATTGTTGATAAATCTTTACCTGACAATTTTATTATATATAATAAAGTAAACACTAAGTACAATTACATTTTAGTGTGTAAAATCGATTCCAGTAAATGACTGTATTATATAATTAACGGAAAATCGGAATTGGAAATGATTTTATTTCATATGGATGAAACATTTCCAGGAATTGAAAATGCTAATAAATCAAACTCAATTTTTACAATCTCAATCTATAATCCTTCAATATTCAGCGGGGAATGTGTATATTAGTTTTCAATTGACCTAGCAAGGAAAAATCAATGTAAATGCGAAACGATAATCGAAAAATTCCAGCGAATGCAATGCCGTTAAGAATTTTTCAATTTCCACGTGCATTTATTCACTCAAGTGTGAGTTCTCTCGAGTATTAATTTAAAAAATTCCATCATTTTTGCGCTGTTATTACGAATACTAAACTGAGGTAAATTAATCAGATTTTTCGTCAATTTCATTTTTATTTGATCAGTCCAATTCGTCTCTAATAGACTTTTCGCGGAAATTTCAGCAGAATAGATGTCGGTGACTATTTGCAAATCATTCCATTCTCAAATGAATAGGTATGCGACAGCTTGCTACTCTATTTTTCCAATATTTATAAAGTATTGAATTGTATAAAATTTATCAAATATCTATTCATCCTACTCTTTCAAGCATTCTACTTTTCTGGAAATTATTCTTTGCTAGTTCTAATTCTATTGAAATCTGGGGTCGTTTATTTGAAATGTAATTTAAAATCCTGCACACAAAAACGATCTCTGTGAACACATCTCAAGAGTGATACCATCTAACCTTGCAGTACCACGTTCTTCTGACCTGGTAGCAAAAAACGTTCGATCCTTCCTTTATTAAAAGTTTCATGAATTCGTATCCTGGGAAATCGAAGATTCAATAGAAGAAAAAAACAAAGGCTGAAAAAGGTTCGCTATCGAATTCGGTCCTATTTACAAATTTTCGATTCGCCAATAACAACTTAATGGACCGGGAGTGAGTTAAGCCTTGATTTCCCACGGACCTCAGGGGTGCATTGCAAATGGAGGGAACTCTTGCCCAAATAAATTGTTGCCATCAGATGAGAGAGATTCCGTGTCTTGGCAACGAAGGTTAACTTCATTACCTCCCGAATTTTCCTTCGCGCCTCGACGCCCACAAATACTTCGATTTCGTGCCTTATGAGTTAGGATTTCAATATCAAGGACGCAAGAGCCACTTCTAAAGGAATTTCCTTAAACGAGACGTGGTTATATAGCCGCTTCCTAGAGCGAGATGTTTTCTACAACTTGGATGCCGACAGTTCGTACTTTGATTACATTTTTTTTAATGTTCAATGAGATGATGGTTCAGTTTCTTTATCAAATTAGACGAGTATTTTTAAAAATAAGGCATTTTCTGAGTTAATTGAGTAAGAAAATAAAATCTACAGTATTTAAATATCTTTTTTTAATCAGGAATATTAATATTAAAGACCCATGCGATCGTTTAAATAGGAAAATCTTTGAAAAGGGAACTAATTTATAAACTGTTTAATAACAATACAGTTAACTTGGAGAGCCTGGCTCGAGTCCCAGACATTTCCATTTCCTAAAGTTATTTTCTTAGCCTCTCTACTTTTGGGTCAATGTTTACCGTATACCATGATCTTAGAACGCAAATAAATTGCTATTGCCGGGAATTAAGTAATTCATTTTTATAATTTCCTTATTACTTAAAGTTATGGAAGGAACGAAAAATTTCACAACCAACGAAAATGAATCATGTATTATAAATTATTTTGAAAGCAATCATTTAAGATACAAAAGGGAAATAATATTGCTCTATTAAAAAACTTATCTTAAAGGTTTATCAGTAATATAAAGTAGTGTAATGACTATGACTTTAACCTCGGTTCTAGTATTATTGCTATATATCATTTCTGTTTAACCCTTGTTATCCAGTTTCACGAACTCGTCATGTTAGGATATCACCTTTCCTTAATTATGCTCTCATTCATCGAGTAAAATAAGAGCAGTAGTAAATGGAAGCATTATAGTCGTTCCAATGAAGGTTCCACCGACTGCACAAGGGCGATCTGCATGACTTCGTCCATAGATGTGCCGAGAGAACGATGAATGCTACTTCATCCCATCGTCTTGAGACAATGAGAGATAAAATGAAGCGTGATAATAATATGGGAGAGGCAAGAGGGGAAAAACAGAAGATTCTGTTAGCAACTTAGAGTGCAACATTATGGAAGTTATGAGGGGTTGACGTGGCACGAAGAAATGACCGATGTTGGATTTCCACTGCCATGAAATGAGTTTCAAGGGATGCCAAGTTAACAAGGAAGAAGTTGGATGATGGATGAGACGGGAATGTAGTTGGATTCTACGTGGTTTGTGAAGAAGAGAGAGTTTATAGGAGGTTCATTAAGATATTATTTACTATTGTGGACAGACATTCCATAGATATATTAATGTATTTTTCATACCTTAGGATAGCTGGGAAAGGTAGTATAGTTTCACAGTGTGTATATATACAATTATATATATATATATAATATTCATTATAATATTTTATATATAAACGACTTGAAGCAAGGATTTATTGAAAATATTAATTGATTGATGTTCTTGAAGTATAATTCCTGTAGAGTTGGGTGATATATAAGTTATTAAAATTTAATGGAGAGTTTGCTTATTAATTAAATATAGAACGGTCCATGACATGCGGTTCCGAAGTTTATTGAAAGTAGTACGGTTCTTGCTATCCACACTCCCAAGAGAAGAGAAAAGAAAACAACTTTCCGTGCAAGTAAACATAGTTCCAGGAAGAACAGATCTAAGATTAGTAGTGGATATTATTTAGTAATCTGCTTAACAATCTCATTACGTAAGCCAGGCTTAATACCGTATATTTTCAGCAGTAACGATAACTTCTCTGTAAATGAAACATATCACATACCAAATGAACGTTCCATGACTTTTAAGCGCTTAACAAAATGCAACTTTAAAACTACGGAAGAACTTGATGTTATGAATTAGACGGAGCGTTGCTATAAAAGAAAACAGGGTATTACCTCTTGAAGTACAATCTGAGTTTATATGAGCATGAACTTTCATGTACCTTTTAGATCTCCTCTATTATCCACGGAATGGCTTTGGAACGCATACTTAGAGATTGTCTACGCTTCATTCCCATAAATGATCCAAATATTACATATTTTGTTTCCTTTCCTCACCTAACCCATCCATTCACTTTCATTTCCTTGGATACGGAGGGAGCATTTACGAGAAGCTACAGCATCATTAACTTTCTGTTTCTCATTTTTCATCCCACGTTTACCCACGATTTCCTTTATCAATCATCCTTTGCTCCCGATCTTCCCTCAAAGTGAAAGTGATACTCTGCGTATCACCAAATTGGATGAACACAGGGTCTCCACTAATTAGAAGCATTAGCGTGTCTTTGAAAGTCCGTATAAATCCCACAGTTCCTTTGCATCTCTTTTCTACGGATAAGCGTTAAAGCGGAATGAAGAAGGACGAAAAGGCACACGAAGAAGTTATAATGAGCAGACCTTTTGGAAGATCTCTTTCTTCATCTTCTCCTGGGCTCTCTATGACTATTAGAAAGGGATCCCAGTGAAAATAAAATGCACGGTCTAAAAACGTGTTAAAGGCCGTGAATGAGATGGTTCAAGAGGGAGACACTTAATGTCCCTCGAAAAGGTTCCTTTATTAAAACGTCTCTCGAATTGCGATCTGGATTAAAAGTTTCAGCATTCGTCGCCCTCGAAATATTAACATGAGTATGGGAAACATTCCACAAAATTGGAAATAAAAGTTATATGCAAATTGAATGAAAAAATCGAAAGTTAATATCCAGAAGGATTTCTTGAAGAGCAATCGTGAATAAAGAAATAAACACTGGTTCAGAATAAGATAACAAAAGATGGTATTAAAGCTTAAAATATCAACGAGGATCACTATTGTAATAAAAGATTAGAACTTTCTAAGCCCATAAAGAAAGTATGGTCACAACCCAAATGCATGCGTTAACAGTGCAAAACATGGTCTATTCTTAAATGCTGATAGAGGATTCTACGTTGGTATTCATTTCCATGAATGGAAGATTTATATTCTTTGCGATAGAATGTTTATCGGAGGGTTGTGAGCCAGAAAGATGACCTAAGTACTCTGACTTTATAAGATCACAATGCCTCTGGCAACGAACCATGTTCTTGACACAGTAACACATTCTTTCCTATTCTTAATTACTCATTGCTCCCGCGTAAAAGGACATCTCTTTTTATAGGTATTTCTCGCGATGGAAAGAGTTTGCGTGACCAACTGTTGGACGGAAGCATAATACCACTTTTGATTCAGAATTTTCCGTTTGAAATTTCATTCACGTCATAATTCATGCATTCTAGTGAGAAGTTGCAATATGAGGATATCCTCTTGGCTTTGTACTCTTCCATCCCAATAAGTTATGATTCTATCTCTCACAAGTGATGAATATCAATGGGTATATGCACATGTTTTACCTACTGTACTTATTACATAAATCTCTAAAGATCAGGGTTTCATTCTCTTTCGAGCGTTATTCATCCCCAAGATAAACCAGAATCATAAGAATATTAGTTTTTTCCAATCACTATGAAGACCAAATAGTATAAGGAATTATCCCTTTTGTTGAAGCACTATCGCCAATAATTTTATGAAAATTATATTCCATAGTCAATATCATGAGATGGATATTTTTATTTATTCAAGCGGTACACATTTATTCCTTCAGATTAATTATATTCAGATGATCAATATTACTTCATATTTCATTTTCATAACATCTCCTTTCATTCAATGTGAAGATATAAACATTTTAAACCAACAATCCTTGGATTATAAAGCAGTTGTATGTGTACTGAGAGCGTATTTCCAAAAAAGTAATCGGATTCCAAATGCTGCACCCAAACAAAAAACTGCATGACACCAAATTTTCAAAGGCTAACAAAAATTAGTCAGTTATTCCGTATGTACACATTTATGGCAGAGATTTTTGGGAATTTATGTTCCTAGGCTTTGATTTATGGGAGAGATATATTATTTTTTCAATCTTAGTTTAATATCCTTGAAGATATTTTCAATTTAGACTCGCAATTGGTTTTCCTCTCATTCCAGAACCACACTTTCAAAACTCTATGGAAATTCGCAATCACAAGAAAAGTTTAGAGTTTCCGATTCTCTGCGAAGCCAATGCCACTTTCGAAAGTGGGAAAACTCAGAACTTAAATGCATACGAAGAGAAATTTCAAGGTCTCAACCGCAAAGGTGTTAAACAAACAGAAACGAAAATATTGTATAGTATTTAAATTTGTTTATTTATTCAGCATCACTTTCACACCCTTTTAAAAATCCTAAAGTTTGTTCGAATTGAGCATTTTTTTTTCTTTACTTTTATTTTCAGTTCCTCATTCCAAAACATTTTTATTTACATGGAACACAATAAACTACTACCAACGTAATCAACTGAGGAAGGCAACCGCAAGTTCTTATTGCTCTCACTTCGTTTTTCAGAAGCCAATGATAGTAAAGTATATTATGCGATCAAGGAATTCAATATATATATATATCTGCTTTAACATTAAATTGAAATGGAACACTGAAGGTTCGTGATGTCAAACGGAGATTCCATTAAATTAAGCAACCAATTTCAAAGGATCTTCCATCTAAAATAATGTGTATTTCAACGCATAATTTTCGTTCAATTACATCAGCTTGACTCGGAGCCATAAAGATAAGCAGAAGCTGAGTCAATACACTCTTATATCCCGTTAATTGGAGATAAAAAAAAAAACAGAATAGAATATGTTTCGCATACGTGAGTCTCAAATGATATATATTGCTGCCTATCAAAACAAACCGGAATGGATTCCCTTATCTTTCGATCGATGATAAAAACAAGCGAGATTTTTCCCGAATGATACTTAACACCTCGAACGACGCATGTATACCTAAAATACTGTGCGATTGATTGAGGTTGATTTGCGCTTAACGGCATCGAAATTGCTTTACGATTCTGCTGTAATTCTCAAACTGCGTAATCGAACACTTACGCAAGGATATTCCAGAGGCTATATCTGCAGGACGATTAAACAGTCGGAGGACATGGTGAGAGTGGCTGTTTTCGGGTGGGCCCACGAAACGTTCGCAATATTTCATCGCCAAAGATTATGTATTAATCCGTTTAATCTTGGAGGGATGGTCAAAAGAAGTCCTCCCCATTCCACCTTATTATTTATACGAGATTCTCATGGACGACCGGTTGTTACCCAAAGCGACAAGGGTGATTTGGGGCTTTGAAGCGAAGCACCTGCTCTTGTATACGCCAAAAAAAGCATTTGCGATGGCTTTGGCGGAAATATCGAATTACATGATGAGAGATTTTATTGATTTCGAGGTGATGTATCTGAATTTTTTTTATAAATGGGCAGAGCTGCATATCGTCACGAGGGTCCCTAATGGAATCGTTCCCCTTTAAATGGGAATCTTTATGGATATCCATAAAGGTCAGATTGTATCGGGCCGACCGACGTATTTCATTCCGAAGGGTTAAGGTTATGGGGTGATGCACTGAATCACTCCTAACGTCTGGATCGTTAGGAACGTGAGTAAAGGGTATCATGTATAATATTCACGTGTTTTATTGGCAAATTGCTGGGGTAACTTATTAAATAGCATACTATATTCGATATTATGTACCTACACATAGGAAATAGGATCAGGGTTTTTACTATAGCAAACGTTTTACCTTTTTGGCATCATTGGGACCCTTGCATTTTATTTTATACTGCATTTTAGTGCCCTTAGTCTTTAATTTATAATTAATTTATCTTTATACATGTTACCGTTATATACAATATTATAGTATATACTATATTATTATATATTTCTATTATTTATAAATATAAACTATATTATATATAACGCTCCTTTGCAGAGATTCTAATCTTCTTAAATTGTTAATTCGATCTTGTATACAATTTAAAATTGTTAAACTAAAATAATTTCTTTAAACCGATTACTGTTATTAATATTTTTATTTTCGTGTCTTTAAATATTCTTTAATATAATAACTTATTTTGTAGAATAGAAAACTTTTTCTTACATTGAATAATAAATGGACTGAGAAGAAATACTAAATCAAATACAATATCGAACGAACATGAAATCAATAGTTTAAATAAAATTATTACATGGAGGAATTCAGAAACTCCAAGGTAATGATATTTGCGTAAATAAACGTGATTTTCAATATTTATAATTTCAATTAAGATGAAGCTGATACGACTTTTAAAACTCTTTTAGTTTGGTAATTACGGACAACGCATAGCTCCGAAAAAATCCTCATCCTATAATGGTCCTTGTTATAATTTCTTTGACCTTCGGTTTCGATGGCGGACCAGTTTCCCTTATGACCTCTTTTGAAATTTTTTTTCTTCATCTACACATGCTGACCTTGGAAAACATTCTCTTGTTTCATTGCTCCTTGGATCTTTAAGTTCATCCCTTTGATGTTGCGAAAGGCGTATCTGATAAAGTATCGTATTTTATATAACGAATAATGTCATTTATTTTTCCCATTTCGTATTGATCGATACATAATTCGAAGGAAAAGTTATATTCATTCGAATATAAGAATATTACGATGGATATAATGATTCTTCGATGGAAGAGAATCTATCCATAGCTCCATTGCGATGTCCCTTGGAAAGCAATAGAGTCATTTAAATGACATCAACTACTATTTATAAATGTTTAATTAATCGATCAAATAGAGTATAAATATAGATTTTAAGAATTTTGAGGAAGGAGAATGATAGAGCATGAATGATTGATGAATTTTGCTATTCAATATTTCTCTCATTTACTCGGTCGTTTTTATGTTTCTATGGCGCTTCTTTATAACTGTAAAAATTTAGTAAATATTAACATGAAATGAAATAGAGCGATATGCAATGTTTAATGCAGCGTTAGGTCTTTCAATTCTTTGTACAGTAAGTCCATATCTATCTTACTTTAATAGATATTAAAGAAAAACTAGTTAGATATATTTTTTAAACGAGAGAAAGGAGAAGAGAAAAAAAGCGTTATCTCGGAATACAGCTAGGCGACCTTGGACCTTACGCATTTTCTATTTATAGGTAGGAGATCGTCTTCATCCCAATTACGCATCGCTGAGGCTTTCATAATGAACGAAGGCATGAATACTAGGTCGGGAACGCCGCATTTCCGCTGAGAAACGTGTATTACTTTCGATTTCGCAACGGATCTGACCTATGAATGTTGAGACACTGATTCGGAAGTCGAATTACGTCCGTCTTAGGCAAACAGCGAGATGTATGCGTTTTCTAAAGTTGCGAAAAAATTGCGCTGCTTCCTGAGTTTCGGAAATTGGTTTTCGTATGGAGATTAGTCACGATAAGAGTCACTCTCACGACCTTTGGCAATTTCGGAAGAACGCTGATGCGGAATTCTGCTGACCGCATCGGATGATTGAGGAAAGGAAATATCTTTCAAAGAGGATAGATGTTCTCCATTCAAGAGCCGATGGGGCAAAGTGCGTCCGGTAAGGTAGTCCAGTTCAGTAGAACAGGATATTTTAAGAGAAAAGAACAAAGAATTTGTACTATGTAAAGAGTTTTAGAATATCGAAACAAGTGGATAGTAACAAGCTCTCCAGATGCATACTATTTGGGAGTACCGCACGGCAATATCTTAGGGCCCATGATTTAGCAAAATATTTGGTCAGAAAAAAAGAACCAAAACAATTCATCGCTACCGTTACGCAGCTGGTTGAAAGCAATATCGAAAAAAATGGCTCTACTTTCATAACGTATTCTCCATGGCAACTGTGAGTGAGGAGGAGGGATCCGAAAAGAGCTACGATTGTTTTCACGCCACCTTTTCCTGAATTAATGCGTATTCGAATGAATATGAATGGAGATATGAATGAAAGGAGGTACCTGTCGTCGCCCATAGGAATTCGCACGTGAAATCTTTCGTGGTTTTTCTTTTGGGAAACTTTGATTTTTATCTCCTCTTTTCATTTCTCAAAAACTGCCAAATATTTGGAATAATTCTCGTTCTGCCCTTATTAAGAAACCGAGTCATCATTTTTATTTGTTAATTTATGGAAAAATACGCCGAAAATCAGAATAACAAAACTCCATATACGGTTAATACACCTAATTAATTGTATCTAAATTTATGATAGAAAATATATTTGTCTGACCTATTTTATAACTTTGCTCCACTGTTTAGCGGACTTATATAAATTAAGGCTACCGAAGCATGATGACTATAATGAAGGAGCTAAACATCCACCGTACGCCTACCGATTCAGTGATTTGGCTATTCAAACGGTAATTTGACTTCTTAATACTGTATACAATATGTATACAATGTATATAATGCTTCAAAATATAAATTTATGAATATGAATTTCTGTGGAAATTAATTCTAATTAGTTTTCTATATACATTTTAATTATGATGATATTTTGTATATTCTCTATTTTCTGATAGATATAATGTCTGAATTTAGGTGTATACGCTTTCTCACAAAGAACGGTATTATTGTCATCCAAAAATTCGTAGTTATAACTACGTATACTTACATACCTTATCCTATTTATACCAATTTAATGCGAACATATAGTTTACATTTTTTACTTATTTTGTGTTCTTTTTTTCATCGCCTTATTTCACCCTAAGTAAATTAATTTAAACGGAAAAAATTAAAATGGAAGAGAAATCGTAGTGAATCTTATTAATAAAATTATTTTCAGTTATCTATATTAAATTTTGCGGAGTATATTTAGCGTAATTTCATTTTCTTTACATCATGTACTCTCTTTCTTAACACAATTGACACCAAATGACAATTATTTAGAACCATTACGTAGACGGTGGAATCTCTAATAGATTATGAGCATTACGACCCAACCGAGATTATTTCATTATGGACGTTATCACAATCGAACTAGAAAGTTTCTCTTTCATTATATCTAAATATTCGATTAGATAGAAAGTAACGAAGACTGTATTTGCGTTCAGGACTCCTATGAAAGTCTTACATCCACTTAAGTTTGTTGACCGCTAAGTAAACAAATCCGACCGATGGATCTTAATTAATTCAGAACCTTGCCCTAAATTCTTGAACCACACCTCTAACTCTTTTATAGCCCTAACATAAGGATTTTCTCCCCTTAAAAGACACAAATGACTTGGATAATCCCCTTTCGATGACTCTATTGTATCCTAAATATGTCTGATTAGCATATCACACTTTGAAAATGTCTTGATCATGGTAAGAAATATTTCTCTTATAATAATGGGTTCCATAAACACAACAGGTTCCCGACAGACGATTTCTCATCGTGACATCGCGAATTTTGGAGTCTATTTAAATTTTCAAAGCCTTTAATTCAAGTCAAAGTTCCATTATAAACTCTTCTTCTAAACTAGCAAGTGTTGTGTAAAGCCATTTAATCTCAGAACATAAAAAACACGAAATATAACAATAAAATATCATTTACCTATAACGAGCGCTGAAATTTTCAGACATTGTCTTCTTATGAAGATACTATTTACTTACTACTTTGATTTGAAATAACATTCGTGAATTTGTAATGTATTTTTAAATTTAAATTATATTTTTAGTAATTAACCTAATAATTCTAATAAGAATTCTCCTAAAGCCATTTCTCATTGAATATTATGTTTTTTACATCTTCAAAACTTTGAATTAACCTATATTTCATTTGAAACCGAGCTTTTATAATTGTATAAAATAAGTCTTTGTGATCGAAATTATAATAACTTGATTATAATTTCCCAATATTAAATAGAAGAATAATAAATATAGATCCTTTAACTAAATTCTGTGTTCAGAATTACAATTATTCCGCTTCTCCCTGCAATTTCCTATTTTGTATCGATCAAATTAATTTTCATTGCTTCGTGGACTTCATAGCATCAATATCGCCTCAATAGAGTATCTTTATCATTGCTACAGATCAATTTTCCGACCGTTATTACTGGTTTACATATAATGAGAGTGGGACAAACAAGATTTCATCTTCTTCATTTGAAAACATTAATATGTCATCTTCTCTGTTGCTTAACTTGAAATAGAGGTGCGATTTTCAAAATTATACACAGGTGAAAAGAAATTCGAAATCTACGTTTTGTTTCCATTACAATGGCGCTGAATGAGTTATATGTCCCGACTGAAAATCAAATATAAAACTCCTCTTTCTCTGCAAGAATTTCTTTGACTGACCGAATTCGAGAAAGCAAGGTGAGCCCATTGTTGACTCTGTTGGCTTCGATCCAAAGGCACCCAAAATCCCCAGCAGAAGTCAGGGGAAGAGGACTATGAAACCATAATCATATATCTCCTTAACACATCCACTCACTCTCATATTCGTTTGGTTCTCTATCGAAATGCTTCTTTTCACTTGAAATTAGTCCATGACTTACTTTCAGCGTAATCGTATTGATAAGCCTTACTTTGATGTTTGTCTAAAATGAAATCATTGATGTTATCGTTAGTGTTTTTAGCACTATATCTGGAATATTAAGATGATTGCATTAGGATGTTTAGAGACTAACGACAATGTAGTAAAATATATTAAGTAATTCTGAATTATAAAACTTATATTTTGTGTTTTTCAATGAAGCGTGCAGTGCAGCAAAAATCGAGTAGACTGTTCCCATGGAAAGTTCCAGGGAGCCAAAGTACCCCTAATTTTCAATTCAAGTAATAAGCTGAGCTCACTTATTAATTAAGTTTCTTTTCAATTAGTATTTTAATGTTGATAGTAGGAATATGAATAGCGTAGGATCTTGAATGAGCTAAACGAAGACTATGAATTCTTATAACTTATAAAGCCAGAAATATAAACATTTATCGTTATTATATATTGAAAAAAGCCATTACATAATTTTCTAATAATGGCTTTATCCTAAAATATTCCTTAAAAAATTGATTATATAATTATCACCTTAAAATAAATCTTAACATGTACGACTTATCTATAGTGAAAATTTAAATTAACGATCAAATTCAGAAAATAATAGTAAGTTAATCAAAAGATTACTTTTGGTACGTGAATATTATGATAACTAATACTGTATTATTATTGGATCATTATAAATAATTAACTAATACGCGAATGAAAGGGATCCCTCCTTTCTGTATTTTATATTTTATTTACTGGGAAATGATAAAGTAGACTTTTAAAAGTTTATTGGATACAGCAATTTTCATTTGATTTAGGTCATAGAATGATGAGTAATAAATAATGAAAATACTAGCTCCTTTATATTATAAGTATGTGCTCAAAGAATTTTTCCGAGAACTCATATAATCATCCTCTTTAGTATCAAAGTACACGTGTCTGTTCAGCTTTTAAACATCTTTAATTCCTTCTCAGAATTGTATTTTTAGAAATTAGGTATAAACTCTATACTAAACTATATAAATAAGCCGACGAAATTCAAGGAACGCTCAACGGTAAAATATGGTTCATTTTATTAGAACTGATAAATCATTCGCGAGATATACACATGATCCGCCAAAGCATTGCTTCATTCACCGAATGATATGTATTGAAATGCCTACCAAGAACAAAAAAAATGTTGTTGCTTATGAGTAAAGAGCGCGACATATTTAAGAAAATATTTTACGCAAAATATTGATGAAGGCAAATTTTTCTATTCCGGAAAAAATTATCTTAGGTTACATTCGGTTTTCATTTTAAAAGTCCTCGAGGAAGAGGATTTATTGGAAGAATAAGAATGGTAGGACGCAGAAAATTCAAATTCGACACACAAGTTTTGCTATTATTATATTCTCAAGAATCGAAACTGGATCTCATTTTCATCATAAAACTGATTTTCAATAGCGGGTTTATTGAAATGAAATAATGAACCTCGAGGAAACTCAACCGTATGAACGAGATCCAACGAATCGAGTGAAAAGGATTTTTCTTTCTCATGAGGAATATAGCAAAAATGAACTATAGGAAATGTACGAGAATAAAAGGAAAGAGATACAGAAAAATTTCATGATTTTAGTTGAAAATGCGGATAACATTTCCGCTATCAATCAAAATGCAATACTTGAAATTACGAAGTAAAAAGAAATTAAAACGACAGCTCACCGTTTCCGGGAACCGATGGGAGAAGCAAACGAGTAATCCGCCACCGCTTCCCTTGACCCCCGCGTAATCCTCACACCCGTCTCTTCGGGTGACGAATGTCTTCTCCGCGACAAAGGTGAAAGTTGACGGGCGGAGGTCGCTTTCTTCCGGTGAAAGGCTCTCAATACGGCGATTTATGCTCCCACATGTAAATCGCTCCGATGATGTGCTGATAGCAGAACAATGTGTTCAGATTATGTGTTCGGTGGGGGACTGGTGAGGGAGGCGTTGAAGTCTCCGGGCAGGTGACAAGGGCGGAGGAAATGTATGGGCTGCTCGTTGATGTATGGCAGCATCTAGAGAGAAAGAAAGTGCAAAGGAATGAAATGTGTGAAGGCGGGGATGGAGTGTTTAGCATAAAGTGGAGAGTACCCCACGAAATCTCTCTCCGTCAGCTTTGCAGGGATTCTGCGGTTGAATTATAACCACAAAATTTCGTCTCCGCTAATCCTTGAAGAGGATTTGTTTATCGATTACTCAGAGTTATACCCT
Source organism: Pantala flavescens (assembly GCA_020796165.1). Taxonomy (NCBI): domain Eukaryota; kingdom Metazoa; phylum Arthropoda; class Insecta; order Odonata; family Libellulidae; genus Pantala; species Pantala flavescens. The sequence continues at coordinate 50,048,986 of CM036881.1, forward strand.
CTTTAACATTTCTAACTGAAAGTAGTTACAGATATGTTTGGTATGTTTTATAATCATTGAAACAGCAAACGCATAATTTTTATTTTCCGTAGAGTAAGTTGGTCACCTTTTACAGTACTATGATTGATTCAAGATGATCTGTCTGCATTAACTCCCAATATTAATTAATATTTTCATGATTTTATGAATAATAAGTCAATAAATATTTCATTTCAACGCATTTGGATATTTGAAGTCAAATCAGTACACAAAACAACCTGCTAAACGTCACAAAGTAGAATAATGAATAGCGTTAATTCGATCTTCAGATTCAAATCTCGAATTTCGACTGTTAATCCTTTGGTTGATCCGACGTGTATAAATGACGTGATGAGATTAGTGGGGATGGGGGAAAACGGATACCGATGGTGCCGCGTGCATCATTATGCTGCATTTGCATACATACATATATCCAAGTCTCAAATAGTATTGTCGCAGTCACGGATCTCTATTCTCGCTTTCAGCTCCTTCTCGAGGCCATTTCTATCTGTTTCTTTTCGATTTAAATCCGTGATTTAAACTGAGAATGGGATATAGTGGAAGAATTATGATCATATTTGTATAAGAAATTATCTAATAAATCTAGTTGTTGGTTTTATCATCGATAAATGATAAATAATACTTTCAGAATATACCTGAAAAACAGTTTTATATAGGTGACATGAATAAGTAGTTCTTTCTTTTCATTCGTCTGAAATTTGAACATATCAATTCTTAAAAATATTTTTAAGGAACGGACAAATTTTAGAATCATAATCTCCATATATTTTTACAAGGCTTACAATGTGCGATAGCATGTAAATATAATTAGAATATGAGATGAAGTCGATTACGTATTATAATTATGAAATAATTTATTTCCCAAAAAAATCTAGATATTATAAATATTAGACGAGATCGTGTCATTTTTGTTAGATTAAAAAGGAATCAAATTAACTTGACGCGTCTCTCATTTTTATTTAAGAAGCATTTATCGTTGATACCAAATCTACTAAAAAAACCCGTAATTCATTCATATCTTTCTCATTTGAGGAAGGACAGTAATATCAGTTAAACATGGATTTCATTTTAAGTTATTATCTATTTCTCTGGTTTCAGAATTAAAGGAAGATATTCTCAAATGAACGCTTTTTGAATTGCCCCTTGAGTCGAGGCGACAGGGCGACATCAGACCGTTAATCTATTTGCCTAGAAAAGCCATAAATCTTGGTTAGGAGTGATATATTACTCCCACTTATGACGGGCAAAGATTGCGTGAATAGACAAGAGGATGATATTCAGCGCCTAATTTGCGTTCAATTTACATCAAGCAGAGTATTAGACACGGATGAATCTCATTAAGATCAAAGGTTGTCGAAATTTCTGAGGAAACCCGACCTTCATTAGGAAGAACTATAAGAACGTGAAATCTAGTAGTCACTCCATATAATGTAATATTGGCTAAAAAATATTTCCTAGTATCCTATTATTTTTCGAATGACATATAATTGTTTACAGTAATTGGTTTTGTATTTAATGCCTGGCTTATGAGTATCATAATTGGATTTAATAACTTAATTACGAAACCTTAAGCATCGATCAATAAAGGTTATCCCGACAGTATCGGAAAGGCAATTCTGATAGTAATACAGTAATTAGAAAAATGTTAATAAAAAGAAATAGTTTATTGTTTCGCAATATGAAAAATTCTGAATATAATTTGAATTTTACGAAATGAAACTGTCGATGAAAAGAAGTTCACTTTTTGGTAAGCAGAAAAATTCTTTATCGGCCATTCAATATAGAATAGGTATTGATATATTTGTCAAACATAAACAATACATTTACCAATACTAAACCATCAATTAATTTTCAAAATCAATTTTATTACAAATTATTAGGCTTATAGGGTATAGATATAGGATTATCTCTGAATTGCGGGAAAAATTATTTTCTAAAAAAAGCATAAGATTTTCTACAGCTTCTGCTCGTCATCAAACACATAAAGGAATGCTGAATTTGAATTTCCATTGAATTTATCCAAAGACCTTTATCTTCTCAAATGCCTTCAACAACACGATTATCACGAAGCGTAATGGATTTTTGAAAACATTTGGGTGGTGGAAATTGGTTGCGTATGATGATGATGCATAGGCAAATCCGTTGGGTGAAATTCACCTTCTATTGAAAGGAAAACCGCCGCCGTAGCTTTCGCTCTTCCATAGCGCCTCTTGGGACCAAGATCAGTGAAAGTATGCAACCGTAAATTTCGCTAATATTTGAAATGCAAATTTCGCATGCATTCGCGAATCTGGGGCAACGCTAATGCGAATGGTGGGTAGTGTTTCGAATCGAGGGGTTGATGCCAATTGAACGATCGACTATTCAATGAATGGAACTGAGATCACTGCGTTTGTAGGCGTAGTAATCTATCGCACTTATGCCTACGTCAACTCTCATCTCGAGAGATGTGGGTCTTGTCATTTCGAGGCATTAAAATCGCTTTCCTATACAAGATGGGCTAAATATTAGTCAGCAATTATAAAAACGGACTACAGTCTTATCTACTAATCATTTTGTAATGTTGGGCAGGCAATTAGGAATAAAAATGTAGGTCAACATTGAACTATAATTAAACTAGTTGGGAAAAACGTATTTCATAAAAAAGAACTCTAATATTTATTTATTTTTTGCGTGGACCGTAAAAGGGTAAGGCTAAGTATATAGTATATTAATCATATTTGAATATGGAATGGGATTTTTAAAATTTCAACTTCTTTTATAACATTATTTTTTATATTTTAGTAGCAATGGATGACATCAGTTGATAAATACCTCTTCACAGAGGTTTCAGATAATACTTAAATGATGATAAAAAGCAGAGTTCAGCTGTAGAGCTAACGTAAAAGGTTACGTACAAAATTCTCAAGTCGTATGGTGAATTATTTAATACGCGTCTTTAAATAAGGCAGAACATAATTATTCCGGAGATGGCAAAAGAGATTTTTATATAGAACTTATGACGTGTGCTTAAAATTTGCATTTTCATCATTCTCTTTTGAAATTCATAGAATCGGGTGAGATGAGGTGGAAATCCACGTTGTGAAATTAAGGAAACAGAGCGGTACTTTTCCTCGCCTTGCACTCTCTTTAACTTCCCAATAGTACGGTTTGAAAACTAATTGGGAGCAAATGAGCAATATAATACTTCCTCTGCTGGGTAGTATACGAAATATTGCTTTTGATAATCTTTCATAAATACGTGAATAATATCCCTTAAAATGAAATTTTTTGTGTTCCAATTATCTTTAGAATATAAAAAGTAATCAATTTATAATAATATATTTTATTTAATGTGATGATCTAAATTTTATATTTACATCTGAGTTTACACTAATATATTCTAATTCAACTGCTCTGACATACTCTCAAGACTTTTTCTAAAGTTATAGAACTTCACCGACGATAATTTGCGAAATATTTTCCTCGCAATTTCAAAAAGATATTCAATCGACCCAAATCCAAAGGATGCATGTAGCATAGCCTTTATAAGGAACCTCGATTGTTAGTGAAATGTTGAGCATGTAAGCATAACACACTTCGCTTAAATCGGAGAACATAAACGTGCTGGCCCTAGGCGTCGATGCTTAGAGACTTGTTTTAGCTATTACATGAAAAAAACACGGATTTGAATCTAAGTATGATGTACCTCTTTCTCTCTTCTTTGCAAAAAATGCTCTTGCAATCCTCTTCAACTGGCCTTGTGCTATATGCAGCGAAATAACTCAGAGGAAAATAATCACACCGACGGATGATTCAGAAAAGTGAAACTGCTCATAATTGTGAATAATTTCCGGCGTTAATGAATGATTCTGTACACTAAACAAAAAGAGAAGAAACTTTCAGGTGTATTTACGCCTTAAATCAAATCGAAGATATTCGACGGAGGTTGAAATTGAGTCCTCTTGAGAAAGAAGACCTTAAAAAAGAATCGCTTTTCCGCATTGCCAAGACTGTGAAATGTAAATACTTGTTTTTTTTTTTCATTTTCTCGATCGAATGCTTTCAAATTTGCCAAATAATGAATCGTCTCACTCATTGGTGTTTACGTGTATTGACAAAATATTCGTAGTGGAATGAATTGTTGTCTCAATGCCCTTGAGAGAGTTACCTTTTGGATAATCACATTCAAACTCCTATACTCAGCCTTGGAAATATGTATAATGTTAGATTTGACTCCTTAAGCCTTAAGAAGATTAACTCTTAAAATTTTCAGTTTAAAAATTTACGAAGCGTCATGTCACAACCAATTTGACTTTGATTAATGAGATCATTTAGCCTTTCATTTATTATCACAATAACCACTCACTAGAATTAAACTCGCAATGTACCCTCAAGGGAGATTTTAAAATAACATTTCTTAACATTTTCCTCTTTTTCACAGCGATATCACGTAATATCCTAAATTCTTTGCAATATTGCTAGTATAGAGATTGATAGTATCATATATAACGAGATAGTTACGGTATGTTTTTAATTGATAAAGGTGTCATGTTCATCCTTTTTCGACACTCATTTGTGTTAATTGAGCATAAAAATCAGAAGTAGTTAAACGGTTCAAGATTTAATCTTGGACTTTTTCTCGCTTCCTTTTTTATACTACAAGATTTGGCGTTCTGATACTCCGAAATATGGAGATATTTAATTGTGGGAATCTTTCTTCACTGCGAACATAAATACCAACAAATCCCACCCGAAAAACACAGCTCTGTTGAAAAAGATGCAATCAGTTATTCTCAGAAACACATCTTATTTAGATGATGCAAATTTTTATTATATTTTCCTGGGTATCCCACCTTATTCTTCCCTCGCTATAGTTTCTGTGACATATCTTTCGTGCTATGCGAAAGGTTTTGTGAAATCTCAACAATTTCGTTTCTGGGTGAGGATTAACTTTTCACAGAAAACGACGTATTTTGAAATCCACCGCCCTTACCCTACATAGAACTGGATTTGGAAGAACTCCTTCCTGATCCACCGATCTCGCTCTTCTGGTTCAATTCAAAGGTAAACAGGTACATCTCGTGGTAACATCTTTCACGTACGCGTCCCTAAAACCTTTTTTTTTCTAACCAGGAAAAACAACATTACAGCTCTAATCTCATTATTGCGTTAGTGAGGCTATTTCGAATTTGAGAGATCGAAAGTTGATTGGTCATCGGTTAGTCACTGCGGATTCGCAGATGAGCAAATTAGTTTGGACATCTGCTACGCATTCGCACGCAACGTTGCATAATTGCTGTCTCCCACGTAACAGGACATGGGAGAGTTGGTCCTCATTAACGTGAAAGAGAGAAAGCGAATGAATCAGTCCGAGTTGTGGCAAAAAGACACGGCGTGGGGAAGTTCTTTATGGCCTCTTATTTTGTCACACTCGTGGATATTTACATTTTTGCGTTGTATTCATACTCGTGCAAAATTTGGTTCTAATTCCTCTTCAGCAAACCTCCCTTGACTAGTGCCCATTTTACCAAATACTATATTTTTGTAAAGGGAAAATCTTTCTCATGAATCGCCAGTATTTCTTTTCCATAGCAACGCAGTAAATAGGTTTTCTGGTATATACCTCACTCCCTCTCTTGTTAAATAAGCCTCATTTCTTATATACTACATTCAATAGTACAATAAGCCATAAATTCTGGGATATTTACAAATTGGTGAAGGACAAATATTCTAAATTACCTCTTGTTACAAACTCAAAAAAAGTTCTCATACTAATGGATCCTGCAAGGTTATGGGAGAGCCAACTCAAAAACTTAATGCTAGTGCCATAAAGGAAAAACTTGCTTCGAAATAATGTACCAAACTTTTACTTGCCACAGACAAAACCCTTTTGATTTAATTTCCCTCGTACGGTAGAGGAAAGGCCTTTACCCTCCTTCCTTTAATTCGGAAGGGTATCCTTTTTATGAATCACGTACCCAACCTGCCTTCTTCTCTTGCCCGCATATATAGCATAAACCCAACCTATCTTTTGCGAAAAGGCATAAGCCACACATTCTCTTTGAATGAATGACAACGTAGGTGAATTCGCGTGAAGTATTCAGTATACTGAATGAGTCTAGAGCTGACAAATGGTCAGCTGCATGCCATTGTGATAACTTCACATGATACTTATTCAAACATTAATTTTACTCCTGCCTGTAGAACGAGTTATTATATTTTAAACCATTTTGGACTAGAAAGAATGTTTTGTTAACCTCTGTGTTGTCATGGTGTGTAATCATATCGTTACTTTATTGAGTGTATACGAGAGATTTTCTCCACCAAACAAAGGAATGTAAGTCATGTAGATTTGCTATGAGACTATTAGATATTTTTTCATTATGACCAAAAATGTTGATCACGAAAATAAACAATGGATTTTGATGAAAAATAAAAAAATTTAACCTTAATAATTAATGGCTACTCGCTGCATTAGAAGGTTCCAAAGACATTACCATTGAAATCGTTGGACAAATTTATACAATATGAACTAAATGTGCATAAAATTCTAACTGTATTTCCAAACCTGTTATCCGGCTTATTTGCAGTTATGGTTATCGTATTTAAAACTTAGCCATAGTACATTCTCTACAGTTGAAAAGAATACATTGACTTCATAATAATTTCTTTATCTTCCTTTCATATCCTGAATATATTAAAATTAATTCAATACTACTTTATCAAGGACAACTAACATTTCGTAAACAAAAGTGGTAGTGGAAAAGACTACTAGAAAGGTACAAGATACATGGTATCCAGATAAAACGAGCACGTCTTCCTTAAAGGAGATGAACCATAGAGTTTCCCAAGGGTTTCATTATCCTTAAAATAAAATTTCAGTCTAATGACACATGAAACAACCTAATGAACCGTTTCAATTACGCTCATTCTTTCCGATGTTTTCATTAGATGGCCAACAAACCGTTTTACTTTTATACCCTTTTTGTAACCCAAGAAGGGACTATCGGGAGCTAAATTTGGATCAGCACGTTTCCTTCCAATCCATTTCGAAGATCTCGAAACACATCTTCCCTCGCATCTGTTGATGACCAAAGGGTCAGAAGGAAAACTTTCCCCTCCTTATTCTTTCCGTCGCCGGGAACACCCTCTCTACATCATTTCTCTTTTGCGAGCAACGCCCACGAATGTTTCTTTACCTTCTCTTTCTGCTCTCAAACAAAGCCCTTAAGAACTAGGACTAGAGGATCAACCAAAGAGACACTCACCTATGTCTCCCATTAATTCCACTTCCCTCCTTTATCCCAAACGTAATATTTGAGATCCGTGACCAAGCAATGGTTTCTGCGAAAGAATAATGCCCTTAATCTTATTAAAAACGTTTTGGGAATGAAATAAATAAAATTGGATTAATAGATCAAATTTTATTAGAGAGGTGATCTGAATGGAATATTCGATCTTCTTATCGAAAAAATAAGTGAAATTCAAAGGCAATTGGATATTTTAAAGCTTGTGTTATTGTATGTATTTTCATTAAAACAGCTCTGCTAATACAAGCAATAGCTCAAATTCGAATCGTACAGTATTACTGATCTTTAGTCAATTTATATTCATTGTAACATTCAGGATAATCAACTCACTAGTTTATACGACTTAAAGACCATGTCAAATAGATTTGAGGCAGTGATATTATTACTTTCACTAGTTCATATTGCTATTTTTCATTCAAGTTACTTCATACTAACTTCTATTCTTATTTTTCATAGAATGCATTCTATTCGCGACGAAAGTGAATTAATATTAGATATTTTTTGATTTTTATTCATTCTCCATTCCTTCAATCATTACCCACCAGCAATTTCTTCAGCAGTATTTTTTGGGAAGAGTGAAATAAAATTATTTGACGTTTATTTGAACTATTGTCACAATTTCCTCTTTTCCAATCCAACTAATTTATTCCTTTTGTCTCTACACCCTGAAAATACTAAGCCTGGATCAAGTAATCACTTTATTAGAAAGCATCGCTCATATTTATTTCAGTACACTTTTAAGGAGACAAGTGAACACTCATGCCATTGTCTCTTTGTATTGGTCATCCCTCAAGTAAGCTATTTCAGTTCAGAAGCTCTCCAAAGCATGAAATTTATAATATTCACATCAATTGGAAGGTATTTCCATTGAACAAAAGGCTCTTTTGATTCTGTCATGCTATTTAAAAATGAAATCATAAATCAAGAGAGGGTTGGACGATCTAAATTTTCATTTCAACCACAATGGATGAGTGCCCTTTCTTCTCAGCTTTAATGAAGCCTTTATTTTGGTAAATTTATGGAATTCAACCTAATTCATTTATGCTGTATAATTTCCCACACAAACTCATGTTCCAATAATTAAATCTTCATCTCTTACGGAATTACGTGTAGGAACGCAAAGAAGGAATTACTAAATCAGTGATTGCATATTTATGTCAAACAGGAATTTTGAGATAATATTTTGATCAATTTGTCATTTAATGGCTACGAATATTGCATAGGAATGTCACGTTAATACAGATATGAAATAAATAAACTCGATAGATAGTTTATAAGTATAAAAATTATTCATGTATATATAGATAATACTAGAAAAAAGGAACTGGAAATTTAACAAAAATTACATCGAAAGGGAATTTGAAAATAAATAAAAATTAAAAAAATTATATTACGTAATTAAATAAGTCAGTCAAATGTTCATCTGTAGCAGACTAGAAAAATATCTGGTGAAAGTTAGAGATCAGTCATCTCTCGCAAAATGACAATACAAAAAGGAGATATAAAGCCAAAGTTAAAAGAATACCAAAGGGATTTCTAAAACATGCCTCTCATATATTTCAAAATATATTCAAAAACATTTCGAACGCAAAAATCATTATAGTATTGTTTAAAGTTGAATTACTTGAAAAATCAGGGAATCTCTAAAAAAATTTCCCCTTTTAATATTTTAGACGTTCTTTAGAGCTCCTTTAATGAATGATTTTTCACTCTGTATGAACGTGGACATCGGTAGATCCCACTATCACTCACCGCCTATGAAGCTTAAATCGCCAACTGTTGGGTGACAGCGATCCAACAAACTTTGGGCATTCATCTATTGAGCCAATTAAGGAATCAGTGAATTCAGCTCGGGTTCGATGGATTCCTTCAGGAGATTCACATCCCACGTAAACCTTCGTAACTTCGATACTTATACTAATCCTCTTACATGAAATATTCGAGTCTGGACGTTGGAGTGAATGAAACTCTTCTAACTTCGTACTAAAGCCCCATAAGAAAACTTTTGAGACGAAATAGCGTAGGGAGCCACTTCTCAGAAAAGATACGACGAGAATAACCGCCGATTCATCCACTCCACCAGAATCGCCGAATACGTACTTCGGCTGCTCTTCGGTAATTGAGGAAATCTTGGATTTCCGGACCTCTTACGCTGTTCAGGTTTGAAAATGTTTGTCGAGGTAGGGCATAAGTTCCAACGCAAAGTAATTCAGGCGAATCCTAAAAGGTCTTAATCACTTTAAACTAAGAACTATTCTGCAGTTCCCAGTAGCTGCTCTATAACCGGAATAGTCTTCGATATTAACCAAAAGATAAATGGGATGGGGCTAAAACCTCTTCAAAATTACTTTCGACGTTCCTTTATAAAATTAAACGGTAAATTATTATAATTGATTATATTTATTTCATTTAAAGTCTTCGATAGTGGATGGAGTAACCGCATGAAGACTGTAAGTGGATCTGAAGATAGGATTTACGAATAGAGTGGAGATCTCTTCGATGGATTAAAATCAAGGGAATCCACTTCTATGAGAGAAGTGTCTCTATTCGTGGAACAGCTATTTCTCTTCCTTTCTACTAGGAATCCATTAGCGTCATATTAAATGATGAGATCAACGTGGGAGTAAAGAAAAAGGTACCCATAATTTCACGCTATCATTTTACCTAAAACTTGAAAAATTCGCTAGAAAAGAATATTTAGAATTAACCGAATATTGAAACTTCAGAGAAATCTAAGTTTTATTTGTTCCTTTGAGAAAGAAATGTATCATATTTTAGAAATTGATCTTCTTTTCCGTCTGCAGGAGATAAAAATATTAATTTGAAATAATTTAATATCCATGCTAATTTCATTCCCATCCTACGCGAAACGAATTATGGCTTCTTCAAGTTGAGTCGTATATCAGATTTCTAACATCAAGTGACATTAGATATTCATTATTGTTTTATAAAAGAAAATTGCGTTGTGACATTAATTCTGGTCACTTTCGGATGAAATCTGTACAGAAAATAACTTTTTTATCTAATAATGATACTATAAGAAGACTAAATAGTACGGAATATTATGATTTGTCTAGACCTTAACTTAAGGGTCAAGCGCTTTGTGTATTTGTAGCTAACAATGATGTACATAAAATCACTCTCTGGTGACGAGCATTGTGACTATCAATGGAATATTAAGGACGAATAAGCAATATCTAAAGCACAAAATGTATATTAAACGTTCGTACAGGATTCCTTTTTTCTTTGTTTCAATTTATGAAATTATTTCAATTTCCATAATATATATGAATTTAAGAAATTCCGATTTATGAGCTCCGTTTAACCTTTTTTCTTATTATTGATCACTAAAGGAACAGCCATAATTAATTTCCTTACAAGCAATTAAACCCTCAGAAAATTAATTGAAACTTTTCAAGATTCTCAAACTTTTTTAATATGATTTCCATAATTTATTTTTGACGTACCATTTATTTTTGTGAATCTTTCCCAAGAAAATTCTTTGACAATTAATAAATGGCTTGGAATAAAATAGGGATTTTTATTTCCCTGAAATGTGAATATTTTCCACATTTTTTAACAAACAAGGTGATATTGATCTAATTTGTACCAAATTCTATTTTAAATATTACATTAATTCTGGCTGCAAATTTATTTTAAAGTTTGAAATAAAGATACCTGTGACATCGAATTAATATATCGAGAATATACTATTTTTTTTTCAACCACAATAAGAATAAGTATAAGCTGAATCTTTATTTTTTATTGTTTAGTCTTTACCTTTAAACTTAATATATAAGAATTTTACTTAACTAATTCAATAATGTTCATTTAATATAGTTATTTATAATTTATATGTAAATAATTATAATTATATTTACATAACTAACATGTATTTTAATCTGAATACTTCCAACACTGCATCAATGTTTTAATACGTTATCTTAATATTATGATGGCTAATTTCAATTGATGAAAGTATAAAGAGTATCGTGTTGCATATCTGTATATTTTATGATCATTTGCGCCATTTTAATGTAATTCTTTTAGCTTTTAAGCCTTACAGTAAACTTTTTCTTAAACTTAAATTCTCTTTTATTATCCACAAACTTAACACATTATTAATTTTCCTTTTCATATTGACGTATTTGATTTCGCATAACATCTACTCGCGTTGATGACTGCTCCGTTGAGAGAGGAATCACAATCTATCGCTAAGACGACCTTTATTCATTTATTATTCATCTCTTTTATCCTTGGATCTCTTTTTCTCCCCGTTTCATTAAGCATCCCACAGCGTTGCGTTCTCATTTTTTCTTCTCTAATTCCGAAATCTCGTTTCGAAGAAAGTCCTTGTCGTTCTCTCGAATTTATTTCCCCTCAAAAGGACTATCTCCAGACGCTTTCCGATAATCCAAAAAGGGAAAGAGTATTCCGCAACGAAGTTAATTTTTCCGCCAAGTCCCACCCAATATTCGAACATCCCCTTTCTCCCTTCTGAGTTATTTGACGTGAAAGCCTAAATTGAAAATGAACCTTGGTCCCATTTTACTCAGCGCTATATTTCAACCGTGCCTCTGCGTTTGACATGCAGTATATGGCTTTTATTACTTGAGATGGTCAATGATTTCGTTTTACTGCTCTAAGTCCTTCAAGGGCGAAGTGCACACTGCAGTGGGGTTATGCAGTAGCGATAATTTAATATTTTGGAGGCATTAAAGAAAAATGCAACTGCTTATAGACTTGAGTGTAGCTATTATATTTTAGTAAACAATTCATTTAAACTACTTACGCGCTATATGTTATTTGAGCTAATTTTATTGATTCTATCCACCAAAATTAATAAAAGATTTTTATTTCTATTCTTATGAATATTATTCTGAATTAAACATTTAATTCACAAGTTCTTGAGCATTTTTAAGCTGAAAATATATGATTATCTGTAGATCTAACTGCATATTAAGAATTATTCATCGTAACTTATCTGTGAGAGCCTGAAAGCCTGCTATATATTTAGGTGATAAAAATGAACACGATGGATAAATGGTTGAATGAGACGTGTGGATAAAAAATAACTGATTAGCAATCACAGAATTTCCTTGATTAGATATTTATGGAATAAAAATACTTTAGCGGGGGGAGATTCAAATAAATGAGACATTTTCACCTTCTACCAATGAATGACTTAATATAAAATGCTCAAAATTTAAGTTTAAAAATATTTAAGGTTTACATTTACTAAAGTTTAAACCTGTTCATAGATCTTAGGGCTCGTATATCCAAAATATACCATCAAAATATCTATAGAATCAAACGCAAAAACGAATCATAACTAACATAATGGATTATATTAATTATCAAATCATTAAAAATGGAATTAAATTGCCTGAATTATGTTTATAAGGCGTGTAGCACTAGTCGGTTATCTTACTTTGTCAATGCTGAGTGCAAGCGCTGGTAGGATACAAAAAGTATTGGCATGTTAAGAATCTGCATGAAATTATGCAACATATTTTTCACCTTTACTTTTCCATTCAGATTCATAATATCGGTAGAGAATATCGGAAAAGGCTTTAAACTTTCTTGAATAACATCATCATATTTCCAAACCCAAATTTCCTCTTCTAATTCTTTCTTTCAAAGAAAATGAATAGAAATACTCAGAATTCGAGAAACATTATCACGCGATTCTCGATCCAAATAATTTCGTAAGCTTTATGAGTGTATTTTTCTCATCTTTTAACCGTTATCTGGAACTAAGAAATGGGCCTTCCCTTCGAAGCTACTCATGTCTGTCCCTCTTCAAGGAAAATCCTGAATCTCGCCATTCCAAGTATTTCTCTGAAAAAGGGAGCCTTTCCGCCACATTGGACGCATAAAAACTTTCTCTTTCTTCGCATTCAGTAAACGTCCTTGCAATATTCGCAGAATTTATTCGGTTTATTTTATAAGCCCTTTTTATTGCTTTAGATGGAAAGTTGAGGTGATGCATTCTAGAACTTTGATCATGGGACATGAGGAAAGCTGCTTTTGACAGATTCAGGCTTCTGATTTTGAATGTGAGAATATAGCTTCTTTACAGCTTTAATTTTTTGTGATTCCCTTCCAGTAACAAATAATTCCTATCGGATGAAAAATCTCGGATAATGTTCTGTGTGAAAATGCTGTAAGGATTTCTTCACCAATGTAGCTTCGCAGCTTCAAAGCGATCAATAAAACTATACTTTTACAACTCATTAAAATAGAATTTAATTCTTTATTTTAGAAACTTTAAATGCAAGAAACTGTATTATTGTTTTTCTTTATTTGGCAGTATAGAATTAAAATTGTCTTTCCGAAGTTGTAACTAAATTTTAGTTGTGTTTAGAAATATCTTGCTCTATTCTCAACTGTGCTGACGCATAGCAGTTTCATAAAATTTGGCAACTCAATTAGCTCTAATGATTGAAATTTTTCTGCAAATATAACCATACTAAAGGATTTCATATCCGTCACAAAATTTGCAGTTAACCAAACAAAAGCCTTTGACCTTCCTCGAATCAAAGGACGAGAATTAAAAAAGCACAGATCATCAAACAGAGAAGATAATATTTCCCAGAAAATACACAGTCATAATCAGGACTTAATGAATTTTTGATATCTCTGGTTTGATTTATGATCTCCTGTATAAACACTCGTAAATTCTAACAAAGCGGACAATAAGCTCTTTATTAAACGTCAGTCCTTTTGATGCTAAGCCAATTAATTTATTGGTTTATCTTCCATTTTTTAGGAATTAAAAACAAAGAGACAAGGCAAAGTCATCGCTCTATGCGGTTTCAGTTGCTCTTTGCGGAAAATCTATAGTAAACAAATTGGGTTAAAGCAGATATTACTTTTACTATCCGAAAGAAGTGAATAATTAGTAGTTAATTGATGATGATGAGTCTAAAAACCTCTAAAGTTACTCTTTTTTCCTTTTCGGTGTTTAAGGTAATTAATATTTAGTGATGATATAATTAAATATAATTAATAAGTAATTTATGGAAATGTACATCATTAAAGTCTAAGGAGCAATAAAGAGCGATTTAGAAACGATCATTATAAACAATAGAATCTAAAATTAAAGAATATTCTTAAAACATTCTAAGATATACACCATCGAGTGAGACTAGAGTATCCCTGAATTTCTTTTTAAAACTTTTCTCAATTGCACTGAAAATAAATGTCTTAAGACTATTTTCTCTAATATACGAATCTATATCCTGGGTTACAAAACTCGATCGAGTCATAAATTGACCGCAATATAGTTAATGTTTCATCCCCATCAGCTGAGATAATCCTTGTTATATGTAGTAAATTTCATTTCGAAATGTACAATCGCTCCACAAATACGCTATCTTTATCCTTCACAAATGCCTCCGTAAAAAGACTCCAAAACGCAATTCTCCAGCGTCCCTCTATAAATATTCCGATGCAGTTTGCCTTCCGAATCTCGCGAAAGGAACATTTCTCTCGCTTATCTCTGCAGCCTCCTTAAAATATTATTTTTAGTACCACTTTCGCGTATCTTTTTCAAGGATCCATCCTCGAGATGCGATTCCGTTCTGGTTCGGTTTTAACATGCCTCGTCCCAATGAACTCCTAACCTTGCTATTCAAGTGAGTGCCCACTTTAAAGCACTCACTTTCGTCTTCGAGGCATTTATGGCCTTTTTTCCACTTCCAGCCGTGGAATTACTCAATCTCAACACGTTTTACTCATGAAAGTGCCCAAAACAATGTCGGAGATAAAAATTCGAGCAGTCTTCTGCAGATTCGGCTACAAAACTTGAGAGTCGGACCATCCTCTGAATCTCTCAGAAGCTATTTCCGTCCGTGGAAACTCTGTCCAAGAAGATCTCTATCGGAAATAGGATTTTTGGGCCTTTTTAACGCGGTCCTGACTTCTGGAATCATATTGCTGGAGTCGTAACTCTTCGACGAAAATAGCTGGAGTCAGAGGGCGGATTTTCCGGAGGAAATATCGGCGACCTTGACGATTCCTCAGGGGGCAAAACGACGCTTCTAGAACAGCCGGAACGCCATCTGTCGGGCAATTAGCAATCCTGAACTTCGGGTTATGAATATTCCGTCCCGAAATTTCAATTTCATCATCCATTACATACGTAAGCGTGCATGCAAGTCAGTATTATTTTTTCAAGGGTGTGTGCAGAGGAAGAGGGAAAATTGCAGGCATTAAAAAGGTGCTGCTTTCATTGAGTCGGTTTTTAAGCTCTTATCAAAGCAAAAGATACGATGGAACTACTATGCACTAGCCAGTGAGTGATTGTTATTCCTAATTTTATCCATAAGAAAAATCTTAGGAGTTGTGTACAGAAAGGGTGGGTGGATACGATACTATGGGACTCTTTGAAGTTCAACCCAAAGCGCTATCATAAGTAAGAGTGACGCACACATCTCTAAGGCGTAAATTTAAATATATATTCTCAATTATTAAATCCTCAAGTATAGACAGTATAAATAATATAACTGAATATATTTTATTAAGGATAATATAGTACATTTATATCAAACTCAAAAAGATAATTTCCATCGTTACTCTTTCATTTTCTTAGTAATTTAATTAGAAAAAATCCTTGAATTTAGCAATAAATTTCCGTTTTAAGAAAAGAGAAAAGTTTTATACAATAATAGAAAGAAATTTAAAGAATTTAAAATATAATTTTTGAAACTTTTGATCAAATAATGTTGCGGCAGAGTGTAACGATATCCAGAAAAATCAGATTTTAGAATAGCCAGTTCTTGAAAAAGAAAAATAAGTTGAATAACAATGAATAACAATAAAAGGAACCTAACAAGCTTAACTACTACTTTCTGAAATGGGTATGATTAATTGTGAATGATGCATCTCTTGTCACATGGAACACGATGTTTCTAATCAGATACGATGATGCAGTCCATTTAAGTCCTCCTTAGGCTGCAGTTAGGTGAGCCCTGTCTTGAGAACGAATACTTTTACAAATTTCGAGGATGATTTCATCCATCAACGTCTTCAAAATTTCCACTGCATCTAACTTTCTCTTTTCAGGTCCAACTTCTTAAACTGTCCTTATATTCCCAGAAGAGGATGAGAGATATCTTCCCATTTTATCCTCACGTCTACAAGTGGATTATCTTTAATTGCACGACAAACAGTTTCATTTTAGAGCAACGCATCAATCTTTCTTATGCAATTAATAATTTCTTCAGCGACCTTAAAGATATTTGAAAGTCATGACTTATCTTTAAGAGTGCCTACTTATCATTATACCCCGTTAGTTTTTATCATAAAAACGAAATTTATTTAATTTGGATATTACTCATAAATCAAGTTGATTAACTAAAATTAAAGAATTTTAATAGGAGAATATGATCAAAAAATATATAGTAAGATTACACTTTTTAGTCAACTATCAAGTTTTGTATTTCATTCTGTTCAGATTTTACCGATGTAAATCCTGCATCTAATGATGATAATAATTAATTCATGCTTAAATTTATCTTCTACTTAAAAATACTTTGCTTTAAGTAGAGAAAACAGGATTAATTTTATGGCAAACTAATTCTTCATCGCATGTGAAAACTTTACGCATGAAAACAGGAGTTCCGCCGGGCAAAAAGAATATTCTAACACCCAGTTGGAATTCCATACCTTTTTCTAATGTTAAGAAAGACGAATGAGTTTGGAAGGCCGTTTATTTTGGACAGGATGCCTCTGATTCGCTTAACATACACCTTTTCCACGCCATTCATTTTGGGCAACAAGATAGCACATCCGCTTTAAGGTATCTTTTTCTTCCTATTCTCTCCAAACTAGTCGATCGCCGTTAGATATACATTTCCTTCGCCGCTAAAAGCTAAGAACTCCCTTTCCTAGTTTGCGGATTCCAGGCAATACAGTGCATAACTTTTGCCGGTGGAAATGAATTAGCGTCTCTGAAATGATAAGTCCTCCATAAGAGGATCTTAGGATCGTGTTCGTTACTACGGCAATGTCATTAGCGGCTAGACCGGTTCCTAGCAGCTAAAGGTCTCCGAGGCGAAAATTTATGGGAAAATCCTCGCGAGGTTTTGCGTGGATGCACAATTAGTATCCGTCCGGTGGCCTATGGCATTGGCTGCAATGCGTTCTGCGTAAGTGTACCCAACGTCTCCCGTGCAAAAAGAAATTCTCTCGGTGGTGGAGTTATTTCCCATCACATTCTATCATCTGCGTTTCCTGTATATTTTCTCCCATCCTCAAAGCGACCCATCATATGGGGAATTTCCCTCAGCACAGCCTGCATACTTTTAGCTACGCTTTCCCCTTATTCTTCCTTTTTATCAAAGAGTCTTTTGCGGACATTACGAACGGCGTAATTCCGAGGAAAGGGTGGAGATGCATCCGGTTCGCGGAAAGTCTTCTAAGGGTCTTGACCTAATGATGGCCTAAGAGGATGTTCGATCAATATATGGGAAAAGAAGGGAAATTCAAGGGTTGAGTTGCGTGGGTTTAGTGAGATTCTTTCAGTCTGGGAGAGTGATTCAACAGGTTAAGGTCTGTTTATCTCATACTTTCTGTAATATCCAATCATATATCGGTATCTGAAGTGAAGGAAGTTGGATTTATTTACTTCTAAAATATAAAAGAATATATTACTCGGTAAATAATTAGAGGATAAATTTCAATGAATCTTCTCTTTCGCAGGTTATGCGTCGAATTCGTTTTAAAAACATAAAAATATTATTATTCGATTTGAACTGAATTTAAGATTTTGCACAGGCTTATCTAAAATTTATCTAAAATATATATCTAAAATTATATTTGAGTTTCATTTATCAAATATTATCGTCAAGATACTCCAAAACTTCCGTTGATAGTAGATTATCTCTAAACCTTTAAGTTTATCATCTTTGAAGACAAAATAAAATCATTTATTTACATTATACTACGTATATCAACCAATATATGAAACAAAAAATCCTGATCTCTAAAATTTAATAATACTTGATGTAATTTAAAGAAAATTTTCTAGAACAGTCGAAATGGTAGATTCTTCGCGAGTGCTAACTTTTTCTGTCATTAATTCCACGGCCATCTACAATCACTTCCGTTCATATCATTCAGTTGTTTAGCAGCTCGCATTGTTCTAACTATAATATCTATTCATGACATATAATATATGAGAGAAATTCTGTCGTAAAAGATAACGAGTTAAAGATAATTTTTATTTTAAGCAGTAATTTCTCTCTTTTTTAAGTGCTCCATTGACCTCTGCAATAATTGCATTCTTGAGGCTCCAGACAAAAAAAGTCCGAATCGGTAGCATCCAAAAACTTCTTGACCTTGGGAGACCTAAAGACCACAGTTCGTCTCCCTCCTCCGAAACGGATTCACTTTTCATTTTCTACGATGGAATGCCGCTCCAATTAAAAATTAAATTAGAAGTTCAAAAGGAGTTTTGAGCTCACAAAAATAGTGATACGTACATTTTATTTTTAATTATGATTTCTCAGAGAGCATTTACATCAGCGATTTACATCGAATATAAACTGAACGTAAGGATACACACACCGATTACTTGTGGTCTTTTTCATTACTAAATAAATTTAACTTTTGAAATATAAGTTTTTTTTTGCCATCCGCCTAATCTTTGAACGTTTTCTAGCATAAGATTTTGGTGATTTAATGCCATTCTTGTATATTTTACGTTATTCAAAAAATTAACACATATGCATAAAAATTATAGTAAAATTAGTAAAAATTTTTTCTCATTGTACAAGATTTCCGCGAGTGGAAAAATATACAACCATAAAAGGGTATATAAAACTGAAAGACCCCTCTATTATTTAGTATCCTCTATTGATTAGTAACAAGCACATTATATGGCCACGATAAAACGAGTCAAAAAATTAATTTTCCTCCATCGCGGGTTTAATTACAAACGAAAACCATACATTAATAGCTAGATGGAAACTAATCTAAAATTTCAACGGAGGTCAGTCGACCACCCCGTCCAAGAGGTCCTCCGCAAACCGCTTTTACCTTACAAGGCCGCATAGTCTATCCATCCCACACTCTCTGCCCATTCCTGTTTCACCCACGCACCCATCTCCGTGCTCATCCTGACCTTGGGAGGACATTGGGCAGTCGAGGGGTTGGAACATCCGCTGTGTACTCGATACGGAGCTAATGGAAGGGATTTTTGACTCCGCAAAAGTAAGTTCCCTCTGTTTGCCTCGAGTGTTTACCCTCCGATATATACGCTATCGGTGCTAATGCCGACGTAATGAGGAAAGCCGGGGGGCATAATGGAAAATGTTTGCACCGCAAGGTTCTGCTCTGTCACCGGTTGTTTCACGAAGAGCGCATTTTTCAGCGGATGTTAACAGCCGATGACTCCCTTTCAGTTGTTCGTGGAAATGAGAGGGGCAAATTCCTCCCGCAATGCGTAATGTCTCGGTGTCTGTTTACTTGTCAATGGCTTTTCTCAATTTCACTCGCTCACGCGAATCCATGGGGAGTAAATGCTGAAAGGGGTGCGTCAATTTCAAAAATAAACGCAAAGTTCGGTTATTGAACTCGAGTTTTTGTCTCTCGCGTCCGTAAATGGAGAGTAAATTTATGAAATTTCATTTGAAGAAGACATAACCCCGACTCTGACCAACAGCGATTCGCAATTTAGTACGAAATTTGAGAATATACAACTCCATCTTACTGAGTTGTTTTTGGATCACCTAGCTACCAATGACTTTTTCATTTATGATAATTTTACTTTTCATCGTACTTCAGAATGATATTGCTTTTTCTTCGAAGTTTACATTTAGTCTGATATAAGTTTAATACAAATATAAGGAACAATAAAAGGGCTCGGCTGTGCGCCGAGGAAAATTTCCAATGTAGAATGGACTTGAAGAAAGTCTGACGGGACCGGGAATCGAACCCGGGTCTCCCAACTGCTGGGTGCTCTGTCCGTTGAGCTATCACGGCAGAAGTTTCCTTCTCACTCGGGAGACAATTCTTAATACAATTTAGCTAATGAACAATAGTTAAATATAAATATTGTTAAATAGTATTTGAAATACTAATTCAAAGATTATTAATAGGGAGTTCAAGAAATGATCACCTGCTCATAGTGGAAGGAGCTCTGGTGAATGTTGAGGGACCGGTATTTCATGCTTTAGTCAGAGAAATGGATTTAAAGTTGGCGATTACGTTACTTCGTTGGCATTGGAGACTGAATAGGAGCTAGAAAGGCCAGCCGTACAAATAATACTCTCTTGATTAAAAATTCATACAGAACATCAGTTTAAAATTTTCTGCAGTGTTAAGTTTAAAAGGTAGAAAATTGTTAATAATTCGTAAGAGGAAAACTACAGAATCTCTCTTCAGTTTTCGCATTTAGGATAACATTAGCTATCAAAAGCGCAAACATATTTGCTATGCAAATTAAAAATGTTGCCCTTTAAAAGAAACTATTCAAATACTGAATTGGAGGTTAAAGTTTCTTGTATTTAGATACACTGCCTCAGTTAATTGTTCATCGCAATTATGCTTTTCATTAAGGAAAATGAGGGATGGAAGAATTAGTCATTAAATTTCAAGTATGCAACTCTATCATGAAGGACATAACTCTATCTTCTTTAGAAGAGACTTAGAATGATGAAAGACCGGAAATTATTCATGGTTTTTAATTTCGAAATAATCAAGAGGCTGTCATCATTCGTGGAAATACGTAATCATCTACAAAAGTTTTCGTATATAAATGCGCACATTCACATTATCATATTTTTCATCAACATTCATACGTCTGAAAATATTATGAAGGATTATCATTTGAATCCCTACTTCTATGGAGATAACTTTGATAGAGATGAGATAGGCAAATTGAAAGAAATTATGTGGAGAGAGAGTTGAGGATTGCATATCTTGCAGGATGTTTACTGTTACACAGAAGCTGTTAGCAATTTCAACTTAGCAATCTGCGTAGAAATGATTAAATACGATTTTTTTAAACTTCTGTTTCTTACTAGTAACGATATCTTAAGGAATCTAAAAATCATTTACATCTTAATTTTTTATATTACAATGATATCTTAAATAAATTCATATCTGAGTCTTCACGGTGCCTGATGTAAGAAGAAAACGGTATAAATTGCAACAAAATTATAACAGTATGGGAAATACTGAATGGAAGGATAGAATTAACTTCGTTTTATTATATGTCTGGTAGGAACTTAGTAGTAAGGAAAAATAGTAACTTATCGTTGTCAGTTATGTAATTATAGAAGCCTAAGCTCAATACAACTCCCATGTGGTCTAGTGGCTAGGATATCTGGCTTTCACCCAGAAGGCCCGGGTTCGATTCCCGGTATGGGAAATATTTTTACTCTCCTCTATTCGCATACTATTCTAACAACAACTACGAATAACTACTTCAAGACCCAAGCATGGTAACAGGCGTTCTGCTAACCGTAAGAATGAAATTTTCATGCAAGGAATTCACCTCAAATTTACAATATACTTTTTCGAATAGCATCTTTATTACGTTTAAATTTTACCAGTAAAACTGTATCAATCGTCATCATAGAATAAAAAATTCAGTTGGATACACATCTTAAAAAATGTTATGGAATGTACACTCTCAAGTTGCCAGACGCCGGATTGGTTACCATGCAGACATCGAGTATTATTTGCCACGAATACCAATGTAAGTAAAGTATAGAAATAAAACATGGCTTGAGTAATCGAGTATTGTTTTCCCTCAAGCTTTATATAAGACATATAGCCTACATAACGCGATGCATAGGAATTACGTATCAACGCCTTGCTCGTCCATTGATTTTCACAAAAACAATCCTCAATATTTCTATTTTATCCTTATCTACATTGACATGCATTATTCAATCTTTTTACGTTTGGATCCAAATTTTTTCATAGAAATATATTCATACTCTCGGTTGCGTAAGGCTTAAGACGAAGTTCTCTCACGACCATCTTTTACGAAATAAGTTCTTATGATAGGACATATCTTTTTTCGTAAATTTTGATAGGAGAGAACTTTGTACAATAAAAATTTGCATTTTAATTCTTTAGAAGTCACATATGTGTTGCTTGAATAAATGTTGGCGATTCAATGAAATCAATGTGAGAAGGCGTGACTTCGTGGAATGCCATAGTAATAAAAATAACTTAGTAATGTAAATAAAACTTTACTAAGTTACTTTTATTACTATTGGCGATTCAAGATTGTGTATTGACTGAGTAGTGCTGAACATAATTCCTAGCCGAAAGGTAACGTCAAACAATAACCAACTTAAATAATATATGTAAATTAGCCTAAATAGTGAAGAGCTATTTAGTTTACTTCCTTTTTTATGAATAAGTGGGTGAATATGATGTTATCGATTTATTAGATTTAAAATTTATTAGAGGAATGAACAAATGATGAAATAATAACTATGAACCCCTATGTGGTAAAATAATAGTACAATGAGTCTTTTTATACATAGGACTAAAATTA
Source organism: Pantala flavescens (assembly GCA_020796165.1). Lineage (NCBI taxonomy): Eukaryota > Metazoa > Arthropoda > Insecta > Odonata > Libellulidae > Pantala > Pantala flavescens. The sequence continues at coordinate 50,071,840 of CM036881.1, forward strand.
TTTTATGGACAAACCTTCCTTAAACGGTCTTACCTTCAAATAAATTTCTTTACAAGTCATAACATATTGATAACAATATTTGAATGCCAACTAACAAAACACGTCCGCTCTCCGCATTTCCATCCATAAACATTATTAACAATATGAGAGAGACCATATCCTCATTGGTGCTTCCTGGCCAAATTAGCTTTCCAGAAAAACATTATGATCAATTGAAAGCATTGTCAAAATTGAATCAGCGCAAGTTTTACGTGATTTTCGCTCGATCAACTCAATCCAGCTTGTTTTGAGAGCGATAAATTGTTCAATGGGATCATTCCCTACTGCATCGTGATATGCTTCTCACGAAACTCAAGCAAACCCGTTGCCAAGACAAATAAATCTCCCTATTCAAGGGCTATTCTCATTCAATATTCCGGCAGCCAGTGATCGTGATCCCGTGAACCTCCGCCTTCAACTGTCCTTTCCAAAAAGCAAAAAATCAACGACCTCGCATCATGAAGAGTGCACCTCCGTTTGTTTACCACCACGCTTCGCCTCAGGGCTCACTGTAATCATCTGCGGTCATGAATCCCTTCGATGGCCTTTGGAGGCTGTAAAATTGTTTCCTCAGAACACGCAAATTAAAACGCCTCCTGTCGTCGAATAAGGAAACCTCCACGCCCACAATGGCGTATGAGAGTGTACTTTAAACGTTTTCTAAAGGGATCCCGCCATCTGTATCTTTAGGGAATTCTTGAGGGATGATGGAAGCTCTCGATTAAGGTTCTATTGGATGTCTAATCTGCACGCGATGACAAACGCTAATGGATGACCGGGTCTATGTTTAAAAAAGCGAAGCGCGTCTGTAATTTTGATAATATGTGATATCGCTTCTGGAGTTCCTCAAAACGGGAGCTATATCTACGGTAATGAAAGAAACGCTCCTTTTTAAGGTGTTTAGAGAATTCCCTTGAGGGGTTCCGTGACGGTAGCGCATCAGAAGAGGATTTATGCAGATGATAGCTTAGGAACGGTTGGTATATTTAATTTTATATTAACGCATTTTGGATGTACGGATTCACGAATTTGAGGTATTTTCAAAGAATAGTTCATGGGCAAGGTTGAAGGACAGGGCAATGCGATGTTTAGGAGTCGATTATGGTAATGGATCGTGTTTAATTTACACGCGTCCACACCTAGTTGTTTATCACGATGACAGGGGAATTGCAGGAAAATGTCAAAATGTATTTATGATTGCATCTACTTGGAGATAGAGGGTTAATCAAATCTAAAATTGCTCCCATCTGAATGCTGAATAAAAGTGGGATTTGCAACTTAATTTACTAAAAACTATCATTGAAGGAATATGCAAACACCTGCACCGCGGATGGCTTTTATGAATATATGCATTCCTAAAAGTATAGGTGCACAGCTCGTTTTCTTTTCCACAACATAATTGACGAGGATGTGAATATATATTGGGAGGAATGTCATTAAATTTTTCTTTGCAAGAGAAGGTCTTTCTCCGAGATTTCTTCAATCCGGAATGTTCTCAGCCATGCACTAATATAAGGAATGGGTGGTAATTTATCATGACAGTAATGGATGAAATATAACAAGAGTTTGTATCGAGTATGAATGTGGTAATTGCTTCCAAAAAGATGTATCAAGTATCGGCTTCTTTCATCCACAGTAATAGATGAGATATTGAATAAGTAATGAGGAAAAGATAGAGTCTGCCTCTTGAATAATGTAAGGGGTCCGTAAAAAGCCTTTATAGCGAGAAAAAAATCATGAAAATAACATTTAAAGGATGTATGGATGAGTGAAATAGTGACTAGGATAAAAAAAATCCAGGAAATTCTATTCGCATTAGAAATATTGCAATATAACTCGATTCTTTTCCAACTAAATTTAAGATTTACTTTTCTCATAATTTGGTTGTGCTTATTAATTTTTCTCGAGACTTATTATGTATCTCTTTAAATAATGACGATATTGCAATAGCAACTGAGTTCGACAATTTTCATATTTTTTTTCATAATTAACCATCAATAAAAAATAGTTTGTTGTTCATTTCTTTTACTATATTATAAACTATGATTTAATGTTTACTATAAATTTGTTGAAATTGGTATAATCATTGTGTTACTGTTATCAAATTCTTTGCAAATACATAAATACATGAGCAATAATGATTAAAATAAGCAGAAATGTGACTCCGGAAATTCCGATTCTATAGAAATAAATCCCAATTACTTTTTTGTTTGTTATGTAGGAATGACTATAAATCACTTTTCCTGCGAATGAATTTCCCTTCGCTATTTGAGGAGTCTTCAGAGGTCAAACACCAGTCATCGTTTTCCTCACGAGGAAGGATTTATTTTTTAATTTTCGTTTGATCGGAAGCTAACTTATCGCTTTTGGTGGAAAAGGATTGAGTTATTTCTCCCATTAAATATTTCCGTTAACCCAAAAATTTTATAGACCTTCTCCACCTATGGAAACAATAAAAATGAGACGAGTCTCTCACAAAAAAAATTAGCAAATATTCTGTATTAATCGTTTTATAAGTAAGCTATTAGAATATATTATAATATGATATAGGATAGTTAACAAAAGCGTATTATTCTGTGTCATGAAAATATGTCAATGCACTTTTAGAGACAATTAATAAATAAGGGAAAATTAGAAGTGAATTGTTATTTTGTTAATACATGAAAATTTAGGATTTCTTTGATACAGATAGGTCCAACAGCTGCTACTTTGAATCAATTATAACTTCTATAATTTACTGCTTTTACTCCAACATTGGGATACGAATTCGAGGTCACTTTGTTTCAAACTATTTCGCTATATATTCCCAACCATCGCTATTCAAGGATTAGTTTGCGTCATTAATTATTATATTGTCTCTAAGACAGTTCCACTTCTTATCTCACAACATTATAATGATCTCGAAATCTCAGGAAAATTTTCGACATTAACGGCTAATGTTGACTCAATCAGGAGCGTTGCTCGTGTTAATGATTTCCATGGATACGAAATGATAAACGCGTTCTCCGATCTGCTTCTAAATTACTTCCTAGTCTCGGTTCCCATGCAATTAAAGTCGAATTTAAATTCGAGAAGTGTGGGAACAAAAGGGTTGGGCAACTCTGTCTAATCGTCAAAGAAAGGAAAACTCAGGAGGGTCAACGACTGCCAAAAATTTACTGTGACGTCATGGTCGTCGTTATTAAGGAAAATATGACCTCGACCCCGGGAACGGTTTTGCATACGAAGATAATTTCAGGTTCCGATAAATGCTCAAAATATTTCGGGTTTTTATCGCTCTTTGGTTGCATTATTTACAAGTCAAAACTGTTAAAATGGAAAAATTATTCATTTTGGGCTCGTGACCAATCGTTGATTGACCTTTAAGCTCAACTCTGATAAAATTCTAAGAATCAGATCTTAATTATCGTCTATTAAGTCATTTAAGTGCTAAATGGTGATTTTACCACGGAGGATAGCCCTTGATTTCGCCTAATATGTGATCAGCGGCAGTTGGAATCTCTCATGTCGCCAGGGTTCTCCATAATGCAACCCTGAAGGCCTTGGATTTGCATAAATGCCGACATTTTGAGGCATTTAGAGAAATATCCGCATCCGATCATTTAAGGGAACGAATCCGCACGAAAAGTGTCGATAGGGGAATGACATTTGAAGGCAGGATGATGACCCTAAACGGGTACAACGAACGCTCCCGGGAAATCGCAATTTCCTCTTCGTTATTATTTGGAATTCTCCAAGTTACATAAAATTTTACTGCCCCTTGATGTCCGAAAGGCGACTGTGCGTGACTAAGAACTAATGAGAGGATTCCATTTTTTCCAAAATACTTTCCGCTTTCAATTAGCTCTTCTCACATAATATGCTAATTGGAAGTGAAAGGAATCCTGTTATTTCTGGGAGGAATATTTATGCAACTTCTCATTGACTTCTATTCATAACGATTCTTTTAAAAGTACCTTTCGATATTTTTGGACTCGCAATTCACTCGTCTTCCAATCATAATTCTCAGAGACGGAGCAAAACAAAATACATGTGTGCCGGTTTTTATGAACGCTTAGATCAAAAATATTTCCGTTTACCATTTGAAGGAATATGTGCATTAAAAATTATTACTTTGGAACAAATATTTGGGCTCAAGTCATAGCAATAAGTATTTTTATACCCACATCCCTAAATGGAATTAAACAGAAGGAAATAAGACTGACAGTAAATTCCTCGTGAGTTCTAGGATATGTTGCGCGTTCAAAATATCATTTTTTTTACCAGGTATTGATACTTTCAGATTCTCTGGATATGTTTTCTTTTACGAAAAATGCTTAAATAACATGTAAATGTACAATTAATTATTATCTTTCGTAGAATAAAGTCAACATATTGATAAATAATTGAAATCTTATAGTTGCATAGTGATCGGAATTGGATGGGATGTATTTTTGTCTGTCCATGATAGGGGTTTAGTGTAAGAGTAGTCTCACCGGATTTCAACCCTTTAATAAAGGCGTATTTTTATTACTAATGAGAAATATGAAGGGCGGAAATATTTAAATAAGATTATCTAGAGATCAACTGCAAGTAAATTACCTAGCGATGGTAAAAATTGCCCAATTAATATTACTATATTGGCACTGAATAATACTGAATTTGACCAGTATGTTGGTTTTTTCTTCTACCACTTTATCACGCGGCAGATTTTATGCGATTAGGGCTATGAATAGGAATGAGACAAGATGAATGAAAAATAAATACCCTTGTATCCTGTAGTAAGGACGAAAATTTTAATATCGATTTAGGCAACGAATGGGATGAATATATTTCTTATGCTCTGACAGTGTTCATTTGTATCAAGTCTTATATCACATTGAGAAATGTGTTGTTTGCTTTCGACAATCTTTCCTTTTCTAAAGGTTATGATTCATATTATCAACTTAATTCAAGATAAATTTCTCGAAATATATTTATGAACAGATTTAAATGTATCAGAAATATAGATAAGAGAAAGGTTTTCGTGTTTTACATTTCTTTTTTAAAGGGTTATTCTCACGAAGCTATTTGGAAACGAATATTTAAAGTAAAAGTTACACGTGAAATTTATCGAGATTAATAACCGTGTCGAAATCGTCTAAATAGAGGGCGTAGCAGATCAATAGAGCCGATACATGTCAAAAAAGTCATTATCGGCGCCTTACGCACGCACCTCCGCCTTACCTTGAACTGTTCAACAAATGGTATCGGCAGGAAAAATATCGCCTCTGTTACAGACCCATACTTCGTCTCCATCCGTTATTGCGATTTCTCCGTGGCCTTGGCGGCGGAAGGAGCAAATGGAAGGCACATTAAAAAAGGATCGAATGAGTCACCCGAAGTGCGTGGGGAAAAAGTTTTCTTTTTTAGTCGTTTCTTACGATTCCTACGCCTCCGATGGATGAACGGAGAAAAGGCACTTTTAACCGAAAGTCGAGAACAAAGAAAGATGAAAGTGGGAGGCCGTCAATGATTAGAGAGAGCGCGTGTGCGAGTAAACTGACGCGTATTTGAGCTCAGATAGCCGACAAGGAGAATTGATTGGTGTATTTTGAAAAGGATATTCTCAAGAGTATACGTATACTTCGATCGTCTTTCGATAGGTTTAAGTTTAAGGGCTTTTAAGTTTAAACATTATATATTAATGTATTAATGAAATATATATGTATATATATAGGTATAGGTATAGGCAGTAGTACTTTTACTGTATTGTGAAAAAAACTTTTAATCTACATTAGAAGTATGGAAATATAAGTTTCCCGTTTTGAATAATGAACGACATTTATATTATTGATTTTAATTTATGAATATTTTGAATAAAAAACTTCAATTAAGCGAAAATGTGTGATCGCGCACTATCAAGAATAAAGGATTTGTTCTTAAATAAATCCATATCAATGTGAATTGAAACGTTGTCATGATTATTAATATATAATAAAAAAAACTATAATAATAAAGTAGAAATAATTAGTTAAGTTATTTCATCTTGATTTTACTTGATGTAACCGATTATCTGCAGCTTGAATAATCATATCGATCATCATACTCTCATGGAAATTCCTTTTGTCAGTTGCAGATTTCACAAATTACCTCGATCGAGTAAGATGTCAAAATAGATGTGCGAGGCGTAGAAGAACACGGTGTGCTATGGTGATTTTCATTAATCCAACGAGAGGGGATATAAAGACCTAGAATGGTGATAGATGTACCAAGTGCATTAGACAAGCTACTGTCATCAGGAGTGTACTCGTAATATTTCAAGTGTGAGTGACGCATCTCATTCATCGTGACAGAGTTCCGTTTATAAGTCCAGTAATATCAACGCTTTGAACGAGCGTAATAAAAACATGAAGGCAATATCACAAAATCGATTAATATTGTGTTATAATTAAATGGAATCATATCGATAAATGCTTACACGAAAAGATCTCGGCGATTAAGCTACGTGATGAAGAAAGTATTATATTTTAAACTATGTAAAGAAAGAAAGAAATGCCATGAATTAATAACAGTGGGTAAACCTCATTAATAATCGCAAAACGCAAAAAAGGACACACTGAATGAAATCCTTTAATCAATAGTAATCAAATTGAAGTGAACTTAGCATTATATCAAAAAATATTCTACATCAAACTAAATGAAAGATATAATTAATACTCACGATTCAAATTCACCTTCCAAATTAATAATCAGGATTGAAGTAAATATCTTTTTTTTCAAATTGGGTATCAATAACTTCAACAGTAAGTCTTAATCTAGAAAAAAACCTACAATTAACTTAAGAGTGTCACTGCAGAACTTCTAAGGTATTTTTTGAAGATGAGAAAATGCTGTATAATGGAGCACAATGAAATTTTTCATTTAACTAAGTCTTTTGTTATAATTCGAACCCCTAAAAATACAAAGATTTTCTCTTCCTGGCCCTCTAAAAATACTCTGCTTGTTCAGAGGATACAAAGAAACGTTGGCTTTCTGCCAGGAGATTTTCTTTCGACGGAATTCGGAAAATCCGCGAAAGAATTGGCAAGTGCATTATATAGATCGTGAGAAATAGTTTGAGGAAAAGCAGATCAATTAAATGCAATGGGTGCATTCCCTTCATTTCGGATACGCTTTCAAACCTTTCATTCCGTTTTCAAAAAGTGAAATACACTCCGCAATTACTGACATAAAATGGATCGAAAAAGTTCGTTTAATTATTAAAGGCAGTATGCAAATACCGATTTTTGAAATGCTTAGAAGCATATTAATAATTATCTCACCTATAATCATTTCTCACTTATGTAGGGGTTTGAGTTAATTTACGATGTTTTGAGTAATGTGTATTTTTACTTTAACAATGCTCACATTGACATAGAGAGTTTGATCGTTTGAATAATTCACAGTGAATGCGTTTCGAAAACATCCCACGCACAAGATTTGCAACCTTTTCTAATTTTTTCCACATTTCTGGTTGATTTTGACCTCGTCCTACTCTCCAAACGCATGGTTTACATTATATGATTCAGCGAATTCAAACTGAATACTCCACATTGAAAAATCTTTGCAATGAATGCTAAATTGAAAAGTCAGTCTTTTCCACGAATAGATCCAATTTGACTCCGATAGAGTTTTTCGTATTCACGGTACGTTTATTTACCGACTTGTTATTTGAATTGATTAAACTCTTCATCTATGCAATAAGTTCTGAGAATTTTAATTATCCATTATAATAATTAAATTTATGTCATATTGATAATGTGTTTGGCATTAAATGATAGTATTTATGCTAAAAATGAGCCAAATTTTTCTAGTTTAAATATCAAATAGAATTTTACGATTCTAATGTAGATTGTTTATTCAAAGTAACGACCTTATAAAGGAAAAGCATTTTATTCAATGACGTTTGATCTTCCTGGTGAATAGCTTTTAAAAAGGCTTCTCAGATGTTTTTATAGCTTCCTTTTTCTTGATAATAATTATTAGAGCTTATAATTTTATTTAAATATAACGATTGATACGAACTCCTCAATAGAATCTCCACTTCCACGCGGGAAACAAAAATCTTCGACTCAATTGCTCATAAGAATAATAAATTTACATCTTACAACATACAGAGCACACACTATCTTTTATATTATCCAAATGGAAATATTTATACATGTAATAATTCAATCGAAATAAAATATTTTCCCAATTAAAATTCGCACTGACTCCGTTATCCTACAGCTCAATCTTCCTTAGATCGCAAATAAAAACTTCAAATAATCCAGACAATCCGAAAGAATCGACCCAAATGTAGGTTGCGATGGTGTGGAGATGATCTCAGCGGACAAAGCATAGGCCTCTGCACATTTTCCGGGTCAGGACAAAGCCTTGGAAAAGCGTCACACCGTTTTCTTGACAAAGACGCAAACCAGAAAGTAGAAAAAAGTGGGAGGGGTTGGCAGCGGGGACAATAGCTGGGGTCAAGCAGCTTAGCATCGATCCATTCTTGTAGAAACTCCGTAACTCTTTCCTAAATACGGGACTACGAGACGATGGACCCCCGCGTCGAATTTAACGAACCCAGTTCGAGACCGGGATTCCTTTGCCCATATGTTCTGGATGGAAGTGGGGGCGGAAGGTCGACGTTTGGGGTGAATATGAGTTGCAATCATCGTCTCTATGGAGGCTGCGTGAGTGGGATGCGTACCGCGGCAGTGACTCAAACCTTTTGTTCCAGGGAAGGACTTGAGATGTTTGTGGGGTGGGAGCCAAGGTTCTTCAACACCAGAAGCGTCTGAAATGTTGTTGGAACTATTGAAACGATTTTATCGCCGATGTATCCTTTGGAGTGGAGCGTAAACGGTTGACGGAGGGTTTGGTTATTCGCCAAGAATATGGAGTTCTGACGTCGAAACACTTTCCCTTTCTGTATTTTAAGGGAATGGGTTTCTTGCGGTCCTCGTTTTGATTTGTTCAGGGTCGCATTGCGTCATCGGGAATGATTATCCTGAATACATAGGATGAGTCAGTAATTTTTGAAAAAGATATCGAACGTAATATTTTTAGCACGTGTTTTTTAATAAATAGATATCACAAAAGAAACGTATCAAATTCTGAGACATAATCTCTTATGATGATGCTTATCCAAAAATTTTTTTCATAAAGAGTAGACGTTTAGTATCCATATTAAAAATATATAAAATAATTCTCAGCTTAATATCTAATTTTTCAATTTTGATTCCTTTTTTAAATTCTATTTTTCATAAAGCAAGGCAATATTATCTTATCTAGTTCATCTTCAAGATGAGCAAAAATAAACTCAATCTTCTTACGTAATGTTTACATCATATATGACCGATTGATTACATATTCATAGCATGTTATTGCATGAAACTTTTCTTCAAACCCATTTCTTGCACCATCGGATGACATGTGATTTCAGGATATGATGCTAAGTTCTTTGAAATTTATGCTTGTTGCAAATATGAAAAATATAATATAATAGAAAATGGTTTTGCAAGTTTTTAGAGGGTGATTTATGAATTTTTTAAGTGCCATATGCATATGAAAAAAAGGAAACTTACAATCCACTAATTGAAAATTGATAAAAATGGAAGATCAACTAGTAACATGGTTATTAACATAGAGATTTTAGACTTAAATGGCAATAAATGAGAAACTGCATTTATAAGATGATATCTGACTTGTATTTGCCTTGAAACGAATTGGAAAGACTAAGTGAATTAGGAAACTTCAGAGAGAATTCTGAACTGAAATCCCTAATTGGAGAGGATATGAGAAAGAAATTGAAGATTATAAAAATGGAAAATGATCTGAAAGCTTACAACTTGAACATTGCCCGTTTATGCATAAATAGTGATTTCTAGAGGTATTCTGTAATGATAAATCATAGATGAAATTTATCCCGGTTGTAAATAGATCATATGAAATAATATTGTTAATTGATTTATAATGATTATTAATGCTTATAATATTTATATATGAATTATAGTTAATATTGAAACAAATATGATCTTGGTTGATTATAAAAGTTTTGATTTCAAATAATATGATATTTCACTTTTAAGAAAATAATAAAATTAGTATAAATTATAAATTATAATATATTATAATATAATATAAATAATAAATTATAATAAAATTAATTTAAATAATAAAATTCTTCTTCATGAGCGGCAAGAAAATACACTGTAAAAATACTTAGTAATCTGGATGATAATTGGGAAACCATAACAAAAATGATTAATTTTCAATCATTTTCAATAAATACGATTCTACAACGACGAGATTAATTACAAAAGTATTAAATTAACTACATTAAATAAACAATTTGCTAATCAAATCTATATCTCGAATAAATCATTAAAAGTAATTATTAATGTGCTTGACGTTTTAAAAGGAAATTAATATTCCTAGAATCGTGAAATATTTCGAAAATTTATAAAACAGAATATTGAAAATCAATTTATGTATTATATTTTTGCAATTTTCCTTTTTTCTTAAAAAAAAAATTATGATTTAATATTCATTTAATTGTACCTGTAATGGCTTTGATATACTTATTCATATACATGTTTCGTTGGATTTATATATTTTGTTAGATAACTATCGCAAATTTAGAGGATGGCACAGTCCATCTTCTTCTTGTGGAGGGACTGAGGTTTCTTGACCCTATCATTGAGTTCAATGAATCCTCATCAAAGATGCTTACATTAGAAAATATAAACCTGGACCTGAGAAAGTCCGGACCTTGAAATGTGCCTGTGTATTTTTCACTTAAGACAAAATCCCCATAAACGTAATTTCAATTATCCGGTACAAAGCGTTATAGCATGAACCTTCTGGGTGGTTTCCCTCACCAACCTATCATCGAGAAGCAATCATGGAGGACCAGAATGGATTCCCATGGGAAACCTGTATCGCAGCCTATTAAGAAGTTGCATGCTGCATAGATTCAAGACGACTTAGGCGCATGTGCAGTGAGATTACATAAACTAACATTGACAGTGCAATTAACTGGCGGAAGGAATAGAAATAGATGCGTGGCGAATATCTGTGAGATATTAATCACTGTCATAGCAACGGACATAAATAACATGTGGTAGAATTCGAACCTTTTTATTAAGCACACTTGTGGAATGAAATTTGCTAATTTAGGATGATAAAATTAATGAAGAAAATGAATTATTGGTAGCTTAGTTTGCGTAAATTCTAAACTATAATGCTGGATAGAAATATCGTTAATTTTCTCAGCATGATAATATTTTAATATATTTAAATTCACCGCTTATAATATATTTTATATTAATATTTACTGTAAATTATAGATTTAGAAGTACATGATGACTTTGAAACAAATAGGAAATATTTTTCATGTTATGATAATTTTTTAAAAATATATAAAGATTAAAATAATAGATTGTGAAACTGGAGCGATGAATTCATATATGGAATTTAGAATTATTTAGAATTCTTATACATATAATTTTAAGAATAAACTAATAAAATGTATCCTCTAATGAAACTGAAGCACTTGAGATTAAAGCAAGAAATTACTAAAATCATATGTACCATTGATAAGAATAAAATAATGCTTTTATTTGAAAACCATTATGAAATGGCGATTTTATATTGATAAATGCTTAGTTGAATGTAACTTTAGAGGCTGAATGTGTATAATGCAACAAGAATCGATTTAGATTCCTTTCGCGCATAAGATGTTGACCTCAACATCTTAAAGCAATGTTAAATGCAAGGAATGGAAACAAATAGGAAAATTGAGTCATTTAGATGGAGAATAGAAACTGGGAAGGTCGTCGATTTTCTGCATTGAGTGGATGCTAAATAGTGTAAACAACTTTATCAAGATACAGCCACGAGATAGGTTTTAGATACAGAAGATACATTAAAATCGGCCAATACGAAGTGAAATATATATATGTGTATAATGAAACTATATATTGGAAATGTAAATTGGATTGGATGGGAGGAATGGAAATGTCCATGGAGGAAAAGGGATTGGATTAAGTACTTAAAAGCAATTGAGGCAAAAAGGTGGAATGGAAGTAACTGTTAAAAGGATCAAGTGTAAACGTTGAAGATAAGAGTTTCCTGTTTCTCTTCGTCTACGCAAAAAAAATAATTAGAGAGTAAATATTACTTTTTTGGTTTAATTCTGTATGTTCCATTTTAATTCGAAGTCTTCGTCATTTCCTTATTTTTCAAAATCATTAGTCTCCAATGTTCTGTTGCAGCCATTGGTTATGATGACTCGTATCAGTAAGCTATTCGCAGTAATGGAATTACACTTTCATGGCTCAACAGCATCAGAGCTCAATATGGAAAGATTATCCTTTCAATAGTGAGAAGATTAGCAAAAATAAACGATGATTTAAAAGCTTATTATACGTATCCTCAGGACAGGCATTGTTTCACACAACTGCATGGACTGTGCTGATAATAGGTTTGTTGCTATTGTTACTTGCATCAAATTGTAACGACTTACTGAGCTCAGAGGGTTACAGACCATATAGCCACGTGGTATTACATCCGAGCAAACGCTTCGCTAGTATGTGATTATCTGAGCTTAATCGCTTATCTGCAATCTGCTCTATGACATTAAATGCTGACATAGACCCATTTCAAGGGTAATGCAGGAAACACAATATCTCTTGCCAAATATCCATCGATCCACACCCAAATACGACGAACTTTGGCTGAGAAAATGGGAGGGAAATTTATCATTTGCTCCACGAACTCTAACATTTATTTGTATATATTTACATTTACTAACATATAATTAAATTTACTTAAATTTCGGCTTTAATATATGATTTACTTTTTCCGTAGAATAAATCTTTCAAATATGAAATTAACGAAATATTAATAAAATAAAGAAGTATGCGCGTCATAGCGAGAAAACTTAATTGACGACTGATTAAATCACGATTCGCGGCGAAGCACGAGCGAATTCCATCGGATAGGAAAGAGGACAGTTTTTCGTCTTTTTTGTCGACAAATCTCGACTCCATGAGAGGGTAAATTAAAATTTCAAGCCAACGAAGAGCAATTAAATTACTGCTGGAGTTCATTAAATAGGCATGTCATGAATGGAAACCGTTCGATTGACGCAAAACTCCTCCTCGTCTCTCTAAGCACGTTTTAATAATGCATTCGATAATTTCGTTTTTGACCTCTGATTCTGCTAATAAAGACAAATAACTCGAATTTTCCGTCCGCGTTCATTCTAATCTTTGAATAGAATCTTGCGACGCCCATTGATAAAGATGAATGGAATGAAAGAGTTGATGATGGCACTCGACTTCGTTACGAATACATCGAAACGTAATCTAATTACCGAGCTCTCTTCCATTTCCATCTAAAAGCCACTCAACCAATGTGGTTTTTTTATCATAAATCTCGCGCCTCTTTGATTATTCCCTCCCTAAGCCGATCCGACGCTCAGTTTCCCTTCGCAGACACATTTCCTTCGCGAGTCCAATGTTTCAAACGGCGCTTGCAAACGGAGATTAGATATCAACGTGTGCACATACGAGTCTTGGAATCCCCTATCGAGGAATGCACTTAAACGAGAAGTTGAAGATCGGAGTGAATACGACGTCTCGTGCAATGGTCCTACAATCGCAGAAAGGCGAAGTCGACGATGGTAGAAGGGGATTGAATTATTGTCCTAAGCCCTAACATATGTTAGTCTGGGGGACCATGGTAGGCGGGTCGTTTCCGAGAAAGGGCTTTGTGTAGACGGCGGTCGCTAATGTTAACCCGTTCGTGATTTCATTCGTGACGTATATAGGACGACTGTACGCGAGTCGAAAGAATACATAAGGCACAGAGGAATCTGATTGCGAGGATTTCGCAAGCGTATGTTTCCGCTGTCGGAAAGGATAAAGAGAATTTCAACGTGTTCGTAAGCAATGAATGGCTTCGGAGAAGTATCAGGATAGTGCTCAGTTCTTGATTTAGAATTTCCTTCTCAAATGGATGAAAAAGAGGACGAATATAAACACTCGACTGACGCTTTCAACATCTACGAAGAAGTAATCGCATTCAGAAAGAAAGTAGGCAAATTAAATAGTTAAATAGACTAAATAGAAGCTCCTGACCTTGACCTCATAACTGCACTTTGAGATGTTTATCTTTTTTTAAAAACTAACAAGAAATATATAAATATTATTATCCCTTATAAAATCACTGGTTAAACTTTGTGCTACAATCATGATTATGACTATTTAAATCATCATCATCCGTCGTAGTTTTTAAATGTTTCATGAGATTTGCTATAAGATATTACTTCATTGACTTAATTCAAAAAACACTGCTAGATTGGTCTAAAAACCTGTAGAAATCTATATAATAATTATCTCCATATTGAAAATTTTAATTAGCAGAAAAAACATTTAATTTCAACTTTTACTTATGTTAGAATTTTAGAGTTAAATTGTATTGTATGTTCCATTATGGGAACTGGGAACATTATGTTCACTGGGACTGTATCAAATCGACAGTAGTCAGAGTAGTCACAAGAAAACATTAGAAAGAAACCAACAGGTCAAGTCCAAATCAAACTCTCTTTTTTATTTCAAAAGATTTCTGATAAACCTTTATGAGTAAATAATAAAAACATTTGCTATCATTTGTATTATCTATTTATGACTACTTAGAAGGAACTTACATTTGTAAAACTGAGTTTATTTCAGTGTAAGCGAAAATAAAATTTTCAGTAGTAAACGGATACTGAGAATGTTTGCTAATACGTATCCTCGAACAGTTATTATTAAACTATGTTAATTTTTCTATGTATTTTTGAGGTCTTCAAAGATAATTCTTGTCTTTCTCAAATTTAGAGAGAGTATTTAGATTCTTCGTAGAGAAACAGTTATAAATCCTCTATTATAAGGGAAAGATAGAAATAAGCCAAAAAGAGATGAAAAATCCGGCGATGAAGTTATTTCTTTGATCTTCCCTTCAACTGAAACAGAAATAACTGTGATAGAGCCCATAAATAGGACCGTTTTCAGAAAAGATTAAAAGCCTTTCTTTGTTGATTGTTCTTTGTCACCGACACTGAGGCTCTCAGATGTTCTAAAGATACCGAAAGAGCGGTTAATCGGTTTCGCCAACAAAAATTAAAGAAGTGAATTTCTCAGGTTTCCTTCGTAATGAAACATTCAAGGTCTTCGGCAATCAAATTACGAGCAATTTTTGCGATGGTATATTACGTTCCTTCTACCTTCACCGTAATATTTGGGCGTTTCCCGCAAAAGCCACCTTTGACCTTAACGGAGGGTTGGAGGATGGTCAAATTTATCTCGACGCGGAAACTCGAAACAGGCCAATGCGTGGAGACATTAGCGCCCTCCGCGTGAATACATTTCCCAGAGATGATCGCCGAACACGATGGTAACCTTAAGATTTGTAATCGCCCAGTTGCAATTAGTCCGCTGACATATACGCGATGCAAAACAAGCATAATAAAGATGCTTAAGAAATCGGTGGAGGCAGGTTCGGCCAAAGTCCGGACCGGCTCAACCTTTTCGAAACAAGCTGCTCCCCTTATCCCGAACTCCATCGTTGAAATCTCTGCGATGGACACGCTAAATAGACGTGTTTCGAATGTCATTGCGTTTAATACCTTTCAACTTTATTGCTCTAAATTTCCATTTTGGCACATCTGATCGCACATAGATTAATTAATAGATATATCTTATTTATGTTATTTAAAAATAAGATTTATATTTAAGTTACAAAAATGATTCAGTGGAAATTTCAGTGGATTTCTGCTACCTAATCTAGTGACCGAGGATTACAGGATATACATAAATACTCTATAATAACTAATTATATTTTAAAATGATAACAATCTAATATAAATAAAAAAAGGAATTTACTAATAAGTGAAATGAATGGATCGTTTATCATATTCTTTTATATCCCTCTCGTTCTTAGTCACCATTATATCACGTTACATCCTTTGATTCTCTCGTAAATTAACTACGAAATTATGGCAGCTATTAAAAACTTTATTAAAAGGAAAGATGATACCTCAACACAAACAATATTTCTGTGATTTTTCAGAAGAATAAATACCTTTTCTAAATAATAAAACAAGGTTTCTCGAGAATGACATTTCTACGTGAGAATTCATGTCTATTTTCATTTAAAATATTAATTAACATAAATAAACTTATATTTAGCTATTAGTTATTATTTTATTTGCCAATTTATCTTCTAACGTTCAAATCATATCTAAAAAAGTTTTAGGGAACATTATATTTCTATTTATAATTTCTTGGATTATGTACATAATTATAATAGTTTATTAGAGAGTTTTAGAAATAGTATTTTTATGGATGTAGACTCTAAAAGGTGTGGTATTTCCACCTTTGAAAAATTCCAGTGATAATATCAGCATTTTTTCGGAATAGCAATGCAAACGCAAGTCGTGTTGAGGAGAGACTCTTAAGCGAGAAATCATGTGCACCCCGACGTGGCATCACGATGGCAGTGTCGCGCGAAGGGGCAAATAAAAAGAGCAGAGATAATATCAGAGCGACCACAAGGGGTGGTGGAGAGGGACATTGGTGCAGCGGAAGGCGTGATGGGGAACGAAAAGTAAATGAGAGGTTTTGAGAATAAATTAGAAGGAAAGGGTGTGGAGATGATAGAGGTCATTGGAAGCGATCGAAGGACTGCACAAAGGGAGTGGTTCTGAAGCGATGCGGTCATAAAAGGGGTCGCAACTGGAGGAGGTGTTTTCATTACCAGTGGTCGAGGGGAAAACAAATTAACGGAGATAAGAAGAATAATGGTGCGAACTTGAGGAAGTAATACATTAATGGGAAGAAAAATTGAATGTATATAAGTGTAAAACTTACGTCAGACATAAGGGGTTGCACTAACAAACGTTTATTATTGGAACTGAAAGTTTACTTCTCGTCGATATACTTTTTTGTAAAACTCCATTAATTGCTTTCTTCCCAGACATCAATTTATCTAAGATTATTTTAAGTGTATTCATTTTGATCACCTACTAGTGATTTATTTGCTTAAGATATATTCAATACGTGGAAAATGTATTTTATCACATTAATTGGCTGAATACTAAGTTCAAATTATTACTATTACTAATTAATATAGTATGTACTTTAATCTAGCAAAAAGTTACTCCAATTAGAGGAAATATTTGGCTTATTTTTATGTAGACGATTTTTGACTATTTAGTTATCAGATAAAACTTAAATAAATATATTGAATAAATTAAGGGCCAAGAAAAATCACCTATATGTATTCAATCAATTGCTAAATTAAACTTCAATACCTTTCCAATTTCTAAAAATACTTTCCATCACGCAAAAACTCTTTTCTCCTATTTTTACCTCTGCATTCAACTTCCAGGAATGTTAATGAAATATCAGCTGGAGCCGCAGCAACTTGTGAAACTATTTATTCTTCCCTCTCTAGAATCATTATAGAAAGATGACTTCTGAAAACTCATGTGTCGATGGAAAAGGAAAATACACAGCATATGGCGATATGTGGATGTGCTGGGCTTCGGCGAGACAAGAAGTTGATTTTTCTCGGAGCAAATTGATCTCCGGGGTCAGAGCTATGTTTTACTGACCTCCTGCTGTTACAGCGCCATACAGTGGAATCAGTTGTTCACAAACCACGATACATCTCGGGTGCAAAAAACAAACTGCGAGAATTGACTATGTATTTTCACGGCTTAAAACGATTGGCTTCTTTCCATAGAATACTCTGAAGAGTTTTTCTCTCAACTTCATTTTTCACCCCAACTTTCAGTAATAGGTATTCCTTTTAACGGTATACACATATATTTCTTTTCTTATAATGCTGACTCAGGAATCTCCACTCTGAATTTTCATTGAATATCCACTCAGCATTTAGTTCTAATAACGTACGTTATACAATTGAAAGTAAAGATAGAATTGATTTTACAGCTTCACCACCTAAAATACTGAATTCTGGCCAAATCAGTGTTATAACAAAATGTTGATTAAATAGTACCAATTTAATCAATATTTTCTCTTGACAATAATCTAATTCAATATATATATATAACCTCTCATTCTTTTTCGCCATCGTATTTATCTCATTAAAGATGATGTATAACTTCTCCACTTATAGATGAACTGATTATGAAACCGTATGTTTGTAAGAAATATTTGATGCCTGTTGACAAAAAGGAAGAGCGATTAATGAGGATTACATGGAAACTTAACGAGATTGATATTAATTCTCTGTCACCACAACTCATTAAGCAAGGCAGTTAATTCATTGAGAGGGTTGTTCAATCGTATCCCAATTATAATTTCAAAAATTTTTGGTTCGGCCAAAAAGAAATGCAAGGAGAAAATATGCGTGCAGTTTTGTCCACGATTTGGAAACCTGTTCCAATATAAAATAACGAGGTTCTCTCCAACGACTTGAGTCGAGAATGTTT
The DNA here is from genome assembly GCA_020796165.1 of Pantala flavescens. Taxonomy (NCBI): domain Eukaryota; kingdom Metazoa; phylum Arthropoda; class Insecta; order Odonata; family Libellulidae; genus Pantala; species Pantala flavescens. The sequence goes on from CM036881.1 coordinate 50,090,372, forward strand.
TTGAGAGAACACACAATGAAAATAAGGGAGGGGCTGATCCTTTTTTTAGATGACGCACAACCAAAGGAAACATAAAATGGTAATAATAAAGAGGTAAGAAATAACGAAACAGCATCCAAAGGGAAATACAAAAAAGAAGCTGACAAAAAAGGGAATATGTATGGAGGGAAACTTTGCGGACAAAAAGGAACTTAGAATAAAATATTACGAAGCAGCCCGAGAAAAAATATTGAGAGCTATAAACTGAGATATTTTGAAGGGAATATATTTCTCTGGAAAAAAGGAGAACAAAAACGGATGAGAGAGTTCTTAGAGAGAGACATCATTTAATGATGGACAGTTTATTATATAAAAGTGCGACTTATAAAGTTCTTTCTAAAAGATCAAAAAGAATTAAATTAATTAAATTATTTTATAAAAATATTTTTTTTGGCTACAGCCAATTATCATAGAACGGTTATGAAGCCAATCAAAATCGAGCAAGAATTTCACTTTAAATGAAAGTTTAATTTCAAATACATCGTGAGAAACCCAACATTACGTCAGATATTTTACGTTCCGAATACTTAGACAAAAAGACACTTTCATAATTTTAGCTAAAGAACAAAATCTAACGTAAGTTTGTTGTGATCTTATTTAGGCTCTAAACAACCAGTGCCGATAGAAATGAAAATTATAAAATTCAAATGAGAAAATTCTATTCATTTAAGAATCGTTGCCAGTTAATAGTCTTTCATATAAAACCTTAGTATGATGATCGTCAGCCTCTTACAAAAATATAGTCTCATTAACTCTTACATTTCACAAACGGCTACCTAATGCCATATAATTCTGTTGTTATTTCTATTTTCATTAGAAAAATAAAGAAAACGCTTTAAAGTATTTTCCTTTTCAGATAATAGTTAATTCTATAGTGTGCCAGAATATTAGGTAGGAATATATCGATGGTTACATCATCCAGTTAGTCATTCTGAAGCAATTTTATTTTCTGAAAATTAACTATTTTCGTTGCTACTACTATGTTTACTATATGTAACATAATTGATATTATGCAAAATAATTTGCATAGAATAATAAATGAGAAAAGATGGAGAATATTTTTGATCTTTCTCACGGACGATGCATAATTTCTCCTGAATCATTTGGGCAATTATTCATAACTGCAATCACACTGGAATTTCCTTTTCATTTTAGAGATTTTTCCTTCGGATGCAGATATATCATACAAAACTACCCTTGATATTTCATTTGATAATTCTTTATCATTGCTTAAAATTGTGATTAATATTGCAGTTGTTTTCGTTAATAGTACAGCGATTATAATAAAAATAAAATTTATACGAATGTAAATACATATATAGTTTTCTTGAGTGAATAACTGATGATTTGATTCGATAAAAAGTTCCAAGAAATCTTATAATATTTTGTTTCAATATTAGAATAATTCCGGTTTCATGAAGTGTATACAATTTCAAATCAAAATTCGAAAGAAATATTAGTACTTTAATTGTTGTAAGAGCCTGAATTATCAATAAATTAAATTAAGATACACATTGAGATTAAATCTTTAATTTACAACGCCAAGTAGAATATTGCAAACCACTTTACTCTCCTGTCGCGTAAATCTTACTTACTTAAAAAAATTTACGTAAAACTTCAGAAGATTAATATAAATTAAAGAAATACAATAATCATGCAGGGATGATGCGATCGGATTGAAACGCATTTTCACTTAATTCGACGACTATTCTGTGCGAAAACTGAAAAATATTAGACTTTTGGGTGAAATTGATTTAAATAATGAACAACGGCTTTTAGTTGCATATTACTCTATTATGTTAGGAATCCTTCGATAAATTCTCTAGATTTTATTCACTGGGTTCGGCGCACCGCTTATCCGGGGTAACGATGTCCAAAGAGAGCGAATCTACAGCTACCATAAAATCGTCTTTATATTTGCCTATGTGCTCCTAGTGCTCACTCACATTCGTTAGCGCATATCGAGGAGCGAACATTAACTCATACGGAACGGAACGAACGGAATCAACCGCGATAAATTCCACCCTTAGGATTCCAGACTATCAGCTCTCCACGCACTCTACTCGGCGAACGTTATTAAATCAGTCATCCTAAACCGCGGGATATAACCCCTAGTTTACATGCGCCTAGACCGGGACAGCCAGGAGACCTGCGGACGTCGTAGGAGACTTCAACGCCCGAACGAACTAAACCGCGGTACACCAGTCACGCGACGGTGTTGTTCTTCTGGTGGACCTCTGGAAGCGACTGAGGTGAACCGAGGGTTCTTGAGGCGGCACTGGATGAATCTGTGGGTGGCGAAGCAGGGGGAGGAAGGGGTGAGGCATGGGTTGTCCGATGGCTTCTTCGAGGGGGAGTCGCGGCGAGGGGAACCCGAAGAGACCTGCGGATGGTCCCTCTTCCCTCCCCGCCGACAGCCAATCCGTGATCTCCGCTAGCGCGTGCTGCAAGCAGAGGGGAGGGGAGGTAAAACGCGGGGGGAGGCAGGTGGGACGTGGGGAGGAGGAGGTGGGATAGCGGTGTGCGCTTAAGCCCCTCTATATAAAAGGCGAAGGGAAGATCATCTTCTTTATTTCGCTTCTACCTAACCACCGGGGTGAGACAGCACCCCTGAAGAGTTTAGCGATCCTTCCTCCCACCAGAAGGGAGGCAAGACCATCGCCAGTAGGGAACCCCGACGTAGGAAAGGACTTTTCTAAGTTTCGGATGTGCTAAGCCCTTTTCCTGCGAGAGACAGTGTTCGGCGGCAATTAATCGTTGGCGGAAGACGGGAGAGGGGACGCAGAAGAATTAATCGGCGGCCGTCGGCCCCTGCGGCTGCCGCAGTCATGGACAGGATGCGACTCTTGGTGATATGCTTGGTGAGTACTGTTTTGCGGAGGATATGATCTGCCTGCGTGCCGCCGTAGTGAATGTGTTAAGTAACTTGGTGGTGGTGTCCCGGTTCCCGAGTTGAGAGCTTAGCCTTGGTCGAACACAGTCTTCGGGTTGAAAAGTGAATATTCTGAAGGATTCAGAGGGAAACTGTTTCGTTTAACCGTGGGCTCGAAGTGGGATTTTGGATTAAATTCCGTATCGTAGGAACCGGAAACAAATGTACATTTTCTCATGCTTTTAGTTCCGTGAATTGTTGAATCTCAGAAAGAGGAAAATATGCACGATATTAAATTACTCTTAAGAGTGTTATTAAGGCTAAGAAAACGGAGCGTTTGACAAAAACATCCAAATAATGAAGATATCGATAGGACACCGAGATGATATTTCTAAAAAATAACTATTTCCTCAAAATTTATTATTTATTTAAATTTTCTATTTTATACTATTTCCATATCGTTCCTCTTCTCAATGTTTAATTAATGTAGGCTTAGAGATTTAAATATCATCCAATCAAAAATTAATAAATTTTAAAAATGCTGAAATAGAAGAGCCTTGCAAAAATGGTAAAAATTATAAAATACTCTGGTGATTTTTAAATGACTTTAACACTTCACAGTTTCAGAAAACGCTCAAGGAATAGTTTCCCATAAGTTCCGCAATGTTATAATTTGTTTCAAAATATGTTGAAAGCAGCTAAAAAATCTTAATAAATGCAAAAACCCCCGAGAACAAACCAGTCATAAAGTTGCGTCGCGTCATTTCCCATAGTATGTTGCATGTGAAGTTTCGCAACTATCCTTCGAGTGCTTCTGACTAACTCATCCTTCGAGTTTGCTTTCATCCCACAAATTGTCCTAACGAAAGATGTGCGAACGAAGCTTACGGCCGCTTTTCCCTCTCCGAACCACTCGACCCATTGCCGTCGATTCTTACGCAAATTAACGTGGACTTCGATTGGAAGACTCTGCCGATGTCTTTGTGTTTGGGCCGTCTTTCCTCCGCGGCGTCGCTGGAGAGAGTGAAAGTCTTGGAGAGAAAGGGCAGAAGATCGTTGTCGTGACAACGGCGGGTGGGGGTTAAGGAACGCGCCCAAAAAACGCTCGTGAAGGCCGCTGCCTCATTCTGCCGCTTTTTTCCCTAGCTTTCCCCCGCCTCCGATGCCTTCGTAGGCATCTGCAGTGGGCAGAGCGACGTCTTTCGAAGGCGTAGACCGCGACGGTGGGAACGGAGGGCATAAATTGGCGTATGGGAATGTTTCGGGGGATTTGTTACCAGGGAGGGGTCCTTATATTGAGGACACGCTCCCAGTGAATAGTAATTTCGCGCTGGGAATCCCACTTAAGTCGAGAAAAGGTGTCCCAATAGATTCGGTTTTATCCTCCTCGGACTGCAGAAATGAGCATAACTCATGATTTCGGGTTTTCCTCCTTTCATCCTCAATGACCGTTATTGCCTCAAGTTTTTCAGTTCTTTCATGAGTAAGACCTCGAATTTTCCACGGAAAGTTTTTTATTCGATCGCGTTTCGAAACCTTATGTAATTGGATGCTGCGTTCTTTTATAATGGGACCGGTTGACAACGGGTCGTACGAAAAGAGATGCAATTGGTCCAGGAGAGCGCCCCACTCCCTTTGGCTCCAGTTAAGGCTGGAGTAGACCTCAACCCTTTTTAAATGCCTTCTGTCGATTGTGAATTTTATTATTCTCTGAGTCGTTTGGATACACCCACAGAAATCTCAGAACTGTTGATTTAAGGGACAACTTTTCTAGATTTGCTGGATCTGCAACCCATCCTTGATTCAAAAACCGCAAAAAATATGAGAAAGAAAATGTCGAGACAAAAAATATCTGCAAATATTCTTCTGACTCTTTCTTCTCCTTCTAATTTGGATAAAGATCTCTCGAGCTCTTTAGACGAAAGAGAAAACTAATAAAGTACCTATAGTTACTTACTAATGGTAAAATGAAAAGCGTTATTTTTTTAAAGACATCCTAATATAGAAATAACATAACATAATGAGGATACTTAGATAAAATTCTTTCAATCCTCATTTTCATTTTCTATTGAGATCTAATTTATTGCTTTACTTAAAAATAAGATTATTTATTTTAACCAAGAAGCTGAAATTAGAGAGGAAGATTATTAATTTCCTTTTTCTTTCCTTATTTGAAATGAGTTAAATATTCCGCTAGAATACAGTCGAAAAAATAATAATGAATCAAAATCGAAAACAAGCCTTTTCTAAGATATCATTTTCTAATTCTCGCAAATGAATGAATTCTAGGTTGAGCATTCCCTCATTATTTCTCGGATGATAAGAAGCGCATTGTAAACCTCTGGGGGCATCCTCTCATTATCCTCATTAAGAACGTTTACTATCAGCAGCAGCTGATTCCATTCACACCTCCGAGCTTCGTGATTGATGGTGTCGGGTGCTTATCGCGATGCGTCAGTTATGACTTATTCTTCCGACGGGCGGAAGGACCTTAGAAGGGATTGTGTGAGGCGCCGATGATCACACAGTCACGGTCACTCGTGAGGACGGGTCAGCAGCCCGTGAAAAGGACTCGCTCATTCTCAAATCGCACAAAAATTACGCGAGAACGATAAAATGAGGGAAGAGGAAAAAATGCGACGGTCGACACGACAAAAAATAATGAGATAATCGCGTGAACAGAACGACGGCCGGAAACCATACACCATTCACTCTTCCCACTCGCTTTAAATCTTTCCGTAACATCCCGCAGACCTCAGGAGGTAGATCCTTTTGTCTCAACCTCCGTTGACCGCAGTTTCCCCCATCTCCCAGCATTTCTCTCCCATTACTGCACTAGAAGCCACCTTCGCCCCTTAGAGGTATGCTATCCCAAGAGCTGATCATTCAGCCGTTGAAGTCTCCGGCTTTTGAACTCGGCTCCCCGCGAAAGGAAGTAATCCGAGGAGAGAAATGGAGATGCCTCTTAGTGAAATCGAGAAGCAGAGTAACACCCCTGAAAAATCGCCAAGTCTTATCTGAAGCTAGACGGATGGAAATGAGTCACGTAGATTACCTTTGGAGCGAGATGACGTGATGATTCTCTATCCACCTGCTTCCCTTGAGGAGATTAGTGGAGAAGGAGGTGACTTAGCGTTCTAAAGTGCGGCCACATATATGGAGCCTCTAATGCAGGAATCCCGTCTTGGTGGCTGGACGTAGGAAAGTAATACCATGCACCTGTGTTTTCCCTCTTTAACATTTCCAGGATTTGTATTTTTTGTTTTTTTTAAGATTCTCTACATCTCCACTTCTGGACTGTCGGCTTAAGGAATCACTATAGAAATTTCTTGATGGTTGAAGAGCATTAAAGCCATTACTAATCCTTACGGAAATCCGTTTATGAATGAGTCGCTCACGTACTCTTAAATGAGTAGCTTCAATTTAAGCCAGTAATTAATGCACTTGACAAATAATAGTTCATAAATTATCAAAGAAATTAAGAGAAAATTAAAGTTTTACTAAATTCATTTGAAAATTATCTTTAAGGAAGAATTGTCAACCTTCTAATAATCTACTATTATAAATAACTTAAGAATGTATTTATGATGCATTCCAAATTTTAGCCTTCGAAAAGAGCAACTCTAGATTTTCATACTCCTTTTTCATCCAACCAATTGGACCTTCTGTACGCGTTTTCCGAGTAGATTTATTGGGGATGTTATCTCTCCTTTCCGGCGATTGGGGACCATGCAATTTGGATCCCTTGTCAAGATGCATGAATTTATTTCAAGGTTAAATGGTGATTTTCAAGGACGAGCATCTCCCTTGAGGCTTTTTGTTTATTCCGATCCTTCATGACTTCTTAAGGACCAAGTCTTTGTCATTTATATTTTCCTTTTGTATTTGCGGCTGGGAGTGTCTCGAAGTTAGCCTCGACTTTGAACAACGCGCCTTCGGCAGAATAAAAATATGAAAATTTTCTTTGAACTGAGAAGTTTGCATACCTCTTGGAGATAATGAGATGAACAAATTCTTCTCCCTCATTCTTGCTTAGAAAACCTTAGCATACTGCGGCTTCTATATCATCAGCAATATTTTGAGTCCAAGATGAGACAATTCTGAATTTAAGCAGAATGAGATCTATTCGTCTGGGAATCTTCTTGACAAATTCGTCGCGCACTTCACTAACTCCACAAAGTCATATGTGCATAATAAAAGCTGAAAACAGTAGAACATTTTATACTTCTCTTGTATATATGAAGTAGAATGTTTAAAACGTTCTCATGAAAATAGCAGAATTTTCACTAAAGTAATTAAGGTAATTGTCAACTAGAAATCTCGTCTTATGAATACAGATATCAACCATTCATAGTATATTAATGGAAAGGAAAATGACAGTAACATATCAATAAAGAAGGGTAAAAAAAGGTTCAGGGGCAGTAAAGACTAAACAAGACAAAGTGGGAAATAAGACAAAAATGAGTGGGAAAAACAAAGGTAGTCTTTATGCCTCATATCTCATGAGATACTTTGAGCATTTGCCGTTGGAAAAGATGTGAAAGATAACGTGAGAATACAGAGTAGAAGAACAGATGGAAGGAGTAGACAAGGACGCGGTGCGAGTAAACGTCAGAGAGTGATTACCGTACTTAATCTGGCTGAAACGAGTTTGTCGCGATGAAAAGGTCATATGCAAGAAGAAGCTCCATGAGGTAGGCGAAAGGTACCCTGTGATGAGAATCTCTAGTTTACTATGATCTATTAACTTGGAAGCATCCTGTTCAAGAAAGGGAAGGTGAAGTCCATTAATTCAGAAAAAAATGGTTCGTGATTATATCTCGAAACGTTTGCTAAAGACGGTTCTGCTCTTACTTACTAAAGACCCATCTTAAATTACAGTGAACTGAATTTATTCGTGTGATTTTATAATAAAAATTCATCAAGATTATTTATTTCCTTCAGCTTCCCGTTCGGTATAAGAGCTAGAATACAATTTTCGATTAAGTTATATTGATATCACCGAAAAAAACTCCTATTTCAACAATAATTATTTTACAAAAAGTAATAGAGTTCAAATATTACTATTGCTAAAAAGTTTCTCAATTTATTCTCCAAGAATTCTCCATTGAAAATTTGCTTTAAGAGTTCAAGCGATTTCATCTGGATTATGAATTAAGCCACCACGAAAACTTATGCAATCAAATTAGGCAATAAACTTCTGAAATAGGGTTATAAAACGTACGAAACGTTGCTCTTTTCGAACTAACGGTGAACTCATCTAACATTCTCACCCGTTTGAACTCTGCCCTACTCACAATCGTTCTATTAATGCCATCGCTCCACGAGAAGTCCCACGGAGCCTGAAATTATGAACGGATGAATGCGATAGTATCCAAAGAATCAACATATGCGATCTACATTAGATGAATACTTCGTTAAAGGAGTTTTGAGTGGAATGCGGTTTTTGCCGAAGGTGAAGAAGAGATCCGTCACATCGTAGTAGGTGAAGGTTGCCATCTGATGTAGGGGCGGTAGATGTAGAGGGGGGAACTCCGAGAAAAACTGGTAGAAAGTAGAGGCTTCTTCGCGTAAAGAAATACGATGATATAATAGACGAAATGAGAAAGAAAGTGAGTTAGCGTTGGAATGAAAATGATCTCACGCTTTTCAAATATTTGAAAAGTAACCATCAGTAGTTACATCATGCCTCGGTTTGGGTGTTTGTTGTCATAATCGTAGACCACAAGAGGGATTGTATTTCACAGTTCGCAATGCTATCAAAATGATTCCATTCTTCCTTTATGATGAAATATAATGTCTTCCTCGGTCAAATATTTTATTTTTAAATCCTTGAATATCTAATCTAATTCTACAAAACTGTTAGAATTTAATTTTGTTTCAAAAACATACTACTTTATAATATAACATTTTACTTTTGCTTCAGTATGTTGCTCATATTCCAAACATATCCACCTTTATTATATACATAACAACCTCGGATATATTGAATTAACAGCAAAAAGCTTACAAACGAACAAGTTTCCATCGGATGCTGCCAAGACCTTTCAGTAAACCGGACTTATAAGAAACCTTGAATTTTCCTGCACTGAATCATCGTTTCATAATAACCCCTCAAGAAAAAAATTTATATAACTTTAAAACCTCAATAATTTCGTAAGGAGCCTTCTCCATTGACACTAACTCATCTTTTCTTATATCAATAATGGTCTGGACTGTATTAAAGGAACTGTTGGAATACAAATTAATTAAAATACGAGTTATTAAAAATACTTACAAATGAACAGTTTACTCCGCGTGACTGGTAACTGGTTATTCTCGCAGAACGGTATAAACGTGCATAGATGAGTATATTTTATGAATCGATTAATATCTCAATCTCAACTCTACAGAACGTATTTCGATTCTATAACTTTAAACATTAAGCTACAACTTTTTGGTATTACTTACACCATCTTATTTCTGCGTCAGCTCAATTTTTACATACTTTTACGAGCAGCAATGGTTCTTATGTCCCTAGCAAAAAGAGAGGCTATTTCGCCTACCAAGGAGGAAGGTTGTATACAAATAACTTAGAGATATGGTCATTGATAACAGAAAGAGAATGAAACACACAGATAAAATCGCTAAGAATGGTAGGGGACATGGAGATACATGATGAGAAACAAAGACGCTTTGAGTGAGGGGGTATGTGGGAGGGAGATACGATTAGAGATATGAAATTGAGGTTGGAAGAGGTAGGGACAATTGACGAGCCAAAAGGACATTGAGTTTATGGCTCATGGTTTATGCTCATAAGAAGATTCCTCGTTTATGTACACGTTGAACATGAAAGTCGCAGGTAAGGTACTTAAAGAGGCTTCCCTAATGATTTGATTAGCTTATCCCCCAACAGATCATGCTCTTACGAGTAGCGGTTCTCATTAAGAAATTCTCGTCGCCGTGGGTCCGCAATTGCGCGCATGTCATCTTTCTATAAGCGGAATATTTTTATGACGTAGCACTCGATGTCACGTGGTAAACAGCGGAATGCAGTGTGAGGGAATCGGTGGAAAGGGACGATGTTTCTGAATGTACGAGAACCTTTTTTACACCAAATTGGCGATGACGTCTCGTTTCCAACCGCCGTTGTCTTCCAACGCCACACATTAAGCAGCGAAGATTCACACGCGTGTGATTACTTGTGCGCCCGTTATTTCCAATTGAAATTCCACGCCAGTGACGAGAATATGCACCGCATATAATCAGGAATAAATAATGAGTACAACGAAGGCTTTCGAAATCTTTTCGCGCTCTATGGTTACACGTACAACTTTCCATGGGATTATCTGAATGTATTTTAGAATTTTGCATCAGAAGGCACAATATTTTCGCCTCTCCTTTTTGGAACTTGGATCTTTTCCAGAGTTTTTTCACTTTATTCTCCACACATGGAAGTTTTTATTTCGGAAGTGTCGTTTGAATTCACAGGTGGATCGTTAACTCGAGCCTTTGCCCATAAAATTTCTCTTACGCTCTTGTTGTGTGGTAAGTTGCTTCAGAACTCCCTAATTTTCACTTTCGTGAGGGAATCCAATTGCATGTTATGACATAATCCTCTATAAAGAATTATAGTGAGGATGAGTTAATTCGATCGCCTTTTAATCGCACCTAAACCTTTCGCAAATCCTAAACAGAAATGAAACATTAGATACATGAGTGCATTATTTTTTATACGTGTGACACAATACGAAAAATAAATACTATTATATCTTTGAGATTGGGAAGTAATTCTTTTTGATTATATGATAATCTATTTAGAATACAATGAGGTTGTTTTTATAATCGTTTGTTACAATAACATTCCCAGAATTAAGGCCATACAAGTTGAATTTCCTTTTTACTTTAAAAGCGGCTTGCGAGATATTTAAAATTTAATTTTGGAAATTTGAATTTAATTTAATCGCTTGTATTTAAGTACATTAGAGACAATTTTATATGAGAGAAGTGTTCGCTCAGAACCAGGTAATGTATAATTCAATGCATGCCTCATGCATTTTTGGACCGTTTCAATTCATTACTCAGAAATTGGATTTTATCATGACGTAGTAAAAGTTTATTTCCAAGAGGTAACTTCCTCCAAAGCGAACGAAAGGAGAGAAGCGAGAAGGAGAAAGATCGCGAATCGTTGATGTCCTCAGCCATCTGTCGCGTTCTTCCAAGAACGTTCTTCCCCTCGGAGTAGAAAACACAGCAGCGTATCTCCAACTAATCTTGGCACCTCCGCAATATAGATGCGCGACGAATTCCGCCCGAAGAAGCGCCTTATCTTCGGATGGGAAATTCCTCGGTGGCAAAGAGCCGACCTCCGGCGCTGCCGATGTTCCCGCATCCATCAGAGGATCGGAATTCGTTTCCTGGACCGGCAAAGGGATGATTTAGACACGCGATAAAAACTCCTCAGACACCTTTACTGCCCCGAATGGCTCTCATCCTACGATTTATCGAGCACGTCTGCGGAGGACCGGAGACGAGGTCCGAATTTTCGATCCTCATTACGTAGGACGAGGGATTAGAGAAATTTGAGAAGAGCCCATTGCACTCTATGGGCTTGCGAAAGACGGGTGTCGGATGGGATCCCGCTCACTCATTTCGCAAGGCTTTTTCGGAACGCGAAATTTATCGCTCTCCTCCGAATTTGCAGATTTCGGCAGAGAAATCCCTTCGACGTACATCTTTTTATTCTTTATCGCCGCTGTCTTCTTAGCAGAAGGAGCTCCGACATCCAACGAGGGTTGGTTCGCGGCTATAAATAATGTTGCACGCCGCATCTGCAAGGTCGCGAACTGTTAATTGAACGGCGCACTTTATTTACCAGAAGGTTGTTTTGCCTCATAGAATGGCGACACGCGCCGGGCAGGACCGGATCCGCTACAAACTCGTCTGTAATTAACTTAGCGAGATAAATGTCGAAAAGGTATGTGACGATAAAACGGTGCGTTACGTGGACGTCATTAATAAACGAATGGTTGTAAATCAGCTACTGATTATGCGATTATAAATTACGAAATTCTTCATAAATGTGATTAGTAAATGGTAGATGAAAATGTGCAGCAGTAAATTATCATAATTAATTGCGAGAAGCTCTTCTGAATTATACTGAAATAATTTATCGACGCAAGAATGTAAGTTATGATGATGAAGAAATTTTACAAGTGAAAGCTTTTATCGATGTTGAACAATTCAAACCCGAGAAGTTAATAATTCTAATAATTTCCAAATAAATGGAAATCATCTTTCCTTAATTCAAATTTAATTTAATAAAAATAAATTCCAAACTCGGTGGTTGATCATCAATATATACAATTCTCTAAGTTACGATAGCTTGTGAAATGTCAGGTCCGATAAACATGTGTTATCTCTGCTAATACATTCGCGTTTGGAAATTCTAAAATCGCAATGGTCATCCGTGGTTCAAAGTAGTCCCGACATAATTATTCCGCTCCTATCACCCACGATTGTTCGAGTGCTATGGGAGAACAACGTGCAATGGTGATGTAATGGAGAAGTTCGGTATCCTTGAAAGGCGGACGCAAAGTTTCCAAAGATCGTCTTCAGGAATTTTTGGCAAAGACATCAGCAATCGTAATTTTGTGCCTTGAAAACAAGGCAGCCCCTCAACGGATGGATTTTGCATGCGCCGAGGGAGTTCAAATGCGGAGAGACGCTCTCTTGAGAAGGAAAAGGTGACATCAACGCCAAGTGGGGAAGTGGAAAGAAAGGCAATAAGAAGGAATGGCAGTTTGGAATGGAGAAGCATAAGTGATGCACTCACTTTTGTCTCGAGGAAAAAAGGAATGTGTAAAACCATTCATCACTTTTCGACAGCCAGTTTCAAAGCAAATATTCGGTTCACAATCACTAAGCAATGAATCTTTAAAGAAAATAATTTCACAAGTGTACATTTTCATTTTAATCATTAACGATCAAAATCGTAGTTTCTGATAATACGGTCAAGATAATATGTATATTCGATCCCGGGGGATTTTCTACTGAATGAATGTTCTTTCGCACAAAATTACGTTAATTAACAGCGGTAATTGCGTGTTCCGACATCCATAGAATCCTAATTTGACGCGATAAAGTAATTGAACGCTAATTCCAACACTAGTAAACCATTAGATTCGCTATTAATTAGTATCTCTCTCGTCGTTTATAATTTAGGGTGAGTTTCTCCTATTTGTTCCTTTCTATTGTTTCATAGTTTGTCCCTTTTCTCACAGAAATTTTCTCACCGACGATTCTAACTAAAAACCAGCTGCCATGCTAAAGAACCTTCGCCATTAGCACTTGTTAATTTCCTGTTCTATCCATTTAAGTTTCTTCAAATATTCAAAGTAGGAAAGTCATCATAACTCGGTTCTCAATTTCCGTTTGAAAATTTTGCTGAATTAATGGTCGTGAGAATGATTCGCCAAATTTATTTTTATAAAAGAAAAACGTTACTGATTGATGGAGGTTGTGTGATTGAAATTCACTTTGAGTCGGTTGGTGAAGTCATTAGCTGATTGAATTCAGAAACCTTCCATCATTAGCTTCCAAATGCTTTGAATAGAAGACCCGCGAGGTCAGACGAGAAGTGCTTTCAATAAACTTTGTTCACTTGGTGAAAATTTACAAGTAGAAAATCATTGAACGTCATTGCACCAAAACTATATAAGTCAATTATGAAATAAATTCTATTAACTGCAATTAAAATCATGCAAACTTAAGGTCTCTCATTAGATAATAGTAAGGGTCATGAATGACAGGAAAGTAAACGAGAAGAGTATTTTCCTCCCTCAAGAGCTAAGTATTTTGCCTTTATCATTAGACAAATATATATTCATATCTGACGGTGGAAAGAAATTCCATATGTCAATAAACAGTCGACAAACATTCACCGCCACCTTTCGACATTAACCGAAAGAGGAACAAAACGTGCGGACGAAAAGTCTCATTTGTTTTTTCTCCTCTGAGATGCGTTAACGTGCCAGAAATGTGACATATGATGGAGGGGACAAAAGACGGCCTTCGATTCTTCACCCACGCAAGAAGTGTTTGCTTCAAAAGAGGGAAAATTCGAAAGGATTAAGACGTCTGCGGATTCTCTAGAAGTCTCTTATGCACCCGAAGCATCCCAAATTGAGAATTGGAAGCTGTTTGGAATTTTTCAGCGCCTGAGGCGTCGCTGCAGCATTTCAAGCAGTCTGCTGTATACGTGAACGGGTTTCTCTCGGACTGAAATAGATCAGTGTGTTTGTCAATGACGGATGCAGTTCCAGTATAATTTTAGATCCAATTTAGATCGATCAAATCCGAATCTATTAGACCCATCTTGTTTCAAAGAATAATTGATTAGAGATTTTTTTTCCATTTACGGAACCTCATAGATTTATCTACCATCTTCTGATTTCATCATAAGTTCGGAAGACGTAAGCATTTTGACCTTTAACCATTTAGTAACACCGTTATGAAGCTGATCCAATGAGTATAATTACCATCGCTAATTCAAGACATGATTCATTACTGCCTACTTATCGAAAACTTAAGCTATTGAGAAGTTATAAATTCTTGATATGTTTACCAAAATTCATCAGAACTTCTTGAACATTTATTGATTTACATTGCATTGCAGTGTTAGATTTTCTTATAGAAGCAGTTTTTCAATAATTTGAAAAGCATATTACGCATAAACATCTTTAGCTAACTTTAAATCCTACGCCCAATCCAGTCTTCCTCAGTAGTTAAGAAACACCTCAAGGCTGAATGGCATAGCTAAGGTGAACAACTAATACATTACGCCTATTAAAAAAAGTTTCTCCCCATAACTTTTTATGGCCCGCATTTGAGAAAACCATCCCATTTCTAAAAGGTATTCTTAAAGTCTCGTGTCACACACGGAGATGATGCTCGTATTGGAGATATCTCTCCGATGCGGATAACCTTGGAGGTTAAGATGCTACCCGCCGTGAGTCAGTGGTTATAATATCTGCGATATCTGTAGACAATCACCTTGACTTCTCTATGGAGCCACAAAGTATTCGGGTCGCCTAAGATTTTTGGCGTGCTCGGTTAGCATTTTTGGGCAGCGCCGCACATATGTATTTGGGTCATCTGGAGAAAGAGTTACTAAGGGTGAAGTAGAATTTCAAATGATGGGCGCGGATACAATGGAATCTTAAGAACCGTAACGATTTGAGCGCGATGGTGGGCAGGACACAGAGGTGTGATATTTTTATCTGGCAGCGATCGGGGTAATTCATCAAAGTCTTCGAGAACGAAAGCTGCGAAGTACAATGGATTCATTTTTATATTCTGTTGAAATTCGCCTCGAATTTTATATTAAATGAAATCCACTGTTTCACTGTGATGGTGGAAGCAAAGAAGTGGGATTTTATATTATCCTTGGAAGTTGATAGAAGTAGGACAAACAATGTCTTTTTAATGTCATAATATGTATAGCGAATATAAACAACAAATGTACAATTAACAATGGAAGTTTAATTGTTTATGCATCGTCCATAAGTCAACTTAGAAACTTTTGTCTTCTCAAAAATGAAGTTTGTTCGTCAATATACTATACATAGTACTACTACCTTTTGAATAAAGTAAATAGTACCGTAATTTACAATGTTAGACACTGCATACTTATAACCATTCTTGAATTTTAAATTGCCATTAAAGACGTAACAGCTATTGACATTTTTACGATGGAAAAGGCAACGAGATTCAAAGAAAGGTTTTAAAAAGCAAAAGAAGAGAATGATTCCAATAAAAAAACTGAACATTTTTGCGTCATAAAATCTCGCATTCACTGAATGCGTCAAAAAGATGGAAATCAAGCGCGTATTATTGCTTACATAATTACCACGGCAACCCCTTCCTCAAATGGCATTTCTATAATCGCAGAATTCCATTCATTTCACCACTCCCGTCTCACGTTCCTATTTAGATATTCTGCTAACGAACGACATTGGCTAACTGAAAGAGAAGCTGCTATCAATTATTATCCAAACGGATGCAAAGGGATTTGCAAGTCGTCTTCTTCCAGTTATTTCTGGCCTAAGATATTTTCATTCAGGAATCAAGGATTTGATTTATTATTTTGCGATTGAAATATTTAAACTTCTTATTGATTTTTCAATTTAAATATTAGTCAACTATTAGGAAATGATTGTATTTGTGGTATAAATGAAGTAATTTATCTTTAGAAACAGATATTGTCTCAGATGAATTCGCTACTAAATTAGTCGCCTCAGTTATTTTAGATTTAGATGTAGCTTATTTAAATAGTAATGGAATTTGAACAGTCGTTAACGAGCAAGAATCTTTGATATTCTGAGTTGTTAGTCAAACACTGATGATAATTCAACGCCATCATCTCTTCTTTTTTGCTTTAAAGAAATATTACGATAAATTTTAATTGTACTCAACAGACGGTGATAAATTAAAATTTGCCTATAGCACACAGTCGTCCTTCTTAACGAAGTACAAATTTTGTGGAAAATTTGCTAGCGCTTAGCGAGGAGGCAAAGCTTTAACCTTGTGTATTGAGTAGAGTCGACATTTTTTACATGCAATTCTCAGAAGAGAAGGATACTTATTTGGATTTATCTTGAAAATGATACTTTTATTGACTCCCGGCTTCCGGTATAAATTATCTGATGGAAAAGGGTTGTCTGATTTAACTTCATCATGCGCGTCATGAATAAATTTACGTTCAGTTAGCAATGTATATTTACGAAGAGCTTGGTAAACCCTTTTAGAGCCTATCTGATACAGCTTGCGTGTATTCTTAGTTTATCATGTCAGAAATGATAAACCGTCAACGAATAATCTATAATAGATGCTGAATAAATTTTGGTAAAAATCACTTAATATGTCATTTATAACTCCTCTTCTTGGTACAGCAAAAAGATTTGTAAATGCTCAATACTCTTCCGAAAACATAAAAATTCAATATTTGCTTAATTTCTCAACACGTTCAATGGTACACGATAAAATATGTCCCTTGTACTCTTCGATACCAAAATACTATTCGTATTATCTGGTTAATTTTTCTCAAAACGTTTCCTGAGCTTCTTTTTGCAATCGTATTTCGCACTTGATTATAAACCAGCTCATGAGTATTGAACACTTTCTCTGCGATAATCTTCATCGCTGACTGTGCAACATTATTACGAAACATTCACATATTCCAGAGGTTCATTTCCGCTTGAATGCTTTCCGTAAACTTTTACCAAAAATTCGACCACTGCATTTTAAATACTCCCGCGCACCTATTTCACAACGAAGTATTTCCCTTTCGAAGCACGAGAACTGCATATGTCTGTTCTTGCAAAATGCAGAAAAGGAATTTTCAATGCAAAGGCCGTGTTCTAAGGATGCAGCCAACAGCATATCCACTTACACGACCTTCTCCGTTCTTCAAATAAATAGCTCAAGCTTTTCCAAACATATGGAAACTTTTTAGAACAATTTATCCTCACACATTTGAAAGATGTATGATGTTTATTTTTTTACGAATACTTAATCAATCGGAATATGAATTGATGCACGACATAGTGGTTTTTCCTATTTCATGTACTACCTAAAGTTTATTTTAACTGCAGTTAGAGTTTTTGGAAGTCATACAGATGAAAACACATTTGAGAGCAAACGTTAAGATGATTCTCTCTAACTGTATGAATCTCTTCCTTCCTTTTCATATGTTCCAATGGAATCAGCCAATTTTGGTGGTCGAATAAATTATTAAATTTATGTATATTTTATTCTCAAAGGGTGGTTAATTTTTAATTGACATCACATATCGTTGATGATAATAAAGTATGAATATTAGATATTCATCAAACTTAATACTTGCATTAAATTTAATACCATTAGATTCAGGAAATGGTTACAACTCACGCAATTGAGATAAATCTGTTAATTACTGATTGCATTTCCTGATTATGCGTTTGGATTTATACTTTTTTTAATGTTTGCATAGATATACCTCAAGATAAGTCTACTCTTTGCAATCGTATAATTAAAAAGCATAAATTCTCGCTCTTGGTCTTTCTTTATACAAGCTAATGTCTTAGAAGTATATATTTCCATCGTTGTCGAATATCAATAAATCTTAATCTTTTTCTGACTGAATCTCTACGTTCCCAATTATTTTCGCCGTATTATATTCGCATGTGTTTGCAAGAGTTCAGCAAACTCTGAGAGCAGCACGTATTCGCGTTCATCACGTTGTCGCTTACCGTTCTAGTCGCTTGACAGAGTTTCACCAGAATCCGTTGGCTCTCGTCCTTCCAAGCGATGGTCACGTATAAAACGGAAAGAGTGTTTGGGGTCGTTCCCACGCAACGCGACAAGGACTGTCCGAAATGAGGGAAAGATCGCGTGTCGTTCATCAAGGTGCGAAAGTGACCGAATTGGTGGCTTTCGGTTTTGAAATTGAACGGATTGGCTCAACCAGAGTTCGGTGCACCCAAAGTCGAACTTTGGATACGCAAATCCTCACCCACTTACCGACCCTTATTCGATTGCAAGAGATGGGACTTTCTCAGAAACTGAAGAGATTTTTGGAACAACTCTTTGGTGCAATGTTACTTCTTAGAAAACATACGCTTTTACTTGCTCGTCGTTCACTTTCGAAATAATATTTACAATATTTTATATTTAAATATAGGTAGGTGATTTTCGATCGAAGAAAAATTTCAAAAACTTTATGAATTATAGAGTAAATTAAAATTTATATTAATCGTCCGACGAACTGTTGAACTATTATCTCAACTTATTTACTATGAATAGTATTCCGTCAGACTTCCGTTGTTGATAATACAAACTCCATAGAAACCAGCCACTTACGGTTGTAAATTAAAATTATATTTCGTTAAATAGCAAAAATTCATTCATTACATAATAAAGAATATACATAAATCAAAATTTAATTTCCTGAGATCCTATTTTTGTCTCCAAAATGCAACATAGGGCTTGTATTATAAAATAGGTTTAACGAAATAAAGGTTCGTGTTGGATAATAATTGGATACTTCCGATTCTCCAAACGTTAATTTCGGTGTGTTATTTTACTTTCAAGTTTCTCTGCATAAGCAAAGAACTTCTCATTAACGACATTGCAGCTAATCCGCCAAATATTTGTGAGATTTTATTCATTTGAATTCAAGGTCATGGACGCATCTACTATAGTATACGACACACTTTCCCACTCCTCGTTGCTCATCGCGTGTTGAGGTTGATGATTTAGAATAATGCTTGCGATGGGCGTTAATGCCATTCAAAGACTTGATTCATCTAACATTAATGATTACCATAAGCAAACGTATTAGGATAAACCTAGATCCATATGCATTAAGTTCTCAATTTAAAATTAAAAAGTTTTGCTTATATAACGTGATATTAATTTAATTTTCATTGGATATATAACCCTATCGCTGTTTAATTCTTAGCTGTACTAATTAGGAAACCTAAATGAAAATGTCTGTAGCAGAAAAAGTTTTAATAATCATTAGGATATTGTATTTCAAATACCTATCTAGATGCATCTGAGACTTGGTATTAGGGCATTATTATCCATTCTAGACCGGAATCAAAAAGGTCCCATTTTCCAAAAAAGGTAAAATGGGCCCTTTCCGAAAGTGCTCTTTGGAGCATTCTCCTTCCGAATTCGTGATAAGACTCTAAAAGAAAAGGATCGGAAAAAGGGAAAATCAGCAATCATCGAACAGATAAAACATCTTCGATGACCAAAGTTTACGAAACTCTTAAAGACTTCATTCTGATTTATTAATCAAGGATCCACGCGGACAAAAATCAGATTCAGAAAGAAAATAGTTTGAAAAATTGTAAAAATTTCCTCAAAGGAAATAACTTTAAGTCTACAAAAATACACTTACACTAGAAATATTACACAATAACTCGTCTAAAAAGAAAACCCAGAGATTTTTTCCCGTATTTCCCATGTATTATTAATACTGCACTATGGTTTGAATATCAGCTCAATATGCTCACAACAACTTTTTGGAGTGAACTGGACTATCTACATAATAATGATATGACCCATCTTTCCTCATAGATAAAAAACAGTAAGCAAATCTCGTGCTAGTAGAAGACAATGTTCTAACTTAAAGCTTTTCCAACATTCCTAAAAAGGACATAAATAAAATACCAAGCTTTGCAATCTTAATTATGATCTCAAATAAAGCAACGATAAGGAGACAGAAAATGTATACATTACCATTCCATCCAAATGAAAAACATTTCATTCATCAAGATATGATGGGATGAGTGATCTTTGAGGAAGATATCGTTATCTGATTTGAGAGGACGAATAAAGTACATGCCCGTTGAGGGTCGCAATTTTTTTAGCGAATAGAACTCCATGCATTTCTCCGTTACCCGCCATGGAGGATACTACGTGAGTCGCATTGCGGATTGCAAGAGGAAGTGTAGACGTTGGATGGAAAGGGCAGTCGACAGTGACCCGAAATGATACCTTAACCGTTCAAATTTGGGCTGAATGACGGCAGAGTACGTTGCCAGATTGAGTAAATGGGTAAATAGTGAATGAAACGAGATTGTGCCTTTACAGAGTCAGAATACGTGAACAGAATGGAAGTGATTTGCTATTCTTACCACCGGATTTGCTCTCCATTTTCGGAAATTCAGATCGATCCCATATCTTTCTATTTTTAAGTTTTACTCCAACGAAAAACTGAACTGACTTTCACTATTTCCTAAAAACGGATTGAGAAGACAATGATGATACACGATGAAAAATTAAAATTTTCTCCCAAATAATTCTAGTTATAAAATTTATTTTGTATAGTATTTTCAATGCCCATCGAGAATTAAAAATCGGGCAAAATTACTAATTATTTTTTAAGATTTATTCCAAAAAAAATACGAGCTTTTTAACTCTTTTAGTAACATACAATGTCGTTTAATTACCATTATTTTAATTTAAAGCTATTTTTGCGATGATAAGCATACTATAGAGAATGTATTTGATGGATGGAGATTATTTATTGAAAAGCATGCGAATAAAAAATCCTGTAAGTAATTCGATAATATTCAATTACATATTATCGCATGATACCAAATATTTAGCTTTTAAATGGAAAAAATCAACAGAATTCAAAAGTAAAAAATTTACACTGAAGATTCAATGGAACAGATTTATCTGCTGATATATCGAGTGAATAAAACTCTCCTTGGATTTGCCTTCGAGTAAACCGCGGCCTCCAATTTCATAAAGTAGCAGTCGACGAATATATTTCATAATGAGCTATAACACTGTGAGGCGTCTTACATAAGGTATCGCATACAAGTTTCCTTGGTCATAACCATAATCAGTTAAGAAGTGCGTGCTCTCGTGGAAGTCACCGTGACTCTCTCACGGCCAACACGAAGGCTTCTCAAAGGCTTATAAGGAAATAACGGGAGAGGTCGCGAAAACATTCTAAAAGAAAGAGATAAAATGAAACATAGTTGAGGAAATTAAAATCGAGGCAAAGGTTGAGCTCGTGACGTGAATACGATTCGGAAGTTGAGCCCAAGATGACGGAAGTGATATTATTCCTGTGTTTTATCGCTCTTCTAGTTTTTATAGCCACATAAGCAATAGTTTTCAATGAGAATTAAACATACAAACCTCTCCTGTGGAAGTGTTTTGACCATCTTCATGTTACTAGACGTAGTTTAGTAAACTAGGCATTGTAACGTATTAAAATGACAAAACGTCAAAGTACATGGTAATCCATTTCCGTTTGCAATACTAACGCCATGGTGTATCGAGCTATAACATTGTATTTACAGGAAAATAAAAAATGAGTAGAATCCATGTTGGATGATAGGAATGAACATGCATTTATTTACTCAGATTTACCAAAATGAATAATACGAATATAAGTACTAAAAGTAATTTGTAAATTCAATTAGTAACGAGCATTTTTTGAAATGCAGAAAGATGAATGGGAGATTTTTCTTGAGGATATTTCCACGATGTCACCATTAATTAATTTTCACGAGAAAAAATCTGCATATTTTAATTTATTCCTTACTAGCATGAGGGAAGCTATAAATCCTGAATTAACGAGAGACAGCTATCTCCTTAAACACAAAGTGACTGAGGTATCAGGAGTTTGGAATCACGCAATTAAAAGAATGCACGAAGATGTATGCAAATGGCTAACGCGAGATGTTAAGATCTTCAGCGGAGGGATTTTAGTTGTAAGCCTTTTCGTTCGCCAATTACCTGCACGTCATTGTTTCGGGAGTTTCTATTGTCGTGGATCTGCATATCCCAAAATGAGCCACTGTTTCAAAACGCAAATATAATTAATCAGTGCTTTCTCCGTTCGCTTCATATGCATGAGAGGGAAACACAAAAGAAGAAATTGGGAAGCCATGACGGAATGCAAGCGCGATTCTAGAAAACGATACGGTTGCTTCGTTATAATGACGTTATTGAGTCTTTCGTTGCGTCCAGATCGCTTCCTGTGCTTCCGCGAGATTAGGGCTTCAGGAAGGAGATAGAGGCTGACAGATAGCACATTGTCTTCAGCTCCACGCCGCTCATCAATCATACCTCATTAACGCTGCTCCCTAATTGGTCAAGACGTCTTCGAGTCGCAAAAAAGCGAGCTATTGCGATAAGCCTCTTGTAAATTGAGGAAGATCGCAGCGATAACCCAACGGACGTCTTCGGCCACGTGTTAGGAAAGCGACTCGATTATCCGGGGTTCGAGTCGGATACTCGCGGGACCGTAAAAGAGGGCGCCCGCTGTTCCTACGAATCCAGTGTCCCTTGACCTCAAGCGCCAGACCATTGGTCACCCCCACGTAACACATAAAAAATAAAGTTGCCGCCGGAACTTGCGTCCGGTGATCCTGCAGGCACGCGCGAACACACGGACGGACGGGCTCGAGCTTTTCTCCCCCTCAGAGAGGATGACGGGAAACAATGGCCTGTCGGATTGCGTCACCTTCCCCGTACACGTTTCGGCCACGAGCACACTCCTTCCGTTTGCAAGCTATAAAAAAGGATTTCGAATATGTCTTTGCTATCGGAGGATCTCTTCCGACCAAAGTGGAATTGTGTAAGTTTTGGCAACGTTATCTTCGGTCGTTGTCGATCCAGAGAAATGTTCATCTACACAATTGAATCGATTAGTTGATAAGTATCATACAAGTATCGATAGATCTCGATATCGTGACATGATGGGAGTGATTTTTGAATCAGTATTTGAATACAAATGAGAATATATAATAGATCTTTATCTACAGTCAATTAGTCAATGGTTTTTTGAATTTTAAACTGAAGCAAAACCCTGTAAATGTTGCTTAAGAGTTCTTTTCCATAATTTTAATTAATGCAAATAATCAAGTGAAAATATATTTCGGTTTACCAAATCACTGAAGATTAAAAGCTCTCGATGGAAAAGAATAACGATGTAATACCAATATCATTCAACCTGGAATGTTATCCTTAACAGTGAATCTCCGTATTATTTAAAGCAGCATTTTGATGATGCCACGTACGAAAAATTTTCTATTTACCAGGCAATACGAAAAGAACGCGATTTCAAGGAGATGAAGTCATACCATATGTCCTTCGCCTCCAGCGCTCAAATATTGAGACTCAGCAACCGGCAAATGGCAAACACGAGACATTCCACTAAAAGGGTCGCACACCCCAATTGATCGACCTTTTATACAAATTCATCCCCTTTCCCTTTAGAGCATCAGTGGAATGGAATGCAAAATAAATCATAGCTTGCGAAAAATCCACGCGAGCTGAACTCTGCCCCTGAGACGAAGGCGGTGTAATCCCCTCACCGCTCCGTACCCTTTGAGAGAGAAAGTTTCCGCAAGTGAATCTTCCCTGACGTCACCCTTCCGAGTCTGTTGCAGAAATGGAGCACATCTGCGAAATTGGTGCTCAAATTCAGTCAAAGGTTAGCTACGAACCTCGCAATTTGGAAATGCACGCAGTCGGCAACTGGATTGTTTGTAGGGCGAACTCATGAGGGCGTCGTGCAAACGCCCCGTGCGGGAGAAGATCGTGACGGAGGCATCACCCGGACGTAGATTCTTCTTGTCGCCAGTTGCCAGGCTTCGATCGAGCGCTCATTAGCGAAGGCTTTGCCAATCCTTCGTCGCGAAGGGGAAATGGGAGGAAACTTATGTTCTGACATCTCAACCGCAAGAGCGATTAAAAGATTAAAATAATGAAAATACTAATTTAATTGTAACTCTAAAATCGTTTGTTCTTCTACGAGTCGACTTCAAGTGATAAAAATACTTAGTGCCAATTACATTTTCTTTCCCGTTATATTAATCAAGTACAGCGTACAAAGAGATATTAATAAGAAGTACTGTACAAATAGAAGAAATACTGATCACATTTCTAAAATGCGATCAGTATTTATATAAATTTCTAAAATTTCCATTTATTAAAGTTTTTACCAATTTTATTTTTTCTAAGGTTCAATCAATTGCTGATATTAATATCTATTGAAATATTTGAGTGAAAATAATTATTTTACAGATAAATTTATTAATACAGATGATTTCACATTAAGTTATTAAATTAATCTTTAAATCTAAATATAGCGAGCTCATTCATAAGAAACATGATTCTGATTGAAATTTGGGACACAAAAGGAAAGATAACTTTACTTCTATTATATCTCCATCCCTGTAGAATTCGAAAATGCTAATTTCCTTGCCTTTAATGGGATTCAAATCTGCAAAGCGTAATCTCCCAATGTTGTCACTTCATCAATTGGGTCAGAATGGTAACATGTGTCTCGGAATTAATTTCCACCGGAATTTCGCAACAAATTAAGGCTGTTTCAAATTGGCGGTACCGAACAATGAAATTGCCGCCTTAATCCGTAAATAGGTTGATGACAGAGAAATGAATTTCCAATCAAAACTGCTGACACTGAGAGCGTGCGATAAGATCATTGCTTCATTTTCTGTAGGCATTCCATATATTTTAAAAATATTTTCTTTCCTGATTTAGTGTGATTTTTATAAATTCAAATTGTAATTTCCAGTATAAATTCCAAATGCTTTTGAAGTGAAATGAGGAATTTTTGGAGTCAATATAATCCAATAGTATTACATAATTAAAGATTAAATACATTATTGATTCTATGCAACCTTTTTTCTTTCTAGAAATCATTCTATTATAATCAATAACGTATTTAATTATTGTGTAATTTGAAAAATATGTATGATACAATACATTTTTGATAAAAAATACGATTATTAATTATTAAAAACTCATAGCTTCTCACATGTTACGGGAAATTAATACGATTCAATAATCTGTTTTAAGTGGGAAACCGATGCGAAGTTTAGCAGGAGATATCATTATCGACACATTTCTGAAAATATTTCCGTCGAATCGATTCCTAAATTCGAGCTGACGCCTCAAACGCCCACGCGTCTTCTTCGCGATCATCTCAAAGGTTACTTAAATAAAAGCGCTCGGAGGTGAAAGATATCGCGACCCCCTTCGATTGGAAGAAATTCCAAAAGGTGAAGGACGAAGAATGCCTCGCGACTCGGTAATTTGTTGCGCGATGAAGAGGACTTTTTCAAAAATCCACAGTTGGAATTCGATTGAAAGCCTTCGATCGTTTTGTAAATCAAACCAGGGTCGTGTCGTCGTGCGGCGAAATGAAAGACTGCGGATGAATAATCCTTCAAAACGATGATTGCACACATGAATCATGAGCTCATGTCCTAAAATGTTTACTTTCCGAATTCCATTGGTTCCTTAAACGGTTTTATTTATCGAACCTATAGGTTATCCTCAAGGGGTTTTTTATTGCGATTTCTTCATCCTTTGATTCCCCGATGAGTCACGCTTGGATCCTCATAGTTTGAATAACTTTTGATTTCTCAACTTCCACTCATCATCTTCGTACACAATGAAGGCCACGAATGGATGGGCACGGCTTTTAAATTCACAGAATACGACATCCGCAAAAAATGAATCATATACATACACTGCATTTAATGTTTGTATTATTCATGAATGGAGTTTTATAAATAAATCAAAAGAATATTTATTCGATGATTAAAGGAAAGGCATAATGCTTAAGTATTATGTATGGAAAGTTAAAAAATGAAAGTTACTTTTAAAAAATTATTTATGACTATAATGATAAATAAGTAAGTAAAATTATTAATGACATTCTTGGTCATTGTAAGATGATAAAATTTGAGATTTATTTTATATATTTTATTTATTATTACTTCTAAAGAATCTCTTACGTATTAGAATTAACGCTAATACCACATCCCTCCACTCCTATAGCAAATATAAACGAATATATTTACTTCGAATAGAAGAAGAAATTCTTTCGAATAGTACACATACTAAATCGACCGTTAATGCTTGATACTGAGCAATTTTCACCGGAGAAAATTTCAACGCCTTCGCAAGCAATTGGCTCTCATCGGATGCATTGTGATCTCACCATAAAGCGTTCTGAAATGCACAAGGGAACTCAAACTCTTTATGATGAACACAGACGCTATTCACTCGCAATTACCATTGCATGAAGGCAAAGAGCGAGTCGTATTACTTGGAAAGGAACGATCCCAAGATTGTCATAGTGATAGATATGCCAAACCCATCCTTAGATTCGCGGCGATTTCCCTTAGGTAACGACGTACATGATCGAATAGGTCAGAGTGGAACGCATCTCAGTTCATCCACCCTTGCAACACTCGAAATGTTTCCCCATCGACAATGAATCCATCAGTTAATCCCATTTGCGGGAACGTTAATTTAATCGGCGGAGTTCATTTTGACTCAGTTTGCCAAATTGCAGCCGTGCGAAATCGTCAAAACTCTCATTCATTCCGATTGCAGAAAGTTTCATTTTAATCGTCAAATGAAACTAACGAGTTGGAAATCGCTCGCGGCGGTTTTGAAACAAACATGTGGAGGGGGAATATCGAATAATTTGTATAATTGCTCGTGACTCGGAACTTTAAAGAGCGTAACCGAAAAGTTCGAGTGCATCTCCTGCGTCTGAAAATAGACGGTGAGTAAGGCGCCTGCCCACGTGTCTTTTACGGCCCATCTTCTTTTCCACGGATGAACGTGTTTCGCAACGGTAAATCACACACGGACTTTCACTGGAGATGCTCCGGAGCGTGGGCGGTGAGACACATCGAGGGGGCTAAAAAAGAGGTCACATTTGAATGTGATCGACTGCCACTAAGTGGTTTATTTTAAAGGAAACTTTTGAGAAAATGAAAAGTTTTAATCTCGGCTCCCGTTCACTCATTAAAGTGGATTATTCAAATGAAAAGTAACGCTTCGTGATTTCCTTGTGTTGATTCCGAGGTTCGTTTTAACAGATGCTAACTGGATATGAATTGATATAATATATTAGAAAGTTTAGCTAAATTGTTTGAGTTTTTCATGTACTTAAATTGCGAGTTATCTATGTTAACTGTTACGATAGATCAATATCCGTTAGATAGATAGAGGCAGTAGGGCATCGGCGTATATATGTATTTATTTTTCAAATTTCAACGAAATATTTACGTAAACCTGGGATAATTCGATTTAACATATGAATAATATTTATTTACGCAGACTGTGAATACACTTTCATCTACACTCTCAATTGTGGGTGTTTCTGTCATTTAGCAGGATAGGTATTTTTGCACGTGCAATGAATTCTAGGAACTCATCCCGTTTCATAGTACACTCTATTTCTTGAGTTTTATTACTACAAATTTATAGCTCAAAATAGGTCGCTTTTGAATCTTTAAAGTTTCAACTTCAGATCTTTTGAATACAGAATCAGGTTCTTTAAGATTCTCATACATATCTGGCCTCTCAAAGGTTACTTTAAAAGGATGAAAGCAGAAAAAATAGCTTCATTTCGCAAAAAATACATCAACACTAATACGTAAAATATCCTAATTATATTCACAGGCTAAAACAAACGATGCAAATGTTAAGTGATTACGTTCACTTTGTGAGCACCTCGGTGTACATGAAGGGAAAATTGAGGAAGGGGTCGGGGAAATTCGAATGTTAATGCCACATTCTCTCTTAAATGGGGACGATTTTGCATAATCATCTTCGGATGAAATTCTATAAAATATACCGTTGCTAAAAATTCTGGAAATCTTTGTGAGGAATCATAAAAGTGGATTTCATCTTTTTGTTGTGCGACGCCGACTGATATTAAATGCTAAATGCCTGCAGAAATGACGGCGATGGAATGTCAGAGTTATGAAAATCACAGGCGAGAGTGAGATAGATACGTAGTGAGATTGCGGGAGAGGCCCGGAGATGTACAAAGGTCCGCGGAATCTCGAGTATCATCAAACCGTTAACCCAACTGACATACATTCTTCTCGTAAACATTTCTCCACCGCTAACATCTTTCTCTCTCACATTCATTTCCAAACTCACTCTCCCTTTTTGAGGCAAAAAATAAGGGCTCGTAAGAAGCGACTTTAATCGTGATCTCATAAACACTCTGTTCCTCGTTCAGTTACGATTCTGAAATACCGCCGTCAATCTTGAGATTCATTTATGAGTTAATACAGTCGATGATGTCATTCAAGAAGATACTTTCCAGGTTCCTAGTTTTCACCGAGGGTACTTAACGAGTGAAATATGAATATGCTGTTTATTTCAGGTTGTCTATCAACAGTTCTCGTACTTATGAACCAGCTAGTAGTTAGCTATAATTCTGATTTTTTTACATAATTATCTTATTAACTTAACGTTTATTCCTCATTTAAAATACACCAAATAATTCTTATCGTTCCCTCGTTCAATAACAATGTTTGTATTGCGGCAAATGACATCAGTTTGAATTCAAAATTCATAGAGTCAATTATAACTGCAATTTTCATTCTCGAATCCGGTTGTTATCTCTAAATGTCAATTCCATAGGAGAATAGCAATGGACCATCTACAGAAGCAGTCGTCCCACATACAAGCCCGTATATCTTTCACCTTTTAATTGGCACTCGAATGCTGTGTCAGATGAGAGAGAAGATGTTCCATTTCCGAGGAAGTTTCAAACGTCTCCGAGAAAGACTTGGTGCGGTTAGGACTTGGGTTCAAATCCTTTAATTGCTTAGTTGGCTTTTCCTCTATCGTCTATCCGGAGGTTTCGAAATAGGAAACCCTCATAGAGTTGGTAAGAGTTGGCGGCATGTATTGATGACTCCGTCTATTGTTCGAATGTCATTCGTTCGTCTTGTTCCACAATCGAAAGGGTGCGGAAGGATGTGTAGATCCTCTGAAGAAGACTTTTTGGTTATTGGTCAATAACCCATCTATTCTCAATGTGATTGGGGCTTTGAAATTCAATTCAACACGTTATTGTTTCCGTTTGCATAACTCCAAATGTGTCATTGAGAAATGCTTATTTTTTATGGATTTATCATCGAAATGAATAACAGTAGCCAGAAATATGTATTATTATATCGTTCCACTAGAAAAGAATATTCGGCTTCGTAGAATACTGCTAATGATTGATTTTCAGCAGTCGTACTTATATAATATCAAAATTGATTCTATCAGTCTTTAGTATCTAAAACAAATGTTAAGTAATTTATTATGATTAGTGAAGACTCTCACGATCTTCGATTTCTAAATAATTTAAATAAAAAGATATTTAACCTGAAAGTGAAATGAAAGTTTACCAAAGAAAAAATTTGAATTGGTCATGATCTTGATTTCGACAGAGAATTGCTATGAATTGCGAAGCATTGGCAATAAAAGCGTCAGCTCAAAGAATCCAAACTAATAAGGAAGACGAACCCGTTATACGAAGCACATGATTTGCATCATCCATAGCGGAACTCTTGGACGATAAATTTCATTCAAAGGAGGCGATGACGACGAGAAACGAATTCGGTCACTTTTCGCATCATCCGGGTTGCATTCACGAGTAACCTCTCACTCTTCGGTGGGATGAGGTACCAGGAATCCCAGCGCCCACCTCCGTTTCGAAACGCTCTCCGACGTCCTAACGAGGGTGCTAATGGGAAAATCTACAGCCTCCGAGGTCTCTATCGGAATTGGGGCAGTATCGCTCCCGTACTGGATTAGTGGAAGCCGACGGCCTCGGGGTGTCATCCCGATGTTCCTTTCCATAAGCGGCGCCCCTCAAGGATTTCGACGGCGATACCCGAGGGCGGAGATTTCAACGCTCGAATCTTCTGCTCGAGGGGCACCCCTCAAAAACTTTCCCTTTCGGCAGAGTGATTTACATCCCGGGAACGTGTTTCACATCTTCCCGTCCACTCTAAATTACGGCCATCGTTAATTGCGTCGGATGGGACTTCTCAAGGTCTCTAAGGCGCGGAATAAAAACAGTCCACACTTTTTTGTCTCGAATACGACGCGTTAGGTCAACATTATGCGAAAAGATTATGACTCCTAATGGTCGTATGGATACTTTCACTGCGAGAGAAACGTACGCAGACTATATAGCTCGGGCTTGATGTAATGAATTTATTTCAGGAGATCAGCCTTTCGAGAAACTAAATCCCATAAACGTGGAGTAGAAAGTTCGTCCGTATTTATGTGTTTTGATTTAAATTTTTAAGCGTGTTTTTAAATATTAACTTACTTCTTCTGTTTAAAATAACGGGGATTACTTCATGAATAAGTTAGGACTTCGATCTCTATGAAAAATGATCCATTACTCTCGATTAAAATACCCATTATGGGTAATATACATCAAGACTATGATTCACTGCATTGATTTCACAATCCAATCTCTAAGAGAAGATGGTGCAGCATTGGGAATTTCCGCATGAGATCACTATGTTACGATAATCCTCAAACACAGGATGCTGCTTCGCTCGATGAAGTTATAAAATGCTTGACAAACAACCAGAATTTAAAATTTTAATTAACACGAATATTTTTACCATTGAATTTTAAATAAATTCATGGAATCACAGTCCTTTGCTTAAACCTGAGAATATCTAATTATCTCTCTGCAATCAACCAATGAGATCCATTAGATAAACTTGATCCTGTTTAGCATCAATTACAATACAAAACAAGATTATCTATTCTAAGATCCTGAAATGGCCTCCTGTAATCTTTGAAAGTCTCTCTCCACACTGTATCTTTCACAGAATACCAAATCTTAATTTAAATTACACGCAAAACATTCTGAATGCCATTATGAGAATACTCTTTGTTTTCGGAAGTCGTTTGCGTAACCTGAAAACACAGCCTCGTAACTGCTTACATCAGATGGATGTTTGTTCATTCCGCAAGCACTCGGTGTACTTGAGAATCGCCAGAAGTGTCTTAAAAGAGTGCGGTGTTTAGCAGCGATGAAAATTCCCCGTGACGCATCATCTGCTAAAGCAGGCAATCTGCCAATTATCCTGTCTGCGCTCCACTAAAGGTTCATCGACAGAAATTCGGCACTTTTTCTTTGATAAAAAAATATGCCCATGCTGATCAATATTTTGGATGCCTCTATGGCACAATGCGCCCCCTTTCATCACACATCGATTTCGTACTAAGATTCGCGAGAGGATATTATTTGATTCAGCCAATAATGGGATGAGAGTATTTTTGACATTCGATAAACATTATAATCCTCACTTAGCTTAAGAAATTTACACACGTAAATGATAACTTGGCTGGAACTTTACGAAAATACAAGATTCGCTCATTTATTATTTGCTCAATTTTGTCTCCTTCTCAAATAATATTTCCGTTCTGCGCAGCACAGCTTTTGTAAGAGCTTCACCACCTAGCTAAGTTATCAAGTTGTTGATTTTATGACCCTATAGTTTTCATACATTAGATGTGCAAGCTTTGGACGACGAGAAGAGATTACCTTTCAATTCGTAAACAGTTCTTGAATTTTGGCAAGTGCTTGTGCCATCATCGCCCGAAGCTTTTATCCACGGAGCCCTTCTATGTTCTTGAATATATTACGGAACGTAATAACTGAGCGAACGATCCGAGATTCCTGCAAATTGCCTAAGAGGTTTGGGGGAAAAAAACTCTGGGATCTAAAGAAGGAGGCAATAACACGTGAACGATTTTGAGCGGATTCGGTTTCCACAAAAGTGTGTCATCCGTCTTGGATCTATTCTCATCGAGTTGAGCTAATGATCTCACCATTTATGTCTAATACAAAAAAGATGTTTAGACCCCAAAAGATATCATTGAACTTAGTTCTCTACACGTATAAACACTCCAAATGATTTATAACCTAATTGATTACTTAGTTTTATGATTTCAGAAAAATGAATTAATCATAAAATTTTATTGGCGATAAACCTAGTTTGTACGGAATTTTCCAAAATCGAGTGAAAACCTTGAAAAAACTTGAAGGCTAATTCATCTGAACATCGTCGTAACCTCAAAATAATGACTTAAGTGAAGAAATGAAACAATAAAATTTTACGACTTTTCCCTTCGAAAAATTATTCGTCGAAAGGCTCATAAGATAACCATAAAACCGTTCTTGAAATTACTTGAAACATTCTCATGGCTATGAAATTAAAAAATTCGAAATTTCGCTCGTAACCGATCAATCTCAGAATAC
Source organism: Pantala flavescens (assembly GCA_020796165.1). Classification (NCBI taxonomy): domain Eukaryota; kingdom Metazoa; phylum Arthropoda; class Insecta; order Odonata; family Libellulidae; genus Pantala; species Pantala flavescens. The sequence continues at coordinate 50,122,909 of CM036881.1, forward strand.
TGAGATTTAATTAAAGCCTTTTATAACTAACGATCTCACAAAAAAACTTAAATAAAAAATTATACGATAAAAACGTTTAGTCGTAAGTAATATTTTGATTAAATCTTTGTTTTAGAATATATATATATATAATGTGTAATTTAGATTATCGTAATGATTGTTATATAACGGTAGTTTTCCTATAATGGGATGAGTATAGCGACGAAGGAAATCATTCTAGCCACAGGTAGTTTGCACTTTCACCATCAATCGGCAGGACAACCTCTTTACATGTCAATCCCTTCAGTTGAAACAACAACTTCGGAAACAGATTCTTCCGCTCAGACCACCGCCGTCGGCATCCAATCGACAATCTCTCAAAGTGGTATTAAAAGGAGCGTTTAGTGGTCTTAATCCCGCTAAGAGATGCAACGGAGTTCCTTTATCCCGACATCGTCTGCGGCGACGCCCATAAATCCCAGAGGCACGCACCCCTGAGAAATATTTATGCAAATTTCAATAGCCCCATTCTCGTTCCTCTTTGATCTCTTTCACCTCTGCTTTCCCCAAATCATCCCTCCTTCCCATTGTCGACGGACTTTCACTTGTTCCGTTAGTAGCATCGCAATGCCTCTGCTACTCTTTATCCGATTCATCCTCCGGTGCTTCCTGTTGTACCCGTACGTGCGTTTTATCTCCATTGCAATCGTCAAAAGAAAGAATGAGACTCGAATCGTGATATTATTGGCTAAAGTCATTGGTATAAAACTTTAGACGTGAAACGGAGAAGAGTGATACAAAACATTTACATACACTACATTATATTTAAAAAAGAACGCGTTATTTCTTAACCATGAACAGAAGATCGATAAACAATAGATATTAAGAATCTAAATTTTTGAATCTTCAGCTATTTTGAGTTGGAAGTTCGATGTCAACGAAACCGATTAAGAAAATTGAACAGTATCAACTGAATTAGGAAATGAACCCCAATAACGGGATCTTATGAGTATCTGTAGGTTCTTATGCAATAAATTAAATATTAATAATTCTGAAAACTCAAATTAATTCACTGATTTATCAAACGGAGGGTCGACGTGACCAGAATCTGAACCCTGTATAGTGTCTCGCCAATGCTCTTTCATTGAATTCTAAGGCGGTAAACCGATTTTGCGCGAGCTTTGAAATAATCATGAGATTGCGCATTGGAAACACAATAATACAATCGATGTTTGGATTCATAGCTGGAACTCCATGCAGTAGACGCACATGATTCTAGCTACTACACTGCTCTTCTCTGGTAGAATACGAATTGCATAAATTAAATCATATATCGAACGTTACTGCTGATCGCTTGGTAACTCTTCTTTTCTATCATGAGAATAATCATATCTTTCACGATAAAAATAGATTTTAAATCTAGAAACTACTTCATTAAATATTATTTTTATTCTATAAGTTGAAATGTTTTTCAAGCCTGTTTTTATACTTCACAAAACCACAGTGGTTGCTAAGGCATGTTATTGTTGGTCGACCCCAAAATAGTTTGGGAAACAGAGAATCGGGTGTTTTATGGACTTAAAAAAGTTTCCCGTAAAATTTTTTTCATCGTGAGAAAACATTTTATATTCATTTCGCACAATCCCAAAAGAAAAATGTATATTTAGATTCGAAGACAAAGCTCCGTTTTTGGAATGCCTCCAAACGTATAAAGTTCGCCAAAATTAATATTCTTAATGGCCTTCCTTTTGAAGTTGCTTCTTTGTCGTTAACTCGTGCATCTGCACAGTTAAGCACTATTTTTGCATCTAAATTTGAGGTCTTTGCGTTAATTGGAATTTCAGCATTGTTCAACGGAACAAGACTTTGCCATTAACTCTTCCCTCGTATTTTTCTTCACTCCGTCTCTTCCACTGAAGCTCTTCTTTGATACATAAAAACAGCTTCCCTTGAACCATTCCGGTGTCTTTTCTCCTGTCAACACGCAACAATGCTTCGCGAACTTTCTCGCATCGCGAACGCAAACTTTGATGATGTATCGATCATTTTGGACCGATAGCTCTTCTCTTTGTTACACCAACGATTTCTCTTTCCTTTTGAGATAACAGCACAATTCCATCGTTCGCCCATTAAAGTCTCATTGTGCTCTATCACCTCTTTCTTCTCGAACTATGCGAATACTTAATTTTACTTTCCTTTTTGACTACTTGTCGTGATATCCTAAATAAGCTTTACGGTGCAAATTCAATCCATAAATTTCCTGTTGTTTTTATAAAGTTAAACCGATTAATTTAAGATTGAATTTAGTTAAGAGTAATTAACTAGCTCTCCAAATATCCCTACAAGTTAGTCTCCTTTCTCCGGTAAACTAAATTGCTTCTTAGAAGTCTATTACGAAGTTTTACTTTGTTGTCTCGTTTGTTCATTCGTGTCTCCTGTTAGTCTGTTGTTGAATGTAAAGGTGAAGTTAAACTGCCTCGACCTTCGCCCGAAAAAGAAGACTATATCAAATAAGAAGAGAAATTCCGTGGCAAAGATCCAGGAAGCTGAAGGCACGTCTCGCATTGAAAAAGGGAGGGACGAAAACAGAAAGTTTGCACAAAAGGAAGCATTAAAATATAGCCTCATTCCCCGTTATGACTGCTGTATTTTAATAAAAAATTGGAATGAGAAAGTTAAGAATATGAAAATCATAGTATTAGAATGATGATTCAACTCAAAAACCGGTAATATTCGTCGTTTTAATGGATCTTTAATGAACTTAAATAATAATATTTTAGAACACACTTTTGGTTATTTTGAACGCTAAAATGGCTTCACAAATTAATTCATCCAGATTTTACCTCGGTGCCATCAATTATTCAGGAATAACCTTTCAGGATTACCTGGGCGTTGAAACCTGTTGAGTATTCTCACCTTTGAACGAAGCAACGCCCAGCAACGACTTTGCTTCAATTATTCTTAGGACATTCCTTCGGTAGTCTTGAAAATCCAATTGCATCTACGCGTAAACACCTGTTCGAATGGTTTTATTTTTTGCTTGCATGATCCCATCGTTATCCTTATAATCCGAAGCTTTCGCGTGAATGATTTAAGGACGAAAAATAGAAAACCGGAGCAGAAAGAGTTTAATCCCACGTATGAGATGCTAAGTGAGAATTAATGGTTTCCAATTTGACATAACAAGCGGAGGATAGGTGCACATTACTCCTCTTTTTCAAGAAGGGTGTGTTCAGGAGATGCATGCATTGAAAATTTCAAGGTCGCAAAAAGTTATAAAATACGTAAAAAGAATGCATTAAAATGCGTGATGTATTCGATGGATAAAAACTGTAATTTCTATTTTCTTTTCGCCAGTAGCGCATTTATAATAAATAACTTTGACGTATTCTCGTTTATATTCATCTGTAATTGGACGAGTTCGTTCATACGCTATTATCTGGAAGAGGTACCGAAACGAGATCAAGTAATAAGCTCATCAATCAGAGATGATAAATTTAGGAATACGGCCTTGACCGTAGGATTCTCTGCACTTTAATTGCATTAGTTTCGCATAAATCAGTCAAGTTATCGATGCGATTTGAGGGCAATTTTCTTATTATAAAAAAGATACTAAATAATTGCTAAGATAAAATGGTTGTCAAAATGTTAATTTTTAGACCTCTCTCGATTTCTTTTTTATATTACTATAAATCACCGTCATTCCAATTATTCTTCGTCGGATAATATATAACGCTTATCATCAATTAACACGATACAAAATTTATTAATTCAAACAAACTATTTAACGACGGAGAGCTGACACCCTTACCTTGCTTACAGCAACGAGATTGTTGCAGCAACGAGAACATTATAAATACATTTTTCATTTCCCATCTTTCACTTATTTCCTCATGCCTTAACATAGTTTCAATTTCCCTTCATAAAAAATAAAAGTTTTCAGTATCAAAATATTATAAAAATAGATAAGAAAATGGGGAATTTAATCTTCTTCTCGAACATTTTGATACGTAAAGAACAAAATCTGAATATCGCTGTAGAAAGAACAGAGCCAAGAGTTAGAAATAAAATGATTCTATGCTCATTATTAATAATTCTTTTTTCACAGTAAAACTGGTTCAAGATCTTTATTTTTTGAATAAATTCAACACTCTTAGTGTAAGAATGTCCTGAAATTGCCACCTTTCTGTGGAGATAATAATTTTCTTCCGCAGCGCGAAATTTATTTCGTCTTCTCTGAAGAGATGAAAAAATACGCTAAGCCAGGGACTCCGTTAAGCTCAAATATGTTACCGGTGCTGCCTCCTGTAGGGAAAGTAACGCACGCACAAACAATCAACGCTTCATATATTTCAAAAATAAAGAGAAAATTTTTTTGGGACGATATTTTATTCAGAACCCCTGAACTAATGAGGAACTTAAGGAGTGAAAAAAAGGGGCAAGTAGTTAATTTCTGGTTTATTCTTTTTCTCGTTTACTCTTCTTTACGTTCTTCCAACCTCATTGTTTTTCCAAGTCCATTATCTCATGAGCATTTTTCTCGAAACTTAATTCCGTCCTCAAAATCCCCTTTACTTCCGGTGACAGTGAGAATTAAAAGGAATTAAATTCTTCTCGAGAAATGCGCGGAAGAATTTTCGGAAATTCTGAGCAAAGGAAGGATGCGACGAAACAAAAAACGACAAACTCATTCAATTAAATGCGAAATAGCCTCCCTTAAGCATCTTGATTAGGAATTGGTAGAAGTTTCGCAAAAAGCTGATGTACTTCCACCGATTAGCAGCCCTTGAATATTTATCAATGTTTGTAACACATGCAGCTTAACTTAAACTAATCATTTATTACCCTCTAATTTTTTCTTCTTAATCTTCAATAGTCTTTTAAAAATTTGTAAACATATCCATCTTTTAGAAATAAAATATGAGTTTTAGAATGGATTTGCGGGATTACTATGTATATTCAATATTTAATTTAAAAATCCATAATTGCTGGTATGATATACTCTTCAGCTTTGTCCAAACGATTCCAGTATTTTTCTTTAAAACACAAGACAATGAAGAACTAGTAGGAAGAAGTATTTGTACAGTAAGACGTTCTTTTGGTTACTGCTGAAACGATGAGGGTAATTTGAGTACTTGTGTATGACCTCGTTTTCTCTATTTTACCCTCTTTTCCCATGTTTTTCTGGCCCATCCTTTTCAGATTAAATTTAAGACTTTTTTGCTCTTCGAAGACACTTCATCGTCTAGGGCGCCACTGTCTTAACTCTTAGCTAAAAGCCTTGGAGATTTGAAGGATCCATCCATTTGCGATATTGTGCTCAACAAGCGATAATCTTTCGCAAACTCCTTTAAAGGAGATATAGGGATACTAAATATGGGTCGAATGTTCTAAAAATGGCGTAAAATTTTTAGATGAAAGTGATGTAAAATATTTGACTACATTTTAGATTGCATAAGGCACTTGTACAACGAGGACTCACTTTCGCTGAAAATATCTACTTCTTAAAGGCGTAGTGCTGAAGCAAAGTGTTCGTATTCATACTAAATCCTTCGATAGGGTGTTTGTAAGGTGTATTATTCTTAAATTATCTTCTAACGACTTCAAAGTAAAATTTTTAACCTAACGTAATTATTTTAAACATGAGGATGATAATTTAAATATGATATGCTGGATTTAATATTTTCAATGATTCATAATAACTATTTACGTTGAGTTTTAGAAAATATATATTTTTCAATTTCTTTAATAATATTTTCCGCGAACATTTCATAATGCCATAAACTTCTTCATATGAATCATTGAAAAACAATCTCAAATGTTCATAACAAGCTACAAGAATATTGAAATGTATGAGTTGGTACGCTTGCTTTTGGTATTTCCATAATCAGCCTTTCTCATTTATACTCTCCTCAAAACTGCAATTGCAAAAGAGGCAGCATTTACACAATCATTCCTCCCAATGTTTGCTTAATGGAAATTCCCCTTTCGTTTTATGCATTTTGCCGAAAGATTCTTTCCTTTTTCATGGACGAAGCAAAATTTTGCATCGCAAGTTCGGCTGTGATTACATTTTGCGATTTGCATATTCTGCGATTCGATTCCACGAATTCTTTTCCTTTGAATCCCTTTGCCCCCCGATGAGCTAAAATGTGCCCTGAATATGATGGTATGGAAAATGTTTTTTCTTACGGTTCAAAGGATGCTGAATGTGAAACGCGATTAAAAAAGCTTCGGAGAATTTTGCGATTCTAAAGATACGTTTGTTTCAGGGAAGCAAATTTCCTCAGAAAATCTTGAGAGTTTATCCTGAAAGACGCAAAATTCAAAATACTGGGCTATAAAAGCTAGAAGATGAGCTTCGATATCTTTTGAAATGTAAATGCAGAAAATACTAACAGATCTTACTTGTTTCGTACATATCTTTTAACTTTACTATAGCCATCTTGACATCTGTTGAAAGATTCTTCACTCTAGTATTTCGCTTTCTGATTAAGGTTCATTGTTTATAAGGAAATAATCGCGACAAAAGGAATCGCCAATTTTAGCTATTTTTTAGTAAATATTTGCATATATTTAACTAAAATATTAAACTATTCTGTCAACTTTATGAATTTCTTGAGCAATTTTCATCAAGGTACATTCATAGGTCCAAAAATGTTCACATTTGTAATAATTAAGACGCAACTTTACGCAACCATTTCGATCCCATAATACCCGTTTTTCTCCGAGTAAAATTGATTAGAGAAGACCTCCCAGCATCTAGGCCAGAGCATCTGTTGCCTCATTCCTCTCTTCCGAAGAGCCCTTCCATTTATACTATTTTAAAATTTCGAAATTGATGACATCGATTGAACACGAAAGTTCAAAGCAGAACATGGCGAACGTGCTTCGAATGGCCATAATGAAAATTGCCCCTCAAATACAGCGACGCAATACTCTATTCGGTTCTTCCCCTGCGGTGGAGTGTGAATGGATAAATTGGGTGCGTTGGTTGTTAGCGCGCTCTCCGAACAGAACGTGTGGCGCTAAACTGAGTCCGAACAGATATCTACGTAACGATACGCCGCTGCAAACTTGGTTATTTCTCGTGTCGGACACATGTATGCACTGACAAAGTTTTCGGCCATATTTGTTCCAAGTAAACAACAGTAACGCAACGTTCATTCGGCCAAAGTCACGCACAACGTATTAGATATCCAACACGAAATGTTCTACGAAAAAAAGCTAACTATTATTAAAATAAAGATTTCCGTGAAATCGAGAAGTACGGATGACCTTGTTGAAATAAAAGGATACCCAATTGTGTACACACAGACAAATTTTTGGGTCTTCTTTAATCTTTTAAAAGGTTCATAATCCCACTTTATCGAATTTATAGATTAGAGATTACCATGTTATAAAAACCTTACAGCAGGAGAGGTTACTAAAGGTCTTTCTTATTCGAATAGTAAAGGGGTAATGGGTGGACTTAAGAACTGGATAACGTATGGATACAGTGGATTTATCTGTAAATAATAAATTACAGGTTAATGTGCTCGCTTTACAGATAAATTCGTTTATTCCAGATTAATTATAACTAATATGATGAACGATACATTTTGGATTGATATTCCATTTCCTTATTAACAAAATTTTGAAAGCTTTGAATTTCGATCCAACCACGCAAACCGTATGCTCCACCAAAAATGATTATCACTGCATTATGAACAATCGAATGTACAGTTTACGTCACCAATGTCTTTCAATTATCACCCACTTATTCTGTGGAGGCTACAAATAAAAGGGTTCTCAGTGAGCGCAACTCTTATTAATCACTCTCGAGTCAAACTGTTCTTTCACTCGTCTTTCCACCTCCAAAAACTAATTTAACCTTTCTTCACCCAACCTCTGATCTTTTGTTTTCGCTCAAAAGAACCCGAAATAAAGACAAATCCAATCTCTCCTTTCTCTTTAAAAGAATGGAAGCACATACGCCCAACAGTCAATCATTGTATTAGTTAAATCCGAGAGGATTAAATAAGCCAACCTTCAGAAAAAGGTTTCTTCGTGAAATAAGTATGTGAAGGGATGAAGCATAATTCAAATCGTGAGATACTCAAATTTATGAGGATTTGCAAGAATAAGGAGAGAGAATATGTGAGACATACAAATGCTGCACATCAATTGAAATAATATTTTACGGAAGATGGAATTAATTATTAGATATATAAGATTTAGGGCATTATTTAAATTGTTCCGTCTTCAATTGAGAAGAATACTTGGTGAAACTTGTCAGCGAAAAAATGTAAGCGTATTCCTGTTTCGTAGCTATATTTCCCACAATTCGCATTATGGAATACCACATACTTCTCACCCGAATAGAATAATTTTCGCTATCAGATTCTATCCACTGATAACGATCCAAAATAAAATAAATAAATTACGAAGTACCTTTACTACTCACTCCGTGACGTAAAGGAACTCACACAGCACAAATCTCAATCAGCTATTCTTGTGCTGCCGTTAATTCAATCTATTTAATCTTACGTCTCGTTTTCAACTCTAAGGGCTTCTGGTGATGATCCCTCTTCCCCTTTCACCTTTTTAGATCCGCATTTCTCGCCCACTATTTGTACCGCTTCCTATTTTTTACCTTAACCATCCATTCCTCTCATCCATCAACCACTCTCCCATTATCCACCGGCAGCATTCCTCATTGCCCAACCCATTCCTCTTACGCAGGATAACCCAATTTCTTCCAGGATTATACCTTTGGCACCCTTATGACTCCATTGCAACCGCCCGTTCCTTCATTGACCCCTTTTTCATTATCCCTCCGCAACTGCCTTCATTTCCATACCTTTGAAACTGACCATCCTCTTCTGAAGACTTATATCCTCTCATCTCAAACGTCTTTCTCATTTCCCTTTTTCGTGAGGACGGCTTATCAAAGGATTTTTTCGGGCATCATGTCGAGGAAATTGAATGAATGAGAAATCCTTCTCTTTCACAGTGATTTCCTTATGCGATCAAAGACGATAAGAGATCGATGGGCTTTTGAGAAAGAACCTCACGCAAAAATCCAAACTCTTCAAAATGTAACCACCGCAGAAATAGAAAATTATTTTCTTAGATTTTCTCACGCATTGAAGAGTAAAAGATTAATATCATTCGTAGCATTTCAACTCTACGGTTATTTTGCTGAAGAGCGCAGTGTAAAATATATTCCGTAACACGGTAAGTAATTGGTATTCAAATTTAAAAATGAGGCAGCAGTCGTAATTTAGAATGTTAAAGCACTTTCTTAGTATCTCATTATAAAGGGCAGAACAAGAGCAGTCTTTAAAAATAAAGTAATTCAGCATTCTCACTTTGAGAAGACTAAAGAATTCCTTCATTCCGTATCAAACTAATGAAAGAGAGCTATGCGTATGTTGAATTCAGGATTTGATAGCGACCGTATGTACGCTTTAATATCCTTATAAAATTACTTTAACTTTAATTATAATTAATTAAAAAATATAGCGTGAATCATTGAGTGAAGTATTTTAGTACCTCTGTATTTAATGAAAGCATACTGCGATCCATTACCAAAAAAAGGTAACCCATAAATAAAAAATGGGTTAGATTGTTAAGTATTTCAATGAAGCTGGTTATATTAAAATTTGAATCATAAAGGTTTAAAATGATGTAATTTTGATGCGTAAATGAAGAATGCTCATATCAATCCCTAAGTCTCTAGTCTCGATTAATATTTCTAAACAGGAAACGGGACAAAGTGAAGAATAGCCTTAGATTTACTTCCCTCAGTTTACATTGATGCATACATTAACCAATTAGAAGAGCATTCTTAGCGTCCTAACATTACTATATGATGGCTGTGTAAACACAACACAAAACATTCATAATCAGAATTGCCATTGCTGAAAATTATATCTCCTTCAAACTCTGTTGCTATCTTCGAGTTGCGACTTAGAGAATACTTTTTAGGATTGGTTACTATGAAGCGATGCAAATAAAATCGACGATAATGTCACTTATTTTAAGTCAAGATGTTAGTATGAAAGATCTTCCTCTCGTATTGTGCCCATCTCTTTGTTGCCATAATTGCAATTTCAGAGGCCTTAGAAATATTTATTGCCAAGGTAATACATAGAGCCCTGTATAAATATCCTGCCAATCAACCACATGCCGTACGAATGCTATTCCACTATCCCATCACCTTCAAAGGCTTTCGTGATTTATCGTGCACAGCCAAGGTAATCTCGTAAGAATTAGCCGCGGACAATGACACATTCTTACGTGGCAGTTCAACGCTTCGGATATGGCAACGTGAGACGCATGGGATTGTGAACACCCATCCTTCAAACACAAAGCCTTTTAATTATTTCCGTGAATGAAGTCATTTCTCACAAGAACATCCTTCAAACCCAAAGTGATGGCCCATGCTGAAGAGGCATGAAAAAAATCACTTTCGATTCTGAGAAATCACAGATAATTCGTCGTATCGTATGAAAGCTTTCACTTGTTAGTACTCTTCTCTACAACATCCTTAAGAACCTTTAAGTACATGATTCTTGTATTTATAAAATAGAATCACGTAATAACTTCTAATAAGTTATATTTTTCGATAAATAATAAATAAGGAAAGTTACTATAAATAAATAAAGTTAAGTAAGTAAGTTACGTAAACTGAGTAATAAGTAATTAAATAATAGTTAAGTAATTAAGCAAGTTGAATTACTATTATATATAATGCAGACGAGAATTGCTTTAGACTATTACAATTCGCATTTCTATGAACGACTAACATTCAATGGAATGACGAAATTAATTCGTCTTTATTCCCAAAATGTCGGCAATTAGCTTTTATCGCCTAATCCATGAAATTCAAAGGTGAAAGTGGCGTTACCTCAAGGTCGTGGCAATTTGCGTTTGAATAGTGGTTTTAAATAAGTGGGAATTGCACTCAGAAGCAGAGCGAGTGAAATGCAGAATGATTTGTGTGATGGGCGCAATTAGACTCCGTTATTTGATCGATCAGATATCTCTGGCAATGTCCTGAGTTACGCAAAAGTCTTTAACCTCATTCAATGAGAATCTTAACAGATGAGAGCCTTACTTAAGAAGGTTTCACTCCTCCGCTTAAAAGTCATCTCTTCCTAATTTACATCTCTTCCTCTGGTAACGATGGGGTTAACTGCAAAATGCTATGCTCAAATCTAATAACAGCATTTGATGCTATTCAAAGATTCAATTGAGTCTTTAATTCGTATATAAGTAAACTATGAAGTAAATTACTCAATAATACCAATTAAAAACCAGAAATTTCGAAAGTGATTGGAACCAGGTCATTTATCTACACCCATTCATTAAAAATTTGTTTCCGTTCATCCGCCAACCTATTCTGCCAACATTCCTGTCTGAGTTTCAATCAAAAGTTTTTAAATTTTTATGATAATATAAATGTAACTTCTTTATAATATTTTATCGCTTAGATTTCATATAAATTTATTTTTCTGAGCACAAAATTTCTAGTCTTTTTTCAGATATGTAGATATTAAGAATTTTTAATCTTTTCATTTAGACAAATAACTAAGAAATCTTTATTCGTAACTAGAATCTTTCTTTGATTGAATAATCCCTAAGATGTAACTATTCCAAAAATCGAAGAAATATTTTGTAAGTATGCGTAACACAATCTTTTTCTCTGGCTTTTGCAAATGCAAATATGATGAATTTTTGTGGAAATATTCCTGGTGCACTTAATTACCAAGGATTCAAAAAAAGGAATCCTTAATGTCAGACCGAAATGAGATAATTCCGTATGTTTAAGGAATGCGTAAAATGAAGCATTACTAGAAATTCCTCTTCTAGGAAAACGATTTTCATCTTCATTAGGAAAGATTGGAAGAGCCGAATTTCTGTGAATTTCCTCTCATTTTACTGCACTTATGAGCAAAGAGTTTTCGGTTGAGTGAGGAATCAATTGGCCTAATTATAAAGATAGCTTACTCAATTACATGTGGAGGATGGAAATCTTTCATATAACTTCGCTTATTATGAATAAAAACTTATACTTTTTCTTGTTAAAATTAGAACTTAATAGAAAAGTATTCGATGAGTTAACCCTGTGGTGCATACATTATCTTCATTAACTGTGATAAACTTTAGACGCTTCAAATAATTTCTCCGTTTAACTCGCTCAAAGGAAACTTATCAAGTTCTCTTTATCATCGCACGTGGTGTCTGATCAAAGGATACATATACGTGAAAAGAGAAATTTAAATGAACTCCATTGAAACATTACACAATATAAATATGCAAACGATGAGCAATCCTAAAGATTCAGTAAAAGGTGAGATTTCAAAGAGTTTGGATCTTATTTACGAGACCGTGAAACGGGAAGTGTGATAGCGGCCTTTCCGCACACGAAGAATGATCTCTAGGAATAGACACTTTCGACAAACATTTCGGTGGATCGGAAGGCAAGGTCGTCTGAATGGCTCTTCGCTGGATATTGGCAAACCTCCGGCCTTCTGACCTGTTTACGAAACGCCCAGAGGTCTAACTTTTTAAGTGCCGAAACATTTGAGGTGGAATCTATCCTAAGAAAGTATAAAGTTAACAAGAAAAAATTCAGAATAACTATCTCATAACTGCTCCTTCTTGAAAAATGAGCTGTGAGTTGGTGTAGATATTTGCTATATTTGACTTTATTGGATTTAAATAAGTTAATTTCCCTTATTTTCGCGATTCTATCTCATTTCTATGTTACTAAAATTTCGCTCCTCATTCCTTTTTATATTTACAATTGAAATACATCGTATTTTTCACATCCTATCCTACAGCTTGGATTTCTTTCCTTCCCTCTTTTTCCCTCAATGATGCTCCAAATATTCACCTTGTGTCCACCGAATGTCTCTTTTTGCTCTTGTTCCCACTAATGAAGTAGGTACGCTTTCCACCTCATTTACAGAAAATTCAAGGACTTAAGTGGAATTGCCCTAAAAGGTTAATTTAGGGGGGGTTTTCTGAAAAAACACCATTCCAGAAAAAAAAGTTGGCACTGCAAATTTGGAACTTAACCAACAGCGGTTCTGTTTCCGTAGATTAACGCCAATTAAAGGATTCGAATTCAATAAAATGAGAAAAAATCGTTGAATTGAATTTATTCATTGTGAATCCACTTCTAATCAACCAGAATATGTAAATTGCGAATTTTACGAAGAATTTTAAAAGTGAAAATACCATCTACAGCTTTGTGATTTTGAACAGCACAATCATATTTAATTCGCTGTTGATTAGAAATAGAATAAATCAGAAAACTGTCATTCATTACGCGCATTAATCACTGAAATACAATATAGGATGAGAATTTCGAATGTAAAAAATAATAATACGTTGCAATAATTATAATATTATTCCAAACTTTTTCACTACATACAAGATACTTCACTGTAATACTCACTTAGAATGGTTAGTTTATTTAAGTACTCTGACGCTAATGTGCATCTTTCCCTTAAAGTCCTGTAATAAGATTCGATTTTTCTCCTTAATAATCGACGCTCATGTTCTTAAGACAGCATGCTATTTCTCATTATTTTTCATGCGCTCAGTTTACAAGGCAATACCAGTGTTTGGGTGGATCGTCCGTGTACAGACCTCCCATAATGTTTACGACTTACGACTCGGATCCCACAGTATAAATCCGTACCCTGGAAATATACCTGCGTTCTTAGCAAAAGCCCTTTGCTTTTTATCTTCATCTCTCCATGGTAACGTTCTCATGGTCATACCTCGTCGGCAATGAATGAAGGTAACACCCTCCCCTGAGGAGATTCTTCCTTGTAAGGTTGATCGATCCGCCGAGAAATGGACTTCAGACTGTTGCATCCCCTTTAAGATACGCATCAGACCATTATTTCATCTCCTCAGCATCTGCACCTCCTTGTCCCTCTCGATCTTCTATTTTTAGCCTCACTCAGACCGATTCCCTCAGGCAGGGTGTCCGATTCGCATTTCTTCTCACGAAAATAAAACGCGTGTGTCCGATACTAAAATTCAATGTCGAATCCTTTCTAATAGTTTGACGTCGTAATATGTTGGCATCCAGTTGCTTTTATTATAAATTTTCGAACTTGACTTATCGCAATCTGTGTCTCAGTACTTTACCGCCTTTAGTTCATCGCTATGATGGACATTTCAGTTTGTTATGAAAGGTGATTTAAAAACAATAATTTATACTTCTGTTGAATATTAATGTGAATGTGTCCGGAAACATCAAAATATATTTCTAACCAGGAGCCACACACGAAACACTTTTTATGCGTCTAATTACTTTTATACACATATTTTCCTATCAATTTTTGAGATTACTGAAATATATTGAAGCTAATTACATGAAATGTAAGTAATAATAATTTTTTGGACTTTTTTAATACTTGTGATGCAATTGTAAATTTTCAACAATTCACAAGTAGTGTTCTCTAGTTCAGATTAGCAATTATTAATTAATGCAATTTACAAATTATTTTTTTTTACTAAACTTCAATCAGTTTTTAAGACTCTAATTTTAATTATTCCTTGAACTAGTTTTTTAACCAATTTCCCAGCTTTTGTGCATCTTTTAAGCATCCTTAATTTCTAAAGCTCGCATTTATCACATTAATGCCCTCCTTTGACACGTTAGTGCTAGGTTCCAGAAACACAATTACCCCGAAACTGTTTGGATAACCCAAATTTTGTGAAGATTCGCAATCGGTTCATCCAGTGCCATCCGTGCAGAGAATTACTGTTCTAGATTATACACAATCCCTCCGAAAATACAAAATGCGTTTTCCCAATATCATCGCAACACGATGGCGTACCAGCACATCCCATTGGCATATTCTGTCGGAGAATAAAGCATCGCCATACCCTCGCTCTACATTGCTGCTCTGTTTAAATCACGATTTCACTGCATGTTTAAATCACCGAAGCCCTAGAAACCTCTACTATTGCAGTATAAAAATAGCATTTTACTTAACCTAGAACATTAATCTCTTCGTTTCTTCACTGTTAGTAATTAGTTCTGCTTTCTTGAGGATGGACATCGAGAAAGGTTAAAGGCTACGAAACTCTTAGGCACTGCGAATTAGAAATAATTATCCGGAAATCTTAGTCGGAAATATAGCAAAGAATTTTCATGAAGGATATTCAATCCAGCCAAAATCTGAACCTTAAAGCTTTCATTATATCCTATCCATTTATCAGAGTGAGGCATACTTTAAGTTGAAATTGTGGTGCCAAACTATATTAACCTCATGTCATATCCCACAAAACGATTGGAAAATGTAACTTAGCAATGCATGGTTTTGAGAATATCATTTGCTATCTCATGTTAACGAAAAAGGTGGAATTCAGGAAGTAGGAAACACTCTAGAAATAGGTAAGCCAGGAATGGATAATCGATTCCACTCGCGCAGTGTTTGCGGAAACCCAAAGCGGTCGTCGAATTAAGCGACAAACGCCTTCAGTCTTACACCGCACTCATAGGGTTTGGCGGAGAAATTATACGGAAAAGGTTTACTTTTACAAAAGAGAAAATGCATTATTAAAGAAGGGTAGTGAAATATCCATCCAGAAGACTACTGTAGTAAGAAGTGGTTGATCAGAGCTAAAGGATGAAGACAAATGATAGAATATTCTTTAAATAATAAATAATAAAAATTATAGTATCCATTTCCCAAAAATAAATCAGTATAGATCAGACAATTTAAAGTATAAGATAGTTTAAAACTTCAACAGTCCTGAAAAGTATAAGATAAACTTAGAATGAAGCAGGAAACACATCTAATTACAACACATATAATCCCGCTTCCGGGGATTTAAAGGCTTATGTCCGGTCGTGTGTATACGTATCCAAGCGAAGAGACGAGAACTTCAACTCTACTCATCAAAGTTAACTCACCTCTTCGCCACTGTTGAAACACTGCACTATAAAGTTATACATCCTCCTTCGTAAACCCAACTAGTAAGACCCTCAGATACAAAACAGCCCCGAGAGATTCTATAGAATGGAATATATATATAAATTTGAGCGTTGGTCGGCGTTCATACTTTAAGGCGAGCCCTTTAAAATTTCAGAATGCATGGGCACGTCTGAGTGGTATCTCAAATCACGGCCATAAAAATATTGGGAGAGGCACGCCTCCAAAGGCGCGTGCCTTCACGACGGGCGTTCGGGGATTGCAAACCGAATATTCGGATGAATCTCCAACAAGTGGGTCAAACGCCCCTGGTTGCGTAACGGCGGATGTTTACCGCCTCCTCTCCTCGGGTTTGTCGAACTCAAGGTATCGGTCGGATTACATTCGAAGCGATTTTGGTGATGATCCAGGAATCAAAGCGTTGATGGAGACTGTTAAATGTATTTCCGTGTCTTTTGCAACTGAAAGTCGTGTGCGAAATTTTCCTAAATGAATACTCAAGAAGTGCAGACAGTCATTACCATGACAACTTTCTCGTTAACTCGAGGAATACAAAACGTTTGTCTTGCGAGAAGCTGAAAGCGCGATTTTATATATTGACATCTCTAAAGGCTGAAAAAAGATCATTCCACTAATAAAGAATTGAAGAGGGAACTACAGAAAAGTATAACTAACCCTTGAATTAGTGGGAGAACTTCGATGAGTTTAAAATCAGTTAATTTTCGTTAATGTGCATTATTATTTTCGTCAGGAAGTTGAAAGTTGTTCCATTGTGTTATAAAATGTAATCACTTAGTTTGTTATTCAATCAATCTAAAGATCACTGAAATATCTTTTGTGTTATTCATGTAGGTTAATGTCTACTTATAATCTATCCCAACTTTTCGCTAAGTCAACATATCCATTTTCCGATCCATTGTCACAATCCGTAGATCAATATCCGCAAGCTTATGCAGCAATCCATTTTCGACCATTCTGTGAAATTTCCATTCCATAACTACACCGATGAATGGAGTAGTTCCATCCGACAGAAAAGTGCTCAATTTCACACCTTGGCCACTGGAATTACGACCGAAAAATTTGCATGTTACGATAAAACAGTTTCGTTTTATCTCAATCCGATCGATGCAGTTTTACCTTTAAAGTGACTAGTGCACACAATCTCCGGAAACGGCTTCATAAGCGACAAAAACAATACACATTTGCTTATACATTCACGCAATCATCCCATACCGGAAGGGTGCTAAATCGGTTTTTTTCTCCGGCCTTACTTAAGGACGTTTAAAACTTTTATCCATCAATCTCTCCTCGCGAATTAGCCGAATTTTTTTGTCGACCTCCCACGCTCTTTTCTTTAGAGAGCCGTCCTTCCGTTACAACGACCTTAACGATCAAACTCTTGATTACGTTCTATCGGTTATTAAAACGATATTTGCCACTCCTTTCGTCCCTCCATCCACTTGGATTACTTAGTTTTATTTCCTCCCATTGTTTTTATTTTATATATTCGGGATGCAACTTAGATAACCACACGGCAATTACAACAGGCGATTAATATCCCAGATTATTTCTTCTTAATTTACCGGTGCAATAAAATAGATAATTCGATAATGTATTCTGAAGGCCATTTGATATAAATCTCTTTTACAAATTATGACAAGTTCACATCGCTTTTTTAACTTATCTCTCGCTCGTAGAGTGTTAATTACGGAACTTTTTCTAAAAGGTGAAATATATGCAACAATAATATAAATTAAAGAAAGAAACATACATGCTATTTCATTGGTTAATTAACTGCATTACTTTCGTTATTACATGTTATCGAATTTTCATCTAAAAGTTTAAATGATACTTGGTGAGCTAAAACCGTATGAACTGTTACATAATGTCCTCTATGTCAATATCAAATGGCAGAATGACCAGAAGTTTCTTACGTAACCTAAAGAACAGTCCGCGAGGAATTCACTCAAAACTATAGAGGCACACCTTCATTTGAATTCCGCGAATTGGGCAAAACACAGAGATGACAAATAAGCGCTCTGCAAACATCTCATACCGGCTTTTTCGGCAGCTCCTTAGAGGATCTGGGAATATTTCGGTGGCACGGAGGAAGGGTATATTCCTATGGCTAGTGCTTAGATTGGCGTTCAAAGGCGGTAATAGAGTCGTGCGTGAGAGAGAATGGCTGCAACGCAACGGACTCATGATAAATGCACGACGAGATAATCTCGTGTAGATTACGAACGGCATGTGATTCAGATTCGTCCGAGATGTCGGGAGGACGTGGGTAAATATGATCGTGTGTTTGCGTACACTTCCACAAATTCCACTTCTCTTTAAACAATGCACGAATAAGAAACTCGTTTCCTAACGCTTCGAAGATTTGCGTTCTATCCGACCGTTGTTTTATAATCGTGGGTATTTGGGGGTGAATATAATTAAAGGGAGTTGACGCAACGGCCTGTTACATAAACGGTACGCAATTTTGCCAAAATACGTTGCCGCTACGCTCTGAGAAGGTCGCGTTTTTCTCATGGTTTTTTCGGGGGCATTTAACGCATTATCTGCCCGAGAAGTGCTGGATAATTAGTGGGTAATGGCTAAATACATTTGTACGTCGAGTTCGCGGGAACTTTCGCTTTTGGATGACCATTGTTCCCGATTCATTATCTGATCCAAAGTCCATTAGCGAACTGCGATCTCTGATTCGAGACAAGAGGGGGAATATTCGCTATCTGCACGAGCAAATTCGCGAAAGCGCAATGCAAACAAACGAATTGCATTGTTTGCTTTCGCTCGAATGGAATCGATTGGTGCGCAAATAATTTTGGCGTTCAACTGTTTGGATTAGCGAGGCTCAGTTTCAGAAGTTTAGGAAAATTCACTCTTTTTAAATAATAGGATGCAGTTATTAATTCATTACGACACTGGATCCAAATTTGCAATTTTAATACTCATATTATTTCAAACGAATCAGTCACTTTTTGTGGATTCCCGTTGGCCTTCCTTCATTTTCCAATAATGAGGAATTCTAATTTTCGCTCTCGAAATGTTTCTCTTCAAAACGACAGAGAGAACAGGATGAGAAAGCTTTTCTATAAATCTTCTTCCTTCCGATTTCAAAGGTTCCTCACGAGCAGACCCGAATTTTCTTTTCATTTCATTTCCACTTTGGTTCCATATTGTTTCGAAACAATACACTCCGTAGAAGTAGTGGAGTGTTCCGAAAATTCAGCGAGAATAAAACAATTGCCTTTACTCGCATTTTGCTCCGCAGCGCCTCTTTTATTCCTCCGATTAAACCTAGAAACAAAAGGGTTAAAAAACTCCTCTTTGCTAACCCTCGTCTTACGATTTTCATTTTTTTATGACGTTACTTATCTATTCTCGTTCTAATGATCCGTTTTGCATACGATTTTTCTGTCCGTTCAAAAAAGACATAACAGACCTTCGTGAAGTTTGTGAAGGTTGAGTTAAAGCTCCGTAGAGAGCTAAAATATCCCGTTTGCGTATCGGAATTTCCTTCATAATTGGATGCCGTGTTTTGATTTGGATGAATGCCTCCAAAGGGAACGACATCGTGTCAGGAGACGAACACCGCAATCCCAGCTGAGAATCCAAACGGCGCAAACATTCTAATAACAACTCAACCTTGAATGTAGCGCAGCGATGCAAATAATAACATTCCCCATATGTATCTCTGGGGTTAGAACGAGTCGTACTCTTGAGCAAACGTGAACGGGTTCGGAAAATAATTCCGCGTCGCTTGACACGAAAGTGAAACGATCTCGATGGATTTAACGCGTTCAGTTTGTCCCAAATAAAATAACCATCGCCTCGAAAGGATCGATAACATAGGTACGTAATATTAAAAGAAATTTAATTATATTCCATAATGCTTTCCTATTAATTTTTTGCATTTTTTTAGAACGCGTCTTATGTATTTCTATTGTATTTTATTATTTTCTGAGATTAAATAGTAACTCATCTGAAATTTATCCATTTTACGATTAAAGCACTCCATTTCAACGCAATTTCAACAGATAAAGAAGTGAATGCGAAATCAATTGAATGGTTAAAAGATATCATTGAGTTACTATATCAACAAAAATAGAACGTGTTCATTCAATAGTGACTGAGATTAAAATCTTCCTCTTGCAACAAGTCCATTTAAGTACTCTATACACGGAACAATGAGCTGAACATAGTGTTACGACCCTAAAAGTATCTAGATACGATCTCCATGGATACCTCACGTCCACTCGGAGCGCCAAAAATAGCCGTCATTTGCTCCCGAAGATAAAGCCGAGTAAATCTCGAGGAAAAGAAGGAAAAATATCAGCGGAAACAAAGGGACAAAGAATGGTAAGGAAAGAAGGCTCAGGGAGTGTCTTAAGGTGGAATTAGTGGAGCTAAAAAGTCATCGGAAGAGAGGAAATGCGGGCCTCATTAATGAAGAGTGCGTGCTTTGTGTATGCGATGGAAGGAATGGGCCGTGAGGAGAAACGAAAACGTGTAAATACAATTGGGATGAGATATAGTGAAGGGATGAGGAGGAAATGGAAGGAGCATCAACCAGGAGATGGAATGAACTGTAGCAGAATTGAAGGAAAGAGATGAGTAGATAGCTTAATGGCAGAGTAATTTACGGAATAGGAGAAGAGAAGATTGAGTAAAACAGGAAGTACAAGGAACATGAAAATAATATAAGTAAGATACGACGACTCATATATATTTCAATCTATATCATCGATATTCTATATCTTGAGAACCCTTGAATCACTTCTCATGTTAGGTAAACAGAAATAAAATACATTCATTTCAAATGAGAGGGCGATTAATTAGACTAAATAAATTTAAAAGACACTAAAGAATAATAAAATTATATAATCTGCAGTCGTTTCAAAAGTTTCAAATGGAAAATGAATCGTTATAGAAATATATTGAATAACATTAGAGTAAACATTGATCACCAATTAACGGAAGATTTGAAACCAACGAAAACGGCCTTAAATTCGCCAACAAAACGCTCGGTTTCTTCTATATTTCTTAATGCACTTCCAAAAGTATGAGTTATAGGTTTCTATTGCGGTTGTACGGAAGACAGAGCTCGGCAATAGTTTCAATCTACTAAAATTTCAGTCGATTTCACGTCAATTACACATCGGCCACAGCTGAACTGCCCTTTGCCACAATATAGTGAAGGAGTTCAATCACTCCCTTGTTTTGTTATCGACTAATGATTCCCTTATCGATTGATACTTTGTGTGTTTGAATATTTTTAGATCCCATCTCCTTTCCCCTTTGTTAGATGCTATCGCAAAACTCTTCACCTTGAATGTTTAATTTCATCAGCAACCGATACAAAAGACTGTTTCAGTTCAAATACGATGTATAGAGCGAACCCCAAAATTGCTAATTCTACGTACGCGTATTACAAACAGCTGCTACTATTTTTCTTAAGATATCTTTTCTCACCCCGTTGAGTAACGAAGTGCTCAAGGGCGAGCGTATTTTTTTTCGGCGAACTCTCCGCCGCTTCTCACGGTACTTCCTCTCATAACTTCCGCGATTTCTCACGGAATTTATTTTTGGCACGCGATGTGGGCGTAACCCATAGGAACGAGAAGGAATCCCCTTACGTCATTTCACGTGCGATACTCCGATTAGAAATGGACCTACGCACAGGTGGGCGGAATTCTAATAGAAGTTTCGAGCTTTGGAAAAAGTCGATTAACGTATGGGATTAGATATATACGAATATGTATACGACTATAAATGCGAATAAATATACCAATGTGTTATATCATCGGAGTTTTGGAAAGAATAAAGTAGGTATAAAATTCATGAATTTTTTAACTTATGAATGTGAAGAATGCCATCAAAAATTATAAGCGATACGTATGATAATAAAAGTAGGCCAAAATAAGTTTAATTTACTAATGTGATAACGATCATAGAACATATGATATTCGGAAAAATTATATATTTTTCAGTAACTGCTGTCATCTGCATATTCTTTCTTTGAATTGGACATTTACCTTAAAAAGAAAGCTTTTACAATCACATTTCGAATTTCCGTTACAAATCTATCTATGCTATCTAAAGTATCGCATGCAACTCATGTCAATGATTGAAAGAACTTTATCTTTACATTTTTCCTCTCTTCCCGTAGGGGCAAAAAATTATACCATTTAAAGCGTAATTTTTTAATAAAATGCGTTCTAGAAGAATCCATTTTTGAAGATTTCTTCTCTAGAATTAGCCTTTATTTTATCCTATTTTTCTTCGCAATACTGAACACAAAACTAACTTTGCGTATGCCTCAATAATATTTAATAACACAGCATTGATAGCAAGGATTGAATTCTAAACAAAAGTGTGGATATAGACATCTATCATTAGATACACATAATATCCATTGTATTTTTCTAATATTTCGATGTTCCCTATGAAATAAGAAATAATAAATTCAATGATTAAAGAAATTGCATGGATTGTATGTAGAATAACTGAGTACAGAGAAAAAAAGCAAAATATTCATAATAGCATCTTTTATAAAATGAAATTTCACTTCTGAAAACGCAAGGAAAGAGAACACTTCTTGCGTGTGCACGAAAAAGAGTACTGACATCTACCGGAAAGTTAGAGTGACTTCACGGCGGCTGCGCAGTGAAGCTGTTCAAACTGACCTCTTGCGAGCATAATAGAATTTAACAGATATCAGCTGTTCTGACCCAAAATGGTTATAAATGTATAAATCGAATTATTGAAGTAACGTAATCAAATTTCTCGCGTATATTTACCCTTTACTTATCTAGACTTACTACTAGAACTTAACTGTTATTTAAAACTTTAAATTGTAGAATTACATTTCTCGAATGCCCTTTCATGCATCTTTGATTATGGTTGAAAAAAAATAGAAATCTAATATTTTGAATTTTCATCGAGGTACGGATTCATAAGAAGCGTTAATTGAATGAAGATCATTATTATAAAATTACTACATAAATTTTTAATTTCATGATTTGGAATTATTTACGTAAATATTTTCATTGTATATACTTCCATATTTGGTTTAAATACTTTCAAATAAAATATCACATGCGTCATACATTATTATCAGAGATAAGTTTCTGAGTTTTATCTAATATTTAATGAAGATCTTAACCTTTTACTAGAGAAAAGATACTCATAATCATTTACGTTTACTGTATGTGTCTAATAATATTTGAAATTTACTTACTGAAAAACTCAAAATCATGTCTCTTCTTCATCCAACAGACACTGTTAGCCTTCGATGCCGTAAACGGTGGACCTGCAAAATCGAAAAGGCAATCAGATCGAGGGAAGGAAGTGATCGTCAATATCGAGCAACCAGACAAGACACAATACTTGGAACAGAACTTCAACACTAGTAAGATCAAAAGGATTAATGGTTTATCTATAGCCGAATCAGTCAAAATATATTCATTTATATGAAGACTATTCGAAAGGGAACTCAATTTTTGCATCATCGTATACAAATTAGTCTAATCATCCATTAAAACCTCTTGGTGAAAGAAGTAGATAATAATATTACGATACACAAGTCCTTTGAAATATAGATAATAGATAATATTAAAATTTCAGTCCATGACGATTTAAATATTGAAGCAATCTTGGAAATAATCTTGCAGATAAGACGCATCTCTTTCATTAATGTAAATAACTATTAATAAGGTAACATCAATAACAACCTTTTTATTCATTTAATATAAAACGTTTCAAGTTATGTTGCTTAGAAGTGAAAGATAAATATTAATATTACGAAAGATTTCGACTAACTCCAATTCAATTCAGCAGGTGAATATGAATTCGGCTACGAGCTAGGCCCCGATGGACAGTTTCATCATGAAAACAGAGGACCAGATGGAGTGGTCTACGGTTGCTACGGCTACGTAGATCCTGAAGGAAATCTGCGAGTGACCCACTACGTCTCGGATGGATGGGGTTATCGGGTGGTGACACCTGGAAAACCCGTTGAGATATTTTTGCATCCTCATGAGCATTCTGAGGGAGGAGACGGTGGTGGACATTCAGAGGGTCATGGGCATCATGAACATCATGAACACCATGGAGTAAATACCCCTTGGAATCAGTTATACTTCCCGAGAGGATGCGGGTTCGGCCCAGGTGGTATAATGCCACCAGGACAAGGAGAAACTGGGGCAGCATCCGGAGGAATACCAGGAACGGTAAAACCAGGAAGACCAGGAACACCTGGAAGTCCAGGATATCCAGGAGGTCCAGGTGGACCCGGAGGTCCTGGAGGAGCAGGAGGGTCTGGAACACCGGGAAGGCCAGGAACCCCAGGAAAACCAGGACGACCGGGGTATCCTGGAGGGCCAGGGGGTCCAGGAGGAAGTGGAGGATATCCAGGGCAACCAGGACAGCCAGGTTACCCAGGAGGTCCGGGAGGTCCCGGCGGTCCTGGAGGTCCAGGAGGACCGGGGAAACCAGGTAGACCGGGATATCCAGGAACAGGAGGAAGCGGAGGATCAGGAGGATACCCTGGACAACCAGGTCAACCAGGTTATCCAGGAGGACCAGGTGGACCGGGAGGCCCAGGAACACCTGGAAGTCCAGGATCCCCTGGCGGACCGGGAGGGCCAGGAGGACCAGGTGGATATCCAGGACAACCAGGGTACCCTGGTGGACCTGGCGGTCCTGGAGGTCCCGGGGGACCAGGAGGACCAGGAAAACCGGGAAAACCAGGAAAACCTGGAAGGCCAGGATATCCAGGAGGAGCAGGTGGCCCAGGTGGTGCTGGTGGGTACCCAGGAGAACCAGGATACCCAGGCGAACCCGGCTATCCTGGAGGGCCAGGTGGACCAGGAGGACCAGGAGGACCAGGAAAACCAGGTATAATATTTCTTTAAATCCTTAACTGATTTCTTAAATCCTAGTTGACTTTTCAATAACCTTGTCAATAATTAATAGGTTTTTCAGTTTTTACAACCAATTAAAAAAATACATTTGTCTTGTTACAATCACCTTCTGAATGTCATATTATACTGATTTCTGATTCTGTTTTGCCTTCATTCTCATTTACTTTATATTGACATTATATAAAATTTAATAGAATATTTGTCCCCATTACAATTCAATGACATATTTAATTATTCTTTTGCATAGTTTGGACTAAAAAGTACAAATAAAATCCATATACTCTCTAAGATATAGGAATTGTTCTTTTTTTGGAATGTCTTATGTATGAATCCTTGTTGCGTAGTGTCTAGTGACCTCAAACCAATATCTATTTTCAATCTCTTATCCTATTCATTCTGTTTACCTTCAATTGAACACAATTAAACAACATCATCCTTTCACTTATGAATTTCTCTTCCATATAGATATAGATATTCTAATTCTTCAAAGAGTAAATTTTCAAAATAGAATTAATTTATAATCATAAAAAGCTTAAAATAATAAAAACTTCTCTCCTTTGCACTATTTTACACCTATCTCTCATCATTATTCTCCTAGTATTAAACTGACTTAATTAATTATATTTTAATTCTCTATCAAAATGCAATGAGTACAGCCTAATTTCACAAAAGGAATTGATTTAGGATGGAATAGTTTTTCTAATATAGGTATCTACTTTTTATTGTGGAACAATTATTTTAAAATTACACTCTTGTAGTTATATTTATACTACTAGAATTATATTATAGGGTAATTTATGATATTTTCAATCATAAATCTACATCCAAGAAGACATACATCTTACCCCAGACCACTTTACTTTTTTCTCCCATAATTTTCAATTGTTCAGTACCTTCAATTCAAGGTAAAAATTTATCATCTTTGACACAGACAGTACTTTTAAACATTAAAAACTAACATTTTAGTGAAACTTAATAAAAGTGAGTCATAGTTATATTCTTGCTGTCAGTATTATTAATAATTAAGAGATTAGAGGATATTGTCCACTTAAACTCACAATAAATTAGATTGTTATTATACATACAAAAGAAGAATATTTTCTTCTTAAATACAAAACACAAAAGAATTTATATTATTAATTGATATTCTGTTACAGTAAATACACAAATAAATTTTTCAATAAGGAACTATTTTCCTTTCTTTCATTATATTCTAGATAGTTTGACAGTTCTCCTTTTATAATCCTGACAAAATATACAGCTTTACTTTGATAAATTTCTTTTAAATATTGTTTGGAAGTCTATATAAATAAAATTTTAGAAAACATTGTAACAACAATAGTATAAATAAATAATACAGTATTTCAATTAAATATGTCTCAAAGCTTAAATCAAAGTGAATGCAGAGAGGTTTTATGTCCACCTCAAAAAATAAATTAGAGCATTGTTTGGTTCGAATATGATTATTTTAAAGTCTTGTTGACACCTGTTGAGTAAAGGTAAAGAAAAGATAAATTATTATCATTTAATGTAATATGTAGGCTGATCAGTAGTAGAAACCCTATGGATAGTGTGACTTAGAAGAGAGGACTTAAGAACGGTCCTACATATTATATTATACATTATATACAAATATATATTCATATTACATGTACTGGATAATAAACTTATTATCTACATAAATTGTATGCTTAATTTCATAAATTTACAATAAATTAGAAAATATAGTTATTTAAATGAAAAATGCATCAAATATATTTATCTTAAATTGTCAACAGTTCTTATCTACTTCCAACCAACCTGTCATGAGTATAAATACCTTACAAGAGATGAGATTTTCTTACACATAAAAAATAAAAACACCATTAACGTAAATCTATATAATAATTAAATTAAGACAAACTATTTATCATCCCATGAAATAAATAAGAATTTCACTGCATAAATACCAACCTCAAATGAACCAAAATCTACAAATACCCTGTTATCATACAGACCCAGCAAACTTATCATTTCACTGTATTAGTACTTGAATTATAGAATATAAGATATAAGAAATATCTTTCAGCCTTCGATTCTGATATATATTTTATTAAAAGAAACGAGAACAAAATAATCATATTGTAAGAAATTAACAAAATTTATACTACTTGATATAAAACCGAATATAATATCCAAATAAGATTATTCTGCTTTAACCTATGGCAGTAAGGAAATGAAGAAATAATAGGGAAAATAATAACATTAAATTAATATTAAAAAAGGTTGAACTAAAAAAAAACATTCTCTATGATGCTGAACTCAAATCTAACATAAATATAATAAAATTATTGCTTGCAATATTTAATATTCAGGCAAACCTGGAAAGCCAGGGAAACCAGGAACACCAGGATACCCAGGAGGGCCAGGTGGACCGGGAGGATACCCCGGTCAACCAGGTGAACCGGGATACCCAGGAGAGCCAGGAGAACCGGGATATCCCGGAGGACCCGGCGGGCCAGGAGGACCAGGAGGTCCAGGAACCCCAGGAAAACCAGGAAAGCCAGGAAGACCAGGATACCCAGGAGGACCTGGAGGCCCAGGTGGACCGGGAGGATACCCCGGTCAACCTGGTGAACCGGGATACCCAGGAGAGCCAGGAGAACCGGGATATCCTGGAGGACCCGGCGGGCCAGGAGGGCCAGGCGGTCCAGGAACCCCAGGAAAACCAGGAAAGCCAGGAAGACCAGGATACCCAGGAGGACCGGGAGGCCCAGGTGGACCGGGAGGATACCCCGGTCAACCAGGTGAACCGGGATACCCAGGAGAGCCAGGAGAACCGGGATATCCTGGAGGACCCGGCGGGCCAGGAGGACCAGGCGGTCCAGGAACCCCAGGAAAACCAGGAAAGCCAGGAAGACCAGGATACCCAGGAGGACCGGGAGGCCCAGGTGGACCGGGAGGATACCCCGGTCAACCAGGTGAACCAGGATACCCAGGAGAGCCAGGAGAACCGGGATATCCCGGAGGACCCGGTGGGCCAGGAGGGCCAGGCGGCCCAGGAATCCCAGGAAAACCAGGAAAGCCAGGAAGACCAGGATACCCAGGAGGACCGGGAGGTCCAGGTGGACCGGGAGGATACCCCGGTCAACCAGGTGAACCGGGATACCCAGGAGAGCCAGGAGAACCGGGATATCCCGGAGGACCCGGCGGGCCAGGAGGACCGGGAGGTCCAGGAACCCCAGGAAAACCAGGAAAGCCAGGAAGACCAGGATACCCAGGAGGACCGGGAGGCCCAGGTGGACCGGGAGGATACCCCGGTCAACCAGGTGAACCGGGATACCCAGGAGAGCCAGGAGAACCGGGATTTCCCGGAGGACCCGGCGGGCCAGGAGGACCAGGCGGTCCAGGAACCCCAGGAAAACCAGGAAAGCCAGGAAGACCAGGATACCCAGGAGGACCGGGAGGCCCAGGTGGACCGGGAGGATACCCCGGTCAACCAGGTGAACCGGGATACCCAGGAGAGCCAGGAGAACCGGGATATCCCGGAGGACCCGGTGGGCCAGGAGGGCCAGGCGGCCCAGGAATCCCAGGAAAACCAGGAAAGCCAGGAGGACCAGGATACCCAGGAGGACCGGGAGGTCCAGGTGGACCGGGAGGATACCCCGGTCAACCAGGTGAACCGGGATACCCAGGAGAGCCAGGAGAACCGGGATATCCCGGAGGACCCGGCGGGCCAGGAGGACCGGGAGGTCCAGGAACCCAAGGAAAACCAGGAAAGCCAGGAAGACCAGGATACCCAGGAGGACCGGGAGGCCCAGGTGGACCGGGAGGATACCCCGGTCAACCAGGTGAACCGGGATACCCAGGAGAGCCAGGAGAACCGGGATATCCCGGAGGACCCGGCGGGCCAGGAGGACCGGGAGGTCCAGGAACCCCAGGAAAACCAGGAAAGCCAGGAAGACCAGGATACCCAGGAGGACCGGGAGGCCCAGGTGGACCGGGAGGATACCCCGGTCAACCAGGTGAACCGGGATACCCAGGAGAGCCAGGAGAACCGGGATATCCCGGAGGACCCGGCGGGCCAGGAGGACCGGGAGGTCCAGGAACCCCAGGAAAACCAGGAAAGCCAGGAAGACCAGGATACCCAGGAGGACCGGGAGGCCCAGGTGGACCGGGAGGATACCCCGGTCAACCAGGTGAACCGGGATACCCAGGAGAGCCAGGAGAACCGGGATATCCCGGAGGACCCGGCGGGCCAGGAGGGCCAGGCGGCCCAGGAACCCCAGGAAAACCAGGAAAGCCAGGAGGACCAGGATACCCAGGAGGACCGGGAGGCCCAGGTGGACCGGGAGGATACCCCGGTCAACCAGGTGAACCAGGATACCCAGGAGAGCCAGGAGAACCGGGATATCCCGGAGGACCCGGCGGGCCAGGAGGACCAGGCGGTCCAGGAACCCCAGGAAAACCAGGAAAGCCAGGAAGACCAGGATACCCAGGAGGACCGGGAGGCCCAGGTGGACCGGGAGGATACCCCGGTCAACCAGGTGAACCGGGATACCCAGGAGAGCCAGGAGAACCGGGATATCCCGGAGGACCCGGCGGGCCAGGAGGGCCAGGCGGCCCAGGAACCCCAGGAAAACCAGGAAAGCCAGGAAGACCAGGATACCCAGGAGGACCGGGAGGCCCAGGTGGACCGGGAGGATACCCCGGTCAACCAGGTGAACCGGGATACCCAGGAGAGCCAGGAGAACCGGGATATCCCGGAGGACCCGGAGGGCCAGGAGGACCAGGAGGTCCAGGAACCCCAGGAAAACCAGGAAAGCCAGGAAGACCAGGATACCCAGGAGGACCTGGAGGCCCAGGTGGACCGGGAGGATACCCCGGTCAACCAGGTGAACCGGGATACCCAGGAGAGCCAGGAGAACCGGGATATCCCGGAGGACCCGGCGGGCCAGGAGGACCAGGCGGTCCAGGAACCCCAGGAAAACCAGGAAAGCCAGGAAGACCAGGATACCCAGGAGGACCGGGAGGTCCAGGTGGAGCGGGAGGCGCAGGACAACCTGGAGAGCCAGGATATCCTGGAGGTGAACCTTTGGAGCCAGAATTTCCAGGTACAGTTTTATGTTTCCCTTTCTCTATATTTCGTTTTATATTACTCCGAATTTCTCTTCTTATTGAAATTATTTTTTTATCTTTTATATCCCTCCATATATTTTAGTAATTTTGCATGTTTTCAAATAATGCGCTTTTGGTATTACAGGAGCACACATATTTTGTGCTCTTGTTTGTATCCCTTTTTAATATTAGTCAAATTATACTTACTATATATCAGATTAAATTCAGAAATTATTTTCATACATTCCGAGTCGTCATCCTCAAATGATATTGTAAATTATATATTAGATTATATCATTTAACTTTTCACGCCCTTAGTTTGAACATGATATCCTTCAGATTTTTTTTTGTGTTGATATTACATATTGCTTTACCCTCTTTGAATTCATTTATATGGAAATAGTCTCGTCTCGTGCCTTATAAATGTTACAATCGTTTGAAGATTTTTTTTCAATTCTTTGCAAAACCTAACGCCTTATATTGATTCTTTTTAATAACAAGTATTGTATGTGATTGATTGAGTTCTCTTATCAGCAAGCATCCTTTGGGTTGGTTCGTAATAGGATTATACATTATAGTATTCTTCAATAATTTTATCTACTACCACAGACTCAGTATATTTTGTTGACTTTGGCACAACTTATTTTCGACTCATGATAGATAAATCAATATATTTTATCGATTCCAATACTGTTTTATCTTTCTATCAATTCACTATTAAAATTTATATTTGAGTAGATTTTTATATGACGAAATGAAAATTCTTTGAATTAATAAGCCTTGATTTTTCACTTTTCATTATGAATAAAATTAATGGTTATTTGTCATTGAAAGTGTAATATATATTTTTTCCGAACGACTTTTCATTTTCATTTACATATGTATATCCATCCAAATTCTTCTTCAAACTTCGTCACCTGGCATCATCTTATTTGTTTAAATCATTTATTTTTATTTCATTCATGTCCACTGAATTCTTATTCGAAACTTACGTTTTTAATAATTTTATACCCATTCCAGAATTATTTTAGTTATTGCAAAATTTTATTTTTATATTGTAATAGGTTAATATTTTTATATTATAATAGGTTAATATTTTTATATTGTAATAGGTTAATATTTTTATATTGTAATAGGTTAATATTTTTCTTATATTAGCTTAAAAGAATAAACACCTGGAGTGTATGGCTAAAAGATATTCGAAGGCAGCTCGTTCTATTACTCTAACCTCCGGTTTCGTAACAAAAAGTTTCCTAAATTTGATCCTCTGAGACAGATGTTCGATTTAAAATTATAGTCACTTATGTCCACCCGCGGCTCCCTACAGTACGTCTTCTAAAGATTTCCTTACCTACCTAAATATCTTCTCGTTTCGAACGAGTTAAACACAGCTTAATATTTCTAGCATATGTGAGACTCTTGCCCTTCTTTTAAAAAATCTCTATATACTATATATATATTCTACTTAGAGTATATATTAACAATGACAACCTTTTCAACTTTACGTCCCTTTACGGCTTAAAATGAATGGAGGAGCTTCGTCTCACATGTGTATTCCTTCTTGAATACGAGCTGCCTCTT
Source organism: Pantala flavescens (assembly GCA_020796165.1). NCBI lineage: Eukaryota > Metazoa > Arthropoda > Insecta > Odonata > Libellulidae > Pantala > Pantala flavescens. The sequence continues at coordinate 50,154,449 of CM036881.1, forward strand.
ACTTAACCAATCATTTTGCTTCCGATATCCATGGAGATGGTCAGCTGTTAATGTTCATCAGTTGGCACACTTTGACCTTCTCTAATGGCAACTATCCCGCCTTCTTCTGTATTTCTTCAGTGTTCTATCCTAGCAATTTTTGCGAGACGTATTGCCTTCCGTTGTATCGCCATAAAACTACTTAAAAATACTTATCGGACATGTCTTATATGCTACAAGGATACTTAAGGGAAGGCCTCAATCTCCCTGAATTGCATCGATCGGGAACCTTACATTCGTTTCTACCGCCTAATCTCCAAACAAATTGGAGTTTCTTAAGACCTTTTCACGTTTATGTATTTAAGCACTGCAAGATGAGTTAAATTAACAGTTAAAAAGGAAACAAATAAATAATAGATACGAGTAAAAAAATTAAAAAATTAAGGACTGTCCTATGTATTTATCAAATTTTGAAATATTTCTAAAAATACTAATATTATATTCAAATTCACAACACATAGTAAAGAATTTATTCAATCATAAAATCAAGATCTAAGTAAAAATTTATAATTCACTCATATCTACTTAGCAAGGAAGAATTAAATTCATGAAACATTCCGTAAAATTAAAGAACAATTTCTTTAAAAAAAGTCGAACATAGCTACCCTATAAATGCGTTCATAGATAAAAGGAAAATATAAAAATAACTAACTGTAAATGATTAAATATTTGGCTAAATAAATTTGTATCAATTTCTGGAAGTAAATAATAAACAATTGAAACGTAACTCTAGAATCATACCCTATTAACTTAACTTAAACATGTTAAAAACATTTATGTCCGTTGCTATTTCAGCTCATAGGGTGAAATATGCATAAGGTAAACAACTATATACGTATACGCTCACAAAGATTGTAAGATAATTGGTTTGGAAGTCAATCAAAATTTTTAAATACGAACCACATCATATGAAAAAAAAATAATTCCTATGACTACTTTCTAAAAAATATTACATTAGAATTAGTTGATAAATATTTGCATCGCTAAACCATTTCATATCACTCTTGCTTTTTAGGAGAGCCAGAATATCCAGGACAACCTGGAGGACCAGGCGGACCGGGAGGCCCAGGAGGGGCAGGCGGTGCAGGACAACCAGGGCAACCAGGACAACCAGGTTATCCAGGAGGTCCGGGAGGACCCGGAGGAGCAGGTGGTGCAGGACAACCTGGACAGCCAGGACAACCAGGATACCCTGGTGGTCCAGGACAACCTGGACAACCAGGTTACCCAGGAGGTCCGGGAGGACCCGGAGGAGCGGGTGGAGCAGGACAACCTGGGCAACCAGGATACCCTGGTGGTCCAGGAGGACCCGGAGGAGCGGGTGGAGCAGGACAACCTGGGCAACCAGGACAACCAGGATACCCTGGTGGTCCAGGAGGACCCGGAGGTCCAGGCGGTGCAGGACAACCAGGACAGCCAGGACAACCAGGCTACCCAGGAGGTCCTGGAGGACCCGGAGGAGCGGGTGGAGCAGGACAACCTGGACAGCCAGGACAACCAGGATATCCTGGTGGTCCAGGACAACCCGGACAACCAGGATACCCAGGCGGTCCGGGAGGACCCGGAGGAGCGGGTGGAGCAGGACAACCTGGACAGCCTGGATACCCTGGTGGTCCAGGACAACCCGGACAACCAGGATACCCAGGAGGTCCAGGAGGACCCGGAGGAGCGGGTGGAGCAGGACAACCTGGACAGCCAGGACAACCAGGATACCCTGGTAGTCCAGGACAACCCGGAAAACCAGGCTACCCAGGAGGTCCTGGAGGGCCCGGAGGAGCGGGTGGAGCAGGACAACCTGGACAGCCTGGATACCCTGGTGGTCCAGGACAACCCGGACAACCAGGATACCCAGGCGGTCCAGGAGGACCCGGAGGAGCGGGTGGAGCAGGACAACCTGGACAGCCTGGATACCCTGGTGGTCCAGGACAACCCGGACAACCAGGTTACCCAGGAGGTCCAGGAGGACCCGGAGGAGCGGGTGGAGCAGGACAACCAGGACAGCCAGGACAACCAGGATACCCTGGTGGTCCAGGACAACCCGGAAAACCAGGCTACCCAGGAGGTCCTGGAGGACCCGGAGGAGCGGGTGGAGCAGGACAACCTGGACAGCCTGGATACCCAGGCGGTCCGGGAGGACCCGGAGGTCCAGGCGGTGCAGGACAACCAGGACAGCCAGGACAACCAGGTTACCCAGGAGGTCCAGGAGGACCCGGAGGAGCGGGTGGAGCAGGACAACCAGGACAGCCAGGACAACCAGGATACCCTGGTGGTCCAGGACAACCCGGACAACCAGGATACCCAGGCGGTCCAGGAGGACCCGGAGGTCCAGGCGGTGCAGGACAACCAGGATACCCAGGTTACCCTGGAGGTCCTGGCGGATCCGGTGGAGCTGGTCAGCCAGTTCGTCCTCCAGATTCCGGATCTCAAGTTACTGAAGCCCCAAGTGGCGGAGGCGGCTTTTATCCTCAACCAATTCCCACTGGACCACCATCCTCGATCGTCATCGTTCCCTATCCTTTGCCCGTTGGACCTAGTCCGGGCGCTTGTCCCTGCTATTTAGTTTCGCCCTCTGGACAGGGTCAAGGACCTCCATCACCCAGCCCGTCTCCACCCTCCGGTTATCCATCATACCCGCCCGCTACACAGAGCCCTGGACACCCTGCAGTGGGTTATCCGGGAAGCATAACCCAACTTCCACCTGGTGCCGTCGTTGGATTTATACCCGTTATATTTTTCCCCTATTGTCCTCAGAACAACTCTACTAGCGACCCATCAGTAATCCAACCACTATTTCCTGGTTCTTATCCCGTTGGCTATCCCTGCTCATTGTGCGGAAGAAATGGTCGTAGTGACGATGGATCAGTCAAGGCTCTTCCTGTCGAGAGCTTCAAACAAATATTGAGACAAGCAAATCTTGGACAAATTTATTCCCCAGATCGAGTGTCAATAAATAATTATAAACGGAAAGCGGTGAAGAGGCTCGTTCGCAGAGGAAAATCGGAATCCGAGGAATCAACCACTCTTGCTCCAGCTTCCTGATCTCACACACTGGTGATGCAATCCTCGAATTGTCTTCCATTAAATTGAATATGAATGTGGGGTGCTAAGATTGTCATTACTTGCCAGAAATACGAACTATCTGAAAAATATATTTTTTTGATGGACATTTTTTTCGGTGACCTGCTCGTATTTATTTGAGCATCGTGAGCGCAAAGTCATTGCCTTAGTGAATTCGGAATGCATTCATATATGCTGCCGTTCGTTTGAATTATCATGATGTATATTTAAGGAGTGTTTATTGCATGAACGAAATATTTTTCTCAAATGTGTGTTAGTGAATTTTTGTCTATATATTATATCCCCCCCAAGTACATTATGATGATAAAATTTTCATAAATCATCCAAGTTTTTCAAGAGACAGATATCGCTCATTGCTCGCGCAAAATTATAAAACTGTGACGATGTTTTGGAGATGTATGTGAATAAAATTTTTAACAATATTTGTAGTTTTCTTTTATGTTTTACATTCTTTTAAGACCTGTTACAAATCTTATGCTACAGTGAAAGTGAAGTTCTTTTTAGAGATTTTAATATTAAATCCAGATAATGGATTAAAGTTATAAAACAAGATATTTCGAACCAATGAGCTGCTATCATTTGAAAGGATATCTCTTTTACTGGACGTCGTGTTTATGGCCCTTTTTCTGTCAATAAAATCTGTAAATGTAATTTATTCGTAAATCACTATTGCAATTCTACCTTAGTAGCATCTTTATCTCCAAAAATAATAAATGCGTAGGCTGCACTTTCTTTAATGTTAACGATATCGTAGTCGAGTACATATAAGGACACCTTTCAAAGAATGAATAAGTGTAAACTGAGACGAAGAAAACAGATATTAAAGCTTACTTTAATTCTTAATAAATCGCTGATCTTTCAGACGTTTTAGGTTTTGTTAAAAGAATAACAAATTTCCTCTTCTTTAAATACTAGAAATTGTTGACTCGAAAGTCGAATATCAACGCTAGACATTTCTAAACTCCTCTTAGTTTGTTTGAATATTTATTCATCAACGTCGGAGGCATGTACGTTTTTATACCGTCCTTAAAGAGGACGATGTATACTTAGTATCGACTGAAACTTTGTAATATATAAACTCCAATTTTAAATATTTAAATGAGAACATTGGGAAAAATTAAAATTTACCGAAACATTCCTCCAGCGCTACGCATCATCACTGTAAAGAAGCTTCCGTCCCTTGAAAACCAACGCTGCAGGAATAAAAATAAAACCGAGGAAAACATCCTTAATTCTTTGGATGGATAAACGTTAAAATGGCCGCAAGGAGAGTGGGAAACGATAACAAGCATTTAATTCCTCTCATTTGAAGCGGAGAATAACTTTCACCGGGCGTTCCCCGGGGAGTGACTCCAACGCGGGATAGACAGAAGCTATCGTGGCTATTAGTTGTGCGATCCGATCCCTAAGTTTTGCAGTTTCATTTGTTAAGACATCTTAACGTGATACCGGAATGGTTGCAGTTATTTTTTCACTACCGTCACCAATGATCATTTCGTTACCGTATCATAATTACAATTAATATTATACATTTTGGTGACTGAACTTGCAGTTTGATCATAAAGATGAATCGAGAGAAGCCTTGGTGATGTTTTTTGCATAACATAAACGTTCGGTACTCGATATTAGCTTCAAATATTTCCTCAAACTAAAGAATTCCTATAAAGGAATTGCACAAGTAAATATCCTTCCACACATCACATTAGTTGATATTTCCATTGAAGAGGTTGTTCCCATTATATTACGACAAATACTGTGTTTAAATTTATGCACCATAATACTTTGAATTAGAGATACATGGAAATGATTTAGCACAATTAGTTCTTGCAATTCGATAATAATTCATAATCAATCAAATTATAATCAATTTAAATTTTGATAAATTTGATTATATAATATATATATATATATATATATATATATATATATAATATCAATTTAAATTTTGATAAATTGATTTTGAAATTTCATAAATTAAAAGACCTTAAAATTTCAGACATGACTAGAATTCGAACCCAAGTCACAAACTTTCCGGTGACATGGTGAGGTATTACATAGACAATTGGGGAACCATGGTTCGAAATCCTTCGGGTACAGTAGTGTTCCCTATGATATCATCAAAAAGCTATTCCAATTAAGTCTAACAACATATTAGCAACAACTTGTAATGGGTGATAGGTAACTTGTCAAACTGTCATTCTCGCATTAGTGAAGACCCGCAAAATCTACTTCCGTTTCCATCTCAGATGTGCTCCTGCCTGTTGCATCTCCTCCTTTCACAGACTCAACTCCCCTTCCCTCAGCTTCCCTTCAATTCCTCCAACTATTCCCACTACACCAGTGAAAGTCCTACAAAAGGAGTTAAATGGCGTTCGTGCTTTCTCCTTTTTCCAGCATTAATCGCATCTCGTTCGTTTCCTTGTTTGTTTTCGCTACTTGCTTTTATTAGAGGCTCTAATGAATCCGCCAGGAGGTAATTTCTACTAATGCCTTTCGTTAGAATTGAAATGAGATAATGGGACTTGTGACAGATGTTCCACGATTCGCCCTCAGGTCGAGGACTTTTGTTTATTCGATACACGGAAAATTGTTCGCCATACCGAGAAAATATAAGCGAAATATTGGAATGAATGTTAAAACTTATACACAGTAAACACGTACCTCTATTTGAAATCAAATAATCAATACGGAAGGACTGTAACCAACATATTAAGCTGTTCCGAGCAATATCCGAGGATTTTTCAATAATTAAATAAAGTTGGGATAGGATTTTGGAAAATATATAAATAAACAAATTTATCGAGTTTCCATCTCCGACATACACGAGGCTTTGATATTACTACACCAGATTGAAATGGCATTCGATATCAGGACATTATAATAAGTGATACAGTTTATGCTCGCGTTTACTCTTATCGTGTTTATGTTTACTAGGCATCGGTAAAAGAGATGAAAACATTACGTCTTACTTTAATCTCAAGAAAGAAAATTCAAGAACGATGGAAAATTAATTACAAAAGATAGATTGAACCAAAAAAATGTACTAATCAGGCCAAACCTAGACTGAGGGTTCCCTCGTCGTACATATGTGTAATATGGTAATAAGGCACCGTATCTTACGATACAGTATATTAAGCTCAATTTATGTTTCCGTAGACGTATTTCCCGTACAAGAGCACTCAGCACGTGCTGTGATACGCTATCACGCAGAAAGGTTCCCTAAACAAACCTTGCCCTCAGATTTTAACCTTCTAAAAGAGGAAACAAAACCTCAGAGGGAATTCAAACCACAAGGCAACATTCAAGCAGCGGAAACCCTGACAGAAAGCCCATGAGACTCCAGAAGGCTAATCCATAGCACCTATTCCATTGAGAGTTTCAAGAGAATTGCATTTAAAGGATAATTAAAGAAACGCTTTGTTTCCGCTGTTCGTAACAGACGTCTTAATTTTAACCTACGACATAATTCAAGGACCAGATTGTCCTCTATTGTTGATATTGCCATGAAGAACTTTGAATATGTACGTAAAGAGCATTAAAATATTCATCACTATAAGTAATTTTCATTCCACAAATATTAATGTCGTAAGTTCGTCTGTTCGTTCATGGTACAAATTGGTGACCTCATCTACATTTCCATGAGCTTATTTGATAATCTTATCACAACGATATAAGTTCCTATGCATATTTACTACTCGAACGCTTCTAGTAATATGCATAAGTTTCACTTCAGACCCAGTTCCGCGACAAGGGATGCAATCGTTGCTTATCCATTGTGTGCAAAACGACAATGATTAGGTAACACACTAGTGTTTGTAAGATGACTTCTTGTACACGTAAATTGGTTGCAATGGATTGAACGTGAATTTGCAAAGAAAGGACTTTATTTCAGAAGACCAATCAAATATATCCTCTGCGATCAATTATTCATTGGTAATTATGCTCATGAATTTGACTCTCTTACGTTAGAAAAATGTAAAATGCTTACCTTTTTCCTGATTGCATTTTCTTTCTCAATCATAAGAAGCGAATATTGACATTTTTGGAGTGCATAATTTGTGAAGGTATTTTCTGATGAAATTAACAGAGAACAAATGTTTTTTTGAGAAAGATAGTACTTTTAAATCAAATAATTTGAGGATGACTTGAACTTTTACTTGTCAACAGTTATAATTATCCGTTTACATAGCCATCAATAAAGGATAAGAATCGTATTCCAATTGATGATAAAATAAAGTAAAATGAAATATTAACGGAAAAGTTATACATGTATAACTCAAATTTTCAAATAGTATTTCGAAAGTTTAAAGCTTCGAGTTCCTAACTGAGATTTTTAAAATTATTAATTTGAATTATTATAAAATTATTTTTCCAACAACAATTATATAATAATTGAAATTAGGTATTTTAAAATTATTTTTCTTTAGAATTTTGAGGAACAATTAAAACAAAAAGTTACAATGTACAGAACTTGAATAATAACTTTCCCTTCTTTCGTAACCTCTGATCAATGTTTGTATCCGTTTTACATTCTACAGTTACACAACATTACAGGATTTACACAGCCGCGGGTAAAACAACATTAGTAAATAAATTATTATTACATCACACGACTTTGTATTATCTCTCTTTCTGATAATAAAAAGCAATCATACATGTTTTATTGAGTATTTCATGGTATATCATTCAGGACACATATTTCCGTAAGGTTAAAAAAAATCCGAGCATTAGAAACTGCGCAATGTTAACGGAAGGTCTTCGAAGATTCTAAGCAACTCTCTTTGCTGTAGAGCTGACCTTTTCCTCGCAACTCGTGAAGGCTAGAATAGGGTCAGCAGTGACAATGAGGCTATTATTACAAAGGGGTATTTATGCAAACAGGTGATTACAGATTAGAGAACACGTGAGAAAATGAAGTACATAAACTGCCTTGGAATACCATACTTTGCAATCCTATGAGTCCTGCTTAAAAATGACGATAGATTAGGGAATATTTTAATCCTCTACCCACACGCACTTTACTTGCCTTCCAGGGCGTTTGTTTGAAAAGGATCTATTCAGCAAAGGGATCATAGACTTTGCCTTCTACCTACGCCTATCGTTCTTTAGAAAAATGAATATTTGAAACGCGCTATCACAAGGTAAATATCCCCTCCGGTGGAAAAATAACGTGAAATTCGTGAGGGCTATAGAAACCTTATTATCTTTCTATTTCATATGGCTCTTTCCACGAAATCCGCTGTAATTTCCATAGTAAATGAATACCATTACAGATGATAAACAGGAGAACAATGACAATCGATTTCGTATCCAGAATTTATAAGGAGAATGTGTTTGACTTTGAAAAAATATTCTCTTTGGTCCATAATTCTAAAATGAGGAAGGAAAATAAGAAATATATAAATAAATATAAATATATAAATATAAAATATATATATATTAATATAAAATAAGAAATATACTTTTAATAAGATATTTCTTTTCCTAATGCAATATTCTCAATTAAAAATCTATGTTGAAACTAACTTCAAGATCCGCAACACTGTCTTAACAGGAATAATTTTCAAGTTTCTATTCTTAAAATTTGAATTAAATATGTAAAAAAAGGGGATTTATTATTATAGTCGCATTAAAATGTCTCATACTTCATCAATAAAATTTTAGTGGTAAAATTTCTGAATAAAAAAGCCTTTTTATGAAGTCGAGAAATTTTAAGGGATGACGCTTGATTAAGATTTGTGGTTGTGCATCATCTGATTGATTACTGCAATATATGCACGATAGGTCATAATCGTTTGCCAGCATCGAATAATAAATGAATTATTACAAATGCATAATACACTGCGATTATATAAATTAATGAAACTAGTAATGATTTGTTATAAGATCAAAAACAGTCTTGAAAAAATTCAACGATACGCCCTAGTTATTAAATAATAATGAAAAAATAAAACTGTCCGAATATTAGATAGAATATCTTTCGGAGCTTCGTGCTTATATGCAAGCACTTGATTACTTTACACAAATACATTTACACTGCTCAATGAGTAAATTTGTTTCTAAGATATTGCTAAAGTTCATGAAATCATCTCATAAAATGTAAACCACAAGATCTACTCCAGCGTTTGTACTGAAGCTTATTCATAATGAAGAAATGATACTATGTTTATAACGGTCGGAGAATATAGAAAACAGATAAAGCGTCATTATACGTAGGCGAGTAAAATAAATACCCGCATCAGAATAGGGATCAGTGTGATTGAGTGTAGCGAAGAAGATATTTCCTGTAATCGATCACAATTGGAGCCAAAGTGAGGATCATATTCAGGCTGATTTCTTTTAGACACAAATAATCATAAAATAATTTAGGGAGAGTAAGATAAGAAATCAGCAAAGGGAGTATGAGAAGATATAGAAACCCATGTAGCATGAAAAATGACATGTGATAATAATTTACCAAGCAAAAGGGACTTTTGGCGGAAAACTCATTTTCTATCGATTATCAGAACATACTGATATTGGAATATTAGATTCCAAAGAAACTATAATGCAAGAAAATCTGGAAATGATTACGATTATGAAATGGAATTTCAAATAGATAGAATAATCGTCTGCTGCTAATATCACCCATTCCAATAGTAATCAAAGTAACTACAGGAAAATGTTTCGTTAGATTGTGTTCTTATAGTTTATAATCATCTCTCTATAAGTTTTCTTGAATATTTAGATGAGACAGGGTATCTACAAAAGCCTTAGAAGATCTAACATAAATAGAATACGATTATAAATCGATCTATAGCTACGAGTATCTAATAAATTATATTATAGAACAATCCTTATGTCTTGAGAAGTAAACATTTATATTTTCATTCAATTTATCATTCTTGATTTTTAATTTTTCCACCAAATGAGATTTTTCTATGAGTAACATTAATATCATCGAAATCTTCTCCAGTAGGTTTTTATCCTGGTGGCATTGTCTACAACCTCAATTGCATATGTATTATTTTAATGGATTAAGTGTATTGGTATTAAAACATTTATTAGCAGTCATATAATGGTGAAATTTAAACAAGTAAATAAAACTACGGTGCATAAAGGGAGTGATTTTTTGACGGAAATCTGTTTAACTTCAAACTCAAGAGTTAGAAACGAAATTGAATGAAATTCTGCGAATGCACCAAAATTAACTCCCGACAACGAACTGAATTTATCAATCTCATCATCTAGAAAATAACTTTCAAGGCACAAAGAGGTTTTCAAATGTAATCAAGTTATGTGAAATCTTCCCTTGGCTTCCTCAAACGCCGCAGAGCCTTTGCTAATATCCGAATTCTCTCCGAAATCATACGGATATGCTCTCTTACTAAGTCTCCGGAATCTATTATTAAAAAGAATCTGAAGAGTATCCAAAAATTTTAATGTAAACTTCCTTTGATGCTTTGTTCCAAACAAACACCGGCCAATGGTAACTTCTCTTATCCCCTAATAAACAAGGTCCAGGGATTAGCTGGGATTTTGGGAGACCTTTCCTCATTCCTCTATATACAGATTAATTTTCCCATATTCGGTCAGCATTCCCTTAAAAGAGCGAAGTGATTTTCTCCAATTAGTTACTATGGATATAAATAGGCACTGCATCGAAATGTGATTAAAGGGAACCGAAGTAGATGAGGAGTTTTGATAACGGGAATGAGATACTTTTTGGCCCATTTGGTTTCAATCCCAAAGGAAATAAATATAAAGACGTTAATTAATCGCTCTAATTTTTAGTTACGTATTTAAAAATTGGAATTTATTATATATTCTATGATATAATAATAAAATAAACCCTTAAATTCCGCTAAAGAGAGATTCGTAAAGTTGAAACTATAAAAGGAACCATTTCCATTTCCATTATCGAGAGATGATTTTCACTTGTTTTTTCTTAGTCAGCCGAAGAATGTAGGTGTTGTTTTCGTAATGAAATTCGATTAAATTTCTCTTCCTATTTTATTGTTAATTTAAGACAATTAAATAATAAAAAATCCAGCGCATACCTATCTATATTTCCTATTGCTCGAGAAATGTCGTTGAAAATGTTTGCAGCGATAACGAAGTTCTATTTATACTTCGTTTCGCATAGCGATCATAAACAAACAATCAGATAAATAGGTAATCAAAACGTTGCACAAACACCTACGGCCAATTCCGCCGGGAGCCTAAACGTCAAACGCCATTATCATCAAAGGTTGACCCTGTCGAATCCAGAGGATGGGGAGAGATTAAGCTAATGAAATTCGCCCGAATCCCAAAACGCATTATCTCCATCGTGAGCTTCGATTAACCGACATAAACCGATAGCGTGCAGAACAGAGGCGTGACTATCCAATTGGCTGCACTTCTTCCTAAAGTACGTCTTCCCAGTTGTCCCCATTTTGGGCGTCGAAACCGAGAGTGCTTCTGAAGGGTTCGTATCCTAACCTTGACTCTTCCCACGAACGGTGAAAGGATGCGCTCTACTGGCGAAGAATTGGAATGAATTGCGTAAAGAAAAAGCGAGCGTGGGTATATTTTCCACTCGAGGCCTTTAATGGATCGGTGACTAAGATCAGGAGAATCGTAAAACATGAAAAAGGGATGTCTATGGGATAGTGGAGGTCGAGGGACCCAATTTCAACGCCTTAAATTATTGGGGTCCGATTTCTAAATGACGCAGTTAACACACACCACCGGAGTCCATAGCTCGCGGTGTGCCTTCCGTCGAACACGGGTCCCTTGAGGTGTTCGGCATTTCCGACAGCTTATGTTCACATTCGAATTCGACTCTCTGATCACCAGATTTCACCTCCAAACTGTTCCCGGTATTGCAGCGTTTAAGTTTTATTTATCGAGTAATGAGAAGGTACATTTAAAATAACATAAAATATGAATACAGAATAGAAGAATTTATTTGATAGATGTCTCATTAAATTCCATTGATTTCCTTATGGTATTGAATTTAAAAAAGACAAGACCTTCTCCATTATCGCGTATGAAAATTAAATTCATTAGATGTACTTGAGAATTCAAAGGACCGTATATTTACACCTTATAGCGAGTAATATATTCAGTACATAGAAGTGGCATGGTTAATGTATAAGAGTAGCATAGTTATTATATAAGAGTAGTATACGTAGTTTGCAAGTAAGATCTAAAAATAATCCCATGAAGCTTTTTGACAAAGGAAATCCCATGTTTACGAGATCAAATGATTTTTAAAATTTTTTTCGCATGAAGCGATTATTATTTCATTTGATATAGATTATTATAAAAATAAACCTCCAAGTCGCTAAATATAAAACTAAATATTGTTGAATATAGAAATATGTTTGTAAATGAAATATTGAAGGATTATATTGAAGAAACCTTTTAATTAAAACAGTTGCTATGAGCTATTGAATGAAGTACCACGTTAAGTAATTACTCAACATCCTAATTTTCTCAGAACTTAGGGAACATTCTCACACCAGAGTAAAATGGAACAGACTACTACTCTCTCCTTTGAATTTCCTTTTATTCTCCATTTAAACTTGTGTTTAATGTCACTTTCCTTAATTTTATTAGCTCGAAAACATTCTGAATCGCAATTCATAATTTAAAAGAAACTTATTTCGTGATGAATCAAGAAATATTCCATCTGATAGCAACGATTTATATAATAATGAAATTACGTAACAAACATTGCTACGTAAATATAAAGAATCCTTTTGAAATGGAAAATAATTCTAGTAAAATAAACGTAGAAATTGGTATTCGTTAAAAGGAAAGTGAAAGGCTAAGTAAAATGAAGGAATTTGAAAGAGAAAACAAAAGAAAAGGAAGAGGGTCAAATATTGACAGCAAAGGCAGGAAATGACAACGACAAGAAGATAAACGACTGAGGCGAAGGATTTGGATGACGTAAAAAGGAAAGGTGCTATTCGCTTAGGGTTAAGGGAACAGGGTCTATAGTAAACGTCACAAGGAAACCATTAACAATCAAGAGATGAAATAGAAAATTCCTTAAATAGTTACATTACTTTTATCGGGTCAATCGAAGAAAAGTTTACTCTAAGACAAAGTAGAATTTAGAATTCGTTCTCAATTCATTTAGGGAAATCAATTCTTCCTTTATAGATAGAAAACACTAAAATGTATATCTATACATATAATAATTTAAAATACTTTTATCTGAAGATAATTGGGCAAGTACAATCAGGATTTTTCAAATCAATCCAATTATCTGCTTTGAATTTTCCTCATTTTAAGTAAAAATATAAACCTCATAATGTTTAATTAATTTCTTAACATACAATGTATCAATAACACGGAATATTTTTTTTATTTACGGATTACTTATTATTATTTCAATTAATTTCAATCTCTTTGTAATTGAATCGTTTCCGTCATTCCGTATAAGGATTAAACTGTAATCTTCACTGCCGTGCAATGTGAATTATGAAATAACCCAAATCTAAATATATACCGAATAAAATCTGATTTTAGCCAATAATTAATTCCTTTCGAAAATTAAATAACCATTGAAATTAATAAGGATTTGTGGCTTCACTGCACAAATTTTCCGGAGAGTAAATCTGGGTATTGTTTTATTCGGAATTAATCTATTTGACCACAGTCAAGTTAATACTCAATTGGGTCAAAGATCAACGACAGTGACAAACGACACCCACTCACAATGAAAAGTAAATTTCAACGGGTTGCACGAATTAAAACATTTCACAATCTCTTTTGAGTTTCAAATTCGTTGAAAGAAAATTAATGATAAATTTTGAAAATGAATTGCTCAACCCACGCGAATGACAACAAAATTATGAATATGACGTTGGAGGTATTTTTACATGATCAGGAAAAAGGGTGAAATGGATTGAAAATAAGATTTTAAAGGTGAAATCATCAGATCAAAGTTCGTTTAACATAATTAAATTTGACCTATTCTAAATATTTTTTCTTTTTCGATTTATTCTTGATTTAAGAAGTCTCTGATTACAATATGCTGCTCAAAATCTACATAAAACCTCATGATTTTCTATCATACATGTAAGTCATTGTGGAATTTCTTCTTTTTCATAATTCGATGGATTCGTTCTTTAGTTAGTGTATACCTTAAATATTATGCAAGGGAACCGTGCACGAATAACTTTTATGACAAAATAATCGGAGATTTAATATGTGAATTCAAATTTTAATGGAGGTGGCAGTAAAATTTTGAGTTATAACATTCTCTTCCATTTGTATGAATTTGAAGAATAAATGAATTCTAAAATCTTAAGCAAAAGTAAAACTTCAGTATTTTGCAATTATGAAATCGAAGTGAAAGTGTTTGACAATGAATTCAAATAATAATAAAGTTAGCACTCTGTTCGAAGCGTATTCCAATTTTAATATTTATGAGAAAGTTAACGTTTAAAGTTTGCTGGAGGGGGTATTTCTCCAGTGAAAGCAAAATTCATAGGGTAACTGTATGAATAAATCACGTTGGACCCGCGAAGGTTGTGTAGGATCACTCCGAACTCAGTTTAGAATAGAGAACAGTATCCAATCTCTTTTCTGTTAATACATCAGGTAAAAGATGAATCGAAATTGGATGTGCATTATAAAAGTCCATAAGATAACATCTAAAAATAGAATTAAAACACCTGGTTTATTCGAAAAATTGACGTCAAATTCCCCTTTAATTTATTCAATTTGTAGGAAGTTAAACTATTATATTTATGATTTAGAGATAGATAGTAAGTATAGCACGATATGCTTTAGAAACGCATTTGTTATTATCCGTAAATGTTTCTTTAAATAAGTTTATTCTTATATATCACAAACATTATGGCACTTAACAATTTGTGTATATACATGTATGTATGTAGGTATGTACATGTATATTTATATACCTCAAAGTACTACGATGAAATGCATATTTCGCTTATGGCCGTGACACAGAAACATATTAAATATAATTTGTTTGGAATTTAAAAAAAATAAGGGGTAAAATTAGCAGAAAAACCCGCAGAATTCATTATGGACTATTACGAAACCAGGGAGTGTGAACGTTTCCTTTTTGACCAATTATATACTTCTGGAAATCCCCACGAAAGAGAACTATTGCAAACCTTTCACTCAATTGGAGAAAGTCTTTAAAAAACGAAAGAACTTCCAAAGAAAGCTCTATATCCCCTTGGACACACAGGGTCATTCTTGAAAAATGCATTTATTGCCTCTCTTCTGTGAAAAGAAAGTCACCGTCCATGTCTGGCGGTTTTGTTAGCGCATTCTGTCAAATTTTCATTCTTTGGAGTCTGGACTGTTTCTAACAAACGAAAGAGCGTCGACTATGTGTTGTTTAATCGTCACCCATTATCTCCAAGAGTCGTAAAAATGAAACACGTCCTGTTATGGCGATTTCGTAGCCGAAAGTGACAGTTACGGATACGTTATTCTTCTTTTAGAAAGCGTTTGTCTAAATACGCCCATTTAATCTCCAAATGAAATAGTGTCGTAGTTTAAATATTTCGTGAGCCTTGGGAAGTTTATTTTTCGTAACGCTCTTACATTCTTGTAGACGGAGCTGGTCGCGCTTTTTGGTGAGCGTTATTTACGTGTTTAGATGAGTTATTTTCAATCGCTTTACATTAAAGAACGACTTTTATTATATATAAAATTTTATGTATATATATATATATATATATATATATATATATATATATATATATATATATATATATATATATCTTTATTATTATTGCTTGTTGCGAAGAATACTGCATGATACTTCGCCCACTCAAGGAATTTATCAAGAGGTGACTAAGTAGGAAGATACTAATTTGTACAGTTATACAATTGAATTACTCTATGTTACCTTACCTTATCATTTTAACGCTATATGTTATTTACTCAAGAATTCCACATTGTGGACGTAATTTCGCATTAGATAAGATCTAAGTCACCAAGAAATTTAAAAGGGATCATAGCCGGGCTTTGTACATAAACGAACGAATCGAATAGAATGATTTCTACAGCAAAGTATGTAGTTGTAACAAAGCTCTATATTAATCTTCAAATGCTTGTGTATTCATCTAAGACACTGAGAAAATCTGAAATACCTTTCTCTAAAGTGTAAGGCTAGAATCATCATAGACATCATCCTTCTGAAGACCTTGATATAACTAAGATTAAAATTAATATTCAGACAGTTTCTACAGCAAAGTGTTTCCTTTCATTTCTGCAGACAATACCTTTATCCTCAAACTTCCGGTTCCCAAGCAAACGCACATGTAAATCTGATGTTGACCTTCCACATCTTCAAGATTCGTAAGAATGGTGAAATCATTATGTTCCATCCCTAACTCCATCTTCCTAATGATACTGAACAACGACGATTTGGAAACATGAATAAACTGAATTGTGAAGTTTAAAGGGCGAGATAGAAAGCCCATTGCGTTCGATGGATAACTTAAACTTATAGAAATGAAGTTTCTTGCGTTATATATGTGATCTATCCATAGGATTAGCACATATTTGCCATTAAAGCCAACTTATAGTTTGAATATGAAACACTAAACCCGCATATAATTATATACGTGTTTTACACTATTGTTCTGCTCCTACTATTTATAGATTATAGTATCTTTCCATATATATAATATATCAGTAAAGATGCCAAGATATATGGAATCGGAATATGAACTACTATAATAGCTTTAAAATTCTAGTTTTTCATATTTATACATAATGAATAAAATTTAAGCAATTTACGGTTGCATTATCTAGGACATGAATCACTTGCTTTGCGTTACAGTATTTCCAATTTTTGCAACTATCACTACCTCGCAAATTCCCAATTAAGCATACATTCACAGGCAATCAACCAACTGAGTCCACTCTAATTTATTTCGCATCTAATTTTCTTTCGAAAGGGTAAAATCCCGATGAGGTAATAAATGAGTCGTTCGGTTATATTATTTTCCATTTATCTTCCGCGTTTGATTTTTAGAAAGTGTTACGTTTGAATTTCACTTCGTATAGCGAGCCAAGGTCGGCGACTCCCATCTTTTCACTTTCACATATATTATGGAAATGCATTGGCCTCTGTTATTATCACTCAAATGAAACAGCTCACACAATAATAATCACAAAAGGCACACCCAAACACGTAATGTTATGATTTAATTCCCGCACAATCCCGATTTAACCTTTAGATGTTTTAAAAATCTATGTTACTCACTCGTGAACAAAGCTAAATTGGAAATTTATAATTGCTGTTTACATTTATGGCTCTTTTCTGCTAATTATGGAGCATCGACATTTAATTTATGTACTTAAAGGGCGGGAAATCATTTAATTTCCATATTAATGATTGTTTTTCCGCTTCTCTTACAAAAACAATTAATCCTAATTCTATTCTTGCATTAAATAATTTAATTAATGGACCAATGCAAACAAAAAGTACCTTTTAATAATGTTTATAATGTATGCATGTAATTAAATCTGTTTGATAAACTGTCACAGGTCATAGTCATCTTTTAGCAACCCTTATTCATATCCCTGTTCCTCTTTTCACATAATTTTTAAGCATAAAACAATGAATGATAACAAGTAAAGTAGTTGTAGTAATAATTGTAAGAGTTCAATTTCATGAAAATTTCCCTCCTTAAGAGGAAAATCCATCCTGGATGAACGTTGGATCCCTTACAAATCTAGTTTTCCTATCGCCCAATCCACAGAAATAGCAAAAATATAAAAAAACTCTTTAAGATAACTCCTTAGCTTTAAAATGTCAGTAGGTTGAAATAAATAATTATTTTTCAACGCTAAAAATAAGTTTGCTTTGTAGTAAAGATTCATTCGATTAGACAGAGCAAAAAATGTTCATCAGGACTTAATTTTCGCTAAGTATTATTGAAATACTCAAGGTTTGCAAAAATTATGGTAAATGAATCAGGAAGTGATTAATCCTTTACGAAAAGGCGATCGTAAATCAAGGTCTTTTAATAAAGTGATTCAGCATATTGTTTCGTAAATTACTAGTTCTCTTCATCAGGAATTTGTGCTTTTGATTTTAAATAAATAAAAATTTCAAGAGCAGATGAAAATTAGAGCAATAAATTGAATACCGAAATATATATAAATATATATATATATATATAAAATTTTATTTTCCAATTTCAAGAATTAGATATTTTCTTCGCTATTTCAATAACAGGAAGCAGAATATAATTGAATAGATGTGAAGTAAGTACTTTTTCTAATAATTTGTTTTCAAATGAGAATAATGAGCTTACACATTAAGTATCTATTTCCTATGACCATGACACCCTGCGTTTGCATGTAAGCCCTTGGCTCATATACAGTATCAGTACACTCCACTTACGCTCAAGAAAAACTCGAAACATGTAAAAGATTTTTTATGCTGAAAAACTTTTAAACGGGAAACAGAATGCTTTAATTCGTTACCTTAAAACTAAAAAAGTTATAAAATCACTAAAGCTTGTAAAATATTAATCATTTATCGAAACAAATTATATACTATATCGATTTATTGGGTAACAATGATAAAAATTCATACTTTTACTCCTTTTCATCTATTTAATGATTTTCCTTTTAACATAAGCTTTTTGAGACGTAATACTTTTATCACAGATCTAATAATTGATTTATGATTAGATAAAATACAAATTACTTCTCCTCAATTTTTATTAAGTATAAATATATGTTGTTTCCAAT
This sequence comes from Pantala flavescens, assembly GCA_020796165.1. Taxonomy (NCBI): domain Eukaryota; kingdom Metazoa; phylum Arthropoda; class Insecta; order Odonata; family Libellulidae; genus Pantala; species Pantala flavescens. The sequence goes on from CM036881.1 coordinate 50,173,301, forward strand.
AGTTTTACGGGAAATAATTAACTTATCATCATTATTACATATTAACATCAATATTATTAAACATTAACTTAGCACTATTAACAAACAAGCGAAAACGCTTCATTTCTTTTTAATTTTCAGATATCTTGTACCTATTTTAGTACCAGTCTTTTAGTACAATTTTAGTGTAACGTTATCATTCATATTACAGTCATAAAGTTTAAATGGGATTCTTTCGAATTTCAAAGAATTCTTTTTGCCCATAAACCAATTACAGTGCATCTAAATTCTTCCTAAAATATTCTAGACTGATTCAATACGAGATTTAAAACTTTTTCAAATTCTAGATATTCTATACATTTATCTTGTAAGGAATCATATTGAAATGAATTAAATTAATGGAAAAATTTGCTTTTTCCATCAAAATTAAACAAACGAATGAAGAAACAAATTTTCACTGAAAATGTACGTTTAAACTGAATAATAGGGGAGTTCTGTCGACGGACGTGTCATCGTGATTGCAAATCCAATATCGCAATAGGGTCGCCTTTTTAACAACCACCTTCAGAGGAATGATGATTGCATGGAGATATCGGTAACAAGACGTCATAAACGAGTAGAAAAAAGCAGTTGAGGTCGAAGAAAAGAATAGAAAAAAGCGGAACGGTGCAAATTTTGCAAGCGTCGCTAAAAGGCAGCGCAATGTAAAACGACAAAATGACACACTATCGGATACACGGTGAATAGAAAAAGGAAACGAGATGTTATGTTCTCGATAATTTGGGCGAAGGACTCTGAAACGGGAAAATGGTTATCGGGAATTCCAATAAAAGAGGACCCGATTGCATCATTAAGTAAATCGATGGATACAACTCAGTTGCGTAACTATGCGACGTAGTGCGTAGAAGATGAAGGTTTTTGAGATGTCTATGATTCAGAATCATTAGTCATTCTCCGTATCTGAATTTCGAATAGTTTTCACTTTTACACTTCGAAATAGACACCTCACATTCTTAGACTGCAGAATTATTATTGTATTGGCAACCTTTTATATCAGTAAATGAATAAATATAAATGTTCAATTTAAAATTTAACTAAACTAATACAATTGATAATTGATCCGTAAATAATATTTAAAATTCATCAATTTTTAATTATTTCAAAAGGCAATGTAGCAATACACCTGAAACGTTCTTGGTCTATACAAATAGGAAAATAAATATAATTATTGACATATTTGCATGGCATTTACGACTTTTGGCAAATAGTAAGAAGCATTAATATTTGGATATGACATCACCAAGAAATTTTAGATAATCTATTTCTGAATTAGATATAAAAAGATTATTTTGTACATACTGTCCATAAGAATATTTCATGAGAAAAGAAAAGAATAACAAGGCTTACAATGATAGCTTAAATTTCTATTCCATCCTTAGAAAAAAATGAAGTTAGTAAGTAAGAAGTTTCTTGTTTTCAACGAATCTACGTTATACGATATAGGGATGTTATCAATATTCAAGAAATTGAGCTGAAGTTGCGAAGAAAATGCATTTAATATTAATAATCGAGAAAATGGAGTTTCCTATACTTTGGAAGAGCAGTGGAAGAGAAAGAAGACATTAAATCGACCAAAATAAGAAGATATTTTTGTAGCAATTTAGTGTCCCATTATTTCCTCTGTTTCCGGTCCCAAGGTGGTTGACTTTTCGGAAAGGACCATTTTTCGGCGGAATTCAAAGTTACGCCGAATGCCCCTAAACAATGGGTAATTGGAAGTTTCACGCCTCCCGAAGTGCGGATTTTTTTTATCCACGGGAGCTGACAATACGTGTTTTTTCGCAGCCCTTTTATCCTCCACGGATAATCGAAGATTCGATCCGCTGGCATCTGGAGCCGATCCAGATGTATTATACATTGGGAACCTTTCACCGTTTTCACCGACATTTTCAAAAAGTGACGTGTATTTTTCGAATCCTACGCAGAAACATTCTACTCCATTGGAATTGCTCATTCCCTTCAAGTGCTATTTTTCCATTATTTGGAGGAAAACATTTTGGAAAGTATTTGCAAAAATGTCAAAACGTGAATTTACCATTTCCCTTCATCCCGTTCTTCTAAGACGGCATTCCAATACAACAAGTCAACTGATTTAACGAGGTGTGTGACGTCAAAGGAGAATTCTGCTATGAATGTAAATTAGATGGAAATCAAAGGAATTTAAAAAATAAACTGATGTAATTAGGCAATTGAAAGGGAATGATGGAATTATGTGATTGAGGGAAGAGTTCGTGTTAAGATTACTAATTAGAAAGAAGAAAGGTCAAAGTTGACAAAGCTGAATTAATGACGAGTCAGGCCTACTCTGCCAAAACAATTGCACTCCTCGAGTGCATTATGTGCAATATTAATATATTAATACATGTTTTTTGAAGATAAATAACCATTTTATTTCGATCATAATGCATTACGAAATAAAAAACTGTTTTATCAGTCTAAACTATCCACAGTCTCCAGTAGATAATTAAGATAAGACTAATTCTGACTACTGAAACCTTTTTAATGGAAAATTTTATCTCGGTTTCATCATTATCTAAATAAAATATTTTAACAAGATAATTTTAATACTTTAAAAGTTATATTTTAAAATAGTTACATCGAAAATTATTTCTAATCATTATTTGTTCCTAATTTAATTTATTTCAATGATGACTGCATTGGACATGATGAAAACATTGGACTGCAAGCTAAACATTTGCGTTGAGACTTGGAATAGATGTGTATCTTTTTGGTAAAAAGTTCTAATTATATGATGTTTAAGTGAAATAAACCTGGAAATATTATGAATGCACATCAAAGAATTGTGATATTACATAATAACTACATTTCTCCATATAAAAACGGTTATCTAACATTTTTAACCGGTATAGCATGTGTCAATTCCCAATATGTTATGAATGAGATATAAGTAGGCTATCTCCTTCTGCAAACAATGTGCCAAAAAAGACCCACTCCTCCCACTCCTTTCTCTCCAAACGGAGAAAGCTCGAAAAAAAAATTCCGAAACGAAGAAAGATCGTTCGCCGCGAAATCGTCTCGTTCCCAAGGTCAGCATTGCGTAAGGTCGCTCCTTTCACACCCCCACTGCACTCCTTAACACTTGAAACACTCGGTTCTCGTGAACCGGACGTAAGGTAGCGCATCGTCCGTTCTTTAGTCGCCTAGGCTACCGCTAAGCAATCTATGGGAAACGAGGGAAATAAAAATATTACCGAGGAAAGAGAGTTTGTTAAGTAAGGCAAGTGAAGTAAAGATTTGGAAGAATAGATCGAAATACGTTAAAATGTTTCAAAGTGGATGAAGTAACCGATATGTTACGAAAAAATAGGACCTAATATTTCCTTCGTTCAAGTTCATTTACACCTTGTGCTGGAATAAGAAATACTTTTCAAAGGTTGAAAATAGCTCTAAATTGTTGAAAATTCAAATAAGTATTAGTGAACCAATTAATTTTCATTTAAGAGAATGTTTATTTTTTCTGTAATCGATCAGAAACACATCGATGTCATTGAACTTGCAATTAGTTAGAAAAAATGAAGGGTCGGAATATAAAATAATTAGCTTCTAGTCGAACTGAATATCCTATTCCATGAAAATTTAAGGAAACAATACATAGATACGATGAAGTATGGTACAATTTGCCATAATTATTTCGAAAAAATACTTTAAATGGAAATTAGACTCACATTTTATGGAGAATATTGGAAGCTCGGTGCTTTATTATGAATATATTTTTGAGATATGGTTTTGATGGATGATTTAGGAAAAATTGAATATATACTAAGACATTTCAGAGAAAAAATAGGCAGAGCAGGGAAAAGCACATTAATATGAACACTGTCTCTCCTTAAGAACAACTCCCTTAGTTTCTAATATGGAATCTAAAACAGTTAAACAAATAGAAAAGTCCAAAAATTTTGTACTTCTACTTTCACATTCGTTCGTAAGAGAGAAATGTCCATTTTGACACAAAATAGCGGAAATATTTTTAATGAATGGAAATCATTGTGTGGCTAACTACCTAAAACAAAGAATTTAGTCTTTAAGATATTTCTCCTATATTTCTTTCAAACAGCACAAAACTGTCATTTTGAACATGTAATTCTTCAGTTTGACCGTATTACAGAATATTATAGCATTTTTCCTTCACAAAAAAGATTTCACTTTCGCTACTTAACCTTTATTATATGTAGGTTACATTTTGCTAAAGCAACGATGATCATTAGATTTACTCCAATCATTTTAGTCATGCATTTTATCAACTAACCAACTATAGTGTCCAACTCTTGGAAGTATAGCTTCCAACAACTTAGCATATTATTCCGTTCGATATCCCGATTTTGGTAAAATATATAATTTAGAGGGACGAATTTCCAAAATTACCATTCAGGAAGATGACAGTCTATAAAGAGGATAATTTCTTTTGCACGTACCTTGAAATTTATTGTTTGTGATTCGAATAATTCCTTATCTCATTTTAATCCTAGTTTTCCATTTTAATTCAAGGTAACAGAGATGGATAAAATTGTCGACAATAACTATTTCTTGTATATAACCATGCAGAATTATTACTATTATTAAACTTATATAAATTAAAATTAGGCACATTTCACTTTAAACAGAAACTCTCAGTATGTACTTAAATTCGCCTTCCATTCGTCCCAATTGCATTCTACAGGTGGTTAGCTCCTGCAGAGCCCAAGACTCATAAGACACTGAGCATGTCCTACGAGAGTGAAAGTAAAAACAACTATCGCTGGTATCCTAAGGAGTCGTTACTATTAGAGGGCCAAAGGAGAGGGAAAAAGGCGTTGGTCTCAAAGGAAGTTTGTGTTCGATTCGGTTTATCACGGGTGTGTGGGTTGGCGGGGGAAACCCAGAGTCGGAGACCTTCCCTTTCCTTGAGGTTACCTCTTCCCTCAACAGATCTTCGGTATAAAAGGGAGGCTCTCTTCACTGACGAGGAACACTCAACATTGGCGATCTTTACAGTGAAGAGGCCTTTTTTTGAGACACTAATCGACTCCGTGGAAACATCGCCATGGGATACAAGACTTTGGTGAGTGAAGGAGTCATCGCTGTGGTGGAAGCTCTTTTTTTCTTATCGGAACAGGTGGATTTGGATCTACAGGGTGATTCTTATCCTCCTTTTACTTTCACTTTCTAAAAAAAACAATCTGTTATGGGATATGATGATAAGAGCCCGTGTTTCTCTATTCTTCTGGAAAAATCAAGAAATTATTCGGAAGTCTCTCATCTTTCTGGTATAACATCTCTGGTTTCATACATAAGTTTATGTATTTTTTGGGACTTAAATGTAAAAACGAGAACATTAACATTTTCATTCTACCAAGACTCCGATCAAAAATACTGGGTTAGTTAAAATCAAATTTCTATTTAAACAATTCTTTGATAATATATATTTATTTATTTGTATTTTCCACTTTTTCTTCGATTCTAAAACTTGACTTAACATTCTCAAAAATATTTTCTTTTTTGAGAATATTCCTTACGCAATCTTTCTATCTCTTCTTGAATGATCAAAAATAAAATTCTCTTTCTTTCGATATTACAATAAAATTCCTTTCTATCCACAATCGTGGGATATTTTCCAAAATAAAAATTCTTTTTCTTTCCAAATAATACTGTAGTACCGATGCTACACTTACAAATGAAATAAGTCATTCTTCTATTTTCCGAAAGCCAGAATTGCTGCGGAGTTTCATTGACAAATATTCCATCTTTTAATGCTGAAGAGAAGACGTAAAATATTTCCATAACGACGCAATAAACACCTCCTCTTCAAACTCAAATCCGAGAGAAATATATACGTCAAAGGAGCCGCCTCGCTTTACTTACTTCTTATCTAGAGAAACTTCGAACCTAGTTTTATCTTCTGCTTTCTTTTCTCTACTCATGTCAATTACAACACGTCTCTTTCCCGTATTTGAGATCCTAAATTGAGAACCCAAAAGTGCTCTTTCCTCTGGTGACCCTGTTTTGCTTTCACGCCTTACCACTGCCCACGCGTGCATTTCTCTTCGCCCACCGCTTAACCCTTCAGCGAGTGCATGGAGCGCGGGAAAACCCGAGGGCGTCGACACGCATTTCGTAACTGCAGAACAGTTCACTTTCACAGATAATTCGAGTCCATCGCTAAAATTGTGCGCTATGTAAACTAAGGGAGTGCTCTTAGGCGCGGCTTATGTCATAGGGCGTCACTACTCCCATTTAGAGACGTGGGAATGTTTGCGTTGGTTTTAATTCGAGCTTTGAAACATATAAAGACTCAAAGCTATTCAGTCCAGAAAGTACTGAAATTAGGCTGCTTTTTCTTTTTCATAGTAATTGAAAAAATTGTTCAAATTCATCAGTGACATAACGAACTATGAGATCAGATACATAACACCTCGAAAAATATTCATATAAAAATATTTTGCGAGGAAAATTGAGCAAATGTAAATTGGAAAAGTCCATATTGGATCATCAGGAACGAATCTTAACGTTAGGGTTCTTGGTGGAGAAATTTTTGAAAGGTGTATAAATTCCTAATCGTGCTTTAGAATTACAGTTAAATCAGAAATTAGAGCTGTGACGAGGAACATGTTTTGTATGACTGCTTGTTTATAAACCACATTTAACTTAGCTAAACTCCAATCAAAATAATCATCTTCGGAATCAGAGCGAGTTTGCCTTCTATTTCGAAATCCCGACCTCGACTCCTGAGCGACATTGAATTCGAAAAGCCTTATTGGGTAATTTGAAGCCATTTCTCTAACGAGAAAATTGTAACAACAACACTCGGGCTGAATGTTGTGACTCATGCTAATTGGCTCGTTACCAAGTTGCAGAAGCAATTCTATTGTTTAGAAAAGCAAAGTAGAATACGTCATACTATGTGGTTGCATTTCTACCGTGAGAAAGTTTTGAGGGATAGTACTCCGTTGTTGATACTTGTTTTTTTATGAAAATGAAGGAAGGATTATTATGAAGGCTCAATGACATAATTTTATAACACCACAGCCTTAGCTTTTATGTAAATTATATTCAGTAAAGACAATATAATGAGCATTCCGCTATTATTATGATAATTATACCGTCTTTTCTTTCAATATAATACTAAAGGAATATTTTAATACGTTAGAAATTGCTCATTATCCTGCTATAAAATAGTGTTGTTAGCATACCGGAATCAGTAAGGTGAAATAACGGAATCTAAGATTTAAAAAATTCCCCATGAAAGTAAAAATCAGTTACCTATAGGTCAGTAAAAAAGTTATGATTGGTCCATTCAAATTTTTTTTAGTTCGCAATGGTGGCTAAGATTTAGAATATCAATTTCATAAAAAGGAAATAAAGCATTAGTATTTGATAAATTCTGCTCGTGAAATTCATAGAAGATAAGATTCTAGCTGAGTGTCTGAGCTAGTTACGGTTGAAATTATATCCATATTATAAGCGTCTAAGTAGATTATTCATATTTTCTTCCAATTATAAACTCGATGAATTTAAATTCATCATAAAAATATCATCGGAATGATGTGGATGAATGATTCATCTTACTTCTCATTTAGATGACAGCTATAATTTTCAGTCCCATTTGAGATCATTATTCCTTCGAAAACATTCCAAGTAATGAAACTTCAATAGCACTCAGGGGAAGACACTGAAGTGCCTCATTGGAATTTATTTCACGCTTGAGAAGATTTACCTTCGAACATCGGACCCTGAGCTAATTGTCAATTGAGTTGGAATGCGATTTCATTTTCTCTTAACTATAGCGTGATCCAACCATTTATCCACGCACACCTGAGGATATCCTATCAGATGATTGACCCCGTCTTTCTTGACCTTCCGCAGGTTCTACTCCTGGGACTGGCAGTCCTGGGCTTCGCCGAAGAAGAAGCCAAGTCCGCTCAGTCAACGTTGGCAGCCGCAACCATCGACAAGTCCGATGACGACTTAGAGACGCAATCCACAGGTAGAAGTGAGTCACTAAGCTCTTTCATGCTGAGATCTTTCAGAAAAAAAAGGATGAGAGAGCTTGGGTATAAAAAAGTGTCACTGGGAATTCCCTGTCATCGGGCGCCGTGCACCGCATCGAGAAGGAGACGTTTCCTTGGAAACCGCGCATTTTATTTGCAAACCTAACTTTATTCCGCATATTAGATTGCAATGAAACTCAAAGGAATACAAAAGTTCTGTGACGCAAGTATACGAACATCACGCGACTTATGAGATATAAAGTAAAACGTGCGTCAGAGGCGAATCCGTTTTCAAAGATCAGTTATCCATAAATCTTTTTTTAAATAAACCTTTTGCGAGTCATATACTCTGATTAGAGTTTAGAGTCGTAACAACTCAGTCTCCAGTCAAACAAACAAACTTTGATCGTAAAAAAGCGTAAATCATACTCCATAAATATCTTCCCAACGTGTTTTAAATGCTACAGTGCAAAATAAAATCAGTTTTTCTAAATATACAGCGATTTTAGGAAATAAGGATGCCATAAAAATACAATGAGGAAAGAAATTTAAAAATAATACTGAAAAACACTAAATGAGTTTTCATAATGGTAAAACGGAAAACTATATATAGAAACTATATATCTTTGTAAAAAGAAATCGATAAGTTACGTACGATACTAACAATAGGTAGATTTTGATGGAAATGTATTCATAGAAAAATCAAGTAGACTAAACTAAGGTCCTAACTAGGAAGTTGAGATTACGGCGGAATTAACAGTATGAAGCAATTGGAATAAGGTGTTAATAGCTAAATAAGGTAGAGTCGATGGGCTAGAACACGGAATATTGAAACCATAATATTATGAACCGTCAGTAAAATTTATGAGGAAAAAATACAGCCCCATATTGATGCAGAATCGACATCAGAGACCCACAGGTTATTTCAGTCAACGATACAGGGCAAATATGTAGAAATTCTCTCCCTGAGCATTTTGGAAGAGCGAGCATCCATCCTTTATCAATAATGCTGTAAATATTGACACATCTCTCACTGGACACTCGTACACAGCGACGACGCCATAAATTTTCTGGAAGTGTCGTTTCCCTTCAACGGAAGGAATTTATTTGCAGAATTCCCATCCAATGGTCCGACCGAGTTATGAATAGTGCATATGGAAGTTTGATGTGTGCGAATCATAATAGAAGAAGGTAGGGAAGAAAATAAAAATAGAAAACGAATGAAATCAATATGAGAAGGAGTGACTTTGTGGAATGCCATAGTAATAAAAACGAGCATTATTTCATCCCTCTTTATTTAAGGTTAACTTGCGATAGTAGATCACCTTAGAAAAGAATCTATGCTAATCTATGGGGAATTATTATGGATTTTAGGAGTTCATGAACTTTCTAAAACATCCGCTTTCAGGATTCCTTAACCCTTTTACTGCGGACCGAATTTTCGAGGTGAATGCCAAAACTGCGGAGGTATTTCCCGCAAAAATGCAGGTCCTTGTTTAATAAATTGTAATAATTATAAAAACCATTATTAATCCTTATATTTTTTACCATTTATGTATCATATTATAAGGTTCAAAATGAAAAAAAAAATTGCGCGCTTACCACTTTTATTTAATATTATAAAAATTTATATATATAGAAACTAATAAATAATATTACAAAATATGCATTTTAACGATAGTTTACCCACAGAAAATCAAAGGAAATGTTTGTTATTTCACATTCAGTCAATATCTTGGTCTTTTAACTATTAAAATATAAAATTTTAATAAAAAAAAATTGCGATAGATTTTTCAAAAGTTGCACTTTAAGAAATATCTACCCTCTTGCACTTGTGTTGCGGGAAGCATACACCATTAAGTCATTTCTTACATTTTGCACAAACGGTGCGTGCTCGTCTCCTCTTTCCTCTTTTACTATAAACTAGCACACTATACACGTCTTTCTCTTTTCTATGGGGTACATTTTTACACCTTTACTTCCCCAATAAGGGATTCTTTTGATGTAAGACGGGTGACCTTTTTATTTGAAGCCACTCCTAGGAAAGGTCTTATATAATACTAATTAAAAACGATAAGCGTGTCATTGGTTTCATGCCTGAGGGTAGATTTTCTTTATAAAGAACATAGCTAGTCAAAAAACGAGGTAGAAAACGTTAAAACACCATATTTTCGAGTATTTGAGTGCAGGCCGCTCATCGAGATACGTATATATCATCATATCAGATGAAAAATAAATTAAAGATTACTAATTCAGCACAACTATCGGTTTGTTTCTAACGTATAAGCACAAGAGATAATAAAGAAGAAATCAGAAAAACAGATACACTCTAATTGAGGAGTTCTGCTGAGTAGAAAAACAGGGCCGATAGATCGGCCCATCCGCAGTTTTCGCATAAGCACGCCGGGCCGATAGATCGGCCCATCCGCAGTAAGAGGGTTAATGATGAATGGAGAAAATGCATAGAGGGTACAGAATGGAAGTTTTTAAGCACTCGGTTTCCTTCTTTATTTTTATGAACGGCCTGAACTGAAAATCCCTCTCTTCAGCTATCGCAACGCATTTTAAACGAAATCCACTGATAATCGAAATATTTGGAGCATCTGTTAGCTTAAAACGGAAAGAAAATATTTCCAATTTTTTATATATTGTTTTTAAAGTTAAATCCTGCCTCATTTTTCGATAGAATATTTTATTAGATGGTTCATTGTATACTATATATTATATATAAAACACTAAATATATTTATCAAGACATCCTTATAAAATTGTTATATATCGGCGTGTGGCAGGGGAATCGTATCAGGGAAGCTTATCGGAGATTCAACTCAAAATATCAGAAGTCTACTATAGTACTGAATACAAATTGAATAGCTTTTTATAATAAATTCAAATTGTTGCAAAAGAAAACAAATATTATAATATTTTTGAGCTTACCAGAAAGAAGGAAAGAATATTGCTGTAGCAACATTTCTTAAAAAGTATATTCATCAAAGTCGGATACATATATCACTAAAGGATCGATGTCATGCATTTACAGAAAGGAAGGGCCATATACGCAGAATCATTCGAGACGCCTGGAGCACGGAGACAAATGTAACGAAGAGCAAAGGGCAGTGATTCTATTATCATAGATATAATCATGTTCCGCGGTAGTTTCGAAGCCAGTCACGTGGTTTCGGAGTCTAAGCACGTCCTTCACCTTTCCACCTTCGGAGAGACTCCGTATTCTTGGCGTGGATTTGTTATGCAGCTTGGATCTCCGGGATTCCCCACCGCACCCGTCTGCAAAGGGACTCTCGCCAAGCGAAAAAAATGCTTTCCCTGAACGGTCGATTGACGGAGGGTCGTGCCTCACATTTTCCAGTAGGATCCATCCTCAAGGACGGAAATATTCCCTTTTTGAGAGGAAAAAAAACACTTTCCATCCACTCCGCGAGTGAAAATAATACGATAACTCCGTAATCTTAAAATGGCTGATTCCATTTTCTTTTCGGAGATTTGTACAGCATATCTAAGAGAGTCAATATATCATGGAAACCTTTCCATAAGACGCCCATCTGCATGAACGTCGTTCGAATTGTCTGCAAGTAGACTTTGGTTATTTGGCGCAGTGGACGCCGGTGACGAGTACGGCAAAAAGTTTCAGTTCATTTAACGCCTTCGTGGTTTCGGTCAGAATTCAAATTACACGAGAAATAGTCTATTTTCAAGTATCGGAAAGATATTTTTTACCCTTAGTTTGTTCGAAAGTTAGCTGATGAGTGAGAGTTTTTTACGAAAAAGTTTGAGTTTACAATGCGATTCTCTCGATAGGTAAAGTGTAATGTGTTAAATATATTAGAAAATATATTCAACGAATAACATTGAGCGAACAAAATATGATAAATAACTTTAACGAATTAAAAACCTCGACAAGAGACTATATTCCACCCCGGACTGGAACCCTAATAAACGATGAAAAGGAAATAATTATAATACCTTAAATTTTCTTTGCTTCTTACAAAAATTTTTTTAGCGAAAACTTTGCAACAAAGGCAAATGATATTGAAATCGATGGTAAGACTATTGCAGATCAAATGCATCTTTTGGGAAGGGGATTGATCAATGTAATATATTTTCAAATCTACCAAACAGTTAAATCAAAGACTTACGTATACTTGGTCATGCATAATTCGGTCTTGCGCCGAATAAAAGTAAATGTAAAATTCTGAATGTATATCTATTTTGGAATATTTATTACTAAAATTGAACATTTAAAATTAACATTTTATAAAAGACTTGGATTGAAATATTAAACACGGAACAATAAAAATAAATTTAATAATTCTATCAATTCAATCAGTAAATAAAGTATGAAAGACGTAAGTTAAAATATGACCTTATAAATAGAACTCTTTCCATTTACTTCAGTGCACTATCAATCCTTCAGCATGACTTAAAGCATTCCAACAACTCTACACTGTACTCAGACTTTCCAAAACTCCGTTTCTCCACTTCGTTTTAACACTTCGCACCTCTTTAGAGAACTCGACTTACTCTCAGCTCTTCCTTGGATTCGAACATCGTTCTTTTTTTCCGGTACCTTCGGCGCACTGTACCCGCTCTCTTTCCTGCTCTCTCTTGGAATGCCTGAATTACAGTACCATTCCAGCACTCACGCAAATATTACCCCTTAGTTTTCAATCTAGGATACGGCGGAGTCGACGGGTATGGCGGCTACGGAGGTTACGGAGGGTACAGACCCGGATATGGAGGCGGTTACTACGGAGGATACAGGCCTGGCTACGGGGGTAACTATGGTGGCAGCTACGGAGGTAGCTACTACAGGCCTGGCTATGATAATGGATACTATGGTGGAAACGGATACTACGGTAATAATGGATACTATGGAAACGGTTACTACGGGGGTAGCGGGTACTATCGCCCTGGATACGGAGGAAGCGGTTACTACGGCGGGTACAGGCCAAGCAACTACGGAAACGATGGCTACTATGGAAACTCGTACCGCCCAGGATATGGAGGCTATGGCAACTACGGCTATGGAAGTGGAGGTTATGGTGGTGGCTATGGCAACAGTGGTGGTTATTACAACAACCGTGGCTACGGGTTGTACTGAGGGAGGTTCTATTAGATCTCCACGGACTTGAGATACGATTATTTGCATACAAATCCTTCTTTTATCGGATATTTTCCGACTCATTGACAATTTCACTCATTTCATTGTACTAAACTGTTTTTTATTTAATTAATAAAATCCAAAAACATAATCATGCTCTTTTCTTGTATCCAAGTTCTCGTTTACGATATCAGTAATATTTTTCGTGAGGACAGAGAGCGGTTAGGCGATAATCTCTCGTTAAATAGAAGAATCACTGTTCCGTAAATCTAATTCATATTGACAATGTTTATCTCAATTATATTTAGATACAATTCAAGGACTTTATCCTATCATGCTCTCAAAGAACCTTCTGATGTCAATTTCTACTCCGTAAGTGAATTCTTAAAAAAAATCTCGAAACTTATGACAAGAAAGTAACTTTTTATCTTTTACACTTGTTTAAATTCATAATAATATTCAATATAATTGAGTTACTATCTAATTATCTTTGTTCAAATGGACCTTTAATTATTGACAAATACTATATAAAAGGAATTCGCTATTTAATTTCAGATTCTATTATTCCGGTAAAATGATTGCGTTAAAAATAGTTTAATAATGATAAATATTATAATTTGATGATTTTGTCTTCAACGACTTCTAATGTCTTTTTCAAATACCACAAAAAACTAATAATTCAATTCCCTGTGAGAATATAGAAGAGAAAAACATATTTTTTGAAAAGTTTCCGCCTTTGATTTTCACTGCCCCGCAGCTAGTAAAGGTTTTGCCTCAATTCCTTGACTTTCATCTCGCAGAAATAGATACCCCTCCAAATAAATTCCTTTCACATAGCATCGGTTGCAAAATTTAATGACATACGCCACAAAATAATCCTTCGCATATTAACTTCGCAATATCATTAGAATGTGGCAGAACTCTTTCTCGATATTAGAGTGAAACATACTTTACGCCTCCGTACATGAACATACTTTATTGAAGTATAAAAAGTGTAAATTTATCTCCAAACCTTCTTATCCCCAAGCATTTCAGCTTTTTACATATAAAATAATTCCTGTATGCATGCTAAAAATATCCTAAAGAGAATTTATTATTTTTTTATTTATGGCAAAAAATTATCAACATTCATTTACTTATAATTGCCCATTTCTGAAAACATCAGATATAAAAAAATAGCATTATATAATTACTATATCTACTTATAATATATAAATATATATTATAAGTAGAATTATTAATTTAACCCCCGGATTTAAAAAAAAGATTTAGAAATTCCGTCTTTGATAATTATTTTGTCGATAAAATATCTGTGCCGCGTAATAGGATTTAACTTTGGCAACATTGAGGCTGATGACAGAAGAGAAAAGTATTCTCTTTACATTAAATTATATCTCTAAAATAGATTTTTAGGATGTAGCTAAACATACTCAATCTATTGTCATCTAATATACTTTTGTGAAGGAATACCATAAATGTAAGTTAATAAATATTTATTCAAAGAATTCATATACATAGAAATTCATTATTTTTTAAGAAATAATCATTCAGTGATATGGGTAATAACAAATGAAAACAAAATGGAACATCAAAGACTATCTCACGTCATTAAGTAACTTCAAACGCTAAACTTTCCTTCGGCTGTGTCATTAGCTTAAAAAGAGCATTCAAAGTCATAGGGAATGATATAGGAACAGAAGAACCGGATCGTTATTTGCGGATGTATTCCATAAAATGCTTAAGGGCGCAAAAAATAATACATTCCCTTTAAAAGGGGACTGAACACGAGTGATAGCCAAAATAATGAAAAAAAAACGAATACTCGATCTTTCAAATAGAGGATACTTCAAAGCTGAAGAATCAAAATTCCTTCTCTTACTTATTCCTCGTTAGATGAACCCTATTTATCTCTCTATAGAATGAAACAATATAAAAATATAATAGGTCTTTATCAGAGAGAAGAGATAGGTATCATTTTCAAGTATACGATATATTAATATCCATTTCAATAAATTACTAATGATTCTCAAGTATCATTTTATAGGTTCCATATATATAAAAATATCATTATTATTCTAATTATATATAAAATCGATATTCCAGTAATATATTCTAAATATTCTAAAAAATGTGTGTTCGAATGTGTCTAATACTCACCATTAAATTTTCCAAGAGATTGAAAATCAAGCGTAACATTTCTCCACGTCCAAAATATTAATATAGCAAAGAGCTATATAATAATATTATTTTAGTTTACCACGCTAGTTAACCGCATTAAATAATATTATTTTAGTTAGAATGAATAATATATAATAATTCATAACTATATTAAAGTATTTTATGAATAAATTTATACTTAATTAAACTTGCTCAATAGATATTAAATAGACTATTTGAGGCAACGTCCCATGAAACTTGTTCAAAAATTGTCTTCCATTGGAATTCCCCAAACACTTTACAATTTCAAAATATACGGCATTTTTATCTCTCCCGTTATATGACCAATTCTATCAAATATTTGTGGAATTCAGAGATAAGCAAACCTATTATATCCATCCAATTTGATCGCTTTAAACTTTTCTCCTTTAAATTGACCATTAAAACCGACACTTAACGAAAGAATTTCCCGTTTGGTGTTATTTTATGTAAACTAACGCGTGAGAGTTTCAGAGGGTACATTTATTTAAGAGCGACGCTCTTCTGTTTAAAAAAAGCATCCCTCGAGGCACGAACGAGCAAATATATATAAACACGGCGAAGTAAAATTATTCATGAGTCATCAATTCGCGATATAATATTACCGACAGAAAACTGCTAAAATACCTTCACTTTCCTCAAATCTCTCTCCAATTTCTACGGAGACTATGCGATCTGTCGGAAAGTAGAAGCAATGTTTAAGCGTAAAGTATCGTATAATAAAACTAAAAAGAGATAATTCGCAATTTTTATTTACGCAAAACGAATTTGAGGAGATATATATAGAAACGTTTCAGTCAGTCTCGGAAAATTTGCAAAAAAAGACTAATTTTTCATTAAATTGAAACAAAAACATCCCACCTGTCAATCAACAAATTATAAAATATATAATAATCTAGGTGAAATAATAATTAGAAAAAAGGAAATGTGAATAAATGAAAAGAATAATATAGTTATCTGCCGTTTTAGCCATTGTAATATTCATAAAATAATGATTAAAATATTTAAAAGATGTTATCCAGCAATGTTGTTTGGGTTCAAAATTAAAAATTGCTGGAAAGATTATTCATTGAATAAGATTATAGTAACAGAAGAAAGAAAAATGATTTCTATTCCCACAACTCCGAGAGTGATCTTCAGAGTCAATGCCTCAAATCAGAGACGCATATCTCCTCTCAATGTCACCGAAATTTAAAAGTTCTTCAAACACGAATTTGTTTACTTTTCTGAGAGTTTCTGTCACAAACCAGGCGCCTCGCTTCGGTCGCCGTGTTTACCACAATTCTTCGCTCTTGTCATTCAAATAAAAGCTTTGGATTTTGCGATGTTCGAAGGTCTCGAAAAATACGAGCGATAGATTCGCATTCTAAATTTGTTGAAGGGTCGCTTTTCTTAGATGACAAATTAACACGCTCGAAATGTGAGAAATTATATTCAGAGAGTTAGGTTGTCCCTCAAATGTCGAATGCCAAAAATCCAGCTTGGATCTAAAACCCTCCAGACTGATCTGTTAAAAGAAATTGTAATGGAAGGACAGTAACAAAAAAGAAATAAAAATCTTAATGTCGAATGAATAATAAAAGTTGAGCTTTCATGAAGAGGTGGTTTTTTCAGGATTAATACAGCCTAAATAGAGAGGTTACTCACTTATTCCTACATCAAAGAGAACGTGAGTATTGAAGATCGATTCTCGAAGCCATCCTTTCGAGGATGGTTAAATCTACATCCTGTTTCTAATTCAAGAATAAATCAAGTATTTGCTGCTGCATAATGTACATTCATACATCTTTTCTTTGAAGGAAAAATGGCTGCGAGTACCAATAAAACTTCTAAACGATGAAGATAACAAGATATAATCCGCTGAAACTGAGCAAACATCTTTAGCCTACGGCTGCGAGCCAATGTAAATGGCAAATAGTATCACTAATCTCGAATTCTTCTCTTGAAATGCCCTCGACTTCGAACTCAAGACTTTTTGACCTGATTCTGACATATTTTGTATCTTTTTTGCATGAAGTTCATCTCTAACTTCGGCGGAATCGCGACTCTCACTACGAAGTGTCCAAAGTCCGGGACAATGCATTTCTTCGGACAGGTCTTGCGTATCATGGAAGTTTTCCTTACCTTTTTCCCTTGCCTCTATAGTTCGGTGACATCCTTCCTTGGCTTTGCAGTGGACTTGGTTCTTTCTTCTTCCTTCGACATAAGGATGACTATCGTCCTACATGGCTTCCTCTCAAATCTCTGTAAAAAAGCACATTTAAATTTCTTTTTAATTACAACTTGTCCATCAAATAGCCTTATCGATTAAAATAGAGCTTAAAATTTTTCAAATATGGAACAACGAAAACGGGAAGTTCAGTGTAGGGAATATAGTGGCTCATTTGTAATAACCAAATTATTTATTGCAATTTGATTATTTTAGTTGTATACTTGCTCGCATAATAATACCTCATGTATAAATAGCAGATACCGATAAAATAACTCCTACTGAAATAAATCATCTTTTAATAGATGTTTATTGTAATGATGCCGATGAAATGTCTACTTTCAACGGTGAATATAAGATTTCATTTTTGAAGGTCTGGATAAGTCTTAATTAAGAGAACAGCAGACTTCCGATCATTGCTGCAGATGATAAGCATCGCAAACTAGTCGATCATTCCATTCATAATTATTGACGAATCAATCGAAATGTACGTAGAGACTCTATCTGAACTAAAGGAAGCCTGGAGCAAATGATCTTGAAACATGACAACGCTTGTTCACACACACACCTCGGGCGAAACTGAACAGTCAATTAGAAAGCCGATAATTATCTACGATTGTGCCCCTGGCTATTTATTTTGTTCCTATACTCTAAACACAACTCATAAGCAATCAATAACCCACGGACGATAAGTTGAGAGCAGCTATCAAGTCCTGCATTCTAGACATCGGGAGAGATTTTCAGAGAAAAAAGAAAAAATTCATGCTCATTTGTGCCCACTTACTTCCCACTGAAAACCTTACAGCTCGTAATGTAAACTCAAAATAGAAATAATAGAAACAACTTGATTAAATTTTAAATTACTCTTCAAACGCATTCAAAAGTTTCATAAATGACTTCTGGACGTAATCTAAAGATTGAAATACTTCAGATTTCGATTTCTTTCAATATTTAGTATCTGTGACTAGAGACAGGTTCCTTAAACATAAAAAAGAGCCGCAAATCTCTGGAAAATAATCCTTCGACTATCTGAATCCAATTTCGGATCATCTTTCCTCTATTTTATAAACATAATCCCCTGTGTAAAGTCAGTGCTTTCAGCCACTGAGGTAACTTTTCATTCTATTAATAATTTTACTTCCGGAGTATTTGTTCAACGCACACATTTTTTACAAGGAAAACGTTTCGATCAATTCACTCGAACGATAAATATTTCCGAACAGAAGAGCAATCTAAAACTTCCCAGAGCGTTTTCCAGATTTGCTATCTGCAGATTTTTTTGGAAAATAAACATGAGGGAATGACCATTGGAGAAGGGACGTTAATTGATTTGAGATGAAGATTCCGTCAGAGCGTTCCTCTGATTCGCAATTACGGACTTTCCCAAGAATTCTGTGAACTCAATATCCATCGGCAATCTCTCGAAACAATGCGACGAATCACGTATGGAATAATGTGAGACATTCATGATAGGAACGTTAGAGCAGATTGAGACAATACTTACAAAGGAATAATCTAATAAATTTTTCTCTATCCGAAATTTAAGTTTTTCGGTCATTCTCTTATTTGATAGACTATTTTATTTTAAAGTTATATTAATTGTAATTCTTTAATTATCAAAAATATATTTTTAATCTAAATGTTTTAAGAATCAAATTATTAAATTGGTCGATAACTGTTGAAGGTTACAGGATTCTCTCTTTATTTATTATTATTCAACATCTGAGGTAAGGAACAGATTATTATTATTACATATGAAGAACCTCTAATATAACAATTAGTGCTGGATACCTACCTACTTCTAGTTAAATTAAACTTAATAAAACTTAATTCAATAAAAAGAATTTACATTAACAAAAAACCATAAACAGTTGCAGAATTATTATAAACAGTAACAGAAGGTATAATTATTTGCAAGAACAAATCTTTAAATAAATGAAGATAACAACGGAACAAAATAGCTTTCGAAGAGAAAAATTCATAGAACAAAATTAATATGGAAGGAAAATGATAATCGGACCATCAAGAAGACTCAGTCAGTTATTGCGATCCTTGATTGGTTTGAGTCGGAACATCATCCTTTAGAATAGCAGGGTTCCTTCCAAAGAACGTAGAGCATTCCACACTTGAGAATGGAATTCACAGAAACAGCCACAAAATGCGGGAGGAAAATCAGATTCTCTTCAGCACGTGTGACGGACTCCAATTACTCACAGCCAATAAAAATCGACGACTAAGACTCATAGAATGTAACACTTAACGTGAACCAACATCTGACCAAAATAGAACAATGTCACCTCAAGTTCAAAGTGACGCGATAGAAACCTTGTTCATATCATTGTATTACGTAAATTATTTTGAGAAAATCTTTCTTTTACTCGAAATGCATAAATAAATACGGTTCGTGATTAGATACTGAAGAAGATTAAGAAAAAATCAGTTCTGGAAAAGAAAATATTAAAGAAAGGAGATTGTTAAAAGGAAAATAGTAGTAAGAAATTTTGAACAAATACTTTTAGTTGCAGGTCAAATCACAAAAAAATTATTGCTTAGAAATTTCATAGGATGCTCATTGCATGAATTATAGATGCTT
Source organism: Pantala flavescens (assembly GCA_020796165.1). NCBI lineage: Eukaryota > Metazoa > Arthropoda > Insecta > Odonata > Libellulidae > Pantala > Pantala flavescens. Next base: position 50,193,441 of record CM036881.1, read on the forward strand.
ACTAATTACAGGACCAGATGAAGAAAAAGGTTTGGCATCCTCCGAGGTATTAAGGTATCACAGAGGCAATCAACACCTAATGGTATCTTTCAAAAAAAGGTTTACAGATATAATTTTCAACAGATAGATTTTTAGGCCCAAGACGTATCGATAAAGATAGATTTATAAACAAATATGAATCAAAATATATTAATAAATGGAACTGTTATTTTATTCTCATTAATTTTACTGTATATTGCTTGTAAAATGCAAGCGAATCTTATATTAAGAGATTTCTAAGCACTGTCGTCTGCTGTCAACCATTTCCTACGCGTAATTCCTCAAAACAAGAGACGGAAGCGTCCGCAAATCGCTTTTCACTTGTTCCATGGCTTTTATCCTCATCATCTTCTTTCCGAAATAGGAAACCCCTTCCCCAACACTTCCGCCCTCCATTCTTTTCCACACATCCGCCCATTCACGCACTGACCCACGAGAAATCGATTTCCACTTCCAAAGCACCGCTTCTTCACAATCGTCACTAACTTGTCGACTGAGGCGACTTTTTGGTTTAAATACCATTAGCGATTGTATTGCGGTTTTTCCTCATTATCGCTACTGTAATAATATTTAGAAAACCTTTTTGAATTTTACTCTGAGCAAAATAGTGGAAGATGGTGACTATCTGGATAAAATAGAATGTAGAAAGTCAAAGAATGTATTCAAATAAATTAGTTTTTTTCCGATAAATGAGAAAAAATTCATTTTCAGCTAAGATTTGCATTATCGGTAAAATAAAATATGTATATATACCTTCAATCATGGAACGTATAATAAATTTATTATATATAATGAAATATTTGATTTTTATTTCAGAAATATTTCTCTAAGTAAGCTGTTAACATACATACGTTTTTTAGTTTTTATTAGGTAAAAATATTCTACATTTAAATTTGTGTTCCTAAAACACCTCGGAAGAAATTTATTTTTCCAGAAAGTGTCTTCATATAAATTTAACATTTATCTACATGGTGAAGCGTAAAAATAAAAATAAAAGTGGAAATACCGTTAATTAAAAATTGGAGCAAATACTGCCCGTAAATATTCATTGCTCCATTATAACAAAATATAATTCCTTTGCACCATAGAGTGTTCAATTGCAGTGGCATTTATTGAGCTACGGAAGTTATATAGATTCAAGCAAGAATCATATGAACTTAGAAAATTAATATCGTTCCTCAATATCAATTCCTTACTTTGGCTGAGAAAACTTAATAACTTTATTCGTCCAATGGATTAGTTTTCCATTGTGCGACTTCCTTGGTGAGCACAATGAAGCCCGACGGGGTCTCTTCGTAGGCGAATATTTTCATTAAAAGGGATTACTGGGGAAATGATAAGGAGGGCATTTCCCTCGCAATGGGACACTGACCTCAAAATCAAATAATCTAGTCCCATTTCCATTCTATGAACTTCAAATCCGTTGGAAAAAATGACAAACACCCTCAAAACAAAACCCAATTAAAGCGATAAACCTGATTTGATCCACTAAAGGTCAGAAGATTTATTTATATATTCTAATTATGTTCGGCTGCTTTTTTAAAAATTTAAATAGGTGAATAGTCACTACTGCAAAAATTATATGCTTGGTCGCATTATGCATTTTGAAGAGATTAACATAATCTGATAAGATAAGAATAACATAAGCTGATATAATTTGATGAACAGAGAATAAATCAATATTTTACGGCTGAAATCATTTGATGATTAAAAATGTTACTTTGAAATTATTAAAGACAGTAAATAATTAGCTCCATCATCGAAGAATTTAATCTTAACATTATTTGAAGCCACTATAGATTCACAATATAATAATTTATATTGCATTAATAATGTAATTGTACATGAACAATGAAAGGAGTGTATTGTATTCATGTACTTTATCTACAAAATAATACCATTTCTGCGTACTAAAAAAGTGGTCAAAATATTTTTTATATTAACTTCGGACTTAAACACATCACAGGACTTTTAAACACGAGACGGACTTCTTTCACAGAAATTTCACCTCGAGTACTAATCCACAAAAGAGGATTTAAAACATCGATCAGTCGGTGGGAAATTAGCTAATCCTTAGAAGATAAGGAATCGGACTTAAGTCACAAAGATTCGTTAGGCAATTGCCCCGAAACACGACTCAAATAGAAAGATTAGCCGTTAAAGCCAAAGGAATGGATTTGATGAAACGAGAAGCGGATGCAGCTTTAGGTGAAACGCCCTGAAACAGACGAAGCCATTAAGCGGAAATAACCTTTGGGTTTACGAGATAGAGTAACGGAAATTAGCTCGCAATTCTAAGAAACCTGTCGGAATCAGGTTGACGCGTGCTATTGTGAATCAAAACAGGCGTATTACCTAACGAGCGATTGTCAACGCGTATTAGCTTAGTTTGATTTTATTTGTGAGTTTTCTGTCATGGAAGGGATTAAAATTTAGAATAGGCAAGGAGATACCTCATTAAAAAATCAAGTATTTAATTCGATATAATTCTTTTTAAACAGAAATAATTGGTACTATTCTTTTATTCAAGGTGACGGAACTATTATTAATAGTAAAAAACTATGAGAATTAAAAGATGAATATGATTCCCTTATAATCTAGGCCATTGAATCAATCTTCTCTTTATGCGTATCAGAATAATTCCTATTTTTTGTAATTACGAAAGGGATGTAATAACTTACATGCAGTGAATAAAAGTGTACCCCAATGTTTTTCAATATGATTAACAAATGAAGCTCAAAGTAACTAAAAATAATATCAGGCTGTTCAATTTACAACGGATGGATTAGTGGATATCACACACAGAAAATTAAGTTGATGACTTAAAAAATAGTGTAAGAACGAAAATAATAAAGTGGAATACTATAATGGTAGTATCAAGAACGACTTAAAATAAGACATCAAGAAAATTAGGTAATGAAGGGGAATGATGCAAAATTTAAGAGTAAATAACAAAAGAAAAATGTAGCGGCACAGAGATAGAAAAAACAATAGTAGAATAGATGAGACGGATAAAGGAAATAAATAAAGAAGAAGTAGGAAGACCTCCGGCATCATGTGTTTGCAAGCTAAACAACCTGAGCATCCATTCCAAAAAATACGAAAAAATAACTTCCGAGCATTTCACGGGAAAATTTTCAAGTACTAAATTTGCTTTCCAATTTAAACTGTTTTGATAGAAGAAAAAACTGCTTGAGCACAAAATACGGATTCTTGGGGATGTTAAAACACCGTTAAAAAGGGCTAATCCTGATGAAAGGTAACTTTTCTTTGAGTAGCAACTGCGTCCATAGTTCGTTTACCAATCCATATACCGTCTGCGCATATAGTAGTCGATATTTACCAAAAGAGAGACATCATTTGATTTCGAGAGGTAGTTAAAACCGAATCCCGTACAGTTCAGTGGCTCCATTCAAAGGTGACGAGGGCCCATGAATGTCCTGACGAGTCGAGTAAATCGGATGAAACGGCCGAAAATTTTGTTTCCGATTCTGGGAAACGAAGCAGTGGTAAATTGCGAGAACCCTTTAGAGATGAAGAAACTCTGAGGAAAAGAATTTTGGGGAAAAAGAATTTTGCGAATCGGAGAAGGAACTTTTCCTCCAGTTTACTCAAAGCATTCCCAGAACCAAAACACAGGACGTGATGGGAAAGATAGAAGAAAATATTATCGAAAGAGATATACATTTTAAAAGGGCCATAAAACATCCTGATCCAGTCTTGACTTCGACAGAATCTGGATTGTTTTTACTTGTGTGACGGAATGGAATAAAAATAAAAAAATCAGAGTGAATATGGTCATCAAGCTCGAAAGACCTTTTTGGGGATTTTCGTAGAGTTGGAGTGGATACGAAAGCTCGATACGAAAATATTTCAACGTAAATGAGTATATACAGACGGACGAGGGGTCAAAAAGATTAGATAAATATAAGGAGGAAAATTAAGGAAAAACGTGGAAGAATTGATGGATGAATAAATAACGAACCTGGTAAAAACTTCGTTCAAAAGATAAAATTGAATTGTGAGGAACCATAATGAGAAAAGTCGAGGATGGAATGGGAACCCTTGGGAAAGAAGATTTAATGCTTCTTACAGAAAGATAAATAACAGACAGTGGACCAATATCCCATGCCTTTGTAGACTTATTCAAAAGGGTATATGTAAGTCTCATTGTCTTTTACTTGTTGATTCAATCCACAATCCGTAACTGGCCATAAGCAATGACCCAAGTAACTTAGTGAATAAATATAAATGTTCCATAACAGTTTTTATTGGAAATACTACTCATAATGACTTTTTATATAATTTTTAGCAGAATTTCCATAGTAATATTCCACTATTTTACATATTTTCATTGCCTGTACTCATCATTAAACTCGTAAAAAAATCATCTCCTCTTGCTAAATCGTACACATCAGGAATCAAAATCAAAGACACTTATCAAGTTTATGATTGGATCATTTAGGTGACATATTTCGGGAAATTAATAGATAGAATAGCTCTAGAAATTCCACGTAAACTTTTATAGTTTCCAATGATTCTTGTGAATAAGATTTAAAACTATTCTTTTTTATCGGATATAAAATTAAACGTTATTCATAAAACTTGAACTCTATTCTTAAAAGCACAAGAGAGTATGTAACGTCTTATTTGCTATTAAAACCCTGAATTTCAAACATAAAACTTAGGTAAAATTTTCATTCGGTTCCTTAATGAAGCAAAATTTAACTCCTTCATATTTTTTGGAACTCCACAATCAGAAATCCTTTTCTCATACTTTTATAAACCCTATGGGGTTACGAGGAAGATGTTACCAATAAAACTCAATTCTCAAAATCAACTCTCAACTCAAAATCTCTAACCAATTGCATATAATTTATTTAACATAACTAATCCTATTTGATTACCTTATATAATTCCTATTATTCTTTAAGATAAATTCCATTCATTTTTTGATCAGTTCTTTGATTTTTATTTTCTTCTATTAATTAGTATTTTAGATTTTGAAAATATTTACTTTAATTACCACAAATTCTCGTAGATTAAAATTGCATTACTTGTTTTCTTATCTGAATTTAATGCATAACTTCTTACTATTTGATTTCGTATTGATATCAACATTAAGGTTTCAAACATAGAAGTTTCTCATTGATAAACAATGGCCTTCCTCTGCATATTGATCGATCTTCCATCAATTTCCTTAACCTCAACTATCGTCAGCACCCCCTTCAGTAACTTCTACGAACCAACTGTGACTCGAGTGTCTCCCTCACCGCTCTATCAATGGGCTTCCCAAGGACTTCTTCGATACATTCTCCTATACACTCAACGTATGCTTACGAACTATTTGTCACTAAGTGCTCATTGAACTACATTGAGTCCCCAGTAAGTTTTAGGACCCATTAAAGTTTCTAGTAATCTATGGATACCAAAAATCATCTGTCGTGACTACTTTTATGTTACCTACTTCTTAATTCCATTCAAGAGAAATAGAAGATAGTGCTCGAATATTAATTCATAATTTTTCTTTCTGCAAAATTAAATTATTATTTCAAAACACCCAATCTTGCAATCTATTCATCCTTGTTGTAACCTAAGATTTATTTTATGATTTTCCAGTTTTCTAGATTTGTGTGTGATATTTCGAAAATACATCACCCGATGTAAACTCGTACTGAAGTATTGCGTAGTGATCCCTAGCTTTCAAAACGAGAAATATAATTCCTTTTCGAATATTTAACGTTACCTTCCACGTTTTGAAAAAGTTTCTATTTTCAATTACAGTATTATATTGGTTGTTTCCCCTTCAGGAATCGATAAAATTTCTTGGAGATATATAGGATGCGCATAGATATTGAAGTGCATATCTTTCGAGTTTCCGTAAAATATGTGGAATTCAGTATAAAATCGATGATATCCCTTCTTCAATATGAAATTCGTTCTTGGAACTTGTAATTTTACGACTGAAATGAACTCTATGCATCTAAAATATGTGTTCTGCTTCCCTTAACCGAATTTGTGATGGTAATCGGATTAGTTATGGTTAATCTCATTTAACACTCATTGAAAGCTAAAAAAATTTCAATAAGTTATTATACTGTGTGTAAAATTCAGTGAGCTACCAAACACAAATATTTTCATTTAAATTTCAATAAATCTATTTTCATAGAAAAGGAATATAATAAGTGAAGAACGATTTAATATAACAAAGTAATTTAGCGCTAAATTCAGGATTTCATACGGACATTTAAGTATATGCGCGTACAAAATGTTATTTACTATCGTTCGCTTATGAGAGTTGTGAAAACGATACGGAAAATATATTTTCAAACGATAAACTCACAATAAATTCATAACATAAAATGTTGCTTTTTCCAATAGAAATCGTTTCCATTTAAATCAAAGATTGAGGCACTGGAAAATTTATCGCAATTCAATTGTAAATAATGGAATAAACTCATCATATAAACCCGCAAATTATTCTGCATCGTCATAATTACTCACTTTGGAATGGAATATTTCACGTTAATCGATTGGTTTATCAGTGGAAATTAAATAACAAATTATTTACTTAAAAAATACAGTGCAATATTCCATGATAATATTTTCTTCGGTCCATACACAAGGTATTCATCATAAAATTTTCTGGTCGCAGTAATTTTAAATCAACCAAACTAAACTAAAACTTAAACATTTACTCTTTAACTCTTTTCTCTCACTATTTTTTACACATAAAAAATCTAACGCTTTTTAAATTATTTTCTTCCGCTTCGTAAAAATCCCAAAAATAAGGTCCACGGAGGGACAGAGGAGGTAAACAAGCGACTAAAGGGTTTTCACTTCCAATTTCTCCCGTATCCACGGCCATTGTCTCCCCTATAATCCCTAACCTCTTTTTCTTCTCGAGTGGACAGAAAATTTTCGAGATGAAAAACACGGACTATTTACTCTTTCCTTTTTCGACGTATTTGTTGTACAAAAACGGGCGATGCGTCTCTTTTTATACGATACAGGGGATCTTTCATTAGTTCCGCGATATAAACGACGAAACTCGATTGAAATCCTTAGGTGCACTCTCCGAACGAAGTGTTTTTCGTGAACGTAATGAGCGAACTAGAATCTGACACTAACGGAAATGATGGAGAATAACTCCTTCGGTTAAGCGTCATCAAGCATTAATTCCATTCCAATGGAACTGAAAGATCTTAAGTGATTTTCAGGACGTGCTATGATATGTTTAGGATGTTTGTTTGTTAGCGCGCCGATATCGAAACTCAACACAAAATTCGGTTAAAGAAACTGATATTGTGTATTCCAGAAGGAAATTAAACTTGGTGTTTGAGTTTGGTGATGGTTATATCGTTACGAAACACTTACGCAACCAATGGAGTTATATCGGATACTGTTGTTTACGAAATACGGTCTTCTCATGTTCTGAAATTGTACAGGATATTTAGGGCAAAATGGTGGAATATATAACTCGGAACTTGTATACATATCTGCTGTTTTTGTATACATTGTTTTGACTGACATATCGTTATAATTTACCCGATTATTTATTTCTTGAATAAATAATTTATAAAATAATGCTCCTCTTTTCTCTACACAAATTAGGAGCCACGAATGCTATTATATTAAATTTTACAGAGTTATCAAGTTTATAATAATTATTATAATGGTCAACTTATAGGTATGATATTTTTACATAAGCTTTATATTGTGATAATACTTAGAAGTGAACGTAAGTCGCTGGTTCGTTGAAATGTTATCGATATCAAGATAAGACAATTCCATGAAATGTTATAAGATCACAGATATATCAATCGCAATTTCAGATCCAATTTATGCTATCGATAAAAATGTTTATCGATCGACCTCGATTGTGAAGGAGACCTTTCGGAGTAAATTGCGCGTAAATTTGTTTTCTTCGGTTTTGTTGTTTTTCGAACTCTCTTCCTTAAAATCGCTCCAATTTTCTAGAAGACGTTTCATCAAAATATTACGTTTCAATTGATTCGTCTCCCGGGCGACGCACGCTCATGACGTCTCCCCTTTCTCGTGAAGCCAATTGCGCGAACGAGATGCCGAAAGAATTAAGGGAGCAATTTTTCCAAGATTGGTGCGGGTTTTGGTGACCTATAAGAAGTAATTGGAACCTTCTGCTTCGAGTGTTGAAAAACACGAGCACACACTCGAAAGAGTAACACAGTTCGTCTTGGAAACATTAAACTATGTCTACACTTAGGATACAAGCGTCCATGATGATAGAGTGATTTATCCTGATGCAAGCAAAGATAAAATCAGAGATAAAGAGTGAATATATATTCAGTATATAAAATGGTAGATAAAGATTTCGACATCTTATGTCACTTTTCTGATGCTTAATAGGATTAATATCAAAACCAGCCAGAAATAGAAGGCCTAGTGATATTTAATTTTTCCGCTTATAATTTTAAATATACAAAGTTCTAATTGAAATTAATGTATTCATTCCATTTTTATTCTATACATTGTTTTGATTGTTTATTTGTTTTATATATTTCATTCAATGCAATTAAATGTTTTTTCTTCTATTCCTTTCAATCATCCGATTCATTTTGATGATGTTACATTCAATCAATACTTTCTTAACAAAGAAAGTATTCTTCACCTTAAAGTTACCAAAAATACGATGGAGTGATACGGAATTGGGTAACTAATCAAGTACCAAATATTAAAATTTTTTCCTAAGCCAAGATAAGAAACAAATTTGAAAATGAAAAGGAAAACGAGACAAACCAAAATATAAAAGGAAAGAAGACTTTGGGACTATTGGGAAAATATTTAACAAGAAAAGATATGAACAAAATGTTCAATTGTATGAAAAATAAACAGGAAACTATAAAAAATGGTAAAAAGCTAGAAAATATGTAATTCTGACAAGGATGTAATAAAATTAATCAAAAGGAGGAATGAGGAGAGAGTAAAGAAGAAAATTTAAAAAAACTAAAGGGGAACGTGTCAGTAAGAGACGCTATCTAGCACTATTCAAACGCAAATCCATCCAGCTAAAATATCTGCCCAAAGATATGAGAAAATTAATGATTTCCTACGAACAGATTATATAATAATGAGAAAGGGAAAAAAGGGATAATTATCTGTCCATAGTAATGATTTTAAGAATTAGAAAAAAGAGTTGTGAATTCCAATAATGCAAAGTTATTAGTTTATAATAATTGAAGGTTATAATTATGAAAGACTTTAATTATATAACAAATATAATTCGTAAAATCGAGGTTTGAAATCATAATTGGAAGAAGAAAGATGGAGACTCGGTGAACGCAGTAAAAATAAGTGAAGTTGGAAATGATTCTCAAAGTTTTTTTCTGTGTTCTCGAGTTTTATGTAAATATTGAGTTCTTTATATTATAAATATTTCATCTTTTGGCCGATAATTTTTTCTACTCATTTGCACTCCAAATTAACTTGTAAATGTACAGATTTTAAACAAAAAACAGCGCGAACAGGTACTTAATTTCTAATTAGGTAACAGATGGTGTTTTCATTAATAAAAAGTAGATATCATTTAAAAATGAGAAAATTCTCTGAAAACGTTTCCTGTGTGAGTACTATCAAATTAAGGGGAATCTTTAATTTATTTCTGCACTTTTGAAGTCAGTGAATATAAATTAACCTATTAAAAAAGAAAAACCTATCAAAATTACATGGTTGCAACAGTTTTTCTGAATTTTATCTCAAAATATAAATCACTAATTTGATACTAATTTCTACCATTCTCAATAAAACAATCCACACCTAAGATATGCTTAGATTGAAGTTGACCCTAATAACACTGCATATTCTATCTTTGTCACTCTCCCAACAATGCGTCGGGGAAGCATATTGTTTACCCTTATTTAATCAACTCTAATTGGTAAGGACATTATTGTAGCTGAGGCATTCATTTAGAACAACCGGTTGCTCTTTATTTATGAACTCTGTCAGCCTCGGTGCTCTCAAGTAAACTGTCAACATGTACCCATGGTCTCCATTTGCTCCTGCCTGATTTGAAGTGATTCTATAGACGCAGAATAGAGAACTACAGTTTGCTTCTCATCAGAACCTTCGCAAATGGAATGGTATTTATGAAAGCATTCCATGCGACCCTCTTGGAAAGGATTATTTTTTTTGCATAAATTGTAGGGAAATTTGGGATGGGTGTAATATTCCAGTTGTATTGCAAAAGAAAGCTAATCAAGTCATTCGGAATACAGTGAAAGCAACCAAATAATAAAGTCTGTCTTAAGATCAAATTTAGACCCCAATTTTCAATTTTATTTGTCATAATATTATCATCTGTAGGTGTCGAACATTCACTCTCAGAGGGAAACTTATAGTTGCACATAGTTTGAGGAATAATGTAAAAAATGATACTATTAGTCAAAGATTTCCAAGAGAGATGAAATAAATACATGAAGATTGGATATCGAATAATATGAAAGAAGCGTAAGGGAATCAATAACATCAGAATTCAGCTACCCGAGTATTATTTCACCTAGAAATTTTTTGATACTCTAAATCGTTAATTCCAAAAAGTCTAAATTATCACCAAGAAATATAGAAACTGTTAGCCTCATTAAATTTATAAACTCATTTTGTCTTTATAATAACACATTTTCCATCAACAAACAACAATTTTCCAGTATTTACATCCTTTAAGCAAAATAGACTCTTTGAAAATTTCATAGACTTCACTTAAATTGACGTCACTTACTCGCAGGAAAGGGCATTCGAGCACGAGTTTGAATAAACAATTTCTTTGGAGAAGTTGGAATGACGTCACAAGCACTGATCCTTAAACATGTCTGTAACCCCCTTTGACATCAACGGTGTTGTTTTAGGCTCTTCTCCATCCTGCATTTACCCTCAGCCCATTCAATTTACAGCTTCCGTTTCCATGACGATAAGGTGTGCAGCTCAAACAGCCGCGTGAGAAGACGAACTGCCCACTGTATTTATCCTTCTCTAGACGATCCAAGAATTGCTACGAAGCTACCTCTCATTCTAATTAGCTTTTACCGCCACTAACAGATGGAGGAAAGGTGGTAGAATGTGCACGAACTATCGAGTGAGATGATCTCATTCCTCCAGGTCAAAAGGTTAAATATTTAATTCTGATTAAAAAGTTTCGAAAATTCTTTCCGCCATTAAAAGAAAAGACGCATCCTATCTCCTTTGCACTCACTAAGAAATATACGAATGTAATATTGATTTAAATTTAATACTCAAGGATAATACTAAGATTGTCATATATACGACATTTTAATTACACATACTCTAAGTATTTTGCGGAAATTAAATCCTTATATAATAAATAGTCTATAAATAAAATAATAATTAAAAATTACGGCATTCGCGTCCGTTTTCAAGTTGATATTTCTTCATAGATACTGAATTGTAGTTACGACGTATATAGCAATTTTTCGAACACATAATACCCTCGAACTCTTTGGTTATGTTTTTCATTTAATATTAAAACTGGCATGTTAAAAACTACTGGTTTTAATTATTCGGTTCACTAAAAGTAGAGTATAAATCCTTAGTTTAACCACATGCTAAATGAAGGCAACATTTTAGAGGTTAAAAGTTTGTGCATCAATTATGATTCCTTCATATATAAAAGAGGAAAATAGAGATAAATATTCACAAACCAATTTCGTTCTTCTAAGACTTAATTCTTTCAACTACCTAACGGAGTTCAAAGGCGCTCGTTACAAACATCGAGTTTTAGTTTTAAATTGCATTCCTGAAGTACAACTTTGACATCCTAATTAAGCTTTCATTTGCAAATATTCTTATCACATCACGATAAAGGGACACCAGTCGTAAGAATGGCTTATCTGAAGTTCCCAACTTTTCGCCAAATGAAATTCGCAAATTCATCACTGGTTGGCCTCCGAATTTCATTCCAATTTCACTTCATGAGAATCCGAGATTTTAGAAAGGACAGGCCTCAATTAGGAAGTACTTCTATCTTGAAGTTCGGTCATTACGAATTAAGCCGCGTATAATACGACTCTTGGACCTCAAATGTTTGAATCTCTCGTAAAGGACGGATTTCATTGTTTTAAATTCGTATCAAGGACCTCGTTATTTCTAGCTTAAGCTTGCCTACGCACTTCGCGATTTCTTAAAAATAGTTTAATTTATAAGTACCATAAATCTCAGCTTTAGAAATATAAGCGCATAAAATAACAGATGTCGTATACACTTCAATTTGGGATCATAAATATCTGACGTTCATTGTACTAAGATGATCCAGCGGATATTGTATGATTTATTTGATTAAATCCCGTTTTCAAAGTTTATTTCTCTATTTATTCCCGAAATACGCTTTTTTCAGAAAATTGGGTCAAAGTTGTGATAAACAATGTCAAAAACCTCTCGAAAGAACTTTGAAAAAATAAAAAGGAGCAGCAAAACATTGTTAGGTTTGTAGGTATGAATATAATTCAAAAGGCGTTCTATCTTCTTTCCAGAGAGCCTCGGATGCATTATAAAAATCGTATATAAAGCCGCTGTGTTCAATCAATATTATTGCGAATCCTTCTCATATATTGGCTCAAAAGTGGGTACCAATTCCTACTTTGCAAAGATCGTATTACCCCCAATATTTTTTACTTTGGAAAATCTAGAGATTCAGCAAATGTGAAGACAAAAGACGTTAAATCAAAGCTCCAATGTTGTTACGCTTCGGAAGTTCCCAGGAGTATCCAGCTCTAATGTACACAAGTAATTTGGATGCGGATGTATATCGTGTTAAAATTAATATTTCCCTTACTTTTGCGATTTTTTTTTGTATATTCCATGACGGAATTTAAGGCCGTAGGAAGATAAATTCGCAGGTCAAATAAAAAAATTCATTTCCGTAGAAATGCCCCAATTTCGTTGTATTTTAACTCCGAGTGGTGAACACAATCCGCACAGGAAATTTCCAAAAGTAAATCCTCTACAAAAAGTTTTTAATAATCCGATAAATGTATTCTTATGCTAATCTATTTCCGTTACGGATTCTACTGCTTATCTAATACTGGTATTTTAACAACGTGCCCTTAAAAATTGTGTATTGATACTCATGTATGTTTCAGAAATAGTGCTTTTACATTAAATTGCAGATTTTTTATGTTCACGTGGAGGAATTTTCCGCTTTCGCAAGTTGAGAGATGTGAAACGAAATATTCACTGTGCGGTTTTCCCCACTTTCATTTCGATAGGCTTTACAACAAATGGAAGCTCTTTTGGGATCCACAAACTCAATTGCAACGGCACATCGTATGGAATCGCAATTTCAGCGTTGCATCCTTAGATTCCACAACATTCGTCGCGGAAAGGAAATTGTATTCGATCCTTGGAATAGATAACGCTTTTGAAAGAGACTTCAAAAAGATCCACCTTATGGAATCTATTTTCCTATTACAATTTTTTTAAGAAAAATTATAAATTTTTTGATTTTTCTACATTAAATATTTATTTTTTAGGACACAAATAGAGTATTATGAGCATTGAGTAATTAGAGTATTGAGAATTGGGATCCAGCTGAAGAAGGGAAGATCAGAGAAGTTTATAAATTAAAAATCTTAGAGGTATCATCATAAACATGAGATTGATTATGATAATTCATGACTGATATTTACTCTTAGACGTTATTTTCGTTGAGAATTAGAAAAATAAACAGAATAGATGAGTTAGAAATGGTTGTTATCGATTCAGCCCCTGCCTCTCTCGGCTTTACATCGCCCGAATCGGCAATAAATTAATCCTAAAAAATCCAAATAGCAGATGTGTAAAGCAGACGCCGGGAGAGGTATTGAAAGATATCTAGGGATCTGCTATTTTCTTACCGTGTTGAAATCGCGACATTTCCTAGTACCATTATCTACCCCATGCTACTTTCCTTCCATAAAACCCTCCTCAGTTGCGAACCTTTTTCAGGAATCCATCCAAATCAACAACGCTCGGATCAATATTTTCTGAGAAGGATACGGCCCTTCTTCGAACTTTAATCGAAGTATCTTTTACCTCTAGATTGGAAGGAACCGCATCGAAACTGTAGTCGGCGTTGAAATATTCCGGAGGAAGTGAACTGTGGATTCCCATTTGACCGCAAACGATTGAATGGCGGAAAGTGAGAGGCATTATGGGAAGGAGGGCACAGGAAGTTGATGAGACAATTTCCACCAAGTTTTGAGGACCCCTTCGCTGCCAACAATGGAACACCTTGTGAAGACTCCTTAGGCGTTATTACTTTGTATACAAGACCGTGGATGGTGACACAACGTCTCTATTTACTCTTGCTTTGTTTGGCGAAGTTTTAAAGAATTAGATAACATTCTATTTGTAATGCACTTTAAAGTTCAATTTTCGTTGTAATAATAAGGGTTAATATATATATATATATATATATATATATATATATAATATTAATGATATGCTCAGAGTTGATTGACATCTTAAACTATCATATCCAGAGATAGATGTGACACAGTAAACAAATTGATTTTATTTAGTGAAAATATTAATTTCTCCCATACTTTAGATTTATAAAGAAGAAAGAGGAATCTGCGATTAGAGAACTGTATTAATTACAAGAGATTCTAAAATGAAGAATAGAATCATAATTAATAAGTTCGCTTCCTTTTAGATAAGTGCTCATGGAAATTAATTTGTGATAAAATTGCATTTTTAGCTGATAATACTCGTAGAGGAGAAAAAGTCAAAAATATCAAAATTTCAATCATATCGGAACCAAGTAAGTGGAAAACCAATCTATACAAATTTTAGTAGATTTTTTTCTGTTGATTATTTTTACCAATTAAATCTACGATTATTTTGCAGTTACGGCTGGAAACTATAATTTATTATGCACAGATATATTCAGATATAGGCGAGGAATGAAATTCAAAATTATTTTCATAACCATTCTGATCTTGAGGATGTATAAAGCGATTTAAAGATATTTAGTTTACTATCACTTAATAATTATCTAGTATCTATACTTCTGAAGTATTATTCCTCGAAATATGTATACATAACGATCTTATGTACAATATACATCTTTACAAAGTGGAACTTCAAGAGTATCCATTACGTATGGATTGTCGCAAATGCAACAGTTCCGGCTCATTTAAAGTTGCGCATTCATAGTAAATCCTTCGGCAACGACTCTTGATGCTCCAAAGAAAGAGAGCTCTTTGTTTTTTCATCTCCTTTTTCCATCCTTTCATGTTTCTTCTTTTATTGAGAACTGTTATAGGTGATCGTCCATGAATGAAAGGATTTTTCAAACAAGGAAATTCGAATTCTGCTCGGCTCCCAATCTGTGGGAAATTAAGTCTCTCCACCAAAGTTAATTAATTACAAATCCCTTCATAATCCCAAATATCCATATAAACACGGTCCTCACTTTTGATTCATTATCATTTAATTTACGAATCGTGCCGCGATATAAACTTTCCATTCGAAATTTCGAATCTGAGAAATAGCGAGATTTCAATTCGTTTCCAATTTATTTGGATTTGATTGTCCGTCTACTATTTCGCTCCATATAGAATATCTCGATGAATGGAAAGCGTGTTTTAATCAACGTGATGTAACGAGTGTTTTCCGAAAGTATAAAATTTTAATTAAATTGGACGGGAAAGTCAACTCCGAAATTTACGTTCATGGTGGATTGATTCTCATCTCCTAAGCTTCGTAAAAATTTTAGGTTCCCTTCTTAGAGATTTTAATTATAAGATATTGCTCCTTCCAGAACCGAGACTAAAATTCTCTCAAGGTATTGGGGAAAATTTCATTTGATTCTACGAAGGAGATATAAAACCAACGACAAGTGAGTACACAAAAACAATATTAAGTTTCACAATTTAAATTGGCGTTCGTAACGTGTTACTGTAACTTAATTGAATATCGAATAATTATTTACAGAGAGGTGAATGGAAATTGGGATTTTGTGATCTTCTAAAAACAATATGGCCTTTGAAATTTTCGTAATGTTTATATTATAAATAGCGATAGGATTAAAATACCATGTTTTACACTGATATAGCCTTATGAGATATACTTAATATGAGACTATCAAAATAATGGTTTCGAAAGTGGTCCCACAAATGCATAGATAGAAAAATAAAAGATTAAACTTTAACAAATGCAAAACGTTAGGACTTGATAGAAAAAATGGACATTTCTAGATCAATGTATTATAATTCTGACAGGCGCATAAGAACATTTTCAATGATAAATCGGGTTAATCTTAGGTTAGAAGAATCCTCTCAAAGAGACCTTTCAGAAAAAGAGAAGACTGACACGAAAAAATGAAGACAAATATTTTCACGATTCTTAAAACTATAAGCATTCATTATAACAGGATTTTCATTCAGCAACCGAGATTTTTTATACGAACGTCTTGAATTACTCTGAACATTCATCGAAATTGGTTGGATTGAAATCGGAATTACACTTCTATAATTTCCAATTCTTCATCGAAAGAAAATTGCTATGAAACCAATTACTTAATTTATTAAACATATAATATTAAATCAAGCGGAAACTTGAAGCGATTCTATTTACTTGGTGGAATAGCCTAAGAGCTCTATTCCAACTTGAGGCGGTGAAATTCTCCGGTTGACCCCTTCCAAAGCACAATCTAAAGTCCAATTCAGTGTTACCTTCCAAAGCAAGTTTCGAGACATTTCACTCGTCCCTCCAAATCAGTGGATCACGTAATGCTGTAAAGCCTGTTCATTGGCTTCTTTAGGAGCAACAGGATGCTGTCCCATTAATTAAGAAAACTGCGTTTTATTTAAAGAAAATTACAAGTAATATGAGCAGGAAGCTCTCCTTACGTAATTATTAAATATTTTAATCTACAGTGAAATAAAAGATGAGATTCTTAAAAATCAGCTACACCAGGTAAATCTTTTATGGAGGATAATTTTTATACAAATATCTTTATTTCATATGGCATTTCCATGTAACCTCAGTACAACTCATCCGCGTAATATGATGTTAGGTACACGAATACATTCAATAAGTACATAAAAAATTAGTCTTTTAGTAAAGTGTAATATATATTTATATACTTAAGATATCATTCATTATAAAGGAATATTGACTGTTAGGGTATTATATGAGAGTCAATAGAACGATGAAGGCAAGGTTTATTGAAATGATTTAGCAACAAATTAATAACAACTTTCTAATTCTGACTGATTATTGATATCATTAGTATTAGGTAATCGAGAATAGAATAATAATAAAGGTGAGAATATTGATATACATAATGTAAAATAATAATAGCCTTCGTATAACCAATCCTTATCAGTAATTTTTAAATCTATAGAAACCGATTTCATATTTATCCACCTGCAACGGCTAAAAACGAAATGGGCTATAAAAGGTTATTCGCTGGAGTTTTTCAAATTTATAAGGCTTCGATTGTATCTTCCCTAAAAATCTCTGACATCAATCACCAAGGAAACGGATTCGCTCTAAATAGGAAGTACAGATTATACGTATGCCTTCATAAAATATGAATTTCTTTTCGTCATCAGGACCGATTTACAGAAACGCCTCCATCATTTCCTTGTGAATCAGAGTTACCCTCTTTTGCAGATGTTACCTCGAGGAAATTCATTCGCAGGGAGCAGAAAACACCTTCAAAACATGTTGACATCGGTGTCATTAATTATATCGTTCTTCGCAAACGAGAGGGCAGAACAAGAACCTCCATAAAAAGGCATTTAAAATGCTAATTTCCAGAAATTAAGGGCACACAAAATGTGTTTTACCGAAATGGAATATCAATGATATTGTATATATAAGCTCGGTTATTAAAAAATCCGGATATCGTTGCTTGGAACCATTATCGAGCGACTTCACAATGCAGTCTCTTCTAGCGTCGTTCGCTTTACGGAAGGATAGTGCATCAATCATCTTTCTATTCTTCCTCTAGAATTCGACGGAAATTAATGAGATATCGGTTGAATGACGTCCCTCGCAGTTGAGGAAAGAAAATAGAAGGAAAAAATCTGGGAAGATACAGGTCGTTTCCTGTCGTTAGCGACACGGCGTTATTTTTTTAAGTAACACTGCAAGGTGTGAAAATAATTCCCGATTGTTTAGGTAAGAATACAGCAAAAAAGGTTCCAAGGAATTTTCTGCTCTCAAAAATATGTTCTAGTTCTTGAATTTTTGAGATGATAACTTTTCTGATACAATAATGAATGGCGAAAATACAAATGATCTTTTAAAAGTATTGATCAAAAATGTATGAATATAAATCAAATCATGACATTCTACTAGTTCTTAAGGGGAACATTAATCATATTCTCTTTTTATTGCGTTATATACTGTGATTTTAACAAAAATGTAAACCTCGTAACATGGAAACTACTTACTTGACCATCGTGTTGATTTATGAAGGAAAAAAATTGGAACGAAGTAGCTTTGAATTCCTTTGTCGTAGAAAATTTATTCCTGAGTTTTTAAATGGGATGTGACGTAAGGTAAATTATGTCAGGTCAGATTATGTAATTTTCATGATTTTTCCAACAATTTAAATTGTCTAATCCTTCGATACAATGTGAGTTTTACAATTGAAACCAAATAAAATGATCAACTTATAATAGGGAATTAAAAACTTAATGTGCTTTTAATTTGTCTTAATTTGCATAATTCTTTTTTGTTAAAAATTGTTGGAAGAATCTCTAACACCTCCTTCAATATACTCTACAGTAACTCAGCACTTTAGTGAACGGAGTTTTGAAGGAGGACATTTTGCGTAGGTGTCCTCTCTAGTTTAATGCCGCAACTCTATCTCCATTACGGTGATTCTCCTGTAGATTAATAGTCTCGAAATTTCCGTGTATTGGCGCAGCTGACGCTTGTCCCTATAATCAGTGACTTTAGGGTGAAGAATCGAAGGTGAAAGGTCATTTCAGGTCATTGATTGTGACATACCGATAATGATGACCCTGTATTACCTTTCCAAGTTTGATTTTGGATGTAATTCAAATATTTAGAGAATGGTACGTAGGATTTTGAGAGATAAACCAAAAGAACCATATCGAACTGAAATACGATTCATCGATAAAATATGGATTAACCAATCAATTTTTTCCTCCATTTTAGTGAATAAAAAACAAAGTACTAAGAAATTAACTTGAGCTATATATTCCGTTATGTAAATATATTCTGAAAGGTATACAAATATCTCAAGTAATTAGCTTTTGAATTCTCTTTTTATTTTTATTGTAAACTATCTCTTCTACTTATTTAAGTAATCAAAATGTTAAGGTATAAACTGTTCCTAAAATCTGATTGTAATGTAATCGTTTACAAAAATAAGCAATTACAAATTCGTTGGCAATTGAGATAGATTGCAAGAAATGCAGAAAAAAGAACAGTTTAATGAAAATTTCCCAAATCTTAGGATAGCATAATTAACTGATGATACAATCTGATCAGATTCCTAACCGTTCCATAATTAAACTTCATTAACATTTTAAAATTTAATGCATTTGCTTAAAGTCCTAGAAAAGAATGATATTACATACAATATGAAAAAAAATATTCACACAACGTTGAATTCCCATCCTTAATGATCTAATTTCCTAATTAGCGATTTCTCCAAGTGAGTCACGAAATCATACTTATGCAATCCACCTTTAAACCCTTTTCATCGGTGTAACTCTATCTTAAACCGGATTCAAGTACAGATGGTAGGTTTATAGGAAGATTACCATTGAGAATTAACGTGTGAACTGGATATGGCAGGAGCACAAAGGATATGGGTCTGAATGGAACTCATTCAGTACCGCAATCATATTTAATCGCATCCTTCCATAGCAACACGTGATCGATTACCTAACGTAATACGTAAATACATCAGTCTCCTGCCCGAATCCAGTACGTAATGCAGTCACTAGTGAGCAAGTGCTATGTGCAAGATTATTTCTGTTGGATTCCATGGTTACGTTTCTGTATAATAGGGAGGTTGATATACCTCGTTTATCAAATTGTTAATAGAAGATATAAAAGCGGATTTTTACTCTGGTTAATACCATTCTATTCATGCTACCAATTTACACACCGTTCCAGTCCATAATGTAGCCGTTATAAATCGAATCCACATCACGGATGTAGGAAATCTGCATATCCTCGACCTCCGAAGCACTCTAATCCCTTTCCCTGAAATCATTAAATGCTTTTACCATTCCCTCCGCAATTATTCTATTTTTATGTGAACCCATCGCCCTCCTGAATATTTCTGACGAGCGCTTTCCTATGGAAACCGAGCCGTTGGTGGGGAAGCACAAAGCCGCAGAAGTCTAGGCACATCCTCGGAAGGAATATGAATTCAACGCACGTATATAGATATTTCCCTTGGTTCTGAGGTCAGGGAATTAGATTCTTAGACCAGAGGGTTCGACGTGGATTCGGAAACGAAGTCCAGATCTGAATTTCTATGTGTGAAAGCGATCAGGATGACGTTGGGGTTTCAAGATAGGCTTCATTAGATGAGCCCCTTGTGATTATTCAGTGGAAAACGGTTAGTTAGAACGAGTGGAGAATCTCATTATTTGAATGATCAAAACCTGTAACCATTCAGCTATGCAAAGCATACGTTGGGATTTTAAAAATTTAGAATCTAACTTACACAGTCAGTGTAACATTGGATTTTAATCAAAACAACTGATTCATCAAATTAGAACCGCCATCTCTTTTCATGTTGGTTCATATCATTTTATCACTATATTAGGTACAAGGCCATTCAATAATTTAACGATGGTTTTATATTATTATCATGAAATAAATATTGATTCTATTCATGTAAAGGTTTTCTATTTTATATCAGCTACGTGATTGAACATACTTCTGTTAAGTCATATATCTGAATAAATTCCATCCGCATTATAAAAGAGAATTGCTAAAGAGTATTATGCAAGTCTTTCTTTCGTACAAATCTCATAGACCCACATTATTTTGGTTTGGAATGGTACCCGAATAACTACTGAAGTAAATCCAATTTCAAATCTTAACCGAATTTTCGGATATCCAAGCAATTCTGTGTGGTTAAGGGATATGAGAGAAACTTTGTTAGAACAGGACCTGACCTGAATGAAACTTCTCTTTTGAATTCATGTTCCGTTTATGACTGAATTTTCAGAAATTTTTATCCAAATGCGCACAAATGCTTTTAAATGATTTCCGGAAACAGCAATGCGAATATTTTGCAAAAGTATGAATCGTAACCTATTATTATTTTGATCATATCCAACAATCTTCTTTAATCCCGAATTTAGTTATAAATAAATCTCCTGACGCATTCGTGGTTCATTCGGATTACATATTTCGCTCTATTGGACGCATTTCCTATTGATGAGCGTTTCCAGGAAGTAGCGATTGTGATATTTTTGCTTAATGTATCCTATTCATGTAAAAAATTTGTAAAAATATACGTTTTTCAATGAGAAAGATACCGAATTTCCCCATTTATAAGCACCCCCTTTGTATATGCCACCCCCCATTTTTGACTGTGAAATTTTGGAAAAAACTTTTTACTAGAGAAACAGGTTACAAAAAAACAACGGTTACAAAGAAACAACATTTAAGACTCATGATAGTCGTTCACACATTCATAAGTTACAAAGAAACAAATATTGCAAAGAAACAAAATTTAAGACTCATAATAATCGCTCATACACTCATCATCACTGTCTGGTGTATCACATTCCTCGTCTTCCTCAATATCAATGGCAGCTAACAGCTCCTCTGTATCATCTTCATCGCAATCTTCATATATATAGTGGTCTTCTGAACCATCAATAGAATTAGAGATTCCACATATTTTAATAGCTTTGACAGCAATCTACGCATTGAAACGAGAGGAGGAACGAAGCATTCAGGCCAAAGGGGACTATTCTAACGCGCACTATCACTTCACTTACGTTATCGGTGTAGTAACAAGAGGTATACTTGTTGTTCTTTTTGATTTTAATGTCGCCGGACATCATCGTCTTGTAATATTCAGGTGTGGGGTCAGGAAAATCGTCTCGTAATAATACTATCGCTTACAATTGTTTACAAAAAATAAAAACATACGTCTGAAAAAGCATTTTTCACGCATCAAATTTTTACATGCCACACCCCTTTTTTATGCAACCCCCTACTTTACGGACCGCAATTTTTAGAAAAAGGGGGTGGCTTATACATGGGGAAATACGGTACTTATTTTCATTAAATTTTCGAAAATCAGAAGAATTTCAACAATTTATGGGTGTAAGGATTAAATTAAATAGTGATAATTACTTCAGAAATGGGAAAGGTAATTATGCAAACAAAAACCTGCTGTTAGAAAGCTAGGATTTTCATTGCACAATTGAACATTTGGAAATGCACATTTTCAAGGTAGAAGGTTTTTCAAATATTAGTAACTGCTAACAAAAACTATTCATACATGTCACACGTATGTGTCACTGCTATCATTCAAGGATATTGATTACTCCTTTGAGCAAGTAATGTGATTTCTCTTCACGATAGGATGTATTTGAAACTATGATTTCTGTTCAACTTGTCTCTCAAAAGAGGTAAAACTGACACTTTAAACGCTCCTTTCCTAAAATGTTTAATTGAAATTTGATAAATCGTTGATTACGTTATTCCTACTTCCTTTCCGCTTTCCGATGCTTATATATTCGAGGAATAGCTCGCAAAGGACTTTTTTCCAGTACTCATTTAGTTTAACATCTCTTCCAAAGCATAGTACCATGCACAGATATCCTGAGGTGCTAGTTATTTCTCTACTTCTTAATGTACTTTTCACTCTTCCTTGACTATTGAATATTAATAGACAAGGATTCACTGCCATAAATAATTACAAATCAATAAGGTAGCTTCCATTGCGATTAGTATTAGAGGTATATTCTTTGTTTTAGATAATTGCTTGATTTTCAATTACATCATTCTATTTCAATTCAAGGATGCTTCTCTTCCGACGCCCTCCTACTGCTGACATGAGTTATTCACTGCACCCAATGGACTGCAAAGAACTGTCATCGCTAAACGTTGAGGTGGAGGTTATATATTGCACATTTCAACAGGTTAGTGGATAAACTTTCAATGTAAGCCTGACACTTTCAGCTATCCTTCCTCATAAAAATCAAATGAATCCATAAGGTGAAAAGCATAGTAAATAGCTTTCCGTTGGATGAATAGATATGAGAATACTCTGATTTTATTTGCGATAGATTTAATCTTTTTGGTACTCGGATAGTGGGAAAGGAAATTAGACTAGCAGAGGCTATTTTTTTCATGCTAGGATGTTGATCACTTATTGGAGAAAGTAAGATGATCTCCCTCCCCTATAAGAAGTATTTGAAACAATGATTAATGTTCAACTTTTCATTCATAAGAGGTAACCCTGGAACTTTTAGCTATCCTTCGACAAAAACATAAGATAAATCCAGAAGGTGAGAAGCAAAGTGAAAAGACTTCCATTGATAATTAGGTGTGTGTTAGGGATAGCCCTGATTTTAATTTACAGCTACAGTGCTCATAGCGGTTAAATCTCAGTCAGTCAGGGTTAAATGATTACAGTAACATTCTTCTATTTACAGTTGTATTATTGGCAGGCTTTGTGTGGGTACACGGAGCAAGTCAACAAGGCCGGGACGTCGAACGAGGATTGAACATGGTTATTTTTTTACAATTGGGAAGGAGATTCCACGCAACTTATAGTACGACCAACACCTCGAACATGTATTTGATGTGATGCACGAGGATGTGAATTGAACGTATCGCTTGCTATGTAAATGATGGTTGAAATGCAATAAAATTTCTATTTAAAGGGTATAAAACTGTGTTTTACTCCACTCCCTTCAAGAAAAATTAGTAAGAAAAATCCTTTCAAGTTAAATGCACTCTTTTACTTGGGCCGTCCCCGAGCGAAGTTAAGGCACTCGTAAGGGTTTTATTACATCAAGGAGTTTCGTGAGAGCTAGACTTATTTCCATCGACTGCTTTCCTTTAAATTCCTTTCATCAGTAAGATTAGAAAACTTCTCAGTGTCCTAAGGATGCCCAAAAACGGTGCGAAAGATTTTGATAGGAACGGTCACGTATTTTAACTCATGCGTTCCCAAGGTGGTTAACATTTACAACGTTAAGTCTTCGCCATTCAAAGAACCTGTTCCACCCTCAATATAGCTTCCACATTACGGTTCTTGAAGACTTGGAATAGAAGGACTGGCCCCACATTTATTTGTCATCGACCCCTTTAAAGCTTGAGCAGGAAAAGAGAATATAGATCGTCTTTCTGCCTCGAAATTACCAACCGCTATCCGACAGAGGGCCAAGTATTCGTTCAGTTGCTTGGCCCGTCCCGCGAGAAAACATCGTGCTCGTATCTTGCGAATCGAGAAGATTTTTCCAAGTTTACGTTCAATTCTCATCTCACCCGTGGCCAGTGGAATCTTGAAGATTGCCCCTGGAGAAGGCGACAGTGATGTTGTGTTTAGTGGTCATTGGAGAGCATAAGGATTTAATCGATGTGGCAGATTTGCACGGGACTGCATTGTGACATCGTCGAGTGAGTTAGGCGAGAAGCTTCGAACGAGGTTCAAGGAGAATTTTAAGGTGAGACCCATCGGAATATTTTCCTCATCTCTTTGCCGGCGTTGGCAGGAATGTGCATCGCAATTTAACTTCCTGATTGCTTCGAAGCGAGGAGTTTGGAGTGCCCGCATTCCAAACCCTCGTCCGGAGGATATCTTGATCACGGTAAATAAGACCAGATGTAAACAACACCGAACGAATGCTTCATTCTCTCAGCTGTATCGTTGATGTGAACTCGTGTATGATCGTGTATATTAACGCGAACTTTTTTTAAGATTCCGAAGCCGTTTCTATAGTCGAAGCGCCACCTCGTAGCATCATAGTTTACGTGGGGATGATTTCGTCTTCAATCGTGTTGATTACGTTTGAAAAAAGGGAAAATAAGTCGCTGGGTATGGGAACGACGTGAACGCGGCGAGGCCGCCATGGAAAGTGCAAAATGCGTGGCGGTATTTCGAGGCGCCATTGTTACCGGCGGGAATCTAAAATTGCAATTAGATTTTTCGAAATTAACTTGCGGTCCATCGTAAACGATTAAATTTTCATGAAGACTAGTATTTATTATGATTTTTGCCTACTACGTGAGTCTTACCGCGCAAAAAAACCATTTTCTTAATGAGTCGATAGCTTATTCTTCCGAATTGAGGAAAACCGTCATTGCTCGCCGTCGACGTAAAAGAGGAAAGAAATTTTGAGGTTACTCGATCGGTGATCGGATCAAGATACGTTAGGCATGAAATTCATTAATACAGTGCCTGCACTGACAGCGGTGGTTTTTCTATCAGCCAATCAGAATCAAGAAAAATGTTTACCCGGGAGATCAAATAAGATGAAATCTTAAAATGTTAAATAAAATTTGATAAATCCTTGATTACGTTATTGCTTCTACTTTTCCGCTTTCCGAAGCTATTATATATTAAAAGTATTGCTCGCTAGAGAATTTTTCCAGCATTCATTTAGTTTAACATCTCTTTCAAAGCATAGAATCATGCACAGATATACTGAGGTGCTTGTTATTTTTATACCTCTTAATGTAATTTGCACTCTTCCTTGACTTTTGAACATAAAGGGACAAGGATTCACTGCCGTAATTAATTGCAAATCAATAAGGTAGCTTTCGTTGGGATTAGAATAAGAGGTAAATTCTTTGTTTTAGATAACTGCTTGATTTTCAATAACATCTTTCTATTTCCATTCAAGGGTGCTTCTCTTCCGACACCTTCCCACTGCTGACATGAGTTATTCACTTCATCCAATGGACTGCAAAGAGTATTCATCGCTAAACGTTGAAGTGGAGGTTATATATTGCACTTTTCAATATGTTAGTGGATTACTTTTCAAGGTAAGAGGCATTTCAAACATTGGTATTGTAATCAATTCCCTTGATTGGCTGTGACACTGTGATTGATTATCCACGATGGAAATGAAATGAATCTATAAGTCGAACGACAAGGATAATCGATTAACCTTGCAACAACTTGTGTGTGTGAGGATTAAATTAAATAGTGTTTATCAGTTCAGAAATGGGAAAGGCAATTATGCAAACAGAAACCTGCTGTTAGAATGCCAGGATGTTCATTGCACAATGGAGCACTTGGGAAGGGCACAATTTCAAGGTAGGAGGTTTTAAAACATCAGTTTCTGCTAACATATACTATTCATTGATGTCACACGAATGTGTCGAAACATGTGTTTTACAATGGAAGAATTTTAGTTTCTGAGTTATAAATTTTACCTTTTTAGTACTTGGATAGTGGAAAAGGAAACTAGGCGAGCAGAGAACACTGCTATCATTCAAGGAGATTGATTACTCCTTTGAGCAAGTAATGTGATTTCTCTTCACGACAGGATGTATTTGAAACTATGATTTCTGTTCAACTTGTCTCTCAAAAGAGATAAAACTGACACTTTAAACGATCCTTTCCTAAATTCTTAAATTGAAATTTGACAAATCGTTGATTACGTTATTCCTACTTCTTTTCCGCTTTCCGATGCTTACATATTCGAAGAATTGCTCGCGAAAGACTTTTTTCCTGCATTCATATAGTTTAACATCTCTTCCAAAGCATAGTACCATGCACAGATATACTGAGGTGCTAGTTATTTCTCTACCTCTTAATGTAATTTGCACTCTTCCTTGACTCTTGAAGATTAAGAGACAAGGATTCACTGCCATAATTAATTGCAAATCAATAAGGTAGCTTTCGTTGGGATTAGAATAAGAGGTGAATTCTTTGTTTTAGATAACTGCTTGATTTTCAATTACATCATTCTATTTCGATTCAAGGATGCTTCTCTACCGGCACCTTCCCGCTACCGACATGAGTTATTCACTGCACCCAATGGACTGCAAAGAACTGTCATCGCTAAACGTTGAGGTGGAGGTTATATATTGCACATTTCAACAGGTAAGTGGATAATTCTTCAATGTAAGCCTGAAATTTTAACTATCCTTCCTCATAAAAATTAAATGAATCCATAAGGCGAAAAGCATAGTCAATAGTATTCCGTTGGATGAATAGAAATGATATAGTTCTGATCTTATTTGTGATAGATTTAATCTTTTTAGTACTTGGATAATGGGAAAGGAAACTTGGCAAGCAGAGGTATTGTTTTCATGCTATGATGTTGATCACTTATTGGAGAAGGTTAGTTGATATATCACTACTATAAGAAGTATTTGAAACAATAATAAATGAATAATTTTTCCTTCATAAGAGAAAAACGTGACACTTTAGCTATCCATCCTCATAAAAATCAAATGAATCCATAAGGTGAAAAGCATAGTAAATAGCTTTCCGGTGGATGAATAGATATGAGAATACTCTGATTTTATTTGCGATAGATTTAATCTTTTTAGTACTTGGATAATGGGAAAGGAAACTCGGCAAGCAGAGGTATTGTTTTCATGCTAGGATTTTGATAACTTATTGGAGAAAGTAAGATGATTGCTTCCACTATAAGAAGTATTTGAAACAATGATGAAATTTAAACTTTTCATTCATAAGAGGTAAACGTGACACTTTGGCTATCCTCCAACAAAAAATATTTAATGAATCCAGAAGGTGAAAAGCAAAGGTAATAGATTTCCATTGAATGATAGATATGAGATGGTTCTAATTTTATTTGGTGATAGATTTAATCTTCTTAGTACTTGAATAATGGGAAATGAAACTCGACAAGCAGAGGGTATTGATATCATGCAAGGATATTAATCGCTCGCTTGAGAAAGTAAGATGATTTCCCTCCACTGTAAGAAGTATTTGAAACAATGATGAAATTACACTTTTCATCCATAAGAGGTAAACGTGACACTTTAGCTATCCTCCAACAAAAAATATTTAATGAATCCAGAAGGTGAAAAGCAAAGGTAATAGATTTCCATTAATAATTAGGTTTGAGTTAGGGATAGCTCTGATTTAATTGATAGTTCGATGATGGAAAATGCGATTTGGCTGACATTCAACCGCCATGAGCACTGTAATCATTCTTCTATTTACAGGTGTATTCTTGGCAGGCTTTTTGTGGGTACCTGGAGCAAGTCAACAAGGCCGGGACGTCGAACGAGGATTGAACATGGTTATTTTTTTACAATTGGGAAGGAGATTCCACGCAACTTATAGTTCGACCAACACCTCATACATGTATTTGATGTGATGCACGAGGATGTGGATTGAACGTATCGCTCGGCATGTAACTGATGGTTGAAATGCAATAAAATTTCTATTTAAATGGTATAAAACTGTCTTTTACTGCACTCCCTTCAAGAAACATTAGTAAGAAAAAACCTTTCAAGTTAAATGCATTCTTTTACTTGGGCCGTCCCCGAGCGAAGTTAAGGCACTCGTAAGGGTTTTATTACATCAAGGAGTTTCGTGAGAGCTCGACTTAATTCCATCGACTGCTTTCCTTTAAATTCCTTTCATCAGTAAGATTAGAAAACTTCTCTGTGTCATAAGGATGCCCAAAAATGGTGCGAAAGATTTGGATAGGAACGGTCACGTATTTTAACTCATGCGTTGCCGCGGTGGTTAACATTTACGACGTTATGTCCTGGCCATTCAAAGGAACCTGTTCCATCCTCAAAATAGTTCCACATTACGGTTCGTAAAGACTTGGAATAGAAGGACTGGCCCCACATTTATTTGTCATCGACACCTCCAAGGCTTGAGCAGTAGAAGAGAACATAGATCGTCTTTTTGCCCCGAAATTACCAACCGCTATCCGACAGAGGGCCAAGTATTCGTTCAGTTGCTTGGCCCGTCTCGCGAGAAAACATCGTGCTCGTATCTTGCGAATCGAGAAGATTTTTCCAAGTTTACGTTCAATTCTCATCTCACCCGTGGCCAGTGGAATCTTGAAGATTGCCCCTGGAGAAGGCGACAGTGATGTTGTGTTTAGTGGTCATTGGAGAGCATAAGGATTTAATCGATGTGGCAGATTTGCACGGGACTGCATTGTGACATCGTCGAGTGAGTTAGGCGAGAAGCTTCGAACGAGGTTCAAGGAGAATTTTAAGGTGAGACCCATCGGAATATTTTCCTCATCTCTTTGCCGGCGTTGGCAGGAATGTGCATCGCAATTTAACTTCCTGATTGCTTCGAAGCGAGGAGTTTGGAGTGCCCGCATTCCAAACCCTCGTCCGGAGGATATCTTGATCACGGTAAATAAGACCAGATGTAAACAACACCGAACGAATGCTTCATTCTCTCAGCTGTATCGTTGATGTGAACTCGTGTATGATCGTGTATATTAACGCGAACTTTTTTTAAGATTCCGAAGCCGTTTCTATAGTCGAAGCGCCACCTCGTAGCATCATAGTTTACGTGGGGATGATTTCGTCTTCAATCGTGTTGATTACGTTTGAAAAAAGGGAAAATAAGTCGCTGGGTATGGGAACGACGTGAACGCGGCGAGGCCGCCATGGAAAGTGCAAAATGCGTGGCGGTATTTCGAGGCGCCATTGTTACCGGCGGGAATCTAAAATTGCAATTAGATTTTTCGAAATTAACTTGCGGTCCATCGTAAACGATTAAATTTTCATGAAGACTAGTATTTATTATGATTTTTGCCTACTACGTGAGTCTTACCGCGCAAAAAAACCATTTTCTTAATGAGTCGATAGCTTATTCTTCCGAATTGAGGAAAACCGTCATTGCTCGCCGTCGACGTAAAAGAAGAAAGAAATTTTGAGGTTACTCGATCGGTGATCGGATCAAGATACGTTAGGCATGAAATTCATTAATACAGTGCCTGCACTGACAGCGGTGGTTTTTCTATCAGCCAATCAGAATCAAGAAAAATGTTTACCCGGGAGATCAAATAAGATGAAATCTTAAAATGTTAAATAAAATTTGATAAATCCTTGATTACGTTATTGCTTCTACTTTTCCGCTTTCCGAAGCTATTATATATTAAAAGTATTGCTCGCTAGAGAATTTTTCCAGCATTCATTTAGTTTAACATCTCTTTCAAAGCATAGAATCATGCACAGATATACTGAGGTGCTTGTTATTTTTATACCTCTTAATGTAATTTGCACTCTTCCTTGACTTTTGAACATAAAGGGACAAGGATTCACTGCCGTAATTAATTGCAAATCAATAAGGTAGCTTTCGTTGGGATTAGAATAAGAGGTAAATTCTTTGTTTTAGATAACTGCTTGATTTTCAATAACATCTTTCTATTTCCATTCAAGGGTGCTTCTCTTCCGACACCTTCCCACTGCTGACATGAGTTATTCACTTCATCCAATGGACTGCAAAGAGTAGTCATCGCTAAACGTTGAAGTGGAGGTTATATATTGCACTTTTCAATATGTTAGTGGATTACTTTTCAAGGTAAGAGGCATTTCAAACATTGGTATTGTAATCAATTCCCTTGATTGGCTGTGACACTGTGATTGATTATCCACGATGGAAATGAAATGAATCTATAAGTCGAACGACAAGGATAATCGATTAACCTTGCAACAACTTGTGTGTGTGAGGATTAAATTAAATAGTGTTTATCAGTTCAGAAATGGGAAAGGCAATTATGCAAACAGAAACCTGCTGTTAGAATGCCAGGATGTTCATTGCACAATGGAGCACTTGGGAAGGGCACAATTTCAAGGTAGGAGGTTTTAAAACATCAGTTTCTGCTAACATATACTATTCATTGATGTCACACGAATGTGTCGAAACATGTGTTTTACAATGGAAGAATTTTAGTTTCTGAGTTATAAATTTTACCTTTTTAGTACTTGGATAGTGGAAAAGGAAACTAGGCGAGCAGAGAACACTGCTATCATTCAAGGAGATTGATTACTCCTTTGAGCAAGTAATGTGATTTCTCTTCACGACAGGATGTATTTGAAACTATGATTTCTGTTCAACTTGTCTCTCAAAAGAGATAAAACTGACACTTTAAACGATCCTTTCCTAAATTCTTAAATTGAAATTTGACAAATCGTTGATTACGTTATTCCTACTTCTTTTCCGCTTTCCGATGCTTACATATTCGAAGAATTGCTCGCGAAAGACTTTTTTCCTGCATTCATATAGTTTAACATCTCTTCCAAAGCATAGTACCATGCACAGATATACTGAGGTGCTAGTTATTTCTCTACCTCTTAATGTAATTTGCACTCTTCCTTGACTCTTGAAGATTAAGAGACAAGGATTCACTGCCATAATTAATTGCAAATCAATAAGGTAGCTTTCGTTGGGATTAGAATAAGAGGTGAATTCTTTGTTTTAGATAACTGCTTGATTTTCAATTACATCATTCTATTTCGATTCAAGGATGCTTCTCTACCGGCACCTTCCCGCTACCGACATGAGTTATTCACTGCACCCAATGGACTGCAAAGAACTGTCATCGCTAAACGTTGAGGTGGAGGTTATATATTGCACATTTCAACAGGTAAGTGGATAATTCTTCAATGTAAGCCTGAAATTTTAACTATCCTTCCTCATAAAAATTAAATGAATCCATAAGGCGAAAAGCATAGTCAATAGTATTCCGTTGGATGAATAGAAATGATATAGTTCTGATCTTATTTGTGATAGATTTAATCTTTTTAGTACTTGGATAATGGGAAAGGAAACTTGGCAAGCAGAGGTATTGTTTTCATGCTATGATGTTGATCACTTATTGGAGAAGGTTAGTTGATATATCACTACTATAAGAAGTATTTGAAACAATAATAAATGAATAACTTTTCCTTCATAAGAGAAAAACGTGACACTTTAGCTATCCATCCTCATAAAAATCAAATGAATCCATAAGGTGAAAAGCATAGTAAATAGCTTTCCGGTGGATGAATAGATATGAGAATACTCTGATTTTATTTGCGATAGATTTAATCTTTTTAGTACTTGGATAATGGGAAAGGAAACTCGGCAAGCAGAGGTATTGTTTTCATGCTAGGATTTTGATAACTTATTGGAGAAAGTAAGATGATTGCTTCCACTATAAGAAGTATTTGAAACAATGATGAAATTTAAACTTTTCATTCATAAGAGGTAAACGTGACACTTTGGCTATCCTCCAACAAAAAATATTTAATGAATCCAGAAGGTGAAAAGCAAAGGTAATAGATTTCCATTGAATGATAGATATGAGATGGTTCTAATTTTATTTGGTGATAGATTTAATCTTCTTAGTACTTGGATAATGGGAAAAGAAACTCGACAAGCAGAGGGTATTGATATCATGCAAGGATATTAATCGCTCGCTTGAGAAAGTAAGATGATTTCCCTCCACTGTAAGAAGTATTTGAAACAATGATGAAATTACACTTTTCATCCATAAGAGGTAAACGTGACACTTTAGCTATCCTCCAACAAAAAATATTTAATGAATCCAGAAGGTGAAAAGCAAAGGTAATAGATTTCCATTAATAATTAGGTTTGAGTTAGGGATAGCTCTGATTTAATTGATAGTTCGATGATGGAAAATGCGATTTGGCTGACATTCAACCGCCATGAGCACTGTAATCATTCTTCTATTTACAGGTGTATTCTTGGCAGGCTTTTTGTGGGTACCTGGAGCAAGTCAACAAGGCCGGGACGTCGAACGAGGATTGAACATGGTTATTTTTTTACAATTGGGAAGGAGATTCCACGCAACTTATAGTTCGACCAACACCTCATACATGTATTTGATGTGATGCACGAGGATGTGGATTGAACGTATCGCTCGGCATGTAACTGATGGTTGAAATGCAATAAAATTTCTATTTAAATGGTATAAAACTGTCTTTTACTGCACTCCCTTCAAGAAACATTAGTAAGAAAAAACCTTTCAAGTTAAATGCATTCTTTTACTTGGGCCGTCCCCGAGCGAAGTTAAGGCACTCGTAAGGGTTTTATTACATCAAGGAGTTTCGTGAGAGGTCGACTTAATTCCATCGACTGCTTTCCTTTAAATTCCTTTCATCAGTAAGATTACAAAAATTTTCTGTGTCATAAGGATGCCCAAAAATGGTGCGAAAGATTTGGATAGGAACGGTCACGTATTATAACTCATGCGTTGCCGCGGTGGTTAACATTTACGACGTTAAGTCCTGGCCATTCAAAGGAACCTGTTCCATCCTCAAAATAGTTCCACATTACGGTTCGTAAAGACTTGGAATAGAAGGACTGGCCCCACATTTATTTGTCATCGACACCTCCAAGGCTTGAGCAGTAGAAGAGAACATAGATCGTCTTTTTGCCCCGAAATTACCAACCGCTATCCGACAGAGGGCCAAGTATTCGTTCAGTTGCTTGGCCCGTCTCGCGAGAAAACATCGTCCTCGTATCTTGCGAATCGAGAAGATTTTTCCAAGTTTACGTTCAATTCTCATCTCACCCGTGGCCAGTGGAATCTTGAAGATTGCCCCTGGAGAAGGCGACAGTGATGTTGTGTTTAGTGGTCATTGGAGAGCATAAGGATTTAATCGATGTGGCAGATTTGCACGGGACTGCATTGTGACATCGTCGAGTGAGTTAGGCGAGAAGCTTCGAACGAGGTTCAAGGAGAATTTTAAGGTGAGACCCATCGGAATATTTTCCTCATCTCTTTGCCGGCGTTGGCAGGAATGTGCATCGCAATTTAACTTCCTGATTGCTTCGAAGCGAGGAGTTTGGAGTGCCCGCATTCCAAACCCTCGTCCGGGGGATATCTTGATCACGGTAAAAGAGACCAGATGTAAACAACACCGAACGAATGCTTCATTCTCTCAGCTGTATCGTTGATGTGAACTCGTGTATGATCGTGTATATTAACGCGAACTTTTTTTAAGATTCCGAAGCCGTTTCTATAGTCGAAGCGCCACCTCGTAGCATCATAGTTTACGTGGGGATGATTTCGTCTTCAATCGTGTTGATTACGTTTGAAAAAAGGGAAAATAAGTCGCTGGGTATGGGAACGACGTGAACGCGGCGAGGCCGCCATGGAAAGTGCAAAATGCGTGGCGGCATTTCGAGGCGCCATTGTTACCGGCGGGAATCTAAAATTGCAATTAGATTTTTCGAAATTAACTTGCGGTCCATCGTAAACGATTAAATTTTCATGAAGACTAGTATTTATTATGATTTTTGCCTACTACGTGAGTCTTACCGCGCAAAAAAACCATTTTCTTAATGAGTCGATAGCTTATTCTTCCGAATTGAGGAAAACCGTCATTGCTCGCCGTCGACGTAAAAGAAGAAAGAAATTTTGAGGTTACTCGATCGGTGATCGGATCAAGATACGTTAGGCATGAAATTCATTAATACAGTGCCTGCACTGACAGCGGTGGTTTTTCTATCAGCCAATCAGAATCAAGAAAAATGTTTACCCGGGAGATCAAATAAGATGAAATCTTAAAATGTTAAATAAAATTTGATAAATCCTTGATTACGTTATTGCTTCTACTTTTCCGCTTTCCGAAGCTATTATATATTAAAAGTATTGCTCGCTAGAGAATTTTTCCAGCATTCATTTAGTTTAACATCTCTTTCAAAGCATAGTATCATGCACATATATACTGTGGTGCTAGTTATTTCTCTACTTCTTAATGTAATTTGCACTCTTCCTTGACTTTTGAACATAAAGGGACAAGGATTCACTGCCGTAATTAATTGCAAATCAATAAGGTAGCTTTCGTTGGGATTAGAATAAGAGGTAAATTCTTTGTTTTAGATAACTGCTTGATTTTCAATAACATCTTTCTATTTCCATTCAAGGGTGCTTCTCTTCCGACACCTTCCCACTGCTGACATGAGTTATTCACTTCATCCAATGGACTGCAAAGAGTAGTCATCGCTAAACGTTGAAGTGGAGGTTATATATTGCACTTTTCAATATGTTAGTGGATTACTTTTCAAGGTAAGAGGCATTTCAAACATTGGTATTGTAATCAATTCCCTTGATTGGCTGTGACACTGTGATTGATTATCCACGATGGAAATGAAATGAATCTATAAGTCGAACGACAAGGATAATCGATTAACCTTGCAACAACTTGTGTGTGTGAGGATTAAATTAAATAGTGTTTATCAGTTCAGAAATGGGAAAGGCAATTATGCAAACAGAAACCTGCTGTTAGAATGCCAGGATGTTCATTGCACAATGGAGCACTTGGGAAGGGCACAATTTCAAGGTAGGAGGTTTTAAAACATCAGTTTCTGCTAACATATACTATTCATTGATGTCACACGAATGTGTCGAAACATGTGTTTTACAATGGAAGAATTTTAGTTTCTGAGTTATAAATTTTACCTTTTTAGTACTTGGATAGTGGAAAAGGAAACTAGGCGAGCAGAGAACACTGCTATCATTCAAGGAGATTGATTACTCCTTTGAGCAAGTAATGTGATTTCTCTTCACGACAGGATGTATTTGAAACTATGATTTCTGTTCAACTTGTCTCTCAAAAGAGATAAAACTGACACTTTAAACGATCCTTTCCTAAATTCTTAAATTGAAATTTGACAAATCGTTGATTACGTTATTCCTACTTCTTTTCCGCTTTCCGATGCTTACATATTCGAAGAATTGCTCGCGAAAGACTTTTTTCCTGCATTCATATAGTTTAACATCTCTTCCAAAGCATAGTACCATGCACAGATATACTGAGGTGCTAGTTATTTCTCTACCTCTTAATGTAATTTGCACTCTTCCTTGACTCTTGAAGATTAAGAGACAAGGATTCACTGCCATAATTAATTGCAAATCAATAAGGTAGCTTTCGTTGGGATTAGAATAAGAGGTGAATTCTTTGTTTTAGATAACTGCTTGATTTTCAATTACATCATTCTATTTCGATTCAAGGATGCTTCTCTACCGGCACCTTCCCGCTACCGACATGAGTTATTCACTGCACCCAATGGACTGCAAAGAACTGTCATCGCTAAACGTTGAGGTGGAGGTTATATATTGCACATTTCAACAGGTAAGTGGATAATTCTTCAATGTAAGCCTGAAATTTTAACTATCCTTCCTCATAAAAATTAAATGAATCCATAAGGCGAAAAGCATAGTCAATAGTATTCCGTTGGATGAATAGAAATGATATAGTTCTGATCTTATTTGTGATAGATTTAATCTTTTTAGTACTTGGATAATGGGAAAGGAAACTTGGCAAGCAGAGGTATTGTTTTCATGCTATGATGTTGATCACTTATTGGAGAAGGTTAGTTGATATATCACTACTATAAGAAGTATTTGAAACAATAATAAATGAATAACTTTTCCTTCATAAGAGAAAAACGTGACACTTTAGCTATCCATCCTCATAAAAATCAAATGAATCCATAAGGTGAAAAGCATAGTAAATAGCTTTCCGGTGGATGAATAGATATGAGAATACTCTGATTTTATTTGCGATAGATTTAATCTTTTAAGTACTTGGATAATGGGAAAGGAAACTCGGCAAGCAGAGGTATTGTTTTCATGCTAGGATTTTGATAACTTATTGGAGAAAGTAAGATGATTGCTTCCACTATAAGAAGTATTTGAAACAATGATGAAATTTAAACTTTTCATTCGTAAGAGGTAAACGTGACACTTTGGCTATCCTCCAACAAAAAATATTTAATGAATCCAGAAGGTGAAAAGCAAAGGTAATAGATTTCCATTGAATGATAGATATGAGATGGTTCTAATTTTATTTGGTGATAGATTTAATCTTCTTAGTACTTGGATAATGGGAAAAGAAACTCGACAAGCAGAGGGTATTGATATCATGCAAGGATATTAATCGCTCGCTTGAGAAAGTAAGATGATTTCCCTCCACTGTAAGAAGTATTTGAAACAATGATGAAATTACACTTTTCATCCATAAGAGGTAAACGTGACACTTTAGCTATCCTCCAACAAAAAATATTTAATGAATCCAGAAGGTGAAAAGCAAAGGTAATAGATTTCCATTAATAATTAGGTTTGAGTTAGGGATAGCTCTGATTTAATTGATAGTTCGATGATGGAAAATGCGATTTGGCTGACATTCAACCGCCATGAGCACTGTAATCATTCTTCTATTTACAGGTGTATTCTTGGCAGGCTTTTTGTGGGTACCTGGAGCAAGTCAACAAGGCCGGGACGTCGAACGAGGATTGAACATGGTTATTTTTTTACAATTGGGAAGGAGATTCCACGCAACTTATAGTTCGACCAACACCTCATACATGTATTTGATGTGATGCACGAGGATGTGGATTGAACGTATCGCTCGGCATGTAACTGATGGTTGAAATGCAATAAAATTTCTATTTAAATGGTATAAAACTGTCTTTTACTGCACTCCCTTCAAGAAACATTAGTAAGAAAAAACCTTTCAAGTTAAATGCATTCTTTTACTTGGGCCGTCCCCGAGCGAAGTTAAGGCACTCGTAAGGGTTTTATTACATCAAGGAGTTTCGTGAGAGCTCGACTTAATTCCATCGACTGCTTTCCTTTAAATTCCTTTCATCAGTAAGATTAGAAAACTTCTCTGTGTCATAAGGATGCCCAAAAATGGTGCGAAAGATTTGGATAGGAACGGTCACGTATTTTAACTCATGCGTTGCCGCGGTGGTTAACATTTACGACGTTATGTCCTGGCCATTCAAAGGAACCTGTTCCATCCTCAAAATAGTTCCACATTACGGTTCGTAAAGACTTGGAATAGAAGGACTGGCCCCACATTTATTTGTCATCGACACCTCCAAGGCTTGAGCAGTAGAAGAGAACATAGATCGTCTTTTTGCCCCGAAATTACCAACCGCTATCCGACAGAGGGCCAAGTATTCGTTCAGTTGCTTGGCCCGTCTCGCGAGAAAACATCGTGCTCGTATCTTGCGAATCGAGAAGATTTTTCCAAGTTTACGTTCAATTCTCATCTCACCCGTGGCCAGTGGAATCTTGAAGATTGCCCCTGGAGAAGGCGACAGTGATGTTGTGTTTAGTGGTCATTGGAGAGCATAAGGATTTAATCGATGTGGCAGATTTGCACGGGACTGCATTGTGACATCGTCGAGTGAGTTAGGCGAGAAGCTTCGAATGAGGTTCAAGGAGAATTTTAAGGTGAGACCCATCGGAATATTTTCCTCATCTCTTTGCCGGCGTTGGCAGGAATGTGCATCGCAATTTAACTTCCTGATTGCTTCGAAGCGAGGAGTTTGGAGTGCCCGCATTCCAAACCCTCGTCCGGGGGATATCTTGATCACGGTAAATAAGACCAGATGTAAACAACACCGAACGAATGCTTCATTCTCTCAGCTGTATCGTTGATGTGAACTCGTGTATGATCGTGTATATTAACGCGAACTTTTTTTAAGATTCCGAAGCCGTTTCTATAGTCGAAGCGCCACCTCGTAGCATCATAGTTTACGTGGGGATGATTTCGTCTTCAATCGTGTTGATTACGTTTGAAAAAAGGGAAAATAAGTCGCTGGGTATGGGAACGACGTGAACGCGGCGAGGCCGCCATGGAAAGTGCAAAATGCGTGGCGGTATTTCGAGGCGCCATTGTTACCGGCGGGAATCTAAAATTGCAATAAGATTTTTCGAAATTA
The DNA here is from genome assembly GCA_020796165.1 of Pantala flavescens. Taxonomy (NCBI): domain Eukaryota; kingdom Metazoa; phylum Arthropoda; class Insecta; order Odonata; family Libellulidae; genus Pantala; species Pantala flavescens. Next base: position 50,232,136 of record CM036881.1, read on the forward strand.
ACTTGCGGTCCATCGTAAACGATTAAATTTTCATGAAGACTAGTATTTATTATGATTTTTGCCTACTACGTGAGTCTTACCGCGCAAAAAAACCATTTTCTTAATGAGTCGATAGCTTATTCTTCCGAATTGAGGAAAACCGTCATTGCTCGCCGTCGACGTAAAAGAAGAAAGAAATTTTGAGGTTACTCGATCGGTGATCGGATCAAGATACGTTAGGCATGAAATTCATTAATACAGTGCCTGCACTGACAGCGGTGGTTTTTCTATCAGCCAATCAGAATCAAGAAAAATGTTTACCCGGGAGATCAAATAAGATGAAATCTTAAAATGTTAAATAAAATTTGATAAATCCTTGATTACGTTATTGCTTCTACTTTTCCGCTTTCCGAAGCTATTATATATTAAAAGTATTGCTCGCTAGAGAATTTTTCCAGCATTCATTTAGTTTAACATCTCTTTCAAAGCATAGTATCATGCACATATATACTGTGGTGCTAGTTATTTCTCTACTTCTTAATGTAATTTGCACTCTTCCTTGACTCTTGAAGATTAAGAGACAAGGATTCACTGCCATAATTAATTGCAAATCAATAAGGTAGCTTTCGTTGGGATTAGAATTAGAGGTAATTTCTTTGTTTTAGATAACTGCTTGATTTTCAATAACATCTTTCTATTTCCATTCAAGGGTGCTTCTCTTCCGACACCTTCCCACTGCTGACATGAGTTATTCACTTCATCCAATGGACTGCAAAGAGTAGTCATCGCTAAACGTTGAAGTGGAGGTTATATATTGCACTTTTCAATATGTTAGTGGATTACTTTTCAAGGTAAGAGGCATTTCAAACATTGGTATTGTAATCAATTCCCTTGATTGGCTGTGACACTGTGATTGATTATCCACGATGGAAATGAAATGAATCTATAAGTCGAACGACAAGGATAATCGATTAACCTTGCAACAATTTGTGTGTGTGAGGATTAAATTAAATAGTGTTTATCAGTTCAGAAATGGGAAAGGCAATTATGCAAACAGAAACCTGCTGTTAGAATGCCAGGATGTTCATTGCACAATGGAGCATTTGGGAAGGGCACAATTTCAAGGTAGGAGGTTTTAAAACATCAGTTTCTGCTAACATATACTATTCATTGATGTCACACGAATGTGTCGAAACATGTGTTTTACAATGGAAGAATTTTAGTTTCTGAGTTATAAATTTTACCTTTTTAGTACTTGGATAGTGGAAAAGGAAACTAGGCGAGCAGAGAACACTGCTATCATTCAAGGAGATTGATTACTCCTTTGAGCAAGTAATGTGATTTCTCTCCACGACAGGATGTATTTGAAACTATGATTTCTGTTCAACTTGTCTCTCAAAAGAGATAAAACTGACACTTTAAACGATCCTTTCCTAAATTCTTAAATTGAAATTTGACAAATCGTTGATTACGTTATTCCTACTTCTTTTCCGCTTTCCGATGCTTACATATTCGAAGAATTGCTCGCGAAAGACTTTTTTCCTGCATTCATATAGTTTAACATCTCTTCCAAAGCATAGTACCATGCACAGATATACTGAGGTGCTAGTTATTTCTCTACCTCTTAATGTAATTTGCACTCTTCCTTGACTCTTGAAGATTAAGAGACAAGGATTCACTGCCATAATTAATTGCAAATCAATAAGGTAGCTTTCGTTGGGATTAGAATAAGAGGTGAATTCTTTGTTTTAGATAACTGCTTGATTTTCAATTACATCATTCTATTTCGATTCAAGGATGCTTCTCTACCGGCACCTTCCCGCTACCGACATGAGTTATTCACTGCACCCAATGGACTGCAAAGAACTGTCATCGCTAAACGTTGAGGTGGAGGTTATATATTGCACATTTCAACAGGTAAGTGGATAATTTTTCAATGTAAGCCTGAAATTTTAACTATCCTTCCTCATAAAAATTAAATGAATCCATAAGGCGAAAAGCATAGTCAATAGTATTCCGTTGGATGAATAGAAATGATATAGTTCTGATCTTATTTGTGATAGATTTAATCTTTTTAGTACTTGGATAATGGGAAAGGAAACTTGGCAAGCAGAGGTATTGTTTTCATGCTATGATGTTGATCACTTATTGGAGAAGGTTAGTTGATATATCACTACTATAAGAAGTATTTGAAACAATAATAAATGAATAACTTTTCCTTCATAAGAGAAAAACGTGACACTTTAGCTATCCATCCTCATAAAAATCAAATGAATCCATAAGGTGAAAAGCATAGTAAATAGCTTTCCGGTGGATGAATAGATATGAGAATACTCTGATTTTATTTGCGATAGATTTAATCTTTTTAGTACTTGGATAATGGGAAAGGAAACTCGGCAAGCAGAGGTATTGTTTTCATGCTAGGATTTTGATAACTTATTGGAGAAAGTAAGATGATTGCTTCCACTATAAGAAGTATTTGAAACAATGATGAAATTTAAACTTTTCATTCATAAGAGGTAAACGTGACACTTTGGCTAACCTCCAACAAAAAATATTTAATGAATCCAGAAGGTGAAAAGCAAAGGTAATAGATTTCCATTGAATGATAGATATGAGATGGTTCTAATTTTATTTGGTGATAGATTTAATCTTCTTAGTACTTGGATAATGGGAAAAGAAACTCGACAAGCAGAGGGTATTGATATCATGCAAGGATATTAATCGCTCGCTTGAGAAAGTAAGATGATTTCCCTCCACTGTAAGAAGTATTTGAAACAATGATGAAATTACACTTTTCATCCATAAGAGGTAAACGTGACACTTTAGCTATCCTCCAACAAAAAATATTTAATGAATCCAGAAGGTGAAAAGCAAAGGTAATAGATTTCCATTAATAATTAGGTTTGAGTTAGGGATAGCTCTGATTTAATTGATAGTTCGATGATGGAAAATGCGATTTGGCTGACATTCAACCGCCATGAGCACTGTAATCATTCTTCTATTTACAGGTGTATTCTTGGCAGGCTTTTTGTGGGTACCTGGAGCAAGTCAACAAGGCCGGGACGTCGAACGAGGATTGAACATGGTTATTTTTTTACAATTGGGAAGGAGATTCCACGCAACTTATAGTTCGACCAACACCTCATACATGTATTTGATGTGATGCACGAGGATGTGGATTGAACGTATCGCTCGGCATGTAACTGATGGTTGAAATGCAATAAAATTTCTATTTAAATGGTATAAAACTGTCTTTTACTGCACTCCCTTCAAGAAACATTAGTAAGAAAAAACCTTTCAAGTTAAATGCATTCTTTTACTTGGGCCGTCCCCGAGCGAAGTTAAGGCACTCGTAAGGGTTTTATTACATCAAGGAGTTTCGTGAGAGCTCGACTTAATTCCATCGACTGCTTTCCTTTAAATTCCTTTCATCAGTAAGATTAGAAAACTTCTCTGTGTCATAAGGATGCCCAAAAATGGTGCGAAAGATTTGGATAGGAACGGTCACGTATTTTAACTCATGCGTTGCCGCGGTGGTTAACATTTACGACGTTAAGTCCTGGCCATTCAAAGGAACCTGTTCCATCCTCAAAATAGTTCCACATTACGGTTCGTAAAGACTTGGAATAGAAGGACTGGCCCCACATTTATTTGTCATCGACACCTCCAAGGCTTGAGCAGTAGAAGAGAACATAGATCGTCTTTTTGCCCCGAAATTACCAACCGCTATCCGACAGAGGGCCAAGTATTCGTTCAGTTGCTTGGCCCGTCTCGCGAGAAAACATCTTGCTCGTATCTTGCGAATCGAGAAGATTTTTCCAAGTTTACGTTCAATTCTCATCTCACCCGTGGCCAGTGGAATCTTGAAGATTGCCCCTGGAGAAGGCGACAGTGATGTTGTGTTTAGTGGTTATTGGAGAGCATAAAGGATTTAATTGATGTGGCAGATTTGCACGGGACTGCATTGTGACATCGTCGAGTGAGTTAGGCGAGAAGCTTCGAACGAGGTTCAAGGAGAATTTTAAGGTGAGACCCATCGGAATATTTTCCTCATCTCTTTGCCGGCGTTGGCAGGAATGTGCATCGCAATTTAACTTCCTGATTGCTTCGAAGCGAGGAGTTTGGAGTGCCCGCATTCCAAACCCTCGTCCGGAGGATATCTTGATCACGGTAAAAGAGACCAGATGTAAACAACACCGAACGAATGCTTCATTCTCTCAGCTGTATCGTTGATGTGAACTCGTGTATGATCGTGTATATTAACGCGAACTTTTTTTAAGTTTCCGAAGCCGTTTCTATAGTCGAAGCGCCACCTCGTAGCATCATAGTTTACGTGGGGATGATTTCGTCTTCAATCGTGTTGATTACGTTTGAAAAAAGGGAAAATAAGTCGCTGGGTATGGGAACGACGTGAACGCGGCGAGGCCGCCATGGAAAGTGCAAAATGCGTGGCGGTATTTCGAGGCGCCATTGTTACCGGCGGGAATCTAAAATTGCAATTAGATTTTTCGAAATTAACTTGCGGTCCATCGTAAACGATTAAATTTTCATGAAGACTAGTATTTATTATGATTTTTGCCTACTACGTGAGTCTTACCGCGCAAAAAAACCATTTTCTTAATGAGTCGATAGCTTATTCTTCCGAATTGAGGAAAACCGTCATTGCTCGCCGTCGACGTAAAAGAAGAAAGAAATTTTGAGGTTACTCGATCGGTGATCGGATCAAGATACGTTAGGCATGAAATTCATTAATACAGTGCCTGCACTGACAGCGGTGGTTTTTCTATCAGCCAATCAGAATCAAGAAAAATGTTTACCCGGGAGATCAAATAAGATGAAATCTTAAAATGTTAAATAAAATTTGATAAATCCTTGATTACGTTATTGCTTCTACTTTTCCGCTTTCCGAAGCTATTATATATTAAAAGTATTGCTCGCTAGAGAATTTTTCCAGCATTCATTTAGTTTAACATCTCTTTCAAAGCATAGTATCATGCACATATATACTGTGGTGCTAGTTATTTCTCTACTTCTTAATGTAATTTGCACTCTTCCTTGACTCTTGAAAATTAAGAGACAAGGATTCACTGCCATAATTAATTGCAAATCAATAAGGTAGCTTTCGTTGGGATTAGAATAAGAGGTAAATTCTTTGTTTTAGATAACTGCTTGATTTTCAATAACATCTTTCTATTTCCATTCAAGGGTGCTTCTCTTCCGACACCTTCCCACTGCTGACATGAGTTATTCACTTCATCCAATGGACTGCAAAGAGTAGTCATCGCTAAACGTTGAAGTGGAGGTTATATATTGCACTTTTCAATATGTTAGTGGATTACTTTTCAAGGTAAGAGGCATTTCAAACATTGGTATTGTAATCAATTCCCTTGATTGGCTGTGACACTGTGATTGATTATCCACGATGGAAATGAAATGAATCTATAAGTCGAACGACAAGGATAATCGATTAACCTTGCAACAATTTGTGTGTGTGAGGATTAAATTAAATAGTGTTTATCAGTTCAGAAATGGGAAAGGCAATTATGCAAACAGAAACCTGCTGTTAGAATGCCAGGATGTTCATTGCACAATGGAGCATTTGGGAAGGGCACAATTTCAAGGTAGGAGGTTTTAAAACATCAGTTTCTGCTAACATATACTATTCATTGATGTCACACGAATGTGTCGAAACATGTGTTTTACAATGGAAGAATTTTAGTTTCTGAGTTATAAATTTTACCTTTTTAGTACTTGGATAGTGGAAAAGGAAACTAGGCGAGCAGAGAACACTGCTATCATTCAAGGAGATTGATTACTCCTTTGAGCAAGTAATGTGATTTCTCTTCACGACAGGATGTATTTGAAACTATGATTTCTGTTCAACTTGTCTCTCAAAAGAGATAAAACTGACACTTTAAACGATCCTTTCCTAAATTCTTAAATTGAAATTTGACAAATCGTTGATTACGTTATTCCTACTTCTTTTCCGCTTTCCGATGCTTACATATTCGAAGAATTGCTCGCGAAAGACTTTTTTCCTGCATTCATATAGTTTAACATCTCTTCCAAAGCATAGTACCATGCACAGATATACTGAGGTGCTAGTTATTTCTCTACCTCTTAATGTAATTTGCACTCTTCCTTGACTCTTGAAGATTAAGAGACAAGGATTCACTGCCATAATTAATTGCAAATCAATAAGGTAGCTTTCGTTGGGATTAGAATAAGAGGTAAATTCTTTGTTTTAGATAACTGCTTGATTTTCAATTACATCATTCTATTTCGATTCAAGGATGCTTCTCTACCGGCACCTTCCCACTACCGACATGAGTTATTCACTGCACCCAATGGACTGCAAAGAACTGTCATCGCTAAACGTTGAGGTGGAGGTTATATATTGCACATTTCAACAGGTAAGTGGATAATTCTTCAATGTAAGCCTGAAATTTTAACTATCCTTCCTCATAAAAATTAAATGAATCCATAAGGCGAAAAGCATAGTCAATAGTATTCCGTTGGATGAATAGAAATGATATAGTTCTGATCTTATTTGTGATAGATTTAATCTTTTTAGTACTTGGATAATGGGAAAGGAAACTTGGCAAGCAGAGGTATTGTTTTCATGCTATGATGTTGATCACTTATTGGAGAAGGTTAGTTGATATATCACTACTATAAGAAGTATTTGAAACAATAATAAATGAATAACTTTTCCTTCATAAGAGAAAAACGTGACACTTTAGCTATCCTCCCACAAAAAAATTTAATGAATCCAGAAGGTGAAAAGCATAGCCAATAGCTCACCATTGGATGAATAGATATGAGAATATTCTGATTTTATTTGCGATAGATTTAATCTTTTTAGTACTTGGATAATGGGAAAGGAAACTCGGCAAGCAGAGGTATTGTTTTCATGCTAGGATTTTGATAACTTATTGGAGAAAGTAAGATGATTGCTTCCACTATAAGAAGTATTTGAAACAATGATGAAATTTAAACTTTTCATTCATAAGAGGTGAACGTGACACTTTGGCTATCCTCCAACAAAAAATATTTAATGAATCCAGAAGGTGAAAAGCAAAGGTAATAGATTTCCATTGAATGATAGATATGAGATGGTTCTAATTTTATTTGGTGATAGATTTAATCTTCTTAGTACTTGGATAATGGGAAAAGAAACTCGACAAGCAGAGGGTATTGATATCATGCAAGGATATTAATCGCTCGCTTCAGAAAGTAAGATGATTTCCCTCCACTGTAAGAAGTATTTGAAACAATGATGAAATTACACTTTTCATCCATAAGAGGTAAACGTGACACTTTAGCTATCCTCCAACAAAAAATATTTAATGAATCCAGAAGGTGAAAAGCAAAGGTAATAGATTTCCATTGATAATTAGGTTTGAGTTAGGGATAGCTCTGATTTAATTGATAGTTCGATGATGGAAAATGCGATTTGGCTGACATTCAACCGCCATGAGCACTGTAATCATTCTTCTATTTACAGGTGTATTCTTGGCAGGCTTTTTGTGGGTACCTGGAGCAAGTCAACAAGGCCGGGACGTCGAACGAAGATTGAACATGGTTATTTTTTTACAATTGGGAAGGAGATTCCACGCAACTTATAGTTCGACCAACACCTCGAACATGTATTTGATGTGATGCACGAGGATGTGGATTGAACGTATCGCTCGGTATGTAACTGATGGTTTAAATGCAATAAAATTTCTATTTAAATGGTATAAAACTGTCTTTTACTGCACTCCCTTCAAGAAACATTAGTAAGAAAAAACCTTTCAAGTTAAATGCATTCTTTTACTTGGGCCGTCCCCGAGCGAAGTTAAGGCACTCGTAAGGGTTTTATTACATCAAGGAGTTTCGTGAGAGCTCGACTTAATTCCATCGACTGCTTTCCTTTAAATTCCTTTCATCAGTAAGATTAGAAAACTTCTCTGTGTCATAAGGATGCCCAAAAATGGTGCGAAAGATTTGGATAGGAACGGTCACGTATTTTAACTCATGCGTTGCCGCGGTGGTTAACATTTACGACGTTAAGTCCTGGCCATTCAAAGGAACCTGTTCCATCCTCAAAATAGTTCCGCATTACGGTTCGTAAAGACTTGGAATAGAAGGACTGGCCCCACATTTATTTGTCATCGACACCTCCAAGGCTTGAGCAGTAGAAGAGAACATAGATCGTCTTTTTGCCCCGAAATTACCAACCGCTATCCGACAGAGGGCCAAGTATTCGTTCAGTTGCTTGGCCCGTCTCGCGAGAAAACATCGTGCTCGTATCTTGCGAATCGAGAAGATTTTTCCAAGTTTACGTTCAATTCTCATCTCACCCGTGGCCAGTGGAATCTTGAAGATTGCCCCTGGAGAAGGCGACAGTGATGTTGTGTTTAGTGGTTATTGGAGAGCATAAAGGATTTAATCGATGTGGCAGATTTGCACGGGACTGCATTGTGACATCGTCGAGTGAGTTAGGCGAGAAGCTTCGAACGAGGTTCAAGGAGAATTTTAAGGTGAGACCCATCGGAATATTTTCCTCATCTCTTTGCCGGCGTTGGCAGGAATGTGCATCGCAATTTAACTTCCTGATTGCTTCGAAGCGAGGAGTTTGGAGTGCCCGCATTCCAAACCCTCGTCCGGGGGATATCTTGATCACGGTAAAAGAGACCAGATGTAAACAACACCGAACGAATGCTTCATTCTCTCAGCTGTATCGTTGATGTGAACTCGTGTATGATCGTGTATATTAACGCGAACTTTTTTTAAGATTCCGAAGCCGTTTCTATAGTCGAAGCGCCACCTCGTAGCATCATAGTTTACGTGGGGATGATTTCGTCTTCAATCGTGTTGATTACGTTTGAAAAAAGGGAAAATAAGTCGCTGGGTATGGGAACGACGTGAACGCGGCGAGGCCGCCATGGAAAGTGCAAAATGCGTGGCGGTATTTCGAGGCGCCATTGTTACCGGCGGGAATCTAAAATTGCAATTAGATTTTTCGAAATTAACTTGCGGTCCATCGTAAACGATTAAATTTTCATGAAGACTAGTATTTATTATGATTTTTGCCTACTACGTGAGTCTTACCGCGCAAAAAAACCATTTTCTTAATGAGTCGATAGCTTATTCTTCCGAATTGAGGAAAACCGTCATTGCTCGCCGTCGACGTAAAAGAAGAAAGAAATTTTAAGGTTACTCGATCGGTGATCGGATCAAGATACCTTAGGCATGAAATTCATTAATACAGTGCCTGCACTGACAGCGGTGGTTTTTCTATCAGCCAATCAGAATCAAGAAAAATGTTTATCCGGGAGATCAAATAAGATGAAATCTTAAAATGTTAAATAAAATTTGATAAATCCTTGATTACGTTATTGCTTCTATTTTTCCGCTTTCCGAAGCTATTATATATTAAAAGTATTGCTCGCTAGAGAATTTTTCCAGCATTCATTTAGTTTAACATCTCTTTCAAAGCATAGTATCATGCACATATATACTGTGGTGCTAGTTATTTCTCTACTTCTTAATGTAATTTGCACTCTTCCTTGACTCTTGAAGATTAAGAGACAAGGATTCACTGCCATAATTAATTGCAAATCAATAAGGTAGCTTTCGTTGGGATTAGAATAAGAGGTAAATTCTTTGTTTTAGATAACTGCTTGATTTTCAATAACATCTTTCTATTTCCATTCAAGGGTGCTTCTCTTCCGACACCTTCCCACTGCTGACATGAGTTATTCACTTCATCCAATGGACTGCAAAGAGTAGTCATCGCTAAACGTTGAAGTGGAGGTTATATATTGCACTTTTCAATATGTTAGTGGATTACTTTTCAAGGTAAGAGGCATTTCAAACATTGGTATTGTAATCAATTCCCTTGATTGGCTGTGACACTGTGATTATCCACGATGGAAATGAAATGAATCTATAAGTCGAACGACAAGGATAATCGATTAACCTTGCAACAATTTGTGTGTGTGAGGATTAAATTAAATAGTGTTTATCAGTTCAGAAATGGGAAAGGCAATTATGCAAACAGAAACCTGCTGTTAGAATGCCAGGATGTTCATTGCACAATGGAGCATTTGGGAAGGGCACAATTTCAAGGTAGGAGGTTTTAAAACATCAGTTTCTGCTAACATATACTATTCATTGATGTCACACGAATGTGTCGAAACATGTGTTTTACAATGGAAGAATTTTAGTTTCTGAGTTATAAATTTTACCTTTTTAGTACTTGGATAGTGGAAAAGGAAACTAGGCGAGCAGAGAACACTGCTATCATTCAAGGAGATTGATTACTCCTTTGAGCAAGTAATGTGATTTCTCTTCACGACAGGATGTATTTGAAACTATGATTTCTGTTCAACTTGTCTCTCAAAAGAGATAAAACTGACACTTTAAACGATCCTTTCCTAAATTCTTAAATTGAAATTTGACAAATCGTTGATTACGTTATTCCTACTTCTTTTCCGCTTTCCGATGCTTACATATTCGAAGAATTGCTCGCGAAAGACTTTTTTCCTGCATTCATATAGTTTAACATCTCTTCCAAAGCATAGTACCATGCACAGATATACTGAGGTGCTAGTTATTTCTCTACCTCTTAATGTAATTTGCACTCTTCCTTGACTCTTGAAGATTAAGAGACAAGGATTCACTGCCATAATTAATTGCAAATCAATAAGGTAGCTTTCGTTGGGATTAGAATAAGAGGTAAATTCTTTGTTTTAGATAACTGCTTGATTTTCAATTACATCATTCTATTTCGATTCAAGGATGCTTCTCTACCGGCACCTTCCCACTACCGACATGAGTTATTCACTGCACCCAATGGACTGCAAAGAACTGTCATCGCTAAACGTTGAGGTGGAGGTTATATATTGCACATTTCAACAGGTAAGTGGATAATTCTTCAATGTAAGCCTGAAATTTTAACTATCCTTCCTCATAAAAATTAAATGAATCCATAAGGCGAAAAGCATAGTCAATAGTATTCCGTTGGATGAATAGAAATGATATAGTTCTGATCTTATTTGTGATAGATTTAATCTTTTTAGTACTTGGATAATGGGAAAGGAAACTTGGCAAGCAGAGGTATTGTTTTCATGCTATGATGTTGATCACTTATTGGAGAAGGTTAGTTGATATATCACTACTATAAGAAGTATTTGAAACAATAATAAATGAATAACTTTTCCTTCATAAGAGAAAAACGTGACACTTTAGCTATCCTCCCACAAAAAAATTTAATGAATCCAGAAGGTGAAAAGCATAGCCAATAGCTCTCCATTGGATGAATAGATATGAGAATATTCTGATTTTATTTGCGATAGATTTAATCTTTTTAGTACTTGGATAATGGGAAAGGAAACTCGGCAAGCAGAGGTATTGTTTTCATGCTAGGATTTTGATAACTTATTGGAGAAAGTAAGGTGATTGCTTCCACTATAAGAAGTATTTGAAACAATGATGAAATTTAAACTTTTCATTCATAAGAGGTAAACGTGACACTTTGGCTATCCTCCAACAAAAAATATTTAATGAATCCAGAAGGTGAAAAGCAAAGGTAATAGATTTCCATTGAATGATAGATATGAGATGGTTCTAATTTTATTTGGTGATAGATTTAATCTTCTTAGTACTTGGATAATGGGAAAAGAAACTCGACAAGCAGAGGGTATTGATATCATGCAAGGATATTAATCGCTCGCTTGAGAAAGTAAGATGATTTCCCTCCACTGTAAGAAGTATTTGAAACAATGATGAAATTACACTTTTCATCCATAAGAGGTAAACGTGACACTTTAGCTATCCTCCAACAAAAAATATTTAATGAATCCAGAAGGTGAAAAGCAAAGGTAATAGATTTCCATTGATAATTAGGTTTGAGTTAGGGATAGCTCTGATTTAATTGATAGTTCGATGATGGAAAATGCGATTTGGCTGACATTCAACCGCCATGAGCACTGTAATCATTCTTCTATTTACAGGTGTATTCTTGGCAGGCTTTTTGTGGGTACCTGGAGCAAGTCAACAAGGCCGGGACGTCGAACGAGGATTGAACATGGTTATTTTTTTACAATTGGGAAGGAGATTCCACGCAACTTATAGTTCGACCAACACCTCGAACATGTATTTTATGTGATGCACGAGGATGTGGATTGAACGTATCGCTCGCCATGTAACTGATGTTTGAAATGCAATAAAATTTCTATTTAAATGGTATAAAACTGTCTTTTACTGCACTCCCTTCAAGAAACATTAGTAAGAAAAAACCTTTCAAGTTAAATGCATTCTTTTACTTGGGCCGTCCCCGAGCGAAGTTAAGGCACTCGTAAGGGTTTTATTACATAAAGGAGTTTCGTGAGAGCTCGACTTAATTCCATCGACTGCTTTCCTTTAAATTCCTTTCATCAGTAAGATTAGAAAACTTCTCTGTGTCATAAGGATGCCCAAAAATGGTGCGAAAGATTTGGATAGGAACGGTCACGTATTTTAACTCATGCGTTGCCGCGGTGGTTAACATTTACGACGTTAAGTCCTGGCCATTCAAAGGAACCTGTTCCATCCTCAAAATAGTTCCACATTACGGTTCGTAAAGACTTGGAATAGAAGGACTGGCCCCACATTTATTTGTCATCGACACCTCCAAGGCTTGAGCAGTAGAAGAGAACATAGATCGTCTTTTTGCCCCGAAATTACCAACCGCTATCCGACAGAGGGCCAAGTATTCGTTCAGTTGCTTGGCCCGTCTCGCGAGAAAACATCGTGCTCGTATCTTGCGAATCGAGAAGATTTTTCCAAGTTTACGTTCAATTCTCATCTCACCCGTGGCCAGTGGAATCTTGAAGATTGCCCCTGGAGAAGGCGACAGTGATGTTGTGTTTAGTGGTCATTGGAGAGCATAAGGATTTAATCGATGTGGCAGATTTGCACGGGACTGCATTGTGACATCGTCGAGTGAGTTAGGCGAGAAGCTTCGAATGAGGTTCAAGGAGAATTTTAAGGTGAGACCCATCGGAATATTTTCCTCATCTCTTTGCCGGCGTTGGCAGGAATGTGCATCGCAATTTAACTTCCTGATTGCTTCGAAGCGAGGAGTTTGGAGTGCCCGCATTCCAAACCCTCGTCCGGAGGATATCTTGATCACGGTAAAAGAGACCAGATGTAAACAACACCGAACGAATGCTTCATTCTCTCAGCTGTATCGTTGATGTGAACTCGTGTATGATCGTGTATATTAACGCGAACTTTTTTTAAGATTCCGAAGCCGTTTCTATAGTCGAAGCGCCACCTCGTAGCATCATAGTTTACGTGGGGATGATTTCGTCTTCAATCGTGTTGATTACGTTTGAAAAAAGGGAAAATAAGTCGCTGGGTATGGGAACGACGTGAACGCGGCGAGGCCGCCATGGAAAGTGCAAAATGCGTGGCGGTATTTCGAGGCGCCATTGTTACCGGCGGGAATCTAAAATTGCAATTAGATTTTTCGAAATTAACTTGCGGTCCATCGTAAACGATTACATTTTCATGAAGACTAGTATTTATTATGATTTTTGCCTACTACGTGAGTCTTACCGCGCAAAAAAACCATTTTCTTAATGAGTCGATAGCTTATTCTTCCGAATTGAGGAAAACCGTCATTGCTCGCCGTCGACGTAAAAGAAGAAAGAAATTTTGAGGTTACTCGATCGGTGATCGGATCAAGATACCTTAGGCATGAAATTCATTAATACAGTGCCTGCACTGACAGCGGTGGTTTTTCTATCAGCCAATCAGAATCAAGAAAAATGTTTACCCGGGAGATCAAATAAGATGAAATCTTAAAATGTTAAATAAAATTTGATAAATCCTTGATTACGTTATTGCTTCTACTTTTCCGCTTTCCGAAGCTATTATATATTAAAAGTATTGCTCGCTAGAGAATTTTTCCAGCATTCATTTAGTTTAACATCTCTTTCAAAGCATAGTATCATGCACATATATACTGTGGTGCTAGTTATTTCTCTACTTCTTAATGTAATTTGCACTCTTCCTTGACTTTTGAACATAAAGGGACAAGGATTCACTGCCATAATTAATTGCAAATCAATAAGGTAGCTTTCGTTGGGATTAGAATTAGAGGTAATTTCTTTGTTTTAGATAACTGCTTGATTTTCAATAACATCTTTCTATTTCCATTCAAGGGTGCTTCTCTTCCGACACCTTCCCACTGCTGACATGAGTTATTCACTTCATCCAATGGACTGCAAAGAGTAGTCATCGCTAAACGTTGAAGTGGAGGTTATATATTGCACTTTTCAATATGTTAGTGGATTACTTTTCAAGGTAAGAGGCATTTCAAACATTGGTATTGTAATCAATTCCCTTGATTGGCTGTGACACTGTGATTGATTATCCACGATGGAAATGAAATGAATCTATAAGTCGAACGACAAGGATAATCGATTAACCTTGCAACAATTTGTGTGTGTGAGGATTAAATTAAATAGTGTTTATCAGTTCAGAAATGGGAAAGGCAATTATGCAAACAGAAACCTGCTGTTAGAATGCCAGGATGTTCATTGCACAATGGAGCATTTGGGAAGGGCACAATTTCAAGGTAGGAGGTTTTAAAACATCAGTTTCTGCTAACATATACTATTCATTGATGTCACACGAATGTGTCGAAACATGTGTTTTACAATGGAAGAATTTTAGTTTCTGAGTTATAAATTTTACCTTTTTAGTACTTGGATAGTGGAAAAGGAAACTAGGCGAGCAGAGAACACTGCTATCATTCAAGGAGATTGATTACTCCTTTGAGCAAGTAATGTGATTTCTCTTCACGACAGGATGTATTTGAAACTATGATTTCTGTTCAACTTGTCTCTCAAAAGAGATAAAACTGACACTTTAAACGATCCTTTCCTAAATTCTTAAATTGAAATTTGACAAATCGTTGATTACGTTATTCCTACTTCTTTTCCGCTTTCCGATGCTTACATATTCGAAGAATTGCTCGCGAAAGACTTTTTTCCTGCATTCATATAGTTTAACATCTCTTCCAAAGCATAGTACCATGCACAGATATACTGAGGTGCTAGTTATTTCTCTACCTCTTAATGTAATTTGCACTCTTCCTTGACTCTTGAAGATTAAGAGACAAGGATTCACTGCCATAATTAATTGCAAATCAATAAGGTAGCTTTCGTTGGGATTAGAATAAGAGGTAAATTCTTTGTTTTAGATAACTGCTTGATTTTCAATTACATCATTCTATTTCGATTCAAGGATGCTTCTCTACCGGCACCTTCCCACTACCGACATGAGTTATTCACTGCACCCAATGGACTGCAAAGAACTGTCATCGCTAAACGTTGAGGTGGAGGTTATATATTGCACATTTCAACTGGTAAGTGGATAATTCTTCAATGTAAGCCTGAAATTTTAACTATCCTTCCTCATAAAAATTAAATGAATCCATAAGGCGAAAAGCATAGTCAATAGTATTCCGTTGGATGAATAGAAATGATATAGTTCTGATCTTATTTGTGATAGATTTAATCTTTTTAGTACTTGGATAATGGGAAAGGAAACTTGGCAAGCAGAGGTATTGTTTTCATGCTATGATGTTGATCACTTATTGGAGAAGGTTAGTTGATATATCACTACTATAAGAAGTATTTGAAACAATAATAAATGAATAACTTTTCCTTCATAAGAGAAAAACGTGACACTTTAGCTATCCTCCCACAAAAAAATTTAATGAATCCAGAAGGTGAAAAGCATAGCCAATAGCTCTCCGTTGGATGAATAGATATGAGAATATTCTGATTTTATTTGCGATAGATTTAATCTTTTTAGTACTTGGATAATGGGAAAGGAAACTCGGCAAGCAGAGGTATTGTTTTCATGCTAGGATTTTGATAACTTATTGGAGAAAGTAAGATGATTGCTTCCACTATAAGAAGTATTTGAAACAATGATGAAATTTAAACTTTTCATTCATAAGAGGTGAACGTGACACTTTGGCTATCCTCCAACAAAAAATATTTAATGAATCCAGAAGGTGAAAAGCAAAGGTAATAGATTTCCATTGAATGATAGATATGAGATGGTTCTAATTTTATTTGGTGATAGATTTAATCTTCTTAGTACTTGGATAATGGGAAAAGAAACTCGACAAGCAGAGGGTATTGATATCATGCAAGGATATTAATCGCTCGCTTGAGAAAGTAAGATGATTTCCCTCCACTGTAAGAAGTATTTGAAACAATGATGAAATTACACTTTTCATCCATAAGAGGTAAACGTGACACTTTAGCTATCCTCCAACAAAAAATATTTAATGAATCCAGAAGGTGAAAAGCAAAGGTAATAGATTTCCATTGATAATTAGGTTTGAGTTAGGGATAGCTCTGATTTAATTGATAGTTCGATGATGGAAAATGCGATTTGGCTGACATTCAACCGCCATGAGCACTGTAATCATTCTTCTATTTACAGGTGTATTCTTGGCAGGCTTTTTGTGGGTACCTGGAGCAAGTCAACAAGGCCGGGACGTCGAACGAGGATTGAACATGGTTATTTTTTTACAATTGGGAAGGAGATTCCACGCAACTTATAGTTCGACCAACACCTCGAACATGTATTTGATGTGATGCACGAGGATGTGGATTGAACGTATCGCTCGGTATGTAACTGATGGTTTAAATGCAATAAAATTTCTATTTAAATGGTATAAAACTGTCTTTTACTGCACTCCCTTCAAGAAACATTAGTAAGAAAAAACCTTTCAAGTTAAATGCATTCTTTTACTTGGGCCGTCCCCGAGCGAAGTTAAGGCACTCGTAAGGGTTTTATTACATCAAGGAGTTTCGTGAGAGCTCGACTTAATTCCATCGACTGCTTTCCTTTAAATTCCTTTCATCAGTAAGATTAGAAAACTTCTCTGTGTCATAAGGATGCCCAAAAATGGTGCGAAAGATTTGGATAGGAACGGTCACGTATTTTAACTCATGCGTTGCCGCGGTGGTTAACATTTACGACGTTAAGTCCTGGCCATTCAAAGGAACCTGTTCCATCCTCAAAATAGTTCCGCATTACGGTTCGTAAAGACTTGGAATAGAAGGACTGGCCCCACATTTATTTGTCATCGACACCTCCAAGGCTTGAGCAGTAGAAGAGAACATAGATCGTCTTTTTGCCCCGAAATTACCAACCGCTATCCGACAGAGGGCCAAGTATTCGTTCAGTTGCTTGGCCCGTCTCGCGAGAAAACATCGTGCTCGTATCTTGCGAATCGAGAAGATTTTTCCAAGTTTACGTTCAATTCTCATCTCACCCGTGGCCAGTGGAATCTTGAAGATTGCCCCTGGAGAAGGCGACAGTGATGTTGTGTTTAGTGGTTATTGGAGAGCATAAAGGATTTAATCGATGTGGCAGATTTGCACGGGACTGCATTGTGACATCGTCGAGTGAGTTAGGCGAGAAGCTTCGAACGAGGTTCAAGGAGAATTTTAAGGTGAGACCCATCGGAATATTTTCCTCATCTCTTTGCCGGCGTTGGCAGGAATGTGCATCGCAATTTAACTTCCTGATTGCTTCGAAGCGAGGAGTTTGGAGTGCCCGCATTCCAAACCCTCGTCCGGGGGATATCTTGATCACGGTAAATAAGACCAGATGTAAACAACACCGAACGAATGCTTCATTCTCTCAGCTGTATCGTTGATGTGAACTCGTGTATGATCGTGTATATTAACGCGAACTTTTTTTAAGATTCCGAAGCCGTTTCTATAGTCGAAGCGCCACCTCGTAGCATCATAGTTTACGTGGGGATGATTTCGTCTTCAATCGTGTTGATTACGTTTGAAAAAAGGGAAAATAAGTCGCTGGGTATGGGAACGACGTGAACGCGGCGAGGCCGCCATGGAAAGTGCAAAATGCGTGGCGGTATTTCGAGGCGCCATTGTTACCGGCGGGAATCTAAAATTGCAATTAGATTTTTCGAAATTAACTTGCGGTCCATCGTAAACGATTACATTTTCATGAAGACTAGTATTTATTATGATTTTTGCCTACTACGTGAGTCTTACCGCGCAAAAAAACCATTTTCTTAATGAGTCGATAGCTTATTCTTCCGAATTGAGGAAAACCGTCATTGCTCGCCGTCGACGTAAAAGAAGAAAGAAATTTTGAGGTTACTCGATCGGTGATCGGATCAAGATACCTTAGGCATGAAATTCATTAATACAGTGCCTGCACTGACAGCGGTGGTTTTTCTATCAGCCAATCAGAATCAAGAAAAATGTTTACCCGGGAGATCAAATAAGATGAAATCTTAAAATGTTAAATAAAATTTGATAAATCCTTGATTACGTTATTGCTTCTACTTTTCCGCTTTCCGAAGCTATTATATATTAAAAGTATTGCTCGCTAGAGAATTTTTCCAGCATTCATTTAGTTTAACATCTCTTTCAAAGCATAGTATCATGCACATATATACTGTGGTGCTAGTTATTTCTCTACTTCTTAATGTAATTTGCACTCTTCCTTGACTTTTGAACATAAAGGGACAAGGATTCACTGCCATAATTAATTACAAAGCAATAAGGTAGCTTTCATTGCCCTTAGAATTAGAGGTAATTTCTTTGTTTTAGATAACTGCTTGATTTTCAATAACATCTTTCTATTTCCATTCAAGGGTGCTTCTCTTCCGACACCTTCCCACTGCTGACATGAGTTATTCACTTCATCCAATGGACTGCAAAGAGTAGTCATCGCTAAACGTTGAAGTGGAGGTTATATATTGCACTTTTCAATATGTTAGTGGATTACTTTTCAAGGTAAGAGGCATTTCAAACATTGGTATTGTAATCAATTCCCTTGATTGGCTGTGACACTGTGATTGATTATCCACGATGGAAATGAAATGAATCTATAGGTCGAACGACAAGGATAATCGATTAACCTTGCAACAATTTGTGTGTGTGAGGATTAAATTAAATAGTGTTTATCAGTTCAGAAATGGGAAAGGCAATTATGCAAACAGAAACCTGCTGTTAGAATGCCAGGATGTTCATTGCACAATGGAGCATTTGGGAAGGGCACAATTTCAAGGTAGGAGGTTTTAAAACATCAGTTTCTGCTAACATATACTATTTATTGATGTCACACGAATGTGTCGAAACATGTGTTTTACAATGGAAGAATTTTAGTTTCTGAGTTATAAATTTTACCTTTTTAGTACTTGGATAGTGGAAAAGGAAACTAGGCGAGCAGAGAACACTGCTATCATTCAAGGAGATTGATTACTCCTTTGAGCAAGTAATGTGATTTCTCTTCACGACAGGATGTATTTGAAACTATGATTTCTGTTCAACTTGTCTCTCAAAAGAGATAAAACTGACACTTTAAACGATCCTTTCCTAAATTCTTAAATTGAAATTTGACAAATCGTTGATTACGTTATTCCTACTTCTTTTCCGCTTTCCGATGCTTACATATTCGAAGAATTGCTCGCGAAAGACTTTTTTCCTGCATTCATATAGTTTAACATCTCTTCCAAAGCATAGTACCATGCACAGATATACTGAGGTGCTAGTTATTTCTCTACCTCTTAATGTAATTTGCACTCTTCCTTGACTCTTGAAGATTAAGAGACAAGGATTCACTGCCATAATTAATTGCAAATCAATAAGGTAGCTTTCGTTGGGATTAGAATAAGAGGTGAATTCTTTGTTTTAGATAACTGCTTGATTTTCAATTACATCATTCTATTTCGATTCAAGGATGCTTCTCTACCGGCACCTTCCCACTACCGACATGAGTTATTCACTGCACCCAATGGACTGCAAAGAACTGTCATCGCTAAACGTTGAGGTGGAGGTTATATATTGCACATTTCAACTGGTAAGTGGATAATTCTTCAATGTAAGCCTGAAATTTTAACTATCCTTCCTCATAAAAATTAAATGAATCCATAAGGCGAAAAGCATAGTCAATAGTATTCCGTTGGATGAATAGAAATGATATAGTTCTGATCTTATTTGTGATAGATTTAATCTTTTTAGTACTTGGATAATGGGAAAGGAAACTTGGCAAGCAGAGGTATTGTTTTCATGCTATGATGTTGATCACTTATCGGAGAAAGTTAGTTGATATATCACTACTATAAGAAGTATTTGAAACAATAATAAATGAATAACTTTTCCTTCATAAGAGAAAAACGTGACACTTTAGCTA
Organism: Pantala flavescens; assembly: GCA_020796165.1. Taxonomy (NCBI): domain Eukaryota; kingdom Metazoa; phylum Arthropoda; class Insecta; order Odonata; family Libellulidae; genus Pantala; species Pantala flavescens. Next base: position 50,252,356 of record CM036881.1, read on the forward strand.
TCCTCCCACAAAAAAATTTAATGAATCCAGAAGGTGAAAAGCATAGCCAATAGCTCTCCATTGGATGAATAGATATGAGAATATTCTGATTTTATTTGCGATAGATTTAATCTTTTTAGTACTTGGATAATGGGAAAGGAAACTCGGCAAGCAGAGGTATTGTTTTCATGCTAGGATTTTGATAACTTATTGGAGAAAGTAAGATGATTGCTTCCACTATAAGAAGTATTTGAAACAATGATGAAATTTAAACTTTTCATTCGTAAGAGGTGAACGTGACACTTTGGCTATCCTCCAACAAAAAATATTTAATGAATCCAGAAGGTGAAAAGCAAAGGTAATAGATTTCCATTGAATGATAGATATGAGATGGTTCTAATTTTATTTGGTGATAGATTTAATCTTCTTAGTACTTGGATAATGGGAAAAGAAACTCGACAAGCAGAGGGTATTGATATCATGCAAGGATATTAATCGCTCGCTTGAGAAAGTAAGATGATTTCCCTCCACTGTAAGAAGTATTTGAAACAATGATGAAATTACACTTTTCATCCATAAGAGGTAAACGTGACACTTTAGCTATCCTCCAACAAAAAATATTTAATGAATCCAGAAGGTGAAAAGCAAAGGTAATAGATTTCCTTTGATAATTAGGTTTGAGTTAGGGATAGCTCTGATTTAATTGATAGTTCGATGATGGAAAATGCGATTTGGCTGACATTCAACCGCCATGAGCACTGTAATCATTCTTCTATTTACAGGTGTATTCTTGGCAGGCTTTTTGTGGGTACCTGGAGCAAGTCAACAAGGCCGGGACGTCGAACGAAGATTGAACATGGTTATTTTTTTACAATTGGGAAGGAGATTCCACGCAACTTATAGTTCGACCAACACCTCGAACATGTATTTTATGTGATGCACGAGGATGTGGATTGAACGTATCGCTCGCCATGTAACTGATGTTTGAAATGCAATAAAATTTCTATTTAAATGGTATAAAACTGTCTTTTACTGCACTCCCTTCAAGAAACATTAGTAAGAAAAAACCTTTCAAGTTAAATGCATTCTTTTACTTGGGCCGTCCCCGAGCGAAGTTAAGGCACTCGTAAGGGTTTTATTACATCAAGGAGTTTCGTGAGAGCTCGACTTAATTCCATCGACTGCTTTCCTTTAAATTCCTTTCATCAGTAAGATTAGAAAACTTCTCTGTGTCATAAGGATGCCCAAAAATGGTGCGAAAGATTTGGATAGGAACGGTCACGTATTTTAACTCATGCGTTGCCGCGGTGGTTAACATTTACGACGTTAAGTCCTGGCCATTCAAAGGAACCTGTTCCATCCTCAAAATAGTTCCGCATTACGGTTCGTAAAGACTTGAAATAGAAGGACTGGCCCCACATTTATTTGTCATCGACACCTCCAAGGCTTGAGCAGTAGAAGAGAACATAGATCGTCTTTTTGCCCCGAAATTACCAACCGCTATCCGACAGAGGGCCAAGTATTCGTTCAGTTGCTTGGCCCGTCTAGCGAGAAAACATCGTGCTCGTATCTTGCGAATCGAGAAGATTTTTCCAAGTTTACGTTAAATTCTCATCTCACCCGTGGCCAGTGGAATCTTGAAGATTGCCCCTGGAGAAGGCGACAGTGATGTTGTGTTTAGTGGTTATTGGAGAGCATAAGGATTTAATCGATGTGGCAGATTTGCACGGGACTGCATTGTGACATCGTCGAGTGAGTTAGGCGAGAAGCTTCGAACGAGGTTCAAGGAGAATTTTAAGGTGAGACCCATCGGAATATTTTCCTCATCTCTTTGCCGGCGTTGGCAGGAATGTGCATCGCAATTTAACTTCCTGATTGCTTCGAAGCGAGGAGTTTGGAGTGCCCGCATTCCAAACCCTCGTCCGGGGGATATCTTGATCACGGTAAAAGAGACCAGATGTAAACAACACCGAACGAATGCTTCATTCTCTCAGCTGTATCGTTGATGTGAACTCGTGTATGATCGTGTATATTAACGCGAACTTTTTTTAAGATTCCGAAGCCGTTTCTATAGTCGAAGCGCCACCTCGTAGCATCATAGTTTACGTGGGGATGATTTCGTCTTCAATCGTGTTGATTACGTTTGAAAAAAGGGAAAATAAGTCGCTGGGTATGGGAACGACGTGAACGCGGCGAGGCCGCCATGGAAAGTGCAAAATGCGTGGCGGTATTTCGAGGCGCCATTGTTACCGGCGGGAATCTAAAATTGCAATTAGATTTTTCGAAATTAACTTGCGGTCCATCGTAAACGATTACATTTTCATGAAGACTAGTATTTATTATGATTTTTGCCTACTACGTGAGTCTTACCGCGCAAAAAAACCATTTTCTTAATGAGTCGATAGCTTATTCTTCCGAATTGAGGAAAACCGTCATTGCTCGCCGTCGACGTAAAAGAAGAAAGAAATTTTGAGGTTACTCGATCGGTGATCGGATCAAGATACCTTAGGCATGAAATTCATTAATACAGTGCCTGCACTGACAGCGGTGGTTTTTCTATCAGCCAATCAGAATCAAGAAAAATGTTTACCCGGGAGATCAAATAAGATGAAATCTTAAAATGTTAAATAAAATTTGATAAATCCTTGATTACGTTATTGCTTCTACTTTTCCGCTTTCCGAAGCTATTATATATTAAAAGTATTGCTCGCTAGAGAATTTTTCCAGCATTCATTTAGTTTAACATCTCTTTCAAAGCATAGTATCATGCACATATATACTGTGGTGCTAGTTATTTCTCTACTTCTTAATGTAATTTGCACTCTTCCTTGACTTTTGAACATAAAGGGACAAGGATTCACTGCCATAATTAATTGCAAATCAATAAGGTAGCTTTCGTTGGGATTAGAATTAGAGGTAATTTCTTTGTTTTAGATAACTGCTTGATTTTCAATAACATCTTTCTATTTCCATTCAAGGGTGCTTCTCTTCCGACACCTTCCCACTGCTGACATGAGTTATTCACTTCATCCAATGGACTGCAAAGAGTAGTCATCGCTAAACGTTGAAGTGGAGGTTATATATTGCACTTTTCAATATGTTAGTGGATTACTTTTCAAGGTAAGAGGCATTTCAAACATTGGTATTGTAATCAATTCCCTTGATTGGCTGTGACACTGTGATTGATTATCCACGATGGAAATGAAATGAATCTATAGGTCGAACGACAAGGATAATCGATTAACCTTGCAACAATTTGTGTGTGTGAGGATTAAATTAAATAGTGTTTATCAGTTCAGAAATGGGAAAGGCAATTATGCAAACAGAAACCTGCTGTTAGAATGCCAGGATGTTCATTGCACAATGGAGCATTTGGGAAGGGCACAATTTCAAGGTAGGAGGTTTTAAAACATCAGTTTCTGCTAACATATACTATTCATTGATGTCACACGAATGTGTCGAAACATGTGTTTTACAATGGAAGAATTTTAGTTTCTGAGTTATAAATTTTACCTTTTTAGTACTTGGATAGTGGAAAAGGAAACTAGGCGAGCAGAGAACACTGCTATCATTCAAGGAGATTGATTACTCCTTTGAGCAAGTAATGTGATTTCTCTTCACGACAGGATGTATTTGAAACTATGATTTCTGTTCAACTTGTCTCTCAAAAGAGATAAAACTGACACTTTAAACGATCCTTTCCTAAATTCTTAAATTGAAATTTGACAAATCGTTGATTACGTTATTCCTACTTCTTTTCCGCTTTCCGATGCTTACATATTCGAAGAATTGCTCGCGAAAGACTTTTTTCCTGCATTCATATAGTTTAACATCTCTTCCAAAGCATAGTACCATGCACAGATATACTGAGGTGCTAGTTATTTCTCTACCTCTTAATGTAATTTGCACTCTTCCTTGACTCTTGAAGATTAAGAGACAAGGATTCACTGCCATAATTAATTGCAAATCAATAAGGTAGCTTTCGTTGGGATTAGAATAAGAGGTGAATTCTTTGTTTTAGATAACTGCTTGATTTTCAATTACATCATTCTATTTCGATTCAAGGATGCTTCTCTACCGGCACCTTCCCACTACCGACATGAGTTATTCACTGCACCCAATGGACTGCAAAGAACTGTCATCGCTAAACGTTGAGGTGGAGGTTATATATTGCACATTTCAACTGGTAAGTGGATAATTCTTCAATGTAAGCCTGAAATTTTAACTATCCTTCCTCATAAAAATTAAATGAATCCATAAGGCGAAAAGCATAGTCAATAGTATTCCGTTGGATGAATAGAAATGATATAGTTCTGATCTTATTTGTGATAGATTTAATCTTTTTAGTACTTGGATAATGGGAAAGGAAACTTGGCAAGCAGAGGTATTGTTTTCATGCTATGATGTTGATCACTTATTGGAGAAGGTTAGTTGATATATCACTACTATAAGAAGTATTTGAAACAATAATAAATGAATAACTTTTCCTTCATAAGAGAAAAACGTGACACTTTAGCTATCCTCCCACAAAAAAATTTAATGAATCCAGAAGGTGAAAAGCATAGCCAATAGCTCTCCGTTGGATGAATAGATATGAGAATATTCTGATTTTATTTGCGATAGATTTAATCTTTTTAGTACTTGGATAATGGGAAAGGAAACTCGGCAAGCAGAGGTATTGTTTTCATGCTAGGATTTTGATAACTTATTGGAGAAAGTAAGATGATTGCTTCCACTATAAGAAGTATTTGAAACAATGATGAAATTTAAACTTTTCATTCATAAGAGGTGAACGTGACACTTTGGCTATCCTCCAACAAAAAATATTTAATGAATCCAGAAGGTGAAAAGCAAAGGTAATAGATTTCCATTGAATGATAGATATGAGATGGTTCTAATTTTATTTGGTGATAGATTTAATCTTCTTAGTACTTGGATAATGGGAAAAGAAACTCGACAAGCAGAGGGTATTGATATCATGCAAGGATATTAATCGCTCGCTTGAGAAAGTAAGATGATTTCCCTCCACTGTAAGAAGTATTTGAAACAATGATGAAATTACACTTTTCATCCATAAGAGGTAAACGTGACACTTTAGCTATCCTCCAACAAAAAATATTTAATGAATCCAGAAGGTGAAAAGCAAAGGTAATAGATTTCCATTGATAATTAGGTTTGAGTTAGAAATAGCTCTGATTTAATTGATAGTTCGATAATGGAAAATGCGATTTGGCTGACATTCAACCGCCATGAGCACTGTAATCATTCTTCTATTTACAGGTGTATTCTTGGCAGGCTTTTTGTGGGTACCTGGAGCAAGTCAACAAGGCCGGGACGTCGAACGAGGATTGAACATGGTTATTTTTTTACAATTGGGAAGGAGATTCCACGCAACTTATAGTTCGACCAACACCTCGAACATGTATTTGATGTGATGCACGAGGATGTGGATTGAACGTATCGCTCGGTATGTAACTGATGGTTTAAATGCAATAAAATTTCTATTTAAATGGTATAAAACTGTCTTTTACTGCACTCCCTTCAAGAAACATTAGTAAGAAAAAACCTTTCAAGTTAAATGCATTCTTTTACTTGGGCCGTCCCCGAGCGAAGTTAAGGCACTCGTAAGGGTTTTATTACATCAAGGAGTTTCGTGAGAGCTCAACTTAATTCCATCGACTGCTTTCCTTTAAATTCCTTTCATCAGTAAGATTAGAAAACTTCTCTGTGTCATAAGGATGCCCAAAAATGGTGCGAAAGATTTGGATAGGAACGGTCACGTATTTTAACTCATGCGTTGCCGCGGTGGTTAACATTTACGACGTTAAGTCCTGGCCATTCAAAGGAACCTGTTCCATCCTCAAAATAGTTCCGCATTACGGTTCGTAAAGACTTGGAATAGAAGGACTGGCCCCACATTTATTTGTCATCGACACCTCCAAGGCTTGAGCAGTAGAAGAGAACATAGATCGTCTTTTTGCCCCGAAATTACCAACCGCTATCCGACAGAGGGCCAAGTATTCGTTCAGTTGCTTGGCCCGTCTCGCGAGAAAACATCGTGCTCGTATCTTGCGAATCGAGAAGATTTTTCCAAGTTTACGTTAAATTCTCATCTCACCCGTGGCCAGTGGAATCTTGAAGATTGCCCCTGGAGAAGGCGACAGTGATGTTGTGTTTAGTGGTTATTGGAGAGCATAAAGGATTTAATCGATGTGGCAGATTTGCACGGGACTGCATTGTGACATCGTCGAGTGAGTTAGGCGAGAAGCTTCGAACGAGGTTCAAGGAGAATTTTAAGGTGAGACCCATCGGAATATTTTCCTCATCTCTTTGCCGGCGTTGGCAGGAATGTGCATCGCAATTTAACTTCCTGATTGCTTCGAAGCGAGGAGTTTGGAGTGCCCGCATTCCAAACCCTCGTCCGGGGGATATCTTGATCACGGTAAATAAGACCAGATGTAAACAACACCGAACGAATGCTTCATTCTCTCAGCTGTATCGTTGATGTGAACTCGTGTATGATCGTGTATATTAACGCGAACTTTTTTTAAGATTCCGAAGCCGTTTCTATAGTCGAAGCGCCACCTCGTAGCATCATAGTTTACGTGGGGATGATTTCGTCTTCAATCGTGTTGATTACGTTTGAAAAAAGGGAAAATAAGTCGCTGGGTATGGGAACGACGTGAACGCGGCGAGGCCGCCATGGAAAGTGCAAAATGCGTGGCGGTATTTCGAGGCGCCATTGTTACCGGCGGGAATCTAAAATTGCAATTAGATTTTTCGAAATTAACTTGCGGTCCATCGTAAACGATTACATTTTCATGAAGACTAGTATTTATTATGATTTTTGCCTACTACGTGAGTCTTACCGCGCAAAAAAACCATTTTCTTAATGAGTCGATAGCTTATTCTTCCGAATTGAGGAAAACCGTCATTGCTCGCCGTCGACGTAAAAGAAGAAAGAAATTTTGAGGTTACTCGATCGGTGATCGGATCAAGATACCTTAGGCATGAAATTCATTAATACAGTGCCTGCACTGACAGCGGTGGTTTTTCTATCAGCCAATCAGAATCAAGAAAAATGTTTACCCGGGAGATCAAATAAGATGAAATCTTAAAATGTTAAATAAAATTTGATAAATCCTTGATTACGTTATTGCTTCTACTTTTCCGCTTTCCGAAGCTATTATATATTAAAAGTATTGCTCGCTAGAGAATTTTTCCAGCATTCATTTAGTTTAACATCTCTTTCAAAGCATAGTATCATGCACATATATACTGTGGTGCTAGTTATTTCTCTACTTCTTAATGTAATTTGCACTCTTCCTTGACTTTTGAACATAAAGGGACAAGGATTCACTGCCATAATTAATTGCAAATCAATAAGGTAGCTTTCGTTGGGATTAGAATTAGAGGTAATTTCTTTGTTTTAGATAACTGCTTGATTTTCAATAACATCTTTCTATTTCCATTCAAGGGTGCTTCTCTTCCGACACCTTCCCACTGCTGACATGAGTTATTCACTTCATCCAATGGACTGCAAAGAGTAGTCATCGCTAAACGTTGAAGTGGAGGTTATATATTGCACTTTTCAATATGTTAGTGGATTACTTTTCAAGGTAAGAGGCATTTCAAACATTGGTATTGTAATCAATTCCCTTGATTGGCTGTGACACTGTGATTGATTATCCACGATGGAAATGAAATGAATCTATAAGTCGAACGACAAGGATAATCGATTAACCTTGCAACAATTTGTGTGTGTGAGGATTAAATTAAATAGTGTTTATCAGTTCAGAAATGGGAAAGGCAATTATGCAAACAGAAACCTGCTGTTAGAATGCCAGGATGTCCATTGCACAATGGAGCATTTGGGAAGGGCACAATTTCAAGGTAGGAGGTTTTAAAACATCAGTTTCTGCTAACATATACTATTCATTGATGTCACACGAATGTGTCGAAACATGTGTTTTACAATGGAAGAATTTTAGTTTCTGAGTTATAAATTTTACCTTTTTAGTACTTGGATAGTGGAAAAGGAAACTAGGCGAGCAGAGAACACTGCTATCATTCAAGGAGATTGATTACTCCTTTGAGCAAGTAATGTGATTTCTCTTCACGACAGGATGTATTTGAAACTATGATTTCTGTTCAACTTGTCTCTCAAAAGAGATAAAACTGACACTTTAAACGATCCTTTCCTAAATTCTTAAATTGAAATTTGACAAATCGTTGATTACGTTATTCCTACTTCTTTTCCGCTTTCCGATGCTTACATATTCGAAGAATTGCTCGCGAAAGACTTTTTTCCTGCATTCATATAGTTTAACATCTCTTCCAAAGCATAGTACCATGCACAGATATACTGAGGTGCTAGTTATTTCTCTACCTCTTAATGTAATTTGCACTCTTCCTTGACTCTTGAAGATTAAGAGACAAGGATTCACTGCCATAATTAATTGCAAATCAATAAGGTAGCTTTCGTTGGGATTAGAATAAGAGGTGAATTCTTTGTTTTAGATAACTGCTTGATTTTCAATTACATCATTCTATTTCGATTCAAGGATGCTTCTCTACCGGCACCTTCCCGCTACCGACATGAGTTATTCACTGCACCCAATGGACTGCAAAGAACTGTCATCGCTAAACGTTGAGGTGGAGGTTATATATTGCACATTTCAACAGGTAAGTGGATAATTCTTCAATGTAAGCCTGAAATTTTAACTATCCTTCCTCATAAAAATTAAATGAATCCATAAGGTGAAAAGCATACTAAATAGCTTTCCGGTGGATGAATAGATATGAGAATACTCTGATTTTATTTGCGATAGATTTAATCTTTTTAGTACTTGGATAAAGGGAAAGGAAACTCGGCAAGCAGAGGTATTGTTTTCATGCTAGGATTTTGATAACTTATTGGAGAAAGTAAGATGATTGCTTCCACTATAAGAAGTATTTGAAACAATGATGAAATTTAAACTTTTCATTCATAAGAGGTAAACGTGACACTTTGGCTATCCTCCAACAAAAAATATTTAATGAATCCAGAAGGTGAAAAGCAAAGGTAATAGATTTCCATTAATAATTAGGTTTGAGTTAGGGATAGCTCTGATTTAATTGATAGTTCGATGATGGAAAATGCGATTTGGCTGACATTCAACCGCCATGAGCACTGTAATCATTCTTCTATTTACAGGTGTATTCTTGGCAGGCTTTTTGTGGGTACCTGGAGCAAGTCAACAAGGCCGGGACGTCGAACGAGGATTGAACATGGTTATTTTTTTACAATTGGGAAGGAGATTCCACGCAACTTATAGTTCGACCAACACCTCGAACATGTATTTGATGTGATGCACGAGGATGTGGATTGAACGTATCGCTCGCCATGTAACTGATGTTTGAAATGCAATAAAATTTCTATTTAAATGGTATAAAACTGTCTTTTACTGCACTCCCTTCAAGAAACATTAGTAAGAAAAAACCTTTCAAGTTAAATGCATTCTTTTACTTGGGCCGTCCCCGAGCGAAGTTAAGGCACTCGTAAGGGTTTTATTACATCAAGGAGTTTCGTGAGAGCTCGACTTAATTCCATCGACTGCTTTCCTTTAAATTCCTTTCATCAGTAAGATTAGAAAACTTCTCTGTGTCATAAGGATGCCCAAAAATGGTGCGAAAGATTTGGATAGGAACGGTCACGTATTTTAACTCATGCGTTGCCGCGGTGGTTAACATTTACGACGTTAAGTCCTGGCCATTCAAAGGAACCTGTTCCATCCTCAAAATAGTTCCACATTACGGTTCGTAAAGACTTGGAATAGAAGGACTGGCCCCACATTTATTTGTCATCGACACCTCCAAGGCTTGAGCAGTAGAAGAGAACATAGATCGTCTTTTTGCCCCGAAATTACCAACCGCTATCCGACAGAGGGCCAAGTATTCGTTCAGTTGCTTGGCCCGTCTCGCGAGAAAACATCGTGCTCGTATCTTGCGAATCGAAAAGATTTTTCCAAGTTTACGTTCAATTCTCATCTCACCCGTGGCCAGTGAAATCTTGAAGATTGCCCCTGGAGAAGGCGACAGTGATGTTGTGTTTAGTGGTTATTGGAGAGCATAAAGGATTTAATCGATGTGGCAGATTTGCACGGGACTGCATTGTGACATCGTCGAGTGAGTTAGGCGAGAAGCTTCGAACGAGGTTCAAGGAGAATTTTAAGGTGAGACCCATCGGAATATTTTCCTCATCTCTTTGCCGGCGTTGGCAGGAATGTGCATCGCAATTTAACTTCCTGATTGCTTCGAAGCGAGGAGTTTGGAGTGCCCGCATTCCAAACCCTCGTCCGGGGGATATCTTGATCACGGTAAAAGAGACCAGATGTAAACAACACCGAACGAATGCTTCATTCTCTCAGCTGTATCGTTGATGTGAACTCGTGTATGATCGTGTATATTAACGCGAACTTTTTTTAAGATTCCGAAGCCGTTTCTATAGTCGAAGCGCCACCTCGTAGCATCATAGTTTACGTGGGGATGATTTCGTCTTCAATCGTGTTGATTACGTTTGAAAAAAGGGAAAATAAGTCGCTGGGTATGGGAACGACGTGAACGCGGCGAGGCCGCCATGGAAAGTGCAAAATGCGTGGCGGTATTTCGAGGCGCCATTGTTACCGGCGGGAATCTAAAATTGCAATTAGATTTTTCGAAATTAACTTGCGGTCCATCGTAAACGATTACATTTTCGTGAAGACTAGTATTTATTATGATTTTTGCCTACAACGTGAGTCTTACCGCGCAAAAAAACCATTTTCTTAATGAGTCGATAGCTTATTCTTCCGAATTGAGGAAAACCGTCATTGCTCGCCGTCGACGTAAAAGAAGAAAGAAATTTTGAGGTTACTCGATCGGTGATCGGATCAAGATACCTTAGGCATGAAATTCATTAATACAGTGCCTGCACTGACAGCGGTGGTTTTTCTATCAGCCAATCAGAATCAAGAAAAATGTTTACCCGGGAGATCAAATAAGATGAAATCTTAAAATGTTAAATAAAATTTGATAAATCCTTGATTACGTTATTGCTTCTACTTTTCCGCTTTCCGAAGCTATTATATATTAAAAGTATTGCTCGCTAGAGAATTTTTCCAGCATTCATTTAGTTTAACATCTCTTTCAAAGCATAGTATCATGCACATATATACTGTGGTGCTAGTTATTTCTCTACTTCTTAATGTAATTTGCACTCTTCCTTGACTTTTAAACATAAAGGGACAAGGATTCACTGCCATAATTAATTGCAAATCAATAAGGTAGCTTTCGTTGGGATTAGAATTAGAGGTAATTTCTTTGTTTTAGATAACTGCTTGATTTTCAATAACATCTTTCTATTTCCATTCAAGGGTGCTTCTCTTCCGACACCTTCCCACTGCTGACATGAGTTATTCACTTCATCCAATGGACTGCAAAGAGTAGTCATCGCTAAACGTTGAAGTGGAGGTTATATATTGCACTTTTCAATATGTTAGTGGATTACTTTTCAAGGTAAGAGGCATTTCAAACATTGGTATTGTAATCAATTCCCTTGATTGGCTGTGACACTGTGATTGATTATCCACGATGGAAATGAAATGAATCTATAAGTCGAACGACAAGGATAATCGATTAACCTTGCAACAACTTGTGTGTGTGAGGATTAAATTAAATAGTGTTTATCAGTTCAGAAATGGGAAAGGCAATTATGCAAACAGAAACCTGCTGTTAGAATGCCAGGATGTTCATTGCACAATGGAGCACTTGGGAAGGGCACAATTTCAAGGTAGGAGGTTTTAAAACATCAGTTTCTGCTAACATATACTATTCATTGATGTCACACGAATGTGTCGAAACATGTGTTTTACAATGGAAGAATTTTAGTTTCTGAGTTATAAATTTTACCTTTTTAGTACTTGGATAGTGGAAAAGGAAACTAGGCGAGCAGAGAACACTGCTATCATTCAAGGAGATTGATTACTCCTTTGAGCAAGTAATGTGATTTCTCTTCACGACAGGATGTATTTGAAACTATGATTTCTGTTCAACTTGTCTCTCAAAAGAGATAAAACTGACACTTTAAACGATCCTTTCCTAAATTCTTAAATTGAAATTTGACAAATCGTTGATTACGTTATTCCTACTTCTTTTCCGCTTTCCGATGCTTACATATTCGAAGAATTGCTCGCGAAAGACTTTTTTCCTGCATTCATATAGTTTAACATCTCTTCCAAAGCATAGTACCATGCACAGATATACTGAGGTGCTAGTTATTTCTCTACCTCTTAATGTAATTTGCACTCTTCCTTGACTCTTGAAGATTAAGAGACAAGGATTCACTGCCATAATTAATTGCAAATCAATAAGGTAGCTTTCGTTGGGATTAGAATAAGAGGTGAATTCTTTGTTTTAGATAACTGCTTGATTTTCAATTACATCATTCTATTTCGATTCAAGGATGCTTCTCTACCGGCACCTTCCCACTACCGACATGAGTTATTCACTGCACCCAATGGACTGCAAAGAACTGTCATCGCTAAACGTTGAGGTGGAGGTTATATATTGCACATTTCAACAGGTAAGTGGATAATTCTTCAATGTAAGCCTGAAATTTTAACTATCCTTCCTCATAAAAATTAAATGAATCCATAAGGCGAAAAGCATAGTCAATAGTATTCCGTTGGATGAATAGAAATGATATAGTTCTGATCTTATTTGTGATAGATTTAATCTTTTTAGTACTTGGATAATGGGAAAGGAAACTTGGCAAGCAGAGGTATTGTTTTCATGCTATGATGTTGATCACTTATTGGAGAAGGTTAGTTGATATATCACTACTATAAGAAGTATTTGAAACAATAATAAATGAATAACTTTTCCTTCATAAGAGAAAAACGTGACACTTTAGCTATCCTTCCTCATAAAAATCAAATGAATCCATAAGGTGAAAAGCATAGTAAATAGCTTTCCGTTGGATGAATAGATATGAGAATACTCTGATTTTATTTGCGATAGATTTAATCTTTTTAGTACTTGGATAATGGGAAAGGAAACTCGGCAAGCAGAGGTATTGTTTTCATGCTAGGATTTTGATAACTTATTGGAGAAAGTAAGATGATTGCTTCCACTATAAGAAGTATTTGAAACAATGATGAAATTTAAACTTTTCATTCATAAGAGGTAAACGTGACACTTTGGCTATCCTCCAACAAAAAATATTTAATGAATCCAGAAGGTGAAAAGCAAAGGTAATAGATTTCCATTGAATGATAGATATGAGATGGTTCTAATTTTATTTGGTGATAGATTTAATCTTCTTAGTACTTGGATAATGGGAAAAGAAACTCGACAAGCAGAGGGTATTGATATCATGCAAGGATATTAATCGCTCGCTTGAGAAAGTAAGATGATTTCCCTCCACTGTAAGAAGTATTTGAAACAATGATGAAATTACACTTTTCATCCATAAGAGGTAAACGTGACACTTTAGCTATCCTCCAACAAAAAATATTTAATGAATCCAGAAGGTGAAAAGCAAAGGTAATAGATTTCCATTGATAATTAGGTTTGAGTTAGGGATAGCTCTGATTTAATTGATAGTTCGATAATGGAAAATGCGATTTGGCTGACATTCAACCGCCATGAGCACTGTAATCATTCTTCTATTTACAGGTGTATTCTTGGCAGGCTTTTTGTGGGTACCTGGAGCAAGTCAACAAGGCCGGGACGTCGAACGAGGATTGAACATGGTTATTTTTTTACAATTGGGAAGGAGATTCCACGCAACTTATAGTTCGACCAACACCTCGAACATGTATTTGATGTGATGCACGAGGATGTGGATTGAACGTATCGCTCGGCATGTAACTGATGGTTTAAATGCAATAAAATTTCTATTTAAATGGTATAAAACTGTCTTTTACTGCACTCCCTTCAAGAAACATTAGTAAGAAAAAACCTTTCAAGTTAAATGCATTCTTTTACTTGGGCCGTCCCCGAGCGAAGTTAAGGCACTCGTAAGGATTTTATTACATCAAGGAGTTTCGTGAGAGCTCGACTTAATTCCATCGACTGCTTTCCTTTAAATTCCTTTCATCAGTAAGATTAGAAAACTTCTCTGTGTCATAAGGATGCCCAAAAATGGTGCGAAAGATTTGGATAGGAACGGTCACGTATTTTAACTCATGCGTTGCCGCGGTGGTTAACATTTACGACGTTAAGTCCTGGCCATTCAAAGGAACCTGTTCCATCCTCAAAATAGTTCCGCATTACGGTTCGTAAAGACTTGGAATAGAAGGACTGGCCCCACATTTATTTGTCATCGACACCTCCAAGGCTTGAGCAGTAGAAGAGAACATAGATCGTCTTTTTGCCCCGAAATTACCAACCGCTATCCGACAGAGGGCCAAGTATTCGTTCAGTTGCTTGGCCCGTCTCGCGAGAAAACATCGTGCTCGTATCTTGCGAATCGAGAAGATTTTTCCAAGTTTACGTTCAATTCTCATCTCACCCGTGGCCAGTGGAATCTTGAAGATTGCCCCTGGAGAAGGCGACAGTGATGTTGTGTTTAGTGGTTATTGGAGAGCATAAAGGATTTAATCGATGTGGCAGATTTGCACGGGACTGCATTGTGACATCGTCGAGTGAGTTAGGCGAGAAGCTTCGAACGAGGTTCAAGGAGAATTTTAAGGTGAGACCCATCGGAATATTTTCCTCATCTCTTTGCCGGCGTTGGCAGGAATGTGCATCGCAATTTAACTTCCTGATTGCTTCGAAGCGAGGAGTTTGGAGTGCCCGCATTCCAAACCCTCGTCCGGGGGATATCTTGATCACGGTAAAAGAGACCAGATGTAAACAACACCGAACGAATGCTTCATTCTCTCAGCTGTATCGTTGATGTGAACTCGTGTATGATCGTGTATATTAACGCGAACTTTTTTTAAGATTCCGAAGCCGTTTCTATAGTCGAAGCGCCACCTCGTAGCATCATAGTTTACGTGGGGATGATTTCGTCTTCAATCGTGTTGATTACGTTTGAAAAAAGGGAAAATAAGTCGCTGGGTATGGGAACGACGTGAACGCGGCGAGGCCGCCATGGAAAGTGCAAAATGCGTGGCGGTATTTCGAGGCGCCATTGTTACCGGCGGGAATCTAAAATTGCAATTAGATTTTTCGAAATTAACTTGCGGTCCATCGTAAACGATTACATTTTCATGAAGACTAGTATTTATTATGATTTTTGCCTACTACGTGAGTCTTACCGCGCAAAAAAACCATTTTCTTAATGAGTCGATAGCTTATTCTTCCGAATTGAGGAAAACCGTCATTGCTCGCCGTCGACGTAAAAGAAGAAAGAAATTTTGAGGTTACTCGATCGGTGATCGGATCAAGATACCTTAGGCATGAAATTCATTAATACAGTGCCTGCACTGACAGCGGTGGTTTTTCTATCAGCCAATCAGAATCAAGAAAAATGTTTACCCGGGAGATCAAATACGATGAAATCTTAAAATGTTAAATAAAATTTGATAAATCCTTGATTACGTTATTGCTTCTACTTTTCCGCTTTCCGAAGCTATTATATATTAAAAGTATTGCTCGCTAGAGAATTTTTCCAGCATTCATTTAGTTTAACATCTCTTTCAAAGCATAGTATCATGCACATATATACTGTGGTGCTAGTTATTTCTCTACTTCTTAATGTAATTTGCACTCTTCCTTGACTTTTGAACATAAAGGGACAAGGATTCACTGCCATAATTAATTACAAAGCAATAAGGTAGCTTTCATTGCCCTTAGAATTAGAGGTAATTTCTTTGTTTTAGATAACTGCTTGATTTTCAATAACATCTTTCTATTTCCATTCAAGGGTGCTTCTCTTCCGACACCTTCCCACTGCTGACATGAGTTATTCACTTCATCCAATGGACTGCAAAGAGTAGTCATCGCTAAACGTTGAAGTGGAGGTTATATATTGCACTTTTCAATATGTTAGTGGATTACTTTTCAAGGTAAGAGGCATTTCAAACATTGGTATTGTAATCAATTCCCTTGATTGGCTGTGACACTGTGATTGATTATCCACGATGGAAATGAAATGAATCTATAGGTCGAACGACAAGGATAATCGATTAACCTTGCAACAATTTGTGTGTGTGAGGATTAAATTAAATAGTGTTTATCAGTTCAGAAATGGGAAAGGCAATTATGCAAACAGAAACCTGCTGTTAGAATGCCAGGATGTTCATTGCACAATGGAGCACTTGGGAAGGGCACAATTTCAAGGTAGGAGGTTTTAAAACATCAGTTTCTGCTAACATATACTATTCATTGATGTCACACGAATGTGTCGAAACATGTGTTTTACAATGGAAGAATTTTAGTTTCTGAGTTATAAATTTTACCTTTTTAGTACTTGGATAGTGGAAAAGGAAACTAGGCGAGCAGAGAACACTGCTATCATTCAAGGAGATTGATTACTCCTTTGAGCAAGTAATGTGATTTCTCTTCACGACAGGATGTATTTGAAACTATGATTTCTGTTCAACTTGTCTCTCAAAAGAGATAAAACTGACACTTTAAACGATCCTTTCCTAAATTCTTAAATTGAAATTTGACAAATCGTTGATTACGTTATTCCTACTTCTTTTCCGCTTTCCGATGCTTACATATTCGAAGAATTGCTCGCGAAAGACTTTTTTCCTGCATTCATATAGTTTAACATCTCTTCCAAAGCATAGTACCATGCACAGATATACTGAGGTGCTAGTTATTTCTCTACCTCTTAATGTAATTTGCACTCTTCCTTGACTCTTGAAGATTAAGAGACAAGGATTCACTGCCATAATTAATTGCAAATCAATAAGGTAGCTTTCGTTGGGATTAGAATAAGAGGTGAATTCTTTGTTTTAGATAACTGCTTGATTTTCAATTACATCATTCTATTTCGATTCAAGGATGCTTCTCTACCGGCACCTTCCCACTACCGACATGAGTTATTCACTGCACCCAATGGACTGCAAAGAACTGTCATCGCTAAACGTTGAGGTGGAGGTTATATATTGCACATTTCAACAGGTAAGTGGATAATTCTTCAATGTAAGCCTGAAATTTTAACTATCCTTCCTCATAAAAATTAAATGAATCCATAAGGCGAAAAGCATAGTCAATAGTATTCCGTTGGATGAATAGAAATGATATAGTTCTGATCTTATTTGTGATAGATTTAATCTTTTTAGTACTTGGATAATGGGAAAGGAAACTTGGCAAGCAGAGGTATTGTTTTCATGCTATGATGTTGATCACTTATTGGAGAAGGTTAGTTGATATATCACTACTATAAGAAGTATTTGAAACAATAATAAATGAATAACTTTTCCTTCATAAGAGAAAAACGTGACACTTTAGCTATCCTTCCTCATAAAAATCAAATGAATCCATAAGGTGAAAAGCATAGTAAATAGCTTTCCGTTGGATGAATAGATATGAGAATACTCTGATTTTATTTGCGATAGATTTAATCTTTTTAGTACTTGGATAATGGGAAAGGAAACTCGGCAAGCAGAGGTATTGTTTTCATGCTAGGATTTTGATAACTTATTGGAGAAAGTAAGATGATTGCTTCCACTATAAGAAGTATTTGAAACAATGATGAAATTTAAACTTTTCATTCGTAAGAGGTGAACGTGACACTTTGGCTATCCTCCAACAAAAAATATTTAATGAATCCAGAAGGTGAAAAGCAAAGGTAATAGATTTCCATTGAATGATAGATATGAGATGGTTCTAATTTTATTTGGTGATAGATTTAATCTTCTTAGTACTTGGATAATGGGAAAAGAAACTCGACAAGCAGAGGGTATTGATATCATGCAAGGATATTAATCGCTCGCTTGAGAAAGTAAGATGATTTCCCTCCACTGTAAGAAGTATTTGAAACAATGATGAAATTACACTTTTCATCCATAAGAGGTAAACGTGACACTTTAGCTATCCTCCAACAAAAAATATTTAATGAATCCAGAAGGTGAAAAGCAAAGGTAATAGATTTCCTTTGATAATTAGGTTTGAGTTAGGGATAGCTCTGATTTAATTGATAGTTCGATGATGGAAAATGCGATTTGGCTGACATTCAACCGCCATGAGCACTGTAATCATTCTTCTATTTACAGGTGTATTCTTGGCAGGCTTTTTGTGGGTACCTGGAGCAAGTCAACAAGGCCGGGACGTCGAACTAGGATTTAACATGGTTATTTTTTTACAATTGGGAAGGAGATTCCACGCAACTTATAGTACGACCAACACCTCGAACATGTATTTGATGTGATGCACGAGGATATGAATTGAACGTATCGCTCGCCATGTAACTGATGTTTGAAATGCAATAAAATTTCTATTTAAATGGTATAAAACTGTCTTTTACTGCACTCCCTTCAAGAAACATTAGTAAGAAAAAACCTTTCAAGTTAAATGCATTCTTTTACTTGGGCCGTCCCCGAGCGAAGTTAAGGCACTCGTAAGGGTTTTATTACATCAAGGAGTTTCGTGAGAGCTCGACTTAATTCCATCGACTGCTTTCCTTTAAATTCCTTTCATCAGTAAGATTAGAAAACTTCTCTGTGTCATAAGGATGCCCAAAAATGGTGCGAAAGATTTGGATAGGAACGGTCACGTATTTTAACTCATGCGTTGCCGCGGTGGTTAACATTTACGACGTTAAGTCCTGGCCATTCAAAGGAACCTGTTCCATCCTCAAAATAGTTCCGCATTACGGTTCGTAAAGACTTGGAATAGAAGGACTGGCCCCACATTTATTTGTCATCGACACCTCCAAGGCTTGAGCAGTAGAAGAGAACATAGATCGTCTTTTTGCCCCGAAATTACCAACCGCTATCCGACAGAGGGCCAAGTATTCGTTCAGTTGCTTGGCCCGTCTCGCGAGAAAACATCGTGCTCGTATCTTGCGAATCGAGAAGATTTTTCCAAGTTTACGTTAAATTCTCATCTCACCCGTGGCCAGTGGAATCTTGAAGATTGCCCCTGGAGAAGGCGACAGTGATGTTGTGTTTAGTGGTTATTGGAGAGCATAAAGGATTTAATCGATGTGGCAGATTTGCACGGGACTGCATTGTGACATCGTCGAGTGAGTTAGGCGAGAAGCTTCGAACGAGGTTCAAGGAGAATTTTAAGGTGAGACCCATCGGAATATTTTCCTCATCTCTTTGCCGGCGTTGGCAGGAATGTGCATCGCAATTTAACTTCCTGATTGCTTCGAAGCGAGGAGTTTGGAGTGCCCGCATTCCAAACCCTCGTCCGGGGGATATCTTGATCACGGTAAAAGAGACCAGATGTAAACAACACCGAACGAATGCTTCATTCTCTCAGCTGTATCGTTGATGTGAACTCGTGTATGATCGTGTATATTAACGCGAACTTTTTTTAAGATTCCGAAGCCGTTTCTATAGTCGAAGCGCCACCTCGTAGCATCATAGTTTACGTGGGGATGATTTCGTCTTCAATCGTGTTGATTACGTTTGAAAAAAGGGAAAATAAGTCGCTGGGTATGGGAACGACGTGAACGCGGCGAGGCCGCCATGGAAAGTGCAAAATGCGTGGCGGTATTTCGAGGCGCCATTGTTACCGGCGGGAATCTAAAATTGCAATTAGATTTTTCGAAATTAACTTGCGGTCCATCGTAAACGATTAAATTTTCATGAAGACTAGTATTTATTATGATTTTTGCCTACTACGTGAGTCTTACCGCGCAAAAAAACCATTTTCTTAATGAGTCGATAGCTTATTCTTCCGAATTGAGGAAAACCGTCATTGCTCGCCGTCGACGTAAAAGAAGAAAGAAATTTTGAGGTTACTCGATCGGTGATCGGATCAAGATACCTTAGGCATGAAATTCATTAATACAGTGCCTGCACTGACAGCGGTGGTTTTTCTATCAGCCAATCAGAATCAAGAAAAATGTTTACCCGGGAGATCAAATAAGATGAAATCTTAAAATGTTAAATAAAATTTGATAAATCCTTGATTACGTTATTGCTTCTACTTTTCCGCTTTCCGAAGCTATTATATATTAAAAGTATTGCTCGCTAGAGAATTTTTCCAGCATTCATTTAGTTTAACATCTCTTTCAAAGCATAGTATCATGCACATATATACTGTGGTGCTAGTTATTTCTCTACTTCTTAATGTAATTTGCACTCTTCCTTGACTTTTGAACATAAAGGGACAAGGATTCACTGCCATAATTAATTACAAAGCAATAAGGTAGCTTTCATTGCCCTTAGAATTAGAGGTAATTTCTTTGTTTTAGATAACTGCTTGATTTTCAATAACATCTTTCTATTTCCATTCAAGGGTGCTTCTCTTCCGACACCTTCCCACTGCTGACATGAGTTATTCACTTCATCCAATGGACTGCAAAGAGTAGTCATCGCTAAACGTTGAAGTGGAGGTTATATATTGCACTTTTCAATATGTTAGTGGATTACTTTTCAAGGTAAGAGGCATTTCAAACATTGGTATTGTAATCAATTCCCTTGATTGGCTGTGACACTGTGATTGATTATCCACGATGGAAATGAAATGAATCTATAGGTCGAACGACAAGGATAATCGATTAACCTTGCAACAATTTGTGTGTGTGAGGATTAAATTAAATAGTGTTTATCAGTTCAGAAATGGGAAAGGCAATTATGCAAACAGAAACCTGCTGTTAGAATGCCAGGATGTTCATTGCACAATGGAGCATTTGGGAAGGGCACAATTTCAAGGTAGGAGGTTTTAAAACATCAGTTTCTGCTAACATATACTATTTATTGATGTCACACGAATGTGTCGAAACATGTGTTTTACAATGGAAGAATTTTAGTTTCTGAGTTATAAATTTTACCTTTTTAGTACTTGGATAGTGGAAAAGGAAACTAGGCGAGCAGAGAACACTGCTATCATTCAAGGAGATTGATTACTCCTTTGAGCAAGTAATGTGATTTCTCTTCACGACAGGATGTATTTGAAACTATGATTTCTGTTCAACTTGTCTCTCAAAAGAGATAAAACTGACACTTTAAACGATCCTTTCCTAAATTCTTAAATTGAAATTTGACAAATCGTTGATTACGTTATTCCTACTTCTTTTCCGCTTTCCGATGCTTACATATTCGAAGAATTGCTCGCGAAAGACTTTTTTCCTGCATTCATATAGTTTAACATCTCTTCCAAAGCATAGTACCATGCACAGATATACTGAGGTGCTAGTTATTTCTCTACCTCTTAATGTAATTTGCACTCTTCCTTGACTCTTGAAGATTAAGAGACAAGGATTCACTGCCATAATTAATTGCAAATCAATAAGGTAGCTTTCGTTGGGATTAGAATAAGAGGTGAATTCTTTGTTTTAGATAACTGCTTGATTTTCAATTACATCATTCTATTTCGATTCAAGGATGCTTCTCTACCGGCACCTTCCCACTACCGACATGAGTTATTCACTGCACCCAATGGACTGCAAAGAACTGTCATCGCTAAACGTTGAGGTGGAGGTTATATATTGCACATTTCAACTGGTAAGTGGATAATTCTTCAATGTAAGCCTGAAATTTTAACTATCCTTCCTCATAAAAATTAAATGAATCCATAAGGCGAAAAGCATAGTCAATAGTATTCCGTTGGATGAATAGAAATGATATAGTTCTGATCTTATTTGTGATAGATTTAATCTTTTTAGTACTTGGATAATGGGAAAGGAAACTTGGCAAGCAGAGGTATTGTTTTCATGCTATGATGTTGATCACTTATCGGAGAAAGTTAGTTGATATATCACTACTATAAGAAGTATTTGAAACAATAATAAATGAATAACTTTTCCTTCATAAGAGAAAAACGTGACACTTTAGCTATCCTCCCACAAAAAAATTTAATGAATCCAGAAGGTGAAAAGCATAGCCAATAGCTCTCCATTGGATGAATAGATATGAGAATATTCTGATTTTATTTGCGATAGATTTAATCTTTTTAGTACTTGGATAATGGGAAAGGAAACTCGGCAAGCAGAGGTATTGTTTTCATGCTAGGATTTTGATAACTTATTGGAGAAAGTAAGATGATTGCTTCCACTATAAGAAGTATTTGAAACAATGATGAAATTTAAACTTTTCATTCGTAAGAGGTGAACGTGACACTTTGGCTATCCTCCAACAAAAAATATTTAATGAATCCAGAAGGTGAAAAGCAAAGGTAATAGATTTCCATTGAATGATAGATATGAGATGGTTCTAATTTTATTTGGTGATAGATTTAATCTTCTTAGTACTTGGATAATGGGAAAAGAAACTCGACAAGCAGAGGGTATTGATATCATGCAAGGATATTAATCGCTCGCTTGAGAAAGTAAGATGATTTCCCTCCACTGTAAGAAGTATTTGAAACAATGATGAAATTACACTTTTCATCCATAAGAGGTAAACGTGACACTTTAGCTATCCTCCAACAAAAAATATTTAATGAATCCAGAAGGTGAAAAGCAAAGGTAATAGATTTCCTTTGATAATTAGGTTTGAGTTAGGGATAGCTCTGATTTAATTGATAGTTCGATGATGGAAAATGCGATTTGGCTGACATTCAACCGCCATGAGCACTGTAATCATTCTTCTATTTACAGGTGTATTCTTGGCAGGCTTTTTGTGGGTACCTGGAGCAAGTCAACAAGGCCGGGACGTCGAACGAAGATTGAACATGGTTATTTTTTTACAATTGGGAAGGAGATTCCACGCAACTTATAGTTCGACCAACACCTCGAACATGTATTTTATGTGATGCACGAGGATGTGGATTGAACGTATCGCTCGCCATGTAACTGATGTTTGAAATGCAATAAAATTTCTATTTAAATGGTATAAAACTGTCTTTTACTGCACTCCCTTCAAGAAACATTAGTAAGAAAAAACCTTTCAAGTTAAATGCATTCTTTTACTTGGGCCGTCCCCGAGCGAAGTTAAGGCACTCGTAAGGGTTTTATTACATCAAGGAGTTTCGTGAGAGCTCGACTTAATTCCATCGACTGCTTTCCTTTAAATTCCTTTCATCAGTAAGATTAGAAAACTTCTCTGTGTCATAAGGATGCCCAAAAATGGTGCGAAAGATTTGGATAGGAACGGTCACGTATTTTAACTCATGCGTTGCCGCGGTGGTTAACATTTATTACGTTAAGTCCTGGCCATTCAAAGGAACCTGTTCCATCCTCAAAATAGTTCCGCATTACGGTTCGTAAAGACTTGAAATAGAAGGACTGGCCCCACATTTATTTGTCATCGACACCTCCAAGGCTTGAGCAGTAGAAGAGAACATAGATCGTCTTTTTGCCCCGAAATTACCAACCGCTATCCGACAGAGGGCCAAGTATTCGTTCAGTTGCTTGGCCCGTCTAGCGAGAAAACATCGTGCTCGTATCTTGCGAATCGAGAAGATTTTTCCAAGTTTACGTTCAATTCTCATCTCACCCGTGGCCAGTGGAATCTTGAAGATTGCCCCTGGAGAAGGCGACAGTGATGTTGTGTTTAGTGGTTATTGGAGAGCATAAAGGATTTAATCGATGTGGCAGATTTGCACGGGACTGCATTGTGACATCGTCGAGTGAGTTAGGCGAGAAGCTTCGAACGAGGTTCAAGGAGAATTTTAAGGTGAGACCCATCGGAATATTTTCCTCATCTCTTTGCCGGCGTTGGCAGGAATGTGCATCGCAATTTAACTTCCTGATTGCTTCGAAGCGAGGAGTTTGGAGTGCCCGCATTCCAAACCCTCGTCCGGGGGATATCTTGATCACGGTAAATAAGACCAGATGTAAACAACACCGAACGAATGCTTCATTCTCTCAGCTGTATCGTTGATGTGAACTCGTGTATGATCGTGTATATTAACGCGAACTTTTTTTAAGATTCCGAAGCCGTTTCTATAGTCGAAGCGCCACCTCGTAGCATCATAGTTTACGTGGGGATGATTTCGTCTTCAATCGTGTTGATTACGTTTGAAAAAAGGGAAAATAAGTCGCTGGGTATGGGAACGACGTGAACGCGGCGAGGCCGCCATGGAAAGTGCAAAATGCGTGGCGGTATTTCGAGGCGCCATTGTTACCGGCGGGAATCTAAAATTGCAATTAGATTTTTCGAAATTAACTTGCGGTCCATCGTAAACGATTAAATTTTCATGAAGACTAGTATTTATTATGATTTTTGCCTACTACGTGAGTCTTACCGCGCAAAAAAACCATTTTCTTAATGAGTCGATAGCTTATTCTTCCGAATTGAGGAAAACCGTCATTGCTCGCCGTCGACGTAAAAGAAGAAAGAAATTTTGAGGTTACTCGATCGGTGATCGGATCAAGATACGTTAGGCATGAAATTCATTAATACAGTGCCTGCACTGACAGCGGTGGTTTTTCTATCAGCCAATCAGAATCAAGAAAAATGTTTACCCGGGAGATCAAATAAGATGAAATCTTAAAATGTTAAATAAAATTTGATAAATCCTTGATTACGTTATTGCTTCTACTTTTCCGCTTTCCGAAGCTATTATATATTAAAAGTATTGCTCGCTAGAGAATTTTTCCAGCATTCATTTAGTTTAACATCTCTTTCAAAGCATAGTATCATGCACATATATACTGTGGTGCTAGTTATTTCTCTACTTCTTAATGTAATTTGCACTCTTCCTTGACTTTTGAACATAAAGGGACAAGGATTCACTGCCATAATTAATTACAAAGCAATAAGGTAGCTTTCATTACCCTTAGAATTAGAGGTAATTTCTTTGTTTTAGATAACTGCTTGATTTTCAATAACATCTTTCTATTTCCATTCAAGGGTGCTTCTCTTCCGACACCTTCCCACTGCTGACATGAGTTATTCACTTCATCCAATGGACTGCAAAGAGTAGTCATCGCTAAACGTTGAAGTGGAGGTTATATATTGCACTTTTCAATATGTTAGTGGATTACTTTTCAAGGTAAGAGGCATTTCAAACATTGGTATTGTAATCAATTCCCTTGATTGGCTGTGACACTGTGATTGATTATCCACGATGGAAATGAAATGAATCTATAAGTCGAACGACAAGGATAATCGATTAACCTTGCAACAATTTGTGTGTGTGAGGATTAAAGTAAATAGTGTTTATCAGTTCAGAAATGGGAAAGGCAATTATGCAAACAGAAACCTGCTGTTAGAATGCCAGGATGTTCATTGCACAATGGAGCATTTGGGAAGGGCACAATTTCAAGGAAGGAGGTTTTAAAACATCAGTTTCTGCTAACATATACTATTCATTGATGTCACACGAATGTGTCGAAACATGTGTTTTACAATGGAAGAATTTTAGTTTCTGAGTTATAAATTTTACCTTTTTAGTACTTGGATAGTGGAAAAGGAAACTAGGCGAGCAGAGAACACTGCTATCATTCAAGGAGATTGATTACTCCTTTGAGCAAGTAATGTGATTTCTCTTCACGACAGGATGTATTTGAAACTATGATTTCTGTTCAACTTGTCTCTCAAAAGAGATAAAACTGACACTTTAAACGATCCTTTCCTAAATTCTTAAATTGAAATTTGACAAATCGTTGATTACGTTATTCCTACTTCTTTTCCGCTTTCCGATGCTTACATATTCGAAGAATTGCTCGCGAAAGACTTTTTTCCTGCATTCATATAGTTTAACATCTCTTCCAAAGCATAGTACCATGCACAGATATACTGAGGTGCTAGTTATTTCTCTACCTCTTAATGTAATTTGCACTCTTCCTTGACTCTTGAAGATTAAGAGAGAAGGATTCACTGCCATAATTAATTGCAAATCAATAAGGTAGCTTTCGTTGGGATTAGAATAAGAGGTGAATTCTTTGTTTTAGATAACTGCTTGATTTTCAATTACATCATTCTATTTCGATTCAAGGATGCTTCTCTACCGGCACCTTCCCACTACCGACATGAGTTATTCACTGCACCCAATGGACTGCAAAGAACTGTCATCGCTAAACGTTGAGGTGGAGGTTATATATTGCACATTTCAACTGGTAAGTGGATAATTCTTCAATGTAAGCCTGAAATTTTAACTATCCTTCCTCATAAAAATTAAATGAATCCATAAGGCGAAAAGCATAGTCAATAGTATTCCGTTGGATGAATAGAAATGATATAGTTCTGATCTTATTTGTGATAGATTTAATCTTTTTAGTACTTGGATAATGGGAAAGGAAACTTGGCAAGCAGAGGTATTGTTTTCATGCTATGATGTTGATCACTTATTGGAGAAGGTTAGTTGATATATCACTACTATAAGAAGTATTTGAAACAATAATAAATGAATAACTTTTCCTTCATAAGAGAAAAACGTGACACTTTAGCTATCCTCCCACAAAAAAATTTAATGAATCCAGAAGGTGAAAAGCATAGCCAATAGCTCTCCATTGGATGAATAGATATGAGAATATTCTGATTTTATTTGCGATAGATTTAATCTTTTTAGTACTTGGATAATGGGAAAGGAAACTCGGCAAGCAGAGGTATTGTTTTCATGCTAGGATTTTGATAACTTATTGGAGAAAGTAAGATGATTCCTTCCACTATAAGAAGTATTTGAAACAATGATGAAATTTAAACTTTTCATTCATAAGAGGTGAACGTGACACTTTGGCTATCCTCCAACAAAAAATATTTAATGAATCCAGAAGGTGAAAAGCAAAGGTAATAGATTTCCATTGAATGATAGATATGAGATGGTTCTAATTTTATTTGGTGATAGATTTAATCTTCTTAGTACTTGGATAATGGGAAAAGAAACTCGACAAGCAGAGGGTATTGATATCATGCAAGGATATTAATCGCTCGCTTGAGAAAGTAAGATGATTTCCCTCCACTGTAAGAAGTATTTGAAACAATGATGAAATTACACTTTTCATCCATAAGAGGTAAACGTGACACTTTAGCTATCCTCCAACAAAAAATATTTAATGAATCCAGAAGGTGAAAAGCAAAGGTAATAGATTTCCATTGATAATTAGGTTTGAGTTAGGGATAGCTCTGATTTAATTGATAGTTCGATGATGGAAAATGCGATTTGGCTGACATTCAACCGCCATGAGCACTGTAATCATTCTTCTATTTACAGGTGTATTCTTGGCAGGCTTTTTGTGGGTACCTGGAGCAAGTCAACAAGGCCGGGACGTCGAACGAGGATTGAACATGGTTATTTTTTTACAATTGGGAAGGAGATTCCACGCAACTTATAGTTCGACCAACACCTCGAACATGTATTTTATGTGATGCACGAGGATGTGGATTGAACGTATCGCTCGCCATGTAACTGATGTTTGAAATGCAATAAAATTTCTATTTAAATGGTATAAAACTGTCTTTTACTGCACTCCCTTCAAGAAACATTAGTAAGAAAAAACCTTTCAAGTTAAATGCATTCTTTTACTTGGGCCGTCCCCGAGCGAAGTTAAGGCACTCGTAAGGGTTTTATTACATCAAGGAGTTTCGTGAGAGCTCGACTTAA
Organism: Pantala flavescens; assembly: GCA_020796165.1. Taxonomy (NCBI): domain Eukaryota; kingdom Metazoa; phylum Arthropoda; class Insecta; order Odonata; family Libellulidae; genus Pantala; species Pantala flavescens. Next base: position 50,279,917 of record CM036881.1, read on the forward strand.
TTCCATCGACTGCTTTCCTTTAAATTCCTTTCATCAGTAAGATTAGAAAACTTCTCTGTGTCATAAGGATGCCCAAAAATGGTGCGAAAGATTTGGATAGGAACGGTCACGTATTTTAACTCATGCGTTGCCGCGGTGGTTAACATTTACGACGTTAAGTCCTGGCCATTCAAAGGAACCTGTTCCATCCTCAAAATAGTTCCGCATTACGGTTCGTAAAGACTTGGAATAGAAGGACTGGCCCCACATTTACTTGTCATCGACACCTCCAAGGCTTGAGCAGTAGAAGAGAACATAGATCGTCTTTTTGCCCCGAAATTACCAACCGCTATCCGACAGAGGGCCAAGTATTCGTTCAGTTGCTTGGCCCGTCTCGCGAGAAAACATCGTGCTCGTATCTTGCGAATCGAGAAGATTTTTCCAAGTTTACGTTCAATTCTCATCTCACCCGTGGCCAGTGGAATCTTGAAGATTGCCCCTGGAGAAGGCGACAGTGATGTTGTGTTTAGTGGTTATTGGAGAGCATAAAGGATTTAATCGATGTGGCAGATTTGCACGGGACTGCATTGTGACATCGTCGAGTGAGTTAGGCGAGAAGCTTCGAACGAGGTTCAAGGAGAATTTTAAGGTGAGACCCATCGGAATATTTTCCTCATCTCTTTGCCGGCGTTGGCAGGAATGTGCATCGCAATTTAACTTCCTGATTGCTTCGAAGCGAGGAGTTTGGAGTGCCCGCATTCCAAACCCTCGTCCGGGGGATATCTTGATCACGGTAAATAAGACCAGATGTAAACAACACCGAACGAATGCTTCATTCTCTCAGCTGTATCGTTGATGTGAACTCGTGTATGATCGTGTATATTAACGCGAACTTTTTTTAAGATTCCGAAGCCGTTTCTATAGTCGAAGCGCCACCTCGTAGCATCATAGTTTACGTGGGGATGATTTCGTCTTCAATCGTGTTGATTACGTTTGAAAAAAGGGAAAATAAGTCGCTGGGTATGGGAACGACGTGAACGCGGCGAGGCCGCCATGGAAAGTGCAAAATGCGTGGCGGTATTTCGAGGCGCCATTGTTACCGGCGGGAATCTAAAATTGCAATTAGATTTTTCGAAATTAACTTGCGGTCCATCGTAAACGATTACATTTTCATGAAGACTAGTATTTATTATGATTTTTGCCTACTACGTGAGTCTTACCGCGCAAAAAAACCATTTTCTTAATGAGTCGATAGCTTATTCTTCCGAATTGAGGAAAACCGTCATTGCTCGCCGTCGACGTAAAAGAAGAAAGAAATTTTGAGGTTACTCGATCGGTGATCGGATCAAGATACGTTAGGCATGAAATTCATTAATACAGTGCCTGCACTGACAGCGGTGGTTTTTCTATCAGCCAATCAGAATCAAGAAAAATGTTTACCCGGGAGATCAAATAAGATGAAATCTTAAAATGTTAAATAAAATTTGATAAATCCTTGATTACGTTATTGCTTCTACTTTTCCGCTTTCCGAAGCTATTATATATTAAAAGTATTGCTCGCTAGAGAATTTTTCCAGCATTCATTTAGTTTAACATCTCTTTCAAAGCATAGTATCATGCACATATATACTGTGGTGCTAGTTATTTCTCTACTTCTTAATGTAATTTGCACTCTTCCTTGACTTTTGAACATAAAGGGACAAGGATTCACTGCCGTAATTAATTACAAAGCAATAAGGTAGCTTTCATTACCCTTAGAATTAGAGGTAATTTCTTTGTTTTAGATAACTGCTTGATTTTCAATAACATCTTTCTATTTCCATTCAAGGGTGCTTCTCTTCCGACACCTTCCCACTGCTGACATGAGTTATTCACTTCATCCAATGGACTGCAAAGAGTAGTCATCGCTAAACGTTGAAGTGGAGGTTATATATTGCACTTTTCAATATGTTAGTGGATTACTTTTCAAGGTAAGAGGCATTTCAAACATTGGTATTGTAATCAATTCCCTTGATTGGCTGTGACACTGTGATTGATTATCCACGATGGAAATGAAATGAATCTATAAGTCGAACGACAAGGATAATCGATTAACCTTGCAACAATTTGTGTGTGTGAGGATTAAAGTAAATAGTGTTTATCAGTTCAGAAATGGGAAAGGCAATTATGCAAACAGAAACCTGCTGTTAGAATGCCAGGATGTTCATTGCACAATGGAGCATTTGGGAAGGGCACAATTTCAAGGAAGGAGGTTTTAAAACATCAGTTTCTGCTAACATATACTATTCATTGATGTCACACGAATGTGTCGAAACATGTGTTTTACAATGGAAGAATTTTAGTTTCTGAGTTATAAATTTTACCTTTTTAGTACTTGGATAGTGGAAAAGGAAACTAGGCGAGCAGAGAACACTGCTATCATTCAAGGAGATTGATTACTCCTTTGAGCAAGTAATGTGATTTCTCTTCACGACAGGATGTATTTGAAACTATGATTTCTGTTCAACTTGTCTCTCAAAAGAGATAAAACTGACACTTTAAACGATCCTTTCCTAAATTCTTAAATTGAAATTTGACAAATCGTTGATTACGTTATTCCTACTTCTTTTCCGCTTTCCGATGCTTACATATTCGAAGAATTGCTCGCGAAAGACTTTTTTCCTGCATTCATATAGTTTAACATCTCTTCCAAAGCATAGTACCATGCACAGATATACTGAGGTGCTAGTTATTTCTCTACCTCTTAATGTAATTTGCACTCTTCCTTGACTCTTGAAGATTAAGAGACAAGGATTCACTGCCATAATTAATTGCAAATCAATAAGGTAGCTTTCGTTGGGATTAGAATAAGAGGTGAATTCTTTGTTTTAGATAACTGCTTGATTTTCAATTACATCATTCTATTTCGATTCAAGGATGCTTCTCTACCGGCACCTTCCCACTACCGACATGAGTTATTCACTGCACCCAATGGACTGCAAAGAACTGTCATCGCTAAACGTTGAGGTGGAGGTTATATATTGCACATTTCAACTGGTAAGTGGATAATTCTTCAATGTAAGCCTGAAATTTTAACTATCCTTCCTCATAAAAATTAAATGAATCCATAAGGCGAAAAGCATAGTCAATAGTATTCCGTTGGATGAATAGAAATGATATAGTTCTGATCTTATTTGTGATAGATTTAATCTTTTTAGTACTTGGATAATGGGAAAGGAAACTTGGCAAGCAGAGGTATTGTTTTCATGCTATGATGTTGATCACTTATTGGAGAAGGTTAGTTGATATATCACTACTATAAGAAGTATTTGAAACAATAATAAATGAATAACTTTTCCTTCATAAGAGAAAAACGTGACACTTTAGCTATCCTCCCACAAAAAAATTTAATGAATCCAGAAGGTGAAAAGCATAGCCAATAGCTCTCCATTGGATGAATAGATATGAGAATATTCTGATTTTATTTGCGATAGATTTAATCTTTTTAGTACTTGGATAATGGGAAAGGAAACTCGGCAAGCAGAGGTATTGTTTTCATGCTAGGATTTTGATAACTTATTGGAGAAAGTAAGATGATTCCTTCCACTATAAGAAGTATTTGAAACAATGATGAAATTTAAACTTTTCATTCATAAGAGGTGAACGTGACACTTTGGCTATCCTCCAACAAAAAATATTTAATGAATCCAGAAGGTGAAAAGCAAAGGTAATAGATTTCCATTGAATGATAGATATGAGATGGTTCTAATTTTATTTGGTGATAGATTTAATCTTCTTAGTACTTGGATAATGGGAAAAGAAACTCGACAAGCAGAGGGTATTGATATCATGCAAGGATATTAATCGCTCGCTTGAGAAAGTAAGATGATTTCCCTCCACTGTAAGAAGTATTTGAAACAATGATGAAATTACACTTTTCATCCATAAGAGGTAAACGTGACACTTTAGCTATCCTCCAACAAAAAATATTTAATGAATCCAGAAGGTGAAAAGCAAAGGTAATAGATTTCCATTGATAATTAGGTTTGAGTTAGGGATAGCTCTGATTTAATTGATAGTTCGATGATGGAAAATGCGATTTGGCTGACATTCAACCGCCATGAGCACTGTAATCATTCTTCTATTTACAGGTGTATTCTTGGCAGGCTTTTTGTGGGTACCTGGAGCAAGTCAACAAGGCCGGGACGTCGAACGAGGATTGAACATGGTTATTTTTTTACAATTGGGAAGGAGATTCCACGCAACTTATAGTTCGACCAACACCTCGAACATGTATTTTATGTGATGCACGAGGATGTGGATTGAACGTATCGCTCGCCATGTAACTGATGTTTGAAATGCAATAAAATTTCTATTTAAATGGTATAAAACTGTCTTTTACTGCACTCCCTTCAAGAAACATTAGTAAGAAAAAACCTTTCAAGTTAAATGCATTCTTTTACTTGGGCCGTCCCCGAGCGAAGTTAAGGCACTCGTAAGGGTTTTATTACATCAAGGAGTTTCGTGAGAGCTCGACTTAATTCCATCGACTGCTTTCCTTTAAATTCCTTTCATCAGTAAGATTAGAAAACTTCTCTGTGTCATAAGGATGCCCAAAAATGGTGCGAAAGATTTGGATAGGAACGGTCACGTATTTTAACTCATGCGTTGCCGCGGTGGTTAACATTTACGACGTTAAGTCCTGGCCATTCAAAGGAACCTGTTCCATCCTCAAAATAGTTCCGCATTACGGTTCGTAAAGACTTGGAATAGAAGGACTGGCCCCACATTTACTTGTCATCGACACCTCCAAGGCTTGAGCAGTAGAAGAGAACATAGATCGTCTTTTTGCCCCGAAATTACCAACCGCTATCCGACAGAGGGCCAAGTATTCGTTCAGTTGCTTGGCCCGTCTCGCGAGAAAACATCGTGCTCGTATCTTGCGAATCGAGAAGATTTTTCCAAGTTTACGTTCAATTCTCATCTCACCCGTGGCCAGTGGAATCTTGAAGATTGCCCCTGGAGAAGGCGACAGTGATGTTGTGTTTAGTGGTTATTGGAGAGCATAAAGGATTTAATCGATGTGGCAGATTTGCACGGGACTGCATTGTGACATCGTCGAGTGAGTTAGGCGAGAAGCTTCGAACGAGGTTCAAGGAGAATTTTAAGGTGAGACCCATCGGAATATTTTCCTCATCTCTTTGCCGGCGTTGGCAGGAATGTGCATCGCAATTTAACTTCCTGATTGCTTCGAAGCGAGGAGTTTGGAGTGCCCGCATTCCAAACCCTCGTCCGGGGGATATCTTGATCACGGTAAATAAGACCAGATGTAAACAACACCGAACGAATGCTTCATTCTCTCAGCTGTATCGTTGATGTGAACTCGTGTATGATCGTGTATATTAACGCGAACTTTTTTTAAGATTCCGAAGCCGTTTCTATAGTCGAAGCGCCACCTCGTAGCATCATAGTTTACGTGGGGATGATTTCGTCTTCAATCGTGTTGATTACGTTTGAAAAAAGGGAAAATAAGTCGCTGGGTATGGGAACGACGTGAACGCGGCGAGGCCGCCATGGAAAGTGCAAAATGCGTGGCGGTATTTCGAGGCGCCATTGTTACCGGCGGGAATCTAAAATTGCAATTAGATTTTTCGAAATTAACTTGCGGTCCATCGTAAACGATTACATTTTCATGAAGACTAGTATTTATTATGATTTTTGCCTACTACGTGAGTCTTACCGCGCAAAAAAACCATTTTCTTAATGAGTCGATAGCTTATTCTTCCGAATTGAGGAAAACCGTCATTGCTCGCCGTCGACGTAAAAGAAGAAAGAAATTTTGAGGTTACTCGATCGGTGATCGGATCAAGATACGTTAGGCATGAAATTCATTAATACAGTGCCTGCACTGACAGCGGTGGTTTTTCTATCAGCCAATCAGAATCAAGAAAAATGTTTACCCGGGAGATCAAATAAGATGAAATCTTAAAATGTTAAATAAAATTTGATAAATCCTTGATTACGTTATTGCTTCTACTTTTCCGCTTTCCGAAGCTATTATATATTAAAAGTATTGCTCGCTAGAGAATTTTTCCAGCATTCATTTAGTTTAACATCTCTTTCAAAGCATAGTATCATGCACATATATACTGTGGTGCTAGTTATTTCTCTACTTCTTAATGTAATTTGCACTCTTCCTTGACTTTTGAACATAAAGGGACAAGGATTCACTGCCGTAATTAATTACAAAGCAATAAGGTAGCTTTCATTACCCTTAGAATTAGAGGTAATTTCTTTGTTTTAGATAACTGCTTGATTTTCAATAACATCTTTCTATTTCCATTCAAGGGTGCTTCTCTTCCGACACCTTCCCACTGCTGACATGAGTTATTCACTTCATCCAATGGACTGCAAAGAGTAGTCATCGCTAAACGTTGAAGTGGAGGTTATATATTGCACTTTTCAATATGTTAGTGGATTACTTTTCAAGGTAAGAGGCATTTCAAACATTGGTATTGTAATCAATTCCCTTGATTGGCTGTGACACTGTGATTGATTATCCACGATGGAAATGAAATGAATCTATAAGTCGAACGACAAGGATAATCGATTAACCTTGCAACAATTTGTGTGTGTGAGGATTAAAGTAAATAGTGTTTATCAGTTCAGAAATGGGAAAGGCAATTATGCAAACAGAAACCTGCTGTTAGAATGCCAGGATGTTCATTGCACAATGGAGCATTTGGAAAGGGCACAATTTCAAGGAAGGAGGTTTTAAAACATTAGTTTCTGCTAACATATACTATTCATAGATGTCACACGAATGTGTCGAAACATGTGTTTTACAAGGGAAGAATTTTAGTTTCTGAGTTATAAATTTTACCTTTTTAGTACTTGGATAGTGGAAAAGGAAACTAGGCGAGCAGAGAACACTGCTATCATTCAAGGAGATTGATTACTCCTTTGAGCAAGTAATGTGATTTCTCTTCACGACAGGATGTATTTGAAACTATGATTTCTGTTCAACTTGTCTCTCAAAAGAGATAAAACTGACACTTTAAACGATCCTTTCCTAAATTCTTAAATTGAAATTTGACAAATCGTTGATTACGTTATTTCTACTTCTTTTCCGCTTTCCGATGCTTACATATTCGAAGAATTGCTCGCGAAAGACTTTTTTCCTGCATTCATATAGTTTAACATCTCTTCCAAAGCATAGTACCATGCACAGATATACTGAGGTGCTAGTTATTTCTCTACCTCTTAATGTAATTTGCACTCTTCCTTGACTCTTGAAGATTAAGAGACAAGGATTCACTGCCATAATTAATTGCAAATCAATAAGGTAGCTTTCGTTGGGATTAGAATAAGAGGTGAATTCTTTGTTTTAGATAACTGCTTGATTTTCAATTACATCATTCTATTTCGATTCAAGGATGCTTCTCTACCGGCACCTTCCCACTACCGACATGAGTTATTCACTGCACCCAATGGACTGCAAAGAACTGTCATCGCTAAACGTTGAGGTGGAGGTTATATATTGCACATTTCAACTGGTAAGTGGATAATTCTTCAATGTAAGCCTGAAATTTTAACTATCCTTCCTCATAAAAATTAAATGAATCCATAAGGCGAAAAGCATAGTCAATAGTATTCCGTTGGATGAATAGAAATGATATAGTTCTGATCTTATTTGTGATAGATTTAATCTTTTTAGTACTTGGATAATGGGAAAGGAAACTTGGCAAGCAGAGGTATTGTTTTCATGCTATGATGTTGATCACTTATTGGAGAAGGTTAGTTGATATATCACTACTATAAGAAGTATTTGAAACAATAATAAATGAATAACTTTTCCTTCATAAGAGAAAAACGTGACACTTTAGCTATCCTCCCACAAAAAAATTTAATGAATCCAGAAGGTGAAAAGCATAGCCAATAGCTCTCCATTGGATGAATAGATATGAGAATATTCTGATTTTATTTGCGATAGATTTAATCTTTTTAGTACTTGGATAATGGGAAAGGAAACTCGGCAAGCAGAGGTATTGTTTTCATGCTAGGATTTTGATAACTTATTGGAGAAAGTAAGATGATTCCTTCCACTATAAGAAGTATTTGAAACAATGATGAAATTTAAACTTTTCATTCATAAGAGGTGAACGTGACACTTTGGCTATCCTCCAACAAAAAATATTTAATGAATCCAGAAGGTGAAAAGCAAAGGTAATAGATTTCCATTGAATGATAGATATGAGATGGTTCTAATTTTATTTGGTGATAGATTTAATCTTCTTAGTACTTGGATAATGGGAAAAGAAACTCGACAAGCAGAGGGTATTGATATCATGCAAGGATATTAATCGCTCGCTTGAGAAAGTAAGATGATTTCCCTCCACTGTAAGAAGTATTTGAAACAATGATGAAATTACACTTTTCATCCATAAGAGGTAAACGTGACACTTTAGCTATCCTCCAACAAAAAATATTTAATGAATCCAGAAGGTGAAAAGCAAAGGTAATAGATTTCCATTGATAATTAGGTTTGAGTTAGGGATAGCTCTGATTTAATTGATAGTTCGATGATGGAAAATGCGATTTGGCTGACATTCAACCGCCATGAGCACTGTAATCATTCTTCTATTTACAGGTGTATTCTTGGCAGGCTTTTTGTGGGTACCTGGAGCAAGTCAACAAGGCCGGGACGTCGAACTAGGATTGAACATGGTTATTTTTTTACAATTGGGAAGGAGATTCCACGCAACTTATAGTTCGACCAACACCTCGAACATGTATTTTATGTGATGCACGAGGATGTGGATTGAACGTATCGCTCGCCATGTAACTGATGTTTGAAATGCAATAAAATTTCTATTTAAATGGTATAAAACTGTCTTTTACTGCACTCCCTTCAAGAAACATTAGTAAGAAAAAACCTTTCAAGTTAAATGCATTCTTTTACTTGGGCCGTCCCCGAGCGAAGTTAAGGCACTCGTAAGGGTTTTATTACATCAAGGAGTTTCGTGAGAGCTCGACTTAATTCCATCGACTGCTTTCCTTTAAATTCCTTTCATCAGTAAGATTAGAAAACTTCTCTGTGTCATAAGGATGCCCAAAAATGGTGCGAAAGATTTGGATAGGAACGGTCACGTATTTTAACTCATGCGTTGCCGCGGTGGTTAACATTTACGACGTTAAGTCCTGGCCATTCAAAGGAACCTGTTCCATCCTCAAAATAGTTCCGCATTACGGTTCGTAAAGACTTGGAATAGAAGGACTGGCCCCACATTTACTTGTCATCGACACCTCCAAGGCTTGAGCAGTAGAAGAGAACATAGATCGTCTTTTTGCCCCGAAATTACCAACCGCTATCCGACAGAGGGCCAAGTATTCGTTCAGTTGCTTGGCCCGTCTCGCGAGAAAACATCGTGCTCGTATCTTGCGAATCGAGAAGATTTTTCCAAGTTTACGTTAAATTCTCATCTCACCCGTGGCCAGTGGAATCTTGAAGATTGCCCCTGGAGAAGGCGACAGTGATGTTGTGTTTAGTGGTTATTGGAGAGCATAAAGGATTTAATCGATGTGGCAGATTTGCACGGGACTGCATTGTGACATCGTCGAGTGAGTTAGGCGAGAAGCTTCGAACGAGGTTCAAGGAGAATTTTAAGGTGAGACCCATCGGAATATTTTCCTCATCTCTTTGCCGGCGTTGGCAGGAATGTGCATCGCAATTTAACTTCCTGATTGCTTCGAAGCGAGGAGTTTGGAGTGCCCGCATTCCAAACCCTCGTCCGGGGGATATCTTGATCACGGTAAATAAGACCAGATGTAAACAACACCGAACGAATGCTTCATTCTCTCAGCTGTATCGTTGATGTGAACTCGTGTATGATCGTGTATATTAACGCGAACTTTTTTTAAGATTCCGAAGCCGTTTCTATAGTCGAAGCGCCACCTCGTAGCATCATAGTTTACGTGGGGATGATTTCGTCTTCAATCGTGTTGATTACGTTTGAAAAAAGGGAAAATAAGTCGCTGGGTATGGGAACGACGTGAACGCGGCGAGGCCGCCATGGAAAGTGCAAAATGCGTGGCGGTATTTCGAGGCGCCATTGTTACCGGCGGGAATCTAAAATTGCAATTAGATTTTTCGAAATTAACTTGCGGTCCATCGTAAACGATTACATTTTCATGAAGACTAGTATTTATTATGATTTTTGCCTACTACGTGAGTCTTACCGCGCAAAAAAACCATTTTCTTAATGAGTCGATAGCTTATTCTTCCGAATTGAGGAAAACCGTCATTGCTCGCCGTCGACGTAAAAGAAGAAAGAAATTTTGAGGTTACTCGATCGGTGATCGGATCAAGATACGTTAGGCATGAAATTCATTAATACAGTGCCTGCACTGACAGCGGTGGTTTTTCTATCAGCCAATCAGAATCAAGAAAAATGTTTACCCGGGAGATCAAATAAGATGAAATCTTAAAATGTTAAATAAAATTTGATAAATCCTTGATTACGTTATTGCTTCTACTTTTCCGCTTTCCGAAGCTATTATATATTAAAAGTATTGCTCGCTAGAGAATTTTTCCAGCATTCATTTAGTTTAACATCTCTTTCAAAGCATAGAATCATGCACAGATATACTGAGGTGCTTGTTATTTTTATACCTCTTAATGTAATTTGCACTCTTCCTTGACTTTTGAACATAAAGGGACAAGGATTCACTGCCGTAATTAATTACAAAGCAATAAGGTAGCTTTCATTGCCCTTAGAATTAGAGGTAATTTCTTTGTTTTAGATAACTGCTTGATTTTCAATAACATCTTTCTATTTCCATTCAAGGGTGCTTCTCTTCCGACACCTTCCCACTGCTGACATGAGTTATTCACTTCATCCAATGGACTGCAAAGAGTATTCATCGCTAAACGTTGAAGTGGAGGTTATATATTGCACTTTTCAATATGTTAGTGGATTACTTTTCAAGGTAAGAGGCATTTCAAACATTGGTATTGTAATCAATTCCCTTGATTGGCTGTGACACTGTGATTGATTATCCACGATGGAAATGAAATGAATCTATAAGTCGAACGACAAGGATAATCGATTAACCTTGCAACAATTTGCGTGTGTGAGGATTAAATACAATAGTGTTTATTAGTTCAGAAACGGGAAAGGCAATTATGCAAACAGAATCCTGCTGTTAGAATGCCAGGATGTTCATTGCACAATGGAGCATTTGGGAAGGGCACAATTTCAAGGTAGGAGGTTTTAAAACATCAGTTTCTGCTAACATATACTATTCATTGATGTCACACGAATGTGTCGAAACATGTGTTTTACAATGGAAGAATTTTAGTTTCTGAGTTATAAATTTTACCTTTTTAGTACTTGGATAGTGGAAAAGGAAACTAGGCGAGCAGAGAACACTGCTATCATTCAAGGAGATTGATTACTCCTTTGAGCAAGTAATGTGATTTCTCTTCACGACAGGATGTATTTGAAACTATGATTTCTGTTCAACTTGTCTCTCAAAAGAGATAAAACGGACACTTTAAACGATCCTTTCCTAAATTCTTAAATTGAAATTTGACAAATCGTTGATTACGTTATTCCTACTTCTTTTCCGCTTTCCGATGCTTACATATTCGAAGAATTGCTCGCGAAAGACTTTTTTCCTGCATTCATATAGTTTAACATCTCTTTCAAAGCATAGAATCATGCACAGATATACTGTGGTGCTAGTTATTTCTCTACTTCTTAATGTAATTTGCACTCTTCCTTGACTCTTGAAGATTAAGAGACAAGGATTCACTGCCATAATTAATTGCAAATCAATAAGGTAGCTTTCGTTGGGATTAGAATAAGAGGTGAATTCTTTGTTTTAGATAACTGCTTGATTTTCAATTACATCATTCTATTTCGATTCAAGGATGCTTCTCTACCGGCACCTTCCCGCTACCGACATGAGTTATTCACTGCACCCAATGGACTGCAAAGAACTGTCATCGCTAAACGTTGAGGTGGAGGTTATATATTGCACATTTCAACAGGTAAGTGGATAATTTTTCAATGTATGCCTGAAATTTTAACTATCCTTCCTCATAAAAATTAAATGAATCCATAAGGCGAAAAGCATAGTCAATAGTATTCCGTTGGATGAATAGAAATGATATAGTTCTGATCTTATTTGTGATAGATTTAATCTTTTTAGTACTTGGATAATGGGAAAGGAAACTTGGCAAGCAGAGGTATTGTTTTCATGCTATGATGTTGATCACTTATTGGAGAAAGTTAGTTGATATATCACTACTATAAGAAGTATTTGAAACAATAATAAATGAATAACTTTTCCTTCATAAGAGAAAAACGTGACACTTTAGCTATCCTCCCACAAAAAAATTTAATGAATCCAGAAGGTGAAAAGCATAGCCAATAGCTCTCCATTGGATGAATAGATATGAGAATATTCTGATTTTATTTGCGATAGATTTAATCTTTTTAGTACTTGGATAATGGGAAAGGAAACTCGGCAAGCAGAGGTATTGTTTTCATGCTAGGATTTTGATAACTTATTGGAGAAAGTAAGATGATTCCTTCCACTATAAGAAGTATTTGAAACAATGATGAAATTTAAACTTTTCATTCATAAGAGGTGAACGTGACACTTTGGCTATCCTCCAACAAAAAATATTTAATGAATCCAGAAGGTGAAAAGCAAAGGTAATAGATTTCCATTGAATGATAGATATGAGATGGTTCTAATTTTATTTGGTGATAGATTTAATCTTCTTAGTACTTGGATAATGGGAAAAGAAACTCGACAAGCAGAGGGTATTGATATCATGCAAGGATATTAATCGCTCGCTTGAGAAAGTAAGATGATTTCCCTCCACTGTAAGAAGTATTTGAAACAATGATGAAATTACACTTTTCATCCATAAGAGGTAAACGTGACACTTTAGCTATCCTCCAACAAAAAATATTTAATGAATCCAGAAGGTGAAAAGCAAAGGTAATAGATTTCCATTGATAATTAGGTTTGAGTTAGGGATAGCTCTGATTTAATTGATAGTTCGATGATGGAAAATGCGATTTGGCTGACATTCAACCGCCATGAGCACTGTAATCATTCTTCTATTTACAGGTGTATTCTTGGCAGGCTTTTTGTGGGTACCTGGAGCAAGTCAACAAGGCCGGGACGTCGAACTAGGATTGAACATGGTTATTTTTTTACAATTGGGAAGGAGATTCCACGCAACTTATAGTTCGACCAACACCTCGAACATGTATTTTATGTGATGCACGAGGATGTGGATTGAACGTATCGCTCGCCATGTAACTGATGTTTGAAATGCAATAAAATTTCTATTTAAATGGTATAAAACTGTCTTTTACTGCACTCCCTTCAAGAAACATTAGTAAGAAAAAACCTTTCAAGTTAAATGCATTCTTTTACTTGGGCCGTCCCCGAGCGAAGTTAAGGCACTCGTAAGGGTTTTATTACATCAAGGAGTTTCGTGAGAGCTCGACTTAATTCCATCGACTGCTTTCCTTTAAATTCCTTTCATCAGTAAGATTAGAAAACTTCTCTGTGTCATAAGGATGCCCAAAAATGGTGCGAAAGATTTGGATAGGAACGGTCACGTATTTTAACTCATGCGTTGCCGCGGTGGTTAACATTTACGACGTTAAGTCCTGGCCATTCAAAGGAACCTGTTCCATCCTCAAAATAGTTCCGCATTACGGTTCGTAAAGACTTGGAATAGAAGGACTGGCCCCACATTTACTTGTCATCGACACCTCCAAGGCTTGAGCAGTAGAAGAGAACATAGATCGTCTTTTTGCCCCGAAATTACCAACCGCTATCCGACAGAGGGCCAAGTATTCGTTCAGTTGCTTGGCCCGTCTCGCGAGAAAACATCGTGCTCGTATCTTGCGAATCGAGAAGATTTTTCCAAGTTTACGTTAAATTCTCATCTCACCCGTGGCCAGTGGAATCTTGAAGATTGCCCCTGGAGAAGGCGACAGTGATGTTGTGTTTAGTGGTTATTGGAGAGCATAAAGGATTTAATCGATGTGGCAGATTTGCACGGGACTGCATTGTGACATCGTCGAGTGAGTTAGGCGAGAAGCTTCGAACGAGGTTCAAGGAGAATTTTAAGGTGAGACCCATCGGAATATTTTCCTCATCTCTTTGCCGGCGTTGGCAGGAATGTGCATCGCAATTTAACTTCCTGATTGCTTCGAAGCGAGGAGTTTGGAGTGCCCGCATTCCAAACCCTCGTCCGGGGGATATCTTGATCACGGTAAAAGAGACCAGATGTAAACAACACCGAACGAATGCTTCATTCTCTCAGCTGTATCGTTGATGTGAACTCGTGTATGATCGTGTATATTAACGCGAACTTTTTTTAAGATTCCGAAGCCGTTTCTATAGTCGAAGCGCCACCTCGTAGCATCATAGTTTACGTGGGGATGATTTCGTCTTCAATCGTGTTGATTACGTTTGAAAAAAGGGAAAATAAGTCGCTGGGTATGGGAACGACGTGAACGCGGCGAGGCCGCCATGGAAAGTGCAAAATGCGTGGCGGTATTTCGAGGCGCCATTGTTACCGGCGGGAATCTAAAATTGCAATTAGATTTTTCGAAATTAACTTGCGGTCCATCGTAAACGATTACATTTTCATGAAGACTAGTATTTATTATGATTTTTGCCTACTACGTGAGTCTTACCGCGCAAAAAAACCATTTTCTTAATGAGTCGATAGCTTATTCTTCCGAATTGAGGAAAACCGTCATTGCTCGCCGTCGACGTAAAAGAAGAAAGAAATTTTGAGGTTACTCGATCGGTGATCGGATCAAGATACGTTAGGCATGAAATTCATTAATACAGTGCCTGCACTGACAGCGGTGGTTTTTCTATCAGCCAATCAGAATCAAGAAAAATGTTTACCCGGGAGATCAAATAAGATGAAATCTTAAAATGTTAAATAAAATTTGATAAATCCTTGATTACGTTATTGCTTCTACTTTTCCGCTTTCCGAAGCTATTATATATTAAAAGTATTGCTCGCTAGAGAATTTTTCCAGCATTCATTTAGTTTAACATCTCTTTCAAAGCATAGAATCATGCACAGATATACTGAGGTGCTTGTTATTTTTATACCTCTTAATGTAATTTGCACTCTTCCTTGACTTTTGAACATAAAGGGACAAGGATTCACTGCCGTAATTAATTACAAAGCAATAAGGTAGCTTTCATTGCCCTTAGAATTAGAGGTAATTTCTTTGTTTTAGATAACTGCTTGATTTTCAATAACATCTTTCTATTTCCATTCAAGGGTGCTTCTCTTCCGACACCTTCCCACTGCTGACATGAGTTATTCACTTCATCCAATGGACTGCAAAGAGTATTCATCGCTAAACGTTGAAGTGGAGGTTATATATTGCACTTTTCAATATGTTAGTGGATTACTTTTCAAGGTAAGAGGCATTTCAAACATTGGTATTGTAATCAATTCCCTTGATTGGCTGTGACACTGTGATTGATTATCCACGATGGAAATGAAATGAATCTATAAGTCGAACGACAAGGATAATCGATTAACCTTGCAACAATTTGCGTGTGTGAGGATTAAATACAATAGTGTTTATTAGTTCAGAAACGGGAAAGGCAATTATGCAAACAGAATCCTGCTGTTAGAATGCCAGGATGTTCATTGCACAATGGAGCATTTGGGAAGGGCACAATTTCAAGGTAGGAGGTTTTAAAACATCAGTTTCTGCTAACATATACTATTCATTGATGTCACACGAATGTGTCGAAACATGTGTTTTACAATGGAAGAATTTTAGTTTCTGAGTTATAAATTTTACCTTTTTAGTACTTGGATAGTGGAAAAGGAAACTAGGCGAGCAGAGAACACTGCTATCATTCAAGGAGATTGATTACTCCTTTGAGCAAGTAATGTGATTTCTCTTCACGACAGGATGTATTTGAAACTATGATTTCTGTTCAACTTGTCTCTCAAAAGAGATAAAACGGACACTTTAAACGATCCTTTCCTAAATTCTTAAATTGAAATTTGACAAATCGTTGATTACGTTATTCCTACTTCTTTTCCGCTTTCCGATGCTTACATATTCGAAGAATTGCTCGCGAAAGACTTTTTTCCTGCATTCATATAGTTTAACATCTCTTTCAAAGCATAGAATCATGCACAGATATACTGTGGTGCTAGTTATTTCTCTACTTCTTAATGTAATTTGCACTCTTCCTTGACTCTTGAAGATTAAGAGACAAGGATTCACTGCCATAATTAATTGCAAATCAATAAGGTAGCTTTCGTTGGGATTAGAATAAGAGGTGAATTCTTTGTTTTAGATAACTGCTTGATTTTCAATTACATCATTCTATTTCGATTCAAGGATGCTTCTCTACCGGCACCTTCCCGCTACCGACATGAGTTATTCACTGCACCCAATGGACTGCAAAGAACTGTCATCGCTAAACGTTGAGGTGGAGGTTATATATTGCACATTTCAACAGGTAAGTGGATAATTTTTCAATGTATGCCTGAAATTTTAACTATCCTTCCTCATAAAAATTAAATGAATCCATAAGGCGAAAAGCATAGTCAATAGTATTCCGTTGGATGAATAGAAATGATATAGTTCTGATCTTATTTGTGATAGATTTAATCTTTTTAGTACTTGGATAATGGGAAAGGAAACTTGGCAAGCAGAGGTATTGTTTTCATGCTATGATGTTGATCACTTATTGGAGAAAGTTAGTTGATATATCACTACTATAAGAAGTATTTGAAACAATAATAAATGAATAACTTTTCCTTCATAAGAGAAAAACGTGACACTTTAGCTATCCTCCCACAAAAAAATTTAATGAATCCAGAAGGTGAAAAGCATAGCCAATAGCTCTCCATTGGATGAATAGATATGAGAATATTCTGATTTTATTTGCGATAGATTTAATCTTTTTAGTACTTGGATAATGGGAAAGGAAACTCGGCAAGCAGAGGTATTGTTTTCATGCTAGGATTTTGATAACTTATTGGAGAAAGTAAGATGATTACTTCCACTATAAGAAGTATTTGAAACAATGATGAAATTTAAACTTTTCATTCGTAAGAGGTAAACGTGACACTTTAGCTATCCTCCCACATAAAAATTAAATGAATCCAGAAGGTGAAAAGCAAAGGTAATAGATTTCCATTGAATGATAGATATGAGATGGTTCTAATTTTATTTGGTGATAGATTTAATCTTCTTAGTACTTGGATAATGGGAAAAGAAACTCGACAAGCAGAGGGTATTGATATCATGCAAGGATATTAATCGCTCGCTTGAGAAAGTAAGATGATTGCTTCCACTATAAGAAGTATTTGAAACAATGATGAAATTACACTTTTCATCCATAAGAGGTAAACGTGACACCTTAGCTATCCTCCAACAAAAAATATTTAATGAATCCAGAAGGTGAAAAGCAAAGGTAATAGATTTCCATTGATAATTAGGTTTGAGTTAGGGATAGCTCTGATTTAATTGATAGTTCGATGATGGAAAATGCGATTTGGCTGACATTCAACCGCCATGAGCACTGTAATCATTCTTCTATTTACAGGTGTATTCTTGGCAGGCTTTTTGTGGGTACCTGGAGTAAGTCAACAAGGCCGGGACGTCGAACGAGGATTGAACATGGTTATTTTTTTACAATTGGGAAGGAGATTCCACGCAACTTATAGTTCGACCAACACCTCGAACATGTATTTGATGTGATGCACGAGGATGTGGATTGAACGTATCGCTCGCCATGTAACTGATGTTTGAAATGCAATAAAATTTCTATTTAAATGGTATAAAACTGTCTTTTACTGCACTCCCTTCAAGAAACATTAGTAAGAAAAAACCTTTCAAGTTAAATGCATTCTTTTACTTGGGCCGTCCCCGAGCGAAGTTAAGGCACTCGTAAGGGTTTTATTACATCAAGGAGTTTCGTGAGAGCTCGACTTAATTCCATCGACTGCTTTCCTTTAAATTCCTTTCATCAGTAAGATTAGAAAACTTCTCTGTGTCATAAGGATGCCCAAAAATGGTGCGAAAGATTTGGATAGGAACGGTCACGTATTTTAACTCATGCGTTGCCGCGGTGGTTAACATTTACGACGTTATGTCCTGGCCATTCAAAGGAACCTGTTCCATCCTCAAAATAGTTCCACATTACGGTTCGTAAAGACTTGGAATAGAAGGACTGGCCCCACATTTATTTGTCATCGACACCTCCAAGGCTTGAGCAGTAGAAGAGAACATAGATCGTCTTTTTGCCCCGAAATTACCAACCGCTATCCGACAGAGGGCCAAGTATTCGTTCAGTTGCTTGGCCCGTCTCGCGAGAAAACATCGTGCTCGTATCTTGCGAATCGAGAAGATTTTTCCAAGTTTACGTTCAATTCTCATCTCACCCGTGGCCAGTGGAATCTTGAAGATTGCCCCTGGAGAAGGCGTCAGTGATGTTGTGTTTAGTGGTTATTGGAGAGCATGAACACCGTGAAGATGTATTTAAAGAAGATACATATGATGATTGCGGCTCTGTGCGACCGAGTTCGGCGCTCAACGAATCTTATAAAATATCTTCTGGATTTCACGGAACAGATTTCGCGAGAACTAATAAATTTTTTACATTATGCCTCAAATTAAGTGTCGTAAATTCCTACACCGCACTCATCAAGATAAACATTGTTGCTGTACTTGATTCGACGTATTTTACGCAAAATATGATGGAAAAGAAATGATCAATGTAATAATTGGCTGTAGTTTTGGTTAAGCACATCTAATCTCATAATGGACAGTAAAATTCTTTTCCTGTTAATAAATCCATAAATAAAAAGAATCAAAAATTGTTTTCAATAAGTTCCAAATATTTAATTTCAATTAATTGTTTAATTTAATATCTAGTAATAATCATATGTTAATAAAAATAATTGTTTAATGGTTTAATTATTTTTCCAATTAATTACGGTTGAATTATGTTTTTGTCCGAAATGTATCAGAATTTTTTTTTCTTTCTCGAAAACCTTTTTGATTCACTTTCATTATAAAATCATCAAACAGTAATTAGTTACAAATCTATTACAAATTATGAGTGAATTTAACATAAGAAATTTTAACAACTAACCGAATAAGATTGATCTTATTGATAGGAATGCTTTACCGAAACCCTTTGATTCATCTTACATCATTGAGCTGAGAATTTTCATGATGATATTACTCGAGAAATTGAAAATTGAAAATTATGTAAAACGTATTAATGTTTATCTCATAAAGGCAAGTTTGTTGTTTCGATACCATTATTTTCTTCTTCCTCTAAAGAATCCTCCTCTTTGAGTTGAAATTCATCCATGCATCGTGCAGGAATTGGTACTTGGAGCAACAAGAATCATCATACAGTATTAATGAATATACCCTAAATCAAATGAGAGTTAATACCTCGAAAGCTTAAAATTAAAAATTATGAGAGTTCTTAAGTGAGGTTATAAAGGTTATATTTCATTGAAAAGGATTGAACGCAATATACAATAAGTAAAAATTCAAGAACGTTATGCATCATTGAGTAAAGAGTATTTAATAATAGTTGGAACTGGTGTTATGAAAATTGTATGCAAATATGTCTGAACAAGCTTATTTCTCAATTATTTGCAAAATTTATGATAAAACGCTTTAATACCATCATCGAATAAAAATTGATAAGAAAATACTTCTTCAGCATAGAAAGCATATTTAACTAATTTTCGTAACGAAAAATTTATTTAAATAATAAGAAACATAGGAAATAAAAAATTAACTCATTTATAAATACATCTAAATATCCCGGTTTATCATAGAACCTTCCCAACAGATAAATCTGCAAACGGAATATTCCAGAAAATTTTCCATGATGCATCCACAAACGTAACTGTCAATTAGTGGACATCATGGAGTCATTAATTACTCGATTAGCTCAACTGAATTCACGTGTCAAGGACGGTTTCTAATCACCCAACAATGACGATGAGCAAACTTAATATTTGCTCTCAACGAATTTGCCTGCATACACGTCATAGATTGAGAGTGACGCCCGAGCCTTTATTTTGAAACTCGGGTATTGCAAAACTGAAGTACAAATCAATTTTCTCTTTAGTTGTCTTGCTTCGTCCATTTTTCTAGATCTTTCATTTGAGCTATATTAAATAAGGAGCCCTAATCAAATTAATTCGAAAAATTTAAGATAAAATTAATCAAAAATTATATCGACTTCGATTTAGATCTTTAACAATTTTTTACATCTTTTTTATATAAACTATAATGTTTTAATTTGAGAAAAGCTCTTTCTAAAAAAAGTCCAACACTTTTCTAACCTTCTTTGACCGAAGAATATTTTTATGCCTTTTCGAGAAGAATGTTGGCAGTCAAATCCAACCAATTGCGCTGTCTGTTTATATAATTATGCCCTCTATTTTTCCGATCAAGCGAAATAAATATGGAAAAAAGGGATTCTGTATTTCCTTTTCAAAGGAAAGCATCCTAATAAACATCTCAAACTAATGCAGATTCATAGGATCAATGCTAGAATTTGGACGCCTGAAAATGGAATCTATTTTTAAGAGCCAGAAATGCATAAGTTGTGAATAACATGCGTCTAAGTTAGTAATAGACTAAATTCCACCCAAAAGTGTTTCATTTTGAGTAAGTTTCCTGACTTCATTGGGAAATGCATAAACCTTTTCTTAGAAATAAATTCAAGCTTAAAGAAAATTTGAGTATGAAAGGTTAAATCATAAAATAAAAACATCCCTCTTATCCTTCGAAATCCTAAAAAAACACTTAGGAATTAAACGGGAAGTAATCAGTGATACTGAAAAATTATCTTACGAACCCCAGATCTTATTTTTCGATTTATTATACAGAAAGATTTTCTATATCTTCATCTACATAAGTACCCTGCAAGCCGCCTTTCGGCGTGTGGCAGGGGGTGAACACGCGTATTCATTTTAGTCTATTGTTGTCGTTTATCGTGCGCGGGAAGAAGGAATTCTTAAAACGATTCGTCCCAGCATCTATTTCACGTATATTATACGCATTATCGGATCGGCCTAGATACGCAACGTACTTTCTCTAAACTTATCTAATAAACGCAATCTGGCTGCTAATCTTCTAGACTAGATAGATAAGTTACGTATGATTATAAAATGTTATCTGTTAAAAAAGAGGTATTGTTAAATTAAGAACATGATCATTATTGAAAGTTACACCTCCTAAGCTATTAGAAACCTATTTGGAACGGAATTCAAAGAATCAATTGAATCAATTGAAATTGAATCAATTTATTAAGAAACTGCAAATGTATGACAACTGAAAGGACAGGTGGAATTTTAAGGGCATCGCGTTTAGTACCTTCAACATATTATAAGGTCTCCACGTAAATGGGATACAAATAAAGCTACAGCTAGCAGTCTTCACAAAATCTTACTTTTGGTTGAAAAGAGGGGATATTGGCTTCTTCTGTATTTCATTTCTCGATAACAGCAGGTAGTTTGGAGAAGGTTGGCGACAGCGTGGACAAAACAAGATCCGAATAGGAAATTTCATTTAACATTGATGAAATCTCTCCATCTTAGGTCTTTTACGTACATTTTCCATATGCATAAATAGGAGAAAAATAAAGATCCCCGAACCTTGCGAAATCAATTCAAGGGAGAGAAATCATTTTCACTCGCCTTGAAATGGATGGATAAAAATAGAGCTCCTCGACCTTTTCAATCCATTTACGAAAACTTCGAGAAAGTTCCATCAAAGTGCGTTATTCTGATGAAATTGACAGATTTTTCGATTCGAAACGATTTTCTCGAATTTACGTCTGAAAGCATTGAAGAGGATTGGAAGACATAATTTTTGAATGACCGAAGCCTTAAAAACACTTACGCTGAACCGTTTACACACTTCCAATACTTTAACTATGATGACCGGAGCCTACCTTGTTGAATTATAACTTACTATCACATATTCTAAGATTTTTGCATACTATCTAACATTGTAATCATAAATATAAATTACGATTTACTCAAATTCAATGTAAATACTATATTTATAGAACTGTAAACTGTTCCTCCATCTTTAAACTTTAGGAAATTAAATCAAAATTCTTAGAATATCCCTATATCACTTATCAAAGGGCATATTTACAATTACCCGAACGTATTCAAAGTAGTATCTGTTAATACAACCTTTTCGTTGAAGTTTTAAATATCAAATGCCATTGGACGATGTGAGCATATATTTGCATACGTCCGTCCTCTTAAACTAATTCTTGGAATCGGCATAATATGCATCACGGAAAACTCGACAAAAAGGGTAAATTTTCCTGATTCACGATGCAGTGCGAAAAAATCGGGATACACGCTCAGAAAATGCTGTTTGCATATACCTACTTCTAACAAGAAAATTTCGTACTGAAATTCCGAAAAAATTAAAATTCTGCAATAATATACTGAAGGAATATAAATCGATAAAGTCAAAAATATGAAGAAACGTGCAATTAAATGTAAGTATAAGTTTAAAATTGTGTACAAATACATAATTTTTTGCTTAAATCGAAAATTATCTAGGAGGGAGAAGTTACAGGTCTCGATAAACTCCGATTTATCTCCAACCTATTTTACTCTCATAAACAATCAATAGATCTCAATAAATTCTAAAATGCCTGAAATTCTTTTCTGTTCGTCCTGATATGGAATTCGTCTTCTTTGATTTTCAATGAACCCAAATGTGAATATCCCGCATTGTATTCAAGAAACGAATATATGATTCGAATTCTCAGTTACCTCATGTATTACAGAAGACATTTGCTTTCCTTCCAGAAAACGACTTTTTATGCATGAAATATTACCAGTCAAACGAACTCAAATTCTCCCCAAGATTTCCTTGACTTGTCGCCTTGGCGATGGGGAAGGAAGCAACAAAAATCATCGGAAGAATTTCGTTGTATATTTTACCATACTGCTAAAAAAAACAAGCAACGAAAGCTACACAGGTTCTCCGGAAGGTTTTTTCAATGGCTGCCGAATAAAGGAAACATCTGGAGATTCAAGGGAATGATCCTTTCCCTTAAGATATAGTTGGACACCCTAAGTTTCCTCACGTCAACGTAAACTAGGTCACATCCTGTTCATAAATCGTAGGTATTTTGGAATGAAACCAACTAGATGAACATTTTCGGTATCGGATTAAAATTTGATACATCTGTCGAATGTCTTTTTGCAGAGATTTAGATCTTACTAATTTTTAGGATATTTAAAGAGCGGAATTTAGGTGAATTAACTTCGCATTAAGATCGTTTGACTGAAATACGAGCATAAACCGTTATTCAAGAAAGGGATAGGGATGCGTCTAAATACGTTCTCTCGAAAGATATTAAATGAGTAAACTTATTATTTATAGGAATTGATTCGATATACCTGTAAATCGTGTACAAGTAGTTAAAAATGTGAAAATTTTTATAGAAAAAATTATTAAATTCGAGTTAAGGTAGTAGAAAATATAAAACCTTACATTAATTGTTATAATTATAATTGTATTTATAATTATCACTAACTATTTTATGATTGTATATATTTTATAATAATTATATTATAATTCAACGTCATTAATAATTAAATAGCATTACAACTTATGTATTTATTTTCATAATACGCAAAAGAGTAATATCACGTTCAAATTAGGATAAAACTTACTATTCTCATACTATATATTTTATGTTAATTATAAAGGCCTCTAGTTCTTGTTTATTTTCTTATTCGTTGCATTTTCAATGATAACGAGTAATCCGCTTTTCTTATGAAGCTTACTGCAATGAAAAGCGTTTTACTGTTGGATAGTTCATTATTCCACCACATGCTATCCGGTATTTATTTCGTGCCCAACTCATCCAGATGCACGTTTTACGTACGAAATGCTCCGTTGCTACATTACATCCATGATGATCGCTACGTAGATAACCCAAAAGCGAGATGGTAGCTTCCGATGACGTCAGTCCGCAATTTGAATCAAAAGCTTTATCACAAAGCCATTCTCAAACGCCCAAAATTCGCTTCCAACACAAAGCCAAAACTAAGAGAGCATTTGACGCATTATTTGGATCTCCAACAAAACAGGGACTTGAAGAGAAGAGTGGGTGGTTACGATCAGCAGAGAAACTCCGTTCCGTGGATCTTTTTAAGGATGCACTGAGATATTGATGCAACCTCTGAGTGGAAACCGTGAACTTGAGCTAAAGAGCCGACCTCTAGCTCCAGTGTATTCATTTAGGTTCACAAGCGAGCTAGGTAGCTCCTTGATGCAGGCTGTCAGGTAAATAGTTCCACTTACGCAAATGTTGGCGAAATGAAACATTCTTAAACTAGAGTAACCAACTCCGATAAACTTTACCTTCCAACACTCGAAAACTCAAATTTTTGGCGTTATATTAGGATTTTAGTTCTCGGGGTTAATATCTAATATTCAATGAGCACTTTGATTTCTATGACGAAAGAAAAGATATATTATCAAATACTTATCCCTGAGGGGTTTCATTTCTATTAAATATTAAGAAAGTATTTTTGGAATGAAACACTTAAATATTAATAATATTTAAATATATCAATAATTTATTCATATCCTAAGGTTAATTCAAGTAACTTAAATAATAAGGGATTTTAAAGATAGTTTGTTATAATTTCATTCGTTGACTTTCGTTAAATTTATATTGACAATTTCAGATGGTGTATCATCTTCAACACATTTGATTCTTCAAATTAAAGAAACTCAATTCCTACTTTGGCAAAGACTTTATAGTATCTCCTCGAACTGAAAGTGTACAAGTATTTATTACATTTCTTTTATTATCGTTTTCCAACGTGGATTCTACTAAAGGTAGTCTTATCAAAGGGTGATATAGTCCTTATTACCTGCTCATGAAACGACGTTCATCAATAATATCGGATATCCGGAGCAATAAACGAGCAACTATCACACGGAGGCCAACTTCCGGCAGCTCATCCACGCGTGATACATGCGACATCAAGTGGAAAGTGTATCTTTCAGCCCAGAGGGGTAAAAGGAAATGTTTTTCTAAAGGAGTGCTTCTTGCTGTTGCCGCCTCTTCTCCGGAGATGATTTCCTTAAAGGAGGAGCGGAGGGCATTATCGAGGCGAATTCGAATAAACCTCCCCTCAATATGGAAATAATCATAACTAGGTTACAGCCTCTCCTTTCGATATCTTCTTTTCCATCGGAGACGATTGCATAAGCTTCGGGAATGAAGTTTATTTTTTCCTCTAGCATTCCCTGATGTTCGCAAACCCTTTAAAAGCTCGTTCAAATTGCCGATCGGACACAGAGCAGCTCCACTGGAGCTCTCAGCTTTAATTAATTTCCCTTCTGCTTAAAAATCCTTTCCCTTCTGTCTTAAAAATGGACAATTAACACCCTGAAGATTTCAAGGATGATTTTAAAGGAAGGAAGAAAAAGAAAAAAGATGTGGATTTCGATTATTTTTGAGCATTTGTTAATGATTTAATCCGATAATCTTTCGTTCGCTTGGAAAAATTACAAGTTTATTTCACTTTGAAAGGGTGAATGTCCGATTACAGAGGTTCTCAGAGTTATGAAAAAGTTACCAAAGTAAAAGATGTTTATAAATATAAATACTATTTCAGAGTAAATATACATTTCTGAATAAAGAGTAAAAGCTCACGAGGTAAAATTTCAATGATTCAGTAAATACTTATCTAGTATTATAGGAAGATTTATAGTAAGAAAGGTGAGATTAATGTACCACCAATATTATGAAATATTTGGCATTGGTAGGTTTTCTCTATGATTTTAAAGGTACTTAACAATTTATAAGGTGATTGAATTTTAAGATTGAATATGAAAATATGAAATTGAAAAGTGTGTATTGTATACACAAATATTTGAAATCTAACACCCAGTATGATAACATTTTGGTCTTTACGATTACTCAACTTACTTTAAGCTCTTTTACTTCTAAACAATTGTTAACTTTTTTCACAGCATCTCTAATCAGGATTCTAATGCAATACTTTTCTGCATTTAAACGTTTAGTCTTTTATTGATATTAATAATGATTCAACAGTATTAATTACGTGTGGATAAAAAGCGTTGAAATAACACAGTTATACTTAGAGCATGAAAGACGGTTGATAACGTTGTAATTGGATCATAAATCATGATAATAAGGGTCCACTGCACCAAAGATACACACGAGTAAGCAAAGAAAAGACGCATAAGATTTATACCTCATAATTATCATACTGAAGCCAGTCTCTCTTACGCTTGTCTTTTTCTAAAGCATTAATGAATGCCTGATGAGCATACATTTACCATTTGATTAAACATAAATATTTAAGTGAGATTATAATTAAAATATTATAGATCTGTTCATCTTAAATGGTCACTATGGAAATCGAAGCTGCTTCCTATATCATTAGTATAAGAATTTAAAAATTTTTCACGGAGAATAAATAATACCACATTCTCAACTTTAAAGAACATTTCCTATGAAGTTATTTTCAAACTTAGCTTTAATTTTCAATTTCCATTACTTATGTTTCAAATATAAATTAAATTGATATTTTTTGGGGAATGTATACAACCTAATATTTTAAAGTAAACAAATTTATTCGCGACCAACATCTTATCTAAAAAGAAATTAAAGTTAGATAAACAGTGGCCCATATGGTCCAATGCTTGACAGACAAAGTCTATTAAATGACAACAAGAAATGAAGCCCTTTATCTTAGCAAAATAATACAATAAATAATACAATCTTAAATAATATTTTCGTACTTTAGAATTGTTTCGTTACTTATTTACGTTTTTTATTGTTAGTAACAATACCCTATTTTCGTTCTTATTTACTTCCTCGGGAAGGAGGGTGTTTCCTTTCACTGTCGAATTTGGCCTTTGCCTTCATTAAGCCGTAATGAGGTGCTTGCATCCCCAGAGGATGCTGGACCTTTCTCTAAGTCTCACCATGGAGATAAGTCGAAAATCTTCACCTTACGGATGTGTCCCTCGGAACACAAAGTGCAAGCGGTTATTTCGAATATTTTGGTCCGTCGAGAGCGGAACTTTTAAAGATTTCCTAACATCTAATACACAAATCAATTCATTTTTTATAAATTAAACTAACTTAATACAAATAAAAGTTTATTAATTGCCGCATAATCCTTATGAAATAATATTTACATGTTATTGAGTTATTAATCCACGAAATAATTATAGGTAGATAACATAAATACTACGCAAAGACATCGTGATTCTAGATAATTGATTTTAACGTCTACCTGAATCTTAAATTATTCCTTTTTTCTTCTAAGAGACCAACTTGGGCATCTGATGAGGCTGCTCGAGTGCCTCATTTTGTATCTCATTTTCTTCGGAGGGATTCTTGGAAGTGAGAGGAGATAGATTCCCTGAGGAATTTCACTCGGAAAGATGTTACGCTAAAAAATTGAAAAACACAATTTGCATAATCTTATTTTATTTAATGAAAGCAAAAGAGGGCTTCTCATGAGACAAAATAGAATAGGCGTGGCTCTGAGAGTATCGCATAAAGAGAAAGTAACAAATTTCTGCTTGAGATATACATTGTTTGCACTTTATGGTTTTTAGTACAGTATTTAATTGATGAGTAGATTTATGAGTATACCGATGTACGTAAATTTATGATAATGAGTGATTAAACACATATTAGATGGGATGAATATGGGAAAATAAATAACTCCAGAAGATGTCTATTATTATTGAATTATAAAACAAATTACAATTTTTAGTCCTTTTCTAAGGAGAAAAGAAAATTAAAATAAAACATGTATAACTTCTATCGCAACTGATATTTATTTCGAGATCACTAGGAAACCAATTCGCGCACTGCGGCCAACCATACGCTTTTCTCCGAATGCATTTTGAATCCTAATTAACGATTCTTAGAAACGCGATTTTGAATCCTTCAACTAAAATAGTTTGTGATACTTGATTAACTCTTCCTTTTGTGAACTTAGAATAATACGATTCTCATTCGGAGAAATTAGTATGCTTTCTTTAATTAGAATCCAAACGATGTCCAAATAGAATAGTAATGCACCGCACAAGTGAAATGCTTTTACTCTATTGCTTATTATATACGACCACTGATTTCTAACAGAGCAAATTTGATTCCCGCAAAAATGGATATTAAAATAATATATTTAGAAAAGCAATAAAATAAAACGAGCGGTAAATAATGAGTCTGTTGGTACACGAATTCACGCTTGGTTTTCTCACTGACCATTCACTATTTTTATGGCAGTTAAATATACATTTTATGCATCAATTGAGTTTTTCAACTTTTTAATTCAGTCCATATTCATCAGCGAACATTTTTTCACGCCAAAGAATTAGATAACTACAATCTATCACCCAAATCAGTAAATACATCGTGGATTTCAGAGAAATAATTCATCAATATTGTTCAGATAATCAATAATAATTTAAAACTGAACATATCACTTTGTATGCAGTTTCGTTTTTATAAATACCTGCCCGAACGACATAGAAAATCAATGGTCTAGCGGGTATATACTCAACGAGCGGATGTCGACTTAGTTTACAACAGAGGAAAAACCAAAAACATCTATTTTAGGTCTCATCATCCAAAAACAAATATTCTATGAACATACCTATTCGGACAACAAAACCTGATACCTGTACAGAACATGATGCTGCTCTGGATACAGCCAAAGTAAATAACAGGAAAATGCTACAAAAAATAGTAAAAAAGCAACTCAAATAAAACTCCGATTTCGTTCATGAAACTTTTACTATTGTATTCCTCTTCTCGTGAAATAGTGAACGAGTAGAGATTGAGCTTCTAGCACGTAGTATTCATATTTAATAAATATTGCTATAATATTAAGAACAATCCTCCATCACAGGGATTTATACTTCTAAGACTTTCGTTACAAAGATTGGTTCTTATTATTTAAATTCTTCATAGTAGACACACTTAAGAAATATTTTATTCTAAAGATTCTTTCTTAGGTATTGTCGGCTAGGATTTTAGTTTTTGCTTTTCAAGGAAAAATTCTACAAAAACAACTCATATATATTGAAAAATACCTAAATTATTGGATTATAGGGAAATCAAACGTATTGATAAGACTTTCATTAAATTCAGAGCTTAGATTCTTAAAATTTCAGTAGGCGTTTGGGATTTGCATATCTCAAATCTTCCAAATGACTTAATTTTTGAAATGTGCATCTTTTATGAATTCCAATGAAAATTGGTAGAAAAGGAAAATCCTCACACTGAAAAAGTATTTATAGTTATTGAAGTAGAATAGAAAATTCTCTCGCTAAACATTCATGATAGGAAAACTGATAGCAAAGAACTTCTACATAAGAGTATTTAGTATAAGTGAATTAAGTATCATTAAGTATTGGTGCTGAGTTCAATTTACAATAGGAGCTAAATCTTTCTTAATGAACACAGTTGTCCAGTAACCTCAAACTACGCTGTTCACACAGAATACTTTATCAATGAATGCTAAAACAAAGTACCCTGTCCATCCGACCTCGCTCAACCGAAGTCTGATTCACGAGGCTTCGAACCACGAACCATGAATAACAAACGCGCCCCAGTTCTTTTCAACCTAAAGCAGAAGATGGAGAGGTTAAGAGTTTCTCAGAATTGAGGAGGTGCAAAAGATGAACCCTGGGGTACACATCAAAAGAGATGGCTGCAGCGCTTAAATACGGAGATGCTCTTAATCTTTTTCGGAGGTGTCGACACCTACCGGAAGAGGAAAAATATCTAACCTATCGCTTAGGTAGGATCCCTCTGAAAATGTAGCGTAAAAGCGGATAGGTCAATGGCTTTCGTAAAAGGTGCGAACCAGAAAGGGATCGGATAGCCGTTCGTGGGCGTTTTCGGACGTTTTAGAGGAAAACTAGGCCGAGAGAGTTGACGGAATAGGAGCTGCTTGAGTGCTGTTTTCGTTTTGAGAAAAAATACGGAATAAAAAGGGTTGAATGGTAGTTGATAGTTACGCCGCTCGCCCCCTGCGGTGCTTTTCCAAATGGACGAAGGAAGAAAAATTCAAAGCGGCAAATGCGTTTTACGTTGTTGAAAAAAATGCGGCCGATTCTATTGTTGGGCCGTTAGCAACTCGAGGTCATTCTTTCCTTTTTTGCCGTAGCAAAGGTCGAATTTATTCCATGCATAACATATGGACGAGACTGGGTCAGTTACGGATTAATAAAGAATTATCGGAAACTAGAAGCTCCGAAACACTATGGAGTTCAGGCATTCCATGACGTTATTTGAATGAGCCCTTGTTATTGTTGAAGGAACTGTTCACAGCGGGAGTGTTCGTGCTCATTCGATGGTCGGAAGAGAAAAATACTAAAATGTCCGCGTCACTCAAATGTCGTTTTAAATAAACAAATCTTTCGACGCTTGCGCTGCTGCAAATATACGGTTCATCCAGGTAAAAATAAAAAATACGAATTAATTACGTAACTGAGTAGGGAGTGCAACTTTCCTTTGCTAATTGGTAATTATATGCGTGTAAGTGGGTACGTACTTTAAATCGACATTAATTATGCTTCGAAAGTGAAAATTAATCATTTGCAGCCTCTCATAAGCGATCATGAGGTACGTAAATTAAATTTTGCAAATGAGCGTGTGCGATGAATAGTAACTAAATGCAAATAAAAGTGAAACTGCTGTAATTAAATGGTGAAGTTATAAGCAAACTTTTAATTTTAAAAAATTTTTGCTCAAATAGCATTAAAATAATAAAGATAATTGCAGTGAGAAATTAATTTTTACTAAGAATATTAACTTATGCCAATTTATTAGCATCCGAGAACTGCAGTGAATTTAAAAATCTAATCCCATGTTTGCGGTAAAATTATATTTATTCTGATGTATATTTAAAATAACATAATGAGAAAAAGGCGAGTTTATAAAGCATTTACCACTGAATTTATACTGAAATTTTAATTTATACACATAGCAATTGAGTAATTATTTCATAGTAATTAGAGCTAGCAGTAATATAAATAAATATTTAAGATTTAAGATAAAGAGTGATATATGCTACTCAAGTTGAATGAAAGAAATATTGCTTGTTTGTTAAAACCAATCCATCATAAAATGAAAATATTTTCAATGGATCCTCTTACGCTTCTATAAAAAGCCCGAATTGCTCTTTTTTCAGATTAACTCTAATTTTCATGAATATTTACATTCGCAAATTACATTTTTGCAAATATTGTATGATTTCATTTATGATATTGATTGATTTTTCTCTTCAAAATTGCTTAAGATATTTTCAAAAAACATACACAATCCAAGAATATCAAAAAATATAATCCATATTTTCTCGAAAATCGAGGTTTTAATTCCTTTTTACATCCAAAGTGTTTCATTCCTTCGTTCTATTAAAAGCCGTTCCCAGTCCGTTTTCAAAGACAGTAATTAATACAGCGTACGAGAGAATATATCGTTTTATTGGATATATATCGAAGCCATTTATTTTTCAATAGATAATTATTTTGTATTAAAGGTATAAGCGTTATATCTTCTTTATTTATATCTATCAAATCGAATGAGGTGTCCAAGACGAGAAGTACAAGTATTCGTAACAAATGGGATTAGTAAAGCTGTAGATATCTTCTATCTGAAATTTAAAGCCCGCATTGGAAATGAGCAGACGATGAGACAAACGAATCTCAAATGTTGTTGAACTCTGGACTACAAGTAGAAATCGATATTGGAAGAAGAGTGATGTCAGCGAAAATACATTACCTGCATATAATATATCAATATTGCATTTCTTCTCGATCTCTTTTGAAATACATGTAATAAGCAAAATATCTAAATTGCGATTTAGCTAATAATTCTATCCACATTATATTATAGAAAGGCAAATTTCATGAACATTTGGGGTAAGGGTATTACTGGCTATTCATTTAACACAATAGAAACAGCTCTCCTCAAAATATACTCAAATGTATTTGAACATATACTATCAACTGGAGCATAAATTGAATGTAATAATCTGATTTAAATATTATTAATTCAAAACAATACTGTATTAAAACAAATCATTTCACGTAAATATTGGTTAAGAGAACTTGTATTAATGTTACGAATAATTTGAGAAGCATTGCGGTGATCAAATATGTCCAGCTAGCATATATTTGGACTGTTTGGATATGAAGGACGAAAGGAAAAGAAAAGAACTAATAAATTTTCCAAACAATGTATGAGTTTATTTGTCAACCTTCGAGTCAATAATTCTCGTTGTTTTAAAATAAAATTGGAATATTCCGAACCCAAGCTCCCTTCGATAATCTTTGGAGAGTAAAGGAGGATTGTACAAATGCGAATGCGTAAAAATAATTAAATCACAAATCAAATTAGAATGAAATGCAATTCATTCTACAGAATGCCGCAATAAATGAAGAGTTAGTTGCGACAAAGTTTAAGGATGGTCCAACTTTTCTTTCATTCGTTTAATTACATACCACGGCAGACTGTCTATATTTGTGGTGTAGCTTTATATAACAAACCACGATATTAAAAGCCGTCGCAATACCAAGAATATCCCCATGAGACCTAAAGGACAGTTTTTAGCTCTACAATCAAGCACGAGTGATCAAGATGAATGACATTTTTGGCATCAATCACGCCTTAGCAGTATTCGTATAATTACGCCCACTAATGAGAATAAATTGAGTTTTTCGAGACGTGGGTGTTGAATAGAATGGAAAAAGATGGTTAATAAGAAAAAAAGATACAGGTGTTGCGTTTGAAAGGATTTTAATTTGAGGATTAAAATATCAGGATTGAAATAGCTGGAGAAAATATTGAGAGGGTTAGAATCCCTTTAAAAAATATTTGATGGTGGATAGAATAGGAAAATAATGGAGCTAAGTTATTTTAGACATTAATAAACATAGTTGCCAATAAATTAATAGAATACGATTTAAGACAATAGGTAACACTTGAATCTTTCGATGTCTATCATCTTCAATAACTAATCTTGAACGAAAATTTTTAATTTCGATATGAGGTTACATTTTACGCCTTAAAAAGATAATATGTTTCTTAGCTATCCACCAAAGACTCTAAAAATGTATGTATATTTAGAGGCCTAAAAATTTTAAACATTTTTCGCACATCCCTTACAATATTTACTTTTTACGACGAGTAATTTTGTTTTCCTTTAAAATTACTATTACATAACTAAGAGCTGGTTACAACGTTACAAATTGATTTAAAGGTTTCTTTTAATCAAGTTCCAACTTTAGTTCGGCCCAAGGTTAATTCCATAACTAATCAAGTATTCATTAAATCCTTTGAATAACGGGAAATGTGATAAAGATTTATCTTGATGAAAGGAGAATAGGTACCAATGCGTTTGTCCGTAAATTGAGCTCCTTTCTGTGAAGGAGAGGGCTAATTAACACTATGTTATTTTAGGCATCTTTGTGAATTCCATATCTCTTTCTATTTTAAGTTCTATTTGATAGCGACATAAGGTATCTCCAGGGATCTCTCTTATTGGTTTCCTTGATGACATAAGAAATTACGGATTGAATCAATAGATGACGTAAGAGTTTTCAGAAGTGTGCAATCCGTTTTATAAATATGAGAAGCATTCCTAAGTATCATGTTATACATATCATGATTATGCATAAGGAAAAAGTTTTACTACAATCAAGTTTCATATCGCATTACCATTATTCAAAATTAACACTTTTCTACTCTATAGAAAGTAGACCTAGCAATTTTCTGTCAAAGCTTAGAATTTTACTTCTAGATTGCACAAGTATAAGAATATTTACCTCGAAAATGTCTGTTACGGGTATTTCTTCATTGCCATGGTGAGACGATATTTCATCGAATTGCATTACGGCCTTATTTAATGATTTACGTGTATATTACAGCACGTGACATAAAATGAAAACCACCTCTAGTTATCGATCCTAGTTCTTTTTTTCGTGAGTACATATTATTAATACCAACGTGGAGTGGTTTGCGGGCATTGGTTTTTATTGAACATCATAGACCGCGAGATCAGCTATCTATCCGTTCGCCTTTCATCAAACTAACTTCATTATTTAGAACACCAATTCAATGTAAATCAACATTACGTAAATATGGATTCCATAATTAATTAAGAACATATTGAAGCTAATTACGTCATTAAACAAATAATAGCCAAATAATTCTCTTTTGCTCACAATTGTATGTTTATAACAATCGGAATAATATTCATTTACGTACATTGTCATCTACACCATTCATTTATTCCCAAAAAGATAAATAATATACTTAAAACCTCATTGTTACTCACTCATCTTCATTTAATTTTAGATCTGTTAGATTTAATCCGTTCGTAATTTCAGTTATTTCTACAGTAATTTTACGTTCTTCATAGACAAAGGAGAATATTTGCATATTTAAACATTTCAAATTCAGCTATATTTTAAGAAAAACTATATATGAACGTTAAAATAACCTTTTGAAAGATAAAAATTATCTATATACCGATAGTAAAATATAAAATTATACTGTCTTGATATTCATCCACAGAGATTAAATATTTTTTTAATTTGACAGAGAATGGTAACGAGTGCGTATCGAATAATGTTTGATAAAGCATTTACCGTGTGCATACGAGGTGTGCTTACGTATGCTTTGTCAAAAATTAATTTTTCTTTCAGGCGAAGAACTTTCTCGCAACTCAAAGATAGTCTTGAAGAAAATAAACCCCAAAACTGTATCCTCTTTGATGTAATAAAAGTGTTGAAGACAGCTTCTTACCAGATGCACCTATAAAATGCGTAGTCTTTGAGGTAGGTCGAGAATTCTTGACAACATCACTTTGCAGTCAATAACTAGCTTTTTATCCTTTCTCTGAAACTATATTCCATTCCTATTAAAGGGCTATTCCTAACAACTGCTATTCCGCATTAAATTAAGGAAGGGTTTTAATAACAGTTTTTCTTCATTTAATAGATCAAAGAAACTTTCAAACTTTCTCCTTTAATTACTTCAGATTTCTATATCTCATCAACTCAACGCACATTAATCCAACGAGATCTTACCAAAACACAGGCCAT
Source organism: Pantala flavescens (assembly GCA_020796165.1). Classification (NCBI taxonomy): domain Eukaryota; kingdom Metazoa; phylum Arthropoda; class Insecta; order Odonata; family Libellulidae; genus Pantala; species Pantala flavescens. The sequence continues at coordinate 50,315,112 of CM036881.1, forward strand.
TGACTTACGTTGCGCGCTTTTTTGTAATTTTGTAATGCCTTGCTTCTATGCAAAAAAGGTAAATATCCTCGTTCATTAATTATATGATTAGATAAAATTTCCAACTAATTTTAGTACATTCTACTGTGTTCTGGAGGGTACATCTTTCATTGCGATGACATAATTCTTTTCTTCACAAACTAAATTCTATCTTGATTCGTAAAATTACACTCAAGAAATTTATAATCCATATCATACTATCAAAATAAATGAAATAATTATATTATATTTAATGCCGTAATTAAATTTGAGACCAATTCCATTCACAAGATGAGAGTGAAAATTCAGAAATTCATCCCCGCACCTTCTTATGGTTGATATCTTATCGGAAAATAAATAGGAATTGTTTAATCAATAAATCGACGACCAAATAAACATAATTTGAAAGTTAATCCTGATTCGATATCTCGTATACGTCATAACTTATTTTAGCAAATGATTCCAAAGCTAAAGATCTGTATATTTTATATTGTCCTTAATGCAGCATAATCCTGAGTGTCTCAGTATTAAGCAAAATGTGAGAGTCTGAGAGAACTACAAAATAACGGTCAGTAATAATTCGTAAATCTCATTTCTTAGTCACCCAAAACTTTCCGATTACTTTTAAACGAAAACTTTCTCATTACAAAAATTAAGCGTTGGAAGTTCCGAGACAGAACGGACGGTAATTATCAAGAAAAATATGTGATTCCGATTTTATAGAAGAAATAGATCCTAACTAAGGGTTGTGGATAAGAATAAGTACCTTAACGCCATGGACTCCGTAATAAATGCAGGGAAATTCAAATGACGGACCTTAGCTAAGTTTGAGAACACATGAGAGGGAACATACAAATGCTTTCGGAAGAATAACCAGAGGCGTTTCTGATGATAAAGCACAACTCTATCACATGAAATCACTCTTCAGCGAATGGGCTGTTTTCGAAGAGCTCTCAACTTTCCCCAACTATTTGAGAATTTTTGTTTTTTCCACTTCCGATGGAGACACTATCCCATTTTACATCGAATCCACGGAAATCTCGAAACTCTTTTCCCAAGAACTTTACATTCCATACTCCCAATTTCTCCCATCGAAATGCATGTCCGTATACACAAAAATCATGACACTTTGATTTTAACCTTGAAGACGAGTAGTTTTGAAATATTATACGGACTTCTGAATTGAGATGGTGTCGGTTCAGGTGGTACAATACTTTTTTCATTTTTTCCCACATATATTCCAACTGTATCTTATAACTAACTCAGAATAAACAAACTACGCTAGACCTAACTACAAAATTCCGAAAATTATATTTTTTTATATCTGAATACCACATCTGAGCTAATATAATTTATGCCAGGTAATACTAACAGATGTTCAAGATATTCAAAGTAGACCCAGTGCTAATGTTTCCCTTGAATATCCGTTTATGATAGAATTAAATATTAAATTGATTAGTATTAAGATTTATCCATTCCGGTCAGTGCCAAAATATCTTTACGTCTTCATATGGAAAGGAAATAATAAATATTACAAAAAAATTATCAAGTTCTACTCTAATATAAAGCATCATTTTACTAGTGTTATACAAATATAAAGTATAATGGATATAAATTGCCGATAAATATAATTTATAACATTAGAATAATAATAATGTCTAAACAAAGAAGTTTCACACGAGTCCACATATAATTTACTTAAAACGATCTAGACATTGATTATCTTCTCTGAATAAAAACAGAAAAGATAAAAGTTTTTCATCCTTCAGTAATGGAAAATGAAGGGATTTCAAATATTGAACTTAAGTATCAACCCCTAATAGTTCAAATTAAAATTCTCAAGTGAAAGTACTCGAATTCAGTGTAAACGAGAGTCTCTCCAATAAAAGGTGGAATTTTAAGTTGTTCCGGAGTAAATTTAGTTTCCGCTATCGGTTCTTCAGTACCCAAAGCTTTTAATAGAAGGAACTCGATGATGTTCGGTCCTTTAAGAGTAGGAGTTTTCCCACGAGAGATACGAACATCCAATACAATTGTGTGGGGAAAGTTGACAGAATATTTGATATTTGGAAATGTACATTTTCGTAGAATGAGTTTCTTCTCAGGCAGTCGTTCCATTTATTTCTAGACATTACTAGAATGGAACTTTTTAGGAGGGTAAAGAGACACACTAACAATTTGTCATTTTAAATTTTGACTTCACTTTGCATGTTTATTATAATATCATTTACCGCTCACAGCGTTCATTGCCTCTAAGTTTCCAAAATTTGTTCTTCAGGCTCACTTTACGTTGAAAATTATAGGTGAGAAAATCATGTACATGGTGGAGTGTATCACTATTTAACGAAATGAATAGTTTAGAAAGAAGGCTGATTTATTTTTGCTCATTAATCGTCGAGTGGTCATCAAAACATAGTTTTAGGTCTGCGCTTTAAGTTCCAGGGCAAAGGTTACTTTTTCAATTTGATCTGTTTGCTTCAAGGAACAATTAACAAATAGAATACAGTGCATGCGCATTTTCAAAGCGAGATTAGCGATTGAATTTTCTTTGTCTTTTGGAGTATACGCGAACTCTGGACAGGGTTTTCAGAGTAATACCCCAAGAATAAATCGCTGATGAAAACTTGACACAATTCAATTAACATTCTTCAATAACAAATATTTCCTTACATTCGCGTATAACTAATATAGCAAATAGTTCCTAGATGCTCAATATCCATGCATTTGTATTTTTCGCAACTCTATATGTCGTTGGGATTTCAATAATTTATTTACACCTCAAAACTAAAAGACTTATAGGTTAGTAAACTTAAATTATTAGTCGTAAGAAAAGGTAAAATATTTTTAAAGAAAAGCAACTCCAAATATAATCAGAAAACTTGATTACAGTTTATAGTGAACGATATAACTTTAAAATGACTTTCAAATGACTGTATTAAATTATCATCTATTCTAAGAGTAACATTTCAGAAAAGGCCTTGGAACAGTAAACGGATTCATTCGCTCTGCTCATCGAATCAAACGCTGAAGTAAATACTTTTATGCACCCATTCTTAGAAGTCATCCATGTATTTCCAAGCTTTCTAATCATTATTTTTTTCAATTTTATTTTAAGTGTTATTATCCTCTCAAAGATGAAGTCTTTGAAGAAGGCAGTTGTGATATTATTAAATGAATTTTCTAAGAATATATGATCCTGCTTATTATTAACCATCTTTTTATTAGTATTTATGAGATATTGAAAGAATTTAAGGATTAACAACGAAGACCGTTCTCCTACGGACGGTATTAAATTGATATAGGTACTAAATATTTTTTTGCTAATAAAATAGTTAATGGCTTGTTGAATTTCAATTGAAGCGATAAAGTTTGATTATTATCAGAATCATTAGCCATTCTATCTGCAGTTTGGTGAAGTAAATTAATAACGAACGTTAACAGCCTGTATTTAAATTCTAATTTCTTTAATTTTCTTCAAACATATTTCCATGGTACATAGTCGAAGCCTATTTCTTAAGAAGTCTTCATTGAACATTCTTTATTGAACATAGCATAAATTATTTCCGTACCCATGATACTACTTCTATAAACCAAAGCAATGTCTCTCCTTTGGCAAAAGAATGAATAAATTCGCCAATGTTATCTTCCTCAGGGGTTTTATAAGCTGCAGTCTTTAAGTTAGCAGTCAATGTTAGCATTTAGGGCGCAGGATAAAGAAGATTATATATTCATGGATAGTTACATCTCTCTTTTCCTTTGTGATTCCTCTACTGTCAGGATCATGTTACTTCTCTAAACATCCATTGCTAGGTTCTGATCTTGTGATCCCCTCATTATTCTCTACAGTTTGCTACTTTTTCCAATAAGGATCTTTCGTATATTCTCCTAGATTTTTCTGATCCAGGTCATTTGTTTCATTCTCAAATACAAATATCTTTCCCTCAAATTCTCTTGCTCAGCTTTAATTTAATGTCATGTTGCTTGGATCCGGAGTTGGTTGAGTAGAATTAAGCTACTACATTCCTGGAGTTTCCTTCTTCTTCAAGTTCAAGGAGTGAAGCTCAAGTATCAGTATTGCTATCGACGGTCACATGATGTCAGAATTATAGCATTTGATTCTACTACACTGGTCTTTTACAGTTCATCCCTCTAAATTCTACATAAATGATAAATTAATCCTTTCATAATCAAAGCGTTGTTGACGCATAAAAGCTATAATGTATTAGTTTTGATCATGTCCAAATATTGAAACCATGTAATTTATCATCACTTATGCTTCATCCTTATCATTCGAATATGTTACATCGATTTTGAAATATCCCTTTCACTTTCGTTTCAGGTACTTCTAATAACTCTTCAGGAAAGGAATTCAATCGAGGAATGTTAGACCAGAACAATTAGTTCTCAAAATTCGGAATGATAATTTGTGGACAAACAATCGAAAGTGGGAAAGAGAATCTCAGCTGCAATATACAAGCAAGATTGAAATGTAATACTTTTGAAGGAAATTATAGTATAGATTAAATAAACGATAATAAACGACTTTAAATAACATTTAATTTGTATTTTATAACCCACAATTCAAGGAATAACTTTCCAGAAAAAATCTTGAAAGTTTAAACGAATACACGAATATTCCAAGAGGCAAATCCTACTTCGCGGTTTTTCGGCTTTCGTGGATGGATTTGATCCCCATTAACCGCGAAAAACGAGGTATCACTGTATTTTGGAATGGAACACATTACCTATCACTTACTATAGCCAGATATAAATACTACACTTTCAGAGGATGTCTCTGTTAACTTCCTCTAAAACTACATTCAACAGGCCTTTCAAACTTTACTACATTCCTCTTTCATATCGTCGTATTTAAGCTTAGTCATTGCGGATGAAAACCGCATCAAGCAGCTGTTTCATAGACCGTTTGGGAATGATACATTTTATCTTATAGCTGAACCATAGAGCTGCTAAAATCTACAATGTAACACGGTATCTTCGTTTTTTTCATTTTACCGATTATTAATTGGAGACGTGAGCATAAATGAGAACAAAATGTACTCGTACTATAAAATAAACTCGTAAGGCGAACATAGAAAGATGGAGATGTGTTTAAATATTTCTAAAAGAATTAAAGAAAAAGTTCTCAACTGCGTGCTAAGAGTGAAAGGAGAAACAGAGCGAAATTACGTAAGAAAAGCGTATTTTTTTTAAAGGAAGCGTAATAATCAGAGTCACTCTCATTTAAATAATTTCTTAGAAATACCGTTTCATTTGCCATTTTTATCATTTAGTATTCTTCCTCATCTAGCTCCGAAACTATAAGGTATAATTTTAACATCTCTCTTGAATTCCATCCACATGCGAATATAACAGATATTTTTCAGATTCTTAGACCATTCAGATGTAATTTTACCGCCTAAAATTCATTATTCTTCCTATTTCATATCTTTTTATATTAGCAGTTTGTATAAGGTTCCATAAATGACACTATTGCAGATATTACTTTTACAAACAAAATATGCACATATTGCACGGTCTCTTTAAATACTGTTTTTAAAAAATATCCTGAATTTGATTTAGTAGCAACAGTTTAATAAAGTTGTCCTCCGGGTGTCGTCCTACATTTAGCTCTCTCTGCCTACGGTGCAACATCATCTGCACTAAATACGCAGCGGAAAACATAATTTAAAATATATGCTTCACCACTGCAGCTGTCGTAACCTATATGTTGATGGAACTAAAATCTTTTTTTTAAATAACAAGCACGCAGCAGCCATATTGCTTTTATGCAAAATTCTGAATAATTGATAAAATAAAATTAATCCAACGTTTCTCAAATGAACGACACACATTACGACTTCACCTCGTAGTAATCATTAATAACAAACGGCTTTATTAGGAGCCTAATGATGTAGCTTACCTACGAAACCTTGTCGTGTATACTGAAATTGTGTGATGCAGTAAAAAGGAATCATAAGTAAGCCGTTTTTCGTTTCTCAAATAGTAGAATAATTTTAAAAAGGTTAAACGTAATATGGTTAAATTTAAAATGCCAACGCTAAAATTTATTATTTGAATTTTAAATATATAATCATATCAAGCCCTTACGTTTTTATATTTAATTTGATAAATGACGATTAAACATTTGAGTTTTCAATCGTAGCTTTGAATTAATATCAGTGGTTTGTTGGTTATATATTCAAAACTCAATAAATTGAAACTTAAATTTTTAAAAATATTACATCATAATAAAAACATAATATATCTAAATAAGAGAGTAACTTAAACTTTTTATTTTAGAAATTCACTTTATGAGTTTATGAATTCTCTCTCTAAAATATATATTAATAAAAGTATATTATAATGAATAGTAATATAAATATTCAATCACATATTTAAAATTTGATTTACTAGTTCCAGTTGATAACTTAATGAGATGAAACTTGCCTTCTGACTAAGTAACAGATCAGCATGGAATATTTTAAGCCCTTGGATGGGTTTTTAATGTGATATTTTCGATCAAAAGAGGAGAATTCGCACACGATTCGAGTCACACAGGAATCGCTGTGGTAACCAAAATATTACCAGAGTACATTATTTATCCTCTGGATAGGCCCTTTCAACATAATGAGCATAAACTGCAGAAAGATAATCGCTGCACGATCAAATCCATCTTTCATTTACTGTAAGAAAATTCTTTCCTGGAAGAAGGTAAGTGCGCGACAATATTATAGATATTTCTTTAAAAAATTAGTAAATTTAAACACAAAATGTGGATCGATCATCAAAAATAGTGGAGGTCTGTTGTTAATAATATGCTGTAGAAATGAGGAATTTTAGATTTTGATGGGATATTGCATCGAGAGAGATATTTACTTATGCAAATGTCAAATCTCTTTCGAATTTCGTTCGAGTATCGAAGTAAAATGAATTAAGTCGCCCTCAAAGGTATCGATATGATCGGTTTCCCACGGTAATTATTCGGAGTCGCAAATAACCAAAGGATCCATGGAAAAGCATTCGATATGCATCAAATGGTGAAAATTACATGGAAATACAGTCAAGTTTCATTTCAAAATTCAAATTCGTACCACGCACTACAGAAAACAGAAAAATTCGCGTGCGGATGTATTCACGGTCACTCTATCATTGGATTCTAAGCATTTTGGGATTTAACTGTTTCAGCACTCTATGCATTTGGTATTAATTGAGGGATTTAAACCTCTGAAAGTCCTCTAAAATGTTTCTGCCGGAATTTCAACTGGAATAACTTGTCATTCAGTCAATTGGAAGTCAGCTGCGATCAGCCTTTGATATGTTTTGGGATAATCACTGCTGGTGCATTTTCAATGAATAACTTTCAAGAGAAATAACTCAAGTCCTTCAGAAGACGAAAAAGCAAAAAATAATTTATAATATTTACTCATCGATGCATGAACTAATGCTTTTCTGAAATGTCCGAGAGCATTAAAATGATGTACAATTATTTGCATAATTTTTATCTCATTAATATTTTATCTACGAAATATTAACTCGTAATAACATCCTATTTTAATATTTTCAGATTTTGTTTGCCTAAATTTCATAAAAAGGAAGTGAATTTTTGAATAAGGATACTTAAAACTTTTAATTCTTTATCTGAAATTATATTTAATTTAAAATATTAAATATTCCGAAAATAAGTTGCTGCCTTTTAAATAAAATTGCTTATTTGTTTGTGGAAGAAAAAAAATGAAATATCTTTTTCACATCTTCAGTTCTGAGAATTAATGCTGCAATGAAGATGCAAGCAGTACCATTTACATAAGTTACTCTTCAGCTCTGATTGGTGCACAGTATTTGTGTTATGGATTCACTCCTTAATTTCTCTCTCGTTTGATAAGAGAGATTGGGAAGATGCAAAAGGAAGTGAAAACTACCTCACGTAGCCTGATAAGCCCATTCTCCTCACAAGGTTCTCATTCCCCAAAGGAACAGATATTGAGATTCAAAGCAGAATTTGGGACTTTATAAAGACCGTCAAAGGGTTTTAATTCGATCTCTCATTCCTCCTTTTAAACCATTCCTTTCGAAGGTGTGAACTTCCAAGGCTCACTTCCATATCCTATTTCCAAAACTCCTTTCATTTACTCCATTCTCTCTTCGAATCTATTTGAAATTTTCAGCACACAAAGGTCGAATGAGTAAGCCATTCGCAGTTGAAGCCATTTGTGTCGTACGTCATTTTTTCTGATTCTAATTTGGTCAGCGGCCGACAGACACTTTCTTCTCGTCTCCAAATGCGGGGCTTTTGGTCCAGATCAAGAAATGGGTGCTTTTGCATCCATTAGGTGAAGGTTGGCATACTGAAGGATTTGCTGGCTGATTATGCCCATGTAGATCTTATCGTAGAGATGCTGACAAAAGCACAGAGATACTTTTTCACACCAATTGCCAAAGCACAAAAAATCTTGACTGAGGGAATCAGTTGAATTAGTAGCATAGAATACGAATTAGATTTCTGACGTTTTGTTCCTTGATAATTTATACTTAAAAATATACTTAAATATATATTACTTAAAAAACAAAACCCCTTTACTAACGATCTAATATATAATCACGATTTTAGTGACAAGAAACCTCGCAAATTAATTATTTTATTGTTAATTAATCCTGTCATAAAATAAGCATTATTATTCCTTAAATAATTCGTTTACTGATTTGTTTACGAATAAATTCTGCTGGTATATTTTGATAATTTATTGAAATAAATTTGCCTCAGTTAGGCAACAGCTCTATGTAAATAAAGCCACACATTATTGAATAAAAATATGAATATTTCATTTAATTTCATCTAACAGTTCATTGGAAGATATTCGAGGGCTCGAGGTGCTGAACGAACCGAACTTCGGAAGGGTAAACTCAAATGTGACAATTCCTTATTATCTAAGAATCTTCTCATTTCCACTCCATTGCTCATCAAGGAAAACAACGCTGGCTCATGGACACACCCATCTTTGTCCATCATCCCTTTGATACCTCAATCGGTCCACCACCCTCATTTTCGCACTTGTCCCCTGTTACTTATCCCCACCCCTGCGACGCACCCTCCCCCACCGTGCGCAGAAGGGGAAGCTTCCAACGCTCACCACATCCAGTCGTCGCCAGACCAACAGAGAGAGTGGGAATATAACCGCGCGGAGGGAAGTTCGCTTTCTAGATACCGCGATCCACTGCGTTGGTGCGCGTGGAAGTGGACGAATCTCCAGGGACGGATAGACATCTCCAGGATCTCCGTAGGTCGTTCCATCGCGTAAAAAGTTTTCCGAGAGGTAAGTGGAAATAGTTTCCGAAGATCGCGTCGACCGCTGTAGCGGTTGCGAGTGTGTTCGAAGGAAAAAAGATGAAAGTTTTTTCTTTGCGATAAACCAGCTTCTTTCTCGATAAGGGCTCCGTTTCGGACGTTGGAAAAGTGACGGAATAATTTCGAAGGTGAAGTTTTTCCCCGCGTTACGGACTGTTTTATTCACGACTCTTTGAGGGAATTCTTCAGTAAAAGTTGGTTCGATCCGTCTCCTTTGAGTAAGTTTTTTTGTGGTGTTTAAGAGTAGGTTCCCGTAGGCACTCGAGATGTGCCGGGAAATTTTTGAGGCGTTCTTTGAAGATTTCTCGGAAGATGTGCCCGGTCTCCAACGAGATGAGAGAAAAAGTTGCGCTAACTTTTCATGGCGCGTCGTCCTTGCGAAGAATAGGGTTTGTGAAGTTCTCGCGACACACGTCCCGAGAAATTTTGGGGAAAATTTCCATTTAAAATTAAGGATGCGCTTGAGAATTCAGTTTTTGTTTTCCTCACTTGGGATGGGCTTTAGGAATTAAGCGAGTGATAAAACCTCCCGGAGAAGTAGAAATAAACTGCAGATGAATGTGATTGACGGAACTAGGTAAAAGTGACTTTGAAAGATGAAAGTTCCAGGAATTTTATCGCGTGAGATACCGTGGTAAACCGAATCAAATAGCAGTTATTTTTATTTTTGTACCAATAAGGGTGTGTCAAAATGGCCTCCTCCATCCAACCCAATAAAATTATTAGTATAATAATTTAATGTTTAAAAATAAAGCAAATAAAATTCATGGACTGAATCTCATTCTTGTATGATTTAGTTCATGAATTAATAAGCATTTAGTTAAATTTTGGAGACATAACTATGCACGATCGCGTAGCTAATTTATTACTTACTCTTTTTTCACAATTTATTCGTTCGAATAATTAATTCAGAATTATATATTTTTATTGTTTTATCAAAATATACTTATCTATATAAATAAAAAAGCTTCATGGGATAAGGAAAGAAAATAATATAAGTTTTCGAGATAATTTAAAGAAAACATTGAAAATGATGCCGATGCAATCATTACGCTTCAGGACTGCAAAAAACACGGAAAAAGTTACAGAATGAAAAACTTCCGATAATGATTGTGCACCCTCGAAGAATAATTTCTCCGGAAGTATAGGTTCCTCTACTTATCAAAAGCAGGGAGAAAAATAATCTTCTCCGAGATTGTGGATGTCGACAATGAAAGAACCCTGCGGCGACTTAATCACGGCTCCGTGCCGACGGCCGTTTCTAACCGTCTTCGCCGTTAACGATGCTTCGACCGAGATTTTTCGCGAATTCCACACGAAAGGCAAATTTTTGCGTACTTAACTTTTCCGCCGGCAATTAACTGAGCTTTAATTACGTCGTGAAGTCTCGATGAAACAGAGCTCTTGCGATCAAGTGCTCGTTAGTGACACTGGATAAGGTCCTTGCGGATGAGAGTCCTTTGGGGTGACGAATTTTAGGAGGCGATCTCCGAATCGAGGCCGTTTAATGAACGCGTTAGGGAAAGTGTTCCGGAATTAGACTCGATCGTAACTGTTGAAATTTAGCGGCGATTCAGATATAATCGGAATCTAACATTCATTTTTCCCGTATTGTAATGTAGCGGAGGAGAAACATCGATCTTTTTCCAGCTCAATGTTACATTTTCTTTAATCGCAACTGCAAATATGATCTTGTGCGATTTTTTCCATGTTAATCACTCTTAGGAGAATGCATTCTTTCGTCTACCTATTCCATCAATGTATATCGCACAGCTATGAAAAATCTTGGGAGCGAGTTGGGGAACATATTCTTCAGTACAAGTCGGATACAATCATACGACCCATAGAAGATACTAAGAAATTGAAAACAGATAAGTGCTGAAATTGGCAGTGGAAACATTAAGCTATCTCTTCATATTGAAGAAGGAAATTATTAAACTTAAGCACGTTACCATAGGACTTAATGCTTTATTAACAAGGTTTTAATGCATAAGTATCATCGTTAGGTACTTGTGCTTATTGGGACGCTATAAGTTGAAACCTAGTAAGTCAAGTATTAAATCCCATTTTAACGAGCATAATTTCAATTATTTTCTGCAACATAAATCAGTCTTTTATGGAGTTTTACGATAGTCAACGTTATCTTGATAAGCTTGTCTTGTTTCAATTCGTGGGGCGTCTTTAAAAAAAAATGTGAAGTATAAAAAGCTAAACAATTATTTTGTGGAATGAATTAAATGCTGCAAACCATCAAGGATAAAGAAGGTCCAATTTAAATTTGAGAGAGGTATTATATTTAGAAGTGGAGGTATCTTCAAATGCTCTTTTTATGCATTCGGTTGAGTAGGTCTTAGTTGCTATTTATTCTTAATAAATTTCAATGATAGTTAAGCAAAATATTTTCTGAGAAACATTGATATACTTTATGGAATTAAATGGTACTTAAAATCTAATGTAGCTCATAATATAGAGTTTATATTTACGAGAATAGGGCTTTCTCATATCTACCTTTCACAAAATATTATTAGGGTTTGTATTTTTTTCTTTATCTTTGCGATAGAATTAGGAATAAACTGCACGTATATTTTGAGTATTAAGATTTTAAATGAACATATTTTCCGTTATTTCTACGTCTTTGAGGAATCATAAATGTATTCTTCGCCCTTTGAAAAGTTATGTGAATTTGGCCATACCTCAGCTGTGTCTATTTTTTTATACACATTTGGTTTTATCTTCGGGTTAAGGTCACTTAAACGAGCTTCTTCGTGAAACTCAGCTTATGCAACTTCCGCATGGAGATTAAAGAAAAAGGATCTCTTTCTTTTGAAGGGGATGTGCAAACGGAGCGAGAATTAAAAGTAATTATACGGGAGGTATTTTAACCAAATGTTATAATCCTTTTCGTACTTCACTCACCAAACTGTGTGCTTGTCGATATTAGTTCATCGGAGAAAATATCACTTGTATATAAGAATTATCGAGTGGATAACCTTAATATTTAAATTATGAGACGACGTATATATTTCGATATTAATGATTTCAATTTTCCCATTTTGCATTATACGTTAATACATACATTACATGCTTCTACGTAGCATAATTTTTAATTACATTGAAGCAGCAATTCCTGAGAAATTAGCTGATGAATTCAGTACAACAGAATGAATCGTAAGATTCCTTCAGAAAAAATTCTTCTTTTTTCCTGTGTAGGGCAGGAGGGAAATTAGATTAAGTTTCGGTGGACAAGTGAGGAAAACTAAAAAATTCTGTTTTTAAGTCCAATTCATTTGATTCCATTTCCTTTTGGTTAAAAGTCCTCAGAGCTGAAACGGTTTCAAGTACCATACTCTCATCCGCAAATGGAAATTTTTCAGCGACATTAGCCCACTCTACGAAATTTCCAGAATCTCGGCGTCGAGAGTGCAGTTCCAGAATATCATTCATGTTTCTCTTTGCTCTTGATCCTTCACCCTTGTATTTCAACCTTTCTTCGTAAACATCGACATGAAAATATGGGGAGAATGTTTTGTCTAATGATTTGTGTGGTACTATTACGATAAAGATCTTCGAAACATAACTCGATCAATGGAAAATTTTTGACGAAGAGGAATTTTTTTCCTTGATACCGATGAAAGTAAACATTTTCATTCTTCCTCAAGGTAGCGAGAGTACGATGTTGATGGTTGATAAAGAAGAAGAGCATGCGTTGAAATTATCTTTTAATAGAATTCTATAAAGAGTGTTCATTATGGAACACTGTATTACTCTTAAAACAGTACGACAATAGTGTTTAGTAATGTGTGCAAAGATTGGGTAAATCGAACTATACGAGCTTAGTTTCTACATCGACACAATACCCCGCGAGCCGTATTTAGGCGTGTGTCAGGAGATGAAAACAAGGACTTGGTTACTCTAGCATAGTTTCATCTCTCTTCCTCTTTACCAATCTCGATAACTGATTTATAGCGTGTGGGGATCCAAATAGCATCTCGATAGAAGATGAAGATAAATTAATCATCATACTGCTGGTCCTGAGAGACCACTCTACCCCTGTAATGTATGCATTCGGCACTGAGTGATACATAACCAATCGCGAATAGCATTATTGGCTCGCAATTATCCCAGTATTCTTGCATTCGATCCTCCAGCATCGCCCTCTTGCGTCATTCGGAAGAAGCTGCGTGTTTGAGAAGAGACGATCTCCACGACGGGTGATAAGCTATTTCAACTTCGGAGCCAGACAAAGGTATCTTTCCACTCGCGCGCATAAATCATTCCGTCCCAACCAGTGCTCGTATTAGGGATACACACGCGAAGCGCCACTTCCCGCGAACTCATGGTAATTGTTGGACGCGGAAATGTCTTCTTTTGCGTAAATGATGAAGCCGTCCTAAGTTGGATGGTGAGACTTCCGGTCAACAAAGGTTTCTGCATTGTTTAAAAATACGGGTTTTAAAGTTGCATTCCGTAAAATGTACTGCTTTGCCTTTTTTTTAACATAACATGCATGCATCTTAGTTTCGAGCTCTAATATATTGAATCGAGTAAGCATCAAGTACGCACTAAAGATATCCAAATTTCCCGAAATCAGTCACTCTTTAGCCAGTTGACATACCTTCAAACTTGAGTCTTTTAACATTAATGCTAGCATTTAAGCAACATTAAATTGATTTACTGCTCTTCAGCATATTCTTTTGTGTAATATTTTTACTGATTTTTGTCAAAACCGTTAACTAACGGGTCTAATTTCGTAACAGTTATTCCCATAAAATGCATTTAATAAAATAAATAACGCTTTTCTATAGTATTTTTCTATGAATTAATGACAAATAGTTAGTTGTTAATAGAAAACATTCTATGCTATGTAGGGATTTTTTCTCAACGGAGTATTATTTTTATATAAATTAAGTTGAATTCGATCGTCATCTGGGATGATGATTTAGTTAATTAACTCATTTTAATAGTAAACTTTTTCCCTTGCTTTAATTTCAACAAAAATGCATTGAATAAGTCTAATTCATCGTCTCAGTACTGTATTCAGTGTCTCGCTAGAACAAGATCTCCACTCCAAAGTGTGGGACGCTCGAAATAAGTCTTAACCATCTCAGGCGAAAAACATTCACGAGTTTTTAAGATAGTAAATATTAAATTTAAAATGGTTCCTACCTTACATGCCGTCTCTCTTCCTTTAAGTTTTCTTCTTCCCGGTCAGTTTCCATTCAAGGGGCGTTGAAATTTTATCTCCTCTATGTTTAGTTTGTTCACTCCAAGTTTTTTATAAGGGGATGAGTTTTCATTGAACCGGAAGATAAAATTTTGCCTCAATGTTCTTACGTAGTAGATCTTCCGGAACAATCACTTCATCCCCCAGCTTCTTGATACTGATTTTTATTTGCTGATGCATATTCTAAAAGTAAAAACAATATTTTTATTATAAATATTATTTTAGAAAGGGAAAAATTAGAATTTTATTAAACATAATGATTAAGAATAATCGATAAATAAATTAATGTGTGATAAAAGAAAAAAAAATCTTTTTCATTACCTTGTGATTTATTTGAATAACATTATCATTTTATAAATATTTCTGATGTAAATTTTCATTTATAGAACGATGCGAAGAATTCTAAGTCTCTTTTGGCTTTCATATTCAGAAAAGAGTTTGATTTTAAATATACATCGTGGTTTTTGTACTTAAGAAATATTAACAGTTTAAAAAGATTTCGAAGAGCGAGGACGTAATAAAACTTGAAGAAAATACAGAAGATTGAGTTTTAAATTGAATAAAACGTCTCTCCCTTATTGGAGTGTGAAAAAAAATATTTATATTAAACAGATTATGTTTTTGTATAATAGAAAAGTACGAGATTAGAATACGTCTTTATTAAGAGCAAAATTGAGACTGAAAATCTTCCTATTCCATTTAATCCTAAAATAAAATATATATTCTTATAGAATTTAAATATAATCGAACTACCTCTTATATAAAGAGATACAGAAAATCATACAGATGTTCAATGGTCCGAAACAGAGAAGAAGTACTTCATTTGAAAGAACTAAAATGGAATTCATAGGACCTTATTTCTAAAGAAGTTTAAAGAAAAAGTTTTGATGGAGTGTCTACTGATAAAATTTCTACGAAGAAGGAATTGTTACTTTTTTCCGTTCTTTTTTAATTATGAAATCGATAGATTTTATTGTATACTCATGAACGGTATAACAATATTTCATAATTATAATAATAAATAGCTCATCATTACAGTTTATAATTCTTTGGTTCGATCTGAAGAAATATTTTTCGATTGAAACTCGACATCAATACCCTAAATTCTCCTTAAAATGAAGAAACATTCTAGTTTTATATTTCTTCATTCATGGTATTGTCCATAAATATCCATCGTCTCAACAAAGATATTCTGATATTGGTCAATCTTTTTATGGTCACAGCAACACATGATTTTCCATAAAAGTAGTCATCAGAATCACAGATTCACCGCAGACTGCGGTAAAAAAAGATGTATGAAATAAGCAGGGCCATAAAATTTTCACTTCTTCATGCCTGGTGCTTTATGGACATACTCCTGCCTGCAGCTTGGGAACGTTATGAAATTGCATTTTTCTACGCACGGTTGGCCTGCAACCGGTTCCGCTTGGAATCATCAACCTAAAATAGCCTTTCTTTGTAACAACTTTATTTTCTCTTTTTTCAATCTTTAGCCACAATTTCCTGTTCATTTTATTTTTTTAGTGCATAAGCATTCTTTAGGCACATGTGTTACATCAATGGCTTTTAAAACTTTTCATCTTATTCAAGAAAAAAAAGTCGGATTCATATTTAATATCAGGAAAATCTAGGTGCGAGTTTCTCAGAGTTTAGATAATTACTTCGATAATAGGTACAAGTTTTATTAATATATGGATATTTTGAGCTGCATTAGGTTAGCATCGGTTCGATTTTATGAATTTCTTTATTAAAAGTAAAAGAAAGAAAATGGCACGAAAAAATCTTCACAGGTGCTAAATAATTACATGAATGATGCCAGACAAAAATTTTATGAGCAGCAGATTAAAGGAAATATATCTGAAAAATCCAAATGGAAGAATTTGCTGTTTTTATCCTTTGAGGATATTATTTCACACTTCTACGCACACGAATATATTAATCACAGTTTTACTGTAATTATTTTCTAATATCATTACGACTTCTCCAAGGTTTCTCTACACTACAATGTTTTCTGACTTCATTTTCTTCTCATTGTGATTTTAAAATTGAGTTATAAAAACTTGAGGATATTCCAAAAAACAAATCTTTTGCTTGTTTTCTTCCCCAAATTTCTTCCTTGGCTCTATCAACAAACGGAAATTAATCCATCCTTTTTTGTGAGGACATATCGCTGAAGTGCATTCTCAAGTTTTTTCCACTTCCACAAGATTTCCGCGAAGTACTTCGCAAGTTCAAAAAGTGAAAACTCGCAATTCATAACGGACTTTTTCTTTATCCTCCATTTATTTAAGTTTTTTGTTAAGCTGTTTGTTATAATTATTATTTATTCCATTCAAGTCTATTATAGCTAAGAAAAGAATAAATATCCTTGTTTGCATTAAACTATGACTTTCATACCTGTCATTCCCGAAATTTTTATTAAATATTGCGCTTTATGTTATAATATTTATTATTTTATTTATTTATTTATAATATTTATTATTCGATTGTTGTCGATTTTAAAAAATATTTACGACCAATTTTCTTTAAATCAACCGGACGTTTATTATTCTTTAAAGGTCTCATAATTCTGTTATATAAAAAAATTGATAACGTTATCAAAATTAACTTTTAAGGGAACTTTTAATGATTCTTAAAAAGAGAATAAGAGATAAACCATTAAGTTCATAATAATTTACAAAATATTTATTTTAAAGACTAGTTTCAATTCGTGGGCAGCATCTTCAGCAGCTTTATTTATAGATAATCGTTCATGTAACTTCAATTCGGTCCTTTATGTCGTCATCCTCATTCAAGGTCGCGCCATTTACTGAAGTATCAAAAGATTTTGCAGCTTATGCATGCATCATATTTCACAGAACAAAGTGGCTCAATCTATAGACGAAAATTTAGACGGCATCGACGAAGGAAAAATGTCAACGACCAACCTGAGGTGTGTCGAGATTCTATAAAAGGCAACGGCGAATAGTTATAGATGCCGTTTGCCGTAAATATCGGAGAAAGGTCAACCATGGGCTTCTATTACGCACGCATTTGAGAAAAGAATGAAATTTGAAGCTCGAGGAATACATTTCGAAGGTATTGTATCTTCAT
This sequence comes from Pantala flavescens, assembly GCA_020796165.1. Lineage (NCBI taxonomy): Eukaryota > Metazoa > Arthropoda > Insecta > Odonata > Libellulidae > Pantala > Pantala flavescens. The sequence continues at coordinate 50,332,790 of CM036881.1, forward strand.
TTAGGCATGCGACATACAAACAGCTGCATTCTCGTTGAACTCCATAAACTCATAGTATTGCAGTAATTATGCGATTTTAAGTCAGAGAAGTGGAGAAGGTAAATTTTTTAGTAAACATTGGATAGAGACAATATTTGTTTTCCAATGTTAAAAGAATGTCTTTTCTGGTAAGATGAAAGCGAATTAAAAACGAATATTTGTAAGAGTGTCCAGAACGGTTCAAGATTAGTTCCAATGCTATTATAAGGGTTGAATTAAACCTTATTTAAAAAATAAAACTTATTTCGATATCCTTTAAAATTTGAGGCAATAGCTTTTTTATACTGGACCCAAATTAATTTCTCATACATTATGTTAAGTATAATTGATTTCAAAATAGTAAGGGTGCTTGAATTTGATTTTGATTTAATCATGAAAAAACGAATAAACATTTTTCTACGATAGAAGTCATATCTTTATTTATATCATCTAGAATAGAAAACTTGATTTGATTACGATTGAAATGAAATGGGAACTTTTGGGAAATGCAAATACTGGTCTAGTGAAGTTGTAAGAAGATTTAAGTACCTTGGGCAGGAAAGAAGAAGTAGAAAAAAGACAATACTAAAGAGAAAGTGATGTTCGAAATGTCCAAAGATGAAGGGACGGTTGTGCGTTCAACAAAAGAGAAGATTTGAAATATATTTCTTTAATCCTTTGCTTCAAGGCGCAAGCAAAAAGTATTTGCCAGACGAACACAGAAACTTCGCGCTGAAAGTTAGGCGTCTCTGTTCGGTAAGTTATTTTTTCTGGACTTTGAACTGAATAGGAAATAAGTTTGGAAGACTCGTACTTGCATAGATCCGTAATCCACAATTCCGCATCATTAAAAGACTGACCAAGAATTCAAGACCGGGAGGGAGAAGTTGGTGAGCATGGGGAAAAGTTATCACGTCCCTTTCCAGAGAAAACCAAAAAAATTTCGATTTCTTTAAATCTTAAATTGTCTATAAGTACATTTGTACCGAGATTCGTATCCCGGAATGTTACAAAGAAACTATTCCTTATTAGTCCAATTCTTCAAAGCGAAACAGTTACGGACTATCGATAGAAAAAAGATCCTTTAAGGAGTTTATTCTGCCATCTATTTCCTTGTGATATACTACTGACATCAGACCTTCAGTAAAAACTCTTCTATTTATTTGCGATCAGAGTTTATTCTTCCACTTCAAGCTAAATTTCCCTTTTACGACATCGAGGTATTTAAAATCAAATTCCTTTCGCATTTGACTGTCCTTTTGATAATTACGTGTATCTTAGCAACGAAATTATCTTTATTACTCCAAGAACATTTTGTACTAATTTTTTAAGAAAAAATTTGACGTCTCAATATCGCTTCCCGAACAGAGAAATACTTCAAATGTTTGCCTCAATATGAGCTATCGAAAGCAAAAAATTTTATTTGCTACTTTTGAACTTTTATATTGACAATACGTCGATCGGAAGCATCAAAGGATCAGAATCGATGGATAAAAATGTGCAAATGGAGGTACTGTTTATAACTGCGCATATTCTCAGAAATCGAATTCTCTTGTGTTACACCCGTGTCCTCATTTCGTACGGGAAAATCTTCAAAGGCGTTCTCGAATAAGTTTCGTGTAATAAACGCTAAAAAAATTCCAGCATTTATTTAAGGAATCCCGCTACGCTACGTGGTCCGTTACCACGTAACTCAAGAAATTCTTATCGCCTTAGTTTCAGGATCTTTAAGTTGGCTGAGTGGAACGGACTTGGAGAAGTAATCCGAGCGGAAACCAAGTTCTTCGTTGTTATCACATACCTTTTTTACGTCAAATAAGAAAGAACTTGCTACCATAAATTTATCTAAATAAAAGCTGTATCTTTGCAAGTGTTAAAGAAAATTTAAATATGGAACTTCTTAATGTATCTGATTCAGATACATTTTTGATTCATACTTTTTAAAACGTTTTTAATCTGTCTTGCAAGTCCTCATATTTGGCAATAAATTTTTTGGTTCTATATCACAGATTTTACTAAAGTTTTGCTTGGAATTTGTTTAACAAACTTCAATCGAAGGAAGGCGTGCGAGTTACGGACAAGATGACCAACTAACGAAATATTTATTCACTCAGCTTCTAGGTCAACGATAAAACATGTCTTTTAACACGATTCCAAAAACTTACTCCTGGCTGACAGCCAAGTGAATATCATTTTCCATTCTTCATGATAAGTATCTGCAAATGGCATTTCAATTGCATTCGGTTTTTTTAATGCGACAGTGCAATGGACGAAGACTTATGAAGTGCACAACGACAAGGACTTATAAAATACTTCACAAATAAGATTCAAAAGACAATAAAACCATAAATTGCCTAACCTATTTAGCAAACTTAATCCCAGTCTATTTAATTTAAGAGACTTTTTCTTGGTGAAACGTTAATTTAGATATAGTCTTGTATCGCTCTTTTGGGCTAAAAGAAGAAGATGTGAACTACTTGTCCATCAACGCACAGTTATTCCCCGTTAAACCTAGTCAGACAGTGCAGTACTTCGCGTCCCTCTCAGAGATATTTTTGTTTGAGTATTATATATTATTATATTATCTACGAAAACATGTACAACCATAAAGAATAATACATATTGCGTTGTGTTTGCAAGGTGTAAATATGTTTTCTTCGAATCTTATTCTTAATGTTAGAATTAACGATTCAAATCGGAAATAATGCTTATACTAAAAAGTTCCGGCTACCTATAATATTCAAGAAATTCAAATTGAAAAGGGAGATAAAATTTCCGTTATATTTGGAATTAAGTTTACGTCGAAAGGAAACTGGAAGCCTATCTTCACCTCAACATATATACATTTTCTTTCCTTTGCATTCAAAGAAAATGAGAGGGAGATATACCGCATTATTTCTGTCTGGAAGATGGTATCCCATAAAAGCATCCCACAGTCGGAGGTCTTCTGGCATCGCTAGGGAATTCCCATGTTTTCAAACACTATTTCGTTCTAACTACTAATAGCGCATCGTAGCGTAGAAATGGTTCTCTCACGCGGACATCAATGGAAACCATTCTATCGTTTTTGTTCCTTTAACGAGGCCATTTTCTTCTCGGATCTCTCAAATAGAGGATAAGAAGAAAGTAATCATACCACCGGTATCTCCTAATGAAACGACTGGGATTTCCGCGCAACCGAAGTAGATTATTTCGCGCAGAAAAAGAACAGATGACAGACGAAACAGGCACGCGGTATCGCCGTCTCATTCGACCAGAGCGCAATTCGATTCTCCGAAGTTAAAGAGGTCATTCCCAGATCAATGAGTGGTTTAATATCGGATGAGAGCTAAGATCTGAGAAAAAAAGCAAGCTTTCTCTCTGGATTGGCGTTCTAGTTTCGAGCTATCTTATGTGTAAGGTTTACGATTCGCTATGTGCAGCTCATTACTGCAAATGGCCGACGTCTAGGAAATCTCGTTGCATGTGCGGAGTACTATAACCCAAATACTGCGTTTACGATCGCATAAATTCAGCTGAGTTTTACTTTCACTACAGGATCGCGCAAATAAAGCTATGTTGAGCGAGAGGTAAATTTTTAAGTGGATGGAAAAAGAAAAAAAAATAATTTTGTAGAGATCTAGTTCAGGGGTACGTTTGTGGGTCGTTGCGTTGCTGTGCAACAGCTACAATGTCCCTTGTTTCCGACAATCGGGTCGAAAGATTATAGCTCATAAACGATTTCAACACCCGATCAACACCCCTCGTAAGCACATCTCGCCTCAGTCCTATGAATTCCTCGCAAGACATTTAACCAATTGGTGCGCTCTTCTTTGATTCGGTGCTTTCAAATAGTAATAAAAGAATTTTGGCTCATTTCATCACTACTCTAAACGGTCCATATCGATTTTATGATTTCATGATTGAGACAAAATTCGACGTATTGCCAATTTGATGCATGCTTTGTTTTGAGACGGAAATCCACTTCGGACAATATATCACAACGTCATTCTAAATGCTTTTTTAATTGAACTCATCAAAGTTAAGCTACTCTACGAACTCTTTGACATCAGATAACGTCAGAGATTAGATACAAATATATTCAGTAAACTATTCCAATGGAAACACGTGTTTATATGTGATCTTTAATTTGTAATCGGTAATTTTCTAGTTAAAATTAACCAATAACTAAAGCTCAGTGGATACAAGTTTGAAAAAAACTAGCATACGTCATGTGCGGATTAATTTTCAAATTAAAAGCGTATTAACACTTCTCTATCACTCTAAAATGTTAGCAACGAAAGGGTCCAACAAGAATCAAATACAATATATTTAGATTTAAATTGAATTGATTACATTGTCCTGCCTTAATAACAGATGAGATAAACCAACATCTATAATCATTAAACATCGCTTTAAATAGGAAAAATACCAAAAATGCTGCACTAGGATTTGTAATGCATTCCAAGGAATCGAGTTTAAATGCCTTTAAACTGTGCAAATGCATCTGGGATGACAGAATGGTGAGTGACGTATTCTTATCCGGGCAGCACTTAACCCTCCCTCTAAGAACACCCTAGGCAACATAACCACGTGGTTATTTTAAGAGATTTCTTAGCTGGTGATGACACGGTTGGAGTTGAAATGATTCTTGGCTCATTACAAAGAGCAGCTGGACCGCTTTCATCGGAAGATGGATGAGAAACCATTTAAAATCCTATTTGTCCCTCTCAAATAATTTCATTCGTGTCCAATCATCAGATTAATTGGGGATTTTTTTTGCATTGGGAGCCGATTAGGGACGAAACAGAAACTAGTAAAGAATTAATTCATTTCCTCCGAAAAACATTTCATTTCATTGACAGCTTTTTCTAGCTGTCTAATGCCTGCAAAATTAAGAAGTAAACTTTTTTCATTCAAAAGAAGATTTTTTCAACTTGGTTCAACCCCTCGTATATTGGCTTTATAAACTATTGACTATTTAAACAGATTAAATATGACATTCATATTACTTAAGCTATAATTTATCCGCAGATATAATGAAAAATTAGCATACATAAGATATTATTATGTCATAATATAGAAGAGAATTTTTTTAAACACTTATGTAAAGTTGTTTGAAAAAGAAAAAAGGCTTTAGATTTTATTTGTTAACCTTTCTAAAGTTTTTGCAATTTATATTGAAATCTAAATACTTTTCCTTGAGAAGGTTTAACGATTCTATACGCGAAATAAAGCAGTAAATCTTTCCGGTATTAAACCTTCACTTCATAAAAGTTAAGCGATTTCAAACGTAAGAGAAATCCGTGAATTATAATATATTACATCAGAGACTAAACTATACCACAAAAAGTAACTAAATGGGTTCGAATTCAGGTTTAAGATAGCATTAAGGGAAATTAAACGTTTTATTTTGTTTTTTACAGATAATTACCTAGAAAAACATAAAACATTCCAAGTTGACTATTTATGCAATCTCCATTAAAATATCGAACTTTATTACAATTTCCTTTCCTTTTACAGTTGATCCTTCATTTTCAAAATTACTACTTTATTTGAGCCTTTAGCAAGTAATTAAATGGATTTGTATGAATATATCCTCTTCAGAATATATTTGAGCAAAGTTTACTACTTGCTTTTAATCTCCTTAAATTTGATGAGAAATATTGACATTTTTCGTCTCTTAAAGTTTTATACTAAGACATTCGGAAATTTTTCGAAGTTACGAAATGGTTCTACTATTTCATTTCCATGATAAGTAGTAAAATATTTCGGGACATGAGATGAGTTACGGAAGAAGGACGTTAATTCACGAGACTGATCTCTTTTGAAACAAAAGCGCATCGTATGGAGAACAGCGATCCTATAAGCTGTGACCGGTGTAAAAGCCAACTCGTTCGCCACCATGTTATTTATAGTCATACTACGAGGGTAATGTCTTCTCAGACACTGAAGAAAACTGTAATGAAAACAATTTTGACTGTGCTTATGAAAGATAATAAAAGAAATTTGATAAATAAATAAGAAAGTAAAGATTGTGTTCATCTGAAATCTTTTTAAATTGATTAAAATCATTAAAATTCCTACTTTTACTGAGGAATTCCGGAAACAATTAATAATGCGTTGAATTGAATCACCCAGTTCGATTATCATTTCTCAAATGCAATTCCGAGTATATAATGATTTGAAATTTTATAATTAAATATGCATCGGAAGGTTTAATTCCTATTGGGTATTCAGGCCTGCAAGGGTTTATTTTGAAAAATTCGACCGCAGGACACGATTTCTCCAATCGGTCGTTATGTGAGAAATTTCGATTGGAGAATATCAAAACTTTAAACCTGACAGAATTCCTTTTCACGAGAAACTACATGGTTAAAAGTTCTCGAGTTTTCTATGCCCGACATAACTAGATATCTCAAGTCTTTCTACTATGCACGCACAAGTTTCCCAGTGAATTCCTTCACCGTACTACACACCGTATTAAATAATATTTTGCGTCTGAGAGATAACCCAGTTTCGAGTTTGACACAAGCTTGTAGTTCGACTAAGAAAAAAAATGTAGCATCTAACTTGGCTAAGAAGTATTTACTCTGCATTTTTTATATTCGGTATTAAAATATCTAAACTTAATTTAAATTAATCTTTAGTCTATTCATCTTTTAATGAAGACTCATTCAACGAGATTTACACAAAAAATCGTTCGATTTTGACTAATTTGAAATGAAACAATGTCACTTAGTGTCTCTTTGAGAAATCGATATTTTTTTAAGTATTAACTATACTTAGTTAACACTGAAGCTAAATTTAGCATAGAGAATATCTGTTTACATATAATATAATTTATTCTATTTATTTTACAGTAATAACTCGCGAAGAATAAAACTCGGTTACAGTCATCAGTCGTAAGCGGCTGTTTGAGTATTCCATTAAAGTTTCGAGCTTCGACATAGAGTGGACATAGATTTACAGTTACCTTCTTGATTTTTAAAAATTATTATTCTCGTTACAGATGTTATTTTAACTCAAAGGAAGGTTTTCTTTGATATCTCAGAATATTTCTTATTCGATGACCTGAATTGAGAAATGCCTACATAGAAAATTCTTTTCTCTTGTACAGCACTCTGTTGAATACTTAAGTTATTATGTCTCATTTTGAAACCTATAATGTTTAATATAATTTTAGATTATTTTCCCTTACATTTATTATTATTTTATGTGGCTCAACTATTCTATTATATATAATTTTTTTTATTTTTGAAGCATAATACTAATCTATCTCTTGAAGTCCTTAATCCTGAAGTCTGGAATGAATTTCATAGACTTTCAGAGAATATTCTACGCCATTCGATCGTAAGAATAAGCCTCGGAGCACAATTCAGCCTTGAATACTTTATGATGGAGGACAGAATGATATCTTCATCTGGGACACTCGAGGTTATTATCGACAGACGATGGAAGGAAGCGTACGGAGACGTCGTTAATAATGAAAGAGGTATTCTCGAACGAGAAAAGAAAGTGAAGATTTGATAGGATGAGGAGTCGATTCTGGATCTCTCCACTCATTTCAAACGGAGGGAAGATGTGTGCGCATTCCATTCGTATTTAAAAAGAACCTCCTCCTTATCCTAAAAGAGATTAATTAATTCATTTTATCATGATGTCTTAGGATTAAAATAAATTAATTCAGCTTATTTCTACTTTTTCATATATCCTTTCAAGATAATAATTTTCCAGTTATTCTGCCAGTTTTTAATGTTCATTGAGAATATTCCCTTATTTAAGTAGACTGTACCCCGATTTCATATCCTAACGTACAATATTAAATCCATTCACATTACATTCACTTGGTTGGAAGCATATTAATAAAATTAACCAGTTATACTCAGAGGTATAAATATACTTCAAGATGCCATAGACAAAGGTTAACTATTATTTTTCGACCCTTTTCTATTCTATGTACGAAAAAAAATATTTTTAAGCACGCTCCTATAATATCTGCATCGTGGCCAGAAGCATATATACTTCCACCAACATAAATGCATATATTTTGGTATGATTGAAACAAGAGCTTCTTTGGAGGAACTTTTTCTTTTCTGCCACCAAAACAGTTTTTCTCTTTTTAATGGGAATGAAGCCATTGTTTCCCATATAAATCGTAACACAAAGTATGCGAGCAATGATGATTGAGAATCTTGAGCATTTTACTGCTCTCTTGACATTACTCTTGAGGAGGCATCGATCCTTTGGGACTGACCATTCTTCTCCCGGAATCTTTGGTTTTGACGGGGGCGGGCATTTATTCTCCCCCCGTGACTGTGAGAATCATTATTTACCACTGCTGTCTTTCGGAAGAAAGGGGAAAACAACTCATATTCCACCCTTACTTATTGCAACTTGTCAGACGAGTCAACTCTAATGAAACCTTAGCGTTGGACGGCAAATTTCGTTCGATCGACAAATCCATTAGTCAACTCGTATCGACCTTCAGTAGATATTTTACTCATAGTTCAGAGTATTATTCTATATCTATTTAAATGCTGTTATATAATACTTATTGCCGAGTTTCGCATTTCCATCAACTTTTTCTTACGTCCAAGAAATTGTGATGCAAAGTTAATTTAAAATAATGCTAAAAAAACTACGCTACAGAAATCGCGATCTTTGATATTAACTGATAACAATAAAAGGAACATTAAGGAGAAAGGGATTCAATGACTTAAGTTCCACACGAGGCCTAGGCTGTGGAAGCTCTCAGCACAAATGGAGACTTCATCAACCACCAATTTACGTGCTTTAGCTGATGGAATGGTATTGAGAAAATTTGTCAATGAAAATTCGTTGTTGGGAAAGGAGAGAAATGATGAATGAACCTGAGTTGTATCTAACAGCAAAAGATCTTTCTTTGAGTGTATACGGTAGATTTGAATTATATGATTCTTAAAATAGATAAAATGAAACAATTTCAAGGACGTAATTATCGTTTCATTGGTTGGGAAACCTTTCAGAAGCAGTATTGACTGATGAAAAGGATTTTCACATACATCCTGCACTTCTCCATATTGAAATTTCATTCCTTTGCTTCGCCATATCATGCTATTAATGATAACGATAAGAAGATTTGCATATTTAATATCTATAATAATACTTACAAGAATCGCATTGAGGTATTGGCAGAAAATGCGATAAGAGGATTATTGAAAGTTAGCTCATGAAAGATACTGAGAGTTCAATGAACTCGGTTCTCTAAGAGATAAAATATCCAAGGAGACGGATGAATGGTGAAAGGATATGATTGAAATATAAGTACGATGGAGACCTATTCAATCATGGGCTTTGATAGAGGCAACTGCCGAAAGGCGAATACATCTAAGAAAATGAATTCACTACAGCCGAAAATGAATAGTTGCGTATGAACAGCTATCGTGAAAATTCTCAATCGGAAATCAAGATATCGCATAGATAAATGAAGGATAGTGAAAAAGAGTAGTTGCGCACAGCTACTAGCCGTAATAAATACAATGGCTTTTGGAAGATTCAAAGATGAAAAATATTGCGTCATAAATAAGGGGAGATTCTTCTAGCGAAGAAACAGTAGAAGTCACTTTGCCGAACGTTGATTGTACTGCATCATGAATCGATATAAAGTTCATGGCACTCGTGAAATTCACTCATCCGTAAAAAAAAATCATTTTGAGAGCGTTTAGAAAATAATAATCACTCAAATCTCATCATGATTTCCTGAACGGTCATGCTAGAAATATTTGTAATTTTTATAGAAAAAATATATAAATTATGCCAACAAAATTCTAATTTTTAAAAATTTAAATGAATTAAAAATTCTTACCAATTTAAATTATTACGCTTGATTTTATAAAGACGATTAGACTTCAAAAAGTTTACAGAATACATAAACTTCGATCCATATTTGTATACTTCAAAATTTGTCCTCCATAAAGGTTATATCTTGAATTAAAATAAGCCTAAAAGAGCTAAATAGCATCAGAAATTAAGGAACTTTAAAATATAAGTCTTCTTTTCATTTTCATGGGCTAAAATTATCAACGACTCTTTCATACATATAAACTCTTTATAATTTATTTTATATGTATATAATACTTTTTTAACCAAATAATGCACGTTATACCATATTTTATAGGTGTGAAAGATCGAGGTTATGCAAAACCCTCTTTCCATTTACGAATTCCCGCTATCGCTCCGAATTGTCCCAATCTGTTCTCGCCCTGTGAGATGACACTCCGTTTCCATGGCATCGACCGAGACAAAAATTCCTCTAAAATCCGGGATTTATTCCGAAAGGTAATGAAACGCAAACATCGCAGTTAATGACGGAGTTAAGTCAAGCAATAACGGTCGGATGGTATCAATCTTGAGAGGAATCCCCGATTCCTTTCAGAAACAGCGCTTCGATAGAGATCATCTCCTTCAATCCTCGACGGTCTCTGTTCTCAAAGCATCAATCTCAACCCTTCGCATTAAATCTTCAATCAATTTGGGTATCCATCACTTCGCAACCGCAGACTGGTTTGGATTCAAGGAGATAACTAATGGTTTAGCCGAAGAAAGAAAATACGTCAGTTAAACTGTTCTCCGACAGTGCGTCATCAAGTGCAACTTCTGTCATGGCGTGAAAAACAAAAGACATTCGGCGTCATAATTAATAATGAAACAACCGTTCAAACTAGTGATGTTTCTATTCATTAAATACTATCTGTAGTACGCAATATGTCATCTACCATTTTATACCTAATATATATATTATATAAATTGGTAAACCAGGTATATCTATTTACTCATCCTCAAAAAAATTCGTTTTATTCTAAAAGCAAAAACACTTGTAATCGAAAACAATAATTATTTTAAAAACTCAATTTCATGATTATATAATAATGCCCTTATTTTATGGTTTACATCTAAGAATTTATTTTATTTATTTTGCAAATATTTCTCATCGGGTTCATAACACTACAACAGAATATTACGATAGAAATATATTCTTAAGAAATTACGTGATATAGTTACGGCTAGTTATTTACTATCCGCTTTTCGGTAATATTGGCTTAGACCCAAATACTAATTATACGAACAGCTTTATTAACTGATGCAGATCAAATACGGACGTTTGAACGATACAGCAAAACTGGATTTATTCACTTTTAAAGAAACACAGCGCTATTGATGCTGAGAGGAAGGAAATTGGTAACAAATTAAATGGAAACGACATCAAAAGGTAAGCACATGCAACATTTTATCCAAACGACAGAAGAAAAAGTCTTTGGCCTCTCATCGCAATTAAGTTCTATTGCTTTTAACGTCAAATACGCGAGCTCAAGTAGAATGAATTCACTTCAAACGAATAATTACAGATTTGAAGTTTGTTTGATCAATTTGGTGCACTCAAGAGTGTTTACATCCAATTCGAGGCATCTGTTGCAATAAACAACGGCCAAAATAATTTCATTCCAGAACACATTTGATGCTTAAGTTCATTAATTTGTAATGAAATTTTAGTATTTACGTAAGAGCACAAGTACATCACCACGATCCCTTTTCAAAGAATCTCTCTAATTCAAGGAGTGGACACTTTCGAAATACTTTCGAATCGAGGTACTTTCTTTTTTGATCCTACATGCAAACAACCGAAAATTTTCCTCTTTATTTATATAGTATCCTACTCATGATTTGATCAAAATACTCTCATCTATATCTATTAAAAATATTTCCCTACTATTTAAAACGTGTTCATAAATACATTAATCTCTTTTGACACAACCAGATATTAACCGTTTTCATTGGACGAGAATGAAACGATATTCGTCCATGATTTTCTTTCCTTTTGAATAGATCATTTCCAATCGACAAATAAAACTCTATTATTTTGTATTGAGAAATGCCAGATGTGGTATTTTCCCACGCATCTCCTTTAATCTCCTCAACTGCTCGTTAGGATATCTTACGCGCGGGCAGTTCTTTCTCTGGAAAGGAATAAATGGCGTGCCAGATTGCCGTCCATAATTAGTTTCCTTTTCTGTTTCGCCGAGTAATTAGAACTCATTACGCATTCCAGAAATCTCTTCTCAGGAAATCGTTTAGAGGAGAAAATAAAATTATTTAATTCCATCGGTTCCCATCGCAACCAGACAAGTTACTATCCATCAGCACCGTAATATCGTACCTTCTGTCGATTTTTCTGTTATATTCCGTCGTCAAGTCATTTCCATGGAAACCTCAAGCTGCGAGAAATTGCCGGAGTGGGCTGTTCCGCTTTTTCGACGGACCATTCTGAAGAGGCTCGATATCCATCTGAATAAACGGATGAAATCTCCCGCAAACATTTGCGAATGGAAATGTTTGTCTCTACACTTCTCTAGATACTCTTCGACGCGGAATTTACGATAACCAAATTGGACGGCCAACGCTTTGAGTGATTTTCAATTCAAGGGACAGCGAGAGCGAGTTTTACATGAATGTCTTTTAGTGCTTGCGTAATTGCTTCGGTAATTCCCTTCTTAAATATTCCCGTACTTCTTATCGCTACAGATAATTTTAATATTTTATAGGCTGTATCTGTAACACATTCTGAAAATCCTCTTTTGCGGAGAAATTATTTAATTTTTATTACAACTATTAAATGAAAACAAACCTTTTTCCGCGATGCATTTAATATTTTCTCATTTTCATCTCTTATAACTCTAAAACCTAATTCGTTTCAATTAAATATAAATGAATATAATTTGAATCAATAAATTAATTAATATTTTTCATAAAGAATTAAAATTACATTGTAGTATACGTTCGAATGTTCAGCAATTTGTTATGTTACTTCGATTATTAATTAAAATTCGAATATGTTTACCACTATAATCAAATCAATGATTTTATTAAAGATAATCTATGTCTAGACACGTAGAGTTATTTTGAAAATAAGTTTTCTTTCTATTGGTAATTATGAAGATAACATGTATCCAAAACTAGAGGTTTTAAAAAGATACAGCCTTAGAATTTTATAAAAATATATTAGAGAATCGTAAAGTTCAAATGACAAAATAATTTTGATTCTCTCATTGTTGAATATAATGGTTGCTTAAGATTAGAAGCTATTTTCCCATCCACAACTAAATTATTTAACTGCGTTTCACATTAAAGATAATAGAGTGCAAAGAATAAAATCGCATTAATTTATTTCGTAATTTATGGTCTAATAACGACAATAATAGAATTAAGATCTTTTTAAATCCTCTCCTTTATGCATAAATGATACAATCACCTGCAAATTGCTCTTATTGTATTTATTTGTTAAATTAAGAGCATAAAAATCATCTGACTGGAACTCGAATTTGAACGCTGCGATTCCTTTGTATCATTATTGCAATCGATGCATTTCATTTATCACCGATTGGGATGTGAATACAAATATCTGATACCGGAAACATTCAAGCGAGAATTTTGAAATACTGATTTAATATAAATATCCAAGGATAAAGGCCATTGTTCGTGGAAATGGGACGTTTACAAATGGAATTGTAGAAAAACTACTCCCATATCCCCATTCAACAATTGTTTTCATTCTATTCAAAACTTTTACTTTAATTAAGAAAATAGTAAATCATTGATATAAATTAGGTCATATTATTAATTTATTAGAATTCTATCAATTTCTATCGAAGTACTTTTAGATAATTAGCAAAAAATATAATTAAAAAAACTTAATCATTTTCTTCCTCTAAAAACATAAAACAAAAATCTGTTGACCCAGAAGTCTAAACTAAGTTTATTATATTAATACATATGTTCAGCACCGTACTTGAACCTTTAACGGTAAGAACGCTGATGTTATTCCATATTCCATTCTGTTCCAATAATGTTCATTTGTAATCACGTAAATTCTTCATCTATCTGATTCTTTTCTCGCGAAGATGTAGTCTGTGAATATTCTGTCCCAAATTATTTCCGAAAAAAGAAACGTCTGTAACCTTAAGAAAGAGAATCTTCATTTTCCTTTGCTCATGGCGTGTGCATCCCGATCTCTTTGACTGCCGCAGAAAAGAGCAAAATTCATTTTTTTTCTTCCTTTCTATCTGCCACCCGCTGAGCGCTCGACTTTTGTTTCTCCTTTGTATTTCCTCTCCTGAGTGATCGCAATTGCAATCTGCAGACTCCTTCCGCAAGTCTATTAAAAATAGTTCCCCTGTTTCCTTAAAGTCTCTCGCGATAACTCGTTCCGCCATTTTGAAGACTTCTTTTTGATCTCTTGGTCAAATACGTCTGGCTTTTCACCTCATAGACTTTAACCACAGTGGTCGACATTGATCTCCTTAACAGAACTTTTTGTTACTATCTTTAGCCACACAGTAAGGGTGCCCTCGTGGTAAGCTACCGGTACAAGTGCGGAGGAGTAAGAACTTCTGAAGTCCTTTCTTGGAAACATCGGTTATGTTTTTTCATCCGTTATCGTCTTTCAACAGACACGCGTTTCTTTTTACGGGCGCTTTTCAAAAAGAGCCATTTACGATTTTATTCTACTTTTTATACTAAAGAGTGAAGTTGAAGGTTGTTGACGAACACAGTTTCTTATATTTTCACTTTTAAAAGTTTATCGACATTCGATATTGGAAATTAAAACTGATCGCCAATATTGAGATTAAACTTTCGCGAAGTGAATGAATTGCTTTGAGGGATTTTCGTTTCTGAACCTATTTCTGAGACAGCTTTCCGAAAAGAAAGTAAAATGACAACGAATTGAGATTCTCTGATTATAAGGGAGTTTCATAACAGGTGAATATTCATTTCACATTAAATGTGTCGCCTACAGAATTTGGGGAAAAACTAAACACTCAACAATCACTTTTAATTGACGATTTAATTGCGAAACGCTTAGAATTGGTTGACCTACTCGTCACAGATATTCACATTTATCTAACCGTATTTATGTATCTATTAGTTTTTCATAACAACACGAGAGTTAAAACAAATATAACCCTGTCAGAAATGGTATCTATTATTCATTTCATTTAGCGATTCAGCATTTTATTATTATTTTTTAATATTATTTTCTTTAATGTATTCTATTCCATTAACATAAAGACTTAAAATAAGAATTGACTAATGAAATCCTTAATGAAATTTCAAGAATTTGATTATATAACATACAATAGTTTCAGTATTTTACTTTCACTATTTAATATCATATCTACATAAAATTCTTAATTCGCTATTTTAATATCACGATTTCTGTACTGTGATTTACTTCAAAATTGTGCTGCAAAGTACCTGATTTCTTAGAGACCAATGATGAGCTATAATTAATGGGCATTTCGAAGAGAGCATGGTAAAGAAAAAATATAGGAGTGCGTTAATAATATACTCGTTAAAAAATTAATTGATTGAAAATAAATTAGATATTATTATATGTTTGCAGTATATGAAATTTTAAATTCTAATAAAATATTATAACTCTGATACATAGAAAATAAAATTTTATAACTCTTAATGTATATTTAAGCACCAATACCTTTAAAAAATTGAAATTCCGCAATTCAATTTACCTTATGGCTATTATTTAAAAAAGAAAATCAGCTGAGCACTAATGCATGGGGTCCATTTATATTCCTTCCTCATTAAAGATCACGTGAATAAACATGTTTTCCCATTATTCAGACAAATGAGCTTTGAATTATTTATAGAGATTCCATCAGTGGGAGAGCGGAAGGCCATTTTTAACTCCCCGAGTTACTTGCCATAAATTTGCCGGAATTTTATTGCAAGTCTCGTCCGCTAGGGAGAAGAGCTGTCGATCTGTTTATGCACACAACCTCCACTATATCTTCTAAGTTAAATCGTAGCGAATACGCGAACATGCACGAAGGAGGGATAGAATCGGGGTCGTCCTTCATGTGGGACATGTTGGCCTGTTGACCTTAAGGTTATCCTGCCCTTTGCTCAGGCATGTTAGGATAATTCATTATTATATTACCCTTACTTCATGTCTTGGAACCACCATAACGTTCGCGCAAACCATCTTATGCTGCAATTTTTAAAGGCTCACGCGATGTGGGTTGCGAAATTGATTGTCTCAGTGAATATTAAGAATCTTATTTATGATTAGCTATGGTCTATTTAGAATTATTATGGAGTGTAAATGGTGAGATTTTTAAGCCTTGGAGGATAAAATACTCCTTATATAAGTACCTCAATGGGATGCTAAGTTCTCTGAAGCTTTAGCTCTCCAAAAATATATATTTAATACTGTCAACATTCTAGCATCTATTTTACGTTCTTAGAATTGAAATATAAAAAAACCTTTCATTCACTAGTTTTTTTAGAACTATGTGATGTATATAACAAGACGATTTCCGCTAAATACTCGATTTATATTATATATAATGTTTCAACTATATTGTATTCAATCTAGTTCAATTATTGTTATGAATTTTTCACTTTTGACATGCAATATCCAAAGATATTTAATTTTTGGATGCGATAAAAAATATTCATATACGAATATTCACAGTTTCTTAAGTTAAAAAATATATATTTATTGAAATGAAAAGAAAATAATTCATTTATAAATTCAATAATCAATCCAATTGAAAAGAAAAATCATAAATAATTTGTGTTAATGAATAGTAAAACGTATAAAATCTTTCTTCAGAATATTTGACAGATAATTCATATAAAAGAAAGAATCATAATGTAACTTCTTATCTTATACACACTCGTTATGACTCGCATCTCTTGTGTGGCCCATGAGGGTTTCTTTACACATCAACTTATACTTACTTGATAATAAATTTCCTTAATTAATGTATAGAATCCTCTTCTTACAGCGACTATTATCTTAAAGCAATTTAACAATTGACTGTTGTAGTATAGGTTTCCCTCGATGGTTTATTTTTATAAATGCCTAATCAATTCCCAGAAATTGGCTCAGCTAAACATATTGATATCTGATATCTCTTTGAGTGGGCGTATAATTTGTGGAGACAAACTCTTCGAGGCGTCCTCGTGGGATTCAGCGGTTCTTAGAAAGGATCGATTCACTCAATTGACTATAATTCAAAAGAACATTGTCTTTTGCATGAATAGGAAATCTTCCAAATCGAAATGTTCATTTTTAGAGAGAAAAAGTAAGCTATATTTCGTCCTCATAAAGATTCTCTTACAATACGATATTTATAATTTGATAGAATTGTTTTGTTTTCATTATCGTTACACTCACATCGGTACAATATAATTATTGCTCTGTTTTTTTTTCGGTATCTAATTAAATATTCAATTTTAAAGAGCGATTGTTAAACGAGAAATGTGCAATTTAGTCTAAGAATATTCCTATTTACAAACATCATAATTTCGTACATCTACTTTTAACTTTCCCCATTGGATACATGGTTTTACAGAGTTATGAAGTTATAATATTTCGACAATGCTTAGTCTTTTAAGATTAAGTAGATGAAGTATAAAATGCGTACATTATAACTAATTACTGGAGAATAATGCAGTACCGAGAACGATTCTTCCCCCGACAATAGGAGAAGAACAGATCTCAGCCACCTGAACTCTCATCTATTTAAATATCTCTTCAATACCCAAAAATCCATTTCCTAAACTCCATTCTTTATCCTTAACTTGACATTTCCAAATCATTCATTCAACTGAGTGAACTGGCATTTTCCAACTTTCTCTCAAGATTAGCAAGTGAATTATCTTAATTCAAAATCTTAATATAACTGTAATTATTGAAAAAACGAAAAAATGATCAAAACTTTAATTAAAATGTGCAACAGTATAACAAATGAGACATAAAAAACAGGTGGTACTTGATCGAAGTTCTAAATACTGATCTTATAATATGATCAAAGCGTATCTTTAGAGAGATAACAACGATTCATCAAAAATATTTATCGAAATATACACTGAATACGAAACTGTAAAAAGGAACGATGTTTTTCAATTTCTTTTATCAGCATCTAGGCTTAACGAAAATTGAAGCGGTCGGATTGCAATGTCGAAACATCATAATAATAATGTTTTTCAATTCTATCTATAAACCCTACATTTAAATTTACTTCGATACCATACATACATATATACTCATATGAAATATACATTCAAAATATTGATTTATATATTAATGATTTGGACTTACTTCGACTGAATATAATTCATTTCATGAATAAACCTTCAATTTCACATACGTGAATTTCTTCTATCGATAGGGAAAACAAAAGAATAAAGTTTGTGACATCAAAAAAATGAAATGATAAATAGGATGCTATAATGACTGGCTTGAAAAATTAAACGTTCAGATGTCCTGCGAGTGGATAGTGCGTTTGTTAGGTTATTTATAGATCCACGCAACGTAGCCTCCATCATTAATGTGATGTCTATCTCTATTATCCAATACCAGATGTCAAAGGAATAAACGTGTAATTAGAGAAGAAAGATATTTCTATGAGAAGATGAATGGGAAAGTCCTTGAGAGTTCTTCCTATGCATTATGTCCTATAAGTGAAGATCTCCTGTTGGAGATTATGAGGAAGTAGAGAAGCTGCAGAATACTTCGTTTCACCAATAAGAGAGTAATTCGAGTCATTGTCCATCCTTTCTAATGAGCGTAAGCAAGGTAACATGTAGGACGTCAAATTCAATGATCAGACGACGTGTGAAATTGACTCGACAGCAATTTGTGTGTCAAAAGAGTAAAACTGTAGAATCTGTGTTACATAAGGCTATGTACTCAAAGGATAAAATTTAAAAAGGCTCTTTCCGTATAAGGCCTTGTGAATAGTCAGCTTAGTTCCACTGCTTGAGTTCCATCTATATCGCTAAGATTTTGTGCGAAGAAAAGATTAATGCGATCAATTATATGGAGTAAAATGCGTGGAATAAGTTGTTAATCGGTAATAAAGATAAAAAAAAAGAAAAATTAATGCATAAAAAAATCTCCATATGAAAAATAATTATTCGCATCTCCTATATTTTGTGTTATTTTATCTATTCCATTTTACATCTTACGTGTATTGAACTTAAAATTCTTTCAAACTTAACGATGGAGGGTTGTACTTAATTAAGAGCGAGTAATTTACTCGACAAATGCAAGGGAAAAAACATTTCGTCTTTAGAGAGCCTAAGCTGGTTGCCTTCGCCCTCCATCTCGTCAACAAAGAGAAGGAATAATTAAAAGTAATTGAATAAAATATAATTATTTTTTTCCATTCCTTTTTCAATTAACAAACAATCTTAGGGGGTTTAATTCGCTTTAGTTTTTATTTTTTCCAAGAGAAAAAAAAACATAGAAATAAGATTAAAAGAGAGTAACGAATATCAACGTGGTAATTCTTTCGCAGATATATCTGCTGCATCAAAATAATTCACGAGAGAAAAATAATCATTCGCTTTTTCATAGTAACTTAACGCTATGAGTGACTTAACAGTGATTGATGAAGTATCTACGAGTAATAATAGTACATTTAATTGATGTAATGAGAGTAATTAAATGGTTCACATTTATTTCATTCAACAAAATTATTTATATTAAACTAAATTTTCTAAGCAAATGTTTCGTAAAGATATTATTAGTTTACTATAAAGTAGGAGTAAGTTATATTAACATTTCAGAGAAAATTAAACACCCAGATAAATGCACAGGCACCTTTCAATCTGATTAAGATATTGCAATTTAATTATATATCTGCAATCAATTTTATATTAAACGTAAAATTTATCAATTTTTCATATTATTCTGTTTTATTTTGTTAATTTTCACACAAGTTCCACCTTATTGCCAAATAGTAGCTCCAGATTATATTCTACCAATAATGGAATAAAAAAGTGATAAATCTAACCAATTTCTCGATATAAAGTAATGTGGATAGATCACGTCACTAAAATTTCAAGTATTGAACTTTTATGTGCGCAGTGTCTTATTCAATTGTTGATATTGGAAACCGATATTGCTATGGGAATTCGAGAGCTCGCGAAGACAATCCATTCTTGTCGTCAACGGCCCTAAATTGCTCCTAACGCAGAATTCTATCTGAATCGCTCACCGTCTACGTTCTACCGAATCATCGACTTACTCTTTGAGTAGAAATCGCTGTACTATCGAAAAAAAATCCAGGTCCTGTATTCTCTTCCTGTCTTCAATAATAGGAACATTTCAACTCTTTTCTCTCAGATTAATTACGTAGGCCATACTGATTGCTGAGTTGGAAATTGAATCATTAACTTTTTCCTCTTCTTCCGAAAACCTTTGCTAGAACCTAGAACGTTTTTCCGCAAAGATCTTGGAAAGGTGAAAAGAGGCAATACGAATAGTAAAATAGAAGACACAATGGGTAAAATGGGATGCAACCAAGCGACGAGATCTCATCGGTCCAGAGCTAATTGCTTTTGTCGCTACATGAACCCCAGTATTTCGGAGCGAACAGAATGACGTAAACTGCTTTACGAGAGCGACACAATGCGACGTCATCCTACGTAAATCGAGAAATTCGTGGGCGAACTGACAATCTGCAACACTCCGTAGACAATGCGTCTCCTGTTCTCTGAGTCTGTTGCATCTCTCGGAAGTGGAAGGGATTCGTGACCTTTGCGGTTCCGTGGACACGTTAAGGGAAGAACGATCAGCCATTTGCTGTGCATGAATGAGAAGGAAGGCATTAGAACATCGCACTTCGCATGCTCCAAAGCTACACGTGTAAGTCTATCGGTTAATTGGAAGAAATCCGCAAGAGCTGTTGGAATATTTGTCACTTCACTTGCTATTGTGTATTCATATCTACGTTTATTTCCTGTAAGCCGACCTTCGGCGTGTGGTGAAAACACCGTGAGTAAAGGCTTATTATTTAATTTATTAGTAAAGCATATAGTTCGTAAAAATAATAAAATTCTTAAAAAGGTTCTGAGTAATTTTTTCTCTTGTTCAACGCTAATAAGCGTATCTCTTGAAGTAGCATGGACGTCGCGTTGTAACAACTACATCTTCTTGTACATATTTCGCAAAATTATTTCTCCTAAATCATGAAGCAATCGCAGCATAGCCTCTAGTATACTCTCCTATCTTTTAAGCATTCGCAATCTGCTCCTTTTCGCAACTTGCAGTAATTCGTTTTCTGGTTTCGCATAAATAATTAATGTCTCCATAAAATACTCACAGAAAATCCTTCTTGCGAATAAAAATGTAATGAAATACTTGTATTCCTTCGATTAAAGTACATTGATCGAATTTGCTAGAAAAAGTATGAATCTGTTTAAATTGTAACAAGGACGCAATTTTAATTTGTTTTCACACGCTTTAAAGTGGCACGTTTGGTTTTTCTCACGCTTTTAATGCAGATGAGTGAATTATTGGTCACTCATTATTTACGGTCCAATCCTCCTTCCATTGATGGGATGGACTATTTTGAATATGATATTAAAAGTTTCATTATTTTATATCTAAAATTACACTATAATATCACCAAAATATTCCAATTAAAAAATAAATAGTATGTTTATTCGAAAACTAGAACAACGATACATGTAGATTACCACCATAATGGAAACAATTAAGTTAAAACACGCAGTATTAAAACTGGTGTGTATCTAGTAAGCTTATTATAACTTAATTTTCCGCAAATGTACAAAATAACATATTATCGTATTAAAACAAAGAAAGTTTAATTTGGAGAGAAAAAGATTTTTAAAGTAATTTTGTCGCCCATTTCATTCATAAACTTCACTCTTTGACCTAATTATGAAAATATTCTATTCCCTGATTTTATTCCCTGCTATTATCATAAGTTGAATTAGTAACAAAATAATGCGCCTTAAAACAGACAATTTTAATTGTATTAAATGACCGGATTGATGGAAAATTATTTGCTTTCTATATAATGAATATCTGTCATTGAAAGTATGCATAAGATATGCAACGGTTAACTCTTATCCAGAATTTCACTCCTCCTACCGCATTATATATGTACTCAAGGATAGGGCACCGATATCCATTACATATATGTCTGGAAGTAACGTACATTTTCTCTCTCGAAAACTCTCCTTCATGAAAACCGATGGTTACCCGAGGAGCACTCGCGGTTGCATAAGTATTAGGCGTACCTTTTCTTCGTCCTTGCCCTATTACTCAATTTGTCTCAGCAAAAGAACCTGTACTAA
This sequence comes from Pantala flavescens, assembly GCA_020796165.1. Taxonomy (NCBI): domain Eukaryota; kingdom Metazoa; phylum Arthropoda; class Insecta; order Odonata; family Libellulidae; genus Pantala; species Pantala flavescens. The sequence goes on from CM036881.1 coordinate 50,354,963, forward strand.
CCTTCTCATAAATCGACATGATAGAAGACAATCTTAAGTTCAATTTAAATTTATTATAAATAAATATATTATGGAATACATTTATTCCGTATTTATAAAAGTTTTTGAACGATACTTGAAATTATTTGTCTCTCGAAGGAAATTCCTTTTATCTATACTTAAGGATGTAAAGATTTAGAAATAATTACTAATTACATAATCGATCGTAATTTTCAGATTATCATTGTTCTTTATCTTAGGTTCATCATAAAGGTGATTATAGTTTTGTCTTTAAGGATTATGGTAACAGATTCTTTTCGTGCAACTCAAAGGAAACCGTAGGATTTCAATTTTTCTACTTCAGCGGAAAAAAGGGAAACAACATAACCTTTTCGGTACCTTCACCAGATTTATTTGTGTAAGAGTAATTTTAATTGCTTCTTATACATAAGATATCGAATTTAAGGGTTGGGAAATTCTTTCATTCACTATTCACTATTTAAAGGTTCAATATACGAGTAACAAGTATGTTATAATTCAATTTTTCTCTTCTATGATATTTAAAATGTGGATAATCCATATTTAAGGTATTAGAATGTTGTAAATTATAATTTCTGAACACCTTTCTAACTGAAAGACAAATATCTTAGGAAGAATTTGTTTAAATAAGCGTAACAAAATAGAAAGATTAAAGATTAATCCTTAGTTAAATTTTTAGTCGAAAAATTTCTAGTCACATAAAATTAACAAGAGATATTGCACCTACTATAAAAAAGCTAAAATACTATTTTAGAAAATATGCATTAGCTACTCGAGATCATAGAATAACTAAGTTTATTTCGCGAAAAATACAACAACATTAATCGTATTAAATTCATCCAATTCAACGAAACGCATCTCTGCAGCTTATGAGTCAAACTATAAATGATATTCATTATCTCTATTGTTTATCATATGACATCCATCTCGAACGAGATACCTTTTCATTAAAATCTATGTGAAAGTTCGTTTCATAGAGAGCGTCGATCATCATTCCGGACGAAAATGAATCCATTCGACTATGATATCATTAAACATATACAAAGATCCATCATGTCATTCATTGAAATTTTCTATAATGAAATAAACGATACATTTTCTAATATTCAAACTTCCTTCTAGAGGTCATTCCATCTTTTTTCTTCGTAATAAACTTCGATATTAATCCCCGTTTCTGAAATTTAAATAGTCTTTATCACATAACTTCCTTGAAGCTGATATGGAATTAACATCATAGCTCTGAGAGGAAAAGGCATTATAAAAATCATCACTCAAAGTATTCACTTTGAAAATTTTCCCAGACCCTTGATTTGTCTCAGAGATGCTTTCAAGCATTACCATATTTTTGAAATCTACACAGCTTCCTCCCATTCCGGCATACTACAAATTCCTGGAATTACATACTTTTATATTTGAGACCCCTTCTTAAAAATTTTGTTTTATACTTAATCTAATCGACTTTCTATTTCCTGAGATACTTTGCGAATTTCTCAGCTGATACTACATAATCACATCTTCGTGAATCTACGACAAAAAGAAGAACGTGAATTCATGAATCCAATTTTGGTCCATCTACTTCTAGCAAGTCCTGATCCCTTAAATGTCCTTTATCCACCAAAATTCATTTTGCTCGCCCCTTTTATTTTTTATATTTCCCCTAATATCAGCTAAACACATTCAGAAAATAAGAAATCCGGACAAAGTTTTCTCATCTTGTCATCATCCAACACTGTGTAAACTTTGAGATTGTGATCTTTCTTTTCATTCCTTTCTCTTTCAAAAAGTTTCATCCGTCATAAATTACTATTCGCTCTCTAAAGCATTCACCTGTTTGTCTAAGGAAATATCCCTTTCTCATTACTCTATTGACATCAGGAACAAAGAATGCAAAGGCCTCATATTCCCTTAATTAACAATCATATAAAAGTATTGAAAGTTTTAAAATACGTCTAAAATAGTGCATGACTTAAACGAGTATGTGATGACTTTATAATATGGTTGATTTTCTTAATACTTGAGTATTCAAGCTCTGAATGTTAGCGGAGATTTTTTTATTTAAAGTGACTACATTTTTTTAATGTATACTTATAATTTATGAATGCCCAACCTAACTTTACACTTCAATTGAGGAAAATAAAATGAGCCAAGTACAACCGCTGCATAAAAATAATGCTTCGCTAATTAAAATTCCCATAAAATTTTGGTAGAGATTAAAAAGTTTCCTTTGATAAAAATTAATATCGTATTAAATACATACTAAATAACCCTAAACGATAGTTGATGACTCTTAATCTTCACCAATTCTCACACTTAATCAGCCGCTATATGCTAAAAAGCAATTTAAAACATTTATAATATCTATAATTTATTCCCTCTTTTTCGTGAAATCTTATGAGCAAAGTAACGGTAAAAGCGTATAAATTAGGTACTGAAACTTATAGACTTACTAAAAGCAAAACTTATGAAAAAATATAAAAAAATCTATTTCGTGAATAAAAGCCTGTTGAGATAACCACAACACACTGCGTTTTTCTAATGACGAACAAGTCCTTACCAGGATTAGAAACAATTTACACGTTTCTGGGATTCACTTGCATTCTTGTGACTAATTTACCGACGAAAATGTTGGAAGTAAAACTTCATAATTCTCTTGTAAATATAAAGAGGATTAAAGGATCAAGACAAACTTTGGGGAGGAAATTAACTCTCCTAAGTACAAAGTTTCAATGAAACAAGAGAAGTTACCCTCTTAAATATATCCCTGAGAATATAATTTGTTCTTCCGGAATATTTAGGAGCGTATTTTCAGCTCTGTTTATTCCATAGTGAAAATTTATTATCCATTAAGATGAATGTTGCATATATTTGCACTTTAAATATTCGTGAATATGAATCATGTTTTCGGAGTAAGTGGAGCTGCATACAGAATATATTAAGACGCGAAAAAAGTTTAAAATATATTGACGAAATATCCTCAACCAAATCGAGAAACATTCCATAAGTTTCGAATCGGCAACACTCTGATTATCAAATTCCCGTTAAAATATCACAGCTCTCCAAAAACTTCCAATTCTTAAGGTCTATTCAGATGGGAGGCTTATTCCTCTGAAATGAACAGTAGATAGTGACAAACCATCTTTTTCTCGAAAAAGTAATTGAACATCGCCTCTTTGAGAAGAGTATTGGTTCTTAAGGGAAATGTTTCGCTAGCGCACATTTGACTTGGAAATTCCAAAGGGAGTCGTAGATTAAAAGACTCCTTTTTGAGAAAATAGCGAATTATATCGAAAACAAGAGAGATGGGAATGTCTTTAAAAATTCCTCAGAGAATGTGTTCTTATTATTGGAAATCTATAAACTTCGACTGATAGATTAAAATTTCCCAAAATAATAGATTCTGATAGTTCAAAAACAGAGCTCAAATTGTACTCTACTTCAGAGTAATTCTTTCTAACGAATCCATGAAATACTCCTTTTACCTTTTTATAGTACAATTCTTAATAAGATCATATTTTAATCAATGCGATTATAAAACACAGGGATACAAATTTTTTGATATATAATGTAACTCATGATTTAATTTAATGTATAATATAATCTAAATATATCATTAAAAATTCTTCTCCATCTCGTGAATTCTTAATATCTTGTTATATATATATTGTAACCATTTTTGATTGAACCATTGATTAAATTATTCCTTGCCAAAATAATTTTACTTTCTATATTTCTTTCTATCTGCAAGAAGAGTGTTTGATAATCATCGGACAACCTTTTTATTTTGATTATTATAACTCTAGTTAATTAGCACTCTAGTTTAACTAAAGTATTTTTACTATAGTTTGATTAAATATTCCTCTTCTCGGGAAACATTTTCTTTAGACTCAATCAATAGCCTCTACAAATGCAATTGATAACCCGATTTCGTCTCCTGTCATTAAAAATAAAGAAAATTTTAAAGAAGTTAAATATTTCAGATGAACGATCACGATGTCATTTTTAGAGTTGCTGTAAAATATAGCACAATACCATATCAGAATAATAAGATACGAAACCAGAAAACTTCTTCATGAAGGTAGCTTTCAAGGAACATGAAGTATCCAATAAATTTACAATCTATCTCATAGTAATTCAAGCTGAGCATCGGCGATTGTAAAGTTATTTAGTATTTTTGGATAGGAGTAGTATAATGATAAGGTAATTACTTTCAATTCTACTGAAATCACGAGAAACTTAATTTCTTAGCGCGTCTTTTATATTCGTAGAGAAAATACCATTTTTACCCTATGTACTAGAGAAATGCAATACTGAGGAGAAAATATTCTTCTAAAGGATATAAGTATGGTGTGACGAGGCTAAGTGATGATTAAATTCAAATCTTTCCTCGTGAGAGAATCTGCCAAATCCATCGATTTTCGGAAATCATTCTTCCAAGCAATCCATTGGAACGTGGGCCAATAATTAATGAATTGGAAACGAGTTTCGAACTATTTCCACCATCATGGAGGCGTCGCTGTAACACCTGGTTATTTCTGGATTTTTCCAAAAATTTGGAAATGCGAAACGGTCCACGTAAACGAGTTGCAGCGCAAACAACTTGAGCTGATAACCTTTCTCCAAACGCCCTCTCTAAATCATTCAACGTCACTCACGCAAAAGCTGTTTAATTAGCTTTCAGAATGGAAGTCTGAAAGACGCATCCCATCGCATTACGACGAAAAAAAACTTTATTCCCGTAAGTGTTCGCCTTTTATGGAATCGGAAGCGCATTGCTTCAAAAAGCACCTTCCCAAGTTATCAACCGAACTGTTAAATTTTGAGAAACTTAAATCGCAGAGATGCAATGCTATAAATATAAATCTATCGTTGATGCGGGTGTTAAAAATTAAAAGACAACATTGTATACATGAAAGTAGGCAGTATAATTTGTTGTAAAAACACTAAGTTTATCTAAGAAATTGAAAGTATTTATTCTATTTTCCTATTTAAAACGTAGCGTGTTTATTAACACGATAGTAAATATTCACTTTGAGTAATTGTATGAATTCTTTAGCACTATAATTTCACTAGCATTTTCCTTTGAGCATACTAATTTCATAATATGAAATCAAAAAATAACAATTTATTTCCTTACGGCAAATGGCAGATACCAAAGGAACGCGTTTAAGAAGCACAATAACAACAGACAGAGATACGAGTTTTAAACTTATAGTTGCGACTATAAATCGTAGAGAAATAAATATGAAAGATCGAGACTGAGGGATAAATTGCTCAACGGAAGATTTACGATGAAAGAGTCATAATACAGGAAAACGCCCACACAAGTAGGATACAGGAAAAAAATCCAGAACGCGTATTTTTGTATATAAAGAAAAATATGAATTATTTTCCGCATTTTTCCTCATGATTTACAACGTTTTTGGAACATCTTCAATCCTGTCATCTTCTGTTTGCGTTTCGGTTGTGGAAACCATTTCGTACGAGATTTCCTCGGCGAAGTTAACAAATCGAATCCAAAGATCGTAAATCTGGCTTCTTTATCGTCATCTATTCCTCAAAACACTTGAAGAGAGACGTTCCTTCGAGAGACGTCGCATTGCAGAATCAATTCGACTCGCTTTTAAGAAACCCTGCGAACGACAGCTGATGGGAAAGATATTTTTATTCTTCCTTTCTCCAGAGTCAGAGCAATAGATTATTTACAGGAAGAGAGATGCTTTTAATTCTCGAGTATTCTTGTACAGTATAACACCCACCTTCTTCCAAAACAAGCCTGTCATGTTCATACATGACGGGCTTGTTTTTTTACATTTACATTTCAGTTTAATATCTAAAATATTAGTCTCAATTTCATTGAAATTATGTATTAAAATATCTTTATATATTTCTTTTTTGTTTTATTATTCGTTCTCTTTATAGTTTAAACTTTTAACATTACCTTATGTTTATTTATTTTTACTTTACTGAAATAATCGATTACAGAACTCATGAGAACTCAAGTAGAGGTTTATATCTTTAAATACGCGATTAATTATAGCAAAGCACAAAAGCATATAAATTTGTCAATTTGCATTCAGAAAGCAATTGAAAACTAAGGAGAATAATGTTAATTTCTTAGGCCTAGAGCAAAATCAAGCTGAGTAATTGATTAAATTTATTCCATTCCCTTCGACAACTTTTTCTGAAAACTGTCACCCATAATTAGTATTTTATATTTTTTTACATTTTAATACGCGTTTGATCTGATATATATGGCGAACTGAAAGAAGTTCATAAATTCGCACGGGCATCAAGTGCTCGTTTACAGATTTCCTCGATGCTGAAGAACCACAGTTTCCCAAAATAACCGATACCGTTTGTTTTATCTTCTCCGTGTGTTTTCCCTGTTCCGGAATGAATTCGTAAGTTGAGGCACCTGCAGCGTGAATAAATCGCCGAAGGACAGGTAAAGTTGGAAAGCCACAAAACAATAGTATCATTCCGAATATTCTCTGTCTGGAGATTAAAGCTTAAATTGAAATCGATACCTTCCCTGTCTATTCCGTTATTACAGCTTACATATACAATGAAGTTATTCTTTTATAAACTTAGTCACTTTTACCCGAGGACTGTAAAATAACGAACGTAACTCCAATATTCAAAATCGAGTTAAAGGAGGATTCAGCAAATCAGAAGCTTATATCCTTAACATCATTTATTTATGAAGTAGTTGATCATCACCCCCTCCTTAAAGGATTATATTGAAGCGTTTAACTTCTTAGGAATCAACGTGATTTATGAAACTCTAGGGAGAACCACCTCGTCTTATTTATCCGCAATATCCGCTGCCACACGCCGAAATGCGGTTCGCAAGGTATCCAAATAGACATATATTTAGGAGTATAAAATACGATTCCGCATTCACACCAGATTTGGTTTGTGGCTCTTATTTTGAAAGCCTTCTTCGGAGTAAAAAAAGCTGCTGAGGTTTTTTGAAGAGCACATCGAAAGGGGTTTCAATCGAATGCCCTTTTTTATCTCGCGATTCACTGTTCACTGCATTCAGAGAACGACTTCGGGTACTCTAGCGGCCGAGGGAGGAACTTATCTCTTGAAAAAATATTTTCGTGATGATATATACATTACCGCAGAAGAATCTTGACCATTTAACGTATAAATGACAATTATATAATATTATATATATTATACTGCTATGACAAGTTTTAAATTTGTTATTTAGGTCATAAGACTTATTTTTCAGTCTATCGTACGATTAATTGTATATATTATTATATTTATCGTACGATTGTAGTGTTAGTATATTGTACTTCTGTATATTATTACGGGTTAAATGGAAGAGGAGACTCTTTAGTCTCAATTTCGCCCGAAATAAAGACAATTATTATTAAATTAGAATTGAGTGAAGTGGCAGGGAAAGAAATGCTACTAGTATATTAAGAATTTAAAATTTTAAGAGATTCAAAATAAAGTTAAATTTTACGTTAATTCTCATCCCTTGCAATATTTAATAGACCAAGTACAAAATTGATTTCATTACAGTAATTCGTCTCCGTTAGAAACCACCGTACGTATTTTTCGTGAAGTTATTTTAACCGCGAGACCACCACTCAATTACTCCCTTTCTAGGTGCTCGTATGAGAACCTTTATATTTCTGGATTATCGCATAGATAAAGAGAGGCACGTGAAGGAAGGAAAAAAATCACGAACTCCCGGTTCGTTCCAGGCTGATTTCAATTGCCACGAAACGTTGTTAACGAGAAGGGCGACTTCATGGAGAATGCGGCGGAATGTGGAATCAAAGTGCGAGAGCGTTCAAATGAAATGGTACATCTCGTTGCATCTCTTTGCTTCAAAGGGGAATCTGAAAAGCTCCCGAGATCTATTACGGCCGAAATGGATTAGTAGGAATGCCCATCTTCAGCTATGAGGACTTGCTGACTGGGAGCAAAGTAGAGGATAAACCTGTTATCTCTTTTCTGCGCTAGATGGATGGATTCGAGGGCTATCTGAACTTCATTAGTTCCCATTCGTCTGATCCTGCGATGACGTCAACTAGAGTTTGACTGCGTAGGAACCGACAAAAAAATCACCTCTCGAAACCTAGCAACGATGAGACGGTTAAATCCACTATTTATCATCATCCGTAATTCATTCCCTCAGTCACAGACAAATCTATCGTGTTTTCCGGGTTGGTTCGTTAAATATGTGCATGACCCCATTTATGATCATGTAGTACGTAGGGTTTATTTTATTATCCATTTTATATGAATCATAAATATTAGGAAATAAATATCGACAGAATCCTGTATTAAATAGTTATATTGTCATTGGTCTCTATTTATGAGTAACTATTTGGTGAATTTTCATGTATTTTTGAATTTATAGATTCACAATACTACACTCGATATAAAACGAATATCACTATTATAAATTAATATTTCTGCGGTGTATTTATAGAACTATGATATAAATATCGCTACCAGACTATAAGAAAGGATTTCTAAACATTCGTTTCAAAATTTGATTCATATTTGCAATTGAGCTATTTCTAACGACATTTTACAATACTGAAATATCGACCTGGAGCAAATTGATAGACATGAATTACGCCAAAAAACCTCTTTATAGAGCTAAATAAATATTCAATTAGCTCAAAGTTTTATCAGAATGAAAATTATCCTAGATTAATTAATTTTATTGTAGGAGTGAGATTAGTATTACAAAAAATTGAATTTTACTCTCAATTAGCTAATTTCCGTCTTAAATTAGACAAAGCATAAAACAAGGAAATAATTAGTAAATAAATTAAGCAATTCTTTTTAATGAGCACCTAAAATTGAAAACGGCATTTAATGGAAATTCAAATGGGAGTGGATTTTTTACACTTAATAAACTTTCATTAGCACAGTCTAAATCATTTAACATGCAATGAGGAAAATGATATATTTCGTGCTGCTAATCAGCAAGTATTTCCTCTTTCAAATTAGCAGTTGGGTTTACAATTCGCATTAATATTTTTTCTTTAAGAGATCATTAGCCTTGGATATTTCATAACATTCTCCCATTTTCCGCCTTTTTTACAAACTATTTATCACTAAGATATAAATTATTATATATTCTGCTAATTTTATTGTTTCATTTTCAAGTCTTCATAAATTTAGCTTCATAATGAATCGGATCCCTAAGCTAACAAAAATATATTCTGAAATATTTGAACTAATCTCCCTTCAGTTCCAAATATAACCCACAATAAGAAATTAGGACCCGAAATTATTTTCATCTAAGGATGACGTTTAAGATCTTATAGCAGTGGAGTGAAATTCCTGAATTACGTTTTCTCCGAAATAAATCTTTCATCTCATGAGCAATAATTATCCTTAATCTAAATTCTCTTCTCGAATATAGGTCTCTTCTTTTAAATTGCAATCTCTATTATCTTTCCAAAACAACTCGTTTATAAAGCATTTAAGATAGTTACCCTTGTTCTTAAGTATCTTATCAGGAAATTTTCTTATCAATATCCGGCGGCTGTTTCAAATAAACTTCTCAATTATGGCAAACGAATGAAAATTCGTTATCTCAAAAGTCTTCTTCAAAAATATCCGCTTTCCGTTTACTTGCTAAAATCTCGTTTTCTCGCTCAGTCGGGATTTCCGAAAAATTAGGTGCGAAAGAGATCGTGAATAATAAAAGACATTTCACTCATTCGATAATAGCAACAAACATTCTTCGCCGTAGGCTACAGAAGGAAATATCGAAGGAAATGGAGAATTCTTTGCTGCAAACTATTTGACGCGTAAATAAGGCATCTTAAGGCAACAATATTAGATCATGTGCGTTAGAATTAACAAAAAAAGCAAGGAGAATAGATTTTAAAGAGAAAATACGATTCTTACGAATGCTCCATTAATCGAAAGTATCATGAAGTTTATTAAAAGATTCTTTTCCTTTAATTGAATTTTTTTCTATATAAATAATTTTAGTGATAAAATTAAACATATTTAAAGAAATACTCTTATAATTTTGAAATTTAATATTAAAAAATATAATTTCATTATTTGAATATAGCATTGTAAAGATACCTCGCCTAAAGGTCTGTCATTCATAATTAGCAGCTTATATGAAGAAGGGACCCGCATTTGCCAATACAAGAGTTGAGATTCAATGAAAGGTTTGATTAAGAACTAATACATTATTAATACCAAAATTCCAAGAAAAACAGATGAACATAATATGTCGTTGATGAATAAATCGAACACATTTTTTGTGCCGCCGATTCTTAAAAAGATTCGGCTAAGAATATAGTCTCCTTCCAAACATGTATGCGTAAAAGGGACATGTAAAATTTACAGCTAGATGTAAACAGATATCAATTAATTCTTGGAAAATCAGGATAGCAATCCACTTTGGGAAACTATTATAGGTATTATCAAAAATCTTCCTTCTTCTACTCCGAGAAAGGAAAAAATGTATCACTTCTATATTTCTCATCATATTCTGGTATCTAACGAGGAACCTCTCTGTTTTCAGAGTGGACTTTCATTTATTATTATAGACATATCTTGTAAAAATTACAAAATTAATATTTGTTACTTTCGTGAACATGTAAATAATTACCTTCTTCTGTTTGGATATTTTATAACATATTATTATTTTATCTGCGATAAATAGACCAGCATTTTATATCTGTACATAGACCATAAAGTTGTGCAACTGACATTTTAAAGTGGAACCGTTTATGATATCAACGAAAAAACATTTTAAGAAAAATAAGAACGAAAAGTATTTTTCTAATTGGATATCAATTACGCCATAACAGTAAATACTCCTTACGATGTATAAAGGAAACGCTTCAATCTGAAGATTTTTATGAGTTAAACATTTTCCAGTTAATGCGATCTCAAAAGACTTTATGTAAGAGAAAAGAAGTTGAGGGGAAGTTTCCGCCCTAGATTATAAAAGAGGCCTCATCCTCTTAATTAGAAACTTTTAGAGAAGAAGGGTCATATAACTTTGGCAATATTTTGAAAATAATATCGATGGGTAAATATTAAGAAGCTATCGAAACTTTCTGTTTGTTTCTCAGCGAATTAAACGAATCCCATTACACTAATTACAGATTACGAAGATTTCCAAATGCGAAAGCGTCCTAACAAATCTCTGGGCTTCAATTAAAACTTAGATAAAAACTTGCTCTTTCATATTTTCTCAGTTTCGCAGAATACTCCACATCTTGAATGTTTCACATTTTGACTAAGGAAAGAGACTGGAAGCAGCTCACGAAGAAGATTATATCCGTTTTAAAGTTCTCATTCGATTCATGGGACTCGTATTGGAGGAACTAGACCAACTGATGATCCTTTACTTATTTACAATCCTCTTTACTTTACTTAAGTACTTCAGCTAAGAGATGATTCAATAAGAGCAAAAATATTATATTCTTCAGCAATGCTTTTGTCCATCGATTGATAAAATACACCGTCAATGACTTTCGATACATTATCTCCGTAGTAACACAACATTTGTTAGCTACATAATGATCATTTCAACCTATTTTCCAGTAAATATAGTATATTTTCACGATAGGCAAAAATTAACAATTATAGCCATAAGAAAACGATAATTATTATTTCATATACACTTATAAATTAATAAAAAATATTTAATATACATATAAATTATTACATGTTTTTAAAATATCAATTTAAAAATATGAATTAAATATTTGTAACTTTCACAACTAATTAACCAGTGGAATATTTGATATTCCATGAATTATCTGTCTTCAGTTTGTATTGGTAAAGATTCCAAAAATATATCATTTCGACCCTTATCGTATATATTATATATATTCTTCAAAAAATTCAATACCTAAAAATTTCGCAATAGAAATTATTATATCTTATTCTAAATATCTTTCGAGCACATGAAAGCTAAGACTTGCATACGATTTAATACTTCCTTCCTACATTATATTGCCCCTGCAAGGTAATCGCATTGACGATTTTTCCAGATAATCCTCATCTTAAAAGCTGCACTTAAATCTATTACAACCGTACCGTATGTATACTCTTTCGTAGACACGTGGAAAGAAGCAGTAAATACAATTCTTCCTTCTTAAACCCCCTCGCTACAATATTTTCTCTTAAAAAGTGTATCGTGACGTAAGAAGGAAAGTCACCTCAAAGAATCCTAGAACGACGCCGAAAGCAAAATGATATTTTCTCTTGAAAATTAAAGGATGTGAGCAGAGACTAACTTGACATAAGTTAGAGAGAAATTTAAATAAAGGAGCTTCGAATTAATTAGAAATAACTTTAATCATTTAATAATGTATTTTACCGTTATACCTAAGGTTAAGTCATTCTGCACTTCATGAAATTAAAATATGACATTAAAATATTTTACAACATTTTGGATTAAATAAGCTATCTTATTCTGAATTGTGATCATATCTTAATAATCTATCAAAAAGTGAGATATAGTTCGATAAAAATCTATTTCTCTACGCTTTCTTTTCGTACAAATATAAAAATTGAAACAATCGAAAATCGATCTTTATATCTTTATGTATATATACGTTATATAATATACCCTCGTAACAAGCACTGATGAATATGATATCCCTAAAGATACAGTCTTCGATATAATTAGGTCACTCATACACCAAACCAGGCACTGAGGAACAAGTCATTCAATAACAAAACAGGAGGAATCTCTCGTATCATCACCAGTCGTTCACAAACAACATTAATGCCGAACTTTAGGAAAAATCAAAGGCGGAAATCGACGCATCTTTCGCCGGTTGAGAGCAGAAGTCGGCTGAAAGCTCGTCATTGAAACTCACGTTTTTGTGCACAGACTCCCATATCTCGGTGGACGTTCCCTCGAACATCAATTCCCATGTTCACGAAGGCGTGAGCGACCGTGACTCCATTCCACCGCTGAGGACGGTGGTCAAAAGACGCGATTTGCGCTACTCGTAACCATTAGCAACTGCGCCCTACATTCTTCCGTCTTTGAAAAGAACCCTTCGATTCGAGGGAAGATCAAACGCGGTGCACCCGGGGGTGTGAACAGATGCTGACGGGTGCTAGGGTTTAATTTACGGGAAGTGAATTTGGGCTAATAGCATTCTAAAAGACAACATTTACGTGATTTGATCCTGTTTTGTTGTCCATTAAGTAATGACACGTTTTGCAAATGGATTTCAATCTCAACTCTTTCAGTTTCTCATTTCTTTAAGCGTCGTATATATGTCTAAACGTAAAATTTTTCCGCTTAAAGTTACCTTTCTCGTGTAGAGCCTTTAAACGTGAGTGAAATAAAATAACTAAAGACAGATACTTTGGTTATATGTATTTGGTTTGGATACTTTTGAATATGCTTCGTATAAAGTTCATATTTTTTTATACGATTATTAACATTTTCTTTGTGTATCTAATACATATATGACTAGTATCTCATCCCACTCGTACACTGTAGTTCTGTGGTGAAATCTGTATCCATGGTTATCATTTACATATGTTCTGTCACTGATCTTGCATCATTTCACTTCTTAAATTTATTTCGAAAGCTCAGATAATCTTTTTTATATTTACGACAACATCGGATTACTTTTGATTCGAAATTCGGACATTAACTTGTATCCCTGCTTCATTAAGCGACAGGTGGCGAGAATTATTAAACTCTATTTCCTTGTAATGTGACACTGTCACGTGATCTTCGTAGAGAAATTAATCTCCGAAGCAGCTAGATCTAGCTTTTAATAATTCTAGAAGCATCTAATCGGCAAAGCTATTGAGTGAATACATAATCAACACTACGCCAACCGAAAACGTGCTAGGTGTGAATTCACTCGGCAAGTTTGACCTGAATTGAGCGCATTTTCCTCCAATGATTCCCCACTTTGAAGAGAGGATCGCATATTAATTTGTCACAGCGATTCTTGTTACTATGGCGATACAACCCTCGAATTAATTATGAAAATTTCACGATTCCTTATTGTTTCTTAGTTCCCATGCGTTTCGATGTAATGACGATAAACAATATCACGATTCTATCTTTCTTAATTTCTGCTCCTCACCTAACAAAATAACAGCAACGTTTTTGGATCTATTATAATAGTACGCATTCGTGAGAAATGACTTCTCAGTTAACGATTCGACTACATTTCGAGAAGAGATCAAACAGATTCTTTTCGGAAGCGAAAAAAGATTAACTTCTAGATTTACGCCAAAAACAGTTTACGCCGTAAAAAGTTTAAGGACTTCTCGAGTGTTTTCAAACTTCCTATTTATACTTTCGTCCATTTATCTTCGGAAAGAATTATGACCCAACTTCAATCACAACGGGGCTACTCAGTTTTTATTATCAAGTTTATTTCCCAAACAAAACATGAAAAACTTTTTAATTTATTCCGAATCTTGACACCAGCATTCCTGGCTTAAGATACCAGAAGATTCCAGCGAGTGAATCATCCAAACCATAAACGCTGAAATATAAAAATCTCTTTAATCGTGGAAATAAACTTACTCTATGCGCAAAAAAAGGAAATATTTCACTCTCGCTGTCTTTTATGGGAGGAAGAAAATCTCGTTGCATTACTCTCGAGCTTTGGCTGAGAATCGGATGCAAATTGGGTTCTTTCCAAGTTGGAGAAGAAGGGGCACAACACTGCCATTCATCGACTCGAAGTATTTGTTTCTTCGGCGGAGCTACGTCTCTCCACCGCTAACAGGTGATTTTTCACACAATATGGTAAAAAATTCTGTCTTCTCCTGTCGTTCAAAGTTAAATGGCGAACGCGATTCGAATAAAAAAGAATTTCCCTCGTCCGTAGGTATTCGGTAAAGGATTCTATTCTATTTTAAAAGGACTGTTTGTAAAATATCACGTATAATTTGTACATTGAAAAATAAATGAAATTCTTGGGATGAATTGAACCTTATGTTTTACACACAATACATTTAAGTAATTGTTTTTCACAGTTGAAAGGTAATTTTTAGCGTAGTATTCCTTACGGATCAATATCTAATTCTAAGTTCGCTTTTCCTAGTGAAATTTTACGAGAATAAAATTAGAGTTTTAAAAAATTATAATTCTGAATATTGTTATCATCATCATTATAAATTTATTCAATATACAACTTTAATTCCAATAATAAAAGAATATCTATTCATATTCACAATATCTTCAGTAGTTGATTACTAATGCTTTTCTGTAAAAACCTTTTGAAACGAAACTTAATGGCCCAAAAATATTTTTATTTATTTGCTTTATTTTATATCAATATTTGTAAACTAATCTTCCATAGCATTCCTAAGAATTTATTTTTTCTGATATATCTTTTCATAAAAATATATACCAAAAGCTTTAGATTTTATCAAACATGAAACCAATTAAATAAAAGATATTCAATACCCAAAGAAAATAGAATTAATGATAATCTAGTATTCTCAGATTTAGAAAGTCTAATTTCTGGTCTTTAAACGTTTAAATTCCAGTTATCTTAGGACTTGCGTCAAGATATCATTCATGGTTAAGGTGTGCAAAAATCAAATACATACACTTTCAACTGATGATTATTTTTAAATAAAAATAGACAATAAGTATCGCAATATGAAAAAATGAAAGACTTAAAGACATTTCAGTATTAAATCCTTCTTGAGAACTACTTTGAGTTTCTAAGGTACAGAGTTGCGAACGGATTTAATGACTATGGTTGAATAAAATTTTAAGAACTTTCTAATTGAAATGCTAGGAATTTGTTCCTCTTAAAGATGTCTTTAATTGTATTGCATTCACGTTGAATCATCCTCATTGTGATTCTTCACTCTTATATAGAACTGGAATAACTATATTCTGCAAACGTTCAAGTGATTAATAGCCAATTCATCTCTGAATAGTATAATTGCTCCAAATGTTTTATTCATCTAACCTTATACACTAAAAATAAAATAACGTTAGAGAGGTATATCGAATCAAGATTAGCTTTCCTTTTAGCACCACTTAATTCAAATACTTGGTTTTTTGATTTTTAAAATTTTTAGAAAAACTAAAAAATCCTTATAAAAATATGTTTCGAAGTATTCTTCAGTGTAATTAAACGTTGATTTAAATTCTCTATATTTTGAGCAGAATTAAAGAAGAAAAATAGCGTATATTTTATGGAGAAAATAAATACAAATGATGTACAAATGTATTTTTAGATGATGAAAATTAAAATATTCAGTAAGATTTTAGATTATAGTTTGTAAATTTAGTTTTGGTTAATAGAAACACATAGCTGTGGGTATTTTCACGTAAAATCTACATTTAATATTCCTAATAAATGACAAAATATTTGTAAGTTTTGTAACAGCGACTATAACTTAACATAATATTGAATAAAATATTATATTTTCTGTACGAAAAATATTATTCGTTAAAAAATTGGCTCAAATTCGATATTTTTTGATGCCTCGATTTTTAAACAAAATATTTTCTTTTAATTACTTATTATTATTAAATAACTTCCACGGTAATATTTAAACTTTGTTATCGGGACATAAGGAATTGTAACATCCTCCTCATTGTATACAACAACACAAGCCAATAAATTGCTACATAATGATGGAACAACTACAGCAGAGGCCAAGCTCTCGAGTTGAGAAAAGAAGAAATGTTGAAATACTGCTTCGTATTCACAATGATTACGGAGAGGGTGAGCATAGATTCAAAGGTCGATAGGTATGACTGTGTAAGATACATTCTGAAATCACTGCCAAGTTACATTTCTTTCATCTCCCTTCTGAACCCATCTCATGCGAGATTAGCTACCACGAAACAATGTTTATGGATGACTCTAAAATAGCTGGTTATGAAATGGGTTGACTTCAAGCACCAAGAAGAGAGACAAGTCTATTCCAATGAATATACAATACGCTTAATTTAACCACTGATTTTCTTTGGATGGATTCCCGCAGTTTTTATTGAAGAGTTCTGTATAAGAGAACAATCCCAGAAATATTTAATTTTTAAAGTACTATAATTTATTATCTTAAAATAATATTTTGCTCATTTTTATCAGCATTATTATTAATAAAAATTTACGTCTTGAAAAATTTTAAATACACATTCTCATCATCTACTCTGATTTCCATAACATTCGGAGAAGATTTCATTAAGTTCAAAATTGAAAAAGAGCATCTGCAAATCATCACTGAACATTTTTAATTCGTTCAATTTAAATTTAAATAATAGTTGATTGGATGGAATCGAAGCAACAACAATAGTTTAAATAATCACCGTAATATTCATTTGCCATGACAAACATTTGACTGTAAATACAATCAAAAACACTTAATTGTTGCAATGATTATGAACATGTTTCATTTTTCTACTTTTTTTATTTTGAATATGTAGTAATGGTTTGTTTCAAAAATATATATTCCCAAACGGTAAATATTTATTAGTTAATCCGCTTGATTACTCGCCTCGTTATGGATAGTGGCAATGATAAAATATGAAGGAAACGAGGAAATGAACTCTATAAACAATTCTGCGTTTAATCGATCATTTTTCATAATGGAAATTCCCTGACCTTGTTAAGCGATTGGAAAAAATAATAAAGTTTAGACGACTTCATTTTCGATGGCGCTCAATTCCAAAAATAATTCTCGTTTTCTTGGTCACAATTTAATCTTGCTCGATTCCACTTTCACTTTCCTTCATAAATATTTCGCCGCATGTTAACAACCTGTCTGCGACGATGATGGGAATTTCGCGAGAAAATATTCATTTAAAGGGCGTCCGGAATAGAAATCGGAAGAATAGATTGGAATTCGGCAATAGGCCTCCCGACGAGCGAATAAATTATCACAATCGATGATTCATTTCCACGCCATTTGATGAATACAGAATCCTCATCAATTTCGGATTCGTTAATTGAAGCAAACAATCTCACGCGACTTGTAGCACTAAAATTTATCAATAAGATAATCAAAGTACATCCAATTCATGTTCAAATCTAAGCTTTTAGCATTCTAGTTAAATAATTAAAGATAGAAGTTAGAAGTAAGAGAGTTTGTTCACATAGAAATTACGATATTCAGATGTACATTCATCAGACATTAAGTCGCGAAGTATTAGTAAGTAAGAGCAAGATTCTGAGTGACTTAAACTCTACAAACTAAAAAAAATAGTTGCGAATTTCACACCATGAGGAAATATTTACGTTTTGTTCCGGCTTCGAACGTTTTAAATTTAGATACCTAGAAGTGGGATGTTTCGTCAATGATATTTTCAGTCGAGGTGTACGAGAGACAAGACAAAACTCGGATGGAAACGAAATACTTCAAACAGCGTAAGTCTCGGATTTCGATAGTAATGAACGGGAAGTGATTGTTACGGTGACAGAGCTCCACATAGCGGCGGAGCTCCAAAGTAATGAAAGAGTAGAAGACTTGTGAGTTCTTTGCTGAAATAAGTACGGATCGATGATTTGCACTTCCATCTTACAATTAGTGGAAAGGAAAATACAGCATCCAAGGAACCCTTGATTTTGATATTTGCTCTGACTGAACATACTTATCTTGATGACCATATTAGTACTCTATTTTAAAAGCTTATAATGTAACAGTGATACGTATAATAGTGTGATTACGTTTAATGAGATAAACTGAAGGAAATATAGGGGTAATTGTTACATAAGCTTTTATTATCAACGACCGGTTTCAAGTCCTCATTCTCAGAAAATTTTACCTTGCAGTTGCGGTATACTCATAATCCTCAAGAATTTAATTTTATGTATATTTTTAAATCGATTAATCACCGCACCCCGTCAGGATTTTATTTCTATTTGTATGTATTCTGACCGAGTCCAATTTCTAGGGAGTTCAAGGAATTTTTTGTTGGATAAATAGACATTCTGTATCATATTATTCAAGTCGAAAGTATAATAAATAATGCACAATGGGGTCATGCACCTAATTATATCCTTGAATATTCTACCATCTGCAAGCATAGAATAATAATAATATATAATAAATAATAATAGGATACATAATAATATGATACATAATAATGTATATCGATTTATAGAGATTTACAATAATATTCAGATATTTAGTTTAAATTATATTAAATATTTTGACTTTTTATAGTTATTTGAACTTTACTAACATTTTTATCCGTCCATCTTCTCAAGATGTAACCAAAAAATCCCCCTAGAATCAGAATAATTGAATTACTCTTTCCGTTAACGATTTAATATCTTCTAGTCATCTTGCGTAGACAATACGATTTCCAACATGTGTTTCAGTTCCATGGAGTAGCAATCAAGCAGATTTACTGAATTTAAATCATGCTCGAAGCATATTTACGTAACCATGACAGAAGAGCAATCCTGACAATCCAGATTCTTTCGTGCTCATTGTGTTTATGTCTAAATGACATTGACGACGTATCCAATGTAGCATCATAATATAATGTAAAGGACATTAGGAAAAGATCAAATGTGAGATTTGAGTTTCTCTGAGCGTCTTTTCAAGAAGAAACGATTCATTCCTCAAAAGGGATTCAATTCTTCCCAAAATGGAATGCTAATGATTCTCACATTATCTCGAACGCATAGTTTTTTTCAACCCTTAAGGGATAAAACCTGCCATTCGTCAGCAGGGTCGACTTAGAACGTTCTCCAAGTAGCAATTATAAAAACGCGCCTTTTAAGAGTCGAGGAGTAACTAAATGGTGTATTGTAGAGTTTTCTCTGCACTCTATATCTTGAAGCTGAAAGCCGCAACCTCGGGAAAGTCGCGGGAATTTAGCACTCGATCTCCCGCAAGGCATTTTAGCGAAAGGCAGAGAATAAAAAGAATGGCAGGGAAAAGACCACTCTATTTACGATAGCGAAAATATAATGAGGGTTCACGAAGGATACACTGGTGGAGAGGCAAAATAACTTTTACTGGAGATTTTAATTGGCTTGCTTGTGCATTCGCGAAAGGCGCGAAAGTATTAATGATACTTTAAATGAACCCCCAAATGAAAGTGCCCTTAAATGCTTACTGAAGGGGACTTTTTCGAGAGTATTACAGCGAAAATTTACCAATTACCGAAGTAAGCATTTGAATTAACAATTTCGGCCTAAATGATCGATTATCAACTCTGAAATATAATTTTTTAAATAAAAAAAGGTTCTTCGCCATAGAATAATTGATATATCATGCATTACATACATCTCTAACACAGGCTATGAGACATTAAGGTATGACGAACGTAATATTAGACACAAAATCGTACTAGGAAAAAAAGGGCGGGAAAAGTCCGAATTATCGAAAAGAAATATTCTAAAGTCGAAATTATAGGCAATTATTCAAATTGCGGGTAACTATTAAATTTTGAAGCAATAAACTACGTAAAGCGATGACGCGATAAATTACGATCTGTATAAATCGAAATATACCAGTACATATGCGCGTTCGAAAAAAGACTCAATTTACACACATTTTATATAATCGATATTTTATAAACTATTGTATCCCAATTATTTAATTACTCGCACGATGATACATCGTTTTCGAAAAAGAAGAGGTTTGTATGTTAATTTCGCTCATGATTTAGAAGAGGAAGGCAGCAATTGATCACACCAGCAGTGGACTATTTATCTGCTGTTGCATTCCAATATCCCGCTTCCTGATCATAATCCCTTGGGACATTCTCCAGGATCGTTTATGGCCTTCATCAGGGGCACGGGAGAAACTGTTATTAGCGGTTACCGATTCCGAATCAGATTGGAAAATTAGATTTGCACCTCTTCTGCGAACTCCCATGGCGACATAACTCTTCTACTCTGCAATAATCGAATTTTCGCAAAAAAAAGTGTGCTTCGATTTGCTTTCTACTTTCCGAGCATCGTCCGACTGAAAACGAGGTCGTGATTTCTGAATATTGAAAGTGAAACACTCGATTTTGTAAGTGCTCATTATTGTTATTGTATTGAAATTATTGCCTCTAAATTCCTGCTGTATTGATTGAAAGGATGTTTCAATCCATTGGTATCAAAGGGAAGAAATTGTGTATCTTTCTCATTCTCTATCCAATTCGTGGACATTTACCGCATGAATACATTGGTCTTTTGACTTCTAAAAGGGAAAAAAGGCCAATTTTTATCATATTTCAAAGAATATTAGAATTTCGCTAGTTTAGTTAGTATTAGTTTTTCTTTAGCTTTTCTTTTACACTTACAAAGTCTACCGTAGAGTTCTAAATCTACGGATAAAGCATAAAAGTTCCTTTTCCTTCGTTTCCGATAGAAAAAACTAGTAGCATTTGTAAAACTAGGTCGCTATAAAATTAAAATAAATCTCAAGGATCGCGAATGTCTGAATATTTTGTAGTGAAATGGAACTTAATGGTAAATGGACAAGGACTGCCCCAAAGTTTGAGGGTATGTGTGATAGAGTATTACCATTTTACATCCTTTTTATGGTTTAAACACAAAGAAATGCACTAAAGGAATATTTCTAATGGAGAGTTGGTTAATGATAATTTTGGGATTAGTTCTTGGAAGAACTTCAAAAAGACCTTCCAAACCTCTGGAACTGTATTGCGGAAATAGATTTAAAAAAGAAACAGTAAATGAAAGAGAATAGTTAGTTGAGTAAGAAATACTGAGAGAAACCTCTTCCATTACGGGTAAGTTTCAGCGGTTATACTTAAAGCTTTGATTACAGCGATTAAGTGAATGAGCAACGTTACAGGTGGGTTAGTAGCGTAGTGAGTTTAATTTGCATCCTCATCACGCGTTATAAAGAGAGAAAAAAGAATAGGTGTTAAAGCAGACATTCGTCCTCTAAGGTACGCTCGCCAATAGCTCGAGTATGTATGACCGACTTAGCTAACGTTTTCATTACCTGCCTTCTATTTCTTAATATGGTCTCCGTAAAATCCGTAACTTCGTGCTTTTCGCAATTAAATGTGCTTTGGATGAATTGACAGGATAAAATCAATTTTGTCAGGATTTAAGTGACGTGTATATCGTTCCTTTATATTTCCTTTCATAAATTTATCGCTAATTTATAATTAATCTCGTATTACTTATTATTCTCCTATGACCCTTTCATTGAATGAAATAGGCGCACGTTTTTTCGATTATGAACTAAAACATTAAATGAACATCTTCTTCTTTGCCCAGCAACGAAAAGACGTTCAACTTATTCTCTGTTTTATTCGTGAACCTTATTATGATAATACCTTCTGTGAGGCTCGCTTATATTATTATATATTATTCTATTTTCTCATATTTACTATGCCTCATATTTCAATTATCATATTATGCTCATCAAATATCTAATCGTGATGCTCAATTTAATAGGCATCATATATATTTTTATCTCTGACGTCAAAATTTTAACGTTGCAAATCATGGTTTAATTTATGCATCATTTTCGTACTAAATGCAGTCATTAGAGATATGCGTATGAAACGCAATATCCTCCTCCCTTTCCTTTTTTCTTAAATGATTCCTCTCATTTCCTTGTTAGCAATAATTATGATTTTTCAACAAGAGTCATTAACACAATCAGTATCAACGCTGCATTTTAATCTTCTTTCGCAAACGATTGAATAAACAAACTTGTTTTCGCTTTCTGTTGCTTGGAAATGCATGTTCTTTTGCTGTTAAAAGTTAGTGCTTCACAAGCGATCGGCGGAAAAGTTACTCATGATTCCTTCTTTTACTTTCAGGAGAAGTAAAAATGCAGAAATCGACGAAAGGATGTCCATCATTTCATAAGAGTTTTCCGTGAGATTGTTCGGTCCGTCAAAGTTGAGGGCATAAGTGGACATAAGCCCACACTTTGTATCGCCCCGCTGTGACTTCCCAGTGCAGTTTCCCCCTCAGAGTTCATTTGTTTCCTGATGCCGAGTTTGTCCTTCTCTGCGTCCGTGGGCAACGGCAGCGGCACTCCTACCCCAGACACCCCCCAGGCACCGCTCGTGCCGCCATGGGGAGCCCTTTGGAACTGGAGCTCCTCTGGAAGCGAAGATGCAGACTGGATGCCCTCGGAAGATCATGAGAGCCTATACACCGTTCCCGTGGGTATCATAGTGCTGTTATCCGTCCTCTACGGTGCAATTTCCGTGGCGGCAGTTTTTGGAAACGCCCTGGTCATCTGGGTTCACGTGAGTATCCAACCGTCCACTTTAGGACATCAAGGATCTTTAAGCGTATCTACTGAAACTCGAACGAAGATGGTGTTACAACTCCTTGACGGGAAATCTTTTCGTTGGCCTAAATTGCCTAGTAATCCTGATATCTTTATCAATACTAACAATTCCTTTAAATTCAACCAAACTGTTTCCCATGATGTACATGAAACGTGATATTATTAGTAAGCAATAGCGAGGAAAAAGGGTAATCGGAATTTTTTATCGGCACATGTCATATTTTGGTACATTAATTTATAAAAAAGAGATAAGTCACACTATTTTGGATGCCTTTCCGTAAACTTCAATAGATAATTATCAGAAATTAATACAAGTCTCGTAGTATAAAGATAACTTAATCTTAAAAGTTACGCGGTACGGAATGAACCCAAGGGACGATGAACGTAAAAAAGTCCTCGATATATGCAGATTAACAAAAATACTTTGATAATCGTTTAGGAATAACTTCTCTGCGTAGGGTTCAGACTCAAAGAATTAACACTCGGCGAGGAATCGGACTCTCATCAAAAGCAATGAAGGGACAAACGGGCCTCAGGGGCGAATACATTACCGACGGAGGGTCGTCATCATTACTCACCATTCTGTATAAATTAAATTACAGTCTGAATGTTCTTCCAGTTTTCATCCCAACACCTTTAGAGGAAGTTCATCTCTCTCCGATGTAGCGCACACCCTTTGGGAACAAGAAAGAAATTCCCTCAAATAAACGAAATGGAAATCGTACGGCGGCACATTATGAACAGCCGTGGAATCCTTTTTAAAGAGGAACTTTCGGCGGAAATTCTCTCCGGGAAGTTTAAACTCTATTAGTTCTCTCTTGAAGAATGCGGAGGAAAGTTTGTGAAGCAACGAGGCTGAAAGATGCTTTGGACGCGTGTTTATTAAGTTATGCGCAAAGACGTGACTGGTGCAAAAGGAAGCGAATTTCCTCGGAGGTGGTGATAAGGGGTACCGGAAACATGACTAATGAAGCAGGGGAAACCGGGCAATTATGCCGGGAAGGATAGTGAAAAATGATGGAATACGGGGATACACTGGTGGTAACAGCGTACAAGGGTCGCTTTTCGTCGCAACTAGGAAACTCTGAAGGGTTGATTACAGCAATAAAACAACCGAATGACCAATGCATCGAAAACTTTTTTTCAAATGTAAATTTTATATTTATCGTAAGAAATGTTTATAAAAAAAGCTCACGATCAGCCCCAACAACCCTCACCTATTTCTTACTTTTAATTATTAGTCTTTAAACCTCTACTATTCAAGTGTATGGTAAATATGTCAGAGGGAAATTCATAGTCCCACTTTTAAGCAAATTAAGAAGTATTATTATTTATTCTCAGGTATCCGTTCTATACCCCTATATATAAAATATATTATTTAATTCCTGTCATCGTATCTACCTACCATAGTATCTCAGTTCAATGTCAATTTTTTACCTTGTTTGGTTCCTAGATATGATGATAAAATAAAGTCAATATGGTCCAGCTTCACTTTGTGGAATGGGAACATACTGAATAAATATCTTAGTAATTTCCACGGATAAATTTTATTTGCACGACCGGTTTCGTTAGCGGGCTTCTACGAGCTCTGATAAATAATGTTTTGATGGCATGAGGCCGAAGTTTGTGTTAAACCATTTTAAGCATTAAAAGAAGGCACTTCGTATTTGGAAAACAGAATAATTAACACGAACAGTTTTGGCTGATGCCATCATCAGGTGTTTAAAATAAAAAAATATTTTGCGTACTCTCTTTAATTATTACTCTAATTGCTGATTGGATTGGAGTTTTTTCAAGCAATATTAGGACGGAGTTATTTAAAGGTAAACTTGAGTAATATAGACTTATTAATAAGTATTTCCCATGCACTTTAATCTACCGATACTTTATTAACTAGAACATAAAAACTCATCATTGAATAAAAATAAAACACAAAATGATGCAAAACAAATTTTCCGGTCACTAATAGTTAATATCTGCTGAGTCTGGTATACGATTCTATAATAGTTTGGTATCCATGTCCATAGGAAGATTTTAATCTCCACAAAACTCCTATCTGAAGTAGTGAGGTAATAGAATCTACTATTGTCGACCATTGTGAAACGGGTGGTAGACAGCCGAGATAAATTGTAGGAAGGGCGACAGAATGATTGGTATGCCCGGATAGGATAGCGGTGTTACGCAACAATGTACTGCGTGGATTTCTTTAAGATTTACGAGGTTTGAAACCTCTCCCCATTTCAACTGGCGTATTCCATGAAGATTTTCGAAGTGTTTCGTGATTTATTCATCGAACAGAGAATTAACGTGTCGCGGAAGCTAATATCATAGATACTCTAAGGCACTTTGCAAATCGTTTTTCGAATCCTGGTCGAGTTGGAAGCTGATGCGTAACGTTCGACTTAACGATCTAAGCCCCTTTCGCAAATTTAATGCGTTATCCTAAGCATCTTAACTGGAACATTCATAAATAAATGTTTATACTTTCCTGGGTGAACGAAGCTGCATTATATTTTTCCAATATACAGAATGATATATTTAGAGTTTATGGTAAAGTAGGGCTATGAAAAATATTCTACGATTTATACCCAAATAAAGTTCAAGTTAGGGGTACATAGGCTAACGTTAATTAAATTCTCTATGTATACTTTTCTGAAAGACAGGTATAAAGAAAATATTGTTAAAAATAAATCATACAAAATGCTCCACCTAACTTTAAGTTTTAATAATAGGTTCTAATACGATATAAGTTATAATTTATTCATACCCTTGTACTAAATGAAACAGTTTTCATCGGAAAAATGAGCCTACTAAATATATCAAATTAATATAAATTTCCTTTGCCATCCTTAATTTTCTACAGCGAAGATACGGTATGATGAAAAAGAACTTTCTTACTATTAATCCAATATCTCTAAGGGATTCATTGTATGCTAGGATAAACCAATGAACTCACGTGGAAGTTTTTTAAATCTTCTTATTACATCATAGAGTATTAACTAAGTAGGGATTCAATTCAGCTTTTTGAAATTGCTCCTTTGAAATTCCTCTCTGGTTCGAAAGTTTCTTTTATGTTAATGATTCCCTAGCAACTGTTCTCCCATCATGGAGGTCAGAGACGCTATAGTTGCATAGACACGTACTATTTGTATATAAATATGCATATCTCGTAACACTTTGTATTTTCCTCTTGAGAATCAAGGATATTGGAGAAAACAGAAAGCGGTATAATTACGCAAATTTCCCTCACAGGAATAGATCCGCACTAGTCAATTTTAATTTAAGAATTGCTAATACAGTTATTAATAAAATATTTTATTGTTACTACACTAAATTTGAAATACTATAGTTCGATTACTTTAGAGGTCATTAAAATCAATAATGAATGAATAAATCAGGGTTTTACCTAAAAAATAAACACTTTTATTATATTAATATGTAATTGATAGAGATTACTTTTATGTCGAGTATGATCTCAAAACGCTCTTTTAATGATTAATTTTTACGAGGAGTATAATAAACATTTCAAAATCAAGAATAAATCTATTATATTCCCAAAAAGGGTAAACTTTACAAAGTTATTCTTCCATAAAGCCCATCTAAAATACGCAGTATGATTAAATAAAGCTATTCAATTAATTTTATTGGAATCTAGAAAATTTTAAGATGTTTAAGTTAAAACTTGGTTTCAATTCTAATTTTGAGCAAGAATACGTAAAAAATACTATTTCGATGACCTTTTCAATAAACTCGGTTGCAAATGAAAAATTCTTTACCTCAGACATAAATAAATCTATTTCATGTGCGTGAAATTTTACTAAAACGGTATATTCTGCCCTTGAGAGTTCTATTCTAATAAGAAAGATATCTGACCTATTGTATACTTCTTTGAGAGGTGTAGGAAGTAAGGTTAATTTCAAGCCTTAAGTTTTTTAATACTAATTCTCTTCCAGAGATATACGCGTATGTTGGAACAAAGTGATTAAAAAATCTACTCATTCTGATGAAAGACAAAGAATAAAAAATATTGAATGGAAATATTTCTGACAAAACGGGGACTCAAACCAATATTTACAACCGAACACACTCATACGATGGTTTCCCTTAAGAAAGCATTCCTCTCGTACAAAGCAACTGCTTACACTTTATACTTTTATTTAATACGTTTTAAGAGAATTATATGAGAGAATATTAAACCCTATTCAAAAACGGAAGTAGGAAGAATAGAAATGAGGAATTCAAGTTCGATTCCCAATCTTATTTGACTTTTTCCTTCCATTTTATTACCACTCAGTTCTTGTCATTACAATGAGTTACGCTCCTTTTGTAATTGTTAAAGAGGTGATAAATTATCTTCATTGAACAGCTAATTTAGTTCAACTTATTTCAGTTATTATTTAGTTTAACTTATTTCAGTAGCAATAATAACAAACAAATATTGTAGTTCACATTTGAAACTCGGACAATAAGCTAATTCAATATACGTTTCTCATAGATTAATTAAAGGTAAAAGAATTGGTGGGAAAAAGTGTGATAGTGCCTTGTTTATACCCCTTCTCGGATTCCTATTCGAAAGCTGTGGTTCACTGGTATGCCTCCAGAAGGCTCTCACTGGATGTCCTTTCACCCCGAGATCGCGTATGCCGCGGGCGCGATTAGGGAAAACAAATGCCGCACGCATTTTGCTCTCCCTTCGGCCGTGCAACTTCAAAGCGTCGAAGGGGAAAATTTCGGTGGAGAAAGTGATAATGCCGAAGGCGAGGATGGGAGAAGTCTGCGAACTTCAGACCCTAATGGAGGGAAATGGAAAATCGAGTTTCCGGTGACACGAGCTGGAATTGGATCATGCGTCCACATATTTTTCGAGATTTGCAGGTGCTAGATTCCTCGCATTCGTAGGTTTGGATGTTAAATACTTTGATTTTATGTTGATGTGGATTTTGTTTGTGTGTCACAATGAGTCAAAGTTATGTCAAATATTTATGAAGCGATAGAGGTAAGGAGTAATGGATTATATGGGAAAGGGAGATTTATACTTGGATACATCAGTTAAAAGATAGGTTAAAATCTCGCCTCTCTGCCATAAGCTAATTTGAGGTTATTATAAACATTTAGATCAATAAAATAAAATTTCTTACCTTGATTTCGATCAAAGATCGAAATATTTAAAATCGAAAACATCTCGTGTAAAAATTTCTGAACGTATCGATAAAAATTATTTTAAATTATTCTCCTAGCTCTTAACGATTAAGGCTTCGTGCAACTTATGAACAGAAAAAATTGTATTCATATGCATTCGCGAGTTTTTCTTTAAACTCTCATTCCCGATTTTGGGATACAGGCAGCTTTGCTAGTCGCCCCTGAACGAAGGCAACCACTCCACACACATTCTACGTTTTATGGAGAACTTGAACAACAGGAATTTAAGCTCTCGAATTTCTAAATTAGAAATTTAATTAGAGAAACATTTCCATCGATCTTCCTATGAGTTACTTCAGAAACGATTTGTGAGCAAACCGCGATGAATTCCTCTCCAATACAGAACGTGTAACCGCAACATCTTCAGCAAAATATCGTTTCTTAACAAAACCTTAATAGATTTACGGGGCCTGTACTACTTATGTATAAGCTTAATTCCCTTATAGAAGAGTATCATAAGCACAGTTTCGACAACAGTACATTATTCATTAGAATAAACAGACGATTGTCGGAGAACGTTCACGGTACGGTATCATTACAATAGTTATCAAACTTAAATCGGTGATAACTTTCGTGAAAGGTGGAGCACAAAATTCTCACTTCTTTCTATTTTCCTAATCCCCACTAAATATCTCTCATATTCCTTTCAAAAAATCAAGCAGAGAAGAACATTAATTAAAGCCAAACAAACATTTAAATATAAATTATTTAATATATCACTCAAAAACTATGTATTTAAATTTAAATTCATAAAACTTCAAAATAAGCATTATTTTACTCAGCTGAGGTAAACATTAAGAAAAAGCAATGAAATAAGTATAACATACAATGAAAAATGACAAATATCTAGTGAAAGTTAAGAACACTTTGTCAAAAAACGTAAGAAACGTAAAATAAAAGTATTAAAATCTGCAACAATTTTAGTCGAAAAACGTCAAAAATCGGATGAAACGTGCTAAAACACTATGTTGAAGAATCATTTTTTCATATTAAATTTACTAAATTAAAAGGAGCTTAAAATGAGAAAGGTATTCTTCGATTGGGGTTGAAATTACCTGAATGTTCTTCCGCTCTGATTCTACGAAGAATTCATTTCCGCGTGTATTTTCTACTTGGTTCGATGGGGATCTAGAAAAACAACATAGGTGAGGACGCCCATTTGCCCTTGACACCCGCATTCGCCCCAGAATTTACTCTCCATGAATTAGGACACGCCCAGAGGATAAAGCACCGTTTGGTGAGGGTACTCAGAAGGTGTGGCCAAGAGGATTTATTGCACTCGAGCAACAAACACCAGAGTGGGAAGTAATTACTGCAATTTTTCGATCGATAAAACTGACACGATTGTTTGTCGAGGGCTCAACAAACTTATCGCGCTTCCGGAGGAAAGATTAGAATAATCTCCACTTTCAATGTGCGAGCTTTAATCGCGGGTTTCCGAAAGGTTGCGTGTCCAATATTACTTACTCTCAACGCCGTGCCTGAGGTCAATAATAAATAATCACTTCATTTATGACACTGTCCAAAAATAGTTGGCGTTTTATCCGAACACGATTTTCATGAAAGAGATATCTGGAATTGAAAGTTTGTCATCAGGATCATAAATTTCATTAAAGATCCTTATGCTCTTGAGTTATAAATCCTATTGAGGAAGATGCAATACCAATGTAAAATAAACAGAAATATAAATTATAAGAATGTAACAAAATTTGATTTTTCTCTGATAACATATTCTAAATTTTCTATAATATTCTCTAATTTACTGATGACAAACGTGAAAGGAAAGAACTAAATACTCAGCTGAATCGACTGAATAAAATTTACTAAATCTTCCTCTTCCTATAACAACTGCACATACTTCAACTGAATCCCTGAGTTACGAATTCTTACTGAAAGTTTAAGTTCTACTTTTCAATACTTTCAAGGGCGAAAATTTCTTCTGAAAGTTTTACCTTGAGTTCAGAGATCAAATATTTAATATCTTAAATCCTTGGGAAAAAGTATGATTTAGAGCGGAAGGAAGTTAAAGGAGAATAAACTTACACAGTTTTAAGTCAGCTTCATTGTCAATATTTTCCGAACGAAAAGGGAACATTAATTCCGAAAGAAGATTTGCGCTCAAAATCACTTACTCACTTTCACTTTTCGACGTTCGCTGTTCTTAAAAGTATTACATACGAACAACGTCCTGAAATCGATTCTCATCCTTGAATTCAAATTTTCTATATCATAATATTCATATAACTCAGATCAACAGGTCCTAACCTCCCCTGTTTCAGAGCAGGTATCCATCTATTCCTGAATATTTGTTTTTATCATAACCAAATACACCGAACGAATTGATAATTATAATCTTGCAGGTAACTACGTAAAAAAATAAATCTTAATTTATAATTATGCATTCAATCCGTACCAATATTAAATAAATAATGTTATGAAATCCTTGATATTTCATTTCCTAATTTAAAATTGTCGCACTCGGGAATAGAACAAGGGTAAGGGAATATGTTGGAAAACATCCACTTTAATTCTCCCTGGAGTACCCGCAATTACAAGTCTCGATGTTGATTGATCCAATAGGGCCGACGTGGAATCGTGCATTAGATGTTATTCGTCACTGTTTTGGTTAGAACTCGCTCTTTCTTAGGTTTTTTACATAAAAATGCTAAAAAGATAATCCGAATTTTCAAGCCTCCTTCAGAATAAATATCAGATATCGTTGGAAGGTAGAGGGAATGCTGATGTAAATATTTCGGAATCCTTAATTCCACATGATAATTCCGATTTTATCTTCTTTCAGCTGGGCTCTTCCCAGGCAGCCTCTGCCCATTTCAGACGCAAACAGTTGCAGCGACAGCTACGGCAAGAGAGCTATGGCGCAGGGAACGGAGGGGCTAGTGGTCTTGGAAGCGTACGTCGTCGCGCAAGAAGTTTCCTTCCTCCGTGTTCCCCTCCTCCTTGCCCGCCATGCGGACCATGCTCCGCCGCATCACCCACCGACTGCTTCATAGCGAACCTAGCTCTGGCTGACGTGGTAGTTGGGCTCTTCTGCGTTCCTTTCCAGTTCCAGGCTGCACTGCTCCAGAGATGGGATCTCCCTAGATTTATGTGCGCCTTCTGTCCATTCGTACAGGTGAGTTATTCCTAGCAATATTTTTGATTTCGATTCGACCCTTGTTAGCCTCACCACGCTCTCTCCACGTCTATAAGTATGTACAGGTAGAATACAATGGTTAAAAACCTTCATCTTCAGTTCCATTGACATAAATGACTTGAGTGTATGAGTGAAGATGCTCCAGGAAAGGTTGATTCTTCTATTTACTTTATCGAATCCGTAATATTCTCTTGTTTTTATTAGTAATCCTATGTTTTAAAAATATATTCAAAGGTGTTTCATAGTAGATATATCTACTTATCTTGTAGATTTATATGAGCAACTTTGTGTCCATAGGTCCTCTCGGTCAGTGCCAGCGTGCTCACCCTGACAGCCATTGCCGTCGACCGACACCGCGCTGTGCTTCGGCCTTTCTCCTCCTTGTCCGCCGGTGGCAGAGGGACTAACAGAGGAGTCGGTGGGAACTGTTGTCGCTCAAGGCCGTCATCTAGGGGCCGTGCCAGACTGACTGTGGCTGCCATATGGGCCGCAGGGGCCTGTCTGGCTGCCCCGATGGCCCTAGCTCTAGATGTTACCGAAGTTCCTATCGGAGGGCCAGAATCCGCTGCTACGGCAGGCGAAAGTGTCAATTGGTCTGGAATGTGGTCGGATGTGGAACCAATGGAAGGATCGTCCCTTTTTTCCACTCCAATGTCTATATTGGTTAGTTTCTAATTCATTGCAAATGATGAAATGAGCTGAGATGCTTTGAGAATAGACTGAAATTCCCTTCTATGTCTGTTTGATCCGGAACTTCGAATAACTTTTTCAAAGCAAAATAGGAATTACTCGCAAAATGTTTTTATCTAGAGTATTTATTATTTTCAACCCCTGATAGAATTTCAAATCATACAACCCATTCCTTTGTTTGCCTCATTTTAATCCTAAAAAAGGTTATTCCTTCTATTCAATCAATTTCCGATACAATCCTATACGTAAGGATATTGAATATTCCTTCAAAAATTATTAATTTGAAAATCCTCCACCATGACTTTGGGATACGAAACAATGAATATTTTTTCCGTAAAACTTTCCCTTTATTATTCCCTTATACCTTTGTAAATCCCTTTTAAAAAATCGGCGAAATATTTATACTTGTGAGTTCATACTTAATAATGTAAAAAAGCATAGAAATGTATTATCTCCACAAATACTTTCAAAGAGATACAGTCTAAATCAATAACTTTCTCTATTATTCTAGTCTATTTATTGCCTTTTACCGAACATGAAATTCATTTCTGTACTCATATCTCTATTTTTCGAATTCAAATACTAACTGTATCACCTTGAAGTTCTATTTATTTCTATCTAATTGGTTTATATATTCTAAAGGAGACTTCTCGTTTTAAGTATACATGTATAATACTAATAATAAGAACATTATACATCATTCTGCTAAATACTGCTTCGAGATTTCTCTAAAGCTGCAGAATACGATTAGTCACAATGGAATTAAATATCGTCAACTTTCTGAGTTTTTATCTTAAGGGAGTAAAATGAAAATGTATCCCAACTTACATGATTTTTGTTCTCAAACTGAATTTCAGAGTGACGTCAAAGGAGAAGTCCGCACCAAACCATTCTGCCGAAACGTGGCGCTATCTCCAAGAACCATGATGGTCTACCGCTTGGTGTTGGTGGCAGTTCAGTACGTGGTACCCCTCACTGTGATCTCCGTGGTGTACGCGCGTATGGTCCATTGCCTTTGGGGAGCTAAGGCCCCCGGAAACGCACAGAGTGTTAGAGATGCCAACCTAACGCGTAATAGGAGGAGGGTAAGTTATATGAAGTGGTAAGATTATGCATCTCTAGATAAACAACATGCCTAGTTTTCCTTTATTATATCTAAACTACATCTAATCCAGATATATAGACCTTTCTAACATAAGGACTTTTTTTCAAGTCCGTAACAATACCGAGTGATGATAGCTAATGATACTAATTAAATTAGAAGCATGGAAAGAATCTACCACTCTCCAATGAATTATCGTTACAATTTTTGTACATTGTTTAAAGATATTTGGTTTAGTGTTGATGTTGACACAACTTTGGTCTTTCACTTTATTAAAGATTAAAGATTAAGGAAAAGGAAGGTTAGAGTGTTTGTACCACTTTCTTGAACTTACTGCATTTAAATGTAACTCATCCTCAAAGAGAATTTAATTCCATGTTTCTGACCCTTTGAGACAAATGAAAGACTAATATAATTCATGTCAAATATGAATCCTTATCAAAAACTATGCTAGATAACCACATTATATTTCTAATGCAAGAAACTGATGCAAGTTCTCTTGATAGATATGCTTTAATAAATCTTAAGTAATTTTTTCCCATCCTCAACCATATCATACAAGTAAGCATCAATGATAATATTCTTTTTTATTTTAGGTGATAAAAATGTTGGTGATAGTGGTAGCACTGTTTGCATTTTGCTGGTTACCTCTACAAACATATAATGCTCTTCAAGATTTATTTCCGGAGATTAATGGGTTAGTGGCTAAGATCTTATAAATCATTGCCTAATACCCACAATAATTTGTAGACTGCAGTTAATTTTCTGTTTATAACCAAGGGATCTCATACTATCCTTTTCAATCCATCCCACCACTCTGAAAACTGATATGCCTGCATAACTTGGCTAGTTTAAAGTGATGCTTCATTCCTCAAAGTTTAAGAATCAACTTAAGAGTAAATTAAAACTTAAAGAATAAATTTTGGCAATATTCCATTTTTCATGATAGGTTTATCATTGATTTTATTTTATATTCAACATAGTAAGAACTGAAAATATCTTGTTCCTTAACCTTATACTGCAGCAATTTTAAATACAGGTACAACACACTACATCTACCTCAGTTTTCAGTCTTAATATTTTGTTAACTCAATCTTCATCACTCTTAAGCTAATCAACCTATATTATCTAATGATATACTTTTCTACATCAAACTCTAGTGATCAGCTATAATCCTTTAGTTCCTTGTTCAAATCCTAGTTAAATCTCAAATTATTTAATGTTTTTTGGATGTTAATTATTAAGATGTATTGAACAAATTTTCCCATTTATTCATTTTTAATCATATCAATCATTCTCAACTTTTCAGGTACAAATACATCAATATTATATTTTTTTGCTGTGACTGGCTTGCAATGAGCAATAGCTGCTGCAATCCATTTATTTATGGCATTTACAATGTAAGTACTAATGAAGAAACTACTTCCAATGAATAATCAAAAGAATTAAAAAGAAGCTTATCCAAACTTGAAAAGTATCTCTTCAATCAACATACTTGACTCTGATAAAATAATCACTTTAATAGATACCTTAGAGAATTTGATATCAGTTGCAATCAAGAAAAAGATCTTTGGATTTTAAAAATTTGCTGGGAAAATTCAAAATCTCTTATTTTGCCATTGGATTAATCTCATAAAACATCAAATACAAACAGTTATAACATTATTCCATTAAAGGAACTCTAAGGGATCTTCAGAAATCTCAGCTAATTCAATCTCAATCATTAACAACTATCTTAAACTCATCAATATTATTATCTTAACAACATAAATGCTTCACAATAGATAAAAAAACGAAAATTATAAATTGTAATCCAAATCCTTCAAGTTTCCTCTCATTGAGCCAACAAAATTCATGATTATAAAGTACTTCAAATCTTAGAAAAGAATACATTTATAAAAACATACATTATAAAATACATTTATGAGACAATTTTCATTTAAACCTTTTTTCATTAATCTCCAAAGGAAAATTTCACAAAGAATATATCATTTGGTACAACTCATATTATTCTTACATAATGGTTATTTTTGAATTTCTAATGCATGACATAGACTATCTCATAAATACCTTAATTCTAACAAGGCAAGATCAAAAGGGGCTAATAGATAATGGAGTTATTTATGGATTGTGTGTGTATTAGGATATTAAGCTATCCAAGTATAAGTATAATCATAAATGAAAAACAAACTGTTAAATCATAGCTCTGATAGTACATTAAATTGAGCATTAATATTATTTTATTTTCAGGATAAATTCAAGAGAGAATTTAGACGCAGGTATCGTCACTGCTCTCAGCTGTGGTTCCTAAATAGGGAGGGTCCACCTTCCCCACCTTCTCCAACAGGTACAACCATCAACAGTGCTACTGCAGTAAGCATGAACAACATGGCTGGTTCTACAAAGGACAGGGGTTCAATTTGTGTCCGCACTTGGCATTCTCAATCTAGGAGTTCTTGTTCCCCAAACAAGCACATAGCTTCTAACTCAGTTCTCACTATTTCTGAAGCTTTGAATCACAAAAGGGAACGGGACAAGATAAGTAGTCTTGCATGCAGGAATCATTTTTCAGAAATGGGAAAATCAAGAGAGATAAGCTTATGACTTTAATGTGAATACTGTGACCGTTCAGATATCTTTATTTAATTCATGAAGCAGTGTACATATTGAGTGTAATATTAAAGAAAATACCGTCAAATGTGATGTCTTACTTGAAGACCCGTTTGCTTACTCATACATCAATTATGAGAATAGATTGCAAATCATATACATTTATAAAAAAACAATATATTCTAGCTTTTTACTGATAAAGGTGTTAAATGAAATTTATTTCAATCATAACAAGTTAATTAATCTATTAAGTTGTGGTGGCAAGGCTAGTATTTTGCTAAACACATTCCAAAAAAAAACTGAAATAATTTTGACTGTTGCATGTTTGGCTTCTTTGTCCTACTTAAGAGTATTTATTAAAAAATCAAGCCAAATTATTTTCATAATGTTGAAGTTAGTTGTTATTTTTTCAATTTTTTACACTTCTTGACACAGATAAAGTGTCTTAAAATTATTTATTGCCATTAGTTTCAAGAAATGAATGATGATGTTCAAAAAGGGGGAAATACGATTACATTAAGATGTACATATAATGAAGTATAAATTGAGATGTCTTTAAAATAATACATTCATGTTAACTGAATGTGAATTTTACTGTTATTGTCTCAACTAGTCATTTTCCTGTACTTCATTAAAAGTTATGGAATAAAATATGCAACTAGATAACCTAAAATTAAAAAATATATTGCCCAAAAGTTTTGAAAAAAACCTTTCTTTTGGTCATATTTAGTCAAATGTTATTAATGTAATATGAAATTAAGACTGTGCCATTAATGCATGTATATACTGTCTTGAAATGGAAAATTTACACTAGTTTAGGATACTATTTTCACATTCCAACAATCCAATTATTAATTTACAATGTTATTGTTCATGTAAATATGATGAAATATCATTCAATGAACCAATTATTCACATAGAATTTGAAAATATCTGAAACAATATCCACTTAAAATATCACTAATTTTGTATGTATTTTGTATAATAATCTAAAAATACTTGATGTATTGATGTATTCCCTGCTTTCTTTTTATTACTCTGACACTTATTTGTGCCAAATGTGTTCATTAATAAGTATTATCTTTGATTGTATTCAATATGTTCTGGGAAAATGTAATGAAATTTCTTTTATGTAAATATTAAATCCATAAGATAATTTTAAAAATATATATTTTCAGTTTATGTTCGTAAATTAAATCATATTTTAAATCAAAATCTGAGGGTAATTTGCCACTATTACTTCTTTTGACCAGTACTAGAATCTTACATAGTCGACAAAAAATTTTGATTGAGTTGATTCAGCATCATATAGGTAAAGAGAGCAGATATGAATTAATTACTGATGATCCTTCCTAACTCCATCTCCTGCACTATAAATGACAGTAAATTTTTATTATCAGCTTATATTTTACTTATAAGCCTGTTTTGAAAACAGGTTTCTTAATATTTCTCAAAATTATAAGTAATTGCAATAGATTTAAAGGCCTAATTCCAATCTATAGATGATGGATGATTGAAAGTTAAAGCATTAAGGGCATGCTAGTTACAGGTGATTTGTAGCAACATTAGCTCCTT
This sequence comes from Pantala flavescens, assembly GCA_020796165.1. NCBI lineage: Eukaryota > Metazoa > Arthropoda > Insecta > Odonata > Libellulidae > Pantala > Pantala flavescens. Next base: position 50,392,522 of record CM036881.1, read on the forward strand.
ATAAAATATAGCTGCAAAATATTTTAAGATCTAATTTTAATTTCAGTAAAGCTCAATTTAAATATTTTGGTAAGACAAAGTAGATTTGTTCTAAACCATGTTGGGATTATCAATTGTATTACTGAAATTATAAACAATAATTAATATACAAATGACTAATTTAGAACCTTGATAATAGGTCAAACAGGATGTGTGAATTACTACAGATCAAAGTTTTATCAAATTTACTTAAATGTACTAAAATTATTTTACAAAACAAGAATAATGAAATATTGTTAAATCAAATAATGCCATGTCTCTGTTCCTAAGAATAGTTTTAAATTAAATTAAAAACGCAATGAAATACTCTCTCTTTATCTGCTTTTAAATTTTTCATAACTTCCTCAATAAATCAAAGTAAATTAAAAACAGTAAAATATAAAATGATTATCATCCCAGGCAACAAGATAAAGAAAATATATAGAAATACTTTTCCTTCATATTATCTCATACTATAATATTGAATATAAGATCTAAAAACAGTATGATACAAAGTAACTTACAAGATACAGCAAATTTTTAAATCCAAATCTAATAATAATATCCACTTAAGAATTAATAGATCAGATAAATAATGAAAGATAGAAGTTGTTATTATAATTTGTAAGGTATAAAGTATAAAATGGCTTCATTAAATTTTAACAGAACAACTGGTTTGGGAAATGGCTATTTTCCTCAATTACCAGCAGAACAACTGGGCGTATCATTCGATACAATCCGTATTCTCACTTGAATCATAATAACACCAATATTAAAACTACTTCTTCCCTCAATTTTTACCCAAATATACATTGGTAGTTCTAGGAAGACTTAAGGGTAATTATAGGTAGTAGTTAGTTTTACAGGTATCATAGTTTACACTTTCATTCTATAAAAAATACGCTACTGATCCACAAATGAATGAAAATATCTTCTTTGTCTGATGAGTAACTAACTTATCTTACACCAAAAATTAGACAATTCTTTGGTGATCTTCCCGAGGAATTGAAATCTAGCAAATTATTGACGGGGTGTATTATTATTATTAATCTCGTCCTTCCCAAAAACATAATTGTTTATAACTTTTTCAGAATAAAAAAGCCCCATTTACCATTCTCTGTCTCCCAGAGAAAGGACAAAATTATCACCTGCATTTACGAATAGCCAACAATTAGCAGGGATTTAAACCATACGAAGGCCTTTGATTATAATAAGTAATTATAAAGGAGCAATCACCTCCGCTCACTCTTTCGGCAATATCATCTATACTATTCCTTCGGAAATATTTTTAGAGCTGAAGTTCCACATAAATACATAAAAACTCTACGAGATCTTTACACTTCATATACGAGCGTAGATAACTTCGTGAAAATAACGAACAACTAACTTTAGGCACTAGCTACTTACATAATGCATCAAGAATGTAGGGCAATCAAATATTCGAAGTAAATATTGGAATCGGATAGTGTACTTCTCCATTGCTTGAGCATCGATTTCAGGCAACTCGAAATCCATTTTGAGTAAATAGTTGAATGATTCCTAATAAGTCTTACCAAAGAGAATACAATTTCAGATGCGAAAATCTAAAGTAGAGGAAAGTTAAAGAGAAATACACTAAAATTTAATGGACTGAAATATCCAGACACCCTATCAAATGACAAAAGAAATTTTTAATGCACTACAAAAGAATAAATTCCTAAGTCAATATGGCCACATCTCTGAGAGGTCATTAGAGAAGCCTCTTCGCGCAGTTTTAAGTACGCAATATTTAAAAGATTTAAATTATTTTACACGTATCTGTGTGGGATATTTTAGCGTTTTTTACTACACTCATAAATATTTTTTAATATTTCCGTAAATAAATACTGTATTTAAATTATTTACTAACCATTATGATTTTGGTGCATAGAAAATACATTTAAATTACCCATATAATTTTTCTTTGGTTTTCATTCTCCAATAAGGATTTTAAGAGATGATATTGTTGGTTTCTTATTTTATTTATTTTTAAATAAATTTTTGCTTATTTCTCATATTCTTTATTTTCTCAGGATATGCTAAGTTAAACTGGAAGTGCCGTTTAACAAGTCATACTGAGAAAATCAAATCCTTTTTTTGACAATGGATTTCAGAACAGGATATGTCATTTAATACTGCTTAATTTCCTCAAAAACGTCTCAAGTTGACAAACTTCAGGAAAAGGTGTGGTCTAACTATTTGAGATTTCTTAGATTGAAACTAAGCAATATTTCGTATTTTAATTGTTCTTTTAACTAATGACTTATAATTAAATATTAAGGCCTCCTCTTTCTTGTTTCTACACACTTCCTTTCTATTGTGATTGCACTTTGAAAAAATTTTGTCATCAATAAAAGTAAAACTAACTGTCAAAAATTATGTAAATAATTCTTGGAAATGATACACAGAGTTTTATACAATAGTTTTATTACCATTAAATTAACTTGCAGATTTTTAATTAATATTATTAACAAAAATAAAGAAATTATACATCGTGCATAACAGAATAAACAAGAGGATACTGGCTGAATAGGAGTATATTAACAGATAATTAATACATGACTATTTTCATCAACAGTTTGAACATTCACATCAATGGATCATAATTATCACAAAGCAGATGTATCTACAGGAAATCCATTCAAACAGCAAAACAGACAACTTTATCTTTGATTTACAGGAAAATCAAACAATAGATATATTTACAATCTATTTCCTTGAAATAAAATATTTTTAACAGGATGGCAACCCCAAAGAAATTCCTCCTTTATTTTATGGTCTATTTCCATAAATATCTTATGAAAAAGTTAAGAAACTATCTAGACACTACGTCAGCTGGAAGATCCACTTAAAAAAAAACACAATGATAAAAATCATGAACATAACAAATATATCCCATAAAGATAATAAATAAATAATATTTTGTTCTGACATTTATCATAACCTTGGATGGAAAACTGAGCATCAGACAGTTATCTTTTATCCAAATTTTAAGTTGAGATGACAGTAGATGAGCATTATTGTCTGCCACCAGAAAATTGTTCCCATTCCTTTTAGCCTTTTTCATCTGTGCGTTGAAGCAGACAGGAACCGAATATGACAGATACAAGAAAGATGATGATTCCATCGTAAAATTTCTATAGAAGATCACAGAAAAATTAAATATCTGAAACAAGTTTAATTCCTCCCACTAAATTTAAGAAATATGTGATGACTTAAATGGAAGATCTCACATAATGCTTCAATACCTTCTAGGATATAAATTTTTCCGTATGTAAATATAGAAAAGATTTCAAAATATCTATTAAAATATGTAATTCAACTCATTTGGATGAAATACAAGACTTTTAAAATATAAGAATTTGTCATCTCCAAGGTGCAAATCATCAACAACTACTACTTTGGTTTTTCTTAGAGGACTTTTCAAGTGCAAAACACAAACTTTAAAAATAATACTTATAGTATCAGTGCATCAAAATACGTTGAGTAGTGCTCTACTTTTACAACTGGCACATCAAAAGATTTTGTTGTTGTTACAATAGTTTTATGAAAATCTTTGAATAAAAATACTTCATAAAATAATGCTCAACTGGAAAAGGTATCGTTCATACACATTTCTTAGACAGAATTATATTAGGCAGAATTTGGTAAGCAAAATTAAGAAAATAAGACCTCAGAATTTCATTTAGTTTCATAGAGATTGAATGAATAAAATATCAACCAGGAATCATTTATAAGTTTCTAACTATACAGAGAAGAATTCTCCACATATGAGCATTTTTAAAGCTTTTGCCATCCAATTCTGATACTCAGTATTTGAGCATGCAGAGATATGAAGACAAGTAAAATGAATTAATCTCAACATGAAAGCCCAAGATTTGAGAGACAAATTTGAGAGATTTAGGTCATTAGGCATGTGTATGGCAGTCAAAGTCTCTCTATAGGGGATTTAAAAATGATTTCTCTAGCTATCAGGGAGATATGAAATGGAATGTTACAATTTGTGTTAAGCACTACTAGCTGATTTTATCATGATTTCCAGAGTTTCCTTCTGGATGGAAGGCTGCAGGATCTGGTGGTTTTTTTGCTGGAGTTGGAGGAGCTGATACAACAAAATTCTTCCATGAAAGACAGTTTCCTATCACATGAATTATCTTCCTTTTAATAGCATTTACAGGCACACCAGGTAGCAATGCAGACAGAGTTGGCCATTCGTATTCATTAGGAACAGTTCCATCAACTGAGGCCTCAAAAAATGCTAAGAGAGGAAACCAAATTCGGGCACGGCCTGTATCACGTCTCATTAATGAACGGTGGTGACTTGCAAGGGTATGATAATAAAGGAAGAGCCTTGAAGTAATATAGAAGGCAACAAACACATCAATAGAATAGTGCTCATGAGCAGAAAGAATGAAAAAAATTCCAAACATGTTCAGGAGCCAGGTGAACGTATGAATGAAATACAAATATCTAGGAGTGTCTGAAAAATAGAAGAAAATATCATGATAAGTCTGGTAATGGTAATAATAATACATAAAAATGATACATATTACTTGCACACAATATCATCATATTAATATATATATAGTAATAGAACAAACGGCCATAATTTTATAAAAAGCAATCACTTGGAAATTCGAAACAGCGGTTTTATAGCTTTTCTTAGGATTTCCAATTTAAAATAAAAATCTTATAGGAATCTGAACTTAAATAGCATTGAAAAGGAAACCAGATTTAAAAAACTTTCATTTCATATATTCAGAAATTGTTAAATGATAAAAATATTTTCATTAGTATACATTTCTTGAATTTCTTAAATATTAATTATGTATTGAGACTCAATCAAGTTATAAGATAACCATGATAAAATAATTAATTATCTGGATGAATTTTTTAAGCAATGTTGTAACTTTAAAGATTTAAACATTTTGCAGAATACAATAGACACTTACATTCAGTAATAAAGAAGTTTAGCATTGTGAGTGCTACTGTGTGTCCACTGAACATGTAATCACCACAGGTTCTAACTCCTTGTATTGACATGCCAGCTCCTTTCCATATAAGGTATGCTTGGTGTGCTTTGGCCCAAATATCACCGTATGGCTGTAAAGATATATTTGTAATTATGAAAGTGGAACAATTTAGAGGTATTAAAAACATTATTTAAAATGAAAGTCTGTTCCTCATAATACAAAATTTCTTCCATACATTTAGTAATACCAATACTTTGCATTTCATTTGAAACTATTACAAAAATCAGAGTACTTTGTCTTACATTTACATAAAATTTTATCAAAATAGACTAATTTTTATGTAGATTAAATACAGTACAGAACAGTGAAATATCAAAGATTATAGCAGGTATTACCAATAAGCATTAATTTTTAACCTTCTTGAGAACACTTTGCTTTGTTGTTAATCTAGAAAGCATTCATAAATTTATTAAGCTTATGTATGCATTTCATTTGGTGCTGTTTAACTTTAATAATGTGCAAAGCAAACAAAAGTCATGCTTATTAAGATAAAAGCAACATGCAAGTTAAATCAGCATGAGAGAAATGAACTTAAGGAAATTTTAATTTTGTGATTTTATCTGAGTTTGGAGCATGCCATAAATGATGAATTTTTCAGAGAAAGTGAAAATTAGGAATCTTTAACTACTTAACAGTATAGTTAAAATTTTTATTTTAGTTACCAAGTAATTCTCAGTAATGTGCAAGAAGTTAAGAAGGGGAGAGTGATTTCTTAATGCAACATTAGGTTCAGAATTTACAAGGAAGAACTGTTAAGCCTATATATAAAAACTAGTAATGTGTGACATATTGAAATACATTCTTAGCAGTTATAATGAGTTCTCAAAAAGGATACAGAAAAATTGTAACATTAGAAATTGTTGATTTTAGTTGAAAATAGAATCTCAGAAATTAAAGGAATGGCATGTGCTTATCTGATGAAATCAGTAAGCTAGGAAGTTACCTCTTTATTTTCAGTCTTTCAACTGTTTCACTTTTTCTTGTGATATATTTATCTGTAGGTGCTTTCAAGTTATATAACTGCCTATAGTTAGCATAATCTTCATAATATTCAAAATTTAGGTTATAGAAAAAATTCATAAGACTCGCACAGAATTGAAATATTTAATATCAGGAGAAGTCTGACATTACCTAAATATTTTTCTAATTTAGCACAATAGGGTTTATAATGTATATTTTCTATAATTAATCAATCAATATCAAAATTGGAGCATAGGAAAGTATATGAGATAGTAAAAAGATAAACTTGGCAAACTTGTTCAACATTTTGTTGCAATTTCAACTAGATTTGGAATGTTTAAATTGACCGAGCACATTAAAATCAAGAATGTAAGGCTATGATCACCAAAAACACTATTATATTATTAATAGCTATTCATTGAATATTATTAAATTGAGTTAAGATAGTAAAATGAAAGAATATTATCAGTCATCGGTTAATACATTGAAAATAAAATTTTCATGTAAGTCATTAATTCAACAGTATAAATGTTATCATATAAATAACTTATAATTGAAAAATTGCGGCTGAAAGTTTAAAATGTACTAAAAAGGTTATATCCTAAACTTTCTCAAAGTAAAATAATAGGAAAGATAATCTATAGCCTAGAGCTTTTTAAATAAAGGAAATTAAATTTGAAAAACAGAATAAGTAACCTTCCATGCAAACTCAAATTAAAAAACAATAATAAAGATGTTTTTCATTTTTTAACAGGTGACTGTTGAGAAAATAGACTATTAGGTAAAAGTTAATTACAGTTATAGCAAATATCTTGAGGAAAAAATGACACACAAATGGTTCCATGCTAACCACAATTATTTTAGCAAACACACAAGAAAAGGTGAAACTTTATAATTTCAATTTTGTTGAAAATATTCCTAGAAATGTTTGACCTAAGCAAAGGGAGTGACAGGAATTATTTTATAGTAATTTAAAACACAAAAATACAGTAGCAAACTTATCAGAAAGAATTTCAGCACATGTAATAGATATACATATCTTTAGAGACATCCCAGGGCTTGGGAAACAAAAAAGCATACATATCATATATTACATAACACATGAACCTTCAAATATGATGGATCGATTAAGTATACAAAACATAAAAACAAATAATAGACACTGCAGTGCACACTTGAAGGTATATGTAAAACAACAATTTTAATGAAAATTAAAAGAGAACCTTCTGGTGTACAAAGATAATGCAACACTATCATTATTTTACTATATCCATAATCCCAAACCACGCACCAAAAGGCAGTTGGCAGAGTATTGATATAGATTTCATGAAATTGCTGCACACCTAAATAATTATGAATTGTATAATAATATAACTGTAAATTTATAAGGTAACTTATGAACATAATACTAAGATTCAAGTGGATGTAAATTTGTCCTCGGCGTTCAATAAATACAGCTATTGAACCAAAAGACAAAAAGTCATTGGAGTGAGAACTTGATTAATAATCATGCAGAGCAATTTATTCTGTGCCTAACCTTCTAATAATTACAAAAAGTTACAAATACTTACAATATATTAATTAACACTAAAATAAGAAATGCTGATACTTAATCTAACATTAAATGTAATTAAATGAAAATTATTTCTTAGATTCCATCAATGAGTTAAAAATTTTAATAATAAAGAATGCAGGCGGTAGAGATTCTTAACAGGGATTATTAGCTAAAGATATAAACACATTTTAAGCCATGAATATTTGGAAGGTATAGCAGCTGAACACAACTTTAAAGTCAGTTACATCATTTCCTTTTCTTTACCATTCACATTCATGCGATGAAAATAATGTGCAACATTACTATATTGGTAGCAATCAGTGCATCAAGAAATTCATAAGACAAAAATTAAAGATAGCCATCTTTCATTGCCACAGAGGTACTGGATAAATTCTCCATCCAATGTAACAGCTAAATGCTTTAGAAAAAGTACAGAAAAAGATCTTGTAAAAGAGAGCAGAAAAGGAGAGATGTGCTTTACTCTTCTGGGCCCAAATTAATATTATAAACTGTAAAAAGGAAAGTTAATTGTAACAGAAATACATTTCAAAATTGTAATATCACCAAAGCAATGAGTTAATTCCATTCTCAAGGACTAATAATAAATATTGTTTTAGGTGGTGAAGATGAAAGGGGCCTGAAATTGACCTGATCTACTTCCTATACCTAATATTCAAGCAATAACAAAATTTGACACGATTTATTGAAATCGATATTAGAAGGTGTGAAAGCCATAGTACAATGAAAAACTTTGCAATTTCCACAGGTGATTTTATTTAATCGATACCAGTTTCATAATTTACACCACATGCCTCAAGATTAATTAAAATTATGAAACTGGTCCCAATAAAATAAAATTATTTGTGGAAATTACAAAGTTTTTCATTATGACATGTTTATATGTGTTTCAAGGATTTAAATTAGTAATTGGATACCTTATAAATATTTTATTATACAAGTATTTTCATGAATCGCAGTAAACACTCTACAGGAGTTGGTAGATTATTGAAAATGGATTTTAAAATACCATTAAAAAACTTATTGCTGTAAAACCAAATTTAGATCCAACTCAAAAATTTCCAGAACATCCATCCATAGTCTTTAGACTAATGAAATTAGAGAAATAATTTTTTATTAAGACTCTTTTACCAGACATATTAATTTTTACAGCTATTGGTAGTAGGAAAAACCTATAACAATAGTACTATGAATCAAAAAAACTTATTCAGAAATGAAAATGCATTAAAAAGATCATGTGAGCTTTGATATAGAACATTTTTATGTACTATAGTAGAGTATTTTCAGTTTCTTAATTTTTCTTGTAAAAATCATCAGCAAGGAGTTGGATAAATCATTAAATTACAGAACTTTATTATTAAAGTATGAATTCCAAACATAAATTATAAGGAAGCAAATTAACATTCCATACTATACTGTGTTACTTCATTTAACTAACATCTAACCTTTTATATTGAAATTGCACTATACATGATGGTATATTCTATATTATTATTAATTTTATTGCACATGCAAGGTTATGAATATCATCCAATTATTTCGGAATCAAGAAATTAATATTCATAGTTTTAATTAGTAAAGATAAAATAACAATGATGTAGGAAATGGTTAGATTTATTCTTAATTTGGAACAGTATTCTGCTTTATAAATAAATAGCATAAATTCAACAGAGTCAAGATGATGGACAATTATGTCCAACTCTTTTCTCTTAAAAGAATATATCAATTTTAATTGTCCTCCAAATTTTAATTAATATAATTATTGGAGCAAAAATATCTCAATATTATTATTTAAATTAGAAGAATACTTTCTTTCATGATGAGATTCCTATGAAATATGAGAACCTAAACTAACCAATTGTGTGCAAGGAGAATTGAGGGAAACATTGGCACATGCAATCATAGAAAAGATAGCAATATACCAAAAACCTGCTATTTTCATTCAGCTAAAGACTTCAGTAATGCGAATGATGCCAATGGAATGCCTATGCCCATATACATAACATCAGACAGTGAAAGACACAAAGGTAAACTTCTCTCAAAGACTAGGAATGTATTAAGTAAACAAATGGACACCCAAAGGCCTATTTCTTTATAGATGAGGCAAGGTATAGAAACAACATAGAATACCACGTTCCAGGAATAAATGAAGGAGTACTTTCAAGCAATTCTCAAGAGACAAATAGCCCAGAGTTGGTTTAATTACCAACAGCTGCTCCAAGGATTTTAATCAGCTGTTCAACTCACCTGCGTCTCATTCCCAAAAACAGGGGTCTGATTCCAACAGCAGACGAAAAATAAAAAGGGAGAGAAAGAATTTTCTTGAGTATAAGGGAAAAATTAAGAATTATTTGTTAAAATTATGGAGAAAATCAAAAGAAAAATTTGCCTCCATGGCATTAAAATAGGTTTAATTTTGAAAATTTATTGCAGAGGTTCATCGATTCCTCTCAAGAACAGGGAATAGCAAAAAATTAAATACAATATAAAAGGTCTAAAGCACTCAATAAAATTGCCAAAACTTTGATAAAATATGCTAAACTTGTATTTTAAAATTTTGAAAAAATGTTCTGATACCTAAATCGCTAAAAATATAACAAAAAGTTAACAGATAAACTATCTTAGTCAATAATTTTTATATCATAATAAATTTTGAATGGATAGGTTTTAAATTTATGAATATTTAAGTAAGAGTACATTAACATGCATGAATAATTACGTCCATACAAGGATGAAATATAGTTAAGAAAGTTTAAGAGTATAATTCTCACTTGAAGAGTTCTTAATCTGATGGAGAGTATACAGAATGAAAAAATTCCCTTTTTTGGAAAGATTTTAATTCCTAAAAAAAAAAAAAAAAACACTGGGAAAATTTTAATACGTGAAAAATTTTTTTAAATGCATATTAGAGGAAACTGGAACCCATAGTTTAATGACAGTGAAAGGTGTACTTAGTCTTTCAAGTCTATTAGGCAACCCCTCCAATAAGTTTTTTTTTCATTTCCAACATTTTCACTCTTGAATAAGACTAACAAGGTTTACTATGTTTCAGCTATGGACAACACACCACAGAAAAATTCTGAATTTAGATAAACTTGAGTATACCTCATAAAGGTGTGTATATACATATATACACGTGTACATATATATATATAAGGGTTGGTGATTTTAAATAAGGTTTTGGAAATTTTGTTAAATCAATTAAAAAATATCAACATAGGTAACATCATATAACTTGTATAGATCGAATAAAACTTACTTGGTGAGTAAAAACTAAAAAATTAAGTGCTAAATAATGAATCTAAATATAATGAAATTATAACAGTCACTTGCTAATACAGATTTTCCAAAATTTTTCATATTATTGAATATTGTAAAATTAAAGAACCTGAATAAAATGTGAGCCAAAAAAATCCTATATAACCCTGAATATCCAAAAGTATTTTTTAAAAGTTAAAATGCATTTTCAATCTTCTTAGTAAGACAATACAGAAAATTTTGATGGACAAAGAGAATTTGGGGACTACAAAGAGGTATTTTTTATTTACTCCCTTATAGGCAAGTGTGATGTATGTATATATATCACACTTATATAATATGCTGACACAACAGACTTTTGCTATCTTCCACTTTCCAGATGACTGCTACAAACATAAGAGATATTTGTCATCAGACATACCAATTTTATAAAGTTGGATGATCAGTCATTCATCTGACAAAAAGATGTTTTCAAAACACTTACTTGGAGACTGCAGCACAATGCCTAAGTTAAAAGAGATAACACTAATGGGTGTAATCCCTGTTGAATGTTTTAAAATCATTCTTCTTCAGAATATTGGACAGCTGATTATAAAATGAGGTATACTTAGAAAGTATGTTAAGTTCCTAGTTTAACCTATAAATATTATTAAGTTTTTTAAATAAACCTGTAAACAAAGGACAAGGGCTATGAAGTTATCATAATATATAACATAATATAGAATGCAGTAAGACAAAACAAAGACTTTGAAGAATTCTGTATTAACTTATATTAACAAATTTAATTAATTATTAACATATAACAAGGGAAAATAAAAGAGGAGTATCAATCCTGTCAAACAGATAATTATAGATCATTCTGAATTAATCTTCCATACAATTTTCCTTGATAAAATGGAATCAAATCATGCTAAGCTCAGAAAGGACTTTCTTATCAAACTATTTATTACAATTAGGTGGGAAATAAATCAAAGAAATTAAAATATTAATAAGGTAAGCAATTGTTCTTAACAAGAAAGATTCTGTACAATACAAAGCCATAAACCATCCTCTGTTAAATGATTAAGAATTTTATTCTTATTAATTTTGGAAGAAGTAAAGAAACAATCGATGTAATTTCCTATTTTTTTTACTCAATAAGATTTATAAAAACCCATCAAGGGAAGGTGTTCAAATGAAGGTAATTTATTATGCAAACCACCAAAGATTCATTTAAAATTAAATGTTTTTATAGCAAACTACCATCATCAAAAGCCTGATGATGCTATTTCACTAAATATGTCACTGCATATTTATATTGAAGATAACGAAAAAGGTTTTTCTTATACGAGCATTAAAACATTTCATAAGCATTGACTTATGAAATGTTTAGGAATAATTTTAAGTAGAAATACTATAAATATTCAAATGGATATGATAACTATTCATTAAATATTTTAAATTGATAATAACTAACCAAAAATATGTTTTTCCCCAAATATATCCTTCATAGATTGAAATACAAAGAACCCAGCAATTTATCCACCAATCAGAAATGAAATATATACAAAGAAACCCTTTTCTATGATATCATAATACATGCAAGTACAGAATTATAATGTTTATTGGCGATAACACTATTTCATCTTATTATAATCTAGATAAATGTGTTATGAAACTTTCTAGGACTATAAATTGACATTTGGCATTTTTTCAGCTATGAAGGGAATGTAGAAAGTATGCAACTAGCACTTATCATACCCTTGGGTTGCACTGCAGATGACTACCAGGAACAGAGAGTGATGTGATCAGCATGGTGACACACCGCAGAAGGAAAACTGTTCCAGAAAGTGCAAAAAACCTCCTAAGCAGTATAAACCTACAAATAAAATTAATATTCTCAGATATAGGAGTGAAATATTCATTACGCATGTTTCACAAATAAAATATAAACTAAAAGTTGATTTCCAGTCATAGTCTTGCTATCAAGAAGAAATGTCACAACAATACACAAGATACCAAATAATAATTTCAAAAAAATATCTCCAATATATATTCAATTGTAAAAAAAGAAATTGTTTATACTAACTATTAAAAATGAATCATATTTAAACCACAACATTAAATATCTAAACCTTAAAATACCAAATCAGATATAATTTACAGTATCATATGTATGGTTTTTTATTATCCTCATATAAACAAACAAATTAAACACTATGAGAGGTATACACATTTTGTGTACTAATGTACTCATAACCCACTATTTCAAATCACTTAATTATTTCTTCTCAATTTTCGATGAATTTGATGACCAAATAAAGAGAACTTGAACCTTTAAATATCTTCAGCAATATATAAAAGTGCAAAATAACCTATCCTAAATGCCTATATGTATTTGCATATCTAATAGAACCAAAATGAATTTGAGGCATCTTTTCAGCCACATACAAGATGTCTTTCTGTTGATTAATTCTAAGTTAAATACCTATGTTTGTGGAAGAGCAGCACACCAATCCAAATGATAAGAAGAATGGTTCCTGTCACTTCACACATATGGAAAGCCCAAGGAATGTGAGGAACATTATCCAGAAAGATGTCAGGAAGTGGGGGATACTTCTTCATGTCCGGTACACGATCATGTACAATAACCATGACAAATGCTGTTATCCAGGTGACTATGAATAAATATGCCATTGCTATCACAGCTTTCCAAACTTCAGGGGGTAGTTTGGTAGCCAATCCTGGATGACCTCCACTGTGCTGCACATTTAATGTATGACCCTGAAGTACACCACCTAATGCAGGATCCAGTTCTGAACCATCTCCCTGAACCCGCCCAGAAATTCTTTGGTTTTCTTGTTCAGATCTATAAACATTGAGAGTTATGATAATATTGGATAAATAGCATATCTATTATTACTCTCAGCAAAAATGTCATCTCTTATTTCAATAGCATTATAATGAATTAGCATCCGGCATATAAAGAAAATATTTTTTGAGGAGTATATTCAACATTTGTACATAATTACACATCCTAAACACAATCATTCAACGAGAACTACTGCAATTAAAGATAGATATTTTAGAATAATATGCCATGGAAATCAATATTTATAGACAGACAATATTTCAATATTTGATTTTTCATTCTTGTGCAATTCACATTTCTATTAATATTTGTTAATAAATATCCAATCATTACTTGATATAATTTGCTGACAGTTAGAAGTTATAAAAAAATTAAAAATTAAAATTTATATTGTGTGATGTCATCTCACTATAATACACAGAATTGTATTTACTTTATGTAAATAACATAACCAGAAGATATTTTCAAAAAACTAAAAACCATCCCCTAGGAAGCTATTATGATAATATTAGTATGAAACATTTCAAATGATGTACATAAAATTTTTTTAGCAGGGGATGATTTGAAATAAAAACGGTAAGGTAACTTATTTATTAAATACAGAATAAAATTAAAATGTATTCTAAATATAAATAACAAGTATGGAAGAAAACACTGCAAAATTGTTTTATAGTTTCTATGAATTGAAAAACCTTATTCATAATATCACATTTCTTTGCAAAAATTACCATTACATTATATAAGAATCAAAATCTAATAATGTAAAATGATAACCATTGGAGATTAGATAGTTCATAATTGAGAATTAAAACTGTGAGGTACGACAGGAGTTCTACCACACAGACTATCTCAAAACATAACTGGAATAAGTATGACATTACAAACTCACCGGTGAGCACCATCTGGTCTTTGGTCGTTTCTAACTTCATGATCTATACTCCTTGACAAACAGCAACCACTTTCTGACCATGAATAGACAGGTGAGTTCAAAGCACACTTCTGACAACAACCGTGGAAATTATATCCGAGCTGCGAGGATCTGTCATTTTCCAACTTCGATGGAATCAAATTTGGCGGTATATGCTTTAGATACGTAACTGGATCATATCCTAACGTAAAAAAGCTGTCCAGGTTTTCCAGCTGTAGCTGCCTCTGAGCCAGCTCGAAGTCTTTCAGATTTTTGAATTCATGTAACTGAAAGAATGATTCAAATAATTTATCAAATTTCTTACCACGGTTAATACATGAAAAATTAAAACATGATATTTTAAACGGTAAATTAGAGGGTGCCTAAAAATCTGAGAGCTTACCCAATTCGGATCGAAAATTCTATTTAATTCCTCCTTTGAAATAGTCAGAAGAGTTTTCCCATCCTGAATGCATAACTCTAAACGGCTGAGAGAGCCTATGGCGTGACTTTCTAGCCACCTTTTTACGTCCGAATGATCCCACTCCAGCACAGGTTTCTTGCTTTCAGTCATCTCCAGATTATTTACACTAAACATATAATGTTTTATCTTAGAAAACCGATCATTACATAAACTGACCGCTAAACGAGGAACACATAATCAGATTCATAAATTATAAATATATTTTATTAATAGATGTTATCCTCCTTTTAATCGAGATGATAAACAACTATGGTGTCGCAAACCCAAACAATGAAGGTTAATCAACTCGATATAAACTTAACGTCATTTGTCTTCCGCTCGAAATCTTTGGAAAATGAGTCTCATGTAAACAAAGAACATAAATGAATGAACGAAAGTCATCACTGACGTTGGATATATTTACAGATTATCACACTAACATTTTTAGGAACACAGGGGACTGGCACACGCTAGAAACATCACAAAGAACAGTTACACTTTTACAGTTAAATCTCCGTCGGAGGATCACGTCCACATCCCATGCTATCCCGTGTCTTTCTAAACAGACCATCGCGAAAGCGGAAGAAATCTCTGGGAATCGAACTATGACAGCGGCACTCTACTGGCAACTTCCTTAACTGAGAGTAAACGCGGGTTCTTTAAATAGTCGCCGGTTAAAGAGGTATTAAACCCTCGCATTAATAGAAATGTGACCGGTAGGGAGTATAATGTAAATATTCTCATTATACTAGATAATATTTAGAATGAGCATCTTGAAATGTATTATCTTTCTTTTTAATTTACATTATGCTCTTGATATGTGCTGAAGTCGCCAACTGACTTTGTTTCAATTTACAACGATATTGTAAAAAATAAATATACATAATAAACACTTATTTTACCAGAAAGCATACTTGAAGTTTCTTAACTTCTTTATTGAAAAAGGCAATTCCTGATAAACGGATTACAGTTGTTAGAATTTATTAAGTAATATTTACTAGAAAATGACCTATTTCTTCTTTTGCATTATTTAATTTTAAAAATTATTAGATAATTAATTAAAATCTTAAAAATTTTACAAGTGGAGTACTTATTCTCATAGCTAATTATTTTCAGAGAAACTTGATTGAATGTCAGACGGATTATACTTATTTTAGGACAAACAACATATATATGTAGTTTGAATGACCGCAAAAGATCAAATCTTTCGATAAAAATACGTTCTTGGATAAACGGGTTATAAAGACGTATTTTAAAACAAAGTGATTAAGTTAGAATTTAATTCAGATGTCGAGTGTTTCAATTTTAAAATCTTGATTCCAAGCTAATTATCTTAGAATCAGATTATGATGAAATCTCTCTATTTGAAATATAGATTTGACATGAAAGTTCTGAGATTTCTTTAGTAAACTATGACTATGGGTCATTTGTATCGAGGAAGACTTTCAAAAATCTTGTATACAACTTCCAAAGACATTGTGAAACCCCATTTCTTCGAAGAGTAGCATTTGGATGAAAGGTTTCCCTTTCGACTGCACACAAAACTTAACTCTTGAATGATAGTAACTCCAAATTCACGGTATGTAACTGTATACGTTTTTTACGATAGGAAACTACCGAAAAGAACTTTTACAAATAAAGATGTTAATTTTCCGAGATACTTACCTTCGAAAATGATATAATTCTTCGTGAGTAGAGATTAAAGATATCGATTTTTCGCATTAAATATTAATACCGATCAATGTCAATAGGACAAAATGTGTCCACAGAATAGATTTTTACTGTTTAAAACTGCGACCGATTCCGAGGAAATAGTCACATTTTGTTTTTCCATTATTCATAAATAAGATTCAATAGATATGGTCAAAAGTCTTTGATTTTATAGTTATTTAGATTACAATTATTACCTTCTACCTTTATATTTTTAAATGAAATGCTATATATATATATATATATATATATATATATATATACAGTTGAAAAAAGAATGCTATATATATATATACAGTTGCACTATCTTTACGAACCTATGTTTCACTTGTATTTTGAGAAACGCTTTCGCTTAACAAAAAAATTCTCTGTATATGTGAAAATAATAGGAAATATAAAGTCCGAAAGTCATTCATATACTCCACTGCTCGCTGTATACCATGGAAATCCCAAGTTTCAGGGTCATTACTCTGATCTCGCGTGAAGGAATTCCGTGTACGGGACTGAGGATCCAATTTTTCCAAAGCCATGGCAAGAATGATAGAGTAACAAACGCGACAGAAAGGATTTTCACAAACTGAACAAAAATTAAATAAATAAGTAGCTGTTGAATGTGGATGGATCTAAGCCTCTAAGGCAGAGTTATCCAAAAAGAAACCATTATTCACCGTACAACTTCGTTGCCTCTGAAGGAGATACACAATGCAATCAACTCTATGAAAGATAACGAATGAAACATTCATCATTTAAACAGATAAACTTCAATTACATTCATCATAAACAAACTCTATCCTCGGCGCGGTCATCTTCTGTTTGGTATGAAGAAACGGAAGGAGTGAATTCCTGTTTGAAAGGTATCTATCAAAGAAAGATTTCCTCGAGCAACATAACGGGAACTTGGAAGCGGAGGCTTTTTGGGTCGCGCAAATCTTTGGCGTGTGAAGATACGCTCTCAGTTCAGAAGCATCAATGCATCTCAATCCTTACTTTCTTTTGGCTAATATAGTTCAAAAACTCGTAATCCAGGATGAAATTCGATTTTATCGATCTATTTACAATAAAAATATCGAGTGATCGTCAGTCTGAAGTCTACGTTAACACATTACTTAGTGATTAAGCAATTTAATACTCTTTCAGCATCAAATAGATGAGCTAGAGAAGAGAAGTTTTGTATGGCACATAAGATGATAAAATCAAGAACAAAAATTTTAAGGTTTCGTCGGGGAGTTTTATGCTTTTTACGATGAAAAACTGATATTTTTGGAAAATCGCTTTCTATTTATTTATTCGCAGTCTGGTTTTCAAGATTTTCATATTTCCATTACTATTAATGCTTTGTAGAATGTATATCTAAGTTAATACAGGTACAATTTTATTCAATAAGGATACTCCCATATAGGATGTATCTCAAAATTAAACAGGTACATAATTTATTCAGTATTTAATTAACCCACGTAATTGAACCGCACTAATATTTCCTCCTTAACCAGGAGGTTGAGTTTGTCAAAACAACTAATCCAGTAATCCAGTCCAGTAATATATTTCATGACACATAAATGTTGTTATATATACACTCCGTTGATATCTTCATACTTATTTGTAGGTCTTCTGCAGAAAATACGTTTCGGCTGTAACAACTGAGCTCAGGGGTGAATTACTTCATCGACATTCACATCTTTGTCAGTCGTCGGTAAATCTGGAAGCATCTGTTTTTTGAAAGCAAGGCCTATTGTGTAAGGATAAGATTTTAGACACTCTGCGCATTTCATTAAGAATTGGTCATAATACGCTTTTCCTCTGCCGAGTCTCTTGCCTTCCTTTGTGAAACCCAATCCAGGCATTAGAATGAGATCTAATTTTCCTAAAATTAATTAAAAAGCATTAAAGGCTATTTAAAGAACTCTTTAAATCACAGTACTCACTAAAACGCACCTGTTTCCAGTACATTTTCTCTATCTTCGTCTTTCGGAGGCTGTTTTATATTCCATCGATTTCGAGGCAAGGTTTCATAATCTTCGTATGAATGAAGACGGATCATTTCCATTGGCTTCCCTTGAAAGAAGCGTGGTATGTAGCACTTCTTCCCTTTCTCGAATATATCATAAACTATCCTTTCAGTCTGAATCTCCTTATCAAAACTCAAGTATATCGACACGCTCTCTGCTTCTCTGTACTTTTCATGCTGCAACACCTGTAAAAGAAATAATATACACGAATTTTAAATCCTGTATTAAATAATCAAGTACATCAAACTAGGAGACATATCTTTGGGAAAATAAAAAAGGCAGGACGGTAAGATAAAAGGTAAAGGATTTGAGTAAATGTCCAAAAATCTAAACTCTATCGGAAATGATATCTCGAAAGATATATCACGCCATTTTTTTACTCTTTATGAATCTTCAGAAATAATCTATCGTTGTAGATACGATAGTTCCTTTTTCAACAAGTGACTGAACGGATTGTGAAAGCCCCTCTCGGTCGATCATACTCTATGATTTTCCGAAATGAGATGTTCATAAAATTTAAATCGATATACATTAAATATGATATTTTTGAAATCAAATAGCCCATCGATCGGATGGGCAGTTCTTGCAGATTCTATACTCTATCGATTGAAATGAAATAGTCGCAACGCATTTGGTAAGAACGAATTCATAATTCACACAAGGAAAATAATTTTTAAACCGAAAATAATGATCTTATAAAATTTATCTCTCCTCTAACAAGAGGGTATTATTGCGCTTTCCAATTCACCTGTATTAAAATGTATTAATTTAGAAACAGGATTTCTTCTAAGAAAAATCATTTTTACATGATGTAGCGTTAAAATAAAGTGGTTATGGCCACGAATTTGCATCTAAATAAGTTAATACAACATATTTGAATCATTTCCCTACTTTATTATTACAGAGAGCATAAAATTTCTTAGTTATAATCTCTGTAGTATCGAGTATGCTAAAACATTTATGCATTATTCGGTTGCAAATAGTCGAGGAAACAGAGGACTTGAATCTGTGTATATGCTTTTAAATATCTTTAATGAATTAATTATAATAAATCAAAGATTGTAGAAATTTTACAGTCTATTTGTAATTTTATGACAAATGGAATAATGTTTAAAGTTATGTACTACACGCAAGTCACATCATTAATATATAATATCACGATCACGATATGCTTTCCATACATAAGATTTTAATTTAATAAGAAATAAATATGAATGTTTTCTATTATAGGTTTAAAACGCGGAATAAAGCGCTACAAGTAAAAGACTAGGTGGATAAAGGAAAGAACAATGGAAGGCCGCGATCAGCCGGAAGTTTACCCAATTCTTAAAGGTCTACATGCTAATATTTTTTCACAACAGTCACAAGCGTGTTTTCTTAATCGCCGTCTTGATAAACTCATGCGTGCAAAGTTTGAGGACACGAAAAAACTCGTATGTGTCAATCGGGTATCGCATGGTAACGTAATTTCTCTACGGGCGGGGGCTTGCAACAAACGAGAAAGAAAGATAAGAATTGTTTGGACCGCTGACAAATATATCCATTTCCAAAGATAAATATTAACCTTTTATTTTAAAATAATCTATTTCACAAAATAAAATAAATCTAACATTTATTATTTTGAAAATGTTCGTTCATAAATTTTGAAATATTTTCTTTTACTCTCTGGCTGTACCTGTCAAGAATATGTATATAGTATGGGCGGAAAATGACTTCTTTTCTTGCGTCTTACATAGGCCATTTTCCAGAAAGAAATTTGAAAAATTACAATGAGACACTTGCAGAATAGGTCTCATTTCAAGTAGAATTCGAGCTGAACTTTTTTAAATGTTATTGCCCGAAATTAAATGGAATGTATCTTTGAATCAAAAAATAACATGAATCGTGAAAATTGAATTAACTGAAACTCGGAAACAATCTTCGTATTCAAAGGGATACATCAAATCAAATCTATTTGTATGTTACGATAAAACTGGCGTTTTATATAGAATCGCAGCTTCTGGGTGAACACAATTAGATCAGAAGGCGTACGTCCTCTTCACAAAGATGCAGCTATAATTGAGATCTATTGGACATATTTTATAGTCGCTAATTAAGAGACACCCTGTCCCCCTTTTTGTCCTCGCAGAAGCCTTGCAACGAGGAATTTGGCTTCCCATCGCCGAGTTAAATATATAATAGCATTGGCAGCATTCGAACGCGTCGCATAGAACACTCATTATCCTCTTCCGGGAATGAAATTTTAAGACATGCTTGCACGACATTTTAACGGGATCGACTACGGGTTAAGTGCAAAGACGGTGAGTGGCTTTTCTTTTGAGATAATCTTCGCCTATCCATCGGCAAAAAATACTCTTTGCCGTTGAAGAACCATGACAAGGGGAATACTTCTCCCAAGAGCTTTACGTGATGTACTCACATGATGTACGCTGTGATGTGACATACTCCGTTCTTCGCCTCGGAATCTCCGATGACAGAGTTTATAAAAGTAATTTCCCAGAGAAGAACTCCTTATCATCCATTTTCCAGAAGTTAGATTAAACTATCATCTCATTTTCATTGATCATGCAAATGAAGCATACGGTATAAAAGATGAAGTTTAAGTAAACACCCAGTGCTGAAAGGATATTTTGAACTGTAACTCGGAAATTTAATGTACTTCATAATATACATTATAAAATGTGATTTTATAATTTCAACAGCAATCTCCTTTTATTAAATATAATAAAAATCCATGAGTGCGGATTAAAATATTTTATTCGATTATTATTTATATTAGAAATAACAGAGAACTTGGACATGGAAAAAAGATATATTTTAAGTTTAGAAGCGTAGGAATGAACCTAATGAATGAACTGGAATTTAAATTTAAATTTAAAATATACTGAGTGATTTTCCTAGAAATGGCGCGTTAGAAGATTTCGAAGACACATCATTTGAAACTGATAAATCGAACTAAATTGTTCACCTTCTAAATTTCAAACTAACCGTGAAATAGTTTGGGAGAAATTATTATTCGATAGTGAAATCAATGTGAGAAGGCGTGACTTCCTGGAATGCCATAGTCATGAAAACAACTTTGTAAATTTCCACAGAAAATTGTATTTCGCGAAATACAATTTTCTGTGGAAATGAGCTGATCATAGGAAACGTGAATCTGAGGTAAGGTCAACATAGGATAGCCTTCTAAAGATCTATATACGTTACGCAAGAAGAAACGACGCAACTGGAGGCTTCGAAATAATTGTTATTTTTTGAGAAAGCACCAAATTGGAAACTAATTTATAAGTGGCCCATAATTATCAAACAATCAGTGTAAACTATTCATACCCTAGGAAGGGAACAGGTGACAGTCAATAAGCGCATTCAGACAGATTCGAAATTAGTAACGCTTATTACAATTCTGCCAAGTAAACCATTCATTGTTACCACGAATGATGATGATATGATATACCTCATCGTCTCACTGAACCTGCGATACCTGGTTGGGGAAACAAAAGACTCATTCAAACTTTCTCCTTCATGAAGTTTGGCCCTCCGCTAAATCGGATGAAACTTTCGTCCGATCCCTTAAATTGTTCACGAAAGAGGGCAAACACGATTGGACATAACAGGTGTTCGAAATACTCTCCATGGAGTCCTTTATCTCGCACATAACCGGTCAGTAGCAATCGGACGCGAGATGCTTTTATCTCCAAAATCGTTTTCAAACCCTTACCTTCTGCGTCACGATGTTCGACTCCGAGACAATTTCCTCAGCCGTCAATCCGTTGATCCTCTCGTTCAATTCCTTCCTCAGTTCGTTTTTCAATCGGAATATATTGTCCAGTTCTTCGGAAGAATCCATTGCGACCAGCTGAGGTCCTCTATGCAAGTCTTCCTTATCAGCTGTGCCCTCGCACAGGCCACGAGGGTTTGCGGCGTTGCCGATTTTAACGCGGGAAAATTCCGCATGCGAATTGAGAAACGATAAAAGCTGAAAATTTAAGTGAGAGTTCCATTGACCTTGAAGACGTGCACTTGTTGATATTTGACCTGGATATTAGATCGATTCTCGGTCGTTTGTGAGGAGTCACGATCTCTCAAACGGATTCCCATCTCTTCACTCGCAGCCGTAGGAACAAAGCCTCGTGCCAGAGGGAGGAGGGAGTTGTTTTTCGAGAATGGAATGATAAATGAGTGGGTAGGAACTACTCTCTAAATGCAGTAACCACTTAACTAAAACATCCTAGAACGATTACTTCTCTCAGAACCCAACTACAATCTTATATTTATGAAATTACATCTCGGTTCGTTGACTCCAAACAATCCAGTTAGATAATGTAACTACAACAACTACAATGTATAAGAAAACTAATAAAAGAAGGTTATAATAAAAAATATATTATTTCAATACGAACTATAAATATCCACTTCTTTCATAAAACAGCTATTGATCTAAATATGAAAGTGACCCGCAGAACAAAACAACAACGTATGATGTTTACGCGAGACCGGGAAGGGTCGATGAATGGAAACAAAAAAGAGAGATGTCTGTTAATTATTAAATTTTAATTTTTGAGCTGAAAATTCATTCTCGATAGCTTCGAGATTAAATCTTTCATGAACTCTGAATCAACATTTACTAAATATCAGTGTTCAGTTTATTTGCTCGATTTTAAATTATACTTTTCATCTTTATTCATCATAATTTTAAGAACCATGATGCTAAAATAGAATCAAAAAATTAGGAATTTAACCTGTCACGCTGCTGTTTGTCAATGTCTTCCCTAGGTAATCCAAGGCAGACAAAAAGGTAAATTAGCTTTGCGCTCACAACTATCCAAAGCTAAAAAATACACAACGCGAAATACATATCCTTGCTTTACAATATCCCGATCTAAATAATCACAAACATTTTACAAGAATCTCAACTTAGCTCTAAATGCCTATTTAAATGATTCGATCAAACACCGGAAAGAATTTTAATCCGAAGAAATTATTGAGGCTTCAATAATTATAGAAAGTTATACATATCTCTATAATATTACTAATATAACAATTGTAAAAACAGTAAAGAGAAACTCATAAATGAGTTTATTATTATCATCATCATATTAGGATATCACATGAACTTATTGGTTATCTTTAAAAACTATACGATCAAAATATCGGAGGAAATTTAACTGAATCAAAAGTACTAGCCTTGGCTTTACGATGAAGAACTCTGGCCATTCGGAAACGAATAATAATAAATAAAATATACATTGTTGACAAACAAGAAAATCGTTTCCTTAGAATTAATAAATCAAAATAACAGCTCCATAGTTTTCACTAATTTTCACTAATATTAATCATTCAAAAATATAGAGTTTGCATTTTGGAGACAAAATTTTGTTTCCCTGATTTTAAAAGCTTTCACTCGTAAAA
Source organism: Pantala flavescens (assembly GCA_020796165.1). NCBI lineage: Eukaryota > Metazoa > Arthropoda > Insecta > Odonata > Libellulidae > Pantala > Pantala flavescens. Next base: position 50,416,728 of record CM036881.1, read on the forward strand.
ACAAGTATTGCGTTAATTTTCTTTCAGTCTTTTGATTGTAACTATTTCAATATTTTGAGAAAATTTCATCTAGAACTAACTCATCGTTTTCTAGCAACTTTAAATTATAGTAAATTTATTAAAAATAATAGCCAATATCTTCACATCAACTCTGATTTGGGGAAATGAATCATCTGTTATCTAGCTTCAAATATATTTCATGAGGGCCCATTTATCTTTCGTTTGGCCTGATAGAATATTATTTAATGTCGCAATCCATAAACGTGCCGCAAAATCAAAATAACAAAGCTGATAGCTGCTTAGAAGTCCCTAATTGTCAAAGTCCAGTTATCACAAGTTTCTCAATTCCGTTATCATGCTAAATTTATTTTTCACTGTTGCTATCAGTCAGAATTTTGATTGAACTACCTAGAAGCTTGCGAAATTTTATGTGTGTTGTATAAAAGGGAGCTTTTATTTTGTGATTATTGCTGAACTACAAGACACTTCTCTAGTATTTTACAAATGTTCCGTCCAGTTTGTGCCAAGCAGAATAACGGAATGATTATAAAGCACAATTACGAACGTAAACTGATGACTGTTTATTTTGACTGGACCCGGAAACTACAGACAAACAAAAGTATCTTAAATACCAAGTTAGCACGATACTATGCAGCATCAGCAAAATACAAATACAAGTAAACAAAACAGCTGATTTTGAAGTGATTCACTTCCAGCTGCCGACGCATGGTCATTTTCGTTTCTTATACTGAATTTTTCTTTACTGGAGATTCGTACACTACTTTCTCCAATACTCAAATTGCATTTCCCATTAATAACAAATATCAGAATGGAAAGATATCTTCGGATGTGAAGTTCTTTCCTTCGCAGAATGACGCGGATTTTGTGATTATATTTACATGTTTGCTTGGTTGTGAATGGTTAAATATAGTGTAAGAAGTACGCATTTTTGTGCAGCTCTACAAGAGATTGCTATATCGGAATCGCGATCATTACGTATTATCCACAGTCGATCCATAGTCCGTGCAATGACGAACGGGATCACACGTGTTTTTCATCTTTTCTCCCTGATTCAGATGCGGAAGATAATTTTTTGTGGTGAGTCAGCCCGAACGGATCTATTGTAAGCAAGGTTACCGACTTTTACTTATCAAAACATTCATGATCATACTCAAACTATCTCATATGAACTTTGCTCCTAGCGACTCCATCATCGTTTAGAAGTTTTTGTTGCTAGGCTGTGATCTACGGAGCCACCTTCATTTTTAGAGTGGTTTTACGTACACTTGGGGATTAGTTCACTCACAATTTATACGGAAAACGAAACTTCATACAGTCGGATTCAGATCGCAATGCTCGAGTAGTTAGACGGAAAAGGGCAGATAGTGAGTTTAAAAATCATTTAAACTATAAAATTAGTATAGATCACGACAATCATCCATTTACCATCTGATTCTAGGTGCATGTCTTTCCAGGCCTCCTCTAATTTCCTCTATTCCTTTACCATGAAGACAACCTCTACTAAATTATAAATAAATAATTAAATAAATAAAATTCATAATTAAGAAATAAAGGAACATACATGTATTTATTATTTATTTTATTTAGATACATGTAAGAAAATTTGTCTAAATTAAAGATTTATAAACATAAATGAAAATCAAATTCTAAACTACACTCGTTAACTCAATAATTAACATTAATGTTAATGTGTACCGAAATAAGGAAGAGAATAATAGAGCGAAATATTTCATATCTGGAGACATTGCGCTTTCCCTTAGAACTACGTATAGTTCCCAAATTTTCGTATTTAAGTCCGATAGATTATCTATAGAGCCTACGCTCTGATAATTTAGAGGAAAAGCCGATAAGTTAAGTAAAATTTTAGATTGAGTTTAATAAGTTGAGAACATAAAATAAAACAAAAAATATTAATTCTAAATGGTGTGCATAAAAGTTTGTATCGATGAAATATCAATGCTCCCACAGCTGAATTAAATTCAAACACTAAGAGGACTACGTCGGCGAAGAGCGTAATGCCTTCGTAAGGACAATCGAAAGAATTGGTTTGCATTGGCTTTTTCTGCTGTCATAGCTGAAAATCACGTAAACAAAAGGATAAAAGTTGTTTGGCCTTGCCTACATGATAGGTACTAAAAATATATCTAGGACGCAATCCATGATGATAAGAACCAAAAAGAGAAAGGGCATCGGGATGGATGGATGGATCAGAACAAAATATTTGCGTCTCTTCATCACTTCCATTTCGAGAGAAATTATGGGTATGAATTTTATTTTCAAAGTTCAATGACTATTGATGTATTATTGCAAATAATTAATTCAGGGTTCTCGTGCGCATTTTTTTTGTAAGACATAATGACGTAGCTGCCTTTGGAAAGGTTGGAATTCACTTTTCACGTTTCTGCACTCGCCGGCGTGTTTTCCAAGTTACCGTTGAGTTGACGGAAAAGGAAGTGATATGACGAAGGCGAGCGGGTGCACTACCGCGAAAGGCACGCAATTCACAGATGATGACGCGTGAGTGAGCGGAAGTTACGGACGAAGAACTAAAAACTCCCATCGTACGCTTCATTCATGGATTTAAGTTTCAAAAAATATGAAAAGATTTTTTCGCATGTATATAATATCAATGTTCCACAGATATCAAGCGTCAAAATAATCAACATGCGTTCAAAGCTTGGGTACATAGATATTTATTAGAGAATAATTTTAATTTTGTATATATGGAGAATTTCGTAATGATGTATATCTGGAGAAAATGAGATTTCTCTTAGAACTACGTATAGTTCCCAAATTATCGTATTTAAGTCCGATAGATCATTTATAGAGCCTACGCTCTGATAGTTTAGAGAAAATTATTTCTAGATAATTATTTCGCATATTGTTTTCTTATTACTCTTTATTATTTTCATTACCATGAGGAAAAATCATCTTAAATATTTGCGCTATCTTTGCTTAAGGATAATCTTAGAAAAACTTGTTAAAAATTAATCGAAATAATGCAATGTCGTGCCCAAGCCCTAATTCAACCATAAGAGATGATCGAGTTTTAATTAAAAGGAGTCGCACACAGCAATTCTGTATTCTTTCCACGCTCCATTTCGAAAGCAATTCACGAGGTTATTAATCACGTTGCAATCTCTTCCGTGTAATTTGTGGATGATAGTCACGGAAGCGATACAAGTCTGAAGCGATCGCTTGCATAACACTCTCGCCCGAGATTGGCACTAGTTTTGATTGAGCTCGAAGGTTTACCCTAGGCACCGACCAAAGTTTAATTACGGAGATCTGAAATGTATCATCCTCTAATATTCCTCTCAGTTATTCTACGAGGTGCTGTGGGATTCAGTTATTTCTAAGTGACTGAATCATATAATCTCAAGGTTGCCTGCGTCGGAAATGCCGCGCCTGAAAAGTAAGCGATTTTCCTTCCCAAAGAGTCCGCTATGAGACGCCACCATATGAGATGCCGATAGGCGATTTAATCAGCGCAGTTTTCAAAATAATGATTTGGAAGTCCTAAATACGGAGAAAACAAACGGAGATGTTTATCTTATTTAGTCTCATTCGACAAATTTTCCGATGTATTCCCGATGGTAAATATAAATAATATAATCATACGCTTTTAATAGCAAACTTTTTAAATACCCCCTATGAAAGATACATATATAATTTGCAAATGCAAATTTAGTTATGTTTGTATCATTTTATTACTTAGAAGGAATGAATATACTTCTTTAATTGTTTGAAATAATATATGAAAAAGAAGCCTTCATGCTGAAAATTATAGTATAAGGTGAGATTCGAATCAACAACTTATCCAAAATTAATTATTTTTTCAAAATATTTAAATAGCAAATCAATAAGACATAAATCATATCCATGACTGTCCTCTTCTCTATTTTCAAATAAGATTTATTAAGTTTAATCAAAAAATTTGTCTTAGAAATAAAAGTAGTCTTTTAAGGCATACATTTTTGGTGTTAGCTGAAATTGATAAACCTAATTTTAAGAAAAATAATACTTAATCTTAGTTGTAAATGTTTTAAAATTATAAACACGACCAGTTTGAGTAAGTACTAGTCATCTAAGTATAAATAATAAGATGAAGTATTATTTCCCTAACTGTTACAGAGTTTCGTAAAGCAGCTCTTCAACGATTGATTATATATTAAACTAATTTTATTTTAAGAAGAAGGAATAAAGGAATGCAAGATTTTTCCAAATAATATTAACAAATAACTACTTTTAATTCGCTTAAAGCCTTATAATTATGAAATTTCTAGAATAATTATTTAGTATGGCTTTATAGTGTATAATTAACAATCAGATATGCTTATCTGATATAGATTTTTGAAGGAGTTTACTGAGTTATTTTTAATAGAATATAAAATGAACAATAATGTGAATGAAAGTTGAAATAAATTTTTTCCTGAAATATATTTAGAAATGATCCATCTGAGATGAAATATTTAGAAATTACATAAGTTATTTGAAGTATATGTGAGAAGAAAAGATTTAATAATATTAATATAACATATAATAGTCATCAAGAGTAATTACCTTGTCAAAAAATTTTTTATGAGCAATAAATTCAGATTCTTTACATTTCTAAGGTACTAACCTTAGTAAATAAATCTGTAGATAAGATAAAATCTTGAATAAGCTTGATGGTTCTAGAGTAAAAGTTGATTGAAACTAATCATCAATTACTTTAATCAAAGCTATGGATCTTGATGGAACTTCAGTAACACTACTCATGAGCATGTATTTAGTATATTTTGATTCTTATAGTTGTCACAAAGCCATTTAGAAGCAAGATAGTTAAAATTATATAAATTATTTATACTTCCATTATCATTTTTTAAACAATTCCTTCCTTTAATCTTTTTGTTCTTCTCGCTTGGAAATTACTCATCCTATGGATGTTAAATCACTTTTAATAATTTATCGTTATATGCCAGAGTATTAATATAGCATTAACTTATTATCAATGTGAAATATTTCATTTCAATGAAACATAAATAATAATCATATCCAATATAAAAATATAATATTTAAGATCTATGAATAGATGGATGACTGCATTGGTTCATATAGGACTTAAGAAAAAGTAATTGAAAATCATTAATATATATTTAAGTTGAATAAACACCAGAAAACCATTCTAGTGAAACTTCATTCTTGATTCTTTTTCATTTTCTGGGTCTTGAGTAAATCATTTATTGTAAAGCATAAAATAATCATACCTGTTAATCTAAGGAAGACAAATGTTTTCCTCAACTCAGTTTATAAGTAGTGTAATTGGTTTTAAGAAGAAGTGAATGATTTATTCTATAGTCTAGAATATTCTTTTCTACAATTTTATAGTGTAGATAAGAAATGATCAGGATAAAGTGTGGTTTCCTTATTGTATATCCTTCCCATTGTAATGGCTAAGAATTTATTTTATTAAGAAGGGTTTAATTAAGAATATTCAGCTAATATATAGATCCAATGTTCATGTATTTATATATACAGAATCTTTCTACATTACTGCTGAATGTAGTAAATTTCAAAGAAAATAAATTATTTCATGATAATAGGTCTAACTTGTAAGAAAGGAAGATATTTATAAAAAGAAAGGGATGTAGAAATTCCATTTGTAATTATATTTAATTTAATTATATATTTATTTTTGATTGGTATCAAATAATAGGAAAATACAAATATTCAATCAATGTCCTCTTCAGAAAAAGAATCTTTTTCTTCATTGCTAAGAAGTTCACTTACATATTTAACAAATGGCAATTGCTTATCAGCTTGATCATTCCATTCAGAGGTTGTCAATGCTATTCCAGAGAGACCCTTTTTCCTTGCAAACCGGACCTGAAATATCAGATAGAGAAAAACATAGAAAAACTTATGTAAATCATGACCATAAATTAAGTTTTAATGAATAACATTTCCAAGAATATGTCATATAAAGCTGTAAACATAGTTATACCTATAAATTAATCATATCTTTTCAATTAAATGTAATCTTTCCCTATTTTTTCTTACTCAGAAATTAATTAAATCTGTAAATGGATAAATTCACATATATGATTTTAGCTAAAAATATTCCTAGGAGTTATTTTACTCTGAGTTTTTTATCTTATACATAAATCATTGAAATGGCCCTTTATTTCATTTTCAATTTTAAAAATGGTCATACTAAAAAAGTATCAATTTTCCTATCAAATAAATTAATATTCTCTAATCAGTCATGAAATACATATGATAGTAACTGTAGCTCACAAAGTTATAATTTTACCTACCCATGTGAAAGAGAATATATATTTTAGATAACTCTTATAATAATATAATTATAATTAGATAATTTTTATATTAGCAAATTATTAATACTGACAATGATTAAAAAATACTTAAGTTAAAATATTAGTTTTGTTATTTAAGGAATATGGTTGAATATTTTTGCAGTAATATATAGCAAATTAAATAAATAATTATTATCATTTAAAACCTTTTATTATGCACTTAAAGACTAGATTAATAGCCACTTGCTTATAATCCTTATGGAATATTTATGAAATAAAAGTAATTTAATTTATATACCTTGGCAGAAATTGAAAGATTATCCTCAAATGATGCCCACTGGAAATAGTTTGATGCAAATGGGGCCTGAGATTTTTTATCCCTATCAAATATCCATAGAGGCTCTGATATCTGGAAGAAATGATAAAATTTATTACATCAAAATGTAATGGTTATTGGAGAATTCATTTTTATTCATGATATAAACCTTAATAATGAATATGTATAAACATGAAATATTATTCATGGATTTTAATAATTAGAGTTAATACCTGAAATAATTGTAAAATACCATGAGAATGTCCAGGAGGCACTAGCCACCCTGGATCTTTCGCAGGTGATCCTATACTATTGTCATCTACATTATCTAAAGTGTGTGTTACTGCATAGGTTTGAATTCCCATAAGAAGCTTCTTCCTTGGTGCCCCCATCTTCAAGAACCATTTTATAGATTGACTCTGAAAAGTATTAAGGCAATAATTAAACAGAGTTATAGCAGGTCATATGGAATATATATTTATTAAAAGAGATTTTAAGTTTCATATTCAAACTGGATATTTATTCAAAAATACAAAGCAAAGTACATATTTAATATATAGTTTTTTCCCTTCAAATTACTAACCACAGACTTTTTATCCTTTGCATAAAGAGGTGCAGCTAATTCAGTATAAGGAGTTCTTTTACTTATTTCATAACATTCGAGGGTCATGAAGTCCAAGTCTCTGCAAATAAGCATTCAATGTGATCTCATTATAGATAGGAGATAGGAAAAATTAATATTCAGAAGTGGGAACTATATTACTAAAAATATACAAAATGGTGTCTCATCAATTATGTAATAAAAGATAAAAATAAATTAACACAGTAATAACCAGTAGTTTTATACCTATAAAATGCAAAAGACCTTTCATATTGAACCCTATTACAGTTCAATAATGCAATGATCTTGCGAGTAATTAGGAAATAAAATATCATTGCATATTAAAATGCAATAAACACTTCATTTTTATAATTTTACATAATCTTACTGAATTCTTACTCATTTAAAAGATATTACATGGATATTTTTCATTGTTATAATTGATCCTGGATTTGCATACCTGATTATTAGACATCCAGGAATGGATCATTTTTTATAATTTTTAGCTTTTAATATTATAGGATATTGTTTGAGTAAAGTATATACTAACTCAGCTATTTCTGAAAGTTCTCTATGGTGAAAATCCTCTCTAGCTACATTTCTAAGGAATAGGCCAGATAGGGTTGTTCCATTTCTACCAATCATTTTTCTGATACCAGATGCCACAATTGCTGTCTGATGAACAAACTAATAGAAAATAAACTTGTCAATATTTTGACTTTTACAATTTCTAAATGGTTATATAACACTTCACCTATTTACGGAAATTCATGCCTAACACTCAGATTATTAAATTATCAAACATTAATTACAATTATTTACATTGATTAACATGCTTATTAATAAAAAAGTTTTCAAATAAATGTTTCACTTTTAAAGTGGGCTATTTATAATACAAATAGCCTATATCATTAATACACTTTCAAATCAAGAAATCTGGATCTATATGATCATATATTATGTGTTTAAAATGTTAATGATAATAAAATTTTGAGGAAAATTTTAATTCAAATCTAAATGAAATTCAAAAATTAATAAAATACAAAAATAATTTGATCAATATTTTCAAGATATTGAATAAAATAAGTATTTAAATGAATAGCAAACCTTGTGTTGGAAAGCTAGATCAATACCATTGTATCCTTTCTCTTTAATGAAGGCAACAATACTATTTATCAACCTTTTTCTGCCAACTTCTGAATTTATAACCTTAAAAGTAAAAGTAAGTAAAATTATTAATACAAGGAGAATTATTAAGCATATTATTTATTCTTGATTTTAGCTTATTTATAGCTTTTAATTTCATGTTTTATTTTTGTATTTAGTGAATGCAATTTTTACCTGTCTATTTTCATCTAGTTTACATTCATTCGTCCTCATTTTGATATCTCCCACTTAACACTATAAGGAGGTTTAAGCACTATCCAATTATATTTAGTATTTGACAGTATCCCATTCGAGTGCATTTTCTTGCTGTAGATAGTTAATTTTCTTAAGCCTCACTCACAAGTTTTTGGATTCCACAATTAATTTCTTTCCGATTTCAATTTGATTCTAATCACTTTTCATTTTCAAATATAATTTCTATATTGACGTTGACAATTGAGCGGTTGATTTAGCAGAAAAGAAACTTCAGTCTCAATTTCGCCCTCGATAAAGACATATATTCTTACTATTATTAAGCAAATTTTGATTCCAACAATTTTATTCATTATCTCGTAATATTAGGATGGTAAAAATTAAACATGGAATGTATTTCCAAATAAAAGATGAATTGTTGCAAAATGATCTACGACCAGGCAACCAGAAACCAGGAATGGATCCTTTGAAAAACCCGCTTGAAGTTATACGTACGTTTTTACAACGGTCATTTTATTATTATCGTTTGGTGTTTTTTATATTATGCTTATAAGTCGTTTGAACGCCATTATTTGTTGTTGATACAACAATTTATCAAATTATATATACTATAAAATATTAAGAGCCAAACCTCGTCAATCTCACAACTTATCTACCTGAGGAATTGCAAGCATAGTGCTAGAGAGATATGGCTCTGAAAATATCGAATTGAAATACACTAAATGGCATAAGTCAGGCATAAAAATGTAGAGATTAAATTTCAAATTATCTAAAAATGTTAATTATAAAATAGAAGTATGTGTATATTCAACTAATTGTAAATTCGACCTAATTGTATTGAAATCGAATGATAACCTCAAACATGCAGGGGCTACCAGAATTCTTTCATGGTTTTGTCACAACATAATCAAAATTATTTCTCAATATTTAAATATGCAATTCGTGAATGAAAAGTAGCTATTCCTTCCAAAAGCGTGCTTAATTGATGGAGAATCAAACTTGGCAGCGAGACATCATTACACATCATCTGTTCCCATTTAATCCTTTCGTAAATTCCAGACTTTCTAATCATGTACAATATTCTGATATACTTACTTCAGGTAAATCACTTTTGCTAGTGTCGAATGGATCCAAACCCAATATAAGCTTCAGATTTGGGAACGCTGATTGGTATTTTTTTAGGTTGTACAAATGGGTAGCTGAAAATTTATATAAGATGTTATAAATAAATGAACTTTGTCATAATTAAACTAAACGTTTCAAATTTACTTCACCTTTGATTTTCGCTGTCTTTGGGTCAATTTTTCCTACTCTGAATATAACATGGGTACAATTGTCATTGTAGTTTTCTTTGTAATATTCTAGACCATAGCGGTAACAAACAACCTTCTTCGGAGAAGGATTCCCGGAATGGCCTGTAAAAAAGCATTCTTTATGATGAAAAACTTCCTATTTAAATGAAGAGTATGACACTCAGTATCAGTATTGCATAGAAATAATTTTTCTATGAATTTCTCTAACTACTAATCTTTTTCTTACATTCTGTAATAAATTTAAGAAGATATGAGCCAAAAGAGCAATCATATTTCTCTTAACTGAAACAACATAAGATGAAAATTCTAAAGGAAAAATTCATGGTGAAAGATGTTATTCGATGCGATAAAATATTCTCACCTTTTACGAGAACGAGGAGGATTGATATAACGATTAACCTCAAAGCAAAACTCTTCATCCCTAAAAATATTGATGCTGCAGGATGGATCTAGTTAAAGCATCTGAATATTCTTCACTATATGACCAAGACCAGTTGTATAGAAAGAATATATTCTGCAATGATGCGGGATATCGATCTGATAAGAGTGATAAACCTGAGCCCGGCGAAAAATAATTGCAATCTCATCTTTGATTAAAAATATCAACAGAAATCGCCCGAAGATTGCCTTCGATTAAAGTCAACCATGGAGACACAATATAAGCGTAAGAGCATACGATTATGTGATGAACTACGGATAAGAGAGGATGGTTTATTTTTGACATATGGTTGAGATGAAATCCAGTAGATTGCAATATGACATGAAATGGGGGATGATATTGTAAATTTTAATATGATTGAGAAGCAATCGGAAATTGAAGGATGACTGACTACAATGCATGTCCGAATACGAGATAGTGCTGCAGTGCGAACAAGACCAACAATTCGTGGTCTCGGTTTAGCTTGCTTAAAATTCGAAATTTTTTATATTCTTTACTAAAGAATATATAGCACATAAGTTATACCTCTTTTAAAAAAAAATTCCTTCTCTTTCATTATTAATTGATCATCTGTGCTACTTATTTCAAAATAATTTACCGAAAACCTTTTATAAATAAGAGAATAACGAAATTAAATTTCGTAAATGATAGAGGTAAACATGTTGTTAGTTTGGTTGATTGTTCACAATATTTCTAATTAGTAACGTACTGAAGAGGGAAGAGAAGTCTCTCACTAGAACCCTAACTGTTATACTATGAACGTCACAAGAGTTTGTAGCAAGGAACAACATTCTTTTGAAAACGCATAATAGGTTACATCTATGAATCACACCTGAAAGAATCTGAAAGGTTTAAGAGAAAGGAATATACCTTTTCCTTTCATTTTGTTAGTAAAAGAATATAAATATGATTTGTTTAAAAATTCTAATATTCTCATTCATCGAAAGTAGCGAAATTTGTTATTCTCTAATACTCTTGTTGTTCCTTAATTGTTTTTGTATTATATTGTTGTTTCCTTGTAACAAATTTTATATTTCTATCGCTGAAAGATAGTGTCATAAATCGAGTTTTATATGAAATTAGACACATCCATTTAGAGGGAATATCATTCCCAATAGCGGATTTTCGTGTATTGGCTAATGAACAAAGCCTAATGGAGGCAATCTACTAAACAAGAGGTCCTGGATTCATTTTTCCTGTGATATTAATATTGAGGACCTAAATTCAGACAAATGAATGAATTAGTGAAGAAAAAGTTTAAAGCTACTTTTTAAATATCCGAAGAAATTTTAAGAAGTGCGCAAAGAAAAGACGGAAAAGGAATATATACGGAACATACTTAAGAGTAGACTTACGAGAATTATTGAGCAAGTATCTTTTAAATATTTAGATATATTTATTCGTTTTCTCCCACCTTCACAAATAAAATAAACATGTGTTCGTAGATGTCTCTTTTTATTTGTAGATAATGATTCAGATTTTAGGGCAGATAATGCATTAATTTCGTAAAAGTTCGCTCATTAATTTGGCAAAAGGTAAATCTGCATCTGATTTGTCCAATCCAGACCTAGTTGTCAATGCAGCTCCTCCAAGGCCATTTTCCTTTATAAATTTTGCCTGAAAAACCATAATGTTTAATATAAATAAGCGTTTAGATAAAAGTTTCTCGCAAATTATAATGTAGCAATTACTAACAAATGCCGAAGATACCGTAAAATTATAAATGAAAATTAATGCAATTCGGATGATATCTCAGAAAAAATACAAAAAACTAAATTAATATTTATAATAAAATTTATCGTAGAAACAAACTAAAAACGAATCGTACCTTTTCAGTAGCGGTAATATTATCGTCATACGAAGCCCATTGCAAGTAGTTAACTGAATAAGGAGCATTAGATATTTCATCGCGGAATACTTCCCAGTCACCTCCAGTTACCTATAGAAAAATGAACAATAAACAGCAAATGAATTTCCTACAAACATTTCATTATCAACATATATATATATATATATATATTGTATTTTATGTTCACGAAGCAATATAACAAACAAAAAGGAAGCTCTAGAAATATCAAAAAATAAAGAGAGAATGAACGGCTAAAAAAAATATTTTATTTCAACCAAAAATATGAACATAAAAAATGCGGAATTTTATATGTTACGATAGTCTTAATATGATGGTATCCAACTTGAAATTACGAATAATTATTTTATTAAATCAATGTAATCATAAATTAACACTTAGAGAAATTTCACCTGGTACAAATATAGAAGACCATATTCGTTTCCAGGATACGTAGCCCAACCCATTCGCGATGCAGAAGATCCCGGCCAAAATTCATCCGCGTCATCTAGTGTGTGTGTCACTGCGTATGTCTGAATTGCCAACAGGACCTTGTGATGAGGTACTCCCGAATCCAGGTACTGTCTCATGCATTCACTCTAAAAGAGCCATGGAGATTTCGATTATTTAGTTTTTTCAATATAAATGGAATTACAAATAAATTCAGATGCTTATCAATCTTCTAAATTTCTAAAGTTCGCCATATGTAAGGAGTTATACTCGTGGAAAGAGAAGGGGAAATCAATTTTCATAAGACTAAAAAGTACGTTACAAATCATTCCTTTTGAAATACAAAAGCTCTACTTAAGATTTACCACAGAAGGTTTTCCAGTCGTGTAGTATAAGGGAGCGGCCAATTCCGTATAATTATTGGTTTTGGTTGGTTTATAGCATTCCATAGTCATGAAGTCAAAATTCCTGAAAGTGAAAAATTTTATATTTATTTTTGCACGAACGTTCTAAGTGTAGCTTTGATCAAGCAATTCATAATAAACATAAGATAACTGATAATTGTAATTTTGAATATGAAGCCGCTCACTTCGCTATCCTAGCTATATCTGAAATGCCAGTTTCATTATGGGCCTCGAAGTAACCAGAAATGGTAAAATTTTCGCTTCCAATCGCCTTACGAACACCGGATGCGATTTCCGCTGTTTCTTCAACGTACTGCAAAATCAACCGATTCGAAATTCATCTTACAGAACGAAGTCATCACAAAACATATCTATGAAAATTGTAATTCTTAAAAACAAAGAAGGTGAATATTAAAAACATGTAAAACACGAACTTGGGCTGCAAAAATCAAGTCCATCCCATCATATCCGTTTGACTTCATTACATCAATAGCACTTTTGATTATTCTAGATCTCCCAACGTTTGATGCAACAACCTATGGAAAAATTGTATGTATGTATGAGACATATGAAATTAAATATAAATCTACTTTTAAATAACCGTTTTAGATTCAATTAATTAACTGATCGACTAATCATTTAACTTTAAATTTATGTGATATTGTATTTACTTGAGAATTCAACTGGAATTAATTAAGTTCGAAGTTCAGATTTTCACTTCATTCAAAACAAATGAGATTAATACATTCACATATACCATCAGTACTTTAATGTGAATAAAAACCATTGAAAATGTTTTAGGATCATTGTTTAAATGACGATAAATCAAATTATTAGTATATTCAGAAAGTATTAGCAAAGTCTTAAACCCTCTTTAGCACTGCAGCTTGGAAGATAATAATGTAAAAGAGTAAAATATATAATAATGCATATAAGCCATTGCAATTAATGAATGAAAATTGCTTATTGAAAACATTACAAATTTTTTAATACATTTTAACCATAATCCTAAGAAATATTACTACATAAACTCCAAATAAACGATACATACCTTTGGATAATATTCACCAGAAGGTTGACTTGATGGATCTAAACCTAAAATAAGTTTTATGTGAGGAAACTTTTTTTTGTACGTTGAAATGAATTGAAAGGTGAATGGTTCTGAAAATAAAATAATGCATAGTTATAGTTGTATGTAAAATATTCACATACGAAGCTATCGATGTGTGAGAAATTGATCACTTACGTTTAACTAATCCATATTGACCGTCAACAGTTCCGACTTGCAGCACAACGTCGGTGCAGTTTTCATTGTTACTTACTCCATTACCGTAATATAGTTTCTGCCGGTAGCACACAACTTTCAGAGGAGATGCTTCTCCTGCTTCAATTGTTGGAAGAAAGCGAAAAAAACTATTTCAGCAACAAAATTTATTTAACTACAGTTTGATGAGTTTATCTTTCATACATTTATGGTACTCTTCTCTTTGGATTAAATCATTTTCAATCAAATTACTAAAACATGTTGAGTCTAAATACGGTATGATGCATTGACAGTTAATTTAATTAATTTAGGCCACGATTGCGTGCTATAAGTTTCGTACCTGTATCGAGGATAAAAATTGTTGAGATGACAACCAGAGGAAATAAAAGCCTTTTTCCTGGAAAAATTAATTTCATTAATATTCAATATGTATAAGTTACTTGCAAGAAGAAATTAGTCATGTAAAAATTAACTCACCGATCATAGTGCTTGAGAGGTGTGCAGAGTCTATGGGAGATGCGGTGTGCAAATCAATAGCTACGTATTTATCAGACTAGACATTAAAGAAATCTTTTTCGAGTTGAAGCAAGATCAGATTAGACCAAATGTATCTGAGAAAGAGATAATCACTAGCGAGTTTGTTTCTTATCGTCATTTCCGATAGATATTACGAAAAAAATAATTCTTTCATAATTCTTTTATCGTTCCAAAAAAATCATATTGGTGAAATTTAATCTAATTTCACTTCTGACCGATTCATGTAAAGGAAATGTAATTCAATGAAACTGCGACATTCTCACGTTTAGATCGAATTGCTGTACCGCTTACCTGTGGTATAACACGGATTATATCACAAATACGCAATTAGCGTGAGCTTAATTCACCAACCTTTAGGTGTAAAACAATACGGAATTCGTAAAGGCATCAATATGGTTTCTATGCTTATCAGTCCTAATTATTACGTTCGAGAAAAATGAAGTGAAAATCATAATATGAAAAATAAAAAGAACGAATAAGGGTAAGAACCGATAAGTTGGACTTCAAAAGCAAATAAAAGAGCAACCGAAAACTTTCTTAAGGATGATTTTTTTCGAGCAATTGAAAATTTTAACAGAGTTCACACAATTTTTTATTTATTTCGCAAAATATATACGAATTCATAGTTTTAACGTATTAACAATAATGGCAGCCAGTTAACAATATTGTTGCACTAATTCAGCCCATTTGTTTTTCCAATAAAAATTACATAATTACAAATATAAAGAATGAGCTAAGTCCAAAGAGTAACTCATTCAATAATTCATTTGAAGCATAATCGTATAGATTTAATTGCAAAAGCATCAATAAACATTCTTTCAAGGACCTTAATCGTATTTATATAAAGAGAGCTCAGTATTATATGCTAATCATGGGCGAAACGATATCATACATAAGATTGACGACATTTTATTAAAAACTATATTTGTAAGCGTTTATTTAGACTTTAAAAGGACGGAATGATTCTATTACATTGCTTTCATTAGCTATAATATTCGGGGGTGGGGTGTATCGAAGATTTATTTTCTCTTAAAATTACTTCCAGAGGAATCTTAATCGCGAAATAATTTGTGCTGAAGAATAATTAATAAAAATAGACGCGTATGCAAACAATTTGATTTTTACTTGAAATAAATATCCTTCATAAATGGTTCTTAACGTGGTCGAGCGTTCCTTGTAATCAGTAGGAGGCGTGGGTTCGAATTTCACCACTGATCACAGTTTTTTCGTCTTCTATGTTAACGCTGGTGTTTAAAAGTTCCTTCACGAATAAATCAGTTTTAAATCCTAATATTCCATTAATCCAAGTTATCGGCAACGGTTGATTTATTTGTGCTGTTCTTTGAAGTCTTTAAGATAGTTGGTATCTCGTCTCGCCCATTCATAACATTTTTAAAAGGACATAACAATTGAATAAACTAAGTCACACATTCCCACAATTCCAATGGCTCCTTGTCTCTTATCTAGACGTGAGGCACTGTTCCGTTCCACGTAACTTGGGCGTCTCGCCACCTACGGATGTCAAAGAATTTGAATTGCAACAACTTACAATAAAATACATTTATCTTTCAATGACCTATGGGTTAGTACTGGATTTAAATTCATAATTATCTAAATAATTTGAATAATGAATATTAGGAATTCATAATTCTCGTCCTTTTGTCCCGTTAACTGGAAAGCCTGAATTTCTCTTCGATAAACGGATTTAAAATACGGTACTCACTTGGTATGGATGAGGCTTTCCAGAGGTGGTGAGCTGTTGATGTCTCCTAGTTTATTGTTCCGCGGAGGGCCACCGCCGTACAAGGTTTCATCCAGCATTGAACTGATTCCGCTCCCACCAGTAAAGCGGGTGTCCACTCCAAGGACTGTGTGGTTCCCGGTGTGACCTCCTGAATAATAATAAAGGTCAAACCTGTAAAGAGAATAAAATGAATCACCTTTGACCTGATAGTTCATCCTCCGCTATTTATAAGACTATAGAGAAGATACATTACAAGTACCTGAATGCGTTTGTTATGATTTGTGGAGGAATATCAGAACTTTGTAAACGATCAGAGTTGAGAAAAGATCACCAGTTATAAGAGAAACATCCGCGGTGAGTGTGAAAAAAACATCAAAAACTAGTTGGAGGGATTGAAAATAGAACGATTAAATTAGTGTTAAAGGGGAGTGGTAAATATTTTGGAGAATGCAAATTACTTTGGTTATTCACAGAGTCGAAGGACATAACTTCATGATAGTAAGGATCGAGGATAATGACATGGAAAGAAAGGAATGGCAAGTCCTAGGAAGAATTATAAGCTAGATACATGTATGCAGATAAAAGGCAGAAGATATATAAATGTTATGCAAGCCATTTTTCGGCATGTAGTAGAGGAGGCGTAACACCACCTACTTGTAAAATCGATTATTTTTCGTCCGTAAAAAATGTGAAGTTTTTAGCGTTTTCCTCAATTCAAGATCTCTAATTTTATTCGTGTTGCATGAACGTCCAACACGACAGCGTATTTATATAGGACAGCGATGGATAAAAATAGCAAAAAACAAAGGAAACGGGGATTAGACTCAACAATGGAAGGAAAAAGACTTATAAAGCAGATGAATTCAAAAAATGTTAAAAATTTGACATTGCGCTTTGGACACAAGAAACTCTACTACCTTCTTTCCGCGTGGTAGTCCCTCAACAGCTCCCTGTTGGTGTTGAAGACGACACCATAGTGTCCTCCGCAGAAGGTGACCCATATGGGAAGTGAGGGAGTCTTGAGGCGAGATCCCGGATGGCGGCCGTCCTCCGGTGGAGCCATCGAAGAAGCAGACGCAGAAGATGACATGGCTGCAGCTGCTGCATCGTCTGCATCTCCTCTCCACACCAGAAAGCCGACCTCGCTCCTGAAGGGAATGCCGTACCGGGGACGAGCCTATTCACAAAAAGGAGAAACATAGTTATATGTGTACATTCATTCACTACCAAGTAATAATGTACATAACCTCTCCGGAGATATTTAACTATCACGAATACTGATGGTCCACTTGTAATGAGTTGTTTCATGTGCGATGGAGAACTAAAAACCTTCCACGATAAAGAAATGACAACTTTCTCCAATTATCCAGATTATGCTTACATAAGTGTTCTCGTCACCCACATATATGACACCATTATGAAGATAAGGTGTTGCCCTTCCTGTCAAGATGAGTGTCACCACGCACTCGGGTCCTTCTTCCGAGGAATTGTCGGAGGGCATTACCGCCGTCATCGGGAGAGATCCTGGGAAAGTTTTACCACCGGGTTTTTGTGCCTGTGGAAAGAGAAGTTATATTCAAAGTACAAAGGAAATGTATAAAGAGAAAGTAACAAATATCTTTTTAAAAAACGATTTACATGTATAATAAAACATGTATAATAACATTTACTTGATTTCCTTCCCAGAAGAATTTCCCATGTTCTTTATAAGAGATTCATTAACAAATTAATGAGGCAAATTAATTAATTACAGATAAGGGTATACTTACCGCATGTGCATTCATCACGTCGTTCGCTGCTGTGATTCCGGATACGGCCGTCAGGAGGGCAAATCTTTCTTCCCCGAGATCTGATCGAACGCTAAAATAAAATTTGAAATAGCGATTGAACTATTTTCTGCGTTTTTGATACGACCTATGATAAGGTAATTTATGAAAACTTAATATTAGGTAAGTATAGCACGGTACATCTTTATGTAGACGATATACTGTGCATGTTACGTTTTTAGTACATACTTATCGATGCCTCTTGACAGAACAGCGCTGTATAGGAGGAGTAGAGTTCCTGGTCCAGGATCTTCCTGAAACTATAAGAAGATAAAAATTTTTAAACTTAGTTGTTCTTAAATAAAAATCAAAATAATTATACTGAAAAATCATCACGATTCGATCGCTTGATCAACAGGATATAAACTAGCAAGTGATACACGTATATCTATGAATATACTTATCGCGAATAATTTCGCGAAACTAACATTATATTAGGAATATACGTTTCGACTTACGCCATGGTGGTAAAGCTCAATACATTAATGACTTAAATACTAATGTTTCCCAATATAAATTTATTGATTATTAGAAATTAAACTCACAATGTAAGAGTAGAGTTTGAGAAATATCTCCAGATCCTCACGAGATGTGAAATTGAATAATCGTAGCTGTAATAAAAAAAGATTGGAAAAAATCGATTTTTTATTCAAATTTACCTATAATAATATATTGACAGAATAGGCATTTTAACTTCAATTATCTTACACGTATGATTTAGCAAGTTGAATTCTCAATAGAGTAGATGTAAGAATAAAGTCTGATTCTGGTGATTTATAGAGTAATTAAAGAGCAAATATTCCTTGACTGTGGGTATATCTACTGCCTTTTGTATTATTGTTATTTGTAACAATATTTAAGGATTTATACAGATTATTTAAAATTTAAGAAAACTTCAAATTTAACTTGCTGACGTTTTAGGTCTGCTCTTATCACTGATAGTAGTGCTAAATGGTATCAAGTTTATGAATAGGATTTTTTTAGTAAGAGCATAATGAAAGAAAGCTCATCCTTACCTTTTCAGTCACTCCATCTTGAAAGTACGAGGGGCTCTGTGCAACGTAAGACTGCGTCTCTCCTCCAGATGAAGAAGCGGACACTGCACACACGATAGCCGATTCCCTATCCCCTGCACGCCATATGATATCCGCCAGAGATTGCCACAAAGCATCCTGCTGCTTTTCCAAGCTTGGTCGAAGAGCTCTGCAAGCATGGATTCGAGAATATCTTACCTTCGAACACAGCACCCTTCTACCTTAAACCTTTCTACTTAAATAATACGATCTTAGAAAGTGAAAGGAGTCATTCAAATAAAGGAGTTTACTGAAAGACCTTGATAAACCAAACGATTTAAATGAAAACATTAAGTTTGGAAGTTTAAAAATCCTTGCGCTTTTCTAGAATTGTTAGAGCAGCTCACAGGAATTTGAGAAATAAATGAACTCGTCAGTGTTTTGCAAAACAATATATTCATTAAAAAATTTCATAATGCAAAGTTTAAGTATAATTAATAGGCACCATCAAAAAACACGGCAATTTCGATAGGAATTTATTAAAATTCGATTGAGTATGATACGATTCCTCTGTTAGTTATGAAAAACTAATTTATTTTGACAAATCCGTCGTTAGTAATTCAGGTGAAATTCACTCTATTAAATTTATGATGTCGATTACATTCACATAAAATATATTATTAGGGGATAGAATAGAAACATAACAAAAGGACCACTTCCAACAAACCGTAAGCATTTTAAATCAACAGATAAAAAAATGTTTCGTTAGTAAAATTGTCTCATTTCTTTTCTCATTTTTGATTGATGAAACAAACTTCTAGCATTTGAATCCGAGTTCAGTATTTTCTATCGATGTCAGAAAAGTAGAGTTTAGAAATTACTGATCGATATTTACGAAGCGAATTTCGTGTGTAGCATGTCACTCTCAAGAAATAGGACTGACTTTCTATTTGAGCCTTGTTATTCATAAACTATATTGCCTATAAGTTAAAAACCGTAGAAGAACGGCAGAAATTTTGTGTGGCCTACTTTCTGGATTTTCGAGGCCAGTTTACACCAATTGTGTAAGGCACAAGTCAGAAATCGATAGTCTATTTCTAAGAGGAAATTTAACAACTGGCATGTAAAAATAAAATAAACAAGCGACTATTCATGAACCTTATTAGAGACAGTAACATGGGATTTCTTGGAAATTATTTATGTACAAGCACAGTGTAAGGGAACGTGAATCAGATTAACCTACAGATGATACAATTTTTTGAAGCTTGAGGTAAAAGTACGAACGACGGATGCGATTTTATACCTTAAAATAGTTAATGAAAATTGGTTATTAGGGTTCTTTGCAAGAGATACGATTCTTATTTTCAGCCTCGTACCTCAGTTTAAAGCACAATCTAATATAAGATGACTCCTCAATTTGGATGGAAAATTGAAGAAACGCATTTAATTGAATTCTCGTCTCAATTCCATTAGAAACTTGGGTAAGTGCTCCGAGTGAAGAGGGAAAAGTTTACCTGTGGATTGAGAAACACCCACTCACCTCAAAGCGGCGCCTGGGACTTTGGGAGGAGGTCTCGGTGGAGGTGGAGGGAAGAGTAGGTGTTTGAGCACGTGGGCCTGCAGAGCAGCCAATAGGGATCGTGTTCCATTGCGCGGGAGGCGAAGACCGTATGACAGATCATTGTCTGGTTCGCGAAAGACAATCGCAGTGCGCAGCCATTCACTTCTCGTGGGAGCATTCGAATGTCCGAATACCACGCGTCGTAGTGCCTTTTTATAATAAAATACGAATCATCAATATCTAATGGATGGAAATCAATGGTTCGTTATAATTTGAAAGAGTGAACAAAAAACTTTCAACATAGACATAACCATTACTTTCGTACCATTTACATTATTGAGGTAAAAATACCTTTCATATCAAACTCTTGTTTCCAGTGAATGAAATGACCACATCCACTTTTAAAACGTGCTTCGATATTTTATAAAAAGTTTCAACATTATGTTTTTCGACATGTTTAAAATGATTTAACTTATTTTTCTCTATAATGAGCAATGGCAATTTCAAATATTACGATTAAAAATACTATGCGTTCCCAAACAAAAGATATTGGGATTTAAAAACTCACAGGAAAATGACCCACATTTCTCCAGACCATTTAGATGAATAAATGATGGATAAAAAATCCAAAAAGAGTTTCATCATTATTACCTTAGCTGTTTCCTCTGTGATGGGAGTTCCTCCAACCAAGGGATTCCTTCGAAGCGGTTGATTGCGTTGCCTTCTAGGATACATGACCCTTTCTGAAAATGGTATTTAATTGATTTTTAATCTCAGTTATCATACATCGCTAGTGATACCTCATTTTCTTCCGAGGTCTTTAAGAAAATCATATAGTAGAATAATGAAGTTCAAACTTTTAAGATGCACTAATCCGACTCATATTTCAAACAAAAAGTATGTTGAGAATGATTTTGGATCAATTCTAAATATACTAACAAAAGAAATTTGAATGAAAATATTATTGAATGAAATATTAATAAAAATTGGAGATCATTTGAAAATGATCTCCAAGCCAAGCAAGTAATTCTACCGGATCAAATGAGGAAGTATATTATCAGTAGTATTAACATATGATGAGTAGTCGAATTAATGACAAAGCCTCAGCGAAGAAAGCCTTTCAATAGACCTGCAATAAGCAACTTTAAATCGCGTGCTGCCAACTTGGACATAAGGCAGCCGTTTTCTCGACGAACCCAACGGATGAAACTTCCTTTAAATCGAGCGCACTATCACAAAAGCAACTCTTTGAATGTGCGAGTTATAACTCGCAAATTCCTTATTGCAACAGAAGTGAACCGTTCTCTAAATAAAACTCTCCTCTAGGAGAAACGAAGTCTGTAGTTTGGGATCCAAACACCAACTGCACCGCAGATTTCGAACCTTTTCAATAAAAAGCGAAACCTTTTGGTCAAAAAAAGGTAAGCACTCGATGCCAGACACGTAACACCCAATGCCGATCCGAGCTGTCGAAAATAACACGTTCGTGAATGAAATTGGTGTGAAAGGATGATGGGAAAAACATTCCGATTCGCGAGAATTCCCACGCGCCATCCGTATGTACTCCAGCACGTGGTCGTCAGATGGGGCACTTTGGTCTCACCGGTGTTGTGCGAAGAGGATCCCGGGGCGGCGGAGGCATCGCCCGCCCCGCCGCCCGCCTTGTTACCCTCAGCCGCCTGAGAAGACATTGCTCGCGGGGCAAGGCGCAGTTAAGGAATGGGGAGCTTTCGGTGAAATGGGGAGGTGGGAAAGGGGCGATGGACACAAGGGGGACTTCAAGGGGCCCAATGGAGTGAGAAGTCAAGCGATGGAACACGAAGATGGGGGAGGGTTCTTCGATAGGCCGAGTATCGTCTGGTCGAAAGAAATATTGCGGTATAAAAAGAGTCGCTGCGTGAAGAGAGTTTGATGGTGGGAAAAGTGGTTGGAAAGCACGTGTTTGCTACTTTAAGATGCTCTTCTTCCTATAAAGTGGCGATTTGATTTGTACGATAGCTGAGGATAAGGGCTTTTTTTCACGCCGGGTTTTATTTATCCATGTCTAGAACGGTAGGGATTCAACGAAATGGATAACTAAAATATCTGTATGTATGGATTTGGGAATGTGATCATTGAACCCTACAAATATTCCTCTGGGTATTTTACTCGAAAGTAGCTAAGGTTTTATCTTGAACAAGTACGTTTCAAAGTTTAATAGAAATTTTTATTTACACGTTTGCACTCTAAAAATAAAGATTTGTCGTAATAAAAGTCCATTCTAAAATTGTTTAGCCTTTTCCAATTTAGCCTTTTCCAAGGTCAAACAGAAAAATATAAATGCGCACTATACCAAGCTACAACATAGAAATGAACTGAAAGGCTTATCATAGGGACTCAAAAATTCACTTGATTAAAATGAATATTTATATCGATTATATCTTTAGGAACACAATCGTTATAATATTCCTTATAATTATTCATTTTAATCACTATCTTAAAAGTCTTTTTCTGTACTATTGACGTGAAAAATGAATCAAATTTGCACTGACTTAAAAAATTGCTATAGAAAATTAGAAAGTTTAGAGATAAATCGGCATTCTCTTTCAAAAGAGGCTAATAGAAATAAGGTAATAATTTACTAAGCTGATGAACATCCTACCATACCTGACATTTTTATGTAGGGGAGGATAAGTCAAGCAGATGAAGATACTTGTGCATTTTTTCTGAAAATTCCCTCAATTCTGTACACTAAATAAATACTCCATATATCTACCAATAACTTAGATGGATCTATATTTAGAGGTTAAGCCTTCTTATAGCTCCATCTATAGCGTCAAAAGTATTTGGCATTTCGTACAGACACGAACCTTGGAGTTTCGAAGAAAAATAATGATTTTCCATACTTTCTAGTTTTGACAAATGTTTTCCCTTAAGAGAAAATATATACATGAAACCCACCTAAATTCGAAAAGTTAAAGATAGAAATCCTTTCGTGCTTTGCTGAAAAACTTTCCATTATATTCTTTCAGAAAAATTTTAAAAAACTAGTGTGAGATAAAACTATGATATTGGTAAAAGAGTGTTTCTAAAATTAATTTTCTTAATTTGAAGATACGCTAACATATGAAAAACATATCGGCCAAATTCACTAAAGAAAGGACACACACACATTAAAATAATCTCGCTTTCTCGAAAGTACAAGTTTTTCTTAGTATTTAGTAAGCAACTTCGTTATATTATTTCTAATATAAAGGAATAAGGTCATAAATAATATATATGAAAATGTGAAATATGCCAGTTCCTTGACTATTTGTATATATTTGCTGTAATGATAATAAATCAACACAAAAGAGATTTATTATTTCCATCAGAGACGCACCGGTTTTTCGCTCCGATCCCAGCATTAAAATGTTTTCAAGAAGCTTTTTACATCTATCAATCGTAGTTTAGAGTAGTTAACTCTAATTATTATCAGAATTGATTTTCTAAGTCTGTAATTCGTGTTTTTCCAAGTCTTAGCTGTCTTTTCAGTGATATGATTCGAAGTTAACTTTACGATACATATGAAATCAATTAGTTTGAATTCCCGACTCACTTCACACACAGATAAGGATGAGTATTTTGATTCAGCTGCGATTTGACATACCTTCCTTAAATCTGTCCTCACTCTAAAGTAAAATATCCCATAATCTACGTAAAACATCACATGATTTAGCTGATTCCAAACATCTGACCCTGAGCCCTTCCAAACACTTCAACATCCATATATTGAAAAATCAAAGATATACTTTCACGGTCAAAATACCCCCCAAAACAGCGGGAAACTGCGCCACAGCCGATGAACACAAAAGAATTTCTTCTTCATCTGATATTCGCGCTTTTTTTAAGGGAAACAAATTGTACCTGAAAGACGGAATCGATGCATGCACAATGAATCTCGGAGTATGAATGAAAGGGAAACCAGCATTGAAAGGAACAGGTGTGGATGGCGTTGGAGACATCACCGAAGGCCGATCGAACGTTGGTGGGTTGCAGAAAGAGACAGATGCACATCGTGATAAAAATGTCCTAAAATACAAAAGTCAGGTGATCTCGTGTACACATATATAAATATAGTTTGATTATAATATGTTATGATGAAATAGTACGATAAAAATATCGATAATTCA
Source organism: Pantala flavescens (assembly GCA_020796165.1). Taxonomy (NCBI): domain Eukaryota; kingdom Metazoa; phylum Arthropoda; class Insecta; order Odonata; family Libellulidae; genus Pantala; species Pantala flavescens. The sequence goes on from CM036881.1 coordinate 50,441,872, forward strand.
CGAGAAGATGCACCAATTTTATGCTTGGAATTTGAGGAATCATTTTTGAGGGCTCCGAATAAAATGAAAAGCGGATGAGTGGATTTTTTGACACTGAAAAGTATTTACTTTGATAAAATTATAAAAGACGAAATGAAAAAAATATGTACGTTCTTAATAGAAGAGAAAAAGTGTCAACTTTTATGTTTTTATAGCACATTTACGGAAACAGGTCGCCGATGGAAATCTGCGCAAACATATAAACTTAATTATTTTTCTTTTTTGTGAAGGTTGACGATGAATTACTTCTAAATAAATTAAAGCTAAACTTCGAAATACTCTAAAGAACTATTTACACATATTAACTTATTAAAGTGGCTCGATAAATCACCTACTTATCAATAAGTGAATCTAAAGAAATAAATCTAAACGGGAAGTATATATTTAAGAACATTATTGAGCAACATTTCTCTTAAGATAAAGATAATTATGAATAGTCCTTTCGATTCAGTTAGACTGAAATCATATTACATATATGCACCACTAACCAAAAGTTTGGAGAGTGGAGTAAGTTATAATACAGATTTCAATTAGTTTCCTCACTATACGAGTTTGATATTTCCAAAAGCCACGTTTTAAAGCAAAACCAACATTTATAAACATTATAAACAGCAATAATTGAGGTTCTTGTGTAACTGGTTTAATGAAAAGTTATATTGAACTGAGAGAAAATAGTAAATGTTTAATCTAATGGTTCATTTATTTTTAAAACTACGAGTATTTGGATCTTTAAATGAGTCTGAGTTAATGTTTTATAAATGAAACTCCCAACCTTAGGAAGAAGCTGATACAGGCTTGTTTACACTCTAATAATTGACCGATATCAAAGTAAACAATAAAATGATAAGAAACGTGGGTAAATCCCCGTAATCGAAACGAAACAAAATGTACACATTCACGCCGAAGAGATTAAAAACCTTTCGTAATTGTTCACGCGTTATATATTTCGCTTTAAATTGTCTTTTAGATAAGAACTCCAGCTGAATTTTGAAAGGAATAGGAGGAGCATCTTTTTCAATCAAGACTTTATCAGCGATGACATCATAAAGTTGACCGTGAATTGAATGCTTGAAGTTAATGCCACGATTCAGGATTTTTATGAATGCAATGATTTTTAAATACTAATGAATGAATCTTGTATAAGTCATTCCAGGTTTATCAATAGAATCTGACCTTCCAACAGCATGAATAAACAAGTACAAGGCTTACGTATACTTAGTAAATAAAAGAATCTCTCCCCGTAACACTCCCATGAAACTCATTGGAGAGAGACTGACAGTAAATTGTGTACAATAACATCTTCACCTACACATTCCTTCATGAGAAAAACGAAATTAAATTAAAAGTATAATTAATTATTATTCACTATCATTTATTTAAAGAGATCATTTCATTTCTACAAAATAATAATAAAATACTTTAAGAAATAAATATCGCTACTTTGATGGATACAGGACATATATATTTGATTAATTTTTCATTCGATTGTATTGATCCGATAATTACTTTTTGATCAAAGGCGATGATAATATTGTAAACAACAAAAGAGTCCATTAAGTTTAGATAACTTGTTTCCCGAAATCGATCATCTTCGACCTCTCATTTGCATCGATCGATTAGGTTTAGATATCTTTCTCAGCGACCGCAACTCATTATACTTTCGTGAATCACCAAAATACGAACAGTTTTTTTATATCTTGGGTACATTATAAACATTATCATCAATAAGCTTTCAACGGTCTTCCTAGATAAATGTTTTCATATATTTTCTAGACTTTTAGGAAAATTGCAGATAATTACATATTAGCATTTACTAACTTTGTTGTTCATAAATCTCAATTATTTTATAATTATATTTGTACTTAGAAAAAATGACTGGAATTAACAGTTTGACCAAACGTAAGTGAAGTATTTCCTAGAATTAATATATGCCTCTTTAATTACATACATATAGGCAAGCGTGGCTAAAAAGGTTTTTCGATTATGATGTTTAAGAGATAACTAAAATATGTTTATCGAAAACATAAAACTTTAATAAGATTTCAAATTGAATTTCTGAAGTCCATATGTCAATACATTGTAAAAGAGTTTTTCAAGAAAAATAAGCCAACTGAGGCAGCATTTTAGTCATTAAAAAGGTACCTAATAATAAGAAGTTAATTTTATCAGAGATAGTATTGGAACGATATGAACAAAAACTCTCTATTTTTGATGCATGAAATTCTGTAGTAGGATATTGCTAGATATTGTAGATGCTATCTAAAATGACTTAAAATCATGTTGATCAATGAGTTCGTTTAAATACGAAATAGCAGATACATTTTATTGAAAAGATGCATAGCAGAGTGCTACAAGTAAACTGAAATACTCATTCATTCGCATTAAAAAATTTGAAACCATTTGAAAATAAATATTAATGATTAGATTTTCGATTAGAATTCGATTTAGATTAGAAGTCATTTTCGTTCATTTAAATGTGTACGATTCTTATAAAGAATTATGTGACCTTACACCAGAAAAGCTACTAAGAGACTATTCTCTAACTTCAGGGAAACTTGTAAATAAATAAATATAAAACTCTTACTTATTGAGTTACTTATAAAGAATTTCTCACTAAACTTTCAATGGACAACAAAATGAGAGGGAATTCATTTACCGCAGATGCTTCATTTATCTTGCAACAGGGGCGTACAATTTTACCTAATACAACACATTCGAAGAGAAACAATCCTTTCAGAAATAGATCTTCTAACTAGCCGAGAGAATGTGAAAATGATTTGGTGCAGCGATTAACCTTGAAAAAAACTACTTGGAAAATTGACCATTCCTGGCGCCTAAGTCCACTCCGAACGGAGTGCTGAATAAACCTAAGATGGAGTTTTGAAAGGTGCATCCGTGCCAATGAGTGAGGGGTTGCGTGACTCAGTGAGTGACAGTGAAAAGGGATAACAAACGGCCATTCGCTCGCGTTGTCATGATGAGAAGGACCCAAGTTGATGCCTTCGCAAGTTATGAGTGAAGAGGGTCAAAATTCGCAAGAGAAGTCAATTTTATCTCTGCATATTTTTATTGAAAAATTCGAAAATCATGAATTTTAATTTTTCAAAATATCAAAAAGTTTAACAGCATAATGGTGGAATTTATTATTTTAAAATGAATACGTAAATTACAATGGAGATAGAGGATCGATTTAATGCTGTTTATATAAATCAATGAATTAGTATAAAAAAAGAATCGTAAATTAAAATTAAAATCGAACAGAGGTAGTATTTTGACAATATTTGTAATTTAAGAAAACAAATGAAATATTCATAGACATTGCCATTTATAAAGACATAAAAGCTATTTTCTATTATATAAATACCACTTAATAAATGCATATCAATTAACTGTTGATTTACCATACATGAATATTTAAATCTGAATTATTGATTACGTTTCTTTCTATAATGAAAATTTTTCGTTGTTTTTTATTCTAAGATATTGAAATTCATAGGTAGGGAAATTATAAGTATGCATTATACACTTTATGTTGTATATCTCGTTATTAGAAACCATTAGTTATATTTATATATTTCAATTAAATTATTTTAAATTTTACAAGGTTAAACTTCAGATTCTGAATACTGTAATCAATCTTAATGATAAATTTTACTATAAATAATGTTTAATGAAAAATCCACAACTCAAGATCGACCTTCTGAATGAGTAACTCTGCCGTTGAGTACAGTGCAGCTTTTACCGATGCATGTCTAATAACTGATTTAATTGGACTAAATACACCAGCGATGGAATGAAATCCTGTAACTAGCAGGAAACGAATCGTTCAGGAGAATCCTGTTCATAAACATCATTGATTTAACCTTGATCTTTAGAGCTGCCGAAACTTCTAATGGGTTAAATCGTCGAGTTTAGCACTCACACTGCATTGGTTAGCTTTATACGAAAGTTCGTACAGGAACCTTGAACTTCCTGATTCGGAAGCTGTCACAAACTTTCCAACAACGTGAAGATAACCGCGGAAACCAAACCAAATTTCGAATATACCACGGCGATGTGCATGGTACATATCATCTCAAAGAGCCAAGGGCTTCCTTATTGGAAATTATGCATGCAATGCTAATTTTAAGAGCCCAAAAATAATCTAACAAAGCTGATGTAATCTTTAACGTAGGAATGTTTTAAAACAATGCCGATAACAGTTGAATTATTTTTCTAAATATTTAAATTAATACTTAGGAATGATATGCCCCATTCTACGAATATAATTTCAATACCCAGTACATGACTATACATAAAGAGATTATAAAATTTAAGAAGGGAGAGTCTAGTGGAAGACTAAGTGGAAGAAGGATATCAGTCAATAAGAAGCAAAATACTTCAATAACAAGCTTACATTAACCGAAATATCCTTATATTAAAACCAGGAATGTTCCAACACTGGGAATGACTAAATCTCCTCTGACATGGATAAATATTTTTAATAAATTTAGGATGTATATATATACAATGACTTTTTTGTTAAATAATATATTTATAAAATGAATTGATGGTATTCCTTTAACGAATAAAACTTGCAAATGTTTATTGAAATTCAATAGGATTTGTCACTGTTATTTATTTATATAACTTTCTCATGAATACCTACAACATAAGACCTTTTAAAATATAAGTATAATATAAGTAAGATTATATATTTAATTATTATTGAAAAAGTGCTGATAAAAGGAGATTCTTTACTCAACAAACGGTGATATCCTGGAAGTTCGGCAGCACTCAATGGTGTACGCCGTTTGATTATGCAACACGCATAGCCTTTTTAGGAAAGTTTCTTTGCTGTGAAGCGAACAGCAAAAGGAATTGATTGAAAATTATTACGTTTATCATTCTATATAAAATCGAAGAAAATGGAAATGAGGTTAAGAGAATATAAAAAGAGTTAGATAACTGTGAGTATTTGGTCTATGCTTTCTTAAGAGCCGAAGTTATGATGGCTTACACGTTCAAATATTGTAAATATAAAGACACTATTATTATCTATTTCCACTATATTTCTATCACGAATCTCGTGAAATGGAAGAGACAGGATTTTTATATAAGATAGGGAAATTTACTGAGCTAGCAAATTTTCAGGATAGCTATCGAATTCCGTATTAACGAACCTCTGTCTCCATCTATAGATGCTTGTCTCATAGATGCTATGGCAGCAGTTGCTCTTGCAATTGCACCCATTCTCTTTGCATTGGCTGCAATTTTGGCCATGGAATTTGATGAAGAAGAGTCATCCACCGCTTTCTTGAATCCGGAAAAGCCACCGCCTCTTCCCCTAAAAAGTAAAACATAATTGAGAACATTTTGGTCCAAATTCAGATATTATGCTACTCAAAGAATTTATTTTTCTAGATTCCCATTAAAATTAAGTGAGGTTGATTCTTTTTCACCCAAATACATATTTAACTTCTCACTTCTAGATTCTTTAACTGTAACAATATATTTACTCAACCAATTTACTGAAATATTTTTTACATTTAATTCCTTAAAGTTTTCCAAAATATTTTGTAAATTCTTTCGGAAGATATCCCATTTTTAATAAAATTATTGATGTAAATTTATAGTCATTGATTTTTAATTATTTTTAATTTTGTCATTTATTAAATGAATAATAGGCAACAAGAATACTAAAATAGAAAAAGTTAACTGTAGGCCAAATAAATAACCTAATATATCTGTTCAGTATCTATGAATGATGCAATTAATATAAGAATAAAAATGACATATTTTCTGCAAATAATACTCAAATAATTTTTATGTTCTGTTACTTACCATACATGTAAATACTAGAATGATATTATGATTCTGAATCAAGAGGAAATGATTATTATTCAACTAAAGAAAAGAAATTTTCGATAGTTATTTTGACTGTTACTTTGATATGTTTTCTATAATATTTTTCTTCAAATCATTTCACGCAACGTTATAGTACGTATCATAATTTCATACGATTTTAAGAGGAATTAAAATTTAATAAATAATAATAATTCTCCATTTTTATATAACACTTTCAACATATTTCCTACATACCGCTGTACAATGTAAAAAACAAGGAAAAGCCTTACCATTGAATAGTAAATATGAAATGTCAGTATTTCAGTATACATCTTGATTGCATGTTTTAAATGCCTCTTACGAAACTTGAGGCTGTTAGGTCAAAATAGTTTTGCTTCGACTCTTTACTTTATCTTTTAACTGATCCTTTTATTCAGATATCTATTCCTCATATACATTATAAACTTTCGTAAGAAGCATAACCAGTCTAACTTGCCTTAATTTATAAAAAAAACTTGTGTCGGGAACCGATGTATGAAAAAATGCATCTCGCTTTTCTTGTTAAGGTGAATAATTCCTTTCGATGTGATCAATTTTCGAAAGAAGATGAAAAACAATGCATCGACTTCTCATACACTCCACTATGTTCACGTGGAAAATGAAAACAGAAGCCGTGGTGAATTATCCCCTCTCTAGTGAATAAATCATTCCCTCTTTCTTACGGGAAATTCCTTTTCCGCTCTATAGAGGGATTAAAGAAGAGTGTGGAAAGGATTCTCTTGAGGAAGTTTGTTGGGATTCCATTAAAGATCTCACGAAAGGAGGGAAGTTTGGGATCTCCCACTTTCTTCTCTATTGTCAACACGCGAAAGGAAGCGATCCGTAAAAACGTCGACGGGGGGATAAAGCTCCGAAAAGGGGAGAAATAAACGCGAAGTATCGGAGAAAGCGGACGTTTGGGATAGGTCAGGAGAAGGGAAATACATGAGGCGGAAAATTCGCATAAAAAACCTTTTGTCCGGAAAGTGCTAAAACGAAGGCGATAACAGAATTTCCACGGTTTTGTGAAGTGACGGGTCGTATATTTCTCGGCGATGTTTACGATAAATGTGGAAAGCAGCAAAAACAAAGAGTACTTTCGTTTTCCCTCGTAAAATAGACTATCAATGAAAGATTATTTTGACTTTTGATAGTTTATATCTCCGTGCAAAAATTATGCACTATTTCAGCAATATTTCTCGGATACTAAATAATAGATAAACTACAAAATTTCCACGGATGTTGATAAATAATATTTAAAGATATGATAAATCACATTTTAATTGTTCGCGTTATTTTTCTCCAGCTCGAGTACACGATGTATAATGCGTAACATAAGCTTATCGTCATTGGCTTCTCCTAAAATCAAACAAACATTTCTATACTCTGATGGAGTGAAATTCTCGTAAAATCATCATAAAATATGTCAATGGTTCGATTTTAATCTTAGACTTCACTTTGGCTTACTTGAGAAGCCATCTTTGCATAAAATTCCCGGAGGTACTAATTTTGATACGATATATATATATAGCTAACCAAAAAGGGCCTAAGATCGAACCTTGCGCTACACCTTCCAATAAAACAACACCAACCCAATAATAAAAACAGTTCTCCTCGAGTACAGATTGCAGTAACGTCCGAAACTCAAGGAAAAGTGGGTCAGAGAACGGATATGAGAATCAGAGCAAAGAAACGCATAAAAACGAACGAGAAAGGGAAGAACTCGCTTTATGAGGGAAAATTCGTGAGGGTGAGGAAACGAGTAGAGAAGAGAAAAAGAGAGTTTGTTGTTGTGCCAAGCACGGAAAGGCGCAGGGGAGAGTATCGGAAAGGCTCTCACTCGGAGGTGGAGGCGCCGCCAGACACGCCGGTCGTTGCCACACTCGGACACGCCACCCTGAGGTGTGCCCTCCCCTCCCTATAAAGTAGGGTCCCCACAATAAAGCTGCTTTCAACACACCCTCGCGAATATAGATTCAACTCTTCCTCACCAACTAAAGTTTGGCGCCACCGCTTAGCGACGATTAATATCTCTCTCGCGGTAAATAAATATCTCAGAGGATGAGAATAAATTGCTTCCTCCGGTTTCTTTTCAAGAAATACTAGGAAAAGCATTATCAGACGCAGGTTGGGAAACATTAGCAGATAGAAGATTAGCAGCCAGATTGCGTTTATTAGATAAGTTTAGAGAAAGTACGTTTTCGGAAGACGTAATTGAAATTATGCGACTCCCCTGCTATGTAAGCCGATCCGATAATGCGCGTAAAATACGTGAAATAGATGCTAGGACGAATCGCTTTCAAAATTCCTTCTTCCCGCGCACGATATGCGACAACAATAGACTAAAATACGCGGTAAAATAAAATAGGTGTTTTCACCCCCTGCCACACGCCGAAAGGCGGCTTGCAGGGTACTTATGTAGATGTAGATGTAAAAGCATCATCATCGGACATATTCTGATTCATAATATTGAAATTTTTTGAAAGTAAAATGAAAATTGTGAAAAATCATTATGAATAGTAATGAACCAACTAGGTTTTATGGGTCAGAATGAATGGCAGTAATATATATGTAATCCACCATCAGCAATGAATGGTGTCATCATGCTATAGAAGCTACATTTATCTTCTACGAGGAAGTGAGTCGACAGTAAGTCATGATGACAGGTGAGCTTAGCTATGACTGGTAAAAAATAAAAACTCGATCTGTTTACACATTACTAAATTGCATTGACTTGATTATAAAATCAAGTACAGAGAAAAATAAATGTAGTTAAACAGAATTTTTATGAAATGCATCAAATCAGTAACTAAAAATTAGCGATGACGTACATTGGCAATAGAAGAATGCGGCACGTTGAGTTCTACGGAAAACTGGTCAGTGTAAACCCAATTTTGCTAGCAGAGAGAAATGAGTGCATATACGAACAACATAAACAACAGTCTCAACCACAATAAGATCAATATTCAGACACTCTTGATTGAATTATTTTTGTGAGCTTAAATTACTTTAAAGAACTATCAGATAATTAAACGTCTAGATTAAGAGCCTTTGCCAACTTTACTTACAAATAAGACAAACTTTTATTCCGCAAAGATGAATAGAAAGTTATATTTAAGAGTAAAATCATTAACCGAATAGAAAACTACAGGAATTTAATTTTATTTCCCAACGATATTCTAGAACTTTCTGAAACTATTACAGAAATATGCTAGGCAAATGAAAATTTAAAAGTAATCCTTAAAATGACAACGTCCGACCGAGAGATTGATAGCAGAATGAATAGTGCTGCTCATCTAAAAAGTGTTAAAAGTCGTCACTATTTCATCAGTGGCGATTGCTAAATTATTCTTTTTCCGCCACGAAAATATCAAACAGCCTCAAATGATAAAAACTCAGATAATGGCATTTTATATTACCGCCACTTTCCTACACTGATGATACTGACTGATCTGATATCGCACACTCATGGCACCCATAGAGTGATATGATATTCAATAGGACTTAAATCCGTCTGGTAGATCAACGATAAGGAATTGCTATCGATATTGTATCTTCGCGTGCAAATCACTTCGATACGCGATTATATCGAATTCGGCAGAACTGCCGCGCTTGGGAATTCGAGTGTCACCGATTCTGATGTGATATCACGCACGTACTATTAGAACGATGCAATCAGTCACTTCGCTTCTTTCATAATCAAGTATAATGTTTCCTCGCGGTAAAGTACGGAAGCTATCGGAAGGGGCACAGGTATATTAATTCTGCCTACAAAAATTATATGTTGAAGGGTAGGTTTTGCTTTTTAATCCACAGGTAGAAAGAGTTAGGAACGCATATACGTTAGAGAATGAAAATGTTTTGGAATACTTTGACGCAACTTTTGTAAAGCTAAGAAAATCAAAATTACTTTGTTATGATTCTATATATAATGATAGGATACGTCGTTAAACATTAGAGAGATATTTATTTAGTAAATTGTTCTTTTGTAAAATTTAGGGCGATTCTCGTGAAAGAGATCGGTCATAACATCCTAGGTTAAATATATATCTCCATTATAATTTCTAGCTTAAATAAATCTGTGGTATTTATTATGAACGTAAATTTATTTATTTATCACAATAAGTCCATGATCTTAAATATTATTCAAATGAAGATTTTTAATGATTCAAGATAGATTGCACATTAAGAAGTTCATCAGCTTCAAAATTCTTTGCCAGTTTTTTTCTCCTGAAAGCATTATATTCTAAGACTCACTTTATATTTAAATTGAAAGCAATCAAAGTGAGTTCGGGTGAATGACCATAAGTTCAGACTTCTCCAATTTCCTTTCTCTAACCTATACAAAAAGCGTGTACAGTAAATCAAACTCAACAGAATACTAAAAGTAAAATAAAATACGACTACAGCTGTATGATGGTTTAAATCATACCCATGAGTCTGTTGGAGGGGATAAAAGATTTCTGTGACATAATAGTGCGAAAAGTTATGAAAATATTTTTAAAATATAATTGTAAAAGTGAATTTGAGAGTTTGAGAGAAAATGTAAATTATCCGAAAGTAAAATATATAATAAATCAGGTTTAAAATATGAAGCAGGTATTATAATAATGCCAATTTATATAATGCTCTCTTCCCTCAAATCATCATCTAACCCATACTAATAAGCGAAAAATAAAAAGATAACAATAGCTATTGAGAAATTCATATTGACATTTGATTAATGTTTGGGGCATTAAAATTTAGAACGATTATGCTATTTTTTGTTTAGCATATTCTTACCATTCTTTCTAATTTGTAAAACAAATTCAATGCTTCGTGTCTATACTCTACAAGTATAAGTTTATTTCATGGATTTAATTTTGCGGAAAATTATGAGGTTTTTTTCATTTCATTATTTTCTATATTATATCAATCTTTGCATTTCTGAACCTGCTTTAACATATATTAGGTCTACCGGAAAGTTCTGTCCGTTTTTAGAATGAAACAAAAGAATAGATATTTTCATACTTTGAATAAAGTTTATTGAATAATTTAATTACCATCATAGAGATAAGACATTCTTTAAAAATGGGATATACAAAATGCTATCACGCTGTAGAGATGTCATAAATAATGATTTTAATGAAATTATTCAATAAACTTTATTCAAAGTATGAAAAAATAATTCTTTTGTTTCATTCTAAAAACGGACAGAACTTTCCGGTAGACCTATTATTAATTAATATTAACATTTTTAAAAAGAAAATCATTTTCAGTGCTTTCATTTTATGAAATTAATATTATACTTTCAAATCCTATTCCAAAGGAAAGCGGCTCAACAAAGCAAACTTTGAAAAAGTGATCGAAGGAGCTCGTTCTCGTGAATAACGCCAAACAAAAGCGTCAAAAGTGATGACATGATTCTAAGTGGAAGCCTTGGAGATATAATAAATGGAATCCTTTTTATCTTTCGTGAAATCTTAATAACCCATGACATCTTTGAAGCATCTTCCCAATCAATGGTAACAGAATTATTATATCAGTAAGTTAGAGATATATCCAATAGGTTATTAGAAAGTTATTGATGAAAATGTTGAGTATGACAGGAGATATGGAGATGGAGATTTTTTAATAATTTAATACTTCTGACGAAAGATATACCTTAAGATTTCATTTTAAAAGATAAATTGAAACACTAATTCACATTGAACAACTTATTATTTCTTATTTTAGATTTTACTGTTTTTAGAATGATATAAAATAAAGTTCAAATATTACTTTTCAAAAATTCTGCAACTAAAAATTATACATCTTCAGCGTTTAGCGCGTATAGTTTTACAATATTTCATTATATCTAATACTTATAAATTTATAAACGGAATGTAGGAATCTACTAAATGCAACAGCGTGTAAGTAACGCTAAAATATCATTTCAACTCATTATTAATGGTTAATTACATTATATTTAGCTCAGTTTCCACTATTAAATTTCCTTATTAATAATTAAACAATCTATTAATTATGAATAGAATTGGAATAGAATATTGAAAAATAACAAGATAGATTAATTCCATAAAAAGTTCCCTATGTGTTTTCTTTACGGATTTCGTTCAACTATTTATATTTTGGAGCTAATTAGAGATATCGTTCCAACGATAGATCTCTTACTATAGAGAAATTTTCTCACTCCATTTTCGTTTACTCTTCAAAATAAATTTACTGAAATAATCTAAAATATAAATTTTAATTTAATGCCTGTATTATCAACTTAATTAATAATAATTAATTTTTGAAGATACATCCTATAAAAACCTTCAGGTTAAAAATACGCAATCAAGAAGTAGATCACTTGATATTATCCAGTAATGTACAAGTAAATGAAATTTTTCGAAAAAGGAAGAACAATTAGGTACACTAACTTCAAACATTTTCGGCAATCGATAACGCGCATGAGTTAACTCAGGTCTGTACTTGCAGTAGAATCAATACATTAATGCTCCGTTTAATAACTGTAAAGTGCGCAATTTATTGAATGTTACGGTGAGATTTCACACGCTCCGAGAATCATCAGTAAAAATGCTAATAGAATGAAGTCGTTGAGGAAAATTATCTGTGATTGCTGTGCACGCACACAATCGGGAGATGAAGGGAAACGAATTGCGAGTGAATTTCCTTCACGAATTCCCCAGAAAATTAGAGTATTTTGCTTCTTTTCAATTCCGAGTAGGATATGAAAGACCATAAGGGTTTCCGAATGAATTAAGTTTTATTGAATGTAATAAAATATTATGAAAAGACACGTGTATATCAATCGATGTGCTTGAATATATATTATTTGAAGAAATTTTGCGAGGGAAACTTCTAACAGTTTTGAATTTGTATAATAAATATTTTGAGTAAAATAATCGCTTGATGGATCAACATCTGTAACCTACTTGGCGATGAAGTTGAATAAGCGAGTTTGATAGAATTTTTTTCGGGAATATCCTATTGAAGAAATGAAACTATAAGTGTTAAGCCGTTTTGCATCATCCAAAGTTATCCGTTACTTCATAAATGATGTTTTACGATTTCATCGTGGGAACTCATGAACATGATTTTTATCTTTTATTTACGTTTGTTTGAGTCTATAATCGTTGTCTAAAATATTCTATTTATATAGAAGAGATTTATCCCCAATCATTTACCGTGAGTTAAAATCATTTCAAGTTATACTACCATTCATTGACACTCCTAGCTGAATCGCATCATTGCTTTGGTGACGTTTATTCTGAAACTACGAAGAAAATAATATGAAAATATTTTAAAATGATATTGATTATGTAACAAGTAGGAAAAAAGGCTCTATAATCTTCATTACAGTTTCTAACTTGTGTCAGAATAATGAAGACTTGACGCATTATTTACGATTGATTGTCGATTTTTATTCGTCTATGTTATACTTTGTCGTATTTTTCTCCGTGAGGTAGAACCATTTCATATTCCTCTCGATTCCTTCACTTTCTTTCATCGTAATGACTTGAATCACGATTTTTCAGGTGATGTCCATTCCAGAACAAATCGCGCCAAGGAAAGTTATCTCTCACGATCGATGTGAATTGATTTAGCAGGAAATTACCATTCTACAGTCGGAATAGAAGGTGGAAGAATAGTTGAGCTCGGGATTCATGAAAATAAATTTACCTGTCACAGATCTGCCAATGTCTAATTCTAACGACTGACCATAACCATCTTCTAAAGTGTCCGCTAAATTCAACCGTTGGTTTTGAATATTTCGCATGAAATAAAATTGCTTTCAAAGGACCTACTATCTTCATTTCTTCTCTGTATTTGCCTCTTTTGAACAAGTACATATTTAACAAAAATATTGATCTACAATTTCGTTGATAACCATCTAATATTCTCGATCGATTTATATTTACTTTTTTTCACTCGTTTCATGAAGTTAAGGATTCTTTCTGTGCAAGATGGATTTTTATTCGTAGATGAACGCTGCAGAGAGCTTAGAAGATAAAAGTAATTTAAATTTCCAGTGCTTTTGGTTTCCTAAATATCATTCTCAAAGAAAATTTTTTGAGGAATGATGACTTGAAGAATGAATATAAATTTAGACAAGAGAACATTTTGAATTCATCTCAACTTTTATAAAATAATACACTAGTATAATTTCCTTTAGTTATCTATTGTTTGGAGATTGCTCAAATACACATTTCATACATAATAAGCGAAATTGATACAAATGGAGCCGCGATATTTAAATTTAATTATGATGTATCTGCGCATCCAACGATCAATTCCAGCTACAAAATGTGCGGAGGTTTTCAAAGTGATAAAATCGTTGCTTATGTTTTAAGTTTTGCGCAACTTTTTATATTTCACGAAAACGGAGCGGCGATTCGTGGAATGTTTTGAATTTTAAAAAATCCACGAATCGGAGAATATAGATCGCACAGAGCACGATGTCACAGTGGCGCGTGTACCTCTCGATATAACTGTCACGCTGGAAACATGGATGGCAACGAGATATATAATGCTGCTCTTGAAAGGGGGGACTTTTCTAGGTCACCTCGTAAATCTGTACTTCCGTAAATGTCAAATATCCCTCTGAATATAAGGGAGATATTTTCGCTTCCGGTGAACGAGAAGAATTAATAAAAATCCATCTATATTTCAATCTTCACCATATCTACTGAGTATAAATAATTAGTTAGTATTACCTCTAACAAATCTAAACAGCTTACTGCAAATTTTCATGGAAAATATACTCCATGAATTATTAATCATAGGATATAGTCACTTAGTGTGATTTCTTTGATATATATTTACAAATTCCAAAAATAACATCCAAACGAAGTATTTAATAATTTACTCAGAAATTATATAACAAAAAATACTTGACTTATGGTAGAAATTTTCTAATCTCTAATTTGAAGCAATAATGACCCGTAATCAAGTTTTCATTATAATCCTCTAATTTAAAAGTTATTTTCCCTTCATATACCTCTTTTTATATGAAAACCTTCAAGTGCATCGAAGGGATGATTTTAATTTTCCTCTGCAGAGTCAATCTTCCAGTTTTCATGAATATAGAGATGACGCAAAGATTATGAAAATGCAGTTTCACAATTGCTAAGTAAGTATCTGTTTAATTTTTAATCTACTTGAAAAATTGCAAATATGGGTTAAACTGGCGCATAATAAGTTAATCTACTCATAAAATGATTCTCAGTTATATTTGAAATTGTGATATTTTCTTTAGCTAACAGAACTTAGAGAATAAACTCAGCCCGCTAAAAGTAGAGTAGCTCAGTAGAAGTTCAAAGGTGCGGAATCGTAAGTTCAGAAAGTTTGAAGTATTAGGTGGCAGAAGAATAGAAAAGGTTGGATGAAAAAACTAGGCAAGTTTGGGTTACGATGCAATGATGAGGTCTGTGCCATAGTGTTCATTTTGTTACGATAAAAAAAACGAACTTAAAACAATAGGAATTCTAACTGAAATAGAATTAACTTAATCTAAAAACGTATTTTCTCAACTTCTCTTTGTCTTCTGGTAACAATAATGAAAACGAGTTCTAATTGGTCACCCGAATGAGGAAGACTCACCTCATCTTCGTTACCCTCACTTCCTCTCCACTGACTCCTCAAACCTGACACAATCCGTTTCGACAATCGGAACCGAATAACCGCGAAGAATACAACAGAGTCGAGGCACACATCCCTCGATAGGACGCTACTGCGCAGAGAAAGACGCCGATTTCAATTGTTTTTCTTCTAGCGGGAAGACGCAGAAACTTTCGACGGGTTTCAGAAACTTGACCGATCCGATACGCATGTCAAAACATTTTCGCGAATGAAATATGTGCTATGATTTGAAGCCAAGAAGACAGAGTATGTGAGGCTCTTCGACATCGAATCTCAATGCTTGGGGTCATCGTTTTTCTAGGAGATTCCGCTGTTTTATTTTAGATGTATCGTAAGAATTTTTTAAATAGAAGAACATACAAGGATAAAGTTTTGAAACTAAGCACTGGATTTTATAAATGTAAGGTGTCTTAAATTGAATTTTGCTTTGATAAAGAACACATGAAGAGGCTTTAAATCTTGATTATCGCCGAATCCCAAGAAACTAAATATTTACATAATCAGTACAATTTATTAGCGCAAATTGATGATTTTAAAGTGTAGAAAATAATTAGAGTAATAGTAATTTTTTGATTCCGCATTTTTTCTTTGTATCAATTCTAACCCATGAGAGAAATTTAGGCCATGTTTGAGGATAAAAGAAAATAAAAACTTTCCTAAACTGGTCGTTCAGCAACAACCAGAGGCAAATGTATTCTGCAAGAGCAAATTATTATTAAGATGTGTTCGAACGACCCATTAATAAGAATTGTATATAAGCGTGAGCTACCTTGTCTGTGGTCTAGAATTGACTTAACTATCTACAAAACGAAGTACATTTGGTTGGTCGAAACATTTCCCTTTCGGGAAGTAGATCGATTCTCCCAGGGGATAGATCGTGGTGAACATGGAAAAGGGCAAAGGGTAATTAAAAGAGTTTCC
The DNA here is from genome assembly GCA_020796165.1 of Pantala flavescens. Lineage (NCBI taxonomy): Eukaryota > Metazoa > Arthropoda > Insecta > Odonata > Libellulidae > Pantala > Pantala flavescens. The sequence goes on from CM036881.1 coordinate 50,458,321, forward strand.
TCGACACGACTGACCTTCCACCCAAGATGGTAACTGTCTCGAGCAAATTAGATTCCTTCCCGCTTCCGATGCTTCGAAACGCTGATAATAAGGCAACTCTTAAAACAATCAATCAAAAAGCTGCGGCAACACGAAATATCTGGTAAACCTTTCGGATCACATACGAGAATTTCCGAAGACATCAAGGTCATTCTGTAATATGAGACTTCTTTCCTTTTTCGAGTAGTGTGCCAACATCCTATTAGAAAAATGAAATAACTTGATTCTTATGGAAGTTTTTTAGAGAAATGTATGAAAGTTTTATCTCTTACCAACATTATTTGAAACCTCGATGATAAACGAAGCAAAATCTTAAATAAACAAATATTTGATTATATTAATAATAAGAAAACATTATTATTATGAAAGGTATATAAATATTTTCTTTTTTACTCTTCAATTTAATTTCTCATCATCTGTATCTCCGAATAATGTAAAGGGTAAGCATAGATAAAATAAAATTTATAATATAAAATACTTTCCCTTCGAAAGGAACAATTTCACCATCCAAACAAACTTTTATCGCAAAATCCGTAGGGTTTTCTTAGATTTTGACTGTACATTAAAGGATATATATCGCAATAAATATTTCTTATCCTCACATTTAAGAACGGAGGAGTAAAAAAACTTAAATAAAACTAAAATAAATACTGAATCGTAAAACCGGAGACCATGTTTCACGAAATTGCCTATCGAAGATTTAAATGACTGTCATCGTATGATCCTCAATTTTACACTCCCACTAAATCATTTTAGACGTTATTAAATATAGTATCAAAGGATGTAGCTATCATAGATACCCGAAGACTTCACCAAGTACGCATAAACTATTACCGTATTTGACGGCATATAAGACGCACTTTTTTTCCTAAATTAGTTCTCAAAAAATTTACCCGCGTCTTATATTTGAAGGTATTGGTACCGGAGCTTAAAACTATTTGTTTAACAAAATACCCTCGGAAATATGTCTAAAGGTAACAAGAGATTAAGCCACACCATTCAGTGTAAACTAGGAGTATTAAATTAAGCTTAAGTGCATGGAAATAGAGCAGTAGCAAGTCATTGTGTTATTGTGGTACCACGGTGTGGCACAGACCTTTAAAGTTTTTTTGTGGCCTACTTAATGAGGCCGTCTTATATGCCAGTACGTCTTATATGCCGTCAAATACAGTATTTATAACGTTTTTTAATTTATTCACACAGAAACCTGAGCTACTTATCCCTTAAACGTCATTCTCTTCACTATCTGTTTCCGTGGTGTAGTGGTTATCACATCCGCCTAACACGCGGAAGGTCCCCGGTTCGATCCCGGGCGGAAACATTTTTGTTATTACTACAGTGATTTCACTTGAAAGTCGCTTAATATGACAGATATCAACAGTACAAATTTTGATGCTAATTTAAAAACAGATTATTAAACTAATACTTCTTCCCATTGCTATCTGTATTTATATTACCCAATTACAGATCTTTTGCTTAGCTGGGGGTTTCAATCAATATTGAAAGTTTGCATCTAAAACAAATGGTAATTATATTGCAACGAATTATATCTTGATTTTATCAGTGCTATAATTTTATATGCAATTAGAATTTAGGTCTAAGGTATAAGAGTTAGTAGTTTATATACATAAATAGTATACATTTAACGTATCTATGGTTAAACTTTATATATTATGAATATGATCGTACATTTTGAGATATAAAAACGGGAGAGGTTAGAAACGGATAAAAGGAAACGCCCCATGAAACAAGTGGTGGGATAAAGATGAGAGATTTAGGACGAAAGGTTTCCAGCCAAACACTGCACCATTCCCCTTAAACGCATTTCCTTTTTACGACTATCGTATTTCATGTACAAGGATATCTTTAGATAAATGAATAACTTAAAGAGTAGCTATTTCCGAGGTTTACGTTCCCCGCCCTGATGGAAAGAAGCTCCCAATCAACAGGTTTTAATGATTTTCGTGACGACACTTGTTAGCGTGCGACAGAGATGTCAAGGAAATGCACAGAATATCCCTTTAAAAATAACATATAACGATAGTTCAATGAATGTAACGTTGTAATATTTCAAAATCTTAGAAGTAAATTATATGGACCAAAAGTAAATGAAAATTTGCTTCCTGCACGTTCTTTTCTTTCAATTATTCTACGCTAGCTTGAGACATAAAATCCGTCTCGATTCGTTTTAATATATATATATATATATATATATATATATATATATATATATATATATATATATACATTGATATATATATATATCAATGCGTCCATCAATGATACAGTTTATCTTTACGAAATTTTCTATCCTGATACTGATAATTCAAACTGTTTCGTATCCCCTACTCCGGAAGTCAATTTTGAACCTCAAACTCAAAGATTACTTCGAAAAGGAAACTTCCAATTGCTACATTATGACTTATTTGGTGATTATTGATCGAAAGGAGAGAACATATAATTGCTTTTAATCATTACAGTTTTCCATTGATGATCAAATTTGTTATTCAGCAGCTATTTTAATCAATTTTGTTCTTTAACATTAGGACGTCAATTAATGATGTTTATGTTAAATCAATATGAGTAATAATAATCTTCATGACTAAGATATCTTAAGTAGTAAAGTAACATTGCCTGGGCATCGGTCCACAAGCAAATTTGAACATCCGTGAAGAGGAAATGAGGCAGAATATGCTCACATATTTTCCCATTGAGCGGAAGAACGGAAGACTCCTGAAGCAGAATAGTTTCCTTTTCTAAGATACAATTTTTTTCATTGAATAGTTTATTCTTTTCTTGAGTCTTAAATATGTGAAATTGGGTGATACGTTTCATAAAAACCTTTTATCTTGACTACAAAATGGTCAAAGGTGGTTAGAATAAATGAAACGTGAGATTAGTATGGAAAATTTTGAAACAGACTATCACCAGAGTAGCTTTCACATTATACCATCCATAGATACCACTAGATGAAAATGAAGTACCTCAATTCTCTCCGAAATCCAAATAAAAATGTAAATTTATAAAAAATTATAAATATAATAACAACTTCATTTGGAAAAATTAGGCCTACAAACTATTATCTTCAGTTTAAAAAAATATTTAGAAAGAAATTATCAAATTGATGAAAGGTCGGTCTGATAATAAAAACGTAACGTTACATAAGATAATATAAACAAGTCATTCGTAGAGAACCAAATACGTCTTCAGAGAACGTACTTTTAATGGAGACTTTTCTCTTAATGTCTAGCAATTAGAGTTTATATTGGAAATATTCTATATTCTACGGGTATCCATCCTGCATTTTAAAATATTTGAATAAATCATGGCACAGGTGATGCCCTATATAGTGCTTCGGCATTAGGCCCAAGTTAGATACTGAAGGAGAAGAGGAAGAGCGGTTATAAGGGGAGATGAAATAAGAGTAAACAAGGGAAAGATGGTGGAACTTCACATACAAAATAGAGATATACAACAAAGCTGAAGAGATTATTATGTTATTGGAATTATTTCCACGTTGTTAATTATCTAATAGATTCTTAGATCTTGTTTTGGCTCTCATTGAATGATGTTAGCGATGGGTCATGCACCTGTGTCTCACTCCGAGAGAGACTATTATCGCTAGTTGAACGCTATCGATCGGGTGCCCAAACAAATTTAGGGATTGCGGGGGAGCAGTTTATGCTTTGCCTGCGTAAGGCCATACGTCTGGCGGGGGAGCTAAAACAATCAACATTGCAGAAGTGTGCAGACAATAGTTCTTTGATTAAAGAAGATGCTACGACAAAGGAAACATCAACTTAGTTCTAAAAATATACCAACCGACGTGAAGAGCAGTTATGAATTTCAATCATAAAAATTCAAAGGGAAATTGAATGAAATATTAGTTGGGTTACAGATCTATGCACGAATATCTTCCTTCGAAAACTTGCAAAACCAATCACTATTATTAATTAAATTAGCATATTCAATCGTGATTAAATACATAACCGTAGACTTTTATAATAGTAAATGATTCTTAAGACAGCGAAAATTTTAGATGAGAGATTTGAAAATTCGCGTAATTACAATTTCAGTGTTAATTTTGAGCTGTATTTGAAGCTGGAATATTCAATTTCCTATATTTTGAATTTAACAATAACTGCCACGATTCGAGGCTACCTCTTTAAAATGGCTTTCTTGATGTTAAATACGAATTCCTTAACTGAGACGGGTGACAATGTCGAGTTGCCCTGATACATTCTGACTCTATCGTAAATGACCATTCACCAGCACAAGGGAATTTTCGTGTGGTTCAAAAAGAAGTAAATTTCTTCATCAGCTAAAGATAAAATCATTACTTGATAAATGGAAATATCCTCGATATTTTATGCGTTTTCTAGCAAGACTTATAGCGACTATTTTCGGAAAGGTAATTAAATAAGGAATATAAATACTAAAATCAAGCTGAAACAGATGATAACTATTAAACAGCTTCCTTGGACTCCAAATTACAGGAGTAAACTGAAGAATAATTAATAGACAAAGAGAGGTTATTCGAAACGAGATCTCGATTAAGCCATGCCATCATAATCCACAGCGCACTTCCGTACTCTCAACTTTAATTCATGCACATCCATTACTACTCTGAAAACCGACTCGAAGAGAATGAGAACAATTGAGCGAATTCAGAACTATGAGATGGGAGATAGCTCACGCAAGGATTACTAATTATACTAAAATCTCGCAATATATAATCTACAATTTAATGTCAAGTTCCATTTTCTAGCGACGTGAATTTATAAATAAAAATCATCCACTTTTTTTCACCTTTCATCACTTCTAAATCTAGAGAGAATTCAAAACGAAGACAGTCGGAATGATGTCACGTACAAAGCAATCGCTACTAAGTCAACATTTACAGATCGGTTAGTATGCTCCAAGCTATAGTAACTGATGATTATATCTAAAAATAGGAGTATCAAAATTAAAGCGATTAATAAGGATTTGACTCATTGTGTATTATTAGTGTATAAAAATATAGACGCATTACCAGAGATGATCCAACAGATTTTATATATATGTTGAGTATCATAAAGCGCTAAATAACAAAGAATAAGGACAAGCTTAGAGAATAAGGATTAAGATACGAGGTGAACAAATACGCTTTTATACATGTAGACTACAGAATTTTGTTGGGCGTATATCCAGCAATGTATAAGAATAAAGAGGACTGAACACTGACATAGATTCAATCTGCCAAGATACACGAATAATTGTGGATTATCACGTCCCTATTCACGGGGAAACCTTTCCAAAAACAAGATGGGAACGATAATTGAGTTTCTTATATATCTTATGAGCTGAATAACACGAAAATAATCAGTTTTTTCTTATGCTCCGAAATCGTGTCAAAAAGAAATCAGTAGCAACTGCCCATCGACGAACGTTACCCAAGGAGTTCTCCCCTCACTATCCGAAATAAAGCTTTCCATTCACTTACTCAAAGAGGTATTGATTGTCAGGTCACGGCACCTTTACGATTTGAGGGGTGATCGCTTGGAGGGTACACGAATCACGGCCTACGAAAATAATCGAAACACGGTCGATTTTGTGGAATTCACGTTGAAGTTCTTTGGACAAAGTTAGTGATAAGATAATCCAAAAACGATATAGGAATCGTCCAAAAATTGTTGCTTTATGAAAAATAATTCATACGATTGGGAAACTTTCCTTGTATAATTGATGGTTTTCTAATTCCTTAAACATATAATTACAAAAAATAGAGCAATTTAACATCCAAAATTGAAATCTGTAAATATTATTATTATATATTGTAGAATTCTAAATTCAAAGGTACTTTTCCACATATGTACAGTAACGTTATCATAATTGAACACGTAAAATACCAGTCCATTATTTATAATAAGTATTCGCTTAGGTCTATATTATTCATATGCTCCCACCTCGGACTCCTCTGTTCGATTCAAACTTACCCTAATTATCGGAATAAATGCACACATTCCTCAGTAAACTGCCTTCTCTCAGTGCGAAGTTGTCTGTCCATATAATCTTGCTAGGAAAAAATATTCTGGTGACCAAATCATCGAATGAACGTTTTCATTTCCCAATTGTCCTGGAAGATAGACGGAATCATTTCTTACGATACGTTGCTACGTAAATGAACTTTTAAGACGAAAGCTTATAATGAGGCTATGATAACTTTAAGAGTCGAATTTTATATATTTATTACTTAGAGAAAATTATTTAAATGAATGATAAGGAATTTTCGAATAAATTATGCATTCCGATAATTGACTACTATGCTTAAATACACATATATTATAAATATTTTTAGATACTCATGAGTTGACTTGATAAGCAACTGAGTTTTTGGTACTTAAGATTATAAAACGAAAAAATTGTAAATTTATAGCGTTCAAAATCGCTTTATGAATTTTAAACCACTTGAGACGCTTTCAATTAACAAGGTTGATGCTTATTGAAATAATGCAGCCAAAAAACTTGTCAACGAATGATAATATTTTAAATGCTCTTAAATAATAATGTTCAAGTCATTCAGAACTTAATTAGCTTTTTGACTATTTATAGTATTCATAGATGGAAACAACATAGATGTATCTCATGAGAATTCAAAACTAAAGACGGCAAAAACAAATTCAGGGATTTTATGGATTTCTTTTACAGTGATAAAACAGAATAGACCAGATATTCAAATGAAAAGAATAATCATGTAATAATCCAATAATGATAAAATGTCTACCTAGCATTTTCATAATCCTGGATAACTTTCATCCATTCTTGGGTAAAACGATGACAAATCCTACAGAACCATTGATCTCATTAATACATAATAGTAACTAAAATATTATTAACTGAGATGACCAATTTAAGTACAAAATCTAACACAAGACTACTTTGGTAATCTTTTAAGTTTTCCCTCTACTCTGGATTGCATACATATGGCTTCTCTTATAAAGAAACCTCAACTTAATTAGGATTTTCCAGCTAGAAGAATTAAATTTACTTTAAGCTAGATTCAAAGAGATTCTTAATACTTAATTCATGATAAACAAATCAATCTACTGCACTAAAACTTACTTCGTTCAGTTCTTTAATAAAACATTAAAACGGGACAGTAAGATCCAATTTGGACGATTGGTTAACAGGAATTTGAGTTTATAGAAATTAAGACTATGGCTTAATATGATATATGATTTGATGGACATGTTAAACCAAGTAACTTATGATCCTTCAACCAATCACTTGCTTCAATGATGTCTAAATGACACATGATGAGATACCGTTATGATTACTACTTTTGCAAGTACATACGTATTGCCTATTATACTTGAAAATAATTACCTAGAACTTTTCAATTATTTTAATCCTGTACTACATAGACTTGAATTCAATTGATGATAACAAATAAGATAAAAATCTATGTTTTTTCCTAAGTCCTTCTCATTTCTTTTGTATTGGAAAAATGGTAACCTTCTCTCACACAGCACTTCAAAGACAGTTCCTCTCAGTGAAGCCATTCTTTGCTATAATTAAACAAATTATTGACATCAGAGATTTACACACGGATATGGAGCTGAAATTATTTCTGCCTTTTACTCAAAAATCAAAATAGAAAGGATGGATGAGAAATAAATTTATAGGGTTATAGAATTAGACACATTTCATAAAAGAATACCTTTTGATGGAATGTATGGATGTCCTTTTATTGTTTAAAAAATTCCAGATATCTTGCGTTCCATAAATTGTTCAGTGAAAAATTATCACACTTGAACACACTTTCACACCTATTCACAGAAATAGGCCTTCAAAAAAATACTATAAGAATGAGTTATTTTTGTCATTTTTCTATTTCACTACATTCATAACCAGTTTTACAAAAAAAATATCTAAAGTTACATATCCATCAACAATATCATTTTACAGGAATCCATGAATACTGAAGACAACATTACTCTTGAAGAATCACATTCCTAATACTTGTTCACAAAAATTGTTCCGGCACAGCAACCACAAAATTACAAAAAATATCTAACACAAATTTGTAGTATTCTTTGCGAAAGAGAGCATGACTGATCATTAGACTTTTCATTACAGTTAAAAAGATTTATTAAAAAAAAGAACTCCACAACACAAATACGTGGCTTTTGTAATATTTAAAAATGGCCAAAAAATAGACCACTTTAAAACTCTTTCTCTTCACACATTTTCAATCATTTAACCACATTTTATTCTTTGCATTACCCATAAACTTTGTTTTTATGTGGTTCTGCTTTCTTATGATCATCAACTCCCATTTCCACCGAATATGTCTGAACATTGAGTTGTCATCCAGAAATAAACCAACAAAACACAATTGCATTTAACAGTCTGCTTGGTAGTTGCTACCCTATTCTCTTTTTAATTATTCAACATTGAATATGGAACATGATGCACTAAAACTATCTTCACAATCTCCCTTGGGGATTTTGCATCGTAACTCATGCAACAGATGAGTAAATTCCACAGGGTCACCAAGATGAGAGAAGATACAGTTTAAGTCATCACTTTTTGTCCTCATCCCACACATCCTGAAATTAGACCTGTGACTCAACGGCACATCCCACAGAATAGGAACACGTTTATATCTCTCCTCCCTTTTTCTTCTGCAGCGCCTACTTCTTCTTGAAGAAAGACGCTATATTTTTAGAGCCTGCAGCAGACTTGGCTCGAGCCTTCTCCTTAGTAGAAAGTGGATTCGCTTTGGTTGCCTGAAATCGGATGGAAATGACATTGCCTTTCAGAGTAAGGCAACTTATAGCAGCCCAAAAGTCTACTCATGACCTTTATAACTTATTCACCATTTGTACAAAACAAATTGACATTATTAAAGAGACTAATTGGGCAAAATAAACCATTTTGAGTCCACAAGCCATTACTCTTCTTCAAACCACAGATTTCTTTTTCTTTATCTTTTTGTGCATATATGTCATTGCTTAGCAACGACATATTTGGTTTGAAGCCAAACACCAAACTACTGAATACATGACAATTGCCAGAGTGATAACATTTTATGTTACCTACAAAAATATCACACTTATGAGATAAACAAAATATTTTCAAACATTGAGATGCTAATTAATACCCACAATAATTCAATTCCAGATGCCACAAAGATAAATTTACAGCATTATTCAAAATCTGAATTAAAGTAATATTCTCTCTCTTTTTTAACACTTTGAAAATCAAATCTTTCTTCAGACATTTACTGGAGGCCGGAGAAAAGATTTTATTGTAATTATATGGTAAGGGAATATCTAGATGGTTAATTTGAAATTTCATAATTCAAAAATTAAGATAATTTAAATAAAACTAACCACAAAAATCAGAAAATTTATCTGCAACTCCAACAGTTTTAATAGACATTCCAATTTGCTGAAGCTGCTGATTTCTTATAATGGTATTCCAGAAATGTAAAATAAAATATTAAATCAAAAATTATCTAAAATTTAAGAGATCTCTATAAGACTGAAAAATACAAAGTCCCCTTCTATTTTATGCCTTTGAACTCTTAAACAATCCTGTAAATTCTATTTTATTTATTAATATGTCTCTTCAATTTAGACTGTCTTTCTTGTAATGCCCATTGATCCAGAGTTTTTTGATATGTCACCAGAACAAAAATATTAAAACTCATACCATAATTGCATCTAAAACAGAAATGACTTGACATAGGAAATTGCCTCATGCAGTTAGAACAACAATTTGGAATTAACACAAGATTTTATACACCTAAATCTATACCTATCATTTTTTCTGTTTTGACACTGACAAAATATGGTAATGTATTTCCAAACTTCACATTACAATACTATAACTACAAATTTTTGAAGAGGTGAAATTTCAAATTAACCAAGTTTAACGGTAAAACTAATAAAAAATCTTGGATACATAGGAGAGATGTTTCACATATTCTTTAATCATAAATTTGTATATTTCTGCTTTATGCCAGTAGATGTATATGGAAATAATTTTACTCCCATCTTAAGAATGAATTTTAAATATAATGGAAAAAATAGAGTGGTCTAGAGAATAATTTTATTATACTATTGTATAAAATAGAATTCCAATTTCTGTAAAAACTCAACAGCCAAATTTTGAAAAATAAAAATGGTAGATAAAATTTAACACCTTGTAGGCAACAAAAAAATAAAACCTAAAAGAACTTAAACTATAAATGGCATTAAAAAAATTAAATATAAGCTAAAGAAACTAAAAAATAACTCACAAAATGAAGCAAGAAATTCTTTCATGGTACATGGGAAAAACTGATCGTGTATTGACATTCAATACCTGATTATGTTACCATTTCCTGAGTCACACAGTATGTGATGGTGTTGAGGCAGTTAGTTGAGTTAGGTAAAGTAACTACCTCACAATAGGAATTACATCAATTATTTTAACTTCTTTCACTCAACAATATAAAACATTCCACTCATCTTTCATTCAAAAAATTACATACTGACTGTGTCCTACCATAACTTAACAAGGTAGCAAATATCACTCACTAATCAAAAGTTCCTAAAACAGCTGAAAAACAACAATTACTATAGTAGTAGAACATCTCATCTGAGGTTAAAGAGAGGGCATTCTGAGGTAGCCAAACTATAGAAAATGAAAATATATTAAAATAAAAAATTAGGATGAGTTCAAAAAAACCCTGAGCTCCAAAGAAAGTTAATACTGACTATTATGAGATTTGAACTGTTGCATGCAACACTTTGTTCTTAAGAGAGAAATTTTGCTGAATAACACATTGATTGATTACTCGGGATGTTTAACAACTTATAAATACAATGTATGCCAATTTCAAAATTCAGAGCTTCTACAATTACCTTAAACCACACCATATAATTACATGTATGATAGCTTTCGAAGAAATGAGAGATTCATGGGTAAAATCACTATCAAAGATGAGTAGTTTGACATGCAAAGAACCATCAATTTGAAAATTTCCCAAGAAAATTTTCCATTTTTTTAAACTATTGTTAATACATCATTCCAACAGATGCAGTTAATAATCAACAACATGCATTGCCAGTCAAGATAATTTCCACAAATTAAGTACATATTTACCATATCACAATGATATTCTTCCACAGTATCAATCTCCTCTTATAGATGACCAATTTTACAAAATAGTTTGACACCATATCATAGTATAGCAAACGGGCATAATTACCTCACACATGTCAAACAACCTTCAAAATGTAAACCAGAGATATTTATATCACAGCCAAGTAAAGCAAGACAAAAAAGTGACTGCAGAGAGTTTCACAAATTTCCTCCTTCAAACCAACTATATATATATATGAAGAGTTTTGCTACCATAAAATTGCTCCAAAACATGAATGCATCGCTTATAAGCCCAAATGGGATTTGCAAATGAAAATGTACGTACTTCTGAGAAAAGAAGAGTTTTGAGGCCATTCATCTAACACATTTTGGAATGACAATTCCAACAATAAAATAATCCAGGACGGACACAAAATCGATTGAAATGGAAACGACTTTGAGCAACAAGGAGAAGATCAAAGAGCTGGAAATGCAGAAATGGCAAGCCAATTCCTGGCACATCATACAAACCTTACGTTCTTCTTTCTTTTTACAAGCAAAACGAATAGACTCAATTTAAGTGCTTAAATCCTGTGTCCCACCTTTTCTGGTTTTGTGAGATCCAGGACACCATTCTTGAAGTGGTCCTCATGGGATGATTCCGCTTCTGCTGAATCTTGCCGAAGTTTCTTGTCTTGGTGAGTAGGGAGAAGAGTGTGAGGAGGCATTAAGGAACCAAGGTGTGGGGACGGCGAATGATGGTGTGAAGGTGGTGCTTTACGTTTTCCACCTCCGCTTCCTCCAGAATCTATGCCAGGAGAAGAGGAAACAGGTGGTGATGGGGCCTGAAGAGAGGCTGAGAGACCCAAGAATTTGAGCAACTTTCCACTGAGATCATCAGCTAGGTACTCTGACACTATACCATGCGCATACTTGAGATAGGATTCTGAAAAGGAGAATGAATCAGTTATATTTTACACCTGAGTGACTGAAGTGGGCATTAAAGAGAAGAATTATAATTACAACATGCAAAACTTCTTAAGTTCATATGTGAGCATTTTCAATTTATACTTGATAGTAATAAAATACTTAGTTATCAGTTAATCCTCCATAAAATACTCTTAAAAAAATTTTCCAAAATCAAAAATTTAATAGCTTGTATAAAGACCAAAGCTAAGTATTTGATTCAGGAAAAATTACCATTTGAATCAATGTCAGACTGCTGCTGTTTGGTTGTCTTAAGGAACGTTGCAGACATTGCACCACCACCTACATGAATGCCTTTTTGTCGCAAGATATCAGCCACTCTTTCTGTCTTACGTTGCAACCAGGCAAGAGTTTTCTCTTCATTATATTTGTAAGCATTCAGTTCTTCATCACCTAAAAATAGAAAAATTGCCATTACTGAAAGGAAACTGTATTCATATAATAATAAACATGAAGTATGAACTTTTCTTAATAATATGCTTCTCTCTAACAAACAAATCTTGTATAAAATTCAATATCAATCCTTATCACAAATAATAAATAAATAATTGAATCTTTCCAGAATTGTATTTCCCTTAAGCATTTATATTATTTATATTAATGGAGTTAAGCATTTATAATACCAATAAACACATGCCACTAACCTTTCCGGTCAGCAACTTGATTCAAATGCTTCAAACCAACAGAGCTAAGCAGTCGAGATGTGTCAGGAAATTCATCATCCTTCAAGAGCTGATCCAATGGGACACACAGGTTTGTCTATAAAGTAAAACAAGATTAAGTCAAGGAGTTTAGATCTTTTAGTTAATTAAGTATGCATGTAAAAATTATAGCATATATAATAATCATCTGATTAATTTATTAATAATCATCTGTTTAATCAGCTTCACAAGAAAGTCATGATGATATAATCCATACCAAGTATGTCTTTGAAGATAAAAATTTATACAGAGCAGAAATGTATAAATAATTAACAATAAAAGAACAAAATGCAGCTGAGGTGCAGATTTATTTCTTGAATGGATAATCATATGCATGAAATACTCTCAGATATACCAATAGTATATTATATACTTCAAATCTTTAGAGTCCCTGAATCTTTTTCTGTTTTGAGAGAAAAACATCAAGAGATGGACTTCAAACATAATCTTTAAACTAAATAGAATAAGAAGCATACGGTACATTAAGATAATGCTAGAACACACCTTCCTTAAATATGGCAGGACGAGGAAAATCGGATCAATGGGTGTTGAAAGATGCATTTTTCCTTCAGATTTCACATTGTCCTCGATGAACCATGACCTATAAAGGAACCATTTCTGTATTTAAAAACAACAGTTAAGTATATAATTTCAAATCAAAAAGTATCATTCAAAATTTCTTCCATTCTAGTTATCATAACCTGCTTCATTACAGCTGAACACTTTTAGGCAAAATTGAAAATAACATTTTTTTAAACACCGACTATCTAGATTTAATAGATTAATTACATAAGTGATTCTACATTAATACATCTTTAATTTTATTATCAGTACTATGCTCCTTAATCTAATGACTTCTGATGGAGAATTGCAGTTCACTGAACTTTATTCTGCATTTCAACATCCAAAACATAGAAGCTTTAATTTTTTTATCATCTTAGACTGCAATTTTTAACATCAAAACAAGTAAACTGGCAAATGCGAATTCAAACATTCGTTATATCGAATTATGAGGGTTTATGAGGGGAATCACTGATAAAAATTGTACATATATTAAATAGGCATGGTCAGTAAATAATCACAAATATCATTTACAATCAAACTATAAAATAATAAAAAATAAAGTGAAAAAAAATTAAAATGAGAAAGGTGAAAAAGTGAGAAAAATTAATGATAGAAAATGCTGAATTATTTCCTATTCTTAAAATTTAATATTACTAGTCCTAAAAAGAAATTTCACTAATCTTATCACATTGCCAATAACATTTAATTAGTTAGTTTAAAGTACTTTAATGAGTAGAGAGTTAAATAAAAAGCTTAAAATTTTACTAACTACATCCTAAACCAATTTAATCATTTCATAGCTGTAAATGCACTATTGTGGCAAATAATTCAAGGAATGTAAATATAGTTGACCATGTTTATGCATTATTTTGACTTATTCCTCATCCATCAAATGTAGGTTTAGATCAGTTAAAATAAAACAGAGATCAACAGAAATTATACTTGACCAGTATGCATTTAAAAATATACCAATCTTCCTGAAAATGTTTAATTCAATGTACAAATAAATACATAATGTATGAGAAGATTTTTTAATGTAAACTATATTTACATAATCATGTAACATTAAATAGTGGCAGATAATGACAGGAAAAGTATAACATATATAACTTCTACATCCTTTCAGGTCTGAAATAATATTTATAATATACATTCAAAATAATATTTATAATGTACAAAAGACTTAAGTACATAAATTAAACATATGACAAACATTTTTTCAATGAATACTACTACACTGCTTAAGTTTTAGTTTAAATCAAAACAATGACTAAAATTCAGTGTATAAATTGTCATTTTGCTCAAACTGTTTATATTTTATTATTTTTCCATTTATGACCTACAACTCACCTCAACCAATTAAAAGTTATACAACGCTTAATCAATTAATGCACTTTTGGATAATGGGATGGGATCAACAGGAGGAATGGAACTAATATTGTAGGTAGTCAATAGAACAGGGAACGTTTGATAAGCGAGTCTACGTATGAAGTAAAAGGGAAAGAATGTCTAATTGAGAAGTGAGATTAAGGGAGGACAGCCAAAATAGGAGTTTATAAGGGAATATGGGAAAGATAGGTTATGTTTCATCCAATTGAAATAAAGAGATTATTAGGAGAGAGGAGATGGAATCTTGTTACTTAAAGCTTGGCAGAAGGAGGGAACTCAAGATTTTACAATATTCAAAGAAAATTAGTAATTTTATCTAAATTTATTCATATTTGTCGCTAGTCAATATCTACTTTTACAGAAGTACAGAGGAGTTCAGCAAAAATCTACCTCTCTCTTTTAGTACTTCCAAAAAGCATAGAAAATACTGCAACAAATTTTCTCATTGATTACTTAATAGATTCATAGATATTAAAGTAAATACAGAAAGAGCATGAAAAATTAAGAATCCATAAGGATATATTCTTTGGTAGAGCTTAAGTTCAATCCAATAGTAATATTCCATTTCATTATTTGATTTATATAAAAATGTACTGTTTTAGTACAAAACTTAGAAAAATTTAAACATGTTTAATGACTCATCCTTCTTGATATGAGTTGCCATAAAAGTAAAACTAGGTATATATCGGAATGATTACAAATCACAATTACATCACAAATAATAATTCCCTTTAATTTTCAATAAAACTTTCAATTTTCCAAGCTGTGCGATAAATATCTAAATTTCTAGAACTAGAGAATTTACCAACAGTATTAACTAATTAATTAAAATTTACGAATCACAGAAACAATTCGTAAGTAAGATTCGCAAATAGTGATAATTTTAAAAAGGAATAATATTAACCATAGGGAGATTTTGAAATTGTTTCCTTGAAACATAGCTGATCTTACAGCATAGTAGAATTACCGCCAAAACGAATGATCAATTAGAACACGGAAAAAATAAACACGAGAGGCTTTATTTGGGAAAAATTGTCAACTCATATGACAAAAGATAAATAATTAAATTTATGGAATTGCAAATCGCAATACACTAACCTTTTATTTTCCGAAAATGTGAGGACTTCCTGTACCATTCCGTCGCCAGGACTAAACAGGAATGATGAACCTGCTCCAGTTTGAGGGTGTCTTAATTGAACTACATCTGTTGTAGCACCTTGTCCAGCACCATCAGAATTTTCAAGTGCTTCTCCTTTTATTTTAGGGAAGAAAGGGCTACAGTCAATTATTGAATTAAAATCTAAGTATGAAGAAGTTTCCATTCTCAATGACAAAGTCATACCGAAACTGAAAATTGTTTCAATTTCGGATTCTTAAGAAACTTTTCCAAACATTCGATAAAAATAAAATGAGGTTATCAACATTAATTAACAATATGGTCTACGCCATATCGTAGCACTCGCTATCCAGCGACAATCGGCCTACACAATATTTTCGGCATTAAAATTTGGGTATTTTAATCAAAATTATGACGAAGCTGTTATAACGCAGTATTTTGCTCAATCCTCCTAGCCTCTTTTCATAATAGAGGCAATTCGCATATTGGGATAGATTCTCCGCAAAAAAATACCAATCATCGGTGATTTTGGTCCATAATATTTATTAAGATGTAACATATCTTTGGTCTAAGTAAGATTGTCAATGGCGAACACTAAGGTACAAAACAGATATTTCGGCGCGCATGATGTTTCCAGCAATTGGAATGCAAACATACGACTCGATTCTATTCCACATATGAAAATTTTACGTCTTAATAATTAACAGACATTCATTCATTTGCATCTTGTTTCAGTCACCAATCTTAATATTCCCACAACGGGAGTTATTTGCCAATTAATAACAATATTCCGCCGTCTTCCAAAAATTTTTGACGCATGCCAATGAGCTTACTACGGAAACTATCTTTAGCCCACGTTATATTTGGCCATTTTTAATATTTACTACGTACTCCGCTGAAACGAACGATTTACTATAATTTTCGGGGATATACCACACAAAAACTGTCAAACCGATTGGTTACGAACATTAAATCATCAAATTCAATGATAATTAATGGCTGTAAATAATACATAATTCAATGTCAGCATAGCTTCTGACAGCTCGCCGACTGGAGACGCTTTCTTGTTTTCTCTGCATTTAACATACCTTTAAGGAGAAACACCCATGTATTTGAAGATTGAGATGAGTTCACCGTCTTCACACATTTTTTCGGAGATGCTTTAATCCTCGGCATCTTAAATCTTTCAAAAATAATGCTACACTTTTTACATTAATAAGCCAAACGACGAAGAACACACAGCAGGCATATAACCATTAGTACTAGGCGCTCACCCGGGTGACCTCGGGGTGGGACGCTTGCGTTTTCGAAGCGGACTTGCGCGTCGTTGCTATTGACCGACTCTTTAGTGCAAGAATCTTAATTTTTTTGAGAACTACTCTACCGATGCAGCTGCATCCTAAGCAAGTCCCATATGTGTTATCAAAATAGATCCCACATCAAAGAAATCGAGTTAACAAAAATAGCTTCCCGCCTCTCGAGTCATGGAAGAAGCTCGAGAAGTTTGAAATGACTGGCAACATACGACGTTAAGAACCAGTCGTGAAAAAAGCAGTAATTTTCGAAACGCTTGAATTGATTTTTTACCCCATCTTATTCATTCAGCACGCATTTGAGTAAATTCAACGGAAGCTACCGGAATAAAAGCATTTCACTCGCTCACGTGAAGTCTTCTTAAAAACAGCATTGGTATTTAAGCTTGTAATATGTATCAATGCGCAGTTTTGTTTTCCTACTGTTTTGTTTTGCTCATTGAAGGACATAATCCAATTTAACAGTACGTTGAAAAAAATTAATGCGATATTTTTAATAATAATTACAAGTTATTCTTTTTGAATTCTATTGAAGAAGTGATTTTATTATGCTGCACTATATCTTTGAGAGGTTGAAGTCTTCCGCCCAGGATAACGAGATTTGAAGGCACAGTGCAAGCGACTAAAGCATTTGTTTTGAGTGAAGAATTACAAATTTCTTACCGCTAAAGTGAATAATAAAAAATAAATAGTGTTCGTTTATCAAATAAAATACCCATTTGTCTTTAATCAGTGCTCAAAGCGGCATCAAAGGATACTTATTTTTGTTTTGGTAAGGAAGTTTGTAAGCATTTCAATTATTGAACATTGACATGTGACCTAAACGATTGTTATAATTAATTTGTGTGCTCTCATCTTCGTTTACAATGCGTATATAGATGGAATGATTACATTTTAATTTATTCAAGATGAGTTTTTCAAGTGATGAAGTTAACTTTCTTGTTTATCGATACCTTCAAGAGTCCGGTAAGTTCAATGAAATAAATGCTCACATTGTTGATAGTGCATCATAAAATCACCATTAGTTTAACTCATTATTATGATTTTGTTCAGGTTTTCAGCATTCTGCGTATACTTTTGGAATAGAATCTCACATCTCTCAATCTAATATAAATGGAGCTCTTGTTCCTCCAGCAGCACTACTTAGTATACTTCAAAAAGGTCTGCAATATACTGAAGCAGAAATAAGTATTGGTGAAGTAAGTATATCTTCAGATCACCCTTTTCTGTTCTGTTTACTTGCTTCTGACTCTAAATTTTATTTTGAAGGATGGACAGGAAGTACGAATGATTGAAAGCCTATCGCTCATTGATGCTGTGATGCCTGATGTAGTGAATAGTAGACAGCAACAAAACCAACAAAAGCAGCAGACAATCAAGACAGAACCTGACATTAATGGAGAAGAAGGTAAGTGTATCTTTATGTGTATGGCAATGGGAAAAATCATTAACAGGTTCATTGACAAATAATTATAATGGATTATTAAGTGTTTGTATGTAAATATCCACCCTCAGACATCTGTATTTGTAGATATATCTGACTTTCTTGCTTAATAAATAATCATCCATCTGCTTGTTGAAAATTTACATAGTATTTTAAATATTTGCCTCTACTTTATGTGAAATTGTCAGAAATTTTGTTTAGAAATGTATTTTATTTTTATCCAAAGATTAAATTAAAGTTAATCTTATTATTGATTTTTTATTTTCTACAAGATGTGAAATAATGTTCATATAAATTTATGTATAAAAATCTTGTATCTTTGATAAATTAAAATAAATCTTGGATAAATTAGTAGTGTTTTGATGACCATATTTATTTTCTGATTAATATTTACTAAATATACCAAATTTGGTTATATACATTTGTATTATTTTCCCCTGTTAGATTTTACTCTAATTTTGTGACTTATTTTACATATTTAAGAGTAAAATATATTTCTTTTCAAGAATTTATGGTTTATCATTTATCTAAAAAGATTTCCAGTTCTTTCTCTAGTTCAGTGAAAGAAGGTAATACTTCATATTTAAGTGATACGTTTTGTAATTTCATCCTATCTTTACTTTTTTGCAAGTATGAATGTTATCTTTCATAGAAAATTAAAATATTGTGAAATGTTTGTCTGTAATATTTGTGTTTTCTTGAAATACTTCAGTTACATCAAATGCTAATGATAACATGGAGGTTGATGGAAGCATTGAGATCCCTCCCAACAAAGCCACAGTTCTACGAGGCCATGAATCAGAAGTATTTATTTGTGCATGGAATCCTACTACTGATCTTTTGGCATCAGGGTATGAAAATATTCATTATTTGCATTCTCATTATTTACTTACGGTGTTGGATTTTGCTAATATATATACTTAAAAGATAGATGGTAAATTTTAAGTTTTATAAAATGATCACTCTTGACATGAATATCTATTTGTGATCAATAAGATTTGCTCAATTTTTATTGAAGTATTTGAACTGCATGAAATTTTAATTACAGTATATTTTTGAAAGTAAATATTTGTTGTTAATAATTTAAATTGGTTAAAAATTTTTCTTAAGTTATCATTCTCAATTTCAAATACTTCCCTTTGTTTAAAATTTGTGTTACGTCAGTGTCAAGTAGATTGGGAATTCCAAAAAAATTATTGTGATATTATTTATTGCAAGGTTATTTTTCCCTTTACCACTATTTATATTGAATTTTATATTATATTTCAAGTACAGTAAGACCCTGCTTAAAGCAGGGATTATGTTCCAGTAACTTTGAGCTCTAAACGAAACAGCGCTAAACCAGGCAACATAACACATACATATGTTAATATGTAATGGGAATCAGTGAAAATAACAAAGAATAAGAAAATTCATCAGTTCTTGCCAAATTTATGATTATAAAATATTATGTTTATATCTTTATACGCCAAATAACCTTGATGAGAACAATTATGATGCAGGAAAGCTGCGTTTGTACTGGGATTGCAACTTTGGAGAATTCAGTTCAAACCTTTATTCTGGACAGACTAATGGAAGAGCGTGGAAAAAATACATAGTATGTCTACATGTCACCGTCGCTATAAAGTGCTCTACTTTTGGTTGCTGCTTGGCTGTTTCCTTTGCACATATATACTACAAGTATGAATACAGTGTGCGATTTAGAGGAACCCAAAAAAAACATGTTATACTGAAACAGTGTTTTAAGCAGGGTCTTACTGTATTTGTTTTTTTGTAGAGGTGATGTATCTTATTTCACGTTTCTATTATGTTCATTTTGTTATTTATTTTTTTATCTGTTATTTTTCACGGTTATCATCATTTGTTAATGAAACCTTATATACTTGTACAATTGGTACTTTTTTTTACAAGAGATTTATTGCATGACCAGTTTCAACATGTAAACTTCTTCATCATTGTACCTTATGATGAAGTTTACACATTGAAACTGGTTGTGCAATAAATCTCTTGTGCAAAAAAGCACCAATGTTGTCTCTTTTATTGTAAATGATGTATATCCAAGACATCCTGCCAACTTCCCTGAACTTTATTTAATTACTGTCGGATTGATTTCTCTCAATTTGTATATTTCCAGTTCTGGTGATAGCACTGCTCGGATATGGGACATGAGTGATAATTCTTCATCTCCAAATCAACTTGTACTTCGTCATTGTATTCAAAAGGGTGGCACTGAAGTTCCAAGCAACAAAGATGTTACTTCTCTTGACTGGAATGTAAGAATTTCTCTTCATCTTCCTTTGATAATTGAGTATTTTACTATTTAAGCTCTATACTTTATGGAACCTAAAGAATAATAATAAATTTAAATAAATAAAAAGAATAATATTAAATTTTTCTATTTTTTTAGTGTGAGGGGACCTTGCTTGCTACAGGCTCATATGATGGTTATGCACGTATATGGACTACAGATGGTCATCTATCAAGTACTCTTGGACAGCATAAAGGTCCTATATTTGCATTAAAATGGAACAAAAGAGGAAACTACATTCTAAGTGCTGGAGTTGATAAGGTGAGTCTATAGAGTTGTCAACTATTTCTTAATATTCTTCTCAAATGTAGCTGTAAGAATTGTAATTTCCCTTAAGTTTTAAAAAACTATTTCATATGGAATTATTATTTTGTATCATAATTTAGAATATCAAAATTCTTGGTTGGTTTAAAAATCATGTAAGAGTTTTATTTATGTTTATGAAACATGTAACATACTGTTTGGTGCTATTCCTTGTTATCAGACAAACCTTGAAAATATTGAAATTTGAATAAATATTAATTATTAGTGAGCACTCATTATTATCTGATCCATCAAAGTTGTATTTTCTTTGTTTTTCTCAGTATTAATTCACTGTCAATTTCAAATAAAAAATTATAAAATTTAAAACAAGGATTTTTGGTATTTTTGTGATCATGATCATTAAGGTAGAACAATATCTGTCCCCAGAAAATTAGTTATCACTCTATTAGTGTTCAGATGAAGACCAAGAAACATCAGTAGAAAATGATTTTTTGTCAGAAAGTCCAAAAAATGTGAATGGAAAGGGGTTTATCAGCTCTTTAATAGTATCTCATTTACAGAACTTGATTTGGTTTAAGTTTATATCATCGATATAAATTCAGATAGTCTAGAATTAAAATAAATGTGTTAACTAACAAATCATCATGTTCTGAAGCGAAAATTTCAGCTTAATCCTTATTCCTAATGTTAAATACATGCAAGGTAAAATTTTTTGTTTTAAATGTTTAATATTTATATTTTATTATTATTATAATGAATCCTTGAGATACATTCATGTGTATGTAATTCAAATTTTCTAGCTATTTGAAGATGCTACTTTTATTTTGAATCTATTAATCATTTCCAATATTCTTAAGGTTACATTATGTTAAATGTTCAATTTTTTGTTATTATTTTTCAACTTGATTTTTTAATATCTACAATTGTTATTATCATATCCCTATTGAAAATTATATGTTAAATTCTTGTCGAAATCAATAACTAACCCAAAGTTTCATATTAGACCACCATCATCTGGGATGCTGCATCCGGCGAATGTACCCAACAGTTCTCTTTCCACTCTGCACCAGCCTTAGATGTTGATTGGCAAACAAATACCAGTTTTGCATCATGCTCAACAGATCAATGTATCCATGTCTGCAAGTTAAATGTTGACAAACCAATTAAGTCTTTCCAAGGTCACACAGTAAGTACATTTTAATAGTTTTTGAATAATTTTTCTTAAAGTGAATAGGTTGGTGCCAATAATCACATTTTATCCTCTATTTTATTTTAGAATGAAGTCAATGCCATAAAATGGGATCCTCAAGGGAATCTCCTTGCATCATGCTCAGATGATATGACTTTAAAGGTAATTTTTAAAAGACTCACCTCTCTAATATCTATGAATTCTTAAATATTTATCATCTATCTAAATTTATTCAGATTTAATGCCCAATGGTGTGCTTTGTAAAATGATCAAGGTACATGAAACCATCATAGCTGTGCAAGTAAATTGCTAAAGTTTATCTTTCTTTTTGTTTTGCATCTATGTAAATACCCTGTAAGCCACTAATTTGCATGGAGTAAGGGGTGTAAACATTTTGCCCACAGACTATTTTCTTAGCCCATAGTTATCCTACAGGTTCAAATAATCTTCATCTTCACAAAAACTTTCCTTTCAGATATGGTCTATGAAGCAAGATACCTGTGTACATGATCTTCAAGCACACAGTAAAGAAATATATACTATTAAATGGAGTCCTACTGGACCTGGTACACCTAATCCAAACATGAGTCTTATACTTGCAAGGTATGTAATTCTTTTAACTAAAAATCTCATCTGATAAGGGATCATATAAAATATTATCTTAATCCTTTAGCTGTGGGAGATACACAGTAACTGTGTTTGGTAGGGAAGTAAGAGAAATCATTCCTCCAACTTGTGGTTCAGACTAGTTACAGTGGACAGTAAACCCCAATAATCTTGGTAGACTTTTTCATATGCCAGCCATTAGGAGTTGTGCCCTCCTTTTGCAGCAAGGAAATGATCAGGGCAGACTAATTTGTTCAAAAATGTTTGAAAAGATGTCATGTAGTTGATTTCATTTCCAAAGGACTCCACTCAATTAGCAATAGTAAGTTCCAAGCAAGTATTCCCACTGGAAACAAGTTAAAGAGTCGTACTGAGCAAATGAAAAGGAGTCTGCTGGGTCATGGTCTTCAGCACTGTTTTTGAACAGATTCTGCTTGAAATCTCATCCACACTACTTTTTCATTTGTATTCTGTTGGTCATTCACTCAGTCCTTGCTATAGCAGTCAATTTCATATGGCGTTTCAAAAGTGAGAATTACCAGGAAATTGAATACTCTTGGCTAGAGTTTTCTATAAATTGTAATTGCGCAATAAATTTGTTTTAGCAAGCTTGTATCCTATTAACAGGCATGGCTATAAAATTTATTTATTTAATTAACAATTATTGCTAGAGGACTATGAGTCTGGTGGCAACTTCTACATAAACTATATTTTTTTAATCCCCCTTTCCTTAATAACATATAATAAAATTAACGATATCATTACAGAGCTATATTATTCTAAATTATATTGCATATATATGTTACACATATTTAACTAATTTTTCATGTCTACTTTTAAAATCTTTCTTTGTTTTGGGTAAAGATTTTTAGACCTCTTCAGTTAACGTATTCCATTACTTGATTCCCCTATGAACAAAAATTTTGCTGTATTACTCCTTAGCTTCCCGATTTCAAATTTTGTGCATTATCCCATATGTTTGTTGCATATTCCAATATATTCACTATGGTTTTGTAACCTAGTTCTTTTGCTTCCCTACTACTACCTTTTAAATTTCTCATTACGTAGTGTAAGTTTCTAAACGCTTTTGACACTATTTTGTCTATATGTATAGTCCAATCCATTTTTAGTTAGCACAACCCCTAAATAGCTGCATTCATTCTTCCTAGGAATTTTTTCTCCTTTAAATTTATCTTACTTACCTCTCATTTGTCTTATTTGTAAAATTACTTTCCTTGCATTTATCTGCATTCCATTTTTATAAGCCCACCTATCAACAGTTTCAATTTTGTTAAGTAATATTTTCTCATCTTTTTGCGAGCCTATCTCTCTATAAATTATGCAATCGTCCACAAAAAGCCTAATTTTAAATTGTATGCCCTGTGTAAATGTAAAATCTTAGAAGACTAAAATTTTGGATAAAAGATCAAATCCAATGTTAAAAATATTTTCCCTACATGTCTATTCACATACTGGTTTCTCACAGTTTTTTCTCAGAAAAGCAAGTATTTGTTGTGATTGTGTAAATGGTACATAAAAACTCGGCTTTTGTTGTATTTTTAAAGTAAGAAATCACTTTTACTGTTAATAGAATTTGTTTAATAATTTTTCCAAGAAAATAAAAAATAATTTAATTTAAAATTTAAATTTCTTTACAGTGCTTCTTTTGATTCAACTGTCAGATTGTGGGATGTAGAAAGAGGAGTATGTATCCATACTTTAACCAAACACACCGAGCCCGTTTACAGTGTTGCATTTTCTCCAGATGGTAAATTCCTTGCATCAGGGAGTTTTGATAAGTGTGTCCACATTTGGTCTACACAAAGTGGACAGTTGGTTCATTCATACAAGGGGACTGGAGGTATATTTGAAGTTTGTTGGAATTCAAGGGGTGACAAGGTTGGAGCCAGTGCCTCTGATGGCAGTGTAAGTATTAATTAATTGATAAATTTGGCATTTTGAGAATTCCAAATTTTAGTCGTAATTAAGTTTGAAATCAATTATGTAAACAAAGTCAATCAAAATTTTACCTTCCTTACTATATCTTGTACCATATTCTGTCGTGTCATTTTATCCAATATAATGTACTAAGGGTGTAGGTATCGTATTAAAATAAGAAGTTTTCGAATATAAATAAGTTTTGCTTTGGCTAATTGATTTATTATGCTTTGAGCAGATGAAGTGGCTCTTTCTTCATGTTCCAGAATATAAATATTTATGAAAGGAGAACAAAGAAATTTCTTCAAATCATATATAAATGATTAATTCAGCTTTGCAGTCAAAGAATCAGAAAGCTATAAATGTTGTAGTTTAATATTCTCTGCATCATTAAAATGAAAAATAATTATATAAATCTTTACCACGGAGCATGTGTTTCCACCTATTGACTTCTTCTACTATTGATTTCATTCTCTGCATCATTTTATGCATATCTATGTTTAGTGTTGTAGTTATGCATAATATATGTGCTTAGCTGTCCAGTTATTCACCAATGATTTCTTATGCTAATTATTAAATATGTCATCTTTGTTTTAAAAACTAATAATTTAAGATTTATTTTATATCATCCCAATAAATAGGCATTTATGTCTTTTATGGGATTTATTTCCTGATAATATAGAAAAAGCATTTTTTTAATATTCTCCCATAATTCTGAAATTGAGCTAGCTAATTTCTTTTGTGCATTGGTTAAAGAAATTACAAAAATGTGGCTATAAACTAATTTATTTGTGAGATAATTGATGAAAGTAAGCCCCATGGACATAACTGAATTGAACAAAATCATATTTATTGTATTTATTTATCTCTACATATTTTTTTATAATTCTTGTATTATTCCTTTAATTATAGCATTCTTAATCTCTTTATTTACAGAGCAGGTTTTTTAATTAATCTTTATAATCCTGTAAATATTTATTAATCCATTTTATAAGTACAGGAAAATGAGATTTCATAATCAAAACTTGTATTAGCGAAGTCCAGTGGTTGTGCCTCAAAGTAGCATTGTTGTTTCAAATAACTTCTTGGTACATATTATATATATATTTGATTATAAGATTCAGTTATTAACTTTCAAAATATCTCTGTATTTTATCTGCTTTTGTTGAATTTGTCACCTGATTACCCCATTGTGTTGAATTGCTGATATAAGATGCAGGGAAAATATAGTGAAATATTGAAGCTAAAATAATATATTATTCTTATAATTGAATATATATACCATATATATCCTATATAAGATACTAAAAAGGAAAAACCCATAGAAAGCTGGTTTTAAAAGATTATTTAATTTCATTCTAATCAATTTCACTCTTACCTTGCAGGTTTTTGTATTGGACCTTCGTAAATTATGAGATGAGGCCCACCCTAAGTGATCAAGGACCTCTGCTGGTAGTGACTTATAAAATCACTCAGAACCTATACCCCAGTGCTCTAAAGAGATACATTTTGCAAAAAATGCTAATGGGGTAAGAAGTATTAAGGTGGCTAGGGAAGTTGGGAAAAGATATGCATTAAATGAGTTTTATATAATTGTTGTTGTGTGTGACAGTCTGTAGTTGTTGGAAACTGGTATCAGTATGGAAGCAATAGTACTACTGCAGGAGATAAACACTATGTGCATCGTATCACTATCTATAATGTTACATGTGAATGCTTTTGCTTCACATTTTTCAATTTCTTTATGTCTCTATCTTTGGACTTCCTTGGATGTGTACAAATCAGTAGTCTTGTTCTATTTTGCTGTTATAGTGCAACAAATATGAGATATTTACTTGAAGTTACATTTACAAGGTATCCAGGTAAATTTTGTCTCGTGTCTTTCTTAGCTTTTACATCTGTGAGTCGGAAATAAATTGTGTACTGGATAACTTTTAAAATAATGTTGTTTTTTATTTTTCCCATTTATTTAAGTTCTTGGTTCCAATCATGAATTGTCTTGTATTTAATTTTGTGTTTATTTTCTCAAATATTCCTAAATTCATTTTATTTCATTTTCATTGAACTACTTAAACATTTTTGATAATGTAATTTATACTTTATATTTTACTTGATCAAGGGTATTTAAGGTACTTGGTATTCAGTAGTACTCCCATTTAGCTGTGACATGTTTAGAAATTTCTTTGTAAAGTACCATCTTTAATAAGAAAGTAGCTGGAAATGTAAACATAACATATTTTTCTTATGTGAATTTGAAAAATTGTGTTTAAGCAAGAATTTAGGCATCTAATGACACTCATTAAGACAGGAGGGAAGATTACACCTGAAAGTGTTCATTGCTATTGTTCAATTGTTTGTATGAGGAAATTGTTTTGGATGAAACTGTGATAGATATAATTTACTGATCTCATCAATTATAGTTTTTCCACTTGTTTAATATGCAAAATATTTTTAGCTATTCATAGATGTACTTAAAAGTAGTCTTTCTTTTTATAAGCCATACCTTATAAAATATTTTGATCATCTTCATTGATCATTAAGTCTACAGATTGGTTGATTGCAACCCTCCATTATGCTCTAATTAATGTTACCTTTACTAGACCCTGATATATTTTCTTTTCTTCATCCCTCCTTTCTTTGTTAATATAAGTTTTGATACACAAAAAAATATATTCTAATATATTTCAATACATTTGATAGCGGAGTTTAATCAAGGAACATATATTAATTTTTAGCTGGGTTTGGATGTATCTCTTTTATGTTTTTGGTGATAATTCTCATTATCTAAGACAATTTTCCTTTAAAATACCCTTTTACAAACAAGATAACTTTCTCCAGATTTGGTATCTGTGAAAAGAAATCAAATTAGTTTTGAAATTTTAAAGAATCATGGAATTATAAAATTATCTTCCCCCACTAATAACTTGAAACTGATTGTAGACAGTATATCAGAAGTTGTCCTCCATGAGTTTTGAAATGTTTGGTTCTGCTCAACTTCCATGAACATTGTCAATATTTCCCTTGCATAGAAAATGAAAACTTCAAATTTCCCCATCAGTCTATGTAGTAGAAATATAATATGTCTTAAAATGTGTAATGTAAGTGTAATTCTTAAAACATACGATTTTATTCTGAACAACTTATTTTATGAAAATTTTTTTAAATCTTTATTATTTATCCTTATTTTTAATAACTGGGAATAAAATAATATTTTAACTAATACTCTAAGAAGTATACTCAGTTTCTTTGATATTAATAATTTAATTGCGATTGAAAGGCTAACTTTAGGTTGTCTACAAACATCTCAATATCTATAATTCTCAGTATTATTTTTATGCATTATTCTCTTTTCAATTTTATCTGGAAAATACCATCCAAGAATATGAGTTGGCTTAGATTTACTAGCAAAATCTGATACTCTTTTACTGATCTCTGCATTTCACTAAGAAAATATAATTTAAATATTTTTTCTGATTAATTACTGACGAAATATTCATGAAATTCTCTAAAATATTCATCCTAGAGATTGAACAAGTATATTTATGTTAACTATAATACAAACAAGTAGAAAATTAAGAGCAAATTAAAATCTCAAGCACAATGTCATATAAATTTAGATCTGATTATTAGTAAACTAAATGCTCCATACAACTATACTATATATAAGTAAGGTTCATATATATATATATTAATAAGATTCAGAAAGCAATAATGAAAGGCTTACAGACTGGATTGAGCCTGATGTTAAAAACGTTATTGTGGAATAATTAGCAATGGAACAAATACTTAATACAGTGTCATAGTTTTTAAAGAATTTAAAATTATCTGAGCTATTTTCATCTGAAGTAATATTTTTCTTACCATATTATTTTATTGAATTATTTTTGTAATTTAATTTATTAGATTAAACAGAAATTGTGAACAAATGTCTGTAAAGTTTTTAATAAAAATATTGTCACATGGGAAGGGTAACTTTATTCTAAAACCGAAATCCTATACTCCTCTTACTTTAACTTTATGAGGTATTAGTCGAGAATAGTAACTCATCCCTTTCCATTAAGTGTGGGCTAACGATTATTAGTCTTTATTTGTGATAGTCAAAACTTTTACGATGATTATTTCATAACTTATAAATAGACCAGATAACTGCTTGTATTAAAAATTAAACTTAATTAATTTGAACGGAGCTCACTAGATCTGATGTATGTTTACACTTAAGAGTTAACGGCAAAGAATTCGTATTTTATAAGTGCGGTGTATCACAGTTTCTTCTCTCTACATATTGTACGATTTTTGATCTTGGTTTTTGTAGAACAAAAGTTTTCTCTGTAATATTTTAATTCTTATGGAGAAAACTTATAGAACTACTGGACGTTAGAGTAGGTTACGTAATTAAATGTAATCTCTGTGAAAAAATTTATCAAATCAAATTATGGCGGACGGACGACATAGCGCCCAATAGCGAACATTGTTTGTATTTTGGCGGTATTTAAGAAAACGCTGTGTCGAACATAGTTCTTAAATGTTCAGTGTTACAAAGGTATTTAAACTTACTTAATGTTCTAAAATGGAGCAGCAGATATTGGAGTTTAAAAATATTCATAATTCATCCTCCAATTTCTCCAAATGAACGATTCTAATAGATGGTGAAAATTTAACGTTAATTCTGTTCTAGCATCCGTACTGATGAATTATTATATACTCTCAACAGTCATTCTAGGTAAGTTATAATTCCTTGAGGTCATTTTTCTTAAATTTAATGATCATTTTATCCTTAAAATTAATTATTTCAATCCAAGTTCCATACGAATTGATGTAAATGACATTGATTGATGAAAATTTATATACATTTAAAGGTGAATTAATGAATGAATTACTTTTTAAATTCAATGAAGCAATTTATTAATTTATGAAATAAATGATTTTTTATTTATTTAAATTATTATAGGCTATTATTTCCAGGCATGAGAATATATTGTACACCACATGTTACCAAATAATTTATCCTTACTATTTTTCTTTGAATGAAAATCAGCTTTTAATTCGTCCACCCTTCTTTATTGACAGAAAATCAATTTGATTTAATTTTAACAACCAGCCAACCTATTCCATCGCAACTGATTATAACAAATAATTCTATCATTTAATACAAAGAAATGCATGTTATTGTAAAGATAATGGTAACAATTATTCTGTATATTTTATAAGAATGTGAATGGATGCTATAACTTATTTGCAGAGGAAGTGAACTACAGGAATTGCAATCACCATTGCATATGAATTTCTTGAAACATCTCCCTGATTGATTCATCCCTTTTGCAAAATATCTTTGAAATCTTGTTGCTTATTGTATGAAAACGGATCTTTGAAACCTATACTTTGTAATTACTAAGGTAAGTAAGCACATCTAATACCTCATCTTTATCCCCCTTATCTCTGACTGTACTTAGAATTTAATTTTGGCTGTTAATTTTTACTATTGACTGTTTCCTGTTTATCAAATTGAGTTCATAATTTTATAAAGTAGGTATATATAGCAGAAACAAATGCTCATGAGGGAGATGAAATTTCTTTAGAAAAATTATTGTAAATTTTTTATCGATATGTTATATATTTGCTAATCAGTGTAATATACAGATAGATAGCAAATAATACTAATTATTTTTCAACTGAGCCCATGATATTTATAGCTACAATAGTTTTCATTTTTCATTATTACGAAAAGAATAAATTAAGAGTGATATATTTGTTAAAAATTGAAAATTAAATCTGTAAGCTGAATGTCACTACTGCTCATAATAGACTGCCAGGTGGTTTAAGTGGTGTTTCATCTGGTCATACACTAAGTATGAATGTTTCATAATTCTGTAGAACATTCTACATCAAAATTATTTGATTTTGAAAAAAATCATCAAATTTGATGCTCAAAGCTTTATGTGTTTAACTATGCATTAATTCAAGAAACTCAAAACAAAATTCTAATTCTATCATTGATTTATAACCTATATGAAGTTATGACATTTTATGCTTTTCTTCATATATGTCATAATTTAAGGGTAAAAATATTTATTAAATTAAATAGCAAATGTATGTCCATGTTATAGTTGCAGATATATATTTACTTATTGTTGCTAAAGCCACAAATAGGCACCAGGCCAAGTGGTAGCTCTCTTTTCAAGTGGATTCTATGCAGCATTCTATTCTTTCATGGGTACAATACAGATTATATTCTAGGGAAACCTCACTGTTTCTTTTTAATTGATTTTTGCCCTAAGAATAATTTGATGTTTTTTTATGTAGTTAATAAATTTTGTAGAATATTAAAATTTTTCAATAGCAGTTTTTGAAGGATATTTTAACTTCCATAGGTGTATATTATGGAAATATATGTACCTTCCAGAAAATATATGCCTTTTTGGCATATATATATATATATATATATATGCCACAATTAATAGAGCTTCTGGTATTTTAAAGACTAAACAGTTAGTTAAGAGAGTGCCAAAAGTTTGATTTATAGGTTTAATATACATTGCTGTGAAAACTGTTATATAATACTTTCTAATTGTGGTTGCAACTGAATCCAAACTGTCATCTCATTCATTTAAGAGTCGTGTAATAATATCTTGTTTTGTATCTAAGCCTTCAAAAAAGTCCAAATATTGTTCAATTGTTTAAAAACATAATAGAATTTCTTAAATAGGATTATATAAGATGTTTGTATGTATTTAATTCACAGAATAACAATATTGAGCTTATAGACTTACTTCCTGTTAAAGAGGCGATTATTTCAATGCAACTTGAAAGATTATAATGCCTTAGGGGGTAAATGAAATTTTGTGCTAGATATTTGGAAATATATAATAGGTCGTACAGTAGGGATAAAATAATATTCAAAAAGATTTGACTGATCAGGAAAATTATTTATTGATACAAAATTGTATCAAATTACATATAAAATAACACTTTGCCATGTGTAGAGACAATTTTTATGAATTCATGTGTATGTGCCAGAAACAAAGATAGCTTTACATCATCATTAAAATCATGGATAAAATATAATTTGTATTCCAAATGTACACAATGAGTTATTTATATCAATACAAATTTTAAAGTAAATAACACAAAATTGTAGGTGCAATATTGCAGCACTAACCATATCCTCATTGCCAACAGTTATAGCAAGGAGTTAGTTTCACAGGTTGAGCAATGAAATAGCTTCTTAAAATGCCTTTTGTAAATTATTCTACTGAAATGCCTAAAGAACCAAATATTTCTGTATGGCCATAATCTCTAATGGTTTCACCAAATAAGTCATCAAAAATTTCTCAATTACATGTAGGCCTATATTAAATAATATTTTTACATAAAAGTGAATTTTCCACAAGTAATATTTTGAATTTTTTCATAAAAATATTACAAAAGGTTCCAAAATATTGTTTGAATATATATATGTATATATGATTGAGTATTTACTACACTTAAAAATCTCCTTGCTGATATTAGATTTTTCACTTTCATGGACACAATACATTAGACATTTAATTTCGATATTATGCATTTATGCTGCTAAGACACTCACAACATTGTATGCCTCAGTCAACACCTTGCTCTACTCTACCAATCTATTATGCATTGGTGGAAATGAGATCTGGGTTATCTATTTTTCAATCACTTTTTACACTGTACAACAATTATAATACAAGTACTCTCAGTAAAGCTACAGTAAAACCCTCCTTGCAGCTTAGAGCTAGCAGCTCTAGAAGTTTGGTCTTGGGAACTGTATTCCTGTTTTGGTAAAAGGAATAATTTGTTTCCTTCATAGATGTATTTGGAGTTCACAGTTCATCCCAAATAAAAACAAAGTCTTCTTATATATCACAAAAAATGAATATATCATCAAACACTTTCTAAATATTTCCAGGTAGAGTTTATACTTTGGTAATGATTACAATGAATAATAAGCAACACAGTAATCCGAAAAAGTGATAGTAAATTCTTTAGTTTGCTTATTTCTCAAGCAGTAGAATGACTCATACAAGTAGTTGTAATAGGTTGAATTTTGATGGATATGATTAAGATACAGGAAAAATAAAAGAATTATTCTTAAAATTTAAATTAGTATATTCATTTACAGTAACATTAAAATTTCATTTATAAAATTTTAAGGTTGCACTTTACTGTTGCTAATTATTCACTGCAGTCATTATCAAAGTTGCTGAACACTTAAAGCCCCTATTTTGAAAAATTTTCTTCCTATCAACACCAAAGCTAAATTTGAAAATCTTCGAATGAATAGCATATCATAGAAAGTTTGAATTTCAGAAAAAGTTGGCTGTCAACTTGTTGATGTTGTATTAAACAATTATACAATAAATTTCAATTAAAGTAGAATTCTTTGTCTTTTGAAATGTGTCTTAAATGAGAAACAATGTTACATCCATTTCCCCTTGTTCACAAAATTAAGTATGCATATTATTCATCTGTATTTATCATCTTTATACAATTATTTGCAAGTATAAATTGCTTTTTCATGATTGAAAGCAATAGCTTAGGATGTTAATATTCTATATCCCACCTTGACAACAGTACCTGCTGCTTTTGTCATTTGGAGGTATTTAAGTAGCCATATATCTATATAAATACACAATCATATCTTTATATAATATTATTATTACTTTAATTCTCAAATATATATATAATACATTTATTTTCCAACTTCATATTCAGCTCTAATTTTGTCATTAATATAAAAGATAATAGATTATGTTTCATAGGAAGGAAAATGTTCATTTTACTGCTCTGCCATTTGTATATATATGTATGTATTTAGCTGAGCGATAATTTGCGATCTGATAGTTTAATTGACTATTGCTTCTGCTATAGCCAGTCACTGAATAATGTTTTCATATGGATACCATCGCAATGAAATATTCACAATCATAAAATTAAAATTTAAACATCACAGACACTGTTTTACTCTGATGAGTGAAAGTGGAATACTACAGCAAATACTCATAAATTTTACACACTGAAATTTCATTATTGGGTTTCGGCCAATCATATAGGGACCAAACTGAAGATATTTTAAAAAGAATTGAGGACAAATATTAAAAAATAACACGAGAAAATTTATACAAAAGTGACATGCAAAAGCAAAGATAAATGATTTAGATACAACAAGAATGAAGTGATTATTATCATGACTTTTATTACTGTTTTGGAAATGTATTTGTTTTGATATTCAATGAAGGATTTCCACAGAGTTAATATCAATCCTATTGTTTATATTTTAATCCCTTTTATTTCTATCTCTTAAAAAGTATTTAAGGTAAATTAGTGTTTGGACAAAGAGGAAAATAATAATTTGATACAGTTTCATAACTAGATCCAGCAAGACATTCTGGGAATATAGAAGAATGAAATTAGCTTTGCACCTTCCATTAAAATATAAATAATAAACAATTAAAAATTTTATTAAGGTAAATAAATTACAGCAGTCTTGCAGAAGTGAGTGAGAATATCTTAAATATGAGTTTCATTTCCAAATACATTTTTTCACATATTTCCCTCGTGATGTTTCCTTGGGAATGATAATGTCATTTTGATATAGAATTCAATACAATGTTAACATTGGAAGGGTTTCCTAAAACCTACATAACAATTTGTATTGCTCCATTATTATACTCAAAAACATCATTTGATATAATTACTGCAATCTTTTCTTCTTCAAAAATTTACAAAATATTATAATATTAATGATTGAAATTCTAGATTATTTAGAAATATTACTAAAGCCTTAATCAATGTGTGATCTCAATTGGAATCATTTTTTCCTTCCATGGAACTCCTTCAAATCAAATGAAACAGCAAGAAAAGTCATCATAAAAATCATCAAGTCCAATATTTGGCTATAAATGCCCCCATTTTGTGATTATCAGTGCTTAGAGAGTAATACAACACTCTTAATTAAAGATAAATGAAATAAAAGCTATCAATCTAAATATCGATATTAAATCAAATGAATAATCCAAGGAAGATAAATAAACCACAATACACATCAAATGAATACCAGAAGACAAATAAGATGGAAAAGTAACTTAAAACATAAAATACATTAGATCTACAGTGATTACAGTTCATTTTCCTTCTAAACAACTGCCATTCAGAAATGTGAATTAATACACATTTCCCAGCTTATGCAGACTCGAGAATTAAACCACATTCTTCATTTGCAATCTCTGGTGAAATTTAGAAATCCTTATTCAATACTTAGCTATAACCCATGAATCATAAAAATTTTAAAAATAACAAATTTTATAACAATTATCAGGTAACTAAAAATAATTAAAATGAAGTCATGGATAGATATTACTTGAATTTACAGCTTGAAAATTAAGATAAATTCATACATCTTAACACAGATCAAAGCAATTTTTAGCTCCTTAAGAATAAGAAGAGAAAAATTATATATACATAGGAAACCCGATTAATTCAAAATACCATCCCTTTTTAACAATAATTCCCATTGGTATTACATTTTTAAAAATTTCTCTAATGAAATGAAATTTGTGTGCTTAATTTCTTATAAAATCTTGCAAAAAATAGGCATCAGCTAAGCAATGGCAGTAAATGACATTTCAGATAGGTAAAAGGGAAATAAGAGACAGACAACTGGAATGGACCTCATAGGGACATGTAGAAATGAAGGCCCCATGTGCCTTTCGGTACCTTAGTCTTTTATTCAACATAGATCATTTGTTTGAATTAATCCGGTTTTTCTCAATATATATATATGCATAAGAATTTGTGTCTGCCTTAGGGAAGGATTACTCAGTCATGGTGCAGTTAAATTCAGGAGAATTGCACCTCTAAAAACCTTCCATCATTCCCGAGTGCATCACAGATATTATACTGATAGCAACCTAAACCATTTTAAGGACCATTATAACTAATAGCCACCAATTAAAAGTATTATTATCATCTTATATTAATTATTTGGTTCTTTATTAAGATTGTGCAGTACATATATTTATCTATAGATTTGAACTTCAGATCTCAGGGTTTCTCATGGCACCAGCATTTCCCATTGCCTAGGCAGTTAAAG
Organism: Pantala flavescens; assembly: GCA_020796165.1. Lineage (NCBI taxonomy): Eukaryota > Metazoa > Arthropoda > Insecta > Odonata > Libellulidae > Pantala > Pantala flavescens. The sequence continues at coordinate 50,494,402 of CM036881.1, forward strand.
CATGGCTGATTTTCCTCTTAATTTAAGTCCTTATTTACATGAATGCCACACTTGCACCAGTTTTCCCAAGGCATGTAAGTACATGCTAATGTATCAAACCCTATCAATAGTCCTTTTAAATCATATTGCTCACAACTCACTTCTCCATATTAATCTTTAGGCAATGAGTGTGGATAGAGGTATTATTTTCAACAGTTGGCACCTATTGAAAATATTTACTCACAGTTGAGTGTTATACTCTGACTAATATGTCATCTATAATGAACACTAAGTTTGTAAAGTATGGGAATCAAAATTTCAGCAAAGACTTTGCTATACCACGTTCAATACCATCTGATAATATTATATTCTTCCCATCCTTATTCACTTTCTTAACCATATATTGTAAATAGCTTTTCTCTCTATAATGCCATTTCATATCCATTCATATAATTATCTATCTCTGTATCACCCAATGTATGATTAATTAATATCCATATACTATGGCTTTCAAACATATGCAAATCCAATTCACCTTCACTAAAATTCCATTCTTTATTATATCACTCACATGCCTCCTTAAAAGCTTTTTAGTCTTTGGTAATCAGTACATGACATCCCTCATGGATTAGCAGTACCTTGATGGTATCAATGTTAGCTCAGAAAATATATGAGCTGCCTGAAAGATCACACATTTAATGATGATCAAATGGCAATGAATAAAACATTCATTCATCTACGCAATATTTGAGCTATTACTCAGAGTTTCACTCTGGAATGGCTGTGAGTGATTGGCATTAAGGAATTTGTCATGCGGAAAGCATGTTTATCACAAGTTTCTGTCAGGCAAAATAGAGTGCTTGAGGTGTGCAAGGATAATCCACGTTATTATAGGCTAATCATCCTCATCACATCCTCCTAAAACCTTTCACCTGACAAAAACCATAAAATGGCAGTTGCTAACAGTTATAGCTTATTTCACAGTAATCAAATATGCTAATTAAAATCTTTAAATGGCCAATACAAAGCCTCACAAAAATTTTACGTCCAAATGGATCAGAAAGTTCTCTCTTAATATAATTCAAGAAGCAGTAGTAATATCACTGATTCTAAAAAATTTAAACCTGTTTTCATCACATGTTGTAATGACAGGGAAATGTATTTCTTTATGTACAAATCCAGGTGCCCCCAAAGAACCCATTGTGGTGATTCTTCTTCTAAGAGTCTTGCTGGGTAACTTTGAATTTGAGACTGGATGCCAGGACGGTGGTATTTAGGCTTATCAGCAGGGGATATTGGAGGGGACCCCTTCTCCAGAACATGAGGATGGTTAGTCCCCAAACCGACTACATGCCTTCTTCCACTTACACTGAGTACACCACATGTCCCTGTGCTCCATTCCATACACTTTGCGACACTTTTTTGTCTCACCTCGCATCTTACGGCTAGGGCTGAGTCCTGATGGCCTTGGGCTGAGCTTCAGGTATTTTTGTGGTGATGCCTGAACAGAAAAAATAGGGTCAGTCATTATACAAGAAGGCTAAGGTGGTCAATCACTATTAGATTGAAGGCTTATGATACTAGTATGGTTAAATTTTGCAATTAACTCACCGGAGAGGTGATGGTAGATTGACTGTTCCACATGATAGTTTCAGCTGGAATTGTAATTGCTCCTGCAACTTGGTTGTTAAGCCTCAGAGCAGCAGCTGTATGCAATTGTTTTTGATACTCTGGATCTAAAAAATAAAAACAATAGTTAGCCTTTCATTTCTAATTATAGGGATGACACCTATTATTTCTAAATATTTTCAAATTTGCTGCAAAATGTAAATTATAAGTTATTTTATTTCATTCATAGGTGAATATGAGTTGTCTACAGCCTCTTATTTGCTGTGCTTAGAAAGTAGTTTAATATTCAGAAAAAATAATGTCGATTTACTTAAATTTTAGCATAAAATATATTTCTTTTAGCACATAAATACTTCATTGTTATTCATTTTTACATAATAATTGATATTTTTATATTAGATATATGAGATAATGCTTTAAGCTTCATTAGTATACTTTTACTGTGTGTATTGTTCCACCATCATCCAATATGGAAAGCTAGTTTTTAATTTCCATTGTATTTATTGCTCTTAGAGTAAATTTATATTATATATATTTTAATGTTTTTCATATCTTGGGATGTAAAAAGCATGCTTACATGCTGATTTTTTAATTTATTTTAAAAATTTATTTACATATTTTGAGTGTTCAATGTTTCTTTTTACAGCATGTGTCAAAAATAATATTCTTAAAATTTAACTTATTTTTTAAATTAAATTATACTCAGACATTAGAAATTATTGATAACCCTCATCTTGTACATGCTTATTTTTGTGGTGATTTATCTCAAGAAAATGTCTCAACTTTTTTGATTCACTTAGTAGGTTAATTCTTCTTAATAATATTATTTTTAAAATGGTAATATCAAAAGCGTAAAATGGAAGAGTAACTAGTCATATCTTAATCTCTCCCAAAATGTTGACGATTGCAATTATTTTTGTTGCAAGGCGATAGACGTAGAAGTAATACCAAGCACACCCAATATCGAATTTAAAACAATCCACCTAAATTTTTACGTAAGAATAAAAAATTCGAATTTAGTTATAATTCAGCTCTTACCTTCATGAGGAGGCCTCGCCATGTCCCTATGAGAAAGGGTAGGAGGCGATGCCAGAGGGACGGTTGGGGAAGTGGACCCTGAGTTGGATGTCTTCACCCCGTTAGCCTTAGGAGCGATTCCGCCATTGAGAATGGAACCAGAGACCCTGGATCCATTGTACGACGTGTTAGTATCTGCCAATTCAACCTCCTGATAGTAGAATTCCTCTTCGTGATCACTCAGGTCTGAATCGTCGTTCTCACGAGGCCTGAACGATACAAGAATCTTATGAGAAAATCTTTTCTCCTTTATAGATATGGACCAATGACATTAAGAACGTTTAGACTCAGTTCAAAGCTTTTTCGCATCGATATTTTGGCGACTAACTTCGTGGCATTTCATATTGATAAAAGAAAAAGTAAACACTAATGGATTCGATGCTTGGTAATAATTACTATATACGATAATGATATAATTTTATTTATAAAGTATTCCCTTATTTCTCTTGAAGATATTCGTGAAATTACTAACATAGGAATTAGTTTTCCTTAAAAAAGAAGGGTATGGATGTATAATAACCAAATGGAAAGAAAAATTGACGTGATAGATAGGAGAAAAAAGAGCATCTATTCACAAGTTAGAGCCGAAATTTTTTACGCGAATCCTTCTTCTTTTACCTTTACTTCGACCGAATGACGAATCGAAAAAGTAAGGCACCGAGGCAAAACTTCGCTCTCAACTGAGGCAAAAAAACTTCAAAAGATTGTTGAAAAGCAAGGATAGACACTCATACGAAGGATATAACCATAATCAACCGGTTGCTCTCATTAGATGTTGGCGAGAAAACGAAGTCATGGTTAAGCTGATTGGGAATATACAACTCCACTTACCCAAGGTGCGCGTTCCTGACGTGGGATTCGATGGCAGAGCAAGTTAAGGTACGATGATTGCAACCAGGCCATGTGCACTGGAATTCCACGCGACTCATTGGCTGTAGGAAAAGAAGAAACAATAATTAATAAAAAGATTATGTTACAAATTTTAAAGATGCTGAATGAGCTATTAATAATGATTTTCAGCCAAATATAGAATCGTTTTCTTTTGGGAAGAAATTGAGATGAGTTTTTGAGTCATGCGGTCTTAAACCATATAAAGGCATATATTTCTGAATATATTAATTTCTTAGCAATAAAATAGATGAAATTATTTCTTTTGAATGGAGAAAATTTTTAATAATTAATTCATATACTACGCATATAATGATTTTGATCGATTGTATGAGTTATTTTTTAAAACAATTATCGATTTATTCTTTTGGTCAGATTGATATAAATATTACGATCCTCTTAAAATAATCACCAGGAGACTAGGAAGAATTTTAAAAACATTAGATATATAATATATGAGGAAAAACTTCATCTCCAAGAATTCAGTTCAGTTCTACTAAGCAAATTTGTCATTCACATAAAGTAGTGTTATCCTACATTGTATGCGACCCGCAACTCAGGATAGTTGCCTCATCCGAGAGAAGCAACACGTTCTGATGCATCATAAATATATTTCCCGAAAAAATGTACACGACTTTTCTTACGTAACCTTTGAAAGAAAACTTATAATTAATAAAACTCTCTTTCCTTTTTCTCAAGGATTAGGATGAGGAAAAAATATGGGACTCGTGCGTCACATCACTCATGTAATTCTTTGGCTTCGTGGCCATCAGACTCGCATCCTTCCAGGCTCCTTAACGAAAATTTTCGTTTTATTTCGGATTCCCTACGTTGCTGAAGTATCGTGTTTTTCTTTTCTCACAAGGTGGGAATGTAGGCCGCGAGTTGCGTCGAATGGGGTCAAATAGCCGGTCCAAGTGGCGCTTCGCGACAGCGGCGCGCGAGCGAAACTCGCACAAAGTCAATATGAAGAGGTATCGAAAGCAGGCGATGGTTTCTATGCGAACAGGGTCACGGAAGCCGCGAAGTAAAAGAGTGACAAACGACGAGGATGTGGTAATAGTGATACCTATATGAAGTAATGGAAGCATTCACGCCCGCCCATAGGATGAATCACAGCGAATGCGTCGGGAAGCGTGCTATGGAGTTGAGTAATAGAAAAGGCTAACGATAGGGAAGGCGAAGAGGAGGAATAAAATTTTACACTTAGATGTAGACGTGTTATATGTGTAAAGTAGAATCAATAGATATTACGAATTTCTTCATGGAAAAGAAAGAATCACGACGAAAAGCTTTAAAAGTGTCAGAAAACATTAGAATGGCCGTAAAATATTTCCTTTCCTGCATACTTAAAAATCATAGATATTATCTGTTATTAAATCACCACATGCACGACTATTTCTGTGTTAAAATTTAGAAAACTAAAACATCCGCGAAACTCGTGCAATTAGAATTTTTCGGGTTTGATTCTCACGCAAAAACATAAAAAGAAGATATTCAAACAAGAAATGAATTCGTATACAATCGTTCTGTATTCAGTTGTAACTTAAGATCTTAATTATTTTTATATTTGAAGATACATTTTCATGAAACCGGTAGAATAAACACAAACCTGGAAAACTGATATCTAAAAACGGTCATGATAACTATCAATCTTTTTATACTAATACCATAGAAACAAATTGCTAGAAATGATTGCTTTTCATTGTTATAGTTGCGAAAGAAAGCAACTTAATTTATGCGGCTCTGTTTGCAAACAAAGGTACTATGCCAAGATAGATTTCAGCGGAGCACCAAAAATTTCTCCTTGGATACTCAGGCATTTCCGCTTTCCTACGCACATCTGCGTTATTTATGGATCTCCCAAGCTTCTTTCCCACCAGGATTGAATCTATCCCCGCCTGCGAAACCACAGCTACCGATGCATTTATGTTCCCATGGAACACCTGTTCCGAAAAATTCTCGAAGCTCTCCCCCTGAATCTTCTGTTGCCAACTGAAAGCCCGGAGAAGTTCGCTCGGCAGCAACAATCCACCCGGCCAATTACCATTTCTGATTGGAGGAGCTGGGTCCCGCGCTGTCTTCCTACGGACCAATGGCGCCAGGCCCGTGGGGGCCCATAAAAGATCTTTTCGAGGTGTTAGAGGGAAATAGAAGGGGGGTCTAAGCGGGGAAAGAAGGGGGAGGTTTGTATTGAGACTATGGCACGTGTGCGACCATGGCGCCACGTGGAGGGGCTTCGGAAGTATTGATCGCGGGGGTGTCAGGACGGTGCCTGGCAACAGTTGAGCTTTGGGCATATTCCCACCTATGAACCCGACCAGCTGATGGGAGCGTACCTCTTCATAGCAACAGAGAAAGAAGTCAATTTCCAGCTGCCGTTTGCATTTTATTGCCAGGGTTCGGTAGGATACAACAGAGGCAGCGTACGGCGTGTTGCCGGCTAAACTAGGTTATGCATCGAGCGACTACGTAGAATGTAAACAAACAATTCGAGCCGCTATTGGCTTTACGATCGAGAGAATGCTGCAGCGCGCCAATCGTTGGCGGGCAGTGGGACAGCAGCGCGAATGTTTTGTTTACATCTAACATCTGTTTCGCTGAGTTGATTTTTGGTGCAGTAAAAATAATATCGCTACTCGCAATAATAATCTAGTGTTTAACACGTAACGTAAGCATTTATTCACCATTGCTAGATCTAATATTCTTAAATCTAAGGAAATAATTAAAAAATCCTGGAATACCACTTTAAGCAGGATCACTCCTATGAACTGAAATACGTCAGTTTTTATCAATTTTTCGTTCCCTAATCTGTTAGATTAAATTTGTTCAGAAGCGCAATTAACGGTTTTTTTCCTTTATTTGATTCTTAATCACTTTCTTTCCACAAAATTGAAAGAACAAATTTAAAAATTCAAAATGAGAACTTTACCACGTATAAACAAAGGATACCCTGTCACTATCCGTAGCTTTCGTAATATTCATGCGGAATACAAAATGATTACGCATTGCACAAACTCTTTCGCTGTTACCTTCACACCGACATCGATTGCGTGGAAGATTTAAAAGTCCGTTTTGCGTGGAAGGAACAACCGAGGCCAAAAGTGTTTGATTTGAGAAAAGGAAAGGTCGCCGTATCCCAAATATTATAATACAAGGTGAAACATACTATTCTGTTCTGCAAGGTTGGCTTCAGGAATTGTGTGTTGTAATAGCAATGCGCTTTTGTTGATACGAGTGCAGCTCTAAATTCTAATTTGAAATCTGTAAGATAATTCTGCTGACATAATCAGATTAATCAGTCATTTGATTTATTCTTGATATACGTATGCATCGCAATTTGAACCTAGTCAATCTCGAAAAAGGATGCGCTTTAAGTTGGGATCTGAATTCCTCATGGGTGTCCCTTAGCAACACATTTCAGCTCAGAACCACATCTATATATCGTACGTAAGGAGCTTAGGAGACGCTGAGAATTTCATTTCTCATCATAATCTTATGTTAGTTCTAATTGTGATAAAGGAATTAATTGAAATTGAGGTTACTGTAAGAAAAATCCCTATCGCCGAAAAAATATTAAACACATGAAATTTTCATATTATTCAAATTTAATATTCTATCCATACGAATGATACTTCTCAATCGATGAAGTTTGTTAATATTTCGAAAGGAAACTGTTAGTTAGAAACTAGTGGAGGAAAAGTACAGCTTGAAAAGGTGACCTGAAAGGTTTACATCAAGACGATCAAATAGCTACATAAATTGAAACAAAGACATTTAGTAAGGGTGAAAATCAATAGTAAAGCAATCGGTGATGAGCTGAAACCGGCGGAAAGGTGTAAAGTCTTGTCTGCAACAACCTTCTCTGTTGTTTCGAATCGTGTAACACCCTGCTAGCAATAGAGCATCTTGCAAAACTTCCCCACGCATGAGAAGACCGATCGTGCACGTATTATTAGCGTGCATCATTAACACATGGCGTAATTCTTTTCCATGAGCCAACTCGAGGTCGGAGTGGACGGTTTTGTTTACATCGAATTCGAGGAACTGGTAGAATGCGTCACCGTGGAAAATAGGATGGGAGGTGGGGTGATTAAGTGCGCGCGCACTTCCGCTATCGGATAACAGGAAGTTTGCCAAAGCGCATGCGCATAACGATGCGATTTAGGGATCCGATTAAAAATACTTCTTCCGGAATAGATTCCTTCGTGATTTATTCGTCCATCGATGTCTCCAAAATTACGGGAGATAAATGAAAAGGACGAAATCGGAAGAAGTAAATGCATCCGATCGCTTGCCAAAGAGAAATAGCCACGGAAGGAACATTGAAGACCCCACATATAAATTATCAGACCTTTGATTCTTGGAGTTCGATGCTATTCCCACATCCACAGATTTGACAATTAAGTAATCATGGATGAAATCTTTGATTTGAATGAAATGAAATCCTGCTATCCAGTCAGTTTCCATCGACGAAAATTGTCAACACGCGCTGTCAATATTAAGGACAAAAGGACTATAAAAATACGTTACACAGGGCAAATCACAGTTTTCTTATAAAATAATGATTACCGCAGAGGATTCGTACGATGAATCCATTTCCAATCATTTGAAGTCCTTTAAATCACTCTTTGAAGATTAACAGGAAAATATTTAGAATTTCCTCAAACAGTTCGATATTCGTGAATCGCAAGGGATTTCCTTTTAGATACTGAGAATGAAATTAATTCTGTAAAAGGCTTGTCTTATAGTAGGCAGTGTTAGGCTCTGCAAACGCTCTAATGCTTGTGGAAGATATAGGGGCACTAATTGCCCAACGTTTCTAGGGTTCGACGCACACTTAAGTCTCATGCTTTCACAGTAATCCATCGTAAAGGGATTGAGGGTTCCACTATTTACATAAATGTGAAACTAAGAGAATAGATGACCAAACGATTTTAAGATTATTCCTACTTCCATGAGAAAGTAAATCTCTTATTAACTATCGTGCGTTAATATGAACAATTTTTTAACTTTGTTATATCAAGGGGGTGAAGATGGATATCCTGAACATATCTTTGGTTATTATGCAATAATTATCCCCTATTGAGAAATAAACCTTACAATCAAGTAAAATCGAAATTCGTTCTCGTAATAATTCACTATCATACAAGGGTGATAGCGAAAATTCCTCTTCGAAGAATGCCATCACAAATCAAAAAATATATTTATAAATCTTATACTTTACATTCATAAAATCTCGATTTTGTAGTTAGACATCGTCGACATATATCTCTAATTAAAATCTTCATAACCTTACGAAATATTTCAAGGCGAATCTATTAAGTTGTCTTTTACTGGAACATTCTCAATTCCCAGCGTTTAGTTAAAAGCTCGATTTGAGAATCCAAAGCGTTTTAAATACTCCATTCATTCGACGACTTCCAGAATTCCTTCGGATCCTAAATGCGCACGGATAAGAATTCTCCCTCGCCGTAATTTAGGAGAATCTCGCTAGCATTTCCCAAATCCCCCGGAATTTTGGGGGAAAACCCCTTGAGATTCTCTTACGAGCGATATAAAAAAATTCATCACTCCGCGACGGAAAACTAAAGAGCGAAAAAAATCGCAATTTTTCCCCGCAACCTTGGCCGCAAAGAGCATCCCTCCCCTTCGCTGCACGTGGCTGTGCTCTACGGTACATCGATTGTCGAATAGCGAGGCTCAGAATCACGGGTCGCGGGGAGAAAAGTGGGTCACGACCAACCTCTGGTTCACGAGAGAAAAATCAATGGCAAAAAGGGGAGATGTAAAAATATTGCCGCTGGAATGGAGATACAAGTGGGATGGAAACATTCGAAAGATGTTTAAAAATTTAATAAATCAAACGTCCGCTGTTATTCCTCCCTCCCTTCGTTGATAATGCATCGTGCCCGTGGCGGGACACGAAAAATGGAAATTTCTAGCTTTGATGTTTAGCGAGTGTTGCATGCGCCCGAAGAGAGCTGAATGCGTCCCCTCCCGTGGTCTTATTCGAATGTGGGACGCGCCCCAGTTCGGTGCGCAGTCGATTCGACAAAAGCGAATACTCCACACCAAATTGGAATCTCGTTTGATATTCCACGAATAACTACGCTCGGAGATATCAATGATGTGACGGCTGTCCGAAAGGTAATATTCCCTCGTTATGGATTCATCTGTCGAAGGAATCATTAGTGACATCGGCGTGAATATTTGTCGTTCGTGTATTAATTCAAGAATACAGATTGAGGCAAAATTCGCAATAGAAACTCCTATAAACAGGTATTGATTACTGAGACATTTCCGGTGAGGGTAATTTCATTATGGGAATATGTAAGAAGCATTTTATAATATTATTAATTTACATTGCTCCAATTTGAAGTTCTCTTTCTGACCGTTTCTTCAATATTCATATTCTAAACGATGAAATACGTTCTATCCTTAAGATCAAGTGTTTTCCACTTTCTCGTAAAAGTGGCCATGGCTCAGACACAACTAAAATACGGCAACGGGAAATGAAATATTTCAAAATTTATTTTTCTAAGATTATTCTCCCTGCCCTTGCTCTCAAAACCCTGAAATCCTTACACAACCGTAAATCCTTAAAACATCGCTCGAGCTTATGTCACAACTCTGAACACGACTACAAAAGCATTGAGACCGGAGACGTTTCGTCCTCGGAAAGGTTTCCCGCGGATTGAAAAAAGATGCGATCCGCACAAAAATAAAATTTGTTGGCAAACACTGTCTTTTCTTACAAAAAATGGAAGTGATGAGGAAAGACGATATTCCTTCCGTAACGTTAACCATAAACTTGCGCGTGCCCTAGCATATAACAGAGAATCTGAGCGAAAATGGGGGAATGAGTTCCCATGGCAACCTAATTATCTCTCTGTAAGCTCCGCGTACTCCCTCACTGAATAGAATAATGCAAGGAGAGGTACAGAGATAAAACACACCTTCTCCTTCATCCCCTCACGCGCCGAAATTTCCCCTCAGCCTTCTCCGGGGACGTCTTCCCCTGAAGTCCTCACCCTTGAATTTCCACGGCCGCAAAATAGGGTTCGTTCGTGTGCAGAAAAATTCGCGTGCAACAGTGCAGGCGGAAGGGGGGGCGTGGGAGGTGGGGAGGGAGTCCGTGACCTGGTTCCGCAGCACCATCCTCGCGGGTAAAGGGGAGGGGGTCTATCACGGAGACCCTTATTGTAGGGGTTCCACCACACCCTGGGGAATCCGTCTCATCATCCCACCTCCTCCAACCACCGCTCCCCTCCGTTGTGTACGACATCTTTTTTTTCGAGTGTCCCACACAGAAATATCCCTCTATTCATCTACACAAGTCGCACTTTTAGCCCCGGAGAATTATTAAATTCTCACCAACATCTTTTGTTAGACTCGCGACATCTCCGATTCAATATTTATCACGTTTGCGGGTATGGTTGGAGAGATATGAGCTCGTTAAGGGAGATGGGCTGAGCTGGAAAAGATGATGCAGCATATTAGATGTATTCGGCGATGGTGGGGTTGGAAGAGGGCTCGTATAATCCATGAATCGTTGAAAGAGCTTAAAGATTATTTGCACGAACTAAGGGATGGAGGAAATATTGATATTCTTGAGAGATAAGGGAAAGAGAATACCTGGACAGTAGTAGTGGAACATCACATTTTTATTAAATCTATCTGACATTAAAAATGTGCATACTCCTTTTCGAAAATGATCATTTTTAGTGAAAATGGACTCTCGATTTATTAACTCAAAATTTAAAACAACGATAGGATTTATAGTGTAAGTATGAAGAATTTTACTAATTTGATTTATAATAAGAAGGTATTTCATTCTAATAGAAAACTTTTATCAATTTCCGTCAAAGATCGAGATTATTACATATTTAGTCGATGGAATAACATACACAAAAATGTTAAGCTTCCGGACGGGAATTAAGGCAGAATCGGTTTTGTGGAGCACGTGAGAAAGTCGTAAAACAAGCTCGCGCTCATAGCTCGGCTGCTCAAGCGTAAGCTAAAGAGGGTTAATGAGGGAAGTTTTTACTCTGCATTAGCCACAGCCCTTTTCCCATCTTTGTCTTTTCTGCAACGACTACAACAGACTCCCTCTCCTGTCTTTTCATTACGCAGCTCTCCCGTGTTATGCTCCTCCCCACCATTACGCCCATTGCATCTTCCACCCCTCATCACCCACCTTCCCAATCTCTTTTAAAGCCCACCCTCGTAAGTCCCTCCTATGTTTTCCCTCCACCCCCTATAACCTACATAAGCATCCCTATTTCTCCGGACTTTTTTCACCCGAATCTTCCTCTGTTATCCCCGACAACCCTTCCCGCCCACCGACTCTTTTCTTTCTTTGTTTCAACCCCTCTCGACTTTCCTTCCTTCGCTCGTACCCCTTCCAACTTTTCCACAGTTCCTCCTCCGCCCGTACAAAGCAGCACTGTTCTATGTCTAGCTTCCCGACTATTCTTCCGCTAATGCCTCTTCCGTATTCCCCACTCCACTTCCCGCGACATTGTCCCCCTTCCCTTGACCCTCTCCTAATTTACCCTAGCTACCTTCCCTCCGTCCGCTGTACTCGCACATGCGCCAGTTCCGTACGCCACCACCTCGCCTATTTCCCACTCCACCCCCCGCGTCGCCACATGCACAAAAAAAGCTCCAAACTCGGAAATTATTTTCGTCAAAATTCGTGCGTTCCCCATTTTTTCCACTGCTCGCCCTCATCTTTGCCGTCGCGTTTCCTAGAACAATGAACGAATTTTGGGGACTAATGAACCATCCAAAATCGGTCATCCACGCTTCCATGCTCTCGGAACTTCTGATGCGACCATCACCGCCCGCCGGTGCTGCCTTCGACATCTAAGGCTCGGGAAGACCGTAGAATGTTCTTTTTTTATTCGTCCCGGCGAACTTGACATCCAACTATTTTTTGTCCAAAGGCTTTCGAGAGCGTTTCGACAACAAGGACGAATTCTCTCCGGCATTTCAAAAAGCCGTTCCCTTTGAGCGAATCCAAAAAAGGTGTCCATTCTGGGATATTAAGATCGTGGAAGAAAGAGGGTCGATATCTTAGTCCCTTAGGACTATGCGCAGAGGGATCCTAAGGATTCGTCGCTTCATGACCATCTCCTAATTATTTTTGTCACAATTCTTTTTATGAACATTTCGAGCCTTTCCATAGATGCCTCTACTGCGAAGAGAATGTTTTCCTTCCAAAACGCTGCATATCAAAGGTTATTAACTCATAATAAGGAAAAAGCATTCTTTATATACCTATCTTGACAAGCGATATATAAATCTATATTTTATAGAGATGAAGAATATTTGTTTCTTGCTAGCAATTGTCCAATGATGATCTTTTTTTACCAATAAGAAATCGAAAAGAGAATGGAGTAGATTCTTCATTCTTCATCTTCGACGAAAATATAACTTTTGAGATCGTTATTAGTTACTCAATCGCGCACTTATCTAAAAATATAACCAAAAACTGAGAGCTATAGGAACCATCTTATTCATCAGTACGTCTGCTAAGTTTTTGTTCGCCAATGGTAGACGCTCTTTTCACAAGTATCAGCCTTCGCTTGGGCGCCATTACGGACGGAGAATACGCTCAAAACCTTTTCTTCCTCTTCGTGAATGCAAATGTTTCCAAGTAGAAGAGTGTCTAAAGGTCAGCATTTCCACGTTTCTCCAACTCAGCGTCCTCCAAAATAGACATAATTACAATTGGCAACTCCGCAAGTTCAAACGCGAGACCAGCAGGTGAACCTAAAAATGTTTCCACTCTATTCTGAACCCCGGCCAATGGTTTGCAAGCATTTTCCTCCATGAGCTTAATAGTCAGTTAACGTAGCATTAATCACCGATAAAAAATTCTCGAGTGATCTTCACCAGGAAAGGAATTTCCGAAACTCCGGGTTTTAGACTTTATCCTCCCAAATTCCATTCCGAATTAAAAGTTTCCCCTTGTCCGAGGACTTGATCAAAGACCCAACACCGGAAAAGCAATTAAGACTAACAACTTCGAAAGTTGAGAATGCTTTACGCGGCGTACGTTTTATTCCTTCTAGCAACGTTATGAAGTTTCGGGGAGGGGTCCTTTGATATCCAGTCTACCAGAGAATATGAATTAAAACGCCGTATATTTGATGGCAGATACGACATCACCCTACGAACGTTTTTACGGCAGCCAATTCGTCCTCGATTACGATATTACATCTAAATGAAATCCCTTTTATAACCCCTCACCCCTGAGTAGTTCTTCATCTTCTCCGTTTCACTTTCAGTCCAACCTGTTCCCATAATTTCGCACCCCTAATGCATTTCAAGACGGTACCCCTCTTTCTCCATTCATTCCGCTCGCATCTGGTTCACAGCTGATTGTTCCTCGGGAAGTTTTACCTCTCCAACCCTCCCTCTCTCGGGCTTCCCTAAGCCGAAAAATACTCCTGCCCAAGTATCACCTGCCGATGGGCTGCGTGTAAACAAACGGAGATTCGGGGATGAGAGCTAATACGTTCCTTTCCCGGTTATGTATGCGGGAGGTGTCGGAGGAATGCTATGTGTAGGGTTCGCCGTGGGGTTTGGAAGAGCCGGGAGAGAGAAGGTTTGTTTATTGTGTTTCTAGGATGAGGTTACGCGTCTTATGACTGTGTTTACGTTGGCAATGGCACAGTGACCCTATTTAAAGCCCAAAAATGAGGGGAGTAACGAAGTTACTGTCTCTAAATGTGGAGATGTATTAATAGGATATTAAATTTTGAGGAGGTAGGCTTTGTAGAGTTGTATAACTAACTAGCTCCTAGATGCGATGAAAGAAACTTGCTCAGCTCCTCATGCATTCAAAGAGCCGATTTTCTTTTCGGCGCTAACAAATGCATGGTATTGTCTCTAGCGTCATATAGGGTAAATTAAAAAGAGAACTTTATATAAAGAGAAATTACATACGCTGTACTTGATAAAGTGAATTTCTGCTTCGAAACCTGGAGGGATGTTTCTCTCTGGTTAAAACTTTGATAATTTATTTTCAAATAATATATTATTCGCCGTTCGTTGGTCGAGTATCCCATAGCAGGACACATTCGATAGAAGAAATAACAATGGATAACAGTAAAGCTTCTAGTTCGTTCCAATCTTGAAATGCATCGATCGATTCAGCCCTTCAGCCACATTCTGGTATATTTTGAGTCTTCCATAATACATAAAACAAGCTTATCGGTTTTATTTATGATGCCCGAGAGATTCTTCAGAAAATCCTGACGTTCTATTCTCCGCTCATGAAAATGGATGCTGCTCTCTTCGAAGGACGGAGAAAGCTGTTGAGCGCGACTTGATAGATCGGACGAACAGCTGATGGCGGTGGTTCTCGAACCATTACATACAAGATTGCTCCGCCAAACTAGAGGTTATTGTATTTAAGATCGCATCGTTTCACGGAAGAAAAGAAGTCATCCGTAGAATCGCCTCCGAACATTCTTGAGTCCGTCAACGAAAGAATCCTCGTTTCCGATTCCTATCGTTCGATTCGTGCGATATAAAGCAATGGCCCGGCGTCGTTCAGACTCTAAAACACTCGGGAATGAGATACCGTTAAAAGATTTCAGACGCAAACAAACTCGATGCATCGGGAGAGAAAAATTGGCCCTTGGAACGAGTCTTGGACCGAGTCCAATATCGGACGAAGGAATATGTGTTTGTATCTTTTTTTAGCCGTCGATAACCGTGGTTTCCTAGCATCAGAAGCGAAGCTTTCTTGGGACGATGAGAAACTTAGGGTTCCAACAAGGCTTGAAATACATCTAACAGTTATTCTGGTGATCTGTTTAACATCTGACTAGAACGGACCCCATTGATAGAAGAATGATCATTCATTCAAGCATGATTTACGTAGAGGATGAGATAAGTAATATAATGAGGAAAATTTTACACGTAAAGAACAATATCGCATCGAAGTAAACAAACTTAGAGTAATACTCGTTCTCATACAGTATTCATAGTAGATTCCGGAAAAAATTATGTTCATTCGAATGTGATCATTAGGAAGCAGATACGACTTGCATAAGTTATGAGAACGAAGCACAGTATTCCTACAGTTAATCAAATACTTTAAATTTAGAGGAACGCATATACGTGCATTTCTAATGGAAACTCTGTTTTAAGAGATAGTCAAAATAGTACAATGTAACGGATATTTCAATTTCACGGATCGCAATTACTGTTGGCTATTTAAGTTTCTTAGTTGATTTATTAAAATTCCGAACCAAAGTAAATTTCATTACTTATTCAGAATTAACACCTCGAGTTAGGACTCAAGGTTGCCACGGAAAAATCTTCTCTTCCAACGCAAAGTTCTTGAGGGAAACATGCATAACACACGCACACGTACACCAATGCACCCTCTCCGCTCATCCTTTGTTGCCTTGAGAATTCCACATGCGGAGGCATAGATCGAGGACGATGAAAGGCGGAAGCTCGACGCAGCCAACATGGCCGCCGAGCGCAACCACTCTTTTATTTTTGCTTCCACGAGTCCCGGCAAAAAAATTAATGAAACGGAGGCACCTATCGACGGGATGGATTGTTTAATAGTGGCTCGGTGGGTGTCATTCCATCAGCAGAATCACCGTATCGCTCATACGTGGAGAGAGGAAGAATAGAGAGCAATTAGTCCGCTATGGAAGCGGGGAATAGATTTTTTACGGAGGGATGACGATTGGAAGAAGACCTAACTCTGGGCGAAAGGGTGGATATATCCGCTCCGCCGTCCTACGCCGCGGGTTTGCGCGCTACCCATTCCGAATTCATCGCGGTGCTGGCAACCCAGCGGATTTGCAAAGAATAGCCCGGAATTTTCTAGAGGCGTCCGGCTGCTTTTTCACGTTCCTTACTCTTCTTCAATAGCAGTACACAATGAAACGGGGTTAAGGACTCTGGCAGAGAAGTCTTCCCAAAGGATGGGCTCCTTCGGAATTTTTCGATAGCTTCCGCTACCGGTGATTCTCCTTCCCTATTCCTCGAGCGTTGTTGATTTTGGAATTTGGCGATGTTGGGAGTGTGGGCGGAGGGCAAAGCTCGATCCCCCTTCTACGCAGGTTTCGGCTTTCGTATATGGGTTGGCGATGGATGTCGGCCATGCATTCCCTCATTGATCAGGCCCGATGTTTTTCACTGCGTCACAGTCACCATGGCCAACCTGACGGATTACCAAAAACACGGGAAGGTATCGAGTAAAAGGCTGCTGGTTTGTGTACCAAGTACTATAAACAAACCAGAACGAAGTTTTTGTCGGCTAGGAGATTAGAGACACCATCGGATATTTACGCCTGCAGTTTATATTTTCTTCGCGGAAGAGTATACCAATAGCAAGGATGTAAACAAAGAGGAATATGACTTCAGAATTGCATTTTGAAACCTTAAAAGGTAGAACTAGTGTATGACCTTGCAATACAAATAAGTTTCCCCGTCTTAAAGTAGGATAACATATAGATATAAGCATTCGAGAGTGACAGGTGCCTTTAAAACGCAAATGTACTTACTTTAGAAGCTTTTACTATCTTTAAAAGGAAAATTTAGACGCAAATACAGCACAAAACGCAAACAATACGTTACGTAGATTAACTAAGATTGGTAGTTGTTTTCGCCAATCGAGGATTCTTCCTCATTTTGAACGTTGTAGCGTAATTCTATTTCTCGTGGTTCTAAAGGGAAGACGTTTTACCACCGATAAACATTCGGTCTCATCGCACTATAACAGGAGAACCGTTCGATTACAATTATGATCTCCGATAGCAATTGTTTCATCCCTCCGTTATAAACTCGCGTTCGGACAATACGCCTTCCATTGAAAAAACAGCGCCGTTGGCAAATCCCGCAATTGAGTCGTCCCGATGTCCTCATCGCATAACTCTACGAAAATTATTCTTAACTCGGCTAATGGTCGACTCCTTTTTTTGGCCACGGACCGTTATGTAGCTTCTGGCGCTTCGCGATTTCATTTATTTTTTTTACTACTAGGCGGAACGGTTTCACGCGGGCTGCTAAATACGTAAACACGGAAGAGCTCCAACAACAACAAACATATGCGATAGGGCTTTTCTAGGCGCGCATGCGCAATTGGTACGGATCCAAAAAAAAGCGATTCCGAACGCGTAGCAGCGATAAAATTCCACCAATTATGCGAAGAGATGAGGAAATTGAAATCGGGTGGAGATGAAAACAAATGGACGACATGACGCGAGTTCAAGCGCAACGTGAATGTATTCCTCCACAGAGACATCTTCTTGCACGCATTAAAACAACCTTGAAGCAACTTATCGCTCTTTTCTCTAATTCCGCACGCAGTTACTTCGGTTTAGTTCCGTGGGTCTTCAATGTAATCTTTAACAGACCGCGAAATGTTACGGAAGAGGCTGATTTAGTAGAAAAAAATTCGAGGAATCCATAAATGTTTTCTCAAAGAATTTATTTATTATCCAAAATAATTAAAATAATCTTCCTAAGCATTGATTATTATATTTAGACATATCTAGTAATTCGTAATGAAGACGACATTAAAATCGACGAAGATAAAGCATTCCTTCCAAATGGAGTTGGATAACATCCAATGGGCTATTGTGCAGATAAACTGGTGCTGATCACATTGCTTTGATATTCTAACGCACTCTCCTAAGAAAGTTATAAATTCAAATCTCTCTAGAACGATCATGGTTACGAATCTTTGTACCGTAAAAATCACCACATAACACTTGAGAATCATGAAGTAAACACTTATAACCTATTACAATAAAAATGAAATAGGAAAACGAATTAATTAACTTTCGGAAACATTGGTTATATCGTACTTGCTTTTATTTTCTTTGAAGCATGAAAGGAGAACTGTACACCAATGCTAAATAAAAGAGTGAGCGACTTCTTTAATTCGGTGATGTTTTACTGGGTTGATTTCGTTTACAATTAAGTATTAGACTTTGTATACTCCAAAACGCAAATTAAAATTTCAGTTGGCATTGAAAGCGTAACGAAGAATTGCTGTCTATGCCAAGGACTAGTGGATTTCATCATCTCGCATCGACGATGACAAACAAAAACTCGAAACTTCAACAGCTTGTTTGATGTTGCATCTTTCAGTCCAAGAAACCGGTCCAACAATAACAACCGAGTAGGGAAAGTTAAGACGTTTCTCTCAGCTATCAGGCCGCCGCAGGAAGTGGAAATTCAAACACCGAAGGAATTTTCAATTAAAAGCGATGGAAACCACAGACGCGCGCCAATCTGTCGATAACGGCTCATCAACTTCGAGAATCCATACATCTCAAGCACGCTCCAGAAGCGTAAACTCTCTCGGAAGATACACGGTGGCTCCTCAACACCCCTCATAAAGTCGCATTAGCGAAATGTCTCCAGGCCGTTCAACTTCAGGCCTGCCACGTTGACGAACGAGAAAATAAAGTCCAAAAACCGTGGAGGGCGTCGCTTGGTGATCGATTTTTCGTGGTGGAAGGTCGCGCGGTGCGGAGGTCATAGTGGAAGAATCACGCGTGGGTTGGCGGCCTCATTACAGGCGAAAGACGCAATTGTTAGGGTGCGAAAAATAGTGGTACGAATGCCGGAAGGTGGAGGGAGTACTCGATGGCGTTGCCGATTTGGTTACGTCACAGAGTTCCTCGAGATGAAACGGACGCATCACAAGAGGTCGACTGTATCTCTACGCACAGGTTTTCCGCCCCCACTCGAACCTCCAATGTCGAGGATACTCATACCCCTCCCAACGAGTGGGAGGGAGATTAATAGTGATGGAAGGGTCCGGGATGAGGAGAATTTTGTTTACGTCCGCCGGCCCTGTTTCCTTACTACGCCGTCGTAGAGATGAAAATTTCAAGTTCAAACGGCGAAGTGGATGCGAAAGATTCGCCAAATGGATCGTATTATGAGAATTACGCAATCGTATTGCGAAAGATGATTCTTACGAAGTAGACCTTCCGTTCTTTTAGAATCTGACGGATTCCAGTCGCTCGTACATTACGTCCGGTAAAACTAAAATCAATTCTCATTAAAATGATTCTGAAAAATCGCATCGTAAGGAAATTTATAAAAATGTTCGTAAATAATTCAGAAACTCAAGAACAATAACTATTTACCATCTGTTTTCCTCATCATCCTTAGTACATTGAAACTACCGTATTGATCCCTCCAACCAGCTTAAGCACGTACTATTTGGAGAGATAAATTAGTTTACGTTCAGAGACATTCGAGCGAATAACAGCAGATGAAGAAAACAGGTCTCAAAAGAGGCGTAGTAATTGTACTCGCGCTCGGATCCGTCGTAGTTTTCTAAGAATCCAAACCGGACTTCCGAGAAGCTGGCGTCGAAGAAATCGTGAAATGACGCAGAGAAAGCTACTCCTGGGCAAGAGTATGCTCACGAACTGCGCGTTATTAAATCGAAGGGAAAGGATGCTAATAGATCCAATGGGTTGTTCTCCTTCTATTCTTAAATGCGCGTGCGAAAACTTTTTTATGCCACAGGAGTTGTTGACACCGTAGGTACATTTCAGCTATTTCCAGCCTATTGTGTAGCCTTCCTAATCACCAGAGTAAATCACAGCTTGCCTACTTTAACGATACAGCAACTGATGGAAAAGGGTTGCATAACTCGGTGTAATTTTAGTGGAAGTAAATATAAATAAGGTTAAACTGTGAAGGAGGTTACAGAAGCTTCAAAATAGCATATACTGCGAATAAAATCATCAAATTTCCAGGTTTTGGATAGCTGCTCGGGTCGAAAATAATCTTGTTGGGAAGTATTTTTATGACTGAATCTCGATGCTCTCTTCGGATCGGAGTTTTAAAATACGGAAGCAGTAAAAGTAATATGCTATTCAGGGTTGTTGCAGATATTTCGCAATAACGATGATTTGAAGCGAATAAAATATAACATACGCTCCCACTTTCTTATGTTTAAATAAAATTACACAATGGTCAAGGAGAAAACTTGATGATAGAGAGTATAATATTTCCGGTAATTTTCATCGTAGATGAAGTCAATTAAAATCGAATGTTTTTCATGTATTTGGGTCAGCAAACGTTAGAAGTTCATCGATGGGAACATATATGCATATGGGAACAAGCAATTATCTGTTACCACCTCTATTCCATTACACGATTCCATGCTTTACACAGAAGGATATATTTAACAGTGGAAACGCTGAGTGAGTTTTTCGGGAGGAAACGAAAATAACAGCTCTTCTCCAAGGTTGCGATACGCTCACGATAAAGTAAGCCCTTCGACTTAATACATCCAACATAGTTTTTTCCAACACGACGGCCTCCTAATCTGAAATCCAAATCTTCTCGATCGATTTTCCATTCTTCGATTTCCGTCGTTCTTTCTCTCAACCGTTCATTCATTCAGGCGACCCACTTTAAGAACCGAAAAAGCACGATAAGAGTATACGAGAAGCGAAAGGAAATTATGAAGCTATACTTGGAAATAACCTACCGTTAAAATATTTTGTGTTATCGACAAAAAAAGAATCATATCATTGGAGACGATCTGAAGGGTTGTGTTTCGATATTAATTATTTTTTTAAGCGTTATTTTCGAGTATTCGAAATGGTATTGAGCCAGGTGGTAATGTTTACGAGATTGTTTCATTTACACTTATCGCAATTGCCACGCTTTAAGTTCAAATGCGCAGAAAAATATGGGACCTACCAGAGAGATGTCTAAATAATATAATTTCACGACCAAGCCGTAATGGGAGTTAAAAAATGAACGCAAGAATTCGACGAAAACTTCCCTCAAAGCGCGAGATCAAAGGCCTGATAAAGGCAGACGCTATTTTGCTGAGGGATATTTGTAAACAGTTCTCGGAATTCGCTCAACGATGATAAGAATTCCGCACTGAATTATCCTCTCTTTTACGCGAAGAGTCAATCAACGTAAGGCCCGACTCTCAGCTTTGATAAATAACTTCGATCGATGAACAGTAATATTTCCTATCAATAAATGTTGACATCCGGAGATATAAGTCTCATAGAATATACCACCGGGAATTGACTAACAAGGCAAAACCATTGGAGGACGACAGCTGTTAATATATCATGAGCACGAGTATTATTCACCTGTGTTTTCCATTTTAGAATTATTACTTATCGGTAGATAATGTCATCAAAGTTAATATACTTAACTATTGCAGTGTCGAAGGAATTTTCTTAGTAACGTCTCTGTAAAAATTATATTGAGAGATCATTCAGATTATATTTAATTTGAAATACGTCATCCAGGTCCGCGGAGTCGCAGTTATTCGCCGCTGCTCATGAGAGCTTTCGCAAAAATGTACGGCAGCCATCAAAAAAGAATAATACGGTCGCCACTCATCCATTAATCTCACAGAAAAAGATTTACCTCAATCCACAGCTGGTTTAAAAGATTATCGGTCGAGGGGAACCTCTAGGATTCCTAAGTTTTAGAGGATGAGCCAAAAGAGGGAGTGCTGCTCATAAACCACCGTCGGGGTCCATTAAGGCTTAACACAATGGATCGAGAAATACCATTCCATCAAGCGGAGGAGACCTTTCACAACCCCCACTTTATCCCTCGCTTTCCTCAAAGGAGACTTAAATGCGGCAAAAGCACGATACTGTTTTAGCATCGATCCACTTCTGCAAAAGCTTGGGGTTCCGAAGCGTTGGTAGCACCGGCTTGCGGGCCCTACACAGGACCCTGTTTTTGGGGGAACGCTGTGAGGAAGGGAGCGGAGGTGAGGAGGGTTAGGGAGGAGTGTTTACAGTTTTCATCCTCTCCCAACTCCACCTTCAATGCCCCTCCACATCAACGGACGCAACACTCGCGTACGGAGATCATACGCGGGGGACACATGACCACTTTTAGCATCGATGGCAATCCATGCCACGACAGTGTACACAAAGACGCATCGTCAAAAGCACTATGCTCCCACTATCGCGAATAAAAAAAGGAGTATTGTAAATATTGTAATCCTTTCACGAATTAGCGGGTTCTCTATGAACGGGCGTATGGTTTTCAATGGACGATGCGAAGAATTATGAATTAGCCTAAAGAAGAGGGGATGAAACCCACGATCGATATCGGGCCAAATTTAGATGGCGCCAGGCAAAGCGTACGCGTAAAGATATCTATCGGATCATCGTACACCGGCTATTTAGAGGACTGGTTAAAAATAAACGAGTTAGTTTCAATTTTAAAGCGTTACGCGTCTATGCTCGTGGACGTGGTTTATCAACGAGAGTTCCCCTGAAACTGAATGTTTTCATGCCACAGCGCGGAGAAACTAAAGGGAACGCGTTTGTAAATAAAGCTGCCGATTCTCTCCCTAGCAACAGGAGTGCGAACAAATATAGCAAGGATCAACAACGTCGAAAAGTATTACATAATGAGTATTATCGTGAATATCAATCAATGAAATAGACAAAACACAATTTTTTCAATGATTTAGGTGATAAATTGATGGGAATGGGGGTAATAGGTATAGAAATTTCCATCGAATTACTTCGGTAGATTAAGAAATGTATCATACAATTCAAGGAAAACAAACGGCCAATCAATACCGAAAGAACGGAACAGTACAAATGAAAAAGCTTTTGCGATTATCGATCTTTCATTCGGTGTCACGAGTATCTGATGGCAACCGGCAAATCCCGACAATTTCCCCATTAAGAGCTGGAAAACAAATCGTGAATTCCGCCCGATGAGAGGTCTGATCGGTTGAAACAAGTCATCAATTTTTGAGAGTTCATCCCTTACACCCCCTGGCCTTCCGTAACGATTAAGCCGCCATAAAGAGGAAACTCGTTTTATTGCCTTTGGTTTATGTGTTTTATGATTCCCACAGATGGTAGAAGGCCTAACCCCGGGTTATTAGCGGTAAAAGTTAAGTAAGTAGCACTTTGATGCTTCCATTGATGGCCGACAAGTGTAAACAGAAAGATTTGTCGTTGTCGGGGCAGCGGCCAAGGGATCACGCAGGAGGAGCTAACAGAGGCGGGGGTGGGAGTTCGTGACCGAAACTCAAACACGGGAGTGGACGAAATTTGCATCCCGTTTTTCCTCCAAAGGTCGCTGAATATGCGATGGACTCGTCCCTAGGTATGCATTTCCTGTTCGTAGTTTCACGAAGGGGCATAAAGATTCACGGACTCCCCAACATAGCCAAAGAAGCATAGAAAAAAGATATGTGAATGATAAGCTCTGGACTGACCTACGACTTTTTGAACAGAAATAACTTTCGAGTATATCTTCTTCACTTTCCAAAAGTGGAAACCCAAAGATGACAATGTGAGCTATTCAGGAATTGGGGAAGAGAGATTTCGAAACAAGGAAGTAAATTCCAGATCATCCAAATTCCGGATTAGATGATAAAGTCGTAACGAGATAAATCAAAACATATCCTACAAAAATAAATCGTAGCGACTGATTTATAATGATTTAAAAAGAATCCAAAAATAACTTCTCTTGCAACATATGTGACAAAAACTACACTTTGGACGTTAGAACCGATTGCTTCATCTACTGGATTTCTACATGCATCATTCCTCACGCAATAAACGAACCTTGAGCCTTACTACGGCTCACTTGCGAGATAAGGAATTGTGAATAATCGGAGTGACATGATCAAGGTTGACGAGAAGTGATAGAGTTTAAATAATCTCAAGGATTTCGTCCAAAAAATCAATACTCTAAATTAAAAGGGCACGAGAACATTAAGTCGTAACAGTTAAATGAATTTTGCATAAATTGATGGAAGAGATGCATTAAGATATTTCGAATGCATTTTATTCCTCTCTTGGTTGTACTTGTAGGTTCACCGGGAAGATAACCTTAGATTTTTATGAATCTTTATAGAAAATTTCTTCTGAAGTAATTTCTATTCAAATTCGAGACGCCATTCAGAAGTGAAGAGCGCAATGAACGACGTAAGAGTATTCGAACATCATATTCCACTTCAAACTCCTCTTCATATCCCAAGGGAGTACTTTGATCGACGAGTAACGAAGGGAATTGGCCCCCTTCATTCCATTCCACCCCAGCCTATGCAATAATGACATCTTGAAAACCGAGTATCGATATGTTCGAATAGTGGAGCATCGTTTCTCTGTGACA
The DNA here is from genome assembly GCA_020796165.1 of Pantala flavescens. Classification (NCBI taxonomy): domain Eukaryota; kingdom Metazoa; phylum Arthropoda; class Insecta; order Odonata; family Libellulidae; genus Pantala; species Pantala flavescens. Next base: position 50,519,125 of record CM036881.1, read on the forward strand.
ACCAATGTCTCCGATGGGCAATCGCTTGGATACCACGGCACGCGTTACCCTTTAACGAAAAACCCCTTTCACTCGGCGCGAATTAAGTCTCCGGAAAAAATCGACCGGAGACGCGTATCGATCCTCACCTTTTTCTTCTTGGGCAGTTCCTCGAAGGCGTCGATGAAGATGCCCTCGTCCGTGGTGTTGAGGGTTGACCAGCGGCTGTTTCCATTGTAGGCATTGACGCTGCCGTCGCTGGAAAGTGGGGGGGAGGGCGTCGAACGGTGTCCTCCGTTGCCGCTTTGCCATGAGGAGCCGAGGGCAGCATCGCTGCTGCACGGCGACAGTTGCTCACCCCACGAGTAAGCATCGCTCTTGACTGGGAAACCTGCGGAAGATAGAATTGCCATTAGAGTGGATGCAGAAATCGGAGAGGTTCTTAAAGAGAGGGCATTTTTAGGCGGATTGTGAAGAAAACGTTGGCTAGATTTGTTCTAACTACGTTTCGTTTGCTTAATTTTGCATATCACGCGATTCAGCTCATAAAAATTAGTGTAAATTTTAGTTCAGCATAGAAAATTTAATTTGAAATAGTAGTAGAGATGTATTATCAAAAGCAGCATCCTCTTATAGGAACTGACTTGCCAATATTCCGGTAACGGCTATTAGTGGAGAACCACAACCATCCGTAGCGAACGCTGGAACAACAAACTAACCCTTTCGGGCGCGTGTAGTTGGCTCTTAAGAGGTTTACCAGATTCATCGAGAACTCGAGATGAAATAGAATTTCGATGGATAGTAAGGAAAGAGATTTGAGACACCTTTCTATATCTGAATAACAGCGTTTAATACTTTTTCGTTAGAATATCCGAATTAAGACTGAAGAGCGTATTGAGTGTAAGATCGATATTTTTAGTGAATGTTTACTCTGATGTGTGAGCCAGGAGGGATTATTCACGAAATCGGATATTTTAAAAAATTAAGATTTTATCAATAGATTTCAGAGTTTATTATGGTAGATTCAACTCCCCTTTTTCTAACAATACGTAATTTTCTCAAATTTTCTAGGCACTTTCGATTTATTTTTATTAATGCTTCTTATTTAATGAAATCATTATATATTTATTTGAAATTGATTAATACATTGTGGTGCCTAACAGTGTTCCACGATCAAATGAACAGCACGCACATAATAATCCGAACCAAATGGAGGAACTTTCATGGATGTATAACGATCGGTTTCCGTGGTTACAAACGACCCATATCGGATGGAAACACATTTCTGTCCCTCCCGATAAATACTCATCCGAGGGGAGGACAAATTAAATTCGCGCATCGTTGGGAATTACGCGCAAGGACGTCTTGTTTACGGCTCAACGAAGTGGCTGCGCCTTCGGCTGTTTGCTCTCCAACAAAAAAACCTCTCTTTAGCGTGAATACAGGCGCAGGATACATTCTTACACTTGCGGTTTCAATAAATACGCTCTCCGGTTACAACGGGGATTTTAAAACGGGGAGAATGTATGCATAGTAAATGCGCGAGGGTGTAAGGAAATACGCTCTAGAAAGCGGAGTAATACACGGTTTTTCGAACCAGTCGAAGGCTTCGTCAGTCAGGGAATAGGATCCAGACATACCGAAAAATATTGGATTACCCGAAAGAGTACCTCGCCCGTAAGGGAGAATTCCGTAAGGATTTAGCAGTGCGTTCGGTACCGAGACGGATTCGGGAGCTTCGTAGCGTAAAGTGCATTCAGATGCAAATGGATTCAGACCCGAACTTCTATCCTCGTGAGAGGATACAATTCCCCATGCACATTCTCTTGAATCGATGATCGCTATAAGTTGAGTGATAATTTCAAACTAAAAACTCCTGTTAAATTGATTAAATTCGCCAACTGAATGTTCAAAAAACCCAGGTTTCATTTCCACGTGTATTTGGCATTGAAAAAGCGTTACGAAACATGAGTAGAATTGTATAACGAGACGAGGGCTTCAACAAGCGATTTTAGTTTGTGTACGCGAAGCACTAAGTTACACCTGAAAACATAACGTTCAAAAGTTAATCTCGTTATTGTGAACGGAGTAACTAGGAACTTCAATGTCATGGGAGGCATTATGTAGTCTCTGCTTACCTCTTCTACTTCCTTAAACAACTACTGCAGATTTAAGTACGTTCATGTTACAACGAATGGAGTACGGCTTTTTTGATGTTTTTTGTAGGATTTCTAAATAATGCTTAGTTCTAAATGACTTTAAAACACGATTGAGATATGTACGTATTTCTGACTGTGTATAGAGCATAAAATTGTTCTATGTATCTTCAAACTTTTTAAACGTTGAAGTATCATAAGGCTTTCAATATCAAAAGAGTTGAGATTTACTCTCACAAATATCTCTTCATTTTGGTATCATTCATGCAGTTTATGCTGTTCGCAAGTGACCGAAGCTGTCTAACGTTTTCTTCACAGTTTTGTTTCAAACTGAACAATTACGCCAGCGCGACTCATAGATTAGACTCCTTCCCATCAAAACAGTTACTTCTCAAACGTCAACGCTAAACCCCTTAGACAACACTAGATCGTATTAGAGACGTCTCCATTTCCCAGACGTCACATTAAAGTCTGACTAATGAAAAACGAACGAGGAAATGGAAGTACGCATGCATCACATTTAAATATCACGGGAACAATCACCAGTCCACTTCCTCTGCTCATAACTCCGTCGACTCCCTCTCCAAACAGGAAGAATAAATCTACTGCCCTCGCCCAAGCACGTAATAACCTTCACGGTGACTACTCCACTCCCCCTAATCACGCATCCCCTATCACTCTACCCTGTCGCGATCCGACGTACCTTTGGTCGGGTCGAGTTATTAGTACATTTTTATTAATGCGTTCAGTTAAAGGGTAGACCAACATTCGTTCCTTTACACGATAATATGAAGATTATATGCATATCTAACTGATGTGTTTGACTGATTAAGGAATGGAGAAATAAACTGTGCAGATTCACATAGTTTCAAATTGCCAATCAACGTTTTACGTAACGTAAAAAAAGAGAATGTGGGAGCGCCAGTTTTAATTACGTACATTGACCTGTATAACGTGAATTCTAATCCGAATTTCAGAAACAGGCTCGCAAACAAATTCAATGCTGGATGGATGTATAAATATGGTTACCAAGGTTTCTATGAAGATTTATTTCCCTCGCTTTAACTACCATTACACATAAGAAAAGACATCTTAAAAGCACAATAATTTGTCGTAAGAACGACAGATATCTCTAGCTTTAAGATCTCTTCTCTGAGGATGACACGCAACCGCTACATTAGAGCTTTCACAAACGTCAGTTTGAAACAACCGACGTGATTTTTTACCCCAAAACGAGACTTCACTCACATAAAAAAAACCCTTTGTACAGCGCGTGGAGAAGTAAAGGGTGAAACGGGACACGAACCGCCGAAAAGATCTCGAAAAAAAACCAGAAGAAGAACCACTCGTATTTAAAAAAAGGAGTGGCTGCATGCAGCAGCGAAGGAGGGGGCAATGAAAGCACTAATGGTGGTTGTGTGTGTGAATTTGAGTACGTTAGTAAGTGTCGCAGGGGGCGACGAAACTTAGATGCGTTCGCAACAAGTGTTTCCCTGAGGATGCAGCGGAAAAAACAGAAGCCGGATCACATATATTATTCATTTATCTTTTTTTTTCTCGGACCTGCGAAACAAGCTGCCTCGTTACGTGGGGAGGGGGAACCTCAGTTGCGGAAACAGGTCGCAAAATTAGAGGCCAAAACTAAAAGGTTTCGCATGTTAGAGGAAAGGGAAAGACTGTGTGCGACTTTGGGAAATTTCCAATTGCCGACATAGTTACGAAGGGGAATGGAGTAGTTAGGAAATGCGGGATAAGGGTTCGATGCGATGAGGAATAAGATATCGGTTGCGAAGTTGACTTCAAGGCAGGGAAATGATAATTAGACGCTGTGAGAAAGAATTGTAGATAGCTATAATAATAATTATAATAACATGTACTTCTTATTCGATAAAAGGTTTATTTGAAACTCATTGCGAAGAAGGATCGAACGTTAGCAATAAGTCCCTCGATTTGAGTCCCAGTTACGATTTATAGGCAATGAAACTTTCACAAGTCATTCCGAAAGTTGCATAATAAATCTGAAATCCGTGGATTTAATGGTTAAAAAATAGATAGGAATAAACATTTTAGCAATTATATTCGTCTACCAAAGGGAATCCCAGTGAAATTTATTCACGATAATATCTAAAGGTCGATTAGAATGTGTATTTCGGACTAAAAATAGGAAGGTTTAACGGTGTGTATTAAGGAGACTATGCTGCTTAGTTAAAACAGGTGGAAGCGTAATTTAAATACTAATTTTACCTCGTCATCCATACAATTTTCGAAAATATCTATTCCTAAAATCTCAGCAAACTAGAAAGTTCGTCTCGTAAACGATAACAATCGCAAGAGAGCCCTCTGCCATCGACCACAATCCCGCTGAATCCGCGGCTTCAATTTTTTCCTTTATCTCAACCCCTTTTACAGACACGTGTAAAAAATTCGAATTTAATTAACCCGCCCGCTCTTCACACAGAATAAAAAGGAACGTACGATTGTTATCCTCGACCCTCGGAGGTGACGGCTCACGAAATCCTCCGCGAACGTTCCCCTGTCGTGGGCGGAAAGATCTCTCGTAAGATAGCAACGGAATCCCCCTCCGAAAGGGCTCTTTATTCCTATTCACGTTCCTCTGAAATCGTCACCTTCCTTAGCGACATGCGACTCCTTTAGTTTCTTTCCCAAACCGGAATCTCACCACACTGACCTCGACGCGCCCTCGTGCGTAAAGCGGGTAGCCCAGCTGGCAGCACTCCGTGTGCTGGGTGCACGACGGAGCTACGTTCCATTAACCTTTCGTGGTGCGAATTCCCGATTCGTTAACATGTGCGACATGTGGAAATGCAAGATCCTTGTGGTCCAATCTTGCAAATTCCCCCACAAATGCATTCGCGCTCATTGCTAATTATTACTGCTAAAACAACCTCAAAGGATAAGCCGATTGAATTTATGACTGAAAGGATAAATGTATTGATCTATTCGTGGAATGTTTTCTTTGGCTCCGTTATAAGCCCGTTAAACCGTAAGATTGAACTTCTTATCTGTATCAGCACTGTATTATTTTCCTGCAATAATCCACATTTAATCGAAGTAGTACCGTAACATCTAGTTTTTGTTCCAACGCCACTCGTGAGGACATTTGTATCTCGTGCTGATAAGGCATCAATGAATTCCCCACTTTCCACGATTTACGAGACAGAGTAACCAATCAACAATAACAGACTCGTTACACTTGTAGATGGACGAAAGCAAAGAAAATACGCACGATTCGCTCATTCCGCAAACAAGCAGCAGCGCTGCATTTATAAATCACCGCCAAGGTCAATTAAGTACGAGTGAAACATGCACCAGGCCTTGATCGCGAGCTGTAACGAGATATTTTTTCGCAGTTGACTACAAAACTTCCGCAGATACGCATTCTTCCATCCTTAGGGCAGGATGCATCGTGATGTATCAGTATCAAGCAGTGCAGTATGAGCTTTTAATCCCTTAACAAAGCATTCGTTACGTTTCATTAAGTTTCTCATGATTACTTATCTGAGGAGCAAAGAACATATTCATTTCTTCATAAATACGTTTATTAGTCTTAGACCAAAAACAATGTTTTGGTAAAGTTCTGATTACAGCTTGAAAGCCTTTGAAGGAGACGAAGCTAAGTACAGATCGATGTATTTTACCATGGTAACGCATATACGATACAAACTATGTAATAAACAAGAGCGAAACTACCGGTGAAATCAGGAAATAGGTTGCCAGGAAAGGCATAGAAAGGTGTCGACCGAGAAGCCCTTGTACAGCACGTCCTAGAAAACGTATTTACATAAATAACTACCCTGATTAAAATAACGAACTAATTCACACGTATTTCCGGGAAACGTGTTTTACCCGTTCTAGAGGCATTTTTATCGGGCCCATCGCGTTTAGGAATTTTAAGAGAAGACTAAATTCTAATAGAGAAAAGGAGAGCATTTGGTGACTAGATAATGAAGTTAGCGATCACAGATAACAAAATACAGGTTGAAAATAAAGCGTTGAAATTACTGCTAAAGAATAAGCAATTGCCAGAGAGTAACAGTATGAATTAATAACTCGAACTGTATAATTAATTATACTGTGTTATCTTCTAGAATCTAGACTATAAATTTAACACCATCCATAATTTTTCAATTTTCATATTGATATTTGTTAAGATATTTATATATAAATATAATGAATATATATAATAAATAATGGATATATTTCAGATAACGATTAATTTAAAAAAACTTTCATAGCAATTCAAATGTAATAGTAATAAACTGATTCTTTTCTTAATAGGATTATAGAATGTGCGTCATTATGAATTCCTTCACCTGCCGCACTTGTCCAATAGAAGAGCAATGCAAAAGGAGAGTACACTTTGTTCCTTCAACACTGAAAACACGTGAGGCAAACAAGATACGCCGTCGCGCTGCGTAAATCACAGCCCCTGCGGAGGTAACAGTGCCATCTTCATGCATTCGAAGGCTATGGAGGTAGGAACTCATTAGCAATTCTCTACCTGTTAGTTTTTTATTGCTTTAAACTGAAGCTTGGAGATATATTCCGAATGCAACGGCAGAAATTATTCATGAGTTTTGGTTTCTTTTTTTTCGAGAATGCTGAATTATTGCCCGTAGCGAAATCTTCCCTAAATTATCATAGTAAGATATACTATACATAGATAAGATTTACTCACGAGTTTTGATTAAAAGACGAATTTAAATGCGCAATTAAACTGCGGGAAAGATGAACAATGATTTATTCGCTTATTGTGCGTAAATATCATAAAAATTATACCGAAAACAAAATTAATGAAAATAGCGATTAATTTCAGAAATTCAGTAAATAGTCGAAAAATCTCACAACCTACGACTTTGAGACGGTTTTCAATGCGATGGAAATAAATTACAATCCTATAGACTGACCGAAAGTAGATTACCAAAAGAATTTTTCTTAAGACCAAAGCATTAGCGAATCAATATGATGATACATATGTTAATTTTGGATCGGTTCAGACTATTTTCGTCCTCACCAATTGCTTCAAATCACCACAATCGATAGAAACCCACTTGGATTACGGAAGTACGAACTTGATAGAATTCCAACAGAATCCCTAATAATAAAATTAACATCATATTAGGAGTTCGTAATAGTTTGACTTCTGTGCATTCAAAGGACACGTGTTGCAGATGTAGGCCACCAAAAACGCAGCATTTCATTGTGGAAGAGCATCTTGACGGTGTTCGTCAGCCCACAACGAGCTCTCGAGAACAATTCCAAAGAGGAACAAAAGCCGTACGAATTTCACATCGGGGCCAATGCCAGAGCGGGTTTATTGTTGTTCGGGAGGGACACGGAGGATATAACCTCTTTCTTCCTTGCGTTGGGAACTGACACAACCTTAACCGGATTTCTTTCGTTCCTTCCCCAAAACGGGGTTTAAAAGGGATTTCATAAGCGAAATTTCTATCGGAAAGGGTTATCGCGATTCTGAAATTACACACGTATCTACGGAAATATATACATTTGTCAAGAGATGAGCTCATTGAGGATAGGAGCACGACGGACCTCAATAAACATTTTGTTTCCGGACGATTTTTGCAATCAGAAAATATAGGAAAAATGTAAATATGAAAAAGAAATTCTCCGATTGTAAAACCTATATTTAATTTCTAAATACGTGATAGCTATTGTTATATGCTGCGCAAAAAGCTTTAACGGCTTGTTATGTATTTAGAATGTTTTTCTTTCAGGAATTGCAGCTGGAAATACATTTTCAGAAATTTAGTAATTATCTATCAACGGTTTGTATAAATGAAATATTTTTATTCTTATCTAAAGGTTAAGCTTTTTAGTGTTTGCTTATGTATGAATGAGTGAAACCAAGAAATACAGAGGTACAATATTATACTTGGATATTACAACGAGGAATATAATAGAGTCAAAAACATTCGGATAACACTCATATAAGGAGTTTCTATGGATTTCTTCCCTTCAGAAGAAGATTTACGATACCGATGCGATAATAATTTATGGTCTTTATAAGGACTTCCTTCAATTTCTAATCGAACCTTCTCACTTCAATGAAATCCTTTTCGCGAATTACTACCCGGATATTCGGTAGATAACGTAAATCATTATTCCGAATCCACTTCCAGAAACACCTTTTTCATATGTTGCCTGTGAAAAATACTTCGAGATTTTCATCTTGGTGCTTCGATAATGAACTCGATTGATTTCGCTTGATAGGAAACCTTTATGAGAAAATGCATTGTTCTTCAATATAAAATAAAATAGACTGAATATTAATATCGAAATGATAGATTAATTACTACTAACATGGTCCAACCACGAATACCTATTACAAATTTTAAATTTTGGAATGGTTTTCCCTCTTTTAGGGGCGTAAAATCTTTTGAGAAGGAAGTACGGTACTTCTAGAGGAAAGATACGGTGACAAGTATAGCCTTGAACGAGCAAAAAAATTGTAACTTAAAAAATCGACGGAAAATTAGTCTCGAAGGTTATTTTCACGTTATGAATGCTATTTCTGTAGGCTTAATTCGCTACTATCGCAATTAATGCCCTTATATTACTGATAACAAGAGGATGAGGAAGCAGTGCCGCATAACCTTGATACCGAAGCGTACATCGACACTTTCGTCATTTATCGCATTCATTTCTCGTAATAGTGCGGAAAGATAGACGAGATAATTTTCGTGTAGAGTGTTTATGAATCGCTTGTTTCAAATGACACAATAAGTGAAATCGAAACTGCTTATCAGAGGTCCCTCTGGTATCGCGGGGTCAGGGGTTACGAGAATAAGAGGGTGACGTTTACAAATGAGCGCTCCAGAGCACTCGTGAAGACAATTGAAAAATGAGCTCACAAACCCAAGTACTAGTGACCTAAATGTGAGCATAATGACAGCAGGAAGCTCAACTCGCACCTCTTGAGGTCATTGGGTCTCCATAAATAAGAGAGGAAGGTAAGCAAATAGCCGTGCAACACCTAACTTGCAGCAAGGACTTGTTGTTGACTGTTTCAGTAAAAGAAGGGCGGTTCCAGTAGCTGCGGAAACGGGTGGTGGATTGCGGTTTGATATCTCTCTGTTTATCCTCCTTACAAAACACATAACAGCGAAGCCTAAATAAGAGTTCACGGTGAGGAAAAGTATCTGAATGAAAAGCATTAGGGATGCGAAAACAAGGAGGAATATTAGCCACCTCGTATGATTCATAAGAACGACATAAACATCTACCCAACCTTGGGATGAGTATTGTTGGAGTTGACGTAGATCAAACTTCAGTAATAAGCTTCAAAAAAATCAATAGCGAATAAGTACGATAGAAGAAACAACGAGTCGGGTGATACGTAAACAGTAATGTTGACGAGAAGACTCTTCCGAGAAGTGTGTGAAAGATAAGAAAGGAACGCGCGCTAATCCGTGCCATCGATTAATTCTCATGAAAGAATACATTTCTAAATTCAATCTGACAAGCATGAAAATGCCTTAGCACCGATATAATCTTCTCATCAGTCAACTCCTTCGCAGACTTCCTCCGAATGATAAACGTCTTATTATGTGTGTTTAATGAATCAACCCCGTTGTCCCTTCTACCCACAATCTCCTACGAAAGCAACACATTTCTTCCATGCTAATCTACTAATGATACACCGGCACCAGTGCATTTCCGGGGGAAGACATTATACCCTTCCCGTAAGGGCTACAAAAACCCCATGCGTGTTATCATAGGAGGGAAAAAACAACTGGGCCGGATTTTAATCGGATATCGAGAACATACACCGCCCTATAATTTGTATCGAAGCGTATCTATCTGAATCGACAACAAAAAGCGACAAAATCTTCAGCAAATTATGCGTCAACGTTCAGAGGGTCAAAGGTTTATCTGTGCATCAACGTGAACAGTTGAACTATCGCGACACCTGTAAGTAGCCGACAGCCGTGGGAATTCACTAAAGCCCGTACATTTTGGTCGTGTTTAGGTATGGTATATTATTGGAGTGTTCCATCGATCTTTCTCCAGATAAAGGCTTTTTATCTGTAAATCTTTGAGTGCGTAATGATAGAATTTGCATTACTTAAATTAAGATTTTTCCAAATTCGTTGACCCTCTATCCATTTCGGTGGTATGGTAGAAAAAATAAAACCTTAGAAGTTATTCATGCACTATTTGTCTTCCAATGTGTCATAAAAATGAATCACCCGGAATTCACCATAAATGAACTGCCAATGGTTCGAAAATTGTAATTCTAAATTCTCGCTTTTCAATGACGATAGCATTTCCTACGCACCGTTAGTCAATTTCAGATAAAATAAGAAGTATAACTAAATCTACAAGGATCGTAGTATCTCATCGGGGCTAATCAATGTTTTGATTACTAACGCCGGCAAAGAAAACATTTCATGATGAGCGTTGCATAAACATTACGGATTATTCTTATTTCTTCTTGAGGCGTGAGACATTTCACCCTTCTTACAAGATGAGTCATATCCTCACCGAATATCAATTTTGTCACCTATTTACTTTAGAACGACAGTGGCTGTCATTCTAGAAATACTTGAAGATAACCTTATCGAAACCATTATAATAGTTTTCAGCGCCGGTGTCTGAACCTCACGTCAATTCAAGCCAGACACAGAAACCCCTCTGAGGACCGTCTCATAGCCTCTTTTTTTTCCAGCCGAAATCTTCTCGGGCCCTTCCTGCTTCTGGTTTACCACCCCCTCTCAGACAGGTTGGAAAACTTATACACCTGGCCGTACCCATTCAGAGCTCCCCCACAATGCTTCATGCATCGCCTGCTCCCTTTGCATCCCCACTTTCGTTCGGGACTCCCTTTGAATTCTCGGAAACGTCTCAGGCGAATACGAGTTTTCGTCCAACCTGTCCATCAAGGTTGCGAAGGGAAAGAACCTCTGTGCCACGTTAACTTTTCTATCAATCTTCTCAGGGTCTCTAGATGTAGAATCCACTTGCTGCGCGACGGGGAAATTGTTATAGCAACAATGGACGGAAGCTCCGTTTCCTACGGTATCCACGTTCCGAGGGAGAAAATTTTCTTTAGAAATGAATTCAAGGTGTTTCTATAGAGGAATGGGATAGGGGCGAGGTTGTGCAAACTGTGAATGGTCAATTTCGTAGGGTCTGTAATCTTGGGAGATTTCATTTCGTTCGATGACATATGAGGCTATTTAAGTTATGTTATTAGAGATTCTCCCTTTACTGCAGCCTTTCATACACCAGTGAGACAACCTTTGGCAATAGGAATTAAATAAAATACGAAGTCCGAAATGACTATTAACTGGAATAAGAAGCCATACAGATTAGTCTCTATAGCTATTGGAAAATCGTGTAGGTGAGTTTCGCAAGAGTCATATTACCTATTCTTTTAAAATTTCATTATAGATCATGAATCTTTCAATGGTATGTAGTGAGAGTTCGAGAGTTCTATTCAAAAGGGCAAGGAATAATTCTAAAAACGTGAACGGAAAAAGGAATACAATTGATGTAAATGGACATGAAGGATTTAAACCACGTATCTGGACGATCGACTCGTGATAGTGTTCAAAAGAGTGTGCATTAAGTGAAGTCCCACATCGTGAGAATAAAGAGCTAATCTTTAGGAATATCTAATACAGAAAATAAGAAACCTAAACTCGAATCATGACACACGCACTTCTTTGGAATTCGGACGTTTCAATATTCGACGGAGCAGAAGAGATCCAAAGCGACATCTGTCAAACTTTCGACTCGAAAGCCACATTCCAATTTCCATGGAAACAGGATCAATCAATCTGGAAATTTCCTCCATCCCACTAATGTTGATGAGGCCGGAAATTAAGAAAGAAAACCACTCCCATCCACCCTCTTAAATAACCTCACATCGAGACTTATAACGGCACATAACCATTCGATTCGTTTCGACTGTCACAATAATAACCCAATTACGTAAGATATCAAAACTCCATCATCGTGTGACAACTCGATGATTATACTAAATGACATTTAGAAGACATTCATTTGGATATTATATTTGGTTCTATACGAGCTGCTTCAGGCTGAATCCTTCCATTTCGTATTATTTCTTGAAGACACCTGTAGCGCTTATATAAACCGCAGCATTTGTAGAAAAGTAGTCAGTTTTGCGATCAAGGTGTTGTTAGTATTCTCTCTCGCTACAGAAGCTCTGAAATACAATCGACAATTTTCAAAAACTATAAAACTAAGACGCCAAGAAGAACAAAAACAGAGCATTTTAAAAATTACGATTGAAATGTTTACCGAGAAAATAGCTTGTAAAGAATATGAGATTTTATCTTCCTAGATAAGAGACACTTCCGATTAATAAACTTGAGCAATTTAAATATTTGAAAATATTACTCAATCAAATTAAATTTATTAAATTATATCCTCCATAAATTATTTACTGAAATAAACGCAACGGGAAAATTTTCTTTCATAATAAAAACGTAACGTACGCACAAATATATTTTCGTTCACCAGAGTCCAATGCTCGAATAACATCTCACTTTATCGAGCGCGGAATCCAATTAATTAATGCAATTCTTTCGCTTCAGTTAACAAGAATACTACGAATTACATCATCATATTTAATGAATAAATGATTGCTCGTTGTGACGATTGATAATTTCCAATGACTGCTCCATAAAATTCTCTGTGACATCAAATTAGTTCGCTGAGAAGAAGACGTGATCTATCGAACGCGATAAAGAAGAGATACATGCATCTCTTTGTGTAACTCAACACTATCTCCCTCCCCTCCATTGTGCCCCACACTTCCTCTTCTCAAGGCCGGCGAACGGTGACGTCACGCCTCGCTTTTTCCCTTTGCCGTGTCAACAAATGCGCACCTGACTGCCGAACACGGGCTTCCTGAAATCAACGCACTCCAAAGAAATGAGCGGTTTATTCTGCCGCAAGATGTGTCGTACATTCCAACCTCTATACAAGTATCAGCTTTAGCTATCCGCCGCGAGATGGCGACCGGATTGAGGCGCGTAAGAGAAAATCAACGGTCGTTTACGAAAATTCAAATCACCGGTTCCGGTTGCTACGTAGGCGTGTCCCCACATGGGCTTGTGTTTCTTGACCTTCGCTCCGAAACACTGATTCAGCGATATGTTGCGATCTGAGAGAGAAAATTTCACCGGTGTCTAAAGCGTTTACTGAATCTCATTGGAGACTTTACATTGGAAAGATGATTTTAGTTCGAGAACAAATCTTTAAATTTATTAGAAAACAATTGTATTTTGACCAAAATATCTTTTTTAAAAATTTATATAAAAATAAAATACGATTTCATGACCATAAAATGCGAGAGGTAAGGTGTACACGTATGTATTCGCCCTTTATTCATTAATAACCTAAAAATACCGCAGCAAGATGCTCAGCTGTTCTTTGGAGGAACCGAATTTAGAACTAGCAGCGGGAGATGATTGAGCAACAAATACTTGGATGGGTTCTGAGGAGATATAGGAAAAAGCATCCAAGGACAAATAGGTTTCCTTCTAAACGTGCAATAATCTCGTTAAACGAAAAACAAACGGGAATCGCTCATACGTTCTAGCTTCCATTCATGATCCAAAGAAGTAAACAAACTGCTAAGCGACTTAAATCGCGAGTTAAAGGAAAGCATTGCAATGCTAGGGTAACCGGCCTTCGGAATCGCTTAGCGGAATGAAAAAAAACAGCATCGGAAGATCGTCCGGCGCAACGATATATCTGATGCGAGTTGTTTACGCCTGCGCGTAGGCGGGTTGTGAACCGCTGGCTAGTTTGCCCACGAGGTAAAGCCGGCGAATGTTTATTTTTAAGAGACCTTTGCCAATAGCTGAGGCACGCGAAGGTTTTCGATTTGGAAACGTCCATTACGTCGTTTTTTTCCTCGAATGCGAGAGGATTTACCTGCTTAAGAAGCTTCTGCGAAGATCAAAGATATGTACGTGGGCTGTCAAGGTGGAGTAAAAAGAACGTAAGTTCTTCCAAAAGAATGCCCAGTTATTCTATTTACCTTTTGTTTCACTTAATGAATCAAATTTCGACGATTATTAATGACTTGTTTATCAATTTAACGTACATATTATTGGGGATTTAATCTATAAACTCTGGAAACGTTAATTTTTACAATTCCTGAATCCCTAATACACTAATTCTCTGACGGAATCATATAGATTTTTTAATATATGAATATGTAAATTTAGGTTCTAATATTATAATCTCTTGCAAGGGCTATGATAGAGTGAATTTTCGAAAATTTAGAAACATCTAAATGAGGATCTGATTAGTTGTACAACAGTGGATCAAAAATCCAATGAATAATCTCAAAACGTGTTTGAATCGGAAAAGGACATGAAAGCCTCTAGCATTCGATTGAATACAAATAAAAATGCAGTACGACAGAAAATATAACATCGAAATGGTCGGTAGACCCAAGCACGGAAAGCGGTCGTTCAATCATCGCACAAGAGAGACTATTCAAGGCGGATTAGTTACAAGACTGCATTCAGGTCAAGCATCTTCTCAATCGGCGGTGGAAAAATCCATACCTCCCATAATCCTCCGATGCTCGTTAGAGCGCGCTCTGACCTTGGATGCAATTTGGCGGCCGCAGCGGGAGCCGCACACGATCCGTGTTTTTACACGGCGAAAGTAGCGTCCGGTTTCTGTACTGAATTTCAGGAGGTGTGCGGTTTGGCATAGGTCACCTATGGAACCAAGAGAGTGAAGCTCTACGTTTCTTCTCAGGGTTCAGAACAGGATTGTCAACTTCGGTTTTCCTAGGCTTTCAATCGTAGAAGGTATTCCTGGCTAAAAATACGACCTAATACACAATCAAAAACTATATAGGATAGTTTACGAGAATAGTTGACCACGATTATAAATTGTTTCATATTTAAAGCTCAAAGTCGATAGATGACATTCCCTGGAAATATGGACATATGGTGAAAACATACAGTATCAACAAAAATTTAAGTGTAGGACATCGAAAATCTTGAGAAACAAATAGCAAGGATTAGATGTTTCTCATTGTGCTAAATACTTATCCCATTTAGCTATTCTTTAATAGTCGTTTCCGACATTCATAGTTGACCAACTTATATCAGCATACGACACGATTCCTCTAACTAGGGCATAAACAAATTAGAGGCGCTCTTAAGGAATCAACACATTGTGATGTTGAAAGCGTATCAAAGGAGAAAGAATTGAAGGACCTTGATTGATACAACCCATTGTTGCACTGCTTGTGTCTGCAAGAGGGTATAATTCACGCATTATTTCTTTCAAAGCACTGTAACTTCATTTAGAAAAGCTTAAACCTTATGCTTATAACATTTAAGCAAAATAATGCAATGATCTTAAAAACTTAATTAATACGTCGTACTTCATTCGCAACAATCAGGGGTCTCTTCAATTCAATGTGTGATTCCAAATGTTATTCTAAAATACGCATATTATAAAATAAAGAACAATATAATAAAATAATTACCAAAATTCTTTCAACGAACGGAATCATAAGTCGACAATCCTCGTTGAATCCTATCGATCGCCAAGATTTAACATTTACTGAGTTTCCAAAGGAAATAATGACTTGCGGTACATTGGGTGATTTAATCCCTCGTCACCCAAGACGTGTTACAACCAGCTCCCTATTCACGCATCGCTTTGTCACATCGGGATGCATTCGAATCCGCGGTATCGAACCTCGGAAGGGTCGTCCGCAAGTAGGTCTGCAGAATCGAGGTCGAAATCTCCGTGCTAGATTCCCTCCTCACATCCAAACTGCTCTCCCAACAGCTCCTTCCTCACTCCATCTTCGATCCACTTACCCAACTGCCCGCAGGGACCGTACTGACTTCGATCTACTTTTTCAACCAATGTTTCTTTTTCCACGCCTTGCCAATACGTCTCTTTTCGAGAGTCCATCGGTGGAGCGGAAAAAACGGATTAACCGGTTGAAATCCTCCCAAGTGTCCGTTCACAGATACGAGATTCCGATATTTGTGGAAAGTTGCTTCAGCAGTAACTTTATTTTACACTATATTTTATTTGACAAATACTACTTAGTTAAAACGAGCTTTTACGAAAGCGAAATCGAAAATGTTCAATTGAAAACTTCAAAATCCTTCAAGTAAGAAGTTAATGAATAATGCATGTTCTTATGTTGGAAAAATAAGTTTTCCTTCGAATCCAATTGAAATAGCTCTGAAAAACGCATTCTATCGCATAGAATACCAAAGACTGCCAATGAGTGAAAACAAGAGACAGAGACGCACGTACATGGAAGGTGGCATTTTTACGAGTAAGCGAACAAAAAATCGTACTTTCCCTGGCAACGGCGCGCCAAAGGAAGGTGAAAATTCGTTCTTCGATGTCTTCATTTTCCTGATTCGAATCAGACACTCTCCAAACCGCAAACTACTTCAGGAGTAGGTTTCCTCATCCAGAACGGAAGGTATTACTTCCGGTTGAGGCATTCTTAGCCCTTCTGTTGGCGTTTAAGCGAGACTTGAGAACTATGTTTGCGAAAGCTATACATATTAAGAGTCTCAGATCGGGGTTGAGATGTTTCATGCGCAGGTATGTCACCATGCGGAGGTTGATATATGCGTAACATTCTACCCGTAAATTTAGTTGTTAAAATAGTCGGACAAAACGGGTTCTAATCCAACACTATACGAGTTCGCCTACTCTTTCAACCACTCCTTGATTTCGGTGCTAAAACCTATAGTTGTATATGGATAAGCCATCTTAGCCGAAAAGATCTATAATGGAAGGAATTTCTTACGTGCGGGTATAGATTTAACTTCTGGAAGCAGAAACTTTCCTTCTTGGATCCTTAATTGTCGTTGAAACAAAGCAGGAGAGAAGCAAGAACGAATTAGGTCTGTTATAAAAGCACAAAGACGATTATAATAGGAGGAAATTGCCAAAGAACTTCATCCTTTCCGTCCGAAGGTAAAACGTAGCGCATTAAGACTGCAATTCTAAGAAAATATACTGTCAACAATTAACCTAATAATGCGAACATGAGTTCTTCCCGTATCAAATACTTATACAACGAAGCAATTATTGGACCTTGGATCGATTTCTCGGAAAGAAGCCAAACATCGCAATTGACACTTTCCGGGAAGATAAGAGACCGCGAATTAAAACCATATTTCTCTTTTTCGAAACGAGAGTACGTCACTTCGGATTTTCCAACCGTATTTTTCCGACCCCGAGAATGGAAGGATGTTGCGTAGGGACTTTCCTGTCGGAAAAAAAAACAATCGTGCGCTATCACGCGTGCGTAACGCATGAGAGCTCTGCCTGAAAACCGCTGCGGAAAAAACGGTTCGGATTCAAAAAGCCGACAGCGGCAAGTATTTGCAGGCGCGTCAAGGGTCAGCGCTTGTACGGCTTTCTACGTTTCATGCGCGAACGGTCGCAAATTCGAAAAATTCGTAGAAAGCGGTGTCTCGACAGTGGCTCGGTGAATTTCAGAAGAAAGTGAGGCGATTTGGGACGTTTAGAAAGTCACCGTTCCTTTTTACGCCTTTTTTTCGAGTTGACGAAATAAAAACTTGCGGGGTATTTAAATAGCAGCTGACGAGCGAAAACAACTCTCAATAAATTGACTGATTGACAGAATCGAATTTTGATCGAGTTTGTTGTGACAATGTGCGATTTAGGTCCTCTCAAGGGATCGATATAATTCCATTTATTTAATCATTAGAAAATATTCTATGGAAAAACAAAATATATAGACCGGAAAGAAGAATTTAGGCACTCCAGTTATCTGAGATATTGGGTCGAATTTTTGGGAACACATCTCAGAGAAATGGAAAATAAAATACACATCACACCCTAATCAGTATATACATGTTCAATACTCATACATAAACAGAGAGCTATAGAGACCATTATCCACAAGAAAAAATAATCATCAAAGATATTTTATAAACATTAAAAACGTATCCATTAAGCAATAACAAACTATAAGACGAAACAGACACAAACTTTCTCAGAGAAATTAACTGATTAGCCAGGAACATATTCGTTCGCTACAAACGTCTCACGTATCGCGCCTCGGGAAAATGTATTCTTTCGTGATACACTTAGGAAGCCGCAAAGATGTCTCATAACTCGATGACGTAAGTATCCTTGACGTAATTCTCAATACTGACGATCGCTCTTCCAAACACAGCACGATAACCTCTTGAACCTCGGAAGATGAGGGGCTTTTAATACAGCAATTAATCTCGGACAGAATTCAAACTGACGAACACATGCGACGCGATAAATCATGAGATTCGCAAGCAATGAGGTCAAAGGGGAATTCCAACAGGATGGTTTACGAAAGACGAGTGGTTGCGATAGATGTAAAACGGTAATTTTTATTGCAGCATCTTGTCAGGGTCAGGGTTAATAAACTTTAAGCGGTGAATACAAACGGATATTCAGAGATTAAAAGAAACTTTGATACTATGGTGGATCTTTAATATCAGAACGTCCACATGTGGAGAGGAAAAAGCGATAAGTCTTTTTCATCCATTGTTTTCAGAGCGTAGTGTAAAGGAACTTGGTTCTTGAATGCTCCACTCACGTGATAATTATGTAACGATATTTCTCGGAGGAATACGCCAGTCATTGTTAATACTTCGTCCATTATTTCTGTAGTCCGAACTGAAAACTGAAGCTGAAATCTTCGACTGTACGCACACTTAGTGTAATTCTGCTCATTGCCAAGAGTCTTACGGCCTTGCAGCTGGCTAATTTCATCTCGGCAAAAATACTTGAGATTACCTCTACAATCGCCATCGAAGAGTGGCTCAAGAACGAAATATTCTTCACGTACGGTCTGTGAAATAAATGCACAAAAAAACGGAATATTCGATTCACAACCTATTTCTCAGAGCTAAACAAACTTAATGTTATCTTTCGATTAAAAGGTGCAAATCGAAAAACAGCTCTTCCAGAAAATAAGGTCGCATGCGATTCCGCAAACTGGGCATGAATGCGCGAGATAAACAGAATTCTTTCGTGTTTGTCTCGATGCTAAATAATTCGCATGCATTAGCAACGCGCTCCCTTTAGGGAAAAAAGAAGCAAACATCGCTTTATCTCAATTGTTCTCTTTTCGAACTTGTTTGGGTTCCTCCCACACTGGATGCGGGTTGCCGGGCGATACGAAGCCAGAAAGAATAAACAAGCCACAAAGTACGCTTCCGTGTGCGTAGAGACATTATGACCCGGATAAAAAAGGAGAAGAAAACACGGCGATTGAGTGGCGCTAAACGCGACCTAAATGGAGCTGTCGCTTTAAGAGTTTGCCCGGAGAGTTACAAATGACTCTGAAAAAAAATAAGTATCAATTTGGCGTGAGGCTCCTTAATTAGACTCTCTATCAGATGCGGCGATGTTGCCAGTTCTATCTCATGGAGTACGCGCGTGATGTCCACTCCAGGGGAGCATTACGTAAAGTGATGTCACGGTTAAAGTTTAAAGATTGCGTAGGTTATAAACTACATAAGGGCAAAAGCGTAAGATTATTTTCATTATCGTGAATCAATCAACCTTATTATAGAATACAATATCATAATAATTATGTAAGCTTTTTCAATCGTACTTTTCCTTTTCTTATTATCAAATAATAAAGTTACTGGCCATTACTTTCTTAATGTATTATATCGGGTATCTTTACACTTCTGGATAAGTGTTAGAAACTTGATAGGCACTATAAATTATCTTTATTTTAAAAATTCAAATAAGATCTTCCTGAATAGGGTGCAGGAAAATACAGAAACATAAAATATCGATCAATTCTCATGCTGTGGGAATACAGTTCCATTATGAGTGGCTCCAGTTTAATTTTTCCGTAAAATCTTATAATCAAAATAAGCCACTTTCTTCGAACTTAAGATAACAACCTTATAATTGAAATCTCTACCTAAACAAACGCCACATCAAAATCCATTTTTTATAGAAGAACTGCTTCAAAATGATTACAAATTAAATAACGAAAGCATATTTTCCATCGGACAAAGTGGGAAGACAACGCGAATGATAAACAAAAGGACTCTTCCTTTCTCAAAGTTTTTAAATGGCTCCATTCACTTTGTGCTGAAAGAATACTGATGAGGCAAAAGTTTCGGTGTCCGATGAATTATAGAGAGGGGGAGAGAGACATTGTCTATTGTGTGTTTTGATACACGGAGTGAAAGTGGAGTGCTTTCCTAAGGAATCTACAACCGAAATGACCCCGCCTCGTGTCCCCTTTAACTTTTCGCGGATCATTTCGCAACGTCAGCCGTCCTGTTCCAAGCGTTCCAATTTTTACGGCTTGGCGCTTTCGCAAATAAATATCGGATGATTTTTAAAATAGCCTCCAAAACAACCGAAGCGACCGAACGGTTGGGTTTTAAATGCGCATTTAAATATAGGTTACCAGCTTCGAGTTGAACCAGTCTGTTGCTGAAAATTCTTACGATGACACTATTATTCACAATCAGAGATAAAACCTATCGAACTGTAAAAGTACCTGAGTTAATTATCCTAATGAATCCTAGTCGCTTTTATTCGGGTACAGCTTGAATGGTATTTGCGAAAAAGCGAGTAAACAAGTTCTTACGCTCTTCTCCATCGCAACGTTTCGCCTTATAGAACTTAAGGCTTAATGAACTTTTGATAAAAGGTGATTCTAATAAGTTAGTAGACGATCAATGTGGTTTGATTGCAAATCTGTTTACTTGATGAGAAAGTTCACGGCCCTCAAAGTTAAACCGAAGTGAAAATATCTTGAAATATGCGTATTTTATTCCGATGCTTGCAGATATAATGGAAATAACTTTCGACACAGTTCATTGGTTCAATAACCGCTCTCTTTTTGACATTTCACTACGCATGGAGGAGGTATTCGATAATCGATTGCTATCGGAAATTTTCGTTCAAACAAGCGTCTACTTCATGATGAATATTAGACCATACGTTGTAGTCAGTATAGCTGCAAGTGAATTACCAAGAACGAGTAATCCGTCATAGAATTGGCTTAAATAAAGTAGTAAACTCAAAACAAAATTACGTCACGAAAAACGCTAGGATCGAGAGGAAGAGTAATGTACGCGAATGCAATCACTCAGAGAGAGGAGTGCCACACAGCCTCCAGCCACCGCAGATTTACGAAAACAAACTTTCGCTGCAGCAGCAGCAACTCGGCTGGTAGTAGTCGATATTTGGCATTCGGCAATCCGTTCCAGATTGCAAGTTGATGGAGATCGGGGGGATGTTCATCGACTTACAGTAGGCGTAAGAATTTGTAAACTCCTTTCCAAAGCGTTAGTGATGAAATTAGAGAAAGAAGTTGTAGGTAACCAATGGCTACGCGTTTTCGCTTTCGATAATATTCCTTTGAAAATGTTCAATTATCATAATTCATCTATAAGTACATATTCAAGAAATTTTGAGCGGTAAATCTTTAATTTAAAGGTCAAATTTCAAATCAACTTCTCCTTTTTATCTACATAAACACAGATACGTTTTACCTTCATGTTGTTTTATACCTATGAAGCATATCGTGTATAACCAGAACAAGACAAATTTGCTCGAAATACATCATTCAAATAATGAAGTAGAATAATGGGAGTTTGACATGCATCTACGGATACATCGCTCGCTGTTCTGTTGGCAGAAGCAAATGAAGATGCGTTCGGCTCATCATACCGGCATGATTAATTCCGTATTTGGACGGCTCTAAATGGCCTGTCATCGTCAATGCGATTTTGACGCATCAATCCAGCGATATAATTTCATAGCCGGAGATATTGGGAGGGCATCATTTTCCCTGCACCGAAGGCAATCGGGCCGGAAAATATTGAAAGGATTCCCCCGACGCCGGACAAGGCCGCAATTAAAAAAAACAAGTCGTCTCGTTTGGTTCATGTGGAAATTCCGCGTCTTCTGGAGACGGGAATCGATTTCCCTTTCACTTCTCAAAATCAACAGCGTCGGAGTTCATTGGTTGGTCGCCCTGCACGCGGTGGTAAAAGGGGGAGAAGTTCCAGTCTCTCACCCACGGAATGACGGGAAGGGGGGGGCAGTGGTGCTGCTACCACGCGGCGAGATTTCGATGCATGCGGTGGGCGAAGGGGAAAAAAGGAAGGGAGCAAATCGCAAAGGGGATGAGGAGTAGGGTTCAATGCCTTCTACAACCAGTTGTTTGGGTTCCCTCTATCTCCTTCCGAGACTTATAGTGGATGGCTTCCACTGGAAAAAGCAACCACGGTGCAAGTCACTCTTCTAGTCCGGGAGTACTAGGTTCGTTCCCTCTTGAAAAGGCGCGCTCGGGTGTCACTTTCACTTTTCGAGGCAATCGCCTCATTACTCGGGAGTGGGAGAAGGCTTCACGGTCTTGGAGAGGTTCACGCAAGCGTGATGGAAGACAAGTCGGGTGCATAATGCACGGATGCCATTTGGGTCGATCGGAAATCAATTACGAGCCGAATTTACAGAGACTAAAGCTGAAGGATGCATCGACCAAAAGGTCGTCTCGGTGGGTACACGCAACGTCTATGCATTCGAAAAGCTGAGAGAATATCGACTTTAAGGAGTAAGCGAATCATCGATACGGCTCAAAGGGAAATAGAAGCCTTAGCAGCCCTAAAAACCTAAACTTCTCAATTGACTTAATTAAAGAATACATTAATGAGGTGAGAATATCGTTAATCAACCACCACATGTAAACAGGACTACCTCATTATTTCGCCAAGGTTTTCTCTTATTTTTTCATTGTCTTCTGCTGCATGTATTCAACGTACATGGACGGCTTTCAGTTGGCAACAAGCTTTCCTCCCTTAACACCTACCCCTGCATGGCAACAGTCAATATTCGATAGTTTTCGAAGCTAAATGAAAAGGAATAAATCTCTTCCAGTCAAGATACATCTCTCTGTAAACTCAAATACAGCTCATGATAAGATGTCATCGAGGCACCGAAAAATGGTTCGACAAAAAAAGAATAAATAAGAGAGTTCGATGGACTTGTTAAAAAGGGTAAATAGAACATAAGCCGAATGCGAAACACGAACCTGAGCATGTTCACTAGCACTTCTATGAATGCGAAGTTAAGTTCTTTCTTGGTAAAGGCTTTCAGAATAATTTATTCTCTCTCTACACGACATAGTAAACAAAAAATCCTTACCAAAGCGATCTCTTAGAAACGTTTGAACACTTTTCAGTCACCCAAAACTCATATTGAGGTCAGTATAAATCAACTTTGACACCAGTTTTTATTTATCTTCTGAAATACGACCGGAGAACATGACAGAAATATTAATTATGTTAACTCGATAAGTTTTGAACGCTCCATCGCCATTTTTCTATGCCGATGCAGCATTTCATAGCAGCCATTGAAGGGAATTTGGGAGAGACCCATGAGAGAGTTAACGTTGCCAAGTCTATTTTAACTTTCCAATAGGAAAGGAAGGCTTTAGAAACGGGATTCCAGAGGAAAAAAGAGGGTTTTTATTTCATTCAAACAACTGTCGTAAGTTTTCGTAATTGATGGGTGAAATGCTCCTGAATTAACTGATTATTACCGTTCGGATTTAATTCTCAGCTTCATTTAATAAAGTCATGGTTTCCATGTTCTTCTCATTCAATTTTTTATAGTATGCGAGTATAAGGCTACTGAAGATAATAAAGAGGTATATGATGATACTGTAGGAGTTATAGATAATAAACTTTACAAACATCCACAAGTTGAGTTGACAATGAAGAACTGATGAAATGACTTATATTCCTACATCACGGTGGAGATTTGGTTTAAAAGAGTGGAAATAATGCAAGTCACTGCTCTGAAAACAAAATCTTCTGTCGACCTTCACCATAAATACTTCAAAGAAAAAGAGAAATTTCATAGAAACCAATGTGATTCCGAGTATGTTCTGTCGCTCTTATAAGGAAGAAATTACCGCGATGCTATCCAGCCATCGACTCCAAGGACATCCTAGGAACTTTCTGAGTTTACAAAATATATTGCTCATAGGCGAACAGGAGTCCCTAGGAAGAACCGTCTGCGACCGAGGGCCTTTGTTGGCCTCAGGCAACCACCGACCATACCCTCAGCACCCACTACTCTTAGAGACTTTCCCTTTCTACGAAAAACCCTCATATTATATCCTTCCCCCACCTTTGGGCCGCCAGACAAGTCTCCCGGTGCTAATAGCAGACCCTGTGGAACCCCTAGCAGAATGGTCAGTTTCTTTTTAGTGGATACTGCAGAAAGAAGGTAAGGGATTTCCTATTTCCCAACAAAAGGCCTTCCCGTAAGTAGACACAGCTGAAAGCAATAAAAAAGGACAGAATTTTCAAAGCCCAGAGAATGGAGGCAGTTTTGCTGTGGACTCGTTGGGTAACGGGCGCTCTCTCTAGTCAAAGTTTGTTTACAAACAAAGCACTGTAAATGGTTCAAAGTACTGCAAGTACAGATTAGCTTCTCTCTAATTTTTCTCGCAGAAATTTATATTTTAATTCGATTGAGTTAATCATTCGCAGAATTTATTTCCTTCTGGTGAAATCAGCTTTAAAATTTCATTATCTCGTGCCGCATTATCTATCATACTCGTCATTAGGAATTAATAAGAGTCAGCAAAAGATGACGTGTCTGCTATACTTCCTGTTACAGGACAACGACCTGACGTCATTGTTCACCAACTTCGGAGGTTAACGAAAATTTTTTTCGATGCGTCCACTAATGGGGATCCATGACTCAACGTTGTGATTCCGCGTAAAGGACAAAGGAATCAAAACCGAATCGGAAACCGCAAATTGCATCCGAGGGAATTTTTTAGATTTTTCTACGGAAGGCATGAGATTTGGAAAGATTTTTCTCACATGATGAAATTTATTAAGAAACAATATTAATCGTTTATCAACCCTACTTAATTTATGGAATGAAACGTTTTCCAGTCAGGATGTCGCAGATCGATCCATACAACTCGATCGTCTAAAATAGAATGTCCTTCTCTTGCGATGCAGTTTAATCGATACCGTGATTATATTAAATGAGTTTTAGAGAACAACACAAAGTAATGAGAATCCTTGAAACACTTTGAGGTAATTTTTGTTCGTTCAATCGCCGAAACATGGTTCCGATTTAAAAACCAATCTCTAAAAAAATCCATCCAGAGTTATCCGGGTGAGGATTCAACTCCCGAGAGAGATTCATCGGAAGTGAGCTAATAGTTTACCAGAACTGGAACAAAGTTAACTTCCGCTCCTGTCGATGACGGTAATTTCGTCGCGGGGGAATCCAATCCGAGGAAATTTCCGATTTTCCTCGTATAACCCTACGTCACACATCAATCTATACGTTATTGGCGGGAAAACCTATTTCTATCGCTCGAGAAGGGAGTCAATGGAAAAGATAAGCGATATCCTTCGACGAAGATCCCCACGGAGAGGTCCTGAGATCACTCGGATGGAAGGAACGTTGCCTAACATCTCCAAATGTAAACGCTGCCTTTTTAATCGGCCGTAAATGACATCTGACCCTCATTCTGGAGCATCCTCAGAAAAAACGTACCTTGCGACACACGCTCTCCCTGATGCAGTCACGCGATGCGGATTCGAGTTATGGGCGAATGAGTGAAAAAGATGAGGAAGGGGATGATGAGTAAATGAAGGGAGGAAAAAAAGATTGGGTAAGAGCACAAGGAAATGCGGGGATGAAGCTGGAGAAGGTATTATCAAGTTCGTGTGGAACTAACAAAAAATGGTCAGATTGTATCTAGCTTTAAACTAGGGGTTTTTATTATTTTCTGATCCTTGAAAGATTACCTCTTGATAAAACCTGCTTTAAAGGTGAAAGATTTCACAGCGATTTATCAATTTTAAGAGCGATTCTTTCGTTATTGATTAACTTTAGAAAGAACAGACAGGAAGATATTACTCAAAAATATGGTTCTCAAAATCATATGCTTGATTAACATCGTCAGTTTTTTCATCAACACATGACGCATACTGTATAAATGTATAAGAAAACCATCATGCGACCATAAGTTACTCCAACTTAAAAGCTCATACAATCATTTTCTTCTATCGAGAGAAGATAATATGAAATCAAAATAGATTTTTATAAAGATTTACATCGGTTTAATTCCTAGACATCCAAATCTTGACCCATCATCCCTTGCTGAACTGCGTAGAAAAATTTCGCACTCCAATTTCACTCTTGTTCCCGTTGCCAGGAAACGCAAAATCGAATTTTCGGCGCAACCTACTTAGTAGCCGAGTGGATAAACAAACAGCGCGTTCACCGTGTTACTTGCGGCACATGGGATGAGGAAGTGTTGGTAAACAAGTTTCAAAAGGAATCCCCGGAGGGAAAAGCTGGAATAAGGACGGTGACAAAACTCGAAAATACTCGAATGGAAAAAAGCTCGATTTTGGGAGGGGGAGTGGACCGACTGGCGATTCAGGTCTCGTTTACGACCGGACAGAATGCGCGAAGGGGTGAGTCGGCGTATAATAATTTCTCCTATCTCGCATGCCTTTATATACCCACGCTGGCGACCCTTTAAAAAAAAGACCGCGTTGCTTTTGTTTGTCAACAACTCTCGAGAGATACGTATTATTCCGGTCTATCTACTCCATTCCGAGCCTTTTGCTCCGTTAATGAACGACGCAGTTAATTTCTTTGTGAGTAGACGTCAAAAGATGACGCGATGCAGAAGATCTTACTAAAGGGTTCGTAATCCTCGGATTAGTTTAATTCGACGCATGTTGAGGAATCCCTCTTGCGTGAGATTAGCATACGAGACAGCTGCTCGAGCTATAGACTAAGGCGTGGCGAATACATCGAGGGGATTCACTAATCAAGTTCAAAAATGAAATCTGTTAGACAGAGATTGATAGAAGTGGTTTGTTTTTAATATTTCTGAAAGCAATTCAAAGGGGGAAATCGTCATTAAAATTAATCCAAGGGAGCTAAAGAGGGACATACCCAACAGTATTTACAAAATGAATAAGAAAGTATTTAAAATATAGGAATAGATTGCGCATGTATCTTTTTTTTATCAACCATCAGAGATACGAATTGTGAATTGATAGTTGTAAGAATATAGCGGAATTGAAACATGCAAACACAAACATGATTTCATTATCTTCATCATTTACTCGGAACACACGTTTTATTTCAATATTGCTCAATCTTTTTATCCAAAAGCAGATAAAGAATTCGTTCCAATTTACTTGTTGCTCTCAAATGGTACGCTCACGGATATATCGTGCGAGGGGTCCGTCCCTGACTAAATATGCCGCGGTAAGAATTAAAAAAGATGACTGCTACACTATTTACTCCCGCTGAAGTTTCCGAGGACACGAATCCATGCGTGCGAACGAACTGCTCCCTTTAGGACCATCGTAAAACTACTTCTGCCGCGTTGCGTGTCTCGTGTTTTTAGAAGGTGGATAAGATCGGACCAGAAAGTACGGGTAGTGTGGTTTAAGTTATGGATGTGCATACGCCTACAAAGAAAAGCACGCCCTGAAAAAGAGGTCCGCTTCGTTGAGCGATTGTTGCTGAAGTTGTTCGTCGAAGGTTCCGAAAGGCTTACGACCAAAGAAGTGGAGGATGTTTGAATCCTTCGTGACGGAATTCGTAGTTATTCAATCTATTGTGTATCCTTACTATCCCTTGTCCGATGCTTTTGAGGGAGAGATCGAAAGGTTTTTAGGATTAGAGCAGTTAGAGATGGACATTTTTGTACCATTTTTGTAAAAGGAATCTAGATCCTTTCATGGAGGAACAGAATAAGATCAAATGTGAAAGA
This sequence comes from Pantala flavescens, assembly GCA_020796165.1. NCBI lineage: Eukaryota > Metazoa > Arthropoda > Insecta > Odonata > Libellulidae > Pantala > Pantala flavescens. The sequence continues at coordinate 50,547,118 of CM036881.1, forward strand.
CGAAGAATGAACTTCCCAAAGATGGATGAGGGGACTAACTAGTCTTAATAAACAGATCGAAAACGTTGTTCTCAATAGATATATACAGCTATTGAGGGCAACATTTCTCGATCAAAAAATCTCGAAGCCTGAAACGAGAAACTATTACCACTCATTCACTTATTTATTTTGTTTCATGTGTAAAATGAACTCATTCGCGAGTTTGAATTTGAGGGTGCATAGAAGTCTAAAAAGAGAGAACCGAATTTTTCATACTTCCTACTATTAATTTGCAATTCCCCGATTAACTCTCACTACATAGGAGGGAGCTTAGGTTAAAAATTGTCTCGTACGCAGAATTATCACAATTTGTACCTAGTACACTAGACATATTTGGAAGGGCTCTAAGCAACCAAAGTTTATTTATATACGTTCGCGATAATTGGCTAGTTTCTTGATCGAGCGATAATTGAATATTTACATTAACATAATTATTACCCACTAATATTCCGGTAGAGTGATCGTTTTTACACTTATATTCATATACCATCGATGTATAATCCGTTACATTCCCTTAGCACCGAATTCGTTTGGCTAAAACTCTCCTAACGAAAAGAATAAAGAACCAAACTATACCGAGCCTACTCAAAATGAGAGGAAAAAGAATTTCGCAGGTAATATTTGAGCGAGTAGAGGTGATAATGAGCCCACTCTTGCCATCGCTCGAGCACATATTTCGCCTATTCTAAGGTCCCTCTTTAAGAAGCCAATCCACTCCCGGGAAAAAGCCCCTTACGATAGCGATTTATTCACGGCTTTCGTAAATCTTTCCGATACGCCCACGAGGCATTCGAAACACTCCTATCTGTGCTCGGTGTCAGGCACAGCTATCGCTCCTTGTCACTCACCCTTTCCTCAACAATCGCCCATTGTTGCGAGGAGAAATCCTAGGGTGACTACGACCCCCGGCCATTTACCCTCATCGGAGAATTTTACGACCCGTCCACGAATCCCAGCGCAGCGTCTTCATGCCCATTTAATAGGGATCTTGCCTATGCGCTCCTTTTCTACCCCCCCTGCCACTGTCCCCACGCAGGGGGTGCCAAGCTTTCCCGGGTGCGTCTTTACCCGGAGTGTATGGCAGTGGTTTCCAAGCAGGGTTTCTTCGACGAGAGGAATATCGTAAAATGCAGAATGAAATCAGGTCTGTCGACACATAGGCCGAGGGTTGTTTACTTAAAATGCAAGTTGGTATCTCGCTTAGGAACTGACCCTAGTGTTTTTCTTTCCGCGAGCCGTTATTATTGTATTTTTTTAATCATAAAAGTCCATAGTATTTTACAGTTATGTCCTCATGTATTGAAAACGCAGAAAGATAAATTGAAAAACGAAAGCTGAAATACATTAGTGGAAAAATTGAAATAAATCATGGTTGCGTTTCTCTAATCTTAATATTCCCATCATATGGCCCATATATTATCTAATTTTCAGCAATATCTTATTGAATTATTAACATTAACCATTAACACTGATTTTATATTATTATTGACACTGGAAGTATGACCCGTATCCGTTTTCACATCTATCAAGATAATTGATATTTTTTGGTCCGGTTTTTACATTAATTTCTTCATAAGATGAACTGTTTTTGTAAATTACGTAGCTGATAAAAAGAGAATTTATAAGGAAATTTTTTATGGTGTTACATATGAATTAGTTTGAAATAACGATGTGAAGAAAGAGGTTCATAGCCGAACATCCTAAGCTGTCATTGTGGCGATTCGATATTGTAAAGAGTCTAACAATTTAAATGAAAGTTTATACAATTCCGAGAATAATAGTTTAAATAGTAACTTCTATTGAACAAAGATATGTGAATCAACCACATAATATGTTTATAATTTCCGTAAGAGGGGTTAGAGCGAGGTTGACCTTTTCGAATGAATACAACTCACTCATCGGACACAAGCTAATCCAGTGTGAAATACAGAATATCATATTCGAGACAGCTATTCTGTCACTCTCCACTCCATTTCAGCCTGTCCAGGTGTGTCACGCTTTTAAGGATTTTCTGTCATGCGGGTTAGACGCATAAATTTGGCCTCCCTTTGATCTATCATTCGAGGCGTGGGAATGGAGACACGAGGAGATGCGTCACAGTGCATCCTATGGAAGGACCGCGCAGTCTACCGCAAGTTGTTTGTCTTAAGAGTTTTTTCCGAGCGTCCAGATGGGTGTATCCAGAACGCGTCCCTCGAATGAAAAGAAACCCAACACAATCCACCCCTTCAGCTCTAGCGAAGCTGAGCTTTAAAAACGACCAGATGACGTCCAATGATGAACTTGAATGCGAGAAAAAATCACGTACAAGTGGAAGGGTGATTTAACTGCAGTGCTTCAAGATAACATCCGAGGTGCTGGTCGTGCCTAATTGCCTCGAGAGGCCAAAGAACGAGTGACGTTGATTGCCCAAGGGTCAGGCGCTAGATGTGATTTTTTTACCTCTGGTAAATGTTTATTCTTACCCCACATTTGAGACAGTGAGAAGGGCTAATCATTTCCCTCGACTTTTTCTCCAAGCGTATCCCTACCAATTGATTATGAAAGTAAACCTTTTATTTTGGAGAGGCAGCGAGGTTTCGCAAGTTTTTGTATATAATATAAATAAGAGCCTTTAAGGTTTTTATTAGAATACTTTAGAAACTTATTAGAATACTTTTCTAAATGACGTTAAACTGGAAACAGAACATTAAGCGATTTTAAAACTTTCAATCTCTTTCATCCTTGTTCCATCAACGAACTAAAGGATTATGCCCATAACACATCTTCTATTCAGTTTTACTTTAAATGGACGTGAGAGAATATTTAACTCTCGTGAATAATATCCAATTGTAAAGTAATAAGAAATATCAATGTCACATCAAAGGTATTATTGGAGCTGGATCCTTAAATAATTAAGAACATAAAAAGATTTTGAAGGACATTTAAAAAAGTAGCACGCGGAAGAAACTGGCACAAACTCGAGGCTGGAAAATACTCTCCACGGCTCTCAGTAAATACAAAAAGAGGATGCAAAATACTTGAAACAAAGGAAAGATGCAACAGGTAAATGAACGCGCGAAGAGAAAAACTTTCTTCGATTTCTCGAGTACTCAAAAGCGGTAAATAGACAGAGACAAACCGCTGTGGAAAAAACATCCGAATCCTACCGCAGGAGATCTCGTCATAAAAAAATAACAACGAGCCGTTGGAAGCGAAAGATTGAAGAGCCAAGAGATTCACAGAGCTCTTTATTTTCCGGTTCTTAGCCTTTCAAAACGGAAAAAAGTGGGAGAACGCCAAGGTCATTGACACTCGCACCGGAAAGGCCAAGAGATGAGAGTCTGTGAGTAAACACACCTCTGATGCAGCGAAAAAGGGAACGCCCTCAAGGGGACGCAGGTCGATACTTTTGACAAAATAATCAACGGTTCCGTTAGAGTGGAAACAATGGGGCGATGATGCTAAATTGCAGGAAGTGCGGGAGAGAACTCGGAAAGTCGCCAGGGTGAGTAAGGGATTCGTTATAGAAACGTACTCAACGCACGTGGAGGACGTCGATCTATCGCCCTTTCTCGAATCGACTCTTTCCTAACATTTTTGTGGGATGAAACAGATAAAACTTATGCGTTAAACTGAGCGGTTTTCAAATCTTTCGCTCCGCTTACGTAATGCTCTTCTAGAACGCTCTCGGTCCTTAGAGTTGAAAACCTTCTCTGCACTCCAGCAGTCGGAGAGTTTCTGGGGAAACTCTTTGGAGAAAGTGGAATGAAACAGCTTGGATGATCAGTGACCTAAAGGCTAATAAACTAAGAGATGTGTTCGTTGGTGAAACGAACTTTTCCTGCACGACTGGAAAAGACTACGATTGATGAGTTTCCCAAACCAAAGGGAGCTTTGGAACTCGAAACCTCTCCTATTGGATGTTCAAACCTCGGGAAAGACTGAGGGAGTTTGAAAATACGAAAAGTAAAATATTATTCATTTACAGTCGTACATTATCAGTAGTATAACGTTTGGAGTCGACGGAAAAAGGAACACTTTCATTAGCACTCAAACAAGAAAGAAAAGAGGAACAAGAGAAGGTGAAGACCATTCATCATAAAGATTATTACTTTCATGCGCTTAATACAATCGCGGTCAAGGCTGGGATTGATGTATGTATAGCATATGCATTTCTTAACGCCCTTTTCTAAAAGGGAAGTTGAAAGGGTCCATTTATCAAGATATGGTAGCCAAGAGAGGATGCTCGTAACGTATTCATGCATCTAACGTCGTAAACAATATCACATCCAAGAGGGAGGGAAGAACCTTCGAAGAAGACACGGCGCCGGTATTGCATTTAGTCTCAGCAGCCGGTCTTCCACCACAGATATCCTTGGAGAAAAAAGAGATCTCCGCCCCCTAGGGCAGGTGCGCTAGAGATGCTGAGGGTCGTTAACCTAGCCTCCTTGTGTGTTTCTCTTTTACATCTGCAAGGCCTTCCCCAAGAGACCCCTTCCACGCAATCTCGGAAAATCATTTTCCCCGCCGCAGCGGCTTACCGCTCGGATACATTTCTTCGCATGAATTTATTCGGCGCTTACTTTGTTTGGGTTTCATTTTCCTCGAGGCCTTTCAATGTAAAAAGCACGCAACTCACCGAAAGGACGTGCGAAGGAGTTACCCGATGGGTTACACGCTTCCGTGAAACGCAGCTTCTGCGAAACAGATGCGGTTTATGTGAGATATAAGAGGGAATGAGTATCGTAGGAAGGGAAGAAACAACTCGCGCAAGATTTACTCCAAATAGTCGTGCTATGGAGATAATATCGATGGGTTCTTTCGATGAAATTTTAAAATACAGCATAACGGGTTCTTTTATAGAATATTAGGGTATATTACAGAATTATTTAAATGGAAATATGATCAATTTTATACGAACGATAAAGTAACCTTATACGCCATTTAAATTGTAAATTTTAGTAATTTTCCTAATACTCACCAGCATGTAACTTCCCACACGTTTAAAACAATACATTCAAGAAAGAATTCATAAATAGCCAATTTCGAGTCACATATGCATGCTCAAATGCATTCTTCTCTATAAAATAATACCGAAAACCATTTACTCAACGATATCAAAGGCAGAGAAAGAGGCGTTTTTCTTCAATTATTTCCCAATCAGTATGAACGCGAATCTTACGAAGGAGAAATTTTGCAAATAGAGCAACGCACCAAAATACAAATGGCCTCTTATCTTGCAGACTTGATAAGGCCAAGACGGAGTAAATTTTTTCTTAAAGATAGCGAAGTTCGTTGAATCCAAACAACTAACGAGTAGAGAAAGCTATTTATATTTCAAAACAGATAAAGAAATATAAAATTGCCGGAATACATCGCATGCAGAATTAAATGAGTTAAATTTGAATACTGCTCTTCTGCGGTTTATTATCAGTCATTCGCATGTGGAAATAGAATTTAATATCCGTCCGTGTTTGGAGTATCGTTTACTTACGAAAAACTTTATTCCGGATTGCCTATTATTATATAATACGATATGCATAGTAATAGTAAACACGAGTTTGAAGATAAAAATCCTCACTCAGTGACGAAACTTCGTCAAGAAATGAAGTCCATCGATTTTAAAAAGTTATTAAATATTTATCTACATTACATTTCGATCGATCAAGCAGTACATTTGCCTTTATTCGGAAAGATTGAACAACACGATTCTCTCTTCTTTAATTTCGCTTATTCATCACTCACTCGCTCTTTTGACTCCACACTTTCATGTCCACCACTTCCTCGCACAAGGCGAAATCAATCCAGGGTTTTCTAACCTTCGCTTACACAATAAAAGTCGATGAGTTAGCACAGAAACATGTCAAAGGACTCATTCGAGCTAAACTAAGATGTTGTTCCTCTTCTCTCACGTCACTTCCACGTTTTCCCAATGGAGCCTTTTTAAAAATACCGTTCCCTTCCCCTTGTTTTTCATCGGACAAATCATGCATGACCGCCTCCGAATTCATGGAAGACTTACAAATGGCACATGAGACCTTCAAATCCAATTGGATCCTGCCGATGCAACAGGATTTACAACACCTCGCCTTCCCCTCTGATATTTCCCTACCCCTTACTTCCCCCACTCCCTTACGAGGAATAAGCACGCACACTCTCCCAGCTGATCGTGACCTCAAACGACTGATTACAACCGAGTCCGGACTTCGTAGAAGTTGTTGATGAAAGGATAGCGGGGCTATAGGAGTTAGGAGTGCTAACCCTTCTATTACCTCCCCTTCCACTGCTTTTATTAACTCCATCCAGTGTTCCCAGTCCAGGCGCCACAGTCAGGCCTTCGCCATGATTTTTTTTTAGCCTCGCTCCGCTTCAATTGGGGTGAAAAAGGATGTATTGTTTGAGGATGACCCTACGTTCCATCGGTCCATATGCACTGTGATTTTTTAATTTCCGTGACTGAAGTACGGCACTCAAGTTTCTTAGGATGTGCCTTTATTTGATATTTATCCTCATTTCTTTTGTTGAACGAACTAATATAATTAAAAGAATATCGTATACATATTGGGCTCTAGTAACATTATATACGCTGAATTTAAAAATAAAATTTAGTGTTGTTTATACGACTGATGATTTGTGAGAACCGTGAAGCATTTTACTATTGATAAATTGCATTGAACCAAGCATGACAAAAAGCATTTTCTTTTTTATGGCAGCATTCGATTCTATCAAAAGTGCTCCCAATATAAATTCTAGTAAACCTCTACTATTAATAATGCTTTATCATCCTTGAAGTTGATTCAGACGATATTATAGGAAAAGTTAAGGGAGAGAGTCTACCTTTTATATATTTTCTTCCTTAAGCGATATTCAGTTCTATCGCATTTGCCTGTTCTCGCAGGTGGGGGAAGGCTGCATAGAAAGAGGTGAAAAAAGCGAGTAACAATCGCCGGTTGTCGTGCGTCGATAACCTTTTGAACCTTCCTTCTTCTTCCTCCACACACATACATTTTTAAGAGAGAGAAAACCACTCTGTTTCGAAATAACAGCCACCCTTCCATGCTGCCGATTGCCGGGTCGTTATAAATAATGCCCTTTTAATAACCGCCCTCTGATATCCTTACGTGCGAACAGTCAAAGGAAATGCAATTTGTACGTCACGATAAAGAATGACGGTTCTATACCCTCGGATTCTGCGGCCATTATATCCGTAGTTTGTTACGCTCCTTTGGGAGGTCAGTTGGGGTCGCATTTAGTCTCCCTCGCTTTTTATATCGTCCACTCTGTGGGTGTTCCATTACGTGGAAATGAGAATTTGTGAAGGTTTGCATAGCGTATTCTCCATCCAAGGCTGGCAGTATCATGAATAGTCCATCTTCTCACTGCTTACCCAAACAATTTGGGTTTACTTTCTAAGGTGCGAAAATGTTTCTCATGGCCCTGAGTCCTAAAATAATCTTAGCCGGAAATCTGTAAATAGCTCGTTTTCTTTTTTTCTTGTCCGTATTCATTGATTAAAGTGACACGCGTAAGAAGACGGGAGGTATTCGCGAATAAATATTTTAAAAAATACTCCCTCACATCCTCCCACACCAAGTATAGCTAAAAGAAGGGAAACAGCTCATTTACATAATAAGAATAGTATGGAAATGCCTAACACTATATCGTTTACCAAATATGTAATGATCTGAAGAGGGTTACGTAATTATAAATTCGGGTTAAACGTTACGAACAGTAGCGTTTCATAGATAAGTATGTCACCGCAGTATTTGGGACAAACCCCGATTTATCTTATCGACACTTTTCCACAGCATATTTTTTCATAGGCCTGAAACATGATTTAGACTACATTACCCTGTTGAAATTAGCTGTCCGGATTATATCCTCACCTTGAGATTTGCGTCGACGCTGTTTCAGCATTCTGCGATAGAGCTTCCACTTTTTTCCACTTACAACTCGAGCAAAACATCCAAGATCCATCAACACGTATCTGCAGGGGCACTTAAGTCGGTTTTTCACGCGAGCCTTAAATCGACATTGTTTTTCCTCTCCGACCCTCAGCTGTTTCATCTGTTTAGAGTTGCGGAAGTAAACACGACGTCGTGAATCATCGGTTGATGACCAGGGCAATTAAATTCACTTCGAGGATTTCCAGTGTTTAAAAAGTCACGAGGGCTTCCGTCCCCTCCCACACCAGAGAAGGTGTTGACCCCCGTCCATCTGGATTTTCCGCGGATCTCCGGTACGCTTTTGTTTCCCGAGTTAGCTCGCCGCCTGGATGACTAACTTTCTTGCCTCCCCTTATTCGCGATCCCGGGACAGTTGCCTTCGCGGGTTCGAACCCCTCTACGAGTTGAGTGAACCGAGAGAGACTGCTCCAACGGGTGGTCTACGCCCTTCGTAAGAAAGGCTAGCCTTATACGCTACAGGAGGTGTTGAAGAGGTGTTTTATGGTGTTAATTCCTATCAATCCGCGGTCACTCTTGTGCTGTTAGACATCAAAACTGCGTAACGGATCGAATATTAATTCCGAGCAGATATACTGTAGACGATATCATTGATTATAATTAACCAAATACAGTTATTGCTGCAAAATTATGACCACCATTAAAATAGATTTAAAACCAATATTTCATTTCGCAATCAAAGGATGAACTGGAATATGCAAGAACTTCTTACAGATCAGTTCAATAAATTTTATGGAGTATATTATTTACTAAGAGTAGTATTTTCTCTATTAATCCCGATAATCATACATAAATTCACTGAACTATATCAAATTGATTCATCGCAATCGATGACCCACAATAATTAGTAGATGAACATGATATCTCATAGCATATCACCACATGAAGGCATCCAAAATTCTTAGATTTGAGAAGGAAGAAAGACCACGACGAATCGCTACGAGTGATGAGCGTAGTTATTGCGGATAAAGTAAGCGTGTTAAAGAGGGACAGCGCTTCCAGAGATCACTTCAATCGCTTTCTTAGAACTCTACGTGACTGGAGGCTCATACGCTGTTTCCGAGCGGCGGATACAAACGCAAGTAGCACCGGTGGAATACAATCTTCTTTACGGACTTTTTCCTCGATGTTTCAAAGCGTGAGGCGGCACGCGGGGTTTTTCTTACTTAGAAATGAAAATGCCAAAAGTTATCGCGTGACGGATTGACGAGGGAGCAAAAAGGAACTTTCGAAAGAAATCCATAGGAAAGAAGGCGGTTCTCGGGAATCAAACAAAAAATAAATGACATCTACTGTTCTTTCCATGAAGATGACATTAGGAGGATTGTATCGCTCCTATTTCAATGAATTTCTCTATACTTCGGCTTTTTCAGTGTCTGAAGGAAATGTGGTTCGTTTCCTCATTAAAAATACAAATCTAACAACTTCTTTATATCCAATTTCAATTTTTCGGAAACATTCTTGGCGTACAGAATGTTATGATCAAACAAAAATTATAATTCTTAATTAATAACTGTTATAAACATTAACAGTAACATATAAAGGAAGATAAGACGTTTTTGGTAGCCAAATGAATTTCCTTTGCTATACCCTAAACAAGCAAGAAATTAAAGTTTCGCGAACAAATATCGAATGAAGTATTTTGCCAGTTAAAACTCTCCATAGGTCCTCTTAATCAATCATAATTGATCTTCGACTTTCAATCAAAACAATCGTTTTACAGTAGGATTATTAAAAGAAAAAACAGATTCATTGCATCTCATCAAAATTAACGCATTGCAATATTTCTTCTAAATGTTAATTACGTTCCATTTGACCTTAGATCACGTGTGATGAATTTATCAACTCCGTTAGCAACAAATCTTCGGAGAGTTAAGTAGTTATCGAGCATCTTTAAACGCGCAGAAGTGGACTATTAAGAAACGCTCAGATAATAAATCCCTTGAACGCGTGAGTCATTAGCACGATCAGCTGCTTCCAAGTCAAAACATGAATCTTGTATACCCGCCGGTTTATCGGCGGGAGACTGTGATCGTCACTTTTTACATTGTACTCGTTAATCCGCACAGCGGTTCTTCCCCTTGGAAAACAATCGTCCGGGAGGAGAACGTCCTTTCTATCCCACTCCATGCACTATAGTGCAGTGGAAGCTAATGCAGACAATGCCCAATAGTTGTTTAATGAATCTAACAGAAGATTATGTTTTAGAAGATTTCAACAATAGTGCAGCGAAAATATGAAAATTTGACTTCATATTCATTCAACTTTACAAATCCTGAGATATCCCAAATACAAGAAAAGTGCATCTAATTATACGTATAGTATTCATGAGTTGCTAGGTTACTGAAGACATCAAAGAAGTTAATCATAATTTATTGTTAACGAGATACAAATGAAAACAGATAACAAATGGCAACAATAGAAAACTTTTCAATACATATGTAGATTAGTTTATATCGGACTGGGATGAGGAGATAAGCAATTTTGAAAGGAAACACTATTGCTGGTTGATAAAAGAAATCTTATAATTGTTTCATCAAATCGTGACGTTTTTTGAAAATGGCAACAGGTAACTCATCAATCCACGACTACAAAGAATCTAGTAATGGCGACAAAGAGGATTATAAGACACTAAAATAACCAGGTTATTGAAGAACAGCATGAACTTCTATTATTGTTTAATAAATAAGATAACAGAAGAGGTTTCCACACATAAGTCTCTTTACCTCTTATTGATTGCATAGCTTAACCCAGCAACATTTCCATCACTATTAAACAGTCCTTTTATGAATTACCTAGGGTTTTCCCAGGATCATATTATACCTCGTCCGGACAAGCACACCTCGTCCGAACATTTTTCTTCTCCAGACGTCTCCGAAAGATGTGGCAACGTCCTGCATCTCCCCCACCCCTAAATCATCCCCGAGGGCAGTTGAAATGTAGCCGGGGCACCCCCGTCTCCGAAGGTGCCTTTTACCCACGAACGCCACAGGCACCCAGGGGCACAACCCCCTTCTTCCCGAAACACTCCAAATACTCTGCACTCACACAATAGAAACGGCGAGGTGTACAAGAGGTGCCCTTGGGTCCTCCAAGACGGTCCTACGAGGAAGAATTCTTCAATCCTTTAGCCTAAAAAAACGCGTATCTCCGTCCATCTAGATTTCTCCCTATCGATAACACGAGGTACACAGTTCGGGAATCGCTTTTTTTGTTCCCTGTCCGCAGCCGGTTTTTTCGGATGCTACTATTTTACGGCGAAGGGGAGGGAGAGGAAGGTAAGACAATGTCGAGGGCTTATGAGAGATCCTCTCTTCCAGCTCGTGTCCTCTCATTCGAATGTTGGATTAACATCCCAATGGGCTCATCCGGATTTCTTAGGGGTTTTACCTTTGGATGAAACACTTGAGTTTTTGGTAAGGTGCTCTCTATCATCCATAATGAGGGATACAACAATCGAAATTTCATTATTAATATTATTTGTTAGCGCTTGTATCATGGCTCCCATTTCGACTTAATTACCACGGTTTACTACTTATGACAGTAAATAAAAAGGAATTTGTTTCATACGGTAAATTATATTTTATGATTTAAAAAAGCTTTCTTGCAGTTTCAATTAAAATGAAAAAGATAAACTATGCATAGCCGCATTTTGATATCAGGATACTTCAGTAGATCGCTGGAGTATTTCGAGGGAAATACCATTCGTTTCAACGCTTCGCAGAATGCACGCGACTGCTGCTGCATTACGAAATACAGACACGAAATCGTCTGTTTTATTAATAGCACCCGAATAAAACTACCACATTTGCTGCGATGAAGAAAGGTAAATTTTCTGCTCCTTACGGGATCTTTCCCCACGTCCTCATTTCCTACTATTCATAGACATACAGTTGGGCGGCACCTTTGCAGAGAGAGCCCGTTAACTGCTGGTGATATACCCGCCGTTTTAGCACCGAAACCGGGAATTGTTGATTCGCAAATTGGCCGTAGTAAAGGGGCCACGGATGTTTTTGGTCAAAACATGCAGACGCCACTCTTCACAACCAGGTTCCAGCTAAACTGTTGGATAAATAGACCTTGTTATGGCCTTCAGAACCGTGGAAAGATCCGGAAAACATCGTGAAATAAGTCTCATTCGATGATTAGCATCTCCATTAATTCTCGAATGGATGTACGGATGTTTGGTCCACTGTTTTTCTGAGGAAATTTTTAAAACACATATTTGAGCAACGAATTCTCTCGAAGGCAATAGAAATTCGTTCTTATTCATTCGGCGTTAATTTATTCTCTGCTCTACCATGGTAACGAGTCTTTTGGTTGCAATAGACGCGGATTTTTTTAATTTAAAACACGATTTGGCGTGAGTGATTAACAAACGTCTTCTATTCACAGCACTCATTTACGCTGCGCAAATCGTATCAAATAGAAATGCCACTCCGCTCCCATTACCCCTATCTTCGAATGCTGTGCTAATGGGAGACCGTTCTCGAGATATTCAGGCTAATGTGTTATTGATGCCCTCAAATCATTAACTAACCTTTGGTTAACTGTTTGGCAACTCCATTCGCATGAAACGGTGATTATTGATTGTGTTTTGTTTGAAAGAGTTGCTCAATATTTTTTTCGATATTGCTACCAGAATATTAACAGAGAAAACATACACACAATTGTTTTTTAAGAGGTCTGAAAAGATTTCAGATGATATTACGAAAATTTGAAATTATCTAGGGTTGAGGACTAACGTAAAGATTTTTCACTCTTATGCAACTAAGTCATTTAAAATAAACTTTTAATGTTGAGCATAAACATTTCTATCACTGAAATAGTCCAACTACATTCTCAACTACTGTTAAGATAGTCGACGATATCTTACGGAAATATTGGAAATGAATCCAACATTTTAGCATTGCAATCTTCCATCGTTTTTCTATTCCTTACAAATGGAAGCTCAAGAAAGTTGATTGTAGTTGGAAAAATTAGAGATAGGGTTACGATATTCATCTTCGGTGCAAGGTCAAGAAAGGTTACGGTGGAGAAGGGGATCGATGGCATTTCGAAATACACATCGATCGGGAGAGGTTCTCAGAAGAAGATCACGCGGTCCGAGATAAAGAAAAGTTGAAAAAGAAGTAAAAGTCTTGAGAGAAAGGTATTCCCTCCTCAACCCATGCACTTTAATTTCGGTGGAGAAGTAGCGGCACGTGGACCGAGGGCGAACGCCAATTTTCCGTTCTCTCAATGAAATTTGGCATTGAACTCCTGCGTTATGAAACTATTACGCAGAGGCCTAACTAGGTATAAATATATGCTCAGTGGATGAAGACAGACTAATTCCAGCTTGTTGTCCACAAGCACCAGCTGTGAGAGGCTATTCTATCAAGAGCAGAAGAGACTTACCGATTTCCGAGATGTTTACAAAAATGATGTACGTGATGGAATCTATTCGAGTCTTGGATTTCTTCCTGTTATATTTCCGAGAAAACCCCAATTTCCGACGCTGGTGTTACTGAACTCGCGAGTGTTTTTGAGGTTGTGGGATTTCCTTGTTCCCTGCCCTTCAAATATCGTAAGGTTTCCGCAAGATAACGAAATATTCAAGATCACGAAAAATACATTTCTGGAATTGATTAATACAGTTTACGAGTAAAGGTGTGCTTGCTTACAGCAAGCAATATGATAATATATCTTTTAATAAAATGTAAGAATTTTCGAAATATTATTCTGATAGGCCACGCTAAACATAACGTAAATGGACATTTTCGCAGCGAGCTTTACATTGATTACGATTTCCCATGCATTTCTTACGGCAACATTATTCCCGCCCAGGCGTCGAACCAAGGCCATCCTACGAAAGTTACTGTTATCTTCCGCTTGAATATTATCGACTTTATAAACACTCCAAATTTCAAGAGGAAATTCACTCAAGAAGTACCTCAAATTGTGTCCTAAATTCCCTATGCATTTCAAATGGAGATATAGTTAACGCCTTCTAGCATCGAACCAACGACCTTTTACGACAATCTTAGGATAGCTTTCAAATGAGAATGGTCCCCTTAATGCCTGTGTGAAATTTTCAACCTCTGGGTGGATGGGAGGTGTCAAAAAAAACTTTCGGAAATATGGCCAATGTATTTTAAACGGGAAAAATCGAGATTACGGGACGCTCTGGAATCGAACCCGTGATACATAGGCATTTGCCGATTTTTTTTTGAAGTACAAAACATACTTATCTATTTGAGTTGAAAATTAGAATGATCGAGGTATCAGATGAAAAGAGCTACGATTTTTCATAATTTGAAAGTTTTTCACCACCTGGCATCGAACCCATGACCGGTTGTACGTAATCAATGGCATTTTTCCGTAGATATATATAATATCAATAGCCACATGAAATTTTAACTCTCTAGCGTAATGGGAAGTATTTTTAAAATTATTTGAAAAACGGCCCCATGCATTCTTAATGGGGAAAATCGAGATTACGGGACGCTCTGGAATCGAACCCGTGACACATAGGCAACTGTTGATTTTTTTCAAAGTACATTTTATATGTATCTATTTGTTTAAAAAGTGTGAATGATCTTTGTGTCATATTAAGGAAGCTAGGATTTTTTAAAATTCGAAAATATTTCACCTCCTGGTATCGAACCCATGATCAGTTACACGTAAGCGATAGCATTTTTCCGTAGATATATATGGTAGCAATAGCTACATGAAATCTTATCCTTCTAGGTTAATGGGAAGTATTTTTAAAATCATTTGAAAAACGGCCCAATGCATTCTAAATGGGGAAAGTCGATTTTTGGGGCCTCCTAGAATCGAACCCATGATAGGTAGGGTCGGTTTCCCAATTTTTCCTAAGTGAGATTTAGTTGGCCATTACGGAAAAAAATCGGCGGCTCCGTGGCCAAAGCGGTTTTGGCCTGACATTAATATCCTATATATATATATGTTATACGAGTAAAGGTGTGCTTGCTGACAGCAATCAGTCGGTAAATATATCTTTTAATAAAACGTAAGAATTTACCAAAGATTATTCGGATAAATCATGCTATGTAAAGGACATTTTCGCAGCGGACGATGCACTGAATTCGATTTCCCATGCATTTCTGACGGCAGCTTTATTCCCGCCCCGGCGTCGAACCAAGGCCATCTTACGAAAATTACTGTAATGTTTCGCTTGAGTATGATTGACTTTACAAACATCCCGAATTTCAAAAGGAAAATCATTTAGGAAGTACCTTAAAATGAGTCCTTAATTCCCTATGCATTTCTTACGAAGGTTCGCCCCCTAGAATCGAACCAACGACCATTTACGACAATCTTTGGGATGCCTTAATGCGGGAATGGTCCCTTTTATGCCTGAGTGAAATATTGAACCTCTGCGCGGTTGGAAAGTGTCATAAAAAGCTTTCGCAAATATTGCCAATGCATTCCTTATGACAAAAATCAAGATTACGGGACGCTCTGGAATCGAACCCGTGGCACATTGGCAAATGCTGATTTTTTTCCAAGTACATTTTGTAAGTATCTATACGTGTTGAAAGTTTGAATGGTCTATGTACGATTTTAAGAGAGCTACGATTTTTCAAAATCTGAAAATATTTCACCTCCTGGCATCGAACCCCGGATCGATTGTACATATAATACTTCATTTTTCCGTAGATATATATATTAGCAATAGCTACATGAAATCTTATTCTTTTAACTTAATGGGAAGTATTTTTAAAATTGTTTGAAAAACTGCCCCATGCATTCTTAATGTGGAAAATCGAGATTACGGGACGCTCTGGAATCGAACCCGTGACACATAGGCAAGTGTTGATTTTTTCCAAAGTAGACTATGTACGCATCTAAACGTGTAAAAAGTTTGAATGATCTATATATCATATTAATAGAGTTACGATTTTTTAAAATCTGAAAGTATTTCACCTCCTGGCATCGAACCCATGACCGGTTGGACGTAAGCAATAGCATTTTTCCGTAGATATGTGTTATAGCAATAGCTGCATGAAATCTTATCCTTCTAGGTTAATGGGAAGTATTTTTAAAATCATTTGAAAAACGGCCCAATGCATTCTTAATGGGGAAAATCGATTTTTGGGGCCTTCTAGAATCGAACCCATGATAGGTAGGGTCGGTTTCCCAATTTTTCCTAGGTGAGATTTAGTTGGCCATTACGGAAAAAAATCGGCGGCTCCGTGGCCAAAGCGGTTCGGGCCTGACATTAATATCCTATATATATATATATATGTTATATATATATATATCCCCCCGAAGCGTCTATATGTATAGATATATCCCCCCGAAGCGTCTATATGTATAGATATGGTGACTGTAACTTTCAGTTGCGAAGTAAGATCTTAATCATGCTCCAACTATTTGATACACAGGAGGGTTTGAGTGACGAATTAATCCAGGAAAACGACTCGTGAATGAATTTGAAAATAAATTAGGATGAAGTAATAATCAAAATAAGAGAGATTATTATGAAGGGAGAAGATTTAAACAGATAAGTCGTAACGAAATAAAATCATAACAAGATTGAAGCTTATTAGGGTGGATAATTCCCAGAGTAAACGTACAGTTTTAAAAAATCAATTGAAGAATAATAAACTTTATAAAAGCACAATACGAATGGGGAAAAAGAAAATGATGAGAGTGGCATGGTAACATTTAAGTTAGAGTCACGATTTTGGAGGGTTCCTTGTCATGTCCAAAAGAAATGAAGCAATTCGAAAGAAAAAAAAGAAGATAGTTTCTCCACTTCGCGACGACTCCATTTGCATCATTGGCACGCTATTTGTTCCATGTTGAGCCCGGTCAACGCTAAGGGAAAGGGAATAAAAATAAAGGGAATTTGGGGGAGAGAAACGAGTGGGCGAAGTACCGAACCACGGTCAACATGCGATACGAATACAATATCCCTTTCGAATACCATTGCAAAGTCGCTTCTTATTCTATAACTCCTCACGAATGCTCACGTTTTCCATGAGACTTAAATATACGGAATTCGATTAGAAGAACGCGTAGATACGATAAAACGCCTCATAAATAGAAGCCGTACTATCGAGGATGGATTTTCCCAATATAGTCCTAAAGATAAGTTCAATTCAAAGTCCTTATCCCCGTTAGTTTATATTTATATAATATAGAAAGGACAAAATAAAATTAGAAAAAGCGACAGAAATACCTCCGAAAGAATTATCTCGTCGATAATTTTGAGATAAGGAAAGGCAAAATTGGAAAAGAGCACGACAGAGTTTTGAAATCATCACGGCCTTTCAGAACACGAATGTATTACAGCTTTTCGAAGAAGTGGTTATTCTTATTCCTGCGCGTGATCTTCCATCGATTTAAAGGGAGAGTCAAACAGCACGGATGATTACCCTCCATCGGGAAAATTCCTGGAAGATTTCTACATCAGACGAAGAAAAACTCTAGCTTTTGGAGTTGACGCATTAAATATTAAAAATAGAAGGATTTTATCCACACTAAAGAATGTTCGATAGGTTTCATTCAATCGCCTTGATATTATGATTGAAGTACTTGAAACATTATTAAGAATAAATATTAGTGATTCGTTGATTGAATAATGCATTCAACTGACGACTATCTCTAAGGTATCTGACCTCATATTAATTTTAGGTATCATAGTATAGTCATACAGAAACGTACCCATTCACCCCTTGACCAGACTGACTTTTTAGAGCGAAAGAATAAGATTTTTTACTCACCGGTCCAGCGTGATTTAGGAGAGAAATAAAGGTTTCGAAATACCTAAGTTTTGAGTCACACGTTCCCAACTATAAGATTGAGCTCGTAAGGCATGGTAGCACTAAAATCAGGAAAGCCCGAGCAGATTTCATTATGCAAAGAAAGGAGTTTTTATCTCGTTAGTGGAAGAAAACATCATTAAACTAGATAGGAAGGTAGTAGAATACGACGAATTCGTACCCTTTCGTATCTTATTAATGTTCAGGAGAGCTGCTAGAAGTTAATTTACGCTTCCAACGAAGAAACCTCTTATATCGTTCCTCGAAAGCGATTGAGATGGTCCCATCAATCCCACAGCGCCCTTAATTTCAGTCTTTATTACGTTAGCCCTCCAAAATCCGGAATTCCGATCCCAAACAACGCATGACGGATAAGAGTAACGGTCCTCCGTGGTTTTCCATCGAAGATCGTGAAGATGATTGTAAAAGACCCGTCACTTCTCATTCCGGGATTCTTCAAACGCGTGGTCTCTGCGTAAAGTTTATCGTGACAGGATGCAGCTGGACTCCGTTTCGTCATCTGTTTACGCGTAAGACTGTGACATTACACTCATTACGTAAGAATTAATGTTCGAGGTTAAATATACTTGAAGAAAATCATTTTAGCATTCGATTATTTAAACTTATATCACTTTGTGTTCGAATGCCAAAAAATATTACTCCACTCATAAATTCTCCATTCGTAAGGAGGTAAACAGAAAACAATAAAAATCATAAAAGTTTTACCTAAGTGTCAGAGGTGTCTATATAATACGTACGGAAAACACTTTTATGACCACGTGCGAGCATGAGGTAATGACAGAAATTTTACGAGGGAAATTAATTTATTTTTTCTTCAACAATTTTTGAGACAAACACGTGACCAACAAGGATTGAGCGCCATTACTATGAATTTAAGAAGTTCTTTTTCGAGGTTTTATAGCACTTCACCTTATATCTTCAAAACTAATTAACGATTGCATCATTCGTATTTACACTTGAAGTTATGTAATGATTTCGATTCTTTTACGACAGTTTATTGCTATAACCGGTCTAATTTTTAGTCCAGGAAATGATTTCAATTACAATTTAGAATCATAAAAAGTAACCTGACAATGAGTGTATTTTATTTGATTCGAATACTCGAGGTATATTTAAAGGGATGTTAAGGAATAGTTTTGTACGTTAAGTATGTGAAGTTGATCACATACGCATATGCTCACATGTTCCGGTAAAAACGAGATTCTATTACATGGCTCATTGGCGGTATAATCTCCAGGATACATGTTTAATTATGATTGTCTCATGTCCTTAAATTTACTCATGATTGCTAATATCATCACTATTAATGGAATTAATGAAACTCTCAGCTCGTACAATAACCCTAATGAAGCATCAAATACTATCTCGAATTCCATTCTTACAATTAAATGCGTCTTCGAAAATATTTTTCTCGGCTTATCTGAATAATACAGCGTAAGTCGGCAAGAGATCTTAATTTAGTCGACCCTGAACTTATCTTTGACTTTTTATCGAAGTATGAGCAGTCTTTAAATTGCTCCGTTTCAAAATACGCAGTATCTCGAACGATAAAGCAGATATGTCAGCCAGAGAAGACAAGCTGGCTCCTGTTAGTTTGCGTTCAAACGAACGCCAGAATTTCAAGGGTCATTGACATCCGCAAAATCTGTCTTGCAAGTTCGAACGAGTGTCCGCGGAAAATATCGGAAGAAAATAAAACTGGTCGAATATTCGGACGTGCTTCTCATTCGAAAGATTTTAAGTCATTGGGCTGAGATGACTTCAATAGAGCCTAGGGAACATACATAAGCGGGATTATGTACGTATGGTAAATAGAAAATAAAAATATTAGGTGATATTTTGGTATTGATTATATATTGCTAATATTATTCTTGGGTATCCCCAAAAATGTATAGTTTATTCCGAATATATTCATTACTTTGGCTTCATTAAATACGGAAAGAGTAATTGTTAAGCTTAACTGAGAAAGATCAAATAAGGATTATGGAAAGACATATCATCAAAGTTTAGGGAAGATTGTTTCTTTAAAAATAATCCACTATGTAGTACGAAATAAGTTAATAAATTACATTACTTATGGAAATGTAAGATAAGAGGCGTGTACAACCCGTAAAGAATCATACAATTTCACTGAATTCCTAATTTGACTAGAAATACTTTCACCACATCTCAATAACGTGCACTTATTTATTCCAATGACTAAGAATCTTGAACGCAGTAACGATGCATCAGAAACCTTTCTTTTTAACTCGAGAGCGCACGAATCAAAAACGAACAGGGCGATAGAATATACGTCACCAATCACTGAGACCTCCAGTGTTACGTCAGCTGTTTGTTTACTCAATTTTCGGGCGGATTTCACAACCTCTGGGACATCAAACGAAAAACACACCGCAATTCCCGAAATTCTGGTTCGCGAAAACCAGAGGATCGCACGTGAACGATAGGCCTCAACCGGTTCACCGGCGAAAACAAAAGCCGGTTGTTGACCCCGTGAAGGACGCCGCTTTAGGGTGAGCTCCACCCGGAATGATGCACGCTTTCGTGACTTCGATGGAGCACGTCACGCCCAGGTGCTCACCTGACGTCAGCCTCCTCTCGGTAGCGAAATGAAAGTCCAGATCTGCAGTCCGACATCTCCGGACCTTTGATCAAGCAAGCGTTGCACCATGCGGTGTTTCCTTGCCAACCGTTACTTTTCCGTTTATTCCGCTACTGAGATTGAATCCTACGAAAATATTGCTTTTCATGTACCTTCCATGTAGTAAGTTGACAATACACAGGAGAAAAGTGTTACATCAGTAGGTCGACAGCAAGTCTGTCGTCAGTCCCATCAATATCTCTAAGTGCATGGTTGCAGCAAAATATCCAACAGAAAAATAGCTGAGGATCTCTTATTCATGTAAGTCTAAGGCATGAATGCTGCTCGTGTTGCGATACGTATCACAAAAAACTTTTTGTCGGTAACTAAGTGGGAACTTGGTCCTAGAAGACTGGCGTACTAGCTGCTAGATATCATATATATTTTCACTCGAACTTCCTTGCCTGAAAGGAGGGTGAGCTGAAGAATAGCTAGAATGAGTGCAAAGCATATCTGCAATTTTTTACGAGTACAGAACTCGAGTTAAGGAAGTTGTACATCAAAATATTTATAAGATTTACTACCACGAAAGTATCTGTAAATGGTCATCTACGAGAGCCATGCAATTTAACGTGATGAGACTTCAAGAGGAACTGCGAATTATGAGTATAGGCGGAAATGTTTGAGTAAAAGGTCGAACGTATGCATACGGAAATAATTTCATGATAATTTCCAGTCGTACCTTCAGAGGTCAAGGCAATATAAACTCGTGCATTCGGTTTCCTTAACTTCCGCAATCTTTAAATGAGCACACAACGATCCTACAGATATGGCATGTGAACTCATATGCGCAAAAAATTAACAGCAACCGCATTCGTCACTTATTTCTTCTTGTAATTGGAATATTTACTAAAGGATCTCCAACTAATAGTTTTGAAAATCCCGCTCCACAAATATGTTAATACGTTTCCTTAGAAAACCGCCATTGTGCGCCCACATCCTGAATTTCACGAGAGTGGAAATCTGCCGCAAATTTACGACAACCATTTACCCTAAAGTTTACCCACAGCTGTTTAAATGATAACCGTTGCGTACCGTTAAGCCTCTGCAGGAAAATCACTCGTGCATAGGTGCCCACTTACGTGACTCTCGAAAAATAAAAGTGCGAGGAATAATTAAAGAAGGGACGGTTGGGTAACTGGAGTAACGACCTGTTAAGGAAATACATTGCCTCAGAGAATGCTTTATGCACTTGCTACCCGAATGCCGAATTTTAAGCGTATCCTCCGTTGTAGTTCTCACCAATAAATCCGCATTATCAGAGATCCCACTTCTTGCTTCCCCGGATTCTTCTCAATAAAAGGGCACAAAATATGGATAAACGTTCCAGGAAGACGTACGAGGAAATGAGGAGGGCGATGTGTAATTGTAGAGCATTTTCCGGGGATAACATCGCCCCTTCTAAGATAAGGCGAAAAAAGCTGTTTGTAAAGGAGCCGGTGGGATTAAAGAGTCTCTCTTCCGAGAAAAGAGATTCAAATCTATAAGGCCTCATAGTATAATTGAGCTTCCGGGAAAGAGGCTCAGATGAGCGTTTTCAATTTAAATCAAAAACGGATAAATTGGAATTCACCAAATGTATCGGCAATATTTTCACAGGTTTGAGTTACGCGATCAATGGGTAAGAAAATGACGATATTATGATACTACTTTGTTTCTGAAATAATAATAAAATTATGGCAAATTCTTTTACCATGTAGAGAAATAACTTATCGTCAGAATTAAATGGATAAGTTATGAATGCTGTCCTTTTTCTACATCTATTTAATTAAATCAACGCGATATAAAAGTCAATACCTGGAAAATTCGATTGAATTTCGGACCCAAGATTTCATATCTCGCAAAGACAAAGCGTTTTAACTTCTACACCGTTATAAATCATACCATTTCCGATACTCGGATTCTTCTTTCGGAGAATCGCCTTATCATTGCTAGAGCATCACTTCCCTCGGCTTTTCATGCATCATTATGAAGAATAGAGAGTACTTTGGATTGAAGCGATAGGAATATCCACGTTTATCAGAGATTCCGTCAAGCCCTACTTCCCCTTAGTTTGCATTTGGTAGGACGATAACTTATCGCGAACGAAACAGTTACACAAAAATGCCGAATAAAAAGGTTGACGCGGAAAACATGCTTCGTTATTTGACAACGATCTCTCGGTGAACTCACGTGTATCCAATCTGTGAATTGAATAGGCAGCGAAGTTAGAATATTAAGTGGCTTCGAACTCGTGAAACCATTTTTCATACGATTTGATCTTTGGTGGAGAGGTTAAATGTATATCACAGCTCCAATTAAAATTTCGAAAAAATTCTAAAAACCGTAAGTGTCAACTTTTCTCAAGGCAAAAACAAAAGAAGCATAGAGCAGTTTAAAATGATGCTACATGTATAATAAATATACAAATATTTCTTGGAGTATGAAGGAAACGGTTAATAGAATTTAAGAAGATGAACTTCAACAGCATTTACGAATAATCCTTAATTTTGAAGAATTTTCACCACCAAACTGATTCACATCAGAAAACTGATTAAAAATCAACCTCTGCTCAAGCAAAAAGGCTAGTTTAGAGAAAAACAATGAAACATGATTCAGGAATCGAGTCAACTTTTTCGAGGAGGCGCGATCCGGTAGGACGACTTGCACAACGGCCAATACATATTAATTCCTCCACGTCACTTCCGGAGGTTTCCTCCCCCCGCCGCGATTTCGGGTGCGTTAGTACTTCGATGCGTGTGTCGACCTCAATACAAATCGCAGACGAAAAACCTCCCGATTTACCGCTAACTTTCCTTCGCCGGACACTACGTATCGAAGGAGCGCTTTCGGAAACCGTTCACAGATATCGGCAGTCGCATTTTGGAGTTGCGAAATAACGTGGAATATGTATCACTTCTTGATGAGAAAAGGAAAGCAGATCTGGACAAGCCGACGAGTTTTAATGTCGATATGAATTACTGACGGATTCCGAACATTTGATTGCTCCCTTTGACTTTTTCTGCGATAATTAAGAAGCAAATTTTACGGTTTAGATATAATTGCCACCGGTCCTACCCTCATTTGCTAAATGACTCGAGTGTATTCAATTTTTTTAACCATAAATTCCAGTTTTAAAGAAAAACCGTTTCAATAAGAAATAATGAGTGGGTATCATGTTCGATGTTTATGGAAGCATTAAATTGTAGTAGTAAAAAGTGTTCCTGATCACAGCTGATTTAATTAATTTTAATTGGTTTATAATAAAAACTAGTAATAAACTATGAAAATCACCCTGGATTCTGTTGAATGAAAACTGAAAAAAATGATTGACAGATATTCCGCGAAAGTATGGATAAGGTAAATAAAAATTAGATACCACAGATTGCAAACATAGGAGGATATGAGTTGTCTAAATAAAATACAAGATAGCAGCATATAAATAACTTTGGAACATAGGAATACATTCGCAAATTTAGATTGTTTCTTTTCATCCGGTTATCATTAATCCATAACCATCACAATTTAATTCCCCAGTACGATAGAATTAGTTCATGGAAACTAGAACTAATGACTATTTAATTTTAAGTTTGAGTGGCGAGTTTGCTTCCGATTGCGAGATGGAACGATCCTCTTGGCCATCACGCACGACATAACTTCCGCCAGTTGTCACTTCCGCACGCCCAAGATTTTCGTATTTCTTTCCGCGTCACGGTTTTTGAGGAGACCAACGTCCGAGGGCAGTGTTGCGTCAATGCACGCTCCGTGGCCGAAGTAAACAGTGTGTACACGTCTCCACAAAAAACAGCCAAAAATTGTACGTTTTTTCGTAGACGTCGATCCCGTCTTAGCTTAGGGAGCTCAGTCTGAAGGGGATTTTACTTTGTTCGAACGGACAGCCTCCATGAGTGACAGCAATCGATTAGCTTTTTGGCATTGGCTTGTGAACTCTTATCCTTCCTTTTATCTTGTCTCGGAAGTTAGGGAAGCATATTTGACTTTCGTTACAGGATACGGAAAGAGGTTACACGAAATATCTCAGTCTAAATTGAACGAGATTATTTAAACTTGGAGACGGGATGAACTATCATAAATATTGCTACTTCAGAAGCATTTCTGTCTTATAAGGTCACTTTAATAGGAATTTTAAAATTTGGATATTTTGGTTTTTCTCGGTTTGCTACCATTTTATCAATTCTGAATCCGTAATAAGGACAAATAATGGCGATAACGACAGCCATCATATTTTCTCGGAACACCAAGCATTCCTTACTCACCGGCGTGGAAAAAATAACTAAATAACGGAGCCCAGAAAATAAAATGATCTTCGCGAGCACCGACATCAGTTAACACCTCCGCTCGGGAAATTTTACAGTCGCAAAAAATAAAATTCGTCCGAAAGTTCCCTTTGAGACCCAACAACCTGTTCATATGGAAATGCGCGGTGGACGCTATCGCTGCTCCCACCCATTCCCTCCTGAATACGAAGCTCCTCTTTCTTCCAAAGCTCATGAATGCGTAATCCGGAAAGGCTTCCCTCGGAGGGCAATAGCGAGGCGAAAACCGAGGCGCGTGATACAGAAGCGTTTGGGAGGAGGGGTTCCTCAGCAATCCACATAAATGCCCACCACGCAATTACGCCCTCTTCGGACGCCCACGCGTTAAAAGCGTCGAACAAATGCGCATCGTTCCTTCCGACCCCACCCCCCCGTATCGTAAGGCATCGAGGGTCTGTTGAAGAAGGGGGGAAAGACCCCCCTAAGGTCGTCGACCCGTAACTTCCCGCAGGGCGAAGAGCACCGCCACGCGAGATCTGCCCACGACGCATCATACGCGCTTAGGGAGCGCTATTTTTTTAAGGTCGATTCACGCAAAGCGTCGAGGAAGCCAATGTGGGGGGACGGAATTGGCTTTCTGGCTTGTAAACATTGCCGTCAATCAGCACGATGAAGGAGGGTACGGGTGCCGGCTTCCCCAGAAATCGTAAGATTTATCAGCTGCTTCGATGGAAAGTAGTAAATAACTGCACGGTTAACACGTTCGGAACATCGGTTTTTAATTGCGTATTACGCAGGAGTCCTTTATAATTTTACTACGATAGACATATTACTAATCCATCTTTCAATAGCACAAATGCAACTAGAAGAACCAGCTACATTACACAGACTGGAGTAAAACTACGAATGTCCTCATCTTTTCGAGTTTGTTACTTCCGAACTACACTATTTCTATGGATAATTGCAGGGAAAGGTTTAGTCGTTATCTATTCCTCTAGCTTAATATACACTATAGTCCAGATCTAATCGCGTACTCACTATAGAAGGTGGTATCCTGTAAAACTTAGTACGCTTCTACAAAGAAGTTTCTCAAAGAATGCACCAAACAACCAATATATAGAATGTGTATTTATTCTCGGACTTGAAGCTTCATCATCGCTCAGTACTGTCGTGCAACATGAAAACTTCAAAAATCGTTCATCATGTTTGTTAGTAACGCATGAAGGAGGATTACGGTGACCAAATAGGCTCTGAGACTTCTTTCTAAAGGCTCAACGTAAGCTACCAATGCCTAAGGAGATTGAGAAACACGTCCAACGCTTGGATCAGACCTATAGATCACTAGGGAACACTAAAATAGTGGTACACCGATTCCGGAGTCATGTCCCCTGAGTACACCTTTCACGCTTCGCGGAAGGCGGCCATCAGGGGCAAAGGGCAGCACCCCCTTTGGGAAGAAGGCGTGGATCACGTAGACCTTCTAGAATCGAGCCCGAGACTTCCTTCCCCACGAACATTGACACACCTGTTCGAACCCTTCTTCACGCGCCGGGTTCGTGATTCTCCCCCGATTCACAGTCGAAACGCGCATGCGCGGCACGGGAAGGAACTTCTCCGTGGACGATCGAAACGCGATGCGTTAAGAAAAGATTCTTATCACGCTATAAAACAACATCTAAACATGACCATGTCTTCGGGTGAGAAACAAATAAACTGGGGCTCCGTAAACGTAAAGAGATGTTTTCTAGATTAAAATATTCATTTATTTCCAGTAGTATACTATCGGAATGAATGTCAGCTTTTTAAATTCTTACGAAAAATGTTTGTAATATTTATACGCTTTAATTTCAGTCAACGAAAGTGAAATTGCTCAAATTTATATCAAATACTTCGATAAAAACGTTAACAGAAATTGCTTCCTTGTTTAATTGGTAATAACGCTCAATGAATTATTTATCAACAAATTATTAGTTCATTTGTATCATTATTTACGTATGTCTTTCAAAACACATTTTGTGTATTTTTTTCTGAAGATTTAAGTTTCGAAGTTGGTTATTAAGTTACTTTTCCGAAATCTTTATATAATTAGAGGTAAATACTATTTTTTAGGATGCAATGGAATCGTAATTAATTCCAAATCATTGTCCTTCCCTAAGATAACTAAAATCGAGGGAATTCACACAACTTGACTGATCGCATCATTTATAATCACTTCAAATGAATACTTCCACAACTGAAAGAATACTCGGAAGGAAATGTATTCACAAACAACAAAACTGCGGAAAACTGTTCCACAAATGTCATACTTTTCTAGAAATCTTCATGATGGTGACAAATTCAATTATTTCTCCCAACCTCTGAAAGCTTCCAGGAAGTTTTCCCTAACAAAATATTTTCCGGGTACGGCATATGGCTAACGTGGAAAAAATTTAATCGGGTTACCCATAAAGTATGGACGGGGAAGGCATTCGGCTTAATTAGGCGGTGACATCTTCCAAACTTTCGTAATCCACGTGCAACCTTCTTAAAAAAGAGAGACTAAAAGATCCGGTTTCGTGGGCTCATAAGTTTTAAAAAAGAAAACAATATACCGGTTGGATGTCGTGTCGTCCTACGGCCACGTGAACCTGGGCGTTGCATCGAAACGGAAGCTCTAGAGAATAATGGAGTTTCGGAAGATTAATTTATGTCCGTGCGCACGCCCGAGAGGGGAATATCCTTGCGATAAATGCCAAAGGTCAAAACTTTCGTACTCCGCATGTTAATCCTTAGAGAATTAGACGTGTTGTTTTGAATGTGGGCGTGGCTTCGTTTATCTACGAGCATCCATTAGCCGTTTCTTAAAGGTGGACCTTCACGGATTATACTTTCTAAATTAAAATTTAAAAGAACGCGCTGGGGTGGATTTACCAAGCGGCTTGTAAAGGCGCGTAAGGGGATTAAGATGAGTGTTACGCAAGAAAGAAGCCTTCGAAATGTACTCTCCAAGTACGCATTTATCGTTCGGATATAAAGGGCATCTTTTCCGTTCCATTTACGTGTTGTTAACAACCTGTTCGAGTAATTTATCAACGCTGTTCCATGTTAACATTAGAGAGTGCGATATGTCGTGGTTCTTGAATACACGATCGGGGAAAAGTAAACAAAGGTAACCATGGAGCGGAGATGAGAAAAGTAAAACAAGACTTAGTGCATTAATAAATACTGATATGGAGAAGGACTTAACATTATAAATCAAATTGTATGTGAAAGATATCCTTCAAAAAACTTATAATCGCACAAGAAGGAGTCCGCTCAGTAGCACATGAGCTAACACACTAATAAGCCCGGAAGTTTATAAACATAGTAAAATGAATTAAAGGGCAAATGTTTTTGAAGTAGATACTAATAAATGGCTACCTTCCGATTCATTGAGACAATATAATTGTAGTAAACTCCTGATCACCTTCTGTAAATACCACAAGGTGCAAGCGAAATGCATACTTGAAAGGGAGCATGACCCAATAGATTAATCACAGAAGCTCTTACCGCGGATTAGAATAGTTCGAATTCAAATCAGGTGTAGCGAGTGGATTGGAAGAGCAGACCGTTACACGCCCATACTTTACCGTTAATAACTTTCGACGATTTATGTAGGAAAAAGCTAGCCTACCGTATAAATGGGACGGGTTTACGAAACGGCTTTATACTCGAGGAATGGGAATTAAATAATGCGAGGTGCGGACGTCTTATTCGAGATTTAAAGCAATTGTCAGGAAGGAAAAAAGCGAGAAGGAATGAAATTACCGGCTTTTCCATTCCCCGTTTCAAAACTTTCACAATCCCTAAGGGAATGACGCATGGAAGAAACGAGAGTGTAGCATTCGGATTCTAATGAAAGGCTGATGAGGAAAGAGATAAAGGAAATTGAAACTTCGAGACGCAATAATTAAAGCTAAAGACAGTTGCGAGGCTGGAATGATGAGACTTGTTCTGCGGAAGTATTGATCGTTAGCGAGAAAATTACAGAAACCATGTCATCTCAATAATCAGATCAAGAAACTCGATGGAATAAGGTGTCTTGTTTAGACCCGGAGGTTGATACAATTTAATCGACCCAAAATTTTTCTGATTTCTGAAGAATAGAAAGAGATCGATTCAGTGTTAATAATTTTCCTATTGTGTTTTAATAGGCATAGTGCTGTGAACAGAAAGAAACACAGATGAATAGGCCCACAAAAATCACTTAAAGATTTACTTCGATGTTCGATTGATCACGCGCTTAATATCCACAAACACCTTATCACTTTGGCCTAAGAGAGAGCTTTTTATGTGATCATGTTAATCGTCGCAAAAGATATAGAAATCATATTCAAATATTTATTCATTAATGTATTTTAACTGTAATATTTGACAAAGAGTAAACTCTGTAGTTTTTAAACAGTTTTATTAGGCTACGAAAACATTTCAGCTTACAAGCAATAAGCGTAGTATTCCCTGAATCCAACTCACTCAATAAAAGTGCAGCTTCAACAGTTGGAGGCAATCACTCAAGGATGCAAAGCGAATGATATTCAAAAATGAAATGCTTCTATATATATATATATTTACATTGTATAGAATATATGTTTGGCGTATTATGACGTAGGCATAGTAGATTATTCATTTGGACTAAAACTTAAAGCACAGAGCTACGTGTGTTACTCCGATCTCCTCTCAATCCCAACAGCGTAACGTGCGCATATTCGTACTACGCTGCTTAGACGTTCTCTTATCGTACGAGAGGTCAAAGGCATGGAAGGGGAGGGAAAAAATTAATGAAAGGGCAAAAGAGTGTCCTTTCACGGAAGATAAAGGGTCTATTTTTACCGAGTCCGTAATGGAAGAGAAAGCGAACGCGTCAGGACCTGCTCGATTAAAGATTATTCTTAACCGGTGCATATCGTCAGCACGCGCTCGCTATCTGCGGTTTCGAAACTGATATTTGAGGACATTTTAAAATAGGAACTATCGTCATCTTTAAACCGCGATAAAGAACCATTTCAAAGCATTAAACTCGAAGAGAAGAGTTTATAGAGTTTCAAATGTCTTTAAAATAAGAGTATAAGTAACAATGACGTAATTACGATTTTCAGAACACAATAGTATCATTTACTCCAATTTAAAAGAAGATACTGACGGATTATTATGGTCATTAATCAGACATATGAATGAGCTTATCAGAAACAGAAATTTATTAATTTTAGCAGTTCCAGGAATTAAGTAATACAAAGCGAGTTATTTTAGCTAATTAGAAGTGAATTAAATAATAATGTAATGCAAATGATAGGCATTCCACAGGATTACGTATCTGTATAATCATTCTTTCCATACGTCTGCATATACGTCTTAAGCGTCAATTGCGAACGGTCGTCCCTAATGAATGTCCGCCTTGGGCACAAGTCCACGAGCAAAGGAAAAAATGAAGATCGCCATAATGAAATACGCACTCCGCACTGATTATAAGCTTCGAGTCGCAATTGGCGATATCCGTTTCTTCGCGATATCCAGATTCCGAGAACTGTAAATAATTCTCGTCTTTTTATACCTGTTCCGTGGATCGAACTTCCACAATCGGAGATAAAAATCTCGAAACCGATCATTTCCGAGAAAACCATTTTCGAAAAGAGCTCAATTATAATCAAATTCGAGTCCGTGGTCAATCGAGACTTCGCCGTTTTTGAGAAAGAGCTGTTAACATACAATATTTCCGCTAAGTATAGGAAAGAGGGAAATTAACTTGGGATGAAAAGTAGATTGGTAGAAATATTAGTACTTTCTTTATGATTCTTATGCTAAATAAAAGCGTACGACATCATGATCGGCATAAGGTACGACTGCCTTCCAGTTAAATGTTTAAAGGCTAAAAATCGATCCCCGCTGTTGTTTGGTTTAATTGAACTACTGTATACATCTGTAAGACATAATACTTGCCCATCTGCCCATATTTTACAACAAATAGTTAATGAAAAGGAATATATTTCCTCAGATAAAATTCATGTAGGAAAACATTCAATTGAGCGAAAAACACTCATTAACCGGGTCCGTAAACTCGCGAAATTCTCGTCAAGAAGATAAATCGGCGAACCTGCTACCGACTCAAGTGTAAAAACATTAAGACCGGAACCGACGGAGTTTCGGAGACAAATCTCATTCAAAAGCAAGATTCATACCCGCGTTCCGCGTGGTCTCCTCCTCTAATGCCGAATTGTTTTTCCGCCCATCCCTCTTCGACATCTCCTCGGGGCCATTTCCCATCGCCTCCCTTCAAATTGCATCATACTGGAAGCTGCTACCGTAAAATTACCTCTCTTTGAGAACGGGGTTTCCAAGAAAACGAAAAATAAAAAATTTCGAATAAATACTCTTGCTGGCTGCCGTCCCTACGAATCGAATCTCTCCCATTAAAGGGATTTTTCCGTTTCGCGGCTGTTTCTTCTTGTTTCGTGTAACGGGTGCCCCATGAGGAGGTGAGGGACCCTCTGGTCTCCTCTTAACGGTAAAATGCAGACGCGAGACGCGTACGGTAACACCTCCTGGCGCCCACCCTCCCTATGATAAATTCGATTTATTAGACGATGGGATGCTATTCCATTCTCCTTTGTCACGCACGCTTATCCGTTAATCTTCTAGTTTTATGGGATGTTTACTTGAAAGCCTGTCTAGGCATGAAATCCACCAATGTTTATTTCGAAACGAACTATCGAGAGGAATTTTGGCTTGCTTGAGTAGGTGAGGTGATTCACCTTTGCATCTTATACCAAAGATTCAACGAGAACTGTACGTCTTATCATGTATAGCGGTGTCTTTGTGAGTAGATCTTCAATGAAGATAATTCATGTACAGTGAGCCTTGATAACCAAGCGATGCAATGATCTGTTCAATACCTAAATGATTACAAAGTGTTACTAAGCTATACTTTCTTGCGTTTAAGGTAATCTTTTACGGATATTATACCAAATAAAATGAGTTTGAAGGTGCGAGGCTTTAGCATTTCCTTGTACAATGACTATGTAACAGTTTGTGAAAAAGTACTACACGGAATTTAATTTACTTAGGGTTTGGAAAATATTTAAACTAAGAAATAATGGAGTATAAAGCAGTACTACACTACCACTATAGAATTCATTCTTCAATCCATTATGGATTTAGAATGTCTCCAAATTGAAAATCCGACTGAATGAGTGACAAAGTAGGAGTTACTTGAAATTCTATCCGTTTAGCGAGGAAATGCTCCGTAAGGGGTCCAACGACACTCATCTGGTTTAATTTAGTCAGCGACATCGCATCCGTTCAAAAGTTCGGAATAATCCACTCTCACTTCTAGCCCTAAAACTCCCTTCGTCGAAAAGGAGGCGTTTTTTCGAGTGACAAACAAGCTCGGGAAAAAAAGCGCTCGATCTTCTCAATGCCTTCTAATGCAGATCCCGAAGTCTTCTCTTTAATCAGCCTCCAATTCAAGGCCCATTCAGAACCCTGGCAGCCGCATTGTGAACGGCCTGAGATGCTAGTATGTGTGTTAAGTATGGATAGAGAAGAAAGGAGTGGAGAGACAATCCGTGGTGACACACTTCGATGTCACGGGTCAAAAGCTTCTTTACGAGACCCACGGTTTCGGGCACGCTCTGTGTTATAAACATTTCCAAATGAAATATTCCCTCGGAGCATTTTATCCTACGCAATAAACGTAAAAGCTTCAACACATAAACAAACTTAGCTCAAAATAGAAACAGTGGAAACAAAGTCGTATCGCACCAACATTTTAAAATAGAGCACGCTTCCGATAAGTTGAGGCCGCAAGTAGCACGCGCGTCTTTTATCGCACGTGTGAAGGTGCTACAAATTTAGTGTCATGAAAAAAAAACTTTGGATTCCTCTCCGATGTGAAAGGTGTAGGCGTTCCGAGAACCAGGGACTGTTACGGCTGTTTCGGTGTTGAAACCTGCAGGGCGTTGAGAGATGACGAAATCGCTGGAAAGAACGCGAAAGTCCTGATGAAACACGGATTCCTTGGAACCAGAATGCACCATTTCAGGGCCAGTTTTATTTTTGGACGTTTCGTGCGGTTTGCCCAGCAATTACTAACTGCTTCCCCATTTGGTCGTTTGTCATCGCGGCCGGTGGTTTCCGAGGGATTAGCGCGTAAAACGGGAAGGCAATTTCATAAAATGACTAAAAATACCAGAAGGAAGCGCTAATGAAATTACGGGAATGCGTTTGGAAAGGCTCATTGTACGTTTACCATACCATTCGTTTTCGAAGACAGTTATGATTTACGAAGCATAACGGAATGAATGTAGGTCCTCCTGAAGAAGGCAACCGGTGTTCGATTCTAAGGCTCCATCTAAAGGCCGCTAGGGTGCCCACGTGGCCATTTATGGCTTCGAGAGTCAATTCCGCGGTTTGTTTGCTCACCATGACTAACGCGCGACTGCCTAAGAAGCGGAATATGACGGAAGTTTTAAACACGACGAAATAAGGTTCATAAAAGCGATTTTATCCGAAGTCGACTGAGTAGTTATTGAGCACCGCCTTTTTTAATTCAATAATTCAGCAAACGTAATTACGAAATTATTTATTATTAAGATCGATCGAGTGACGCAATTAGATTAATTAAACGAAACAAAATATTTATCGATGCAAACTTTACTCAAAAGCTATTGAAACGCGGTGAACGTGATTTATGCGTTGATGGAAATGATGCCAAAGTAGATAAGATAGAAGCAAAAATAACCGTATGCTTTCGCATGAAAAGTGTCGCAAAGTTAAGAGAGCGATTAGCAAACAGTGTTGATGATTACTCACAGCTATAATATCGATATTTCAAACAATAATTCTATCGTGATGTATTGAGAGCATTCAGCCGATAAAACGGAGATATCTTCGAAAAGAATTGCTTCGACATTGGAAACTCTTTGTTCGATGCGGCACTCCCTCTTCACTGCTTCATCATTCACATTTCAATGGATAATTTATCGTGCATAATTCAACCGATAATATTTCACAATATATAACAGAAATCCAGGACAAAACTACTCCTTTCCAAGGTCTTAAACTTCTTTAGTGTCAGACAGACTTAGGATTCCCAGTAGCAGTGTATATAGTTTCTTCGTTAGCTGAATATCTCTTACCAAAAAATAGTAAAAATATCCAGGATATGTAAACAATTTAAATTTTATTTTATAGCTATAACGTTGGACGAGGAAGAGACCAATTAGCTCGAAGAGGCAGGCTTTATCACAGCAGGAAAATATCCACAATGACGATTTAAATTAAAACGTTTCCAGACGAGGCGAGATATAATTGTTCGATAGAAAGATTTTATCTGCGAAAGGGTTTTTCCCAGTGACCACTGTCTCGTCTCGAAATAAGGGTAAAAACGTATTGTGTTTTGAATGATTATAAAGAGGCCATTTCAACACATCCAAAAGAGCGTGCGAAACCTATTTCATCAACGTCTACTTCATAAGCACTCAATTATAACGCGATATTCGCATTTAAAAGAAATCCCCAACACACTATGGATTCTTCCATTTTCCAGTAGTTTTCTTAAGATACAAAATTACGTTTCTAAATGGAAGAGAAAGGCAATTCGAGAAAAAAAGTGCAATTGATACCAGTCTCAAGTACCGGGTTCGTAAATTATACTTCAGATCTTAATGCACTCAAAAAACTATAGAAAATATCGTCACGACCAAGATCTGAACCCGTGTGATTTATTAGACACTTCCTTCAAAGTTCCAAGTCATTCCAGTGAGAGGATGATTTTTGGGCCATTATAGCCGAGCTTTCAGCAGTGGGAAAAAATCACGATTAATTTCCTCGAAAAGGAGCTCCGACATCAACAGTCCTATGAACCATATGTAAGAAATTTGGAAAGACGAAGAGGTTCACTTCTCATAATAATTAGAATTTATACAACTAGACTTGGACAAAAATAAGTCAGAACCCAGTTGTCTGAAGCGAGGAAAAGGATATTTTACCCGTCGCGAGTGCAAACCGTTACTCGTTTTCGGGCCGCGTGATATTGCGACTATTTCCTTCAAAAGAGACGGCTAATTTTCTTCCGACGG
Source organism: Pantala flavescens (assembly GCA_020796165.1). Classification (NCBI taxonomy): domain Eukaryota; kingdom Metazoa; phylum Arthropoda; class Insecta; order Odonata; family Libellulidae; genus Pantala; species Pantala flavescens. The sequence goes on from CM036881.1 coordinate 50,581,888, forward strand.
CTAGGGAACGAGAGCAAAAAGAATCTCTGAGACACGCGAGCGCATTCGTGTTCGTACAGGTGTGCCAAATAAAAGACGGAGTCGCTCCTGACGTCACGTTTCGACTGCCATAAGTCGCGCTGGCCGCTTTAGAGGGGACACCGTTAGGAGGCACGAGAGAGTGCGTGATTGTTATGTACCGAGGATTATCTCTCGGTAAAAATAGACTCCGTACGGAAGGGCTGTCTGCTATTGAGTCGGTTAAGAAAATTTGCCTTGTGAAACGGATGGTTATTACTCATGATTCCAATAATATAATACACGCGCGGCACCTGAATGATTAATGATAACATTCCTCGATAAACGAAATCATTTAGATAATTTTAATAGCTTTAGAGAGATAGCAACAGCATGAATAGCTCTCGATTGATGAATCCGCAAAATAAATTAAGATAGCTATACGAACAATCCGAGATAAAATTTATTGGTTCCAGATTATTATTTTTACTTTGATCTGCTCTACGACTTAAAATTATAGCGATTAAGTCAATCGCTATATAAATATATCCTCATGAAACTCCGCAGAGAGAAATATTTAAAAGAAACAAGGAGATCTCCATATATTTAATTTTCAAGCCATGGAAAGTATCTTAAACGTGATATCCTAGTGCTAAACATTGAGAAACAATAAAATATTCCACTTTGTTTTCTGAACCTAGACAAAACTCAAACAAACAAGACCATCAACATAAGAGTATCGCGGTATTTGTGTAAACGCTTTGATAAGGAGATACCGGATAACTTCTCTCATAAGAACTGTTTAAGAAAGGCGGAGAGAAAGTTTCCAGACTTACATATCTAATCAACACACATATCCTTTGTTTTCGGACAGAAGTTCCGAGAAGCTGTGGAAGGCAAAATTAAAACTCCTTATCCAGAGAATAGATACACTCCAAAACAATGGATTGGTCTCCTCATAAGGGATTTCCCACAACAGTCTCCGAAATAGCGGATAGAGGTGTATCTCCATTCCTTTAGCGCGTGCTCCTATCTTCTCCTCACAATGGCTTTTGTTGTTACGAGATTAGAAACGATAAGCATATGGATGTCTCCCCTTGTTTCCAAGCACGACTCTGTTTACGACATCTCTCGTAGTTTACGTATTCACCATGGTTTCTTCCACATCTCTAAATAAACTTTTTAAGTCGCGCGATAGAACGACGCGCGTAAGGATTCAAGTGTCACTTGGCCGCAACTCAAACATTTGCAATGCAATCACGGAACGGATGCTCCAGTGGATTGGATATCTTATTACGAGCACATTCCTGGAATTTGTAAATTTAATGTCGTACGCCACGCATATCCAAAATGCAGTTAGATCGGAGAAGTGTGACACTCGAGTGAGGTAAATAAAAAGCGAATTATGTGAAGCCAATTTTCAATAAATAGTCCGCTTCAACTTAAAAGGAACGCATCGATGAGTCAGTTGTCAGTGTCGGTGGTCAGCAGATTATTTATAATAATCCCCTCAATCTTATGCAACCGACAAAGCACTTATTAGTCTTGGCGAAACAGCTGATGCGTCCACGACTGCTGATAAGGCAGATAGATATCTCTCACTTTCCAGCAAGTTCGTTCGCCGGGTAAGTGGAAATTAATTTGCTTGGAATAATCTAATCCTCCAAAATTACAACCGGAATCTGAGATCGCTCTCGTTTCCTTAAAATTTCTCCTTTTTTAGCTCTAGAACAATGCCTTATCTCCTTTAAAAAAATTCACTCTCAATAAAAAACTCGTTAAAAAGGAGTTTCGAACGTTTGGAGCTCTTAAACAATTCCGCACATTTCTCCGCCATTAAGTTCCAGGATTGCATCCAGGCGGAGATAATGTCGAGGTCAGTCGTTGTTATGATAAACAAGATGGAAACCTCAACAGCGCATTACGAAGGCAGATGATTGCAAGGTCGCGAGCCAAATAACGCGATAGATTTGCAACCGAGAGAGTCGCGTATTTAAGTCAATGATTAAAAGAGTTTCTGAAAACAAGAACGCGCTATCAATTAACATTCAACGAGGTTATTTAAATACGCATTCCGCAAGCGAGGAACAACACCCTCACACCTATCTTCCTGCTTCATCTCAGCAATTTTTATTTACGATATTTACATAGATTTTGTATTTATAACGGTCGAGTATCACTCGTTGTAATTATATTAATCTAATGCAATTATCCCGCACTTGTTTACTACGGATATGAAACGTAATTCTCACTCGTGGTGACCTCGTAATATGAGGGGCGGTGTTGCCGATCAGAAGCGCAAACAAAAAAGATAAACTTTTCCCTGTCAACAAGCTCGGTTACGAGAATTAAAACTCAGTTTCATGAAATCGAAATTTCAATAAATCGTCAAAACATATTATTTCAACTCCGCTGACCACATCAATTCTTTCGCTTTTTAAATCAACTACCTTTAAATTTTCATATTAAATACAGAATTTTGTGGGAATAAATACAAATTATACGTAAAAACTGCAAATATTGCGAATCCAACAGTAGAGCCGTAAGCACAAACAAAACAAGCAAAAAATTTTCCAACGTTATCTACTACGTAAACAAACATCCAGCGAAAAAAAATTGCTCTAACAGAAAAAATTGTTATGCTTCGTATCTGAACGTTATTCGAGATAAAACACATCTCTATGAACACACACGCAGTTCAATAATGTGCAAATATATCGAAATTGGATACCCTTGTTTTGGAAACGAAATAATGACGGATTTTCTCGTACGTACATTGAACATGAGCCAATGTTTCCCCATCGTGCCGCCCGGAAATAAAAGATGCATATTTTTTTGAATAAATGTAATCGATACTCACGTTCGAAGCGGTGGGGTGAATGTGGGCTGCACGAGAGACTCATGAGCACGAGGGCTGCGGTGCATTCGTACATCCCTTCGGTGGGGCCGTCACTGCCCCACGCCTCCTCCATACTGCCCCAACCCTCACTCGGACGACGCTTTCGGGAACCACTGGTGGAGAGAAAAACATTGGAATTATTAACGATGCAGGTGAAATTTTCATTTGCCAAGTACTTACCCACCGCTTTTGCGGTGTTCCACAGGCTATGCCTTACAACTGCTTCGGGAGGGGAAAGAGTTTTCATCGATTCCCAATGATATCATTATCTGTTAATAATTCCGAGAGATCATGCAAGCAATTGCACGCATGCTCAACAGATAAAGTATATGCTAAGTTATAGGAAATGGAGATTCTCAAGAAATAATAGAGAATGTTTAACTATAGTAATCGTGAAAATAGAGTTTCTAAATGAATTATTTCCATTTCCCATAAATTTCTGTCTAAAATTCTTTATTATAAACTTTTAGTATACGATAAAAGTTTTTTTCTTTAAAGAATCTGAGAGGTAGAAGCCTTGTAAAACTTATTAGATATTAATATCGAAACATCAATCGAACTAAATAATAAGCATAAATATCACTCGTGAAAAAATTAAAGCAAAAACTATTCTATTCAATTAGCACTCCAACAAACTTCTAAAGGAGATCGGTATCACAGATTGCTTTGCTGATAAAACGCCAAGAAATATTGTTCAAAATACGTTTGTGCCTCAGAAAATCATTGGCAAAAGGCTGCCAAGGAGGAAATGCTCGACTCCGGTAGGTTGAGCATTCCTGCCTCCCTTTTTTAGAGTGAAAATGGCGAATGCATTCTCGCAAATCGCGCATACAATGTCGCATTGCCGGTAAATTGGCACGGGCGTGCCTTGCGTGGCACGCGATTCTTCACCGAGAGAGTCGATCCAACTACACGCCTGTCTCACGCTGTCTCTTTCAATCCTCTCGCTAAAGAGTTAAGACGTTTAAATGAAACTCCGATGACTGCCAACGTATAGAGGTGAATAATCGTTGCCATAGTTCCTCATTATGTATACATATGCGTTAAACTTCGATCATTAGAGAGTGGAATATTTCGGATGCAGTATCGTTGGGAATTTTCCAGCTAACGGAATATTCCGCTCAATATGAACTTCTAGGATAAAGTAATCCACCGCCATAATTATATGTATTATAAATTTTTTTAAAGGCACTAAATTTTAATATCGCTATAAATTTAGAATTTTAATTAGCTGCATAAAGATTTTTTAAACCAAGAGATATTTCAATTCACTTCCGTAATCTCCGATAACCGATTAACGGTATTTTAACGACTATCGAAGATTGATTCTTTATTGTGTCAATTTTTTTGTAAACTAAATTAGATTTATAAGTGATACTTGAATGAAATTAGCTATCCTGAGTCAAGTTATTTTTTACCTTCCCCAATAATTATTCCATTCCATTTATCGACCGAGTCTGTTCTTCTTGAAGTGTCCTACTATATTGTTTATTTTATATTCGGTTTATTTATATTTTATTTCCTTATGCAATTAATGGATACACAATAGTATTAATAACATAAAATTTTCTACTTCTTATACCCGTTTTCAAACCCACGATGATCTTACATGTTTTTCATCTCGCATTGAGGAAATAATACACGTGATAAAGCAAGTAATAGCTGTCACGAGCCTTTCTTTTCCACATGTCTCGTTAGAGCCATATAAACATGTTAATTCGATTGGATTTGAATATAAAGAGGCAAGCAATATTTCCATGGCGCGACATCTGCCTTCATTGCTGACGCTGAATACATGCTGACGCCCCTCGCACACTGTCTGCAAACGCAGACGAGCGTTCGGAAAGAACCTAAGCTTTTCCACGAACTGAGATTTCCTTTGAAGAAAAAGAGGAAGTTGCCCGTACAAAGAGAGAAAATTCACGTATCCCCACGAGTCGCTCTTCGGTCGCTCAGTTTTCTTCCCCGTTCCACGAATGCGAAATTAATTACGAGGAAATAAATATTAATTACTTTCAGGAAAACTATCGATCCTTAGAGGATTGATAGTTTAAAACTTCGGTACAATTTTCAATTGCATGAATCATTGTGAGGAAAAGGGAACTCCAGAAAACATAGAAGGCGTAGAAAAGAAAAAACGTTAATCCAACTCCACAATTACGCACGATTATTTACCTTAGAGTGAGGTTGTAAATGTTGACAAACTCATTTGTTTAACGGGAAAATATGGCTCTTTATTTTTGACAATGGAAAAATTTTTGACTATTTTGATGACAGGGAGGATTTGATTTAGTAATTATAAAAACGATTACTATCATTTATTTAAGTTTACACTCTTTCCGACCGATCGCTTCTTATAAATCCACGATGAAATTATTAACGAGCTCATTTACGAAGCGTGAATGACCACTTGATAGGGCTAATCAACTCTGGAGAGAGATTAAATTGGCAAACTCATCCAAAATGAAGGTAAACGAGGGCATCCAAGAGTCGAACATCATTAAAAACTATTAGCAGAATGTCCGGATATCTCTCGCGTGCCGCACGAAAGCTTTCATTCCAAAGAACCCCGCCTTCCTTATTCCAAAAACGGGAACGTTTGTTTATGTCACCCTTCGGTCAACGAACCGAGTGGCGCTACCATTCGTCACTCTGAAAATCCGAGAATATCGCAAGGGAAACAAGAATAGGACCATCGCCCCGATATTTCGTGTAAACAATCGGTGCTAGGAGACGAGCGTGTGACAGAAGCAGAGGATAAATAATATGAGAAGAAAACAATGCATCCGAGTCCATTGTTTGCAGCCTTTCCGTGAGCGGAATGGAAACAGCTCTAAGAAGGAGTGGATGGAGGGTTGGTCATGAGGTGTCTTCTGCAGCAAGGTTAACAGCTCCCGGATTGTGATGCTCTCCGAGGGGTGGCTTTATGGGTGCATCCTGCTTTCGCAAACAGTCGTAACATAGGATGGCGGCGGTTTCACGATACGTCTGACACCAGTGCCATCTTCGTATCCTGATTTGCATCGGACTCGTTCGGTAAGGTTATTAGGGACGGCCGTGATTATGGCGCGTGATTTCGAAATGCGGTTCAAGGGCCATTTAAAACCTTATTTATAGTCTCAGGGTGACACGTCTATCGCTAAGTTTGATTGATCGGATGATTCATGGAGGATTCGCAAGGAAGTCGCTTCATTTGCATAAGTTGATTCATCTTTAGAATGCTTTTCTGTTTCCTGAGATAATAAAATGTCTATTGAGCAAAACGTGGTATTGTTCAAAGCAAATGTAATAGAAATGCAGAGTTTCATTAAGAACATTCGACAACTATCATCATCAATATAGTTACTTATAGTTGTATTAATGCGACAAGAACGTTTCGATTCGACCCAGAACTGCATAATAATTGCTAACGACGAGGCACAACTAGTGTAGCGAAATGTCTTTTATAGTAAGCTGACAATCGGAGAAGGAAAAGGACCGTGACCTTTTCATCCTATCAATCTGACTTCCATCCCATTTTTAGACCCCCTTCCACTCCATCCTTCACCGGCTCATTTCACGCTTTTCTGTTCTTCACCATTCTGGCGCAACGCTTTTGTCCAAAGTATGCGCGGAAGCTGTTCCCCATTCCCTCGCTTTCTCCGTGACGTAGGTGGTAACAATCAACTGTCGGCCAGTCTCTTCCAACGCATTTCTAGCCCCCGAGTTTCCCAATCGTGCTCTTTTCTCCATGGACACCTGCGCACGGACGCACCTCTAACCCCGTGCATTCCCTCCGAGCTGCAATTTCCATCCTAATCCGTCCTGCAAAGTTTCCCTATCTCGAGAATGAAGCAACCAGCCGACGAGTAACTAGGAAACAGCTGGAGGAATTGCTCGTTCCTGGAGTAGACCTGGACTCTAACCGCCGACCTTTTTCTGCACGTAATACAGATCTAAAAACAGTCGATCCTTTTAGACAGTAATGAGGTCTCTTTATGGTTCCAAGTTATGGTTTTAAGTTACGACTTCTAGAGTCTAAGAATTCGGCTCTTTACGAAAGTTGGGGAAGAAAATCCGTCGTGTTATCGCTAACTAGCCGGCTAGAGTTTTCCTGAAATCGTTAACTAATAAAAATGCGTAGAATTCCTCTGTCAACAGAGGCTGATGGCGTGATAGCTCAAGGCAATCTCCCGGTGAACTAAATTTTCCTAGTTTGCGTGTCATAATGGCAGGAAGCGCTAATTTTCTCGCGTGAGCGTGCAAAAATTAACGAGAGAGGAATGAAAAAATTCACTTTGATATCCAACGAGTTTCTCCAAGAGACGGATTTCATATAATTAAGAAGATACTTAGAGAGTGCAGAGCAGTTAATCAAATCGCCCATTAACTAACCTGGAAACTATTCTGTTGTTAGGTGGTGATAAAATTTCCCACGAGGAGTTTTATTCCTGCTATGCGTTAAGGTGTAACGTTTAAAAATTAACCTAAATTACTGATAGGTCGGAACTATGTTTTCTGCATCTATATAGAAGTGGGATTTGAAGAGATACTAACCTCTCTGATTGATATCCACAAGCCAAAGGCATCTTCCGATAGAGAGAAGGAGACAGATGATAAATTCCGTACTAAAAACCGTATTCCAAAGAATCAGCTGTTGTAATTCAATAGGTCTCCTATAAATAGCACTTTTCGCGAAGTTACGCTAAGACGAGCGTGCGCGTCCCAACCGGCTTCCACCGAGGCCTTGGTACAACTAACCGCTCTCAGTTTCAGTCGATTTTTCTGCGCGACAAGTTTAAACAAGGATCGGAAGACGGCAATTCGGATGAGAGAAAAGGAGGGTAGGACAGGAGGCATATAATTCTGCACCACGTGTTGAGCCACGCTAAACCATAAACAGTTACGAGAGCCTCTTTATCTTAGCCACGCTTCTCGAATGCAGTTTATGACGGCTGTCGTTATTCCTCGAAATCCGCCTTCCCAAGCGACCCTCTGAGGAGTAATGGGGAGTCCGAAAGGGAACCCCACCCTCCTCTGCGGATAATGGCAGAGAGTTCACGAACTGTCACGTGACCATAATCAAGTACGCAAACACTCCGCTCCCAAAACCTCTTCCTTTCTCCAAATCTCTTCCATTGTTTTGGCGTATTTTCAACATTCTGTTGTAACAATGGCAACTAACCAAAGCAAAGTACGACGTATACCTGAGTGCCAATGGTAAAATGTTTCAAATGATACTCGATAGCAAATATGACTTAGCTGTTCTCTAAAGTTTTCTTCATTATAAGATAAAAGATTTCAGCTGATATTAGCGAAAGAATCGTTCATGGCGGTGTGTATTTACAGAGTTAGGAGGAAAATACCGATTCGAACCGGTTAAACGTCCGGTTGAAACCTGTTGAACTAAAGCGATTTATTTTCTTTGAATCACAGTGGATACGAGCAAAAATCGAATATAACAGTTGTACATCTTAAAAGTACGATTTTAATGTAAATACAAATAATTGCATTGAAGGTTAAACCTACACTCAACTTCCTTAGACTTTTACATTAAATCAGCATTCATTGCATTAGAATGCAACGGGTGGTGATGAACACGGACAATTTTCCTCATTGTCTCAAATGAGCCACATGAAGAGATGAACATTATACTTTCTGCGATTGTACGGAGCGATGAAAATTAAGTTTCATCGGCTTAATTTTCGCAGCACGATGCGAAGCGTGACCTAGCATAAGGCGTTAAAATGATTGATAGAGTAAATTTTCGAATCAATTTTCACTTCTCAGCCCATCTCTACCGCCTTCATGCGGAGTATCGATGTCTTGCGATCTCAAGATGCCTCATAGACGACGTTTTTCATTACTTTTGATATCGAATTTCCCGGTCACCTTGAATTAATTGCTAATTGTTTTTCTCTCCTTATGATATTGATGGGAGGAGATGAAAAAAGAGAAGAAAATCGATATGTATCGAATTCTCCGCGATTCTAACCATGATGACAGCCAGGGCCGGCTCAAACGGTGGGGCGGTAACACATTCAGTACGAATAGTTAAAACGACAGCTTCATTTCTCAACAAATTCGTTGGAATAATTTAAAATTTTGCTTATGTAACTTTTGAAAAATCCATCCATTTATTTCCAACTCTATCATAAACATTCCTTTTTGGACTGTGGTGGACGAAGAGTCAAAACCAATCCAAAATACCGTTAATAAGAAAATTCCCGTCCTCCAGAATTAAGGCTCAATAATCCCCAAGAAAGAGTCCGGTTCAACGTTCGACATTTATGGAGCGTTAGTTTCCAATGACTATCCCTTATGAAAATAAAAATCAGTCCACGCAATAACACAAGAGCCATCGTGTTGGAAAGCAGCGAGTTTATCCCTCTCAAGAAGATGGACATCTAATTTTCCATCCCAATTTGCGAATGAAAAACAACGGGCCTATTAAAGCGTTAGGAGATTCCGTTAGAGATTGGGGCCTCGGAGGGGAAGAAAGCAACAAGTGGTGGGAACTAAGGCGGGGTGATCCACAGAATCGTCATCTTTCCGGCAGAGAGGTTATAATTCGAAACCTTGATGGTAAGAAATGAAATCGAATAGGAACTATCTTTTACGGCTGCGGTAAAACATCATTGGCTGTTATTATGTTATTCGGGAGGAAAAGTTGTTAATTTTTTTAACGAGCATTCGAGGACCTTCACGAATTCTTCCGTAATTGCGTAGGATTGCGTGTGTTTGATTGAAAGTTGTATATACGTCTTTTACTTTCCTTGAGCTTAATTATTGTTTCCCTTCAAAAAGCAAAACAAACGGAACAAAACTTTCGGATTCAATTCGAAATACATATATCCGAAAATTATCCTGGAGTTGCATTTAAGGAATAAGGATAAATGTTAGTTTTTCCATAAGTTCTTGATGTAAAGAAACAGAATTAGAGCTGTTAAATTGAGATTCACGAAGTTAAGTCCGTACGAGTGAAAGTCTTCCACCGCCTTCATTAAGCGATTACACCTTGGGAACTGTCGATCTACGATAATATTCAGGTCGTAGGGAACAAATTTTCTTTTAAGCTACTTTCCCCGTTATAGAAAAAAAAACATTAAAATCTCACGTTACACCCAACATAACGACGCGAGTAGAAAGTAAAGTGTAAATCTAAGTCATTTTTTCACGCATCTTAATGGCTTCTTCGTGTTTCGCTTTATTTTTGACCGTTAGAGTTGGTCGTAAAGACTTGAAAGGAAACAAGTGGAACATCTACAACGTTAGAATAGGTTTCGTGTAGTTTTCGCTATGTTGGATATGTATGCTACTACATCTGACAATCTCTGTACAACTTTGTCGTTTAATTTTCATACAAAAAAGACTGCACTTAAATCTGTCTTTCATGGTGTGGAGAATCAAATTAAATGCCATATTTTTCCTAATGCAATTTCCTAAATCTGGGTTTATCTAGTCATTTTCTGCCACGCCCATTTGCAAGCTGCCAAAAATTTGGCTATTGCAAGTGAATTGTCCTTGCAACCACTTCATTCCACGCAAGGATTCATTTTCCCGCAGAAGGTCCAAGGACGCGATTCGAATTTCCTCGTTCATTTTTTTCTCGTAAAAAAATGAGAGAAACGAGTCTCGAAGTGAATGTAAAACAAAGACGTTTTCGAGGGGAAAAAAGTCGCGGATCCGCGGGCATAAAAAAGAGGCGGTGAAAAAGAGATACGTGCGGTGATCTCGGGATGTTGAAGATCGTTTTTCTCCTATAGGGCCACACCCCGCAATGGGTGGAAGCATGCGGTCGCTCCAGAGCCTTCCAACTGCTTTGGTAAAAGCCGCAATACTGACTCTCCCGGTTGCGGGTACAAATTATCCCTAGTTATGCTGACTAAAGACATATATGTTGACGCCTGATTTGCATTGCAGAAAGCTGCCAATTTTGCATGTTTTCTATTTCACCTTCATTGTATTTCCTATCGTGTTTTGCATGTTTTCGTTTAGTTTCGATTATATCGGAAGAAAGTCCATTTCTGCTGACTCACTCACAGTCACTGGGGATAAGGTTAATGCATTACAGTGAATTGTATTGATGAATAAATATGAAACCTGGTTAAGATTTAAACATCGACGAAAGAATTAATTCATTAATATAAAAGAAATTATTTTTGGAATATTAATGCGATAAAATTTCTTCTTTTCTTGAAATTAATCTACTAAAGAGTAAAGACAATAACCATTCTACCCCAAGAGCTCTTCATAAGTTTCTTTTTCTTTGATTTATTAGAGAACAGCATATGTTATCTCATGAATAAATAGATATTAATATGCTCAAAAAGCAATACTTTCAGAAAGGCAGGAAGCTGTACTAAATTTTGAAATAATAAAATGAACACCAGGATTTTTAATACCTGCCAATGGCTGATTTATCTCCTTCTGGAAAGTTTTTAACATGTTTTTCCATTTCATGCATTCTATTATTTTATCCATTCTCCACCAATCAGGGAGATCGACGTGTTGACGTAACTATTATGAGTGGAATCACTTCCGATATTAATCAATGCCCAACGTAATAGCAATACTTTCGATTCAATAGGAATCGGGTGGCGATACTTCGTATCTGCGGTGAAAATCGAGTCTTCTGTATTCGATCCACGACAGTGTTCCCCCACCATTCCCGAGAACCCCTCTCATCACAGAAAACCGGTCGCCACTGTTGATGCCGGTGACGGACTCAAGGCCGCAGATCACGTGACCCGCTGCGCGTGCGTGCTTGCGTGGGTGTCATGGAGTGCGTGACATGGGAAAAGAGAAATGGACTAAGATGTAGCAGCGGGTGAATGGGGTGGCCCGGGTGAGATTAAGGTTTCATAATGTATGGATGATGTTTTCATGCCCTGGTCGTTTTTCATCGGCTGTGAAAAACGAGTATAAGTGCGATATGAGAAGGCGACATCTGCGAATGGTTTGCCCGCACGCGATTAAATCGACCTGCAGATTTCTCGCTTCGATACCTCGATGGAATCGTGGTGTCGCGTGGATGTACCTTTCCGTTGATTCCGAGAGATAATTAAGGGCTTATCTCGTTCCGAATGAAGGCCCGAAATTACATCAGATCGTAATCTAAATTTACTAAACCCGACAAAGCGGTCGAAATTCAACGGTGACGCCATAAATGTGAATTAAATTTCGGTCAATTTATGGATGTGACGAAATGTCCGCAGTAAAGGTCGAGACCGTCCATTTGTCACGGAATAGGTCGTTTAAATCATGGCGAACGCCCATAAATATAATTAGAGACATATTCGATCAAGAGCGATATTGGGGAAAGAATTTCATTCATATATGTCCGGAAATCACATTAAAGTAAATTAGCTCCTATTCAAATGAGGTTTCAAAAATTAAAATACAGAAATATCCATCAAAGGAATATTTTTAGAAAAATTATAATTTTACATATTTTTTACAACGTTCGAAAGAAATTATAACTGAGAATGATTTCGGAGAAACTATACATTGTTGAATTAAAATTAATTAAAAAACTTCAGAACGAGAAGAAAACTGTTCGTCATTATTCCTTTACGGACCAAAGAATACAATTTTTCTTTCGTGCAGAGAGTTGACTATAAACAAAGACAAAAAGTTTCCCAATTTGCAAATCCCCAATGCATCGTGAGAAGCATCCTCTAATTTACGGTGCAACGAAGCTAACGCCCACTCGACGCCATCCACCAATCCCACGCGCCTCGTAACAGAGCAAGTCATAAAACAATCGTCGCGTAAACACATCCGCGATGATGTCGGGTTTCAAACTGAAGACCTCAAGGACGAGGGAGAGCTAGTTTTGCCGCCGGTAATCGAGACAACGTCCGGAATAACAACCCACGCCTACGTCGAGCAACATCATAGGAGAATCGAATGCACTTTCCTCCGCAACTATCCTTTGTTCATACCGTTACAACGCTGGGATTCAACGCTTCGGGAATTCATGCACTTACGCTGATGGTATGATTAATAACGAATCCCGTTCGACATTTCATATGGACTCCTCTGAAAAAGTTATCATTACCTATGTATAAATATTTATTTAATCGGCAATATACAGGCTTCATTAAGTGGTAGTAACTTTGATTTTTATAGGCAGTTTTGTGGCTATAATTCCCCTCTTCTCTTGACAGTACAATTTAACACAGTACCATATGGTGGAGAATAAGATTAACATCAATACAGAAACGGCTTTTATCATCATTTATTAATAAGATGCGGGGATTCCGATAGATAAATAGCAGATAAAGATGCACGTGCCTGTGCACTGCAATAGATATCAATAATTAGCAGAAAATTCAGGGAAGTAATGCTATGAAGAAAATGATAAAAACGAGCAATATTTAACCTGCCACGTATCATTTTCTTAATGCATTGAACTATATATTTTTCTTTAATTAATAATCCCACTATGTCAAATTATTACTGAAACTTGCATATTTACCTTTTTAAAATATGAATGATTATGAGGTGTTGTTGAAACAAAATGTAATGCACAGTTCTGACGCACATATGATTCCGAAACGGTAAATGATCTAGCCACCTTCGCAAGAACTCGAAACTATAAAAAGTGAGAGACAATAGGTCGACGATAATAATGTTTCTAAGGAAACCATTCGCTGTTTTTTGCAAGCATCTGAACAGCTGGGAAGCGCAAAAAATGGACTTTCGCAACAGAGAATTCCGTGACCCCAAACGAACTCGAGGGGTCTGCTCAGTGCATTATCAGGTGCAGATAAATGGATTTATCAGTAAGTGCAAAGTGCGCTCTCGAGGGTAATTGTGCTTTGACGTTATCCCTTAATCTCTTGGAGGTACTGCTTGAAATATCACTAATAATTTCAGATTATATTGAACGTACTTTCTAATAACACTCGTAGAAAACTTTGTTAAGCAATGAGTTCCTACTTTTGCCACGTTCCTTGCCGCAAAATAATTCGTCATCCGCCTTTGCAGAATAGAAATGTTTAGCCGATGACATGCCTTTAAGGAAGGAATTCTCGGCTTCGGCAACGTTTAGTTTCCATTGCTTTGACTACGCAAATGGGCTTCCAGCTGCGAGTGTTAACGGTGACCCTCAGCGTCTCTACAGGATGTTTTTCGCAACATTCTCTTCACTAAGAAACAAATTCATTCTTTTTGGTCCCGCGCATTTGTCAGCTCCGCTTGTGTACATATTTTCGAAAATGCAAATATACGCATTTCAACTCCCGCTGGGAGACGCTTGAAAATTTAATCCGTCTCTTGATTTATGCAGGTCATGGTTGTGTTAAGCAAACTTTTTAAAAGAGAGTTCTCAAAATATTTCTTACGAACGAAAAGTTTTGGTTTGGACTTTGTTTCTGTTGAATTAAAACTCGAATTCAATTTTTAAGTTTAGTTTGTTAATTTGTGCTTTGTTATCTTCGACCAGTTTCTATATCTACCTTAAAATAAAATCAAATTCATGTCACGCTCTTAACAAATTTCTAGTCGATATTATATCAGAAATTAGTCAACAGGAAATTGGAATAAAGAATCATAAGGCTATGTATTGCTTACTGAACCTATGAATATAATGAAAAAGAACAACTAACCGTTAGCTAACAATCTACCTGAAGAAAACATTCATTATCTTCAGGTAGATTGTTAGTTAAAAATGAAGGTACGTTGCGTTTGGTTTTTTTGTGAAAAGAAAATTTAAATTAGGATACATTTTAAAGAAATTGATAAACGTTTCAAATTTCTGATTTTAAAAGATTGAAATTTGCTCGTGAATACTGAAAATAGTTCCCATATTGATGCGAATCCTTTGAGAAATAAGCATTAAAATAAAGAAATATTTCCGTCATTAGTACCTAATCTATCATCCTACCTTAAAACCCCCCATCGAAGCACACCTTGTCTGACAAAGCTGCATCTCCAACAGGACACGTTCTTCCCTCATCTGATGATAGCGTAAGCTCTCGAAATTCCTATTGCGTCACTATGACGTCACCGATTCGAAAGGGATCAAAAAGCAAGAAAAAGAGCTTGTTGAGAGGGTGGGCGGGGATCGCAAGATATGCGCGAGCCCTTCTTCGGGATCCACGCGCAGGTGGACTTCAGAGGGTGGATGGTAAGTTCTATGGAGGTGACGTCACGAGGGGGAGGTGGTTATCCCACGTCCGCTACAGCATCCTTTCCAGAAAGGGCGAACGGGGGCGTAATGGAGCAACGTGGGGAGATGATAAAACCGCTCTCGGTGGATGACCCACGAATGAGCTTTCGATATTTGCTCCCACGACAGTTACGGCTTTTCTGGTTCGAGATAAGGCAATCGTCGACAAATTATGTAGCTCTGAGGATTGCCTCTACACCTGGACTCTGGTTTTTTGCTCCCATACGACTATTAAATCCCGCCTTCAATTGGTTTCCATTTATCTTACGGTCGGGATATACGAAAGTCTGCCATTATATTCGAATCGAGTAACAGTATCGATCGTGAGTTCAGTGATTAAATTATAACTGAAATGTGAATCATGCTCTACGATAGTCATCATTTAGGTCACTCAGAAAATTATAGTAAAGAGTTATTATTTTAAATATCGATTTAAATTAATTGCTAATTATCCGCTTCTTAGAAGATATGTTTCCGACTTAAGCTGATCTATGAGGTTTCGATTAACTGCTATTGAGTAAAACGATGACAGAAATTGATGCAAGAACTTTACTAATTCCGGAAGATCGACCTATTTAACAATGAATTAAGGTAATCTAAAACATCGAACAGTCGTGAATACATTTATAATGATATTTTAACTATAAATGTCAAATATTATCATTCTCTACTTCCTCACTTCACTATATCCTTTTAGTAATGACGTATATTTAACCTCAAGAAATAATTTTCACAAGAAACTTCCGTGAAACTTCTGTGTTGCGCAAACAAAATGAAATTCAAAAAGTCAGGAGATGTGGTGCGATGCACATTTCCAAATGAGAACGTTAGTCATCGGCTATGATGAGATATTATGCTCCTTTTAGCAAGTTTTTCTTTTGCTGTGCTCACACTCGCTGAGGAAAACGAATCGAAAATCAAGGACGACGGGGAAAAAACCAGGGCTAGGATTTCCCGGATCTCTGCGGGTTGCATACGACACAGGAGCTAACCACCTAATGCTTCCCGAAAACACATTCACCATATTTTCCCGGAGTACGAGATAAAATTAAAAGTAAATTTAAAAAACGTTTCCCAACCTCTATAGTAATATAATTCTATAGTATATATAGTTCTTTAGTCTAATATAGTAATATCTTTTCTCAAAGACAAACCGATATTGAACCGATGCATTAAAAGTGTTTCATTAGTAATGTGAAACAAAAATATCTGCCCATCGGAATTTCCAAAGAGTAATAAAGATAGCTTTTGTGGATTTTGCAGAACATTGATCAGCAGCTCATGTATATTATCTCTTCCCACAAAATATGACTAATCTTCTCAGTTTAATTCAACGAGAGATTAAACTTTTAGTCATCAACGAAAATTTTATCTTGAAAAGAGACCGAAGTGAAATCGTACTAGATTAAGCGTATTTGCAAGGAAGATATGTTTCGTACCATTAGCTCATTTTCCGAATTAGATAAACACACCCTCGACACATTAATCCCCTTCGAGTTATTTATAAATTGGGTACTTAATCGGCGAGGTCAGCCCTTAAGCGTCCGCTGCACGACCTTGAGTCCAAACCTTGCACATATCAGTCGCGTGAATTCACCCGCAATTAGCCTCCGTCGTAATAAGTGAGCAAATAGTGAGAAAAAAAGCATTGAACTCAAAAGGGAAAACTTCGACGAGGTGCATTTTGCAAGCAACGTTCCTAATTGAATTCGAACGTTTTTTTTCCGACTCTCGGCTGAAGGTTGAGCGAGATGCGTTAACGAGGGATATTTATGATGTTCGAGAGGAACATTTCACATTCTATCAGCTGAAGACGAAGGTCAAGAAGTAATCGATAGCATTAATATTGGGATAAACGCTTTATGGACCTTAATTCGTATGTTTTTTGTATGAATAAACGTACAAAACATTTGAGGATAGGCTCGAAGGCTTTCGTAATTGAAACGAAATCATAAGTGTTCATTTTGTAGGTATCACAATATCAAAACTCAATATATATTACAAAAATATCATTGAAATAAAATCTTAGGGTCGACTTCAATAAGATAACTGTGAAATTTCTTATCCCGTGTTCAGATTATAGGTACAAAGTGTATCGTTAACAAAGTTTCAGTGCTCTTTCTTAACGGATTTCAACTCTCATATAATAACTAGTAATGCTTCTGAATTTCAAAACCGGTGTATCTTGATTAAGTCTTATAATACGTAACATTCAATTTAGAATCATAAAAATGTTTCATCTTAAGCAACCTTGATTATCGATCCTCGAATAAAAGGGATTTCGTATTCGTGTTTTCCGAAAAAAACAAAACGAGACCCGCCAGGCACGTCTATAGATTAGTGAAAATTCAATGGCGCATAAAGTTGCACCCGGATGGGCAATGTTTTCACGATAACCGCACAAAATAAACCTCAAAATCCAGGGGACGTATTGAGAGCGGACCCTAAAAACGTCACACGCGAATATCGATTCTTAAACATTCCGTGTCGAAGGACGCGTGAGGTAGAAGAAGCAAAAAGGATTCCCGCAAATCACTCTTTCCCTCCACGTACGCATGGAAAGCACCTAGTCCCAAGGTCTTGGGCGGATACACGGGGGTGGGAGGTGCGCCGACTCGCGAATCTCCTCGGAGAAGAGCGTTGTCGTAGGCCATGGATACACCTCCCCCTCCGTACGTATACGATACGGGTAATGAAAGGCCCGTTTAGCCGCCGCCCCTCCCCACGCAACGCCGCCCCCGCACTTTCGTTTTTGCGAACTGTGTCGAGGCGAATTTGTTAAACGGGATCTTTGGAGCAGGTGTTGCCACGACCTTATTCCTTGGTTCGAGCTGGGTTACGTCAGGAAATTTGCGTTCGAATTGCACGATAGAGGGTATTTTTAAAGCGATATAATTGATTTTATAAGGAAAACACGAGGGTGGTAAAAGACGTTCGCGATACTTGCACAATAGACTATTTTTTATATAAATATTTTTCATTGCTTATGGATTTATTTTCGAATTTTAAAGAGAGGAATATACTAATGTATTGCTTCATTTGTTCATATTGGGACTAATTTCATAAACCCGATACGTGATAGTAATTTGCTGATAAAGGAATCACAATAAATTAATCCATTGGATTATTATAAATTAATAATTCTTTTAATTTTAAGTGAATTATTTGCGCTCTTTGAAATATAAACCGAATAGTTAATTTAGAAAACATATTGAATAATATGATGGGACAGAAAGAAATTGAGAAAAAGTGTAGGACATATATACAAGTATAACCAGAGAAAGGTTCTTTATTTTGCATTTTTCGATTAATTTGAAATTGAACTGTACATTCATGAAAATCTAAATCATTATAAAGTCATCAACAATTATAAAGTACTGTTATGATATGAAATATAAAAATATTTCAGTCAGTTCCGAATTTGAATTAATAATCTAACAGAAGGATCTAAAATATCTACAAAGTGACGAGGGAATTAGTAATTGATCCATCGGACCAAAAACACGGTCGCTGCCCCTTGGGTTCTTGCACGTCATTGACCAAACCCCCCTTACTGCTTCTTCGGGGTTCGGAACTTGTATGTCCATAAAGGGCAGAAATCGCACGTCACGGTCCCAAACGAGAGAAAAACAATCGGAGAGAGAAAAAATGTTGCGGGTTTCAGGCCAATGTCCCGATGAGTACATGGGTTTCCTGTTTTTACCATTTTTTCGTTTTTGATCGAAGGATAAAGGGCAGCAAAAAATTCATCGTAACCGCATCGTTTTCCCTTGCATGACTCGTGGAGATCGTCTCCAGGTCTAGTTTTCTTCCCAAAGGAGTATGAAACTGCTTCAAAGACTAGAGTACCTATAATGCTTTAGGGTGTCCATTTCATTAATGCGATGCCATCTCTAGGTCATGAGCATCGCTAGCTGGAAAGTACACGGTTTTCGACGATATTAGTCCTAATACTATAACATAGTAGAGTGTTAGTCTCATAACATACATGTAATAGAGTGTTAGTCTCTATGAGACTGATTACTATCGGAAGCTAAGTATCGATTAATCGAACGCTGACTTCCAGATTCATTAAAATTTAAGTTGGTAATTATACGAGCTTGAAAATATTCGTTGTAGTCATTCGATTTAGGATTTATTCTGATTTATGAATATTGAAATTCATCCTATTATTTTTATGTCAATATCTGAGGTACAGTATTCGTATAAAAAGGTACTGATCGATAAAAACGGAAAATCCATAAAACAGCTCCGCTAAGGTAGAAATTAAATTATGCTTCTTATGGATTAGTTTCATAGCTGTTGACAACGAAGATCGTCCTTGGTCCCCAACAAAAGTGTTTCCTTGAATTCGAGCGTAATGTACTTACTTTTCCTCTCCATTTAAAATATATCTCCTCATTACAACAAACGTCATTCTAAGCTCATTATTGTCCGGTACTCTCGAGTAATGAGAAATGAAAACGAGGAACATTCCTTTGCAACCGCACACGTACGACGAAGGACTTCGAATCCGAGCAAAAAATAGAAGAAGTACGCTTTAACAAGGAAGATCAAGAGTGACCCGTTGTTGCAAGAGAAGTCATCGGGTTAGACGCGCTGGAATCGAGCGAACGCCTCTTCAATAATTCCCCTCGAATTTACATGCAGAAGATACGAGGCACCGTCTCTATTTATGCCAATTAATACGCCAACTGATTGCGAAAGGGTCTCGGGCACGTGTGAAAATGCATTATTCGCATGGAGACAGTCGTCCCTGAGTCTCTTCCCCGACTCAAATTAGCTGGTTGCATTTTAAAATGCACCTGGCGGTGAACGCGTACCGGAAACGCTGCACGAGGAAACAACTAGAAGGCGTTGTTATCCGACGGAACACGGATCATAATCTCGATCGGGAGCGAAAGAAGCAATAAAAAAAGGCCTCAAGGATGTGCCGTCCTTGCGAGATGCACTTCGCGGGGTCGCACATCCAGGATAATAAACCTCCATCGAGCGAGAACACGCGCTGCGAAATGGCCGGTGGCATTGAGTCGCGTAGCAACCATCAAACGCGAGTTGCCAACCGGAGGAAGAGCGCTCTCTCGTCCATCGCAGATTATTGGAGAAGGATATCCGCGAGCTTCGACTGTCAAGCGGAATGAAAACGTTTCCGCCGATCTGATTTTCGCTCGGCACGGATATGTAAAAGCTACCGACTCCCGAGGCTATGAATAATTAATTGCCTACGCATTTCCAACTGCTGGAATCACCACGCGCGAAGATGGGTTGGGAGCACCGGTTTAAGTGTATTTAAGAACGTAAAAGCACTTCTAAAACGTCCTGTTTTTCTCTTATCAATCAGTCATATACAAGATTGCAATTGTGTGTTGTCTTATTGATTTGCAAAACACAAATACGCATGAATTTTAGTTTCGAAAGTGAAAAAATAAATACCAATGTATAATATTTCGTTAAATTGCGTAAATTTTGATTGATATTTTCATAAAAGCAGATTTATTTTCCTATATTAGTTAAATCTTCTTTAATTCCAAACAACATTATTTGATTAAGTATGAGAGGAACACCTTTTCCCTAATCTACCCAAAAACTGTACATTTCTTCTAATTTGCGATAAATAAGTGGAGTAAATTAAAATAAAAGTCGCGTTTGGCCTAAAATATCAGGAAATCCTTCTTCTGATCCCTGCAAGAAATTCAACACATGGAACACACCGCATGGATCGGGTTGAAGAATCGACGACATTCCGGTCACGACACCCACCCAACAATGCCGGTCGTGTTTGCAGAGAGGCCAATGAGTTGTTGACACCTCAGTAAAGATCGATAAAGGCCACTTACCCTGAGTGAGAGGCGAGGGACGCCGAAGAGGCGGAAGACGAGGCTGAGGAGACGCCGGACGACGACGGAGACGGTCCTGGCACGTCTATGGAGTGGGAAGAGGTCCTCCTCCTCTCTCCACCGCCCACCATATCGGCGAGGCGGGCGAAATCCGTGTCCTGATGATCCATGAGCCGAGCTGACTTCCTAGACTCGAGCAGCCGGATCTCTTCTTGTCTCTTTCGCAACTGGAGAGGCTCCTGCAGAACAAGAAGACGGACGATAAGAACGAGCCGGTGGGCGTTCGTTACCAGAGGGTCAAAGGTGGGGCGCCAGGTTACAGTTTCGTAAATACGGGAAAGCGGGGAGTTGCGAAATCGAGAAAGTACGCTCTCGTCCAGATTTAGATGGGCTACCCGGAATCCGCTGACCTAAGCGTCACTGCCGCCGGCCCGTGAGTACGCAAAAGACTGACAGCAGAGAGTGCGACGTTGAAAGAATTCTCCCCGCGAGTTTGAATGAAATCGCAACGTGGAATTCCGATGCTTTATTTAGCGCTACCAGTTGCTGCTGATTTAGGTATAAATAATCAGGTGCTTGCTCGTGATAGGAATGAGTGATTTGTAGCAGTGAGTAATGCATTGAATCACACATGACGGTGATTATGCATTGGCTGAAACCGGTATTGCAGACAGAATATGAGTACATTTACACATAGGGAATTTCATTCAACTATGGAAATCCATTAAGTTGAAATTATATCTATTGAGTTGGTATTTGCATCATGGTGATGAAAATAACAATTTATAAATATATAAATGTATAACTGATAGGATATTTTTACGGCAAAAAATATCATTACAATATGTTTAACAAGCTTAACAGATAGACGTATTACAGAGGTATTAACGTACTAATGAGAAAAATTCAAAATGCGAAAACAATCTTTCGATGAAATCCTAAGCTTTTCTTACATTCACTAATACATAATTGTACCCTTAGGCTGTGGTTGCATGTAACTCATAGTTCTCTTATAGACTGTTCCTTTATCGCTGCCATTAGCCCTCTCACATAGCCACCATTGCATCTCCGAGTGCACTGAATAAGACCATCCACTCACCCTCCTTATCGTTCAGATAAGTCTCTTCCTAGAGCCCATTCTTATCGCTCAGATGGAATACCACACAATACCGCTACATACGCTCTCTTCGTCGGCAACCATGGAGATTTGTCGTCAATTTCCCGCTCCTAAAGCGATCTAAGCGAACAATTAATCCCATCATCCCCTTCCACTGATCTTTAATTCACAAAATCGCCTCTGCCAAGCAACTCCTTTATTGCCGCAGATATAACGGTCTCTAAATACTCCTAACGCGGCAAAAAACGGGGGAAGACGCCGTGGAACTTAAATTCCATTAAACGAGCGCAATTTCGCGGGATGAAAAAACGCGCGAAGGCGGATCGGCTATTAAGGGAAGGCGGTCATTATTGTCGAGGCTTTCAGAAGAAGAGGGAGGCACGATAGGCGCCGCCTTGGCTAACTTCATAATGCGGTCCCGTTGCGTCGTACATCACGGCAAAGAGTTGAGGAGAGAGAACCCGGAAGGATGCACATTTCTCGGGAAATGTGGCCCAGAAATAGTCAAATGGGGACCCGGAGTTCAATCCCCGCGGCGTCGCCGCCCTTGGCGGACGCCCACGTCCACACGCGGGGTGGGGGAGGTGCCGCCTTCACGCCTCCGACGGGGCATCGCCCACGCACAACAGGTGGAATGGCTTTACGAGGTGGATTATGGTCGGTGGACAACGCACGAGGGGGCCCTGGCGATATAGAGGAAAGCTGACGGAATACTACAGGAAAAATACCCTGTTTACTGGTTTCGCTGGTTGAAACTGCACCCTAGGAAAAGTGAGGCAGGTTTTCCACACCAGTGTTATTGCGTCAAACGAACATGCAGAGGAAATACTATAGCCCGATCGATCGATTAAAAAGGTATTAACGGTTACGATAACGAAGCCTTTCTGTTCGCATGTATTAAATTTTGTTACGCAATCCACTTAAAATAATCATCTTCGATACTAAATCGACTAGAACTATCAGTCCATATGGAATCTCAAGAGCATCTTCATTTAGAATGGCTCAAAAACTTTTATTTTAAGCACGAGGTCCACTTAAAATTCATTTGAATGAATATAGATTATCTGATTTCTATCGAGCTATCGACTTCTCGATATTTTTAGAATACAGATCGAATCACTTTGCCACGCAAATTAATTGACTAAATTGAGAACAGTTCTATTTCAAATTGAAGACGTGATTTCTTATCTCACAAGCTCTCAGCGAGTTTGATAAAACAATAAATTTCACGTCAACTATCACCAACGCGGAAGCTACGAACTGGAGGTCAGCCCAGCGTTTTTCTATCTCCAAATATACGAATGGGAACGTTAGGAAAGTCCATAAATAAAATCTCCCCGCATACATTTCCAGATAATTGAACCTACATTCTCCATTACGTGCACCGTTAAAACGCCCAGGAAGACTATATTCAGGATTTAAATCATTCCACTTCTGTTATCCTTACTTAAAGAAACCCATTCGACGTGTTACTCATCCCCTGGTTTTCCCCATCAAGGGAAATTAATTCCCCAAGATAATCCCAAAAATCTATAAATCTACGCCTTTCCCTTCGATCCAAGGACTTCGTAATAGAACTCTGGACATGTTTCATCCATCATTCATTATTTTTAATACGATTTCTAGGAGCTCTCCTCTTTCCGTTAGCGGCGCCTAGAGGGTATGAGCTCAACACGTGCAGATATCAGAGTTCCGCGTCAGACCGCTTGTCTCTGGACAGCGATACTGAAAAAGAGTGGCGTAGGCGGTTTCTCAGTAGGCGGAGGTGGGGCTGATGCAATAGCTTTCCGCAACAGCGCTTAAGCGTTTCTATATTTATTAAGCGAACGCGAGAGCATGTAAGTTAGCCTATTGAAGCAAACGGAACGCGTGTTTAGATTGTGAGTATTTGCGTACAGGTGTCTAACCGCATCCGCATTCTAAGATGTGATATTATGATGGATCAAATCTATACCGGGATGCATATTTGACTATTCTTTATAGAAATTCGATATATTAAACGAAAACTATAATCGACATAAATACAATGGATATAAATACGTGATATTATATCTATAGGGATTCGACTATCGAAGCTCCAGAGCATAATCGTCGTGGATGAATCAAGTGGTGAGATTGCTAATCCAATCGTTAACGCGGGTTATCCACGCACCGGATGAACGAGACTTGAAAACCAAAAGGAAAACCTAAGCAATGAGCCGTAACGTCGGTCAGTCGGAGGTGCAGTCACCCTTCAGATGCAGAATCTCCGTTCATCTTCCCGCTCTTCCCACGCTCAACCTGTCCCACTTTCCGCAGAAATCACGTCCGCGGACATCATTTCCATCAAATAGCCTGTCCGTGGGAATAGCAAATGACTTGGGCGGGTGAATGAAGCAACTGCAGGAGAGAGCGCTGTTTTATGCAGGGACATAAAAAACGGACGCATAAAATTTAGTAGGTATAAGAACCTGCTAAAACATCGAGCCGGAGTGTAATCTGTGTTGATCCTTTGAGGAAAATCCAGGCTCTGTATCAATAAACGTACATCAACTTCCTGAGCATGAACCGTGAACCAGCTTAGACTATTATAAGTAATTTGAATATGAAAGAAAACTAAATATTCCTAATGGTTTTTGTAAAACATTTAGTTCATGATATTTTAATAAATGACTTTAAGTCATTGAGATCTACTAGAAATATCTCACAGGTGGAGCTCCTTATTCATTAGATGGAACATTAAAAAAATCCCGTAAAATGTTTCCACGCTCAAATTCAACGGTATTTCAACAGTGGCCTCATTGCCTTTAATTAAATTATTTTCGAGGGAAATATTTCACAAGGTCATAATGCAATCTGGGATATATTTCATCATGAGATCTCGCATCTAAATCTTCCTAAAAGTCAAGGCGAAAATGATTTCCAGATCTTCCTTCATAGAGCCTCCCTAAATCGTCCTTGAGAGAAGACACGATCAAAGGTGTGTTTACGAGATGCCAGAATTCCCTGCGGTCTATCTTTATCACGCTATCTTCTCAGATAGGTTTAATAAAATAAAAACTGATAATCCTCTTTTTTTATTTCCGTTTGATACGAATCAGGTTTTCATATCGCGTTTCCATCAAAGTTCTTTAGCATGTATCGTGCAAAGGAATGGGTATTGCAATCCCATCGATTCGATCCATCTAATCTACACTATTCCATCATATTCTGGAGGAAATGGGAAAAATACGAATGCTTCGAAAGTGTTACATCTATTCAGCTGTAAGTAAAGTCACACTTTAAGTAATAAAAACACACGCTTACGATTAAACGTTGACTTAAGCGCATTCAGCTGTGTAATAGTTCGCTACGCAACCATATGACGCGCATTCATCCCTTAGACGCCGTGGGCGCCAAAGTAGGTACCAATGACCTTCGCTAGGAGTGCAATCATGGCCGCCGACAGCTGATCGGGGATTCGAATCGAAGATAGGGGCCAAGGGCGATTCCCCTCTGCACACACAGCTGGACTTGGCGAGACCGATAGAGCTTCGCAATTCCAACATTCATTTGCGAACTTGATGATTAGTTTGGTGATACACAAAAAAGACTACAAATATTCTAAAACTTTTCGCTCCATGAAAAGGTATTATTACTCACATAATTTGAATCGATCTCTACCTGTTACCAATGAATCGAATTAAATTTTTTGAGGAAATTTATGTCTGATTACATTATAGAGATATAATATCTCTGCGTAGTTTCGTTGATGTTACTCTATAGTAATATTATTTCTTTCAACTCCACGAAATACTCAACTCCTTGCTTCCCGGTATCTCTGAAACGTATTTTCCGAAGAAAAACGTCAGAAATATTGAATTTCCATTCCTTTACACAACTAAAGCACGATACCTCTGTCGGCAAATACCCTCGGAACATTGAAGGGGGAATTTCACGTCCTTCCCAGATGTTGGTTCGAAGCGAGAAGGGCTTCCCGTATCCTTTACTCAATCGAAGACGGAATACTATAAAGGGAGTGGAATAGTTTAGAGGGATGACGTGGATCAATGACGGGTGGTTACGAGCGGGATAAAGTCATCGTCATTTCAAAATACTTTCCACCCCTCGTTCCCCGAAACGTTCCTCCATTTCTCCGTAAGCTATGGGAGGTTCAGGAAACTTTCACCAACTGACTCTGAGACATAAAGGTGAAAGGGATGAAGAAGACACACTTCACGAATTGAAGAAAAAAATACGATTTAAAGTAAAAGAAAAAGACATTAAGCTAGTTATGAGTTAGCGGTTTTCATTAATGTCCAATAGGAGAATCTTTATGGAGACTAAATATAATTCTAAATATCCTGGTAATAAATCTAAATAATCAATAGCGAGCAATTTGTAAGATTTTTAGATTCGATCGCCATAAGCACGACTTCGGGTTTACAAAATTTCTCAGCTAAAAAATTGATTACAAATAATTTTTACCGGCTACTTAAAAACAATTCTTATGATGAAAATCGTAAAAAGTACAAAAATAGGAAAACATGCCTCATACGATGTTAGCATCTTTTATTGCGTCAGTTTTTTTTGTATATTCATATCGACCCTCCAAGCTTAAATTCGAAGAATATGAGCTATAGGTCCCATAAATCAAACGTGTTTATAAAAGAATATATCTCTTATCTGGGAAATCTTATACAGAAATACAAATGAAAGATATTCTATTCTTTAGCTCCGACAATTCTAATATTACCCAACAATTATTTCTCTCATTTGAGTATCCCCCGATTTGCCTAATTTGAGAGACATTACCGTCAGTAAAAGAGCATCCTCTAAGTTTCGTGCATCCGTCTCACGCCGGATACGTCAGAAACCGAGCGTTAAGTTCGTATAATTTTACCCCTTATTTTTTACGACCGAATTCTTACGGGGTCGATACACAAGACGCCGCCCTTCTTCCCGCACTCAAAAGAGCACAGAATGAGATATATTGGAGAGGACATCCTCCGAAGATTGAATGAAGGCGAAAAAAAATGTAAGAGACGGAAGCCCGACTTCCCGCACCACGTTTCCCTTCTGGAAAGCATATATTTCCCTCTCTGTAGGGGGAAGAAGTTAGGAAACCGCGGACGAAAGCTACACCCGACACGGGTTTCAAAAGACTCCACAGCGACCCAAATCCAAATTTCGACGCGATTCTTGGATGCATCGACTTTTTTGTCCTTTCGACGGAAGGATTAGAAAGATGCTAGAGAAAGAGAACTTTTTCTCTGAGCAAAAAAGGAACCCAGAATTTTTTGTGGTGTACTCAGAAGCACTTAATACTTATGGAGCGTCATTCATCACCGGGTTTTCTCATTCGAAGTGATTTTTTTGGTTTTTACGTCTGAACTTTGCTTGATTCGAAGCAGCGATGATTGAGTAAATATATGAATAATCAATACATACATGATCCGATTAATCAATTCCGCAATATTTCTACTTTAATGTGTATAGCGATAGTTCTTTCAACACTTTTCTAATTGATAGAGGAATTTTTAGCTCATCTATTTAAAGATAGGAAGGAGGAAAAATATCCATCCCAATGACAGAGTTATCGACATAGTAGACCTGTTTCCACGCAATAATTCTTTTGATTTCGTTAGATTCATGTAATTAATTCCATTCGAAATGCGTTCCTAGTTTCCCCAAATTTTTAGAAATCCGTCAGAGAGATAAGCTTGGCGTTTCCTCTCTTTCGGAACGATTTCGAAACAGAAGACAAGGAAATAACATTCTGAGAGGTACCTAAAGATACATATTGGATGCAGATCCCTTCACTTTGGTAGGGCCCCGAGGGAAGGCACACGAGGCCACAGCCCTCGATCCAAGGACGGGTCCAGAGGTTTGTTTTCCCGCAAAGGTCGTGGATTGGCACACGCCCAGAGAAAGTGGCCACCATTGTGGTCCTCTAGAGCGGCAGATCCCTCGGAGATAATCCCGCGAACAATTAACCAGAATCCGGGACGGCTATCGCTTCCATTTACAGCACACGAACTTTAAAGCCGTTCCCTAGAAGCCTCGGGACAAGGGTCTTAACACGCGTTGAGCTTCCCAAATTGTAAATTACGGGGAGAGGTCGACATCTTAACGTTCGAGGATATACGGGTTATCGTATCTTTACACGGTGTTTAGAAAGTCGGGCGGATGTGGGATTTCTAGTTACGTAGCGCTGTTTTTAATTTCCTCACATTCAACCATGGTGGCACCACTTTGAGGTATATGTTATATAATCTCAAATGGCTTCTAAATTTTCTCAATAAGTACCGACTGGAGCGAGAATGGCGGTGTTAATTTGGTTAATTGTGAGACATCAACGCATATTTGTTAGCTTTCCATCCGTTTCAAGGATAACGGGTTGCCAAATTTTTATAGCGAAATGAAGTCGCAACATTCCACGCTACACGCCGCTGGAGCCATAAAAACACGCGTACGTGAGAATCACAATGGATGTCGGATACGACAACACCTGAAAAGAACTAGTTTCAAGTTCGTGGCGTATCAAGTTTCTCGCAAAAGCGAATTCTTTTCCGGTTTCGCCCCGGTTTACGCTTCGTGAAAACCGTCTCCCTAACCTTGAAACAAAGCGGATCTAATAAAGATCACAAGATCGTTTTCTCCCCTTTTCAGTTCGGGATGTGTGAAAAGTAATTACATCGCGATCTTATCGAAAAAGGGAAGCAGAGGTTGGGAACCGTTGCCTGGAAAAAGGAATTGTAGGCGTTTATGCTTTTATTGTGGACAATGGCATATTTAAACAATAGTCGTTAATGCAATGGGGGTAGCACCGTGGAGGTATGCGACGAGAGTTCCATCGTCACGTGACAGTAGTTCGCGCGTGTCGCGAGAGAGGGCGCATTCCCTCACGATTTCCCCCATTTCGCAGGACAAACGGTGAATACGAAACGAGACTTTGATTTCTCCCGTTCCCTTTTACGAGATGCACTCGTCCGGGTCAAAGGGGATACGAATACTTCGCGCTTTCGTTTTCTTCGTTGCGTCAAAGAGTGAATGTGTGTTTGTTTTGAGGTCTCGTCCTCGGAGATAAAGATGCAATATCGGTGAATGGAGAGGAAGTAATAAAGTTTGTGAAAGTTGAGTTATTTCTTCAGCGAATCCTTACGTAAGTTCGATATGCAGTCGACGCTTCGGTAACCCCGAAATATCATACGGAAGTAATTCATTAAACTAATCTTTCAATAGTTATCTTGTTTTCCTTGGCCACAACAAAGGAAGCAATTGAAGGCTATTAAACCTCCACACCCTAAATGAAAATGATTTAATTTGGGACTAGATTAAGTACTAAGATGATTTAAATATGATGACTGATTTTGGGTTTTCGCACATAATGATTTAACCATTAGGAGAGCTTCCAATTTGTAGACCATGCTGTCATGTTCGATAAGCAATGACGTGTTACCAATTCGTAGAACTGTATAGACAGACGACCGCAAGCAGATGAATATTAACGTCAGCTAGCGGAACATATGTAACCACAAGAACCGATGGTACAGGAAAAATTAATCTCTTTGGTAATGTTCTCGCAGGCGGAATTCTAGAAGCGTTTCAAATCGTTTTATGTGCTTGACTTCAGTTTAAATCCGACAAACGTTCAAACTGCTGTAAAAAGAGTGGTTTCTAAACTCACCTATGAAATTAGGAAAAAGACTGAGTCCATAGTGTTCTGCTCATTCAATTACCCACGAACGTAATTGCTGTATTGACGCAAAAGTGAAAGTTTTTCGTAACTCATGAAGTTCGTTTTTACTTTGTCACGCCAATTTTCTTGATCTTCACAGCTGAGATGTCGGAAAGAATTCCACTTTCCATCAAACACATTCACGCGAAGAGTGCTTTCCGAAACCGCACTTATGAGCCGGATTTCGAATTTTACCCGTTTCTGCTTAATTTGACGCTTTTACGCGATTTCGTACAAAAAATTCTACTAAAAAGACAGAATGTGCTTTCCCGTAATAAAACTCTCCCTAAATTTCCAATCATATTCACAGCAGCACAATCCTATCTTAATCAGATTCGTTTTTTGCTAGAATATGCTAGAGATACTTCTTAGCGAGGTTCCATGGAAAACGTAAAACCGCGTTTTAGTTTTTCCTCTCTCGACCTGATTCATCAAATAGAGTTTGGCCTTATTTTTTCTACAGCGTTTCGTAAAAATCTTGGCACCACGGAGAGAGTATTGGTATTTTAAGACCAAGTGCGAAGGTATTTGAAAGTAACAAAACTAATACTATGACAAGAATTCTTCTTTTCTATTTCCATAAACTAATTTAACATTCACCAGGAAAAACATATAGATATAGACTCAAATCTAAGTTCTGACGACTCATATTCTCTAACTTCATGATGAAATGGACTTGAATGAAGCTGTAATTGGCGTTGTTCTGTCATCAACCATCCATCAACCCCTTCACTGGATACGTTCACTGTTATTCATTATTACCATAAGAATCGGTTAATTTAATAGCCACTTCCAACAGCGTCTTCTTATCCGAAGTATTCTGTACTTACGTAGGTAAGCCTAAGGAAAATCTTAGCAATCACTGTAAACATACAAATGAGCTTGTCGTCTACTCGGAGTCTTTAGTAAGCTAATGAAAATTATTCGAGAGATCGCCCACGTCCTTCCGATGTCGACTTTCGTTTTATCCTCGCGAAAAAATATTCTCCGAGACGACAGGCATCGGACGCAGTAACCGGATGTTGAACACGCTCCACGAGTGAAAATCCGGGTTAACCCGGGGTCATAGGAAAATATACACGGCATAGGGTGGAAATGTCAGCAAAAGAACCACGAAGGAGTGTGAAAAGCCGTCCTCGCTGTGTGCAAAAACCGGATACAACTCTAGGAAAAGCACTTCGTAAACATCCCTGTTATCTCCTTCTTCACCATCGATTTATCCTGTTTGCTTCCGAAAGTGAGTCGGTTTCGTTCACAGCGTCTTTTTAAAAGGAACCCAAAAGTTTAACGAATATTTAATCATAATGGAATGAGTTAAGAGAAACTGTAGGAATTAATATCTCTATCAAAGTTTGAATAATTGTCGAGAGAGTAACAATGATGAAATGGATATATTCGTACCATACTGACTGAAACTAAAACGAAAAAAATTTCACGCGAAAATATAAAAAACGAAACAGTTTCGAAACTCGTACGGGAGGTTCGATCAGAGCAGCTTTCGTTCTGGGTCCAATCGCAAATGAAGCTGATATTTTCGATTGAAAAAGACGATGGCCCTTCCAGAACCGATTTCGCTTGGCCCACTTGCGAGCCACGGGAAAGCGGCTTCCATGAGGACCACTGCTGAGGGAAAGATGGATACTGCTGGGGATTTGCCCTTAATCGGCGATGGGGATCACCCGTATCGCTCGGATGATTAGATAAGGCGAAATTGGGACTTGAAAGTGGGCTGAACGTATGAAGCGCGTTCGTTTTTTTGGAGGAGATGAAACCAGGACGATCGCGCACAGTATGTTAATGAAGGGAGAGAGAGTTTCTGAGTCTGCTTGCAGTCTGTCGCCGTTTAACTTTCAATGTCAAGCGGGTATTTAACGATGAATATGATCGTTGGAAAGTAGGAAATGTAAATCATGCAGCAAGTGGAATATTTGCTTAAGTTACTCGACTATCGTTTGTCCTCTTCAAAATTCTATTGAAAGGTTCTCATTATACGATGGTTAATGGTGTGTAAAAGAATGGGACAAGTTTCCCCAAGCTTTCTCGAGGTCTTTTATGATCAATGCAGAAAGATATTTAAACATGGGTGTAACATTTTCTTTCAAGAATACTTCAATGCTTATCACTTTTCGTGAAGGAGAGAGTTCGTAAGGATCTTAAAGATCTAATTTCCCATAGATTTTCAGCATTGAGAATCTAAATTGTGAAAATGCGTTACAAATACATTAAGGACTTTTTCAATATTCCCCTGGCCGGAAAAATGTTTTCAACTGAATATAATACAAATTGTGGAAATTCAAAGCGATCCAAGTAAACTTTCTACACGAATACTGCTCCGTTTCGGTACTTGGATACATTCCAAAAAACACCCAATACTAAAGTGAACTACACTCGCACCCAGCGACCTCACATTCTTCTTAAGGAGACCAAATATTATGAAAGAGCCGTTGCATCGTAATTCTCGATTGCTCAAACCCCGACTACTAAAAAAAATGCGCGGGGGAAGATTGTGTAAGGCTCGAAGCGCAAATAGCCCTTCTGAAAAGAAAACAAAAGGAGATGTAAAAAGCTGACGAAAGAGGGGATATTTACGAGAACCCCTAACACCGATGGATAATCTCTCGCGTTGACGAGAATATGGAAACTGCGTAAAAAATTGGAAGTGCGCGATCTCCTGGTACCGCTACGCAAAATACGAGAACAGGTTTTTCAGAGAATAAAAACAAAGAAAGGACGAAATGGAAGCGATCGGAGAGTGGGGAACGATTCCACCCCCGACGTAATGCGAAGGCGTAAAAAAAAGAACATCGGCATTGTGAAAGGGCCGAGAGAAAGTTGAGACTTTGCTTGGTACAAGGTTATAAAGGACCAGATTAGAAATGGAAAGGAGTGAGAGGCAAGAAAGTGTACCACCGGACGCTCAGATTGAAGCGGGAGTTGAAGGAAAGAAAGCAGATACACCCTAATTATAACACGCGTGTTCGCACAGGAGGCGATTTTCCTCCACGCTTACATACATTCTGTTACAAAATATACATCTTCGATCTTTATGCATACATTAAGAAATCGCGGAAAATTGGGAAATAAATTAAGAAAGTAAGCCTTGGAAGTATGCGCTGTCAAGATCCAGTAATTTAATTTTAGAGGTGGAATTAGAAAATTGATCTCCTTTTTAATGGTTTAGTTTTATTAGAGATATTGGTAAAATAATACAATTTTATTAAGAACTTTATTTTTATTATTCGCAGAATATTTCTCTTTTTAAATCTAAAAGGATAAATTTTCGAGGCATTCATCAATAAAAATATGCAGATAAATTTTAAAATCGTCATTCCTTAAAAAATTATCATTTAATAATAATCATCATGGTCAGGTGGATTCCGAAAATGAATTAACTTTCTAGTGATAAAAGTTGAAATACATCTATCAGAAATTGCTCTAAATATTCATCGATCCAGGTAGCGGAGAAGTACGAATATTTGTTACCAAAGATGCATCAAATTTGAGTATAAATACTCGAGATACTAACCCACTTTAAAGATAACTGCAACGTTTAATTCACGAGAAAAATTCCCATGATTAAATCTGAAATCGAGAACAGTGAAATTATTTCTTGTCGTTTCCCGATTCATTCGGATTTCACCACCGCCAGCATTTCCTGCGTAAATCATAAAGATGCTAAAAAGACGTCCGGAAACCCATTTCCGATGATCGGAACCCAATTTCGAACAATAGTCGCTCATCAAGAGTAGGGGGAAGAATCGAAAAAGGAGCCGGATGCAAGAGGGAAAAGGGTGGGGGAGAGACACAGAAGGAAGCCATTGAGTGGAATGAGGGAAGGTTGTCGTAAAATCGCGATGAATTATGGGCGCACACCTCATCCATCCCTCTCAAGCATCTTCGAAGGTTGTCAAGAGACAAGCGATAAAAAAAAACAAGACCCACAGGTCCGGGCCACACCCTTGCACCGACGTGGGCATTTCGATCTCTAGATCTCGTCATTGATGCGTTTGGTGACGACAAATGACGTCGAAGGCCCGCGATAGCAGAGGGATTCCGTATTAGAGTGTAAACCACGTAAAAGGCGCGATGGGTGAGATATTGCGCTGCAGAATGGAACGCGTGGAGATTTAATGAGAGCGTTATTTTCATAGAAGATATTGCACGCTATCGCATTCTCTCGGCATCGATCGAAAGATACGGCGCATTTATCGTCTTCAGTCGGTGATTAAAAACCCAGAAGAGTGGGAATAGAAAGAGAATTATTCGGTCCGTTTTAATTATGAAAAGTACGTGATAGAACGAAGGAAATTTCCACTAATGATGTCATTGAGTGGAGGAATGAAAATGGACGAGATGAATGCATTGATGTTGTAAATTACTCACCACCAGTAGAGACGAAACTAAAAATAGCGGTGTTCATATCGATTCAAGTGATATTCGTTTTTATTCTCTAATAGTTGGGAGATCATTGCTTTCCAGTTAATCTTTCTCCTCAATTTTATATTCCCATCTAAAAAGATAACGAAGTTTAAACTTATTAGGCTGTACCCATCATGAAACAAGCTCCTCAAGAGCCTGAAAATAATCACCCAATCGATCACCGCCTTAAAGACTACGCGTAAAAATAAACAGATGCTGTTTATCGAAATTTATGACTACTCATCTCTATAGACAAACAAAGCCGAGTTTAGAAGCATTTCGATGTCTCGCCCAGGCTATTTTATTAGTTTCTCTCTCCTAGATGAGGTTATTTCCTAAGATTAACTCGATTAATTTGCATCGCCCATTGTTACAAAAAAACGCGAGCTCTGAGTGACGCAACAGTGGGTCGGAGGCGTATCCTTCGTGTACGTAGGAAGTCGGTGTCCATTTTCTCCTCTTTTAAGGGTTCCGCACTCAGCCTAGTGACGGACAATGCGACCACTCCCACGGGGTAAATTGGCCAAGAATTAATTCTTTCCGTTTGGAATGGCGCAACTCTAGCACGCGACGGATAGACCGAGATGGAGAGCTCCTTGTGCAGCCGTGGGACTCAAGTAGGACACAATGCGCCCGCTGAACAAGGCCCGACGGTTTCATTAAACGGGGCTCACCCAGTCGGTATGCGCGTTGCATCGAGGGGATGTCCCTAGACAGGGAGGCAGACAAGAAATGAGTGACCGAAAGCTGAGTGTGAGAGGGATTTGCATATCAATTGATAAGAGACGAAGTGGATACATAGCTGGCGTTTCTGAGGGTCAGAGCGTTAATTACTTTACAATTCCTATCACCTTAAATAATACAGTTATATTTGCCGATTCTTGTCTCATTTACGACGACATGATTAACAGTAATTCCCTTAGTAAACCTCGCGTAGTAATGAGAGCTTTATTGCGATCCATTCGATAATGGAATGATACCAATTGTGCCTCTCGATCTGAATAGAAGGGATACGAGATTAACAAGAAACTGAACGAACGTGGATCACTGAATTATTCTGCCCCTGCAACTCTTTCCCCGTGAGTTGCTTTGCGGGAGAGACATGTACCAAAACGTGTCGAAACTTGAGCGACCGTTTCTCGGAGTGGGAGATAGCGTAACCACGGCCGTTCCGGGAGAAACACCGAATCCCGTTAGTGGATCCTTGGAGTGAATTCGGCCGGTGCAAGGAGAGTGGGGATGCAAGAGAGCGATGAGTGATAGAGTGGAGATGATTTCCAAATAGGGTTTCGCGTCCTTCGTGTAAATATAGTCAAGTACGACGGGTGAGATTTAAAAAAGACGACCTCCGCACACGAGTCTCATTGGCTGGATATAAAAAAGGAGCGAGGAAAAGGTTTTAAAAGAAGCGCGGGTCACGGTTGACGTTGGACTGCCACGGATTTAAAGATGAGGAGTTAAAATGGCCGAGAGAATAGGTTTTCCTGGTAGAGTTTTGAAACCAGGATAGAAAGGATTGATAGAAAACGAGGAAGTGTTCCTCAAGGATAATCGTAAACTGATTTTCCTTGTAATCTGACAATTTTGACAATGGAGTTAAATTTAGAGAGTAGAACAGTACAATCGAGGGCAAAGTAAATCCCAGTTCTAATCTAAATGAATTTACAATGCTACATACAACCCAAATGAAAGTGAATTAATTGAAGGAATTTCTTTTTTTAGTGAGAGGAAATTTAAAAAATGAGAATTTCTAACGCCGAAGAACAGTATTCCAAAGATGCAATTGTGTGAAAATAAACCACCAATGGACTGAGAGACTTATGGAGAATACTATGTGATTTAGCACAAGAGGACACCGATAGTCTGTTGACAAAATGCCCGATCGCGTCCCATTTATTCGTGTTAAACCACTCGCACACGAAAACGGAAGGCGTGCAAATAGACACGAGAGTATCAAAGAGAATAATTTAGCATCTTCCGTGTTTACGGCGACAGAAATGATTGGAATCGCACACACACTCCAATCCCGAATCGTCGCTTAGCGGATTCGTGGAAGCCTTTCATAACGAGATAAAATTAACGTCCAAACAAGCCGAGCTTGTCGATTTTTATAGCCCGTCAGTCGCTCTTCTCTTCTGTCGTTTCACTGTGAGTGTCGTACGCCCTTGAAACAGGAGTGACAATGTTTTATGTTTCGTCTCTCCACCCAATCTTTTTCCATCTACTTCTAATGAAGATTCGTGTCCCAGTTTGAGTTTTATTCTAACTGATTTACGAAACAAATTAAGTCCTATATTTTGTGTGTAAACATGATTCCGAGGTTCGTTTCTAAAGAAATAAAACTCATTTATTATGCACCGAGTTCCTTTACGATCTGCAAATTGGAAATGAGTCCCAAATGCCATTACGCCAATGATTTGAAGTATATATATAATTTTTGGGTCATATACGATTTTATATTTTAAAAATCATAAAGGATTATTTCTTAGCGTTTAGAAAAATACCTTCGCGTACGTATCTAATCATCCAAAATTAAATTGACGAGTGGTATAAACCGAATAATCACAGAGCATTCTTGAAAACGATCTAGCGAACACCAACATGATAAATTACTTCCTACATGTAAACGAACCGCCGGGAGCGATCGCAGAGATAACAAACCATCCGAAAACTCGGGATTTCTGTAAAAACGGAGAAAGCAAATTTCCCAGCCCTTCTTTAAAACTCATTTCTCGCCTCCAAACATCACGACCTCGCAATCGTGCGGATTTCCTCGCAAAAAAGCGACACGTCGATTGAAGTGCACGGAGGGTGTCGCAATCGAAAAAGAGGTTAAAAATCGCCCGGCAACTGTCCCACTGCAAAAAGGCGATCACAGCTTCCGTGGGTTTCATAACCGCGGCCAACAACAGTTTTCACTCGGTGCATATGTGCACTCTCCCCCCACCGTATCCGAATCCGTAAAAAAGGAACTGAAAGCATGGTTGCGTGACGGAGAGGAAAAAGCTGTGTGGAAACTGGTGCTCGAAAGAGTGAAAGATGCCTTTGACCGAGTGCCAGCGCCTAGGAAGCACCCATAGAAAGCCTAAGATATTTTCCGAGGAAAAAAAACAATGGCTATCTATTCGAGTGAAAGGTTCAGTATCTCATATGAGGTCGATCTGAGCGTAGAAAAAGGTTTGAATCGGCCACCGTTTTTTGCGGCATTCTTTAATCTAGAAGCGCTGTCTCATTACGAATGTGTCGCATGGGGAAAGAAAAAGATGATGAACGACTACGCGGAAGATGTTGCTATGTTGGATAGAGAGGAACACAATGGCCATCATGAGTTATCGAAGGATACTAGATTCTTAAAGGAACCTTGACTCGTGCATCCACTTTACTTCACATCCACTTTAGCTCCCTCGAAGTTGAGGGCGATAATGTTGATGTGTCCAAAATTACTATTACTATTAGTATTGGTAAAATAGTGCGGAGTAGAAAAGTAGAAAGAACAGCACCTATTGAGTGGATTTTTAAGTTCAAATTGACTGATTCTAGTATTTTAAATTAAATTCGATCCAAAAAAAGTATTTAACACAGTCACTTCCGGCATACCTCAAAGGCTTATCACTTCACGAAATCTTTTTATCGCCTCCACTCCGAATGCATGGACAAAAGGAATCTCTACGGAAGTACTAATTTTTCACGAAGTTACACGTGGACAGGAACCTCAGCTCATCCGCGTTCCTTTATCTCGATTTTTATTACCCCTCGAATTCTGTTGCACGAGCACAAGAGAGTTTTATTGCACGGATTGCGTCATCGAAGGAGCATGAAAAAAAAACGTTACTCCGCCGGTTCGCACGCACTGCAAAACGACACACTAATTATACCGCTATCTGTACTCAACAGTGAGCCGGATTTTCTCCTAATTAAGGAGTTGAAAATTCGCATTCCGTTGATTGTCTTGGCTTTTTCATTGAGAATTTCGGGACCATAAAACAAGAGTGTTAAGCATAATTGCTAGCCAAAAAATAATTAAATAACAGAAGAATACATTCAGCAGAATATTCAAACTATTCATTTTCTATCAGTAAATTATTTTCTGAATTATATACCATGCTACCAGCTGCATGTTCTTAAACCTGATTGTTTTGAATAGAAATTTTAAATTGTCTCTTAAAAGGTATAATTCCTTCCAACGAGGTGATATTCGAGGATATACTTCAACGGAAGGTAATAAGAACAGCTATTTATGAGACAGATAACTGGCTTTTAAAACGTCATCTCTTCTAAAAAGAAGGTTTTTTGCTTCCATTAGAGGCTATTTTCTACTTGATGGAATGAGAGTACAGGAGTGTAATCTAAAAAGGGTTCATCATCAGCCATTTATTGCGTGCAGTAAGAGGGCCAGCAATCCTTGCACTTACCCGATACGTTTTTTTTTTTTCATGATCTTCCTCGAAGTTCACCATCCCTCCATTAATGTCCGTGTACCATTACCACGTTTCTTTACTTTTAAAGCCATTTATTTCGACCCTACTTGGATATCGTAGTCCATTAAGTTATGATGGGGAATACTGCAGGATGGGATTTGAAATATCATGCTCGTACGACACAGCATGAATGTCTAAAACGTATGGCATGATAATTTCTATTTGGATTTAAAAATAATCGGATAATCCGTGGATATGAATCTTGAATGACAATGAATAAATAAATAGAAGAATAAAACAGAATAACATCTGTTACCGCTTTAATATGCTGACTTATGTCAGTGAAACCTAAAAAACCATCATTAGCTGTTTATGGACCGTAATTCCGAAGTCAGCTCTTACGACGGAGATCCGGAATGCATTCATCGGCGAACCGATGACTACACCCATTAGCTCCGTACTTGAATTGTGTGCCAGCCGTTACGGGGCGGGTCTCGAATGGGAGACCGGCGGGTCGTTCACACGTGGGCGGGCGGCGACCCCTGACCTGCGCCTTCCTGGGCCGTCGCCCCACTGCCGCTTCGGAGGTCGTCGAACTTCCCGGCGTTCGGGCTCTGCATTTTGGACGCGATGACGCCATGTTGAATTGCCCGCGAACAAAGCAACCTTGGGCGCACCCAAGAGGTGTCTTCCAAAGGTGGAGTCGGTCGAGGATCGAACACGGAGAGTTTGAAGGGGAATCCTTAAGCACAATGTTATTTTGATGGGCGTACAAAGGTATGAGCTCAAAAATGAATTCATACACAGCCGTGATTTGTGAGGATTGTCTTACGTTACGACTCCATCGCGTATTGAGTGAAGGTTAGTCATGTAATTTGGAGATTTGACGCAAAACGATGACGAGATAAAATTTCTCTCTCTTTGCACTTCTTCTACCTAAATACGGAAATTTTATAATGCTTGAAAAGTCAATGCAATTCAGCCCTTCCATAGTTAGTTTCCTTCCTTGTTTCCACACTGATTCATTAAGTAAGCGGTTATTATGCGATTAGAGATTCGAATATGAAGAAAAACTTCAAATGAATATGGACTGATAACTATCAAATATATTCATCAAAAAGTACGCTCTGGTAGCCAAGTAATTTATGACAGTTTTTACTTCACATGAGATTTACCTTAAAGATATGGAAATTCCGAAACTTCTAACGTGAGGCTAATTCAAAGGAAAACTCCCGTCTTCTTCTCCCTAACTTTAGTATATATAGGAACTATGAGTATTAGTCATTTAGAGTTTTAATCGACCTAGCTTGTTGGGATGATTTTAGCGGAACAATTTCAAAAACTCTGCGAATACATTTCCCAAACATTCTTAATACACCTGGCAAGAGCGATTGGATCGATAGAATCTGGAGGTTACGCATCCAACCCCTTATACATCCTTCTCCCGACCTGCATAACTCGCCGAGTATCAGTAATTAATCTTCTCCACGACAGCTTCTTCCTCGCCTCGGGCGACTCCACGAATCGCTTTCGGAGAAAACCGCTTGGGAAAATGAACGCCTCTCAAGTTTGGACCTGTTGGGGAACCAACTTGGCAAGATTTCTTGTTTCGAGTCGCGAGGCTCCCAGCGGCTGTCTTATAGTGCCTCCATTTTGCCCCAAAATGTCCCTCGTATATTAGATATGAATATGGAAATTGGTCCCACAAATTCAGAACATTTTGATCTATCATTAAGTAGACTGCAATTCTAGCGGTAAACGGTGTTTTTGGGAACACGAAAACCGGTCGTCTGAAATCTCCAGGAAGTGAACATTAAAATTAAGTATGAAAAATCGTAAGATTATGCAGATGCACGGAAACTGTTAATTTAAATACACTCAGATTACGTAATCTTAACTCTTTTTAATTTAAATCCAGTGGACAATCTAAACATTCCAGTTTCTTAGTTTGATAGTATCGACTCATGGGCAAAGTCCCTTTGCGGTGTTTCCCAGCGTTATTCACAGTTGTTATTTTCGGCACTCGCCTTACCCTTCAAGGAGTTCATTGGGAGGCGCTAGTATCAGCTGACTGCGAGCAGAATCCGTAGGAGAGCTATTTTGATACCGCTCTTCCCGTGTTTACACATTTTGCGCCCTCCCAATAACTCGAGGGAAAGACCGAAAATGTTCATTTGTAATTTATTTAAATTACACCTAATGGACTAAGAAATAGTACACAGAAACTGAAAATTGATACGTATAATTTGGTTATAAATGAATTTATGAATGTAAATTAGTTGGTCCAGAAATAGGATTTTCCAAGCTAAGGTTTAAAAATAAGATGTTTGGTTGCCGTCATACGATTTGCAGTGACAGAATGAGAGGTAGAATTGAGTCGTAGTACGGTTGTACCCGTACCTTCTGGTTTACTGATTTTATCCACCCGCAGTCCAGCGTCGCATCATAAGAGATCTGATAGGGATGACGACATGGACTATCTGTATACGAGTCCGCAACAATCGTGACTTTTCCGATCCGCCTTCATCTTGATCGTTCGAGATTTCTCCTTCCACACAGATATCCCGTCGATAGACTGCTTTCCGCGATTTGTGTCACAAGAAAGGATAGAGGAAAGGTAAAGAAATAGACACAGAGGGGATAAAAATGATGAGCGATGATGAGTCATCCGTAAAGAAGAAAATGTGAAGAAATGGGGGAAGGGACTGAACCTTGGGGCACACAACCTATACATCTCTAGCACTCATCCTCTCCTCCCACGTCAAACGCTTACCCATTTCAGGCCCACTCTTTTTTCCGTCTCTCTTATCTCTTCCCCTTCCACGTAACTGGACAACGGTTTGTCCTCCGTGTCACACTTCCGGGATTGAAGATGGCTGTAGGGAAACGTGCTCGCCATAAGCGTTTAAGTCTCCTCTGCTATGAAAACTACCGTAATGGAGGAGAAGAAGAAAGTGATTTTTCCTGGTTAATTGAAAAGCAAAAAAGATATACTTCAATGAGTATT
Source organism: Pantala flavescens (assembly GCA_020796165.1). NCBI lineage: Eukaryota > Metazoa > Arthropoda > Insecta > Odonata > Libellulidae > Pantala > Pantala flavescens. The sequence goes on from CM036881.1 coordinate 50,623,438, forward strand.
GTTTCCGAGTTCCGAATTTTATCTGGAAATAATCTTATAATTAAGAAGTGATAAGGTGATTTTATGATTGTCGCTCCTTCTCCGCTTCGTTGCTAAAATACTTCAACCCTATTTAATACTCACAAATTTAATCTTTCTCAAATTTTGACGGGTTAGAAGGCCTATCTTTGGCTATTTTAAAATTCAGACATATATCTTTACAAAACCTTTATCCCTACAAAGTTCCACACTAAATTAGCAATGTTTGAACACATCAACTGTGAGCTAAGTTCGATCAACAAATAAACAGTATGCATAAACCAAAACAGAAGTGGTCTCAGAAATGCAAACACCAACAAGTTCGAAAGATACGATCTTTTCCTCACTAATTCGAAACCCAAACGATGAAAACAAATGGGATTGCAGTAACGGTGCCAGGCGCAAAACAAGAAGACGATTTAAGGACACAAAAATAGAAAAAAAAGCGGAGGCCTCAAACGAAACTTCGAGAGAAAAACTCCCGTTACGGCAAAACGAGAGTAACGTGCGTACCGATACAAAAGAAAAAATCGGAGAAAACAAAAGAATTGACGCGGAAAGCCTATTGAACCGTGGAACTTGGAGTGAAAAGCAGGTTCTTCGCGCACTTCGCGTTTTTTGCTCGAGTCAATTTTCCGTAATGCAAGAATCCATTCTGTTCGTTCCCCTTTTACTTTTTTAACGCGAAGAGACCTTCCGCGATGGGAGACCCACTCGAACCGGGAGATCCGTAATTACAGTTTCCGCAACGCGATTGGGGCCAATCACGAAAACTCTCGTGGCTCCCGAAAAACGGAGTAATAAACAAGGAAGCATAAGAAATTAAAGGAGATTGGCTTAGCGGTTTCACAACCGATGGTGAGTCAGGCGAAAAAGAAAGACTCGGTGCACCGTAAGATCTACGCTTCCTGAATCCACGTTCAAAATAAAGAATTCCCGAACCACCTTGCCGAAGGCTTTTTCACGCTTGAATGCGTTCGATTTTCGGATTTGCTCATCGCCAAGATTTTTTCCCTTTAATTAACTCTCGCGCGATGGCAAGAGATTTGGGTCGAATTTAAAAGCCGAGAAGAATGGATTTCAAGTTTATAGCTGACGTAAATCGGTGGAGTATTGCAGTAAGCATCGTTCTTTTACTGTTTACGATGGACATTAAATTAAGCATTTTCTTGAGCCTTAAACGTAAACAGTTATTTTAGTCATTCGGATGAATAACGTCCCATAACAATAAAAAGAAGCAATCGCGCATTATCTGCGAGCAAAATTACCGACCCGATTGTTTGAGCTTCTCTCTTGAGCAACCTTCGATGTCTCTGAAATCTAATTCCGCAACATGTTGGCAGTAAATAAATTGAACTGTTTCTCGTTTAATTCTTGCGAGTGTGTGTTTGTTTTTCTAAGTTTCCCAAGATGTTCTGAAGAGTGCGTTGACTCAAAATGTCGAGCAAAAGCGAACGTTGAGCGCAAGATAGTTAACACGGAAGGGAAATTTAACAGTTTTTAACGTCGAAAAATAACTCGCTGAAAAACTCATGAAATTCTTTCGTTAGGCTTCCGCCAAGAGATGATAAATAATACCGAAATATCTAATTATCGATCTATCGATGGAACAATACTGTGTACGTGCTGAGATACCTTGTTTTTAATAGCTTTTGTTGAGCAATTTAGAATTTTTAGATTAAAATGTCATCATCAGATCATAAACAACAACAAATAGCTGGAATCGTAATCAGCTGCTGATGCAAAATGAGAAAAATTTTTATCATTGGGATTGTTAAAGAATCGTAGAAATGATTCCGTAGTATCCAGAGAATAATAAGAGACACATATCCGTTTACATTTTCGTACTAATTGCTTTTGGAAGAATAATTGTACAGGAGACGCTACTGTGAGTATATTAGGAATATTAAACAGCAATTTAGGTTATTACACAAGGACTATGAGTGGATAACGGTTGAGAACGATGTGTGAATGCCGTGATTAGCGCTTAGTCTAGGATCGAGGTTAAGCGTTCACAATAAGGAAGCGATGAAGAAGACGTTTCAATTCACCAGAGTAAGCCTTTGAGAGTGTATAATCGCTATTTATGCGATTACTTGCAGTCGATTGGAATCTCTTCCCGAATTGCATTTCCTAAGAGCGCATTTCATTTCACGCGCATTGGAAGATTGCATCGCACGCAAACCTAATGAGAACGTACTAATTGCACGAAGGGTGAATTATGCCATGTTTCTTAGTTACCTTAAACTGAAACGCAGATCACCAGATAAGTAGTAATTGAAGCGCGCTTAAACGCTTTCAGCGAGTTAAATTTTATTACTCAGCGATTGGCTAAGTCCTTCGTTTTAAATCAAACAGTATCTCCGGAAGAAACTATTCCCAGCAACAACTCCTGAGTGAATATGTATGATATTCAATATCTATAGTTCGATTTCAAGGGAAAGAAATGAATTTCTTAATAATTACCAGAAGTTTAATGAGTTTCTTAACAATCACGAGCGTATTAATATTTATCTTTGAATTTATTCCTTTTCTAGAAAGTGGGCTTCAAATAATAACTAAGGTACCTGAATGCATCCTTTCCTTCCTCGAATAATTAACAATTCCTCATCCGCTCTTTCAGAACCGAAGTATTTTTATTCTCGAGCCCAGACAGCAGATGGCATTCTATTGTGCTCTTTAAGTGTTTATGCAAATCCCCTTTTTCGAAAGTATTTCGGAATAACGTTATCGGGATTTTTACATCCCACGTGAGCCAAGCGCTACTAAATACTTAGTTATCGATACAGTGAACAAGTCTTTTGCACATTAATGTCATATGCTTTCCTCTGCACTGAATGGCAGCAACAGAATATCTTAAGCCTAAAAATTCGGCAACCAAGGTCGACCAGAGTGGAATGAAAAAGGCCAAGGTGACCCGTTCACGAAAATAGAACCCGTGAATGCTCCTTTCCCACATTCACGCCTCTCTCTTAGCGCATACTTCCACCGAATTGCATAGAAACGAGCGGTTGTTTACTGAAATAGGAGAGTCGATTTAAAAAGCAACGGGGCGTGAGTGACGTAAGAAAGGGGAAATCTATATGCGAGAGAAAACGAATTCAAGGGGCAATTAAGAAGAGGCCGTCCAATTAAGATGTTTTATAAACACGCCGTGAGAATGCCATTTATGAGGAAGAAAACAATGAGCGAAGGCCGAAAAGCGATGGAATGTGATTCCATTTAGAAGTGCGTGAAATTAGTTTCTAAACCTCTTTCGCATGAGGAATCATTCGGAATTTATTCCATCCAGTGCAAGAAGCGAAACATATGCCAACGCAACGATTCGTACGGAACAAAATATTTGGAAATCAAACTCGTCAGAAAAATATTTTGTTACGCCCAAGAAAAAAACAAATTCTATAGAGACGTTCTCCACTTTCAAATCCTTTCCACCGGATAGTAAACACCCATTCGTAGTTAAAAATGATTCGATAATATAACATATGATAGTAGCAACGGAGTGAATATTATTTTTACGGACTTTTCCTCTTCATGAACAGGCATGACATTTGTCACGTTAATTTAATGACTAATCCGACACAATGATGTTAAATTGTGGAATTATAGCGGATGTTTATAAAGGCGAATGAATATTACACGACAAGTAGATTTATTTGGCACTACGCATAAATTAGCAGAATAAAATTTAATATAACCGTTCTGGAATACATTTTGCGTGAAGTAAAAAAGGAAATGCAGATAACTGTTTTTTGACAGTTTTTAGAGCGTATATGTTCTCTATTTTTCTTTAATCCAACAGAGTTTAAATGCTAAATTTTAAATCCCCAATCTGGTGCTGTGTATCGTTGAAATAATGCTAAAGTTATACATATTCGACCAAAGTTTTTGGAATAAATTTATACTACCCAGAGATTGAACTACGTAACGGAGTCATTTATAACTATATGATGCGATTTTTGGGAACACAAACTGAAGTAAACAACTACATTATCAAGGACTTTATGATCACTGTAAAGAGCAAACGGTAAGGAGCTAGAAATGATGACAACTAGATATAGAATCATTTCTCTGCATATTCCTTTTTATGTAAGAAATTGGAAATTATTATCGCTCAACATTTGGAAAGAATACACGCTCCACAGGTTGCTACTCTGCGCCAGAACGTAGCTCACTTTCTTCTAGGAAGCTCGTAGATTTGGGATGAGTGAATCGTATGAGACCGGAAGAGATTGGTAAGGAGGCTGAGTCCCTCGACCTACTTCCTCACCATCCGTTACTATCGGTTATGAAGCACATAGTGGACGGATGCTTTTTTGTTGGGATTTGTCGTAGAGCTGATGATGCTTCAAACGACCGCTTTTTTCCCATTTTCCGGAAAAGGTGTGAAGCGGAAGTTTCTCCGGAGACGTGAAAGCGTTTCGCATGACTCTCCAATGAATTTCATTCCTTTCGGATTGCTGAGTAACACTCTTAAAGGTGTGAGGGGGTATCCAAGAAATTTATTTTATCGCAAAGGAATTTGGATGTCTGCTTTCCAATTGTATTCCGTCGTTCGAACCCTTGATTTGAGTGGTGAGCGCACCTTTATTTTGAGAGAGTACGTTCTTCGTACCTAAACGCAAAGCTGATCTCCTATCTACAATATCATAATTGTGTATTTTATTAACCTTTGATACTAACACAATGGAAAATTGATAGGCCATCCAATAGTGCACCAATTGACTATCTTTTACATTCGATTAATCGAAACATTTATCATTATTCCAAAAGAATCTCTACGCAATCTTACGTGATCAAAATTTCCTTTTCTTGGGGCATATACTTTCACACGTTTACCCATAATTGCACTCCGGAGATCGCAAACACTTTTACTGCAGATTGATGATATCATAGGTCTGCGAGCACCTCTGAAAACACATCAAATTGCAGGGAATACAGTTACCCCGCGGTGACGACATATCGTGCCTCCGCTAACAAGGAGTCCTCAATTCGTTTCCAGGTCACGGCCGTCCCCTTTCGCCGAAAAAAAACAACACATCGAACTGCGAATGAGTACTTTTTTTACGACGAAAATGTTTTTGAAGCTAATGAGAAAGTTTTTGCGGAGAAGAAACGAATGTTGTTAATACATTCTCGGAAGAAAGCAAGTGAAAGGAGAGAAAGGCCAAGTGCCCAAAAGAGTATTCCGTCTTCCAAAGAGGACGAGGAAAGAAAAAGGAGGCAACCGTCGTCTGGAAAAGTGTTATTTTTACCTTTTACTGATCCTTAATTCTCTTAAACGACCTTTCTGCGGGTGATTCTGATGAAAAATCATTCATGTCGCGATCTGAAAGGTGCACGCTTTCTAATGATGGAGAGTGTTGGAAACAGAATCTACGATTAAGGCGACAACTTAGAAACATTCTTGACATCAGTTTTCTAAAGTGGACATCCATAGGGAGTGGTCGAGGCAATTCACCCTGCTGATGATTCAGCACAAAAAGGATAGTTTCTGTGCTGAGATGAGTAGTACAAACATTTTAAGATTCGTTAAATAATTTTAACACTATTTTATCTTAACTCCCGGAGAAAAATAATTGAATATTCCTTCGAAGAGAATTAAAGAATTAAGAATCTTTTCGCCTTGAAAGAAAACCAGAGAAACTTTTAAATTGCCTCATTGCAAGTTTTACATCCTTTCCTTTCACGAGGAAAGTAAATGTCTTCATCTGAAACTTTGGGAGCAAGTCAAATTCCATAAAACCTTATGAGCCGTGTCGTTACTGTACTGAAAGGCAATCTTTAAAAGTCGAAGAAGTTTTGCGCTTTGTGAATCCAAGAAACTCTAGAGGAAAAAGAATCCACAAGAATCGTTGAAATCTAGAGATTTTACACATCTTACGTTACAGTGAAATCACTTTTTTCGGTAGAAAAGAATTCGGAACTTGTACTCCCAGTTTGATACTTCTCTTCGTTTGTTGCCACTGGCAACGCCTATTCGTGGAAAAAATATATATAATTGATGATACAGACATTTGGCAACTTCCATATTCGAAAACTGTTGTAAAACTCTCCGCTCCGAGCTACGTATAAACACGTTCTTATCGATATATCGAGAAAAGAAACCAATAGCCACGATATCATTCCAATGGGCGAACCCAGGCGTCCTTCTTTGCCAAAAAGAATAAAAAAGTTGCCATTTAAAGGTCCGGAGCTTGATGTTGACGTATAGAGAGAGCGGGTGAAGGCCTTGGGGTTGAGTAAGAGCAGCTCTCTCCTCTTGTGCATGGCTTTGTCATTCAAACTAGGGGCACATATCATACGTTTAGCAAACCGGAGAAGTTATCCGTTTCGTGCCATTTATAACGCGGTCGTTTGTCGAAATGTGAAGGGATTTCCGATTGAAAACGCTCTGTACGAGTAGATATATGGAAATGTTCGCATTTCTTGAACAACATATGTGTGTGTTCAACTTAAACATCGATTTCCTATTAAGAAAATCCATATAAAATCGGAAATTTGATTTCTAAACCTAAAGGAATATTTAATAGACCAATCATCTACGAGAAGCTGCGAAATCATATGTAACAACAAAAAGGCAAATTATCTACATTATTGTTAGCTAAACTATATTTATTTATAATAATTAGTTGTTGAAAGTAAAATTTATTTTTATTAATCTTCACTAAAACACGAAATTAATTCATTTTGAAAGCTGCGATTTCATCTTTTCTATACTTTCGATTTCCTATTAATATTTTTCTCAAAGTTCTGCAAAGAAGGTTAGATTTACTTTGATTATTATTTTAACCGCGCTCAATTCTCAGCTATTTCATACGTCTCTTTTAATGCTACTAGTTCATGCAGATGTCATTCCGATGTATTTATTGGGTCAAATATTCTGTTCGTAACAGCTATTACATCGGAATGGAATTAGTAAAAACGACCTCAACTTTCATCTCCGACAGGACGCAGAGATTCTAAAGCAAAAAACGGATATAAACGTCGTGGAGTGATGGTAGGATTTTTCCGAGCTTTTTTCGATCACTTCCTGACCACCATATAATTGGTAGAGGCTTTCTGTAATTGACCATGAATCCACTAATCAGCCATCGAGATTATAACTTAGAGAAGACATTCAGTAATTGCCTGAGAATAGATGAAACGCTTACCTTCCAACGTCAACCTTCTTCGATAAGGGAATACAGGCCCTGCTCGTAAAGTAGCCCTTCATTATAACTGTTATTATCCTAACAGACGCGTACATATACCATCCAGAGTTCCTATGTGAGGGGATGTCTTTGCGGATAAACTGTTGCCCATGTCGATCAACCATGGTATATAAATATCGGATCATATCCTATCCGTACATCGTAATTAAGATATCAATACAGCTGCAAGTGAAGCCTCAACATATATATTTAATTATCTCCATCTTTTACAGATCGCTTCTCCGAAAAAAGCGTATTTTAAAGTATAATGAACTATTAGAGATTATACAGAATAGAATCAATCACCGAGATCGACACCGGTTGCTCTTGGTAAAACAAATCACTGAGGGTCGACATATTTTTTTCCAAGGAGTTACAAAACCTCGACGGGAAAGTTACCATCCACCTACAACTCCTTTCCAACCGGTTCCCCATAAAATATGCCCGATATTATGCAGAGATCGGGTAATACCTGTTAGAAAGGGAAGGCGGGGAGAGTAAATTTCATCGAGAAGCAGGGGAACTTCGTACATAGAGTTTCGACGCAGGTCAAGAGGTTACATGGCGCCGATGGAGTCTTTCTGGTGGATTAAAGAGACACTCGGACATTATTTTCGAGAGTTGAAGAGGTCGTGAGCAGAATCGGCACTGTTTCAAAACACCCCCCCTAAACATTCCACGGCCGCAAGGTCGGGCCCTTTTTTTAAACTCGCAATCTTCGACTGATTTGGAATCGCGGAATCTCGTCACGATTTTTTCTGCGCGTTAATTGGCTTATTTGGTTGGGAAATTCTTTACACCGCAGTTGACCAATAGGAAAAGCTAGATCAAAATTTGATCGCGGCATAGTTATGTTCACGTTTCGAGAAATAGATAGTTATAAAAATCATTTAGTAGTATCGTTTCATCGTACAATTTCGATGTTTAAATTCAAGCGAAACAGATCAAACTTGAGGTGGATTTTCGAAAGGAAAACAAGAAAAAATCCTCGTTTGTTCTGGTTCTGGTAATCTGGTAGTCAAAATCAGAAATATCTGGAAGTATTTATGATTTAACACACACGTGAATGTAATCAACAGATTATTTTTAACGAATATCAAACGAAAGATAAAATGACTCATTCCGAATTCTGCGAAGAACGAATCTCAAGGTAATAAAATTCAAACAAAAATTGTTATACTTTTCGAAAGTTCGTGACTATTGACAAAACATTCGTGTCGCAAGAAATGTGGGAAAATAGATTTGTAGATCCATAAAACACACGTACTAGGGAGGTCTTCCTTTTCATGGGGAAATAAAAGGAATTGATAAAAGAGCGATAAGTTGAGCACATCCGGTATGCCGTTCGATAATCTTAGAGAGGAAAAGAAGATTTAACACGTGTCGATAAATAACGCGATACATGCGTCCGTTTTTTGTTCGGAACACGTCTCTTGGGCCTAAAACTGCTACTTTGCATCCCTAACGTTGCATTTATAAATACGCACACTTCAAGGGAATTAGAAAAAAGGTCGGAGATTAATTATACACTCTGAGGAAGGGCTGACAGAATTACGACCACTAGCGCATCGCCCTTCTTGTCAGTTCCCTCATTTGACCTCGTTTCCTCGTGGAAAAGACCGCCCCTTAAAGATGCCAATATATGTCTGTCGTGGCTCATTTTAATAAACAAGCTGAACCGCGAAGAGCCGGTCTCGGAAATGGCGGTGGAACCAGTTCATTACCCTGTGGAGCACGTTCTAAAACGAGTTATAAAGTGATTTTGACTAATTCTGAATTAGGCCTTCCCTTTCTTATACAAATGATTATTCGTTAAGGCTTAACAGGTCTTTAACCAGAAATTATTGTTGGGAATTTAGATTTGTATATTTTCCTAAACTTCCTTTCATTCATATGAAATATTTTCTATTATTCCAATTAAAAGTGAAAGAATATATATTTGTATAGTACATTTTCATTCGCACTTGAGAACTTTAATGCTGACGAATTAGAAAACATTCGTTATGAATCAATAAACACGCCAAATAAATCACTTAATGTCATTAAGATTCGACGATGTTCAACCATGTTCATGATTTTTTGTTTACGCTTAATATTAAGATTTTTATGCGGATAAAATCAAGGTGTTTCCGTGAACGACTATTTTTATCGTTTTTTCTATCGCTCACGTTGCAGTGCTCGAGCCCTCGATTTGTAGAAATTGATACGTTTCCTTTGGCAGTTATCGGCGTCGTATAAATCAAATGTCTCATTATTTTCGCTATCTTTCTCTTACACTCGGTTCATGAAAAAACATCGAATGTATTCGGGTCTTCACCGTTACCAAAACATCGCGAGTACCGAAGCATAACTATCCGTTTCAGAAACCGGCAGCAGATTTATTATTCTCTCTCCACGAGTGCTTTCTCTCGGGAGAAAACAACAAAAGACACCTGCCTCAGGACTTTTAAAAATGGCCTCCGTCTCTTTTCACCTTCTCCAATGGCTTTTCCAGATTGGCTGTGATTTGACGATGCATCATTTCGAAAATACCAGATTCTTATCGGAATCACAATTCAGCAACTTGAAATATTCCTCAAAAGTGAATTAAGTCTCAAGTTTTCTTGCATTAATATTGAATATTTGATAAGTTTCGATCATTTCATACCCATTAGCAGTTAGATGAATAACTAATTTAATATCTCATCCTTTTTACACCCATAAAGAAATGTTTCACCTAAATGCAGTGTAATGTAAACCTACTTTCGTTCTCTCTCCATTTATTTAAGGATTTTAAGAAACGCCGAAACTTGGAGGGTCTTTCACGAAAAAATAGAAAACCACAAACCCACCAAAAGTTTACTCTGGACTGAAGAATGGGAGTCAGAGCAAAAGGGGAAGAAACCAAGAAAACATTGTTATTCAGCTTCCACTTTTGACGCTGTTCCAAAATTAAACTGCCGACTCGTGCCAACTCTATAAGAATATCAGGTACGTTTTTTTTCAATCCTCATGCATATAAAAGAACGCCGGAATATGGAACAGTAACACTCCTTTTCGAAACGGGAAACGAGTTCCTCCGATATTTCCACGCTTTCTTGCTGCTTGTGCTCCGGAGCGTTGAATAATGGCCATCTTATTAATCTGCGTCTAAGAAAAAGGGATAATAAACATCAAACGTGTTAAGATCCCATAATTTAGACCAATACGTTTCCATAACGATGTCGGTTACCTTAGCAACGTCGTGTCCGTAAACCCACACGAACGGATAATACGAGCGTTATAAAATTGTTAGAACGGCTCATTAATTCCAATCTCTTAAGACAAGATGAAGGGTTCTATCTCCTTCTGAAGTATCGATTGAGCACTTATGCTTGTCGTTTCGCAAATAATGACGCCCTCGCCTGCATTGGTGTTGATAGGGCTTTGAAATGGGACTTCAAAGAAAGGAGAGGAATTCGGATTTCTCAACATCTTCCTGAGGATATACACGCATATCTTAACGTCAAAATCCTACATAAATGACGGATAACAAGAGTACGATTGAATATTTCTGAATGTCAAATGCAGCTATAAATATGGTAAACTATTACATATTAATAAGCGAAGAAATATATCATTACGTTAAGTTTTGTTCAATTTTTCAGAGTAAATGTCGAAATATTGTCTTTAACACCAGAATTTGACAGTATGACTTCTAAATTCAGGGAAAGTAAGACCAGGTAATTATTTTCCATAAAAATGCAAGCTCTGCGATATCATATTAGAGTAATTTTTTTCATATTCATTCATATTAGAGTAAAGTCAATCAGACCTCATTTTCCTATACGCTACTGGAATAGGTGCAAATCAGCCTCTTCACTAATTCATTCCATTACGAATACTTTGAAACAGGTCTCCATAGAGATAACCTAAAAAATACCCAGTCATCAATTATCGATTAACGTTAAAAAACAAAGAAAGAGAACGTTAATTGGCGCATTACGGTTAAAACCGACCATTATCACTGCGTCGAGAGTGGGAAAGTTTAACGCCAAAGCGATTTCAATTAGAGGGATATGGAAGGTGAAAGAAATGAAGGGGAGTATAGTACGAGAGAACGTGGGGTAAACCTCTTGCGGAAGACCATAAGTCGTACAGCTGTCCGTAACACCTCTCCCCGGGCCCGATAGCCTACTTACGCCTGGGTCACCCACTATTGCAGCGGCCTCATAAAACGTGCGCTAAAATGGAGAGGAAAAATATAGGAGTTTAAGGGGGAGAATAAAGACGCGATAAATGGGTTCCCCCAGAAAAGATCCGGGAAAGTTTGACGGCGCTACGAAATTAATTTCCGGAGCTAAAGCGATCTTACGTGAGAAATGAAAGTAAAACGCAAGGCATAGAGGTGCGTTACACTCATGCGCGAGATATGGAACGGGACCAAGAAATCTAGCTTATCTCTCGAGAACAATAAATTTCTCAATTTGCGTAAGGTTCCGAGTTTGACAGTCTTAGACGCACGGTTGTTTTGAAACGTGGAAAGAGTTAAACCGCACGTTCTTTTGACACGAGAACGAGATAATTCACGAGCAAAAATACTGAAACAACGGAATCAATCGCCCAAGACCGCACCAACGAAGTTGTTCCAGCAATTTCTAGAAAGTCAGATAACTTTTTTCAAAGATGCTAAGTTTTTCGCTGGGAGAATAGGAAAACTGGTCCTATTAAGCAAGGTGTAGCTAGGTCGTCTAGCTGAGTTTTACAGCTGCTAATGTCGAAAATAGCTCCTTTTACGATTTTACGATCTCCGTACCTCAAAATTACGGGTCGCTTTACAAATTTGAGGAAGATAAAATGCAGAAATGGGGCTATAATCTATCCTTTGAGTTTTTTCTAGTCAACAAAATGCAATCTTCGTCCTACAAATTATTTCTTCGTGAATGGTACGAAATGGGATCTATTCATACAACCTCAATCACTCACAAAAAAGGCTGCTCTTTTGTAAATATAATTTACTTGATTGATTTTTAAATATCAGGTTTCAGCTTTATGAAACTGGTAATACATCAATCAGTATCACTCATGCTTCTGACGTTCTTATCGATCGGATTGAAAATGAGTCCGATGAAAAATTAGAGGGTGCGATAGAGAAGCCTAAGAAGAGGGTATGAAATTCACGCGACTTCATGGGTTAATGCATAAATCGCCTTAGGACACGATACCATCTCGAACCGCGCCTACTTTCCCGTTTTATAGCCTTTCTGGAAAAAATTTCGTTCATCCGAATCTGAGTTGTTTCGAAACCGTTGGAGGAGCGGACATTGTTCGAAATTAGTTTCGAAACCAGATTTCGAAACTTTTATTTTCCCCGCGCGAACTTGGCTTTCGACTTACGGAAACGCAAGTATCTCAGCTCCTTCCCTTCGAAGCTGGATCTTCCCCTTTTTATAAATGACGCTTTGAGTTGTTTAGCCCTCCCGCCCATCCATCTTCCCCTCACTCGTTCCCGTGGCAACTCCCACTGGGTAAGTGGGTCGTATTAAAGATATCGGGAACGGAGGATTCTCGATGCACCAAAATTATCCCTTGATGCAGACGAAAGTGGGTTTCCTATACTAAGTGGGCTATTCGTGGAATCGGGAGGTTGACCCATTACGATCGTGTTGCAACTCCAGCACGCTCTCACTCTAGGACGTTCTAGAGAGGCGCGAGGATTTATTTATTCCGATTTTTGCTGGAATTTATAGATCGCCACGGAAAACCTATCTATAGGAGTGTTCGAAAGAAAAAAACACGGTTGCCTCGACTACTGGAAGCGCAGATATGATTGGTGGAGCTGAGTCGAGGTTACGCTCCCATATAGGGCGTTGCATGCTCGATTAAAATTTTTGATTAGATTTTCCCTTCATGAAAGTCACTTTCAGTAATTTTTCCAGCAGAAAAACAGCCTCGGTAGCGGAGTTTCCGATATTAATTCAGACGGATAGAAAAATAGCCAAGGAAAACTTCCGAAGGCTTGGTGACATCGTAAGTTGTAGAACTACCGCTAGCGCCATAAATATCCTATTAAATCCGAAGCATTATATTCTCGGACCGATTCTCTGGTTTAACAGGCGCATAAATTCATAGTATCCAGCGGTTGAAGGTGATGTTATATGCGACAACTTTCTCTGGTGTCACGAATTAAAAGACATCGCCTAATATGGATTTAAAAGCTCTAAAGGAGAGATACCCTTGAGAGATGAGTCAAGTGGTTTGAGGAAAGGAGTACACGGTAATCCAGACGAGAAAACTTCACACCTCTAGGTGAAATCGGAAATTAATAATAGAGGAATAAATTTACCCTTCCATGAAATGAAATCGAGATGCAAATATTTGAAAGGAGATGATTTAATAGATAATTAAGGTTGAAGATCATTTAAGGATTAGATAGTTAGGAATAGTACCTGAATATCTAAATTGTTTTCAGGATATCGTCGTCCTAAAGCCTTCTTATTGGAAATAAATGACCAATACTTAAGGTCATAAATTCAATCCATCCATATAGTCACCCTGATTTTAGCGATTAAAAAATAATTCCTGTAAGACTTCCAACCTGAATATTCGCGCGTTTAATCGCCAAATAATCGCAGCGCCCATTCCATTCCATCGAAAGCAAAACTGGGTGAAAGGCATCGAAAGACGTCACACGTAACGGGAGATCGAATTATCTGCGATCGCTCTAACGAAACTCGACGTATGAATAAGCCCATAATGGCTTCCATAAGCAACGAAGAGATAACGCGTACTGATTGACGATATGCGTTGAAAGAGTCATCCGCGGCCGTTCCCACAGAATAACGGTCTTTTGCTCATGCTTTTCGCAAGCTTTTGGGATCGTGGAGGAAGGCCCCTCAGGAAAGAGAGCATATTCGCGATCCGCTCTGCTTCACCCGTCTTACACGAAGATTCAACTAAAATCTGGAAACAAATCTCAATAGGGTGTCTCTATGAACAAACTATCTATCCACCGCTGTTTAGGTGCCTCCCGCGAAACTGCCAGTTCTCTCTCGGTATCGGACACCCGCAATACCTTCGGGAAGGTTTCGAAACGCCATTTCGATTAAATTTTTCCCTTTCTACTCATACATGAACGAGGTTTTCCCCATTATTTCAACCAATGATACTTCAAAGAACACCTATTTCTACTTCCGTTTACTTGGATTCGATTTGGAGGACCTCAAAATTGGACAAAAAATGTAGCGATCGTATAACGGGAGGAAAAGAAAAGATACTTAGCGATGCCGAGATTGTTTTCATAAATGGAGCAAGGGAAATTGTTGCTGAAACATTCCCAGAGGCTATTTTCTCGCTTTATGATGCAATTTTTATTATATAGCGACCCAGTTGGTGGAATGGTTGGCATGCTAGCCCAATTTTGCTCATGGTCCGTAGTTCGAGTACCGGAAAATCGGGATTTTCTGATTTTAACACGAATTTGAGTACTAGTTTATATTACTATTTTCTTCAACGACTTATGTATACAGAATCTTAGTATTTAGGAATATTTTAGCAAATAAAATGAGCAAATAAGATAATGCAAATTAATTTGGCCTTATTCAAGGATAGTTGGCGATTCAGGGTTGGAAATTCTTAAAACCAAATACTTGCACCTGTAACATAATTTCGTTTGAAGAGAAGAACAATTCGTTTAGCATATCACAGTGGACGATTTCTTGAATCTTATACAACGTGCATTTTATCAAGGCCCTTGACTTTAATCTATCAACGTTTTTCTTATTTCAAACGAAAAATTCCCATTAAAACATTTGCTTATACTTTTGGGAAATTCAATTCTATACCCTTCCCTGCAGTTTTACCTTCGAATTCCCACTCATTCCCTTTTTCGGCATTTATCTCTTGCTAATACCATTCTTTTATACCTCTCAAAAAGGAGGTAAAAGTAATGATTTATGGCAGTTCTTAATCGTCCCTGTAATGGATGTCCAGGGGCCGACTCCAGTGTGGCACTTACTTATGGAAATAATCGCGTAGGGCGACGGATTTAAGATATCCTCTGCCGGCGAACCCACTAAATCCGGAAGCTAAGCTGTCAAAAGAAAAATTTATTCCGGAAAAAGAGACCTCCGACGAAAAAAAAGTCGAAATTGGTTTCGAGTTGCACAACAGATGGAAGTGATACAGTGAATCTGGGCCTGGATATGTAGGGCAAAGATAGCGAGCGGTTAATAAGGGAAGCTGCCGTTGTGCGTGAGGATAAAAGAATGGCTAGTTTAATTAGAGGGTTGGGAAATTGGAAAGGCGTACCGATGCTGTACGCTCTATAAATATTGAAAATACGGAATACCTCTTGCACTCAAAGCAGGGCTGACATTTTCAAGAAGCATTCTCGGTAATTATTCAGTAGCTCAGAAGAAAGAGTAAATCCGATGAAAATTAAATTCCTTTCGAATACGTTCACTTTCGAATTGTTCGACTCGTAATACAGAATTTCGAGTAATGGAGAATATATCCGATTGATCGATATTCACATGTTAATGAATATTCGATTACCTGCGATTCTATTAAATGAAATGAATATTTCATTTGATTATTTGTGATTCGATTGGATTACTTGACAAACTAACATTTTCAGAATCATAATTATTTACTGCATTTAAGTTGCCTTCGAGGAGTTTGAAGATTAAAAAAGATAATAGAAAACCGAACACGAGTAATAGTGGTGTCGAATCTGGTGCATAAACGCCGTAGGAGTGCGGGAGATCGACGTTCTACTAACCAGTAACGGATCTTACGCACGACCCCATCCGTTCGCACACTTAGCACGAGAATTAAGGCGTGACTTGGAAAACCGCTGCCTTGGTTCTCATTCAAAATGCGAGGCGACAAAACACCGAAACATTACCGGCAGTGTTGTCTCACTCTGTGACGCAGTGTTTTCCGTGAGCAAAAAAAGATTCTATCAGCAGACTCTTTTATCTACCGGTGACGTCCTTCGTAAATGACGGGAAGAACTTGGACTTTGGATCGAGAACTGCGTTCTTGTCATCGAGTACAGGAATGAATCGAATCTCATGTTAACGATGGGTAACACGAAACTATATAAACAGTCATAATTTCCTATTCGGAGATTTATACGCTCAAATATCATTGTGATCACAATAACGATATACGGCATTGCGGCTAAGTATTAACTATTCACCGTTATGATCGATACTTCGAAATAATGCATATCGAACATTTAGATATAGATCGACAAATTGAGAGTACGATTTATCAATCAATTATTCAATCGATCGCTAATGTATTTCGATGTAACGAAGTAGTATATTTAACATATTTCGAAATAATTAAAATTTAAAAGTTAGTCATTTCGCTGTATCTAACGAATCCATTTCGGATGTGAGTAACGCTTCGACGAAATCGTAACCGCGAAAGTTTTACGAAGCAAATTTCCCGAGGATTAACCCCGTGGCATGTCTCTTCGAAAGGAGGTCGCGATTGCGTAACGTTCATTATCAAAGGGGGCGCCTCGATTGCGGTACATTTTTCCCCTCCGTGGCGTCATCGGCGCCTAATACAAGCGCCATCCCAAAAGGGTCATTCTCCGTTAAAAAACGCAGCTTCGACTCCGGGAACAAGGGAATAATTGAATTAAAGTCCAATGCCAAAAAATAAAGCCATCACATTGACCCGCTTTAACGACCACTATGGCCGAGAGGTAGTAGTGCCGTGCGCAGAGGGCGATGGGGGAAACCTGACCTAAATCCGCGGTACGCCCAGCTAATTTTGGGATTGTGAATGCTACGGGTGAAAGTGATGACACGGACACTTTCTACGGACGATTCCATCACTTTCGTTTCGCATGAACGTATTCTTTGCGCGCAAGTATGGGAGGTCGTGAGAGGTCTATTGCCAAGGAATTTTTTGTTAAAGGGATTCCTCAAGAGGCGGATTTCCGAAGGGAACGACCCGATTCTTGCAAATGAGGTGAAAGACTAAATAAGCATCAGAATATATTGATGCAGAAACATTGGGTAACCATTAAAGTCACTCGAATGAGGTCTTTACAAAACATTGGCGAATCATGCCTGTTGTTTTTCAAAATGAAGCATATACTACTACTGCTCAATTAAGTGACTAACTGAATACGACATGAACCATTTCACGACTGAAAATAAACTAAGTGCACTAACGTGTCTAATATTTAATACACATTTAAGGAAATAAGAGTAAAAATCCAACAGAAATAATTAGAAATATTTAACTTTCCTATCGATGAGCAATCTTGATCGATGTTTACGAACTTAGTGGCAACTCAGAAACCTGTTTGCCAAATGTCTTTCGTTTTCATAAAACGTATCAAGAATCAATGGGTGAAAAACTTACTCTCACTCGCTTGACTTTGTTAAAAAGCTAGGCTCAATATTTCATTCGAGAAAATTCTAGTTCTGTCGCATAATTTCACCACGATTCCCGTGAATCCGGTTTCTTGGAAACGTAGCACGTAATCGGCAAAACAGAATTTTCCCTTTTGGATATGTTAAAAATGATAAATAATTATGATTCGAAAGAGGATTCCGAATAATATTAGATCAATCGAATGACTATACTTTTACTAAAAAATCGTACCAGAAAATGTTCTCCTAAAAGTATTTCTTTAATAGAATCATCATTGCTGAAGCACTGTATCGATTTCTCTTCATAATAGACGTAGATTAATCCCGTCCCGTTAACTACGACCGACTTAATTAATTTCGCTACGAATGTACAGCTGATAAGTACATCGATTGGTTTGCATGATTCCATTACAGCGTGATCACGTTAACGCGTCATTTGGTCGACACGAAGAGCGACCGATGAAATCGTGTTAACGAGGAATTAGGCATCGCTAGAGTTACCTGCCACTCGCACACAACGATTTCCTCTATTTGTTTCCCTGGCGAGCTAACGAAGCGTTCTAAAGACCTATATCGCCGCATAATTGGGTTATCTCCGAATATTCACGAGAGAAAACAGGATCAGTAGCCAAAAGGGATTGAAAACCGAACTATTTATGATCTGGTTTTCGCTTCGGGTCATTGGAAACGCCGAGTTTCGCTTCCACTACTGTAGCAACTATCTAACCGGCTATATCCGAACCTATAATCTCAGAGCTTATGCTTAATGAGCGTTAAATTACCTTTATTATAATAGTATTATAAATTGTTTTCACAACTGATAGCTTAGGTTCTGGCTCACGGATTCTAATTTTTCGATTTCAAATCGTTTTTAAAACAAGCTCACGGTACACCGGTTTTGGTTCCCTGCCATTTAAATTGTATTGACTTCTAAGTTATGAAGGGATGTTTACAAGACCAGTCATCCCTATTGGAAAGCCTGAGTATTTCCTAACGAATTCCTCGGGCATTTAAAAACCTCGTCATCTGGCAAACCTTCCCATCACGTGGGGAATCGTGACTTTTTCGGACGGTGAGTAGTGGCCACCTTACTACGCATCCCGTAAAAACAATTGCCCCACCCACGACCACGCATTCTCTCGCTTTGACACGCTTCGAGGAACAGAACGACCTCTGCTCGCTATTTGTCCGCTTTTCACGTCTACGCCATCCCACGCGTACAAGTTGCGTATTATTTTTCAGCAGCTCCACTTCGCACTCGATTTCTCCCATCTACCTGCTTCTGACACGTGTTCCAGAGGCGCATAGCACGTCCTGTTACCCGCTCCTTTGAGTCGATTCCTGAACGATGCGATTCTGACATTTGAGATATCATTTCCCGGAAGGAGACCAGTTTTAAGAGACATCGAATACAGAATCATATCCTTATGAGTCTGCACCATCTGATTTACGTGAAATAGATTTTTAAGGCGGCTGTACTGAAATCATAGGATTAACTGAATATTTCTTAAAACCATTTTAAATAAATGACTTTTCATGATCTACATCTACATAAGTACCCTGCAAGCCGCCTTTCGGCGTGTGGCAGGGGGTAATGATTATGAAGGAAAGAAATCGTACACGTTCCTCAAAGTTATATCCTTTGAAATGCGTTTCGTATTTGAAGTAAATAGATTTGCGTCAGGTTCAATACTTATATATCTTTTCGGAAACTATTCCGACAGCTATTTCTGTAGAAATATCTTAAAGTATTCAATTCGTAACACGACTGTACATGTTTCTTGCTTATGATATATATCTGAGAGTGTTGTATTCGATGATTCTAACTCTAAAGTACGAGGACTAAGATACGCTCCAAAGAGTGCAATTTAGAAAAGAACCTGTCATTGCAGCCAGGAGGCGTATAGTCCTATTTACATTGATTGGGAAAAAAGAGAAAGTAAGTAGAATGTTAAGTAAGGGCGTGTTCTTTCCATTCTAGATCCTTTCGAAGCAAATTCTGTCTCTGACTTGAAATGGTGAACTGTCTCCTTTAACTTTTTTTTCTAGCAGGTTGGATTCTTGCTTTCCAACTACACTTCCGAAAACATTCAGGACACATCCAACAAAAAGATTAAGTCTAAACCGTGTTCGTTGTTTCCCAGACTAAGACCCTTTTTTCACGCTGCAGTCCATCATTTTGGATCAAACCTCATTTTTCTAAGGCGGATTCCGTTAGCGTTATGCAGCGCTGATTCCATCCATCTCGTGCGTCCTAAAATCCGCAATAGTCCCTCGTGTCCTTGCGAAGAATTCGAGGCAGAATCGGGGACGTGGAGCGCTAGAGAGAGGACTTTTGGATGGAGGGCAAGGGCGAGAAAAATAGCACACCGATGACTGATTGCCGATTTAAAAGCCGCGGAGTTTATTTTTAGCCTCTCGCAATCGTTGTGCTTTATAAATAACCTCGTACTTGGCATTTCCGCGATGCACCTGGAAATGGGTCGCCTTTGTCTAGCGACTCACAGGGTCGATCAATGGTGACAATCGCTCGGCAGAAACAATGGCTTAATTCGTACGATATGACGAGATTCCGGTATCAAATTCAAATATTCAAACCTGAAAGTTCTCCGAAATTCTGACCTAATGTAGATATGGGTAATTGAATGCATTACGAAGAGTCTAAACAATATTGAATTACAATGCATATCGTTAAGAATAAGTAAGGAAGTAACAAATTCTTTCTAATGGACTAGCATGATGCTAGAATTTTATATTTTGCGTGCACTCATAAAGAATTCAAAGTTGAATGAATGTGATTCAAAAAGTTAGAGAGAATTTAAGAAAGAGGTAAACCGCAAGACAAAGACAAAACCTGCATACTCCCTATGGTGCTTTCGAGAACATTAATTCTTTAAAAAATGAGATTATCTTTCATGATACAGATCCTAATTTACGATTAATTCATGCTATATTGTTTTATTTTCTGCACTAATGGATTGCTTTCACAGTTAACGCAATACAATTATCCATAAATCGATAGTTGTTTTAGAAACTTACCGTGCTGACTTAACATTAAGCAAAGATCGGAACCCATTCCCGCGTCACCCATAAAGGCATCTTCCTCTAATCTGCTAGCGGATGTATTCCAGCGTGGAAAATTTCTCTTTCGCCGATTAATTAAATCGGAAAGGCGAAAAAAAGAGATCTCTTCCTCGGACACGCTTTCTTGATCTTGGAAACGAAAGCTTTAAAAAAAGATATCTCGTGCACGCGATGGAGAGACTGAAAGAACGACGGCCAGAATCCGCGCAGATAACGAGAAACGCGAGAATAGGACTAAAGTTACAAGATCTGCGGAAAAAAAAGCGACGACGTAAAGAAATGACGAGTTAGCAATTCGAGGTGGAGAATATGCCACGTGTTGGGGTGCGATGCCAGAAAACGTCCCCTCACAACTCAACCCATCTCGGATTTTTCCGCAGCTAATCGAAATCTTGTGTTGATACCAGATTAAGAATTTTTTTTTAATGCTCACTCTCATCGCTGCATAGTTATGTCTGCAGACGCAACTTAGAGGAGATAAAAAGCGATTTAATGGAAACGAGAAGAAAAATGCAAATTAGCTATATTTCTTCTTTTAGATATCAGAAATTCTGTAGCATTACATCATTTTTTTATCTAGAAAACTGCCGGAATGGCAAATGAAAATCAACTGCGCTAGATACAAAATCTAAGATTTTAAAATATATTTTTACATTACGATAGAGATGGATTAAAAATAATAAAATACCTCTATGAATATCGCTTTTAGTTTTATAAGTGAGTAAAATCTGCTGAAGCAATTTTTTATTAGAAATCCGATTCTAATCAATAATAATTTGGTTTATAAAAGTGATAACATGGGAATAACGAATCGGGTTCTTCAGCTGCTACATTTCATAAAATATCAAACAATAAGATATTTTTTAATAGAGCAGCTCAGAACGGTAGTGAAAAAATGACTGAATTGATTGGAGATATAATGGGAGAGCGAAAATTCGATGATTGGAAGAGAAAGTGCACGGCTGTCAATCAGCGGCAGCAGTGGAAATAAAAGAATGACGACTGGCGCGTTAAAAACGATTACTCGATCGAAAGACCTGTTCGCGAGAGGAAAAGTTTATTGTTTCTTGGGTACGGATGTAATTTTCGTTGAAATCTTGTAACGATTACTTTCCCATGGATATTTATGAGCGATCTGAAAGCGGCATTCCGATCGAAATGACGTCCGAACGCCTATCGAACATAGTCTATTTGAGACGACTCTTGTTCTTTCTCGGCCGTATGAAAAAGAAAATTGCACCGATTCGAGAGGATGCTGAGTCAATGTGATCATTCAAAGTAATATTTCCTCACAGATGGAAAGCGGAGGATGATACTGTCATGACTCGAAAAGGTCGAATCTTTTGATTAAAAGTATTGCGAATTAAAGTCTTCCTTTTTTACACGTTTATTTTCTCTTCATTAGTTTCAATGTCATTTTCATTCCTGGGGTTAATTAATTGCACGCTGATTTTTTACATCGATTTAACGTAGTTATGACTTTTAAATGAGTATTCGGCTACATTCCATACACGAAAGATATTGAATTATACGTCTTAGAGAGAGAGAGAGAACCTCACGATTCACCACATACACATTGGAAGTGATGGTTCTGAAATCAGCGTGGAGCAATTTAACGGAGTACGGGACCTAATTACCTCAATGGATCCACTTTAATGAGGCAATCTACTGGTTTTCGTTCTCTTTCACGCGGAGGAAAACGCACTGAAGCATTCCGCATGATGTCTTGCGGTTCGCTCTTTCCAATTACGTACCCTCCGTTGGGATGGAGACGGTGATACTTATGGTGCATGCTGGGGCTCAACCGGTTCTCGTGGCGCCGGCGAACAGCTGACGAAGAGGATTCCGTGGAGGAGATGGGCCGGAGCTTTTTTCGTGCGGGGAGAAGAGGAAGTGGGGGTTTAAGAATCGGGAAAACTCGAGGGCTTTTACCAAAGGTGTTTCGGAACCGCTCTCTCGAAGGCTTATCGGTTCAACTGTAAGAGTTAGATGGAAACTTATAGACGTATCTTCCTCGTATGACGTGGAATAGCGAGTGGTTGCTTCTTACCACTTCTTCAACAATGCATTGTTATTTTAATGACTTTAAGATGAAAAATTGCATTGGGAAATATAGAAGCTATTCTATGAATATGTGTTTTTCTTTAAATGTTCAAAAAATTTTAATACTTTCAACAACTTCTGACGATATAGAAGGTTTCATGACATATTTTATAGATCGAGTTTCTTCTCAACTGAAGAATAGCTTCCTTATTTGCATAAAACTTTAAACTGGGAATAAAGAGGCAGTTAAATGTTAGAGATATCTTGCTTGAAAGAATATCTTTCCCTGCATCGATTTTCGACCTACACGAAAGGCAGAACCTCGAAATGCGTTCAATTTCAAGGAATCCCCTAAGAAATTTCATTCGGTTTCTTGAATGGCCCGTCGACCCTCATTCAGAAGGTTGAATAATTCATCCATTAATGGATAGCTGATTCGTATCACGACGTGGCGCCGCATAACCGCCTTCCCCATGCACACACTCTGGTAATCGAATTAAGAGCATGAGGTGCATTTCCCGTTACGTAATGCAACAAGATAACGTGGAAGCGTTCCGGGACGTTCTCAGAGGAGAATACTTTAAGATATTACATAAATAGAATTTTACCGGATGCACGATAGTTGAAGATGTCTGTTAAACTTCGGGACCAAGTATACAACAACTCTTATACGACGGGTGTGCAAGATATCGATAATTTCAACATTTTGATGCGATTTATATTTTTAAAAATTCTTTTTCCCATTCATAGGAAATATGGACCATAAATCTATGAACAACTATATTCATTCGATCCTTAATGATCGTCATTGGAAAATGCCACAAATGTAATTTACAATCGGAAAGGATATGAATAGCGCACTCCTCATCTCGCCTAGTAAGCCATGCTCTATCTCTTTAATTTAAGATAGCCGTGTTGCTACCGTTGCAAGTAGACCAACAAGAGTCGGACTCTAGTTACTTCATAAAAACGATAGTCGGTACACCGATTCCATATTAAACGCGTAAGACTGCCATCCATCTTTCGCTTTAACATGTCAGCAGCAGAACCTGGAAAATTGCCTCGCGACTCATTAGCATCGATATATAGAAGCGATAAAAGAGTTGAGGAGGGCAAACGTCACGGGGAGCGAGGGAAAAAAGGGTAGAAATAAAGGGAAGTACGAGAGTGGCATCAAAAGAGAAAAATAGAAAGAGGATGTATTTTTTCATCGAATTCTCCGCGGATACAGTCAACAGCAGGTCTAATATTGGTGCGCCGAGGGGAAGAGGTGAGGCAATTGATGAAAAGTGTGTGATGAGGAAGATTATGAACCCACGCAGGAGACGAATGCAGAAACGAGATGAAAGGAGGGTTTGATGAGAGAGATGAGGGACTGCGAAGGGACCTAAAGAATGGCACCGAGTGGAGATGAGGAATTATGAGGCGAAAAGGATGAGAGAAGATATAAGACTCCGGTACCTCAAACAAACAGCTGAATGAAGGTTTCCACTTGACAAATAACAGTGGTGATGTTCTCATATTAACTCTGTAGGGACTATATATATATCACATCAGAACTTTTCGAACACTTCTCTGGTCGTATAGGTTTGAAGAGTTATAGCTGTACATAAATGATGAATCCGCGATATAGAAATACAAAAAGTGATTAAGCAGGTGCATTTTAGAATCAGCTATTAAAATCTGCGGAGAGGTGAATGGAACGATCTTTGAAGGGTGGGACACTTGATGATGAAAGAGAAGCGGTCAACAAACTGGGGAAGAGTAAACTAATGAATGAAGGAATGTCGGGAGAGAAAACAAAGGAAAGGAGATAAAAAGTAAGCGAGTCGTCTGGAGCAAGAGACGAAAGTAAAAGTTTTTTAACGATCGCGAATGGAGGGTGGTTGCGAGACAGCTGATGCGGGCACCTGAGTTGTCATGGCAACAGGAACGGCACGAGGTCTTTCGACATCACCCTCTCCTTTGACGCATCCCATTCCCCTTTCACTCTTCAACCCTTCTCGAGCCGTCACGCACGATATGCAGGGCTGCCAACCCCACCGATCGCTCGATGCATCCCGAGCCAGCTGGGATGGTGCAAGGTGCATCAGGATGACGGGGAAACATCTCGTGGGAGCTCGAGTATAATTACCACCAGAGGAATTAGCTAATACCTCATTACATTTAATGAGAGATACCTATAATCACGTCTACCTACGTTACGAGTATTAATATACAATTAAGGAATTAGGACTAATCTATAATTTTCCTTAATCTCTTTGTCTTCTACAATAAGAGAACGTAAATAAAAACATTAAACAACATAATTAATTCTACTATTAATAAATTTTATCGAAAACTGTACAGTAAAAGCACTCTTTATCAATTAACTACCTTGAAATGACGCACTATATTTCTAAAAACATTCAAGTTTCATGATGAAAATGAGAATTCAGCAACTATTTTGTAATGAAAATATTCTAAATGTGCATAGAATTTTTTATATTCATGCATTTACAAAGTAACTTGTTTTAAAGGATTAATACTGAAAATCGTAAGAATATTCAGCGAGTTAATGAATTTGCGCATTGTATGTAACTTATTTACTTTCAATTATTTTAGGAAAGAACTTTAAAGTTTGTCTAATTTGGCCCAGATTCCAAAATAAGGGAAATCTAGACATAGCAGATAAAACCACAATTACTATTCCGACCATCAAATCCACATTAAGACTCAAGATAAACATTATCAAGGGAGAGATTACGGTGCTACCTTACAGCATCATTTAAACAGCCATTAGGATGCCATTATCCAGCGGAAAGTTTTCAAAATGTAGCAACATTGAAAGTACTGATAACCTATAAGAAATTATGTCCTCGTCTCTTTCTACATGTAGGTTTGAATTCAAGAGAGAAAAGTCGGTTTCTTGAGACAGCTATCCGTAATTATAGGACAAGATAATAATTTCCACGTCCTAAACCACGTGAAATGTAATTCCCTTCGAGAGTCACGAACCATTGCTGAATTAGTAAAACGCTTTTCTTTGGACGGAGACCTTCGAAATTCGTGACGGTTGACGTCGGAGGAAATTGCCGGAATACCGCGACTCTCGTTCGGTTAAAAAGTTGCGTTACCGGTCTCTCTTGAAGGGACGCATCCCCTCAGCCGTCTCGTCTTTGACGGTCGTGCATTATAAATGCACGGACGTTATGGGACACATCGACCCTCTTAACGAGTCACGGACAGACATCGCGAACCCTTCGTACCCCAGGGAAACGGTCCGATGAAATTCGCTCGTTACTCCTTTATTCATATCGTGCCGCGAATTAATAGAAGGGTGAATACGAGATCAAAGTAAAATACTCCAGACCTCGCTTCCTATTTATCAACTTTGTAAAATACCTGCGCGCAATTTACCTGTCTTCTCATGTCTGCCAGATACCCTCGTCAATCACGGATAGACAAAAGGCTTTTTAGATATTTAAATTGATTTTGAGTTATCGTAGCAAAATTATCGTCACTATAGCGGTTGATCAAGTGCATTGACTTCTCTATATATTGTGGTGACGATATAATATTCTGCATGGCCCTTTTAAAATGTAAGAGAGCTTTAGAGGATATATGTATAGATAAGCATATGTAAATGATTAGCACCTAGGATTACATGAACCTTATCATAGACTCCCCTTCAATACCTTACACAGGGTCTTGTAAAACTTAAGAGAGAGATCGTTTCCATTAACTACACCATTCTGCACTCACCTTAAACGAGTCGAACGTAATCGATGCTCGATTTACATCGATCGATCGAACAGATTTCAGCCCAATGTCGAATATCGAGTTTCGCCGTAATTCAATCGCAGGGGATCAAATCTCTCGCGATCTTTAGTGCACTGCCAAGCGGTCCATCATGCGCAATTCATCTCGTCACGGTCACTTTGATTGCTTCGAAACCCGAAAGCGATCGCAATTAGGCTCTTCGATTAATCGCCGTTCCACCTATCGAACGTCAGTCGATTTGGCGGCTGGAACAAAAGCGGCGGTTAGCGGTGATCTGGTTACTCCACCAGGTTACATTTTATCTCTTACCACAGCCTCCTTCAGTGCGAAGGGTTAAGTAATCTCTGGCGAGCGATACGAGAAAAAATAAGAATAAATAAGATGGCGGAGGCAATTACAGGGGACGAGAGGGCGCTTGTGCAAATCGTTTCGCGTTTGTTTCTTTTTTCACTCTCGATAGCGACGAAGGAGTGATGTAACTCCAGTGACTCTGAGAGGCCTTCTTGCAACGCTTACTTCGCCAAGACAAGGGGCGCTGGATGGTAACCCAGGGCCGGTTTTGAAGACGCTGTTAATAAGCGTTGTTAATAATACGAAAAATAATTGTGTCTTGTACACACGTAAAAACCCTTGTAATGATTGGTTATCATTTAATTAAATGCATGATTGGATGTTCTTCAATATTTTCTAGTTTTAAACCTAATTAAAACATTTATTCTTTTCTGTGACGTTCTCAGTTTTAAACTTTTCGGAAATCCGTTTTATTTCTAATAGGAAGATTATACATCGGAAAATTATAAATATTTTTCCAAACATTTGTTTCGAAATATCACTCTGTGCCTAAATTAGCTCTTCAGTATGTGAACCTTCTAGAAATAGCAGACAAACTTGTGGAAGATTATACACTAAAGAATTACAAATTAAAGTGTTATGTACCAACAGGCGTTAAATTTAAGGCAGAGCGTGCATGACTCTCAGCCAATACCCCTCACGAGGAGTTATCGATGAAAGACGTCCCCACCGAGTCTCCAGAGAGGCGATTGTTTACACACGCTAATTAAAGCATCCGATTCTGATAATTCTGAGAGGAAATAGCGCCGATCGGGCGTCAACAGCCGCAGCGGCAAGAATGTACGCGTGCGTAAGAGCATATTTATAAATAGCGCGCGTGTCCGGACGTGGGGAGGAAGTCTTCGTGAATGTTGTTGGATCGTTGTTTTGGAGGATCCGTTTGCAGAGGGATGGGTGAATTGGCATCAAATATCGATCTTGTTTGGGAAGGCGTTTTTGATACAGTCCACTTTTCTTTCGCTAATTGGGGGCGTTATAGCCTCATGATTGGGCTGATGCACTTCGGATGTCTGCCAACGAGGTCGCTTTATCCTTTCCGGTATTGAATCGTCAGCACGATGAAGACACCGTCGAAGGGAAATTTAATCGGAGACATACTGATACAAGATGTTCACCAAAAGAGGATATCGTAGGGTCGATTGGAGGGGATTAGAAAAGAAGACCTAGGTTAGATTTTGGGATGCCAGGTGTTAGATTAGAAGTAATGGCTCGTGTTAGGTAGGGAAACATAAGGGAATGAAGCCATTTTCTGGCAGGACAAGATGGCAGGGGGCTTATAACAAATTAATCCTTGTTTTTCTAACCTCTTATCAATTAAATTAAACTGTTTAATTAATTTTCCCATCCTCTTTATCTACATTCAGAAGAGAGCTGATATCTTATTCTGAAATATCGTAGCGGAACGACACAAATAGGGACAAGTTTCAAATATTCGTTCCATAGTTAGCGTTAACGATTTTTCTTATCCATAAGATATTATAGCAGAATAATCAAGGTACTCTTAAGTGTAAGAAGTCTTATTACAAACGAACATATTTAAATCTAAGCACTTCATTAACGTTCACTAATATAAACGCTATGCACGGCATGCTGATGAGATGGAAAGACTTAAAAACACTATTTTCTCCCACTGAATAACAAATAGGATCGGATTTTTCAAGCGCTACTTAATTATTTATACGCCCTCCAAACTTCTGAATCATTAGAGTCGAAACGTAGGTTTATCAATTTCACTGAAAAGATTACGGAATTTACCGAAAAAATAATTCTTCGCCAGCTACGAGAGTTCTTTTCCCCCAACGTAAAATTCCAGCGATGGTCAAGGGAAAGCTAGTATACGGGCTTCCTCTCTGTTTTGCACTCCTAATGATTCCCATAACCTCCTATTCGCTGTCCCCTAACGCCTTTTTTTCGTACCGTTTACCTCCCTAAGGCAACCATACACCTTAAATTAAAAGAATCCTCTACGAGTAAAACTAAATGGACGAAAGAAGGCAACGATAAAAGACTGGAATGAGAATTGAAAGTAAAAAGCAATTTGCGGGAGAAGTAATCGGAGGCGAATGATATGACTGTAAAGGTACATTTCCTTTAGACGTAAGACTTAATACGCCTCGAAGCATATGGCAGGTAACTTACTAATTGAGATTTATTAAAAAAACCTCACTGTAAATCTCAAAAACTGAATGCTACTGGAACTGATTATAGAATCACGATTGCAGGATAGGTATAACGGATTAAAACAAAAGCTTTAAAAGACTTCTAGAATAGATGATATTTTACATCGCATATTCACTGAGAAACAGATTTAAAACTCTCCATAGAAAACACTTCAGGTCCTTCGGACGCCGAGTCTGCTGCCAAGACTTCACTCTTTGCGTAACAAGAATCGTAAGTTATGAGTATTTTCGCAAGTTGTCGATTGCGTACACTCAATTTTACTTTCCCGCTCGCCTTCGCTTGCACTGCCTCGCACCCACTCGTTTTCTCGCGTGTTATGTCTACAGATATGTCAAAGTCATCGCAGGTGATCTTCTAAAAGGTATCCAATCAAACACCGCTGGCCTTCTCTTTTAGTCTTCATTGTTTCCTCCTTTTAAAGGCCCGACCTCATTACGTAGCCCATTTCGGAATGAACGTAATTGGGGTCACTTTCCGACTTCACTCCCGATTATCCGTGGGAGGAAGCCATATTTACCTATCTCCGCGGATATTTATGACCGACATTCATTAGGCCGAAGTTCTCCGGAAGATTCATATGGGAGAGAACCCACGTGTAGAAACGCGACTTCGAGAGGAGTCATTAAAAAAGATGTCGCAGGGCCCTTAAAAAGCCCGATCCCAGCGGAGTGACGTAACGCGTAGGGAGAGCGTTATCACCGCGTCCGCTGTTATGCATTGCGGTCGCCGATTACGCATTGAGCGGAGAAGGGATTATTGCACGTGGGGATTATTAAGAAGTATTGTCGGCGAGAGAGGTTGTTTTCCCGAGGGCCGAAACAATGTCGATCCATTATGTCGTGGGAGTCATTGTCGCGTGGGAAGGACAGCGTGTCAAAGGCGTCAAGACCTTCGGAAGAGTATGGAGAATTCCCGGAATGGAAGGGACCTAGTTCGGGTCGGTGAATGAGAAAGAGATAGCTGCCGTCCATATAGGTGACAAATTTCATCTGAAATGTATCCCACAAAGCTTTCACAACGTATACATAAAGTATGAAAGGAAGAGATCGCGTTGGAATGCTTATCTTTCGTGTTTTGGTGTCTTATGAAATAAAGGCCAGCAGTGCTAACGGGTAATTATTAATAGATATGTTGTTCTCGGATTCCCACCTTATAATATAAATGCTATGAATTAAGGAGGAGAGGAGAAAAGTAAACGAATACTATTAAAGGGACTGATTTTTTTCAAATTGTATACTAAATACTGCCACGAAATAAAAATCGAGCCTATTCTCGAAGCTTCTTCCACGTTCACCGGAATATAAATCAACTCTGTTTTGGTTACTCAAATCCCGGCAGAAATCGTGCGTAATAGAGGTGCGATTTAGGTCGACCTCTCGAGAAGGTGAAAGGAGGAGCGGAAAAGAAAGTTTAGCGAACGAGAGGAAAAACTCTGTTAAAGAGATCGCGAAAGACAAGATAGTCAATTGTTTGCTCCCACGCCTTCCAGCAACAATTACCATCTTATCTGGATGTCCGATTTGGGAAGTGGGTCGCAACCCAATTTTTCCAAAATGTCATTTCCTTCCGAAAGAGGGTATTCTCACTCGGCGTCTTTCAAAACGTCAACCAAGTGGATTGGATAAACGACGTGTTACGCCCCGAGATTACATCGCAGTAGGTCATACGAGATGTGCGATAATTGGGTCAAAGTTGAGCGGTTATTTTTTTGCCCCAGATTCGCTCAGGAGTCTTGATAGACGCGCTCCCCGATGAATTAATATTCTCCTAATTGAATATACTACGCGCATGTAAAAACCTCTGCATGAATGCAGGCAACCCGCCATGCTCGAGAGATGCCACTGTGGTATAACTCCGTTACTCCCTCGAAGATGGTGGTATTTTGGCCAAAATGTAACCTACTCTTGCATACTGAGTAAGATAAAATATAGGTTTATATAAGGTCCTTTTAATTTAACTTTTTGATAATCAGAAATATATAAATTCTTTTCTAAACTGAAATTTCTTCGAAGAGATTAAAAAAGCATGGTTATAAAAATTTAACGTCGATAACATTCTACTCAGAGATTATCACCCTGACTCAATCGAAGGAATTTTAAACAGCGATAAAAGTGCAATCGATAGAGTGATCAATTGGGAAATATTGGAGGATAGCGAGGAAACATTCCGCCCCCGTGAAATCATCTCGGAAGGAGCAAAGGTTACGAAAAACGCAAAAAGGAAGGCGTCCTTGATGTAAACTCACGATTTGATTTTCCTCCTAATTTCCCCGATTGCCCACAAGATGGCTTCGAGAGATTTCTTACTTATTTTCGATCGTACGAAAGCAAACAACGCGTTCCCAGACTTCCTCTCTAGCAGACTACGTAACAGTCAAACCTTACGAAACAAAGGGAGGGATTGGCAGAGTACCATCTACTTACGGGCACAGGTGCACTTCCATAGCAACGCATTTAGGTTTGAAACGTCTTTTAAGTTCATCCTCCATTCAACTTTTCAAAAGGGAAAATTGTTGCTCTTTTGGACTCGTCTACCGATCGATAAGTCTATCGATATTCCTCTCAAACACTAAAACAGTTTGAATAATATAAATATCAGAATGTGTCGATCAGTCACAATTTGTTTTGTAACTCGTATTTTTAAATATTTAATAACTCAATTGCACAGTACTAAATTTTTCGTGCCTTACTTACTCATCCCTACTCGATATTCTTTCATCTATTATCTTCCAGAAATACGAATACTCCACGAGCATTTGCTGGCGATCTTTAAACCTCTAGATAAAAAACCTTGTTGAAATTGAGCACAAAAGAAGTCTTTGTCGGACACAGTGCTGGGGATGGAAGGACGCTATTTATAGCTGAAGGTATATCTCAAACTGAGAGGGCGCCTTTGGTTCAGGAATTTAATTGTTTTCGTCTCCTTAAAAAGACATTGTGTGAAAAGGAAATGAGATTAATTATAAACCTCGTCGAGTTTCAAACGTAGGAATACCGCTATTTATATAGCAGTTATTAATGGATAAAACAGGATTGCAGATTTTTTAAATAAAGTAGGGAAATGAAATATACGCTTTTAGATAATCGATAGGCGTAAGAATTTTAAATACGTCGAACTTTGTAAAAGATATGTATAAGATAGCTGTTATTTTTTTAATTATACATTTGTGTCTTATCGTTCCCGTTAGTTTAACATTCACCAATTTAGAAATTTCCTCCATGTTATCGTCATTTACATCCAGATTCAGTCGTAATTCACGTCTTTCCCAAAGAAATACACTCCCCTCGTCACTTAATTCTCTCCCACACGACAAGATGGCCGGCTCGTTAAAAAGCCGTAACAATGAATGCAGTACCTATGACCTTCTTTAATCGCTATTCGACTGTTCCACTGCCCGCTAACCCGTATGCTTCTCATTGAGCGGCGGCTGTTCACAAGGTCGCACGAGGAAAGATCTCGTCGTGGGAGGGGAGGATGCAGCGGGAGGTGCCTTTGTAACTGCCCTTCATACATTATCTCCTTCGCTGGCCTTCCTACACTCATCTCCGCATGCGGGTTTTTGCTGCAAACTCTGCCATGTAGCCTCCCACGTAGCTAATTGTTATCGCATTTGGTGACGATCAACAAACAAAGCACGATCAGGTTAATTAGCGGTAATCATAATCAAATTAGAAGGGATTCATCACTTAATTCATATTTAAATTTAATACTTTATTTACGTTGTAATTCCTGCACAGCCTTTGCGATTATTCTTTTCTTAAAAATACGCATCTATTGGTTCATCCTGAATACGAACGAATGCTATTTTTCATATTCCGATTATTGTTCTTCTGTTGAAATTTAGTTTCGGCGAAATAATAAATCGCAATAGAACCATAAACGCTTCATGTTAAAAAGCTTTTACTAACCTTTAAAATAGTATTGCGAAGGAGAAAGCAACTGTGTCGAAATACAAACGTGGGCAACAATGTTTTAAAATGTATTGCGAGACAGATGTTATGAGCGTGTCAAACGTGCGTATCTCTTTAAATTCCGAATATATCGGCAGCTACTTGAGAAGCTCGAACCCCGATCGAGTTATATCAGCCGCTCCATTAACGCTTTCGATTTCAACAGTTGAAAGCTCATTAATCTTCGATATCCCGCCCACGCTCCTCCACGAGTAGCCCGCGTTGCAACATCCAGGTCGCCAAATACCATCTGAATGTTGACCTACATAAGGAATAACTTCGATCCATCCCCCCTAGCTCTACCTGCATGCTTCCCCACTCTCTTACCACGTTTCCTTTTGGTTTTAGGCTAAAAAAAGCTTCATTCTCGCGACCAAATTCGCTTTGCTTAGCGACAGTGTTTTTTTTTCATGCCCCTCGATAGCAACTCTTCACCCTAGAGTCTTCAAACAGTTCCGCATTCCTTTTAAAGTGAGGCAAGGCATTCTAGTCTCTCGTTCCTATTCGGATCGCATATGATGGCTCGTGGAACGTTAAATAACGAAGAGTACTTCTAATGTATCGTATATCTAAGTTGATAACGATATGTTAAAAAGATAAAACGAATAAAATTCAGCCTAAAAGAATTCCATATTAATATGAACTGAGATTATGATTAAGACTCGAATCCTATGAGTATATAAACCGATTATTGTGTACATAATTAACGCATTTATGGCAATACAAGTATCATAAACACCGACCATTAGAACCGATATTTACGAATATTACTTTCAAATACTCGAAGAACCTTTAAAATGCTTGGAGGCAAGCGAAAGGTGACATTCGCCGAAAGAGTAACGAATTCCTTGGACAGCGAGGTCCACTTCCCCCTCGGGGCAAGTAGATTAGAAGGCCGCGAGCAAGGCATGTTGTTTTTTACACCTCCCCTACAAGAGAAGGATCGAATCTCCAGCTGAGTGGTGCCTTTTAAAGTTTAAAAGGAAGGCGATGTTGGAGAGTCCTTGCAGCTGTGGAAGCCGGCCGGCTTTTTCCCCTCCCCACTATCGGATTACGACATCTACCTACGTCCACAGAGATACGGCGTGTGCCTTTCGCAGAATAAAACAGGACTTTTTAACGAGGCTACGCCCTTCTCTCGTCCGATCTCCAGGGTTACGGGAATCCCGGGTTCGAGTTCGTAATCTTCCTTTTAACCCCAATCAAACTGCACGCATGATAGGAGAGTGTAAATTTCTCGTATTACTTTCATAGCCCCTCACAAAACAGCTATAAACACGAACATACTTATCGTAACGTTTTGAAATATCTTATCATATACAAGAAATAATTATTATCGCAGTACAACAACAATAAAACCACCTTAAAGACAAGGAATGGATGGCGAAACTAATTTGAAGAATTTCAACATCTACGCTGACATCGATGCTGTGGTGGAATACTTTCTACGATAAATATAGCTTTCGAGGCTCACTTCGAAACCGTTTAAAAGTGTGCTTTTAACAACTAATACGAATGTTTTATCGCACAAATTTCGTATTTTTGTATTTCATAACTCATCCAAACAGTCCCCAGTTTCTACTCGGCTTGAAGCTCGATCACATTTCTTTCAAGAGTCGTTTTTTGCGAAATTGTCCAAACTTCGACGAGAAAAACAGCGCGGTTTCTCAAGCATCGTTCCCATCCACGGCTCAACGTTTTTAAGAGCGGATAGTTGCGAAATCATCGCTTCATTGGCCAACGGTGACGAGTGGGAGTGCTTTCCGAATAATTAAGCCCTTTCACTGCATCCACAGAATTTCTCCCGAAATTGATAATTTTCGGCGGCGTCACGCCGAGACAAGTTTTCTTTTTTTCTTCGCGGTTTAGAAAGTACCGTTGCATTTTGCAATGGCTCGTATCGTACAGAACATCGAGCGATAAGGACGAATGGGTCTGAATATTTAATTCCGTGTCTTTTTGGGTGAATCTGGTACCTTATCTCTCGATTGCCTAAAACCATCTCCGATATGAAGAAGGACCTTCCGCGAAATTTCTTATCGATTGAGACAAACACTGGAACTTATTTATTCCTCGCGCACTTCAGATACTTATCTTTTTATCAGTCATATGCCTACAAAAAGTCAGATATCGCTATCGTTAAGGTATTCAACAAGTACAGCTTATTGTATTTCAATCATTTGCAATCAAATATATTTCGGCATACTGGAACATGATGACGACATAAATTTCCTCAAACATTGCTTTAAAGAGAATGGAATTACGTACTCAAAGAATATTGTAATTGAGAGGAATTTTAATAATTGAGGGTTTTGTAAGTTAGGAAAACGTTTTTAGGTCATGGGTTAGTTATTTTAATGTGATAGATTCCAATGGTAATATCGAGTATTCTCTACGTGCATAGAATATCGTTCGGCAATAGCCTAACGGTCTGGTAGATCCTGGTATCTGCATTATATTACGAAATAGCTTACAACAACGTGAGCAAGAAGAGAACCTTTCCCCATAAACATCGATTAAAGAAAAACTTCAACTGTTATCATCTTCAATTGCACGTTCGTATCAAGAGCGAGCAATTCTCTAACTTTCCCTATCGGCACGAAGCCCGCGGGAAAATAACTTTCCGTAGCTTTGGCAACACTTTCCTTGTTTACTTTACCTTGAATACCGATGCACAAGCAAATTAGAAGGCGATTTTCTCATTACCATTCGGAGAGGTGTCCCAGAGTAAAAAAAAGTGCGACTGAGCTTCTGAAGGACGGGATTTGTTTGAAAAGAGGAGTTGATGAAGAAGACATCCCGCAGACCTTGTGTGACACCGACGCGGGTCAATTTACGTCTTCCATGAACGGAAATTGCAAGGGCGCGGGTGCAGGTGTACTTCAAGTTTCATAGAAGAAGCATGCATCTATATAAAGGAATGGGGGTGGTCACGGTTTGATGAAGTATGACTCGAAATAATGCAACAACGCAAATGACTAATTTTTCCATGATTGGGTGTATTGCGCTGAAATTATGAGTACTACAACACATGGATAATATCAGCTGATTCTATCATTTTGGTCATTGATATTTTATGTCGCAAACGTTCTTCAGTTGCTGTCAGTCTTCATACTTTCATGGCTTCTTTCAAAGTTCATTTAAATAGACATATATTTTCTTGTAACTCTTCAGAAACAATCATCCCACTTCAAAGCTCTTTACCATGGAATATGATTCGCATTACCATGTTTTGCACTGAATAAAAATGCAGTTACCATAGCTAAGATGGGCAAATGAGACAAACAGGAACGAAAGTCCTCGAGCACTTTCCGTATGGAAACCCGCCTAAACACGTTTTTCCCGGAAGGACTATGTCCTGCTCAGAATGTAAACGTTGGCGAAATTTATTTATGCGGTTGCTCAAAAGTACCGAGGTTTTGCGCGACTTGGAAATGGCATTTGAAGGATTCTCTCCCTGTTAGCGTAAATAAATTATTGCTCAAAAGTTTCCCTGCTTTAAATGCGCAGGTTTCTGAAATGGGCGCCTATTACAGCAGATTGGAAATGATTAGTTATTTACTTATATCGTATCCTCAAGAATAATGGATAGATGTTATACAGACAATCTTTTGGGGACTAATTGTGCCATCTTTTGTTTGTCAAGTATGGAATACAATCGATGAGAGATACATATATATAAGTGCATTGAATCCAAAGAGTATTTCACACACTTCAACGGTTGATTGTATTGAAACTTGCCCAATAACGCTCACGTAGGCACGTACCATTAGAGTATAGCAAAGAGCAGGAACGCAAACACGTAGGAAAATACAGCAATAGTTCTCCAAATGCTTTGATTGCGTGCGGATATGTTTTCGATTCCATAAGTGCCTCCGTCGATGTTTAGAAGCGGGCTTCACCTGAGAATAGTTATCGCTTGTTTTGACTACGAGATAACATTACAACGAGTGCTTTCGAAAGAACATTCTTTTTACCTTAGTAGAAAGACGGAAATGTAAGTGCGACATATGAATAAGAGAACCAGTCCTTTTCTCTCCATAAATCAACAGTGATGAAATACTTTTACAAGCACCTTTAAGATCCGAATTACACGAGATTTTATGAAAAGTAATTAATACGGAAAATGTAATAATTGGAAGACATTTTAATATTCGTAACAACTAAAAGTCTGTCAATGAATAGATAATATCTTCATGAATAATAAATTAATTTCTGCGAATAGCTTCGAAAGAAATAACAACTCTTTTTTGACCGTTCCACTAAATCGAGAGGGATCAAGATACTTCTCATCGCCCTAACAATTGAATCATTCCCAGCGAAGCCAATGAATCAAACTTCCGATTCTTTTGGTTACACAACGTTGAGGCGGAAGCTGTTTTCCCGTCACCTGAGAATGCGTAGGCGTGGACGAGCCAGCGGTGCACCCTTTGCGACAATGTATATGAGGACTCTAATTTTGGATTCCGGGAGGTCTTGCAGAAGAGAAAAAAGGAAGGACAGGAGATCGGAGGGGATTTTTGGCGCCGGAGCTTCTCCATTCTTCTGTTTGGATTTCGAAACGGCGTCTTCCATGGTCGACTCCAAAGGAAGCGTAAATAACGTGAGATCTAGACAAACGGGCGTCCGGAGTTATAGTGAGACGTGAAAAATTTTATTCTCCCGCGCGAATCGTTGAATTCAGCGAAATCAGTTGAAAACCGAACTCTTTTCGAAGCCCAAGGCACCGCCTTTCAAGATGCGATACGAGGAACGTATGGCACGATATGAAAATCTGGCACACTTCTTTGCTGGCACGAGGAGATCGCTTAAATGCTGCTATATTATAACGAACCGAGCGAAGCGTAAAATAGTCAGCTAATTTAAGAGGCACGGAAATATCAACTGTCCCATCCTTGCTCAACAAATGGAGTGAAGGTGAATTCTAGTGAGGGATTGCAGTATCTGTAGCATTGCTAGAAATAGGAAACTAGTGCTGAATATTTACTTTTGTGAAATAGTTACAACGTAGATAGTTTAAAAAAATATAATTAATTTAGCAATAGAAAGAAGTTGATTCCGTCCATTACTAGGTAAAATTCGAGATTGTCAAAGATTCGATATTTATCATGATTCCAAATCGAGTATGAAACGAATGCATGAGTATCAGTTACTAACTAAGATATTATAACCACGCAATTCCAGTTTTCTTGCAGATGTTATCGTTCATAGATTGCTTAATGTCGGAACCAGTTGATGATTTGAAGTGCCTTAGAATATTTACTGATCATATTCTGTTTATTTATTGCCCAAGATCGCATTAGGAATACAATGGCTATACTTCTTCGAAAAACGGACATTGCATTCGCGTTTCGCAACTAATCGCCGATGCACAATTTCGAACGTGAGCGAATGGAAGTTATAAACCTGACGCGCTCTCTAGAAAGGTAGGCACACATTCATACCATTCATTACCGACCTTTGAAAGTCGATTATACGTTCTCGTGTGCGGGCAATAGCGGATTGCTCATTTGCGAAACACCTGCGATATAATGTGGAATAGGCAAATTCCGCGAATGGGGATTTGCGAAATTGGTAGCGGGCGGTCGCGGGTCGAGCTCTGGCGATCGTCCTTGTTCGTTCGCAGCTGAGAATTCCGAGAGTTTCGTAACCTGTGGGGGTGGAAGTCTCCCGGGAAAGTGATATGAAGGGGAGGGTACTGTTAGGTGTAATTGCGACAATAGAGCTCAGGAGGT
The DNA here is from genome assembly GCA_020796165.1 of Pantala flavescens. NCBI lineage: Eukaryota > Metazoa > Arthropoda > Insecta > Odonata > Libellulidae > Pantala > Pantala flavescens. The sequence goes on from CM036881.1 coordinate 50,662,116, forward strand.
ACAGAAATACTAAAGTGCGTCGACCCTCCAAATACTTGGGCCTTACCTCAGGGATTGTTTTCTCGTATCCTCGTTACTAGCGAAGTAAACAAGGAGGGATAACAGGTGTTAGGAATCTGTCCGTTTATTTCGAATATAAACCCTCACGCGTTTCGCTTGTGCTTTTCAACTCAAAAATTCATTAGGTCTCCTATGATATTTAGGAGTAGAGATATAAATTAATAATGTGATCATAAAGCAATTCAAGTCGACAAAATTTAACTGCAGGCTTAGGCCGATCTGTTTAAAGTGTTTGAGATTCGATGAGTGGCGATTGAACTCCGTCGCGGCCCAATCAGAGGCGACCTCGACCCGCAAACCTTCGAGGTCAGTGGCGCGCTGAAAACGGTGCCGGAGAAAACGCGAATTCCTATGCAGAAAGTGAAAGAGGAAAATTGATGGATCGAGAGAAATTCATGAAAGGATACATGAAAATAGTTGCCTCACGATGTAGGAACGGGTGGAATCGATTCCGATTGGTGAAATGCGAGATTCCTTATCTTAATCGGGTGTGATACAAGTTTGCCGAAATTCAGCTTCTGCCCGCAGGACATTTGCGAGAAATCTGTAGTGCGTAGATTTAGCTCGAGCGAAAGTTCTAGAGGCCGAAAGCAAAAGTGACCCGATTTCATATGCTTAGTGGAACACTAAGTTCCATGTTGCGATATCAATATTAAACTATACGAAACTCTACAAGAACTTGGGTAATTTAGAAGACAACTGAAGTATGAATCGGAAAAGTAATAATTATCTTTGAATACACATCGTATGTCAATCGATATCTGACGATCTTTCCAAATTAACGCAATACTTATTTCCTGAATACCATTTCTTAATGACTGACAGTCACAGGAAAAGCCAAGACAGCCCCATCGCAAATGAAATTCAGTAATTCATCCGGGGTTACCGAGTTCACAAAGGAAGATGCACGCGATTTGACTTGTTAAGGACCGTCTGGTTTTTACCATATGACGCCAGAGCGGTTGATGACGTCTTGCCAGACGCGTCATTCGCTCGTCTCGATCTTTTACCTTCACCCACACGCGCTCTATGACGTCATTCCCGGAGAGTAAACGTGGCGATTTTTTTCCGTTTCGTAAGTGGGGTGATGAACAAAACCAACTTCCCTCTGCCCTTTACACCCACGCATTAAATTACTCCCACCTTTTCCACGGGATATGCAGACACCGGTCGCTAAATGATTTATGCGGTTCGTAATAGACTATCAAAAGATCCAAATTAGCATTAGAATATGTACGACGTTTATTCGTCAGATCCACCTCATACGTATCCTCGATTACCAAAAAAGATCTTAATAAGATATAATGATATTTAGAAATATATTGCCCACGACTGTGACATCGATCTATTCATTCAAAGAGATCCATAACAAGTGATGAACGAGTAATATATCCGCAAAAGTAAATCTGGTTTCCCATCTTATACATGTTTTCGAGAGTTAACATCAGTATCATAGTGAATGTGACGAAACAAGAATATTGGGATGATATATTGAAGTAGGAACTCTTCCATGTTCATCTCACTATTATATGTTTAGCACGTAAAGGCATTATGGCATTATTGAATAATCTACGGGATATATCATAGATCTATGTTTTTTACATTATAAGCTTTGTGTTTCGATTCCTACAGTAAAATGATATTGCTCCCTTTTTTGCTCTTCAAAGAAAATGGATTCTTTCCAGTATTCTTATTTTTCTCACACCGTGGGAGGAAGGTGCATTTATCCACGTGAAACCGCGATCCTCCAAATGTTAACTCCCCGAAAGGTTGAATTCATGAGAGGCGATATAAATTGTTAGCGAAAGGTCGCGCGTGCTCGATGCAGGATCGGAATAAAAACCGTTTCGCGTGAACGAAGTGATAGTGATGAAACCGTCGTGCGATGGACCATATCAGGGTTCGACGTGAAGAAAAAACTCTGGAAATTTCTCTGAGAGGTGCGGAAATGCGAGAAGTTGGTGTGGTCTCCGCGGGACGGAGCTGTCGTGAGGAAATTCACCGGCAACAGCTGATGCAATACCACGATATGTATGTTTCATTAAGGGATATCAAGCGTTTATATTTAAGTTGATCGGGCGTGACTTTGTGGATAGACCATATCAAGAAAAGGGATAGAAACTGGTGGTCTATCACAAATAATTGTTTGATGATGCTTGAAATTAAGTGAAATCGGTCTTAAATAATCACCAGTATAAGATGTATCTTTAATCCCCACAAAAATATTATCACCAGTTATTTGGCGAACAAAATATAAAACGTATGAAATAGAAGGAATATTGGTTTTTGAAAATATTTGACGAAAATTGATTCCACTCGTTGAAAAATTCTTTCACCAGTCATCATTAACTGAACTGTTCCCGGATCATTCTACTTCTGCATATCATCTCAGGATGTTCGCGGACTGGCCTCTTTTTTGCACATATCGCCTTGATGCAGATCTGGATCAGGTCCAAACGGGCTGACCGTAATGTCTAATAGAGTTCGTTCAACCTCCGGCGACTTTACCAGCCCGTAATAGGTGCGAGGAAACCGTGGGCTCGAATGGTTAAGTAACGAACCTGAACAATTTATGATGAGGCGACAGGTAAAGGGTTCGCCTATATTTAGACGAGAATGCGGTCAGAAATTGTGCTGATCATCGGTTCCCACGAAAACGAAAATATTTCGCCGCACAGCAAATTAAGACTGAAAAGTCGAACAGAAAAATTTCTGGCACGCGATGGATACACTCGCAAGCAGTTCAATTTTGACAATCTCTCCATTCGGCAAATATGAGACTCACTGGACATAATTAGGTTTGAGATAAGTTTAAAATAGAAATTTTACGCTACATAACCAATATTCGCATAGGATGTATTACGAAGAATGAGTTAGATGTAGTATCCTGAGGTACCTATACTTAAATATCCCCTACAGTTGCAAATTGGTCTTCTTATAACGAATTAGAAATTTACCAATTGTTCCTTCGAATTACACGCACAATACGGGACCCTAATCTAGCGCAGTTAAAAGTCAACCGGCAGCTGTGATATGCGTTCACTGATTGCTTCATTGGCACCTCGCCTCCATTTGCCTTCGAAATTACAGCGTAATCACCTTGTGTCCCCTTAGCTATTATTGAATCCATTCAGCAGAGCCTGATGGCAAATTAAAACCGCTGGTTGGTATAATTACTTGGTTGTGACGCTCTACGAACTAAGAGAATTTTTTACAAGGGTATGGATGGTGATATCTGACGTGAAAAAATATTTCTAGTGGAAGCAGAAATCAGGCGGTTTTGATCAACGTCCCATATTTGACAAAGCTGGAGTGTAGATTCATTTATTGGCGAAACTTTAAATTTTGTTCTATGTCCCGACCGTATCAGATGTTTTAAGTAAAATATTCGGATTTCCTAAGTAGAGATTAGCATCATATAAATGTTTATAAGACGCTATTCTGGGGTTCATAACAAAACTGAATTACTCACGATGATTTTAAACCGATGAACCTAACTTCAGCACTAGGCCAAATCGGTGGACGGAGTGGAAATACGGAAAAGTAATAGTTCAAAGTGGAAAAGTTTTCGGAACTTTTTTTTTCACTTCGCCTTTGGGGCCCACACATTTAGACCGGAGCGGGCGCGAATATTTCCGAATTCCCTTCACCCGGCCAGACAGCCACCGAAGAAAAAAACAGTACATCCAGGGAGGGCGCGGCTAGTCTCTGGATTTTTTTCCGAAAAAAATATATTCCGGGATAAACGAGGCAGAATATTTCGGAGACTGCGGGAGGAGTGGGTGGAGAGGTAAAAATAGGTCGAAGGAAAGGGTGCAGAGCAACGGAGTCTATAAGCGGATCGCCCGGGCAGTATAGGCACAACCTCTTCGATCTTTGAGGAAGGCGACCAAAGACAGGTGACGACGTAGCGAATTGACTTACGACTCTTCTGTAGGCCACGAAATTCTGATTCAAAAATTGCTATTAGAGCCGCGAATCTATGAGACGAGTCTCTTCCCGAAGAACAGGAGGTCGTCAAGAAGGGTTGAATAGCACCTCGATGGTTTCTTTCATGAACGAAGCAAATGGGTTAAAATAATAAAATGATAAAATTAAAAATGTAAGAAGAGAAAAATGAGGGAAAAGATTTTTGTTTCAATTTTTTTAACTGTAAAACGTAAGGAGCAATAAATTCAATATCTATCGCGTCAGTAATTAGATGAAAAGTTCGGGCTTTTCTAAAATTACATCGAATAAAATTGAGAGAGTTAAATTTGATAGAAGTTCAACGACCCTATAGTAGTAGTACTAGTAAGTTGTTCAGGTGAATAGTATAGTGTTTCAATATCCGAGACTTCAATCGTAAATACTTATAATTAAATTATAAAATGTAGATTATAAACAAGTTAGAAAGGTCGTGATGGATAGTCTTGAAATCATTTGGGAATAATAAAAAACAATGAGAAACGATATATAATATTAGAATGCACCAAATGATAAGCCAATTCAAGAAAAATAAAAATCTGTGGATCGGTTGAGATATAGTATTTAATACATAGCTTATTTCGAATCTTTTATAGAGTATTAGAGGTCGATGTACTGTTCAACCGACGAAGTTGCAAGTGGACAGAAAAAAGGGTTGCGTTGCAGTAAAATTTAGCGCGGTATTTCATGCTCGGTGGAAGGGTTGGGTAACTGCGATGTAGACATTCGGTTATAAGCGCAAACAGGAAAGGGTGCGCTGTCACGTTATTATTATCCCTTCCGACGGACTCTCCTCCCCAGGAATGCACCTCCGAAGAGCTTTTGGAGAGTATCCACGCGAATTCAGCACAAGATCAAAACTTAATCTATTGAGAAAAAGTAAATGCGCGTAAATTATTCCGCCTATTAAGTTCACTGACCAAATTATCGATTAAACCTCAATCCCAAAACTTATGCTAAATATGAGGTAAATAGTAATATATTTCCTTAGCTAATGTTTTCATTTTAAATTTCTAATTATAATAGTGCGATAATTTAAGGAAATACGCTTCAATATTCCGCTTTCGCCGATTGAAAATTATGATCTTAATGAGAATTCCCCAAACTTTATTTATTTTTTCTCAAGGCCTTTTCAGGAAGTAAATTATAAAATAGTGTAATATGAAGCGAAAATTCACTGCTTAATTGACAGTTCAAATATTGTGATTCCTCAAGCTGGGAACTTCCTGCATCGCTTCGTAGTGCGTCACATATCCGTACTAACTTGATAAAGAATTTCAAGAGAATCCTTGAAATGATGAGAGTGTAACGAAAGACATGAATTTAGGTGAATGTTCGATGCGACAGCCCTAATCAGCGAGAAATCATTTCGAAGATGCGAACGAAGGAACGCCTCTCGTCAGTAACTTTGGTCATCGAACCACGTTGGCATTACGAAAAAGAATGTTTGATATCGTTTCCGAAGCAACGGCTCGTTCAGGTGTGGAAAATTTCCGGAAACTATTTTCTCGCTCCAACAATCTTCGTCAAGCAAACTGCCGGAATTTTCCAATTCGGCTGAGGCGTAATTTATGGAGTTCTATGGAGGAATTCACTTCCGTAGAAGCTGCTGATGGTTAGTTTAATCGATGACAATATTCCCGCACGGAATTCCTTCTGAGGCTTGAATTAAGGAAGCTTCTTCTTGAAGACGGAAAAGTCCGCTTTTTATGAAGAAAAAAGAGCATCTCGCGATAACGACGCAAAATTATCCGCGGAAATTATATTTATGCGGTATCATCCTCGTATGAACTTGCAGTAGCGACGCGTAATTTTTTTATCGGGCTGAGGAAATGTCTCGCCCGAGCTGAGTCATCCACGGAGTTTTTACGCCGTCTTTCCGAGTAAACATCATAGCTAAGAGGAAATGTTCTCCCTCTTTGTTCCCCGTATCACTCCTTGCTCTTCCAACTCTTGACCTCACGGTCTCTTTTATTTCATCGGCTACTTAGCACTCATATCGTTGATCGCGGGAGCCAAATGAAACAGTTTTGTAAATTACAAGTTTAAAACAATAACGATAATTTTAAGCTCGAAGAATCTTACACTCCTGTTCATCTCTGATTCCATCGTTTGCAGAATATTCCTTTATTTGTGCTCCAAAACACGTAAGCAGTTGCTAAAACACAAACAAGCAGGTGCTAACGAAAATCACTTCCCGACGAATTTAAGGGTAAACTTCCCACAATGGACCGCTTGAAAAACTCGGAGCTCCAACTTCCACGCTTTAAGGTTGAGATCGACGACCTTGGTCGAGAAAAGCTTTTTCCTGAGGAAAAGAGTGACACAAGCGGTATAAAGGATGGCAAAGAATACGGGAAGGAGAGTAAAAGGAACGATGGGTTGCGAAAGCAAAGAGGAAGTAAACAGAAAAGTTGACTGGAGGCATAAACAATGGAGTAACCATGAGGGAAAGAAATCGTATAGGCGCCATGTAAGAGATGAGGGAGCTGTAAATGGTTTGAGGGCGTGAGGAATGGCCCATATTGTATTTATAGTCCACGTGAATCAGCATCTCGATGTAAGAAGCAAGTACGTATGCATGTAAGTGTGCCGATGCCCAGTACAGGAAAACAAGTCCCTCCCTTCAAGACTAAGATAAGCCAATAGGTTTGCAATAAAATAATAAGAAGAGATTAATGTTCGATCCACGCTTTGTTGAGATAATAATATTTAATATCGAGTAAGCATTAAATTATAATCGAAACCAAATATTTCAATACCTTATGAAGTTATTTATATACAGACTTTGCTGTCATGAATTTAGAGCTCTTCTAAGGACCTTCTTACCGTAAATCGTCTTGAAAACAAAATTAAATCTCATTATGCATCAGATTGCTCCTATCACTGCACGAAAGATGATTTCATTTGAAGCCCATTAAGGTGCCATAAGATAGTAAGATTTCGAAATTAAATCGCGAGCATTTATTTTCTTCTTCCGAAAGAATACTCTGATTTCGAATTGCTTCACCTCACGGCTCCAGATACCGTTTTTCTATCAAAAAGAAAACAATTTCCTATGACCGTCAATTTTCTTAACGACTTCGTCTTATTTTCCGTCTGGCTCCGTATCGCGGGCATTAATCGGCCATTCACACCGATTCTATGCAATGAATTGCGTATGTGTGGGAGAAAATAGAGAAAATGAGGCGGCAGCTCCTGAACTTGATAATAACGGAGAAGTTCTATTGCTACTGAGCGTTGAACTTGCTCCAATATTAACTAGAAATATCTAGTTAGCGATAACGAGTCGTAAGAGTTTATGAAAACCTGTGTTTTATATAGTTTTTCTTCCTCTCTAAGAATATGCTTTCATAAATCTATTTCTATCGAAAAAATTTTTCCTCAAAAATTTACGTATAGGATGGGATGAAGTGACACAGTGATTATCATCATGACATTGTCATTCATTCTCTACTTATCGTTGTAAGCAAATCGTAAAATTTTGAAACTCTCTCTCAAGTTCATCAAGAACACTGAAAGGAACCACAAGGTTCCGTGGTGGGTCCTCCATATTACATCACACATTTTTTGTGCTTATGCACCACTAAACTTGAAAATCCATTACAGAGGAAATCTAGAGATACGGACTGAAGACACTGACGAACATTTAGGAGGGAATGGAGGGGAAATCATCGCCTCGATATCATTATCTTGTTTGCCGGCTTCTGTCAGCGGTCACTCCACGACTCGTGCCGGCGAAACTCTCCCGGGTTTAGTCACCGAATTGGGCTGCTTCTTATTTCCTCTAATTAATTAAAGAGCCGAACGCTTGACCTTTTCAACATAGCAAATACCAGATACGTCGCAAATGATCAGAGGATAACAAGACTCTGCTATGGAGTGATCAATACAAATAAAAACATTTAAGAGAAATTGTAAAGGTCAGATAAACAATTGATTAAATGATTGTGCATAAAAAATGTATCTAGGATAGTGGTATTTACAATCCCAATGAAGGTTCAAACTGCTAGACTTCCAGGTAGTAAACTAAAGTTCTGTAGCTATAGATAATCAGGCCATGTTTATATGAGATTCACGTGTTTTAAAAAGTAAACGTAATTTAGTTTCTTAAGCTACTTTTTTATACATAGAAAACTAAAACACGATTATTTCTTCTCGTGTGAAACGAAATACGAACTGAAAAAGTATCGAAATATCTTCGATATTTAGTCTGGAAATTTGCCATTCGGATTCCTCACGCCACGTGTTTTGCCCTAAAAATTACGATTCGGAATTTTTTCATTCGAATACTTCTCTCTGCTCAAAAACACCGTTGACGAAAGCGAATATACGGTCTAATAAAGTTGAAGTTTAGGAATGGTTATTTTTGCGGAGACTAGAAGACTAATAGGATCATGGCCGAGATTCTCTCACACGGTGAATCCTTACGGAGGCGTTATTTTCAAGAAACACGGTTATTATATTTCACAATCGCATCATAATACATCCGCTTCCTAGAGCATCATCATAGTCAGCTCTCAATTTTGCATACCAATCCGACTCATCGGTACCAGGACCGGAAGATGGTCTATGTTTACACAGCGCAATAGCACCCCCAAGGTCCGCAGACATAAATAGCTCCACGAAGATAGGGTGCAGATAGAACAAGCCCTTCGAGGAAATATAAATTCGCATTTGGGCGCTGCGTAGGAGTTTTCGATTAGGAAAGATGACTGTCGCCGTGCGGAGGGAGGGCGTGGGGGAGTAAAAGCAATCGATGTGAGCATGGCAACAAGAGGGTATACCTTCCGCCCGGTAACACGGGAACACTTGGGGAGATATATGGTTCGAGGGGAATTCGACTTGATGACGACGTTAAAAGTTTTAGTTCCTTTAAGCGGATTCGTAGGCGGCGATACTGAGAAATCCACGGCAGACGCCGTTCCGATGTTTCCGTCCGATGTAAATTTGCCCATCAGCTGTTTTGGCTGCTTTAATGACCTCCATCTGCTGGGAAACTGTTTTCCGAGATTTAGATTGCATAAACGCGTTTCTCTTCTGAGAGATAAAGTAGAAGCTATTAATTATGCCTTCCCTATATGCGAAGTTAGTTTTGCACGGTAGAGTTGCGAGTCCAAAGCCTAGGACGCGCGTATTTTTTCCGAAGATAAAAAAATGACATTCGCGCCGGTTGCCATGCGTATCGAGTCATAGGAGAAAAGCGCGCAAGTTTGGCTAAAAGATCGATTCCCGAAAAACTCCTGAGAAAAAAGTGAATCGTAAAATGAGTGCTACTTACTCGTATCCCCACGCATCTGGAATGAATCCGGACGATTTCACAAATCGCGCTTTCGCACATGACCTTCTCACGCAATCCTTGGCCAAAACTGGGATCGCAAAACACTACGTAGAAATTTAAAACTCTGCGCAGAGGGTCCGCGCATGCGCGCTGGTTCCGGAGGCGGGAAGTAAACAGCAAGCTCACAGATCGTCCTTGCGATTTGTTCGAACATGTGGGTTTCAATAAGCGGTGGGCGAATAATGCATCCGTTAACCCCGTCTCTAAGAGGTGGCTAACCGTTGGGAACGCTGAATAAAGGTCGCATGTTTGTTTTTTAACGTGGAGATGAATCATTCTCATGGCGAAGAGCCTTCTTCGAGTTTTTTTATATTTAATAGACGCCTGAGTTGGCAGGGTTAACGCAAAACCGGCTATTCTTAACACACCGCTCGGACCTTGATCTTCGTTTTGTTTTCCTTTCTCTAAATACATGATTCGAGACTAATGCACGAAAAATTTGGTTCCCCCGGTTTCTGCGATTTGAGTCTAAAATTCGATCGAATTCTATCGAAATCCAAACCGGAGGTCTAACGCAGGCTTTTCGATTTGGTCCGCCTTGAATTCCGCTTCTATCTCAAATTTCTCTACGGCTGAGGCGCAACAGGTACTTCCATAGCAGCAACAAAATCAAAGCGTCGTTCTACCCCTCCACGAACGATGTCGTTTATTTTATATGGCCCAATTTTACGGATTTGACCCGTGCTCGAAAGAGATAAATGATGTATCACATAGATAAAGCTCAATTTATTTGTTCCTAAAAGTAGCAATTATTTTGCCCTAAAGAGAGGTGATTTGGAAACGATTTCGGCTAAATTGATAAATGAAGTTCATTTCTTCTTTCGTTGTCTTTTTCAAATATTTTCTTCTAGTTCTTTAGCGTTAAAGTGTAATTGATTGGAACTCCAGCACGAGATATAATGTGTGCAAATATACGGAAGGCCTAGTAATGGAATTGTGTTACATGACAGTTTTACATCAATGCATCTTAAATATAAATCAGTAGTATCCAGAATATGATCTAGTGGCTATACTTTACGAAGAAAAATAAATCAAACTCTTTAAAAATTATCTATATAAACGAAGAGCACTAAGTAAATTCCGCAGAAATGTAATCATAGAAGTTCTAAGTAATAAGTTTTCCTTATTTATCAAACATATTTCTTCCTCGAAGATCAGTTCGGTCAAATAAGAATTACTGAAAGATCTTTAATGCCATTTGGGGGTAAATAAACACGATCTTTTATTTTTGAAATAGTAATTCAATTAATCCAGATGGGACGTATCCGATGGATTGGATGTATCATCACTGCTGTTTCTATATCTCTTATTATCGATAACTCCGAACGATGAATGTCGCATAATAGTTGGCGATAATCCTGAAAAAAGGACAAAAAGCAGAGTTGGCCCGGAAAGATTGTTGGCCCAAACGGATGAGGTAAGCTGCTCAAAGAGAATGTGTTGGGATAGAGAGGAGAGGTATATTCTGTGAGGTTAGCCGTTTCCGGAGATGAGCAACCTCCACATTCCTTTAACGCAAAAATTAACCCCCATGCGTCTGGTGCAGGGCGGCACTGACAGCCACGACTTCTTTTGAAGTCCCCGGACTCTTCCGCTAATTGACACCGAGGTCATAAACAAGAATAGATGGAGTGATTTGCTAGTTAAAAATGTCTATTTCAAATGTACCAAATGAAGGAAAACTAGGTTCAGTGAACACATTCCGCTTCTCTTGCATCATGCCAATAGTAGGGTAGCGTTTCAGTATAATCCCAAATTCGATCCTAAGAAAAACGAAAACTCTTAATAAATAATCTGCAAGGATTCCTTGCTTCTGTGAGATTTTACTATCATTTTAATATTAATTAACTAGATAAACCATTAAAAGTTATCATCCTTATAGTTGGCTCACCGAATAGCAAACTGTCGCAAGAGACAGGTATAATATATAAAAACTTTACAAAGGAACAAGTAATAGGAATACCGAAGTACTTAAAAAATCATTGGACAATTTACTTGCACTTTAAACTGATAAATTAGTAGATTCATTTAATCGTTATCCAATCTCGTTAATATAAAGCTGAAGCAAAATTTAAAATCCTTCTGACCGAAAGGAAAGGTTTTGCAACAATCTACACCAAACGATTACCGATTATACTTAAGTTGAAGTTCTCTCCAGTGATCATAGCGGATAAACAGTTCATTCAAACCCCTTTAATTTCCGCGTTGAGAGTTGGAACTTGTCCAACATGAGCGATAAAATGACCCGAAACTGACTTCGCATAGTGTAGACTTTATGCGGAAAGTTTCCTCGAGTAAAATATCACAGAAGCAAGAAATCCTTGCAGATTATTTATTAATGAGTTTTTCAACTGTTCACAAAGGAACTAAAATAAAAGGTGCTAGGGATGGTTTAAATTAGAAAGGAAATCTCTCATCTTAAATAGTTTCTTTATTTTCCAAGAAGGGCAACAGACAGAGGTGATCAGGGGATAAAATGCATAGTTAATTGGTGATGCTTTTCAATGACCTCGCTGGCTTTGGAATTATTAAGTAAATCGGCATAGTATATAAATCGGATTTTATGCTATGAGCTTTCCCACGCTTTGATTCCGAGGCGATGTTCACCTGTCAGACATCGACAGAAAACCGACCCTTTACCACTGTCTTCTTCAAGGGCTATCTCCTGGAAGCAGATGCTCCAGGAAAAGAGTTTTAAGAGAGTCATAAATCTGTATCAATTATCCGAAGTTGAAAGGTTCGTACACAGGAGGACAAGGATTCAAACAGATTTGATTTGACAATCTTTACTGAACCATCTTTGTTTCTTGTGCATCACGGTGTGGATTGGAAAAGATGCAAAAGCAATAATAAGAGCATATTCGATAACTTCGATCATCTGCAACCAGTTGTATCTATAGGATGTTTAAAAGTTGAAACATCAGACTGTCGTGCTCGTTTTCAAGGTTTGTCAAAGTACGTGAATATTGCTGTTTTACCGATTCATAAGGAACGGGAAAATAACTGATAGAAGTGATAAATGAAATTGTTCTCTCTGTTAAACTACTAAATAAAAATTCAAACTATCAGCGTTAATCAGCTTCTGAAGATAATGCTGCACGAAACAAAAAAGACCTCTTATCACACCGACTCGCGAGATGACAAATTAGATGAAACACGAGTTGGAGGGGAGTGATCTCTTATCAGAAAACCAAATGTCACTGCCCTATCCACTGATGGACGAATTTTCAGTCGAGGATCTATCTTTTCGTCGCTTCAATGAGATACGAGAGAGCTCCACTGATGTGAGAAGCGGACGTCCATCGACTTTTCAATTGTCTCGTTTAATCGACGGCACGGGAACATCAAAACGCTCTTCTTAGCACGTTTGCTGCACTTCCGATAATAAGCATTGAATAAATATTGAGAAGTCAATTTAATTGGGATGTTTTAAAGATAGCGTCCCATAGCGCTTTTAGTTACATCCTTTTCCAGCTGTTAGCCTTCATTCTTTGCGTTTACATAAAGTGACACTTTCTTTATAGCCATCAAATTATTAGTGCAACTCAATTACGATAAGGCACGTCCGATTCTAGAACGATTGGCCTATGATATTTATAGGTCCTATAGTCAATATAGAGTGACTCAACTCGCTTCCGAAAGATTGATGCGTTCGTCATTAGCACACTGTTAGTTCTGCGAAACATGTATTCCATATTTGGTCGCTGAGGACTGAGGGTGGTGCACCATCGCCGGATAAATAGCGCTCTTTCGTCCGAGAACTCTTTGCATGCAAAACCGAGGAATTAATTGAAGAGCGGAGACTCGGCAAGACGGCGTAAGCCCGTCAACACCCGACACCAAGAATAAACTGTGCGGCTTCTTCAAGAGGGACCGACCATGATAAATAAACGAGATGAAACAACATTCCTCGAGAAGGTTCGCCTCCCTCTTCCATCGCAGCCGCTGGAACAAAAAACCACCAACGGAGATGCGAATTGATCCAAGGATTGATGAGTGCAACCCCAAGATATGCACCGTCTGTAGAGCGCATGATGCAACGCTAAAGCGTACGAAGGCTTTCAAACGGATTACGGGGATCAATTTGAGAAAATTTTGTGAAAAAATGCACGTCAATGAATGACGAATTCCGGTAGGAAAAAAAATTATATAAAAAGAGCTGTCATACAGAGCTATTTAGAGTTCAGTTACGAAAGTACCCTTACTATTTAGGTTTATTATAAACTTAGAAAGTCAAATTTAAAGCCTCGATAAACGTAGGTTATAACTTTTTCCGTGATAAAACCGAATTAGCAGGCGATGATTATTGGTCTCGTAGATCCTCTCTTTTCGAAGCAAGTTTGCTTCGACAAATATTGAACGGAAAAGATCTCATTTCCCAACAAACGACATATTCCGCCTCTAGCATGGGATAAAGTGAAACAATCGAATTGCTGTCGGTGCACTTCTGAATCTTTCAAACAGCCTCTCCCTTTCGTTTGCCAACTGATGGGGTATTCGATGCGCATCACTTTCAACTACGTCACGCTCTCTGTCGCTCCGCTAATTCCACGTTCAATCTTATCTCGGCATTTTCGCGTACATCAATTGTTCAGCTGTTTTCGACGGCATATCCGAGGGGAGGATGAAAAATTTTTCCGCGACCTACTTCCCGGCAACTCGCCACGCTGCTTGCACACACTCTTTCCTTTCACCGGCGCACAACTTCAAGGAAAGGGATAAGAACCCGTTTAGTCGTAACACTCCATCGCTGACGATTCGGCTTGAGATCGACGAATTTTCTCCACTTCAGTGATTTATAAATCCGTTCTCTACTCGCTGATTCGTGCACGGCAACGTACTTAGGGAATGCTGAGTGGCCGATTGAGTATTGAAAGTAAAAAGATTCAAATTTCATTCTGGGGAAATCTGGAATTAATTTGTAAATCAAAATAGAAGTTGCGCCTAGAAGCCAACGCAGACAATCTTGCTGGTAAATATAAAAATTATATATACGAGTAAAAGTTTACTTACATACAGCAAGCAAGCGATTTAAAGATCTAATGATGCGTCAATTAAAGCGTATTCTAAAGTTTTATAACGCTCAAATTCTACTCAAACTAAATTTTAATTACGTCATTACGTCATTTTGAATCGGGTTCGATATCCCATGCATTTCTCATGGCAGCATTCCTGCCCGGGTGTAAAAAGAAGCATAATCCATACCATGTTTTTTCATTTTTTGCGATCATATGAGAGCCTCTGAATATTTCCCGAATTTCAAAATAATAAACTTACAGGAAGTGCCACAAATATATTTTTATTTTCCCATGTTCTAGTAGAGATATTTTATAAACGTCCCCTGGAATCGAACCCGTGTCCATTTACAACCGGGAGTTATACCTATATGAGAGACGTTAAGCAAGAAGATAGGCGAAGGAAACAAGTATCACGGGTTAATTTTCATTAAAGCAAGTAAGTATCTTATATAGTATGTTAAGAATTGCTAGAATAAGATCAAATAGAAAATATGACTAAAGCTTGGGGTACACATTATCTAATCGTTCGCTATGCGTCGATCTTCTGATCAGAATTTAAAGAGTTGTGCGGAAAATCTCTAGATACATCGATAATACTTATGAGGAGATTATTCGAATTCCTTCGATTCTGTGATAGAATTAGAGAAGTTCTCTTTCCATCACGGTCGACTAGAATCTGTAAGCCGATGTTTACACGTACGCCCATGGAAACCGACGCCTAACGAAATCGAAATCATCGTGTCAGCTGGCAACAGCGGCGTCCTCCAGCATGTCCTCCCCTGCCCACGACGCCTATGCACGCATCTCCCACCCCCGGCGCCAAGCGTCGGGACGCCTGGCTCCATGCGCAAGAGCGATCGCACCGGAAGGCAGTGAGGGGCGTGGTGTTCCCGCTGTTGCGAAGAGAGAAATCCCCGTGTCGCTAAGGGCTTCCGCACACCCACTGGTGGTGTCGATGACCCGTCGAAAATGCAAAAGAATTCCTACTCCGCGCAAAAATATAGAAGTCTCAGAGGGTCCTTTTGAGAAACTATCTGAGAGTCACTCCATCTACTCCGCCAATCTATGCATTCAGCCCCCTTTGTTTTCATCCAATCTTCGCGCTCCCGCCGCCAGGGCGAGCGTCGATCGGCGAGCGCTGCCAACGTTCGCCGGTTCGCTTTCGATTCGGGTCACGCCTTTGGAGGTAGGTTTGTTTAACTCTTCGCCGAATTTGGAGATCTATACGTTCCACTGATTACGACACGGAAGGTGAATAAATGCACAGAGAAGCCAAGTGCTTTGTAGCAGTAAAGTAAAAGCTTCAATTTGAAGCGCGGGAAACTTCCGCGGAGGCGTCCGGAGTTCACATCCGAAAGCATTTTGGGGTTGGGGGGTCATCTAGGAAATTCCAAATAATTAGACCGGTTCTTTCCGGAATTTTTTCAACACTAATTTTGGCTCAGCGAACCTAACGATGGTTAGGTGCGACACCGTTTAGATCGATGGCGCCTGCCCATTGGCCCGCCGCTGGAAGGCCCTGCGAAGTGTCGATGTGGGTGGGGGGAAAGATGGAGGAGGAGGCGGTGGGAATAATTCTTGCTGCTGCATTTCGCAATCACCTCTCCGTATTCCCTATTGCGAAACCTCCGAGAGGCTCGAGAAACGCTGCGCAGGAGGCGAAAGCCTCCGAAAAGATGGCAAACGGTACTTACGTCGTGTCCGGGAGGTAGGATGGCCACCAAAACCTCGACGCCGGCCTGCGAAGCCGCAGATGTACCCCTCCGCCTTCCGCGCCTCCCCATTTTCTTCCTTCCTGCTTCTTCCAGGAACACTTCTTCCTCCTCCTCTTCTTCTTCTTCTCCAGGAACGGACTCTTCTGAGTTCCCTCCCAAGGACCCTTCGTCCTCCTCTTCTTCGCTCCTCTCTCCCTCCCACTCCCCAACTTCCAGTACCCTGCCAGCGACTTCTCTCCCGTTGTAGGTGAGGAACACCTTCTGGCCGGACCTCAGCCGGACGTTGGTCACGGACCGAAAGCCGGGACCGACGATTTCCGAGTCCCTAAACTCCCGGGGATGTACCCGGCGGGGCGGCGGGGATGAGTCGAACCTCACTGAGTATCTGTTCTCTCCGGGACTGGAGGACGAACCGGCGGGTGCGGTGGTTCTAACGGCGTGGATCACGCCCGGATAGTAACGACCGTCGCCACCAAGGGCACAGACACGAGTGCCCACAATCGAGCGCTTTGCAAGACGTTTTCCGGTCGACATGTTACCCACCAGGGGTAGTTAAAAGGTCATCGGAGGAAGCACAGGAAAATCACGATGAGCCGAAGTGGCAAGGTACAAAAGGTACTGCTGGACGATTAGCTACTATTGGTATCGCTTATCCGGGAGAAATAGCGTATCACAGTGGCTATTCTACAGCAATGCTCAAGCTCCTCCTGGTAGAGTCTCCAGAAATCACACTTGTATTCACAGATTAATAGTCCTCGCTGCTCGTTTCAGCAGAGGTATCTCTATCTGAGATTGATAAAAACACCAGACAGTCCTGCCGGCAAAGGCGGCTGCTGTGAATTCCAGGGAAGACGAGGAAGGTATAGCACTCCTTGTCGCTGACGGCCCCTCCCACACAACTTCTCACCGGGTGGACAGTAAAGGAACCACCGTCTGTTTCCAAACTGGTCGCCCACTCGCATTTACTAAGAAATCAGCGAAAACTGAGGGAAATCCCACGGATAGCATCGTAAAACTGGTACAGGATGGAATGAAGATCAACCACACGAGGTAGATTTTAACCGCAAGATACCGACTTTCGTAAGAAATACGTATGCCGGTGCTTTGTTATGGCCGGTATATGTAGTCGGAACGTGCGAGGGCGATTCGTACGTCTTTCTTCACTCGGGGCATCAGCTGCTCTGACGAGCTACCAAGCGAAGAACACATACGCGGCCGGAACAGCTGACAGATAACAACAAACCCACGTGATCGCGAAGAGGAACTCTCATTGGCGGCTTCCTTCGTCTGACCTATATTTCCTATTGGTTGCTCTGAGTATAAAGAGAGGGCGAGAATAAGAGAGAAAAGAGAAAGGGAAGTTGCTGGTCGCAAGCGGTGCTGTAGAAGGGGGAGCCTCAGGGACCGACCGACCTTTAGAAGCTGATGTTGTTGCTAGGCTGCTGTGGTTGGGGTGTACTGGGTTGAGAAAAATAGAAATGGCGGCTCTAAAACGAAAAAGTATTTTATTTCTGGAAAGAACTCTCTTTGAAATTGCGATAGAAGTTTAAACTTTACGCAATTTTCGACAAGAATGGTTTCTTAAATTTTGTTTTCCATCTCTTAGCAATCAGTTTTGAATGTAAATAAGTTTTAACTGTAAGTATAACATTAGTTGTTGTATTCAATTAGGAAAGTAAACAAACGGCCTTTGATACACCTAAAATAGATTAATGTTTTCAAAGTGACCTTGTTTATGTCGGTTCCATCTATTGGATTCCCCCCCGATCCACATATGGTAATACGCCGGCCGGCAAATAGCGGAACCATCTTGTCGTTATTTTAATCCTCATACTCGTAAATACGAGTTACAAAGGATGTAATCGGTTTAAAATATGTTTCCTTTTCTGAATTGTTGTCTAATATATCGTTTTTTACATGTTTTTTTCGCAAACTTATTTCAACTTATGTCGTAATCAGGTAGAATACGGGGGTAAGGTTCATAAGAAGTAACAGCCAAAATTTTCTTACGATTAATTTAACAAATATCAATGATAAAACGATCCCTTGAGTTAAGACAAATCAATTGAGATATTTTCATATTTTAAAGGATCCGAGGAAGAAGTAAATCAAGTATTTTCTTCGATAATCCTCATAATATTGATCAGCTGTTTTTGACATTCTTCAGGTTATCCATCTCATGAATGGTTATCCATGTTGATAAATAAAGTTGATAGAGTATATTCTGTTATTATTAAGATATATTAAGAAATATTGTCATTGTACAGCATAATAATACAATATTTTAGGGATGAGCATCGTATATATTAGTGGCACTGTTGTTATGCGCATCTCTAAAAAATATGGACGTTATCAAGTAAATATATAATATAAGTGAAGGGTATCGTAAAAATATGTGTTATGATCACATAAACTATAGATTCGTTATAATAATATTAAAAGCGTTGCATTAAAACTAGAGTTTTAGTTATAGCAGCGTCATCTAGTAATGTGGCGGCGAGTCAAACTCTGCTGCACCATCGTGTGCGTGTTGTTCACTATTCAGTTTGAATTTAATGTTGTATCAGCGTGTAGAAAAGAAAAGAATATAGGTAAGAGATGTTTCAATGACTGCTAGCAATTTTTCCTGCGTAAATATTAGAAATTTAGCCAATTCTATTCGTTACTTGTCGGCTTTATCTTTAATACATAAATAGTTAAGAATCCATAGTACCTATAAATATTTTGTTTATATAGAGTATCTTTTGTGTCGATTCTGCGGAGCTGATTCAGCGGACGCTGCATATCTAAATCATTTAGTCAGTCCGACAGCTATATTTTATAAAAATCAATCATTGTATGGACTTGAAGAAGTGGGAGTGCAGTTGTTAGAAAATCCAGCTGGAAACCGATATCGTTTAATTACGCTAACCAAAGCCGGCTGTCTTGGAAGTGGTTCTGTGAGTTATAATTGTAAAAACAATCAATGTAATTTAGTGTTTTAAAGTTAACCTAAGGAGATGTTTGTTTTCTCTATCAGTGGATTAATAAATATACATGGTTCCCTGGCTATTCGTGGAGAACCTGTCATTGCCCTCAGTGTAGTCGACAGCTTGGATGGTATGTTAAGTGCAGTTTATAAGTAATAATTTATAATTATTTTATTACAGTATAAGTTTGATCATTGTTTCCTTAAGCACTGAAATAGCCTGTATTCCAATTGTGGATTGAAATCGATTAATGTGATTAATAATGAAATTGTGGATTACCTGTTCTTGTGATTCATAATATTACAAGGCAATATACGATATTTAAACTTTTAAGAATATTTTTATTCGCCAATACCGTATATTAGCTTGTGTTGGATTGGGAAACCATTTTGAATCTGTACATCATATGTTTTGGATTTTCGTTATCATCTGTCATTAGTATTTTTTAATTGAATGAAACTATGATTGTTAAGAGTTTCAGCAATTTTGTATTCTTGATGTGTGAATGTCTTTCTTAATCATTAAAGTCGTGTAATCCACATTATGGAAATGTAGATTTAGTTTTTAGTGTTGTAAAAAAGATTTGTGCTAAGTTATGTAGATAATGATAAGAGAAAAGTTAGCTACGGTATAATAATGTTAGTTTCAATAAATTTTCCCTTATCAAGCACATCTATTTAATGTTACAGAATGCTTATTGTTTTACTTGAAACAATTATGAAATGGGACCTTCAGAAACATGTTTTCTGTTTGTTTTGAGATTGTATAACCCAATTTTATGTCAAAGTTAGATTCGAAAGACTTCACCCATTAAACCAGCATTATTAAGATTTATCGTAACTTATGATCTATTATCAGGATGTTTCGACCAGAATCTGACTCGAAAAGTAAAGAAAAAGTACCACCAGCATTTTATGCATTAATTGCTGATAATCTTCTGAGTGAAAGCTGTAAGTTATTACCTACTTATTATTATAATATGATGGCTATGTCTTATCTCTTAGTTTCTTCAAAAATAAATTGACAATGATAATCTTATCTTTAGTTTCAGATTCTCTGATAATGTTTCCCAAAGTATAGCGGAATCCGAGTTATAGATTATCCTTTATTTCCTCAGCTGAATAAATGTAAGTAATAAATCACTAGCAATTTTCATTTTTGAAGTAGTTTATTTTTGACTCACCAAAGGAAAGCTTTTATTAAAACTGAAATTGAAAATTTGAAAGAAGCTGTGAATATTGAAATCCTTTGTATGTTTACAAAATTTAATAAAGTAGGGAATGTTTGCCAAAGGGTTGTTTTCTATCTCATCTTTCCTTTGGTGTTTCAATTATAATTTCTGATGTCACATGTGGAAATTTTAGAGTTAATTAAGAACAATCTTTTATCTTCATTCACAAAGTAATTAATTTTTTGCATTGCCTCCCAAAATAATCTAAATTTACAGTAATAAGAAATAATGCTTTTCACAAATAAGAATTTTGTGGGCTTTAAGTTTTAACTGTATCAGATTTATTCTCTCTCTCTCTCTTTGCTTATTACAGTAAGAACAAGTTTTCCTTTATGCTATGGTATATAACCTGAATAATTTTTCTATCAAAATATATAATGCGTAAAATTTATTACTATTATTAATTGAATTGGCCAAAGAGGTTTGCAAAGTAATTGAGGAAATCATAAGAGATTACATTTGAACATTTGGAAATGGTGGAACATGAGGCTATCCAGATTCAGATCATTCTTGTTTGTGATGTGAAACACAGGTCTAAGTACTTGTCTAAGGTAACTCAAAGTCATGGATATTAGGGAAGAAGTAAATGTAGTAATTATTCCTCCAAAAAAGCATTTGATAAAGAGTCTCATGACTTATCAGTTTATCAAGTGGACATGAAAATGAAATGAAAATGAATACTAAATAAAAAATAGTAAACTTATTGTGTTACACATGTCACTGATACATCACTACTACCCCCAAACAATAAAAATATGTCTATATTCTACCCCAATTTGAAAAACTAAGTGCCATGCTAGCTGATTTATTAAAATGGGGAAGGCAGATCATGAACATAGTTTTTAGGTTTATAAAAACCTATGTTTTGTAATAAGGAGAAAAAACTGTTGAAGAAAAATGTCAGAGAATACAATCTCTGCTCAGAGGTGTACAAAGAATTGCAGGTATGTTATTGGGAAACTGAGCCGAAATTATCAGCAAAGTGTTACTTCACTTCAAGTGGGAACTTTTAGAGTTGAGAAGTAAAGTCTTTAGATAACTGAGATTTTTAAAGTATGGGATTTTGCATTCCTGCGGTGAATTGAATGCCAGATGCTTTGCTTTGTTGCTATATTAAATTCAAAAATTATAACCATTAATGATTAACGATACTTGATTGTAAAATTATAGAGTGGAATGTTTTATCTTCACCTCCTTCCAATGCTTAAAAAAGTAAAGCGATTTTAAACAAACCTGAGATCTTTTTTAACTCTTTAAGGTTTAACTGTCAATGTTTTAGAGTAAATATAGATGTATACATACTTAATGTTTCCTGTAATGTAAATGTTCATTGGTATGTTCATTCCCTTCTCATTCTATAGCATTTAATAAATGAATAATATGAATTTAAAGCAAAATTGTAATGCTATTAATCTTCTGGAATAATAGTGAGATCTCTAGATTTCATGTATACTATACTATGTATGTATTATATGTATAGATGTATCCTCTTTTGACTAATTTAATAGTTAGTTTAGTTTTATAATGAATGAATAACTTGGTACTTAAAACAGATGTTCCAATAATAATACTGTTTTTGTTAGCATGCTAATATCTTTAAGTGCATGATACTGGAAATACTTAATTCAATTAATATTTTTGAAATGGGGGAAAGGTATAAGTGTATAAAGATTGTAAAGAGTTGATAAAACCAGGTGGCAAAAGGAATCATAAAGGGAACAAAATAGCAGGTAAAGAAAGGAAAGGAGAAGAATTTGGAAGAACATTGCCATTGGTAAGGTTCTTGGAGCCTTAATTTCTATACATCAAAATACCCTTTGACTCCTTATAGAGAAATTTTGCCCCTTTTGCTGGTTTGGCCACATTCATTCAGGTAGGCTGAGATTGAGGATTCTGGTTCCATTGTGAGGACACAGCACTTAGTTCTTCATTCTATCGTGTAGGGCAGTTGTTACAGTAGAGCTTCATCCCCTCCACTTAGTGACTTTCTGTTCCTTTTGTTTTGCTAAAGGCACTGTGGAAGTTGTGGAGGTATGGATAGCTGGCTTCTTAGAAATAATATATAGATATTCTTAGGAAGAAGATTACTCAGACGGTAGTAACGGGCATATTAACTTTATGATTTCCTGTTATTCCTTTAAGGTTTTTAACTGATTAAAATTTTACCTCTGTAAAAGGCCAAATACACATTGTGTATTGCTGTACTTTTTACCACCATTGTTTTTTGGGCTATTTATGATTTAAATTACTTCAACTTATGTTTTGTTAATAATTTGTTTTTCTTTTCAGACATCACAAAATGAGTTCTGAAGAAAATAAAGTGACTGATGAAATAAAATCACTAGCTCCCGATTTAACAGAGGAAGAGAAACAATTTTTGGAAGAATGTGAAAGGGATTTCTCTAAAAGATATACTAGTGAAGATGAGGAATTTGCTATAGTTCTTTCACGAGAAGAATCCACTCCACCTATTGTTTATCCATGGTTTACTGAAAAAAATAATAGGTATTCAAGAAGTAATCACTCTGGAAAATACGATCACCATAATCATCACCGTGATCGAAAGTATAGGGAACATCATAATTACCATCCCTATCAAAATGATCGCAGAAGGGGCTATTCTAGAGATTACGGAACTCACCAATATTGATATAATTCATTTATTTTCTTTCATCCTGAGGCATGAAAAACTTTTATGACTTTTTCCTCACTTGAATTGAATGGATTCCTATTTGATCAATAAGTTCTGTACAATAAGGTGATCATGCTCTAATGATTCTTTGTCATTCATATCGAGCAATAAATTACTTTCTAGTATATCTGAAATTATATTTTTTTTTCTTGCATATTAAACAATTTTTAGTATGTCCTGTTTGCCATTTTGTGAGAATGGCTAAAAGTGTCAAGAATAACTGTTAAAAATGGTCTCTGCTTTTTAAGTTATAGAATATGGTAGAAAGACTACTGTAACCTAAAAAAATCCTGGGAAATTTTTTAAGGGAAAGTGAACAGCAAATCTTACATTTAACTCTTCGCAACCTGTAAAAATTGCTGTCCATTTAGGTTCATGCAATTAATGAAATCATGTTTTGGTAAGATGTCAACTTTTTAAAAGAATCCTTTAATTGAAATATGACTATTTTCTGTACATCCTTGAATTTATTGACATAATATATTTGAATGATAATAATAATGAGCCTTACTTTCCAGAGTTCAAGTACATAATCCAAAACAAATAATGTGAAATATAGATTTAGACTATACTTACACTATAAAAATAATATTTTACTAGACCAAGAAAAGAATGTAATTGCATGAGTCACAAGTCAGCTAAGGAGAATAACTTAAATATTTTCATGAATGATGTAAGGAACTAATTTTCTAAAGATGTTAGTAGTCTATTTCTCTCTGGTTTTATAATCTTCAAATCTTGATTAATTATAATTATAATTCATGTATACATTACATTTTTAATAATCTTAAACAATAATTATTTCCACTTTCCTCTGTCATTATTATTACCTCTTATTTAGAGTATTCTCTTTGATCTTACTGCCAAGCATGATTATTTCAATTGCAATGAAGTAACAAAAGTATTGCCACTTGGAAGGATATTCATGAGATCATTCCCTTGTTTCACACCATATATATTTATCCTTATTTCAAATTAAATACATGCTAACTGTTGTATGTATTGTAAATCAAAGGAAAAATCATAGAAAGCAAATATGATATAAACAACATGAGAAGTCATTAATATGTCATGGTAGAATACAATTTTTCATTTATAATATCAATACTGCTATTTTCAAGATATAATTGGCACCTAGCATCATTCCAGTGAGCAGCATTAAAAAAATATATAAATACACTTGCTGAAGCTTTTCACAGAATGGGCCTGTATGTCAAGATATTCTTAGGGGCACATATAAGTTATTTGCTGAGAAGAGTTTCAATATTACCAACTATTACATGACCAAGGTATAAAATATCAATGACAGCTTTTATTGTTCTCATTAGAATCTAGGTAATGGCATATATGTCTATCATTCCAAATTGAAGTTTGGGTTATTTTCTTTGTAACATAGCCATTTGAAAAAACAGACCTAGATCTTCTCTAGGGTATCATGATACAAGGAATAACAGGGATTCCAAATAATACTATTGTATTTGAATGTAGGTCGGACTATGGAGCAAAAAGATATTACTATTGTATAAGTGGAAAAATTATGAAGAAGAATTAAGTTTGATGAAACCTAAGAGGTGGTAAGCCTTAGCATAGACGGATCTGATGCGGTTTTTTCAAGTAAGTTTAGAATCGTAAATTATTCCCAGATCAATGATAAATTTCACATGCCAAAGTACTCTGCAATGATGGTAATTAAAATAAATGAGACTTTTCTTTAGTCCAAAGTAAATTTTACATTAGCTAAGGTTTAGAAAATGGTTTCATCCAAGACATCATGTCTTAGTAAGTTTGCGATCATCAGCATATACATATATATATAACCTTAGCTAATGTAAAATTTACTTTGGACTAAAGATCAGATGGTATAAAATGAATTTAATGAAAACTTTGATTGGCAGCATCATAGCAGTTAGTGGAAAGAATCAGGGAAATACAATTTACCAATGTCAAATTAAGATAAATTAAGTATGACTAATGTACTTCAGGTTAATGTAATAGATGCAAGTTTATGATTATACTATAGCATTATCTGATTTCAGTGAGTGTATTCCTTTTTCTTGAAACATACCATAATTTCCAGTAGTGTAAAATAGTTGTTTTAAACCTTTAGTTTTATTTTCTGAAATGAGAGAATTTTATTACAAAGAACTCTTGCTGTTGCATACAAATAATTTTTTTATAATTCTTCACAAAAATGATTCCCTGGCATACATTATGAAATGCTGCGGTGTTGATAACACATACCCTTACAGATGGTTAATGATAAGTTTATAATGAATGAGTATTCAATTTTTGTTTGATAATCCTTAATATTTTAATTTAAAAAATAAAATTTGGTACAGTTGAATTATCCTATAGGAATATTTTTTCTACAGATAATGGACTTTTTGCAAACTTTATTCTGTTAAAATTTTAATTGGTGCTTATTTGATAATATTTTGATTTATCTTTTTTGTCATAAAAATATGGAATTAAATATAACTTAGTTTTTCAATATTCTTTCTCAAAATACAATTAAATACATATATAACTCTCCATTTACACAAGTTTGACCTCTTTAGCTAAATAAAATAATCTTTCTAATTCTAAGTAAGGGTGAGGAACTGCAAGTTTTTATGCATGTTTGCCTATATTGTTTAATTCAACAAAATTATTATATTTAAGTTATTTTTCACAAAAATCGTTTTAGTAATTCTGATGGGGGCCCAGCAAAGTAGTGGATTCAGCCATCTCAAATTAGAGATCAATTGCACTCCTCTTTAAGAGTAAGATAAGCATTATAATGCTTTTATGTTAGGTTTTAATCTCTTAAGCTTAAGTTAATAAAAGAAAAGTATCTTTTATTTTGTATTTTTTTAAATGACCAAATGCACAAGTTAAAGCTGTCATGGTTTAAGTTTTTTTGCATTCACTACATTTTTTCATTGCTTCATATTTTATTTTATAATATAAATGATGTTATAAAAAATAGTTTAAATGGAAAAATTCTTTGAATAACATTCATGATTCTTTTATGAATAGTGATTCTTAAAATGATAAACATATTTTATTGCAATAGATTTTTTCTTGGCTTCAGCCATTTTTGCCTCCTTTATATCTTAATCTTTCACATAGATGTCTATCATTTCCATCATAGCTAATTTTGGTAAATGAATTTAGAGGATAATTAGATCATTTGGCTGAGCATTCAAAGTAACTCACAACATCCATGTGCTCTTCATTAAAAATTCACTGCACTTCTAGTGATATTGACTCATATAGTGATAAATATACTATTACTTTCTAGTATTTTTCGAAAAATATCCCATAAAAGGGAAATGTATATGGAGTTAGGAAATTAGTAATAAGGACCCAGAGAGATAAAAATGTATTTATGCTTCTTCTCTATCAATGGAGTTTTTTCCATGATTTTTCTTGCCCTGCAAGATACCCTGCTACTACCTATTCTTAACTCACTGAGACTGATAGTATCTATTTTCTCCAAATTCTTCCTTTTCTTGGTTATTGAATATTCCATACTCTGCTGTATATTCTACCATCGTAAAGAGAACAGATGTATGATGAATGTTATCTCCAGGACCTTTTGCAAAATCCAGTAGTAATTCAGAATTGGTATCCACAAAGTGTAAGCAACAGTTCTTCAATAGTGCAGTTGAGTTAAGGTTCAAAAAGGTCATATTGATGATTTGTCAGTTTGTAACAGTTTAATGTAGGAAAATTTTTGCTAATGAAACATTTTTTTCATTATCAAAAATTGTTTTTATTTTGCTGGTGATTTACAAGATTATACAGTACTCTAGTGTATGTGAAAGGGTATAATATGAATATATTGAAAGCTGGCAGTTTGATGGTAGGCTGTTGGAAAATGATGTATGACTATAAGATATTCTTCAAACAGAATGATTTGATGCGCAGAGGAAATGAATCTGTTATGAATCTCTTTCTTACCTCTTCCTTTTGTGCTTCTTTCCCTAGATATACTCTGTGATGATGCATATTCTACATTTTCCTCCATCTAAGTAGCTACCCTCCTTCTTATCCTTTTAATTAGTTCACACTATTACCTATCTTTTGCAATGCATTCTAATCTCCAATCCATTTCCATGCACATACTTTTCAGCACTTTCCTCCAAGGCCAAATCTCAAAGGTTTCCAAATGTTGGATTTCTCTCTACCTGCATTTTCATCTCCTCTAATGGGACTTAACTCCAGATAAAGCATTTTGGTAGTGTCCTACTTAGGTATTCCTCTATCATACTAGTTTTTTAAATCCTTTTCAAACTGAGGCCACCTTGGTATTAGGCTCACTTCTCATCCTTTGTGAGTATTTTACCAAAGTAGTGTAAATTCTCTCACTTGCTAGTCATATTCTATGTACCTTGATACACTATAATGTCCTATATATTCTCATTATTAGTAGGTCAACTTCTTTGTGTTCATTTGCATATTCTTAATTTAGGAAATTAGTTCTGTGTACTCTCTGAAATTCACTTTCATATTTTGGTAAAATTATTGGATCTTAAGCTCATTCCATCAATATAATGTATCGTTTATGAGAACAACTTTTCCCTCTTGGGAATAATTTGACAGATATTCTTTACATCTGTAAAACATTATTTTTGGAGGAAGTAGTGCATATAACAAACCTTTTCTGATCACCTCTGTTGTGATCTTGCCTTTATGTTTGCCTAAGAGTTAGATAGGAGAGAAACCTGAATGAGAAATCTCTATCAGTCAATCATTGTGTCCTTGAAAATGCCCAAAGATATCGTATGATTAGTCTTTTGTATTGGTGAGCAAAACTTCACTTCATATCGTATTTGTTCATATTTCCTGTTTTAGTACTCATATTTCTCAATTCATTTCTTATGCCTTTAGGTTAACAGTGTCTCTTAGAAATTCGTGGGGTGTACAAGAAATACTCTGGGTTCCTGGGAAATACTGAGGATCACTCAGAGTTTGCAGGAAAATACTTAATAAATTTGAAGAAGCATTTCAAGTCTAGGATAAATGTGACTCTGATGTTCCTTAGATGCTTAAGCGGAATGGAAAAAGGATTGCTTGTCTAACCAAAGTAAAGCTTAGACATATCAGTCAAGTCATTTGCGGAAATTATTAAGTTTCAATGTATAATGCATAGCTTTTGAGTAAAAAGAACTGTAAGAGCAATTTATATATACTCAAGCATTATCATTCAAAAAATTTGTAGTGTGAGTAGTACTTGAACAACTGCAATATGAACTATATATTTCCCAAATTCTGTTATATTGCGGTCATATAATTAATTTTTTGAGATTCAAATCATTGTTACTGTCCACTGATAAATCTTGAATTGTTCACTGTCGGAGACGTACATTGAAGAAGAGGCTATAATGAATTTTGGTTATATATAAGAAATATTCTTCTTTGAAGCAGATTAATATAAAGGAGCAGTAAAACCTTTTTTGTATGCTTTAGATCTACTCTCCTTTTCTAAATTATTAAACTACAACTACTATAGACTAGAGTTACTTTATGTGACAGCTTTTCCTTATCTACATTCTTAAAACTGCCATTGCTCTCATATAACATAAAATGCTAGTTCTTTCTTAGATTACTCTTTATACCTTGAGAATAAAAGTCAAATTTTGGCAATTTTTGAGTAACCTTAGTAAAAATAATTTAAGCGGAACGTAAACTTTTTCGTTTCTTACGTTACGAAAACTTGTCGCGAGAAAAATTGAGATAAATGTTGTTATTTCCATTTGTAGGTTATTCTGAGTCGATATCTTGAATAGAACTTTATTTTTTGACGTTTAAGCCAGAGAGAGTAGTTGATAGCGCTCCCATTGCTAATCATTGTTACTTTTTGGCTTGAGACTCACAGACCCGAGAGCCTATTTTAGATGGATCCGAGTCCGCCCTCGGCTATTCAAAAACCAAAGTTATGCTAAGCCTATAAGCAAACATTCTTATGCATATGACTTTTGACTTCTTATCTGAGTGAAGGTTATCCATTTTCACGGTGGAAATAAATCTTCAACTAATTCAAAATTCTAATTATCTTGCGCATTTAGGAGACGGTCACAATTGTAAGATTAAACTTGAGAAGAAGTTACTACTTTTCCTGAGTCGCGAAGTAAAGAATTAAAATCTTGACAGTTCATCTTATTTAATGTGCAGTGGTCGATAAATGAGGCAGTACATTTAAATTCGGAACGGCGACATGTGACATTAACTCTGCAATACCAATTGAGGTCATGATCCCGGCTTTCTTCGCAACTCTAATAATATCGTATAGTCTTTCAAAGAAGTCGAAGCTACGTTCTTTACACGAGTCGAATTGGTGATACGTTACAAAAGAAGATGTAGAATTTGAAGTATTTGATGAAACTTTTCTGTAGATATTAAAATTTCTTCTCGCAAAATTGCCTTGTTAATGAATCGGAAAATTGTGTAATGTATGAAGATTAGGAATACTTTATGGAAGAGATTTTCCTGTTCTCCATAAAAGTGCGATGGTATAGTTACAGATTACATGCAAAAGATGTTTAATTTTATTTTAGTAAGCTACAGATGTTAAGTAAAAAAAGGAATCCACCCACAAGAAAACCAGTTTAGTAGGCTAATTTTGTTATCTCTGATGAAAATCATCAATGTAAGAAAAAACTTCAAGAGTCATTCTTCCCCTTCATTTTCCGGAGGTGAAATTCATTCATTGATAAACTCATTGTTTGGTCACGCTGTAGTATTTTTTATTATTTCTCGCACTAACTTAAAAACTCAAATCGCACTCTTTCAGTCGTTAGCAATTTTCAACTTCTGATGTTCGCCACTTCATAACACTGAAGTGTTCCCAGTCCCAGATCGAAATTTCAGTGCTAAAAAATATTATTAGAAAAAGAAATGGCGCTTGACAATTTCTCAAATTCCGTGAAATTATAATATTTACATGCATTATCTCTTTATTAAAATTCTCAATTCAAATGTCCTTTCAGCCTTGGATTTTTATCGAACGCTGATTTTTTAAAATTAATGGGAACTTAGCTTGAATAAAGTACACTAATTCTGAATTTTTTCCAAATTGTCTCTCGGTGCATTATTTGATCCATAATTTTTCTATAAATCTGAAATTTCTCTTCCGTAACCCGTAAGCAAGAAGTTAACCGTGTTGTAGGTTTTTACGTATAATTTTGCATTTTCTATTAAAACTCCGTCACGTTTTAACCTGATAAAATCCCATACATATTTTTGGAAATGGTTTGTATCCATAATATTACAATCCCAAATCCACCCCAACGATATTTCGGATGTTTGAAACAGATATAAAATTGTCAACATTTAATTCGATTTTGAAATGGTTCCTATAATAAAAATAAAAAGTTGATCATTGGTAATACAAGAATCATTCATGCAATATCTTCCCCGACCACTTTCAATTCCTGTTCATGAAACACTTACTGCCAATTCAATCTATTTTACATCCTCCTCACCAGAGAGATTTTGTCATCACTGGTAATTTATCGTCAAATTTAAGGCCTTCATTGATAAATTGAGTTATTTCGAGCGGTACCTTTCCTTCTTGAATAGACTGTCAACTACACCGCATGATCGTTTGGATGAACGCGGGGAAATAGGTATCAAGCAGACGTTACAATCTTCTAAATTAGATAATTGCTATTGAATTGATTTTATTTTTGCCGATAAGCTTGTTAACCAAATAAAAGTTTACTTTTCAATAAAATACATAAAAAATTTAGTATCAAACGTTCAAAAAGCGATATTAATCACTTTGCTTAGACATCAAACTAGATTCCAATATAGAGAATAAGTACTAACATAGAATTGAAAAGTGTATTACAGACCGGAAACTGTAAAGTTTAAGGTTTGAAATTGAAACTGTTGAATTGGTGTCCCCAGATACATTCTCTGTTAATATTTAGAGGAGATTTTTCAGTATATATTCCTAGTGTGAGGCGTCTAGTTCCAGGAAAGTGCTGAAAGGTTCGGCGAAAGCTTTGAGAGGGCATAAATTTAACGTATAAGAAATGGAGACGACTTCTAGGGAGCTGGTGCCAGATGTTTCGGGGCACGAATTATGTGCGATGTTTCTCCCTCCAATTTTTAAATGGAATCTTAAAAGTATCGTGTTCTCGCGATGCTGTACAAAAAGCGTTCTTGTTTTCACGAATTCGATTCTCAGAAAAGAGCCAGAAGAATGCTTTTGAGTAGTTTATCTGAACAGAGTTTGTTTAAGCGAGACAGAGTGTATCTCACGCAAAAGTGAGATAATGGCAGTGGTATTGAGAGTGGTACGACGTGATGGCACGATAATGTCATTCCGAAATACTGGAATACGTACGTATCAATAAAACTTAGTGCTTACTTTTTAAAAGATAGACCATGCGGTTTCCTTTCTAAGGCGCTACAGATCAATATTATATTTTGTTTATGTTTACAAATATAAAACATCCTGATACTTTAAAGATAATAAAATCAGAGAATATATGCCATGTATTAACATACGAATAAAAGTCAGCTTGCTAACAGCAATCGGTTGAATTGTCTAATAATGAATTAATTAATATATTTTCTCTTCTCAAACTAAATTTAAAGTCATTACGTCAGCGTATTTTAATTTAAATTTTCATTGTTAATTGATTTAGATTTTCCTCATGTATTTCTTATGACAGCAATATTCCCACCCGAACATCGAACTAAGAACATCCTTTGCCTAATTTGTTCATTGTTAGCAATAGTATGATGGTTTTTGGGATATTTTCCAAATTTCAATGAAAACGACATTTTTTATGGCAGCGTTCTTTCTGCCCGGGGATCGAACTAAGAGCAATCCATGCCAAATATTTTCATCATAAATATAATGCCTCCTTTAATCGAACCCATGCCTATTAATAAAAAAAATAAATTGCAGTTATGTATGTGAATATGTGAAACTTAAATCTTCTATACGCTTACACATATACGTATATTCCAAATATTATTCTATATGTATATTCCAAAATATAAGAAATACTATAAAATCCGGTCTATGTATTCTTATGGGATGCGATATATTCCGATATCGGGGCTCACTGGACTCAAACCCATGACAAATATAGGCCTATCTTTTCCCAGAACTTGCATTGCACGTATTTATATAACTATTAGGTCGAGTCATAAATAACATCCTTTTCTTTATCAGATATTTATTTTGCTCTCATTTAATAAAAAATTACATTAATTTATTACGTTTTAACCACCTTTATCTATAACCTTCTCCCTTCTTTCTGATGGTTCATAAATTCCTCGTAAAATGTGGCTGGTTTGGACTGGAAGAAGTTTTCGACAGCATGCATGATTTGCTCTTCAGAATTGAAAGTTTTTCCATTCAAAAATTTCTTACGAAATAGAAAAGATGGTAGTCTATCGGAGCAAGATCCGGGGGTAGTGAGGATGTGGTAAAACAGACCATCTAAGCTCAAGAATTTTTTTTGATGAGTTCTTTAATGTTAATCACCTTTGCTATTTGTGGTTGCGCATTATCGTGCAGATGGATGACCATTTTGCGATTGACGAGTGCAGGATGCTTTTTATTTGACGCTATTTATTGACCCGCGATCATCAGTTCACTGTGAGGTGCCCACAACTTGCTGACTTTCCCTAATTTCACCAAGTGGCGGTTTATTGCTATTTATTCAACCATTCTGCTATACATATTGTCGATTGATGTGGGTTTTGCTCCAATACTTCCTTTAAAAGGTTGTCGTCGAAGGACATCCCGCCTTCGGTTAGACTTTTTAAGTCATATCCCCGGAACGAAATTTTAAGAAACCAATTTTTGACTACCCAATTCGTTATCAATCCTTCATCATACACTCTGAATATTATTTCGTCTGTCACCTTAGTACTAAAGCCTTGTTTAAATTCCCAAAATATTTCTTGACGAATGTGTACTTTTTGGCTCCCCATTTCAGAGGATAAAGAAGCAGTTTATTTGAACGTGTATCATACAAAGCCAAAAGATTACATTGCATTCATACATTATTTTAAAATGATAAGGAGTTGACCTTTAGAAAAATTATAATTTGCGCTAATATATAAGTGTGATTTAACTCAGCGTTCATAATGCAAAACCTAAATATTTTTTTATTCGCAACACACCGGGTTTTAGTGTTTTAGTATCCTGGTGAGTTGGAGCACTCCATGTTTAAGAGCATAAACTCCCCACGGAGCGCTAGAATGACTATCTCAGTTGTTTTCGCCCATAAAGACGCTTCCCCTGCTTCTTAGAGAGTTCTCCATTAATGAGAGACGGGCTGGGGCAAGAAGTGATCCCAGGAGTGGAGATGTAGGCAAAACTCTCGATTTTAGTGCAAATCCAATACTTTGTTAAAGTGAACAATTCTTGATTATCAACTCGGCTCTCAGAATTTCATATCAGTTCTTGTAAAGATCTCTAGAAAACATTCGCCAATAAATCAGTCAAAGATCAAATATTCGTGCGTATATTTCTACATCCCTGCAAACAGCTCCGTTCAGTTCTTTCGAAATGCTTCAACGGACACGGGTTTATATCTCTAGAGTCGCCAAGTAAGCAAATAAAGGGTTGAGAGTAAGTGCGCATTACAGATAGTAGAAGGTCTTCAGACGTTTGATGACTCCCTTGAATCTCCTTCATTGAAGTCTTCGGCGGCTCAATTTTTACTTTTTCCCTGTTGCTCAGAAGAAGTGACCTCCGGGTTTTAATGACCGTAGCACAAATTCGGAGTCTCAAAGATCGAGACCTCAATAAAAATTATCTAAGAGTCGTAATTATCGAAAATTACCACTCGTTTGGAAATGCTAATCAAAGTTTTCCACATATAATCATATTCACTGCAATACCCAGCATAAGAAAATGTTTAAAGACATCGACTACAATAAATGTCAATGACAACGAAATTTTATTGTGACAGTTATGTTGAAAAAAGTTAAATTTTATGTTTGAATTAAAGTAAACGGGTCTATGCCGTATGGAAGTTATTAATTCACGAAATGATGATTTTTATGAAATTATCGGTACGAAAAAAGGGGGTTTCTTTATTTATTGTACAGAAATCTATATTTTGTATCTGCGTTGATGTTTCGGGAAAGAACAGGGATTCTAACAAGGTAACAAAGAACAAAAAATAATGTTATAAAAGTGATTCTTATTTCAGAAACCTCATATAAATATATAAAAACGCATTTCGTAAATACGGTTTGCCCCCAAATATTCGTGGCGGTATTTCCGTATATGGAATCAGAAAGCCAGGTGTAGGTTGCGTTGCGACTCCAATTCGCGGATATAATTCAGATTTGTAATTTACTCTAGTCAATTAAATGTTTAATATAATATAAATATAGAATAAGTAACTTTCTTTAGTATTTTGTTAATATCATAAATAAATGTCAACTACCGATTAACAATTTCACGGGAATCCTGCCGATTGATTATTTACATTAATGATTTCAAATATTTTTTGTAGCAACGCCAATTCGTTCGGCATATAAATAATTTCATTCAAGTGCGCTGTCGGTCAGTCGGGCGTCGGTCAAGCGAATGTCGGCCAGTCGATATGGAATCAAAGTAAACTGACGATTCTTTAAGTGCATTTGAATTTTTTTAGTGGTTCATTTTCATTCTCTTGAACCATCGGGAACCAGTATGATTTTATCGTATGAGTCGATAATTTTCGACTTTAAATTTTAGGAGAAATTTATATGGTTAATTACGACTTATTTCCAATGTTTTTTACTTATTCATTCATTGCATCATCGATTACAGTCACCATGAATCATTTGTGAATTAATGAATGCATTGTATAGGGTTGGTGCTAAAATTAGGGAAAAATATTGTGAAGGTAAAATTTACGTTATCCTTTATTTTATTACTTATTTATAAATACTCGTTAACTCATTCTTCATATCATTTTAAAATATTTTTCTCGAGCATTCGTTACCTTGATCTGACATGGTTCTTTTCTGCGCTGTTAAAATTTTGTGCGGAAAAATATCACGACCAAATGCAGAATCATAGAAGACGTCCCATATAGGCTTTTAGTAAATTAAATAATTAAGGTACCCATTTTCATCCTTTCCTTGCATTGCAAAGTGCTTCCATAGCGTCCTCTTTCGAAATGCCTTTCAGTGGGATCTTTCCAGTGTGATTCATCTTTCAAACGCTCTCCGCGTCTTATGGTTATTTTTTCACGTGGAAGAACGTCAGTTCAAGGGATATAAATGATCAATACAAGTTACCGTTGGAGGAAGGGGTTGCATACCATCCGAGAAAGAGAATTCTTGCGTCTTTTTCGACCCGGATACATCAGCAGATCTTAAAGAAGTACTATTTTTACGCCAAAGGTTTGCTTTGTCGAGATTCTATATCTCTTTCGCCCGTGGTTGCTCAGAAGCATTCCGATCCAGCAGCGATCTATTTCCTCGCAGTAGTGCAGATGTTCTGTTCTTGAAGAAAGAATCTATAAACAAATGAGGAGATGAGTTTCTATTTTTGTCATTGCTGGAAACGAGTTTATTGTCATCCGATCTATCTTCCGAGAAGATTCTAGTCGATATCGATTTAGGCGCGAAAATTACCCGCCAAGAACAACAATCTCTAACAATTCCGCTGGAAAAGCCTATGAGTTGTACCATCAGGTTTAACTCTTTCCATCAACCTGTTCAACATCCTAACGCTGCTTCATTCGTGTTTACATTTGCGAACTCTTACTTTATGTGTAGAATTATCATGCATTAAAATCAATTATCGATATATTTCTTCATTTAATAGCCTGTATTATGTTTTTCTCATTTTTGCGGAATCATTAACAAATAAAAATCTTTGAGGGATTTTTCTATTTATCTTATACATTCGGTCAGTTCATTCATTAGGTGGCTGGATTTTTAATTTGAATTATTTTTATAGATTATTGAAACTTAAATATACAATAAATTATACGAATGAATAATAGAGGAATTTTCCCAAGAGGATGTATTTACTGTACATTTCGTGGCAAATAATTGCACTGATATCCTAATTCGAAGAAGATTCTGATACATTATTCTGATGCATTATATTTTTGTCGCTATATAAACTTCCAATCAAAGTAAGGAGAATATAACATTAATCCGATGTTTCTTTAAAATACTCTTTGATAAACTTTATTTTTAACGTAAGTTATAATTTTACGCAACGTCCTTCATTGTGGCTACCTCATCCTATGCGCGTTTGGAATTAGATTCAGCTCTAAAATTTATTACTTATGTAGATGCATGTTTTGCAACATCACTCGCCGTTCTTCCATGCAGATATGCGCTTATGTATGGAATACATTTCGTCTTCATGATGCTAGACAGCGATTAACCTTAACTGTAGAATCGCTCTTAAGCAAGGACATCTGCTAGTGATTTACGTCTTAAGTGTTCGCGACAAATCCGACGCTTTATGAAGATATACGCCTGCGCACCCAAGATCGCATACATTAGGGCATTTTTTTACTTTTACAAGGTCAAAGATCTCATTGGTGACAGCTGGAGAGAAATTTATGTTATTTGCTTGATTAATCTGTCAAGAAATGTCATAATTTAAAAAATTAACTTGTAGAGATGCGCGAAGTGGTTTATCCAGACCCAAAGGGTCGATGTGACAATCACAAGGGTCGATTACTCCTAAAAGGTCGACTACGGATCAATAGAAAGAAGAATGGATTAAATATCTCGATATTTAGTTTTATGATACGGAAATATTATGATAAGTGTCAATTCGAACATTAATGCCTTACTTCTTTCCGATATTTTTATTTAGGTTTCGTTTATCAATATACGATGTAGTATTATCAGTATAATTATAAAACTAATTTAAATAAAGGGAAATATTTAAATAATTATTTAAAGTATAAATCCGCAAGTTGTTCTAAAGAGACGTATCTTTCCCGTATCATAAATAGGGCTATAGGTTATACAATTTGGCATCTCAAGTTGACAGAAGGAACTGAATTTAGAAGGAAAATACGGCATTTGAGTCATAGATCTCTAACGTCCTTTATAGGGTTAAAGAGGTCAATTATCACCGAAGATCTCAGGCCCCTCTTGTGAAGCAATATTATGTACTCTCTTCTAGAGTTTTTGGCCTAATGCAAACAATCTACCGTATTCATACAACTATATCTTACTATCTCTCACTTTATCGACGAACCACCGTATCCTCAACAAAGTTTTATTCATCTATTGTACTTTTTTGGATCGCAGCTTCTTTTCAGGTTCATTTCCTGATAGTAAAACCTATCTTTGTGACATAAAATTTATCTATGACACGTTCATTTTAATAATAAACCTATCGTATATAGTTATGCGATTGCCTTAATTTTTTCCTTTGTCCTAACAACAATTTTTGTCCTAAGAATAGTAATTTTCTACCGGTTCAAATATTTCCAAAGTTTCGCTGAAGTCCCAAATTCAACCAGAGACAATTTTTTAACCAACTATATTTTTTCAAAGAAGAGTTGAAAATTTTACAAAGCTGTGAAGAATATTAAAAGACGAGAAATTCATTAGATATTATTGATGTACTAGTTTTGCATCATTCAAGATTCGAAAGCATGCGAATTTTTATTTTGTAGAATTATATATTTTGCGCAATATTGGGAAAATGAAGGGAAATTTAAATTCTTTCGTGATATTATCCCGAAATCTTTAATAATACAATTTGGGTACAGATAATACTAACGCTGGTGTGTCGCTAAGAGAGCTTGTGACTCTCGGTTCGAGTGAGTTTATATTCGTTTCTAGCAGATTATCCATTTGGGAATCGACGAATTATCCATATGCGAAGGGGGAAATCGGGCATCGTTATGCCAACCGCGATCAGGAACGGAAGTACCTCGTCAGAGGAGACGCGACTGTATTTTTGAGAAAGTAAACGCGAGGATGCAGACGCGGCTTAGAAAAAGCGCTGCCTTGGGGCGAACACTTCTTATCGAATCAAAGTGCCGTAATGGAGGGAGTCGTTCACAAAGACCCCTGTGTGCCGGAGGTCGACTCTTACGAGACAATGCGGGAGCATTCTAGAATAGCAAACTTTGATAATGCTATTTACGAGTGCTTCGAACAATCCAGCACTTGTGGATCCTTCGCCTATTGCTTGGTCCTGTACCAATGGGTCGAGAAGACTCTCAAAGATTTCCTCTCTCGCTTCTCTTCCCAGCTCTCAATACTCCGTTGCATCTTTTACGTCATAATCGTTCCTCGTATTGAGTTGATTAGAGTCTGATTTGCCATTGTCTGTCTCTTACAGTGATTCTAAGCGTCATTCTTTCCGACGATTTTTCATGGAATACGTCATTCAGATGTCTCGTTTAGGCTCATTCATTCTGCTCGAATTTTGACCCAGTGCGGAAAGGAAAATTGCTTCTATTTATCTGCAGCTTTTCGTAGCTAATGTAATGGGTGGGAGTAAGTTTGCAAACAGGACTTAGCAACCAAATACGAGTACGCGTACGCCAATCGCATTGTTTTGATAGTAGTTAATAACAGTTTCCTTTGAAATTGACGGAAGTGGTTAACTTCGCATGAAACGATAAATGATGTAGAATAAAATTCGGCTGTTTGGAATTGCGAATTTTTTATTCGAGAGCTTAATTGTTATATTGAGGTGAGTTATATGTAAAGAATGGTGATGTTTCTTACTCTCCCTCTTTTGGCCTCCATTCAGAGACGTTTTTTCGCGGCCGTAAATTTATTCTTATGTTTCTATATGATACTAAACAGCGATTTATTCTATTTTTCTGTTACTTACCATTTTAGATTTTCAGTGTTGAAATTTTAAGATGAAAATCATATTTCGGAATATCGTTTTTTAGTTTGAGAGGATTCATTCAATCTTTATCGGATAGATCTTACGTCATTTCTCTCGTTCGTGAAGAAATATTAAATCAAACACTGAGTCCGTATAATTATTAGCTTTACATTTCATCATAAAGATCTCCCTTTTTCGGAATGAGACTTTATGGTTAAAATGTAGAATATAGTGGTTGTTGTTTACCCTTCAGAGATCTAGGCTTATTTATTTGCATCACTAAAGACCAGTTTCTACACTATACACCAGCTCTCGCTCAAGAGAGGTCTAAACACATGTGTATACAGCTTTCAGCGTGTCCCTTTTTTGCTCTGTAATGTCATCTGAATTTCAAGGATACTTAGAAGCGACACACCAGCTTGCGATCAAAGTAAACAAGATACTAGGGAAACATTATTAGTTGTTAAAAGAAGAGGGAAAATATGTTTATCGCCTAATGAATTATTTTTAGATTAGCTCAGCTAATATTTGTGATTTAAGATGCTAAAATTAATTTCTCGTGTTTACCAATATATTAGTCTTTCTTCACAATATTTTATATATCTTAATTTTATCCTCATTCGAAAATTTAAAATTATCGTACCTAAAATTATTACTTTTTGAAAGTTATAACCATCGTCACAACTATTATTGGAAAACATTTTCAATTAAAAGAGATATAAAGATGTCTAATTAATAGCTTCTATTATATATATATATATATATGTTATCGTATGATGTTCGTCATACAGCCCTCCCGAATTAGGGAGCTGAATGGAAGATGAATACGGTGTCCGCTTAATCCAGCTTTCGGGTAGCTCTTAGGTAAGCAGGCGCGTTTACAGATCAATACAGCCATGCATACAGAGTTATACTTGACAGATTCAGTAGCTTCGCTGGAATTCCTAATTCAAAGTCTAATTTCCATTCACGAAGAGAGAATATTCCCACTTCTTTACCATAGAAAAGATAGAAAATTAATATTGGCGATTTAATTCTTGCATTGTTTATGGGAATGCCGGAATCTATTTGAAGACATAGCGTGAGATAAAAGCTCTTTGAAAGGATGTAATCCAACTGTATCCTTATTCAGACTCAAAAAGATAGAGTTTGTTAATCGTGAACCACGAAGAAAATTCATGCCAAAATTACGATATCCTTGTATATATTCTTTTAATCAGTTTATAGTAAGGTAAACGGCTGTTATTTGCCATTAATAAAGTAAAAGAATAAAAGATAAGCCACTGGAGGGGTTATTTCGTAAAACGCGTGAGTTTTGAAACTAGGTTACTGAGTATAGCATTAATTATTTTCCAGAGCAATCACATTACATAATATAATCTCGATTAAGTGTCATTCAAGAGTCACTCATTGGTTGTCTAGATTCATCCCAAGGAAGTTAAGTTTTGAGCTGATAATATAATGCCTTATTTCGTGGAAAGACATTCTAAACTCATAAAATCTATTAAATGAAATGAACACGATGAAAAGAAATGTCAATAAGAGAATTAAATGATTTACTTATTTTCATCCTTTGTAGTTGAAATTGAACATAATGCTTTTAGGAATTCTCGATGTTGCTGAAGTAGTACTCCTCTAAAAATGTCCAACGGGTTTGTTTTGCGTTTCCCTTTTCTGATCCATAAAACCTCTGAAGTATACTTCCAAAGTAACCTCAAGTCTTAAGTGTTTTAAGGTCAACAGTTCAGGGGCTGTTTGCATGCTGTGCTTAGAAGCATCCTAAAGCAAAGATGCTCCTAATACAATAAATCAAACAACAATTCAATGAATTCTTATCAGAGATAATTAAAAAAAGAGAGGGAATTTTTTCCTTTAAATTTCACTACGCACGGATGTAGTACAATGCGGCCATTGATGGATCACACGCAATTTTGATAGTGAATGAACCCCTCGTGAACTTCACCCCTGGAAAAACTCTCCTTCGGCAGCTGCGCCTTATCCAGAGGAACTTCCTGCAGACCGGTGCAAGTCCCGCATAAACCACTTTAGTCGGATGAAATGTATCACGATTCCTCGTGACCCTCGACGCATAAAAACTCCCTTCAAAAGAAATTCCCATGGTCTGGTGTGCTGCATAGAGAAGGGAAGAGTGCATCATGTGAAATTACGTTTCTCATCTCATGAAAGTTTCGCTTGTCAAACCACTGCACCACAAATTCGCGATCCCTGCTCAGTTGACGTAATTTCAACGCTTGCTTGAAACCGCATATTTGTTAGGAATATCGCTTTCATTATGTATATATATTATGTATATATTATTATATATATATAATGAGAATTAAATTCAAAGTATGCGCCCATTTTTATTAGGAGTAAATAGAAAATCGTGTCCAAGTTTCGTTCACCGAAGGACTATTTATGGAGAACCAAATACTTGGAAGCTCCGTGGCGCCTCGTTAGCTATTCGTACGAGAGCGAATGAGATAAGGTTGATTGGAAGTCCTCGGCGCGGTTTGTATAATTATCCGTGAATAAATCAATGCCTGAGTAACAAACAGCGGTTGAATGTAAACGCGTGCCAGAGGCTCTTTTCGAAACGCGAACATGTCGGCGGCAGGTCTGTTTATTCGTAAATTGATTCGGTAGCAGCTTATCTAATCTCTCACAGAAAAGATGGGAGCAGTTAGTGGCAAAAAACACCGGCTGGGGAAAACATTTCCCTCATCAACGCACTGGGTCTCTCCCTTCAGCTACGCCCAATTTGGAGTGACATGAGACGCTTTCCTAATCGTTCCCACGAAGGAAAGGAAATGGGCTTCCTTGGTTCAATTTTTCGTGAAGATGGTTTAGGTCACGCTATCATATTTTTACTGATGAAATAATTCAACTCTTGGTACAAGATGTTGGAAAAATTAGATTTAATTTACTTCTGCTTCGGTCTTGTTCGGATATTGATGCAGTCGAAGTTACTGATTTAATAGATATGTTGCATACCATCTCTCATTTTTTATCTTCTAGTAGAACTTAAATGTGTTGTGCTTGGACTGTTTTCCAATCTTCACATTCATAAATCATGGGAATTCTATCTCAATGTTGATATTTCCTCCCATATGCCCAAGGAATGTTTTATATTGAGTTTTCCGTTGAAATATTTTTTTCATCTACTCCGGAGATACGAACGGCTAATATGATATACTTATATTTACATCGTCATTTTTCCAATTCGCAATTTCTCGCTTATATTTTACGAGAATTATTCATTCTGATCTTTGTTTCTTTATTTTTTAAAAATTGAACTTTTGTCATTGAAAAACTAGCCTTGAACGAGTAAATTGTATCTTGGCAAGCGTAGTGGAATAGAAATTAAGTTTC
Organism: Pantala flavescens; assembly: GCA_020796165.1. Taxonomy (NCBI): domain Eukaryota; kingdom Metazoa; phylum Arthropoda; class Insecta; order Odonata; family Libellulidae; genus Pantala; species Pantala flavescens. The sequence goes on from CM036881.1 coordinate 50,704,270, forward strand.
ATTGCAAGATTGGCATACGGTAGAAAATACTTCTCAATCATCATCGATTTATCACTTTGGAGAGAAATCGAAAGCTCAGATTTGAAAGAATTTTAGCATTTCATACACTTATAGATTACATAAATAAATATAGAAATAGGGATTGCAACATAGAAATAGACAATATTATCTCTATACATCTCATGGAAGTGTCGAAACATCTGAAATAGAGTAATTTTTTTCACAAATTTAGACAATTGCCAATGAAGCATTTCTTTGTAAACCCCTAGCAACTTGAAAAACTTTATCAGGATTAATTATGGTAAGCTATAGACAATAAATTGAGTAATAACTATTATTATATTCAACTATTACACTTAAAAACATATAATTTGTCATAAACGCCAACGTGCGCCAAGTTAATCTACAAATTACATCAATAATAATTCTCAATTGTCTTGTGTCAATTATCTCATGCCAGAAAATCGTCCGTTTTATATAATAATTTGAAAAATGCGAATGTTCAACTCAGCTCAGTTGAACACTCAACACAGCTCATCTCCCAAACATTTAAATTTTTCTAAATATGACTGTTCAATAACGAGTGTAACATCTCTAATGTAAACAATCGAACCGTAAATAGACGCTTTTAAAGATTTTACTTCTATCATCAAAAGCGAAATTTGATGGAGTTCCGAAAGGTTGCTCGATTTATTTATTCATAAAATATTTTTATAAAATGATCCGCGATCCTGTTTATTTACCTGAAAATATTCATGCGAAAGTATAAAATGCTTTCAGAATGCTTTCGAGAAAGATTAAAGTAGCCACATTTAAAAAGTTCAGTTAACCCGCTTGGCTGACAAAATTTTTGGTGTGGCCTGTCATACCATTAAAGCAGGAAAAGCCTTTTATAATCCCATTTTTCTTCCCCCTAAAATCTAATTTGCGCCTCCTTGGTGTAATTTTCCGCCCGTTGAAAATCGGTTTCCTGAAGAAGACAAGCGAATGATGAAAATCTTTTCAGCTTCAACCACGCTGTAGCCTTTGCGTGATGAAAGAAAGCTTTCAGAAGGCGTAAGATTGTAAAAGTACTGTACATGGATGGGAAAGAGATATCTCCACCCATGCTATCAGTGCTTGCTTTAGGCGGGGGAAAGCTTTGATAGAAGGTCCCTCAAGATACCTCACTCATCACTCTTCTTTACAATTGGTTCTGAAACTTCTTTTAAAAGATTATAAATTTAATATAGAGTAATTTATTATCTAGCAATGAGCATCAATTTTCATCCATTCAGATTATTTTTCTGTGAACAAATCAAAAGATCAAGATTCGAGCTGGAAATACCCTTTTAAATAGTTTATTTGCGACTTCGTAAGCTATCCATTTGGAAGAGACAGAAATAATTTGAATAAATTAGCCATTTATTTTGAAAAGCTTAAACCTTTTACATAATCACTACAAGTCGGCACAATTTTAAAAAGTAAGCGTTTGATTCGAAAATATTATTACTTACAGTAAATAAAAATAAAAATTGAAATAAATTTAATTTATCGTACTAATCTTAAATCTCCTAAAATAAGTGATATATAATATAATGATATGTTGATTTTTTAGCAAAACTTTGATTTAAAGCGCAAAAGCACACATTTCATGAATGGCATTCCCCGATGGTTTTAAATTCGAGTATGCTGTATTCAATGACGCCTCAGAGGCATCCAATTCCCTAGTTGCATATTAATATTGTGACGCTCGAGAACATACCCTTCCACGAAAGTTCCTTTACGATAATGTACATATAACTGATTCCCTTGTTCGAAATTTCGTCTTAATCCATCTGTAGCATTCAATATCATGAAAAATTTTCGAAGACATTTAAATATGCATTCATTATTAACTATTAATGTTTTAATCAGAAAAATTCCCTCTCTCTTTTAAAAAACCTCTGCTTTCCCAGGGTAAGCACCAAACGCACTTGTCTGAGCTCATATGGTTTTTCCTCGGGGCGCCTGAATGGCTAATGCTGGAAGATATGGTTGCCCCAAATGGTTGCATAATAGTATAATGACGTAATTCCTGTTTCTTGTAGAAACGAACGATCATAATCAGTGATTGATGATTTTATACTCGAAATTCGCGAATTAATACATGAAGTATTTTATACGCTTTTTAACTTACCCGTTGAACTGTAAAATTGTTCGCTTTTCATGGACGCTTCTGTCTGTGAATGTAAGGTATTCTTCCGATCAAAACCATCCAGCTTATGAACAGTGACGTGAACGCCGAGTATAAACGATTGGAATATGCATCGGTCGGAATGGGGCCAGAACGATTTAACTAGAACGTACGATATGCATCTTGTGGAACTGATCGATCATAAAAGCGATATTTGAAAATGATACCCATGATGAATCATACTGTCGACTGATTTAATTTCCTCGCATCTCCAGTTTGATTATTCAATGTAATTTTCTTCAATATTTGTTCTAGTATAATTATTTTTCATCACTAGATTAGTAATGCATTCTTAGAATTGATAGTTAATTTATCATTAAGACTGATATCAGATTGAAAATAAGGTCTAAAGGAACATAAAAATACATTCTTAATTATATATCTGTTGCCTCTTTAAATAGCAGTGCTTTAGGATGCACAAAATGTTGAAATTGTAATGCAAATATTTATACTCGAAGAAATATCTCAAACGCCAAGAAATATATTAGATGTTCGGTAATATCCCCTGTCGAGCAAAAAGCCTATTTTGATAGGAAATTCTTAAGAGCTAGGATTTAGAACATTAATTCGTATTGATTCACTTATAATGAATAATGTATCAGCAATGCATCGCAAAGATCACTAAAAATCAACGTTACGCTTATTCCACTAACACATTCCAATAATTTTAACTCTCCAGCAAAACGAGCCTTGTTTCCCATAAATAAAGATTTGAAATGTTCATTCAAACGAGGTATTTTGGATATAAAGAATGCTTTCATTTTACGAGTAAGTCCGATAAAAGTTTGGCCCATCCCATGAACTGTGCACCGCGATTCAAATATTGCAAACGCTCTCTCTCCGATTACGACATCGAAACTTCCATAAATAGCTCATGGCTGAGCTCTACCCTTAAGCAGTGTTGACGTTGAGGTAAAACTGCACGACTGCAGCGTAATTTTAGGTTTAAGAAGAATCAAGGGACTGTGAGAATTATAGCTTCCATATGCTACAACCTCCGTTTCTCTCAGCTGTTCCTAAATCATTGACGAGGAGTAAAGGCGGCTGTTTGAATCGGAAAAATATTTAAGGGATTCCGTCACGAACAGCTGTGTGTTGATGATAGTCCATGGCGAGAAACTGCTTACTTTGTCGAAAACAACTGAAGGAAATAAGTAACTTGAAACTGGTAGAAAATCCTTTAAATTCGCTACTGCACTCACAACTTGTTTGAATTTTAAAATGGATTTGAAAGGTATCGCGGATATTTTATGGATGTAAATGGGTGTGCTATTTGCATTTCTCCTTCCTTACGATATAACTCACCAGTTTCGCCCTTTAGATCTTCGAGTTCACTCGCTCTGCATATCGCCGAGCCTCAGCTGCGGTTGCTTCTGGTCATGGGCTCTAACGGGAGACCTGTGGTGAGAAGATTATACAACTTCGAGGTAATCTTTTTGCAAAAGAAGGAAACGAAGGCGATATCCACCGCAGAATAACGGTTACCTGTAGGAAGGATTGAGACGCTTCGAAGGTTATAATATAGATATTAAATGCTCTCCAGCCAAAAGGGAGATGGTCAACCACGTTAAAATTTTTAGTTTCTTTTCGCCGCTGGCTATGAGCAGGACGATGAACTCAACCAGATTTAAACTCTAAGAGTCTCAGTAATGAATATTTAATCATAAATACTTTGTGGCTAAATTTAGTGAAAATATACAAAAAGAATCATGAGAAAATACTGTGTGTCGAGATGACCAAACAATGGCAAATATTCTATTGAAAGGCAGGCTCAAATTCTAGTATTTGCAACAAGCGAGGGAAAAAACTAAATGCTTCAATCATCTTCCCCATTTTGTATTTAGCATAACCTCAGTTGCTTTTTTTTCGTTGTTAAAGATCGGTGGAAGTCTTTTCTCTATCAAATTCAATTGTGCTTTTTTATTTCGTGCCGTTTTGCTTATGTATCGATTCCTCAATCAACTAGGGTAAGAGATCCATTGCATAATTCTTCCTCATTCAGCTTATTCATGTTAACCAGCGAAACCAAATAACGAAACATCATTATCATAGATGATTCTGGTGGTGGTCTTTAGTGACTTCAGTGCAATCTAGCTCTATGAATCTCCATGATCGACCTTAACCTCCTCAAGTTATAGTATCTTGGAGAACATCGCTTGAACATCAACATCGCTTAAACGGTCAACATCATAAATATCATTTTATTTCCTCGATGTGATCCATTTCTGCAAGCTTCTTTCCCTTGCAGAAAAATATTGACGACAGGTACAGATAGCTTTCGAGCTATGTAAATTATACCCGGGCGTAATATCTTAAATCTCACGATTGCGTGCAACGCATTTTGCTATGAGAAATGCTCACGATCGATTGTTCGGCATTTAACACATTTATATTTACATACTTATTAAAGTTGGCGATAATTACGATTTGTGACTACATATGAAAAAGAGACGTTTCAAAGGATCTCAATCATAATAAAAGGATTTTTCCCGCTGTTTTAAAGATGGATAAGATGAAATGCTAATGATCGGGCCTCGAAAATGAATATTATTGCAGTAAGCAGCGGTATTCATTTCATCAATATCATTTTCTGAGGCTTTAAACCAACCGATAAAATTCCGCTCGATTTTCTTTCCTCGAAGAACTTTGATCTACTTAACTTCCGCGCCAAGGCTGATTTATTACAAACTTCAAGGAATAGGATTTGAGCTTTGACACGAATACGTCCGATATGCATTTTTCAGTAAGTAGAATATCCTCTCTCTTCCGTACTTTATTTTTCATTCACACGACACCAAGTGCCCTTTGTTAGCACTTAACGAACGAGCTATTTGTGGCTTACATTCAGGTCGTTGGGGCGAATCGATGGATTTTACTAAGTCGTATAGTTGAATCGATATCTCTGAGGGAGCATTATATATCAATTCCACTGATTTAAAAACTCTACGGAACTTCAATGTTATTGGCAACTTGTTTAATCATGAGATATGCAGTAGAGTAATTATGTTTTTAATGAGGATGCAGTTCCTTGCTTAATTTCCATCTCTTGAATGCAAGTTTTATAAAAGTATTAGTTGAATTAAATCATTATATTTGCTATTTTAAAGCGAATTTACGCTAGGAAATAAATTTCATGAATAAGTGTTTGTGAAACGTAATGCATATTAACTGATGCCCTTGGAAACTGCCCCTTCGTCGTGTGGGTGGATTCCAGCGGACACGAGAGAAACAATAGGACATACGCTTTGTTGGTTTCAAAAGTCCTTTTCGTTAAAACTTTGGTTCAAACCTTTTGCGGAGTTGATGAGTGTAAAGGTATTCCTGCGTCGCTATTAATGGTGCTACGTTTCTCAAAATTACTCCAAACATCCTTCGATATCAAGCCTGAAATACTATATACTTGATATTGCGCTATTCGAAAACTCACCATTGGACCTAAACTCAATGAAATGTAAATATATTTAATTCTTTGTCTACACTGTTCATTTACTTAATCACGCTAAAACTTGAGATTTTATATTTAATTTAGAGCTTTCATAGAAGATGAGTGATACCAGTAGTCGTACAAGTTTTGAATATCTCTCTGTGATGTAATGAAAGTTTTTCAAAGTTATTTTCCAAGATACATCAAAATCTTCTATATCAATTGTATTCCGTTCATTTCCATTATTTTCTTTAGAAAAAATTAATTATATCGATTCCTTGAAAAATAGTGGAAATTGATATTATGAGATGCGAGATCGTTCCTAAAGAAAATTGCGAAATCAGCCTCTGATTTTATTCATATAAAAGAACCTCCAATATTTTTTAGTTATTCATTGATATTTTCTTTAAACATGCGATAGATTAATTCTACTAACTTACCTAATTTATGAATACTGTTAAAATTAATTAGATTTGATTGTGATAAGCGCTGAACGTAAATCCGATAGTACGTGCTTAACCATTCATTTATGCGTACTTCACAGTTACAATCACACGCCGGTGGTGTCTCTGGTGTCGTTGACTCGAACCACTTGAAGCCCCTCTCTTGCTTTTGCTTTCAGTGTCACCCTCGGGAGCGATGGCCAAGAACAATGTAGAAGTTCAAGTATTTGAAACCGATTTTGCCGTTCTTCTGCGTGAATCTGTTACTTATGAAATAAAAATGGAGCCTAAATCAAGTAGCAAGTTAGTTAGTGTCGTCCTCATATGTATTATTCTTGCAGTGAGTGGTATTGTGTATTTTGGCTACTTTTGCCCCGACCAAGTATGCGCTCTGACAACCAAAGAAACAGGATGGGCGGATTGGACTCCAAAAATTCCATCCCAAGACAATTTGGGAAAACCTTTAGCAATCCATTCAGATCCTGTCAGTGCAAAAATCTCTAGCCCAGGCTTGAGTTACGACGATGTTCTTAATGAAAACTTTCAGTTCGACATGAAAGCACACGACGTTATGGTGTTCCTTCATATTCAGAAAACAGGAGGTACTTCCTTTGGTAGACATTTAGTGCAAGATCTTGACTTAGAAAGACCGTGCACTTGCCACAGGAAGAGAAAGCGTTGTTACTGCTTCAGGCCAAATCGAAATGAAGTTTGGCTCTTTAGTCGTTACTCTACGGGATGGAAATGTGGCCTCCATGCTGATTGGACTGAGCTTACTAGCTGTGTTGATAGTGTTTTAGATAGAAACGAAGGAGATTCAGTGAAGCGGAGGTAAGTTTCACTATCCAGTTATTTCTTCAAACTGGTTGTTCTCGTAATATAGATCCTTTTCTAATTTTAGTGGTTAGAACTATCCAATTGCACGTCATTATGAATAAATAGTCATTTTATTTGTCGAGATCAATATTTATGGACGATTTATATTTATTTGATCCCCAAAACTATATAACGCGCTTGCCAGAGCGCTCCTAGTACCGTGTGTGATCTAGTTAATCTCCGAGCATAGTAGGGTCTATTGGGATTCCCTATATGGTTGAAATTTTCAGTCCTGCCTATTGGTTGATATACTTTGTGCAATTTATGTTGTGTCTTTCTTTATTGTAATGGTTTATAGCTTCGCATGCGATTCTTGTTTCTCTTTTATATTTCTACTGTCCTGTGAAATGAGGAACTAGTCCTATTTCGATTTTAATGTGTAAGATTGCACTCTCATAATGCCTCTATCAGCTGATTAGTATCAGAAACTTGTCTGTGGAGTTATAAAGACTTTTATATAAGAAATCTCAAAACAAAATCTAACAATGTCTTTATGATTAATTATGGTATCATTGAATCTTTATAATAAATATGAAGTCCCCTCGTATGATTAACTCACTAAGATCTTAGGTTAGAAGTTTAACCAATCCTCTGTTAACTTTACAACAATATCATGTTTGTCCATCCTTATTTTGCTCTTAGAGGAAAATTTTTTATGTGTTATGATTCATTAATTTTACTACTGAGAGTGTTTATCTTCTTCTCTAGGTTTATTGTATTTATACAAGATATGTAATTCAATTAGATCTATAGAATATAGATACCTATTTTCTAAAGGATTAATCTTTAAAGATTTCCATTGAAATCTCACTTCCTACATTGTGTACTTGTCATTCTGTATTGTATTTTATTGTTTTAAGATGACTTCATATTTTTTCTTACAATCTAAATTTTTCATTATATATCGTCTTGCATTTCTGAATAATTGCAATAAACTTAAATTTTGTGCTTATATTCCATAGTATTCTAAGGGATAACTCCTTTTCAGATATTTTTACATAACCCTCCTGAGAGAACCTGTTAGTCGCTACCTCTCTGAATTTCGTCATGTGCAGCGTGGTGCAACCTGGAGAAATTCTCGTCATATCTGTGGAGGCCGTCCTGCTACCCATGCTGAGCTCCCTCCATGCTATGCTGGCTCAACATGGAAAGGTGTCACCCTAGAAGAGTTCACAGCATGCCCTTACAACCTTGCAAACAACCGTCAGACAAGGATGCTTGCAGATCTCTCATTGGTAGGGTGTTATAATCGCTCCTATATGCCGTCAGAGGCAGAAAGATCCCGCGTTCTGCTTGCATCCGCAAAGAGAAATCTTGCAGCTATGGCTTTCTTTGGTCTCACTGAACACCAACGTATTTCTCAGTATGTATTTGAAGAGACCTTTGGGCTCAGGTTTGCGGTACCTTTCGAGCAACACAATACAACCCTGTCTGGTGCAACACGCTCCTCTCTTGATTCTGTGTGGCTGGAGCAAGTCAAATCTCTCAATGCATTAGATATTGAGTTGTATGACTTTGCTAGGAGGTTGATGTATGAGAGGTTCAACCATTTAAAAGCTCGTGATGCTCAGTTTGATGAGCATTATTCCCATTTAGGAATTCTGCCATCTGGTAGGGACTTCAGTTGGGACTTCCTTGAAAATGATGAGTGAATCCATTATGATTGTACTTTGGTTCCTTGCGCATAAACAATGTGGTTCCTTGTCAGTTGGCAGGAATTCAGCCTCTCACCATGATCAATCAGTCAGAGACTTGATTTCACCGTATGTAGATGGTGAATCACAAATGAAGTTAGATTGTTGGTAGACAAATGAGGTTTATAGCAACGTGCACTTCAATGTTGATTCCTTAGCCACCAAAGGAAGTGCCTTTGAAGGAGACAGAATATGGCACTATATGTTGATATTATTTTGTTGTTTATTTCTGTGACCTTTTGTGGTACATGAAATGGTTTTTAGTCAATAGCTTGAGTGTTTGAATACTGTCATAGGCTTTTGACATATCCATGATTGTTCACTTGCAATCATCTTCTGGTGCTAGAAAAGTACTGTTTAAACATTGTATATTTAAATTGCATTTTAGGGGATGAGTTCCAGCTGTGTGAGCACATATATTTAGTTGAGAAACATTGTAAATAATTGTGAATTTTGCACTGGAAATATTTTTAGTGCATTTAATCAGTGACACGTATTCCTATTGCATGAATCATGCAGAGTATTTAAGAACATTGTATCATAACAAATAAGGGGAATTTACTATGCAAAGAATATCTATCAAGATTTACTCCTAAAGGATATTCATGCATAACTCCTCTGATAACTCAATTATTTTATCAGTAAGTGAAAAGAGCAATTACATGAATGTGATATTTTGGAATATTTCTTTAGACAAGCAAAGTCTTTACCTAATAATGGCTGAAAATTCAATTAATTTTATTCAGGTGACCATTGTGAGTGTTGTTTAATAGACCTTTAGGAAAAGTTTAATGCATCAGAGTTATAAGGAAAATATTTCCATATAAGAGTTTGATTCTCCTTGAATTCCATAGCCTTCATTATATGTTTTTACTTGATCTGTTGAATTCAGTTTATAAGATTCTTACTCTATTCATTTTCTCTACCTTGTAATAATGCCCAATCTCTGCCTTCTCTTTAGATTAGTTTATTTATGGTCCACAAAACATCTCAGATTATTCTAAAATAAATCACAAAATTATATTGTAACTTTCACTGATGTGCCATGCAATTAAGCTCATATAGGCTGAGATCTTAAATTACCACATTAAATTCCTTAGCCTATTATATTGACTGTATCTAGCTGTTCATGCTCTGGATGTGTTGGTAATTTTCTATTGATCTGGATTTTGAAACTATAAGGTCTGAATATTTACTTTCTTATATATTGCAAATCCATTGTGCCATTTTTATGCTTTATATTAACTTAAAATATTCTTATGAAGTATTTCTTGCTATGATTAAAGTAGGGAATCTAGAAAAATTGACTGTAAATGCTGTTTATCTGAATGATGCTTTTATATTTTGTATTCTATCTGCCTTGTAAGAGGGCCCTTTTAATTTTTTGCATAAGAATAATGTTCATAAATTTAACATCAAGAAGTTGAAAAGGTATCTATCATTCCATGATAGGTAAATATTTTATACCAGATTTGAATATACTGAATAATTGACAGCATTTGATAAAAAGAAGCCACCTACAGGGTTTGAAGTTTTTATTCGTAGTTGATGTGCATATTAGCTTTTTTTATATATTTTCAGCTTCTATGAGTTACTACATACCTTTCTTCTCTCAACCAGATTTAGGAATTTGTTAGCAGAAAATTATGCCAAACCATAATTATCTTCCAGTTTTAATGTCTGTCAATATTTGATAAGTTATTAATTCAGTTTCAAGAATTCATCACCATAACAAATTTATTCATTTTGAGTATGTTTTATAATTTCTTATTTCAAACAGATGTGCTTTTTCTCTTTAATAGTTTTCCCTTCTTTCAAGACCATATTCCAACTAGTTTCATTTTTACAAATAATTTAGAAAAACATTCCACAACATGAATTTCTTTCCATATCCCTTTCAATTTTAGGATGTAAATAGCTCAAACCAATAACAAAAATAAAGTATCCAAGTGAGGAAAATTCAGAATTTTTTGTTTTTTTAATAATCTGTTAATTTTATACATATTTTCTCTCTTCTCAATGACGTTTCTGTGGTTTCATGATCTGCTAATCATCATTGTAAATAGGCATATATCATAAAATATAGGAACCTTGGATTTGGAGTTATTGCTTTATTTATAAAACTTACCGTGATCACAATAGGAGTCTAATAGCTATTGCTAGGAATAGGTTTGAATGTATTTTAATCACCAAATTGCTGATAATATTGAAGTCAAAATGGTGCTTTAAATTTATTTATTAAATTATGACAACTTCTGCCATGAAGAAGTAATTTTTTTGGCATTATTCACAAATTTAAATTTTTAATATTCCACTGATTCTCCAGGCATCTATTAATGTATGAATTATAAATTTTCATTTACCTTAGGTTAAAACTCTCTTGTGAATTTAGTTGGTCAATTATAGCAGTCAGAAGATTTTCAAAATAAATGGACATTATTGACAACGGAAACCCTTAATCGTGATTTAGTACAAGAAAGGATAATCAATCATATTTGAAATAAATCTTTTTAATTTCCATTAGTTACTAGCTATGGGAATTTTTTCAAGCTGTTTGTTAGAGTTTTGAACTCATGAAGATTGTCTTGTGGGGAAGTTTTCAAAAGATTGAAGTATGTTGTTTTTCTCATTCTCAGACATGTTGATTTATGTTGTAACATCATGAAGGATATAGTAGATATTTCTAACCAACTTGAAATTTAACATATTCATTTATCAATATAATGTTGTTTTATGCAACCAGTGCCATTATATAGTTCATTAGAAATAATTTGCCCTATATATATATATATTTGAAAATCCAACCATGAAATATTGGCAGTTCTATCATCTTCTAATTATATTGAAGCTGTAAGCTATTTTCCATACTACCATGAATTTGAAAACCTGTATGTGGATATGAATGCTCTCTTCCTCTGTTGTACAGAAAAGCCAAATCATTTTCATACCCATGTTTTATATTGCTCAAATGCGTTTGCTTGTTTTACTGTTAGGTGAGTTTAGGCCAAGTATAAATACAGTTGACTGATATCCCTGTATTTAATCGGATTTGTTAGGTAATTGTTGCCATGAATTTACTTCCAAACATGTATTATGAGCTAAACTAACTTTTATGTGTTTATTATCACAAATTTTGGCTAGCAATGAAGGTAATAGAGCATGAATTGAAGAATCTGATATGATTCCAAATGTTAAGAGTATGTTCCAATTCACAAATTTGTCTTAATGTTAATATTTTGCGTATATTATGCTGAGCTTGTCTGAAAATTTGACCTCTTTTATGTTGAACCCCAGTGAATGTTTATTTCTCTTGCATTTATTTGGTCTTTAAATATGAAGTGAAGCATAAGCACTTTATATACTGAACTACTTGGATCCTGAGGGTTTTTAAAATTCAATATTAGGATGTCATGAATTACTTGTGAACATTAAAATATTCAAGGAAATGTAGAGTTCAATCTTTGCTCTACACAGTGAGAGAGGATTGCAAATTATTGATTTATAAAATGTAAAGCATTTATTTAGTTTTATGATTGATAAAATTATGGTTTCTTTTTTTGAAATCTCATATGTTAACATCAGTTTATATTTATTGCTCACATATGAGTAGGAATATTGCTATGATATTTAAAAAATTAATTATATTTTTTTAATTATTCCCTGCATTCATACTAACACCTGGAATAACAAACCAATAGGAATCCAGAGTTTATGTAATTTAATTAAATTTTTCAATTATGCCTCTCTGTTATTGATATATCTTAGAAAGAATATTGCAGTTCATTACTCTTGCAGCATTAGCTTTATTGAACATTCCATCTTGGTCTGAACTGACTGTATTCTGATAGAGTTTTCATATTGGTTTTGAAAATTTTGTTAAAATGCTATTTATCAATTTTAAGTTTACTTAGTATAACTTTTGCATTTAATCAAATTTAATGAACAACTTTGGCTAAAAATAACGTATAGCTGAACTTTTTTAGAACATTAATATGATAACAAATTGCTTGATACTAAGCCATTATCCATTTCATGTAAATATTACATTCCTCATCATTGTCATGCATTACTATACTTTTATTGTATTGAGGTTCTTTTAAAGTTATTATAGATTTTTGTTTATCTTTGAAATTTATAACTAATATAGCAGAATGAATTAGACTGACTTTGTTTAATAATTTAAGTATGTATTTAATTTACTTAATCCATATTTACAGTGATTTTTGTTCCATAAGATTGTATGTGAAGGTATTTCATTATCTTTCGGGATCAAATGACTGATTTGTCTTATACTCAAAGGAAATCATCCTCAATTTCTGTAATGAGGGTAAATGTACATTCCCAAAAGGGACTAAACTTCATCACTGGTTCCTTTAATGATTCCAGTATTTGCTCCATCTATTGGTCAATTGATACTGATGTTTGTTGAATTATTTTCAGTTATGTAAAAGCATATTTTCAAGTATGTGTATATAAACTTTAGAATGATGAACGATCAACAGTAATGCTTCATCTAGCTTGGTTGTCATTTTCTTTTCAGCTATTTGGATGTAGATACAAGATCAACTTTTCAGAAATGGAAACTTGAATAGATGTCCAAAATAAATGGCTAGGGTGCAAAAATTTTTCTTGTGTGATATTCATACTCTTAATTGAAATGCCAAAAGTCCTTTGTATGTTTGAAATATTACTCCTTTAGGTTTAACAGAAATGATTGTAAGGTATTTTTTGTTTACCATGTATTTGTGTTAATGCATAGCTTATTGCTGCACAAATGCTTGACTTCTAGATAAATATGTATGATATAGTTGAGAAATATTGCTCTTCTTGACTGTATAATGAGAAATTATTGCCATGCAATATTAAATAGATATACTCCAGTTACATGGCTGCACTCTGTTCATATATGGTGAAAGATGTCTGGCAATTTGAATCAGAGACAAAGCCTTTCATGGTAAAATTGCACTGAGGTAGAGGTACAGTGTGTTTGGCACTATATTGTGAATAGATAAGAATATCCATTTGTATATAGATTTGAGTGATAGTCATATTTGGATGACACATGGGTTATCAGTAACCTGTATGAATGTCTGTAACCGTAGAAAGCTATGTTTGCAAAGTCTAATTAAAGTCATGGAGTTTATTATCCATCCATAAAGGATAATATTTGCAAAACAAAAAATAATGTTAACCATTAAACCCTGTTCACTTCACCTACATTGTGAATACCCTTCTCAGGAAAGGTTCAGAAAACCTTCTCTGCAGCCGGGAGAACACTTCAACAAGTTACTGTAATCATCTCAGAGTCTCTGTGAGACTATAATATATTCTGTACTTACATGTATGCACGTCCAACTGTTGTAAAGTTAGTGGGAGACTGAATGTGCTGAATACACCCGTCCACCCTTATAGGCCAATAGAAATGGTCTCAATGGGCCATTGGGTATGAAGAAAATATGAATGTATCCATATCAAAAGAAATAAAATAGATTGTGCATATTTGTTGTCATTCTTTAGTGATTATTTTTACCTGGTGAGAAAATTAATTCATTATTTGAATTAATACTACAACAATAATGGTGATCTCGGTTAAAAAAATCTGCCATGAGAAATGTGCTAGTCTCCCATTTTCAGACTTCAAATATAATTTTTTTACTTTAATGTGACTTTGACTTATTTTGTCATTCAAATATTCTTTCTTAGAAATAATAAATTCCTTGAACAAAAATATTTTTAAGAAATAAATATTCCAGTTAAGATATAAAAATTTCCTTTTATCAATATTCATAAGTAAAAATCCATAACTATAGCAAGAAGCAGTGATACGAAGAAAATAATAATTCTAAAAGTTATCTCTGTAAACTTCAATGGACTTTAGCTAAAATATTGCAGAATACCAGTCTAGATTTTCATTGCACAGTTTGTTTACTATACTTTTTTGGTACAAGAAAAATAATCGGGTGAAATAAATAATGATATAAATAATAGTCTGTATTACTTGGTGAATGTATTTTCTTCAAACATGATATTAATTACCAACACTATTTTAAAGTTTAAGGTACAGAAAGTCTTGACTTGGTGCTACTTTCAATCTTATCACACCTGAAAGATTAGTTCTGTACTTACATTTATATATAAAAACCGTTTCCCTAATGTAATAAGATCTTTAAGGGTTTTGTTAAATGAGACGAGTAAGAAAAGCTGACTAGAAATTCAAAGAATTAACTGTATTAAAATAAAATCACAAATCCATATAATACAATCAAATACATAGTAGTATACTTAAATAACTATACTGGACATTTTGTTACAAGAACATCATAATAGCTCATGGCTATACAGAATAAAGAAGTCATGAGGAAGTGTGTCATCTCACTGGATGGTACGGTTTAATAATTGCTTTCCATATGCAATTAATGAGTTAATAAGTAACATATCTAAGTAATATTTTTCTTAAGTAACATCGTGAGAAAATATTCTTGGATCCATGATGGAAGTCATAAAACGCAAAGCTCATAAAAGCGATTGCTCGATCATAATCTTCTCGAATCCCATGGGCATCGGGTGGTTGAAATTATCCAAGACAATGTCGAGAATTGCACCATCATCCACTGAAAGCAAAACAAATGGTATTAAGGGAACCGAATGAATTATGAAATCGAACAGATGCGAAATTTCATCGTACCAAAGAGTACTGGATACACCGTACCGCGAACTCCAATGATCGGTTGGTTTAGAGGCTTCCCGTTTAGGAAGTAGTTAAGTTCAATATGGTCGTACGATACACCCTGAAAATAATCATACATTATTTTGCTTATTATAGGAATGATATTGCTTTCGGTAAACGGAAAACTAACTCACCAATACATCGCCTTCTTGAACGGTCGACGTCAGTTTTCGAATTTCTTCTTTCGCATGCTTCATCGACGAATCGGAGCATAAAACCCACGATTCTGCATCATGTCCTCCGGGAGCCGCATTTAGATCAGCGTTTCTGGTCGCTAATCCGATACCCCAAATTCCTGCAGAAGAAGTAATAGTCAAATCGTGGAACCACAATGTATACATGTTATCGACGCTGCATTTACCTGACTGTTGAATCTTCACCTCAAAATAAGATTTGCTTTGAACGAGAGGGGCACTGACTAAAGCTCCTCCAGTACCACAAATTCGGTGGCCGTTTTTCACAATGACAACTTCATGTCCTAAAACAGTAAAGCCCGTTGATTACTAAATGTTTTTGATTTTCCCATACAATCGGTTTCATATGAAAGACAATCGATTAGGATTTGACGCTTTTACCCATATAATTGGAATCGAGAACGATTGGATTAACTTCTTTGCGAGGTACACTGGTACTTGTAAAGCCAAAGCCATCGAAACAGTTCCTTAGACAGCAAAACATGATGAACGTTTACTCCTTTAAGTCGCTTGCAGGGGTCGAAAAAAATCACATCAACACCCTGATTCTATAACACTCACAGATTCCACTACCATGTTTACAAAATCATTCTAAAAGTGCATTGGAATGTAAGGTCATTAGGAAAAGTTGACAACCCATACAAGTAACTTTGTTGTTACAGCCATATCGATAGTTTCTTCTCCTGGTGGGAAATATTTTAAGTGCAGAACAAAACACTGATTAATTCATTGGAGATGAGTCTCGTATCGTACTGAACATGAAATTTAAGTACCAAATTCTCTCTGCGTTGATAGATAAGCGTGATATTATGGATTGCACAGGAAGATTAAAGTTCCATCACATTTTTAAATGTAATCTCATGTCGCAATCTAACGTGCATGTTTGCCCTCACTTCAAACTAAATTCCTACGCATTAGAATTTCTAACCTGTTTTGATCATACCTATGAATCGAGTTGAATATTCAGTTTTTCTTAAGCCACTTCTGCAGAAAATCTTTATCTCAATAAAAAAAAAATTACTGTAATCTTTCATTGAAATCCCACACTCACCAGTCTAAACTCGATCAATGCAATTTATCAAGAGAAAGATATTCTATTTTTGGATATCAGGGTAATCTCAAGTTATTTATTTTCTTTCCGAAAAGATTTTCCTGAATACTTTATTTTAATAGTAGCTTGTCAACTATCTTAAAATGCACACTGATGTATTATTACCGAAAACTTGATTGTGAACGAAACGCCGTAATAAGTTTCACTAAGGTTTAGTCTTGGATTGAATAAACTGTTAGGTTATTATTGTCATAATTTTAACTAGAGAACTGGATAGGCAAGGAAATATTTTGGAAATTGATCCATTGAAAATGCCCTTGAAATTGTGTTTTTATTTCTCAAATGCCACAGAAATTCCTCCATAAGTAATTTAATGATTATGTATACATTTTCATATTTTGACCTTTATTTCACACAGATCAAAATGATATTGCTCAGAACCGATTTAATTATAATTTCTTTTTGAACCCTTCCCAATGAAAAATTCAGACAGGAAAATATTAACACTCTATAATAGGGGAGTAGCAGCAGCAGCTTCTCTGGTTAATATAGCTTGATTTATCGTTATGAGAAAGAAAGTATCCTACTCAATTAAATTCTGTAATTTAATTACAGTTTAATATCCCTTCAATTTTAAATTGCATATCTAAAATATTTCTATTCACCACTCACTCGCTTCAATTTTATTATTAATTAACAGTCAGATTAACATCTCTCACGTATTCCTCTACTCTAAATACTATAAATGAAGTGCTGTAAGGAATTAGAATGTCTTAATTGTATACAATTAGAATATATTATAAAAAGAGTACGTTTTGTTAGTATTTTCTCACTGAAAATATTTAAATTTGAAACGACAGAGCTTTTTTACTCTGAGAATATTTAAAATTGAAACATGATCATCGTTTACCCATGAACGAAATACAAATAAAAAATCTTGCATCATATAACGCTGTTATTTAGCATTTATCCAACAATTTTCAATAACGATTAAGTAAAAAAATTTGAAATCAATCTATATGATATGGACAACGACAACTGTCGAGTTTTACCTCGCAATCGTAACCGGAACCATGTGACCGGAACTTCTATTCCACCAATTGCGAACAGCATATGGCATTTCCCCGCCTCCCAGGTCGTAGTTAACGAAATACAGGCGTTAATGTGTTTTGTTCAACTCAGTTGGAGGCGATTTTGTGCTCTCTGTGGATATTTAACTGTCTATGATAATTTTTGGACAGTAGCTGGTTTTTAAAGTGATAAAAAATGTTTAAAAACAAGAATCAAGTTGACCTTCATGTGCAGAATATTTTCAAAAGATGTAACAACGAAACGGAGGTAAGAATGAAAGATTTTTCAGAAGATGTACATCGATCTTGGACTCTATGATATTTCTTATTTTATGTTTTACGATTGCATTTACTTCTCTGTTTGTCATCTTCGACATGCTTTCGAGGAGCTATTTTAAGACTGTGCTGAACGAATTAATGTTACCGGCGAATTGATATAAATTTAATTCGATGATCAAATTTCGTTATTTAGCGTGTTATGCGAAGTTACCACTTCGCTAAGCTGTACAAGGAAGTTGGAGACTACGAGTCTGCCCGAAGATTCATCGTCAGATATTTAACTGCTAGAGAGGATTCGGCTGATGCACACAAATTGTACGGCTATATTTTACTAGGATTGAAACAGAAGAAGAAAGCATTGGCCGAGTTTAAATGTTCCCTGGAACTTGATCGCTACCAATATGAACTGCTTCCTAAAGGTTTGTTATTTAGTATATTATCTCATTGATATTTGATTAAGGAAAATGCTTATTCACAGAATTTCCTTTTCTACTTTTGATGTAATTTAAATGTATAAGTGAACTTAAACATTCAATTTTAATTCTTAATTGCCTTTCATTCGCATATTTGCTTTATATAATGTCTGTAGATTCATGTTATTTAATTGTATTGTATCATTAATGAGAGAACTTCAGTTCAGCTACATATATTTCAATATAAGTTCTATGATATATGAAGAAATCAGGCATTGAAGAATTATTTCTGTGATATATATATTATATATATGTACAAAATATCAAACAATGCTTTTCAGATCAAATAATATTTATGTTTAACATATCATTCTGTGTATGAATTATTTAATTATTAAAATTTCTCGTACATAGTTGATTGATTTCAAGTCTTCTTCCATGGTAAATATTAAATTTTTAATTTGTTTAAGTTTTAATATGAGAAAGTAGTAATTTACTTGTGGTTTGAAGCTGTGAAGTGTTTTTTTCTGAGGTGTTCATTTCATGTAGTTAAATAACAAGTATTGATTACAACTGAGAAGAATATCTACTAGTATCATAAATTTATCTGCTAAAATAATTAATTTACCTTCTTGAATATTTTTGGATTAATTGATATTGATAATGTTGTGATGGCAGTGAGAAAGTAACTGATTTTGAAGCTATTCTCATTTCCTTAAATTTGTATTTGTTGCTATCTAGAGGCCTTCATTTTCACATGATTCATTCAATCACAAGAAGCCTTTATATTGGAGAATAAATTTCATGGAATTTTAAATTGTATTGAAAAACTTCTATCCATCTTGTTTCAGTGTGCCACATTCTTGCAGAACTGGATGAACCCTTAGACCTTGACCGAGCTCAGTATTGGGTAGATCGTACAAAGCCTCACTTTCCAAACAATTCAGCAGTTTTTAGGCTTAGGGAAAGAATAATTTCAGATAGAGAAAAACAAAATAAAACTAAAACTTCAAATCAGGGTGTTGATGAACTAGAAGCATTGATTGCTGCTGAATTAGCTGTTCGTCCTGGTGATGTCCCTCTTAGAATTCGTTTGTTGCAGTTGTATTTAAGGTCAAACAGAGTAAATGATGCATACTCACATGCCACACTTATAGAAGCAAAAGGAACCTTCCGAAATGATCTGCAGTGGTATGAGTGCCTTGCTGATGTTTTTGAGGTAAGATATTTCAAGCTGGTGCTTGTAATTGGGGATCACTTGCTAGTGTTTAATTCAATAGTGATTGGGAACAAATGTGTTTCTTCTTACAGAAGGCCTCCAAAGAAAAGCAAAATGATTGGGAATTTGTTGCTGGAAATCTCAATGTTTTGGAACGCTTATCTGCTTTGTCTTTGGAAGAATACCGTGTTATTGACAGTGGAGTAACAAGAAGAAGTAATGTGGATTGTGCTAAAATTCTTCAGAAGTAAGTTCTGTTGTTTACATTTTTAATTCTCTTTCAAGTGATTGCATATGATGACAATTGATCCCAGAAAAATTCAAATATTAATTTATTAATATTATTATCAATTGTTATTCTTATTTTAGAATGTTGTGAAGATATACTTATTATTATATTGAAGTTTGAATAGAACTTATACATTTAATATAAGATAGAGTTAAAACGTGTAAATATTTCAAAAATTACATATATGCACTAAGGTAGATATTAAATAATATAATTGCAGTATAGAAGAGAATCACATCTGGATATAGTAATATCACACAATATTTGTCATAGATTATATATTGTCATTTTCTTTGAAGTTTTTCATTTTATTAACCTAATTTAATGATTTTAATCACAAAAAGGTATCAAATATTAACATTAACTAATTTATAAGAACTATATTCATTGAAATGTTGAGATACATCATAAATTGAATTCATCTTAGTTTTCAATCAATGTTCCAATTGTTCTCATCAGAGAAATAGTTTATTCTTATCAGAACATTTTGCTGACCTCTTAGTTACATATATTCTGGCTAAGTAATGATTTGGCTAATTCGGGTAAATTATTATATTTTAATATAATGAAAAAAGTTTTCTCTGGACCATTCTATGCATTGTTTTGATTTGGCTTAAAAAGTGTCTCTCAAATCTTTTTCACTTTGAATATTTCAGTTTTAATGCAAAATTTTATTTTACAGCTTTGACAAAGCGTTGCATTCTGCATCCCAGATGGAGTTCTCTTCAAGTGAAAGAGAATTTTTTCATGAATTCTTGAAGCATATGAGGGGTCAACTTGTCTTGCATCTTGCCACTCTGATTTTCAGGAAAGTTAAGGTAAACAGTGAGAAAAATTTAAAATTGTTTTGTATTTTGTAAGAGATAATTTGCTTATTATAGTGCAGTGAGTTAATCTTTCAATTTATTCTTATCTGGCGATCTATCACATCTTGCGAAGCCCTTTGCTAAGCACTAAGGAGATGTAATCTCTCTTTCAAACTACATATAGATTAACTACTACAAAGCTATTCTTATCTGAGACTAGTGCAGTATTATAAATGAGACTATTTTTGGCATCAGTGCAAAGGATTTAGGAAGAATTGCAGTCTCCTGTCAAAGAAATAATTCCAGTAAAAAACATAAAACAGCATACTATTGTGAACTAAAAAAGCCAAGTATGTTTCACAGCAATTATATCAAAGCAAAATTACGAAGACTGATTTTTAAGAAATAAACTTCGTAAAGATTTAAAGATACCTTAGATATTAAAATATAAAAGTCTTGTGTTAATTTATGTGTGTAACCATTTTCAGTTAGAGGTAAGAAATTCACCAAAAGGGCTAAGAAATGATTTGAGTTTCTTATTAGTCAGCATGAAAAACAACCTCAAGAGCTAAGGATTTATGTTCTGCACTTGACCAGCATCTTTTAATAGCTTTTAAAATTAAAGCTTTTTCTGTTAAGGTAAAGATTTTGTAAATTTCTATGGTTAACACATTTTACTGCTTAATTTAGGAGCCATCATCATGGAGGAAGGCATCAAAAGCTGCCTGTGCTTTAATGTTACTGGCTGTTGGGTTTGGAGGAGATGCACCCCCTGACCCCCAACCTCCTTGGGCTATCAGACTTTCAGAATCCCGCAGAAAAGAAGTAGCAAGGTGGGCAGTAGAGACTTCATTCCGTGTCAGTCAGGCAGGTAAGTCCGCAAGCACAATTATATTTGACAATTATCACATTGATCTGCTTTCTGAGTTTTATTTTTATTTACCTCTTTACATGCATCTTTTAAAGGCCACATCCTCATGAATATGTCAAAGGATAGGGGATTGCATTTCTTGGAGCAGATTGGACAGTTTTGTACTGGTTCTTGGAGGGAGCAGGTTTATCAGGTTGGTCTATATTAATGTGAATTAATTCATAATCTTTAAATTATTTAATTCTTTCTGAGTTTGTTTCCTAAATGATCTAATAATTTTATAGATTGCAATGGGTACCTTGTATGAGAAAGATGGAGAGAAGGATTCTCACTTCCTTCAATTCCAAAAATTTGCTCAACCATCTTTTGAAATTCCATCGATCACAGACATTCTTCCTCATGATGAAAGTAAGTACTGTCTTTAACATTAAGATGGACATATTTAATCAGATAATGTAATGTAATGTTGAAAGAAATGCTTATGCATGTTTTGGAGGATAGTAATTGGTAATGAGTTTGAATCGAAGGAGTTATTTATATTTCATGATAATACTATTGTTCCTAATGAATAATCAAAACTGTGCAATTTAGCTCTTCATAATACAAGACAAAATCAATCTATAATTTATTTGCATTAGATGAAGGGCAAATATTCAATTTTAAACAATCATATGATTCATTTTCAAAATTTCACAATGTCAAAGGTAAAGCAATGGATTTACAGTGTAATGTATATTTGTAGTTAAATAGTTTTTTAAAATCTGAACTCAGAGACTTAAGTTTATATTTAATTTGTGATAATATTTATCTTATTTACCACAGTGGCACAAAAACTACATCCTGGCAGTCTACATCACATGGTGTGGCTCGGTTTAGAAGTTGCTCATTGTACTGCCCCTGCTAAAAAGAGAGTCTTCCAAATTCCTCCTGACTTTAGCTGTATAGTATTTGAGGGCTTATCCCTTGGTAATAACCTTGGTGGAGGTCCGGAGTCCATAAGTCAGCTAGACATTGATGCATTTCTTTATGCTACAAGTAAGTAGATTAATATCATGGTTTTTAATATTTAGTGATTATATTGCTAGTAATTTCATATTCTAGGATTATATATTTATCTTTTTAATTTATAAATATTATAGTTTGTTATGCTTTTTAAGTTACTGGTTTTATACTTTTTAGGTGACTCATTCTTTGTAAACTTAAGATTTTCATTTGATTAGAAGACATTTTTTAAATTAAAGATTTCTGTGATTGCTAGTATAAGATTAAAAAGTATTGTTTTATACTCTTTAAGTATCAAGTTACTAAGTCACAACTTCATTCCCTATGTAAATATTCTATTTTCATTTACAAATAAAAGCTTCCAATTTTCAGAATGGCAAGTACTTTTTCTTGGGTGTAATCACTCATTTTAGAGATAACCAGTCACAACTTTGCATAATTCAAAGAAAAAATATTTGTTTAGATTGATTACCTACTTGTTTGATTTCAATTCTTGCTCATTTATTTGTCACTTTATTTTTATTTTCTAATGCTGTTTTTGTGGAAACTTTTTGTAAATGAGTATAAGTAGTATTTTAATTCAAAGCTGTTAATAATATACTTTTATTGTACTATTATGGAAAGTCAACAAATCATATATAAATGGTTGATGAAATAAGCCATAACCACTTCCCTGACACTGACGAGTATACTCGTCCAGATAGGTGGCTCATTTTCCTGTCGCTGAGAGTATACTCGTCATAACCAAAAATTTTGTCTTTGTTTGTGTTCAAGCCAAGTATACTTGTTGGCTCAAAGTAGTTATCTTGTTAATGCTGATGCCATTTATGGACAGAATACTCAGGTTATCTAGTGGATGTTTTTGAAATTATCTTATTTCAACTCAATTGAGTATTGGCAACCTGCGACACAAGGTACATAACAATTGGTAGCAAGAAGTAATAACTAACATATTTCTCTTGAACGAAAGAGGAAATTCATCTTCAATTGATAACTTTAAATATTAATGGAATAATTTCGGTTCTTATTAGTAAAATAATGAGTTATGTAGAGAAACTTAAGGATATTGTCAATAACATAGCTGAGGATAAATAATTAAATATGAGCTTCAGAAAAAAGGGAAATTAAAAAGAAAATTTGTTAGGGAAGTGGTTAATAGAAATAATGGAGAAAAAATTAAATCTTTTATACTTATGCTGGATTTTTATTTTAAATGAAGATAATTTTTACATTATAAAAATTATTAGCTATTCTTCTTACATTTCTGGAGTAAGAAATTATGTTAAGATTATTTTGCATCCCTAGAACAGGATATGGCTTTATTGCTTACTATCTTTCAGTATATGCTTCTGCTGCTGTCCAGGAAGAATGGACCAATGGAAACAAATTAGATCAACAGCTTCCTTCTTGCTTGCCTGCTGCTTTGACTGATCCTCTTTGCTCCCCTGCTCAGTCCCAGTGGTGGAGCACAGCTTACCAGTTGCTTTCAGGTCAGCTCCTCTCTAAGACCGAAAGGAAAGATGAACCTAAGTCAGATGTTGGAGAACGACGTTTGACATTGCAGAGAGGTTTGGAGGTTATTCGGGCCGTTGGAAATCATGGATTAGGACCAGAACTGTGTGTGAAACTAGCTAGGACATTCATCAAAAGGGTATGCATTCTTTACAGTTTTCAGTATGGTTGTACTATAAGTAAGATCCACTTCCATCATCATGTATACTATATCATACTTATTTTTTCTCATTCAATCTAATATTTTATCTAATCTAATCATTCCTTATATTTATGTTATCAGTTAAGAAAAAAATCTTTGCTGAAACCAGGGATGTTTTTTATGCAAGAAATTGCTAATTTGATCATATTGCATGTTTTTTAAGAAAACATAAAGAACTAGTGAAATTATCTTACTGCACGTTTTTAAAGTGTTTATTTTAAAAATTGAAATCAAACTGAAAAATCTCAAATTAACATTCATTTACTTAAGTGAGGATGATAATGATTAATTTTACTAAAAATTTCATTAAAATTTGAGATGTTTATTATATTTACTTACTTATTCAGGCTAAGGTTTTGTCAACTTCTTCAACTACTTCTTCCAACGAAGTGCGTGCCTTGGAGGAGAGGGCCAATTTATACTGGGCAGCAGCATTGCCAATTCTAGAAAGAATGGCCAGAAGTCAAGCAGTGCATTATCCTCAGAAGAGACTTTTTGAATACCGAGGGTTAGTATTAAAATAATCCATTTTGAATTGAGATAATCAGGAAAACTGAACTAAATTATAAGTAACAATGTTATTGATATCAATATGAGGTGTGACTTTGCGGAATGCCGTAGTAATAAAAACAACTGTAAATTTCCACAGACAAAAAATGTATATTCGTGACCGGTTTTGTAATATAGAAGATGTAATTTTAAATCATTTATTTATTTATTGTATATTAGAACTACAAATAAGCACCAGGCCAGGTGGCAGCTCTATATTTACAGGAGGACATAAGCAATACTGCCTGGCATTCTCCCTAGTTGAGAGGGAAACCGGTCGCGAATATACCATTTTTTCCGTGAAAATTTACCAAGTTGTTTTTATTATTATTATCAATGTTAATTATAAAATACATTAAAGCATGGTTTTGTTTTGACACTCTCTTTTCAATTGAATTTTCATTTCAGGAAACAGTTATCTAATTCAGAAGTGGTCTCATTACTAGATGAAGCCCATTTGGCAATGGCTGTGAAGATGATGATGGAAGGAAAGGATGAAGAAGCTATTAATGCATTCCTGTTGCTTAAGGCTCCAGAAGCTTCCTATTATCTTGCATTGGTAAGTTTTCCTGTGTATTGTATAATATAGAACTTTTGAAGCAAAAATTTATGCTCTATTCTTGAACTTGTGGCAATTAAAGTATCTGGTGAACTCCTTTTTTAATTAAAATTCCTGTTATTCTTTATCAAAATAATGAAAGAAAATTTTCTTCTGACCCAGAGATTCAGTCCAGTTTTTCTTTAGTACAAGGTTTTTTTAAAGGCATACTCTTAGTACAAATTCTGTTGGATGTTTCTCTCCAAGAATTAAATGTCAGTATGAAGAAATGCTGTAATGAGTTACATATAGAGTAATATAAAACTCTAATAAAAGAAAAGTTTAGTTTTTCTCAATTATGTATATAGAAATCTTGTTAATATGTAAAAACATTATTTAATATTCTATATGGTGTAAAATTTAGATCTACAAGAAATTAGCCAGTCAGGAGGCAAATGGATTAGCAGTGGATGAAGTAACACCAGAGATGAAGTCTCGTCAAATTGCTCTTTACACCAAAGCCAAAGAATGTCTCCATCTTACTCAAGAAAGACTTAGAGCAACTGGTAAGTGCTTTGAAAGCTTCTGTAGAATGTATTATTCTAAGAAGTAAGATTTTTTTGTGTTTTCAAGTATGCTTGAATTTTACTAAATTTAAAAGGGAATGTTTTAATATATTTATAACTAGATGTTTTATCTGACCTTTGAATTTTACTAATAATATTAATTTAATTGTACTATTTATTAATTTCTGATAAGTATTGGTGTAAATTAACACTTAAGCCGCGGACGAAATACATGCATGTCCAACACCCTTTTCATATGCGAATGACACTTATGTGTGTCATCTACTCCTTTTAGTTTCATTATTGGTGTGAACAACGCTCATATGCATCTAACTGTGCTCTGAAAACTGACTGAAAATTTCATGAAAAAATCTTAATTTCAGCTTCGGATGAAGGCCTACTTATTTTCTATTAGTCTGCAACAAAAGTGTTTATATATGTGTTATCCTGAAACAAAAAAACAGTTTGAAAATTTAAGTATATTTTCACTCTCCAGAATTGATTTTTCTTGATCTAATTGTCAATCTTTTTATTTATCTTTACCAAGATTTTATCTTTACTGATTACCATTATATCATATCATATCTTTATTCTCTAAATGCAAATGGTGCTTTCATTCTGTTTTTCATATTGTTAAAATGTCCCTAGTTTAAAATATAAACAGTTCTAATGAACTGGCTAATACACAATTTTATTATCATCTACTAATCCATATTTCTGGACAACAGAAAAGTATATTCATGTTTAAGTAATGCGTTAAAGAACTTTTCATGATCAAGCAACAGCTTTAACTTAGTTTCCAAGATATCACAGTATATAATAATACCTTTAGCACCTTAAGTATACTATTATCGCTGCTATATTCCTCAATTTCTCTATTGGTTGAATTGCTAGAAGCATTAGATATTGATGTTACCAATATCCGAGCTATAGTGAGGGGTTATTTACTTTTGTACTTTGAAGAACATAAGAAATTAATTATAAGGAACTGGAGTGTTGGTCTCTTTAAATTTTGGGTTTTTATTAGCATTGTACCAGTAACATACCCATACCAATTTAATCAAGAATCCCATTCCAGTCCTCAAGGTACCCTTGTTCAATTTGGAGATTGATATTATGCTTTCATGCTTATGTATGGAATACTTAGGAAGTATTTTTTCAGTAATTGATAAACATATTTAATATATATATGAAATAATATTAAAATTTAATATTATTAAAAACACCTAAATTATTATTGGTAATATTCCAATGATTCGGTTGACAATTAATATTCAGTAAATTTACATGTATATTTTAAATATTATTTTAGAATATGACAGAAGCCATCCTATTGCAATTGGTGTTGGTAAAGAATTGGAAGATCTAGAAATAAAGTTTGAGAGACTCAATGATTCAGCTTGGGTTGACTCTGGTAAGTATACCCCATTTAATTTGTTGAATTTAATTGTTTTAAGACTTGTATTGTGATGAAGAGGGATGTATTGCTCAAATATGTTTCCATTTATATAATGTTATATTTTTACTTAAAAGCGCACAAAATTCAACTTTTTAAAGGCATTTAGTTTAATAATTCTTCATTCTGTTTGCGTTTCCTATAAATGTGTTATATATTCAAAAAGTGTCATTTTGTCCTTTCCCTTGCTAGTAGATAATTTGCTGTATCATCAAGTAATTAAGGGTTAGCCTTTTATTATGATTTAGCATCCTCTTCTGAATAAGGTGAACTAAATTGTTCAATAATATTTTATGATCAGCTTTTTATCTCGAAGAAATAATGTTTAATGTTTATTTTAATAAATTATGTCAACTAACAGTGTGGTATATCATTTTCCTTCACATGTGAATGCATTATTGTATTTTTCTAAACTCTGATAGTAAATTTAAATCTTCGGAAGAAAAGTGCATGATATTGATAATCTGTTGTAATAGTTTTTAATTTACAATGATATGGAAACTTGTGTGATTTAGGTGGATAATGCTTGGACAGGATATTTTTTGACCTACTTTGCATGGATCAGATTGTTTCTTCAATAAATCCTCTGTATCTTTTCATTT
The DNA here is from genome assembly GCA_020796165.1 of Pantala flavescens. NCBI lineage: Eukaryota > Metazoa > Arthropoda > Insecta > Odonata > Libellulidae > Pantala > Pantala flavescens. The sequence goes on from CM036881.1 coordinate 50,732,268, forward strand.
CATTATGCATTTTTCTTTACTGTATTGTTGTATTATTTACCCCCCTCAACTCTGTTGTATTTTTCAATATATGTACAACATTCAGTTTCAACAAATTTCCTCACTTTAAACTGTTTTCTTTGTAAAATAAATATCCTTAAATGTATAACAATATATGTCTAAGAAGAGGAAAGGCCTGTTGGGCCTGGCATTGCTGGTAATGGATCTCATCATTATCTCTATACAAGTATTATAGTTTATCTTTTTATCTTGTCTTCTAGAGCAAACAATGATTTCTAGCTTGCTTGCTGAAGATGTTTTAGATGATACTCATAAGGACAAATCATGGTCTTTGCGAAAGAATTGGCCTAGTAATGCTGGTAATGGAATTGTTGGTGATAATAGGGTACATAGCACACCTGTGAAAAATACACCTAACAGATTGGGAAATGGTGTTTCAGCCAGGAATGTTTCTATTGAGGTATGCATATTTTTTAGATTATTTATCTTAGTTTCTTCTTGGAGACAGTTTTTTGACGTTTAATGTTTCATAGAAATCTTTTCAGGAATCCCACCAGAGCTTTAATGAAACTGTTAAGTTGCTTAAGGATCTTAAATTATGGCTTGCTGATGAAATAAGCTCCATGAAAACAGGAATAGCTGAGATAAAGGTATTTATTGGTATCAGTAATGCTTGTTAAATTTTAATTTTTAAATGGATTTAAGAAAGGAAGCTTCAATTTTTACTTATTTAGGTAAATTGAATCAATGATTTAGTAAGAAATATTTTAAAAATTTATATTAAAATACCTTTTGTAATTGGTTAGCATAAGAATATTATTAATACATGGAAAGCTCTAATACAGTATGTTTGTGTTTTCCTTGTTCTAATTCACCATATTAAATGATTTAGTATTTTGCTTGATTTGTACATTGTATATTATAGGATGATGTTGTGACTGTCAAAGAGGATGTAGCAAAATTGAAAATTTCGAGACATCAGGCTCATCATACCTCAGATGCTGCAAGACAGGTAAAACTTTCCCAATATAGTTGGTTAGGAAATTATCAATATTTCTCTTTATTATATGATTTATCTTTCTCTGATCTCATAACCACTTCACTGACACTCTGTAGTATGTGTAAATGAAAAAAAAACAACCATTAAAATTCACCATACCATTTTATATTTAAAAATGAAATTCTCAAACATTGCCTTTTGGAAGTTGTAAAAAGCGAATTTTATTACCAATGGGATTCTAGTACAATCAAAAATAACATCCCAATGGGTAATAGTTGGTAAAAATTATTCAAAAGTCTGATAGGGATAGAATCCAGGTCCAGTCAGACTTAGTCAGATTTACCTATTTTAAAAATCTGGTACTAATCCAGCCATATAGAATTCCTGACTGTAACCTTTCACTTTCCTACCTTGATTTGGTTTCTTCAGCATGCAAAAGATATAATTGTCTAATAATGGATTAACTTCTCAATTAAATATTAATGTTAATCATTGTACTCTTTAGTGATCTTACTTAAGAGTAATTTGAATTACTTCAATGTTAATCTTACTTTATATACAAAACAATAAAGCAATTTGCACATACCTAATTGAAGTGGGAAACAAGTGCTCTCAATAAATCATTAGAATAGTACCTATACAATGGTTTTTTTATTTATGATCATGAAGAAATATCGTATCCATTTGTTTCTCATCTTCTTGAGGAACTGGATTATTGAATGTCTTTCATTATCATTAAATCCTTTAAACCAAGCATTCTCCTTCGGTTGGCTCAAGTTGATGATTGAATTAAAATAGTAATTATAAAATCATTATGAGATTCATATAAGGGTTAAATTTTTTTTTTTCAATTTTTAAATTGTTTTCAGACCACTGAAGGCAGAAATCCTGAAGAAGACATTTATGTTTATGGTGATGAAGATGAATATGGAGAAGGTGAAGAGGTAAATATTGCGGCTGCTGCTGCTAGTGCTGCAGCAGCAGCAGCAGCTGCTGCAGTTGCAGCTCAAACACAAGGAGATAAATATGGAGCCTACCCAGGAGCTGGATACCCATATCAAGGATATCCTACGTACAGGCAAATGAGTGGTATGTGATCCTGTATTCATTTTATATATAGATAGTGAATCATCTGAAAGTATATAATTTTATGATTAGAAATTTAATTCATCTAACTGTCTAAAGTGTTTAGCCTGGGACATCTAATCAAAGATAATTCATAATAATATCTGCATTAATATTTACATTTTGTGTATGTTTTATATACATAAACATACTCAGCAAAATTTCCTTATAATCAATTCCTTTATGCAAAAATATGTAACTTCCTGCACCTTGAAATTATACTCACAAGGGATGAGACTGCACAATACACTGCTAGCAAGATAGGGCATGTTATAAGAGGATAATATATTATCAAAAATGTAGCAAAATAGGTTAAATGATATAAGAGGAAAGGGTTGGAAAAAGTATCAATTACCAAATGGTCCTAAGAATCAGTTATCAGGACCTCTAGGCTAAAGCAGAAAATAAGTAACAATGATGAGTTCACTTTAACATATAATCACTTTTTATTTAGAAAAAAATAACCTCATCCTATAATCGAACCCTTCAAAAATTCTTGCTAAGTATTTTATTGATATCATTATTTATTTGAAAGTAGATAAAAGTTTAGATATAATCTAGATATCTAATTTCATAATAAAATAGCAACACATAGTATGTGTTTATTGTATTTATTGTAATTATTCAGTTGAAGGAATTAAGAATAAAGGATGGAATTTTTCTTCAAGTTAAAGAGTTTTTTGTGATATCCATGAATGATTGAGATAAAATTCTATTTCTTATATTATATTTTTCAATTATCAAACACATTTTAAATTCAAAGTGTAAACTTATGCATCTTTGAATCTAAGTATTAATAGTTAATGCTTGGAAGGATTGTAAAATACAATGAATATTATTAGTCTATTTATACTTATGGTATATTATTTATTCAGGAGTTCAAGGAGCTGCAACAGTGACCTACAGGGCCCCACCTACTCCTACCCAAGCCCCCCCTCCTGCTGCTCTACTGCCACCCTCTATTGCTCCATTTTTCCCTCTTGCTGGAGCTCCTGTTGACCCAAGCCTAATACCACCAAATGCTGCTGGAATGTATCATTCATCTCTGAGGTATTATGGACAGGGAGCATTGCCCTTCAGGTAAGTCATATTCACATCATTTTGTATATAAATCTCTCTTTTCTTAAATCAATATTATTATAAATTTAAGCCTTACTTACTGCTTTCACTTATTTTATCCTTTCACATAGTATTCTTTAGAGTTAACTTTGTTGGATTATTCAGTCTACCAGGAATAATGTTCATCAGTGGTAACAAAAGGTATTCAGTTGTTATTATCAGCAGAAAGATATTCCACTGGATTTCTAAGGATATTTACTATTTGTTAATGTATTTTTAAATTTTGGTTGAATAAAATTTGATTGTCTTCTACAAGTCTTTTACTTATAAAATGTTTCTATTATATAAATAATTATGAGGGACTGAGTATTTAAAACAATTTTAGCGAGGGCCAGCAGCTTCCTGATTTCCGTGGTGATGCTCGTAATCTAAGTGGTGTTCCTTTGAGACCAGCTCTTATTGCACCAGGAATGGGTATGCATCCAGATGTTGATGCAGGCACTTCACCATACCACGGTATGGGAGGTGATCCAACTACAAACTACATGATGGACAAGGTAAGCATCTCTTAATGTTGATTTTAAAATTACATCATTGTAATGATTCCTTTTCAAGGAGGTCTTTAGATTTATGGCTATTTTTCTTGGCTAGTAATAACAACAATCAAAGTTGTAGAAGTAATTTTTTCCCTATTTTATAAGTATATGAAATTGTAAAATGTGTTCCCCACATATAAATGCATCATTAAAAAAGTTGAAAGTCAGCTGAAGTGCAGTGGTACAGTACTCAATTTTAAATGCTGAGTTATGTGGTTAGAATTCCATGAATTCTATATTTTGTTAACTTTTTCTCCTGGCAAACATTTTGTCAATTTCAATGATATTCTATGAAACCGTATTTTATATTAATCTAAATAGGTGAGAGAGAATATTTTATTTTAAATTAATAAGGTATATTAATTTCAACTATTAATATATTAATCTAAATAGATTAATCATTTTCTGATTTTGTTGTTATTTGAAATAATTTCACTACAAACAATTATTTTATTATCTATGATACTCTTCATAAATTCTGAGTAAGTAATAGTAGCATGGTGATTTAGGTATTTGGTAAATTGATCCAGGAAATTAAAAAATTATGAATTTCCTTCATGGCAAATAAAATCATATTACAACAATATTAGTTGAGATACATCACAGATTGTTGTTCATGGCTATGATTTCTAACATATAGTTTGTATTCTCTTTTTAATTCTGATGAAATTATTTCAGCATATGGCTGGCCCACCTGCATCTGCTTTGCCAGAAAATGTAGTGATTACTTCATCAGATACGCTACCTACTTCAGCTCCACCAAATCAGCCAACCCTCAGTGTTGTGATTCCACCCAAGCACAGGTTTGTTTTAGCTGTTTTAGCTTAAATTAATAGACCTAACTTAGGTCTATTAATTTAAGGATTGCAAATTTCCTTTCCAGAAATTATCTATGATAGAATATTTCTGTTGACCTAGCAATTCATCTTTATAAATACATAAAATGATATATATATATGTGTATATATATATATATATATATGTGTGTGTGTGTGTATATATATATATATATATATATATATATATATATATATATATATATATATATATATGTATATATATATGTATATATATGTGTGTGTGTATATATATATATATATATATGTATATATATATGTATATATAATGATGATTTTTGTTGAAAATTGAATAATTGATTTTTAAAACTAAACATACTCATTGTTAAATCACTAAGGTAGCAGAGAGGAGGGTTGTACATAAAAACCGTAACATCCTCTGAAAAAAGTTTGTGTTCATACTAACATACTTCTAAAAATTAGAAGTATTTATGGTTAAATAATAAGTGTTTTTATCTTTAACCCTCTTACTGCCAGCGGGCCGATATATCGGCCCTCGCTGGTTGTGCGAAAACTGCCAGCGGGCCGATATATCGGCCCGACTTATTTGACACTATTTATTTCGTGATTGTGAACATTTTAACGGCTGCCGTCTCATTTAATACACATGTGCTGTATCTCTACTGCTTACTTTATCTAACTTATATGGTTTCACCTTACCTTGCGATACATTTTGATATTTTACAGTGATCTTTCCTCGTTAATTCGTCCGGATATTTTCGTTACTTCGGGCCAGCGTCATCCTGTACAGTATTATCTTTCGTGTTTGTCGCAAGTCGTGCTGAACTGTTTTCTTGTGGCTCTAAGTATTTGTTTTAGAGTGTCAGTTTCCAGCTAGATAAGTAAATATTCTTTTTTGGCCCGCCTATTTTTATATAAGCAAAACCGAGATATGCAACCCGGATCTTCAGAGACATTCCTCAAAAAAACTTATAAAATTGCCAAATGAAAAAGAAAAGAACTGTTGTATGTGTAGTGAAAGAGGAAAAAAGGAATAAAATAAAGAACAATATGCAGAACTGTGCGGGGAAAATGCAAAAAAGGACTTCTTGGTGAATGTTTCCATAAGCATAAGTGCGCTAGCTGATGGGACCGTGAGTGTAGAGTCAGATGAAATATTTTATATCTCTGGCAAAAATAGTTTTATCACTATTAAACTTTACCACGGGTGAGAAAACTAAATAATATCAAAAACTATTATAATTTTATTCCTCGTATATAATATTTTATAAATCACAAAGTGAAAAAAACGGAGAATTTTGGGTTTTTACATATATTATAATTACTTTGTTATTATTTTTCTTCATGAAAATTTAACTAAACCCCAATAATCCATCTATGGTTCTAAACTATAAATATATTTTTAGTATTGGGAAAAAATCTAGATAAATTAAATAAAGTTTAGTAGCTGAAATAATTTAGAATCTGAAATCCTTCATATTCCGGAAAATAGCCCTGGCAGTCTTCGCACATCCCACCCGAAATGGGCTGGCAGTAAAAGGGTTAAAGAATTTATATTCTTCATATTAATTAAGCTTATCTCATAAGTATCATATTTATATCTAAATTCCTTGTTATTGACCAATCATTGTATTGAAGAGGCATTTATTTTAGTTGATTTATTTAGACTGATCTAGAAACTAACTTAAATATTTTCTTTTCTTTTCATCAATTTTATCTATTATATTGTAATATCCTCAGGTTAGGCACGCCTGCTACTCCAGTTCAGCCAGCAAAACTTACATTAGATTCCATGACCTCAGCAACATCAGTTGTCTCTACTCCTACCTCAACCACTTCAGCCCCACATGCATTCCAGATCTCAATGCCTCCTCAAGCTCAGATTCCAATGCAACCACCCTTGGAAAAAGCAGTTACTGGTAATGTATAAAATTTTATTTAAATCTCATGAATGTTGATGTAATTGTAAAACTGTGAAACTTAGTTAGCGTTTCATAAAATTTAATTTAAAGACACTATGTTTATTAAAGTGATATTTTGAAAAATTGCAAGTAATCATTTATGAATTATGATGATATGAATTAAGAATTAAGATTTAAACTTCAATGATCATAAAGATTTCTTGTCACAGTAAAGTAGTAAATAAGTCAACATAATTTGATTCATTTTTTTTTATGTAGTTGTAGTTTTAAAGATTTAAAAAGGGGTTATATTATAATTGATGCCTGTTAGTTTTTGTGTGTCAACCATAAAGGAACTATGATTGTTTATGGTATAAAGTCAAATTATTTTCAGTGTACTAAAAGTAAAAATGAAGTGAAATAGTGTGAGAATTGGTTTTATATTTTACATCAAAATCAGTTCATGACTTAATCAATTGATTGATGCTGTGGTGGACATAATTTTAATCGAAAAGGTGAATATATTGATTAGCTAATTTCTAAAATGTCGTCAAACCTTTGGTCCTTGAAAGTAACTGGATTCGAGAAAAATTAAAATTTTTCCCTACTTTGTGGCAATTTGGTATAACATTGCTGTGAAAGTGGCTTTTGTAAAAATAATGCTAATAATTCCTCTCTACAATGATAGAATTGTATCAATATTGTATTAAATCTAGAAATCTAGATTAATGTTTGGTACATAATTCCTTCAAGCGGAAAAAGAATTTACTCGTCAATTTTTTGGTTTAGTACTAGTTAAAATTTTTTCTTTAATTTTATGGCTTATGAATTATTTTAATTCTTTTTGAAATATAGATAGTAAAAAACCAATTATTACTTAATTATTTAGGCTGAATTCTCCAAGGTGGTGTTTAGCTGTCTTTATGTTCTCAAATTCCTCATTGTTTCCGCAAACACATGAGTATGTTTTTACCTTGAATTCTTTAAAAAGGTTTATGATATCTATGAGATCATAAAGGCATATAATGGGCAGTAAAATCAGTTTAAATCATAGTTTGATCATATTTTTATGTTTGAGGTTTTAGGTGTATGTGACTTGGAGAAATGACTAAGCTATTTGAGAACATAACCTTCAATTCACAATTATCTTCCAATTTAACTAAAAGGAGGGCATGATTAATTGAGCCAAAGGCTTTGGTAAAGTCATTATATGAAACGCTGTCCCTTTCAGCAATACCTCCTGTAGAAACTGACAAACTTCTGTCATCAGTTCCATCTCCTGTACATTCAGCTGTTTGTGGAGACAAAACCACTCCTAAAGCCTCTAGAACTTCCACATCTCCTAAAACACGTAAGAAATTTGTAATAAAGTTTACAGATTTTGAGTGCATGGCCATTTTCCCTGTTAAGATTATGAAGAAACCTTTCGTGTTTTTTACTAACCCTTTTACTGTTAAAAAGTTATTTACAAGGTTACCTTTGATTCTGGCATGTGAGTGGTCACCCATTACCCCCTATTAATTCTATTCTCTAAAGTAATATCTGATTGAACTTTATGCTCAATTTCTGGAACTTTCTATGAGTATCTAATTGAATTTTTTAATGTGCTAGTGAGGCTGATTGTAAATGTTAATTATTTCCTGTAATCTCTGTATTATTATCATTTACTTTCTGTTGAAAGGAATTATTTCATTCCTAAAAGGAGATCCAGAGGGAACAGTGCTCTGTGGAATATGTGGTTCTTGTTAGTAGAAGAAATTGCCAGAAATTATGAAATATTTGACTAATAATCAATATGTATTTCCTTTGTTCAAAGAATTCCCATAATTTTTGGTGGACGATTTTTTTAACTCTTTGATTAGGAAATGTGAGGTATTGAAACAACGTCTGGAGAATTTTGCCTAAGAGGAAGCATTCTGTACTAGAAATCCAAAATTTCTTTCACTTTATTCACAGTTGACTCTTCTCGGTTAAATAATTGCATCACTCAACATAATAATGAGGCAATGATTTTTAGTTTGTTTAATTTTTAATATTGTGTTATGATTTATTGTGAGATTTAACGTTCCTCTTAAATATATATTAAGGAACACCCAGAAAAAGTCTAGGGGAAGAGGATGATGAAGGTGGTGATGCAGATGATTCAATTGAACATGATCCATGTCCTGACTTCCAGCCAGTGATACCTCTGCCGGCTGTTGTGGAAACTCATACTGGTGAAGAGGAAGAAACCGTATGTATTTTGAAAGATTTTGTATTACATAATATCTTGATTATTTAGTATACTATTTTGTTTGTAAGGTTTTATTATTCATTCATTATATATTCTAATTCTGATTTTTGTATCTATTTTCAGCTGTTATTTTCTAGTCGATGCAAACTGTATCGATTTATGGAACGAGAATGGAAAGAGCGAGGTGTTGGAATAATAAAAATTATGCACAATCAATCCACTAGTAAAGCCAGGATTATAATGAGAAGAGAACAGGTGATGAACTCATTTTCATTTATTTTCTATATATATATATATATTCTTTCTGCCAAGTTCTTCTCATTTTAAGTTTTTGAATTCTTCCTTGCTCTAGGTTTTCAAGGTCTGTGCTAATCACTTCATAACCTCAGACATGAGTTTGTCTCCAGTGGCTGGTGCCAAGGGCTTGGCATGGTTATGGGTTGCTAATGATTTTGCTGATGAAGAAGTAAAGCTTGAAAAGTTGAGTGCTCGTTTCAAGACCTCTGGGGAGGCAGATGGATTCAAGGAAGCATTTGAGAAAGCAAAGAAAATAGTTGAAGAGGTTAGTAGCTTTCTCAACTATATATATTTTAACAAATATATTTTTTTCTATTGTCATTCTCGATTTACATGGTTGCTGCTAATCATTCAAATGTAATGTAGGTTATCTTTTATTGATGTTATATATACCCGTTTCACTGCAGTGACAAGTCTAGCTTGTCATGGCCTCCTGCTACTAAATTATACAATGATAAGTTATACTCGTCATAAGATTAAAAATTTTTGCAGCATCATTCAGGGTTACCATATTGATGCTATGGAAGTTATTTAATGATTAATCATCTAAAATTTCCATATTTCAACTCAGTGTATAGATTTTTTTATTTATGTGAAATTTTTTGTGGAGAATAATTGACATGATGATTAAATTTACATTTTCTTAAAACCAATAGAAACAAACTGAAAAGTAAAATAAATGGTTAACGGGGGTAGAAAATAAATTTTTGTGGAAGAGGTTAAGATTCTGAATAGTAACTTCTGGTAATATTTCATCTCTGGTGTTTATTATCTGGTTTCCACTGCACACAGTACAGCATTTTCTAAACTAAAATTTTACCACTGGCCACAAACCGTATATCTCCTACTGTTTCTTGTAAATAGGAATCATTATTGATTAGCATCCATCTGGTCTGTGAAAATGTGATTTGTTAAATTTATCTAGTAAATATTGTGAGCAGTTGAGCTGAAGTAGAGGTAAGATTTTCTGAAAACTCTACTGCTTCATTCAGTCTACAAATCATTTGCTAACTATTATCTGTTTTGTGTAAGTTCTTTTTATGATTACCTTCTATTTGTTCACTATCTAATAAGTTTGTCCTGTTTGAGATTTCAGTTCTAGTTTGCAGTAGTAGACTTTCTAGTCAGAAAATTTTGAGTTTGATTATTTTTGCTAAATATGCTGTAAGCTATTGTATTGCCATTAAGAACATTTTCATAATACATGCTTATTAAATGCTTATTTTTCTCATTTCTCATTGAGAATATGTTTTACAGCATCAGAGAATTTGTCGCATTTATTATTATATTTATTGTAAAACAATTGGCACTTAAGCCGGAAATAGTATTTCAACTAATATATATGCATAATTATGCTTACACATGTTTAATATCCAAGTCATGTTGCTCTTTCCTACTTCTGTTTAACATCGCAAAAAAATGTCACATTTTCTGAAGCAAAAATGTAAAACCCACCTTTCTTCTATTTAAACATACTAATACAGTAATTTGACAGATCATATGAGTATGTTTTAATGCCTGCTAATTTTCTGAAATCGCACTGAGTCATATAATGTTATCATTTGTTGTTTCTCTTTAGTAAATAAGAAGGTGGATATCGAATATAAAATTGTAAATCTGTGATTTACTTGTAGTTAGCTGTGTTTTGATGTAAAAAAAGAACTTAAAAAGTGAACCTTAAAATTGCTCGGTGACTCTCTTGTCTTTTCTTATTTACTGCTCATAAATGCAATAACACATATAATCTATTGCATGTTTTAATACATTTTTAAAGTGATCTCCCTTTCATAGATATTAAATTTAATTGTTCTTTTTTATCCTTGTATGTAATAAAGTAGCAAATCATTTCATCTAATTGTATATTCAGATCACATTGCTTTCTTTCTTAACTTCATAACATATTTGTTACTAATTTTTGTAATATATTGTGTGATATAACCTTTTTTATAATCTTTTGATTTGAGTAATACCTCTATTGATTTTTCTTTTACAACTAGGCAAAACCAGATAAAACTTCTTCAGAAGGTGAAAAGGGAGGTGAGTGCTTCAAAATTAGCATTGGGATTGATATGTTTAAGTATGAGGATTTTAAAAATTGTTGTAGCAATCCATTTTACTTTCCTTCCTGTTGGAATTGATTCCCTATAAGTAAAAATCTTTAATATTATGAACAAGTTAGATCAATATTGGTTGTTAGTAAAAACTAATTTCCTTGTTCTTGACTACAATTTGAACCTGATATCATTGAAGATGTGTTTTTATGATATCGAATCATCAGTTTTCTTAAAAATGTATTTCTCAACTGGTCTTATACTGGTTAATTTTTTGGTTAAAGCTACCCCTTCTCTGGATAATGCATTATTTTGTATATTTTTCAGACAAAGGAAAAGTAGTTGGAGTTGGTGTACCAACATCAGCCTCTCAACAAATAACTTCATCTGATGTTGGGTCCCAGAAGGTAACTTCATCACCTGTGGAACCACAAAAAATTCTTCAAACTTCTCAATTAAAAGAAACCAGTAGTACAATCTCAACTCCAGCTGAAAAGCAGAAAGTTGTTCTTGAAGGTTTCACTTTTGTATCACCTCCAACCTTAAAGCAAGTTGACGATGAAAAGAAGAAAGAAGAGGAGAAGAAAACAACAGCTAAGCCAAATATCTTTGCTAGTTTTTCATTTGGTCAAACACCAGCTCCTCCTAGTGGTGGAATTACTTGGGGAAAACCAACTCTAGGTATATCATCAACCAAAGAAAGTCCTGGTGAGTGTTGCAGAATGTCCAGCAAAATTTTTACGGCAAAATTATACATAGATTCCATTTTGTGGTGGAATTCATTTCACCTTTATGCTTTATATTTAACTACTCTATTTCCTTATTGTACTTACACCCTCTCTCTATTCTTTATTATTGGATTAAGAGAGTTCAAATGTGAACTTTTAAACTGGGTGAAATTCTTTAAAAATGTTTAATATTTTTGCTGACGTAATTGTAATACTTAGTATAATTTCTTAGTTTTGTTTGTAAATCTGTAAAGAATTTACTGAGTAAATTATGTTAAGGAATTGTGTATTTTTAGTAATTCATTGTGTCATCTTCAAAATAGCTAAATCTGAGGCTCAGGCTGAGAAAACTGTGGATTCTAAGAAGGAAGTAGCATCATTCAAAATTGACAGCATTCCCAAGGTAAATATAATTTTTATATAATTGCTTTGATTAGACATTACCCAATCTTTTTACTTAACTTGGTTCATAGAGATTATTTTCATTACATCATAGAACTAAATATGCTGTTGTGATTTTGAGATATGTCAGCAATAAATTTATAGCATTTGTTAAATCTTCATTCTTTATCAAAATATATCATGATTATTTTAGTAGGGACTGGAATAAGTTAGATTTTTCTGGTGTGTTTTCTTTTTCATCCATATGTGTCTTATAAATTTTTATTTCCCATTTTACTTTTCAGACCATTGAGACTCCTACTAAGCCAGCTTTTGGCTCTCCATTGAGTGGCACAAAAGATGGAGAAGGTGATGGTGAAGATGGAGAGTTTATGCCAACAGCTGAATTTAAGCCTGTTATTCCTCTTCCTCAGCTAGTTGAAGTTAAAACTGGTCAGTAGCTAGTTAATAATAATATTTCATTATATCCTAGAACATACAAAAGTCAATTAATACAATAAATGAGGCACGGCTGATATAAGTAATGAATAACTTTAAAAATCCTAGTCATTTTGTTAAGTTTAAATCATACTTCTGCCCTTATACTAGATATTATTAATTTTTGAATTAGGATCAACAGTAACGGTATTATAGACAACGGAAGAAAATATCATGCCGTCCTTTTTAGATGTTATAACTATTTAATTTACATAGTTTAAGATTGTTATCTGAATAATTTTCCATTCCAGGAGAGGAAGGAGAAGAAGTTCTCTTTGAGAACAGAGCCAAGCTTCTTCGTTACGCCAATAAGGAATGGATTGAGTTTGGAATTGGTCAAATGAAAATCACTTTGAATCCCTCAACTGCCAAAGTTCGTCTCATCATGAGGAGAGAGCAGGTGAGTTTCTGCAAATTTTTAATAGGAAGAATTTGCATTGATAAAATATTAAATCAATAAAATTTTCTATTAAGTAGAATATCTAAGTTTTTCAAATACTTTTTGGTGAAATACTGTCTTAAATCTATCTTTTAAAGCATGTAGCTATTTTCAATGGATGTAGGAAAGGTTTTGGTCATAAAAATTTTTTAATCATTTAGTTCAAATTTTCATTAAAATAAATTATCTCAAGTTCATTATATGCAAGAATTTTAATGGCCTATGCTTACTGTGAAATTTATTGTTGTTGCTGATTGAATTATTTTTCCTTGCTTAATTGATACATACTTAATGACACTTTCAGGTGTTGAAGGTTTGCTGCAACCACTTTTTAACTGAAGATATCCAGTTTATGCCTTTAAAGACTTCTGACCGTTGTTGGACATGGCATGCACAAGATTATGCTGATGGAACTTTGACTCCCAAAACTTTGGCTATCAAATTCAAGGCTGCGGAAGAGGTCTGTCTCTGAAAAATTTTCATCACATTATTGATGGAATATCATCTAAATTATTTAAGAGAGATTAAATCTCTTAAATGAGTAGATACTACCTTGTGAAAGAGGAAATATAATCCTTGCTATATGTGATATTTCTGATTTGCTTAAAGTCATGTCTGTCATTAGTTAATATTATTTTGGCTGTTATGGACCTTCATTTGTTGTGTGTTAAGTGAGACTTGTTTAATGATCCTATTATAAACATAATTCTATTTGCGTAAGTCCAAAGGGGCAGGAATAGGCATTGTAGAAAAATTACAAGAAAAAGAGCCTGAAAAACTAATACAAAAGCTGTAATCCAAAGAGAACTATGATTGAAATTATGTGAAGTATATAAACAATACTAAAAATTTCAGAGTGAATTGCTGAATAAATTAAAAAATATAACTCAGCATTTTGCTTTATATATATGTATAATAAAGGTCACCTTGAAAGAGAACAGTAGTTAATTTCATGTTATTATAGGAGGTAGCACTATGAAAATTAACTGCATGTATAACTATATTTCTTTCTTTTCTGCAGGCTTCCAAATTTAAACAGGTCATTGATGACCTTCAAAAGAACATGGTTGATGGAAAAGCTAAATTGGATAATACTACAAAGGATAAGGTGCCTGATAGCTCTGACAGTTCTGTTTCATGCAAGGGAAATGCAGATAAACTGTTTGAAATGTTCAAACCAGAAGCTGGATCATGGGAGTGTAAAGAATGCTATATTCGAAATAAAGGAGATACCAAATCATGTGTAGCATGTTCCTCTATACGACCAGGTTTTGCTGATAATAGTCCAAAAGAGGATAAGTCATCATTTTCTCCATTCAAGTTTGGTATCCCTCAGGTGTGTACTATAAAATAAAGATTAAGCAAGTATTAGGGTTAAGAATAAATCTTAGAATGTTTATAATTTGGTGTAGTATTAATGTCCAGAACACTGAACACTATAACTTTTTGAAACACTTTCACTAATTCCTTATTAGACATCCATTGATTGCTTTCAGTTTGCAAGCTAACCGTTACTCATATATTACTTATTCATTTTTTCCCCTTGCAATACAGTAGTTTATAACATGTATAACTTTCAACTAATACTTCAATTGTTATATCTTAAATAGTAATGGTAGGTGATGAATTTTATATATGGTTATTTATAATTTTTTGTTTCTTATTGATAAATATGTATTTAGTTCAAATATGCATTTACTATGAATTAAATAACATGCCATCATAATTCAGTAAATTAATAGTTTATACTCATAGCAAAATTCATATTATTCTTCCGTATATCAACTAATAAAAACATTCCTTTGTTTGTCTTACCAAACTCTATTTACTTATATATCATTTTATCTCTAATAAGATATTCTTTCTACAGACTACTCCAAGTCAAGCCCAGGCACCCACCACTGCTTTCAGTATTGGTGCACAGCCTACTTTTGGCTCTGCTCAGACAGCAAGTTTTAAGTTTGGATTATCATCTATCTCAGAAACCTCAAAATCGTCAGGTTTTGCTGTTAGTACTGAAACTCCAAAAGCTGCTCCTCTTCAAACAAAGAAAACAGAAGGGATGCCCTCTCTATCATCTTTATTTAAACCAGAGGAAGGATCCTGGGAGTGCAGTAGCTGTTATGTCTCTAATAAGAGAGATGTTACAAAATGTATTTCTTGTGATGCCCTAAAACCTGGCTCTGTTGCAACCACAGATGCCCCTAAAACTCAGGCACCTCAGACAACATTCCTATTTGGAATACCGTCATCCAAATCTGACTCAAAGGCTGATTCAGTTGATGCTTTGAAACCAACCCAACCAGCTCCAACAACATTCTTGTTTGGAATTCAAAACTCAACCTCTGATTCTAAAAAGGCTGTAACTTCTGATGCTCGGAAAGGTTTGATCTCTCCTGCTACTTTCTCATTTGGAATACCATCTTCAACATCAGACTCTAAGAAAAATGAAACTACCAAAGACTCAACAGTTACTTCAAAAACAAGTGAAGGGTTTGGATCTCTGGCTGCTGCTTTTAAACCAGAGGAAGGTTCTTGGGTATGCAAGGCTTGTTACGTGTGTAACAAAAAAGATCTGGTGAAGTGCTGTGCTTGTGATGAGCCAAAGCCTGGTCAGCCATCAGCACCTGCTGCAACTGCTAATCAAACTAGTGCGCCTACTGCTTTTAGATTTGGTGTGCAGCCTGATTCTTCTTTAGAATCCAAGCCTGCTGCTGCACCTTTTGATTTCTCCTCTTCTACTCTTCCAACCATGAGTAAAACTGCTAGTGACACATGGGTTCCTGCTAAGTTCACTCTGGATGGATCGCAGCCAAGTACAGGAACAACTACCTCCTCTGCTACATCTTTGTTTGGTCAACCATTGACATCTTTCACTTTTGGAGCAAGTGCAACTGGAACTAAACCAACTGAGGAAAAGAAAGGTTTCTTTTAGTTATTTTCTTTAAGTAATTTAAAATCTTTCCCTTTGTTCCCTCTCAAGTAAAAATTTAAATTTGAAATGTATAGAGTCATAAATTAAGAATTTTTCCATCTGAACTCCTTTATGATCCAGTAACATATTTGATCAGGGAGAAGAAAAACTTTTGAAAATTACTTAGGATGGTATTAGCTACTTGCATTTTTAATATCATCTTCTTTGAATCTATTTACTCAGTACATATATATTTACCTTCATATCTAGCTTATATTTTCAATGTATGAGTGTATGTATTTGTACACTGTTGGTCAGAATAACATATAGGTTTTTTATTGGTTGTGTATTATGGTAATAAAACTTGCTTATCAAAGGGACTGTTAGGACTGTGTCACAGGGTTTTTTTTTTAATCAGTATGGGTATGTTCCTTGGACATGACTTATAACAGCCTGAAAATTATAGAGACCAATGCTCCCTAGTCTCCCAGTAATTAATGTTTAACCATTGTCAGTCACCACATCTACTGATAAACCCTGCCTCAGTCATTCATATTGTCAATTAAGTGATAGCCAAGAGGTGTGATATTGGATTGCTAATGTCAGATTCTGTAGTTTAAATCCGTCTTGTCCTTAATTTTTATTTTCATTCACTCTATTTTCTTTTGGCAAACATTTTATCAATATAAATGTTGCCTTAGGAAGAACTGTATTTTATATTACATGCTTGACACTGTCCTAAAGGTCCCCTTGTAGGTCTCTCAAGCGGCTTGTAAATTTACTTTCAATGGAAGATTTTATAATTATTATTGGTTTATGTTGTGAATAATATTAGTTTGTTTTAATTAGTGTTTGAAATTAGTTGCAGATCCTGTCACTGGATTTACGTTTAACAGCAACCAGAAGTATGAATTCCATTTCAAGGGCATTGATCCAAAGATAAATGCCCTAGGATCATCTCCATCTAATAAAGGATCGTATCTAAAATCTCCTGATAGACAAATATCTCATGATGAAAGTGGAGGTAGTGATCTCTACCAAGAAGAAGATGATGGAGATCATATTCATTTTCAGGTGTGTTAAGTATTATCAAAGGACTATAATTTATGTTTGTATGTTGCCATTTAAATTGTTTTCAACTATCTGAATTAAAAATAAATTGTGTAAATTTTTACCTGTTAAAATAAAAGTTAGCCAAGAATTGATTTTCCATATAGTTATAGTGGTAAACTGTTTAACTATTAAAGTTTCCTTTTAATTTAGGCATGTTAATGTATTTTTATTTCAAATTAAAAGAGAAGTTTTTTTTGTATTTTTTGCTTGATCTCTTTTTATGCTGCAATGATTAAAAAATTTAAAATTATTTTTATGCTGTTTGATTAAATGAGTTAGCTATATTATTATTCTTTAATGGTGGTCATTTTGCGGTTTTTCTTTTACTTTAGCCTGTTATTCCGCTACCAGACAAAGTTCCCCTCCACACTGGAGAAGAAAATGAGGAAGTCCTATACCAACATCGTGCTAAACTTTACAGATGGAATGACAAAGAATGGAAAGAGAGAGGATGTGGTGACATCAAGTTGCTTAAGCATATTGAAGATGGTCGTGTAAGGTAAAGCATGGTTTTAGGCTAATCTTGAAATATCATCTATGCTTAGTTGTCAATGCTGAGTTAATTTTATGTTGTTTTTATCTGTTATAAATGCTGATTTATCTATCTAAATCTATCTAGATCTAAAGTAGAAGGCTCTTATATTTTATATTGATGAAATTGCTCTTTTAATTTACCTCATGTTAATCATTATTCTTTACTTGCAGAATGCTCATGAGGAGAGAGCAAGTTTTGAAGATTTGTTTGAATCATTATGTAACAGACGAATTGTCACTCACTGCAAAGGGAGACAGGGCATGGCAGTGGACGGCAGTTGATTTCTCAGAAGGTGAAGGTACCCCAGAATTATTTTCTGTACGATTTAAATCGGCTGAGATTGCAGAATCCTTCAGAGAGGCATTTGATGATGCTAAAGTAAGTGAGGTTCTTTCTTTAGAGAAATAATCTCTGTTTTGCTAAGTTACTTAGAAGTTTTCTTTGAATTGTTTACTATGTAGAAATATGTTATTAATATAAATAATAATATTAATATATTAATATTTATATGTTAAACATTTTTGTTATTTAACTTCAAAAATATCATATCTCAGAGCTAAATAATTATTTTTAAGATTTAGGAGTTGCAAAGGTTTCTGATAAGTAATGAAGGTAACATTTCATCCTAACATCTTGTGATAATTGACAAACGAATTTTATTTTTTTTAATGAATGAAACTTGAATAATTAACATAGTACAGACATTTTTTACTGGTCCTTACAAAGGTGTGAAAATTGTAAGATGTTTATTATATACATTTTTATTATGGAAAATTGCTATGTATTGGAAAACATTTAAGTTATTTATAGTTATTATATAGAAAGTTATTATGTAGAATAAGTTGTGAAAATTAGTTTCTGGTTGCATAGTTCTGTTAATTATCCTTATATTTTGTTTATATTTTTGATATATTTGTATGAAGATGTCACATTATATTTAATGCACTGTTTTGTCAGAGTGTTTTCTTAACAAACATTTTCGTAATTTCCTTAAAGGCTGCCATAGGAAAACCTAGTGAGAAAAAGGAAGGGAATGATACGACTGCCACTCCAAGAACTCCAACCAGTACCCCCGTATCTGGTTATCCTATCAACAAATCTCCTGCAATGCAGGCCTTCAAATTCCAGCTCGATTCGGAAGCAACCCCTCCCTCAGCACCAACTCGCTTCTCTCTAGATAATATTTTTGGAAGTAATACCTCCTCTCCTAGAACACCAGCAAATGAAGAAAAATCAAGTCCTGCACTAAAGTCAGAAGCATCCTCAGGTCAGTGTTCCATTGGAATATCATTCTAAATTCAGGTGCATTGTTTCATGGAATAAACCTTATGAAAACTGAAGTCCCTTAGAAGTAAGAAATCAATCCTAAAATGTTGACTTACCAAAATTATAATACAAAAATCTGACTTTCAGAGGTTGAAGTAATTTTTGAAAGAAAGACATCTGAAGAAGATAGACAGGCAGCTCTCAAGTTGATGCTACCTCCAAACTTCTATGTATATCGTGAGAAACCTCCTTGTCCTGGATGCATGGGCTGTGATAATTATGATCAAGAAAAATTGGATAGGTTTTTTGCAAGGAAAATCGTAATAACATCTAAGGTAATGATTGTTTTTATCTGTATTGTTTATGTTTTGAACTGACTTTAGGTATGTTTCATATTCTTTGAAAATGCTTTTTCCTTTCCAAACTTTAAAATTCTCCCCAAATCCTTCTCTTCCTTTAATTTTTCTGTAATAAAATAATTGACACGTTAAGTTAGGCTGGGAAGTAGGGTACAGAACAGAAGTGGCAGTATGAGTAACTCCTCCTATTTACACATAGGGTGTGACAATATGATTTCCTTTTTTTATAAAACTAATAAATCCTATCATATGAATAAATTATTTTATTCTTATTCATAACTAGGCACACATCCTAAGTTTTGTTTGATATAGTTTTAAAAATCAAATTGGGTAGATGATTCCTTTCTCATTCTTTATGCTCTGAGTAAATCAATTACTGGTGTCTTTCATAACTAGCATAACAGGGCTTATATTGGTAATTTCCTCCTACATGTTGGTCTTCAAAGCTTGTAGGGTCTTTGATTGGTTCACATGGACACAGGCATTCAAAAACCCTATAGAAAAGTTCAGTAAGTGCTAAATCAATAAACCAGGCTGGCCATTATCTAATTGTGATGTGGCACTGTGGGAACCTTGCCCTCAAACAGCCATCATTGCTCTTGATGAGAATGAAATTTGAGTCATTAGAAACGAATGTCCCCTAAGTCCAACTGTTCTAAAAGCAAGTGCAATATTTTTTTTCATATATCTATCTCCATTGCAAAGTTGAAGCTCTCACTGTGTATATGTTCCTAGGTGGTCTCTAGTTATTATTTTTCCATTCATCTTGTCCCACTTTCAGTTTGTCTGAATGTTGTGACCCATGTTACAATTAATTCCCAAGATCAGGACAGGGTTCAAGAGGTCTAAATTAAAGTGATTCTAAAAGGTGCAGATTCCAGAACATCAGTTCGTGAAACAGGCCTCAACATCAAATGCATACTCCTCACTGTAGCATTGCATAAGAGCAAATGAACTTTATGAAAACTGAACTTCATTACTTAAAAATTTATATATTAAGTAATTGAATATTGAATTTTCTTTTAGATACATTCATTTTGTCAGTTTTGTTTACTATCTTTAGGAAGTAAGAACTTTTAAATTTAGGTCTCAACATAGTAGTCAAAGTAATTATGTCAGTAATGGACCTGAAGAAATGTTTTATTCTTTGGAGTTATTCAGCGAGATTAGAAATTTCTTCTCAATATAATATACTATAATATAATACCCTATAATAATATTTAAATTGAATTTTAGGTTGAAGAGGATGTCAAAGATGTTAATGAAAGAGAGAATAAAGATGAAAGTATCTCATCTTCAGCTGTAACTAGTACAACTGCCAGTGATTCAGCAAGTTTCACCAATGTATCTGAAAAACAAGAGGAGAAACATGACTATGGTCTTCCATTCCTGAAAGTGGAAAATCTTTCATTTGCATCAATTGCTGCTGCTTCGTCTTCTGAGGGAGGGTTTGGCTGTAAGTATATTTTCCTTTTACCCTTCAAATTAGAGCATCATAGTATGCCAACAATGAGTACACCATTTGGGTATTGTAATTTGTAACCCTTTGTAATCCTAATTTCAAAATTCACAGAAACAAATAGGTATGCTAAAGAGTTCTTTTTAAAGATGAAAACTTTGTCACCCAAATCACAGATGAGAAATTGGGAAAATATTAATGTTTATGAGCTCAAAGTTTTCATAGCTTGCTTGCTGAATGTGCGTATTCGTTGGTGGCCTATCATTGAGTCACACTGGTGCACAAAACATGCTCAATCGATAGGTTGATTCCATCATAATTTCTACAGAAACTTGTATTACCTGATTCTAAAATTATATCATTCATATGACTCGGGAGGCCTATCAAAACCCGGTGAACCTGAATATGACCCATACGTTTAGATTATATTTATAGACCATAGTAATAAAAATAACTTAGTAAATTTCCACAGAAAATTGTTATATTTGCAACCGGTTTCATAATATAAAATTACATCCTCAGGCAAGGAATGGTGTTTTGCTAGGGATTATATAGGTTTGTTGGAGAGGGAGGGAGGGTAGAGGGGAAGGGAGGCATGGGTGCATCATGGGAATATTTTGTAAGGTAAGGAAAGAAGGGGTGAAAGGTTTTGAAACAATGTTTCATTTGTGAGGTTTTGTTGGGGAACAAAAATTGGGGGAAATCAATATCCCATAGATCTTTGATTTGTGTAACTTGAGGTGTACTAAACAGAAGAGTTGTATAATTTAAGAGCTTATCTAGAATAAAAATTAAGAGCTGAACTAGTTTTGATTTTTTATTTAAATGAAACATTGAAGGATCCTTTTTCATATTTATAGTTGGTAGGTTTTTTAATGATAAAAACTTTCCTTACAGCTAACACCAAATCTAAAATTACATGGGGAGACGTAATCACTCCAGTATTTGGGTCATCTAAGAGCACTACCAATACTGGTGGTGGAAGTGATGCGGAAGGTGATGAAGATGGAACAGTAGAAACTCATGACCCTCACTATGAACCAATTGTTCCTTTACCAGCCCTAATCAATGTTTGTACAGGAGAAGAGGAAGAAACTAAAGGTAAGTATTTTATTTACTTATCAAAATTTTTCTTGTGAAATATTTTTACAGTCTTCCTCTGGTATTTGTTGAATACTAAAAACTCATCTGCCATCTAAAACATGTTTGAACAATTAATTCTCAGATGATGGTGTAACAAAAGTTTTTATATTGGCTGCATTTGGTTTTCATAGCAAGATCCATCATTCTTTAACTTTTACTCAGTTTGTTAGTTATTAGACATGTTACTGTTGCATTCCCCTATGATTAACTATAAAATTTTGGTAATCGAGAAATGTAATTTAAGCTTAGTAGGAAGGTGAAAGGTAAATTTTGTGTGGACAGTCTTCACAGCTGGAGGATAGCTCAATGCCAAGAGTAACCAACTGGCAATTGGGAGATTCTTGTTAGAGTCCCAGTCCTGTCAGACTTTTTTCAAATTTGTCTAAACCTTTTACATAACCATATTTATAGAATAATATAATATCATAAGAACACTTTCAAATACCTAACCGCTTATCAATGCAGTTTAACCACTCACCCATGCATAGAACCCGGTACACATTCTAATTCTTTTAACCCAGCATATATAACCTAAGGCTCTTAGTGAATATTCTACTTTGTGGTGTTGTAACCAAGACACTTGAATAAAAGCTGACTAGACTAGCCTAGCCTAGTTGCTCTCAATGGATATGTAACTTACAGTTGCTATTCCAAACTTAGCACAACAATATGAATACTGATTAATAGTGAGCTTTAGTAGATTCCTCAAAGTTATATTTTCTTTACTTTTGATAGTAATAATTTACTGTCAATTTTAAATGAAAAGTAATTAGAATAAAATGGTTTTTCTTAATCAAATTTTTATTTGCTAAAAATAATTGAGGCTTTGCTCTATTTGCATTTATGTGAATATTTAAAAAAACATTTAATTTAGTAACATTTAATAAAAAAGATGTTATTATTATCACTATTACTTTTATTTCCCAAAAATACTCATCTGGTAGATTCATATGAATTCATATTAATTCATGTAAATTCATATGAGAATAAATCCTTTCAATGAGATCTATTATGTGGTTCACCTGATGCTATTATTAAGATGATGATTGTGTTACAATTCTACCAATATCTTCAAGCAAAAGATAGTGAATTTCAAGGATTAGGAAACTTGAAATACAATACAAACCTTTGGATTTCATTAAATTTACTAAAAACTGTAAATCTTCACAGACTCAATTTATATATGCAATTTTACTGTTAACCAATATTCTCCGCATTTATACAAAAGTGATTTTTCTGTAAATAAAATTTGAACTAAAAATTGTTTGAAAAAATTTTAAAGCTTAATATACAAGGATTTTCTGAACTTTTTTATTCTGCTTCTTTTGTAGTGTTTGGTGATAGAGCAAAGTTGTATAGGTTTGATTCAAAAACTAAGGAGTGGAAAGAGAGGGGTGTTGGAGAACTGAAAATATTGTTCCATCCTGTCAATCACTCATACCGGTTCCTGTTGAGACGAGAATTGGTAGGTTAATGTATTGTGTGATCTGTGGTGTTTGCTATTCATTATCTCAACCTAATATTTATGGAATGGTATACAATTTACTGTAATAAAAGATTTTTACGAGTATTTTATTGTGTAAATGAGTTTCTTTTAGTTGATTTCTTGAACATTTTGACTTCATTTGTATGTTACAATATTTTTGCTAATTTAAGAAAGAAGCTAAAGATAAATTAATTTTTTCAGGTACACAAGCTAGTCCTTAATCACCTTATAACAGCAGATTTTGAACTCAAGGAAATGATTAATAGTGATAAAAGTTATGTTTGGTATGCTACAAATTATGCTGAAGATACCCCAGAATTAGAACAGCTTTGTGCAAAATTCAAGGTAACCATTTCTTTAATATCTCTTATGATACTTCATTGATTTATGTATTCCTTGCATTTAGAAGTAAAATTTTGTTTTATTCTTAATTTTTTATTGTCATACATCCAGACTTCTTTAAAATTTGTTAAAATAGAGTTTGTAAGAAATTGGTCAGAAGTGTAATTGAGGTGATGTTGGTTTTTACATAATATTTATGCTGAACTGAATTTTACTTCAGAACCAAGACTTGGCTAGACAGTTTGCAGAAGTAGTGAAAAGATGTGTAGATGATCTTTCAACACAGCGAGCTTTACGCTCAAGCATGGAGGATTCAGTACAGGATGTATCAGGTATAAAGATTAAGTACTTAAGAAACTGTAATCAGCATCTCTATCTCAAAGCTAATATTGTCATACTAACATTAAAATTTTGTGTAGCTAATTTGAAAGTTCCATTGTGATGTCTGATTTACTTCCTTGCATATTCGCTGGGCATCATTTCAAATTAATATGCCTTTGTCATCCTTCAGCATGAACATTTGTGCGATTAACAGCAATTTTTATCAAATTATCTTTTATCAATATCTCAAGGTTTATTTATTGACACTTGAAAATTTATTAATCCCCTAGGCCAAGAAAGTAATGTATCCCAATCAAAACAGTACGAGGAGGAGGATGAGGAGTATGATGAAGGAGGAGATGATGATGATGAATATGAGGAAGTGGATGAAGAAGAACTGGAGAGGAAAGTACTTTTTGAGAAGAGAGGAATGATGGATGTAAAAGAGGGATCATCATGGAAGACTCTAGGAACAGGGGACATCAAAGTAAGAATCAAATTGTTATTATTTATTTGGTTATAAAGGGTTTCAGTTAGTTCAGCCATTATGGAATGGCTTGAAAATTTTTATTTTGAAATATTCCCATTAAAAATTTTGCCATCTGGTTGAAAAATTATTTTTATTAGTAGTTATTTACTATTGTTCTTTTAAAAAATAGTTCAAATAATATTTTAATTTCTATTGTTTGATTTACATTATATTATGCCAGTTAAATATGCAAAAATGTGTTTATTAATTATGTATTGGTAAATTATTGGATTGGTGCAAAAGTTTCTGGAATTTATAAGAATGTGAAAACATTTCTGCTTCCCGATGAAAAAATTTGTGGTCAGGGTTGTGACCATTTGACAGTTGTGCATCATCTAGCAGAGATAGGCAGTCAGCAAAATCAACATAGGGTTCCCTAAGATCTTTGAGAAAGCAATTAACTCCGTGATGAGATGTACACTGAGCTTCTTTCTAAGAATTACCACTTCTGTTGGTTACATACCATTATTACGGGAGGTGAATAAGGGGTCCCTTAAGTGCATTAGAGAAAAATAATGTTGTGTATTTGGTGATTCTCAGCTCCAATTTTTAGCTGATGCTGTTCATTCAAAATGGTTGCCATTGGAAAGCATTTTGCAATGTTGAATAGACAATCGGCTTGAATTGAGATGGGAGATTCTTCCACACCTGCTATAGAGTCCCGACACTGCCCCACCTAATTACCATCTGTTACACTGTGCAGAATTTTCTCTCAGGAAAGCAATTTGCCTATGATGCCTCATACCAAATTAATGGAAGAAAGTACTTGAACATGATGAATATTACTTTTATGATAAGATCATGAGCTGTTTCAATATTATTGTTTAAACAAATATCATGGAACAATCATAATAATAATCGAATGGAATCTTTTGCACCAATTCAATATATTTCTTTTCTACATTATTTGTGTGAATTTTTAGTAAAGAAAATCAATATTCTTGGCTCATGTATTAGAGCCAAAGAATTATTTCTTTTTCTGATTTTGAAAGAAAGAATCAAAGTATCAAAGAATCAAAGAATCAAAGAAAAAATCAAAGAAGGTTGATATAATTTATCATGTAACCAATCGTAATTTTCCATGTAAATTTTAGGTTATCTATGAACCTGAGTTTCTGGGAACAATTTTAACTTTGGAGGCTGGTGGTGCCTTAAAATGTAATGCTCTAATCACATCTAAGAGCACCATAAAAGTAAGTTGTAACCTATCATTTATGCAAATTGTGCTTAAATTATTAACAAATTGCTCTAAAAACAGAGTTAAATTAGCCTGGTATAATTTTTCTTGTATTATGTTTTAGGCTAAAGAAAAAAGCTGCGAATGTACTGCATATGACTTATCTAATGGAGACTTGACTAGGAATTACAGAGTTAGGCTTAGCTCAAATCTTTCAGCTTTAGAATTTGAGTCTGCATTTAAACAGGTAATGATTAATAAATTCTTTTCTATTCATTAAATATAGATACCTTCACTTAAAGTGAAGTATAGAATAAATTGATCAATTGTTGATCAAATTGCTAGTATACTATAAGCAACTCTTTTGGTGGAGTTTGTATGGCAGTTTATAATCTCTTTCTACTTATATCCAATCATTGCAGAAGTGTCACTGCCATTAATTGTTGATTTTTTTGAGAAAATGATTGTATTACATTAGAGGGTTCACCTAATGATAATCATCACTATAATTGCAAACTATATTGAATTTAAATTTGAGAAAAAGGGATTGACCCTTAATGAACTGGGATTTACTTTCAAATGAGGGGTCTCCTAGGCTCATAAAATTATTAAAATTCTAAGAGTAAAAATATTTCTTTCCATTTCAGGGTGTGAGCATAGCTTTGGAGCCTCAAATAGAAGAGGACCATAAGTGATAATTTTTTCTGAAAAGCAACTTTGATTGCTAATTTCTCTTTCAACTGTTAGCCATAGAACTTTACTTATAAGTACTGTCCCAGTGCTAGAAGCTTAAATTGAAAGTCGCTGTGATTAGGTATAATGGATGTTCATGTGATCTATCTAACTGAATCTTTCCTGTGCTCAAGAATCAATGACTTCATGTTTTGTCTATAACTTTTAAGTTTTTAGAACAAGCAACTCAATTTCTTTGACTGTAAGATATTAAATTGTATTTAAATAACTGTTTTCTCATGTTGATATTTTTGATAATTTATTTTTAGTGAATTGTTCGATGTAGCGGTGCTTTACCTGTAAAAACATCAACTGGTCTTATTCTGTCCATAAACAATTGCTGGATGATTATTAAAGATCTTTCAATTCTAGAATTCTTTTTAGTTATTTAATTTACAGAATTTATATTCTTCTGTCGCCACTATCTCTAAGAAAATCACATCCTTAGCCTTTAGTAAACTCTTTAGAAACACTAACTTATTTGAAGCTAACACACTCACTTCTCACAATGAATGACTGAAATAAAATAAATCAGACATTGGCATTAAATTTCACAAGCATTCAAGTGTGAAAGTCATTGATCTGAAAAAAGTGATTGTATACTATTGAAAGAAATGCTATTCAAGGATAATACTCAGTTATGTACCTGACAGAAGCAAATTAACTTCTCCTTGTTAAATGAATCTTATTATCTAACTGAGAACATGAAACAAAAATTTTAATTTTCAATTATACAATTGAGGTGTGAATTGTTTCGTTGAATTCATTATATATCATAAGCTGTATTTCAAAGAATTCGAAAGATAATTGTTTTTTTGATAGCTAGAAGATAACAGAAAAAGGCAATCACATACTCAAAGATTTCAAGGCACCAGTGTTTCCGCATAAAATGTTAAATTACTCTTGATATTTGCGAATCTTTCGAAGTAACACCAATTACACATATTAAAGGCATTTAAAATTCGATAATCAAGAGGTACATTCTCTGAATATAACATCCATTTAACTAGGCGGAACCGGCAGACGAAACGGAAGTTGCCGATCAAGTGTAAAATTCAGCCAATCCCATCTCGACTGAAGTCCATGCCTGTGGTTGAATGAGGGAGTAGTTGACAAAGGCTGTGTACGAAGCGGACTACAAAGCCTTTTGTTTCTTGAATTTCTCGTATTGCCTACTTTGACCTGCATATTTCAATGCTTCTATGTATGGATCATTACCAATTTGATACGATGTTAGTGTTAGTTTCCGGCGTGCATATGCGAGGGCCGATAGATCGGCCCATCCGCAGTAAGAGGGTTAATCATGATTTGTGTGGACAGACGTGTTTCACTTCTCACCACATTGAAGAAAGAATTCAATATAGCTGACGGACCTCGGGATAACGCTGGAAACTTCAATTCTCTGCAAAATTTGTAGCAGTCTACCCAAGGATCCGTAATGAATTTCATTTGTAATTTACTTCAAGGTGAGAGTTATTAATTCTTCACTAATTCGTAACATTGAAAGACTCTAATACTTAATTACTCTCTCGTAAAAGTATGTTATATGAAACTGTTGAATGAATGATATTATGATTTTTCCATAGCTTGTAAGTGATAAATAGATGTTTGAGCCTACTTCATGTGGTATGGGTCGGCGACTGACTGAATGTCCTATTAGTTGCTGGTTTTTTATTTCAACTTTCTTGCGTTATCCGAAAGTTAATCCAAGTATACTTAAATTTATCCTATATAACAGATTTTTACGTAACATTTAATATAAAATTATTGTTTCTGATACCTCAATAGTTGAAGACTCCTATTTACCTCAATGAGTTCTTCCTCAACTCGAGGCGTGAGAGACTCCAATATCTATGAATTGGTATATAAATTCAGTAAAGTAGCTTACTGGGTGAAAAGGAAACTATTACTCTAACTATCTATGATATCGCCTTATTGTATTAAATATTTCTTGGACTGTGGTGCGTTCTTGTGAAACTTTCCAGAATCCATCAAAGATTGTGCTTAGAAATGAGAAATCTGAGGAATTTCAATACCCAATTGGGCTATTGGCCTAATGTTTATAGGCAAACAATTTCTGTTGGTTTGACAAATATGCATGGGAATATAAATTAGGGGCCATTGGAATTTTAAAAGTTCTAAACTTTTAAATAATCTTTTAATGTTTATTTTTCTGTTAACTTTCCACTCAGATTTGTCTTGTCAAGTGTGCTTTTGTAATTTAAATTTTTATATTGTCTTCTTGTTTTTGGAGAGTTTTTATATACTTCCCATCATGACCCCTTTATCCTTAATTATGGAAGTAATATTTGTAAGCACATATTGCTAATAAGAGCAAATTTTCAAAATTTACTTTTATTAAAAATATGGTTTAAAATGGTTTCATTTATGGAATATATTTTAAACTCTATTGCCATGTCATTTTTAATAATTATATTAATGTTAAAATTATTCATAGACAAAATACTTGTATTTGACTTTATTATAAATTCTTATGTTATTTAATAATGTAAACTAACTTCTATAACAAATTCTGTTTATTCATATTAATATATTCATGTGCAAAAGAGGGAAAGATTGAATGAAAAATTCTCTCCTTATTTTTCTTACTTTTAAAAGTCTAATGATTTTTGGGCAAGATATTTTTTCAATCACTTGAACTTGGTTGGTCAACTAGGTTTCAGGGTGGTTATAGTGTATTATGTATAATAAATTTAATTTTCTTAATAATTAGACATTGGGTGCTACTCATTTCAATCCAGGAAAGTGAATGATGCCTGGAATGGTTATACATATACAGTTTTATATCCTAGCTTCTGTTAAATCATCATCAACATAGTACTTTGCTGTATCTGTTTGTGATTATTAAGTAAGAATATAAATAAAACTTTTAGCATCAAGGGTATAAATGAAATAACTTTCCAGTTTAAATTTCCCAGCATCATCATCATAAAGTTAAATTAATATTTTATAAACAATAACTTGATGGACTTTGGTTTCCTTATGTAAAACTTAATAGCATGAAAGACGCTACTTTTGCTTATACGATTGAGATTTTTTTAGCGGTCATCATCATTGGTAGCCTTTACTCATGAAACTTCTGGTGTTTTTCTTTGTGAAGAAGTAAGGTTTCTTTTCTGTTGGGCACCTATACTGGTTTACTAATACCTCATCAATTGTTCTGGCTTTGAAGCCAACTGGCTCCAGCATATTGTTCCAGAGTTGAACAGATGCTGAAATCAAATAATTCTCTTTAGTTTTGCATTTTCATATTTAAAACATTTATAAATTTGATTATATGTCAAATAATTGAGAGTGAAATATTATTGTTACATAACGTATAGCAGAAAAAGTCAACTTATAGAAGATAAATAATTTATTCAAGCTTTGTATTTTTATACATACCAACTGATAAACCTCTTTGATTCAAATGGAAGCAGTCTGGTGTCCAGATAGGTAACTCTGATGCTATTAACTCCAAAAGCTTTGGTTTTTCTGGATCGCCAGTCTTTTTTGGTGCATTAAGTACCTGGAAAAATGGCTGTAATTCGACTGTAAAATCTTCCCTTCCATCATATCTTCCGCTATTTACCTAAAGAAAACATATTTATATATTTTATTTCCAAAATGAGCATTTTAGCAAAGTAAATTCTTTTTTCTAATATGCATGCTTTATTGTGTACCTAGATTTTTTGATTTCACTTTTTACTCTTTTTTTTGGAGTTTGCTATTCTGGCAGAAATTTTAGTGGAGATGCTCTTATAACTCTGTTTAAATATTAACATCTGAGCAAGTCTTTGGAAGGTTTAATTTATCACACTGTGTATAATGGAGTGATTTTTTTTTTACACAAAATCTTACCAATTCTTCTTCAGCTGCCTGATACTCACGCACGACTGAAGCTATTTGAACTATACCCTCTTGAAAATCTGAATATTGGTATAAGCAGTTACAAAATACTCTTCGAAACATTTCACACACATTGGTTGTTGGAATCCTTCCTGATATGGTTGGATCTAGAAAAGACAAATACTTATTATTATTGTATATTAAATCTCAAGAAGCAATTTTGCTGTATTAGAGCATTAAATTTTTATTATATTCATTAAAATAGTGTGTTGCAAGAACATAATCTCAAAGATATACTTAATGTTTATTGGTTAGTATTTGATATTTTGACAGCCTACATAGAAGAAGAGGGCTGAGGAAGTGGTAAATTAGATCATCACCAGTAATCACTGTAGTTTGATTTTATGATACTTAAAACAGTTGTTGAATTAGAATATAATGCTCAACTTCCACATTTGGGCAGATTTGGAGATTATAGTAGAGTCCTTCTATGGAAGGGAAATACTTTCATGTGGTCTTTGCACTATTGTTATTAATCAAGTATTGGCTTTTTGCTTTTAATTGATTGGGTAGATCCTCTAGGTATAGCTTTCTTAAAAATGAGAAATAATACTTTATTTTATTTAATTGAAGACATAACTTATATGAAGTTATGTTAAAGTGGTTGCTAATTTAAAGTTTTCATCTTTTTAGAAATGGAATAATACATTTCTCACATAAGTGATGAGGACAACATGATAAGATATTAACATATACCGTATTTTTCGGACCATAAGACACACCTGGTTTTTAGAGGAGAAAAATAGGACAAAAATATTCTGAACCAAATAGTGTAATAGAATATTTCATAGTCTTTAATTTGGAGGCAAGATTGAGACTAAAAAGTCTCCTCTTCCATCTAACCTCTTTGAAAAAAAGTTTAAAGTACAAAAAGAATTAGAAAGAGTAAAATAATGATTATAAGAGAGATTTAAGTGGATATAAAAATCTAAGAAAATTCTTAGGAAAAAATCCACTGCAGGAAAACACCCACAATGAAGGGGTGTGTGAAAAACCTGCACAAACCTACTGATAGAATTAACTAAGGACAGAATATGAAAATTTCAATTTAACAAGATAATGAGTCAGATCATGTTAAATTTGAAAACATATAACTAAACAGGTAATTAAAAACATTCAACGGTATATTTAAGTTGATTGCCGAAAAGAGAGGCGAAGTATAGATAATAAAATTAGAAGATATTGGACTGAGCTGAAAAAAAAAAAAATATTTCAGGACAGGTGCATAGTTAAATGAATTGGAGGTTAAGAGTGAAAGGAGCAGTAGAGAGAGCGTTGATCAGTGCTGTAGAGATGTGATGACTGTTGATACAGGAGATAAATTGGACATATGATTAAGATAAGTAAGACATTTTCTTCTGAAAGATCGGGTGGAAATGGAAGATTTTATGTGGGAGGGAATGGTATTCCAGAGCGTGGTAGCAGTTATAATAAATGATTTGTGATATGTCTCCGTTCTGTGGTTCGGTATTAGTAAATTGAATCTCCCTCTAGTATTACAATTATGGACGGACTCAAATCTTACAAATTCAGAAAAGAGATATTCAGGAGATTGCGTTCGCAAAACAGTGTATGAAAACGTTAGAATGTGTAGTTGTTTGCGAGTTTCGAGTTTTATCCAATCTAATTTTTTAAATGCACCGGAAATATGGTCGAATTTTCTCAAATTAAATATAAATCGAACGGACACATTCTGCGTTGGAGCTTATTGGCTAGATCTCTTGATAGATCTTGGTAAACAATGTCACCGTAATCAAAGTGGGGCATGATCAATGAATTTACTAGTCTACTGAGTCGAAGGCTTTACTAAAATAATGTATAATAGAATTTAATAATGTATAACAGAGTAATATTTGATCCAGCGGGTCGGCTGCAGCGGGTTCCGCTGCAGCTCTGATACAAATGCCCGGCATTAGTGTCAGCGTCTTAGTACAGCGTCAGTGTCAGTCTTCTATTCGGACCATAAGACGCAGGCACTTTTCTCCCCACTTTTTGGTGAAGAAAAAGTGCGTCTTATGGTCCGAAAAATACGGTAATCATAATTTATCCTCTTTTTTAGAGATAGATTTATCGAAAATCTATTCTAGAATCATAATTAAAGATATTTTATTTAAAATTTATTTTTACCTTTTACTGGATTATGTGGCTTATATATGACTTGTATGCTTCAATCTATTTCTTCCATTTGTAATAAAGGAATTATTAAATTGAGAAGGTAACAGGTTTAGTAATTATCACAACTTCATCTACTAAATAATTTGAAATTTTATCCACATGGTACACAGGAGTAAATATATCCCATAGCTGAAATATTGGCATCAGAACTGGTCTAATCACTGTCAAATACATTGAATCGTACTGAGATTTTACTTTTATTAATATAAATAACTAACTTGACATAAAATTGATACATTATGCTATATTGATTCTAAGTCTATTTTTTATATTTTTCCGTAAATGCTATGATGGACATATAGGACAGGCTTTCCACAAAGCCTGTCCTATATGTCATGTTATGCCTATCAATCGGTGAATGATTCAATGAGGATAAAGATAGTCATACCCTAAGATAAGAGTTGAACCTCAGAGTAGTGAAAGGTTAAAAGAAGAAAAAATCCCCTGATAAAGATAAAATTATTATCTCTTAAAGATTATAAAAGTCCTGAACAGGAAATTAAAAGACTTTTTGAAAATATCTAGGACAGAAAAAAATTGGAAGCCTATTGAAACATTTTTGATGAGTGAAATACTCTATTTGACTGCCTATAAGATGCATCTTTTTTCCCTAAATTAGGTCACAAAAAATTTACCAACGTCTTAAGTGTGAAGGTATTGGATTGGTGCTTAAATGTATTTGTTTAAATAACCCCCTAGGATATATGACTAAAGGAAACAAGATTAAGTGACATAATATTCAGTATGAACTAGAAAATGGAAAAGATTCTAAAGTGCATTGAAACAGAACAATAGTAAGTCATGTTATTGTGGTAACTGGCTGTTGCACTGACTATTGAAACTTCTTTTCCTTGGGTGTGACCTGCTTAATGGGGGTGTGTCTTATTTGCTGTCAAATACAGTTGTTGTTGCTATCAAAAATAGCGGAAGTCATGACCAACATCAAACACTCAGTCCACTTTCTCATACATACTTAATACTGAAGAGAATAATAAGCAGAGGGATAAAAGGAATAATTTGAGTAAAATTATCTGAAAATTAGTTTGGATTCAGGAAAAATACAGGTGTAAAGTTAACCATATTTTGTGTTACATTAATAATAAAAATGAATTTAGCATTAGTTATTTTAAATCCT
Organism: Pantala flavescens; assembly: GCA_020796165.1. NCBI lineage: Eukaryota > Metazoa > Arthropoda > Insecta > Odonata > Libellulidae > Pantala > Pantala flavescens. The sequence continues at coordinate 50,765,989 of CM036881.1, forward strand.
GGAAAAGAAAAGAATGAACCACAAGGATAGAATCTACAAAGTTGCCAATACATTGATGAAAGACGGTAAGGAAATAGAAAAATAAACAAAGGAGTTAGAAAAGGGTCATATTCAACTATTCTGGACTAGTCAATATGTATGTAGAAGAACCAAAAGAGATTAACATAATATGATTAACAGGAAAGAAAAGAATGTTTTGCTTTGTAAATGATATCGCAATAACAGCAGAAAATGATATTATACTAGCATCCCTGAATGCACTAGCTCTATAGATATAAAGCAGGAATTGAACATGAGGAGAACAAGAATTCTCATTTTTAAAGGAGATAATATAAAAGCAAATACCATCCTTCGAGTGGATAAGGTATAGCATGTTGGGTCATTCACCTTCTTTGGAAGTAGCATAACATGGGATTAAAAAAGTACCATGGATATCAAAAGAAGAACAGCTTCAGCCAAGGAAGCATTCATTAGAGATGACCATTCTGATGCTCAAAAAATATATCAGAAAAGTATACCTGAAAACATTCATGTGTAGTGTGGCACTCTACTCATCAGAGAAATGGACCAGAGAAGAATGCAAGCCTTGAAACTTAGTGCTGGAGACACATGTTGAAGATCAAATGGAAAGTTAGGGTAAAAAACTAAGAAGTATATAGATGAATAGAAAAAGACCCAGCAATATGTGCATCATCCAGAAAACAAGAACATGATGGATTGTATATCTCCTTAGTCCAATAATGAATTCAGGAGCACGCTGGAAGGCAATATTTCATAGAGAAGGGTGGAGGGCTACAATCCTCTATCTGTGGATTGAATGACCAGTGATTATGATATTATTTTAAAGGAGAATAATAATTTCAAGTTAACTATAGGTTAAGCTGAATATTAACATTATATAAACTATATATTATGCTCCCACAATGTAATTCTATAATAATGTTTATAAAACTCTAAACAAAACATGTTATCAAAAGTGATGAATTTTCTATTTCCCCTGATTGGATTTCTATATTAATATAGATTATTATGTAACAGCATGAATAGTTGTCCCTATTATGTGTATGGATATTATACTTTTAGTAATATGTATTATTTAAGAAATTACCTAATATTGAAAGGATGTTAACAAATAGTCTTGGAACATTATCATATAGGTAATCCAGAGCTCTCTGTAGATGAAGCTTATGAGCAAGTGGTGAATGTCTCTTTTTGTCAAAGCAATGGCTTGAACAAACATCATTATCACCAATCATGATGGAAAGTAACTGCAGGACAAATATTATTTATTAATAACCTTCTAACATTCATTATTTGCTCAGTTTAAACATTAAAGTTAATGAATCAATGTCATAAATTACCTTCCAATCATTTTTAAAGTCAATTTTTGGGTCTCGATGAATTTTTTTCATGAACAACTTCACCTGTGTAAATAAATCATCGTCATATGCAGCTGGGATTGCTACATTCAGTTGAGCTCCATAAGATGCAAAATCACCTCTTCCAAGAGCATAACCAGTTAGGTTTGGGTTGAACAATTTAATAATATTTGGCAAAGTTGTGATACTGTGCCATGTACCTTCTCCACCTACATATTAATTACAAAAAAATAATAAAAATTCATTTTTATTCTCACATAAGTATTCCACATCATTATCAGTAAACATTTTCGTTAGTAAGATTATATCATGATTAATCAATTACTATTACATAGATGTAAAAATTTACAATAATTAAAAAATAAACTGACATACCCCTAGGATGTGATTTCCTGTGGTGTAATATTAAGGAGGAAAGATATTGTGGGAAATGGGAGGGTGGTGATGAAAAGGAATTTTCTATTGCATCGTTATTGTAGAAATATTTGAAAGTCTAAATTGAGGCAATCATAAATGGATTATAAAAATTTAAACATTTTTTTGTTTTTTAACATTTTCATGGTTTTTAATATATAATATCAATAATTTATTTAAATCTTGTCAATTTATCTGTCTGAAATTGATGTTTCAAAATAGCAAGAATATTTTAGGACGACGCACTTAATGTAGGTGTTAAGTTTTTAAAATTGCAACCTCTCAAAGAATCCACTTCCTGGCCATGTGTCGCTATGGTCATGTGTACTAGAGAGTTCATGATTATGCATTTCCTGGGAATGGAAATTTCGCGGCGCATTTTTTATAATCTCTCATAATTTTTTTCGTTAATGATGCAACGGCTGTTTCTGTTCAATATCTAGAGCTATCTATTTTTAATTTCAATCACGGTTCAATTAAAAAAGGCATCAATGCGGGAAGGGAAAGTATCGAAATATGGGACGTTTCCGATTCTATTTTATGACATCAGAATGCATTCTGAATTGGAATAATTACCCTCTTTTCGATGTCGTGAAAAGCTCACCTCCAGTGAATGAAACTCCCCTGTCTTGTATCACCAATCCAAGCACGGTTCTTTCCCTGGCTAAATTGGCGGCGGTGAGTGAATCTCCCATCGCAGCGATCACGTCGATGTCGCCCGGCCGTAGCTTATGGACGCTCGTGGGACGAGTGTCCGATCTCCACTTACGATCATCGTCGCACGGGAATTTCGGGGACGTTTTGTTTTGAAGTATCTTGTACAAGTCATCTGGAGGATATGAGTAGCTACTCGAGTCCTGTTCGGGAGAAAATCATAACATTAAGTTATGTTTTATGCGCTTCCCTTACGCTTTACTTAGGCGGTTCTGAAGTATCCTGTGTGAACGGAAAAATTTTACAAAAATAATCTCGCTCATGAGAATTTGCCAAATGTTAAGCTTATAATTAATTATTAAGTTAAGTAAATATAATTTATTTTAGAATGATATATACTTAACCGGGAGCGAATTCCAATATTTGTCGACCATTCTGTGATTCAACTATAAATCTTTTAACAAAAATGTGTGAGCCAGGATTAATCCTCATGACCTCTATATCACTAGGTTCATCACATTAATCTATACGTAAAAAAATTCTGAAAATTAGTTTTTTAACCGATATGTATTTAAATTTCATATAATTATCTGGAACAATTTCACCATCGCTTCTTCCAAATCGACCGCTAATTTTAGATTTCTTTCGAGATTTTAAATTATCACGTGTAAGGTGTGTTTCCTATATTGCTGAAATAAGTATTTGTTTAATTGGGAAATGAAAGTGTTAAATGAATCACTGTTCATAATTTGTTATTGAATGTATATTGCTTCATTCACTGAGCTGTGCAATTATCCAATTCTCTACTACTCTCTATCCAGCTTTCCCCCCGATCTTCTACGATTTATTCAATATTCTTATTTTTCCTGGACCCCTAATATTCCATACGTATAATATTTGGGTCATTATACACATGACACACTCCATGCGCGGCCTTACCACCTAAGCTATTTTGTCATCACCTATTGTGTGTGTGACTCCCATTATGTATCTCTTTCTCTTTTGCATATTTAATTTTCTTGATCTCCTTGTTGAACGCCCACTGCCTCTGGGTCAGCGAGCATGAAAGTTCTTCCATACACTCTAAAATACTTTGCTCGTAAGTTTGAATGCTTTTATTTTCTATGAAAAAATACTTGAAATCCTCATTTTATAATATATTTTACGTTAAGGACACATTTGCGAAATATCTGAAATACTTCAATTTAATTTATTAGAAATGTGACTTTTGAATATCTAACTCATTTTACGTGATATATACTTAATTATCGATGATGAATGAAGGTGAATAAAATTGAAGTCGAGTAGTAGTAGTAGTTCACTCAGCACAAGAAAAATATTATGACTGAAAAGATTAAATCGTCATGTAACTTCCTCCTATTTGTTTACAAGAATGCTCTCTTTAAATCTTAAACATACATTTCCACCGAAACACCAAAATTCGAACGCGGAAGTTTCGAGAAGCAGATTTTTTCTCAAGAAAATCATTTCAACGGTAAAGTAAATATTTCCGGTTTCAGAATCGATGTCATTTCAACGATTTTTCCAATTTCTCTTGCTACATTCGAACTCGGTGTATTTGAGCTTTCGTCTCGTCAAGGCAATCGAGTTTCCGCGAATTCATATTATTTTTAATGTGGAAAAATACATCTCAATAATCCTGTTAGTTTTAGCAAATATCGCTTGCCTCTCTTGTATAATTTTGCTTGAATGGTTCGCCGAACATTCCGAATTATCTTTGCGGTTGAATTTGAACCCTGCTTTGACAGATGAAGGAGTTTAAAGAAATCGGATTGCCAATAAGAGAGAATATTAAGTTTCTAGTCCATTTACTGAAGGTTATGATTGTTTAGAGTTGCTATTTATTTTATATACATACTATGAATATATCGCCGTAAGAGAAAAATAAATAGATAATTTGATGACTATCACGTAGAGAATCATCGATTTAAGTAAGGAAATAACGTTTTTTATGTCTACAATTGTTAAAATATTTAAAAAAAACTGTACACTCTTCAAATTGAGCAACGCCTATTATCCTCGGTGAAGTAATTTTGCGGATGCTGTGAATGGAGAACGGATATCAACTATTCATTTTCTTAAACCAACGTCATTCCTACTCTATTCATAAATACCACTTGTTTTCTATCTCTTTGTCCAACACAAATGAGTTTATCGAGGTCAGCGTCTTTATTAAATGGAACGAGTCTCAATGGATGCAGAAATTAGTCATACAAATGTATAATAGAGATCTTCATCCTCCGTGAGAAATTTTCAGACAGATTTCTAGAAAGAGCATAATAATTGTTTAGTCTTAAGCGTCCAAATGAAATGCCGCAGTGTCAAACGGTACGAATAACGCACCTGTAATTTTCTCTGAAACTAAGTTTTGTGGAGATTTTTTGTAGACGTTTAGAACTGAGAGCATCATCTACAACTGTAAACTCGAAATTCAATAAGTCCGTAAAACGTCATCGACACAGAATTTAAGTGGACGAGACACACGAGTACCTTCGTAGAATGTCTTGCGTTACTCCACCACTTTTTAGCTGATTGGCAAAATAACGAATTGAGCACTCGCGCAAAACGTTTCTTCGGTTATCTACGCTGAACCTTGGCCATAGATGTCATGCGACTTACCTTAACTATAGCTTCTATGCTCTCGGTGCTGAATATCGCATCCCAAGACTGGCGGCTTTCCCTCGGAAGCCCAAGAACCTTAGGGACGAGAGCACAAAATAGCACGGCACTCGCTAAAGCCACTTCTTTCCTTCTGAGACCTGTCCTCTTCTCCATTGTCAGTCAAGGACGATTTTATCCGAGGCACCGGTGAGATTTATAAACCGAGGGGAGACTACGTGACCTCAACGTACGAAGGGTGGGGTTAGTCACCCTGGCTAATGCTCCATTTGGAAAATTCCGCGAACACTTAGATATTCTCCGAATCTACCCTTAGGGATAAGTTCGATAGCCTTGGGTGTACTCCATGGAAAATTTGATGCAAATTCGTGGAAACGGAATTCTAGGCATCACTGGAACACGGGGATCATTCATATTTACGAAACATCTAGGATATAGTGAGGTGTTACTTGACATAAAGCGGGTAATATGTTACTTAAATTATAATTGTAAATGAAAAGAAAAGTAAGAGGATAAAGTGAGCATATTTTTCTATGATTTTTAATAGAATTAATCGAAATATAGCTATTGACTGAGACGCTTGAAAAGTTTTTACGAACTACCGTAAGAATAAATTCGTTCAGAATTACGATTGACTGAAAAATAGAATACTAAGATTTTTTTCCTAAAATCATTATCTTTTTCATAAGAACGACCGGTTTCGCCTAACGACCACGATCATCATATTCTTGTGCTTTAGCTTAATGAAGGCAGATCATTTATGGAAAATAAACCGAACGTAGTTTTTATTTATCGTCACGATGAACTTCCTTGACTCCTCGTTTATTATCGTGAGTGAATATTAACCTCTAATAATGTTAAATAAGGTTGAAAGGATAAATTTAAAAATTTAGAGATTTATACGATATATTTATCAATTGTATTTGTGGTGTAGAAAAAGAAGAGATCTATGGTTATGAGGATGAATACTATGTTCTTGAGCTTACGGTTAATTTTTCGTTAGTTTCTCTTGAATATCATTTTTAGCTCATTTAATTTTATAACAATTTACGTAATGGAAAAATAAAAAAGAATGAAATCAATAGTTTCTTAGCATTCAGTTCCACTTTTACATTGTTTTAAAATTGGGTGATCCAATATGAAGAGAAAAGATTCCACTTTCCTGAGCTAGTCGGAAAGAGGGGTATTTTATTTGAGTGTAGATTTCTCGAAACTTCAGTATATTTCAGTATATATGTCCTTATTGACCCACTGAATGAGATACGGTGACAGATATCCAATCTGTTTCATTGATCGTGACAGAATAAATATATCCTCCTCGTTATTATTTATGAATACGAGGTATTCGAAAGTTAGTGGAGTGTTATAAATAAGTTATCTTGTGCCTTAATAAAATAATAAAGTACAGGTACTGGACTGATTTAAATCATATTTAGTCCATCTTAAAGGAAGTGTTGTAAAACAAAATCATTATTTTAGTATTATATCTAGGCTAAAATTTAAATGAAGCAAAAATTTCTCAAATTATCAAGTATCATTATCATAACAACCACTGTTGAAAAACTCCGAAGAGGAATTTCTGACCTTTTGCTATTAATGTCTATTTCGGATTCCAAAAAATTGAAGCCAAAGAGCCATCCGTGAAAAATTTGTTTTATAAAAGGTTTTTATGTGCGAGGTTGACTACTGTGTTCATAAGTAACACAAACGACTGAGTTGGGCCTATGATTATCGTAAGGTCACGGAGGAACTTAGATTTTGGTGGAAAAAACCGCACTAAATAAAAGCTATTGGATCTATGTAATAGATCGTGACGAATTTTAACTGGTCAGGCCTATCTTACACTCTTATTAACTGCTTCAATAATTCCATTTGTTGCCTTAAGTTTAGAACAATATATTATCTTTGTTCTGTGTGATTTATTTACACTTTTTATTCGAAGATCTACTGTATAGAATTTCTTCACATCTGAACCCGGAATAACTTAAACCAATATTTTCGGAAGCTACGAACATAACTTATATTTAAAAAAACTCAGCATAAAACAATATAGAAAAAGGGTCAGGGAAAGAGCATATTGAATGATATGAGAATGCAGGAAGATTGAGAAAACTTAAAGTATATTACGTATAAATCAAACCGAGTGTCGAATAATTTGTTTGCCAAATTACAAGATTCAAAAAAAGTTTTTGTTTGGTATCTAAAACTCCTAGTATAATTGATTAAAAGGAAAATTGATATAGAGAAATTTTTTCAGTTAGAATAATAAGGAAGTAGTAAAATTAATTTAATTTTTCCTTATCTATTCATCCAGGTATGTCCTGTGGTAGGATGCTGTTACAATGGAGGAATAAATATACAACTTTTTATTTGTTATCCGGGTTTGGATGCAACACAAATGAAAAGTTTTTATCTGTTACTAGTATAAGTTATCAGTTTACTTCTCCGTAGTTTATTTTTTCTTCCCTACGGATTCATAAAATCCTTCCTTCCTTAGAAAGATCGGAGATTGCTAATAGACCGGGTCTCTTAGATATTGTATAATAATTGTATCTTAATATTGTATAAATAACTAGATAAAATTTGTAGTTGTATTCAGAAGTATGCAAAATATAAAAATCCCAATATTTCAAATTAAATTTGATTTTTTACCAATGAAGTTAGATTTAAAGTATTATCAAATCCTTTGCGAATGTCCTTTCCATGGTAACATATTATTTAACTGTATTTTACTCTCAATGAAGTGCGAGTGTAGTGTATATATATTAGTTTAAATGAAAGAGAAGGAGAACGAGACACGGTCGTTAGTAGATAGTTAACTAAATTTAAATAAACTCCAAAAGCCATAAATTTTACATTTGATTAATCTAATTTACTGTAATTTAAAACGTAATTTATAGTTTTCATAATGTCACTAGTTTAGGAAAGCTATTCCAGAAAAATATCCTTTGATACTAGTGTAGTGTATATAATACTAACAATAAATAGAATCAATGTGAGAAGACGTGACTTGGCGTGGCGTGGAATGCCATAGTAATAAAATAGAATGTAAAATACAAAAATACAATAAATTATTCTATTTATCTTATTAACAGAGGTTAAAATAATTATTATAACGTCAGCCACTAACGGATATATCTTTTATTGATTTGACTAATAAGAAAAAGGGGTCAAAATGATTGTGGGAAGTAAGAGAGGGAAATGAATAAAGAATACAAATTGACGTCATATTTCAAATGTTTAACTTAAATAGTTATAAAGTTAACAGATAAAGTTAAATATTCATAGAGTATCAAACATAAAAATTCTTACTTCTTATTAAAGTATTTTGGTTCTATTTTCCCAGGAATCCTTTCATCATACGAAGGAGATTTCAACGGCTGTTCACGAGCGATTTTCCATTAAAGCCGGCAGAGGGTCCTCAAAATACTAGACGTTTGGAATATAATGAAAGGTAAGGAAAGTCTTTCAACTTAAAATGCATGATAAATTAAATAAGAAAAATCATCCCTATCTTCTTTATTGTTAGCTGAAGATTCTATTACTAAAATAGCTAACTAAATATCACCTCTATGTACATGGTTACTTTTCATGACATGGCCGTATGTGTAATAAGCCTCTTACTTTAAGTTCGTTAATTTTATATAAATATCATGCAATGATGTATCTTGCAGTGGTGTGTTTGCAGGCTTCTGGTAAACTTCTGAGTTAGGCGTTGAACCGATTTCCTGGTGGATACATAGATAACGGAAAACCCTGAGCTTCAGAAGGCGTAGGGGACATCGGAAGGATGCGAGGGAAGTGTTCGCGATTTCAGGAAACAGCTTTCAGGCGAAATCATAGTGGAGGAGGGGAGAGAGTGAGCACGTGACTATCGTCACGTTTCTTGTTCTGAATGAACCTGTATCGTGGAATATTCGATGAAAACGGGCTTCATTATAGCATCGCCGGTTCAAGGAAATCAGCTTGGGTTAGGGCATCTCAGTCGTCTTGAATTAAGGCAAAATCCGGTGTCAAAGAACTTCTTCTTTAAGGGCCTATACTCACGAGATGCCTTGATGTATCGAATGGTGGATGTTAATTTGATCTTATGGCGTTTTGGACGTGATCTGTCATGAAAACTTAATTTCCGGCAAGAATCATCATTTGATAATAATAGATCATGAATTGATTTCCGGAAAGGTTCTCCTCCTACTGAACAAAGATAAAGGAGTGATCTTTCAATAGATATCTCATGAAGATCGTTTTTTAGCTTGTGACGAGAATAAGATTGGGAGGTTCTTTTAATTAAAAGTTCTCTTGCATGAAATTATCTCCGTTAATGGGTGTAGAGGATCATTTAAATTCTTTAGACGTTTGTTTTACTTAGGAACAATCTAGCATTTTTTATCATAAATAAGGAAAGGAATACTTAAGGTCGATCGGATAGCCAAGTTCGCTCGACTTAGGGAGGTTAGATTTCCCAAGGGATCTACCAATTTCGGCGAATGTTCCTTAGTCCTCTTTTAGCAATGAAAATATTGAAAGAATATTACGGAATAAGCGTCAATGACTGTGATCAAAATCTAAGAATTCTAAGTCAATCGCAAATAATTTTTCACTCCTTATATTACGGCAAAAGCATAAATACACATGTTAAATTGATCTTAATAAATACGCATCGTATGAATGATATTAACCAGTTGTTTACGCCAAAGATCATGAAAAATGTGTGTTTCTATGGTGTAAATCCTCAGAATGTGTCAATATATACAATTTGTACATATGTACCAGTTCATCGATGACGATCATCTGGTGAAATTCCATCGAAAGCTATGTTTGTACGTTTCTCATAAATTTGCGAAGCAAGGTTAACGAGAGGTGAGAATAACATCTTGCAACGCAGATGACTGAAACCGGTCGGAAATAAAATCACTTGCGAAAGTTTGGGTTTCCTTAATAAAGTCTAGTGTTGATCATAAAATCCAATCAGTTTTGATCGCAGCGCGTAGGTTTCAAACTGAAACTCCATAACAAAGTACATCCAGTGATATACAATAAAGTAGACCGAGATATATACGATGATATTAAAGTAGCAACTGCTTTATAATTTATTCAATATCATTTTCTTCAGCTGTACCTGCTACTATGGCAAACGGTTCTTAAAAGTATTATATACATCATAAAATCTTGTACCGACAATAATGCAACAATATTTAAACGAAAATAAACTTTTACTTGCCAAACCATATTGCTGGACCAATTACATTCGGGGAAAAATAATCGTTAATAAGTTAAAATTTCTTGATATTGACCCTTATATGAAAAACGTAATAAATCCTTATATGAGCTCATACGTCACTCGATATTATATTCATTCATTCTTCGATTAAATCATGTTGGACGCGTTAAATTCGTAGTAATAGTATGACTCATTAAATCGAAGATGATCTCTGGAATGGGGGATAGATAGTTTGTTTTTGAAACTGATACATGAGATGTTTCATTGCTACGGTATAACAGCTTGAGAAAACTTTAACATATAAGTTATCGATAAATATATTGCAAATTATTATATTTTCTTTTAATTTTATCGTTCTATTGCATTCTATATAAAGATTACGAATGATTTTATTATTATTTTAAAAATAGAACATTATAAGACAATGACAATTAACTGAATGAATAGAATATGGAATGACTGCAATTCCTTCAAGTCATCCTATTTCTTTCGAGGTACTTTTTTCGATTTATGCAGTCTACGATAAACGTTTAAGATGCATGGTTAGCAATTTTATTTTATAATAATACAGATTATTATTTGTATGGATTTATTACCTTGAAATAAATTTTTTGAAGGCGTATTTAGGTAATAAATTTATCTCATAAGAAAGAGTGTAATCGATGGCTTCAGTATTGGACAAATGTACAATTTCTTTAAGAGAACAAGATACATAAATTGTTTGTCATCTGTAAAGAAAAAGTGGAGGTCTTGTTTGGGATCTGAGAAGAAATCGGATCAATTATTTTTATGCGTAATTGTTTCATACTGGGGTCATAAAACAATACATTAAAACTCTGAGTGGCTTCCAAACTAAGGAAGCGTGAGAATTTTTTCTTCTCCCTCGCTAGCGAGACCAATTCACACGTCACGTATAAAGTTATTTTCAAAGTGTTTTTGCCTACTTTTTGCTCGTAGTTTTTTTAGCCAATCGTTTGTAATGGTAATTTTGAACTCTGATTTTATTCACCAAAGGCTATCACGCTAGTTACTTTGAATTTAAAAATCTTGATGAATGTCGGAATAAAATTACGTGAAGTGTATGAAGTGTCTTGGATCATTTATTCAAGTCCCATTAGCGATGGTAAATGTGAAAAGTTTATTTTTATTTATTTGCATCATGTTAATGAGTTTATGATGAAGCAACAGGTATTATACGGAATGTAACTATGTATCCCTCAGTTACTCGCTTAAGTACCAATAACAATGGATTGCTGTAATTCCACAAAAAAATCAATCAGTTCAGTTCTCAATTGATTCATTTTTTGTGCGCATTAAGCTATCTTATGAAAGAGATCATTAAAGATTTGTTTTCCTTGTTATTGTCTCTTAAAACCTCGAAGTTGTCAGCTTATGAAAGGCATATTTTTAGTCGTTGAAACCAAGTGTCTGAGATCGTTGCATAATCAAATCACTACTAAAAAACTCACAACTCACACCCTCTTTCTATCTATCTACCCTCTACCAAGAGTTTGTTTCAAATATTAGGATTATATAAAAATGTCTACTTTTGTTCGACTGCAGTTTGCAGATGTTAAACGACAGAGGAGAAACAAGTTTTCCCAATAAAATAATCAACATTTTAACTGTCTTTTAGCTACGTTTTCTGAATATGTCATGATATATAGAATCATCCAAAGGTGAAAAAACGACATACATTAGGATATGCTTCAGTACTAAGTGATTCCTTTCGTCGGGTGATTAATGTGCAGTTGAACCTGTTGGGAGTCATCCAAAATGGATAAGGAGTTCATAATTAATTCCCTTCTTTCATTAACCTTAGCATTTGGAATATCTTTTTCTTTCCTCACAACATCCAGACGTCTGTAAGATTCAAGGACGCTAACCATAAAGGGTGTTGAAATCTTGTAGTAAAGAAGTTTCAGTTGACTATATTTAGCATAATGGACGTCAGAGTTAACTTCACAATGCCAGAGAATTCTTCTCATAGAAATCATGATTTTCGCTTTTAAGGAGTAATAATATCGTCATTGACCCTTTAAATTTAGCACATTAAAGATTTAGTACAATACGCTGTGATAAAATTTCATAAAATGCGGAAATATTGCCTTCCTATTTCTAGAGATATCGAACAAATTTAAACGGAGGAATCCGAGATATCGAATCGATGAGCGCATTCGCTTTCGAGGAAATACATATTAAATTATGTTTAATTAATCGATCTCTCTTGCAATTCTATTTTATTTTTCCTCTTACACGGATTATTTCACGAACGTAATTAATTCTTAAGTAAAAGCAAGTTAAATTGAAAAATAACTAGTTGGTAAATATTGATTATTTATAGGGAATTTTTCTTATCTCTCAGCGGAGGAGATATGTTATTGAACATTAAATATTGTTAAATAATTTGCTTGAGGAATCGTCTCGTCGTGCTTTACTCATCGGAACTAAATTAAAGAAATTAAGGTACGAATAACATAAAGAGAAATGTTGATACTCGGTACTATATAAGGACCTGTAGAATATATAGAATAGTATAGAAAAGGTTTTGTCCGTCGGTTAGATTATACTCGTATTTCAAGGAATGAAAAATATTCGCGAGAATTCTGCTGGTTTGCCGATTAACTTATTCACAAGCTGAAGGAAAAAATGTTTAATCTTAAGAAATGCCAAACTTCATTTGTAACTTGCAATTCGTAGGCGAATGATGAGACCGTACCGCAGAAGGTGAGAATTATCTTTGAATACCTCGAAATCCCTCGTTTGTGTTGTTGATAGATAATCCGTCGTTTGTGATGTTGATAGATTTTCTTATTTGAAGGTAAAGAGAATAACTTTCATAAGCTATTGAGTTGAGACGAAATTAATTTCGGACATGGGAATGTTTCAAAGGACCTAATCAAACGGAAAGAGTCTGTTTTTGATGATAACTATAATCCTAATTTTTTATCCTAATTTTCAAGACGCTTTGTCGTTTGATTAAACGGTTTTTTTGTACTCTAAATAAAAGAAGAGGGAATTATGATTGAATATCGATTGACGAGGTTACCGAAGCTGTATTTCAACTCGAGCCAAACAGGTTCAAATTTTATCGGCGAAAGATTTTGTTCATTCCAGAATTTCAAGGAGAATTTGTCCTCGAAATTCTACTTCAACTCCCACTTTTTCAGCCTAAACGACAGGATTACAGAGGGTGGTTTTAGTCCCGGAAGCTACACATTCAGTGACCTCTGTAAAGAGATATTATATTTATTCGTTCTCCGTGTAAGGTATGTTATTTTAATTTATTTTCTACAAGAGACCTTAAAATTGCCAACTTATCCCTTGTTCGCTTTTTTATGTGGATATTCATAATCAGGGGATAAATGAAAAAATTCAGCATCTTGAAAAGTTGAAAAGTTTTTCGAAAGAACGGTTAACGATTCAGTTCAAAAGATAATTTATAATGTATTTGAAATCTCACCGATGTCACCAGTTTTAATGCTTCTTAACTTACGTTCGTTGCTTATTGATGAGCTGAAGATAAAGGAATGAATCTTTTAAGTCCCTTTTTAAGCTTCAGATTTATGTTAATGTCCTTAATTCTAATTAATTCTATCATGAGATTTTATTTTACTTCTCCTCTAAGTGTTTTTATTTAATTCCAAGGCACCTCATCCATCCTTTTTCTTATATCTTTTATTTTAAATATTTCTTACCCTAAGATTCCAAGATCTTTATTTTTCAAAGTCTTTTTATAAATTTATAATTATTTATTGGTACTGGAACATATCGTGTATGATATTTTTAACCTTCTAATAATTATATTTCGACTTCAAAATTTTTTAAATGCAAACAAGGTCTCAAAATAGTATATATAACTAAGCGATTGGTATTCAAAGACAGGGTTTCACGTCTACAAATTTTATTTTTCTGAGTTAAATCTCTCAGTTTCTTGAATTTAATAGTGAAAGGACAAAAAATATAATCAATTTTCGCAGAAGAAAAAGAATCGGGTTCATAAGGTTCATTTACTTAAATTTGAGATCGTATCAATGAATTGACGATTTGCGTAAATAAGTCTAAGTGCAGATGTCACATAAAGAAAAAATTACGGATATCAATATAGATTTTGGTAATATTCGTAGTTATTTCTGTATAAACATCATTGATATTCTTTCGGCCCAGATCCATTCATTCTTAAGCTAACCATATTTACAAATACTATTAATCTAAGAGAATGCTATGAAAGAACCTGTTGCATTTTTCCTACGCGTTATTTACATAGCTATCGCATTCCAAAAGGAAACGTAACAAATAAAGATGTTACGGTGTGTTTCCTACTCCTAACCGATCTTACTTCCTGCATGCGTAAGTTCGTCCTTGTTCCCATGGGTTTAGTACGAAACCGGTCGAAATAATTGGTCTACGAAAGTAACTGTTTAAGCACAGGAAGAGATTCGATGGATGCAAGGACGAAGGATTCTGAGACATTTTTCGGCCTTCGTCACCGCAAGTGAAGGTAGTCGAACTGCAGTTGTTTTGGCCTTGCGCGTCTCCCGTTCCGCCGAAAAACCAGAGATTGCATGATGACGTTCTTGTTCAAATATCGTGTTAATCTTTTACGGAAATATTTTCTCACTTTTCAAAGGAGGGCGTATTCGTCATATTGATCCGAGACAACGGATACGTCACTTCTGTAAAGCGATTTCTTCCTCCCAATGAGTGTGAAAAACATGTGCTATTAACTGTAATAAGCAATTTAGATATTTATTCTCGCAGTTTTAATGGAATTAAATTTAATTGATGTAACTCACAAGCAAACGATTAAAAGCTGAGAAGGAAAGTGATTTCTCTTACAATTAGTATAATGTCGATTATTACACGGTTCATTCGTAATTTATAAATTAAATTGTCGCACGATATTTGTGGCTTTTTATTGAAAGAGAAAACTGTTTTTATCGTAATTAATTCGGAAATAGAAATAACATGTAGTCATCAAGAGTTGTGTGGTATGAAAGTTTATTAAGCTCCATAAAACCCACGAAAACTCACTGTCAATAAGAATTAAAATTTCTTTTCTTTCGGTGCATCATCTCATAATGTTTGAAATTAGTAAATGATAGGATAAAATTTTTCCCCCAGAAAATATAAATTCGCACACATTTATCCATTTTCTTTATCTCCTATCCTTATTTCATTCTTACGTAAAAGACATATTGCCTCATGTTTACCCAAAGTTGGATCTGAATACTTTCAATTTAAGATAATCCAAGGCGTATGGACCGAAAATTATCAATAAAGTATAACATATGGATGGAATATCTCTAAAAGGAATCGAACAACATCAGAACGATGATGGTCGCAATTTTCTAACAAAAAAAATTTCAATCGCATCAAGAGTAAGTAAATAAAGTTGTTATCTACATAAAATGGTAAGCTTTTAGGTCTTACATTACTTAATTATTATTATTTATAAATTTTTAGGGTGTATAGTATAATATGAAGATAAATTAACATTGCAGATTATCGCGTATTTTACGCCTTACTCCTTATTCTTCAAGGATATACACGTGCTTGTTCTTATGCGAATTATAGTTATGAAATAAAAGGTGTTAAATATAAATTTATATCCAAGTGTCAGAGAATTTGGAATTTAGAGAAGTTTATTTATTACTCAAATTTGTATTTTAATGAAAAGGATTTCAGGCAATCAATGAAGTCGTGAGAAGTTGATAATAAGATGAAACAGCTGCGATCGATATCTCTGGAATGCGTTTCATAGAACGGCTGAACGTTTTCGTTTAATTAATGGAGGAATAAGGGGAAGATGAGTTTCTTGAAAGGTCAGAAGAACAGGAGAAATCTACAGATTGATGGAGAAATCTTAATTCAGCGATAATAGTTTTCAATGGAATTTCATGAGGAATGGAGTCTAGGTATGGATCATAAAGTGGATAGCATGAGATGCCGTAGAAATGAAGAATTCATATTGAGTTAAATAGCGGTTAAATCCTCAAATTAGTATGAATTGTTTTAGAATAACCTTTAGTAGATAGAAAAATATTGATCAAAGGTAAATCTTTCTCAAAGGCAAAATAACTTATTGTTGGATATTATTAATGAGAGGTAAATAAAATTTCTTAGTAGATAAGAAAGAAATGCAGTACTCAGCCTTACAGTAATCTTCCATTATCATTCAAACATCCTTATGTTATAAAGAACAAAGGCCGTATGTTTAAAACAATGTAAAATATCTTTTTTTAGCATTTATTTCACTATGGAGGCTTAATATATGCTCAACAGAGTTATAATTATTTGGGAATTGGTTTAATTAACTAATGAGATGAGCACAATTATTTTAATCGATTAATTGAAAAAAATAGAGCTTAATTTTTTTTTCATTTTCAATCTCAAAACCCCTGAAAGAATAATTTATTAAAAGTTTCTGTAATGTAGCAGATACATTGGAGTTTTCAATTTGTATTCGATTGTTTGCAGACGACCGCATACTTTACAGAAGGATTAGGAACAACGAAGATAGGGAAATAATGCAATGAGATTTAATTTTGATGGAAGAATGGGTAGCGAAGAACAGAAAGAGTATTAACGTGAGTAAGAGTAGGTATGTCGCCTTTTTAAATAAGAGGTCGCCTTATTGCCATAGCTATAGTTTAAACGGTGAAATTATAAAAAATTCAGATCACTGCAAGTATTTAGGTGTAACTTTTGATAGGAACCTTAATTGGGAAGAACATATAAATTTAATCGTAGCAAAGGTGTACAAAATGTTACATTATGTGATGACGAATCTAAGTATCAGGAAAGCGAAAGAAAAGGGATATCTATAGCTTGTGAGGCCAATAGTTGAATTCGCGATAACTGTGTGGGACCCCTATCATTGCAGTCAAATAAAGAAAATAGAAAAGGTACAAAGAAAAGCTGCTCAATATGTTATGGAGAGATTTAGAAAAAGGGACAGCGTTACTGCAATGTTAGATACTCTTGGGTGGGATACTCTGGAAAAAAGGAGAAAAATAAGTCGACTGGGTTGTATTTATAACATAATTACAAGTAAAGATGGTTGGATATCCTTTAAAAATTCGATTGTGAAACCTGATTTTTGCGGTAAAGATAGCCACGAATTTAAAATTAAGCCTCGTCGGCAAAGAACGGATATAAAGAAATATTCTTTTCTCAACAGGAGAATTTCAGAATGGAACAAGTTACCTGTATCACTCTTGAGACCCTTACCTAAAAATGTAAAACTCTTCAAATAGAAATGCTCCAACATTTTGTAGAATTTATATATGTATATTATAAGGGTATAGGGATGTTGCAATGTGGGGACTTCTGGACGAAGTAAGGGGTTACTTGACAGGGCGATCTACGGTGTGGTTTCACCCAGAGACCGCTAGGTAGCCGTGAAGGCCTTTCATGAACCCCGGAAAGCTCCAGAAAAAACTGTTAGTTCTAATGCTTAAATTTATTTGGTTATATTTAACTATTTAAGGAAATGTTATTTTACTTAGGATTATGTTTTTGTTAATTTATGTATTGTAATTTATTTTATCGAATATTTTATGTTAATTGTATATGTTAAAATATATATAAATATATGTATATAAAATTATATAAAAATATATGTATATAAAAATATATGTGGAAAATAACTGCCAACAGGCTTACAGCCTTCTTGCAGTTAACTTAATGTAATAATAATAATAAATGTATATTAATTCGTAACCACTGCACCCAAATACGGCTTAAAGTAGCTGATACATTCCTGAGATAAATTCAATTCTCTACGGAAATTTCAATTTTTACTTATATCTAAGAATATTTCTACATGTGGAACTTGAAAAAATCTGCATATTTGGTATATATATACCATATTCTTATCTTATTTGAGAATATGAGATTGTAAAAATGAAAAAAATATGTATTCTATCCTTTCGGTCATCAAGTTGGAATAAACACATTTAAATCATTTCATAATAACTAAGTATTTTGGTTAATGTTGTTTTAGCATTGCGCCTTAATTGATCGATTAACATTGCTTTCAAATTCTTTGTTTATTTTCTAGTTTTTTTATATATCGGGTAATTGTGAATATTACTTGCGTATAATTAATTACGTATATTAATTTATTGCGTAATTCTTTGATCCATTTTCATCCATCCATATACGTAGCCCGCGGAAATTAAAAATTCGCTATAGCTTTTGAACAGACCACGTAGTATGTATAGTGCGTCTTCTAAAATATTGGTCTTTTAATAGCCTAATTAAGTATCTTCAAATGGTTTGTCGGAAATTTTTCCTCTTGTAAACTTAAAAATTCACTCACCTGTTGAATGGAAATAGAAAAACAAAGCAATATCTGCAGTAAACTATCAATGATTCGTAATTTTGAGTACAGATTTCGTTTTTTCTCATTAGGGAGAAGTCGCGAGATGTTAGACTGTACTTTTTAAAATCAAATATGGTCATTCGATAAGGATTGTCATGAAAAGGGTTGCATAGGGGATCCGTGAGACTAATACCATGGATGACATGAATCTTCCTTAACTATTCTAGAGCTTTAAATTTTCATCCGTTACTGTACGCGTAAAAATCATTACTCCTGTTCGCTTGATTAATTATTCCGAAAATTAAATTTGGATGAAGAATCATTCTGTTGGAAGGGAATACAGAAAGGTTCAATTATTCAACGATAAATCATTTTTACATTAGAAAAGAGATCTTTCTTTAGAAGTGCTATATAGTTAAAGCTAAAGCACTCCGATCAGAGATTATAACGAAGAGAGAATTGAATCCAGGATCAAATTCGTGGACGTAGATGGAACTCTCTTCACAATTTCTTAACCTAAATAAGACAGTTCTGGAATACTCACTCGTCTTTTGCGAGAGACTGAATTCCGAAGGTAACACGAACCCTATGATTGTATCAATTTCAATCTTACTTTGGGACTGCGAAGTGAAGAAGCCTTCCCACTCCTCCAGCCTCGCCAGCACCAACAGCTCCAAAAACAGGCGAATAATCTTCCCCACTTCATTCTCTAAGTTACGTGCACTCTGACAAGATCTTTTTTGAGATGCAATCGTAAAAATCGGAAATCCCTGAGCGCTACATCAGTATTAATTATAAAATATCTATAATGTATAATCAATTATTCTCGTAGAATATATAAAAAAACTTTCGTGTGAATGTATCATACATTATGTAAAGAAAATAATTAACACATGTATAATAATGAGAAAAAATATTTACAGCTTTCATCAGTTGAATGAAAACATTCCTTACGTACGATAATTATTTTACGAAATTGGGAAGTCTCCATTTTGTAGTAAGTCAAAAATGAAAACCTGACGCTAGATTCCCATTCCTGAGATGAGAGGAACATGGTTATACTCACAGCATCTTAATCAGTTCCTGGATATCAAATTCGGTGGCACGATCGTCTTTCACAAAGTTAAAGATTATATTCTTTAGTCGTCATGGTTTCAAGATTGCCCTGAAGGTGGCAGGAAAGCGAGTGGAAACAGTTTCTCTTCCACTCGCCGATTCGCCATCTTTTGTTGATAGATAGCATCACATGCAGCTTAGCAACGCAAGGATTAAGTTATCAAACGATTTTAAAAACCCATCAAATTGCATCCTTTTCAGTGCGGGCTTAAATGAATTCAGCAACATATAAGTCAAAGTCTAATTCTTCAATTATCGACAAAAATTACGTTCTGCTTGAGACGGTACTAATTTTATGATGGGGATTAAAATTTAGGAGGGGGTAAACATTTCTAGAACGTGACCATGTGATGTAAAGGCCAAAAAATTAGGCCATGGATCAAAACAGAGCTTTTGCGTTAAATCATTGCCGAAACACTATGTTATGTAATAAATAAGCCGACTCGCTATTGTCTATTTCCTCTAAATATTTTTGTTTTTTTCCGGGAGTTGATCAGTTGTGCCACTTTTAAGCAAGTTCAGATATCTTTTGGCGCAAGAGAGGAAAATAGACTTATATAGAAAAAAGACTTTTTAAAAATATCTATGTTATATGTTGATGTATTTCGTATGGTCATATTTAAATTGAATTACGTAAATGATACTAAGGACAACAGTTATAGCGCATAAAATATATATTGCCTTAATCAAACCTTGTTTAAACAAGAGATGGGTTAAATTTTAAATAAACGTATTTTATAGAATAGCTTATCTCTGAATATTAATTTAAACAATTCACTGAACATCAGATTTGTATAATTACGGGAAAGGTTAATATATAAAGTTGATTGGGCATTGATGCTGAACGATTTCAAGAGAATCCTTTCTCTCTGCAATTACGCTAACTCTACAGAAAATTTGAATTGGATAGCATTTATTTTTATAAGGTTGATATTTATAAAGAAAAGTAATGAAGGAAACAATAAAAAGGTGAATTCAGTATATTCAAGATAAAAAGAATTTTTTTAGTTGTAATGTGGTTCATTATATTATAATGCCTCATATTTTATTTTGTACTATATAATTATTTAAGCAGAATAAGAAATTAGATGATACGTAACATAAGATAATGTATTCGTTGACTTTTTTGAAAACAACGAAGAAAAAGTCAATAGAAGAAATAGACAGAATAAAAAAAGACACAATATTTTACGTATATAACATTCTTGAAAGTATCTGAATCTTTGGTGAACTTATTAAATTTTACGTTTTATTACAAATAAATCTAATTGCTATTGCATAGATTATAATCAATTACGGAAAAAAAGCAGAAAAATTCCATATTTTGTACATATCCTAGGCTGAAAGGGTGTACAACTTATGAATCAGACGTGAAATATTAAGTTCGACGGTGAATCTGAAATATTCTTTCAAAGACAAAACTGAACAAAAATTGACTTTACGATTATTAAGTAAATAATTTTTGAATGCCACAAACGACTCTTATCAGTTGCTTTAGCTTTAAAATTTATGGTTTAAGGTTTTGTATGAACGAAACATTTTGGAACCGAATATTTGAAGAAGTATTATGATTTTAATGATGTTTAATCTGGTCATTTCTTAAAGGAACTAAAAGCTGTGAGCCAGGAGTAATGCGATGAAAGGGTTATATCACACCCTTAATTAATTCATAGGAGAGAATCAAGTGGTGGGAAATTTGCATGTCTAAGAGTCGAAACTCTTAGGCAATTAACGCTGTGGTCGCAAAAACATACAAAGGCTGTGAAGCGCCGACGTCATCGTGAATTGCGTCTTTTAATCCCCTCATTCGACCAGATTATACCACTAATCTCTCTCTTTTCATTACGCATAGTTACCTTAGACTCTTTGTTGCTTATCATCATCTGTCACCTCTTGAAATACTTCCGCGGAACGCTGTTTTCCAACAAACGGTTTTGATCAACTATTTATACATTTGGTATCGTCGTTTAGAAAGATGTATGTTTAGGAAATAAAATAAATATTCACCTTCTTACTATGGAGTTGATGCACCTGAGTCATGGTCAAGGAAAACACTTTATTAAGATTATAATATGTAAGGAATAACATTTCCTCGGCGTGTAGAAATAGTTACAATATATTCTATAATACATTATTAGAGACCTTTGCTCTAATCGATGAAAGACAGTTATTAAATTTCCTCTTTTTCTAAGTATTTTAAAAATTGAAAAAATGCTTTTTTTATGACTGTAAGTCTTATACTAAAACTCTTAATATTTAAGTAATAGACTCTCTATGTTTGAGGACTAAAAAATGAAATTTAAGAATAATTGATAATCATTATTCCTTTTGGATCATGACATAAATCATTTTAAAGCCAATTATGCTTTGACCTCACGTATTAGAATGCATTTCTTAAACATTACGGATCTATTCATTCCTGGAAGCTTAACTTTTTCTGCTCGTTTATGCAATATCACCCCTTCATTTGCGTGCATTTTCTCAATATTGGCTCTCGCGTTTATCATTTCACCATCGCTATGTATGACGGACTGTTGCTAAGGGAATGTTATTTTACTTTAATAATTTCTTCTTCTTAATAGTTAATTGTTTAATATGTATATATATTCAATTACTTTTGGATCTATAACAATAATATAAGCCCAGAGTTCAATGAAATAGGATTCCTAATGTATTACCCTAAAGTTTTTTTGACATCGCATCGTCTATGATTTATCAACTGATTTTTTTTTCCATAGTCCCATCATAATTTAAAAGTTAATCATTAGAATCATTCTTCTTCTGTTCTTTTTGGTAACTTAACTAATAATGCTGTCAAAAGTAAAATACTATTCAGTCAGGAACGTTTGGTACTTACTAAAGGAATGAAAGAGTAATTCTAAATGTAATAATATTAGTGAATACTTATACATTTTTGCGATAAAGAGCTAGGAATTCTGTTTGAAAGCAATTAGGGAGAGTTTTATGCATGAGATTGTATACGGATTTTCTAAAGACTTCAATAGAATGACGGAGATGCGAGAAACATTACCGCTGCATCACCATTAAACGATGAAATTATATTGAGTGATTGACGGACAGTTTTAAATGTAAATTCAAAATTAAATAGAATTCTTGTGGTTTGAAAAAACTTAGGAATGATACATTAGCATCTACCATTGCCTACTGCCATATCATTGCCTATTAATTTCAGCAATATATCATTGAGGTGTTTAAGTTACCATTTAATATGCCAATATAAATGTTGTATGGAGTTTAACGATGACGAAATGAAATTGATAATTGTATGAACTGAATCGCATTCGTAGTGTATTATTTATTTTCTTATGATCCCGGAAAAATATTTTTTCAGTTTTTATGTGCCATGCTTGAGAGTTCTATGTTACGATTACGAGAGTTAAATGTTTATGATCTTGATTGAAAGTTCTTCTGTCCTGTATTCATTCGCGTTGTTGTAACACCGTAAAACGAAACTTCAAGCACCCGTTACTCTTTTGGATATGTAATTTACCTAATTAAAGGTAGTAATTACTCCACAATAAATAATGTTAAAGTACATTTGTTGTATGAATCAATTCAATTTTAAAAAAATTAGCATATCGATTTTGAATGCTAAAAACAAGTGTATTGTTTTATATATTTTATGTTATGTTTATTGTTAAGTCTTATAGTTGACTCCTTCATAGTTTCCGAATAGAAATTGAGTAGGTTTTATATTTTGATGATAATTCGTATTAAATTTGTTTGTTTACATCTTTGTTTGTCGTAATATATTTTGATATCAGTAGGAAATAGATGTATAGTTTGAATTATTAACTCATAGTAGTTTTCTAATGTCATAAAAGCGAACTGAATCAACATACGAGGATGTCGAATTGTCTGGAAAATAAAAACTCCCAATTTTCTTTCTTTACTTGCACGATAACCTTCGTGACCATTTCAAGATGCATACTGACCTACTTTTAGGCTCTTCTTTAGAGCCAGATCAGGGACACAAAACATTAAGATTGCCAAACAAACTGATTTTGACGGTCGATTCGTTTTTACGTCTACTTCAAAGACTTTCTATGTGGAGGTAAGCGTGGGTTTGTGTGGGAAGTTGACTGAAACATCTATATGTCGCTGGGAGTTGGTGGTGGAATGAAACTTATGAAACCATTATTGAGATGATTAATAGAATTATTATAATAATTGATAACATTGATAATGATATGTATAATTTATTCTTCTTTCCTTCTGGAATTGTGTGTAAAATGTATTTACATACACACGGTTAGATAAAAGGGTTATTTGTTTAATAGCTCGACATATCTTCTGCAAATTGATAACATTTTAGGTATTACATAATATTTATTATATCTTAATTCCGATAAAAAGAGTGCTACATTTTCTCAGTATTGTGCCGGCTTTAAATATTTTTGTCTGGTTTTATTTTAAATGCGTGTTAAAATGATATATAGTTGAAAGCTCATCTCAAGTTGTTCAATTTACTTCTTTTTGTGATGTCTTTCACGTTTTTAATTATCTCAAGTTCTCTCCAGTGAATTTATTAACGAGATCAACGCTGGGATCTTCAAACTCTATCCCTGTGTTGCTGTTTAATTTTAAATCGTGAACTTACTGTCAAAGTTATTAATAGAAAAATGTTGCGAGAAAATCAGGCCATTAGATTTTGATTCCTTTGTTTTAAACTTGCTTATAAGAGCTTATGAGATTGAGATAAGAGTGGAAAGCTGCTTTTGTAGTTTATTTCCTCATCTATGCAGCAATTATACTCGCCGCTAGTCGTTTAGATAAGTCATACTTGCTCTTAGCCATTCTTACATTTCTAGTCGTATGCTAAACAGATCAATAAGACACTTTCATTATATTCTATCTCTTGAGTTGAATTTAAAAGTCAGTTTCCTTTCCTACTTATTACCTAATTACTTAGAATACGAATGCTTGAAATTGTATTGAATTGAAACCTCAATATATATAACCTCAATATATACAAGTATTTAATAGAGTGTCTGTGGGACTTGGTATTTTATTGAGTCCATATAGATTTACGAGAAAATACTTACCTAAATCATAGCAACTTTTGGGCTACTTCAGTTATCAATATATATAATGTTATTTAGGATAAGAATTAAAATATCCCCCTGCTTCCAGGATTCCTTCAAAAGTTCACTCATCAATGATATGGCTAATAAATTGCACTTCCTGTTGTATCTTTGAGCGCATTTATGAATGAGTGTTGAAGTAGTCGTGATGTTTTTGTTTCCCATGAAGCGTACGAAATCGCCATTTATCGCAATTTTTTTTTCAATCCTCATTCAAGCCTCATTTATCCGCATTTAAATGGAAAGACTCATTAAGAGAAACGAAGGAAAGAGACCTACTTCGTGTATTCCGGTTCTGATATGGTACGTCCGCCTCATTTCACCTCTTCTCCACTCCACGCGTTCTCTAGAAACAGATGCGCGGAGGAATTAAAAAAGAATGGAAGATTAATAATTGCACTTTCTAATGACACGAATTATACGTCATAGTCCTCTTGTTAACAGATCGGTGTTTTCAGTTCATGAACTATTTGATCGATGTTTCCCTAATGATATAACCAGTTAATTATTATCGATTGCAGTGCAGAAAGTTGAGTGATATTTAAGAATAAATGCTGAAAAGTTATGATAGAGAAAAGTAAGGACATTTTTCTCTCATTATTACAGAGTTAACGGACAAATTGTTAAGGTCATAAATGGTGAAGCATAGACTTAGTATTTGATTCTATAATACGATCCTCATTGGTAGAGATAGAGACAGGAGTTTGTAGTTCATTATATAAAATGACAATTCACCTTCTGCCAATTATGAAATCCTAATGAAATTATAAATCCTTATTATATATCTGCGCTTTGTTAATGGTTGGTCGTATCTCAAGCTTGGTTTCGGCCGTTAAAACTCGGTGATTTACAGTTATTTTCAGTCAGTTTTTCTCTAGTTTATATATAAACGGATTCGCTTCGTATCATATACCTTGTTCCATAATTATCTATAAAAAGTGCAAACGTTATCATATGAGTGAAAATGATTCTGAATTTGCTCAAATTTGTTTAGAATGATATATTTGTGCTTGAAGTTCTGAATTAATTGTTATATTTAATCAGATCTGCTCTTGATGCACAATTAATCGCATTAAAATTTAATATATATTATAATAATATACATTTCAGTATATATTATCATAATATAAAGATAGATAGGAGGTTTTGTTATTATAAGGAATCTGCCTTCCTTGATGGAATTAATATGAAAGAAATTAATAGAAAATGAAGAAATATATATATATCTCATTTAAACGTTATTTCATGTTTATTCAATATTTTCATTGATGTTTATATTTGATTAAACTGCTTAACTATTCCTGATGAATATACATGAACTTATTGGATCTATATTTAGCTTTAGATTTTTTGTTTTCTTTTGTATTCTTTTTTCATCGGAAAAATTGTCGAAATTTTTCAAAATCCCACTTTTTAGAGGGAGTCAATGATCTTCTGAAACAGTTTTCTATGTAGTTTATATCTAGTTTTCGTTTATCCATGATTTTTCTGATGTACTACTGAATTTTCTAATTTAAACAACTGTATTAGAGACTGTGTCGCAGGGCCGATAAAATTTTCATCTAAAATTTACTCTCGATCTAACCACCAACCACCTCTTATTATAATTTGATTTTCATTAAAATTTATCCTTTTCGAACTTAATCTTAAGATAGAATCACCATGACAATGAAATTATGAACCGCTTATTCAGCGATTATTCTCATTGCATATGAAATGAATAATCTTTCCCTATCCCTGAGAAAACTTAATTCTCTTAATTTTCAATCTTATAAAAGGCGTGAATTTAGTTTTTTTTTTTAAAGAAGTTGTAAACTAATTTAGACTAAGGATCGAAATCAAGTCCTGGTTTTTCAACCTTTTCCCCTTATTAAACCAAGTGAATATTCATTAGCGTTTATTCTAAGGCACATTATAATATATTTAATCCATATATATATATTCGGTATCGAAGTATTGGAAAAGAGTAATAGGAAGTGACGAATAGGAACACTTCACCACTGTAGCGAGAAAAGTGATATTTCTAATTTCCATTTAAAGTCTCCTTTTAGAATCGCCATAGATTAGGAAACCGAATGAGGAAATTGTAAATCTCGCACGCTTTTCTGGACTCAATAATTCTAAAATTTGGAAGTGAAGCGATGCATATGGAATTCGAAAAGCACTTCTAATTAAATGAGCCTTAAATTGCGAATAGGTTCTTATTTAGCGAAAGTGGGACATATTTTACTTTCTACGCTGTCAAAGATTTCCGTTCCGAGGGAAAAGGGTTTTGATCACTTGGGAGGCAAGTCTTGATTCGTTAGAGAAACCTTGTCGTGAAAGTAAGAACAACTAAAGCTGGGATTCACTAGCGAAAATGTTCAAATAGTTTTCCTCGGCTCATAAATCATGCTGTTTTGCAACCGTAGATATTGTTTATTCATTTTGGGAGGGGATACCTAATGTAATCTTTAAGGATAGATTTGCATGTAGAAAGAGAAATTAAGAAATTAATTTTCGTAAGGGAATGGGACTTAGATAATAATCAGTAAATCTTCATCAACATAAAAATTATCATCCTGGAAATTATTTAAGTGACTGTATCATTTGTGGGCATGGGAATTATTTTAGAATGGGACTTAAAGGGAGTTAAAATTTCTCCGTTAGAATATTTGCTCTCAAATTTTCCACGCAGCGACAATTACGAAGATTCGTCGAGGAAAATTTCCTCAATTAAATCTCACTTGGAGAAATCACGAATTCCTAAGAACCTGACATCTGTCAAAATGATGAACTTGGAGGAGACTGGAAAAACTCCACTTCCTCACCGTATTCATTGCGATGCATTCGGTATCTAACGGTTGCTGGTATATGTTACAGTTCGACAAAATATTACCTGCACTGCTTCCGCATACATATAATCCTCTTGGACTAGTGACCTATATCACTCCTGTAGAACACTGCCCTACGTTAGTCAAGCATAACAGACGATGGGATGATGATTTAGACATGGACCCGTGGGCTAAGTTACGTTCCGCATCGAAGATTTTAAAGTGGCCAACGAATCTTTCCAAAACATACACATTGCAAATCAGGTGGGAGTGGTAATAATGAGAGTATTTATTATTAATTTATCGATTGCGTTTAAACTTAGAAAAGTGTATCCTTTTAATTGATGAATGTAACTTATTGAAAAATATTTTACTTTAATAGCATATCATATATAAAGTGTATATAAAAATATTTGAAAACAAAATAAAAATTATAGTTATATATAATAAGTTATATCATCATTATATATAAATAAAAAATGCTTTCGCGAATGGTTAGAGAAATTATAGAATTCAGTTTTGCTTTATGAGAGGTTTATTATTCATCCTTAAAGTCGTTCGTAAAAACATCGAATTTGGTAGCAATAAGATTTTAATGAGTGACTCATTAAAATCACCGGTTGTTAATGTAATTGAAAATTAAAATGCAACACGTACGTTTTTAGCTTGGAAAAGTCTGCATTAAATAAATGGAAATCGGTGAAATGGCACTTGAAAGCGTGAATTTTCTACTAGAAAATATAATTAATCGACGCATTAAATTTAACATTTAGGTCTCTTAAGAATGAATCACCGCCCTCCCAATTGTCATCAGAGATTTCGAAAGCGCGCCGTCTCTTCAAACGGTCTCTCAGTTGAAGAGCAATAAATCCCAACGTATGCTAATAAAGTAAACGGCTCGTAATACGGGTATCTTTTCCAGAAGGCTGACGATGGTCGTGGTTGAATACATTACGGGCAAAGTTCCACGGGTCCCCTGCAGGCGATTTCTGGCAGTATGCGTGGAGTCGGTAAACGGAGCGCGACAAACGGTAATCGTTTGAAGAACTCATTTTTTTCGCCTACAGTTTCCTCTCTCAATAACTCAAGCGATACGTACACTGCGGCTTACGATACGAGAGAATATTTACGTTTAACGGTACAACAGCTGGATCGCCTCTAATTGAAGGCAGACAAGGTAACTCATGACGAAGTCTGCTTTGACTTTCCATACCAAAGGAGAAAATCTTCATCTCGAAGGAATGTCGTTGCAGTCACTTGGGGGCATCGAGGCGTTACATGAGGGCGGCGATCCCATTGCAGCCATGCTGAAAAACGGATCTATTAAGTAGTTCAAGGGTGTGTCGTGAGTTTTATTCTGAATCTCGTTACTTTCCCATTAGATTCGCGTAACGGCCACTCTGGAGGAGAGCGCTAGATTATTAGTTTCCTATATACAATACAAAAATTTGCGTAATAATTACTGAAAATTTCGATACGAATAGTAGTGAACGTCTGAAATATGCAAGAAGTTGGACGTTAGGGAAGTTTGAGTGTAAAAGATCAGAATATTCCCAATAAGAACATCGGAGATCCGAAATTCTCTATAATACAATCGATGTAAAATCTTAGAAAGAATTGCTTAAAAGTTTTTAGATTTTCATTTAATTCATGTCGTACTTATCATTTATGTATATAAGTTGAATTTCGGAATCAGAACTAAGTTGAACAGAAGTGAAAAATAGCGACATGACTGGAACTCGAACCCAGATCTCCTACTTGCCGGGCAGGTTTGCTGACTACTCCACGGCACGCTTAAACGTGCTAAGTTCAATCTATCCTATCCTTTATTGAATCCGAGTTTAGAGTTGATTAAACAATTCTCTAAATTATTTTCCCTTTTATAAACTGGAAAGTAGGACTCATTTGCCCTTCTTGTAACTTGTTTAGGGAACAATCTTGAACCCTTTCTAAAGATGAAAGAGATTGGCTGATAATTATCTCCATGAAATTTTCTCAGCTTTCAACGAGCGTCGGAACAAGAGTGATAGGGAAAGGTTCCTTGTCCTCCAAAAGCTTTCCACTCTAATGAAGATTGGCCATGAGACAAAGAAGAGTATATTATTTTCTTTCGATTGTTTTCTTAGATACCTTTGTCTTTCTTTTGAACCGAAATATTTCACCCTTACGTGAATGAGTGAATGCTGCATAAATATTGTTACATGTATGCCATCTTTGAATTTGCCGTGAATAACAGTCTATCAATAATCATCTATTCTATGGATGTTGAATCTCTTATTTTTTATTTTATGGGATAAAGTAATATTTTCGTCAATAATTTCAAGATAAATCTCATGATCAATATATTTCGTCCTATCAAAGTACTTCAGAGATGAGAACCCTTTTGAGAGTGTACACCATGTTAAGGTGATTGATTCTATGAAAATGTAACCATGTATTGCTGCCTAAAACCGATCGAATTTTGAAGGAAATATACTTCTTCGAAATTCAGATATTACCATAAGTATTTCTACTACTTTTTAGAAAATCTAAGCAAAAACATCGAACTCGCATAATGGCAATGGTATTGTTTTCGTGATAGCGTGATAATGCTGGAATAATCGATGCACTGAAATGTTTCTCCAATCGGTATGTCCACATACCGTCCGAGGCTCTCCCATTGAAATGTGTTCACGGCGTCCTATTCTCCTCCGACGGTCAATACATCCAATTCGATTCTACTTCGAACATAAACCCTCAATAAAGCAGCCAGCACGTGTTTGCGTGACCTATACACGTGTTTGCGTGCCACCGAGTACGATTGTTTGCGTTTTGAGACGAGTGCGTGTCCGTTGTACATTCAATTACCGGCTGCGCTATGAAATTAACGCATTTTGCTCCTTCGGTTCCCTTCGAACGTTCTTCCGACTTAGAAACTACTAAACGACATTGGAATGCTATTGCAGAGTATGCAAAGGTATTTAACCTTTCTCTGAGGTCGTCGAAATACGTGCAACTTCGTATATTTCTTCTTGAAAGGGCAAGGCCTTTAACACGTTAAAAATCTAAAAATGAGGAATGACATCCAGTGTAGAGTGTATTTGGCTGTAGTATATTTCATTGGTGAATCATATATAGGAAATTCTTTATTTAGCAAAAGAAATTAGAAAGTTACGCCAGAAAAAGAATATGAATCGAGAAAAATTAGAAATTCTAATCGCCAAATTTTTAATTGAATCCATCAATCGAATTGATTTAGCTTCGAATTTAACCGTTTATTGTAAGATACGTTGTGACTGTGGAAGTTTTTTATGTCAATTTTATTG
The DNA here is from genome assembly GCA_020796165.1 of Pantala flavescens. Classification (NCBI taxonomy): domain Eukaryota; kingdom Metazoa; phylum Arthropoda; class Insecta; order Odonata; family Libellulidae; genus Pantala; species Pantala flavescens. Next base: position 50,796,965 of record CM036881.1, read on the forward strand.
CAAAATCCAAGCATGATAAGGATGTGTTTTCAAAGGTGGATAAGCCCATTTTTACTTCAGTGGTTCAAGAATTTTTTAGATGTATAATAGCTATGAAATCTTTAGCTTTGCTATATCTCTGAAATGTTTCAAATAAAATGCCATAATACATTTTCTGGATCGTTATTATCATGGTAGATTTTTTATCAAATCGTTTATTTGAAGTATTTTAGAAAATAGTTTTGTTTTCAAATTCTTATTGCGTTTTTTACCAAGAACTTTTTCTCAAACGAGTTTGAGCAAAACATTTACTTATAAAAGTTCAACTACCTATTCCAAGGTAGACTTCTTGCGTAAAAGTTCTAAATTATGTGGACCAAAGTTAGGTAAACTTTACGTAATCAAAATCTGCGCATCAGTAGCAGCTCAAAACGCTTCCCATATCACTTTGAACATTCGAATCACTCTATATATTATTTCATAAATTACACTTATTTATACAGCAAAACGTTTTCTATGGACTGTGAAATATTTGTTGTTATCTTTGAGATTGTGCGGGTATAGCTTCCGAATGTAAATAAATTTATGGGTTGGTAATTAATCTTCACTCAAGTTTGAAATTAAAAGGTACCAAAATACTTATCCATATATTCTGATTGTAATGGAAGTAAGTTAGAACATCGCAACTGCATATAAAAATGTCATTTATTAGTTACCCATTTGACTTCTTCTTTGTTCTTTTAAATTTACTAACTTCTTTTTCTTTTCTTGCTATTTTAAGTTAAAACACACACTCTCACATCTTATCTATTGCTTCTGATTTTTATGGATTCTGGCAAACTACACCATCTATTTTAGTTGAATTCATACGTTTCTTAATTAAAATCGGCAATGAAAATGGATGTATTTCTGATTGAATTGCTGTATTATTATTTATGGGAGTTGGTTGAGAGTGGTTCGATAGAAGGACGTAATGCAGCGACGAGCTGTGGTCTCAGAACAGAGTAAACGTGTGGTAAGGTGTGGAAGGGAGACTTAGAATACGTAATGAGGTAGGTTTTGGGATCGAAGATTGGAATGGAAGGAGAACTATGTACACATGCGAGTTTTGATATATGTCGAATGCTTTCATATTTTTAAAGGTATGCATGCGCATAATTAAAATAAATAATTCTTAATAATAAATATAATTTTGTGTGGAATTCATTGTAAACAAACGAATCACCCATTGCAACATTTCGAGAATTATTAAAAATCGGAAACATTTCTTTTTCATCTCGATGATTAATATTCCCGAGGCTATAGATACTCCAGTGATCTCTGTGAATAATAATGATTTTCTAATTGTTTCGAAATATATACGGAAGAAGGACTCGCTTTTCATTGCTTGTGTCTCGGGTTGTCTCGAATCGCTCCGTAAAAACGTAAGTGGAGTGAGGGGAAGCGATGAAAACGTCTTCGTGAGGTCGTGCTTTCCGTGAATCGATGCGTATCATCGATCTTTAGACGAAAGTGCAGCCGACGATGCTATCTCCAGAAGTGCGTCTCACGTGTCACGCTGTTGTCAGACTTGGTTTCTTCAGCATTACCCTCCAACGAATCCAAACGGATGAGTTCTAAAACCTTAATCAAAAGACTTTAACACATTTTGATGTTTCATTCTCGATGTAAATGCATTCCTACTATTATTGCTGAAAAGAAAATAGATGTATTTAAAATGCTTTGGAGTCATTACTGAATTCCAATGATATGCAAACCACTTCGGTTGTTAAAAACATTTATTTATGGAATCTATTGTCTGACTTCAAATCGACAATTGCCGAAAATCTTTTTTGTGGAGAGAGAGTATTTTTAGAAATTTAATGAGCACTTAATTATCGTACGTAATTCAGTTTCCTCTAATTTTAGAGCGAAGTAGTTTGTTAACATTCGTTAGGTTGCCAACCTCAATGGTCGGATTGTGCGCTTTAATAAGAAAACTCTAATTAAAACGATTTATTAGCTCTAATTGCAATGAGCACGAAACACTTGCTAAATGCTAATTTATGCTTAAATATTCAGTGTGATGACGCCTTAGAATTTACCGTCTATGCGATCATCCCCGTTGGTCTTCATACCATATAATGCATAAATACCATTAAATTTTGTTTAAGGATTTATTAAAAAAACTTTCTCCTGGGTATTTTTGTCGCATTATTTTCTTCCATTTTTATCCCGGAGCTTAAACAAATTCTTAGACTTTAGGGTTACTAGGAATATTAAAGATTTCTTTAATGACAATAATTTCAATTCATGAAATTTCAGCAATGAAATGTATTAAAGTAAATAGAAATGTGATATAGAAGTTGAATGTTCCATTTATTTCAGACGTAATTCTTAGAAAGTAAAAGAAAGTGAACATCGTTAAAGAGAAAATTTTCCCCCTTTTTTCTTAAGGTTTATACTAAATTAGCCTAACAACCTTATTTTATTTCCTTCAATTCTATGATATCATTCATTTTCCGACTACCACGAAAAACTATCACCATGTAAAATAGTCGGAATGTTGCTAATAGAATATACTTTTGATACAAGAATTTAAAGCCAATCACTGGTCCATCGTCCTTAGATGAAAGCAGTAACTAATATGAAGTGCTTCACTGGTTATGAGTCTAACAAGCAAATAATAATTAAACTAAAGGAACCCAATATTAAATAGAATGTTACGTGGTAATATGAGATGCAACGGAAATGAGATTGATATTTACATTTAACTTAATTTTAACTTTTATGTATATTTAATAATAAAAATACTTTATTTAATATTAAAAATTTTAATGTTTAAAAATAAAAAAGTATTTAAAATTATTATTTTTCAAAATTGTATGTATCATAATATTTAATATGTATTAGTTACTGTAAAATTAATTACTCAAGATGAAGTCGTATGTATTAGTAAGAATGAAAGACAAACTCTTCGTAATACCATAGAATTATATAGTTGAGATGTCTTCCTTTACTTCTGGAAAATGTCATATTGACTGAAGCAGGTGGTATCTATTTGCAAAGTGTGTTACGTAAAGTACATACAGAATGATCTGGATGGATGTTCGGAGTGCATTCGACGTAACAATGGAGAAACAGCACGCGTAAACGCGGTTCATTTTTTCTCCATCTGGAAAGTGATCCCATATCCATCTTTCGCAAGGCCAAGGTTGTTCCAATGAACCGCTAACTCGGATCCTACGTCCTGTGACGCGCGAACGAGAAAAAATTAGAAAGCATTGCGCTATCGAGTTGAAAGGACGTGGAAGATGCTCGACCTCCATCATATCGCCAGTCACCTGTTTGCGTCAGTAATTAATTTTTCCAATACGGATGTCAGATCATGGGTGCATAATGTGTTCTTAAATCGAAGAGCAGTGCCATCCTTAGTTCTTAAGTCAGCAACAATTATTCATTTAGAGTGTATACTGTTTTTACGAAACTGGTAACAGTGAAATTAGGTAACACGGAATGGAATTATCTGAATTTTTACTTCAGCTTTTTCCAGAGCAATTTGAATTACGAGCGGAAATTGTATTTATAGATCGGTGTATCTGTTGGGAAAAAATCATGGAACGAAATTATGATTTTCTTCTTATTAATTATTTCTCTATAATTAGAGAAATTCATTCAGCTTGCGCGATCACGGACAGTTATCGTAGTGTTTCATGGATAGAATGGGGGAATTATTATTTTTTAAATTCATACAACTAATCATTTTCGCATTTTTACATATGTATAATAAGTTATAATATCTGTTAGTGGTTGAAATTGTATTAACTGTGAAACCTTATAAATTAAAAAATGTATAATAGTTAATCATTAACTGACCTTAAATTTCTCATAATACGTTAGTTTTCATTCGGACGAAAATATATATTTCGTACCGATAGACCTAAATAATTTATGAATATAATTAAATGAATTGCCGGCCTCTATGGCGGAGTGGTTAGCATGCTAATCTTCTAACGCTGGGGTACCCGGCCGAGGAGCAAGTTTTCCTCTCAGGTTATGGATGTTTGTGTATATCCATTGTTAATTTAAGAACCACATATTGTCCATAAAGTGTATTTTTATACGGTCTTTGTTAAATAAATAAATTAATATCCTTCTCCAGGAGGAGAGATTTTGAGGTATATGTTCCTAAGTAATTATGTGTATAAGATCGTATTAATTTCATAGAAATAAATAAATTTCTAACGATAATTTCCACAATTTTTTATGCAAGCTTTAGGTTTTAAAACATTTGTTTGCGGACGGTTCAATGTGAAATACCTCACGGAATTAAATTATTCGTACTTTTTAAGGAAACATTATGGCAGTCTACAGCTGAAACAGACATGGAGAAAAGTCAACAACCCCACCTTTTGTAATCGCGAATATGAATATGCGAAAAGCTGTCTGTTCACCTGATACCATAGCGACCGTGACCTCTTAAGACGTTGGCATTGTTCATGTCTCTGCCTTGATCTTCAAAAGATATTTGAATTCCTCGCATGCAAATCCTTCTCATTTATTCATTCTGCAGTCTTGGATCCTCGTTAGTTTACGGAAGCGTTGATTGAGGTGAATTATTATCCTCAGAGACATCGTTTATTTGTTCCATAGCTGTGCCTTAGGAGTGCCTATTATCCTATGTACATTCATCAGCCTCGATTATTTCGTACATCTAATACTAATTCATAAGAGCTGTACTTTAAGCGATTAATAAAAGTTGGGATGAAAAGTGAAACAAGAAAAATTATTACAGGGATAAGATATTGCAATAGTAGTATAAATGTAAACAATCTGGTTAAAACAGAAGTAAAGTTAATGGCAATGAAATTGGTATGAAAAGGATAGTTTTTCATTAACTGGACTAGCAAGGTCAAGCATGATTGCGCTTTGCCGTAGAAAGTTTCAAGTTCATCGTAAGATACTATCTAAGGAGTTTGTTTTTATCTTTCTCAAAATAAACAGCAGCCGCGGTCAACTTACTCTTTATTTAAAGATGTATTTCACTATCGTTCTTTTATGAATAGTATTTGAAATTTATGTTGTGTATGTCAATGTTTTTACGCTCATCAAACCTGTTTGATTGGTGTAAAATATCGGTATAGTATGAATTTTATGTGAACACTTAATAAGAATCAATCTACATGATATTAAATGCGCCATAATTTTGATGAGTTACACAAATTTTAATGGATAACTGATATTCAGAGTAAAACAAAATGAACCAATTGAAATTTCTTTTTTCACAAAATTATAGAATTGTCATTCTCGTATAAATTCCAGTTTCTATGGATTGCTTCCGTTAACTGAGCAACCGTACGACCTTCAGTGTGTTTAAGAGTTGTTATGAAATTTACGAGCAGTTAGATCTCGCTTTAGGTAGCATTCGTATTCATTAGAATATATCTCCCCTTTTCGTATCGGTTTGAAACCTGGATGGCGATCTGCTATGATTCAAAGCTTCTCTATGTAAAAATATGGTCAAATACATATGTATTTGACCATATATAATACAAATAGATCGAATACGCATTCTCGGAGATGGAATTTAAGGACAGAAATACTAATATTAATTTCCTGCTTATGGGATGGTTCCAGCAAATGAAAAAAATATATTAACTTATATTCTAAAAAATTATGAAGGTAGACGCAAGGAATACCATGTTTGTAGTATATCAAAACTATAACACAATACCATTTTTGTAGTATATTCAAACTATAATACAGTATATATTAAATCTAAACTGTGCTTAGGATTATATCCATTTAAAATTATTTTATTAGTATCAATGCTACGATTAATCAGCCAGGCCATTCATTATACTTTTAATTTTCTACATTTCATCTTGCAGATGATTTTTTCACATTTTCGAGTATTCTATCATTTATCGCTATCAGTTATATTCGTTTGTCGTGAAAAATAAATTGTATTCATCTGCTTACTCTTCCACGTACTGTCTTCAATACAATAGAATACGATTAAATATCTATAAATGATTTATGATGTATTCATTCCTTTTCATTTAAAAACCGTTCTCTTATTTTAGTGATGCTTATTACCACCAGATAATTAGAGCCGCTCTATAAATTTTCATTCACAGAGCAACTTAGAAGTACTGTTAGAAAAATAAAGGTTTTACTTTCCTTTACTATTTGGTGGGAGTTTCTCACACTTATTTAGCATACGTAGTGGTATTAACATCACCTCTCTGTAAAAGCTGGATTTTATATTTATTCCACTGCTCATATACTAAGTAAAATAAAAGTCTGTTAGTAGTTCCTATTAACTTCAGTATTAAACTAAGAATAATTGTATTATAGGCTTATTAAATCAATATTTTACGTATTCTCATTCGTATACGTATATCAATGATCTGCAATTCTTATCTTATATAAGCAAGTAATTTAGAGGAGGGATCCAAAAATATCTGCTATCTTGTGAATTTTTAATTTGATATAGTTTTCGTGCGTAATGTTATCCGGAATCCAATACCTAATAGTGCCTTGCATTTCATAGGATTCACAAGGAAGCTATCTCACACACATTTAGGAGAATAGCGTGTCAGTTCCAAAACCTTTCTGTAAATTATTCTTGTAATAGGAGGATAAATATGCTACTTACAAATGAATATCCTATTTCTTGGTGTTTCTTACGATCTTTTTAGATTTGTTTTTGAGTGGGATTTACAAAGAGAATTCTTGGACAAAATTTTGAACAGTTATATAATGAGTATTTTCTTTGTGATTTATGTATACGGAAATGTTTGCGAACATGACTTGATAATTGTGAAACTTGTTGCAATAATGAAATTCATTTTTACTGTTTTTAAATCAATCAGGAGAGGAAACAGGAATCTTACAATAAAAACAATCGAAAATTTACATGTATGCTGTTTGCTTATTAATATTTAAAAAGAAAGATTTATTTATAAGTTTTCGAACATAGATATCCAACTCAAAAGTTTTATACTGACGTATCTGGCTTCTGTATACAACATCATTTACAGAGGGTAGCAAGGGCTTATCTCTACTGTGGATGATTAATCAACAACTCCTGGTCAGTTTATGTATTAGACGATGTCCATCATTATAAAGCCGTAAACACCGACCTTTTCGTATGGTATAATTGAATATGCAATCACACACGTCATTATGAGGAAAAGTAGTCAATAAGTACTAGGGGTAAGAACAAGGCAAGGATAAGCTCAAAATTCATTTATTCTCTTGTATGAAAGTCACATTCGGATGTCTACATCTCTATTAATTGGGAACGTAAATTTCTTGCAGCATTGGCCAACCCAGTTGGCTGCAGGACGAGCTAATTGTCCGCATCAGCGTTTGGCTCTCTTTGCTGTTGCGAAGTCGATTCCAGCGACTTCAGAACCTCGTGGAGGCCTCTTGGAGAGCGTGGCTACGCAGCACTGAAACAACCAAAGGTAAACATTGTAAACAATGAAGTTGCGAAAGCATCTGCTCATAATGAAAGGGATATGATCATCCGCCTTGCCATTCCGACGAAGGCGGATTATGGGGAGTTTTTGCACCCGAGTGCGTCATTGATGACATTGTGACAGGTGACGGAGCGTTAACGTATAGAAAGGTCAGGGATGTCGAATTTGATTATCTTTGAATGAATCAGAGGTATAGAAGTCTTGTTAGATTATTTTATGTTTTAGTTCCTTGAAATTTCTATTTCATAATTTTTACCCATTTTTTGCGTCTGAGTACGAGCATTTATTTTTGCAGCCTGATTTATTTTATGAAATTGTTTGCCGTTACCTTTTCTGTTTATATGTGAAATGATATCGTATATTCTGGAAATTTATTATATTAAGGATACTTAGGAGTTTTTGTTACGTGTTGTTATATAGTGGAGTTCTTAAGATTGATAGGATTTAAAAATTGCATCATTTTCTAAATATGGCTTCATTCGTAATCTAAAGACGTAACATTACAAGTCAATCGGAATAAACCAAAAACATGGTTAATGTTAATTGATAACTGAAACAAAGGGCAGCAGTTTTGTGTAGAATGCAGTAAAAAAAATCCGGATCACTTGAAACAAGATCTACCAATATGCAGAGGTAAATTCGAGAGAATCACATTTTAAAATTTTCAAAGATGACCTTAGGCACAAATAAACCGTATCAAATATTGTCTCATCAGCGAATTGAATGTCTAAATGAGAATGCACAACTTTCAAAATTAAAGAGGATCAGTTCTTTTTAATTCCTCATAAAATCTGCTTCTTCCGATAGAGAATTATTTCTGGCGATGCCTTCCAAAAGCGAATCGATCGTCTCAGCTGTCGTGAAAAGTAAAATCGGCCATCCGAGCGCTACTCTTAGGAAGCCTCACGCTAAAGAGGGGGGAATCCATGAAACAATACCACAAGAAACCTTAAAAGAGACTTGAGACTCCTTGATCGATTTGGCTGAGACAAAAGGCGAAAATCGGAGGTCGTTTGTGACTTAAATGCGAAAGGCGGCTCCACGATATGCTTCCAAATTAACCTGCGTATCTAATAACGACTATCAAAGTTTCTTCCTAGAAATTACAACAACTTCTCTCTGAGTGATATGAATCGATTAAATTACCGAGTAACGTCACTTAGAATTCTGACAGCCTTGTCAGTGCTCATTCTTTTAATAATCTTTCGTGTAAGTGGTACGCATCTGTCAGTTATATTAGCGATTCCTTGGCGAGCGTGCTCTCCGATCTTTCTCCAAATGAACCGTTGCTGCATCTTTTCGAAAGTTTACTGTCCTTCATCCCAACCTTTTTTCCGGTTAATTGCATGACTGAAACTGATTGTTTTCGAATAATTTTACTTATGACGATGAAACATCCTCAAAAGAATTCCGAAAAACAGAAATGTTGCATCACATTCGACTATCAACGATAACTATTTTCAATCATAGTTATATTCAATTTATTTTTCGTCTTATGTTCAATTATTATTTTCGATACAACCGTGTGCGAATCGCGAAACTCGAAACACTGATATCAGCGATATTTTTACAAAAAATTTCGATTATACAGTTCATAAACAAAGTTTTAATAGATTCCGATCATGTATGGAAAATATAAGCTTTTTCTACCGTGTCTGAAGAGTAACTAGATATTGGTTATGAATAGGAAAATCGTTTTTCTAAACCAATTAACTTCTTTAAATTTCAGAACCACCCGCCTATATGAGACAATTGTAATAGGACAATATATAAGACCCTGTCGCCCTAGCAACTAACGAAGCCTTCCACTTGAGATTCAATACGTAACCAAGGGATCACTCGATTTTTCGCCAAGTGGTTCACTCGGGTTTTCTCCTGTGGATACGTGCTCATGAATCTGCCCTCTAAAGGTCAATCCGTCCCTTAAGCACGTCTGCTATCCCTTACCGTGGATTGGCGAACGTGTGTTTCTGCACCATGAGTGGCATTTTCAGAACACGCTTCAGTTCCCACGGGACGGACAGGAAGTAAGGTTTCTCATATACCATGTTACTGAGGGGATAGTTTGATAGACATTTAGAGCTACCTTTGAATGGGAACATTAGTGTTTTATTTTGAAATCCAGTGCGAGGATAAAACATCTTTGAAAACTGAACATTAGCATCCTTTTGATGTTGATTGAGAAAATACAGTAATGGAGATGAATGATTTCAAAAGGAGGTATGAAATAATTATGAAATAAACTTAGCAGTTATCCGTTATCTTCTTATTATCTCTCTATCGCATAAGAGCAATGTTGGATGTGTGAATATTCCGTCCGAAATAAAATAAAATCAGTGTTAGCAATGAGAAATGGTAGCATAAGATAATATTCGCGTATGGTTTACTCATGGTCAGAAACTTCAGAAGTCCTACAAAAGTTATTCTTCTCAATCAATTTCAAAAACTCAGCTCAAATGATAAAACCTATCAAATTCAACCTTCCTTTCTTCATGAAGATCCATTCCATACGTTCCATAGCTTTCTATTGAAATATCCCGTATTCTTAAATTACTTTATCTCATTAGAGTTTGCACCTGGTTGCAGTTTATGCACCTATCTCTCATCTTGGTTTCACTCATTCCCGTAAGAATGCGAATTGAAAGTTCCTTCGCAATAAAACGAATCCTTAGCCCCTTCCCGGAAGGAAGGCACTGAACCTTAACGGAGAAAACAAAAACATCCTCTGGATCCACAGCGGAAGATTACGCCTCATCAAGGCCTCGCACGAGAGCTCTCTCCACCGGAAAATGCTCTCTTTTTCCGAGATCAACGGTACGAAGTGTGAACAGGAATCTGAATCGCTCATCTCGAAAATCCATCCACAGCACTTTAATTGCTGCTATAATGAAGCCACCTGCTGCGAGTGCACGAAATGTTCCGGAAACGTGCCAACCTTTCGCCGGCCAATTGTGGGACGAAGATAAAGCTGCTCTGTCCCGGGGCTCATTTAAAACGTAAAGGTAGAATTGAAGGGAATGATAACTGTGCGTGAACTTCAGAGAGCCCTCAAAAGCAATGTTCCCCTAACTAAATTGTATCAATTCGTTGCATATCTGCTGGACTTAAGGCTTCCAACCATGTTCCATATACTCTGCCTCTAAATCATTTAGTCGAATATTTTAAAGTTTATTATCTAGTCTTTATGATGATTTATTTTTATTCGAGTATTATTATTTAAAAATTTCATCAGTAACATATCAAATGCGCGATGTACAGAGTGAGAAACGCCCATTTTAATGTGTAAGTAATGTAAAAAACGATTTTTAAGGTTATCGTTAAATTTGATTTAAATTTGAATGTTATCACTCACTAAAGTTACTATTTTAAAGTGTAACTGTTCATTGTTACTGTATGTAACGGAATGAAAATGACGTCAGAAAGGACATTTGCGAGTCTAGAGATAATACAATTGTATTTTGTAGCAAAAGCGATGGCTGATGATTCTCTAAGAACTACATAGACAGTATTTTTTCTATTTATGGAGGCAGATTGTGTTAGACGAAGGTTTTAGATTACGAAGTAGTATAGCTATCTCATTGAATTAATTAATATGAATTCTTGGCTGTCATCTTTCGAATCGGGAGACATGAATAAAACTCTGCCTAAATTAGATTGCATCGGTCATTACTCAGTTTATTTAACTCGAATGAGCGGAAATGGTCTTTTGTAAATTACCTTGCGAAACATTGTTTGGGTGTTTCGATCAGTTATTGGACTGCAGCCGAGACGCGTGGCTTATTTCAGAAGCAACCTTGACGAGTTGAATATAACAGTACCGTCGTAGTAAAATGCTGTCGCTAGTTCGTGGCAATCGGTTCGTGTGCAAAAGACCGAAATAATTATTCCAAACCCTGGGTTACACAACTCACCTCTCCTTAAAGAGTAATCCAAGGCGGGTCATAGGCGCCAGGAGTCCTCCTTGGCGCCCATCCCTGCCCCAGGTCGGTTCACTTCCCGGGGGATATCTTCCTTCCTCCCCTTGGGGTGTTCCGACCCCTCCACCCGTTGCCCCCCACTGTGGGCACGGAAGTCTTCGCTGCACACGGAGCCGCTTTCTTCACTGCGCTTCGAGACTCCGGGAACAGTATTCTGTCAATGACCTGTCTGATCGTGGAATGCTTTCTGTCGAATGGATTCGGGTACATGGCTGCGACCTCTTGGCTTCCGACCTGAGGACACACAAAGAAGGCAATGAACTTCTGCACGAAAGCAATCGGGGTTGATGGAACGCAATTGATGCTTTCTCATGGCATTCCCACGAGCATTGGAAATTTCCTATTTCTTAATTAATCTCTATAGAAACTAATTATATCTAAAGAAATTTGATATGAAGATACGTCATTGAATTAGCGAGAAATTTCTCCAGAAAGAAAAATGCCCTAAAATAAGAACGTGGGCTGTCATGCATTTACCCATCACTAATTGGTACAAATGCGTATGTTTATATCAATAAAAATTTAGAATCAGTATTATATATTTATACCAACAGATGATGTAAGGGATTGAAAATTCATTAAAAGCCATATTTACCATTATATTAAGATAATACAGTCAAGCGTTACCTTGTGTATTGAATGAATGAATTAACCTAGTAATTAAACTTAGTACTTTACACGGATAAGTAAGTTATTCATTCATTTTTTACCACTGTAAATAATTTCTGTCCAACGAATATGCATCTTATGTTATCAGTAGATGATGGTAATAACCAAGACAGGTTTAGGTGTAAATTTGAAGTCGTTATATATAGAAACACTTCGTGCGTTGCAGTATTTTTATCTATTAAAATAGCACTCGTGCTAATTTTTATGTCTGATTGTTTTATATAAGAATAAGATTTAATATAACTTCGATAATTTTATCATTAGATGTTTCATTGTAATATATCGATCCAAAAGAATTTTCAATATATTCCCTGAATATATTTATATTGCAACTGGGAAAAAAACAAGTTTATATTTGAAAAGTTTCCAGAATGGAAAGCATTTTAAAAATGCAACTTTTTTGTGAAGGATACGGTATTTCCACTTCGTTGCTGTCACAAAATCGGTTCCGTGAGGCCACTGGGAATTTGTCCAGAGAAGGTGAAGGAATTATGCCTCGAGCTTAACTTGGTTGGGAAAAAAGTGCAGCGCAAACTGCACTGAGTGCATGCCCATTATAGTGGTATATAATTACAGACTACCGAGAATTTCACATTCTCTCCGGACGCCTATTGTGTTGGCGACAGCAAACAGAAATTGAAAGAGGTAACCTTATTTTAGAATACCTCTGAAGTAATTACACCACGTGGGACAATCGATTTCGAGTGCTTCCATGGAAACTCTTAGTTATTCTTTCGCCCTTGAACTCTATGGGGTGCTAAAATTAATTCGGCTTTCGTTCTCAAGGGAACAGATGATTTTTTGCTGGATATCCCTGGAACGCTATTGGTTGTCGTTAAGAACGAGACCTTTTATCCTTGAGTAATTTAAAAAATTATTATATTTTATTTAAGTTCTACTCAGTTTAATTATGAATAATAAACAAGTCTTATATCACAAGGAAGTTATGAGTCTAACACGAAGTGAAGCAGAACTATAACCTATTAATTTACTTCTCTGTGAGCGATGTAATGCCTAGCAATTATAGAAACTGTAAATTAACGACGAAAAAGTTTCACGGAAGATAAATTGGACAGAGAGCGTAACTCATTATGTAGATCATGTTATTGAGAAAAGTATCAATTTTTAAATCCCTAATCATCTATTTTTCAAGTTGAGCGAATATGAAAGACGTTCCAGTTAATTACGGGACTGAGAAGTGAAGGACGAGAACAATTCGCGAAATAAATTCACCAAAAAATGTATTTAAGCAGGAAATTATCAATACGTACAGTGAAAAGTCAGGGGAATATGAGTTTAATGAATAACTTGCAGTTCATTTTGCGCTATTCATCTCAAAAGTGAATTGATATTGTAGAATTTGTTTTCTCTGAATAAAATTTGGTTGTATTCATTGTTTTAGTAAAAAGTATCCAAAATACTCACAAACTTAGATTTAAGTTGCCATTTGTTTAAGACAAAGAGGATGACCGAGCAACTTCCGTAGAAATTTAATTTTATAACGTTGTATAATGTACCAAACTAGTCGCCTTGATGGATGAATTTTTGTGGAAGTTCTAAAGAGTTCTTCGTTTATTTCATAAGGGTCCCTTCCGAAAAAATTATTTATATTAAATCATATTGTCTTTTATAGCCTTAGCTTAAAGCGGCCAAAATAATCAATGTTAACTGTACGTAATTAATTGCTTATAGTATCGTTAACTTTTAGTAATACGCTGGAAATAACGCCCTCACGGAATAACAAGAATTGCGATGATTCAATATATCGAATGAGTACTTAGCAAAAAGTTGTGAACTTCCATCGTTTAAAATGGATGCATCAGCGTTAAGAAGCGTGGATTACTGTAGGGGATTCACCTGCAATGACGCGGAAATTACGTACGAAGTGCGTGCTTTGCTCGAAGTTCGGAATTCCGCAGAAAATAAATAATGGAGGCCTTACGGCGCAAGAGAAAAGCGCCGAAGGAAATGACGTCCTTGGGTTTGGCCTTTTTTCCAAGCAGGAACTCCATCGTGGGAGAAATTGCCGTCTGATAGCCATTCGCTCTCAATTGGGTTCGCTATGAATGGATTGTGCTGACGCGCCCTCAGCTTCGATGTGCTCATTGGACATCCGACGAGGGGCAATTGGCAAAGTGGCTGTGATTCTACAGACGACCTCTTCAAACCCTCCCAGATTCGAGTCGCCAAAGAAGGCGGTTTGCTTTTTTGTTTGGTTTTGCTAGTTTGAGGGCGTGGGTAACTACAATTTGATGCGCATGGTAAAAATCAAAAATTGCAAATGAAAATTCCTAGATGTCAATTAGGATAATATTAATTCCACCGATAAATGTAATATTTATCTTTAATTGTTTCTCGAATTTCAATTGTTTATTTAAAAACGGTTGGTTATAGTTAATTTTACAGAATGAAACTCATAATTTACTCATGTAACGAATTTATACTTACTATAATTTGTACCTCTAAGGCTTACGTTATATCGTAAATAAGCTTCTAATCTTCTCGCTTATTTTTAGTTAACCTATTTTCATTATATCTAAAGTGATTAAGATTTATATGGCATCACGAACAGTTTTCACCTGGTTTTTAATTACGTAGTATGACTCTCTCTTCAAACGATTTCACATTTATAGATATTTCCTGATGAGAAACTCATCGAGTTACATAAGCTTTCGAAGCTATTTTAACAATTCTTCTAATAAATATTTTACTCTTAAAAACTGCAAATGTTACAACCCATCAGGATTCTCTTTTCTCTCGTAAAGATTTCTTGATTATGATAGATTTTATTGTATGATGTGACTTGTTCGAAATTTGGGTATTTCAATATAGTTAATAGAAGTTGATGGAAGCTCTATATAATCAGTTAGTTTTAAAGAAGAGTAACGTTAAAAACAGATTTTGTTGCGATATATGCAAACAATCGTTTAGAAAATCAATCGAAGTATTCATTGATATTAACTTATTTGGAAAAAATAAAAAATAAATTCTCTTATTCAATAATTATACCGAAGAATGCTAAAAGTCGTTGGAACCATAATGAATGATATATTATATCAGAATCCAATTCCTTTTATTCTTAGATACATCACCTAAGTGTTAAATGTGCATTTTAAACTTATGAGCCAACGCAAGGAAAGAATATCGCAAACCGGAAAAGGAAGTAACCGCTGAAAAAACGGCCGTGGTAGCACCAAATCTGCTCAAAGAAACAAACGTTATCCTAACCTCATAAGCGGGAAATGCCTCCTTAAAGAGTCTTTCTGGCATCCCTAAAGGTAAGAGTGACAACCGTAACGTGGAAAAAAAGGAGCAAAGAAATCGGGCAACCTTGCGTTTTCCATATTTGAAGGCTTCAGACATTTCCTATTTATTACCTTTATTTTCACATATCTGAGATCATCCATTGCATTTGCAAGGTCTCTTCGAAATTTTCTCGAATTACGTCTTATCGGTATGTATGTGAAGGAACTTAAAAAGCATTTCTAAAACTTAAATATCGGAACTAAAAGGATGCGGAGTTTTAGCTCTTAAGTCTCGGTGAAAGCTTAATGGCATGTTCATCCATGGTCACTCTCCTTCGCTAAATTGGTAATCCGGAATGAGCATATCGGTGCGCGATATTTTCAGAACTTGTTCCCCTTTGTTTGATTAATTTTCCGTATTTTTGACATTCGTGTCGTCTGCTGTTGACACTCAATTTTGGAAGAACTCGTGTATTCTCAGTTCGAAACAAAACTCTTTTCCCGCAGTCGCTTCCGGCGAAGAATTCCTCACTCACTATTCATCACGTCCTCCTTTACTAAATTCTGGAAATCACAACTCGGCACGTTTCAGTTAAACGTCACTGCAAACATTGTGGGAAGTCTAAAAGAAAAGCAGTGAATCTTCTGATCCACAGACTGATCGTAGACAGAACCTCCCACTCTCGGAATACGCAAATTCATTTATCTGCTTCGAAATGGGATCAGTCGTGCATTCGCTAGGGCCCGAATCTCTGACTGACGTCAATGGATACGCCTCTATGGACTTTTGCTCCCCCCAAACATCGGAACGATATCGACAAAAAATAAACATTGATGACGTCTTTCTGAAAAAGTTTGACGTATTTTTTGTGTCTGATTTTGATGGGTTTCGACAGCTTTTGAATGAAATCTGGAAGGGACTACTTTTTGAATGAGAACTTAACGCGAGGACTCGTATTGTGCGAATGCGAAAATGAATATATTTAGTACAGATTATTGATTAGTAGGAACTTCCGGTGTTTTTATGATAGTTCGTTCACTAATCAAACAACGTAATCTGTACTATGTTGATTTTATACAAAAATAGCGAAGATAGATTTGACTGTTTGGTATCTAGTCGAATTTCAATGATAACTGTTTAAGACGGTATAGAAAAGTTTTTTATTATTTTTCAAAACAGATTTATGGCGGAGAAGTTGTATGTATATTCCCCGTGTGTTAAAAAATTTTTCTGTTTCTACATAAAATTCTTGGTCTTTTTCCTCAAAAAACTAGTTAGAAGCGGTGAATCCTGTTCGGTCAACTCTAAATATGAACCGGACTGGTTCAAACCAATATTTTGGAATTCACGTTCAATCTAAAGATCGGTGAACTTTAAACCTACATCGTTACAATCGTAAAGTAGCCAAGCGAACAATTTAGAATGGTAGAAACAATTTATTCCGCTTGGTAAAGATTTTAGTAATATTATATATGACTAATTATCCTGCCTGATGAAGTACGTATATGCATCTTATTTTTTCGTCTTTGATGTGAGTGATTCAATCTTCAAAACATAATTTTACAAACTATAGCAATAATTTAGTGCCATAGACTTTTAAATGATGCTCTACGAAGCTTGCTCAACGCGTCCGTTTGAGTTACGTAAACGCTTTCGACATTATAAAGAGGTCCTACGTGCCAAAATTCTTGATTCGATGACTAACACCGTTTAAGTCTCGACTCGAATACGGATGTACTTTTACTTGCCATCTCAATGAGAAAATGAGCTGTGAGGAAAACTGCGTTCGCTCGCATTTCGGACGTTCGCTGAATGAATGAGAAGATATCGTTGATCTGAAGCAGGAAGACGACTACAATTTGCCCGACGGGAAACGGTCATTCGTGAATTAGGTAATGACTGTCCCAATGCACTATTCGAAGGCGTAACCACAAATAAAGTCAATTAAGATCTAAGTCGCGAGATTAGCTTGTGCTCTTTAAGAAGACCGGTTTCTAATTTGAGACCCGCTTGCTGAAATCCTATTACGGGATCATTAAGGGCTAAATTGTGGTTACTTAATGACGATATCCGGAGTTATGAAAGGAGAATCTGTTTCGGTGAGTGAATTGGATAACAATCTGCATCGATCCACTGGCACTACTACAATGGGAGGAGTTGGTAAACAAAGATTGGCATTGTTTTTCACGATGAATCTAGAACTTTTACCGTAAAATAATAGTGAAAATAAAGCTAAATATTTATTTCAACAGAAATGCGCATAAAGAATGAGGAAGATATTGCTTTACATAAAAATAAGATTGACTCATAAAGAATAGAATTATAACAAATTTATAAACTATAATTCTCTAACAATTCTAGAAGGTTTAAAATTAAGTTTCATTTCCACTAAATCGCTACTACATAATTTACAGCTTTGATTTAGAAAATGACGACGATAATATATAAACCGATAATTTTAAGATTTAAACGTAAATATAATTAAAATATATAATTAAAATTATATAATTTAATATTTTAAGCAAATTATAATAAGATTCAGTCGAATTAAAATCTACCCCTTGAGTTTTAGATGGTTAATATAAAAATTTTAGAGGGTTAGGAATTTAAAACATTTGTTATTAAAAGAGTCAATTACAATGTAATTTAAAGTTCACACTTTGCACCAAATATATCTATCCATTGCTATAATACAGCGTACAGAATAAATAACGCTTCGTTTCGCCATTTCGTAGAGGAATTGATTATGACCATTATAAATATATTTTCAAAATTCATTACAATTTTCATAGTTTAACTGTAACTTCTAAGATATCTTTAGTGACGAAGAAGTGTATCTTACTTTTCCACATTGCACACTGTTTTACAGCCGAAACTAGTCCCGTATTTATGATTACACATTCTTTATATACTCTATTGGGTTTTAGATATAATACGATTTTTTTAGCTATGACAAAAAATGAGATGAAAACATATAATTCCGCTTTAAGTACATACACTTTAAACATCGAACACTAAATAGAAAAGTTTTCACTATCACAGTTATCTACAGTCGTGGAATTGTAAAGAAAGATTTCTAAATGTTAGTGATTCCAGAGATGGAACAGTTACCTTGATAAAATGGCCAATATATATATATCCTTCTAAGTAGACCGCGTTTCTCTCCCGGCGTTCAAAGCAGACACGGAGCACTGAATAGCGTACGACTTCTCTCTCTCGTATCTGGCGCTCGTCTGTTGCCCCACGGGGTCTCCACGGGTATATATATGCGCTGCTTTCATTGGTGGCTTTGACCTTGCTCTCCTCAATGAGGGAGGATGCGGTGAGAGGAGAACCACTTACCGATCCATGCGGTCCTCGCGACGCAGATCATATCGATTAAAGGAGGGGAAATGGTGTTTATTTATCTCAGGAGCCCTCTTAAAACATGTATCGGGAGCTATCGAGTAGACTCGTGATGATATTGTGTGCATACATATCTGTACTTATATAAATTATAAATACATATATATCTAATGAAAATATTTTAATAAATAATATCTTGATATTATTTATTAAAATTTTTTATTTTATTGATTGATAATAAATTATATATTAATATGTATAGTGAAATTCATTGGTAATATTGTTTGAAAAGGAATAAAGAGGGGTTTTTTTTGAAAGTTTACGTATTTAACTACTGTGGGGATATTTATTAATATGCTCTGTCTGTCAATGACATTCTACTATATGACAGAAATATAAATAACGAATAATAATGGAGTGGTTATAATGGGATTGATTTCCTGCTTTTTCATTGATTAATCATAGTTATTAATGGGAATATGTAAGAAAATACGACGCATAATTTGAAGTAATTGGATTTAAAGATCAATACGAAGTTTTTCAATGAGTTATGACTGAACGGATGATGAATTTCCTATCGTCGGAATTTGAAAAAATCATGGACGCCAGTCATAACAGAACTCTGAGCTGTTGGGAAAACACGGCTTAGTGAGGAAAACCCATGTTACGGGAAAACACCCACACGGATTTAGACGCAGAAATATTAGCTCTTGACGCGTTATTCATGTTTTGCTCTATAATGCATATTGTAATTTTCATACAACGTCATATATCACAAAATATTTCCAATTTTGACATCCGGAAAAATTTCTGTTTATCATTTCTCGTTTTACCTATTACGAGTTAGCTTCAAAATTCATCGGATTATAGTTAGTGCATGAAATACTTCAAAGAAGTCTTGAAAAGGAATGACGTTTTATATCTAATGTTCAATAAGGCTTTAATATATTGGTGATCAATACCCTAATACGTAGTATAAAAACAGGATTTGAACGAACGTCTCTCAAAGCCATTTGATGGTAGAACATTGAATTCAAATTCGTATTGGGTGAAAACTGAGCAACTAGGTGATATCAGAGGTTTGTTAACTGAGATTGGGTTAGATTTTGTGAATGCTCAAACAACCGGCCCTGGACCGGAAACTTTAGACCACGCACGTGGGACATTCTGTACTTCCTTCGATGTTTGTACCAATGAATAAAGGGCGGTTCGTGTCTGATTCAATCCAGTGTTAGCCGCCGGAAGTTTATGCAAAGAAATGAGGGTTACTTAGCAATATATGGAGTGAGTCTCTCCTTGTTAAACCCGTTGTGAAATGTGTTGATCGTAGAAATATCACGCTCTTGTAAAGTCTTGAGGTACAATTATTAACAAAAGTACAAAAATTGACGTTTTAAGTAACAATTTAATGTGGCATTTAGTTATAATTATCCAACATTAAATTTAACATTGGGTGTCTCTAAAATCCTATTTACCGTTTATTAACGATGAATGTAAGAAAATGTTTTTATTTTCTGTGCTAGATAAATGAAAATTATTCCATACGTTACGCAATAGCTGCAGGAAATTGCTTGGCAAATCGAATCATTTTCCTGGTTAAATACTTAGCTGTCGAATCAAAATTTCCGAAATGTATACCTTTACCACTAGTCGAGGAAAAGTACATAGGGAATTCGTTGCGAAATGGGAATGAATCTTTCCGTAGTACGGGATATATTATAATACGCGTGCAAGTTCACCGCAAAAGGAACTAACGCTATCGAAAGAAAAGTGAATGCTTTAACGCTGATCTCATAACGCCAAAGATGCAACGCAGTTTCACTCATAAGGATGTTACGCGAATGATCGCTTATGAAATGTGATTGAAGTATTGTCGAAGATACAGCCTATTTAAAACCACAGATGTTACGCTTTAACAGAGATGGATTGGCATCGATTCTCAAGGAGACGCGAAAGAGATTTTTTTACGTTCGTGGAAATAAAATGATTTGCACTAAATTAGATTGGCCGAAATTGTTTTCATTATAGTTTATAATACTTAAATTTATTTTCAATTAAGAGTTTTCGTAATTTTTATAAATTTAACCAAAAAATGTATGAAGGGTTTTCATTTCCTCCAGGTATATTGTTTTTATTTGACCTAATATGAATAAGAATACACCTGCACATCTCCTGATATGATTATTACATAATAATGAGATTCGAAAAGATCATTGGTCTATTTCTTTATAAAATAATATCGGAAAAATGTTTTGAGGTCTTATTGTAAATGAAATATATATCCTATTTTAACATATGTTAGACCTATCTTTTGAATTAATTTCAGTCGCTATAAGACATATTTGACTATAATTTTAGCTCCTAGTTGAAAGTTAGCCCTTTTCAGTGTACATTTCTAGAATAACACGCACGTGCTTAGCCACTACTCAATGCTCGAGCTGCTTATAGGCTATTGGTTTCTTGGAAAATGCAATTAGCATTGTTAACATCTTGGTTCTGTGCTCTCAATACTTTCCAAAATATTTCAATGTTATACGAGACAAGCAATTGAGTGTCCCATTCCTTTCGAAAAGGGTTCGTAAACACCAATTGTGCTCACACTAAAGCATTCCCTCATAATTGTCCATGGTGACGCGCAAAGGGTCATCAACGGTTCCTATTCACCATGGATTTTCCTTAAGAAGTCGTAAACGATGTTTCATCCCAAAAGTATTCAAGAAATATATTTTCTTCCAAATTGGCTGTTCTTAAACGTTAAACTAATGCATTTCCGTCCTAACACGATTTAAATATCGAAGAATGACTGTAACTCATTACGACTACCAATTTTTATTCAATTTTCAAAATTTTTAAAATGATAAATCGAACGATTTGATTTTTGTCGTACAATTTACATTAAATTTATTCGAGGCAATGCAATATCTTCGGTATTTGATCGTAATCATCGAATTGATGTAATTGTTATGCTTTGCTAATTAAAAGTAAATGTAAACTTCTTCTCTTTATGCAATTGCATAGAGCATCGCCTGCGACTGTAAGTTTTTATATAATATTTTAATGGATATTATCTCTATGGATATATATCCTTTTTATTTTAAGAGAAGAAAATCAAATTCTACTTAGGGTAGATAGTTTTAAAATTCCGTACATTACATTCCGTATGTTTCATAGAGCACTATAAAACTTTGGTGTATTTCGAAGAAACATTAAATAGGACGCAATATAGTGAACGTGATATGCATATCTATTTCCGATAGATAACACTCAAATGGAAACATAGTATACATGAGTTACGTACTGTTAGTAGCAACACTTATGATGTCAGTTTTTAGTTAGCTAGTTGTTGTTTACATCATTCGACGATCAAAAGTGAAATATGATATGCGTCGTTCATTTCATTCATCCGAAGATGGGATGAGATATGCGGATATCCTAATGACACGTTGGTGTGGGGAATCTCGTGTGAGGGAAAACTTCCCTTCAAAACGAAAACGTAGAAGGGTGTGGAAACATCGAGACTGTTTATACACGTCATTTCCTCCTCGCCATTAAAAGTGATTGTGATTAGCGTCTTATAAACCTAAAAGCGGGAACTATGCTTCCAAAAGTAAACTCGTAGATATTTCCCGGAAAGTTTTCAAAAGACTCAGTGTCATTTTTTCAACGATCCCTGGAAGTAATACGTCATTGCATGTCCTAACAATGGTGACAGTAAAATCAAATTAGATATTAAAATGTGTGTGCTCAAACAATTACGGATCGTCCTTTTCGCTTGTTCCAGGAAAGGATATAATTCCGACGGAGAAATATAAAGTGACGTGTGTTGAGGTTTGATTTTTATGAGGAAGAAAACTCTTGATTTTGTAAACATGATTCATCTTCTTTTTAATCCGTGTGCAGAAGGAATTTTCCTAGACGAATCTACTTTATGGAGATATATTATAAAGAAGGTATATAAAGTATTACAAACGATGTAAGATTAATGAACTATGAATATTATACTCAATTTTTTAATATACAATTTAACTTTCTACAAGGAATTTCAATCACTTAAAATATGAAGATTTAATTACAATTATTCTAGAGAATACAATGTTCTGCTCTTGAGTATTATATAAATGGAAAAAATAATTTGAACTTTCGATTGAGGAGTTAGCATAAAAACATTCGTAAAGACTAGAACTCAACCGCGTATTCCAATTTTCAATCAATTATGACAGCTTTTGATCGGTTAGAAGTCTAATTTATATATTTTATAAATTCATGTAATCTCCATTATATCATATTCTATGGTTACATGATCACGAGATGTTGGCCTATAGGCTTGGCATTTGGCATAGCATAGCATCAAGAATTTCATTCCTAATCATCAATTGGCGTTCTTGAGTAACACCCTCACACCCCAATAGATCATGGTTCGTAGTTCGGAGTGTTTGTAGACCTTCTTATCTATTTAGCCAGCGAACAACGTTTTGTTATGGTAGAAATAGTAAACATGAATCCTACGCCAACAGTCCACAAATCTGAATCGAGTCTCCCTTGGACATATGGAATCTTGTTATGGCTTCTAGTAGATCATATTGGCTTTTATAAAGAGATAAGCATGAGTCCGAATTCCGAACCCCCATCCGCGTTGCTTTTCGTTCCATAACTTTGTACTGATATGATGATTCAATAATGTTATCTTTGGGCTTAGGACTTAGAGTATAGACTTACCCCAATTTCATTAAAATGTACATTTTAAAAGTCAATTGCCTTTAATACTAGCATCAGTCTATTTATTACTTTACTCAATTTCGTTTGAGGAGAATCCGAAAATTTTTCCCATTAATTTTTTTATAATTAAATCGCATAATTTTTTAGCCATTAAATTTATTACCTATTTATTTAAGAGTCTAAACACGAAAAAAGATAACTTAAAATCAAGTTTGATTTGCATGCTTAATATACATTGATTGGTTATCTTTGTGAATTTCATTAGTTTAATGTCAAGTAAAGATGATATCATATCAGTGTAAGAGAGCCATTGCATCAAAAATATC
Source organism: Pantala flavescens (assembly GCA_020796165.1). Taxonomy (NCBI): domain Eukaryota; kingdom Metazoa; phylum Arthropoda; class Insecta; order Odonata; family Libellulidae; genus Pantala; species Pantala flavescens. The sequence continues at coordinate 50,820,692 of CM036881.1, forward strand.
TCAGTTAAGAATGAAACGATTAATGATAACGTTACCGTAATGAAGAATATTTTTTTTCTGTTTCAAAGAAGAAATTAAAATATTGATCATTGCACTAGAAAATTTTTAATCAAATTTCTTGAAATTTTTGTACATTTTAACTTAAAAAGTAATTGAACTTCTTTTATAGCTTTAAAAATCAATATCCTATTCACTTTGTAAATTTTAATACTTAAGGAAAATATCAGCTAATTTTCATAACATGATTTCAGGGGATATGGCCTAACTCTATTCTTAGATGACGCAATTTATGAGGATTTAACAGAAAAAAGTAAAATCCTGTGTCGTACACTATGTTGAAGCTATGAGAATGCAAGAACTACTAAGGGGGTTATAAATATTCCTTTGCCTTACTGAAATGGTTTCACAGTTAGCAATGAGTCAATTGCTTACGTCAAAGCAGCGGTTTCAGTGTCTATTTAGACATTACCCTACTTAAGATTCTCTTCTGTTAGAAGTTGCACTTTCACTATTTTCAGAGTACTAACACGCAGGTGGTATTCACGGCTTGATTTTCGCCATGTATGGTGCATTGGAGTAGGTAACGACTTTTCCAATGGATTATTTTAAATTCATGTCTTTCCTTCAATATATTTTGATTAAGAATTTCGTATATTGACTGTTTTTTTATTTGTAGCATTCTGAGGCAGTTATTGAAGAAAAATCATTACGTTAAATTTTGGAAAAAAAGAAACTTAATGAATTTTTCAGCCAAAAGTAAATATAATAATTATATGTATTCTTATCCTTTGATAACACATATATATGTTATATGTGTGTTTATTTTGTTATTTTACACCGTCCATATTGTGGATCCGTTGACGATTTTATCCTATTTATTTTCTGAAATGACTGCAATGAAATTTAAATGATCCGATTCCAACGCTTTCATATCTCGTTCGAAATATTCTGTATTTTTAATGCATTTGTATTGAATTGTCCTACCATGATTGTATACCCGCTTAAAACATGAATATCTACTTACCAAGAAGATGTACTCAGCATTCCTTTGACATAATAATTGACCAAATTATTGGCTGCAAAAACAGCAGTGGAAGTGGTCAAGAAATAATAAGTGGTTGACCGTGAGTCTCTCTTTGGCGTAACTGAAAATCATTCCACTCGCGGTGTGAATATCAAGGACGGCTTAATCGTAAGGCAGTGAGGAAAAGCGTCTGTGAAAGATGTGATTCACAATAGGAAGTTTTCAATCGCAATTATTCACCAAACGTAGGGTTAGTAAACCCATCCAAAGAAGTCAGAATACGATGTATATTATTATAAAATAATAGAAAAATTTAGCTTTGGGCACTATGAGGTTTTCTAAATTATCAAAATAAGTCATAAATTTAATCTTTGTCCTTTTTAATAGCAGTTTGAAATGTAACCCTGGAGTTTAATTTTTATCGTTTCTAAGTCGAGTTCGTACCGGATATCATGCATTTGTGACTATTATTCTAATTAAGATAATTTACTGTTTAACTACTGATACTTATTAATCATTTATCACGACTCACAATGAAAACAAAATTTTCTGAAAAACTGAAAATTTATCTACCGTTGCAGGAAAGGGGTCAAGTCAAATTATTGTTATTTATATTACAACATCAGTAATTAATCATTTAAAATAAAACATATGTTTACCATTATTATGATGAATTCAAACAATATCTGTGCTATAAATTGAGCAAACACTGTTTCAATTTAATTTTATGTAACTGCACTCAATAGCTGAACATCATTTTCTCTTATAGGATTTTTTGTGTGTAATCTAATGAGGTATATTTTCTGCATATCTAAGGATAAAAGGTGACCGCGTCAATGTCAAACTGTGAGCAGATCATGTGATTTAACAAGCTATCAATTGCTTTCATTTCATTGAATCGTATGAGTTATAGACAAACGGAATAAAACGAAAATATTCTCGCATTTCCATATTCTCAAAATTACATAACGATCCAAGGAGCGCGATTCGCTGAGAAGCGGAACACGTGTAGCAACCGGTTTATTCTGGTGGAGATGGATCCTTATCTTGCGGATGAACGATGTGACTTCTCTTAATTTAGGAAATCCGGAGATGTTTGCTTGGAATGGGATGGCGAACAATTGGACGGAGGAGCATTACGTTCGATTTAATAATTATGACTTAACTCGGCGTCAAACCATAGCTCTAGAATATTAATAACGCTTACTTATTCGAGGAAATTCTATTATTTATTTATAAATAAATCCTATAAATGAATTTGAATTCCTCTCTTCCCTAGAATAGAAATCTGAAAAAAAACTAAGGGAAGATTAGAAAGGATTTTCTTATTAACAATTCAAAGGATTTCACTTAAAATTTTTTTCTAAAACATGATATTAAATGCTCCTGTCGAGCTAAGAAATTAATATAATTTGATGTGAACCATTTAAACTCTTAATTTGAATCCAGCGAATAAATGTAAATGTATCACAATCTTTAAAGCAATTGAATAATCTAAAGAATACAGGGTCATAGTGGAAGTAATTAACGACATTTCTGCTAATTGAGAAATTTTAATCTCACTTTTAATTGGCCAAATGCTTCATTCTCTCATTCAAATAGGAAAGTAAGGAAATTTTTCTTGATATCGAATAAGGCATAATTTTTATACATTATTTATTACTGTGAAGTTTTCTATTCGGGTTTCAAACCGTCTATTATCTTACCCTTCCGCATATCATATATCATTAAACTCTAAGTTTGTATCCATTTAAAATGTATATTATGCAGCGAGAAAGTGCTCCGAGTCTTTCGCAAGTCCTGAAACTCATTCGATCATAGATTTTTTTTGTTATGACAATTTTTCTAGCGCATGAATTTTGTTTCTACTTATTCTTCCGCTGTTTATAACGTATGTCGAAATTCTATTAATGATTTTTGATAGTTACGTTGCTGCTTATCAAACCATGTTAACATCATAAAAAATTCTTTCGCAATTTTGTCTGTGATACACTCCTAAATTGTTTCCTACGATCTGCTTTCAGAAACGAAGATTCTCTTCAAGGACGACCCTGAAGATGATATAATTGGAAACATCGAAGGGTTTGCGAAACGTTTGTCAGCGATGAAATCCTCGAATACAACGGTCCAGCCACGTGTTGCAGACAGGGCCATTCGGATCTACTCATGCCCTTGACGGTCGCTTCTCAAGGCGTAAGTCCATATACTTAATTCTCTCTTTCGAAATTTTTTCAAACAAGTTAGAAGGAGCGCATTCAGCATCACCATGGGAAAGATCAAGGACTTTTAATTTCAGAGGCAGATCAGTGAACTTGAAAAAATTAGGGATGTTATACGTAACGACATGCTCATATTGATTATTTGAATTGAATTTGAATTATATGAATTGCAGTATTTTATAAGTTATTCTAATTGTGAAAATATTGCAGTAGTTGCGATTTAATTCAATATAATTTATTTATTAATTTTCAGATTAGGTTAGTCGAACACTCAGGTAACGATATATTTAATTAATTAAAATTCCCCCTGGAAACGTTATTTTCTTAAAGAATTCGTGTTTATTGAAATTTTTTTTTATATAGTCTCGTCTAAAATAGCTCAAAAAATCGGAATAGGTCATGAAACTATCGTTAATGTTGAGAAATTAAATAAGATAACGATGTATATTACGGGTGATAACTTTTATTTATGTTACCCTTATGGAGTTAAAAAGGTTGAAGAAATTAAAGGCGGGAAAAGAGAAGTATAAAATCACTGTATGTCCCTTCATCCAAGGTGAACTGGAGAAATAAGTAAAAAAAAACAATTCTGGAGATTTGCCATTCCATCGCCCCAGAATGATGACGAGATTCCATCCCGAAAAAGAAGTTTTTACGGCTATTTTTAGAATGTTCTTTGGCAGTTTCATCCTTTTCTAATAATTAATTTAAAAATGTTTGATGATTTATTGTTTGTTGATTATTAAGTTTTCATCCTTATATTCTGTATCTTGTTATTTAGAAAGAGGGTAGAACTTCATGAAGCACTAGTTCTAACAAATTGCCCATTAATAAAAGGAGTATAGTATCGCTCCAAGTTTTCTTTTTCCCAGTAGAATGAACCAGTTCGTTCCACTTCATTGCTGAAATTTCAATTAGTTAATTTATTATACTCAATTTGTGTCATTTTCGGAGAAGGTTTTTCACTCAATTCAGTGGCCGGGGAACATTATTACCGACGAATCAATGAGCATGTAGCTTGACTTCCACAGGGAAAGCGTGGAATATGTGTTATTAAGATGCGATCCCTCGACATTTCTTTCTACAAAACATTTCAAGTACAAATCGAACATGTTTGACAAGAAAATAATAATAGTATCAATTAATTTTCGATATACTGCATAGCATTTCTAGACGAATGGCTAAGCATAATATTTTAGACAATATACATCATTGAGTTCTGATGGAAGTATTACAATGGAAGTTAGCCATTGCAATACTATACCGGTAAAAAGATTTTGTATTAATTAAACAACTCCATGCGTCCTGTTGATTTATATCTCTTCAGTTTGATTGATAATGTATTGGTCTGCTAAGAAGTGTTTGATGAGCGGAAATATCCTTCTCTAAATTCTTCTTAATAATTTTCCTGTTATATTAAGAATAATAATAATTGCTTCCTAAATCAATTCCCACGCTACTCCATTTGAAGGTTATGTATTGAGTCTTGGATCACAGCAGTCGGAATGGTCTGCACAATCAACTCCCAATGGACATCCACGGCTATCCGACGACGGATCCATTATTAATCAAATCTTACATCTTTCTCCACCATCGAAAATTTCCAAATTCGTAAACATGACCTCAAATAATTTCCTCAATCCTTAAAATGTTTCATAATCCTCAAACTATTCCAATTCAAGATAAACGATAATATCCAATGAATTTTCTTCCAATAATCTATTCCTTAAGGTGTTTTCATTCATTGACCACCATAAAATACTAGAAAGTAGGGAAAATCGTGCACTTTATAATTCACTCTACTTTATTACATTTATTGTTATGAAAAAATATATTTAAGACTTTTCGTTGTAACGGAATATTTGTTTCATATTCGTGGAAAGTTTATCGTTCCACGAGATATGGCTCAATGAATATGTATATTCATCTTAAATCACTCGTCGTCTTATGGTATTTTAAAGGAAGCAATAGCTTGATTGTAACAGCTTGATCACGAGCCCTCTGTATTAAGCTCGATGCTCTTTGATAAACTTCGGCCACTCCTTTCTGGATGATCCAAACTCGTTCGTCTTCCCGTAAACAATGCAAACACCCGCAGCATTCCATCGCGCTCTTCCGTGAGAACATTCCGGTCTTCCGAAGCGAGGTTTAATAACTCATCAGATGCCGGAAGAAGATTGGTTTAGTGGTATTCGGAACAAATATGACGGGCCGTATCTCATTACGAATGCGTCCCTACGTCATCTGCCTATTGCATTCCTCAGATGAGGTAACACCTTCTAGCTGGCCCTTCTCTTGCGACACCGCAATCCCGATTTCCGCAGATCCAAGTGTGGAGGTCGCGGTGGTTGCGACACCGCTTAAGAGTGCATCGAAGCGGACGCTAGAAATTTGGGCGTTGCCTCAGGGCCGATGTCAAGGCCGATTGGATAGCGGGGCTGTAAATGTCAACCATAAGAGTTTGAGGTCCTCTTCCGTTTTTGAGATCCCCAGTTTCTTATCTCGTTTAACTTACAATTTCTTATTTTCTAACTTTAAATTCATTTCATCTTAATATTCACTTAATATAAGCGCCATTAACATTGTGAATAACATTTGTTTTTGAGTATTATAGCTTATAGAGAAATGATAGAACATATGATAATAATTATTTCAATACCTGTATGTCTTAAGATTAAGAATAGTTTTGTAAAGTAAACCATTATTTTTATGAAACCTGAGAATCAGAGCAATCTATGAGAACTAGGAAGAACGGGTAATAATTTAAAGCAGCAAGCCTGGATTTGTATCGGCCGATACATCTAATATTATTGGATATTTAACTTCAATCACAGATATTATCCTGTATCAGAGATGAACAGAGTATCTTATTATAAATTTTTCTTATTAATGAATTTTACGAAGCCTTTAGATTTTATTTTGTCGTGTTTACGATAATAAACCTTTTGATTTCACTTTCACAATAAATTGTTCGATAAATTTATATTATCTATTATATATAGACGCTTCGGGGGGATATATATATATATATATATATATATATATACGAGTAAAGGTGCGCTTGCTTACAGCAAGCAATGCAATAATTTATATGTAGTAAATAATAACATTTTTCCAAAGATTACCCTGCTCAAACGTTGCTAAACTTTAAGTGAAGGGCATTAACACAGCTGAAAATGCACTGAATACGATTTCCGATGCATTTCTTTCGGCAGCTAAAATCCCGCCCCAGCGTCGAACCAAGGTCATCCTGCTAAAATTACTGTAATCTTTCGCTTCAGTATGGTAGACTTTATAAACACCCCGAATTGCAAAAGGGAATTCATTCAGGAAGTACCTTAAAATGAGTCCTAAATTCCCTATGTATTTCACATGGAGTATTAATTAACGCCCCCTAGCATCGAACCAACGACCTTTTACGATAATCTTTTGACAGCTTTTATATGAGAATTGTCCCCTTAATGGCTGTGTGAAATTTTGAACCTCCGCGCGGATGGGAAGTGTTGTAAAAAGCATTCAGAAATATGGCCAATGTATTTTAAACGGGAAAAATCGAGATTACGGGTCGCTCTGGAATCGAACCCGTGATACATAGGCAAGTGCTGATTTTTTTATAATTACATTTTGCATGTACCTATATTTGTAGAAGGTTTGAATGATCTGTGTACGATATTAATGGAGCTACGATTTTGCAAAATCTGAAAATATTTCACCTCCTGGCATCGAACCCAGGACCGATTGTACGTAAAATACTATATTTTTCCGTAGACATATATATTAGCAATAGCAACATGAAATCTTATTCTTTTAACTTAATGGGAAGTATTTTTAAAATTATTTGAAAAACGGCCCAATGTATATTTAATGGGGAAAATAGAGATTACGGAACGCTCTGGAATCGAACCCGTGACACATAGGCAACTGTTGATTTTTTGCAAAGTACATTATATACGTATCTATACGTGTAAAAAGTTTGAATGATCTATATATCATATTTATAGAGCTACGATGTTTCGAAATTTGAAAATTTTTCATCTCCTGGCATCGAACCCATGACCGGTTGGACGTAAGCAATAGCATTTTTCAGTAGATATATATTACAGCAATAGCCACATGAAATCTTATTGTTCTAGCTTAATGGGAAGTATTTTTAAAAATTATTTGAAAAACGGCCCATGCATTCTAAATGGGGAAAGTCGATTTTTGGGGCCTCCTAGAATCGAACCCATGATAGGTAGGGTCGGTTTCCCAATTTTTCCTAAGTGAGATTTAGTTGGCCATTACGGAAAAAAATCGGCGGCTCCGTGGCCAAAGCGGTTTGGGCCTGACATTAAAATCATATATATATGTTATATATATATATATACGAGTAAAGGTGTGCTTGCTGACAGCAAGCAGTCGGAAAATATATCTTTTAATAAAACGTAACAATTTACCAAAGATTATTCGGATAAATCATGCTAAGTAAAGGACATTTTCGCAGCTGAAAATGCACTGAATTCGATTTCCGATGCATTTCTTTCGGCAGCAAAAATCCCTCCCCGGCGTCGAACCAAGGTCCTCCTGCTAAAACTACTGTAATCTTACGCTTGAGTATGTTTGACTTTACAATTATCCCGAATTTCAAAAGGAAAATCATTTAGGAAGTATCTAAAAATGAGTCCTTAATTCCCTATGCATTACTTACGAAGGTTCGCCCCCTAGAATCGAGCCAACGACCATTTACGACAATCTTTGGGATGCCTTAATGCGGGAATTGTCCCTTTAATGCCTGAGTGAAATATTGAACCTTTGCGCGATTGGGAAGTGTCATAAAAAGCTTTCGCAAATATTGCCAATGCATTCCTTATGACAAAAATCGAGATTACGGGACGCTCTGGAATCGAACCCGTGGCACATAGGCAAAAGCGGATTTTTTTCCAAGTACATTTTGTAATTATCTATACGTGTTGAACGTTTGAATGGTCTATGTACGATATTAAGAGAGCTACGATTTTTCAAAATCTGAAAATATTTCACCTCCTGGCATCGAACCCAGGACAGATTGTACGTAAATTACTACATTTTTCCGTAGACATATATATTAGCAGTAGCTACACGAAATCTTATTACTTTAACTTAATAGGAAGTATTTTTAAAATTATTTGAAAAACGGCCCCATGCATTCTTAACGGGGAAAATCGAGATTACGGGACGCTCTGGAATCGAACCCGTGACACGTAGGCTAGTACTGATTTTTTTCGGGGTATATAATATACTTCCCTATAAGTGTAAAAAATTTGAATGATCTATGTATTATATTAAGGGAGCTACGATTTTTCAAAATCTGAAAATATTTCACCTCCTGGCATCGAACCCATGACCGGTTGTACGTAAACAATCGCATTTTTCGATAGATATTAATAATAGCAATAGCTGTATGAAATCTCATTTTTCTAGCGTAATGGAAAGTATTTTTAAAAATTATTTGTAATATTTGTATAATAATAAATTTGAAAATATTTCACCTCCTGGCATCGAACCCATGACCGGTTGCGCGTAAACAAAAGAATTTATTCCGTAGATATATATAATTGCAATAGCCATATGAAATTTCATTGTTCTATCTCAATGGAAAGTATTTTTTTAAATTGTTTGAAAAACGGCCCCATGCATTCTTACGGGGGAAAGTCGATTTTTGGGGCCTCCTAGAATCGAACCCATGATAGGTAGGGTGGATTTCCCAATTTTTCCTGAGTGAGATTTAGTGGGGCATTACGGAAAAAAATCGGCGCCTCCGTGGCCGAAGCGGTATGGGCCTGACATTAATATCCTATATATATATATATATGTTATATATCTATATATATATACGAGTAAAGGTGCGCTTGCTTACAGCAAGCAATGCAATAATTTATCTTCAGTGAATATTAAAATTTTTCGAAAGATTACTCTGCTAAACGTTGCTAAACATTAAGTAAAGGGCATAAACGCAGCTGAAAATGCACTGAATACGATTTCTGATGCATTTCTTTCGGCAGCTAAAATCCCGCCCCGGCGTCTAACCAAGGTCATCCTGCTAAAATTACTGTAATCTTTCGCTTGAGTATGGTGGACTTTATAAAGACCCCCAATTGAAAGAGGAAATTCATTCAGGAAGTACCTTAAAATGAGCCCTAAATTCCCTATGCATTTCACATGGAGAATTAATTAACGCCCCCTAGCATCGAACCAACGACCTTTTACGATAATCTTAGGAAAGCTTTTATATGAGTACTGTCCCCTTAATGGCTGTGTGAAATTTTGAACCTCTGCGCGGTTGGGAAGTGTTATATAAAGCATTCGGAAATATGGCCAATGCATTTTAAACGGGAAAAATCGAGATTTTGGGTCGCTCTGGAATCGAACCTGTGAAAGATAGGCAAGTGCTGATTTTTTCCGAATTACATTTTGTATGTATCTATATTTGTAGAAGGTTTGAATGATCTTTGTACGATATTAAGGGAGCTACGATTTTTCAAAATCAGAAAATATTTCACGTCCTGGCATCGAACCCAGGACTGATAGTCCATAAAATACTACATTTTTCGTAGACATATATATTAGCAATAGCTACATGAAATCTTATTCTTTTAACTTAATGGGAAGTATTTTTAAAATTATTTGAAAAACGGTCCCATGCATTCTTAACGGGGAATATCGAGATTACGGGACGCTCTGGAATCGAACCCGTGACACGTAGGCAAGTATTGATTTTTTTCGAGGTATATAATATATTTACCTATAAGTGTAAAAAAATTGAATGATCTATGTATCATATTAAGAGAGCTACGATTTTTCGAAATTTGAAACTTTTTCACCTCCTGGCATCGAACCCATGTCCGGTTAGACATAAGCAATAGCAGTTTTCCGTAGACATATATATTAGCAATAGTTACATGAAATCTTATTCTTTTAACTTAATGGAAAGTATTTTTAAAATTATTTGAAAAACGGCCCCATGCATTCTTAACGGGGAAAGTCGAGTTTACGGGACGCCTTGGAATCGAACCCGTGACATATAGGCAACTGTTGATTTTTTTCAAAGTACATTTTATACGTATCTATAGGTTTTGAAAGTTTAAATGATCTATGTATCATATTAAGAGAGCTACGATTTTTCAAAATTTGAAAATATTTCACCCCCTGGCATCGAACCCATGACCAGTTGTGCGTAAAGTATACCATTTTTCCGTAGATATATATAGTAGCAATAACTACATGAAATCTTATCCTTCTAGGTTAATGGTAAGTATTTTTAATATTATTTGAAAAACGGCCCAATGCATTCTTAATGGGGAAAATCGATTTTTGGGGCCTCCTAGAATCGAACCCATGATAGGTAGGGTCGGTTTCCCAATTTTTCCTAGGTGAGATTTAGTTGGCCATTACGGAAAAAAATCGGCGGCTCCGTGGCCAAAGCGGTTTGGGCCTGACATTAATATCCTATATATATATATATATATACGAGTAAAGGTGCGCTTGCTTACAGCAAGCAATGCAATAATTTATCTTCAGTGAATATTAAAATTTTTCGAAAGATTACTCTGCTAAACGTTGCTAAACATTAAGTAAAGGGCATAAACGCAGCTGAAAATGCACTGAATACGATTTCTGATGCATTTCTTTCGGCAGCTAAAATCCCGCCCCGGCGTCTAACCAAGGTCATCCTGCTAAAATTACTGTAATCTTTCGCTTGAGTATGGTGGACTTTATAAAGACCCCCAATTGAAAGAGGAAATTCATTCAGGAAGTACCTTAAAATGAGCCCTAAATTCCCTATGCATTTCACATGGAGAATTAATTAACGCCCCCTAGCATCGAACCAACGACCTTTTACGATAATCTTAGGAAAGCTTTTATATGAGTACTGTCCCCTTAATGGCTGTGTGAAATTTTGAACCTCTGCGCGGTTGGGAAGTGTTATATAAAGCATTCGGAAATATGGCCAATGCATTTTAAACGGGAAAAATCGAGATTTTGGGTCGCTCTGGAATCGAACCTGTGAAAGATAGGCAAGTGCTGATTTTTTCCGAATTACATTTTGTATGTATCTATATTTGTAGAAGGTTTGAATGATCTTTGTACGATATTAAGGGAGCTACGATTTTTCAAAATCAGAAAATATTTCACGTCCTGGCATCGAACCCAGGACTGATAGTCCATAAAATACTACATTTTTCGTAGACATATATATTAGCAATAGCTACATGAAATCTTATTCTTTTAACTTAATGGGAAGTATTTTTAAAATTATTTGAAAAACGGTCCCATGCATTCTTAACGGGGAATATCGAGATTACGGGACGCTCTGGAATCGAACCCGTGACACGTAGGCAAGTATTGATTTTTTTCGAGGTATATAATATATTTACCTATAAGTGTAAAAAAATTGAATGATCTATGTATCATATTAAGAGAGCTACGATTTTTCGAAATTTGAAACTTTTTCACCTCCTGGCATCGAACCCATGTCCGGTTAGACATAAGCAATAGCAGTTTTCCGTAGACATATATATTAGCAATAGTTACATGAAATCTTATTCTTTTAACTTAATGGAAAGTATTTTTAAAATTATTTGAAAAACGGCCCCATGCATTCTTAACGGGGAAAGTCGAGTTTACGGGACGCCTTGGAATCGAACCCGTGACATATAGGCAACTGTTGATTTTTTTCAAAGTACATTTTATACGTATCTATAGGTTTTGAAAGTTTAAATGATCTATGTATCATATTAAGAGAGCTACGATTTTTCAAAATTTGAAAATATTTCACCCCCTGGCATCGAACCCATGACCAGTTGTGCGTAAAGTATACCATTTTTCCGTAGATATATATAGTAGCAATAACTACATGAAATCTTATCCTTCTAGGTTAATGGTAAGTATTTTTAATATTATTTGAAAAACGGCCCAATGCATTCTTAATGGGGAAAATCGATTTTTGGGGCCTCCTAGAATCGAACCCATGATAGGTAGGGTCGGTTTCCCAATTTTTCCTAGGTGAGATTTAGTTGGCCATTACGGAAAAAAATCGGCGGCTCCGTGGCCAAAGCGGTTTGGGCCTGACATTAATATCCTATATATATATATATATATATGTTATATATATCCCCCCGAAGCGTCTATATATAATAGATGTTATATATATCCCCCCGAAGCGTCTATATATAATAGATATATCCCCCCGAAGCGTCTATATATAATAGATATATATATATATAGGATATTAATGTCAGGCCCAAACCGCTTTGGCCACGGAGCCGCCGATTTTTTTCCGTAATGGCCAACTAAATCTCACTTAGGAAAAATTGGGAAACCGACCCTACCTATCATGGGTTCGATTCTAGGAGGCCCCAAAAATCGACTTTCCCCATTTAGAATGCATTGGGCCGTTTTTCAAATGATTTTAAAAATACTTCCCATTAACCTAGAAGGATAAGATTTCATGTAGCTATTGCTGTAATATATATCTACTGAAAAATGCTAATGCTTACGTTCATTTGGTCATGGGCTCGATGCCAGGAGGTGAAATATTTCCAAATTTTGAAAAATCGTAGCGCCCTTAATATCGTACATAGATCATTTAAACTTTCAACACAAATAGATAAGTATATTTTGTACTTTTAAAAAAATCAGCACTTGCCTAGGTGTAACGGGTTCGATTCCAGAGCGTCCCGTAATCTCGATTTTCCCCATTAAGAATGCATGGGGCCGTTTTTCAAATAATTTTAAAAATACTTCCCATTAAGTAAGAAAAATAAGATTTCATGTATAATATAATTGCTATAATATATATCTACGGAAAAATGATATTGTTTACGTACAATTGGTCATGGGTTCGATGCCAGGGGGTGAAATAATTTCAAATTTTAAAAAATCATAGCTCCCTTAATATCGTACATAGATTATTAAAACTTTCAAAACCAAAAGACAAGTATATATAGTACTTTTAAAAAAATCAACACTTGCCTAGGTATCACGGGTTCGATTCCTGAGCGTCCCGTAATCTAGATTTTTGTCATAAGTAATGCATTGGCCATATTTGCGAAAGCTTTTTATGACACTCCCCAACCGCGCAGAGTTTCAAAATTTCACACAGCCATTGAAGGGACCATTCTTACATTAAAGCAACCGTAATTATGTCCTTAAAGATCGTTGGTTCGATGCTAGGGGGCGTTAACTATATCTCCATTTGAAATGCATAGATAATTTAGGACACATTTTGAGGTACTTCCTGAATGAATTTCCTTTTGATATTCGGAATATTTATTAAGTCAATCATACTCAAGCCAATAATGACAGTATTATTCGTTGGATATCCTTGGTTCGACGCCAGGGCGGTAATAATGCTGCAGTAAGATATGCATTGGAAATCGAAATCAATGCAATGCTCGCTGCGAAAATGTCATTTACGTTACGTTTAGAATGGCCTTTCAGAATATATTTCGAAATACCTTCATTTTATTAAAAAATATTCTATTACATTGCTTGCTGTAAGCAAGCGCACCTTTACTCGTAATAGTATGTCGAAAAAAGATTTATCATATTTAAAATAGTATGTCGAAAAACCTACCGAAGGATACGAGCCTTTGTTTGACTTCTAAGAAATGTTTTAAAAAATTCCTATATTTTGTAATAATTGCAGAATATAAAATACGTTAAAAACTTCTCTACCGGATTTTTCATCAACTGAAACTTCGTCTTAAGCATATTTATGCTAACTTCGTCTAATGATTATAAAAATTTTCTTCCATTAAAAATCCCTCAGAATTCTCATCGATTATTAATGTCGTTAAAATGTGTAAGTGACATGAATATATGCGTCTATTAAATGTAAGAATAATTTATATTTCGAGCTATTAAGAATCTGAAAAAATATAATTTAATAATAATGTCGTTTTCTGTTGAGGGCAATATTTGTCAAAAGCGTAGGATCTTATAGACCTCAAACACACCCTAGGCCATTAAAATTAGGGCTCGTCAGGGATTTGAAAACGGGACCACCCGCACCTGAAGTTGCCGGTTTCACTATACCTCACCCTTAATGAGATCCCATACATCCTTTGCCAATGTTATCCATCCGTTTTTGATTCAATATTTTTTCCCAGATTCGAATTGGATATCTTTTATCAAGGTCCATAACAATTTCTTTGGAATGCGAAATGATGTAGACTCAGAAAACAATTTTCACTATACAATATTTCTTACGTCAATGAAGTCCTTGTAAACTGTTAAAATAATGTTCGTCTTGACGCGGCATTAGTGCCTACGATTAAGTTTTTATCCTTTGAATGATTCTGTTGCCGATGACGGGGCGAAAGGATGATTGTCTTCAAATCGACTGATAACGGTGTATCAGCGCTTTCTGTGAAGTGTCAGGAACAAAAGAAAATCGTGGTTGACATCATAGCTCAATTCGTATTCTGGGAAAGATGCTGAGCAAATGCGGAAGAGTTCCGGGATTTGAAAGAGTTTTCACGGTCTTCTAAGAAAAGAGATAAGAAATTCGATTTTAGAACATCATCTCTCTAATCATCCAAGGTCTTGTCGAGATCATCACTTCAACTTGCGTTTTTTGCGATACTGAATAGATATTGCTGTGTAATTCAAAAACACTTGATACCTTACCTCTTAAATAATGCCTGTCACGAGGGATTATTTAGGAGGTAAGGTTTCTATTTTCCAATTTCTCGGATGCTCTCTCAAAATACAAAAACTATTATATTATTATTATAACGAGAAAACTGCTAGATTATATTGATTATCAGCAAAAAGTATCGGATGGAAACCACAATTTTGGTCAAATAAATTTTTGAATTTTCTCTGACCGAGTTGAAATATTAATTTATTTGTTTAATAGCAATATTCTTGTCTATGATATCTATGCTAAAATTTGACCGAAGATGAGTTATCCTTTGAATTACGAATCAAAGACTAATCTCACCAATAAACATACAATTACAATACACTTGGGACAGAACCTTATTGATGTTGCTACTCATCTGCATTAGCGGCGGATGAAATTTATTGTGTTCTTGCAGTCCAATCATTTCTAGTACCATGAAATCTGAGATCGCTTTATTAAAAAATAGATATTATCGCATTATAGTTTCCTTAAAACTTCCTTAAAATTTTTATCAAAATTAACTTATTTTACTGGTATTTTGTAGTTGTAAAAAGCTCTTACAAATATTTACGCAAGAGCTAAGCAATGATGTTCAATTCCTGATTTTTAAGATTAGTTATTTTCGAGGGTTTTGGTTTAAAAACCTGTAACAATTGAGGTAAATGAAAAAGTTAGAAAGGTGGGTGGAAGTGGACCATCAGAGGATGATGAGGAGCTCCCAAACAATTAGGATATCAAACTGTGTTCAACCCTTGTTAAAAGAAATATAAAGCGATCTTTAGAGTTGGGTAAATTTTGACTACCAATGAGAGAATTATAGTCTAGAACTAGAGATGATAAATAAGAGGAAAATTTTTCTTAAACATTTTCGGTGAATGAGGCTTGTGTTGCAACTAGAAAGTATGGCACTCATTTTAAAGCCGGTTTTAAATAAAAATTCAGAGCAACATGAATAGTTGGACTCGAAAAATCAGTTTCGATGTCCCACAACCACTTCTGAAACATGATAACTTAATGGGTATTAAAGGGAATTGAATCAGAGAAATGTATAGTTAAGATAAGTAATAAATTGATGGCATGAATGTCATCAGTCAAATGATTTCAATGTTGGAGATGTGTTAAACCGAAGATTCTCAGTCTATGATCGACGATAGCAACACAGCTATCTCCTGAGGTGTAAGTGAAACCTAAAGGGAGGGAAATGTTAGATGCTGAGGGTACGAAGTGGATCAAAAAGAACGAGATGAAGTTAGATGGTGTACAAGATATAGGAGGACAGGTGATAAGTAAAGATCGCGCATGATTGAATGCATGCTTTATGAAAACAGAGGGAGATGCTGAAATGAAAGCTCTATTCTAAGGATTGGACCAAAGGGCAGCAGTGAACTGCAAACTCGGTTTCTCATAGCCTCTGGCGAGACGACTTTTCTACGTTTCTGAATCTTCTATTCTCCGTCATTGTTTCTTTTTTCATATTTAAAATTATTCGCTGTCGTGTGCTCTCCTTAAGATGTTTCTTATCGAGATACTTTTCTCGACTTACGTTGATGATGATCTTTCTACGGATGAAATTCATCGATTGCTCTAATTTTCCTTTTTCATTTCCAACTCATTGAATGAGACTATCAATATTGAATTCATCATAATCTCGAGACCGCTGTTCCTTAGATACAAAAAAGGCGATTCATTTTGAAATCTTCTTTCCTCGTTCTTCTGTACTCGTTTCTTTGTGTGTTTGAATGATTCCAAATAGCGCTAAGGTATCTTTTTTTATTTCTAAGGCTGTTAGACTTTGAACTTGAAGAGTTTGAAGGAATGAGAGTAAAATATGGAGAGTAATATGAGTGACTATCACGATTCCAGAGATTATAAAAAGATTTAAAGATCGTAATTTCTCAATCAGGGTCATCTCTTGACATTCAAAATGATATTAATTAGATAATCGCTTTAGTAATATGTAAAAACGACCATGGTTAATAACTGCATGGTAAAGTTAAGGAGTATTTGTAAAGGATAGTATTTGAGGTCACGATCCAACTCACGTCTGTGCTATTCATCGAGTGTTTTATTTGTCGATTGGGACACTTTTAATCTGTAACAAACTATACTTCATGTCACCCGCCATGGCCGAACCACTTTAAAAATATAGAGGTCGAAAAAACGTGACGTAAGGTGGATTATTTTTGCTCTTTTTTGGATACATCTTTGAAGCATGTGCTTCGGTAAGAATTGGGGTCGGCATGAGGGGGATATGCACGCAAAGAATAGCCATTTCTTGAAAAGAAGTTCGTTTTATAATTCTGAATTTTTTCATGCACATTTCTGTTTGAATGATTTTCTGGATAGGGCTCTAAAATTTATGCATTTTACATTTTTTAAAACCCCTGCAAAGAATACGAAGTTTAGTTTTTCATTAGATTATTATTATAATTATAGCCGTTTTTCATACGACTCATAAGGGAATATCTGTAGAGTATTTCAGAGTATTTGAAAGCATTTTGCAATGAAAATTATACGTTTTTATTCGCCTCATTTTTACATATTTCAATGATTCGGTGGATTATTTAAATAAGGCGTTAGCCTTCGTAATTCGATGTTTGTTGCTGAGAACAGTTCAACCTCATCATTGTGAATCCTTTTTCTGATTGCTTCGCCGTTTTAACAGATATTAAATCAAACGTATTATTTCACATATTTATATGAAGAAATATATATACGCAGAAAAGTTTAAAAGTAATTATTTAAAAAAATGTAGTGAATCTTTGCCTTTTCTAGAAATTAGCTTATTCAATCTGATATTTGGCGCAAAAATAGAAATATTATCCTAAATCCTCTTATTACTTAACTATGATAGAATATAGTGATTGAATAATCGATAAGAATAAATGTCGCTAATTAAAGAGGAGATCGTTATCCCGTATTATGATAATTTGAGTACATTCACTTCGTTCTCGCTTTTGGCTTTGCTTTTGAGGGAATCATGATACTTTCTGTGGGAGGGAATTCTATATTCATTATTAAGGTTCGGAGTCGAAGGTAACTTCAGCATTATTGACGAGGAATTCCTCTGTTCCTTGCATAATACTCGGTAGAAGCATGATGTATGTACTTATTTCACTCCTAGTGTCACGTTTAAACTCTTTTGTGCCTTCTCTAGAATTTTGATTGGGAGTGCTTCCATGAATTGATTCTCGTATCAATTCATGGAATTGTTAGGTGGAATCAACGCACTCTAAAACGTAGAAAATAGATATCTGATGAGCATAGGACCCGGATGCAATACAAAAAGAAGCGTAACTCGTGGAGGACGCGGTGTGACATCTTTTTTCATCCCTTTGGCGGACGTCATGCGAACAAGAAAGATGCGAACAATTGGCTTCGTGACGCACGATTCGGAGATGAAGGGGCAAAGGGATTCCCATTGTACTCTCGTTGGTCTGCGGTGTGCAACGGTAAACACGGCGGGTATACACGAATGAAAGTGTCGCCATTTGAAGGGCAACTGTGAGAACGAAGGATTAGTTGGCACGTTATGACGTAATTTGCTTTTTCGTTTCTCATAAATTTCTTATTTAAAAATGTTATTTCTTGTAGATGGAATACAGTACGAACGAAAGTGAAATTCCTTGTGCTTTAATGCATAAAAGTCGAGACTTTGTCTTATTTTTTATATACCAAAGATGAAATTGATTATGTATGACATAAAAAAAACAATAATTAAATAAATTTGGCTTTAATAACAATCCTAACAAAATGTACAAAAAACAAGAAACATCAACAAAAAGATCGATGAGTTCTCCCCGATTAATGTTTTGGAAAATAAAATTTTTTAATAACAAAGATTTTCTCGACAAAGAATGTATCTGTATTTGTTCTATTGTTCCCAAGTAAATATCAGATTGCTAAATAGAACGCTATGGTCCACAGTTAGGACGTATTTAGGAAGTATTTTGGTTTAAAGAAGAGTAAAATCTCATAGAGTGACTCCGTAGAACCTTGGATAAATCCTCGATATTAATTTACCTTAGATGAAAAATGATGAAGATTAGAGTCACTCTCTCAATTCTTTTATGTAAAATGAAAGGAAAAAGGTTCATATCAGATAATTACCGAATTACAATTTAATTTTATAAAAAAGTATAATAAATTTAGTGGGATTGTTAGAGGAAATCTTCTGTATACTTTCATATGGTTGGCTGTGCAAAGTGTCTCCTCTAATTATGGTAGAGGTTCGTGAATTACCGAGTCAAATGCACGCTGCCTTCTATAGAAAGCGGAATTTCACTTCAATCTTCGTTAACTGTCTCTTTTAATGAGGAAATACGCTCAATGCGAATTTCCCTGATGCTTGTTTCACAAATGACGCGTGATTGGCTTTGATTTTGACACAGAGGATCGGTTCTTTGATCAATGCGAATTTGTTAGTTATAATTTTGAAAGTTATTATTTATTTCAATTCCCTATTACCAACGAATTAATACTTTTGCATAATGCCACACATACCGAAAGGGTATCCATAGATATATAGATGTAATACATTATTAATGTATTATATATATTATTAATATAATATTTAATGTACTTCAGAAACATATCCTAAATATTCTACCACAGAATTGTTTAAACCGTAACTTTGGTCTAGTCCGATGACTGGATCTGAATTTAATCGAGATAAGTTATCGGTAAATTAGAAATGCCACCGCGTTTTGTTATTGTACCCAGAATTTTGACAAGTAATTGTGATAATTCGTTTGTTCGCACTGTTTTATTCATACGTAATTCGGTTTCCTTTATGTTTTTTTGAGCATTGGTATATGTAAATAATTATTTCAAGTTGCTATTCAGGATCGATTGGGTACATCTACATATTTACCCTGCGAGCCGCCTTTCGGCGTTTGGCAGGGGGAAATCTCATTGAAGGTCAAATGATGAGATTCAATGAGATTTGCCAACGCTTTCATAATATATCTTCTGCCCTCGGCATTTCATCGAGCGTTATCAAACACAAAGACCGTTCTGTAATTTTTATTATTGCTTTATTCATCATTCTTGCTGCGTCATGAAATTGCTACGCAACACCTTCATTGTAAATGTGCAACGAAAGTAATAATTAAGACGGCAGAGGTGATGACCTACACAGAGAATTTTCTCTCCTTCATGCCTACATGTTAACTATTGAATCGATTGTTTTCGTATCGAAAACGTATGTGACAAACATTTATTGCCCTCTAACTCACTATCAAACGTTTGAAACGCACTATCAGAAAGTAAAATTTACATAATTTATATAAGGCAAACACAACACCGATAGAATTTAATGTGATGTTAGTGAAGTGAATGCTTTTTGCTCCATTAACAATCCAATTTGATGTATTCCTCATCTAGAAGCTAGGAGGGATTATGCAAGGATGCTGTATGGACCTTGATGCTAATCTTCATTGACAGATAGGAGAAACATCTTTGAGAATCAGTCTATAAATTTTCCTTTTACAGAATTACGCATTTAACCCACTTGTAGTAATTATTACTTCAAATTCGAATTTTTTAAACTATTATTGTGAATAATATTATAAAGGCGTTGAAGTTCTATTGAAGATATAAAGAAATTGGAAATTTTTAATTAAATAACATAAATTTTGCAACCTTCTCTAGATAGGGGGAAAATATTTGGGAGTTTTCATAATTTTCTTAGAAAACTAATATGGGCTACATATACCACAACATTTAATATTATTTCTCTCGATGCGAATTTCCGTCGGTTGAAAGACTAGTGCTACAGTTACATTACGTACTAATGATATTTAAAGCGAACTCAAGATGGAAAAACAGATTTTGCGTTTGAAGGCGTTCAATGAATTGCTTAGAGCAGAAGAAATTATACACTATAAAAACAACGGGTAATCATACTCAAGGAAAATATTATTCTGTGCATTCACTGAGTCATCTACTACTTACATAATTTTACCGAAGGATTAAATTATCTAAGGTTTATGGTGATGATTTTAGAATTTCACTGATGGTTCATCTTAAAATATCTATATTTTTTCTTATCAATTATCCTCTCTTGTTGAATGTTATCAATTGAATATCTTTGTGAAGTTTACTTCGCCTTGTGGTCAATTTTATTGATCGCGTGTTTAATAATTATTCAAATTTTCATTTACTGATTTTTTTCCATCCTCAATTGTTTATTAACTCTTTTCTCTTAAGTTAAGAGTAATTCAAAGAAAAAGACAGTGAATTAATATATTAGCTGTATTACTTAGTAGAAAATACTTTCGCACTGCTTTGGATGGTTTTTGTATATTTCTTCGATCATTATTTGAAGCATTATCTAAATATTACGCTCTGCTTCAGTATTAGAAGCTTCTTTAATGCACTCTGAAGATCAGAGTAAAAGATGGGGATCTTATATATATTACTATATGTTGCGTAAGTCCTATATATCCCTTTTATAACAAATTTCAATTTTCTTTTGAATTTTGATGATATTTATTTATATAATTTGAATCAAATTAGTGTTTTATCCGCAATCCAAGGTATCTAAAGACCAAAGAAAGGAAAGATACGAAAGAAAATTAAAATACTTTAAACTTTTGAAAATAGCATTTAAATTGCTTGACATTCCAGATGAATCTAGAAATTAAAAAAAAATTATATGATGATTGATCTACAGCAATTTTCATTGAAATATCTTTTAAATAATGGAGAGCTCCTAATTTATGAGATTATTTGAAGAGGTATCGTAAAGAAGAATCAGTTCCTTACGTCATATCACGATTCTTTGAACAATATTGACGCATTGAAATATTCTAAGCCATAATAAAATATGGAACTTCCTTGTGCTTACGTAAAGGTCCTTCGTTATTTGTTTTTATGCCAAATGCATCGTCATGTTTCTGATAAAACATCTATATAATGATTTATTTTTAAGGCGTTGATTGAAATATAAGTTAATAATGGACTACATTATTTCCGATAAGTATTATTTCATTGCTTCTGGTTTGGATAATTAAGCCCAGTTTTGCGGGTGGGAAGAAGAACTAAATCGTAAAATATTAGTTATATGTATGTGTTTAATATGTAGTTATTTGTATATATTTAGTATGTATTTATGTATATGTATGTAGTTATATGTATAATATTTGTTATGAAAATTAATGAAAAATAATTTGCTCTCCATTCTGTTTAACGTTCTCCTAAAATAGCTAAAAGTGACTCTTTTGTTGACCAGATTTCACGCAGCACATGGCTCGTGTATTTGTAAAAGCCAATCAACAATGGTGCACGGACGATTTTCATATTAGTAATCCTGCAAATTCCCCCGAGATCTCGCAACGTTCTTACATGCCTCTTTGTTTACTGGGAAATGATCTTTGCGGTTCAAGGTAGTTTATGTTGCAAGCGGAAGAAATACATTTCGCGAACTTCTTGGACGTCAATTAAGGGAAATTCAGACAGCACAACGCGTATGAAAGTTTTTAGTTATTTGAAAGGAAATTAAATAGATGTCGTTGAAGAGGCGCTCGGGACAGAGGTCAAACTTCCATTCACTCTTTTCCATTTCACTTATGGAGATTAGGTGTAAAAATCTCTGCGCAGAACTCGGATAAGACACTTTCTGGGAATTAAGTGCGATTATATTGATCGTATATTCATAATGACGGCATTCGGCGGAGGGATTCAATTGAATTCGTGACGCAGTCTACGATATGTCGACTCACTCGTTCTCACCGATCCTACTCATTCTTATGGAATTTATCTTTGAAGGAATTCATCATCTGGTGTTAGATTTAAGATGAACGTTAGCCTACAGCTCAGAGATACCGAACCACAATTTCAACTAGGGTTTTATTTTCGGTTCTTTCGCAATGGTCAGCTAATTAGGTACCAAATAACCATATCCGGTCATGAAGAAATCGAATAGTTCGAAATTTACACTCCAAATGGTTCCAGATTTCCGTTTAGTTTGTCTATCAAAAGTGGAAAATATTTATTTATGGATTACTTCTATCATATATTAATAATTAAGCGAATTTTTGTTTGATTTTTTGCCATTATTCGTATGTTAATCGAATTAATTATCGAGATGATTAACGACAGACTGTCATATAGGTCTGTGAATTATATTTACGCCATTGAGTGAGAAATCGCACGTGTTGAAGAATAGTATTTTTATAACCGTCATGTTTATGACATCCTTAATGTGGTGTCAAATATTTCTGTTGTTTGTATATATAACAATGTAGTAACTGATAAAGTTTGTGACGTTTACGCATTAATTTTCTTTAAATATAATGAGCTGAATTTAAATATTAAGAAGGGAAGGAAATTACGAGCATGTTTAGGACATTTTTCATTGTTCAATCAACTTTTAGATTTATAGAACGTCCTGTGTCTCTAGTTATCTTTTCTTATACTTGGCCCCTTTCCTATAGAATGTTTTTCTGTAATTAAATTTTGTAAATTATGAAATTCGATTGTTAATTTTCTAATCCAAATTTTCAGGAGAATACCTTTGTATTATAAACGAGTTCATTTAAAAATCTAAAAGGATTCCTTTGAAGGGAATACTTGATAATGTCGAACAGAAATGTCACTGCCGTTTTTACCCCGTTTTCACATCTGAACAAAAGAGAAAAATTGAATTTCCCACCCATATAATTCTACTGCTAGAGATAATCGAATCGAAAACAAAAAATTCTTGAATTATCAATTAAATTTCTGTAAAGTTATGCTAACTTATGGATGGAAATACCTAAGAGTTTTTGAGATTAACTCAGCTTTCATAATCATCTCTGCTTTATGAACTACTTTACAATATTCTTCGTTTAATCTGTCTACAGTCTGAGAGGTTCAAGATCAAATAAAATTCATAAGGTTATGTTGATGAGAATCTCCCTATTAGATACTCTTTATCTGCATATCTTACTTCTCAAATCGGTGTTGAAATAATCACTTACTTTCAAAACGGTCATCTACTTAAGATACTGTGCAATCACAATATGTAACCTTGGACACGTTATTTTCTAAGTGATATTTCTACAGCTTACCATTTGAATCAATCTCACCCGTAATCTGTACCGTCATTATATTGTAAGTAAATTGTGACATTGATGCCCTTCTTTCTAAGTGACTATTTCTGCTACACTTTTAATAATATACTCTGGTGATATTTGATTGTTTTCCATCCATAAAGTTAGTCATATGTATCCTCCTTAAACTTCATGGATTTCTTACAATACAAGCACAATATTAGTTGGTATAATAAAAAATAGCTTCTCATAAATTGGCAATTAATAAAGACATTATGAAGTAAAATAGTTTAAACAAAAGTAAATTTTGAATCATTGAATTTGCGAATGAAAATCTTCATCAATTCTAAGCGCTATGTATCTTACTTACATAATAGCTTTTAACTGTCGAAAAATATATTCTTGATCTTTATAAGCATTGTATGGATATGCTAGCAAGTTAAAGAACCCATACCTTGTTCATTAAAAATATTCTGATCGAATGACTAATCGAGGTGAGAATCGAGCGATTTTAAATGAGGTTATTTTCAGGTAACATACTGGAAACAAAATCTTCAATTGCTGTGGTGTGTGGTAAATATATGCTGATAATGCTGAAAGTTATCAAGTCAGTTAACATATCGGATTTATTAGCGGCAGATTGCATTTCTAAGCGAAACAATCATGGCTATTGCTACAGATTCAAGGCCATGGAGCGGAGAAGTGGGGATTGAAAATCAGAGATTCCAGGAAGGACTTTCAAAGGGAATTTCCCGAGCTAGGGATCAAAGGATCAGATAGATAAATTTTCTCAGCTATTTTCAGCGGAAACAGCTATTGGCTGAAGTCTGGGAATTTTGAATGTGAATTCTTTAGGGGAAAATTTTCCATCGAAGAAAATTTAGAACAATAATGTATCCCGAATTCAGGGAAGAAAGTTGCTTCGGCAGATACTGAGAATTAAAATTTTATTATTATGTTAATAAATGTAAGAAATTTTAATTAGATATAATTCACTAAAAATTACACCGTTAGTATTACATTATTATTATTTTATTATCCATTATTATTAATCATCCTAGTATGTTTGCTAAATTACAGTGGAATCGGTTTATTGTATTCTACATAATGCTGATTTAAAAAAATATGACCTACCAGATGAATAATCGCTTATATAACGATAATTCAGCTGGAAGGATTTTATTTGCAAATGATGGGATATGGATGAGAAATATCGAGAATGCCAGACGATTTTTTTACAAATACATTCTACTCAATATGAATCAGAAAATTTAATTTGAATGAACTAAACGTAAATAAGGATTAAGAGATGAATATAAAAATATATAAATAATCACTACGATATATATTGCCGAACTCGCTTAGTCTTTTATGTTTGAATATTTAATTTAAAGGGTAATGGCATACCAGTTTAGTAAATCAAAATATCGATTGCAAAAAAAGAATGTTAGTAAAACTTGAGAAACTAAAAGAATATTAAAATAAATTTGTTGATTCATAAATATGACATCATATTACGAATCAAATAGTATATAAGCTTCATCCATGCGTTATATTAAATTGCATATGTCAGATTAAAAAATTTATAGGATGATTTTTTTAAGTAGAAAGGTAATTTCAGTTTACGCATTCGTCTATAAATCTTGCATCTTGAGAGCCGGAAATAATATGTGAATTTATAAACACTTATAATAAATTTTAATGTCGATGAATGAGAGGTTTTATCGAGATTCTGTTCGATCGAAACATTTCTTAATTGATTCCGAACACCTGTTTTTACATCGTGGATTAAATAAAAAATAAACGATCCTATTGACAAATTAATTACCATAAAACGAGAGAGAAAGGCGTTTGCTGAAGTTTGCAACTTTTCTCACTCTATCTTGTGAGTATACAAATATCGATTTATACACGTTTTTTACATGACTCTACATTTCATTCTTCATTATAATTAATATATAAATAGCTCAACTCATTTCATACTGGTTCTGGAGTAAATAGTGATACTTTAATAGCATTGTGTATTAAAATTATCTGCTAAAATTTTCGATTATATTGCAATTCCTTCTCTGATGTCAAACGGCAACCGTTAAATGATTATTAACTCATTCAATAATGACGCGATGCAATCAGGTCTCATGATCAGCAATACTTCCTATAGATATTATTACGAAGTAATATATTTTAATTGTAATTACCATGAAGGAAATAGATAATCACTTGATTTAAAAGAGGAACTATGCTGAAATTGATAACTGTTATGCGTTTTAAATAATTACAATCAAAAACAGCGATAAAATATAAATTTGTACCATGTCTTGGGAAAGTTAACCTTATTTTCAATGACATCGAACGCCGCTATGATGATATGAGTGGAACCGACTATCGTTTCGGGGGTTAGAATAGTAAAGGGGTTGAAGATCATTTCTTTCTTACGTGGGAGTAACATCATTGGAACAGCAATGACGTTGGCAGGGCGGCGAATGATGATCCTCTTGCTTCATCATCCCTGTATACCCGTGGGAAGAAGGATTTGAGGGGATGCAGGTCTGCTAACCAGCTGACGATCGTACCAATTGAGACTATTTTTTCCCATTAATATTCCCATTACGTGACGCCGTCCCCGTACATTGGCATTAGATGTCTGTTTTGGGTCGGAAAAAATCTTCACTACATTCCCTGAAATATTTTACGTCTCATTAACTTTGTTCCTCTCTTCTATAAATAGCATATCGGGAAAGAAGTGTTAGCATGACATCCTGTCGCAAAGGAAACCAAAAATGAAAGTCGAAGTGCGTAGTTTTTATTAGAAGACGCGAAAGTTTGAATTTTAGGAATACATGGAATCTCGCTTTTTGCCGGAAAATATTCAATCCTCAACTGATATGATAGAAGGGGGTCGTGTAATTATTTAACAGGTAGCAATCAATGATAAATAGAAATTGCAGCTGAAGTGGGCGATATATTTTAATATTATTTAAAGGCACGCAAAGTATTTCTTAGTAATACAGTAAGACCCCGCTTAACGCTGTTTCAGTATAACGCGGTTTCTTTGGGGTACCCCTAAATTGCACACTGTATTGATTCTTGTTGTATATGTGTGCAAAGGAAACGGCCATGCACCAACCAAAAGCGGTGCACTTTATAGCGACGATGGTATGTAGATATAAATATTTTTTTCTTCAACGCTCTTTCGTAAGTCTGTCGAGAATAAGGTTCCAACTGTATTCTTCTAAGCCGCAATCCCAGTACAAACGCAGCTTTCCTGCGTCAGAATTGATTTATTTGTTCTCATCAAGGTTATTAGGTGTATAAAGATATAAACATAATATTTTGTTTTATTGTGATTAATATAATTTTATTAGAGCGGGTCCAGATCAATCCGACTTACGCTTACGGGTCTATGAGTTTAGCAATCGGAGCGCTAAATCAATTACTCTCTCGGTCATAAAATTAAAAAACTAAAGGTCTATTTAAGATATCGACTCAGAATAACCTGTAAATGAAAATAACAATCATTTTTATTTCTCTCGCGACAAGTTTTCCGTAATGTAAGAAACAAAAAATTTGTAGGAGATGTATAAATTTGACTGCACGATTCAATTTTTCGTAGGTTGCGTTCCACTTAAATTATTTTTTACTTAAATATAATCTCTCAAAAATTAATAAAATTTGACTTTTATGTATTCATTATGTATAAAGAGTAGTCTAAGAAAATACTAGCACTTAATGTTAGATAGAATGAGAGAAATGGCAGTTTTAGTAATGTTCACGAATGGTAAGGCGACCATTTTTTTCATTCCGCTATAAAATTTATTTCTTTTCTTAAAATGATAAAAATCTTCGTCAATATGCATAACCATCCTTCCTTATCCAAATTTCACCAAAAATGGAAAAAATCGACCCAGTTAAAATAAAAATTTTAATTTCATCCGTTGCGAAGGCAGATGTTGTGTATATCGTGGATATTTCGGAAAAATGACCCGGCGTACGAGGCTATTAGATTCCCCCATAAGACAATACTGCCTAGAAAAGTGGAACAGACTATAAACTGTTTCGGCATAGCAGTTTTCCGTTCTTTTTCGAATGATAGGTGATAGCGGTTGAGCTGGATTCATTCGGTAATATGTAGTACGGATGCTATTTATTTGCAAATTCCTTTCTTATTGTCCGTAACATGCACAATCAAAGTTTACTACCTTTCTCATTCGTGGACTATTGAGCGTTCGGATTACTCAACGTTGAGGGAATGTCAATATTCAGACCCTGAATCAGGAATAGTTCGCAGATTATGATTGCCTACTAGTAGAAATGAACTGGGTGTGGCCAGTGAAGGGAAATGAAGTAGGTGGTAGGATATCGTCTCTATATCATTCTTGTGATTGGCTTGTTCTGAACTAATAGGGGTGCTTGGTTGAGGGTGATGGAAATAAGGAAAGTAAGATACGTTTAGCCAACTACATGTATTGCTTTAAGATCAAGTTACATATTACTACAACTGTATATATTTCTGGAACTAAAATGGATTATAATTTCAAAAATAAGGTAGGATGCTGATGTCGAAATAGGGAATATAATTCGACTCGCTGCAAGATTCATTCACTTCAGAAGGTACCTGAATTGAAACATTCATGGAAATTCATGGTTAGCATGCTAATCTTCTAATGCTGAGGTCCCGGGTTCAAATCCCGGCTGAGGAGGAAATTTTCCTCTCAGGGTCTGGATGTCTGTGACGTCCGTTGTTGAGTTTGAAACCTCACTGTAATTGTCCCGTAAGAGGATGTTTGTGTGGTCTTTGTTAATAAATAAAAAAACGGAAAAGCTCGGTCTGATTAACTTAAAGTTAAGAAGGTCTTTCAGAAACGCATGCCCGGTCTCAAAGTTTGCAGTAAACTCTTGGTTATTATAATTGCACGATGAGTTCCTTCTATTGTAATAAATCTATCAGGAAGACGAGCAATGGATAGTATTTCATATCTGGGATAGCGCTTAATCTGGGATGAATTGCATACTGAGCATCGAAGATGATTCTCGATGTCCTTTGTCCACATCATCTATCTATCCATCCTCATACGCCTTCTTCAAACGTGTCTTCAAGTGGTTCCTGTCATCTGTTTGCTTCTTGTTCACAAGTCCTTCACCTTTCTGGAAGATTAATCAAAAAATGCCATTGAAAGAATCATCCTAAATTGACTGCTAGTAGCTTATTGATCAGATTCCATTGGAATGGGTCCTCGGACGTCACCATGTTGAGGAAACTGAGCGTTTATCTCATTTGATGACCCATCCTCGCCAATTTTCATGGCGAGAATGAGAAAGGCCATTGAGATATGTATGTATATAGCCTAATTGTTTGTGACGTGAACAATTTGGTTCAGAAGAAACGAAAGTTCTTTCTCCAAGTCACAGCTGAAATTTAGTGTAGGAAGTTCAAAAATTGAAATAAAGATGAATCGTATTAACTGAATCAAATTAGAACCGAAATGTCAATGTTCGTTCAATGAGCAGTGTGGTTCTATTCCAAAAACCCACCTTATCTGAAATGGGCGGGCCATATACAACAGAACGTTAAGGCCATCATCTGAAGTCTTTCCCCTTAATAAAGAAATTTCATCGGAATCGATTCAGAACGGAGAAAAAGATGCATTGGTAACAATGTTTTGGTCACAAGGGTTTTGCAGGAATCTTCCCACAATTGCATTCTGTTAATTGTAAGAATCGTTCGTGGGCTGTTGCTGCATTGACATTCGCATTTGTTGCACAGGGGCGTGCAAAAGTATTATGGAGAGAGAGAGCAATGTTCTGTGGATATTACACAACACACTGCTGTAATAAATCACTGTATCATATACACACATACCATTACCTTAGGTGATCTCCGTCCTGCCAGCTCTGCTCCCAAGCATCCTTAAAACTGGCCAACTACTGAATAGAATTCCAGAAATAATCCCCGGCACTCCATTGGCAAAGAACTTTCTTTTACTTCTTCCACGCAGGAAAATGCCTCTGCGGTGTTTGGGTCCAGTATTACCTGAAAATACTAAAAATATCTAATCAATATTCTAAGAAAGATACATTGAAATATACGCTAAGGTAATTGGAAGGCTTAAGAAAGACAATTGTTTCACCATCGTACTCCAAATAAAATTAAGAAAAATGAGGATTTAATCTTACATGCTGTTGTGACTAGCATCAAGTAATCCGAAGCAATTCGTGTAAAAATAATGAACGGAAGCATTTGGGAAAAATATACGCCGAAATGGGATTACTAAATTCTCCAAATGAATGAAAAACCTCTCCTAAAGATATTCGCATCAGTGGAAGGTTTTTAATAATAATTCTAGTGCATATATAGTATCAACGACTCAACTCTTGCGATCCAGCATAATCGTTCATTCTCGATCCTCCTACTGTTTAAAAAATTAATTTCCATGCAAATCGAAATCGAAAACATGAAAGAGAGAAGGAATCGGTACTCTCGCACTAAGATTAGCTAGAAGAGGTGCACCAATGTGAATTGCTGCCCTTTCTCATCATAAATGGTATGGACGACTGATTCTATACACAGGGTTCGATGAGGTTCCGGTTCCTTTATAAAAATTACAGTACATCCTGGGAAGTAGTTGAAATATAATAGCACATTCCTTCCTGCAGCCTAGTCATCAATGAATTCAACTTGTCATCCATTTCGATTTTCAGAACATAATATTAAAGGCAAATAATGAAGTAATTGCCTAACGACCGATCGGTATAAACTAAAATGGACGGATTGAACATTAAAAGCCACTTATTTTGCTAAGCACTCACATTTAAAACGAAAGTTCTGTGTTGTATTGAGTTCTTTTATATTTAGATGCCTTAAAGTATGTTAATGCTTGTTGCATACGTTACAATGGTAATGTTTCCTTCTTGAAAGCAAGAAAGCAGAATAAGGGATGAACTCTCTTTGGGGATGATTATCTCAAAGATTAGCCTTGGAGCTAACAGGGATGTTTAAATGGAAAATAAAGACACTACGGAATCATGTTTGCACAGGCTCACCGAGGGTGGTTTGAAAATGAGGAATCGTGGAAAATGGAAATTCTTATGAATGAAGAGCTGTAAATGATACAGCTCGAGTAGTAAAGATAATGCAAGTCTCTTAATTGCAACGTTTTCCAAGTGTCATGGCATACTTTGGAAGAAACTGGAAATTTATGGTGGAAACCAATGAAATATTCAAAAAGAAAATGCTACTTCTATGCTTCACCAAATTAAGCTTGAGACATAGGAAGGGAAGGTGTGAATGAAAGAGGAAGTAAACATGAAATCATAAACTCAGCCTTTGAACTCAAGGAGGCATGATTGAAATCTGCAGGACATTTGAACGATGCACTGATTATTATTAAATGGAAACACTCAAGACATGGTAACATGCTTGCGGTTGAAAAAACTGGATATAAGATGGTTAGATACGGAGAGGGACATACGATGGCGACAGAAGCTCCAAACAGAATGTCATCCAAAGATGAAGATTAAAAGAGCGGCTGCTGAAATGGTATGAATTTGCTCGCAATCTACTTCATAGCTTAAGAAAGGTAGAAGGAACCAAAGAAAGAGAGTAGTGAATAGATAGCTGATCATCTTAGATAGACCTAACTGCAGACAGAATGGAAACCTATGATGATAATGCTTAACGCTCATTCTTGTTGTTCGCACTGTTGTTCATATTGATTTGAAAGAAAACGTATCATGTTCTTCCTTCACTGATACGGAAGCGTACACTGTACATGTATCGTCATTATTCCTCAAATAATAGATTCAGCTCATTCGCATGTAAAGAAAATTTGAGCAGCTTGTTTGCTTGAGGTGATACAAGGTATTCTACTCAGACGTTCAATCGTGCAAACATTTTCTTCCATCATCTCAGAATCCGCTTGGCAATCAAATCCGTAAAGACTCATTCCTCTCCTCTCCTGGATAGTATGGCGAAGGCTCTCGAAAGGCATCCTAGAATTGAAAAATGCATTAAATAGTGAGCAAACATCTAGAACCAAGGCTCACTTCCACTAGCATTGTCGGGGCTATTTTATTGATGAATAACAATGTATGGTTATTCATTCTTTTGTCTTAATCTTCACAAAAGTTTAAACAGAATCTTGTAACGGAGTATGGTATTGCATGTGTATGTTTATGAACTGATTTATTACTGATTGTGTCAGAGATGTTCATCGTAAAAATAGGGATATAAGATCAGAGGATAGCAAAACTTGACACACGTAAGCTTTGGCACGTTCCAAAATGCAGAGAATAGTTTAATTCACCACTTATATAAGTCTAATGTTAATAAATAGAAATTTATAGATTTTAAACTAGCGCTAAACATTTCTCTTGCTTTTGATCGGCTGAGAGAAATACCACCGCTTTCAGTGTAGCTGCTGTATTGTTATATTTAGTGGTAAATTAATCTTTATCTGATTACCGATTGCATGTCACCAAAATTCCTCTCTTCATTTATGTCGACGGCGAGCAATGGCGGTTTTCTTGAAATCGGAAGCAAAAAGTTGACGATACACGAGTATCGTCAACTATATATATATGTGATGTGTACAAACGCCGACGAGCGGGATTTTTATGCCTTTCCAGATGGCTAATTGTACAGTTTAACATTGCCGCTGGTAGCGACGCAAGCGTTTTGAAAACCTTATGGCGGAATCCGCCAAAGTTGGCAAATCCGCCGAACATTTTTCGGCTAATAAAAACAACTTTGTAAATTTCCACAGAAAAATAAAAGTATGCCAAAGTAATAAAAACAACTTTACAAAGTTGTTTTTATTACTATGGCATTCCACGAAGTCACGCCTTCTCACATTGATTTCATTTTTCGGCTATGCAACCCGTGCAACACACATAATCTTTTCGTTTTTTATTGCTATATCTCTTAAAAAATTCTGTAAATGACTGATTAATGAATTTTTCCTTTGAGTTTTTAGGATTTCCTTTGATTAATCTATTTTAAATGTCATAAACAACAAAATTATTCTAACAATAGGGACGTGAATTTTATGATTCCCCATAAAAATTGGGTGGAAATTGTTATAGAAAATGCAATAATTTTCCGTTTAAACTGAATTTATTTGTTAATTTGATATGGTAAAGTGTTTTAATTTATTAAATAATTCGAAATATTTAGGATTTAAGAACATTTTATTTTCCTTGCAAAAATAAATAGTTTGGCTTATATTGCCTACATTTTCGCATGGAGCTACCCTTAAAAATAAAATGAGATTACCTATCCCCTTTTCAATTCATCAGGCAACAAAAATTGAGAAGATGCGCCTTTCTGAGAGTTTTTTGAACATGATCGCTCTTGATTTTAGTCTCCACGAGAAGCCACATCACCTTTTAGGAGGGATACTGCAAAGTAGGACCTAAAGTCTCAATGTAAAATCTTACTTTCTTTAAGTTTCCAGAACAGTTATGGCTAGGTGCTTACTCTCTCTATAGATATCGGTGCATAGAGGCCACTATCACATTTTTCTTCTAACTCTAAATTTACGATTCTCATTGCAATTGTCGTGATGATCAACTCCGCCCATATACTTTTTGTATGCCCGGTCAATATAAGGCTGTGAGATAAAGATACACTTTATGTATTCAGACTGAATATCTCCCCCGTCCCTAAAGGAAGAAGGTATGCAAAGTTTCTTGCTTAAGAAATAACTTAGTTATCGTTCCATTTCAATATTGACAGATCAATGGATTTATGAAAATCAGTAATAACATATCCTCTTGACCTTTTAGCGAATTTCTTCGTATCTTCTATTGCACACTTTCTAATTACCGTATAGTGCCTGTAGTGAAGTAATTCTTTTCTTTAAAATAACTATGCGGACGACAAGAAACATATTGTCGAAACAGAAATGATGTTGGGATAGCAAAGGAATGACTTATAATAATTCAATATCTTCGCTGGTACCCAAACCTAATTTGCCTTCATAGGAGTTTTCTCTGGCTCCAGCCTATGGCAAAAACTAAAGAAGTGACCAATCTGATGAGCAAAGACGCCAGAATGTTTTATTATTATTTAAATGTTGAAGTTGGACGACTGTCCAGTGGCAACAAATATACAGTGAAATAATTACAGAGGATCAATCATATACACTACATTACATATACATTATTACTATTATTACATATATAATACACTAAGTTATCCACTATGATCTACTAAATTTCTATTCACAATCTTTTTTAACTTTGCCTTAAGAGTTTTCACACGAGGAGGGAATGGCTCAAAGATTTTCGCAGGTAATGCGTTCCACTGCTCTATACCATAATTACAAAAAGAATATTTTCCTAAATTCGTCTTCTGAGTCAGGGGTTGGATTTTATAACTATGGTCCATCCTACTATAATATACTGGCTCCTTTAATCTGTCGCCGATCTCAACCCACGACGGCTCCCTACAATATGATTTATAAAGATTCCCTAGTCTACCTAAATACCGTCTAGTTTCTAATGAGTCCCACCATAATACTTCTATTATGTGTGAGACGCTTGCAGTCCTTTTAAAATTTCTGTGAACATATCGCGCTGCCGTTCTCTGTACCATTTCGATTTCGTTTATGTGTCCTAACTGATGTGGATCCCATACTGTTGTCCCGTACTCTAAGATGGGCCGGAGTAAAGCTTTGTACGCTAATTCTTTGGAGCTCGGGCTACCTTCTCCTATAACTCTCATTACGAAATGCAGCGCCCTATATGCTTTGCTAACTACGCTACTAATGTGAGGCCCCCATTGTAAATCTTTAGTAAAAGTTACTCCTAAGTATTTGCATTCATTGCTTTCTACCAGTACCTGATTACCCAGAAGATATTCCCAGCTTATGATGTTTCTCTTTCTGTTAAAACGTATGAGTTTAGTTTTTCCTGCATTAATTAACATCTTATTCTGTTCAGCCCATCGAACTATTTCATCTATATCCGACTGTAAGCGCTTACATTCGTTTGAGCTTTCTATTTCCTTGTAAATTAAGCAGTCGTCTGCAAAAAGCCTTATTTTACACCTAATTTTCGCGGCTAGATCATTAATGAAAATCAAGAATAGTAGCGCTCCTAAAATGCTTCCCTGCGGTACCCCCGATTTAATCTTAGCTCCCCTAGACATATAATTACCTACTTTAACCCTTTGCGTCCTTTGATACAAGAATTCTCCTGTCCATCTAACCACCCTTTCGTCCATTCCCATCATCGATATTTTTTTTAGTTAATAATTTATGGTCGACCTTGTCAAATGCTTTGGAAAAATCTACGACTATCGCATCAGACTGTTTTCCCCTGTCCATTGATTCCGCTAAATCCTGCGTGAAAGCTGCTAATTGAGAATCACAAGAATATCCCTTACGAAAACCGTGCTGTGAGTCATTCAGCCAATTACTTGCTTTCCAGAAACTTCGTATATAACTTGCTAAAGTTTCTCCATCTGCTTGCATACCACACTGGTTAAACTTATCGGCCTATAATTATTTATGTCGGAACGAGATCCCCCCTTGTGTATCGGAACAACATTTGCACATTTCCAATCATACGGAACCTTTCCGTTATTTATGAAAATAGAGAAAAGAACCCTAAGATATGGTACTATCCCTACGCCCCCTAATTTCAGCGCTTTTCCTGAAATGTTGTCTGGCCCTGAGGACTTGTGATTTCTAATCTTCTTAATGTTTCTTAGGATATCCCCGTCCCTTATCCTAAACGACTCAAAACTATTTTTAACCGGTGCTATTTCATGGTCGCCGTAATCGTTACTTGCATATTGATTAACGAACCATTCATTAAAAGCTTCAGTTTTCTCTAAGTCGCTGTTTACTTGCTCTCCACCGATATCTAAGCTCACCACTCCTTCTCTACCGCTCCGTCTTTTTCTCAAATACTTATAAAGGTTTCTCCACCCATTGCATTGTAATGACCTCTCGAGAAAAAGCTCATTAGCTTTTCTTTTCTCTATCAGTAATTTTTTGTAAGATTCCCTATATTTCCTTAAGTACACTGTACCTTAATTTTTAAGTTGATGCAGCCTGCGCGTCTTTCTCTTAAGCTTCCTAATATTATGGTCGTAATATTCCGGGTCAGGGTTACTGCCAAGAACCTTCTTGGGAACGAATCTATCTAACGCTTCATTTATAACAGATTTAAATCCTCCCCAGATTTCTTCCATACAGCTACCCCTACTTGCCCATTCTACAAAATTTGCTCTAAGAAATCCTTGATCGTTTGCTATATCTGCTTTACTTTAGAGACGTATTGTTTTCCGGTCCATTATTTTCCTACTTACTTCCCAAAAAATATCCATTACTACCGCACGATGATCGCTTATGCCCTCAATTACTTTTGTGCTTAAATGCGAGTCGCTCGGTCGGATAAGAAATACATCCAGAATTGTTTCATTTCTTGTGGGAGAATCGACTACCTGCGTCAGGTTTCCCTGCCCTAAAAAGTTGTTAACCCATCTCTGACTCGCGCCCCCCGTCGATGCGATAGATATAGATAATAGATAGATAGATCATAGATAATTATATGATCGCCAATTACACTCTTAACATTACATTCTAAGTCTTTTTTGACGCAAATGCATACACCCCCCTTAATTTATTCTATCCCTTCTGAAGTTGTGATAACTGCTAGGAAAAATTTTGCTGTCCAATATTTCTTCCTTTAACCAAGTTTCTGTACAAATGACTACATCGGGCCCGTGAATTTCGACCAAAAACTGGAATTCTAACACCTTATTACCCAAGCTTCTAAAATTTACCTGCAAAAATCTGAGAATACCCTCCCTCCCGTGTGCTACCTCATCGGCTGCGTCTGCATCTAACACTATGCATAAATCCTCTCTTATTAACTCATGCTCCTCCCTGGTCTTATTTTTCTTACATCTTCTTCTCTTCTTATAATAAATTTGAAACCAAACAGGTTAATTTTAATACTTACAGGTTTATTTTAATAAACATGGTCGCGGAATGACGTCCAAAATTAGGTGCCATCTGCTCATCTACGGATAAATTATGCGAAGATATTCCGCATTGCAAGATTTTTTTCATTTAATATGTTGAATTATGTCTTCATTTTTGCGAAATCGTACGTTTTGTCTAAGCATCTATTATCTGAAAAATTAATATTTTCTTCAATTTCCCGAAAATTTGTTCCTTCTGAAACAGCTACGGACCAAATCCGTGCCTTCACCAAGCTATCTCCAAAATGAGCAATAGTTCAATAAAGTTCCTAAAATCCTATATAGTAGGACTTTATAACTATTCTAGTTTAAGTGCCTCTATGTTCAAAAAGAAATATTTTATATAAGAAATCGTCGTCAAAAAAGAATTGGAAAATTAATAAATACATTTAACGAATAATAGATATGGTTTCTCCGTATTATACTCCATTTCCTTATCAAATGGATCTCCTATATTCTAATTTGAAAATTAAGCCGATACAACTGAACGAATACTTGGCCCTCTGTCGGTTTTCGGCTGGTAATTTCGGGGCAAAAAGACGATCTATTTTCTCTTTTCTCCGTTAAGCTCTAGAGATCTCGATGACAAATAAACGTAGATCCAGTCCTTTTATTCCAACTCTTTCAGATTCGTAATGTGGATCGATTTTGAGCCCGAGGGTGGAACAGGTTTCCTTTAATTGGCATAAGACTTCACGTCGTAAAAGTTCACTACATTGGCAGCGCATGAGTTAAATACGAGAGCGTTCCTATCCAGATCATACGCACCATTTTTGGGCATCCTTAAGACTCAGATAAATTTCCTCATCTTATTGATGAAAGGAATGTAAAGGAAATCAGTCCATCGAAATTTGTCGAGCTCTCACGAAACTCCCTGAGGTAATAAAACCGTTACGAGTGCTTTAACTTCACTCGGGGTAGGCTTAAATAAAGGAATGCATTTAACTTTAAACGTGTTTTCTCACCAATGTTTCTTAAAGGGAGTGGAGTAAAACCCAGTTTTCAACCCTTTGAAAAAGAAACTTTATTGAATTCCAACCATCAGTTACATAGCAAGCGATACGTTCAATTCACATCCTCGTTCGTCTCATTAAATACATGTTCAAGGTGTTGGTCGTACTACAAGTTGCGTCGAATCTCCTTCCCGATTGTAAAAAAATAATCATTTTCACTCCTCGTTCGACGTCCCGGCCTTGTTGCCTTGCTCGATGTACCTTCATACAGCCTGCCAAGAATACACCTGTAAATAGAAGAATGTATTAGGAGCAAGGGAGACGTAGGTTGGCTTTGAGCAGCTCAGAAATTGCAATATAAATCTTAATGTCACTGGGAATAACACTAGAGAGAATAAAAATTCACCTTGATTCGAATCTCATTAAGCATGGATTCTAATCTAGTTGTGAATCAGAATGAGTTGTCCTCAGTTGCAATGGAAGGGCTGGAAATGTACTTCATCGTTCGTTAGGTGACAAAATAATAGAAAGGATATAAAATGGTTATCCGAGAGGGGAAACACAGTACCTCAGAAGCAATAAGGACATGATTACAGTGCTCACAGCGGTTAACTGTCTGCCAAATTTCA
Source organism: Pantala flavescens (assembly GCA_020796165.1). Lineage (NCBI taxonomy): Eukaryota > Metazoa > Arthropoda > Insecta > Odonata > Libellulidae > Pantala > Pantala flavescens. Next base: position 50,859,193 of record CM036881.1, read on the forward strand.
TTTTCCATCATCAAACTACCAAATAAAATCAAAACTATCCCTAACTCACATCCATTCATCCAATGGAAATCTATTAACTTTTCACCTCATGGATTAATTTAATTTTTATGTGGAAGGATAGCTAAAAGTGTCAGGTTTATCTCTTATGAATGAAAAGTTTAACATTAATAAAAATAATTCTTCTCGTGAAGGGAAATCGTTTTACTCGCTCAAATGAGTATTCAATATGAATGCATGATAAGGATACTCTCTGCTTGCCAAGTTTCCTTTCCCATCATCCAAGTACTAAAAAGATTAAAACTATCACCAAAAAGAATCAAAACCATCCCTAACTCACATCCAATCATCCCATGGAAATCCATTAACTTCTCACCTTATGGATTCATTTATTTCTTATGTGGAAGGATAGCTGAAAGTGTCAGGCTTACCTTGTGAAGTAATCCACTAACATATTGAAATGTGCAATACAGAACCTCCACTCCAAAGTTAGGCGATGACTACTCTTTGCAGCCCATTTGGTGCAGTGAATAACTCATGTCAGCAGTAGGAAGGTGTCGGTAGAGAAGCATTCTAGAATTGTAAGAGGAAGATGTCATTGAAAATCAAGCGCTTATCTAAAACAAAGAATAAACCTCCAACTCTAATCGCAGTGAAAGCTGCCAAATTGATTTGTGATTCTTTACAGCATTGAATCCTTGTCTCTTAATCTTCAAGAGTCAAGGAACAGTGCAAATTACATTATGAAGTAGAGAAATAACTAGCACCCCAGTATGTCTGTGATAAGTTGAACAGAAATTATTGTTTGAAATACCTCTTATCGTGAAGGGAAATCAACTTACTTGCTCAAATGAGTAATCAATATCCTAGAATGATAACCGTATTCTCTGCTTGCCTAGTTTCCTTTCCCACTATCCAAGTGCTTAAAAGTTAAAATTCATATCTCAAAAACTAAAATTCGTCCATTGGAAATCACATGCTTGGTCACATTGGTGTGACATCTATGAAAAGGAAACGTTAGCAGAAATTTATGTTTCAAAGACCTCCTAGCTTGAGAATAATGTGCCCTTCCCAAATGTTCAATTGTGCAAAGAACATCCTGGCATTATAACAGGACGTTTCCTATTGCATAATTGCCCTTCTCATTTCTGGACCAATGAATAATATTTAGTTTAACCCTCACAAACAGGAGTTGTTGCATTGTGAATCGATTTTTTTGTCCATCGATTCATAGATTCATTTCATTTCCATCGTGGAGAATCATTCACAGTGTCACAGCCAATCGAGAGAATTGTTTGAAATACCTCTTACCTTGCAAAGTAATCCACTGACATCTGTAGTGTGCAATATAAAAACCTACACTTCAACGTTTGGCAATGACTTCTCCTTGCAGTCCATTGGGTGCAGTGAATAACTCATGTGGGCGGTAGGGAAGGCATCGGTAGATCCATCCCTAAATTGAAATAGAATGATGTCATTGGAAATCAAGCAATTATCAAAAACAAAGAATTTGCTTCTAATTCTAATCGCGGTGAAAGTTTCCAAATTGATTTGTGAATATTTATAGCAGTGGATCCTTGTCTCTTAATCTTAAAGAGTGAAGGAATAGTGCAAATTACATTGTGAAGTAGAGAAACCCCAGTATATCTGTGCATGGTACTTTGCTTTGTGAGAGATATTTAACTAAATTAATACTTGTAAAAAGTCTTTCGCGAGCAATACATCGAATGCATCTGTTTCGGAAAGCGGGAAAGCTGAAGCAATAACGTAATGAACGATTTATGGAAATTTAATTAAACATTTAAGATTTTTTCTAATTTGAGTTCCCGGTTCAACATTTTCCTGGATTCTGATTGGCTGATAGAAATACCACCGCTGTCAGTGCAGACACTGTATTAATGAATTTCATGCCAAATATATCTTGTTTCAATTACCGATCGAGTAACGTCAAAATTTCTTTTTTCTTTTACGTCGACGGCGAGTAATGGCGGTTTTCCTCATTTCGGAAGATTAAGCTATCGATGCATTATGAAAATGGTCTTTTTGTGCGGTAAGACTCACGTAGTAGGAAAAAATCATAATAAATACTAGTCTTCATGAAAATTTAATCGTTTACGATGGACCGCAAGTTAATTTCGAAAAATCTAATTGCAATTTTAGATTCCCGCCGGTAACAATGGCGCCTCGAAATAACGCCATGCATTTTGCACTTTCCATGGCGGCCTCGCCGCGTTCACGTCGTTCCCATACCCAGTGACTGATTTTCCCTTTTTTCGAATGTAATCAGCAAGATCGAAGACGAAAACATCGTCACGTAAACTATGATGCTACGAGGAAGCGCTTCGACTATAGAAACGGCTTCGGAATCTTAATAAAGTCGCGTTAAGGCGATCGTATACGAGTCCACATCAACGATACAGCCGAGACAATGAAGCATTGGTTCGATGATGTTTACATCTGGTCTTATTTACAGTTACCGAGACATCCCCCGGACGAGTGTTTGTAATGCGGGCACTCCAAACTCCTCGCTTCGAAGCAATCAGGACGTTAAATTGCGATGCACATTCTTGTCAAGGCGGGCAAAGAGATAAGGAAAATATTCCGATGGGTCTCACCTTATAATTCTCCGTGAACCTCGTTCGAAGCTTCTCGCCTCACTCACTCGACGATGTCGCGATTAAGTCCCGTGCAAATCTGCCGCATCGATTATATCTTTTATGCCCTCCAATAACCACTAAACACAACATCACTGTCGCCTTCTCAAGGGGCATTCTTCAAGATTCCACTGGCCACGGGTGAGATGAGAATTGAACGTACACTACGAAAAAGCTTCTCGATTCGCAAGATACGAGCACGATGTTTCCTCGCGAGACGGGCCAAGCAACTGAACGAATACTTGGCCCTCTGTCGGTTTTCGGCTGGTAATTTCGGGGCAAAAAGACGATCTATTTTCTCTTTTCTTCGTTAAGCTCTAGAGATCTCGATGACAAATAAACGTAGAGCCAGTCCTTTTATTCCAACTCTTTCAGATTCGTAATGTGGATCGATTTTGAGCCCGAGGGTGGAACAGGTTTCCTTTAATTGGCACAAGACTTCACGTCGTAAAAGTTCACTACATTGGCAACGGATGAGTTAAATACGAGAGCGTTCCTATCCACATCTTACGCACCATTTTTGGGCATCCTTAAGACTCAGATAAATTTCCTCATCTTATTGATGAAAGGAATGTAAAGGAAATCAGTCCATCGAAATTTGTCGAGCTCTCACGAAACTCCCTGAGGTAATAAAACCGTTACGAGTGCTTTAACTTCACTCGGGGTAGGCTTAAATAAAGGAATGCATTTAACTTTAAACGTGTTTTCTCACTAATGTTTCTTGTAGGGAGTGGAGTAAAACCCAGTTTTCAACCCTTTGAAAAAGAAACTTTATTGAATTCCAACCATCAGTTACATAGCAAGCGATACGTTCAATTCACATCCTCGTTCATCTCATTAAATACATGTTCAAGGTGTTGGTCGTACTACAAGTTGCGTCGAATCTCCTTCCCGATTGTAAAAAAATAATCATTTTCACTCCTCGTTCGACGTCCCGGCCTTGTTGCCTTGCTCGATGTACCTTCATACAGCCTGCCAAGAATACACCTGTAAATAGAAGAATGTATTAGGAGCAAGGGAGACGTAGGTTGGCTTTGAGCAGCTCAGAAATTGCAATATAAATCTTAATGTCACTGGGAATAACACTAGAGAGAATAAAAATTCACCTTGATTCGAATCTCATTAAGCATGGATTCTAATCTAGTTGTGAATCAGAATGAGTTGTCCTCAGTTGCAATGGAAGGGCTGGAAATGTACTTCATCGTTCGTTAGGTGGCAAAATAATAGAAAGGATATAAAATGGTTATCCGAGAGGGGAAACACAGTACCTCAGAAGCAATAAGGACATGATTACAGTGCTCACAGCGGTTAACTGTCTGCCAAATTTCATTTTCCATCATCAAACTACCAAATAAAATCAAAACTATCCCTAACTCACATCCATTCATCCAATGGAAATCTATTAACTTTTCACCTCATGGATTAATTTAATTTTTATGTGGAAGGATAGCTAAAAGTGTCAGGTTTATCTCTTATGAATGAAAAGTTTAACATTAATAAAAATAATTCTTCTCGTGAAGGGAAATCGTTTTACTCGCTCAAATGAGTATTCAATATGAATGCATGATAAGGATACTCTCTGCTTGCCAAGTTTCCTTTCCCATCATCCAAGTACTAAAAAGATTAAAACTATCACCAAAAAGAATCAAAACCATCCCTAACTCACATCCAATCATCCCATGGAAATCCATTAACTTCTCACCTTATGGATTCATTTATTTCTTATGTGGAAGGATAGCTGAAAGTGTCAGGCTTACCTTGTGAAGTAATCCACTAACATATTGAAATGTGCAATACAGAACCTCCACTCCAAAGTTAGGCGATGACTACTCTTTGCAGCCCATTTGGTGCAGTGAATAACTCATGTCAGCAGTAGGAAGGTGTCGGTAGAGAAGCATTCTAGAATTGTAAGAAGAAGATGTCATTGAAAATCAAGCGCTTATCTAAAACAAAGAATAAACCTCCAACTCTAATCGCAGTGAAAGCTGCCAAATTGATTTGTGATTCTTTACAGCATTGAATCCTTGTCTCTTAATCTTCAAGAGTCAAGGAACAGTGCAAATTACATTATGAAGTAGAGAAATAACTAGCACCCCAGTATGTCTGTGATAAGTTGAACAGAAATTATTGTTTGAAATACCTCTTATCGTGAAGGGAAATCAACTTACTTGCTCAAATGAGTAATCAATATCCTAGAATGATAACCGTATTCTCTGCTTGCCTAGTTTCCTTTCCCACTATCCAAGTGCTTAAAAGTTAAAATTCATATCTCAAAAACTAAAATTCGTCCATTGGAAATCACATGCTTGGTCACATTGGTGTGACATCTATGAAAAGGAAACGTTAGCAGAAATTTATGTTTCAAAGACCTCCTAGCTTGAGAATAATGTGCCCTTCCCAAATGTTCAATTGTGCAAAGAACATCCTGGCATTATAACAGGACGTTTCCTATTGCATAATTGCCCTTCTCATTTCTGGACCAATGAATAATATTTAGTTTAACCCTCACAAACAGGAGTTGTTGCATTGTGAATCGATTTTTTTGTCCATCGATTCATAGATTCATTTCATTTCCATCGTGGAGAATCATTCACAGTGTCACAGCCAATCGAGAGAATTGTTTGAAATACCTCTTACCTTGCAAAGTAATCCACTGACATCTGTAGTGTGCAATATAAAAACCTACACTTCAACGTTTGGCAATGACTTCTCCTTGCAGTCCATTGGGTGCAGTGAATAACTCATGTGGGCGGTAGGGAAGGCATCGGTAGATCCATCCCTAAATTGAAATAGAATGATGTCATTGGAAATCAAGCAATTATCAAAAACAAAGAATTTGCTTCTAATTCTAATCGCGGTGAAAGTTTCCAAATTGATTTGTGAATATTTATAGCAGTGGATCCTTGTCTCTTAATCTTAAAGAGTGAAGGAATAGTGCAAATTACATTGTGAAGTAGAGAAACCCCAGTATATCTGTGCATGGTACTTTGCTTTGTGAGAGATATTTAACTAAATTAATACTTGTAAAAAGTCTTTCGCGAGCAATACATCGAATGCATCTGTTTCGGAAAGCGGGAAAGCTGAAGCAATAACGTAATGAACGATTTGTGGAAATTTAATTAAACATTTAAGATTTTTTCTAATTTGAGTTCCCGGTTCAACATTTTCCTGGATTCTGATTGGCTGATAGAAATACCACCGCTGTCAGTGCAGACACTGTATTAATGAATTTCATGCCAAATATATCTTGTTTCAATTACCGATCGAGTAACGTCAAAATTTCTTTTTTCTTTTACGTCGACGGCGAGTAATGGCGGTTTTCCTCATTTCGGAAGATTAAGCTATCGATGCATTATGAAAATGGTCTTTTTGTGCGGTAAGACTCACGTAGTAGGAAAAAATCATAATAAATACTAGTCTTCATGAAAATTTAATCGTTTACGATGGACCGCAAGTTAATTTCGAAAAATCTAATTGCAATTTTAGATTCCCGCCGGTAACAATGGCGCCTCGAAATAACGCCATGCATTTTGCACTTTCCATGGCGGCCTCGCCGCGTTCACGTCGTTCCCATACCCAGTGACTGATTTTCCCTTTTTTCGAATGTAATCAGCAAGATCGAAGACGAAAACATCGTCACGTAAACTATGATGCTACGAGGAAGCGCTTCGACTATAGAAACGGCTTCGGAATCTTAATAAAGTCGCGTTAAGGCGATCGTATACGAGTCCACATCAACGATACAGCCGAGACAATGAAGCATTGGTTCGATGATGTTTACATCTGGTCTTATTTACAGTTACCGAGACATCCCCCGGACGAGTGTTTGTAATGCGGGCACTCCAAACTCCTCGCTTCGAAGCAATCAGGACGTTAAATTGCGATGCACATTCTTGTCAAGGCGGGCAAAGAGATAAGGAAAATATTCCGATGGGTCTCACCTTATAATTCTCCGTGAACCTCGTTCGAAGCTTCTCGCCTCACTCACTCGACGATGTCGCGATTAAGTCCCGTGCAAATCTGCCGCATCGATTATATCTTTTATGCCCTCCAATAACCACTAAACACAACATCACTGTCGCCTTCTCAAGGGGCATTCTTCAAGATTCCACTGGCCACGGGTGAGATGAGAATTGAACGTACACTACGAAAAAGCTTCTCGATTCGCAAGATACGAGCACGATGTTTCCTCGCGAGACGGGCCAAGCAACTGAACGAATACTTGGCCCTCTGTCGGTTTTCGGCTGGTAATTTCGGGGCAAAAAGACGATCTATTTTCTCTTTTCTTCGTTAAGCTCTAGAGATCTCGATGACAAATAAACGTAGAGCCAGTCCTTTTATTCCAACTCTTTCAGATTCGTAATGTGGATCGATTTTGAGCCCGAGGGTGGAACAGGTTTCCTTTAATTGGCACAAGACTTCACGTCGTAAAAGTTCACTACATTGGCAACGGATGAGTTAAATACGAGAGCGTTCCTATCCACATCTTACGCACCATTTTTGGGCATCCTTAAGACTCAGATAAATTTCCTCATCTTATTGATGAAAGGAATGTAAAGGAAATCAGTCCATCGAAATTTGTCGAGCTCTCACGAAACTCCCTGAGGTAATAAAACCGTTACGAGTGCTTTAACTTCACTCGGGGTAGGCTTAAATAAAGGAATGCATTTAACTTTAAACGTGTTTTCTCACTAATGTTTCTTGTAGGGAGTGGAGTAAAACCCAGTTTTCAACCCTTTGAAAAAGAAACTTTATTGAATTCCAACCATCAGTTACATAGCAAGCGATACGTTCAATTCACATCCTCGTTCATCTCATTAAATACATGTTCAAGGTGTTGGTCGTACTACAAGTTGCGTCGAATCTCCTTCCCGATTGTAAAAAAATAATCATTTTCACTCCTCGTTCGACGTCCCGGCCTTGTTGCCTTGCTCGATGTACCTTCATACAGCCTGCCAAGAATACACCTGTAAATAGAAGAATGTATTAGGAGCAAGGGAGACGTAGGTTGGCTTTGAGCAGCTCAGAAATTGCAATATAAATCTTAATGTCACTGGGAATAACACTAGAGAGAATAAAAATTCACCTTGATTCGAATCTCATTAAGCATGGATTCTAATCTAGTTGTGAATCAGAATGAGTTGTCCTCAGTTGCAATGGAAGGGCTGGAAATGTACTTCATCGTTCGTTAGGTGGCAAAATAATAGAAAGGATATAAAATGGTTATCCGAGAGGGGAAACACAGTACCTCAGAAGCAATAAGGACATGATTAGAGTGCTCACAGCGGTTAACTGTCTGCCAAATTTCATTTTCCATCATCAAACTACCAAATAAAATCAAAACTATCCCTAACTCACATCCATTCATCCAATGGAAATCTATTAACTTTTCACCTCATGGATTAATTTAATTTTTATGTGGAAGGATAGCTAAAAGTGTCAGGTTTATCTCTTATGAATGAAAAGTTTAACATTAATAAAAATAATTCTTCTCGTGAAGGGAAATCGTTTTACTCGCTCAAATGAGTATTCAATATGAATGCATGATAAGGATACTCTCTGCTTGCCAAGTTTCCTTTCCCATCATCCAAGTACTAAAAAGATTAAAACTATCACCAAAAAGAATCAAAACCATCCCTAACTCACATCCAATCATCCCATGGAAATCCATTAACTTCTCACCTTATGGATTCATTTATTTCTTATGTGGAAGGATAGCTGAAAGTGTCAGGCTTACCTTGTGAAGTAATCCACTAACATATTGAAATGTGCAATACAGAACCTCCACTCCAAAGTTAGGCGATGACTACTCTTTGCAGCCCATTTGGTGCAGTGAATAACTCATGTCAGCAGTAGGAAGGTGTCGGTAGAGAAGCATTCTAGAATTGTAAGAAGAAGATGTCATTGAAAATCAAGCGCTTATCTAAAACAAAGAATTAACCTCCAACTCTAATCGCAGTGAAAGCTGCCAAATTGATTTGTGATTCTTTACAGCATTGAATCCTTGTCTCTTAATCTTCAAGAGTCAAGGAACAGTGCAAATTACATTATGAAGTAGAGAAATAACTAGCACCCCAGTATGTCTGTGATAAGTTGAACAGAAATTATTGTTTGAAATACCTCTTATCGTGAAGGGAAATCAACTTACTTGCTCAAATGAGTAATCAATATCCTAGAATGATAACCGTATTCTCTGCTTGCCTAGTTTCCTTTCCCACTATCCAAGTGCTTAAAAGTTTAAATTCATATCTCAAAAACTAAAATTCGTCCATTGGAAATCACATGCTTGGTCACATTGGTGTGACATCTATGAAAAGGAAACGTTAGCAGAAATTTATGTTTCAAAGACCTCCTAGCTTGAGAATAATGTGCCCTTCCCAAATGTTCAATTGTGCAAAGAACATCCTGGCATTATAACAGGACGTTTCCTATTGCATAATTGCCCTTCTCATTTCTGGACCAATGAATAATATTTAGTTTAACCCTCACAAACAGGAGTTGTTGCATTGTGAATCGATTTTTTTGTCCATCGATTCATAGATTCATTTCATTTCCATCGTGGAGAATCATTCACAGTGTCACAGCCAATCGAGAGAATTGTTTGAAATACCTCTTACCTTGCAAAGTAATCCACTGACATCTGTAGTGTGCAATATAAAAACCTACACTTCAACGTTTGGCAATGACTTCTCCTTGCAGTCCATTGGGTGCAGTGAATAACTCATGTGGGCGGTAGGGAAGGCATCGGTAGATCCATCCCTAAATTGAAATAGAATGATGTCATTGGAAATCAAGCAATTATCAAAAACAAAGAATTTGCTTCTAATTCTAATCGCGGTGAAAGTTTCCAAATTGATTTGTGAATATTTATAGCAGTGGATCCTTGTCTCTTAATCTTAAAGAGTGAAGGAATAGTGCAAATTACATTGTGAAGTAGAGAAACCCCAGTATATCTGTGCATGGTACTTTGCTTTGTGAGAGATATTTAACTAAATTAATACTTGTAAAAAGTCTTTCGCGAGCAATGCATCGAATGCATCTGCTTCGGAAAGCGGGAAAGCTGAAGCAATAGCGTAATGAACGATTTATGGAATTTTAATTAAACATTTAAGATTTTTTCTAATTTGAGTTCCCGGTTCAACATTTTCCTGGATTCTGATTGGCTGATAGAAATACCACCGCTGTCAGTGCAGACACTGTATTAATGAATTTCATGCCAAATATATCTTGTTTTAATTACCGATCGAGTAACGTCAAAATTTCTTTTTTCTTTTACGTCGACGGCGAGTAATGGCGGTTTTCCTCATTTCGGAAGATTAAGCTATCGATGCATTATGAAAATGGTCTTTTTGTGCGGTAAGACTCACGTAGTAGGAAAAAATCATAATAAATACTAGTCTTCATGAAAATTTAATCGTTTACGATGGACCGCAAGTTAATTTCGAAAAATCTAATTGCAATTTTAGATTCCCGCCGGTAACAATGGCGCCTCGAAATAACGCCATGCATTTTGCACTTTCCATGGCGGCCTCGCCGCGTTCACGTCGTTCCCATACCCAGTGACTGATTTTCTCTTTTTTTGAATGTAATCAGCAAGATCGAAGACGAAAACATCGTCACGTAAACTATGATGCTACGAGGAAGCGCTTCGACTATAGAAACGGCTTCGGAATCTTAATAAAGTCGCGTTAAGGCGATCGTATACGAGTCCACATCAACGATACAGCCGAGACAATGAAGCATTGGTTCGATGATGTTTACATCTGGTCTTATTTACAGTTACCGAGACATCCCCCGGACGAGTGTTTGTAATGCGGGCACTCCAAACTCCTCGCTTCGAAGCAATCAGGACGTTAAATTGCGATGCACATTCTTGTCAAGGCGGGCAAAGAGATAAGGAAAATATTCCGATGGGTCTCACCTTATAATTCTCCGTGAACCTCGTTCGAAGCTTCTCGCCTCACTCACTCGACGATGTCGCGATTAAGTCCCGTGCAAATCTGCCGCATCGATTATATCTTTTATGCCCTCCAATAACCACTAAACACAACATCACTGTCGCCTTCTCAAGGGGCATTCTTCAAGATTCCACTGGCCACGGGTGAGATGAGAATTGAACGTACACTACGAAAAAGCTTCTCGATTCGCAAGATACGAGCACGATGTTTCCTCGCGAGACGGGCCAAGCAACTGAACGAATACTTGGCCCTCTGTCGGTTTTCGGCTGGTAATTTCGGGGCAAAAAGACGATCTATTTTCTCTTTTCTTCGTTAAGCTCTAGAGATCTCGATGACAAATAAACGTAGAGCCAGTCCTTTTATTCCAACTCTTTCAGATTCGTAATGTGGATCGATTTTGAGCCCGAGGGTGGAACAGGTTTCCTTTAATTGGCACAAGACTTCACGTCGTAAAAGTTCACTACATTGGCAACGGATGAGTTAAATACGAGAGCGTTCCTATCCACATCTTACGCACCATTTTTGGGCATCCTTAAGACTCAGATAAATTTCCTCATCTTATTGATGAAAGGAATGTAAAGGAAATCAGTCCATCGAAATTTGTCGAGCTCTCACGAAACTCCCTGAGGTAATAAAACCGTTACGAGTGCTTTAACTTCACTCGGGGTAGGCTTAAATAAAGGAATGCATTTAACTTTAAACGTGTTTTCTCACTAATGTTTCTTGTAGGGAGTGGAGTAAAACCCAGTTTTCAACCCTTTGAAAAAGAAACTTTATTGAATTCCAACCATCAGTTACATAGCAAGCGATACGTTCAATTCACATCCTCGTTCATCTCATTAAATACATGTTCAAGGTGTTGGTCGTACTACAAGTTGCGTCGAATCTCCTTCCCGATTGTAAAAAAATAATCATTTTCACTCCTCGTTCGACGTCCCGGCCTTGTTGCCTTGCTCGATGTACCTTCATACAGCCTGCCAAGAATACACCTGTAAATAGAAGAATGTATTAGGAGCAAGGGAGACGTAGGTTGGCTTTGAGCAGCTCAGAAATTGCAATATAAATCTTAATGTCACTGGGAATAACACTAGAGAGAATAAAAATTCACCTTGATTCGAATCTCATTAAGCATGGATTCTAATCTAGTTGTGAATCAGAATGAGTTGTCCTCAGTTGCAATGGAAGGGCTGGAAATGTACTTCATCGTTCGTTAGGTGGCAAAATAATAGAAAGGATATAAAATGGTTATCCGAGAGGGGAAACACAGTACCTCAGAAGCAATAAGGACATGATTAGAGTGCTCACAGCGGTTAACTGTCTGCCAAATTTCATTTTCCATCATCAAACTACCAAATAAAATCAAAACTATCCCTAACTCACATCCATTCATCCAATGGAAATCTATTAACTTTTCACCTCATGGATTAATTTAATTTTTATGTGGAAGGATAGCTAAAAGTGTCAGGTTTATCTCTTATGAATGAAAAGTTTAACATTAATAAAAATAATTCTTCTCGTGAAGGGAAATCGTTTTACTCGCTCAAATGAGTATTCAATATGAATGCATGATAAGGATACTCTCTGCTTGCCAAGTTTCCTTTCCCATCATCCAAGTACTAAAAAGATTAAAACTATCACCAAAAAGAATCAAAACCATCCCTAACTCACATCCAATCATCCCATGGAAATCCATTAACTTCTCACCTTATGGATTCATTTATTTCTTATGTGGAAGGATAGCTGAAAGTGTCAGGCTTACCTTGTGAAGTAATCCACTAACATATTGAAATGTGCAATACAGAACCTCCACTCCAAAGTTAGGCGATGACTACTCTTTGCAGCCCATTTGGTGCAGTGAATAACTCATGTCAGCAGTAGGAAGGTGTCGGTAGAGAAGCATTCTAGAATTGTAAGAAGAAGATGTCATTGAAAATCAAGCGCTTATCTAAAACAAAGAATTAACCTCCAACTCTAATCGCAGTGAAAGCTGCCAAATTGATTTGTGATTCTTTACAGCATTGAATCCTTGTCTCTTAATCTTCAAGAGTCAAGGAACAGTGCAAATTACATTATGAAGTAGAGAAATAACTAGCACCCCAGTATGTCTGTGATAAGTTGAACAGAAATTATTGTTTGAAATACCTCTTATCGTGAAGGGAAATCAACTTACTTGCTCAAATGAGTAATCAATATCCTAGAATGATAACCGTATTCTCTGCTTGCCTAGTTTCCTTTCCCACTATCCAAGTGCTTAAAAGTTTAAATTCATATCTCAAAAACTAAAATTCGTCCATTGGAAATCACATGCTTGGTCACATTGGTGTGACATCTATGAAAAGGAAACGTTAGCAGAAATTTATGTTTCAAAGACCTCCTAGCTTGAGAATAATGTGCCCTTCCCAAATGTTCAATTGTGCAAAGAACATCCTGGCATTATAACAGGAAGTTTCCTATTGCATAATTGCCCTTCTCATTTCTGGACCAATGAATAATATTTGGTTTAACCCTCACAAACAGTGGTTGTTGCATTGTGAATCGATTTTTTTGTCCATCGATTCATAGATTCATTTCATTTCCATCGTGGAGAATCATTCACAGTGTCACAGCCAATCGAGAGAATTGTTTGAAATACCTCTTACCTTGCAAAGTAATCCACTGACATCTGTAGTGTGCAATATAAAAACCTACACTTCAACGTTTGGCAATGACTTCTCTTTGCAGTCCATTGGGTGCAGTGAATAACTCATGTGGGCGGTAGGGAAGGCATCGGTAGATCCATCCCTGAATTGAAATAGAATGATGTCATTGGAAATCAAGCAATTATCAAAAACAAAGAATTTGCTTCTAATTCTAATCGCGGTGAAAGTTTCCAAATTGATTTGTGAATATTTATAGCAGTGGATCCTTGTCTCTGAATCTTAAAGAGTGAAGGAATAGTGCAAATTACATTGTGAAGTAGAGAAACCCCAGTATATCTGTGCATGGTACTCTGCTTTGTGAGAGATATTTAACTAAATTAATACTTGTAAAAAGTCTTTCGCGAGCAATACATCGAATGCATCTGTTTCGGAGAGCGGGAAAGCTGAAGCAATAACGTAATGAACGATTTGTGGAAATTTAATTAAACATTTAAGATTTTTTCTAATTTGAGTTCCCGGTTCAACATTTTCCTGGATTCTGATTGGCTGATAGAAATACCACCGCTGTCAGTGCAGACACTGTATTAATGAATTTCATGCCAAATATATCTTGTTTCAATTACCGATCGAGTAACGTCAAAATTTCTTTTTTCTTTTACGTCGACGGCGAGTAATGGCGGTTTTCCTCATTTCGGAAGATTAAGCTATCGATGCATTATGAAAATGGTCTTTTTGTGCGGTAAGACTCACGTAGTAGGAAAAAATCATAATAAATACTAGTCTTCATGAAAATTTAATCGTTTACGATGGACCGCAAGTTAATTTCGAAAAATCTAATTGCAATTTTAGATTCCCGCCGGTAACAATGGCGCCTCGAAATAACGCCATGCATTTTGCACTTTCCATGGCGGCCTCGCCGCGTTCACGTCGTTCCCATACCCAGTGACTTATTTTCCCTTTTTTCGAATGTAATCAGCAAGATCGAAGACGAAAACATCGTGACGTAAACTATGATGCTACGAGGAAGCGCTTCGACTATAGAAACGGCTTCGGAATCTTAATAAAGTCGCGTTAAGGCGATCGTATACGAGTCCACATCAACGATACAGCCGAGACAATGAAGCATTGGTTCGATGATGTTTACATCTGGTCTTATTTACAGTTACCGAGACATCCCCCGGACGAGTGTTTGTAATGCGGGCACTCCAAACTCCTCGCTTCGAAGCAATCAGGACGTTAAATTGCGATGCACATTCTTGTCAAGGCGGGCAAAGAGATAAGGAAAATATTCCGATGGGTCTCACCTTATAATTCTCCGTGAACCTCGTTCGAAGCTTCTCGCCTCACTCACTCGACGATGTCGCGATTAAGTCCCGTGCAAATCTGCCGCATCGATTATATCTTTTATGCCCTCCAATAACCACTAAACACAACATCACTGTCGCCTTCTCAAGGGGCATTCTTCAAGATTCCACTGGCCACGGGTGAGATGAGAATTGAACGTACACTACGAAAAAGCTTCTCGATTCGCAAGATAAGCTCTAGAGATCTCGATGACAAATAAACGTAGAGCCAGTCCTTTTATTCCAACTCTTTCAGATTCGTAATGTGGATCGATTTTGAGCCCGAGGGTGGAACAGGTTTCCTTTAATTGGCACAAGACTTCACGTCGTAAAAGTTCACTACATTGGCAACGCATGAGTTAAATACGAGAGCGTTCCTATCCACATCTTACGCACCATTTTTGGGCATCCTTAAGACTCAGATAAATTTCCTCATCTTATTGATGAAAGGAATGTAAAGGAAATCAGTCCATCGAAATTTGTCGAGCTCTCACGAAACTCCCTGAGGTAATAAAACCGTTACGAGTGCTTTAACTTCACTCGGGGTAGGCTTAAATAAAGGAATGCATTTAACTTTAAACGTGTTTTCTCAGTAATGTTTCTTGTAGGGAGTGGAGTAAAACCCAGTTTTCAACCCTTTGAAAAAGAAACTTTATTGAATTCCAACCATCAGTTACATAGCAAGCGATACGTTCAATTCACATCCTCGTTCATCTCATTAAATACATGTTCAAGGTGTTGGTCGTACTACAAGTTGCGTCGAATCTCCTTCCCGATTGTAAAAAAATAATCATTTTCACTCCTCGTTCGACGTCCCGGCCTTGTTGCCTTGCTCGATGTACCTTCATACAGCCTGCCAAGAATACACCTGTAAATAGAAGAATGTATTAGGAGCAAGGGAGACGTAGGTTGGCTTTGAGCAGCTCAGAAATTGCAATATAAATCTTAATGTAACTGGGAATAACACTAGAGAGAATAAAAATTCACCTTGATTCGAATCTCATTAAGCATGGATTCTAATCTAGTTGCGAATCAGAATGAGTTGTCCTCAGTTGCAATGGAAGGGCTGGAAATGTACTTCATCGTTCGTTAGGTGGCAAAATAATAGAAAGGATATAAAATGGTTATCCGAGAGGGGAAACACAGTACCTCAGAAGCAATAAGGACATGATTACAGTGCTCACAGCGGTTAACTGTCTGCCAAATTTCATTTTCCATCATCAAACTACCAAATAAAATCAAAACTATCCCTAACTCACATCCATTCATCCAATGGAAATCTATTAACTTTTCACCTCATGGATTAATTTAATTTTTATGTGGAAGGATAGCTAAAAGTGTCAGGTTTATCTCTTATGAATGAAAAGTTTAACATTAATAAAAATAATTCTTCTCGTGAAGGGAAATCGTTTTACTCGCTCAAATGAGTATTCAATATGAATGCATGATAAGGATACTCTCTGCTTGCCAAGTTTCCTTTCCCATCATCCAAGTACTAAAAAGATTAAAACTATCACCAAAAAGAATCAAAACCATCCCTAACTCACATCCAATCATCCCATGGAAATCCATTAACTTCTCACCTTATGGATTCATTTATTTCTTATGTGGAAGGATAGCTGAAAGTGTCAGGCTTACCTTGTGAAGTAATCCACTAACATATTGAAATGTGCAATACAGAACCTCCACTCCAAAGTTAGGCGATGACTACTCTTTGCAGCCCATTTGGTGCAGTGAATAACTCATGTCAGCAGTAGGAAGGTGTCGGTAGAGAAGCATTCTAGAATTGAAAGAAGAAGATGTCATTGAAAATCAAGCGCTTATCTAAAACAAAGAATTAACCTCCAACTCTAATCGCAGTGAAAGCTGCCAAATTGATTTGTGATTCTTTACAGCATTGAATCCTTGTCTCTTAATCTTCAAGAGTCAAGGAACAGTGCAAATTACATTATGAAGTAGAGAAATAACTAGCACCCCAGTATGTCTGTGATAAGTTGAACAGAAATTATTGTTTGAAATACCTCTTATCGTGAAGGGAAATCAACTTACTTGCTCAAATGAGTAATCAATATCCTAGAATGATAACCGTATTCTCTGCTTGCCTAGTTTCCTTTCCCACTATCCAAGTGCTTAAAAGTTTAAATTCATATCTCAAAAACTAAAATTCGTCCATTGGAAATCACATGCTTGGTCACATTGGTGTGACATCTATGAAAAGGAAACGTTAGCAGAAATTTATGTTTCAAAGACCTCCTAGCTTGAGAATAATGTGCCCTTCCCAAATGTTCAATTGTGCAAAGAACATCCTGGCATTATAACAGGAAGTTTCCTATTGCATAATTGCCCTTCTCATTTCTGGACCAATGAATAATATTTAGTTTAACCCTCACAAACAGGAGTTGTTGCATTGTGAATCGATTTTTTTGTCCATCGATTCATAGATTCATTTCATTTCCATCGTGGAGAATCATTCACAGTGTCACAGCCAATCGAGAGAATTGTTTGAAATACCTCTTACCTTGCAAAGTAATCCACTGACATCTGTAGTGTGCAATATAAAAAACTACACTTCAACGTTTGGCAATGACTTCTCCTTGCAGTCCATTGGGTGCAGTGAATAACTCATGTGGGCGGTAGGGAAGGCATCGGTAGATCCATCCCTAAATTGAAATAGAATGATGTCATTGGAAATCAAGCAATTATCAAAAACAAAGAATTTGCTTCTAATTCTAATCGCGGTGAAAGTTTCCAAATTGATTTGTGAATATTTATAGCAGTGGATCCTTGTCTCTGAATCTTAAAGAGTGAAGGAATAGTGCAAATTACATTGTGAAGTAGAGAAACCCCAGTATATCTGTGCATGGTACTCTGCTTTGTGAGAGATATTTAACTAAATTAATACTTGTAAAAAGTCTTTCGCGAGCAATACATCGAATGCATCTGTTTCGGAAAGCGGGAAAGCTGAAGCAATAACGTAATGAACGATTTATGGAAATTTAATTAAACATTTAAGATTTTTTCTAATTTGAGTTCCCGGTTCAACATTTTCCTGGATTCTGATTGGCTGATAGAAATACCACCGCTGTCAGTGCAGACACTGTATTAATGAATTTCATGCCAAATATATCTTGATTCAATTACCGATCGAGTAACGTCAAAATTTCTTTTTTCTTTTACGTCGACGGCGAGTAATGGCGGTTTTCCTCATTTCGGAAGATTAAGCTATCGATGCATTATGAAAATGGTCTTTTTGTGCGGTAAGACTCACGTAGTAGGAAAAAATCATAATAAATACTAGTCTTCATGAAAATTTAATCGTTTACGATGGACCGCAAGTTAATTTCGAAAAATCTAATTGCAATTTTAGATTCCCGCCGGTAACAATGGCGCCTCGAAATAACGCCATGCATTTTGCACTTTCCATGGCGGCCTCGCCGCGTTCACGTCGTTCCCATACCCAGTGACTTATTTTCCCTTTTTTCGAATGTAATCAGCAAGATCGAAGACGAAAACATCGTCACGTAAACTATGATGCTACGAGGAAGCGCTTCGACTATAGAAACGGCTTCGGAATCTTAATAAAGTCGCGTTAAGGCGATCGTATACGAGTCCACATCAACGATACAGCCGAGACAATGAAGCATTCGTTCGATGATGTTTACATCTGGTCTTATTTACAGTTACCGAGACATCCCCCGGACGAGTGTTTGTAATGCGGGCACTCCAAACTCCTCGCTTCGAAGCAATCAGGACGTTAAATTGCGATGCACATTCTTGTCAAGGCGGGCAAAGAGATAAGGAAAATATTCCGATGGGTCTCACCTTATAATTCTCCGTGAACCTCGTTCGAAGCTTCTCGCCTCACTCACTCGACGATGTCGCGATTAAGTCCCGTGCAAATCTGCCGCATCGATTATATCTTTTATGCCCTCAAATAACCACTAAACACAACATCACTGTCGCCTTCTCAAGGGGCATTCTTCAAGATTCCACTGGCCACGGGTGAGATGAGAATTGAACGTACACTACGAAAAAGCTTCTCGATTCGCAAGATACGAGCACGATGTTTCCTCGCGAGACGGGCCAAGCAACTGAACGAATACTTGGCCCTCTGTCGGTTTTCGGCTGGTGATTTCGGGGCAAAAAGACGATCTATTTTCTCTTTTCTTCGTTAAGCTCTAGAGATCTCGATGACAAATAAACGTAGAGCCAGTCCTTTTATTCCAACTCTTTCAGATTCGTAATGTGGATCGATTTTGAGCCCGAGGGTGGAACAGGTTTCCTTTAATTGGCACAAGACTTCACGTCGTAAAAGTTCACTACATTGGCATCGCATGAGTTAAATACGAGAGCGTTCCTATCCACATCTTACGCACCATTTTTGGGCATCCTTAAGACTCAGATAAATTTCCTCATCTTATTGATGTAAGGAATGTAAAGGAAATCAGTCCATCGAAATTTGTCGAGCTCTCACGATACTCCCTGAGGTAATAAAACCGTTACGAGTGCTTTAACTTCACTCGGGGTAGGCTTAAATAAAGGAATGCATTTAACTTTAAACGTGTTTTCTCAGTAATGTTTCTTGTAGGGAGTGGAGTAAAACCCAGTTTTCAACCCTTTGAAAAAGAAACTTTATTGAATTCCAACCATCAGTTACATAGCAAGCGATACGTTCAATTCACATCCTCGTTCATCTCATTAAATACATGTTCAAGGTGTTGGTCGTACTACAAGTTGCGTCGAATCTCCTTCCCGATTGTAAAAAAATAATCATTTTCACTCCTCGTTCGACGTCCCGGCCTTGTTGCCTTGCTCGATGTACCTTCATACAGCCTGCCAAGAATACACCTGTAAATAGAAGAATGTATTAGGAGCAAGGGAGACGTAGGTTGGATTTGAGCAGCTCAGAAATTGCAATATAAATCTTAATGTCACTGGGAATAACACTAGAGAGAATAAAAATTCACCTTGATTCGAATCTCTTAAGCATGGATTCTAATCTAGTTGTGAATCAGAATGAGTTGTCCTCAGTTGCAATGGAAGGGCTGGAAATGTACTTCATCGTTCGTTAGGTGGCAAAATAATAGAAAGGATATAAAATGGTTATCCGAGAGGGGAAACACAGTACCTCAGAAGCAATAAGGACATGATTAGAGTGCTCACAGCGGTTAACTGTCTGCCAAATTTCATTTTCCATCATCAAACTACCAAATAAAATCAAAACTATCCCTAACTCACATCCATTCATCCAATGGAAATCTATTAACTTTTCACCTCATGGATTAATTTAATTTTTATGTGGAAGGATAGCTAAAAGTGTCAGGTTTATCTCTTATGAATGAAAAGTTTAACATTAATAAAAATAATTCTTCTCGTGAAGGGAAATCGTTTTACTCGCTCAAATGAGTATTCAATATGAATGCATTATAAGAATACTCTCTGCTTGCCAAGTTTCCTTTCCCATCATCCAAGTACTAAAAAGATTAAAACTATCACCAAAAAGAATCAAAACCATCCCTAACTCACATCCATTCATCCCATGGAAATCCATTAACTTCTCACCTTATGGATTCATTTATTTCTTATGTGGAAGGATAGCTGAAAGTGTCAGGCTTACCTTGTGAAGAAATCCACTAACATATTGAAATGTGCAATACAGAACCTCCACTCCAAAGTTAGGCGATGACTACTCTTTGCAGCCCATTTGGTGCAGTGAATAACTCATGTCAGCAGTAGGAAGGTGTCGGTAGAGAAGCATTCTAGAATTGAAAGAAGAAGATGTCATTGAAAATCAAGCGCTTATCTAAAACAAAGAATTAACCTCCAACTCTAATCGCAGTGAAAGCTGCCAAATTGATTTGTGAATCTTTACAGCATTGAATCCTTGTCTCTTAATCTTCAAGAGTCAAGGAACAGTGCAAATTACATTATGAAGTAGAGAAATAACTAGCACCCCAGTATGTCTGTGATAAGTTGAACAGAAATTATTGTTTGAAATACCTCTTATCGTGAAGGGAAATCAACTTACTTGCTCAAATGAGTAATCAATATCCTAGAATGATAACCGTATTCTCTGCTTGCCTAGTTTCCTTTCCCGCTATCCAAGTGCTTAAAAGTTTAAATTCATATCTCAAAAACTAAAATTCGTCCATTGGAAATCACATGCTTGGTCACATTGGTGTGACATCTATGAAAAGGAAACGTTAGCAGAAATTTATGTTTCAAAGACCTCCTAGCTTGAGAATAATGTGCCCTTCCCAAATGTTCAATTGTGCAAAGAACATCCTGGCATTATAACAGGAAGTTTCCTATTGCATAATTGCCCTTCTCATTTCTGGACCAATGAATAATATTTAGTTTAACCCTCACAAACAGGAGTTGTTGCATTGTGAATCGATTTTTTTGTCCATCGATTCATAGATTCATTTCATTTCCATCGCGGAGAATCATTCACAGTGTCACAGCCAATCGAGAGAATTGTTTGAAATACCTCTTACCTTGCAAAGTAATCCACTGACATCTGTAGTGTGCAATATAAAAACCTACACTTCAACGTTTGGCAATGACTTCTCTTTGCAGTCCATTGGGTGCAGTGAATAAATCATGTGGGCGGTAGGGAAGGCATCGGTAGATCCATCCCTGAATTGAAATAGAATGATGTCATTGGAAATCAAGCAATTATCAAAAACAAAGAATTTGCTTCTAATTCTAATCGCGGTGAAAGTTTCCAAATTGATTTGTGAATATTTATAGCAGTGGATCCTTGTCTCTGAATCTTAAAGAGTGAAGGAATAGTGCAAATTACATTGTGAAGTAGAGAAACCCCAGTAAATCTGTGCATGGTACTCTGCTTTGGGAGAGATATTTAACTAAATTAATACTTGTAAAAAGTCTTTCGCGAGCAATGCATCGAATGCATCTGCTTCGGAAAGCGGGAAAGCTGAAGCAATAGCGTAATGAACGATTTATGGAATTTTAATTAAACATTTAAGATTTTTTCTAATTTGAGTTCCCGGTTCAACATTTTCCTGGATTCTGATTGGCTGATAGAAATACCACCGCTGTCAGTGCAGACACTGTATTAATGAATTTCATGCCAAATATATCTTGTTCCTATTACCGATCGAGTAACCTCAAAATTTCTTTTTTCTTTTACGTCGACGGCGAGTAATGGCGGTTTTCCTCATTTCGGAAGATTAAGCTATCGATGCATTATGAAAATGGTCTTTTTGTGCGGTAAGACTCACGTAGTAGGAAAAAATCATAATAAATACTAGTCTTCATGAAAATTTAATCGTTTACGATGGACCGCAAGTTAATTTCGAAAAATCTAATTGCAATTTTAGATTCCCGCCGGTAACAATGGCGCCTCGAAATAACGCCATGCATTTTGCACTTTCCATGGCGGCCTCGCCGCGTTCACGTCGTTCCCATACCCAGTGACTTATTTTCCCTTTTTTCGAATGTAATCAGCAAGATCGAAGACGAAAACATCGTCACGTAAACTATGATGCTACGAGGAAGCGCTTCGACTATAGAAACGGCTTCGGAATCTTAATAAAGTCGCGTTAAGGCGATCGTATACGAGTCCACATCAACGATACAGCCGAGACAATGAAGCATTCGTTCGATGATGTTTACATCTGGTCTTATTTACAGTTACCGAGACATCCCCCGGACGAGTGTTTGTAATGCGGGCACTCCAAACTCCTCGCTTCGAAGCAATCAGGACGTTAAATTGCGATGCACATTCTTGTCAAGGCGGGCAAAGAGATAAGGAAAATATTCCGATGGGTCTCACCTTATAATTCTCCGTGAACCTCGTTCGAAGCTTCTCGCCTCACTCACTCGACGATGTCGCGATTAAGTCCCGTGCAAATCTGCCGCATCGATTATATCTTTTATGCCCTCAAATAACCACTAAACACAACATCACTGTCGCCTTCTCAAGGGGCATTCTTCAAGATTCCACTGGCCACGGGTGAGATGAGAATTGAACGTACACTACGAAAAAGCTTCTCGATTCGCAAGATACGAGCACGATGTTTCCTCGCGAGACGGGCCAAGCAACTGAACGAATACTTGGCCCTCTGTCGGTTTTCGGCTGGTGATTTCGGGGCAAAAAGACGATCTATTTTCTCTTTTCTTCGTTAAGCTCTAGAGATCTCGATGACAAATAAACGTAGAGCCAGTCCTTTTATTCCAACTCTTTCAGATTCGTAATGTGGATCGATTTTGAGCCCGAGGGTGGAACAGGTTTCCTTTAATTGGCACAAGACTTCACGTCGTAAAAGTTCACTACATTGGCATCGCATGAGTTAAATACGAGAGCGTTCCTATCCACATCTTACGCACCATTTTTGGGCATCCTTAAGACTCAGATAAATTTCCTCATCTTATTGATGTAAGGAATGTAAAGGAAATCAGTCCATCGAAATTTGTCGAGCTCTCACGATACTCCCTGAGGTAATAAAACCGTTACGAGTGCTTTAACTTCACTCGGGGTAGGCTTAAATAAAGGAATGCATTTAACTTTAAACGTGTTTTCTCAGTAATGTTTCTTGTAGGGAGTGGAGTAAAACCCAGTTTTCAACCCTTTGAAAAAGAAACTTTATTGAATTCCAACCATCAGTTACATAGCAAGCGATACGTTCAATTCACATCCTCGTTCATCTCATTAAATACATGTTCAAGGTGTTGGTCGTACTACAAGTTGCGTCGAATCTCCTTCCCGATTGTAAAAAAATAATCATTTTCACTCCTCGTTCGACGTCCCGGCCTTGTTGCCTTGCTCGATGTACCTTCATACAGCCTGCCAAGAATACACCTGTAAATAGAAGAATGTATTAGGAGCAAGGGAGACGTAGGTTGGCTTTGAGCAGCTCAGAAATTGCAATATAAATCTTAATGTCACTGGGAATAACACTAGAGAGAATAAAAATTCACCTTGATTCGAATCTCATTAAGCATGGATTCTAATCTAGTTGTGAATCAGAATGAGTTGTCCTCAGTTGCAATGGAAGGGCTGGAAATGTACTTCATCGTTCGTTAGGTGGCAAAATAATAGAAAGGATATAAAATGGTTATCCGAGAGGGGAAACACAGTACCTCAGAAGCAATAAGGACATGATTACAGTGCTCACAGCGGTTAACTGTCTGCCAAATTTCATTTTCCATCATCAAACTACCAAATAAAATCAAAACTATCCCTAACTCACATCCATTCATCCAATGGAAATCTATTAACTTTTCACCTCATGGATTAATTTAATTTTTATGTGGAAGGATAGCTAAAAGTGTCAGGTTTATCTCTTATGAATGAAAAGTTTAACATTAATAAAAATAATTCTTCTCGTGAAGGGAAATCGTTTTACTCGCTCAAATGAGTATTCAATATGAATGCATGATAAGGATACTCTCTGCTTGCCAAGTTTCCTTTCCCATCATCCAAGTACTAAAAAGATTAAAACTATATCCAAAAAGAATCAAAACCATCCCTAACTCACATCCGTTCATCCCATGGAAATCCATTAACTTCTCACCTTATGGATTCATTTATTTCTTATGTGGAAGGATAGCTGAAAGTGTCAGGCTTACCTTGTGAAGTAATCCACTAACATATTGAAATGTGCAATACAGAACCTCCACTCCAAAGTTAGGCGATGACTACTCTTTGCAGCCCATTTGGTGCAGTGAATAACTCATGTCAGCAGTAGGAAGGTGTCGGTAGGGAAGCATTCTAGAATTGAAAGAAGAAGATGTCATTGAAAATCAAGCGCTTATCTAAAACAAAGAATTAACCTCCAACTCTAATCGCAGTGAAAGCTGCCAAATTGATTTGTGATTCTTTACAGCATTCAATCCTTGTCTCTTAATCTTCAAGAGTCAGGGAACAGTGCAAATTACATTATGAAGTAGAGAAATAACTAGCACCCCAGTATATCTGTGATAAGTTGAACAGAAATGATTGTTTGAAATACCTCTTATCGTGAAGGGAAATCAACTTACTTGCTCAAATGAGTAATCAATATCCTAGAATGATAACCGTATTCTCTGCTTGCCTAGTTTCCTTTCCCACTATCCAAGTGCTTAAAAGTTTAAATTCATATCTCAAAAACTAAAATTCGTCCATTGGAAATCACATGCTTGGTCACATTGGTGTGACATCTATGAAAAGGGAACGTTAGCAGAAATTTATGTTTCAAAGACCTCCTAGCTTGAGAATAATGTGCCCTTCCCAAATGTTCAATTGTGCAAAGAACATCCTGGCATTATGACGGGAAGTTTCCTATTACATAATTGCCTTTCTCATTTCTGGACCAATGAATAATATTTGGTTTAACCCTCACAAACAGTGGTTGTTGCATTGTGAATCGATTTTTTTGTCCATCGATTCATAGATTCATTTAATTTCCATCGTGGAGAATCATTCACAGTGTCACAGCCAATGGAGAGAAATGTTTGAAATACCTCTCACCTTGCAAAGTAATCCACTGACATCTGTAGTGTGCAATATAAAAACCTACACTTCAACGTTTGGCAATGACTTCTCTTTGCAGTCCATTGGGTGCAGTGAATAAGTCATGTCGGCGGTAGGGAAGGCGTGTCGGTAGATCCATCCCTGAATTGAAATAGAATGATGTCATTGGAAATCAAGCAATTATCAAAAACAAAGAATTTGCCTCTAATTCTAATCGCGGTGAAAGTTTCCAAATTGATTTGTGAATATTTATGGCAGTGGATCCTTGTCTCTTAATCTTAAAGAGTGAAGGAATAGTGCAAATTACATTGTGAAGTAGAGAAACCCCAGTATATCTGTGCATGGTACTCTGCTTTGGGAGAGATGTTTAACTAAATTAATACTTGTAAAAGGTCTTTCGCGAGCAATACATCGAATGCATCTGTTTCGGAAAGCGGGAAAGCTGAAGCAATAACGTAATGAACGATTTATGGAAATTTAATTAAACATTTAAGATTTTTTCTAATTTGAGTTCCCGGTTCAACATTTTCCTGGATTCTGATTGGCTGATAGAAATACCACCGCTGTCAGTGCAGACACTGTATTAATGAATTTCATGCCAAATATATCTTGATTCAATTACCGATCGAGTAACGTCAAAATTTCTTTTTTCTTTTACGTCGACGGCGAGTAATGGCGGTTTTCCTCATTTCGGAAGATTAAGCTATCGATGCATTATGAAAATGGTCTTTTTGTGCGGTAAGACTCACGTAGTAGGAAAAAATCATAATAAATACTAGTCTTCATGAAAATTTAATCGTTTACGATGGACCGCAAGTTAATTTCTAAAAATCTAATTGCAATTTTAGATTCCCGCCGGTAACAATGGCGCCTCGAAATAACGCCATGCATTTTGCACTTTCCATGGCGGCCTCGCCGCGTTCACGTCGTTCCCATACCCAGTGACTTATTTTCCCTTTTTTCGAATGTAATCAGCAAGATCGAAGACGAAAACATCGTCACGTAAACTATGATGCTACGAGGAAGCGCTTCGACTATAGAAACGGCTTCGGAATCTTAATAAAGTCGCGTTAAGGCGATCGTATACGAGTCCACATCAACGATACAGCCGAGACAATGAAGCATTGGTTCGATGATGTTTACATCTGGTCTTATTTACAGTTACCGAGACATCCCCCGGACGAGTGTTTGTAATGCGGGCACTCCAAACTCCTCGCTTCGAAGCAATCAGGACGTTAAATTGCGATGCACATTCTTGTCAAGGCGGGCAAAGAGATAAGGAAAATATTCCGATGGGTCTCACCTTATAATTCTCCGTGAACCTCGTTCGAAGCTTCTCGCCTCACTCACTCGACGATGTCACGATTAAGTCCCGTGCAAATCTGCCGCATCGATTATATCTTTTATGCCCTCCAATAACCACTAAACACAACATCACTGTCGCCTTCTCAAGGGGCATTCTTCAAGATTCCACTGGCCACGGGTGAGATGAGAATTGAACGTGCACTACGAAAAAGCTTCTCGATTCGCAAGATACGAGCACGATGTTTCCTCGCGAGACGGGCCAAGCAACTGAACGAATACTTGGCCCTCTGTCGGTTTTCGGCTGGTAATTTCGGGGCAAAAAGACGATCTATTTTCTCTTTTCTCCGTTAAGCTCTGGAGATCTCGATGACAAATAAACGTAGAGCCAGTCCTTTTATTCCAACTCTTTCAGATTCGTAATGTGGATCGATTTTGAGCCCGAGGGTGGAACAGGTTTCCTTTAATTGGCACAAGACTTCACGTCGTAAAAGTTCACTACATTGGCAACGCATGAGTTAAATACGAGAGCGTTCCTATCGACATCTTACGCACCATTTTTGGGCATCCTTAAGACTCAGATACATTTCCTCATCTTATTGATGAAAGGAATGTAATGGAAATCAGTCCATCGAAATTTGTCGAGCTCTCACGAAACTCCCTGAGGTAATAAAAATGTTACGAGTGCTTTAACTTCACTCGGGGTAGGCTTAAATAAAGGAATGCATTTAACTTTAAACGTGTTTTCTCACTAATGTTTCTTGAAGGGAGTGGAGTAAAACCCAGTTTTCAACCCTTTGAAAAAGAAACTTTATTGAATTCCAACCATCAGTTACATAGCAAGCGATACGTTCAATTCACTTCCTCGTTCATCTCATTAAATACATGTTCAAGGTGTTGGTCGTACTACAAGTTGCGTCGAATCTCCTTCCCGATTGTAAAAAAATAATCATTTTCACTCCTCGTTCGACGTCCCGGCCTTGTTGCCTTGCTCGATGTACCTTCATACAGCCTGCCAAGAATACACCTGTAAATAGAAGAATGTATTAGGAGCAAGGGAGACGTAGGTTGGATTTGAGCAGCTCAGAAATTGCAATATAAATCTTAATGTCACTGGGAATAACACTAGAGAGAATAAAAATTCACCTTGATTCGAATCTCATTAAGCATGGATTCTAATCTAGTTGTGAATCAGAATGAGTTGTCCTCAGTTGCAATGGAAGGGCTGGAAATGTACTTCATCGTTCGTTAGGTGGCAAAATAATAGAAAGGATATAAAATGGTTATCCGAGAGGGGAAACACAGTACCTCAGAAGCAATAAGGACATGATTACAGTGCTCACAGCGGTTAACTGTCTGCCAAATTTCATTTTCCATCATCAAACTACCAAATAAAATCAAAACTATCCCTAACTCACATCCATTCATCCAATGGAAATCTATTAACTTTTCACCTCATGGATTAATTTAATTTTTATGTGGAAGGATAGCTAAAAGTGTCAGGTTTATCTCTTATAAATGAAAAGTTTAACATTAACGAAAATAATTCTTCTCGTGAATGGAAATCGTTTTACTCGCTCAAATGAGTATTCAATATGAATGCATGATAACAATACTCTCTGCTTGCCAAGTTTCCTTTCCCATCATCCAAGTACTAAAAAGATTAAAACTATCACCAAAAAGAATCAAAACCATCCCTAACTCACATCCATTCATCCCATGGAAATCCATTAACTTCTCACCTTATGGATTCATTTATTTCTTATGTGGAAGGATAGCTGAAAGTGTCAGGCTTACCTTGTGAAGTAATCCACTAACATATTGAAATGTGCAATACAGAACCTCCACTCCAAAGTTAGGCGATGACTACTCTTTGCAGCCCATTTGGTGCAGTGAATAACTCATGTCAGCAGTAGGAAGGTGTCGGTAGGGAAGCATTCTAGAATTGAAAGAAGAAGATGTCATTGAAAATCAAGCGCTTATCTAAAACAAAGAATTAACCTCCAACTCTAATCGCAGTGAAAGCTGCCAAATTGATTTGTGATTCTTTACAGCATTGAATCCTTGTCTCTGAATCTTCAAGAGTCAAGGAACAGTGCAAATTACATTATGAAGTAGAGAAATAAATAGCACCCCAGTATGTCTGTGGTAAGTTGAACAGAAATTATTGTTTGAAATACCTCTTATCGTGAAGGGAAATCAACTTACTTGCTCAAATGAGTAATCAATATCCTAGAATGATAACCGTATTCTCTGCTTGCCTAGTTTCCTTTCCCGCTATCCAAGTGCTTAAAAGTTTAAATTCATATCTCAAAAACTAAAATTCGTCCATTGGAAATCACATGCTTGGTCACATTGGTGTGACATCTATGAAAAGGAACCGTTAGCAGAAATTTATGTTTCAAAGACCTCCTGGCTTGAGAATAATGTGCCCTTCCCAAATGTTCAATTGTGCAAAGAACATCCTGGCATTATGACAGGAAGTTTCCTATTACATAATTGCCTTTCTCATTTCTGGACCAATGAATAATATTTGGTTTAACCCTCACAAACAGTAGTTGTTGCATTGTGAATCGATTTTTTTGTCCATCGATTCATAGATTCATTTAATTTCCATCGTGGAGAATCATTCACAGTGTCACAGCCAATGGAGAGAAATGTTTGAAATACCTCTTACCTTGCAAAGTAATCCACTGACATCTGTAGTGTGCAATATTTAAAACCTACACTTCAACGTTTGGCAATGACTTCTCTTTGCAGTCCATTGGGTGCAGTGAATAACTCATGTGGGCGGTAGGGAAGGCATCGGTAGATCCATCCCTAAATTGAAATAGAATGATGTCATTGGAAATCAAGCAATTATCAAAAACAAAGAATTTGCTTCTAATTCTAATCGCGGTGAAAGTTTCCAAATTGATTTGTGAATATTTATAGCAGTGGATCCTTGTCTCTTAATCTTAAAGAGTGAAGGAATAGTGCAAATTACATTGTGAAGTAGAGAAACCCCAGTATATCTGTGCATGGTACTCTGCTTTGGGAGAGATATTTAACTAAATTAATACTTGTAAAAAGTCTTTCGCGAGCAATACATCGAATGCATCTGTTTCGGAAAGCGGGAAAGCTGAAGCAATAACGTAATGAAGGATTTATGGAAATTAAATTAAACATTTAAGATTTTTTCTAATTTGAGTTCCCGGTTCAACATTTTCCTGGATTCTGATTGGCTGATAGAAATACCACCGCTGTCAGTGCAGACACTGTATTAATGAATTTCATGCCAAATATATCTTGATTCAATTACCGATCGAGTAACGTCAAAATTTCTTTTTTCTTTTACGTCGACGGCGAGTAATGGCGGTTTTCCTCATTTCGGAAGATTACGCTATCGATGCATTATGAAAATGGTCTTTTTGTGCGGTAAGACTCACGTAGTAGGAAAAAATCATAATAAATACTAGTCTTCATGAAAATTTAATCGTTTACGATGGACCGCAAGTTAATTTCTAAAAATCTAATTGCAATTTTAGATTCCCGCCGGTAACAATGGCGCCTCGAAATAACGCCATGCATTTTGCACTTTCCATGGCGGCCTCGCCGCGTTCACGTCGTTCCCATACCCAGTGACTTATTTTCCCTTTTTTCGAATGTAATCAGCAAGATCGAAGACGAAAACATCGTCACGTAAACTATGATGCTACGAGGAAGCGCTTCGACTATAGAAACGGCTTCGGAATCTTAATAAAGTCGCGTTAAGGCGATCGTATACGAGTCCACATCAACGATACAGCCGAGACAATGAAGCATTGGTTCGATGATGTTTACATCTGGTCTTATTTACAGTTACCGAGACATCCCCCGGACGAGTGTTTGTAATGCGGGCACTCCAAACTCCTCGCTTCGAAGCAATCAGGACGTTAAATTGCGATGCACATTCTTGTCAAGGCGGGCAAAGAGATAAGGAAAATATTCCGATGGGTCTCACCTTATAATTCTCCGTGAACCTCATTCGAAGCTTCTCGCCTCACTCACTCGACGATGTCACGATTAAGTCCCGTGCAAATCTGCCGCATCGATTATATCTTTTATGCCCTCCAATAACCACTAAACACAACATCACTGTCGCCTTCTCAAGGGGCATTCTTCAAGATTCCACTGGCCACGGGTGAGATGAGAATTGAACGTGCACTACGAAAAAGCTTCTCGATTCGCAAGATACGAGCACGATGTTTCCTCGCGAGACGGGCCAAGCAACTGAACGAATACTTGGCCCTCTGTCGGTTTTCGGCTGGTAATTTCGGGGCAAAAAGACGATCTATTTTCTCTTTTCTCCGTTAAGCTCTGGAGATCTCGATGACAAATAAACGTAGATCCAGTCCTTTTATTCCAACTCTTTCAGATTCGTAATGTGGATCGATTTTGAGCCCGAGGGTGGAACAGGTTTCCTTTAATTGGCACAAGACTTCACGTCGTAAAAGTTCACTACATTGGCAACGCATGAGTTAAATACGAGAGCGTTCCTATCCAAATCTTACGCACCATTTTTGGGCATCCTTAAGACTCAGATACATTTCCTCATCTTATTGATGAAAGGAATGTAATGGAAATCAGTCCATCGAAATTTGTCGAGCTCTCACGAAACTCCTTGAGGTAATAAAACCGTTACGAGTGCCCTAACTTCACTCGGGGTAGGCTTAAATAAAGGAATGCATTTAACTTTAAACGTGTTTTCTCACTAATGTTTCTTGAAGGGAGTGGAGTAAAACCCAGTTTTCATCCCTTTGAAATAGAAACTTTATTGAATTCCAACCATCAGTTACATAGCAAGCGATACGTTCAATTCACATCCTCGTGCATCTCATTATATACATGTTCAAGGTGTTGGTCGTACTACAAGTTGCGTCGAATCTCCTTCCCGATTGTAAAAAAATAATCATTTCCACTCCTCGTTCGACGTCCCGGCCTTGTTGCCTTGCTCGATGTACCTTCATACAGCCTGCCAAGAATACACCTGTAAATAGAAGAATGTATTAGGAGCAAGGGAGTAAGGAGTAGGTTGGCTTTGAGCAGCTCAGGAATTGCAATATCAACCTTAACGTCACTGGGAATAACACTAGAGAGAATAAAAATTCACCTTGATTCGAATCTCATTAAGCATGGATTCTAATCTAGTTGTGAATCAGAATGAGTTGTCCTCAGTTGCAATGGAAGAGCTGGAAATGTACTTCATCGTTCGTTAGGTGACAAAATAATAGAAAGGATATAAAATGGTTATCCGAGAGGGGAAACACAGTACCTCAGAAGCAATAAGGACATGATTACAGTGCTCACAGCGGTTAACTGTCTGCCAAATTTCATTTTCCATCATCAAACTACCAAATAAAATCAAAACTATCCCTAACTCACATCCATTCATCCGATGGAAATGTATTAACTTTTCACCTCATGGATTAATTTAATTTTTATGTGGAAGGATAGCTAAAAGTGTCAGGTTTACCTCTTATGAATGAAAAGTTGAACATTAATCAAAATAATTCTTCTCGTGAAGGGAAATCGTTTTACTCGCTCAAATGAGTATTCAATATGAATGCATGATAACAATACTCTCTGCTTGCCAAGTTTCCTTTCCCATCATCCAAGTACTAAAAAGATTAAAACTATCACCAAAAAGAATCAAAACCACCACTAACTCACATCCATTCATCCCATGGAAATCCATTAACTTCTCACCTTATGGATTCATTTATTTCTTATGTGGAAGGATAGCTGAAAGTGTCAGGCTTACCTGGTGAAGTAATCCACTATCATATTGAAATGTGCAATACAGAACCTCCACTCCAAAGTTAGGCGATGACTACTCTTTGCAGCCCATTTGGTGCAGTGAATAACTCATGTCAGCAGTAGGAAGGTGTCGGTAGGGAAGCATTCTAGAATTGAAAGAAGAAGATGTCATTGAAAATCAAGCGCTTATCTAAAACAAAGAATTAACCTCTAACTCTAATCGCAGTGAAAGCTACCAAATTGATTTGTGATTCTTTACAGCATTGAATCCTTGTCTCTTAATCTTCAAGGGTCAAGGAACAGTGCAAATTACATTATGAAGTAGAGAAATAACTAGCACCCCAGTATATCTGTGATAAGTTGAACAGAAATGATTGTTTGAAATACCTCTTATCGTGAAGGGAAATCAACTTACTTGCTCAAATGAGTAATCAATATCCTAGAATGATAACCGTATTCTCTGCTTGCCTAGTTTCCTTTCCCACTATCCAAGTGCTTAAAAGTTTAAATTCATATCTCAAAAACTAAAATTCGTCCATTGGAAATCACATGCTTGGTCACATTGGTGTGACATCTATGAAAAGGAAACGTTAGCAGAAATGTATGTTTCAAAGACCTCCTAGCTTGAGAATAATGTGCCCTTCCCAAATGTTCAATTGTGCAAAGAACATCCTGGCATTATGACAGGAAGTTTCCTATTGCATAATTGCCTTTCTCATTTCTGGACCAATGAATAATGTTTAGTTAAACCCTCACAAACACGAGTTGTTGCATTGTGAATCGATTTTTTTGTCCATCGATTCATAGATTCATTTCATTTCCATCGTGGAGAATCATTCACAGTGTCACAGCCAATCGAGAGAATTGTTCGAAATACCTCTTACCTTGCAAAGTAATCCACTGACATCTGTAGTGTGCAATATAAAAACCTACACTTCAACGTTTGGCAATGACTTCTCTTTGCAGTCCATTGGGTGCAATGAATAAGTCATGTCGGCGGTAGGGAAGGCGTGTCGGTAGATCCATCCCTGAATTGAAATAGAATGATGTCATTGAAAATCAAGCAATTATCAAAAACAAAGAATTTGCCTCTAATTCTAATCGCGGTGAAAGTTTCCAAATTGATTTGTGAATATTTATAGCAGTGGATCCTTGTCTCTTAATCTTAAAGAGTGAAGGAATAGTGCAAATTACATTGTGAAGTAGAGAAACCCCAGTATATCTGTGCATGGTACTCTGCTTTGGGAGAGATATTTAACTAAATTAATACTTGTAAAAAGTCTTTCGCGAGCAATACATCGAATGCATCTGTTTCGGAAAGCGGGAAAGCTGAAGCAATAACGTAATGAACGATTTATGGAAATTTAATTAAACATTTAATATTTTTTCTAATTTGAGTTCCATGTTCAACATTTTCCTGGATTCTGATTGGCTGATAGAAATACCACCGCTGTCAGTGCAGACACTGTATTAATGAATTTCGTGCCAAATATATCTTGATTCAATTACCGATCGAGTAACGTCAAAATTTCTTTTTTCTTTTACGTCGACGGCGAGTAATGGCGGTTTTCCTCATTTCGGAAGATTAAGCTATCGATGCATTATGAAAATGGTCTTTTTGTGCGGTAAGACTCACGTAGTAGGAAAAAATCATAATAAATACTAGTCTTCATGAAAATTTAATCGTTTACGATGGACCGCAAGTTAATTTCTAAAAATCTAATTGCAATTTTAGATTCCCGCCGGTAACAATGGCGCCTCGAAATAACGCCATGCATTTTGCACTTTCCATGGCGGCCTCGCCGCGTTCACGTCGTTCCCATACCCAGTGACTTATTTTCCCTTTTTTCGAATGTAATCAGCAAGATCGAAGACGAAAACATCGTCACGTAAACTATGATGCTACGAGGAAGCGCTTCGACTATAGAAACGGCTTCGGAATCTTAATAAAGTCGCGTTAAGGCGATCGTATACGAGTCCACATCAACGATACAGCCGAGACAATGAAGCATTGGTTCGATGATGTTTACATCTGGTCTTATTTACAGTTACCGAGACATCCCCCGGACGAGTGTTTGTAATGCGGGCACTCCAAACTCCTCGCTTCGAAGCAATCAGGACGTTAAATTGCGATGCACATTCTTGTCAAGGCGGGCAAAGAGATAAGGAAAATATTCCGATGGGTCTCACCTTATAATTCTCCGTGAACCTCGTTCGAAGCTTCTCGCCTCACTCACTCGACGATGTCGCGATTAAGTCCCGTGCAAATCTGCCGCATCGATTATATCTTTTATGCCCTCAAATAACCACTAAACACAACATCACTGTCGCCTTCTCAAGGGGCATTCTTCAAGATTCCACTGGCCACGGGTGAGATGAGAATTGAACGTACACTACGAAAAGGCTTATCGATTCGCAAGATACGAGCACGATGTTTCCTCGCGAGACGGGCCAAGCAACTGAACGAATACTTGGCCCTCTGTCGGTTTTCGGCTGGTAATTTCGGGGCAAAAAGACGATCTATTTTCTCTTTTCTCCGTTAAGCTCTGGAGATCTCGATGACAAATAAACGTAGAGCCAGTCCTTTTATTCCAACTCTTTCAGATTCGTAATGTGGATCGATTTTGAGCCCGAGGGTGGAACAGGTTTCCTTTAATTGGCACAAGACTTCACGTCGTAAAAGTTCACTACATTGGCAACGCATGAGTTAAATACGAGAGCGTTCCTATCGACATCTTACGCACCATTTTTGGGCATCCTTAAGACTCAGATACATTTCCTCATCTTATTGATGAAAGGAATGTAATGGAAATCAGTCCATCGAAATTTGTCGAGCTCTCACGAAACTCCCTGAGGTAATAAAAATGTTACGAGTGCTTTAACTTCACTCGGGGTAGGCTTAAATAAAGGAATGCATTTAACTTTAAACGTGTTTTCTCACTAATGTTTCTTGAAGGGAGTGGAGTAAAACCCAGTTTTCAACCCTTTGAAAAAGAAACTTTATTGAATTCCAACCATCAGTTACATAGCAAGCGATACGTTCAATTCACTTCCTCGTTCATCTCATTAAATACATGTTCAAGGTGTTGGTCGTACTACAAGTTGCGTCGAATCTCCTTCCCGATTGTCAAAAAATAATCATTTTCACTCCTCGTTCGACGTCCCGGCCTTGTTGCCTTGCTCGATGTACCTTCATACAGCCTGCCAAGAATACACCTGTAAATAGAAGAATGTATTAGGAGCAAGGGAGACGTAGGTTGCATTTGAGCAGCTCAGAAATTGCAATATAAATCTTAATGTCACTGGGAATAACACTAGAGAGAATAAAAATTCACCTTGATTCGAATCTCATTAAGCATGGATTCTAATCTAGTTGTGAATCAGAATGAGTTGTCCTCAGTTGCAATGGAAAGTCTGGAAATGTACTTCATCGTTCGTTAGGTGGCAAAATAATAGAAAGGATATAAAATGGTTATCCGAGAGGGGAAACACAGTACCTCAGAAGCAATAAGGACATGATTACAGTGCTCACAGCGGTTAACTGTCAGCCAAATTTCATTTTCCATCATCAAACTACCAAAGAAAATCAAAACTATCCCTAACTCACATCCATTCATCCAATGGAAATCTATTAACTTTTCACCTCATGGATTAATTTAATTTTTATGTGGAAGGATAGCTAAAAGTGTCAGGTTTATCTCTTATGAATGAAAAGTTTAACATTAATGAAAATAATTCTTCTCGTGAATGGAAATCGTTTTACTTGCTCAAATGAGTATTCAATATGAATGCATGATAACAATACTCTCTGCTTGCCAAGTTTCCTTTCCCATCATCCAAGTACTAAAAAGATTAAAACTATCACCAAAAAGAATCAAAACCATCCCTAACTCACATCCGTTCATCCCATGGAAATCCATTAACTTCTCACCTTATGGATTCATTTATTTCTTATGTGGAAGGATAGCTGAAAGTGTCAGGCTTACCTTGTGAAGTAATCCACTAACATATTGAAATGTGCAATACAGAACCTCCACTCCAAAGTTAGGCGATGACTACTCTTTGCAGCCCATTTGGTGCAGTGAATAACTCATGTCAGCAGTAGGAAGGTGTCGGTAGGGAAGCATTCTAGAATTGAAAGAAGAAGATGTCATTGAAAATCAAGCGCTTATCTAAAACAAAGAATTAACCTCCAACTCTAATCGCAGTGAAAGCTGCCAAATTGATTTGTGATTCTTTACAGCATTCAATCCTTGTCTCTTAATCTTCAAGAGTCAGGGAACAGTGCAAATTACATTATGAAGTAGAGAAATAACTAGCACCCCAGTATGTCTGTGATAAGTTGAACAGAAATTATTGTTTGAAATACCTCTTATCGTGTAGGGAAATCAACTTACTTGCTCAAATGAGTAATCAATATCCTAGAATGATAACCGTATTCTCTGCTTGCCTAGTTTCCTTTCCCACTATCCAAGTGCTTAAAAGTTTAAATTCATATCTCAAAAACTAAAATTCGTCCATTGGAAATCACATGCTTGGTCACATTGGTGTGACATCTATGAAAAGGAAACGTTAGCAGAAATTTATGTTTCAAAGACCTCCTAGCTTGAGAATAATGTGCCCTTCCCAAATGTTCAATTGTGCAAAGAACATCCTGGCATTATGACGGGAAGTTTCCTATTGCATAATTGCCTTTCTCATTTCTGGACCAATGAATAATGTTTAGTTAAACCCTCACAAACAGTGGTTGTTGCATTGTGAATCGATTTTTTTGTCCATCGATTCATAGATTCATTTCATTTCCATCGTGGAGAATCATTCACAGTGTCACAGCCAATCGAGAGAATTGTTCGAAATACCTCTTACCTTGCAAAGTAATCCACTGACATCTGTAGTGTGCAATATAAAAACCTACACTTCAACGTTTGGCAATGACTTCTCTTTGCAGTCCATTGGGTGCAATGAATAAGTCATGTCGGCGGTAGGGAAGGCGTGTCGGTAGATCCATCCCTGAATTGAAATAGAATGATGTCATTGAAAATCAAGCAATTATCAAAAACAAAGAATTTACCTCTAATTCTAATCGCGGTGAAAGTTTCCAAATTGATTTGTGAATATTTATAGCAGTGGATCCTTGTCTCTTAATCTTAAAGAGTGAAGGAATAGTGCAAATTACATTGTGAAGTAGAGAAACCCCAGTATATCTGTGCATGGTACTCTGCTTTGGGAGAGATGTTTAACTAAATTAATACTTGTAAAAAGTCTTTCGCGAGCAATACATCGAATGCATCTGTTTCGGAAAGCGGGAAAGCTGAAGCAATAACGTAATGAACGATTTATGGAAATTTAATTAAACATTTAAGATTTTTTCTAATTTGAGTTCCCGGTTCAACATTTTCCTGGATTCTGATTGGCTGATAGAAATACCACCGCTGTCAGTGCAGACACTGTATTAATGAATTTCATGCCAAATATATCTTGATTCAATTACCGATCGAGTAACGTCAAAATTTCTTTTTTCTTTTACGTCGACGGCGAGTAATGGCGGTTTTCCTCATTTCGGAAGATTAAGCTATCGATGCATTATGAAAATGGTCTTTTTGTGCGGTAAGACTCACGTAGTAGGAAAAAATCATAATAAATACTAGTCTTCATGAAAATTTAATCGTTTACGATGGACCGCAAGTTAATTTCTAAAAATCTAATTGCAATTTTAGATTCCCGCCGGTAACAATGGCGCCTCGAAATAACGCCATGCATTTTGCACTTTCCATGGCGGCCTCGCCGCGTTCACGTCGTTCCCATACCCAGTGACTTATTTTCCCTTTTTTCGAATGTAATCAGCAAGATCGAAGACGAAAACATCGTCACGTAAACTATGATGCTACGAGGAAGCGCTTCGACTATAGAAACGGCTTCGGAATCTTAATAAAGTCGCGTTAAGGCGATCGTATACGAGTCCACATCAACGATACAGCCGAGACAATGAAGCATTGGTTCGATGATGTTTACATCTGGTCTTATTTACAGTTACCGAGACATCCCCCGGACGAGTGTTTGTAATGCGATCACTCCAAACTCCTCGCTTCGAAGCAATCAGGACGTTAAATTGCGATGCACATTCTTGTCAAGGCGGGCAAAGAGATAAGGAAAATATTCCGATGGGTCTCACCTTATAATTCTCCGTGAACCTCGTTCGAAGCTTCTCGCCTCACTCACTCGACGATGTCGCGATTAAGTCCCGTGCAAATCTGCCGCATCGATTATATCTTTTATGCCCTCAAATAACCACTAAACACAACATCACTGTCGCCTTCTCAAGGGGCATTCTTCAAGATTCCACTGGCCACGGGTGAGATGAGAATTGAACGTACACTACGAAAAGGCTTATCGATTCGCAAGATACGAGCACGATGTTTCCTCGCGAGACGGGCCAAGCAACTGAACGAATACTTGGCCCTCTGTCGGTTTTCGGCTGGTAATTTCGGGGCAAAAAGACGATCTATTTTCTCTTTTCTCCGTTAAGCTCTGGAGATCTCGATGACAAATAAACGTAGAGCCAGTCCTTTTATTCCAACTCTTTCAGATTCGTAATGTGGATCGATTTTGAGCCCGAGGGTGGAACAGGTTTCCTTTAATTGGCACAAGACTTCACGTCGTAAAAGTTCACTACATTGGCAACGCATGAGTTAAATACGAGAGCGTTCCTATCCACATCTTACGCACCATTTTTGGGCATCCTTAAGACTCAGATAAATTTCCTCATCTTATTGATGAAAGGAATGTAATGGAAATCAGTCCATCGAAATTTGTCGAGCTCTCACGAAACTCCCTGAGGTAATAAAAATGTTACGAGTGCTTTAACTTCACTCGGGGTAGGCTTAAATAAAGGAATGCATTTAACTTTAAACGTGTTTTCTCACTAATGTTTCTTGAAGGGAGTGGAGTAAAACCCAGTTTTTAACCCTTTGAAAAAGAAACTTTATTGAATTCCAACCATCAGTTACATAGCAAGCGATACGTTCAATTCACTTCCTCGTTCATCTCATTAAATACATGTTCAAGGTGTTGGTCGTACTACAAGTTGCGTCGAATCTCCTTCCCGATTGTAAAAAAATAATCATTTTCACTCCTCGTTCGACGTCCCGGCCTTGTTGCCTTGCTCGATGTACCTTCATACAGCCTGCCAAGAATACACCTGTAAATAGAAGAATGTATTAGGAGCAAGGGAGACGTAGGTTGGATTTGAGCAGCTCAGAAATTGCAATATAAATCTTAATGTCACTGGGAATAACACTAGAGAGAATAAAAATTCACCTTGATTCGAATCTCATTAAGCATGGATTCTAATCTAGTTGTGAATCAGAATGAGTTGTCCTCAGTTGCAATGGAAGGGCTGGAAATGTACTTCATCGTTCGTTAGGTGGCAAAATAATAGAAAGGATATAAAATGGTTATCCGAGAGGGGAAACACAGTACCTCAGAAGCAATAAGGACATGATTACAGTGCTCACAGCGGTTAACTGTCTGCCAAATTTCATTTTCCATCATCAAACTACCAAATAAAATCAAAACTATCCCTAACTCACATCCATTCATCCAATGGATATCTATTAACTTTTCACCTCATGGATTAATTTAATTTTTATGTGGAAGGATAGCTAAAAGTGTCAGGTTTATCTCTTATGAATGAAAAGTTTAACATTAACGAAAATAATTCTTCTCGTGAATGGAAATCGTTTTACTCGCTCAAATGAGTATTCAATATGAATGCATGATAACAATACTCTCTGCTTGCCAAGTTTCCTTTCCCATCATCCAAGTACTAAAAAGATTAAAACTATCACCAAAAAGAATCAAAACCATCCCTAACTCACATCCATTCATCCCATGG
Source organism: Pantala flavescens (assembly GCA_020796165.1). Classification (NCBI taxonomy): domain Eukaryota; kingdom Metazoa; phylum Arthropoda; class Insecta; order Odonata; family Libellulidae; genus Pantala; species Pantala flavescens. Next base: position 50,899,238 of record CM036881.1, read on the forward strand.
AAATCCATTATCTTCTCACCTTATGGATTCATTTATTTCTTATGTGGAAGGATAGCTGAAAGTGTCAGGCTTACCTTGTGAAGTAATCCACTAACATATTGAAATGTGCAATACAGAACCTCCACTCCAAAGTTAGGCGATGACTACTCTTTGCAGCCCATTTGTTGCAGTGAATAACTCATGTCAGCAGTAGGAAGGTGTCGGTAGGGAAGCATTCTAGAATTGAAAGAAGAAGATGTCATTGAAAATCAAGCGCTTATCTAAAACAAAGAATTAACCTCCAACTCTAATCGCAGTGAAAGCTGCCAAATTGATTTGTGATTCTTTACAGCATTGAATCCTTGTCTCTGAATCTTCAAGAGTCAAGGAACAGTGCAAATTACATTATGAAGTAGAGAAATAAATAGCACCCCAGTATGTCTGTGGTAAGTTGAACAGAAATTATTGTTTGAAATACCTCTTATCGTGAAGGGAAATCAACTTACTTGCTCAAATGAGTAATCAATATCCTAGAATGATAACCGTATTCTCTGCTTGCCTAGTTTCCTTTCCCACTATCCAAGTGCTTAAAAGTTTAAATTCATATCTCAAAAACTAAAATTCGCCCATTGGAAATCACATGCTTGGTCACATTGGTGTGACATCTATGAAAAGGAACCGTTAGCAGAAATTTATGTTTCAAAGACCTCCTGGCTTGAGAATAATGTGCCCTTCCCAAATGTTCAATTGTGCAAAGAACATCCTGGCATTATGACAGGAAGTTTCCTATTGCATAATTGCCTTTCTCATTTCTGGACCAATGAATAATATTTAGTTTAACCCTCACAAACAGTAGTTGTTGCATTGTGAATCGATTTTTTTGTCCATCGATTCATAGATTCATTTCATTTCCATCGTGGAGAATCATTCACAGTGTCACAGCCAATCGAGAGAATTGTTCGAAATACCTCTTACCTTGCAAAGTAATCCACTGACATCTGTAGTGTGCAATATAAAAACCTACACTTCAACGTTTGGCAATGACTTCTCTTTGCAGTCCATTGGGTGCAGTGAATAACTCATGTGGGCGGTAGGGAAGGCATCGGTAGATCCATCCCTAAATTGAATAAGAATGATGTCATTGGAAATCAAGCAATTATCAAAAACAAAGAATTTGCCTCTAATTCTAATCGCGGTGAAAGTTTCCAAATTGATTTGTGAATATTTATAGCAGTGGATCCTTGTCTCTTAATCTTAAAGAGTGAAGGAATAGTGCAAATTACATTGTGAAGTAGAGAAACCCCAGTATATCTGTGCATGGTACTCTGCTTTGGGAGAGATGTTTAACTAAATTAATACTTGTAAAAAGTCTTTCGCGAGCAATACATCGAATGCATCTGTTTCGGAAAGCGGGAAAGCTGAAGCAATAACGTAATGAACGATTTATGGAAATTTAATTAAACATTTAAGATTTTTTCTAATTTGAGTTCCCGGTTCAACATTTTCCTGGATTCTGATTAGCTGATAGAAATACCACCGCTGTCAGTGCAGACACTGTATTAATGAATTTCATGCCAAATATATCTTGTTCCTATTACCGATCGAGTAACCTCAAAATTTCTTTTTTCTTTTACGTCGACGGCGAGTAATGGCGGTTTTCCTCATTTCGGAAGATTAAGCTATCGATGCATTATGAAAATGGTCTTTTTGTGCGGTAAGACTCACGTAGTAGGAAAAAATCATAATAAATACTAGTCTTCATGAAAATTTAATCGTTTACGATGGACCGCAAGTTAATTTCGAAAAATCTAATTGCAATTTTAGATTCCCGCCGGTAACAATGGCGCCTCGAAATAACGCCATGCATTTTGCACTTTCCATGGCGGCCTCGCCGCGTTCACGTCGTTCCCATACCCAGTGACTTATTTTCCCTTTTTTCGAATGTAATCAGCAAGATCGAAGACGAAAACATCGTCACGTAAACTATGATGCTACGAGGAAGCGCTTCGACTATAGAAACGGCTTCGGAATCTTAATAAAGTCGCGTTAAGGCGATCGTATACGAGTCCACATCAACGATACAGCCGAGACAATGAAGCATTGGTTCGATGATGTTTACATCTGGTCTTATTTACAGTTACCGAGACATCCCCCGGACGAGTGTTTGTAATGCGGGCACTCCAAACTCCTCGCTTCGAAGCAATCAGGACGTTAAATTGCGATGCACATTCTTGTCAAGGCGGGCAAAGAGATAAGGAAAATATTCCGATGGGTCTCACCTTATAATTCTCCGTGAACCTCGTTCGAAGCTTCTCGCCTCACTCACTCGACGATGTCACGATTAAGTCCCGTGCAAATCTGCCGCATCGATTATATCTTTTATGCCCTCCAATAACCACTAAACACAACATCACTGTCGCCTTCTCAAGGGGCATTCTTCAAGATTCCACTGGCCACGGGTGAGATGAGAATTGAACGTGCACTACGAAAAAGCTTCTCGATTCGCAAGATACGAGCACGATGTTTCCTCGCGAGACGGGCCAAGCAACTGAACGAATACTTGGCCCTCTGTCGGTTTTCGGCTGGTAATTTCGGGGCAAAAAGACGATCTATTTTCTCTTTTCTCCGTTAAGCTCTGGAGATCTCGATGACAAATAAACGTAGAGCCAGTCCTTTTATTCCAACTCTTTCAGATTCGTAATGTGGATCGATTTTGAGCCCGAGGGTGGAACAGGTTTCCTTTAATTGGCACAAGACTTCACGTCGTAAAAGTTCACTACATTGGCAACGCATGAGTTAAATACGAGAGCGTTCCTATCCACATCTTACGCACCATTTTTGGGCATCCTTAAGACTCAGATACATTTCCTCATCTTATTGATGAAAGGAATGTAATGGAAATCAGTCCATCGAAATTTGTCGAGCTCTCACGAAACTCCCTGAGGTAATAAAAATGTTACGAGTGCTTTAACTTCACTCGGGGTAGGCTTAAATAAAGGAATGCATTTAACTTTAAACGTGTTTTCTCACTAATGTTTCTTGAAGGGAGTGGAGTAAAACCCAGTTTTTAACCCTTTGAAAAAGAAACTTTATTGAATTCCAACCATCAGTTACATAGCAAGCGATACGTTCAATTCACTTCCTCGTTCATCTCATTAAATACATGTTCAAGGTGTTGGTCGTACTACAAGTTGCGTCGAATCTCCTTCCCGATTGTAAAAAAATAATCATTTTCACTCCTCGTTCGACGTCCCGGCCTTGTTGCCTTGCTCGATGTACCTTCATACAGCCTGCCAAGAATACACCTGTAAATAGAAGAATGTATTAGGAGCAAGGGAGACGTAGGTTGGATTTGAGCAGTTCAGAAATTGCAATATAAATCTTAATGTCACTGGGAATAACACTAGAGAGAATAAAAATTCACCTTGATTCGAATCTCATTAAGCATGGATTCTAATCTAGTTGTGAATCAGAATGAGTTGTCCTCAGTTGCAATGGAAGGGCTGGAAATGTACTTCATCGTTCGTTAGGTGGCAAAATAATAGAAAGGATATAAAATGGTTATCCGAGAGGGGAAACACAGTACCTCAGAAGCAATAAGGACATGATTACAGTGCTCACAGCGGTTAACTGTCTGCCAAATTTCATTTTCCATCATCAAACTACCAAATAAAATCAAAACTATCCCTAACTCACATCCATTCATCCAATGGAAATCTATTAACTTTTCACCTCATGGATTAATTTAATTTTTATGTGGAAGGATAGCTAAAAGTGTCAGGTTTATCTCTTATGAATGAAAAGTTTAACATTAACGAAAATAATTCTTCTCGTGAATGGAAATCGTTTTACTCGCTCAAATGAGTATTCAATATGAATGCATGATAACAATACTCTCTGCTTGCCAAGTTTCCTTTCCCATCATCCAAGTACTAAAAAGATTAAAACTATCACCAAAAAGAATCAAAACCATCCCTAACTCACATCCGTTCATCCCATGGAAATCCATTATCTTCTCACCTTATGGATTCATTTATTTCTTATGTGGAAGGATAGCTGAAAGTGTCAGGCTTACCTTGTGAAGTAATCCACTAACATATTGAAATGTGCAATACAGAACCTCCACTCCAAAGTTAGGCGATGACTACTCTTTGCAGCCCATTTGGTGCAGTGAATAACTCATGTCAGCAGTAGGAAGGTGTCGGTAGGGAAGCATTCTAGAATTGAAAGAAGAAGATGTCATTGAAAATCAAGCGCTTATCTAAAACAAAGAATTAACCTCCAACTCTAATCGCAGTGAAAGCTGCCAAATTGATTTGTGATTCTTTACAGCATTCAATCCTTGTCTCTTAATCTTCAAGAGTCAGGGAACAGTGCAAATTACATTATGAAGTAGAGAAATAACTAGCACCCCAGTATGTCTGTGATAAGTTGAACAGAAATTATTGTTTGAAATACCTCTTATCGTGAAGGGAAATCAACTTACTTGCTCAAATGAGTAATCAATATCCTAGAATGATAACCGTATTCTCTGCTTGCCTAGTTTCCTTTCCCACTATCCAAGTGCTTAAAAGTTTAAATTCATATCTCAAAAACTAAAATTCGCCCATTGGAAATCACATGCTTGGTCACATTGGTGTGACATCTATGAAAAGGAACCGTTAGCAGAAATTTATGTTTCAAAGACCTCCTGGCTTGAGAATAATGTGCCCTTCCCAAATGTTCAATTGTGCAAAGAACATCCTTGCATTATGACAGGAAGTTTCCTATTGCATAATTGCCTTTCTCATTTCTGGACCAATGAATAATATTTAGTTTAACCCTCACAAACAGTGGTTGTTGCATTGTGAATCGATTTTTTTGTCCATCGATTCATAGATTCATTTCATTTCCATCGTGGAGAATCATTCACAGTGTCACAGCCAATGGAGAGAAATGTTTGAAATACCTCTCACCTTGCAAAGTAATCCACTGACATCCGTAGTGTGCAATATAAAAACCTACACTTCAACGTTTGGCAATGACTTCTCTTTGCAGTCCATTGGGTGCAGTGAATAACTCATGTGGGCGGTAGGGAAGGCATCGGTAGATCCATCCCTAAATTGAATAAGAATGATGTCATTGGAAATCAAGCAATTATCAAAAACAAAGAATTTGCTTCTAATTCTAATCGCGGTGAAAGTTTCCAAATTGATTTGTGAATATTTATAGCAGTGGATCCTTGTCTCTTAATCTTAAAGAGTGAAGGAATAGTGCAAATTACATTGTGAAGTAGAGAAACCCCAGTATATCTGTGCATGGTACTCTGCTTTGGGAGAGATGTTTAACTAAATTAATACTTGTAAAAAGTCTTTCGCGAGCAATACATCGAATGCATCTGTTTCGGAAAGCGGGAAAGCTGAAGCAATAACGTAATGAACGATTTATGGAAATTTAATTAAACATTTAAGATTTTTTCTAATTTGAGTTCCCGGTTCAACATTTTCCTGGATTCTGATTGGCTGATAGAAATACCACCGCTGTCAGTGCAGACACTGTATTAATGAATTTCATGCCAAATATATCTTGATTCAATTACCGATCGAGTAACGTCAAAATTTCTTTTTTCTTTTACGTCGACGGCGAGTAATGGCGGTTTTCCTCATTTCGGAAGATTAAGCTATCGATGCATTATGAAAATGGTCTTTTTGTGCGGTAAGACTCACGTAGTAGGAAAAAATCATAATAAATACTAGTCTTCATGAAAATTTAATCGTTTACGATGGACCGCAAGTTAATTTCTAAAAATCTAATTGCAATTTTAGATTCCCGCCGGTAACAATGGCGCCTCGAAATAACGCCATGCATTTTGCACTTTCCATGGCGGCCTCGCCGCGTTCACGTCGTTCCCATACCCAGTGACTTATTTTCCCTTTTTTCGAATGTAATCAGCAAGATCGAAGACGAAAACATCGTCACGTAAACTATGATGCTACGAGGAAGCGCTTCGACTATAGAAACGGCTTCGGAATCTTAATAAAGTCGCGTTAAGGCGATCGTATACGAGTCCACATCAACGATACAGCCGAGACAATGAAGCATTCGTTCGATGATGTTTACATCTGGTCTTATTTACAGTTACCGAGACATCCCCCGGACGAGTGTTTGTAATGCGGGCACTCCAAACTCCTCGCTTCGAAGCAATCAGGACGTTAAATTGCGATGCACATTCTTGTCAAGGCGGGCAAAGAGATAAGGAAAATATTCCGATGGGTCTCACCTTATAATTCTCCGTGAACCTCGTTCGAAGCTTCTCGCCTCATTCACTCGACGATGTCGCGATTAAGTCCCGTGCAAATCTGCCGCATCGATTATATCTTTTATGCCCTCCAATAACCACTAAACACAACATCACTGTCGCCTTCTCAAGGGGCATTCTTCAAGATTCCACTGGCCACGGGTGAGATGAGAATTGAACGTGCACTACGAAAAAGCTTCTCGATTCGCAAGATACGAGCACGATGTTTCCTCGCGAGACGGGCCAAGCAACTGAACGAATACTTGGCCCTCTGTCGGTTTTCGGCTGGTAATTTCGGGGCAAAAAGACGATCTATTTTCTCTTTTCTCCGTTAAGCTCTAGAGATCTCGATGACAAATAAACGTAGAGCCAGTCCTTTTATTCCAACTCTTTCAGATTCGTAATGTGGATCGATTTTGAGCCCGAGGGTGGAACAGGTTTCCTTTAATTGGCACAAGACTTCACGTCGTAAAAGTTCACTACATTGGCAACGCATGAGTTAAATACGAGAGTGTTCCTATCCACATCTTACGCACCATTTTTGGGCATCCTTAAGACTCAGATACATTTCCTCATCTTATTGATGAAAGGAATGTAATGGAAATCAGTCCATCGAAATTTGTCGAGCTCTCACGAAACTCCCTGAGGTAATAAAAATGTTACGAGTGCTTTAACTTCACTCGGGGTAGGCTTAAACAAAGGAATGCATTTAACTTTAAACGTGTTTTCTCACTAATGTTTCTTGAAGGGAGTGGAGTAAAACCCAGTTTTCAACCCTTTGAAAAAGAAACTTTATTGAATTCCAACCATCAGTTACATAGCAAGCGATACGTTCAATTCACTTCCTCGTTCATCTCATTAAATACATGTTCAAGGTGTTGGTCGTACTACAAGTTGCGTCGAATCTCCTTCCCGATTGTAAAAAAATAATCATTTTCACTCCTCGTTCGACGTCCCGGCCTTGTTGCCTTGCTCGATGTACCTTCATACAGCCTGCCAAGAATACACCTGTAAATAGAAGAATGTATTAGGAGCAAGGGAGACGTAGGTTGGATTTGAGCAGCTCAGAAATTGCAATATAAATCTTAATGTCACTGGGAATAACACTAGAGAGAATAAAAATTCACCTTGATTCGAATCTCATTAAGCATGGATTCTAATCTAGTTGTGAATCAGAATGAGTTGTCCTCAGTTGCAATGGAAGGGCTGGAAATGTACTTCATCGTTCGTTAGGTGGCAATATAATAGAAAGGATATAAAATGGTTATCCGAGAGGGGAAACACAGTACCTCAGAAGCAATAAGGACATGATTACAGTGCTCACAGCGGTTAACTGTCTGCCAAATTTCATTTTCCATCATCAAACTACCAAATAAAATCAAAACTATCCCTAACTCACATCCATTCATCCAATGGAAATCTATTAACTTTTCACCTCATGGATTAATTTAATTTTTATGTGGAAGGATAGCTAAAAGTGTCAGGTTTATCTCTTATGAATGAAAAGTTTAACATTAATGAAAATAATTCTTCTCGTGAATGGAAATCGTTTTACTCGCTCAAATGAGTATTCAATATGAATGCATGATAACAATACTCTCTGCTTGCCAAGTTTCCTTTCCCATCATCCAAGTACTAAAAAGATTAAAACTATCACCAAAAAGAATCAAAACCATCCCTAACTCACATCCGTTCATCCCATGGAAATCCATTAACTTCTCACCTTATGGATTCATTTATTTCTTATGTGGAAGGATAGCTGAAAGTGTCAGGCTTACCTTGTGAAGTAATCCACTAACATATTGAAATGTGCAATACAGAACCTCCACTCCAAAGTTAGGCGATGACTACTCTTTGCAGCCCATTTGTTGCAGTGAATAACTCATGTCAGCAGTAGGAAGGTGTCGGTAGGGAAGCATTCTAGAAATGAAAGAAGAAGATGTCATTGAAAATCAAGCGCTTATCTAAAACAAAGAATTAACCTCCAACTCTAATCGCAGTGAAAGCTTCCAAATTGATTTGTGATTTTTTACAGCATTGAATCCTTGTCTCTTAATCTCCAAGAGTCAAGGAACAGTGCAAATTACATTATGAAGTAGAGAAATAAATAGCACCCCAGTATGTCTGTGATAAGTTGAACAGAAATTATTGTTTGAAATACCTCTTATCGTGAAGGGAAATCAACTTACTTGCTCAAATGAGTAATCAATATCCTAGAATGATAACCGTATTCTCTGCTTGCCTAGTTTCCTTTCCCACTATCCAAGTGCTTAAGAGTTAAAATTCATATCTCAAAAACTAAAATTCGCCCATTGGAAATCACATGCTTGGTCACATTGGTGTGACATCTATGAGAAGGAAACGTTAGCAGAAATTTATGTTTCAAAGACCTCCTGGCTTGAGAATAACGTGCCCTTCCCAAATGTTCAATTGTGCAAAGAACATCCTGGCATTATGACAGGAAGTTTCCTATTGCATAATTGCCTTTCTCATTTCTGGACCAATGAATAATATTTGGTTTAACCCTCACAAACAGTAGTTGTTGCATTGTGAATCGATTTTTTTGTCCATCGATTCATAGATTCATTTCATTTCCATCGTGGAGAATCATTCACAGTGTCACAGCCAATGGAGAGAAATGTTTGAAATACCTCTTACCTTGCAAAGTAATCCACTGACATCTGTAGTGTGCAATATTTAAAACCTACACTTCAACGTTTGGCAATGACTTCTCTTTGCAGTCCATTGGGTGCAGTGAATAACTCATGTGGGCGGTAGGGAAGGCATCGGTAGATCCATCCCTAAATTGAAATAGAATGATGTCATTGGAAATCAAGCCATTGTCAAAAACAAAGAATTTGCTTCTAATTCTAATCGCGGTGAAAGTTTCCAAATTGATTTGTGAATATTTATAGCAGTGGATCCTTGTCTCTTAATCTTAAAGAGTGAAGGAATAGTGCAAATTACATTGTGAAGTAGAGAAACCCCAGTATATCTGTGCATGGTACTCTGCTTTGGGAGAGATATTTAACTAAATTAATACTTGTAAAAAGTCTTTCGCGAGCAATACATCGAATGCATCTGTTTCGGAAAGCGGGAAAGCTGAAGCAATAACGTAATGAACGATTTATGGAAATTAAATTAAACATTTAAGATTTTTTCTAATTTGAGTTCCCGGTTCAACATTTTCCTGGATTCTGATTGGCTGATAGAAATACCACCGCTGTCAGTGCAGACACTGTATTAATGAATTTCATGCCAAATATATCTTGATTCAATTACCGATCGAGTAACGTCAAAATTTCTTTTTTCTTTTACGTCGACGGCGAGTAATGGCGGTTTTCCTCATTTCGGAAGATTAAGCTATCGATGCATTATGAAAATGGTCTTTTTGTGCGGTAAGACTCACGTAGTAGGAAAAAATCATAATAAATACTAGTCTTCATGAAAATTTAATCGTTTACGATGGACCGCAAGTTAATTTCTAAAAATCTAATTGCAATTTTAGATTCCCGCCGGTAACAATGGCGCCTCGAAATAACGCCATGCATTTTGCACTTTCCATGGCGGCCTCGCCGCGTTCACGTCGTTCCCATACCCAGTGACTTATTTTCCCTTTTTTCGAATGTAATCAGCAAGATCGAAGACGAAAACATCGTCACGTAAACTATGATGCTACGAGGAAGCGCTTCGACTATAGAAACGGCTTCGGAATCTTAATAAAGTCGCGTTAAGGCGATCGTATACGAGTCCACATCAACGATACAGCCGAGACAATGAAGCATTCGTTCGATGATGTTTACATCTGGTCTTATTTACAGTTACCGAGACATCCCCCGGACGAGTGTTTGTAATGCGGGCACTCCAAACTCCTCGCTTCGAAGCAATCAGGACGTTAAATTGCGATGCACATTCTTGTCAAGGCGGGCAAAGAGATAAGGAAAATATTCCGATGGGTCTCACCTTATAATTCTCCGTGAACCTCGTTCGAAGCTTCTCGCCTCACTCACTCGACGATGTCACGATTAAGTCCCGTGCAAATCTGCCGCATCGATTATATCTTTTATGCCCTCCAATAACCACTAAACACAACATCACTGTCGCCTTCTCAAGGGGCATTCTTCAAGATTCCACTGGCCACGGGTGAGATGAGAATTGAACGTACACTACGAAAAAGCTTCTCGATTCGCAAGATACGAGCACGATGTTTCCTCGCGAGACGGGCCAAGCAACTGAACGAATACTTGGCCCTCTGTCGGTTTTCGGCTGGTAATTTCGGGGCAAAAAGACGATCTATTTTCTCTTTTCTCCGTTAAGCTCTAGAGATCTCGATGACAAATAAACGTAGAGCCAGTCCTTTTATTCCAACTCTTTCAGATTCGTAATGTGGATCGATTTTGAGCCCGAGGGTGGAACAGGTTTCCTTTAATTGGCACAAGACTTCACGTCGTAAAAGTTCACTACTTTGGCAACGCATGAGTTAAATACGAGAGCGTTCCTATCCACATCTTACGCACCATTTTTGGGCATCCTTAAGACTCAGATAAATTTCCTCATCTTATTGATGAAAGGAATGTAATGGAAATCAGTCCATCGAAATTTGTCGAGCTCTCACGAAACTCCCTGAGGTAATAAAAATGTTACGAGTGCTTTAACTTCACTCGGGGTAGGCTTAAACAAAGGAATGCATTTAACTTTAAACGTGTTTTCTCACTAATGTTTCTTGAAGGGAGTGGAGTAAAACCCAGTTTTCAACCCTTTGAAAAAGAAACTTTATTGAATTCCAACCATCAGTTACATAGCAAGCGATACGTTCAATTCACTTCCTCGTTCATCTCATTAAATACATGTTCAAGGTGTTGGTCGTACTACAAGTTGCGTCGAATCTCCTTCCCGATTGTAAAAAAATAATCATTTTCACTCCTCGTTCGACGTCCCGGCCTTGTTGCCTTGCTCGATGTACCTTCATACAGCCTGCCAAGAATACACCTGTAAATAGAAGAATGTATTAGGAGCAAGGGAGACGTAGGTTGGATTTGAGCAGCTCAGAAATTGCAATATAAATCTTAATGTCACTGGGAATAACACTAGAGAGAATAAAAATTCACCTTGATTCGAATCTCATTAAGCATGGATTCTAATCTAGTTGTGAATCAGAATGAGTTGTCCTCAGTTGCAATGGAAGGGCTGGAAATGTACTTCATCGTTCGTTAGGTGGCAAAATAATAGAAAGGATATAAAATGGTTATCCGAGAGGGGAAACACAGTACCTCAGAAGCAATAAGGACATGATTACAGTGCTCACAGCGGTTAACTGTCTGCCAAATTTCATTTTCCATCATCAAACTACCAAATAAAATCAAAACTATCCCTAACTCACATCCATTCATCCAATGGAAATCTATTAACTTTTCACCTCATGGATTAATTTAATTTTTATGTGGAAGGATAGCTAAAAGTGTCAGGTTTATCTCTTATGAATGAAAAGTTTAACATTAATGAAAATAATTCTTCTCGTGAATGGAAATCGTTTTACTCGCTCAAATGAGTATTCAATATGAATGCATGATAACAATACTCTCTGCTTGCCAAGTTTCCTTTCCCATCATCCAAGTACTAAAAAGATTAAAACTATCACCAAAAAGAATCAAAACCATCCCTAACTCACATCCGTTCATCCCATGGAAATCCATTAACTTCTCACCTTATGGATTCATTTATTTCTTATGTGGAAGGATAGCTGAAAGTGTCAGGCTTACCTTGTGAAGTAATCCACTAACATATTGAAATGTGCAATACAGAACCTCCACTCCAAAGTTAGGCGATGACTACTCTTTGCAGCCCATTTGTTGCAGTGAATAACTCATGTCAGCAGTAGGAAGGTGTCGGTAGGGAAGCATTCTAGAAATGAAAGAAGAAGATGTCATTGAAAATCAAGCGCTTATCTAAAACAAAGAATTAACCTCCAACTCTAATCGCAGTGAAAGCTTCCAAATTGATTTGTGATTCTTTACAGCATTGAATCCTTGTCTCTGAATCTTCAAGAGTCAAGGAACAGTGCAAATTACATTATGAAGTAGAGAAATAAATAGCACCCCAGTATGTCTGTGATAAGTTGAACAGAAATTATTGTTTGAAATACCTCTTATCGTGAAGGGAAATCAACTTACTTGCTCAAATGAGTAATCAATATCCTAGAATGATAACCGTATTCTCTGCTTGCCTAGTTTCCTTTCCCACTATCCAAGTGCTTAAGAGTTAAAATTCATATCTCAAAAACTAAAATTCGCCCATTGGAAATCACATGCTTGGTCACATTGGTGTGACATCTATGAGAAGGAAACGTTAGCAGAAATTTATGTTTCAAAGACCTCCTGGCTTGAGAATAACGTGCCCTTCCCAAATGTTCAATTGTGCAAAGAACATCCTGGCATTATGACAGGAAGTTTCCTATTGCATAATTGCCTTTCTCATTTCTGGACCAATGAATAATATTTGGTTTAACCCTCACAAACAGTAGTTGTTGCATTGTGAATCGATTTTTTTGTCCATCGATTCATAGATTCATTTAATTTCCATCGTGGAGAATCATTCACAGTGTCACAGCCAATGGAGAGAAATGTTTGAAATACCTCTTACCTTGCAAAGTAATCCACTGACATCTGTAGTGTGCAATATTTAAAACCTACACTTCAACGTTTGGCAATGACTTCTCTTTGCAGTCCATTGGGTGCAGTGAATAACTCATGTGGGCGGTAGGGAAGGCATCGGTAGATCCATCCCTAAATTGAAATAGAATGATGTCATTGGAAATCAAGCCATTGTCAAAAACAAAGAATTTGCTTCTAATTCTAATCGCGGTGAAAGTTTCCAAATTGATTTGTGAATATTTATAGCAGTGGATCCTTGTCTCTTAATCTTAAAGAGTGAAGGAATAGTGCAAATTACATTGTGAAGTAGAGAAACCCCAGTATATCTGTGCATGGTACTCTGCTTTGGGAGAGATATTTAACTAAATTAATACTTGTAAAAAGTCTTTCGCGAGCAATACATCGAATGCATCTGTTTCGGAAAGCGGGAAAGCTGAAGCAATAACGTAATGAACGATTTATGGAAATTAAATTAAACATTTAAGATTTTTTCTAATTTGAGTTCCCGGTTCAACATTTTCCTGGATTCTGATTGGCTGATAGAAATACCACCGCTGTCAGTGCAGACACTGTATTAATGAATTTCATGCCAAATATATCTTGATTCAATTACCGATCGAGTAACGTCAAAATTTCTTTTTTCTTTTACGTCGACGGCGAGTAATGGCGGTTTTCCTCATTTCGGAAGATTAAGCTATCGATGCATTATGAAAATGGTCTTTTTGTGCGGTAAGACTCACGTAGTAGGAAAAAATCATAATAAATACTAGTCTTCATGAAAATTTAATCGTTTACGATGGACCGCAAGTTAATTTCTAAAAATCTAATTGCAATTTTAGATTCCCGCCGGTAACAATGGCGCCTCGAAATAACGCCATGCATTTTGCACTTTCCATGGCGGCCTCGCCGCGTTCACGTCGTTCCCATACCCAGTGACTTATTTTCCCTTTTTTCGAATGTAATCAGCAAGATCGAAGACGAAAACATCGTCACGTAAACTATGATGCTACGAGGAAGCGCTTCGACTATAGAAACGGCTTCGGAATCTTAATAAAGTCGCGTTAAGGCGATCGTATACGAGTCCACATCAACGATACAGCCGAGACAATGAAGCATTCGTTCGATGATGTTTACATCTGGTCTTATTTACAGTTACCGAGAAATCCCCCGGACGAGTGTTTGTAATGCGGGCACTCCAAACTCCTCGCTTCGAAGCAATCAGGACGTTAAATTGCGATGCACATTCTTGTCAAGGCGGGCAAAGAGATAAGGAAAATATTCCGATGGGTCTCACCTTACAATTCTCCGTGAACCTCGTTCGAAGCTTCTCGCCTCACTCACTCGACGATGTCACGATTAAGTCCCGTGCAAATCTGCCGCATCGATTATATCTTTTATGCCCTCCAATAACCACTAAACACAACATCACTGTCGCCTTCTCAAGGGGCATTCTTCAAGATTCCACTGGCCACGGGTGAGATGAGAATTGAACGTACACTACGAAAAAGCTTCTCGATTCGCAAGATACGAGCACGATGTTTCCTCGCGAGACGGGCCAAGCAACTGAACGAATACTTGGCCCTCTGTCGGTTTTCGGCTGGTAATTTCGGGGCAAAAAGACGATCTATTTTCTCTTTTCTCCGTTAAGCTCTAGAGATCTCGATGACAAATAAACGTAGAGCCAGTCCTTTTATTCCAACTCTTTCAGATTCGTAATGTGGATCGATTTTGAGCCCGAGGGTGGAACAGGTTTCCTTTAATTGGCACAAGACTTCACGTCGTAAAAGTTCACTACTTTGGCAACGCATGAGTTAAATACGAGAGCGTTCCTATCCACATCTTACGCACCATTTTTGGGCATCCTTAAGACTCAGATAAATTTCCTCATCTTATTGATGAAAGGAATGTAATGGAAATCAGTCCATCGAAATTTGTCGAGCTCTCACGAAACTCCCTGAGGTAATAAAAATGTTACGAGTGCTTTAACTTCACTCGGGGTAGGCTTAAACAAAGGAATGCATTTAACTTTAAACGTGTTTTCTCACTAATGTTTCTTGAAGGGAGTGGAGTAAAACCCAGTTTTCAACCCTTTGAAAAAGAAACTTTATTGAATTCCAACCATCAGTTACATAGCAAGCGATACGTTCAATTCACTTCCTCGTTCATCTCATTAAATACATGTTCAAGGTGTTGGTCGTACTACAAGTTGCGTCGAATCTCCTTCCCGATTGTAAAAAAATAATCATTTTCACTCCTCGTTCGACGTCCCGGCCTTGTTGCCTTGCTCGATGTACCTTCATACAGCCTGCCAAGAATACACCTGTAAATAGAAGAATGTATTAGGAGCAAGGGAGACGTAGGTTGGATTTGAGCAGCTCAGAAATTGCAATATAAATCTTAATGTCACTGGGAATAACACTAGAGAGAATAAAAATTCACCTTGATTCGAATCTCATTAAGCATGGATTCTAATCTAGTTGTGAATCAGAATGAGTTGTCCTCAGTTGCAATGGAAGGGCTGGAAATGTACTTCATCGTTCGTTAGGTGGCAAAATAATAGAAAGGATATAAAATGGTTATCCGAGAGGGGAAACACAGTACCTCAGAAGCAATAAGGACATGATTACAGTGCTCACAGCGGTTAACTGTCTGCCAAATTTCATTTTCCATCATCAAACTACCAAATAAAATCAAAACTATCCCTAACTCACATCCATTCATCCAATGGAAATCTATTAACTTTTCACCTCATGGATTAATTTAATTTTTATGTGGAAGGATAGCTAAAAGTGTCAGGTTTATCTCTTATGAATGAAAAGTTTAACATTAATGAAAATAATTCTTCTCGTGAATGGAAATCGTTTTACTCGCTCAAATGAGTATTCAATATGAATGCATGATAACAATACTCTCTGCTTGCCAAGTTTCCTTTCCCATCATCCAAGTACTAAAAAGATTAAAACTATCACCAAAAAGAATCAAAACCATCCCTAACTCACATCCGTTCATCCCATGGAAATCCATTAACTTCTCACCTTATGGATTCATTTATTTCTTATGTGGAAGGATAGCTGAAAGTGTCAGGCTTACCTTGTGAAGTAATCCACTAACATATTGAAATGTGCAATACAGAACCTCCACTCCAAAGTTAGGCGATGACTACTCTTTGCAGCCCATTTGTTGCAGTGAATAACTCATGTCAGCAGTAGGAAGGTGTCGGTAGGGAAGCATTCTAGAAATGAAAGAAGAAGATGTCATTGAAAATCAAGCGCTTATCTAAAACAAAGAATTAACCTCCAACTCTAATCGCAGTGAAAGCTTCCAAATTGATTTGTGATTTTTTACAGCATTGAATCCTTGTCTCTTAATCTTCAAGAGTCAAGGAACAGTGCAAATTACATTATGAAGTAGAGAAATAACTAGCACCTCAGTATGTCTGTGATAAGTTGAACAGAAATTATTGTTTGAAATACCTCTTATCGTGAAGGGAAATCAACTTACTTGCTCAAATGAGTAATCAATATCCTAGAATGATAACCGTATTCTCTGCTTGCCTAGTTTCCTTTCCCACTATCCAAGTGCTTAAGAGTTAAAATTCATATCTCAAAAACTAAAATTCGCCCATTGGAAATCACATGCTTGGTCACATTGGTGTGACATCTATGAGAAGGAAACGTTAGCAGAAATTTATGTTTCAAAGACCTCCTGGCTTGAGAATAACGTGCCCTTCCCAAATGTTCAATTGTGCAAAGAACATCCTGGCATTATGACAGGAAGTTTCCTATTGCATAATTGCCTTTCTCATTTCTGGACCAATGAATAATATTTGGTTTAACCCTCACAAACAGTAGTTGTTGCATTGTGAATCGATTTTTTTGTCCATCGATTCATAGATTCATTTAATTTCCATCGTGGAGAATCATTCACAGTGTCACAGCCAATGGAGAGAAATGTTTGAAATACCTCTTACCTTGCAAAGTAATCCACTGACATCTGTAGTGTGCAATATTTAAAACCTACACTTCAACGTTTGGCAATGACTTCTCTTTGCAGTCCATTGGGTGCAGTGAATAACTCATGTGGGCGGTAGGGAAGGCATCGGTAGATCCATCCCTAAATTGAAATAGAATGATGTCATTGGAAATCAAGCCATTGTCAAAAACAAAGAATTTGCTTCTAATTCTAATCGCGGTGAAAGTTTCCAAATTGATTTGTGAATATTTATAGCAGTGGATCCTTGTCTCTTAATCTTAAAGAGTGAAGGAATAGTGCAAATTACATTGTGAAGTAGAGAAACCCCAGTATATCTGTGCATGGTACTCTGCTTTGGGAGAGATATTTAACTAAATTAATACTTGTAAAAAGTCTTTCGCGAGCAATACATCGAATGCATCTGTTTCGGAAAGCGGGAAAGCTGAAGCAATAACGTAATGAACGATTTATGGAAATTTAATTAAACATTTAAGATTTTTTCTAATTTGAGTTCCCGGTTCAACATTTTCCTGGATTCTGATTGGCTGATAGAAATACCACCGCTGTCAGTGCAGACACTGTATTAATGAATTTCATGCCAAATATATCTTGATTCAATTACCGATCGAGTAACGTCAAAATTTCTTTTTTCTTTTACGTCGACGGCGAGTAATGGCGGTTTTCCTCATTTCGGAAGATTAAGCTATCGATGCATTATGAAAATGGTCTTTTTGTGCGGTAAGACTCACGTAGTAGGAAAAAATCATAATAAATACTAGTCTTCATGAAAATTTAATCGTTTACGATGGACCGCAAGTTAATTTCTAAAAATCTAATTGCAATTTTAGATTCCCGCCGGTAACAATGGCGCCTCGAAATAACGCCATGCATTTTGCACTTTCCATGGCGGCCTCGCCGCGTTCACGTCGTTCCCATACCCAGTGACTTATTTTCCCTTTTTTCGAATGTAATCAGCAAGATCGAAGACGAAAACATCGTCACGTAAACTATGATGCTACGAGGAAGCGCTTCGACTATAGAAACGGCTTCGGAATCTTAATAAAGTCGCGTTAAGGCGATCGTATACGAGTCCACATCAACGATACAGCCGAGACAATGAAGCATTCGTTCGATGATGTTTACATCTGGTCTTATTTACAGTTACCGAGAAATCCCCCGGACGAGTGTTTGTAATGCGGGCACTCCAAACTCCTCGCTTCGAAGCAATCAGGACGTTAAATTGCGATGCACATTCTTGTCAAGGCGGGCAAAGAGATAAGGAAAATATTCCGATGGGTCTCACCTTACAATTCTCCGTGAACCTCGTTCGAAGCTTCTCGCCTCACTCACTCGACGATGTCACGATTAAGTCCCGTGCAAATCTGCCGCATCGATTATATCTTTTATGCCCTCCAATAACCACTAAACACAACATCACTGTCGCCTTCTCAAGGGGCATTCTTCAAGATTCCACTGGCCACGGGTGAGATGAGAATTGAACGTACACTACGAAAAAGCTTCTCGATTCGCAAGATACGAGCACGATGTTTCCTCGCGAGACGGGCCAAGCAACTGAACGAATACTTGGCCCTCTGTCGGTTTTCGGCTGGTAATTTCGGGGCAAAAAGACGATCTATTTTCTCTTTTCTCCGTTAAGCTCTAGAGATCTCGATGACAAATAAACGTAGAGCCAGTCCTTTTATTCCAACTCTTTCAGATTCGTAATGTGGATCGATTTTGAGCCCGAGGGTGGAACAGGTTTCCTTTAATTGGCACAAGACTTCACGTCGTAAAAGTTCACTACTTTGGCAACGCATGAGTTAAATACGAGAGCGTTCCTATCCACATCTTACGCACCATTTTTGGGCATCCTTAAGACTCAGATAAATTTCCTCATCTTATTGATGAAAGGAATGTAATGGAAATCAGTCCATCGAAATTTGTCGAGCTCTCACGAAACTCCCTGAGGTAATAAAAATGTTACGAGTGCTTTAACTTCACTCGGGGTAGGCTTAAACAAAGGAATGCATTTAACTTTAAACGTGTTTTCTCACTAATGTTTCTTGAAGGGAGTGGAGTAAAACCCAGTTTTCAACCCTTTGAAAAAGAAACTTTATTGAATTCCAACCATCAGTTACATAGCAAGCGATACGTTCAATTCACTTCCTCGTTCATCTCATTAAATACATGTTCAAGGTGTTGGTCGTACTACAAGTTGCGTCGAATCTCCTTCCCGATTGTAAAAAAATAATCATTTTCACTCCTCGTTCGACGTCCCGGCCTTGTTGCCTTGCTCGATGTACCTTCATACAGCCTGCCAAGAATACACCTGTAAATAGAAGAATGTATTAGGAGCAAGGGAGACGTAGGTTGGATTTGAGCAGCTCAGAAATTGCAATATAAATCTTAATGTCACTGGGAATAACACTAGAGAGAATAAAAATTCACCTTGATTCGAATCTCATTAAGCATGGATTCTAATCTAGTTGTGAATCAGAATGAGTTGTCCTCAGTTGCAATGGAAGGGCTGGAAATGTACTTCATCGTTCGTTAGGTGGCAAAATAATAGAAAGGATATAAAATGGTTATCCGAGAGGGGAAACACAGTACCTCAGAAGCAATAAGGACATGATTACAGTGCTCACAGCGGTTAACTGTCTGCCAAATTTCATTTTCCATCATCAAACTACCAAATAAAATCAAAACTATCCCTAACTCACATCCATTCATCCAATGGAAATCTATTAACTTTTCACCTCATGGATTAATTTAATTTTTATGTGGAAGGATAGCTAAAAGTGTCAGGTTTATCTCTTATGAATGAAAAGTTTAACATTAATGAAAATAATTCTTCTCGTGAATGGAAATCGTTTTACTCGCTCAAATGAGTATTCAATATGAATGCATGATAACAATACTCTCTGCTTGCCAAGTTTCCTTTCCCATCATCCAAGTACTAAAAAGATTAAAACTATCACCAAAAAGAATCAAAACCATCCCTAACTCACATCCGTTCATCCCATGGAAATCCATTAACTTCTCACCTTATGGATTCATTTATTTCTTATGTGGAAGGATAGCTGAAAGTGTCAGGCTTACCTTGTGAAGTAATCCACTAACATATTGAAATGTGCAATACAGAACCTCCACTCCAAAGTTAGGCGATGACTACTCTTTGCAGCCCATTTGGTGCAGTGAATAACTCATGTCAGCAGTAGGAAGGTGTCGGTAGGGAAGGATTCTAGAAATGAAAGAAGAAGATGTCATTGAAAATCAAGCGCTTATCTAAAACAAAGAATTAACCTCCAACTCTAATTGCAGTGAAAGCTTCCAAATTGATTTGTGATTCTTTACAGCATTGAATCCTTGTCTCTGAATCTTCAAGAGTCAAGGAACAGTGCAAATTACATTATGAAGTAGAGAAATAAATAGCACCCCAGTATGTCTGTGATAAGTTGAACAGAAATTATTGTTTGAAATACCTCTTATCGTGAAGGGAAATCAACTTACTTGCTCAAATGAGTAATCAATATCCTAGAATGATAACCGTATTCTCTGCTTGCCTAGTTTCCTTTCCCACTATCCAAGTGCTTAAGAGTTAAAATTCATATCTCAAAAACTAAAATTCGCCCATTGGAAATCACATGCTTGGTCACATTGGTGTGACATCTATGAGAAGGAAACGTTAGCAGAAATTTATGTTTCAAAGACCTCCTGGCTTGAGAATAACGTGCCCTTCCCAAATGTTCAATTGTGCAAAGAACATCCTGGCATTATGACAGGAAGTTTCCTATTGCATAATTGCCTTTCTCATTTCTGGACCAATGAATAATATTTGGTTTAACCCTCACAAACAGTAGTTGTTGCATTGTGAATCGATTTTTTTGTCCATCGATTCATAGATTCATTTAATTTCCATCGTGGAGAATCATTCACAGTGTCACAGCCAATGGAGAGAAATGTTTGAAATACCTCTTACCTTGCAAAGTAATCCACTGACATCTGTAGTGTGCAATATTTAAAACCTACACTTCAACGTTTGGCAATGACTTCTCTTTGCAGTCCATTGGGTGCAGTGAATAACTCATGTGGGCGGTAGGGAAGGCATCGGTAGATCCATCCCTAAATTGAAATAGAATGATGTCATTGGAAATCAAGCCATTGTCAAAAACAAAGAATTTGCTTCTAATTCTAATCGCGGTGAAAGTTTCCAAATTGATTTGTGAATATTTATAGCAGTGGATCCTTGTCTCTTAATCTTAAAGAGTGAAGGAATAGTGCAAATTACATTGTGAAGTAGAGAAACCCCAGTATATCTGTGCATGGTACTCTGCTTTGGGAGAGATATTTAACTAAATTAATACTTGTAAAAAGTCTTTCGCGAGCAATACATCGAATGCATCTGTTTCGGAAAGCGGGAAAGCTGAAGCAATAACGTAATGAAGGATTTATGGAAATTAAATTAAACATTTAAGATTTTTTCTAATTTGAGTTCCCGGTTCAACATTTTCCTGGATTCTGATTGGCTGATAGAAATACCACCGCTGTCAGTGCAGACACTGTATTAATGAATTTCATGCCAAATATATCTTGATTCAATTACCGATCGAGTAACGTCAAAATTTCTTTTTTCTTTTACGTCGACGGCGAGTAATGGCGGTTTTCCTCATTTCGGAAGATTAAGCTATCGATGCATTATGAAAATGGTCTTTTTGTGCGGTAAGACTCACGTAGTAGGAAAAAATCATAATAAATACTAGTCTTCATGAAAATTTAATCGTTTACGATGGACCGCAAGTTAATTTCTAAAAATCTAATTGCAATTTTAGATTCCCGCCGGTAACAATGGCGCCTCGAAATAACGCCATGCATTTTGCACTTTCCATGGCGGCCTCGCCGCGTTCACGTCGTTCCCATACCCAGTGACTTGTTTTCCCTTTTTTCGAATGTAATCAGCAAGATCGAAGACGAAAACATCGTCACGTAAACTATGATGCTACGAGGAAGCGCTTCGACTATAGAAACGGCTTCGGAATCTTAATAAAGTCGCGTTAAGGCGATCGTATACGAGTCCACATCAACGATACAGCCGAGACAATGAAGCATTCGTTCGATGATGTTTACATCTGGTCTTATTTACAGTTACCGAGAAATCCCCCGGACGAGTGTTTGTAATGCGGGCACTCCAAACTCCTCGCTTCGAAGCAATCAGGACGTTAAATTGCGATGCACATTCTTGTCAAGGCGGGCAAAGAGATAAGGAAAATATTCCGATGGGTCTCACCTTATAATTCTCCGTGAACCTCGTTCGAAGCTTCTCGCCTCACTCACTCGACGATGTCACGATTAAGTCCCGTGCAAATCTGCCGCATCGATTATATCTTTTATGCCCTCCAATAACCACTAAACACAACATCACTGTCGCCTTCTCAAGGGGCATTCTTCAAGATTCCACTGGCCACGGGTGAGATGAGAATTGAACGTACACTACGAAAAAGCTTCTCGATTCGCAAGATACGAGCACGATGTTTCCTCGCGAGACGGGCCAAGCAACTGAACGAATACTTGGCCCTCTGTCGGTTTTCGGCTGGTAATTTCGGGGCAAAAAGACGATCTATTTTCTCTTTTCTCCGTTAAGCTCTAGAGATCTCGATGACAAATAAACGTAGAGCCAGTCCTTTTATTCCAACTCTTTCAGATTCGTAATGTGGATCGATTTTGAGCCCGAGGGTGGAACAGGTTTCCTTTAATTGGCACAAGACTTCACGTCGTAAAAGTTCACTACATTGGCAACGCATGAGTTAAATACGAGAGCGTTCCTATCCGCATCTTACGCACCATTTTTGGGCATCCTTAAGACTCAGATACATTTCCTCATCTTATTGATGAAAGGAATGTAATGGAAATCAGTCCATCGAAATTTGTCGAGCTCTCACGAAACTCCCTGAGGTAATAAAAATGTTACGAGTGCTTTAACTTGACTCGGGGTAGGCTTAAATAAAGGAATGCATTTAACTTTAAACGTGTTTTCTCACTAATGTTTCTTGAAGGGAGTGGAGTAAAACCCAGTTTTCAACCCTTTGAAAAAGAAACTTTATTGAATTCCAACCATCAGTTACATAGCAAGCGATACGTTCAATTCACTTCCTCGTTCATCTCATTAAATACATGTTCAAGGTGTTGGTCGTACTACAAGTTGCGTCGAATCTCCTTCCCGATTGTAAAAAAATAATCATTTTCACTCCTCGTTCGACGTCCCGGCCTTGTTGCCTTGCTCGATGTACCTTCATACAGCCTGCCAAGAATACACCTGTAAATAGAAGAATGTATTAGGAGCAAGGGAGACGTAGGTTGGATTTGAGCAGCTCAGAAATTGCAATATAAATCTTAATGTCACTGGGAATAACACTAGAGAGAATAAAAATTCACCTTGATTCGAATCTCATTAAGCATGGATTCTAATCTAGTTGTGAATCAGAATGAGTTGTCCTCAGTTGCAATGGAAGGGCTGGAAATGTACTTCATCGTTCGTTAGGTGGCAAAATAATAGAAAGGATATAAAATGGTTATCCGAGAGGGGAAACACAGTACCTCAGAAGCAATAAGGACATGATTACAGTGCTCACAGCGGTTAACTGTCTGCCAAATTTCATTTTCCATCATCAAACTACCAAATAAAATCAAAACTATCCCTAACTCACATCCATTCATCCAATGGAAATCTATTAACTTTTCACCTCATGGATTAATTTAATTTTTATGTGGAAGGATAGCTAAAAGTGTCAGGTTTATCTCTTATGAATGAAAAGTTTAACATTAATGAAAATAATTCTTCTCGTGAATGGAAATCGTTTTACTCGCTCAAATGAGTATTCAATATGAATGCATGATAACAATACTCTCTGCTTGCCAAGTTTCCTTTCCCATCATCCAAGTACTAAAAAGATTAAAACTATCACCAAAAAGAATCAAAACCATCCCTAACTCACATCCGTTCATCCCATGGAAATCCATTAACTTCTCACCTTATGGATTCATTTATTTCTTATGTGGAAGGATAGCTGAAAGTGTCAGGCTTACCTTGTGAAGTAATCCACTAACATATTGAAATGTGCAATACAGAACCTCCACTCCAAAGTTAGGCGATGACTACTCTTTGCAGCCCATTTGGTGCAGTGAATAACTCATGTCAGCAGTAGGAAGGTGTCGGTAGGGAAGGATTCTAGAAATGAAAGAAGAAGATGTCATTGAAAATCAAGCGCTTATCTAAAACAAAGAATTAACCTCCAACTCTAATTGCAGTGAAAGCTTCCAAATTGATTTGTGATTCTTTACAGCATTGAATCCTTGTCTCTGAATCTTCAAGAGTCAAGGAACAGTGCAAATTACATTATGAAGTAGAGAAATAAATAGCACCCCAGTATGTCTGTGATAAGTTGAACAGAAATTATTGTTTGAAATACCTCTTATCGTGAAGGGAAATCAACTTACTTGCTCAAATGAGTAATCAATATCCTAGAATGATAACCGTATTCTCTGCTTGCCTAGTTTCCTTTCCCACTATCCAAGTGCTTAAGAGTTAAAATTCATATCTCAAAAACTAAAATTCGCCCATTGGAAATCACATGCTTGGTCACATTGGTGTGACATCTATGAGAAGGAAACGTTAGCAGAAATTTATGTTTCAAAGACCTCCTGGCTTGAGAATAACGTGCCCTTCCCAAATGTTCAATTGTGCAAAGAACATCCTGGCATTATGACAGGAAGTTTCCTATTGCATAATTGCCTTTCTCATTTCTGGACCAATGAATAATATTTGGTTTAACCCTCACAAACAGTAGTTGTTGCATTGTGAATCGATTTTTTTGTCCATCGATTCATAGATTCATTTAATTTCCATCGTGGAGAATCATTCACAGTGTCACAGCCAATGGAGAGAAATGTTTGAAATACCTCTTACCTTGCAAAGTAATCCACTGACATCTGTAGTGTGCAATATTTAAAACCTACACTTCAACGTTTGGCAATGACTTCTCTTTGCAGTCCATTGGGTGCAGTGAATAACTCATGTGGGCGGTAGGGAAGGCATCGGTAGATCCATCCCTAAATTGAAATAGAATGATGTCATTGGAAATCAAGCCATTGTCAAAAACAAAGAATTTGCTTCTAATTCTAATCGCGGTGAAAGTTTCCAAATTGATTTGTGAATATTTATAGCAGTGGATCCTTGTCTCTTAATCTTAAAGAGTGAAGGAATAGTGCAAATTACATTGTGAAGTAGAGAAACCCCAGTATATCTGTGCATGGTACTCTGCTTTGGGAGAGATATTTAACTAAATTAATATTTGTAAAAAGTCTTTCGCGAGCAATACATCGAATGCATCTGTTTCGGAAAGCGGGAAAGCTGAAGCAATAACGTAATGAACGATTTATGGAAATTTAATTAAACATTTAAGATTTTTTCTAATTTGAGTTCCCGGTTCAACATTTTCCTGGATTCTGATTGGCTGATAGAAATACCACCGCTGTCAGTGCAGACACTGTATTAATGAATTTCATGCCAAATATATCTTGATTCAATTACCGATCGAGTAACGTCAAAATTTCTTTTTTCTTTTACGTCGACGGCGAGTAATGGCGGTTTTCCTCATTTCGGAAGATTAAGCTATCGATGCATTATGAAAATGGTCTTTTTGTGCGGTAAGACTCACGTAGTAGGAAAAAATCATAATAAATACTAGTCTTCATGAAAATTTAATCGTTTACGATGGACCGCAAGTTAATTTCTAAAAATCTAATTGCAATTTTAGATTCCCGCCGGTAACAATGGCGCCTCGAAATAACGCCATGCATTTTGCACTTTCCATGGCGGCCTCGCCGCGTTCACGTCGTTCCCATACCCAGTGACTTATTTTCCCTTTTTTCGAATGTAATCAGCAAGATCGAAGACGAAAACATCGTCACGTAAACTATGATGCTACGAGGAAGCGCTTCGACTATAGAAACGGCTTCGGAATCTTAATAAAGTCGCGTTAAGGCGATCGTATACGAGTCCACATCAACGATACAGCCGAGACAATGAAGCATTCGTTCGATGATGTTTACATCTGGTCTTATTTACAGTTACCGAGAAATCCCCCGGACGAGTGTTTGTAATGCGGGCACTCCAAACTCCTCGCTTCGAAGCAATCAGGACGTTAAATTGCGATGCACATTCTTGTCAAGGCGGGCAAAGAGATAAGGAAAATATTCCGATGGGTCTCACCTTACAATTCTCCGTGAACCTCGTTCGAAGCTTCTCGCCTCACTCACTCGACGATGTCACGATTAAGTCCCGTGCAAATCTGCCGCATCGATTATATCTTTTATGCCCTCCAATAACCACTAAACACAACATCACTGTCGCCGTCTCAAGGGGCATTCTTCAAGATTCCACTGGCCACGGGTGAGATGAGAATTGAACGTACACTACGAAAAAGCTTCTCGATTCGCAAGATACGAGCACGATGTTTCCTCGCGAGACGGGCCAAGCAACTGAACGAATACTTGGCCCTCTGTCGGTTTTCGGCTGGTAATTTCGGGGCAAAAAGACGATCTATTTTCTCTTTTCTCCGTTAAGCTCTGGAGATCTCGATGACAAATAAACGTAGATCCAGTCCTTTTATTCCAACTCTTTCAGATTCGTAATGTGGATCGATTTTGAGCCCGAGGGTGGAACAGGTTTCCTTTAATTGGCACAAGACTTCACGTCGTAAAAGTTCACTACTTTGGCAACGCATGAGTTAAATACGAGAGCGTTCCTATCCACATCTTACGCACCATTTTTGGGCATCCTTAAGACTCAGATAAATTTCCTCATCTTATTGATGAAAGGAATGTAATGGAAATCAGTCCATCGAAATTTGTCGAGCTCTCACGAAACTCCCTGAGGTAATAAAAATGTTACGAGTGCTTTAACTTCACTCGGGGTAGGCTTAAACAAAGGAATGCATTTAACTTTAAACGTGTTTTCTCACTAATGTTTCTTGAAGGGAGTGGAGTAAAACCCAGTTTTCAACCCTTTGAAAAAGAAACTTTATTGAATTCCAACCATCAGTTACATAGCAAGCGATACGTTCAATTCACTTCCTCGTTCATCTCATTAAATACATGTTCAAGGTGTTGGTCGTACTACAAGTTGCGTCGAATCTCCTTCCCGATTGTAAAAAAATAATCATTTTCACTCCTCGTTCGACGTCCCGGCCTTGTTGCCTTGCTCGATGTACCTTCATACAGCCTGCCAAGAATACACCTGTAAATAGAAGAATGTATTAGGAGCAAGGGAGACGTAGGTTGGATTTGAGCAGCTCAGAAATTGCAATATAAATCTTAATGTCACTGGGAATAACACTAGAGAGAATAAAAATTCACCTTGATTCGAATCTCATTAAGCATGGATTCTAATCTAGTTGTGAATCAGAATGAGTTGTCCTCAGTTGCAATGGAAGGGCTGGAAATGTACTTCATCGTTCGTTAGGTGGCAAAATAATAGAAAGGATATAAAATGGTTATCCGAGAGGGGAAACACAGTACCTCAGAAGCAATAAGGACATGATTACAGTGCTCACAGCGGTTAACTGTCTGCCAAATTTCATTTTCCATCATCAAACTACCAAATAAAATCAAAACTATCCCTAACTCACATCCATTCATCCAATGGAAATCTATTAACTTTTCACCTCATGGATTAATTTAATTTTTATGTGGAAGGATAGCTAAAAGTGTCAGGTTTATCTCTTATGAATGAAAAGTTTAACATTAATGAAAATAATTCTTCTCGTGAATGGAAATCGTTTTACTCGCTCAAATGAGTATTCAATATGAATGCATGATAACAATACTCTCTGCTTGCCAAGTTTCCTTTCCCATCATCCAAGTACTAAAAAGATTAAAACTATCACCAAAAAGAATCAAAACCATCCCTAACTCACATCCGTTCATCCCATGGAAATCCATTAACTTCTCACCTTATGGATTCATTTATTTCTTATGTGGAAGGATAGCTGAAAGTGTCAGGCTTACCTTGTGAAGTAATCCACTAACATATTGAAATGTGCAATACAGAACCTCCACTCCAAAGTTAGGCGATGACTACTCTTTGCAGCCCATTTGGTGCAGTGAATAACTCATGTCAGCAGTAGGAAGGTGTCGGTAGGGAAGGATTCTAGAAATGAAAGAAGAAGATGTCATTGAAAATCAAGCGCTTATCTAAAACAAAGAATTAACCTCCAACTCTAATTGCAGTGAAAGCTTCCAAATTGATTTGTGATTCTTTACAGCATTGAATCCTTGTCTCTGAATCTTCAAGAGTCAAGGAACAGTGCAAATTACATTATGAAGTAGAGAAATAAATAGCACCCCAGTATGTCTGTGATAAGTTGAACAGAAATTATTGTTTGAAATACCTCTTATCGTGAAGGGAAATCAACTTACTTGCTCAAATGAGTAATCAATATCCTAGAATGATAACCGTATTCTCTGCTTGCCTAGTTTCCTTTCCCACTATCCAAGTGCTTAAGAGTTAAAATTCATATCTCAAAAACTAAAATTCGCCCATTGGAAATCACATGCTTGGTCACATTGGTGTGACATCTATGAGAAGGAAACGTTAGCAGAAATTTATGTTTCAAAGACCTCCTGGCTTGAGAATAACGTGCCCTTCCCAAATGTTCAATTGTGCAAAGAACATCCTGGCATTATGACAGGAAGTTTCCTATTGCATAATTGCCTTTCTCATTTCTGGACCAATGAATAATATTTGGTTTAACCCTCACAAACAGTAGTTGTTGCATTGTGAATCGATTTTTTTGTCCATCGATTCATAGATTCATTTAATTTCCATCGTGGAGAATCATTCACAGTGTCACAGCCAATGGAGAGAAATGTTTGAAATACCTCTTACCTTGCAAAGTAATCCACTGACATCTGTAGTGTGCAATATTTAAAACCTACACTTCAACGTTTGGCAATGACTTCTCTTTGCAGTCCATTGGGTGCAGTGAATAACTCATGTGGGCGGTAGGGAAGGCATCGGTAGATCCATCCCTAAATTGAAATAGAATGATGTCATTGGAAATCAAGCCATTGTCAAAAACAAAGAATTTGCTTCTAATTCTAATCGCGGTGAAAGTTTCCAAATTGATTTGTGAATATTTATAGCAGTGGATCCTTGTCTCTTAATCTTAAAGAGTGAAGGAATAGTGCAAATTACATTGTGAAGTAGAGAAACCCCAGTATATCTGTGCATGGTACTCTGCTTTGGGAGAGATATTTAACTAAATTAATACTTGTAAAAAGTCTTTCGCGAGCAATACATCGAATGCATCTGTTTCGGAAAGCGGGAAAGCTGAAGCAATAACGTAATGAACGATTTATGGAAATTAAATTAAACATTTAAGATTTTTTCTTATTTGAGTTCCCGGTTCAACATTTTCCTGGATTCTGATTGGCTGATAGAAATACCACCGCTGTCAGTGCAGACACTGTATTAATGAATTTCATGCCAAATATATCTTGATTCAATTACCGATCGAGTAACGTCAAAATTTCTTTTTTCTTTTACGTCGACGGCGAGTAATGGCGGTTTTCCTCATTTCGGAAGATTAAGCTATCGATGCATTATGAAAATGGTGTTTTTGTGCGGTAAGACTCACGTAGTAGGAAAAAATCATAATAAATACTAGTCTTCATGAAAATTTAATCGTTTACGATGGACCGCAAGTTAATTTCTAAAAATCTAATTGCAATTTTAGATTCCCGCCGGTAACAATGGCGCCTCGAAATAACGCCATGCATTTTGCACTTTCCATGGCGGCCTCGCCGCGTTCACGTCGTTCCCATACCCAGTGACTTATTTTCCCTTTTTTCGAATGTAATCAGCAAGATCGAAGACGAAAACATCGTCACGTAAACTATGATGCTACGAGGAAGCGCTTCGACTATAGAAACGGCTTCGGAATCTTAATAAAGTCGCGTTAAGGCGATCGTATACGAGTCCACATCAACGATACAGCCGAGACAATGAAGCATTCGTTCGATGATGTTTACATCTGGTCTTATTTACAGTTACCGAGACATCCCCCGGACGAGTGTTTGTAATGCGGGCACTCCAAACTCCTCGCTTCGAAGCAATCAGGACGTTAAATTGCGATGCACATTCTTGTCAAGGCGGGCAAAGAGATAAGGAAAATATTCCGATGGGTCTCACCTTATAATTCTCCGTGAACCTCGTTCGAAGCTTCTCGCCTCACTCACTCGACGATGTCACGATTAAGTCCCGTGCAAATCTGCCGCATCGATTATATCTTTTATGCCCTCCAATAACCACTAAACACAACATCACTGTCGCCTTCTCAAGGGGCATTCTTCAAGATTCCACTGGCCACGGGTGAGATGAGAATTGAACGTACACTACGAAAAAGCTTCTCGATTCGCAAGATACGAGCACGATGTTTCCTCGCGAGACGGGCCAAGCAACTGAACGAATACTTGGCCCTCTGTCGGTTTTCGGCTGGTAATTTCGGGGCAAAAAGACGATCTATTTTCTCTTTTCTCCGTTAAGCTCTAGAGATCTCGATGACAAATAAACGTAGAGCCAGTCCTTTTATTCCAACTCTTTCAGATTCGTAATGTGGATCGATTTTGAGCCCGAGGGTGGAACAGGTTTCCTTTAATTGGCACAAGACTTCACGTCGTAAAAGTTCACTACTTTGGCAACGCATGAGTTAAATACGAGAGCGTTCCTATCCACATCTTACGCACCATTTTTGGGCATCCTTAAGACTCAGATACATTTCCTCATCTTATTGATGAAAGGAATGTAATGGAAATCAGTCCATCGAAATTTGTCGAGCTCTCACGAAACTCCCTGAGGTAATAAAAATGTTACGAGTGCTTTAACTTGACTCGGGGTAGGCTTAAATAAAGGAATGCATTTAACTTTAAACGTGTTTTCTCACTAATGTTTCTTGAAGGGAGTGGAGTAAAACCCAGTTTTCAACCCTTTGAAAAAGAAACTTTATTGAATTCCAACCATCAGTTACATAGCAAGCGATACGTTCAATTCACTTCCTCGTTCATCTCATTAAATACATGTTCAAGGTGTTGGTCGTACTACAAGTTGCGTCGAATCTCCTTCCCGATTGTAAAAAAATAATCATTTTCACTCCTCGTTCGACGTCCCGGCCTTGTTGCCTTGCTCGATGTACCTTCATACAGCCTGCCAAGAATACATCTGTAAATAGAAGAATGTATTAGGAGCAAGGGAGACGTAGGTTGGATTTGAGCAGCTCAGAAATTGCAATATAAATCTTAATGTCACTGGGAATAACACTAGAGAGAATAAAAATTCACCTTGATTCGAATCTCATTAAGCATGGATTCTAATCTAGTTGTGAATCAGAATGAGTTGTCCTCAGTTGCAATGGAAGGGCTGGAAATGTACTTCATCGTTCGTTAGGTGGCAAAATAATAGAAAGGATATAAAATGGTTATCCGAGAGGGGAAACACAGTACCTCAGAAGCAATAAGGACATGATTACAGTGCTCACAGCGGTTAACTGTCTGCCAAATTTCATTTTCCATCATCAAACTACCAAATAAAATCAAAACTATCCCTAACTCACATCCATTCATCCAATGGAAATCTATTAACTTTTCACCTCATGGATTAATTTAATTTTTATGTGGAAGGATAGCTAAAAGTGTCAGGTTTATCTCTTATGAATGAAAAGTTTAACATTAATGAAAATAATTCTTCTCGTGAATGGAAATCGTTTTACTCGCTCAAATGAGTATTCAATATGAATGCATGATAACAATACTCTCTGCTTGCCAAGTTTCCTTTCCCATCATCCAAGTACTAAAAAGATTAAAACTATCACCAAAAAGAATCAAAACCATCCCTAACTCACATCCGTTCATCCCATGGAAATCCATTAACTTCTCACCTTATGGATTCATTTATTTCTTATGTGGAAGGATAGCTGAAAGTGTCAGGCTTACCTTGTGAAGTAATCCACTAACATATTGAAATGTGCAATACAGAACCTCCACTCCAAAGTTAGGCGATGACTACTCTTTGCAGCCCATTTGTTGCAGTGAATAACTCATGTCAGCAGTAGGAAGGTGTCGGTAGGGAAGCATTCTAGAAATGAAAGAAGAAGATGTCATTGAAAATCAAGCGCTTATCTAAAACAAAGAATTAACCTCCAACTCTAATCGCAGTGAAAGCTTCCAAATTGATTTGTGATTTTTTACAGCATTGAATCCTTGTCTCTTAATCTCCAAGAGTCAAGGAACAGTGCAAATTACATTATGAAGTAGAGAAATAACTAGCACCTCAGTATGTCTGTGATAAGTTGAACAGAAATTATTGTTTGAAATACCTCTTATCGTGAAGGGAAATCAACTTACTTGCTCAAATGAGTAATCAATATCCTAGAATGATAACCGTATTCTCTGCTTGCCTAGTTTCCTTTCCCACTATCCAAGTGCTTAAGAGTTAAAATTCATATCTCAAAAACTAAAATTCGCCCATTGGAAATCACATGCTTGGTCACATTGGTGTGACATCTATGAGAAGGAAACGTTAGCAGAAATTTATGTTTCAAAGACCTCCTGGCTTGAGAATAACGTGCCCTTCCCAAATGTTCAATTGTGCAAAGAACATCCTGGCATTATGACAGGAAGTTTCCTATTGCATAATTGCCTTTCTCATTTCTGGACCAATGAATAATATTTGGTTTAACCCTCACAAACAGTAGTTGTTGCATTGTGAATCGATTTTTTTGTCCATCGATTCATAGATTCATTTAATTTCCATCGTGGAGAATCATTCACAGTGTCACAGCCAATGGAGAGAAATGTTTGAAATACCTCTTACCTTGCAAAGTAATCCACTGACATCTGTAGTGTGCAATATTTAAAACCTACACTTCAACGTTTGGCAATGACTTCTCTTTGCAGTCCATTGGGTGCAGTGAATAACTCATGTGGGCGGTAGGGAAGGCATCGGTAGATCCATCCCTAAATTGAAATAGAATGATGTCATTGGAAATCAAGCCATTGTCAAAAACAAAGAATTTGCTTCTAATTCTAATCGCGGTGAAAGTTTCCAAATTGATTTGTGAATATTTATAGCAGTGGATCCTTGTCTCTTAATCTTAAAGAGTGAAGGAATAGTGCAAATTACATTGTGAAGTAGAGAAACCCCAGTATATCTGTGCATGGTACTCTGCTTTGGGAGAGATATTTAACTAAATTAATACTTGTAAAAAGTCTTTCGCGAGCAATACATCGAATGCATCTGTTTCGGAAAGCGGGAAAGCTGAAGCAATAACGTAATGAACGATTTATGGAAATTAAATTAAACATTTAAGATTTTTTCTTATTTGAGTTCCCGGTTCAACATTTTCCTGGATTCTGATTGGCTGATAGAAATACCACCGCTGTCAGTGCAGACACTGTATTAATGAATTTCATGCCAAATATATCTTGATTCAATTACCGATCGAGTAACGTCAAAATTTCTTTTTTCTTTTACGTCGACGGCGAGTAATGGCGGTTTTCCTCATTTCGGAAGATTAAGCTATCGATGCATTATGAAAATGGTGTTTTTGTGCGGTAAGACTCACGTAGTAGGAAAAAATCATAATAAATACTAGTCTTCATGAAAATTTAATCGTTTACGATGGACCGCAAGTTAATTTCTAAAAATCTAATTGCAATTTTAGATTCCCGCCGGTAACAATGGCGCCTCGAAATAACGCCATGCATTTTGCACTTTCCATGGCGGCCTCGCCGCGTTCACGTCGTTCCCATACCCAGTGACTTATTTTCCCTTTTTTCGAATGTAATCAGCAAGATCGAAGACGAAAACATCGTCACGTAAACTATGATGCTACGAGGAAGCGCTTCGACTATAGAAACGGCTTCGGAATCTTAATAAAGTCGCGTTAAGGCGATCGTATACGAGTCCACATCAACGATACAGCCGAGACAATGAAGCATTCGTTCGATGATGTTTACATCTGGTCTTATTTACAGTTACCGAGACATCCCCCGGACGAGTGTTTGTAATGCGGGCACTCCAAACTCCTCGCTTCGAAGCAATCAGGACGTTAAATTGCGATGCACATTCTTGTCAAGGCGGGCAAAGAGATAAGGAAAATATTCCGATGGGTCTCACCTTATAATTCTCCGTGAACCTCGTTCGAAGCTTCTCGCCTCACTCACTCGACGATGTCACGATTAAGTCCCGTGCAAATCTGCCGCATCGATTATATCTTTTATGCCCTCCAATAACCACTAAACACAACATCACTGTCGCCTTCTCAAGGGGCATTCTTCAAGATTCCACTGGCCACGGGTGAGATGAGAATTGAACGTACACTACGAAAAAGCTTCTCGATTCGCAAGATACGAGCACGATGTTTCCTCGCGAGACGGGCCAAGCAACTGAACGAATACTTGGCCCTCTGTCGGTTTTCGGCTGGTAATTTCGGGGCAAAAAGACGATCTATTTTCTCTTTTCTCCGTTAAGCTCTAGAGATCTCGATGACAAATAAACGTAGAGCCAGTCCTTTTATTCCAACTCTTTCAGATTCGTAATGTGGATCGATTTTGAGCCCGAGGGTGGAACAGGTTTCCTTTAATTGGCACAAGACTTCACGTC
Source organism: Pantala flavescens (assembly GCA_020796165.1). Lineage (NCBI taxonomy): Eukaryota > Metazoa > Arthropoda > Insecta > Odonata > Libellulidae > Pantala > Pantala flavescens. The sequence continues at coordinate 50,933,829 of CM036881.1, forward strand.
GTAAAAGTTCACTACTTTGGCAACGCATGAGTTAAATACGAGAGCGTTCCTATCCACATCTTACGCACCATTTTTGGGCATCCTTAAGACTCAGATACATTTCCTCATCTTATTGATGAAAGGAATGTAATGGAAATCAGTCCATCGAAATTTGTCGAGCTCTCACGAAACTCCCTGAGGTAATAAAAATGTTACGAGTGCTTTAACTTGACTCGGGGTAGGCTTAAATAAAGGAATGCATTTAACTTTAAACGTGTTTTCTCACTAATGTTTCTTGAAGGGAGTGGAGTAAAACCCAGTTTTCAACCCTTTGAAAAAGAAACTTTATTGAATTCCAACCATCAGTTACATAGCAAGCGATACGTTCAATTCACTTCCTCGTTCATCTCATTAAATACATGTTCAAGGTGTTGGTCGTACTACAAGTTGCGTCGAATCTCCTTCCCGATTGTAAAAAAATAATCATTTTCACTCCTCGTTCGACGTCCCGGCCTTGTTGCCTTGCTCGATGTACCTTCATACAGCCTGCCAAGAATACATCTGTAAATAGAAGAATGTATTAGGAGCAAGGGAGACGTAGGTTGGATTTGAGCAGCTCAGAAATTGCAATATAAATCTTAATGTCACTGGGAATAACACTAGAGAGAATAAAAATTCACCTTGATTCGAATCTCATTAAGCATGGATTCTAATCTAGTTGTGAATCAGAATGAGTTGTCCTCAGTTGCAATGGAAGGGCTGGAAATGTACTTCATCGTTCGTTAGGTGGCAAAATAATAGAAAGGATATAAAATGGTTATCCGAGAGGGGAAACACAGTACCTCAGAAGCAATAAGGACATGATTACAGTGCTCACAGCGGTTAACTGTCTGCCAAATTTCATTTTCCATCATCAAACTACCAAATAAAATCAAAACTATCCCTAACTCACATCCATTCATCCAATGGAAATCTATTAACTTTTCACCTCATGGATTAATTTAATTTTTATGTGGAAGGATAGCTAAAAGTGTCAGGTTTATCTCTTATGAATGAAAAGTTTAACATTAATGAAAATAATTCTTCTCGTGAATGGAAATCGTTTTACTCGCTCAAATGAGTATTCAATATGAATGCATGATAACAATACTCTCTGCTTGCCAAGTTTCCTTTCCCATCATCCAAGTACTAAAAAGATTAAAACTATCACCAAAAAGAATCAAAACCATCCCTAACTCACATCCGTTCATCCCATGGAAATCCATTAACTTCTCACCTTATGGATTCATTTATTTCTTATGTGGAAGGATAGCTGAAAGTGTCAGGCTTACCTTGTGAAGTAATCCACTAACATATTGAAATGTGCAATACAGAACCTCCACTCCAAAGTTAGGCGATGACTACTCTTTGCAGCCCATTTGTTGCAGTGAATAACTCATGTCAGCAGTAGGAAGGTGTCGGTAGGGAAGCATTCTAGAAATGAAAGAAGAAGATGTCATTGAAAATCAAGCGCTTATCTAAAACAAAGAATTAACCTCCAACTCTAATCGCAGTGAAAGCTTCCAAATTGATTTGTGATTTTTTACAGCATTGAATCCTTGTCTCTTAATCTCCAAGAGTCAAGGAACAGTGCAAATTACATTATGAAGTAGAGAAATAACTAGCACCTCAGTATGTCTGTGATAAGTTGAACAGAAATTATTGTTTGAAATACCTCTTATCGTGAAGGGAAATCAACTTACTTGCTCAAATGAGTAATCAATATCCTAGAATGATAACCGTATTCTCTGCTTGCCTAGTTTCCTTTCCCACTATCCAAGTGCTTAAGAGTTAAAATTCATATCTCAAAAACTAAAATTCGCCCATTGGAAATCACATGCTTGGTCACATTGGTGTGACATCTATGAGAAGGAAACGTTAGCAGAAATTTATGTTTCAAAGACCTCCTGGCTTGAGAATAACGTGCCCTTCCCAAATGTTCAATTGTGCAAAGAACATCCTGGCATTATGACAGGAAGTTTCCTATTGCATAATTGCCTTTCTCATTTCTGGACCAATGAATAATATTTGGTTTAACCCTCACAAACAGTAGTTGTTGCATTGTGAATCGATTTTTTTGTCCATCGATTCATAGATTCATTTAATTTCCATCGTGGAGAATCATTCACAGTGTCACAGCCAATGGAGAGAAATGTTTGAAATACCTCTTACCTTGCAAAGTAATCCACTGACATCTGTAGTGTGCAATATTTAAAACCTACACTTCAACGTTTGGCAATGACTTCTCTTTGCAGTCCATTGGGTGCAGTGAATAACTCATGTGGGCGGTAGGGAAGGCATCGGTAGATCCATCCCTAAATTGAAATAGAATGATGTCATTGGAAATCAAGCCATTGTCAAAAACAAAGAATTTGCTTCTAATTCTAATCGCGGTGAAAGTTTCCAAATTGATTTGTGAATATTTATAGCAGTGGATCCTTGTCTCTTAATCTTAAAGAGTGAAGGAATAGTGCAAATTACATTGTGAAGTAGAGAAACCCCAGTATATCTGTGCATGGTACCCTGCTTTGGGAGAGATATTTAACTAAATTAATACTTGTAAAAAGTCTTTCGCGAGCAATACATCGAATGCATCTGTTTCGGAAAGCGGGAAAGCTGAAGCAATAACGTAATGAACGATTTATGGAAATTAAATTAAACATTTAAGATTTTTTCTTATTTGAGTTCCCGGTTCAACATTTTCCTGGATTCTGATTGGCTGATAGAAATACCACCGCTGTCAGTGCAGACACTGTATTAATGAATTTCATGCCAAATATATCTTGATTCAATTACCGATCGAGTAACGTCAAAATTTCTTTTTTCTTTTACGTCGACGGCGAGTAATGGCGGTTTTCCTCATTTCGGAAGATTAAGCTATCGATGCATTATGAAAATGGTCTTTTTGTGCGGTAAGACTCACGTAGTAGGAAAAAATCATAATAAATACTAGTCTTCATGAAAATTTAATCGTTTACGATGGACCGCAAGTTAATTTCTAAAAATCTAATTGCAATTTTAGATTCCCGCCGGTAACAATGGCGCCTCGAAATAACGCCATGCATTTTGCACTTTCCATGGCGGCCTCGCCGCGTTCACGTCGTTCCCATACCCAGTGACTTATTTTCCCTTTTTTCGAATGTAATCAGCAAGATCGAAGACGAAAACATCGTCACGTAAACTATGATGCTACGAGGAAGCGCTTCGACTATAGAAACGGCTTCGGAATCTTAATAAAGTCGCGTTAAGGCGATCGTATACGAGTCCACATCAACGATACAGCCGAGACAATGAAGCATTGGTTCGATGATGTTTACATCTGGTCTTATTTACAGTTACCGAGACATCCCCCGGACGAGTGTTTGTAATGCGGGCACTCCAAACTCCTCGCTTCGAAGCAATCAGGACGTTAAATTGCGATGCACATTCTTGTCAAGGCGGGCAAAGAGATAAGGAAAATATTCCGATGGGTCTCACCTTATAATTCTCCGTGAACCTCGTTCGAAGCTTCTCGCCTCACTCACTCGACGATGTCACGATTAAGTCCCGTGCAAATCTGCCGCATCGATTATATCTTTTATGCCCTCCAATAACCACTAAACACAACATCACTGTCGCCTTCTCAAGGGGCATTCTTCAAGATTCCACTGGCCACGGGTGAGATGAGAATTGAACGTACACTACGAAAAAGCTTCTCGATTCGCAAGATACGAGCACGATGTTTCCTCGCGAGACGGGCCAAGCAACTGAACGAATACTTGGCCCTCTGTCGGTTTTCGGCTGGTAATTTCGGGGCAAAAAGACGATCTATTTTCTCTTTTCTCCGTTAAGCTCTAGAGATCTCGATGACAAATAAACGTAGAGCCAGTCCTTTTATTCCAACTCTTTCAGATTCGTAATGTGGATCGATTTTGAGCCCGAGGGTGGAACAGGTTTCCTTTAATTGGCACAAGACTTCACGTCGTAAAAGTTCACTACATTGGCAACGCATGAGTTAAATACGAGAGCGTTCCTATCCACATCTTACGCACCATTTTTGGGCATCCTTAAGACTCAGATACATTTCCTCATCTTATTGATGAAAGGAATGTAATGGAAATCAGTCCATCGAAATTTGTCGAGCTCTCACGAAACTCCCTGAGTTAAAATAAAAATGTTACGAGTGCTTTAACTTGACTCGGGGTAGGCTTAAATAAAGGAATGCATTTAACTTTAAACGTGTTTTCTCACTAATGTTTCTTGAAGGGAGTGGAGTAAAACCCAGTTTTCAACCCTTTGAAAAAGAAACTTTATTGAATTCCAACCATCAGTTACATAGCAAGCGATACGTTCAATTCACTTCCTCGTTCATCTCATTAAATACATGTTCAAGGTGTTGGTCGTACTACAAGTTGCGTCGAATCTCCTTCCCGATTGTAAAAAAATAATCATTTTCACTCCTCGTTTGACGTCCCGGCCTTGTTGCCTTGCTCGATGTACCTTCATACAGCCTGCCAAGAATACATCTGTAAATAGAAGAATGTATTAGGAGCAAGGGAGACGTAGGTTGGATTTGAGCAGCTCAGAAATTGCAATATAAATCTTAATGTCACTGGGAATAACACTAGAGAGAATAAAAATTCACCTTGATTCGAATCTCATTAAGCATGGATTCTAATCTAGTTGTGAATCAGAATGAGTTGTCCTCAGTTGCAATGGAAGGGCTGGAAATGTACTTCATCGTTCGTTAGGTGGCAAAATAATAGAAAGGATATAAAATGGTTATCCGAGAGGGGAAACACAGTACCTCAGAAGCAATAAGGACATGATTACAGTGCTCACAGCGGTTAACTGTCTGCCAAATTTCATTTTCCATCATCAAACTACCAAATAAAATCAAAACTATCCCTAACTCACATCCATTCATCCAATGGAAATCTATTAACTTTTCACCTCATGGATTAATTTAATTTTTATGTGGAAGGATAGCTAAAAGTGTCAGGTTTATCTCTTATGAATGAAAAGTTTAACATTAATGAAAATAATTCTTCTCGTGAATGGAAATCGTTTTACTCGCTCAAATGAGTATTCAATATGAATGCATGATAACAATACTCTCTGCTTGCCAAGTTTCCTTTCCCATCATCCAAGTACTAAAAAGATTAAAACTATCACCAAAAAGAATCAAAACCATCCCTAACTCACATCCGTTCATCCCATGGAAATCCATTAACTTCTCACCTTATGGATTCATTTATTTCTTATGTGGAAGGATAGCTGAAAGTGTCAGGCTTACCTTGTGAAGTAATCCACTAACATATTGAAATGTGCAATACAGAACCTCCACTCCAAAGTTAGGCGATGACTACTCTTTGCAGCCCATTTGTTGCAGTGAATAACTCATGTCAGCAGTAGGAAGGTGTCGGTAGGGAAGCATTCTAGAAATGAAAGAAGAAGATGTCATTGAAAATCAAGCGCTTATCTAAAACAAAGAATTAACCTCCAACTCTAATCGCAGTGAAAGCTTCCAAATTGATTTGTGATTTTTTACAGCATTGAATCCTTGTCTCTTAATCTCCAAGAGTCAAGGAACAGTGCAAATTACATTATGAAGTAGAGAAATAACTAGCACCTCAGTATGTCTGTGATAAGTTGAACAGAAATTATTGTTTGAAATACCTCTTATCGTGAAGGGAAATCAACTTACTTGCTCAAATGAGTAATCAATATCCTAGAATGATAACCGTATTCTCTGCTTGCCTAGTTTCCTTTCCCACTATCCAAGTGCTTAAGAGTTAAAATTCATATCTCAAAAACTAAAATTCGCCCATTGGAAATCACATGCTTGGTCACATTGGTGTGACATCTATGAGAAGGAAACGTTAGCAGAAATTTATGTTTCAAAGACCTCCTGGCTTGAGAATAACGTGCCCTTCCCAAATGTTCAATTGTGCAAAGAACATCCTGGCATTATGACAGGAAGTTTCCTATTGCATAATTGCCTTTCTCATTTCTGGACCAATGAATAATATTTGGTTTAACCCTCACAAACAGTAGTTGTTGCATTGTGAATCGATTTTTTTGTCCATCGATTCATAGATTCATTTAATTTCCATCGTGGAGAATCATTCACAGTGTCACAGCCAATGGAGAGAAATGTTTGAAATACCTCTTACCTTGCAAAGTAATCCACTGACATCTGTAGTGTGCAATATTTAAAACCTACACTTCAACGTTTGGCAATGACTTCTCTTTGCAGTCCATTGGGTGCAGTGAATAACTCATGTGGGCGGTAGGGAAGGCATCGGTAGATCCATCCCTAAATTGAAATAGAATGATGTCATTGGAAATCAAGCCATTGTCAAAAACAAAGAATTTGCTTCTAATTCTAATCGCGGTGAAAGTTTCCAAATTGATTTGTGAATATTTATAGCAGTGGATCCTTGTCTCTTAATCTTAAAGAGTGAAGGAATAGTGCAAATTACATTGTGAAGTAGAGAAACCCCAGTATATCTGTGCATGGTACCCTGCTTTGGGAGAGATATTTAACTAAATTAATACTTGTAAAAAGTCTTTCGCGAGCAATACATCGAATGCATCTGTTTCGGAAAGCGGGAAAGCTGAAGCAATAACGTAATGAACGATTTATGGAAATTAAATTAAACATTTAAGATTTTTTCTTATTTGAGTTCCCGGTTCAACATTTTCCTGGATTCTGATTGGCTGATAGAAATACCACCGCTGTCAGTGCAGACACTGTATTAATGAATTTCATGCCAAATATATCTTGATTCAATTACCGATCGAGTAACGTCAAAATTTCTTTTTTCTTTTACGTCGACGGCGAGTAATGGCGGTTTTCCTCATTTCGGAAGATTAAGCTATCGATGCATTATGAAAATGGTCTTTTTGTGCGGTAAGACTCACGTAGTAGGAAAAAATCATAATAAATACTAGTCTTCATGAAAATTTAATCGTTTACGATGGACCGCAAGTTAATTTCTAAAAATCTAATTGCAATTTTAGATTCCCGCCGGTAACAATGGCGCCTCGAAATAACGCCATGCATTTTGCACTTTCCATGGCGGCCTCGCCGCGTTCACGTCGTTCCCATACCCAGTGACTTATTTTCCCTTTTTTCGAATGTAATCAGCAAGATCGAAGACGAAAACATCGTCACGTAAACTATGATGCTACGAGGAAGCGCTTCGACTATAGAAACGGCTTCGGAATCTTAATAAAGTCGCGTTAAGGCGATCGTATACGAGTCCACATCAACGATACAGCCGAGACAATGAAGCATTCGTTCGATGATGTTTACATCTGGTCTTATTTACAGTTACCGAGACATCCCCCGGACGAGTGTTTGTAATGCGGGCACTCCAAACTCCTCGCTTCGAAGCAATCAGGACGTTAAATTGCGATGCACATTCTTGTCAAGGCGGGCAAAGAGATAAGGAAAATATTCCGATGGGTCTCACCTTATAATTCTCCGTGAACCTCGTTCGAAGCTTCTCGCCTCACTCACTCGACGATGTCACGATTAAGTCCCGTGCAAATCTGCCGCATCGATTATATCTTTTATGCCCTCCAATAACCACTAAACACAACATCACTGTCGCCTTCTCAAGGGGCATTCTTCAAGATTCCACTGGCCACGGGTGAGATGAGAATTGAACGTGCACTACGAAAAAGCTTCTCGATTCGCAAGATACGAGCACGATGTTTCCTCGCGAGACGGGCCAAGCAACTGAACGAATACTTGGCCCTCTGTCGGTTTTCGGCTGGTAATTTCGGGGCAAAAAGACGATCTATTTTCTCTTTTCTCCGTTAAGCTCTAGAGATCTCGATGACAAATAAACGTAGAGCCAGTCCTTTTATTCCAACTCTTTCAGATTCGTAATGTGGATCGATTTTGAGCCCGAGGGTGGAACAGGTTTCCTTTAATTGGCACAAGACTTCACGTCGTAAAAGTTCACTACATTGGCAACGCATGAGTTAAATACGAGAGCGTTCCTATCCACATCTTACGCACCATTTTTGGGCATCCTTAAGACTCAGATACATTTCCTCATCTTATTGATGAAAGGAATGTAATGGAAATCAGTCCATCGAAATTTGTCGAGCTCTCACGAAACTCCCTGAGTTAAAATAAAAATGTTACGAGTGCTTTAACTTGACTCGGGGTAGGCTTAAATAAAGGAATGCATTTAACTTTAAACGTGTTTTCTCACTAATGTTTCTTGAAGGGAGTGGAGTAAAACCCAGTTTTCAACCCTTTGAAAAAGAAACTTTATTGAATTCCAACCATCAGTTACATAGCAAGCGATACGTTCAATTCACTTCCTCGTTCATCTCATTAAATACATGTTCAAGGTGTTGGTCGTACTACAAGTTGCGTCGAATCTCCTTCCCGATTGTAAAAAAATAATCATTTTCACTCCTCGTTCGACGTCCCGGCCTTGTTGCCTTGCTCGATGTACCTTCATACAGCCTGCCAAGAATACATCTGTAAATAGAAGAATGTATTAGGAGCAAGGGAGACGTAGGTTGGATTTGAGCAGCTCAGAAATTGCAATATAAATCTTAATGTCACTGGGAATAACACTAGAGAGAATAAAAATTCACCTTGATTCGAATCTCATTAAGCATGGATTCTAATCTAGTTGTGAATCAGAATGAGTTGTCCTCAGTTGCAATGGAAGGGCTGGAAATGTACTTCATCGTTCGTTAGGTGGCAAAATAATAGAAAGGATATAAAATGGTTATCCGAGAGGGGAAACACAGTACCTCAGAAGCAATAAGGACATGATTACAGTGCTCACAGCGGTTAACTGTCTGCCAAATTTCATTTTCCATCATCAAACTACCAAATAAAATCAAAACTATCCCTAACTCACATCCATTCATCCAATGGAAATCTATTAACTTTTCACCTCATGGATTAATTTAATTTTTATGTGGAAGGATAGCTAAAAGTGTCAGGTTTATCTCTTATGAATGAAAAGTTTAACATTAATGAAAATAATTCTTCTCGTAAATGGAAATCGTTTTACTCGCTCAAATGAGTATTCAATATGAATGCATGATAACAATACTCTCTGCTTGCCAAGTTTCCTTTCCCATCATCCAAGTACTAAAAAGATTAAAACTATCACCAAAAAGAATCAAAACCATCCCTAACTCACATCCGTTCATCCCATGGAAATCCATTAACTTCTCACCTTATGGATTCATTTATTTCTTATGTGGAAGGATAGCTGAAAGTGTCAGGCTTACCTTGTGAAGTAATCCACTAACATATTGAAATGTGCAATACAGAACCTCCACTCCAAAGTTAGGCGATGACTACTCTTTGCAGCCCATTTGGTGCAGTGAATAACTCATGTCAGCAGTAGGAAGGTGTCGGTAGGGAAGCATTCTAGAAATGAAAGAAGAAGATGTCATTGAAAATCAAGCGCTTATCTAAAACAAAGAATTAACCTCCAACTCTAATCGCAGTGAAAGCTTCCAAATTGATTTGTGATTCTTTACAGCATTGAATCCTTGTCTCTGAATCTTCAAGAGTCAAGGAACAGTGCAAATTACATTATGAAGTAGAGAAATAAATAGCACCCCAGTATGTCTGTGATAAGTTGAACAGAAATTATTGTTTGAAATACCTCTTATCGTGAAGGGAAATCAACTTACTTGCTCAAATGAGTAATCAATATCCTAGAATGATAACCGTATTCTCTGCTTGCCTAGTTTCCTTTCCCACTATCCAAGTGCTTAAGAGTTAAAATTCATATCTCAAAAACTAAAATTCGCCCATTGGAAATCACATGCTTGGTCACATTGGTGTGACATCTATGAGAAGGAAACGTTAGCAGAAATTTATGTTTCAAAGACCTCCTGGCTTGAGAATAATGTGCCCTTCCCAAATGTTCAATTGTGCAAAGAACATCCTGGCATTATGACAGGAAGTTTCCTATTGCATAATTGCCTTTCTCATTTCTGGACCAATGAATAATATTTGGTTTAACCCTCACAAACAGTAGTTGTTGCATTGTGAATCGATTTTTTTGTCCATCGATTCATAGATTCATTTAATTTCCATCGTGGAGAATCATTCACAGTGTCACAGCCAATGGAGAGAAATGTTTGAAATACCTCTTACCTTGCAAAGTAATCCACTGACATCTGTAGTGTGCAATATTTAAAACCTACACTTCAACGTTTGGCAATGACTTCTCTTTGCAGTCCATTGGGTGCAGTGAATAACTCATGTGGGCGGTAGGGAAGGCATCGGTAGATCCATCCCTAAATTGAAATAGAATGATGTCATTGGAAATCAAGCAATTATCAAAAACAAAGAATTTGCCTCTAATTCTAATCGCGGTGAAAGTTTCCAAATTGATTTGTGAATATTTATAGCAGTGGATCCTTGTCTCTTAATCTTAAAGAGTGAAGGAATAGTGCAAATTACATTGTGAAGTAGAGAAACCCCAGTATATCTGTGCATGGTACTCTGCTTTGGGAGAGATATTTAACTAAATTAATACTTGTAAAAAGTCTTTCGCGAGCAATACATCGAATGCATCTGTTTCGGAAAGCGGGAAAGCTGAAGCAATAACGTAATGAACGATTTATGGAAATTAAATTAAACATTTAAGATTTTTTCTAATTTGAGTTCCCGGTTCAACATTTTCCTGGATTCTGATTGGCTGATAGAAATACCACCGCTGTCAGTGCAGACACTGTATTAATGAATTTCATGCCAAATATATCTTGATTCAATTACCGATCGAGTAACGTCAAAATTTCTTTTTTCTTTTACGTCGACGGCGAGTAATGGCGGTTTTCCTCATTTCGGAAGATTAAGCTATCGATGCATTATGAAAATGGTCTTTTTGTGCGGTAAGACTCACGTAGTAGGAAAAAATCATAATAAATACTAGTCTTCATGAAAATTTAATCGTTTACGATGGACCGCAAGTTAATTTCGAAAAATCTAATTGCAATTTTAGATTCCCGCCGGTAACAATGGCGCCTCGAAATAACGCCATGCATTTTGCACTTTCCATGGCGGCCTCGCCGCGTTCACGTCGTTCCCATACCCAGTGACTTATTTTCCCTTTTTTCGAATGTAATCAGCAAGATCGAAGACGAAAACATCGTCACGTAAACTATGATGCTACGAGGAAGCGCTTCGACTATAGAAACGGCTTCGGAATCTTAATAAAGTCGCGTTAAGGCGATCGTATACGAGTCCACATCAACGATACAGCCGAGACAATGAAGCATTCGTTCGATGATGTTTACATCTGGTCTTATTTACAGTTACCGAGACATCCCCCGGACGAGTGTTTGTAATGCGGGCACTCCAAACTCCTCGCTTCGAAGCAATCAGGACGTTAAATTGCGATGCACATTCTTGTCAAGGCGGGCAAAGAGATAAGGAAAATATTCCGATGGGTCTCACCTTATAATTCTCCGTGAACCTCGTTCGAAGCTTCTCGCCTCACTCACTCGACGATGTCACGATTAAGTCCCGTGCAAATCTGCCGCATCGATTATATCTTTTATGCCCTCCAATAACCACTAAACACAACATCACTGTCGCCTTCTCAAGGGGCATTCTTCAAGATTCCACTGGCCACGGGTGAGATGAGAATTGAACGTACACTACGAAAAAGCTTCTCGATTCGCAAGATACGAGCACGATGTTTCCTCGCGAGACGGGCCAAGCAACTGAACGAATACTTGGCCCTCTGTCGGTTTTCGGCTGGTAATTTCGGGGCAAAAAGACGATCTATTTTCTCTTTTCTCCGTTAAGCTCTAGAGATCTCGATGACAAATAAACGTAGAGCCAGTCCTTTTATTCCAACTCTTTCAGATTCGTAATGTGGATCGATTTTGAGCCCGAGGGTGGAACAGGTTTCCTTTAATTGGCACAAGACTTCACGTCGTAAAAGTTCACTACTTTGGCAACGCATGAGTTAAATACGAGAGCGTTCCTATCCACATCTTACGCACCATTTTTGGGCATCCTTAAGACTCAGATAAATTTCCTCATCTTATTGATGAAAGGAATGTAATGGAAATCAGTCCATCGAAATTTGTCGAGCTCTCACGAAACTCCCTGAGGTAATAAAAATGTTACGAGTGCTTTAACTTCACTCGGGGTAGGCTTAAACAAAGGAATGCATTTAACTTTAAACGTGTTTTCTCACTAATGTTTCTTGAAGGGAGTGGAGTAAAACCCAGTTTTCAACCCTTTGAAAAAGAAACTTTATTGAATTCCAACCATCAGTTACATAGCAAGCGATACGTTCAATTCACTTCCTCGTTCATCTCATTAAATACATGTTCAAGGTGTTGGTCGTACTACAAGTTGCGTCGAATCTCCTTCCCGATTGTAAAAAAATAATCATTTTCACTCCTCGTTCGACGTCCCGGCCTTGTTGCCTTGCTCGATGTACCTTCATACAGCCTGCCAAGAATACACCTGTAAATAGAAGAATGTATTAGGAGCAAGGGAGACGTAGGTTGGATTTGAGCAGCTCAGAAATTGCAATATAAATCTTAATGTCACTGGGAATAACACTAGAGAGAATAAAAATTCACCTTGATTCGAATCTCATTAAGCATGGATTCTAATCTAGTTGTGAATCAGAATGAGTTGTCCTCAGTTGCAATGGAAGGGCTGGAAATGTACTTCATCGTTCGTTAGGTGGCAAAATAATAGAAAGGATATAAAATGGTTATCCGAGAGGGGAAACACAGTACCTCAGAAGCAATAAGGACATGATTACAGTGCTCACAGCGGTTAACTGTCTGCCAAATTTCATTTTCCATCATCAAACTACCAAATAAAATCAAAACTATCCCTAACTCACATCCATTCATCCAATGGAAATCTATTAACTTTTCACCTCATGGATTAATTTAATTTTTATGTGGAAGGATAGCTAAAAGTGTCAGGTTTATCTCTTATGAATGAAAAGTTTAACATTAATGAAAATAATTCTTCTCGTGAATGGAAATCGTTTTACTCGCTCAAATGAGTATTCAATATGAATGCATGATAACAATACTCTCTGCTTGCCAAGTTTCCTTTCCCATCATCCAAGTACTAAAAAGATTAAAACTATCACCAAAAAGAATCAAAACCATCCCTAACTCACATCCGTTCATCCCATGGAAATCCATTAACTTCTCACCTTATGGATTCATTTATTTCTTATGTGGAAGGATAGCTGAAAGTGTCAGGCTTACCTTGTGAAGTAATCCACTAACATATTGAAATGTGCAATACAGAACCTCCACTCCAAAGTTAGGCGATGACTACTCTTTGCAGCCCATTTGTTGCAGTGAATAACTCATGTCAGCAGTAGGAAGGTGTCGGTAGGGAAGCATTCTAGAAATGAAAGAAGAAGATGTCATTGAAAATCAAGCGCTTATCTAAAACAAAGAATTAACCTCCAACTCTAATCGCAGTGAAAGCTTCCAAATTGATTTGTGATTCTTTACAGCATTGAATCCTTGTCTCTGAATATTCAAGAGTCAAGGAACAGTGCAAATTACATTATGAAGTAGAGAAATAAATAGCACCCCAGTATGTCTGTGATAAGTTGAACAGAAATTATTGTTTGAAATACCTCTTATCGTGAAGGGAAATCAACTTACTTGCTCAAATGAGTAATCAATATCCTAGAATGATAACCGTATTCTCTGCTTGCCTAGTTTCCTTTCCCACTATCCAAGTGCTTAGGAGTTAAAATTCATATCTCAAAAACTAAAATTCGCCCATTGGAAATCACATGCTTGGTCACATTGGTGTGACATCTATGAGAAGGAAACGTTAGCAGAAATGTATGTTTCAAAGACCTCCTGGCTTGAGAATAACGTGCCCTTCCCAAATGTTCAATTGTGCAAAGAACATCCTGGCATTATGACAGGAAGTTTCCTATTGCATAATTGCCTTTCTCATTTCTGGACCAATGAATAATATTTGGTTTAACCCTCACAAACAGTAGTTGTTGCATTGTGAATCGATTTTTTTGTCCATCGATTCATAGATTCATTTAATTTCCATCGTGGAGAATCATTCACAGTGTCACAGCCAATGGAGAGAAATGTTTGAAATACCTCTTACCTTGCAAAGTAATCCACTGACATCTGTAGTGTGCAATATTTAAAACCTACACTTCAACGTTTGGCAATGACTTCTCTTTGCAGTCCATTGGGTGCAGTGAATAACTCATGTGGGCGGTAGGGAAGGCATCGGTAGATCCATCCCTAAATTGAAATAGAATGATGTCATTGGAAATCAAGCCATTGTCAAAAACAAAGAATTTGCTTCTAATTCTAATCGCGGTGAAAGTTTCCAAATTGATTTGTGAATATTTATAGCAGTGGATCCTTGTCTCTTAATCTTAAAGAGTGAAGGAATAGTGCAAATTACATTGTGAAGTAGAGAAACCCCAGTATATCTGTGCATGGTACTCTGCTTTGGGAGAGATATTTAACTAAATTAATACTTGTAAAAAGTCTTTCGCGAGCAATACATCGAATGCATCTGTTTCGGAGAGCGGGAAAGCTGAAGCAATAACGTAATGAACGATTTATGGAAATTAAATTAAACATTTAAGATTTTTTCTAATTTGAGTTCCCGGTTCAACATTTTCCTGGATTCTGATTGGCTGATAGAAATACCACCGCTGTCAGTGCAGACACTGTATTAATGAATTTCATGCCAAATATATCTTGATTCAATTACCGATCGAGTAACGTCAAAATTTCTTTTTTCTTTTACGTCGACGGCGAGTAATGGCGGTTTTCCTCATTTCGGAAGATTAAGCTATCGATGCATTATGAAAATGGTCTTTTTGTGCGGTAAGACTCACGTAGTAGGAAAAAATCATAATAAATACTAGTCTTCATGAAAATTTAATCGTTTACGATGGACCGCAAGTTAATTTCTAAAAATCTAATTGCAATTTTAGATTCCCGCCGGTAACAATGGCGCCTCGAAATAACGCCATGCATTTTGCACTTTCCATGGCGGCCTCGCCGCGTTCACGTCGTTCCCATACCCAGTGACTTATTTTCCCTTTTTTCGAATGTAATCAGCAAGATCGAAGACGAAAACATCGTCACGTAAACTATGATGCTACGAGGAAGCGCTTCGACTATAGAAACGGCTTCGGAATCTTAATAAAGTCGCGTTAAGGCGATCGTATACGAGTCCACATCAACGATACAGCCGAGACAATGAAGCATTCGTTCGATGATGTTTACATCTGGTCTTATTTACAGTTACCGAGACATCCCCCGGACGAGTGTTTGTAATGCGGGCACTCCAAACTCCTCGCTTCGAAGCAATCAGGACGTTAAATTGCGATGCACATTCTTGTCAAGGCGGGCAAAGAGATAAGGAAAATATTCCGATGGGTCTCACCTTATAATTCTCCGTGAACCTCGTTCGAAGCTTCTCGCCTCACTCACTCGACGATGTCACGATTAAGTCCCGTGCAAATCTGCCGCATCGATTATATCTTTTATGCCCTCCAATAACCACTAAACACAACATCACTGTCGCCTTCTCAAGGGGCATTCTTCAAGATTCCACTGGCCACGGGTGAGATGAGAATTGAACGTACACTACGAAAAAGCTTCTCAATTCGCAAGATACGAGCACGATGTTTCCTCGCGAGACGGGCCAAGCAACTGAACGAATACTTGGCCCTCTGTCGGTTTTCGGCTGGTAATTTCGGGGCAAAAAGACGATCTATTTTCTCTTTTCTCCGTTAAGCTCTAGAGATCTCGATGACAAATAAACGTAGAGCCAGTCCTTTTATTCCAACTCTTTCAGATTCGTAATGTGGATCGATTTTGAGCCCGAGGGTGGAACAGGTTTCCTTTAATTGGCACAAGACTTCACGTCGTAAAAGTTCACTACATTGGCAACGCATGAGTTAAATACGAGAGCGTTCCTATCCACATCTTACGCACCATTTTTGGGCATCCTTAAGACTCAGATACATTTCCTCATCTTATTGATGAAAGGAATGTAATGGAAATCAGTCCATCGAAATTTGTCGAGCTCTCACGAAACTCCCTGAGGTAATAAAAATGTTACGAGTGCTTTAACTTCACTCGGGGTAGGCTTAAACAAAGGAATGCATTTAACTTTAAACGTGTTTTCTCACTAATGTTTCTTGAAGGGAGTGGAGTAAAACCCAGTTTTCAACCCTTTGAAAAAGAAACTTTATTGAATTCCAACCATCAGTTACATAGCAAGCGATACGTTCAATTCACTTCCTCGTTCATCTCATTAAATACATGTTCAAGGTGTTGGTCGTACTACAAGTTGCGTCGAATCTCCTTCCCGATTGTAAAAAAATAATCATTTTCACTCCTCGTTCGACGTCCCGGCCTTGTTGCCTTGCTCGATGTACCTTCATACAGCCTGCCAAGAATACACCTGTAAATAGAAGAATGTATTAGGAGCAAGGGAGACGTAGGTTGGATTTGAGCAGCTCAGAAATTGCAATATAAATCTTAATGTCACTGGGAATAACACTAGAGAGAATAAAAATTCACCTTGATTCGAATCTCATTAAGCATGGATTCTAATCTAGTTGTGAATCAGAATGAGTTGTCCTCAGTTGCAATGGAAGGGCTGGAAATGTACTTCATCGTTCGTTAGGTGGCAAAATAATAGAAAGGATATAAAATGGTTATCCGAGAGGGGAAACACAGTACCTCAGAAGCAATAAGGACATGATTACAGTGCTCACAGCGGTTAACTGTCTGCCAAATTTCATTTTCCATCATCAAACTACCAAATAAAATCAAAACTATCCCTAACTCACATCCATTCATCCAATGGAAATCTATTAACTTTTCACCTCATGGATTAATTTAATTTTTATGTGGAAGGATAGCTAAAAGTGTCAGGTTTATCTCTTATGAATGAAAAGTTTAACATTAATGAAAATAATTCTTCTCGTGAATGGAAATCGTTTTACTCGCTCAAATGAGTATTCAATATGAATGCATGATAACAATACTCTCTGCTTGCCAAGTTTCCTTTCCCATCATCCAAGTACTAAAAAGATTAAAACTATCACCAAAAAGAATCAAAACCATCCCTAACTCACATCCGTTCATCCCATGGAAATCCATTAACTTCTCACCTTATGGATTCATTTATTTCTTATGTGGAAGGATAGCTGAAAGTGTCAGGCTTACCTTGTGAAGTAATCCACTAACATATTGAAATGTGCAATACAGAACCTCCACTCCAAAGTTAGGCGATGACTACTCTTTGCAGCCCATTTGGTGCAGTGAATAACTCATGTCAGCAGTAGGAAGGTGTCGGTAGGGAAGGATTCTAGAAATGAAAGAAGAAGATGTCATTGAAAATCAAGCGCTTATCTAAAACAAAGAATTAACCTCCAACTCTAATTGCAGTGAAAGCTTCCAAATTGATTTGTGATTCTTTACAGCATTGAATCCTTGTCTCTGAATCTTCAAGAGTCAAGGAACAGTGCAAATTACATTATGAAGTAGAGAAATAAATAGCACCCCAGTATGTCTGTGATAAGTTGAACAGAAATTATTGTTTGAAATACCTCTTATCGTGAAGGGAAATCAACTTACTTGCTCAAATGAGTAATCAATATCCTAGAATGATAACCGTATTCTCTGCTTGCCTAGTTTCCTTTCCCACTATCCAAGTGCTTAAGAGTTAAAATTCATATCTCAAAAACTAAAATTCGCCCATTGGAAATCACATGCTTGGTCACATTGGTGTGACATCTATGAGAAGGAAACGTTAGCAGAAATTTATGTTTCAAAGACCTCCTGGCTTGAGAATAATGTGCCCTTCCCAAATGTTCAATTGTGCAAAGAACATCCTGGCATTATGACAGGAAGTTTCCTATTGCATAATTGCCTTTCTCATTTCTGGACCAATGAATAATATTTGGTTTAACCCTCACAAACAGTAGTTGTTGCATTGTGAATCGATTTTTTTGTCCATCGATTCATAGATTCATTTAATTTCCATCGTGGAGAATCATTCACAGTGTCACAGCCAATGGAGAGAAATGTTTGAAATACCTCTTACCTTGCAAAGTAATCCACTGACATCTGTAGTGTGCAATATTTAAAACCTACACTTCAACGTTTGGCAATGACTTCTCTTTGCAGTCCATTGGGTGCAGTGAATAACTCATGTGGGCGGTAGGGAAGGCATCGGTAGATCCATCCCTAAATTGAAATAGAATGATGTCATTGGAAATCAAGCCATTGTCAAAAACAAAGAATTTGCTTCTAATTCTAATCGCGGTGAAAGTTTCCAAATTGATTTGTGAATATTTATAGCAGTGGATCCTTGTCTCTTAATCTTAAAGAGTGAAGGAATAGTGCAAATTACATTGTGAAGTAGAGAAACCCCAGTATATCTGTGCATGGTACTCTGCTTTGGGAGAGATATTTAACTAAATTAATACTTGTAAAAAGTCTTTCGCGAGCAATACATCGAATGCATCTGTTTCGGAAAGCGGGAAAGCTGAAGCAATAACGTAATGAACGATTTATGGAAATTAAATTAAACATTTAAGATTTTTTCTAATTTGAGTTCCCGGTTCAACATTTTCCTGGATTCTGATTGGCTGATAGAAATACCACCGCTGTCAGTGCAGACACTGTATTAATGAATTTCATGCCAAATATATCTTGATTCAATTACCGATCGAGTAACGTCAAAATTTCTTTTTTCTTTTACGTCGACGGCGAGTAATGGCGGTTTTCCTCATTTCGGAAGATTAAGCTATTGATGCATTATGAAAATGGTCTTTTTGTGCGGTAAGACTCACGTAGTAGGAAAAAATCATAATAAATACTAGTCTTCATGAAAATTTAATCGTTTACGATGGACCGCAAGTTAATTTCTAAAAATCTAATTGCAATTTTAGATTCCCGCCGGTAACAATGGCGCCTCGAAATAACGCCATGCATTTTGCACTTTCCATGGCGGCCTCGCCGCGTTCACGTCGTTCCCATACCCAGTGACTTATTTTCCCTTTTTTCGAATGTAATCAGCAAGATCGAAGACGAAAACATCGTCACGTAAACTATGATGCTACGAGGAAGCGCTTCGACTATAGAAACGGCTTCGGAATCTTAATAAAGTCGCGTTAAGGCGATCGTATACGAGTCCACATCAACGATACAGCCGAGACAATGAAGCATTCGTTCGATGATGTTTACATCTGGTCTTATTTACAGTTACCGAGACATCCCCCGGACGAGTGTTTGTAATGCGGGCACTCCAAACTCCTCGCTTCGAAGCAATCAGGACGTTAAATTGCGATGCACATTCTTGTCAAGGCGGGCAAAGAGATAAGGAAAATATTCCGATGGGTCTCACCTTATAATTCTCCGTGAACCTCGTTCGAAGCTTCTCGCCTCACTCACTCGACGATGTCACGATTAAGTCCCGTGCAAATCTGCCGCATCGATTATATCTTTTATGCCCTCCAATAACCACTAAACACAACATCACTGTCGCCTTCTCAAGGGGCATTCTTCAAGATTCCACTGGCCACGGGTGAGATGAGAATTGAACGTACACTACGAAAAAGCTTCTCGATTCGCAAGATACGAGCACGATGTTTCCTCGCGAGACGTGCCAAGCAACTGAACGAATACTTGGCCCTCTGTCGGTTTTCGGCTGGTAATTTCGGGGCAAAAAGACGATCTATTTTCTCTTTTCTCCGTTAAGCTCTAGAGATCTCGATGACAAATAAACGTAGAGCCAGTCCTTTTATTCCAACTCTTTCAGATTCGTAATGTGGATCGATTTTGAGCCCGAGGGTGGAACAGGTTTCCTTTAATTGGCACAAGACTTCACGTCGTAAAAGTTCACTACTTTGGCAACGCATGAGTTAAATACGAGAGCGTTCCTATCCACATCTTACGCACCATTTTTGGGCATCCTTAAGACTCAGATAAATTTCCTCATCTTATTGATGAAAGGAATGTAATGGAAATCAGTCCATCGAAATTTGTCGAGCTCTCACGAAACTCCCTGAGGTAATAAAAATGTTACGAGTGCTTTAACTTCACTCGGGGTAGGCTTAAATAAAGGAATGCATTTAACTTTAAACGTGTTTTCTCACTAATGTTTCTTGAAGGGAGTGGAGTAAAACCCAGTTTTCAACCCTTTGAAAAAGAAACTTTATTGAATTCCAACCATCAGTTACATAGCAAGCGATACGTTCAATTCACTTCCTCGTTCATCTCATTAAATACATGTTCAAGGTGTTGGTCGTACTACAAGTTGCGTCGAATCTCCTTCCCGATTGTAAAAAAATAATCATTTTCACTCCTCGTTCGACGTCCCGGCCTTGTTGCCTTGCTCGATGTACCTTCATACAGCCTGCCAAGAATACACCTGTAAATAGAAGAATGTATTAGGAGCAAGGGAGACGTAGGTTGGATTTGAGCAGCTCAGAAATTGCAATATAAATCTTAATGTCACTGGGAATAACACTAGAGAGAATAAAAATTCACCTTGATTCGAATCTCATTAAGCATGGATTCTAATCTAGTTGTGAATCAGAATGAGTTGTCCTCAGTTGCAATGGAAGGGCTGGAAATGTACTTCATCGTTCGTTAGGTGGCAAAATAATAGAAAGGATATAAAATGGTTATCCGAGAGGGGAAACACAGTACCTCAGAAGCAATAAGGACATGATTACAGTGCTCACAGCGGTTAACTGTCTGCCAAATTTCATTTTCCATCATCAAACTACCAAATAAAATCAAAACTATCCCTAACTCACATCCATTCATCCAATGGAAATCTATTAACTTTTCACCTCATGGATTAATTTATTTTTTATGTGGAAGGATAGCTAAAAGTGTCAGGTTTATCTCTTATGAATGAAAAGTTTAACATTAATGAAAATAATTCTTCTCGTGAATGGAAATCGTTTTACTCGCTCAAATGAGTATTCAATATGAATGCATGATAACAATACTCTCTGCTTGCCAAGTTTCCTTTCCCATCATCCAAGTACTAAAAAGATTAAAACTATCACCAAAAAGAATCAAAACCATCCCTAACTCACATCCGTTCATCCCATGGAAATCCATTAACTTCTCACCTTATGGATTCATTTATTTCTTATGTGGAAGGATAGCTGAAAGTGTCAGGCTTACCTTGTGAAGTAATCCACTAACATATTGAAATGTGCAATACAGAACCTCCACTCCAAAGTTAGGCGATGACTACTCTTTGCAGCCCATTTGGTGCAGTGAATAACTCATGTCAGCAGTAGGAAGGTGTCGGTAGGGAAGGATTCTAGAAATGAAAGAAGAAGATGTCATTGAAAATCAAGCGCTTATCTAAAACAAAGAATTAACCTCCAACTCTAATCGCAGTGAAAGCTTCCAAATTGATTTGTGATTCTTTACAGCATTGAATCCTTGTCTCTGAATCTTCAAGAGTCAAGGAACAGTGCAAATTACATTATGAAGTAGAGAAATAAATAGCACCCCAGTATGTCTGTGATAAGTTGAACAGAAATTATTGTTTGAAATACCTCTTATCGTGAAGGGAAATCAACTTACTTGCTCAAATGAGTAATCAATATCCTAGAATGATAACCGTATTCTCTGCTTGCCTAGTTTCCTTTCCCACTATCCAAGTGCTTAAAAGTTTAAATTCATATCTCAAAAACTAAAATTCGCCCATTGGAAATCACATGCTTGGTCACATTGGTGTGACATCTATGAGAAGGAAACGTTAGCAGAAATTTATGTTTCAAAGACCTCCTGGCTTGAGAATAAAGTGCCCTTCCCAAATGTTCAATTGTGCAAAGAACATCCTGGCATTATGACAGGAAGTTTCCTATTGCATAATTGCCTTTCTCATTTCTGGACCAATGAATAATATTTGGTTTAACCCTCACAAACAGTAGTTGTTGCATTGTGAATCGATTTTTTTGTCCATCGATTCATAGATTCATTTAATTTCCATCGTGGAGAATCATTCACAGTGTCACAGCCAATGGAGAGAAATGTTTGAAATACCTCTTACCTTGCAAAGTAATCCACTGACATCTGTAGTGTGCAATATTTAAAACCTACACTTCAACGTTTGGCAATGACTTCTCTTTGCAGTCCATTGGGTGCAGTGAATAACTCATGTGGGCGGTAGGGAAGGCATCGGTAGATCCATCCCTAAATTGAAATAGAATGATGTCATTGGAAATCAAGCAATTATCAAAAACAAAGAATTTGCCTCTAATTCTAATCGCGGTGAAAGTTTCCAAATTGATTTGTGAATATTTATAGCAGTGGATCCTTGTCTCTTAATCTTAAAGAGTGAAGGAATAGTGCAAATTACATTGTGAAGTAGAGAAACCCCAGTATATCTGTGCATGGTACTTTGCTTTGGGAGAGATATTTAACTAAATTAATACTTGTAAAAAGTCTTTCGCGAGCAATACATCGAATGCATCTGTTTCGGAAAGCGGGAAAGCTGAAGCAATAACGTAATGAACGATTTATGGAAATTAAATTAAACATTTAAGATTTTTTCTAATTTGAGTTCCCGGTTCAACATTTTCCTGGATTCTGATTGGCTGATAGAAATACCACCGCTGTCAGTGCAGACACTGTATTAATGAATTTCATGCCAAATATATCTTGATTCAATTACCGATCGAGTAACGTCAAAATTTCTTTTTTCTTTTACGTCGACGGCGAGTAATGGCGGTTTTCCTCATTTCGGAAGATTAAGCTATCGATGCATTATGAAAATGGTCTTTTTGTGCGGTAAGACTCACGTAGTAGGAAAAAATCATAATAAATACTAGTCTTCATGAAAATTTAATCGTTTACGATGGACCGCAAGTTAATTTCTAAAAATCTAATTGCAATTTTAGATTCCCGCCGGTAACAATGGCGCCTCGAAATAACGCCATGCATTTTGCACTTTCCATGGCGGCCTCGCCGCGTTCACGTCGTTCCCATACCCAGTGACTTATTTTCCCTTTTTTCGAATGTAATCAGCAAGATCGAAGACGAAAACATCGTCACGTAAACTATGATGCTACGAGGAAGCGCTTCGACTATAGAAACGGCTTCGGAATCTTAATAAAGTCGCGTTAAGGCGATCGTATACGAGTCCACATCAACGATACAGCCGAGACAATGAAGCATTCGTTCGATGATGTTTACATCTGGTCTTATTTACAGTTACCGAGACATCCCCCGGACGAGTGTTTGTAATGCGGGCACTCCAAACTCCTCGCTTCGAAGCAATCAGGACGTTAAATTGCGATGCACATTCTTGTCAAGGCGGGCAAAGAGATAAGGAAAATATTCCGATGGGTCTCACCTTATAATTCTCCGTGAACCTCGTTCGAAGCTTCTCGCCTCACTCACTCGACGATGTCACGATTAAGTCCCGTGCAAATCTGCCGCATCGATTATATCTTTTATGCCCTCCAATAACCACTAAACACAACATCACTGTCGCCTTCTCAAGGGGCATTCTTCAAGATTCCACTGGCCACGGGTGAGATGAGAATTGAACGTACACTACGAAAAAGCTTCTCGATTCGCAAGATACGAGCACGATGTTTCCTCGCGAGACGGGCCAAGCAACTGAACGAATACTTGGCCCTCTGTCGGTTTTCGGCTGGTAATTTCGGGGCAAAAAGACGATCTATTTTCTCTTTTCTCCGTTAAGCTCTAGAGATCTCGATGACAAATAAACGTAGAGCCAGTCCTTTTATTCCAACTCTTTCAGATTCGTAATGTGGATCGATTTTGAGCCCGAGGGTGGAACAGGTTTCCTTTAATTGGCACAAGACTTCACGTCGTAAAAGTTCACTACTTTGGCAACGCATGAGTTAAATACGAGAGCGTTCCTATCCACATCTTACGCACCATTTTTGGGCATCCTTAAGACTCAGATAAATTTCCTCATCTTATTGATGAAAGGAATGTAATGGAAATCAGTCCATCGAAATTTGTCGAGCTCTCACGAAACTCCCTGAGGTAATAAAAATGTTACGAGTGCTTTAACTTCACTCGGGGTAGGCTTAAATAAAGGAATGCATTTAACTTTAAACGTGTTTTCTCACTAATGTTTCTTGAAGGGAGTGGAGTAAAACCCAGTTTTCAACCCTTTGAAAAAGAAACTTTATTGAATTCCAACCATCAGTTACATAGCAAGCGATATGTTCAATTCACATCCTCGTTCATCTCATTAAATACATGTTCAAGGTGTTGGTCGTACTACAAGTTGCGTCGAATCTCCTTCCCGATTGTAAAAAAATAATCATTTTCACTCCTCGTTCGACGTCCCGGCCTTGTTGCCTTGCTCGATGTACCTTCATACAGCCTGCCAAGAATACACCTGTAAATAGAAGAATGTATTAGGAGCAAGGGAGACGTAGGTTGGATTTGAGCAGCTCAGAAATTGCAATATAAATCTTAATGTCACTGGGAATAACACTAGAGAGAATAAAAATTCACCTTGATTCGAATCTCATTAAGCATGGATTCTAATCTAGTTGTGAATCAGAATGAGTTGTCCTCAGTTGCAATGGAAGGGCTGGAAATGTACTTCATCGTTCGTTAGGTGGCAAAATAATAGAAAGGATATAAAATGGTTATCCGAGAGGGGAAACACAGTACCTCAGAAGCAATAAGGACATGATTACAGTGCTCACAGCGGTTAACTGTCTGCCAAATTTCATTTTCCATCATCAAACTACCAAATAAAATCAAAACTATCCCTAACTCACATCCATTCATCCAATGGAAATCTATTAACTTTTCACCTCATGGATTAATTTAATTTTTATGTGGAAGGATAGCTAAAAGTGTCAGGTTTATCTCTTATGAATGAAAAGTTTAACATTAATGAAAATAATTCTTCTCGTGAATGGAAATCGTTTTACTCGCTCAAATGAGTATTCAATATGAATGCATGATAACAATACTCTCTGCTTGCCAAGTTTCCTTTCCCATCATCCAAGTACTAAAAAGATTAAAACTATCACCAAAAAGAATCAAAACCATCCCTAACTCACATCCGTTCATCCCATGGAAATCCATTAACTTCTCACCTTATGGATTCATTTATTTCTTATGTGGAAGGATAGCTGAAAGTGTCAGGCTTACCTTGTGAAGTAATCCACTAACATATTGAAATGTGCAATACAGAACCTCCACTCCAAAGTTAGGCGATGACTACTCTTTGCAGCCCATTTGGTGCAGTGAATAACTCATGTCAGCAGTAGGAAGGTGTCGGTAGGGAAGGATTCTAGAAATGAAAGAAGAAGATGTCATTGAAAATCAAGCGCTTATCTAAAACAAAGAATTAACCTCCAACTCTAATCGCAGTGAAAGCTTCCAAATTGATTTGTGATTCTTTACAGCATTGAATCCTTGTCTCTGAATCTTCAAGAGTCAAGGAACAGTGCAAATTACATTATGAAGTAGAGAAATAAATAGCACCCCAGTATGTCTGTGATAAGTTGAACAGAAATTACTGTTTGAAATACCTCTTATCGTGAAGGGAAATCAACTTACTTGCTCAAATGAGTAATCAATATCCTAGAATGATAACCGTATTCTCTGCTTGCCTAGTTTCCTTTCCCACTATCCAAGTGCTTAAGAGTTAAAATTCATATCTCAAAAACTAAAATTCGCCCATTGGAAATCACATGCTTGGTCACATTGGTGTGACATCTATGAGAAGGAAACGTTAGCAGAAATTTATGTTTCAAAGACCTCCTGGCTTGAGAATAACGTGCCCTTCCCAAATGTTCAATTGTGCAAAGAACATCCTGGCATTATGACAGGAAGTTTCCTATTGCATAATTGCCTTTCTCATTTCTGGACCAATGAATAATATTTGGTTTAACCCTCACAAACAGTAGTTGTTGCATTGTGAATCGATTTTTTTGTCCATCGATTCATAGATTCATTTAATTTCCATCGTGGAGAATCATTCACAGTGTCACAGCCAATGGAGAGAAATGTTTGAAATACCTCTTACCTTGCAAAGTAATCCACTGACATCTGTAGTGTGCAATATTTAAAACCTACACTTCAACGTTTGGCAATGACTTCTCTTTGCAGTCCATTGGGTGCAGTGAATAACTCATGTGGGCGGTAGGGAAGGCATCGGTAGATCCATCCCTAAATTGAAATAGAATGATGTCATTGGAAATCAAGCCATTGTCAAAAACAAAGAATTTGCTTCTAATTCTAATCGCGGTGAAAGTTTCCAAATTGATTTGTGAATATTTATAGCAGTGGATCCTTGTCTCTTAATCTTAAAGAGTGAAGGAATAGTGCAAATTACATTGTGAAGTAGAGAAACCCCAGTATATCTGTGCATGGTACTCTGCTTTGGGAGAGATATTTAACTAAATTAATACTTGTAAAAAGTCTTTCGCGAGCAATACATCGAATGCATCTGTTTCGGAAAGCGGGAAAGCTGAAGCAATAACGTAATGAACGATTTATGGAAATTAAATTAAACATTTAAGATTTTTTCTAATTTGAGTTCCCGGTTCAACATTTTCCTGGATTCTGATTGGCTGATAGAAATACCACCGCTGTCAGTGCAGACACTGTATTAATGAATTTCATGCCAAATATATCTTGATTCAATTACCGATCGAGTAACGTCAAAATTTCTTTTTTCTTTTACGTCGACGGCGAGTAATGGCGGTTTTCCTCATTTCGGAAGATTAAGCTATCGATGCATTATGAAAATGGTCTTTTTGTGCGGTAAGACTCACGTAGTAGGAAAAAATCATAATAAATACTAGTCTTCATGAAAATTTAATCGTTTACGATGGACCGCAAGTTAATTTCTAAAAATCTAATTGCAATTTTAGATTCCCGCCGGTAAATATGGCGCCTCGAAATAACGCCATGGATTTTGCACTTTCCATGGCGGCCTCGCCGCGTTCACGTCGTTCCCATACCCAGTGACTTATTTTCCCTTTTTTCGAATGTAATCAGCAAGATCGAAGACGAAAACATCGTCACGTAAACTATGATGCTACGAGGAAGCGCTTCGACTATAGAAACGGCTTCGGAATCTTAATAAAGTCGCGTTAAGGCGATCGTATACGAGTCCACATCAACGATACAGCCGAGACAATGAAGCATTCGTTCGATGATGTTTACATCTGGTCTTATTTACAGTTACCGAGACATCCCCCGGACGAGTGTTTGTAATGCGGGCACTCCAAACTCCTCGCTTCGAAGCAATCAGGACGTTAAATTGCGATGCACATTCTTGTCAAGGCGGGCAAAGAGATAAGGAAAATATTCCGATGGGTCTCACCTTATAATTCTCCGTGAACCTCGTTCGAAGCTTCTCGCCTCACTCACTCGACGATGTCACGATTAAGTCCCGTGCAAATCTGCCGCATCGATTATATCTTTTATGCCCTCCAATAACCACTAAACACAACATCACTGTCGCCTTCTCAAGGGGCATTCTTCAAGATTCCACTGGCCACGGGTGAGATGAGAATTGAACGTACACTACGAAAAAGCTTCTCGATTCGCAAGATACGAGCACGATGTTTCCTCGCGAGACGTGCCAAGCAACTGAACGAATACTTGGCCCTCTGTCGGTTTTCGGCTGGTAATTTCGGGGCAAAAAGACGATCTATTTTCTCTTTTCTCCGTTAAGCTCTAGAGATCTCGATGACAAATAAACGTAGAGCCAGTCCTTTTATTCCAACTCTTTCAGATTCGTAATGTGGATCGATTTTGAGCCCGAGGGTGGAACAGGTTTCCTTTAATTGGCACAAGACTTCACGTCGTAAAAGTTCACTACTTTGGCAACGCATGAGTTAAATACGAGAGCGTTCCTATCCACATCTTACGCACCATTTTTGGGCATCCTTAAGACTCAGATAAATTTCCTCATCTTATTGATGAAAGGAATGTAATGGAAATCAGTCCATCGAAATTTGTCGAGCTCTCACGAAACTCCCTGAGGTAATAAAAATGTTACGAGTGCTTTAACTTCACTCGGGGTAGGCTTAAATAAAGGAATGCATTTAACTTTAAACGTGTTTTCTCACTAATGTTTCTTGAAGGGAGTGGAGTAAAACCCAGTTTTCAACCCTTTGAAAAAGAAACTTTATTGAATTCCAACCATCAGTTACATAGCAAGCGATATGTTCAATTCACATCCTCGTTCATCTCATTAAATACATGTTCAAGGTGTTGGTCGTACTACAAGTTGCGTCGAATCTCCTTCCCGATTGTAAAAAAATAATCATTTTCACTCCTCGTTCGACGTCCCGGCCTTGTTGCCTTGCTCGATGTACCTTCATACAGCCTGCCAAGAATACACCTGTAAATAGAAGAATGTATTAGGAGCAAGGGAGACGTAGGTTGGATTTGAGCAGCTCAGAAATTGCAATATAAATCTTAATGTCACTGGGAATAACACTAGAGAGAATAAAAATTCACCTTGATTCGAATCTCATTAAGCATGGATTCTAATCTAGTTGTGAATCAGAATGAGTTGTCCTCAGTTGCAATGGAAGGGCTGGAAATGTACTTCATCGTTCGTTAGGTGGCAAAATAATAGAAAGGATATAAAATGGTTATCCGAGAGGGGAAACACAGTACCTCAGAAGCAATAAGGACATGATTACAGTGCTCACAGCGGTTAACTGTCTGCCAAATTTCATTTTCCATCATCAAACTACCAAATAAAATCAAAACTATCCCTAACTCACATCCATTCATCCAATGGAAATCTATTAACTTTTCACCTCATGGATTAATTTAATTTTTATGTGGAAGGATAGCTAAAAGTGTCAGGTTTATCTCTTATGAATGAAAAGTTTAACATTAATGAAAATAATTCTTCTCGTGAATGGAAATCGTTTTACTCGCTCAAATGAGTATTCAATATGAATGCATGATAACAATACTCTCTGCTTGCCAAGTTTCCTTTCCCATCATCCAAGTACTAAAAAGATTAAAACTATCACCAAAAAGAATCAAAACCATCCCTAACTCACATCCGTTCATCCCATGGAAATCCATTAACTTCTCACCTTATGGATTCATTTATTTCTTATGTGGAAGGATAGCTGAAAGTGTCAGGCTTACCTTGTGAAGTAATCCACTAACATATTGAAATGTGCAATACAGAACCTCCACTCCAAAGTTAGGCGATGACTACTCTTTGCAGCCCATTTGGTGCAGTGAATAACTCATGTCAGCAGTAGGAAGGTGTCGGTAGGGAAGGATTCTAGAAATGAAAGAAGAAGATGTCATTGAAAATCAAGCGCTTATCTAAAACAAAGAATTAACCTCCAACTCTAATCGCAGTGAAAGCTTCCAAATTGATTTGTGATTCTTTACAGCATTGAATCCTTGTCTCTGAATCTTCAAGAGTCAAGGAACAGTGCAAATTACATTATGAAGTAGAGAAATAAATAGCACCCCAGTATGTCTGTGATAAGTTGAACAGAAATTACTGTTTGAAATACCTCTTATCGTGAAGGGAAATCAACTTACTTGCTCAAATGAGTAATCAATATCCTAGAATGATAACCGTATTCTCTGCTTGCCTAGTTTCCTTTCCCACTATCCAAGTGCTTAAAAGTTTAAATTCATATCTCAAAAACTAAAATTCGCCCATTGGAAATCACATGCTTGGTCACATTGGTGTGACATCTATGAGAAGGAAACGTTAGCAGAAATTTATGTTTCAAAGACCTCCTGGCTTGAGAATAAAGTGCCCTTCCCAAATGTTCAATTGTGCAAAGAACATCCTGGCATTATGACAGGAAGTTTCCTATTGCATAATTGCCTTTCTCATTTCTGGACCAATGAATAATATTTGGTTTAACCCTCACAAACAGTAGTTGTTGCATTGTGAATCGATTTTTTTGTCCATCGATTCATAGATTCATTTCATTTCCATCGTGGAGAATCATTCACAGTGTCACAGCCAATGGAGAGAAATGTTTGAAATACCTCTTACCTTGCAAAGTAATCCACTGACATCTGTAGTGTGCAATATAAAAACCTACACTTCAACGTTTGGCAATGACTTCTCTTTGCAGTCCATTGGGTGCAGTGAATAACTCATGTGGGCGGTAGGGAAGGCATCGGTAGATCCATCCCTAAATTGAAATAGAATGATGTCATTGGAAATCAAGCCATTGTCAAAAACAAAGAATTTGCTTCTAATTCTAATCGCGGTGAAAGTTTCCAAATTGATTTGTGAATATTTATAGCAGTGGATCCTTGTCTCTTAATCTTAAAGAGTGAAGGAATAGTGCAAATTACATTGTGAAGTAGAGAAACCCCAGTATATCTGTGCATGGTACTCTGCTTTGGGAGAGATATTTAACTAAATTAATACTTGTAAAAAGTCTTTCGCGAGCAATACATCGAATGCATCTGTTTCGGAAAGCGGGAAAGCTGAAGCAATAACGTAATGAACGATTTATGGAAATTTAATTAAACATTTAAGATTTTTTCTAATTTGAGTTCCCGGTTCAACATTTTCCTGGATTCTGATTGGCTGATAGAAATACCACCGCTGTCAGTGCAGACACTGTATTAATGAATTTCATGCCAAATATATCTTGATTCAATTACCGATCGAGTAACGTCAAAATTTCTTTTTTCTTTTACGTCGACGGCGAGTAATGGCGGTTTTCCTCATTTCGGAAGATTAAGCTATCGATGCATTATGAAAATGGTCTTTTTGTGCGGTAAGACTCACGTAGTAGGAAAAAATCATAATAAATACTAGTCTTCATGAAAATTTAATCGTTTACGATGGACCGCAAGTTAATTTCTAAAAATCTAATTGCAATTTTAGATTCCCGCCGGTAAATATGGCGCCTCGAAATAACGCCATGGATTTTGCACTTTCCATGGCGGCCTCGCCGCGTTCACGTCGTTCCCATACCCAGTGACTTATTTTCCCTTTTTTCGAATGTAATCAGCAAGATCGAAGACGAAAACATCGTCACGTAAACTATGATGCTACGAGGAAGCGCTTCGACTATAGAAACGGCTTCGGAATCTTAATAAAGTCGCGTTAAGGCGATCGTATACGAGTCCACATCAACGATACAGCCGAGACAATGAAGCATTCGTTCGATGATGTTTACATCTGGTCTTATTTACAGTTACCGAGACATCCCCCGGACGAGTGTTTGTAATGCGGGCACTCCAAACTCCTCGCTTCGAAGCAATCAGGACGTTAAATTGCGATGCACATTCTTGTCAAGGCGGGCAAAGAGATAAGGAAAATATTCCGATGGGTCTCACCTTATAATTCTCCGTGAACCTCGTTCGAAGCTTCTCGCCTCACTCACTCGACGATGTCACGATTAAGTCCCGTGCAAATCTGCCGCATCGATTATATCTTTTATGCCCTCCAATAACCACTAAACACAACATCACTGTCGCCTTCTCAAGGGGCATTCTTCAAGATTCCACTGGCCACGGGTGAGATGAGAATTGAACGTACACTACGAAAAAGCTTCTCGATTCGCAAGATACGAGCACGATGTTTCCTCGCGAGACGGGCCAAGCAACTGAACGAATACTTGGCCCTCTGTCGGTTTTCGGCTGGTAATTTCGGGGCAAAAAGACGATCTATTTTCTCTTTTCTCCGTTAAGCTCTAGAGATCTCGATGACAAATAAACGTAGAGCCAGTCCTTTTATTCCAACTCTTTCAGATTCGTAATGTGGATCGATTTTGAGCCCGAGGGTGGAACAGGTTTCCTTTAATTGGCACAAGACTTCACGTCGTAAAAGTTCACTACATTGGCAACGCATGAGTTAAATACGAGAGTGTTCCTATCCACATCTTACGCACCATTTTTTGGGCATCCTTAAGACTCAGATACATTTCCTCATCTTATTGATGAAAGGAATGTAATGGAAATCAGTCCATCGAAATTTGTCGAGCTCTCACGAAACTCCCTGAGGTAATAAAAATGTTACGAGTGCTTTAACTTCACTCGGGGTAGGCTTAAATAAAGGAATGCATTTAACTTTAAACGTGTTTTCTCACTAATGTTTCTTGAAGGGAGTGGAGTAAAACCCAGTTTTCAACCCTTTGAAAAAGAAACTTTATTGAATTCCAACCATCAGTTACATAGCAAGCGATACGTTCAATTCACTTCCTCGTTCATCTCATTAAATACATGTTCAAGGTGTTGGTCGTACTACAAGTTGCGTCGAATCTCCTTCCCGATTGTAAAAAAATAATCATTTTCACTCCTCGTTCGACGTCCCGGCCTTGTTGCCTTGCTCGATGTACCTTCATACAGCCTGCCAAGAATACACCTGTAAATAGAAGAATGTATTAGGAGCAAGGGAGACGTAGGTTGGATTTGAGCAGCTCAGAAATTGCAATATAAATCTTAATGTCACTGGGAATAACACTAGAGAGAATAAAAATTCACCTTGATTCGAATCTCATTAAGCATGGATTCTAATCTAGTTGTGAATCAGAATGAGTTGTCCTCAGTTGCAATGGAAGGGCTGGAAATGTACTTCATCGTTCGTTAGGTGGCAAAATAATAGAAAGGATATAAAATGGTTATCCGAGAGGGGAAACACAGTACCTCAGAAGCAATAAGGACATGATTACAGTGCTCACAGCGGTTAACTGTCTGCCAAATTTCATTTTCCATCATCAAACTACCAAATAAAATCAAAACTATCCCTAACTCACATCCATTCATCCAATGGAAATCTATTAACTTTTCACCTCATGGATTAATTTAATTTTTATGTGGAAGGATAGCTAAAAGTGTCAGGTTTATCTCTTATGAATGAAAAGTTTAACATTAATGAAAATAATTCTTCTCGTGAATGGAAATCGTTCTACTCGCTCAAATGAGTATTCAATATGAATGCATGATAACAATACTCTCTGCTTGCCAAGTTTCCTTTCCCATCATCCAAGTACTAAAAAGATTAAAACTATCACCAAAAAGAATCAAAACCATCCCTAACTCACATCCGTTCATCCCATGGAAATCCATTAACTTCTCACCTTATGGATTCATTTATTTCTTATGTGGAAGGATAGCTGAAAGTGTCAGGCTTACGTTGTGAACTAATCCACTAACATATTGAAATGTGCAATACAGAACCTCCACTCCAAAGTTAGGCGATGACTACTCTTTGCAGCCCATTTGGTGCAGTGAATAACTCATGTCAGCAGTAGGAAGGTGTCGGTAGGGAAGCATTCTAGAAATGAAAGAAGAAGATGTCATTGAAAATCAAGCGCTTATCTAAAACAAAGAATTAACCTCCAACTCTAATCGCAGTGAAAGCTTCCAAATTGATTTGTGATTCTTTACAGCATTGAATCCTTGTCTCTGAATCTTCAAGAGTCAAGGAACAGTGCAAATTACATTATGAAGTAGAGAAATAAATAGCACCCCAGTATGTCTGTGATAAGTTGAACAGAAATTATTGTTTGAAATACCTCTTATCGTGAAGGGAAATCAACTTACTTGCTCAAATGAGTAATCAATATCCTAGAATGATAACCGTATTCTCTGCTTGCCTAGTTTCCTTTCCCACTATCCAAGTGCTTAAAAGTTTAAATTCATATCTCAAAAAATAAAATTCGCCCATTGGAAATCACATGCTTGGTCACATTGGTGTGACATCTATGAGAAGGAAACGTTAGCAGAAATTTATGTTTCAAAGACCTCCTGGCTTGAGAATAATGTGCCCTTCCCAAATGTTCAATTGTGCAAAGAACATCCTGGCATTATGACAGGAAGTTTCCTATTGCATAATTGCCTTTCTCATTTCTGGACCAATGAATAATATTTGGTTTAACCCTCACAAACAGTAGTTGTTGCATTGTGAATCGATTTTTTTGTCCATCGATTCATAGATTCATTTCATTTCCATCGTGGAGAATCATTCACAGTGTCACAGCCAATGGAGAGAAATGTTTGAAATACCTCTTACCTTGCAAAGTAATCCACTGACATCTGTAGTGTGCAATATAAAAACCTACACTTCAACGTTTGACAATGACTTCTCTTTGCAGTCCATTGGGTGCAGTGAATAACTCATGTGGGCGGTAGGGAAGGCATCGGTAGATCCATCCCTAAATTGAAATAGAATGATGTCATTGGAAATCAAGCAATTATCAAAAACAAAGAATTTGCCTCTAATTGTAATCGCGGTGAAAGTTTCCAAATTGATTTGTGAATATTTATAGCAGTGGATCCTTGTCTCTTAATCTTAAAGAGTGAAGGAATAGTGCAAATTACATTGTGAAGTAGAGAAACCCCAGTATATCTGTGCATGGTACTCTGCTTTGGGAGAGATATTTAACTAAATTAATACTTGTAAAAAGTCTTTCGCGAGCAACACATCGAATGCATCTGTTTCGGAAAGCGGGAAAGCTGAAGCAATAACGTTATGAACGATTTATGGAAATTAAATTAAACATTTAAGATTTTTTCTAATTTGAGTTCCCGGTTCAACATTTTCCTGGATTCTGATTGGCTGATAGAAATACCACCGCTGTCAGTGCAGACACTGTATTAATGAATTTCATGCCAAATATATCTTGATTCAATTACCGATCGAGTAACGTCAAAATTTCTTTTTTCTTTTACGTCGACGGCGAGTAATGGCGGTTTTCCTCATTTCGGAAGATTAAGCTATCGATGCATTATGAAAACGGTCTTTTTGTGCGGTAAGACTCACGTAGTAGGAAAAAATCATAATAAATACTAGTCTTCATGAAAATTTAATCGTTTACGATGGACCGCAAGTTAATTTCTAAAAATCTAATTGCAATTTTAGATTCCCGCCGGTAAATATGGCGCCTCGAAATAACGCCATGCATTTTGCACTTTCCATGGCGGCCTCGCCGCGTTCACGTCGTTCCCATACCCAGTGACTTATTTTCCCTTTTTTCGAATGTAATCAGCAAGATCGAAGACGAAAACATCGTCACGTAAACTATGATGCTACGAGGAAGCGCTTCGACTATAGAAACGGCTTCGGAATCTTAATAAAGTCGCGTTAAGGCGATCGTATACGAGTCCACATCAACGATACAGCCGAGACAATGAAGCATTCGTTCGATGATGTTTACATCTGGTCTTATTTACAGTTACCGAGACATCCCCCGGACGAGTGTTTGTAATGCGGGCACTCCAAACTCCTCGCTTCGAAGCAATCAGGACGTTAAATTGCGATGCACATTCTTGTCAAGGCGGGCAAAGAGATAAGGAAAATATTCCGATGGGTCTCACCTTATAATTCTCCGTGAACCTCGTTCGAAGCTTCTCGCCTCACTCACTCGATGATGTCACGATTAAGTCCCGTGCAAATCTGCCGCATCGATTATATCTTTTATGCCCTCCAATAACCACTAAACACAACATCACTGTCGCCTTCTCAAGGGGCATTCTTCAAGATTCCACTGGCCACGGGTGAGATGAGAATTGAACGTACTCTACGAAAAAGCTTCTCGATTCGCAAGATACGAGCACGATGTTTCCTCGCGAGACGGGCCAAGCAACTGAACGAATACTTGGCCCTCTGTCGGTTTTCGGCTGGTAATTTCGGGGCAAAAAGACGATCTATTTTCTCTTTTCTCCGTTAAGCTCTAGAGATCTCGATGACAAATAAACGTAGAGCCAGTCCTTTCATTTCAACTCTTTCAGATTCGTAATGTGGATCGATTTTGAGCCCGAGGGTGGAACAGGTTTCCTTTAATTGGCACAAGACTTCACGTCGTAAAAGTTCACTACATTGGCAACGCATGAGTTAAATACGAGAGCGTTCCTATCCACATCTTACGCACCATTTTTGGGCATCCTTAAGACTCAGATACATTTCCTCATCTTATTGATGAAAGGAATGTAATGGAAATCAGTCCATCGAAATTTGTCGAGCTCTCACGAAACTCCCTGAGGTAATAAAAATGTTACGAGTGCTTTAACTTCACTCGGGGTAGGCTTAAATAAAGGAATGCATTTAACTTTAAACGTGTTTTCTCACTAATGTTTCTTGAAGGGAGTGGAGTAAAACCCAGTTTTCAACCCTTTGAAAAAGAAACTTTATTGAATTCCAACCATCAGTTACATAGCAAGCGATACGTTCAATTTACATCCTCGTTCATCTCATTGAATACATGTTCAAGGTGTTGGTCGTACTACAAGTTGCGTCGAATCTCCTTCCCGATTGTAAAAAAATAATCATTTTCACTCCTCGTTCGACGTCCCGGCCTTGTTGCCTTGCTCGATGTACCTTCATACAGCCTGCCAAGAATACACCTGTAAATAGAAGAATGTATTAGGAGCAAGGGAGACGTAGGTTGGATTTGAGCAGCTCAGAAATTGCAATATAAATCTTAATGTCACTGGGAATAACACTAGAGAGAATAAAAATTCACCTTGATTCGAATCTCATTAAGCATGGATTCTAATCTAGTTGTGAATCAGAATGAGTTGTCCTCAGTTGCAATGGAAGGGCTGGAAATGTACTTCATCGTTCGTTAGGTGGCAAAATAATAGAAAGGATATAAAATGGTTATCCGAGAGGGGAAACACAGTACCTCAGAAGCAATAAGGACATGATTACAGTGCTCACAGCGGTTAACTGTCTGCCAAATTTCATTTTCCATCATCAAACTACCAAATAAAATCAAAACTATCCCTAACTCACATCCATTCATCCAATGGAAATCTATTAACTTTTCACCTCATGGATTAATTTAATTTTTATGTGGAAGGATAGCTAAAAGTGTCAGGTTTATCTCTTATGAATGAAAAGTTTAACATTAATGAAAATAATTCTTCTCGTGAATGGAAATCGTTCTACTCGCTCAAATGAGTATTCAATATGAATGCATGATAACAATACTCTCTGCTTGCCAAGTTTCCTTTCCCATCATCCAAGTACTAAAAAGATTAAAACTATCACCAAAAAGAATCAAAACCATCCCTAACTCACATCCGTTCATCCCATGGAAATCCATTAACTTCTCACCTTATGGATTCATTTATTTCTTATGTGGAAGGATAGCTGAAAGTGTCAGGCTTACCTTGTGAAGTAATCCACTAACATATTGAAATGTGCAATACAGAACCTCCACTCCAAAGTTAGGCGATGACTACTCTTTGCAGCCCATTTGGTGCAGTGAATAACTCATGTCAGCAGTAGGAAGGTGTCGGTAGGGAAGCATTCTAGAATTGAAAGAAGAAGATGTCATTGAAAATCAAGCGCTTATCTAAAACAAAGAATTAACCTCCAACTCTAATCGCAGTGAAAGCTTCCAAATTGATTTGTGATTCTTTACAGCATTGAATCCTTGTCTCTGAATCTTCAAGAGTCAAGGAACAGTGCAAATTACATTATGAAGTAGAGAAATAAATAGCACCCCAGTATGTCTGTGATAAGTTGAACAGAAATTATTGTTTGAAATACCTCTTATCGTGAAGGGAAATCAACTTACTTGCTCAAATGAGTAATCAATATCCTAGAATGATAACCGTATTCTCTGCTTGCCTAGTTTCCTTTCCCACTATCCAAGTGCTTAAGAGTTAAAATTCATATCTCAAAAACTAAAATTCGCCCATTGGAAATCACATGCTTGGTCACATTGGTGTGACATCTATGAGAAGGAAACGTTAGCAGAAATTTATGTTTCAAAGACCTCCTGGCTTGAGAATAACGTGCCCTTCCCAAATGTTCAATTGTGCAAAGAACATCCTGGCATTATGACAGGAAGTTTCCTATTGCATAATTGCCTTTCTCATTTCTGGACCAATGAATAATATTTGGTTTAACCCTCACAAACAGTAGTTGTTGCATTGTGAATCGATTTTTTTGTCCATCGATTCATAGATTCATTTAATTTCCATCGTGGAGAATCATTCACAGTGTCACAGCCAATGGAGAGAAATGTTTGAAATACCTCTTACCTTGCAAAGTAATCCACTGACATCTGTAGTGTGCAATATTTAAAACCTACACTTCAACGTTTGGCAATGACTTCTCTTTGCAGTCCATTGGGTGCAGTGAATAACTCATGTGGGCGGTAGGGAAGGCATCGGTAGATCCATCCCTAAATTGAAATAGAATGATGTCATTGGAAATCAAGCCATTGTCAAAAACAAAGAATTTGCTTCTAATTCTAATCGCGGTGAAAGTTTCCAAATTGATTTGTGAATATTTATAGCAGTGGATCCTTGTCTCTTAATCTTAAAGAGTGAAGGAATCGTGCAAATTACATTGTGAAGTAGAGAAACCCCAGTATATCTGTGCATGGTACCCTGCTTTGGGAGAGATATTTAACTAAATTAATACTTGTAAAAAGTCTTTCGCGAGCAATACATCGAATGCATCTGTTTCGGAAAGCGGGAAAGCTGAAGCAATAACGTAATGAACGATTTATGGAAATTAAATTAAACATTTAAGATTTTTTCTTATTTGAGTTCCCGGTTCAACATTTTCCTGGATTCTGATTGGCTGATAGAAATACCACCGCTGTCAGTGCAGACACTGTATTAATGAATTTCATGCCAAATATATCTTGATTCAATTACCGATCGAGTAACGTCAAAATTTCTTTTTTCTTTTACGTCGACGGCGAGTAATGGCGGTTTTCCTCATTTCGGAAGATTAAGCTATCGATGCATTATGAAAATGGTCTTTTTGTGCGGTAAGACTCACGTAGTAGGAAAAAATCATAATAAATACTAGTCTTCATGAAAATTTAATCGTTTACGATGGACCGCAAGTTAATTTCTAAAAATCTAATTGCAATTTTAGATTCCCGCCGGTAACAATGGCGCCTCGAAATAACGCCATGCATTTTGCACTTTCCATGGCGGCCTCGCCGCGTTCACGTCGTTCCCATACCCAGTGACTTATTTTCCCTTTTTTCGAATGTAATCAGCAAGATCGAAGACGAAAACATCGTCACGTAAACTATGATGCTACGAGGAAGCGCTTCGACTATAGAAACGGCTTCGGAATCTTAATAAAGTCGCGTTAAGGCGATCGTATACGAGTCCACATCAACGATACAGCCGAGACAATGAAGCATTCGTTCGATGATGTTTACATCTGGTCTTATTTACAGTTACCGAGACATCCCCCGGACGAGTGTTTGTAATGCGGGCACTCCAAACTCCTCGCTTCGAAGCAATCAGGACGTTAAATTGCGATGCACATTCTTGTCAAGGCGGGCAAAGAGATAAGGAAAATATTCCGATGGGTCTCACCTTATAATTCTCCGTGAACCTCGTTCGAAGCTTCTCGCCTCACTCACTCGACGATGTCACGATTAAGTCCCGTGCAAATCTGCCGCATCGATTATATCTTTTATGCCCTCCAATAACCACTAAACACAACATCACTGTCGCCTTCTCAAGGGGCATTCTTCAAGATTCCACTGGCCACGGGTGAGATGAGAATTGAACGTACACTACGAAAAAGCTTCTCGATTCGCAAGATACGAGCACGATGTTTCCTCGCGAGACGGGCCAAGCAACTGAACGAATACTTGGCCCTCTGTCGGTTTTCGGCTGGTAATTTCGGGGCAAAAAGACGATCTATTTTCTCTTTTCTCCGTTAAGCTCTAGAGATCTCGATGACAAATAAACGTAGAGCCAGTCCTTTTATTCCAACTCTTTCAGATTCGTAATGTGGATCGATTTTGAGCCCGAGGGTGGAACAGGTTTCCTTTAATTGGCACAAGACTTCACGTCGTAAAAGTTCACTACTTTGGCAACGCATGAGTTAAATACGAGAGCGTTCCTATCCACATCTTACGCACCATTTTTGGGCATCCTTAAGACTCAGATAAATTTCCTCATCTTATTGATGAAAGGAATGTAATGGAAATCAGTCCATCGAAATTTGTCGAGCTCTCACGAAACTCCCTGAGGTAATAAAAATGTTACGAGTGCTTTAACTTCACTCGGGGTAGGCTTAAACAAAGGAATGCATTTAACTTTAAACGTGTTTTCTCACTAATGTTTCTTGAAGGGAGTGGAGTAAAACCCAGTTTTCAACCCTTTGAAAAAGAAACTTTATTGAATTCCAACCATCAGTTACATAGCAAGCGATACGTTCAATTCACTTCCTCGTTCATCTCATTAAATACATGTTCAAGGTGTTGGTCGTACTACAAGTTGCGTCGAATCTCCTTCCCGATTGTAAAAAAATAATCATTTTCACTCCTCGTTCGACGTCCCGGCCTTGTTGCCTTGCTCGATGTACCTTCATACAGCCTGCCAAGAATACACCTGTAAATAGAAGAATGTATTAGGAGCAAGGGAGACGTAGGTTGGATTTGAGCAGCTCAGAAATTGCAATATAAATCTTAATGTCACTGGGAATAACACTAGAGAGAATAAAAATTCACCTTGATTCGAATCTCATTAAGCATGGATTCTAATCTAGTTGTGAATCAGAATGAGTTGTCCTCAGTTGCAATGGAAGGGCTGGAAATGTACTTCATCGTTCGTTAGGTGGCAAAATAATAGAAAGGATATAAAATGGTTATCCGAGAGGGGAAACACAGTACCTCAGAAGCAATAAGGACATGATTACAGTGCTCACAGCGGTTAACTGTCTGCCAAATTTCATTTTCCATCATCAAACTACCAAATAAAATCAAAACTATCCCTAACTCACATCCATTCATCCAATGGAAATCTATTAACTTTTCACCTCATGGATTAATTTAATTTTTATGTGGAAGGATAGCTAAAAGTGTCAGGTTTATCTCTTATGAATGAAAAGTTTAACATTAATGAAAATAATTCTTCTCGTGAATGGAAATCGTTTTACTCGCTCAAATGAGTATTCAATATGAATGCATGATAACAATACTCTCTGCTTGCCAAGTTTCCTTTCCCATCATCCAAGTACTAAAAAGATTAAAACTATCACCAAAAAGAATCAAAACCATCCCTAACTCACATCCGTTCATCCCATGGAAATCCATTAACTTCTCACCTTATGGATTCATTTATTTCTTATGTGGAAGGATAGCTGAAAGTGTCAGGCTTACCTTGTGAAGTAATCCACTAACATATTGAAATGTGCAATACAGAACCTCCACTCCAAAGTTAGGCGATGACTACTCTTTGCAGCCCATTTGGTGCAGTGAATAACTCATGTCAGCAGTAGGAAGGTGTCGGTAGGGAAGGATTCTAGAAATGAAAGAAGAAGATGTCATTGAAAATCAAGCGCTTATCTAAAACAAAGAATTAACCTCCAACTCTAATCGCAGTGAAAGCTTCCAAATTGATTTGTGATTCTTTACAGCATTGAATCCTTGTCTCTGAATCTTCAAGAGTCAAGGAACAGTGCAAATTACATTATGAAGTAGAGAAATAAATAGCACCCCAGTATGTCTGTGATAAGTTGAACAGAAATTATTGTTTGAAATACCTCTTATCGTGAAGGGAAATCAACTTACTTGCTCAAATGAGTAATCAATATCCTAGAATGATAACCGTATTCTCTGCTTGCCTAGTTTCCTTTCCCACTATCCAAGTGCTTAAGAGTTAAAATTCATATCTCAAAAACTAAAATTCGCCCATTGGAAATCACATGCTTGGTCACATTGGTGTGACATCTATGAGAAGGAAACGTTAGCAGAAATTTATGTTTCAAAGACCTCCTGGCTTGAGAATAACGTGCCCTTCCCAAATGTTCAATTGTGCAAAGAACATCCTGGCATTATGACAGGAAGTTTCCTATTGCATAATTGCCTTTCTCATTTCTGGACCAATGAATAATATTTGGTTTAACCCTCACAAACAGTAGTTGTTGCATTGTGAATCGATTTTTTTGTCCATCGATTCATAGATTCATTTAATTTCCATCGTGGAGAATCATTCACAGTGTCACAGCCAATGGAGAGAAATGTTTGAAATACCTCTTACCTTGCAAAGTAATCCACTGACATCTGTAGTGTGCAATATTTAAAACCTACACTTCAACGTTTGGCAATGACTTCTCTTTGCAGTCCATTGGGTGCAGTGAATAACTCATGTGGGCGGTAGGGAAGGCATCGGTAGATCCATCCCTAAATTGAAATAGAATGATGTCATTGGAAATCAAGCAATTATCAAAAACAAAGAATTTGCC
This sequence comes from Pantala flavescens, assembly GCA_020796165.1. Classification (NCBI taxonomy): domain Eukaryota; kingdom Metazoa; phylum Arthropoda; class Insecta; order Odonata; family Libellulidae; genus Pantala; species Pantala flavescens. The sequence goes on from CM036881.1 coordinate 50,976,037, forward strand.
TCTAATTCTAATCGCGGTGAAAGTTTCCAAATTGATTTGTGAATATTTATAGCAGTGGATCCTTGTCTCTTAATCTTAAAGAGTGAAGGAATAGTGCAAATTACATTGTGAAGTAGAGAAACCCCAGTATATCTGTGCATGGTACTCTGCTTTGGGAGAGATATTTAACTAAATTAATACTTGTAAAAAGTCTTTCGCGAGCAATACATCGAATGCATCTGTTTCGGAAAGCGGGAAAGCTGAAGCAATAACGTAATGAACGATTTATGGAAATTAAATTAAACATTTAAGATTTTTTCTAATTTGAGTTCCCGGTTCAACATTTTCCTGGATTCTGATTGGCTGATAGAAATACCACCGCTGTCAGTGCAGACACTGTATTAATGAATTTCATGCCAAATATATCTTGATTCAATTACCGATCGAGTAACGTCAAAATTTCTTTTTTCTTTTACGTCGACGGCGAGTAATGGCGGTTTTCCTCATTTCGGAAGATTAAGCTATCGATGCATTATGAAAATGGTCTTTTTGTGCGGTAAGACTCACGTAGTAGGAAAAAATCATAATAAATACTAGTCTTCATGAAAATTTAATCGTTTACGATGGACCGCAAGTTAAGTTCTAAAAATCTAATTGCAATTTTAGATTCCCGCCGGTAACAATGGCGCCTCGAAATAACGCCATGCATTTTGCACTTTCCATGGCGGCCTCGCCGCGTTCACGTCGTTCCCATACCCAGTGACTTATTTTCCCTTTTTTCGAATGTAATCAGCAAGATCGAAGACGAAAACATCGTCACGTAAACTATGATGCTACGAGGAAGCGCTTCGACTATAGAAACGGCTTCGGAATCTTAATAAAGTCGCGTTAAGGCGATCGTATACGAGTCCACATCAACGATACAGCCGAGACAATGAAGCATTCGTTCGATGATGTTTACATCTGGTCTTATTTACAGTTACCGAGACATCCCCCGGACGAGTGTTTGTAATGCGGGCACTCCAAACTCCTCGCTTCGAAGCAATCAGGACGTTAAATTGCGATGCACATTCTTGTCAAGGCGGGCAAAGAGATAAGGAAAATATTCCGATGGGTCTCACCTTATAATTCTCCGTGAACCTCGTTCGAAGCTTCTCGCCTCACTCACTCGACGATGTCACGATAAAGTCCCGTGCAAATCTGCCGCATCGATTATATCTTTTATGCCCTCCAATAACCACTAAACACAACATCACTGTCGCCTTCTCAAGGGGCATTCTTCAAGATTCCACTGGCCACGGGTGAGATGAGAATTGAACGTACACTACGAAAAAGCTTCTCGATTCGCAAGATACGAGCACGATGTTTCCTCGCGAGACGGGCCAAGCAACTGAACGAATACTTGGCCCTCTGTCGGTTTTCGGCTGGTAATTTCGGGGCAAAAAGACGATCTATTTTCTCTTTTCTCCGTTAAGCTCTAGAGATCTCGATGACAAATAAACGTAGAGCCAGTCCTTTTATTCCAACTCTTTCAGATTCGTAATGTGGATCGATTTTGAGCCCGAGGGTGGAACAGGTTTCCTTTAATTGGCACAAGACTTCACGTCGTAAAAGTTCACTACTTTGGCAACGCATGAGTTAAATACGAGAGCGTTCCTATCCACATCTTACGCACCATTTTTGGGCATCCTTAAGACTCAGATACATTTCCTCATCTTATTGATGAAAGGAATGTAATGGAAATCAGTCCATCGAAATTTGTCGAGCTCTCACGAAACTCCCTGAGGTAATAAAAATGTTACGAGTGCTTTAACTTCACTCGGGGTAGGCTTAAACAAAGGAATGCATTTAACTTTAAACGTGTTTTCTCACTAATGTTTCTTGAAGGGAGTGGAGTAAAACCCAGTTTTCAACCCTTTGAAAAAGAAACTTTATTGAATTCCAACCATCAGTTACATAGCAAGCGATACGTTCAATTCACTTCCTCGTTCATCTCATTAAATACATGTTCAAGGTGTTGGTCGTACTACAAGTTGCGTCGAATCTCCTTCCCGATTGTAAAAAAATAATCATTTTCACTCCTCGTTCGACGTCCCGGCCTTGTTGCCTTGCTCGATGTACCTTCATACAGCCTGCCAAGAATACACCTGTAAATAGAAGAATGTATTAGGAGCAAGGGAGACGTAGGTTGGATTTGAGCAGCTCAGAAATTGCAATATAAATCTTAATGTCACTGGGAATAACACTAGAGAGAATAAAAATTCACCTTGATTCGAATCTCATTAAGCATGGATTCTAATCTAGTTGTGAATCAGAATGAGTTGTCCTCAGTTGCAATGGAAGGGCTGGAAATGTACTTCATCGTTCGTTAGGTGGCAAAATAATAGAAAGGATATAAAATGGTTATCCGAGAGGGGAAACACAGTACCTCAGAAGCAATAAGGACATGATTACAGTGCTCACAGCGGTTAACTGTCTGCCAAATTTCATTTTCCATCATCAAACTACCAAATAAAATCAAAACTATCCCTAACTCACATCCATTCATCCAATGGAAATCTATTAACTTTTCACCTCATGGATTAATTTAATTTTTATGTGGAAGGATAGCTAAAAGTGTCAGGTTTATCTCTTATGAATGAAAAGTTTAACATTAATGAAAATAATTCTTCTCGTGAATGGAAATCGTTCTACTCGCTCAAATGAGTATTCAATATGAATGCATGATAACAATACTCTCTGCTTGCCAAGTTTCCTTTCCCATCATCCAAGTACTAAAAAGATTAAAACTATCACCAAAAAGAATCAAAACCATCCCTAACTCACATCCGTTCATCCCATGGAAATCCATTAACTTCTCACCTTATGGATTCATTTATTTCTTATGTGGAAGGATAGCTGAAAGTGTCAGGCTTACCTTGTGAAGTAATCCACTAACATATTGAAATGTGCAATACAGAACCTCCACTCCAAAGTTAGGCGATGACTACTCTTTGCAGCCCATTTGGTGCAGTGAATAACTCATGTCAGCAGTAGGAAGGTGTCGGTAGGGAAGGATTCTAGAAATGAAAGAAGAAGATGTCATTGAAAATCAAGCGCTTATCTAAAACAAAGAATTAACCTCCAACTCTAATCGCAGTGAAAGCTTCCAAATTGATTTGTGATTCTTTACAGCATTGAATCCTTGTCTCTGAATCTTCAAGAGTCAAGGAACAGTGCAAATTACATTATGAAGTAGAGAAATAAATAGCACCCCAGTATGTCTGTGATAAGTTGAACAGAAATTATTGTTTGAAATACCTCTTATCGTGAAGGGAAATCAACTTACTTGCTCAAATGAGTAATCAATATCCTAGAATGATAACCGTATTCTCTGCTTGCCTAGTTTCCTTTCCCACTATCCAAGTGCTTAAGAGTTAAAATTCATATCTCAAAAACTAAAATTCGCCCATTGGAAATCACATGCTTGGTCACATTGGTGTGACATCTATGAGAAGGAAACGTTAGCAGAAATTTATGTTTCAAAGACCTCCTGGCTTGAGAATAACGTGCCCTTCCCAAATGTTCAATTGTGCAAAGAACATCCTGGCATTATGACAGGAAGTTTCCTATTGCATAATTGCCTTTCTCATTTCTGGACCAATGAATAATATTTGGTTTAACCCTCACAAACAGGAGTTGTTGCATTGTGAATCGATTTTTTTGTCCATCGATTCATAGATTCATTTAATTTCCATCGTGGAGAATCATTCACAGTGTCACAGCCAATGGAGAGAAATGTTTGAAATACCTCTTACCTTGCAAAGTAATCCACTGACATCTGTAGTGTGCAATATTTAAAACCTACACTTCAACGTTTGGCAATGACTTCTCTTTGCAGTCCATTGGGTGCAGTGAATAACTCATGTGGGCGGTAGGGAAGGCATCGGTAGATCCATCCCTAAATTGAAATAGAATGATGTCATTGGAAATCAAGCCATTGTCAAAAACAAAGAATTTGCTTCTAATTCTAATCGCGGTGAAAGTTTCCAAATTGATTTGTGAATATTTATAGCAGTGGATCCTTGTCTCTTAATCTTAAAGAGTGAAGGAATAGTGCAAATTACATTGTGAAGTAGAGAAACCCCAGTATATCTGTGCATGGTACTCTGCTTTGGGAGAGATATTTAACTAAATTAATACTTGTAAAAAGTCTTTCGCGAGCAATACATCGAATGCATCTGTTTCGGAAAGCGGGAAAGCTGAAGCAATAACGTAATGAAGGATTTATGGAAATTAAATTAAACATTTAAGATTTTTTCTAATTTGAGTTCCCGGTTCAACATTTTCCTGGATTCTGATTGGCTGATAGAAATACCACCGCTGTCAGTGCAGACACTGTATTAATGAATTTCATGCCAAATATATCTTGATTCAATTACCGATCGAGTAACGTCAAAATTTCTTTTTTCTTTTACGTCGACGGCGAGTAATGGCGGTTTTCCTCATTTCGGAAGATTAAGCTATCGATGCATTATGAAAATGGTCTTTTTGTGCGGTAAGACTCACGTAGTAGGAAAAAATCATAATAAATACTAGTCTTCATGAAAATTTAATCGTTTACGATGGACCGCAAGTTAAGTTCTAAAAATCTAATTGCAATTTTAGATTCCCGCCGGTAACAATGGCGCCTCGAAATAACGCCATGCATTTTGCACTTTCCATGGCGGCCTCGCCGCGTTCACGTCGTTCCCATACCCAGTGACTTATTTTCCCTTTTTTCGAATGTAATCAGCAAGATCGAAGACGAAAACATCGTCACGTAAACTATGATGCTACGAGGAAGCGCTTCGACTATAGAAACGGCTTCGGAATCTTAATAAAGTCGCGTTAAGGCGATCGTATACGAGTCCACATCAACGATACAGCCGAGACAATGAAGCATTCGTTCGATGATGTTTACATCTGGTCTTATTTACAGTTACCGAGACATCCCCCGGACGAGTGTTTGTAATGCGGGCACTCCAAACTCCTCGCTTCGAAGCAATCAGGACGTTAAATTGCGATGCACATTCTTGTCAAGGCGGGCAAAGAGATAAGGAAAATATTCCGATGGGTCTCACCTTATAATTCTCCGTGAACCTCGTTCGAAGCTTCTCGCCTCACTCACTCGACGATGTCACGATTAAGTCCCGTGCAAATCTGCCGCATCGATTATATCTTTTATGCCCTCCAATAACCACTAAACACAACATCACTGTCGCCTTCTCAAGGGGCATTCTTCAAGATTCCACTGGCCACGGGTGAGATGAGAATTGAACGTACACTACGAAAAAGCTTCTCAATTCGCAAGATACGAGCACGATGTTTCCTCGCGAGACGGGCCAAGCAACTGAACGAATACTTGGCCCTCTGTCGGTTTTCGGCTGGTAATTTCGGGGCAAAAAGACGATCTATTTTCTCTTTTCTCCGTTAAGCTCTAGAGATCTCGATGACAAATAAACGTAGAGCCAGTCCTTTTATTCCAACTCTTTCAGATTCGTAATGTGGATCGATTTTGAGCCCGAGGGTGGAACAGGTTTCCTTTAATTGGCACAAGACTTCACGTCGTAAAAGTTCACTACATTGGCAACGCATGAGTTAAATACGAGAACGTTCCTATCCACATCTTACGCACCATTTTTGGGCATCCTTAAGACTCAGATAAATTTCCTCATCTTATTGATGAAAGGAATGTAATGGAAATCAGTCCATCGAAATTTGTCGAGCTCTCACGAAACTCCCTGAGGTAATAAAAATGTTACGAGTGCTTTAACTTCACTCGGGGTAGGCTTAAACAAAGGAATGCATTTAACTTTAAACGTGTTTTCTCACTAATGTTTCTTGAAGGGAGTGGAGTAAAACCCAGTTTTCAACCCTTTGAAAAAGAAACTTTATTGAATTCCAACCATCAGTTACATAGCAAGCGATACGTTCAATTCACTTCCTCGTTCATCCCATTAAATACATGTTCAAGGTGTTGGTCGTACTACAAGTTGCGTCGAATCTCCTTCCCGATTGTAAAAAAATAATCATTTTCACTCCTCGTTCGACGTCCCGGCCTTGTTGCCTTGCTCGATGTACCTTCATACAGCCTGCCAAGAATACACCTGTAAATAGAAGAATGTATTAGGAGCAAGGGAGACGTAGGTTGGATTTGAGCAGCTCAGAAATTGCAATATAAATCTTAATGTCACTGGGAATAACACTAGAGAGAATAAAAATTCACCTTGATTCGAATCTCATTAAGCATGGATTCTAATCTAGTTGTGAATCAGAATGAGTTGTCCTCAGTTGCAATGGAAGGGCTGGAAATGTACTTCATCGTTCGTTAGGTGGCAAAATAATAGAAAGGATATAAAATGGTTATCCGAGAGGGGAAACACAGTACCTCAGAAGCAATAAGGACATGATTACAGTGCTCACAGCGGTTAACTGTCTGCCAAATTTCATTTTCCATCATCAAACTACCAAATAAAATCAAAACTATCCCTAACTCACATCCATTCATCCAATGGAAATCTATTAACTTTTCACCTCATGGATTAATTTAATTTTTATGTGGAAGGATAGCTAAAAGTGTCAGGTTTATCTCTTATGAATGAAAAGTTTAACATTAATGAAAATAATTCTTCTCGTGAATGGAAATCGTTCTACTCGCTCAAATGAGTATTCAATATGAATGCATGATAACAATACTCTCTGCTTGCCAAGTTTCCTTTCCCATCATCCAAGTACTAAAAAGATTAAAACTATCACCAAAAAGAATCAAAACCATCCCTAACTCACATCCGTTCATCCCATGGAAATCCATTAACTTCTCACCTTATGGATTCATTTATTTCTTATGTGGAAGGATAGCTGAAAGTGTCAGGCTTACCTTGTGAAGTAATCCACTAACATATTGAAATGTGCAATACAGAACCTCCACTCCAAAGTTAGGCGATGACTACTCTTTGCAGCCCATTTGGTGCAGTGAATAACTCATGTCAGCAGTAGGAAGGTGTCGGTAGGGAAGCATTCTAGAATTGAAAGAAGAAGATGTCATTGAAAATCAAGCGCTTATCTAAAACAAAGAATTAACCTCCAACTCTAATCGCAGTGAAAGCTTCCAAATTGATTTGTGATTCTTTACAGCATTGAATCCTTGTCTCTGAATCTTCAAGAGTCAAGGAACAGTGCAAATTACATTATGAAGTAGAGAAATAAATAGCACCCCAGTATGTCTGTGATAAGTTGAACAGAAATTATTGTTTGAAATACCTCTTATCGTGAAGGGAAATCAACTTACTTGCTCAAATGAGTAATCAATATCCTAGAATGATAACCGTATTCTCTGCTTGCCTAGTTTCCTTTCCCACTATCCAAGTGCTTAAGAGTTAAAATTCATATCTCAAAAACTAAAATTCGCCCATTGGAAATCACATGCTTGGTCACATTGGTGTGACATCTATGAGAAGGAAACGTTAGCAGAAATTTATGTTTCAAAGACCTCCTGGCTTGAGAATAACGTGCCCTTCCCAAATGTTCAATTGTGCAAAGAACATCCTGGCATTATGACAGGAAGTTTCCTATTGCATAATTGCCTTTCTCATTTCTGGACCAATGAATAATATTTGGTTTAACCCTCACAAACAGTAGTTGTTGCATTGTGAATCGATTTTTTTGTCCATCGATTCATAGATTCATTTAATTTCCATCGTGGAGAATCATTCACAGTGTCACAGCCAATGGAGAGAAATGTTTGAAATACCTCTTACCTTGCAAAGTAATCCACTGACATCTGTAGTGTGCAATATAAAAACCTACACTTCAACGTTTGACAATGACTTCTCTTTGCAGTCCATTGGGTGCAGTGAATAACTCATGTGGGCGGTAGGGAAGGCATCGGTAGATCCATCCCTAAATTGAAATAGAATGATGTCATTGGAAATCAAGCAATTATCAAAAACAAAGAATTTGCCTCTAATTCTAATCGCGGTGAAAGTTTCCAAATTGATTTGTGAATATTTATAGCAGTGGATCCTTGTCTCTTAATCTTAAAGAGTGAAGGAATAGTGCAAATTACATTGTGAAGTAGAGAAACCCCAGTATATCTGTGCATGGTACTCTGCTTTGGGAGAGATATTTAACTAAATTAATACTTGTAAAAAGTCTTTCGCGAGCAATACATCGAATGCATCTGTTTCGGAAAGCGGGAAAGCTGAAGCAATAACGTAATGAACGATTTATGGAAATTAAATTAAACATTTAAGATTTTTTCTAATTTGAGTTCCCGGTTCAACATTTTCCTGGATTCTGATTGGCTGATAGAAATACCACCGCTGTCAGTGCAGACACTGTATTAATGAATTTCATGCCAAATATATCTTGATTCAATTACCGATCGAGTAACGTCAAAATTTCTTTTTTCTTTTACGTCGACGGCGAGTAATGGCGGTTTTCCTCATTTCGGAAGATTAAGCTATCGATGCATTATGAAAATGGTCTTTTTGTGCGGTAAGACTCACGTAGTAGGAAAAAATCATAATAAATACTAGTCTTCATGAAAATTTAATCGTTTACGATGGACCGCAAGTTACGTTCTAAAAATCTAATTGCAATTTTAGATTCCCGCCGGTAAATATGGCGCCTCGAAATAACGCCATGGATTTTGCACTTTCCATGGCGGCCTCGCCGCGTTCACGTCGTTCCCATACCCAGTGACTTATTTTCCCTTTTTTCGAATGTAATCAGCAAGATCGAAGACGAAAACATCGTCACGTAAACTATGATGCTACGAGGAAGCGCTTCGACTATAGAAACGGCTTCGGAATCTTAATAAAGTCGCGTTAAGGCGATCGTATACGAGTCCACATCAACGATACAGCCGAGACAATGAAGCATTCGTTCGATGATGTTTACATCTGGTCTTATTTACAGTTACCGAGACATCCCCCGGACGAGTGTTTGTAATGCGGGCACTCCAAACTCCTCGCTTCGAAGCAATCAGGACGTTAAATTGCGATGCACATTCTTGTCAAGGCGGGCAAAGAGATAAGGAAAATATTCCGATGGGTCTCACCTTATAATTCTCCGTGAACCTCGTTCGAAGCTTCTCGCCTCACTCACTCGACGATGTCACGATAAAGTCCCGTGCAAATCTGCCGCATCGATTATATCTTTTATGCCCTCCAATAACCACTAAACACAACATCACTGTCGCCTTCTCAAGGGGCATTCTTCAAGATTCCACTGGCCACGGGTGAGATGAGAATTGAACGTACACTACGAAAAAGCTTCTCGATTCGCAAGATACGAGCACGATGTTTCCTCGCGAGACGGGCCAAGCAACTGAACGAATACTTGGCCCTCTGTCGGTTTTCGGCTGGTAATTTCGGGGCAAAAAGACGATCTATTTTCTCTTTTCTCCGTTAAGCTCTAGAGATCTCGATGACAAATAAACGTAGAGCCAGTCCTTTCATTTCAACTCTTTCAGATTCGTAATGTGGATCGATTTTGAGCCCGAGGGTGGAACAGGTTTCCTTTAATTGGCACAAGACTTCACGTCGTAAAAGTTCACTACATTGGCAACGCATGAGTTAAATACGAGAGCGTTCCTATCCACATCTTACGCACCATTTTTGGGCATCCTTAAGACTCAGATAAATTTCCTCATCTTATTGATGAAAGGAATGTAATGGAAATCAGTCCATCGAAATTTGTCGAGCTCTCACGAAACTCCCTGAGGTAATAAAAATGTTACGAGTGCTTTAACTTCACTCGGGGTAGGCTTAAACAAAGGAATGCATTTAACTTTAAACGTGTTTTCTCACTAATGTTTCTTGAAGGGAGTGGAGTAAAACCCAGTTTTCAACCCTTTGAAAAAGAAACTTTATTGAATTCCAACCATCAGTTACATAGCAAGCGATACGTTCAATTCACTTCCTCGTTCATCTCATTAAATACATGTTCAAGGTGTTGGTCGTACTACAAGTTGCGTCGAATCTCCTTCCCGATTGTAAAAAAATAATCATTTTCACTCCTCGTTCGACGTCCCGGCCTTGTTGCCTTGCTCGATGTACCTTCATACAGCCTGCCAAGAATACACCTGTAAATAGAAGAATGTATTAGGAGCAAGGGAGACGTAGGTTGGATTTGAGCAGCTCAGAAATTGCAATATAAATCTTAATGTCACTGGGAATAACACTAGAGAGAATAAAAATTCACCTTGATTCGAATCTCATTAAGCATGGATTCTAATCTAGTTGTGAATCAGAATGAGTTGTCCTCAGTTGCAATGGAAGGGCTGGAAATGTACTTCATCGTTCGTTAGGTGGCAAAATAATAGAAAGGATATAAAATGGTTATCCGAGAGGGGAAACACAGTACCTCAGAAGCAATAAGGACATGATTACAGTGCTCACAGCGGTTAACTGTCTGCCAAATTTCATTTTCCATCATCAAACTACCAAATAAAATCAAAACTATCCCTAACTCACATCCATTCATCCAATGGAAATCTATTAACTTTTCACCTCATGGATTAATTTAATTTTTATGTGGAAGGATAGCTAAAAGTGTCAGGTTTATCTCTTATGAATGAAAAGTTTAACATTAATGAAAATAATTCTTCTCGTGAATGGAAATCGTTTTACTCGCTCAAATGAGTATTCAATATGAATGCATGATAACAATACTCTCTGCTTGCCAAGTTTCCTTTCCCATCATCCAAGTACTAAAAAGATTAAAACTATCACCAAAAAGAATCAAAACCATCCCTAACTCACATCCGTTCATCCCATGGAAATCCATTAACTTCTCACCTTATGGATTCATTTATTTCTTATGTGGAAGGATAGCTGAAAGTGTCAGGCTTACCTTGTGAAGTAATCCACTAACATATTGAAATGTGCAATACAGAACCTCCACTCCAAAGTTAGGCGATGACTACTCTTTGCAGCCCATTTGGTGCAGTGAATAACTCATGTCAGCAGTAGGAAGGTGTCGGTAGGGAAGCATTCTAAAAATGAAAGAAGAAGATGTCATTGAAAATCAAGCGCTTATCTAAAACAAAGAATTAACCTCCAACTCTAATCGCAGTGAAAGCTTCCAAATTGATTTGTGATTCTTTACAGCATTGAATCCTTGTCTCTGAATCTTCAAGAGTCAAGGAACAGTGCAAATTACATTATGAAGTAGAGAAATAAATAGCACCCCAGTATGTCTGTGATAAGTTGAACAGAAATTATTGTTTGAAATACCTCTTATCGTGAAGGGAAATCAACTTACTTGCTCAAATGAGTAATCAATATCCTAGAATGATAACCGTATTCTCTGCTTGCCTAGTTTCCTTTCCCACTATCCAAGTGCTTAAAAGTTTAAATTCATATCTCAAAAACTAAAATTCGCCCATTGGAAATCACATGCTTGGTCACATTGGTGTGACATCTATGAGAAGGAAACGTTAGCAGAAATTTATGTTTCAAAGACCTCCTGGCTTGAGAATAATGTGCCCTTCCCAAATGTTCAATTGTGCAAAGAACATCCTGGCATTATGGCAGGAAGTTTCCTATTGCATAATTGCCTTTCTCATTTCTGGACCAATGAATAATATTTGGTTTAACCCTCACAAACAGTAGTTGTTGCATTGTGAATCGATTTTTTTGTCCATCGATTCATAGATTCATTTCATTTCCATCGTGGAGAATCATTCACAGTGTCACAGCCAATGGAGAGAAATGTTTGAAATACCTCTTACCTTGCAAAGTAATCCACTGACATCTGTAGTGTGCAATATAAAAACCTACACTTCAACGTTTGGCAATGACTTCTCTTTGCAGTCCATTGGGTGCAGTGATTAACTCATGTGGGCGGTAGGGAAGGCATCGGTAGATCCATCCCTAAATTGAAATAGAATGATGTCATTGGAAATCAAGCAATTATCAAAAACAAAGAATTTGCCTCTAATTCTAATCGCGGTGAAAGTTTCCAAATTGATTTGTGAATATTTATAGCAGTGGATCCTTGTCTCTTAATCTTAAAGAGTGAAGGAATAGTGCAAATTACATTGTGAAGTAGAGAAAACCCAGTATATCTGTGCATGGTACTCTGCTTTGGGAGAGATATTTAACTAAATTAATACTTGTAAAACGTCTTTCGCGAGCAATACATCGAATGCATCTGTTTCGGAAAGCGGGAAAGCTGAAGCAATAACGTAATGAACGATTTATGGAAATTTAATTAAACATTTAAGATTTTTTCTAATTTGAGTTCCCGGTTCAACATTTTCCTGGATTCTGATTGGCTGATAGAAATACCACCGCTGTCAGTGCAGACACTGTATTAATGAATTTCGTGCCAAATATATCTTGATTCAATTACCGATCGAGTAACGTCAAAATTTCTTTTTTCTTTTACGTCGACGGCGAGTAATGGCGGTTTTCCTCATTTCGGAAGATTAAGCTATCGATGCATTATGAAAATGGTCTTTTTGTGCGGTAAGACTCACGTAGTAGGAAAAAATCATAATAAATACTAGTCTTCATGAAAATTTAATCGTTTACGATGGACCGCAAGTTAATTTCTAAAAATCTAATTGCAATTTTAGATTCCCGCCGGTAACAATGGCGCCTCGAAATAACGCCATGCATTTTGCACTTTCCATGGCGGCCTCGCCGCGTTCACGTCGTTCCCATACCCAGTGACTTATTTTCCCTTTTTTCGAATGTAATCAGCAAGATCGAAGACGAAAACATCGTCACGTAAACTATGATGCTACGAGGAAGCGCTTCGACTATAGAAACGGCTTCGGAATCTTAATAAAGTCGCGTTAAGGCGATCGTATACGAGTCCACATCAACGATACAGCCGAGACAATGAAGCATTCGTTCGATGATGTTTACATCTGGTCTTATTTACAGTTACCGAGACATCCCCCGGACGAGTGTTTGTAATGCGGGCACTCCAAACTCCTCGCTTCGAAGCAATCAGGACGTTAAATTGCGATGCACATTCTTGTCAAGGCGGGCAAAGAGATAAGGAAAATATTCCGATGGGTCTCACCTTATAATTCTCCGTGAACCTCGTTCGAAGCTTCTCGCCTCACTCACTCGACGATGTCACGATTAAGTCCCGTGCAAATCTGCCGCATCGATTATATCTTTTATGCCCTCCAATAACCACTAAACACAACATCACTGTCGCCTTCTCAAGGGGCATTCTTCAAGATTCCACTGGCCACGGGTGAGATGAGAATTGAACGTACTCTAGAACGAAGCTTCTCGATTCGCAAGATACGAGCACGATGTTTCCTCGCGAGACGGGCCAAGCAACTGAACGAATACTTGGCCCTCTGTCGGTTTTCGGCTGGTAATTTCGGGGCAAAAAGACGATCTATTTTCTCTTTTCTCCGTTAAGCTCTAGAGATCTCGATGACAAATAAACGTAGAGCCAGTCCTTTCATTTCAACTCTTTCAGATTCGTAATGTGGATCGATTTTGAGCCCGAGGGTGGAACAGGTTTCCTTTAATTGGCACAAGACTTCACGTCGTAAAAGTTCACTACATTGGCAACGCATGAGTTAAATACGAGAGCGTTCCTATCCACATCTTACGCACCATTTTTGGGCATCCTTAAGACTCAGATACATTTCCTCATCTTATTGATGAAAGGAATGTAATGGAAATCAGTCCATCGAAATTTGTCGAGCTCTCACGAAACTCCCTGAGGTAATAAAAATGTTACGAGTGCTTTAACTTCACTCGGGGTAGGCTTAAATAAAGGAATGCATTTAACTTTAAACGTGTTTTCTCACTAATGTTTCTTGAAGGGAGTGGAGTAAAACCCAGTTTTCAACCCTTTGAAAAAGAAACTTTATTGAATTCCAACCATCAGTTACATAGCAAGCGATACGTTCAATTTACATCCTCGTTCATCTCATTGAATACATGTTCAAGGTGTTGGTCGTACTACAAGTTGCGTCGAATCTCCTTCCCGATTGTAAAAAAATAATCATTTTCACTCCTCGTTCGACGTCCCGGCCTTGTTGCCTTGCTCGATGTACCTTCATACAGCCTGCCAAGAATACACCTGTAAATAGAAGAATGTATTAGGAGCAAGGGAGACGTAGGTTGGATTTGAGCAGCTCAGAAATTGCAATATAAATCTTGATGTCACTGGGAATAACACTAGAGAGAATAAAAATTCACCTTGATTCGAATCTCATTAAGCATGGATTCTAATCTAGTTGTGAATCAGAATGAGTTGTCCTCAGTTGCAATGGAAGGGCTGGAAATGTACTTCATCGTTCGTTAGGTGGCAAAATAATAGGAAGGATATTAAATGGTTATCCGAGAGGGGAAACACAGTACCTCAGAAGCAATAAGGACATGATTACAGTGCTCACAGCGGTTAACTGTCTGCCAAATTTCATTTTCCATCATCAAACTACCAAATAAAATCAAAACTATCCCTAACTCACATCCATTCATCCAATGGAAATCTATTAACTTTTCACCTCATGGATTAATTTAATTTTTATGTGGAAGGATAGCTAAAAGTGTCAGGTTTATCTCTTATGAATGAAAAGTTTAACATTAATGAAAATAATTCTTCTCGTGAATGGAAATCGTTCTACTCGCTCAAATGAGTATTCAATATGAATGCATGATAACAATACTCTCTGCTTGCCAAGTTTCCTTTCCCATCATCCAAGTACTAAAAAGATTAAAACTATCACCAAAAAGAATCAAAACCATCCCTAACTCACATCCGTTCATCCCATGGAAATCCATTAACTTCTCACCTTATGGATTCATTTATTTCTTATGTGGAAGGATAGCTGAAAGTGTCAGGCTTACCTTGTGAAGTAATCCACTAACATATTGAAATGTGCAATACAGAACCTCCACTCCAAAGTTAGGCGATGACTACTCTTTGCAGCCCATTTGGTGCAGTGAATAACTCATGTCAGCAGTAGGAAGGTGTCGGTAGGGAAGCATTCTAAAAATGAAAGAAGAAGATGTCATTGAAAATCAAGCGCTTATCTAAAACAAAGAATTAACCTCCAACTCTAATCGAAGTGAAAGCTTCCAAATTGATTTGTGATTCTTTACAGCATTGAATCCTTGTCTCTGAATCTTCAAGAGTCAAGGAACAGTGCAAATTACATTATGAAGTAGAGAAATAACTAGCACCCCAGTATGTCTGTGATAAGTTGAACAGAAATTATTGTTTGAAATACCTCTTATCGTGAAGGGAAATCAACTTACTTGCTCAAATGAGTAATCAATATCCTAGAATGATAACCGTATTCTCTGCTTGCCTAGTTTCCTTTCCCACTATCCAAGTGCTTAAAAGTTTAAATTCATATCTCAAAAACTAAAATTCGCCCATTGGAAATCACATGCTTGGTCACATTGGTGTGACATCTATGAGAAGGAAACGTTAGCAGAAATTTATGTTTCAAAGACCTCCTGGCTTGAGAATAACGTGCCCTTCCCAAATGTTCAATTGTGCAAAGAACATCCTGGCATTATGACAGGAAGTTTCCTATTGCATAATTGCCTTTCTCATTTCTGGACCAATGAATAATATTTGGTTTAACCCTCACAAACAGTAGTTGTTGCATTGTGAATCGATTTTTTTGTCCATCGATTCATAGATTCATTTCATTTCCATCGTGGAGAATCATTCACAGTGTCACAGCCAATGGAGAGAAATGTTTGAAATACCTCTTACCTTGCAAAGTAATCCACTGACATCTGTAGTGTGCAATATTTAAAACCTACACTTCAACGTTTGGCAATGACTTCTCTTTGCAGTCCATTGGGTGCAGTGAATAACTCATGTGGGCGGTAGGGAAGGCATCGGTAGATCCATCCCTAAATTGAAATAGAATGATGTCATTGGAAATCAAGCCATTGTCAAAAACAAAGAATTTGCTTCTAATTGTAATCGCGGTGAAAGTTTCCAAATTGATTTGTGAATATTTATAGCAGTGGATCCTTGTCTCTTAATCTTAAAGAGTGAAGGAATAGTGCAAATTACATTGTGAAGTAGAGAAACCCCAGTATATCTGTGCATGGTACCCTGCTTTGGGAGAGATATTTAACTAAATTAATACTTGTAAAAAGTCTTTCGCGAGCAATACATCGAATGCATCTGTTTCGGAAAGCGGGAAAGCTGAAGCAATAACGTAATGAAGGATTTATGGAAATTAAATTAAACATTTAAGATTTTTTCTTATTTGAGTTCCCGGTTCAACATTTTCCTGGATTCTGATTGGCTGATAGAAATACCACCGCTGTCAGTGCAGACACTGTATTAATGAATTTCATGCCAAATATATCTTGATTCAATTACCGATCGAGTAACGTCAAAATTTCTTTTTTCTTTTACGTCGACGGCGAGTAATGGCGGTTTTCCTCATTTCGGAAGATTAAGCTATCGATGCATTATGAAAATGGTCTTTTTGTGCGGTAAGACTCACGTAGTAGGAAAAAATCATAATAAATACTAGTCTTCATGAAAATTTAATCGTTTACGATGGACCGCAAGTTAATTTCTAAAAATCTAATTGCAATTTTAGATTCCCGCCGGTAACAATGGCGCCTCGAAATAACGCCATGGATTTTGCACTTTCCATGGCGGCCTCGCCGCGTTCACGTCGTTCCCATACCCAGTGACTTATTTTCCCTTTTTTCGAATGTAATCAGCAAGATCGAAGACGAAAACATCGTCACGTAAACTATGATGCTACGAGGAAGCGCTTCGACTATAGAAACGGCTTCGGAATCTTAATAAAGTCGCGTTAAGGCGATCGTATACGAGTCCACATCAACGATACAGCCGAGACAATGAAGCATTCGTTCGATGATGTTTACATCTGGTCTTATTTACAGTTACCGAGACATCCCCCGGACGAGTGTTTGTAATGCGGGCACTCCAAACTCCTCGCTTCGAAGCAATCAGGACGTTAAATTGCGATGCACATTCTTGTCAAGGCGGGCAAAGAGATAAGGAAAATATTCCGATGGGTCTCACCTTATCACCTCCATGAACCTCGTTCGAAGCTTCTCGCCTCACTCACTCGACGATGTCACGATTAAGTCCCGTGCAAATCTGCCGCATCGATTATATCTTTTATGCCCTCCAATAACCACTAAACACAACATCACTGTCGCCTTCTCAAGGGGCATTCTTCAAGATTCCACTGGCCACGGGTGAGATGAGAATTGAACGTACTCTACGAAAAAGCTTCTCGATTCGCAAGATACGAGCACGATGTTTCCTCGCGAGACGGGCCAAGCAACTGAACGAATACTTGGCCCTCTGTCGGTTTTCGGCTGGTAATTTCGGGGCAAAAAGACGATCTATTTTCTCTTTTCTCCGTTAAGCTCTAGAGATCTCGATGACAAATAAACGTAGAGCCAGTCCTTTCATTTCAACTCTTTCAGATTCGTAATGTGGATCGATTTTGAGCCCGAGGGTGGAACAGGTTTCCTTTAATTGGCACAAGACTTCACGTCGTAAAAGTTCACTACATTGGCAACGCATGA
The DNA here is from genome assembly GCA_020796165.1 of Pantala flavescens. Taxonomy (NCBI): domain Eukaryota; kingdom Metazoa; phylum Arthropoda; class Insecta; order Odonata; family Libellulidae; genus Pantala; species Pantala flavescens. The sequence continues at coordinate 50,993,574 of CM036881.1, forward strand.
GTTAAATACGAGAGCGTTCCTATCCACATCTTACGCACCATTTTTGGGCATCCTTAAGACTCAGATACATTTCCTCATCTTATTGATGAAAGGAATGTAATGGAAATCAGTCCATCGAAATTTGTCGAGCTCTCACGAAACTCCCTGAGGTAATAAAAATGTTACGAGTGCTTTAACTTCACTCGGGGTAGGCTTAAATAAAGGAATGCATTTAACTTTAAACGTGTTTTCTCACTAATGTTTCTTGAAGGGAGTGGAGTAAAACCCAGTTTTCAACCCTTTGAAAAAGAAACTTTATTGAATTCCAACCATCAGTTACATAGCAAGCGATACGTTCAATTTACATCCTCGTTCATCTCATTGAATACATGTTCAAGGTGTTGGTCGTACTACAAGTTGCGTCGAATCTCCTTCCCGATTGTAAAAAAATAATCATTTTCACTCCTCGTTCGACGTCCCGGCCTTGTTGCCTTGCTCGATGTACCTTCATACAGCCTGCCAAGAATACACCTGTAAATAGAAGAATGTATTAGGAGCAAGGGAGACGTAGGTTGGATTTGAGCAGCTCAGAAATTGCAATATAAATCTTAATGTCACTGGAAATAACACTAGAGAGAATAAAAATTCACCTTGATTCGAATCTCATTAAGGATGGATTCTAATCTAGTTGTGAATCAGAATGAGTTGTCCTCAGTTGCAATGGAAGGGCTGGAAATGTACTTCATCGTCCGTTAGGTGGCAAAATAATAGAAAGGATATAAAATGGTTATCCGAGAGGGGAAACACAGTACCTCAGAAGCAATAAGGACATGATTACAGTGCTCACAGCGGTTAACTGTCTGCCAAATTTCATTGTCCATCATCAAACTACCAAATAAAATCAAAACTATCCCTAACTCACATCCATTCATCCAATGGAAATCTATTAACTTTTCACCTCATGGATTAATTTAATTTTTATGTGGAAGGATAGCTAAAAGTGTCAGGTTTATCTCTTATTAATGAAAAGTTTAACATTAATGAAAATCTTCTCGTGAATGGGAATCGTTTTACTCGCTCAAATGAGTATTCAATATGAATGCATGATAACAATACTCTCTGCTTGCCAAGTTTCCTTTCCCATCATCCAAGTACTAAAAAGATTAAAACTATCACCAAAAAGAATCAAAACCATCCCTAACTCACATCCGTTCATCCCATGGAAATCCATTAACTTCTCACCTTATGGATTCATTTATTTCTTATGTGGAAGGATAGCTGAAAGTGTCAGGCTTACCTTGTGAAGTAATCCACTAACATATTGAAATGTGCAATACAGAACCTCCACTCCAAAGTTAGGCGATGACTACTCTTTGCAGCCCATTTGGTGCAGTGAATAACTCATGTCAGCAGTAGGAAGGTGTCGGTAGGGAAGCATTCTAGAATTGAAAGAAGAAGATGTCATTGAAAATCAAGCGCTTATCTAAAACAAAGAATTAACCTCCAACTCTAATCGCAGTGAAAGCTTCCAAATTGATTTGTGATTCTTTACAGCATTGAATCCTTGTCTCTGAATCTTCAAGAGTCAAGGAACAGTGCAAATTACATTATGAAGTAGAGAAATAATAGCACCCCAGTATGTCTGTGATAAGTTGAACAGAAATTATTGTTTGAAATACCTCTTATCGTGAAGGGAAATCAACTTACTTGCTCGAATGAGTAATCAATATCCTAGAATGATAACCGTATTCTCTGCTTGCCTAGTTTCCTTTCCCACTATCCAAGTGCTTAAAAGTTTAAATTCATATCTCAAAAACTAAAATTCGTCCATTGGAAATCACATGCTTGGTCACATTGGTGTGACATCTATGAGAAGGAAACGTTAGCAGAAATTTATGTTTCAAAGACCTCCTAGCTTGAGAATAATGTGCCCTTCCCAAATGTTCAATTGTGCAAAGAACATCCTGGCATTATGACAGGAAGTTTCCTATTGCATAATTGCCTTTCTTATTTCTGGACCAATGAATAATATTTGGTTTAACCCTCACAAACAGGAGTTGTTGCATTGTGAATCGATTTTTTTGTCCATCGATTAATAGATTCATTTCATTTCCATCGTGGAGAATCATTCACAGTGTCACAGCCAATGGAGAGAAATGTTTGAAATACCTCTTACCTTGCAAAGTAATCCACTGACATCTGTAGTGTGCAATATAAAAACCTACACTTCAATGTTTGGCAATGACTTCTCTTTGCAGTCCATTGGGTGCAGTGAATAACTCATGTGGGCGGTAGGGAAGGCATCGGTAGATCCATCCCTAAATTGAAATAGAATGATGTCATTGGAAATCAAGCAATTATCAAAAACAAAGAATTTGCCTCTAATTCTAATCGCGGTGAAAGTTTCCAAATTGATTTGTGAATATTTATAGCAGTGGATCCTTGTCTCTTAATCTTAAAGAGAGAAGGAATAGTGCAAATTACATTGTGAAGTAGAGAAACCCCAGTATATCTGTGCATGGTACTCTGCTTTGGGAGAGATATTTAACTAAATTAATACTTGTAAAAAGTCTTTCGCGAGCAATACATCGAATGCATCTGTTTCGGAAAGCGGGAAAGCTGAAGCAATAACGTAATGAACGATTTATGGAAATTAAATTAAACATTTAAGATTTTTTCTAATTTGAGTTCCCGGTTCAACATTTTCCTGGATTCTGATTGGCTGATAGAAATACCACCGCTGTCAGTGCAGACACTGTATTAATGAATTTCATGCCAAATATATCTTGATTCAATTACCGATCGAGTAACGTCAAAATTTCTTTTTTCTTTTACGTCGACGGCGAGTAATGGCGGTTTTCCTCATTTCGGAAGATTAAGCTATCGATGCATTATGAAAATGGTCTTTTTGTGCGGTAAGACTCACGTAGTAGGAAAAAATCATAATAAATACTAGTCTTCATGAAAATTTAATCGTTTACGATGGACCGCAAGTTAATTTCTAAAAATCTAATTGCAATTTTAGATTCCCGCCGGTAACAATGGCGCCTCGAAATAACGCCATGCATTTTGCACTTTCCATGGCGGCCTCGCCGCGTTCACGTCGTTCCCATACCCAGTGACTTGTTTTCCCTTTTTTCGAATGTAATCAGCAAGATCGAAGACGAAAACATCGTCACGTAAACTATGATGCTACGAGGAAGCGCTTCGACTATAGAAACGGCTTCGGAATCTTAATAAAGTCGCGTTAAGGCGATCGTATACGAGTCCACATCAACGATACAGCCGAGACAATGAAGCATTCGTTCGATGATGTTTACATCTGGTCTTATTTACAGTTACCGAGACATCCCCCGGACGAGTGTTTGTAATGCGGGCACTCCAAACTCCTCGCTTCGAAGCAATCAGGACGTTAAATTGCGATGCACATTCTTGTCAAGGCGGGCAAAGAGATAAGGAAAATATTCCGATGGGTCTCACCTTATAATTCTCCGTGAACCTCGTTCGAAGCTTCTCGCCTCACTCACTCGACGATGTCACGATTAAGTCCCGTGCAAATCTGCCGCATCGATTATATCTTTTATGCCCTCCAATAACCACTAAACACAACATCACTGTCGCCTTCTCAAGGGGCATTCTTCAAGATTCCACTGGCCACGGGTGAGATGAGAATTGAACGTACACTACGAAAAAGCTTCTCGATTCGCAAGATACGAGCACGATGTTTCCTCGCGAGACGGGCCAAGCAACTGAACGAATACTTGGCCCTCTGTCGGTTTTCGGCTGGTAATTTCGGGGCAAAAAGACGATCTATTTTCTCTTTTCTCCGTTAAGCTCTAGAGATCTCGATGACAAATAAACGTAGAGCCAGTCCTTTTATTCCAACTCTTTCAGATTCGTAATGTGGATCGATTTTGAGCCCGAGGGTGGAACAGGTTTCCTTTAATTGGCACAAGACTTCACTTCGTAAAAGTTCACTACATTGGCAACGCATGAGTTAAACACGAGAGCGTTCCTATCCAGATCTTACGCACCATTTTTGGGCATCCTTAAGACTCAGATACATTTCCTCATCTTATTGATGAAAGGAATGTAATGGAAATCAGTCCATCGAAATTTGTCGAGCTCTCACGAAACTCCCTGAGGTAATAAAACCGTTACGAGTGCTTTAACTTCACTCGGGGTAGGCTTAAATAAAGGAATGCATTTAACTTTAAACGTGTTTTCTCACTAATGTTTCTTGAAGGGGGTGGAGTAAAACCCAGTTTTCAACCCTTTGAAAAAGAAACTTTATTGAATTCCAACCATCAGTTACATAGCAAGCGATACGTTCAATTTACATCCTCGTTCATCTCATTGAATACATGTTCAAGGTGTTGGTCGTACTACAAGTTGCGTCGAATCTCCTTCCCGATTGTAAAAAAATAATCATTTTCACTCCTCGTTCGACGTCCCGGCCTTGTTGCCTTGCTCGATGTACCTTCATACAGCCTGCCAAGAATACACCTGTAAATAGAAGAATGTATTAGGAGCAAGGGAGACGTAGGTTGGATTTGAGCAGCTCAGAAATTGCAATATAAATCTTAATGTCACTGGGAATAACACTAGAGAGAATAAAAATTCACCTTGATTCGAATCTCATTAAGCATGGATTCTAATCTAGTTGTGAATCAGAATGAGTTGTCCTCAGTTGCAATGGAAGGGCTGGAAATGTACTTCATCGTTCGTTAGGTGGCAAAATAATAGAAAGGATATAAAATGGTTATCCGGGAGGGGAAACACAGTACCTCAGAAGCAATAAGGACATGATTACAGTGCTCACAGCGGTTAACTGTCTGCCAAATTTCATTTTCCATCATCAAACTACCAATTAAAATCAAAACTATCCCTAACTCACATCCATTCATCCAATGGAAATCTATTAACTTTTCACCTCATGGATTAATTTAATTTTTATGTGGAAGGATAGCTAAAAGTGTCAGGTTTATCTCTTATGAATGAAACGTTTAACATTAATGAAAATAATTCTTCTCGTGAATGGAAATCGTTTTCCTCGCTCAAATGAGTATTTTATATGAATGCATGATAACAATACTCTCTGCTTGCCAAGTTTCCTTTCCCATCATCCAAGTACTAAAAAGATTAAAACTATCACCAAAAAGAATCAAAACCATCCCTAACTCACATCCATTCATCCCATGGAAATGCATTAACTTCTCACCTTATGGATTCATTCATTTCTTATGTGGAAGGATAGCTGAAAGTGTCAGGCTTACGTTGTGAAGTAATCCACTAACATATTGAAATGTGCAATACAGAACCTCCACTCCAAAGTTAGGCGATGACTACTCTTTGCAGCCCATTTGGTGCAGTGAATAACTCATGTCAGCAGTAGGAAGGTGTCGGTAGAGAAGCATTCTAGAATTGAAAGAAGAAGATGTCATTGAAAATCAAGCGCTTATCTAAAACAAAGAATTAACCTCCAACTCTAATCGCAGTGATAGCTGCCAAATTGATTTGTGATTCTTTACAGCATTGAATCCTTGTCTCTTAATCTTAAAGAGTCAAGGAACAGTGCAAATTACATTATGAAGTAGAGAAATAACTAGCACCCCAGTATGTCTGTGATAAGTTGAACAGAAATTATTGTTTGAAATACCTCTTATCGTGAAGGGAAATCAACTTACTTGCTCGAATGAGTAATCAATATCCTAGAATGATAACCGTATTCTCTGCTTGCCTAGTTTCCTTTCCCACTATCCAAGTGCTTAAAAGTTTAAATTCATATCTCAAAAACTAAAATTCGTCCATTGGAAATCACATGCTTGGTCACATTGGCGTGACATCTATGAAAAGGAAATGTTAGCAGAAATTTATGTTTCAAAGACCTCCTAGCTTGAGAATAATGTGCCCTTCCCACATGTTCAATTGTGCAAAGAACATCCTGGCATTATGACAGGAAGTTTCCTATTGCATAATTGCCTTTCTCATTTCTGGACCAATGAATAATATTTGGTTTAACCCTCACAAACAGGAGTTGTTGCATTGTGAATCGATTTTTTTGTCCATCGATTCATAGATTCATTTCATTTCCATCGTGGAGAATCATTCACAGTGTCACAGCCAATGGAGAGAAATGTTTGAAATACCTCTTACCTTGCAAAGTAATCCACTGACATCTGTAGTGTGCAATATAAAAACCTACACTTCAACGTTTGGCAATGACTTTTCTTTGCAGTCCATTGGGTGCAGTGAATAACTCATGTGGGCGGTAGGGAAGGCATCGGTAGATCCATCCCTAAATTGAAATAGAATGATGTCATTGGAAATCAAGCAATTATCAAAAACAAAGAATTTGCCTCTAATTCTAATCGCGGTGAAAGTTTCCAAATTGATTTGTGAATATTTATAGCAGTGGATCCTTGTCTCTTAATCTTAAAGAGTGAAGGAATAGTGCAAATTACATTGTGAAGTAGAGAAACCCCAGTATATCTGTGCATGGTACTCTGCTTTGGGAGAGATATTTAACTAAATTAATGCTTGTAAAAAGTCTTTCGCGAGCAATACATCGAATGCATCTGTTTCGGAAAGCGGGAAAGCTGAAGCAATAACGTAATGAACGATTTATGGAAATTAAATTAAACATTTAAGATTTTTTCTAATTTGAGTTCCCGGTTCAACATTTTCCTGGATTCTGATCGGCTGATAGAAATACCACCGCTGTCAGTGCAGACACTGTATTAATGAATTTCATGCCAAATATATCTTGTTCCAATTACCGATCGAGTAACGTCAAAATTTCTTTTTTCTTTTACGTCGACGGCGAGTAATGGCGGTTTTCCTCATTTCGGAAGATTAAGCTATCGATGCATTATGAAAATGGTCTTTTTGTGCGGTAAGACTCACGTAGTAGGAAAAAATCATAATAAATACTAGTCTTCATGAAAATTTAATCGTTTACGATGGACCGCAAGTTAATTTCTAAAAATCTAATTGCAATTTTAGATTCCCGCCGGTAACAATGGCGCCTCGAAATAACGCCATGCATTTTGCACTTTCCATGGCGGCCTCGCCGCGTTCACGTCGTTCCCATACCCAGTGACTTATTTTCCCTTTTTTCGAATGTAATCAGCAAGATCGAAGACGAAAACATCGTCACGTAAACTATGATGCTACGACGAAGCGCTTCGACTATAGAAACGGCTTCGGAATCTTAATAAAGTCGCGTTAAGGCGATCGTATACGAGTCCACATCAACGATACAGCCGAGACAATGAAGCATTCGTTCGATGATGTTTACATCTGGTCTTATTTACAGTTACCGAGACATCCCCCGGACGAGTGTTTGTAATGCGGGCACTCCAAACTCCTCGCTTCGAAGCAATCAGGACGTTAAATTGCGATGCACATTCTTGTCAAGGCGGGCAAAGAGATAAGGAAAATATTCCGATGGGTCTCACCTTATAATTCTCCGTGAACCTCGTTCGAAGCTTCTCGCCTCACTCACTCGACGATGTCACGATTAAGTCCCGTGCAAATCTGCCGCATCGATTATATCTTTTATGCCCTCCAATAACCACTAAACACAACATCACTGTCGCCTTCTCAAGGGGCATTCTTCAAGATTCCACTGGCCACGGGTGAGATGAGAATGGAACGTGCACTACGAAAAAGCTTCTCGATTCGCAAGATACGAGCACGATGTTTCCTCGCGAGACGGGCCAAGCAACTGAACGAATACTTGGCCCTCTGTCGGTTTTCGGCTGGTAATTTCGGGGCAAAAAGACGATCTATTTTCTCTTTTCTCCGTTAAGCTCTAGAGATCTCGATGACAAATAAACGTAGAGCCAGTCCTTTTATTCCAACTCTTTCAGATTCGTAATGTGGATCGATTTTGAGCCCGAGGGTGGAACAGGTTTCCTTTAATTGGCACAAGACTTCACTTCGTAAAAGTTCACTACATTGGCAACGCATGAGTTAAACACGAGAGCGTTCCTATCCAGATCTTACGCACCATTTTTGGGCATCCTTAAGACTCAGATACATTTCCTCATCTTATTGATGAAAGGAATGTAATGGAAATCAGTCCATCGAAATTTGTCGAGCTCTCACGAAACTCCCTGAGGTAATAAAACCGTTACGAGTGCTTTAACTTCACTCGGGGTAGGCTTAAATAAAGGAATGCATTTAACTTTAAACGTGTTTTCTCACTAATGTTTCTTGAAGGGAGTGGAGTAAAACCCAGTTTTCAACCCTTTGAAAAAGAAACTTTATTGAATTCCAACCATCAGTTACATAGCAAGCGATATGTTCAATTCACATCCTCGTTCATCTCATTAAATACATGTTCAAGGTGTTGGTCGTACTACAAGTTGCGTCGAATCTCCTTCCCGATTGTAAAAAAATAATCATTTTCACTCCTCGTTCGACGTCCCGGCCTTGTTGCCTTCCTCGATGTACCTTCATACAGCCTGCCAAGAATACACCTGTAAATAGAAGAATGTATTAGGAGCAAGGGAGACGTAGGTTGGATTTGAGCAGCTCAGAAATTGCAATATAAATCTTAATGTCACTGGGAATAACACTAGAGAGAATAAAAATTCACCTTGATTCGAATCTCATTAAGCATGGATTCTAATCTAGTTGTGAATCAGAATGAGTTGTCCTCAGTTGCAATGGAAGGGCTGGAAATGTACTTCATCGTTCGTTAGGTGGCAAAATAATAGAAAGGATATAAAATGGTTATCCGGGAGGGGAAACACAGTACCTCAGAAGCAATAAGGACATGATTACAGTGCTCACAGCGGTTAACTGTCTGCCAAATTTCATTTTCCATCATCAAACTACCAATTAAAATCAAAACTATCCCTAACTCACATCCATTCATCCAATGGAAATCTATTAACTTTTCACCTCATGGATTAATTTAATTTTTATGTGGAAGGATAGCTAAAAGTGTCAGGTTTATCTCTTATGAATGAAACGTTTAACATTAATGAAAATAATTCTTCTCGTGAATGGAAATCGTTTTACTCGCTCAAATGAGTATTCAATATGAATGCATGATAACAATACTCTCTGCTTGCCAAGTTTCCTTTCCCATCATCCAAGTACTAAAAAGATTAAAACTATCACCAAAAAGAATCAAAACCATCCCTAACTCACATCCATTCATCCCATGGAAATGCATTAACTTCTTACCTTATGGATTCATTCATTTCTTATGTGGAAGGATAGCTGAAAGTGTCAGGCTTACGTTGTGAAGTAATCCACTAACATATTGAAATGTGCAATACAGAACCTCCACTCCAAAGTTAGGCGATGACTACTCTTTGCAGCCCATTTGGTGCAGTGAATAACTCATGTCAGCAGTAGGAAGGTGTCGGTAGAGAAGCATTCTAGAATTGAAAGAAGAAGATGTCATTGAAAATCAAGCGCTTATCTAAAACAAAGAATTAACCTCCAACTCTAATCGCAGTGATAGCTGCCAAATTGATTTGTGATTCTTTACAGCATTGAATCCTTGTCTCTTAATCTTAAAGAGTCAAGGAACAGTGCAAATTACATTATGAAGTAGAGAAATAACTAGCACCCCAGTATGTCTGTGATAAGTTGAACAGAAATTATTGTTTGAAATACCTCTTATCGTGAAGGGAAATCAACTTACTTGCTCGAATGATTAATCAATATCCTAGAATGATAACCGTATTCTCTGCTTGCCTAGTTTCCTTTCCCACTATCCAAGTGCTTAAAAGTTTAAATTCATATCTCAAAAACTAAAATTCGTCCATTGGAAATCACATGCTTGGTCACATTGGCGTGACATCTATGAAAAGGAAATGTTAGCAGAAATTTATGTTTCAAAGACCTCCTAGCTTTAGAATAATGTGCCCTTCCCAAATGTTCAATTGTGCAAAGAACATCCTGGCATTATGACAGGAAGTTTCCTATTGCATAATTGCCTTTCTCATTTCTGGACCAATGAATAATATTTGGTTTAACCCTCACAAACAGGAGTTGTTGCATTGTGAATCGATTTTTTTGTCCATCGATTCATAGATTCATTTAATTTCCATCGTGGAGAATCATTCACAGTGTCACAGCCAATGGAGAGAAATGTTTGAAATACCTCTTACCTTGCAAAGTAATCCACTGACATCTGTAGTGTGCAATATAAAAACCTACACTTCAACGTTTGGCAATGCCTTCTCTTTGCAGTCCATTGGGTGCAGTGAATAACTCATGTGGGCGGTAGGGAAGGCATCGGTAGATCCATCCCTAAATTGAAATAGAATGATGTCATTGGAAATCAAGCAATTATCAAAAACAAAGAATTTGCCTCTAATTCTAATCGCGGTGAAAGTTTCCAAATTGATTTGTGAATATTTATAGCAGTGGATCCTTGTCTCTTAATCTTAAAGAGTGAAGGAATAGTGCAAATTACATTGTGAATTAGAGAAACCCCAGTATATCTGTGCATGGTACTCTGCTTTGGGAGAGATATTTAACTAAATTAATACTTGTAAAAAGTCTTTCGCGAGCAATACATCGAATGCATCTGTTTCGGAAAGCGGGAAAGCTGAAGCAATAACGTAATGAAGGATTTATGGAAATTAAATTAAACATTTAAGATTTTTTCTAATTTGAGTTCCCGGTTCAACATTTTCCTTGATTCTGATCGGCTGATAGAAATACCACCGCTGTCAGTGCAGACACTGTATTAATGAATTTCATGCCAAATATATCTTGTTCCAATTACCGATCGAGTAACGTCAAAATTTCTTTTTTCTTTTACGTCGACGGCGAGTAATGGCGGTTTTCCTCATTTCGGAAGATTAAGCTATCGATGCATTATGAAAATGGTCTTTTTGTGCGGTAAGACTCACGTAGTAGGAAAAAATCATAATAAATACTAGTCTTCATGAAAATTTAATCGTTTACGATGGACCGCAAGTTAATTTCTAAAAATCTAATTGCAATTTTAGATTCCCGCCGGTAACAATGGCGCCTCGAAATAACGCCATGCATTTTGCACTTTCCATGGCGGCCTCGCCGCGTTCACGTCGTTCCCATACCCAGTGACTTATTTTCCCTTTTTTCGAATGTAATCGACAAGATCGAAGACGAAAACATCGTCACGTAAACTATGATGCTACGAGGAAGCGCTTCGACTACAGAAACGGCTTCGGAATCTTAATAAAGTCGCGATAAGGCGATCGTATACGAGTCCACATCAACGATACAGCCGAGACAATGAAGCATTCGTTCGATGATGTTTACATCTGGTCTTATTTACAGTTACCGAGACATCCCCCGGACGAGTGTTTGTAATGCGGGCACTCCAAACTCCTCGCTTCGAAGCAATCAGGACGTTAAATTGCGATGCACATTCTTGTCAAGGCGGGCAAAGAGATAAGGAAAATATTCCGATGGGTCTCACCTTATAATTCTCCGTGAACCTCGTTCGAAGCTTCTCGCCTCACTCACTCGACGATGTCACGATTAAGTCCCGTGCAAATCTGCCGCATCGATTATATCTTTTATGCCCTCCAATAACCACTAAACACAACATCACTGTCGCCTTCTCAAGGGGCATTCTTCAAGATTCCACTGGCCACGGGTGAGATGAGAATTGAACGTACACTACGAAAAAGCTTCTCGATTCGCAAGATACGAGCACGATGTTTCCTCGCGAGACGGGCCAAGCAACTGAACGAATACTTGGCCCTCTGTCGGTTTTCGGCTGGTAATTTCGGGGCAAAAAGACGATCTATTTTCTCTTTTCTCCGTTAAGCTCTAGAGATCTCGATGACAAATAAACGTAGAGCCAGTCCTTTTATTCCAACTCTTTCAGATTCGTAATGTGGATCGATTTTGAGCCCGAGGGTGGAACAGGTTTCCTTTAATTGGCACAAGACTTCACTTCGTAAAAGTTCACTACATTGGCAACGCATGAGTTAAACACGAGAGCGTTCCTATCCAGATCTTACGCACCATTTTTGGGCATCCTTAAGACTCAGATACATTTCCTCATCTTATTGATGAAAGGAATGTAATGGAAATCAGTCCATCGAAATTTGTCGAGCTCTCACGAAACTCCCTGAGGTAATAAAAATGTTACGAGTGCTTTAACTTCACTCGGGGTAGGCTTAAATAAAGGAATGCTTTTAACTTTAAACGTGTTTTCTCACTAATGTTTCTTGAAGGGAGTGGAGTAAAACCCAGTTTTCAACCGTTTGAAATAGAAACTTTATTGAATTCCAACCATCAGTTACATAGCAAGCGATACGTTCAATTCACATCCTCGTGCATCTCATTAAATACATGTTCAAGGTGTTGGTCGTACTACAAGTTGCGTCGAATCTCCTTCCCGATTGTAAAAAAATAATCATTTTGACTCCTTGTTCGAGTATAATATAAATAATCATCCTTAAATAGAATGTAAGGAAACCAACCTGTTTACATTCACTTTTTGTAGAGGAGAATGCGCCTGGATTTGTATAACGTGGCTCATTCATGCATATTTATCTATAATCACCATAAAAAAAATATACTAAAAAAGTCCGTCCTACCGAGTGCTTTGTCGCACAGTATTTCTCGTAAGAGGCAACTAGCTACTTCGTAGATCCAAAAAGAACCCAAACGCGGAGAAAGACATTAGCTCACGACACACTCGTTTATTCTTCGCAGAACCGAGCGAATTCACTACATCCCATTCCCAATACGGAATTCAGTTAATAATTCCGCGACCGTAAGTTAGTCACTGAAGGTATCGAGTAAGCTTGCCTAGAATCGGGACGATTGCTGTCCGTCATACATATCGATACACATCGATAACGAAGGTGCTTGCGGGAAATTCATCCCGTGTGATATAAGAGAATGGGAAAAGAACATGTGCAGAAGGTGTAAGGCGATTGTTATTACGATGAATTCACTATTACAGATAATGGAAGATTTGATTACATATGCAAAACGTTGGAAGTGAATCTGAGGATAGTTCAATCAAAAAGGCATTTCTGTTTCTTTTACTGATTAAACATTTATTTTACTGTGATTCTCTGCTTTAGTTGTGCATATTATCTTGTCCTCATCACTCATCTCAGCTGAGTAACATAAATGTGTACTCTTAAACGGTTTAATTTTGTTGGGTGTCACCCTTATGTTTTACAAGATTAATCTCCTCAAGCAGCATGTTATACACTTGGCATGTCTTAGATATTAAATTTAGTGGTGATTGGTTAAAGTAATGATGAACGTGAAAATGGATTAAGGATGCAACATTTTTATTGCTGAACTATAGAAGAAGAATCTTTGTACAGTACTTTCAATGCATGTTGTTGTAGAATATTGGTTACTTAGTGTTCAATGTGTGAGTGAGCAATTAAAGCATTTCCACGTGGTTCATCCCATATTATAAAGTTTTTGGTACGGATATATCATGAAGTAAGGTCATTGTGAAATAATTCATAATCACCTTACTTCAGAATATATGCGCATCGTGATCAATTACATTGACTGCAAGAAAATGCATACCACGGTGGAAATAATTAATTTATAACCCTTACTTGGATCCCTCGATCAATAGCTCTCAATCTTTAATTATTAGCACAAAGTCTTTCTTCAAAAATCCCCTTTTTTCTGCCTATTATTTATGCACATCAAAGTACTGCAACAGTAATTGCTTTCAACATTTTGTTTTTCAAGGTTCGATACATACTTACCTTGGGTAAAGTTTCCCAAATATCAGATGATTGACCATTTATTCAGCTCATCATAACTATGGCTGTGTCAGTAATTTCAGATAGGGATTTCTTTAAATCATTGTTCACATAAGCTTCCGCTTATAGATGCCAACATGAACTATATAAACTGATTCTTTATTCTGACTAATTATTTCCCTACTTGTCTTTCTAAACTGTTGTAATCATCACCTACATTTGCCATAACTATTGCTTTCTCTCGATGGATATCAACATATTTTTAATAGTTTCCACATTCAAATGTACTGAACAAGAATAGATAAGGATTGAGCACATTTATATATAACGAAATCAATACGAGAAGGCTTGACCTCCTGGAAGGACAGGGTAAAAAAAATCTTTGTGTATTTTCAGAGAAAATTTTCTTTGAAAATTTAAAATCCTTTTTACTAATTAATGGACAGTTACGCCTTGCAATAGAGGAATTTCAAAAGACTTGCTCATTGAGATTTATCATGCAATTAAGAATAAAGAATTTTTTTACATTCCTAATATCAATCTTCAGGTTATGGTAATCACAGTGAGAGAGAATCCATATATTTCTAGATGCAAAATTTGAAATCCAAGAGAAATTTATTCACAAAGATAAGAATTATTCATTGTCTTACAGATAACTGATCCTGAACAATTTTTATTTCACCCTTTGTAAATACAATGAATAAATCATGTATACCTCTATATACTTCTAAACACATTGCTGCTCTATAAATGATTCATATCGAAGGAAATCTCATAAGAAATAATTTCATTGATATACTATTTGCATGAATTCTTTCTGTATTTTACTCTTGTCCTCAAAATGTTTCATTCCAATATCTCTTTCAATGCTTCATGTGTGGACTGTTGGAAATCCTTGCAAATTTCTTATAATGATATTGTTTTATTGATTGAATTCTTGGCCAATAGGAAGATAAGCTAATTGATTATAAAGGTAAAATATATAACTCTCAAACAGCTATTATTACAAGTATTCGCTTATAATTTTAAATTTTGTCTTCCATTATTTTATAAATGAATATAATGAATGTGTATATTTCACTGCCACATAATTTAAAAATCTCTTCCTTTTCAAATGTACACTCATAAACAGTGACTATATGTTTAATCTGTTATAAGCAATAGGATTAATCATTCATACATCACACACATTCTTAAGTTATCCATTAATGCCATTTGAGGAATTCTGTTCAATTAAAATCTGAACTTCATTGTGATTTGGGCTATCATAACTTATTAACAAGTATAAATTCATTCAATTTAACAGTGAATGAATACTTGAATAAAGTTGAATAACAGTGATGTGACTGGAACCTCATCTATGCTTCTCACTTCCTGGAAATAATACAAAGAACTTTCCCTTATAATGATTACACTGATACCTTGAATCGAAAGTAAGGAAATCCTTTCACAGCTTAGGAGATGAGAGTGACAAATATAAAGGTGTCATAAATGAATATAATAGAAAATTTTTATTTGAAGAGCTCCTCTCAAATAAAAAATATTATAATTAGTAAATATGATTAAGTATGAATAAACATCCTTAAATAGAATGTAAGCAAACCAACCTGTTTACATTCACTTTTTGTAGAGGAGAATGCGCCTGGATTTGTATAACGTGGCTCATTCATGCATATTTATCCATAATCACCATAAAAAAAATATACTAAAAAAATTTGGAAGAATGATCATTCATTCAGCTCATCATAACCATTGTGATATCAGTAATTTCAGATATGGATATTTACAATTTATTGTTCACAAATGCTTCCAATTATGGATACTATATTAAGTGATTCTTTTTTCTGTCCATTGATGTACACTCTTTTGTTTCTTAATCAGAGGTTCCTAAACTTTTTTGTGTCATACACCCCTTGCCATGTATTTTTGGGTTTGGGTTTACCTGGAATTTATTTTTCGTGAATTTCTATCTGTAGTGGAGTTAAGTGTTGAATATTAAATTAGAAAAAATAGTTTTATACATATATTTTTAAATAAATGTATGCAAACAGGTACGATCTTGCAACTATTGAAAAGCATTAATAGCACTATTACTTTATGAAGGACTTGATCCGACTTTCAACGATGAGAGCTACCAGTAGAATTGGGGTCAATATTTTTGCAATATGATCCAGGCTTACCACTTCCCTGGCAGGTTTGCAAAGCACTATCCACATTGATCAATCTACTGATTTTTAGACATGAAAAGCAGCAAAGCCTTTCATGGAGTGGGAGATGACAGTAACTGATATGTGAAGATGTCTGAAATGAATATGGACATGGATGACATTTCACGTTGCCAAAATTTCATGAACTACAACTCGTATTATAAAATATCATGATGTAAGTAATAAGGTGCTATCAGTGTATGTTGGTTTCAATAATCTTGGACCACCAAATATTATTTTCGCTATCGTAGACCCATCACTGGTTGTCATAGATCCCTGTGGGTCAATAGAGACCACTTTGGGAACCACGGTTCTAAGCAGAAGTAGTCATCACCATCATTTGTCATAACTATTGCCTTCTCCGGATGGATATCAACATATTTTTAATAGTTTCCACATTCAAATGTACTGAACAAGAATAGATAAGGATTGAGTACATTTATATATCGAAATTAATACGAGAAAGCTTGACCTCCTGGAAGGACAGGGTAAAAAAAATCTTTGTGTATTTTCAGAGAAAATTTTCTTTGAAAATTTAAAATCCTTTTTACTAATTAATAAACAGTTATGCCTTGCAATAGAGGAATTTCAAAAGACTGGCTCATTGAGATTTATCATGCACTTAAGAATAATGAAATTTTTAAGTTATTCGTCAGCGCAACTCTCAGATATTTTATGATTTTAATGTTGCTAAATTTTTTCCTTCATTCCATATGAAAAGTCGTCGGTTTTGGAATTTCCCTTAATAAACTTAACCACTGTGCATTTATCGATGTAGAGCTCCGATTTCCGATCATCGCACCATTTCGCGATACTATCTATATCTTTCGAAAGTGCTTACCTGTCCTCTCTAATATCTATTACTCTGTACATGAATGTTTGTAACGCTCCGTTCGCGCATCTATTTCTCTGATCTTTCGCGAATTATAGTATCGGCCTATGTAACAAGGTGGACGCATTATGCTTTCTACGTCCTCTACGAAGTAGCTCCCTCTGAATTTATCTAATAATTGAATTCTTTGTCTACACCTTCTTTCTTCTAGTAATTTCCACCCGGCGTCCTATAGCATTTACGTTACGCTCGCTGTTTTATCGTATGCATTTTTTGCAAAACGTATCGCCTTACGCTGAACCTTTTCTAACTCCCGAATGCTGTCTTTATTTGCAGGGTCCCATATGCTGCACGCGTACTCAATATGAGGCCTAACGTACGTGAAGCAGCAACGTTCGCGAACCTTTTCATCGCTCCTACCGACTATTCTCTTGACGGAGCCAAGTTTTCTTAGTCCTCGTCCGACTATGTTACGGATGTGGGCACTCCAATTTAAGTTATTCGTCAGCGTATCTCCCAGATATTTAACAGATTCAACAATTGCTAAATTTTTCCTTTAATGCTGTATGAAAAGTCGTCGGTAGTGAATTTTCTCTTAAAAAAGTTAAACACTGAGCATATTTCCATGTACATCTACATCCACACATTTAACCTGCGAACCACCTTTCGGCGCTTGGCAGGGGGTGCATGCACCATGTCTCTATATCCCTAGGCGATTATGTTCGCGAATAATTCGCGGAAATGAATTGTTCTCAAAATGTTACATTCCTGAATTGAAATTCATCATTGATCCGTAGTCATCTCCATCTATCGTCTTTTTATCGGATTTCCCAAACTCGGATGTGCTGCCCCAGGTGTAAATGAACTATTCAATCGCAAAGGATGATCAAATGAATCCCATCTCTTAGGTATGATGAGATATAAATGGAAGAACTGCTCCTTACATATGGCCGGTACAAATTTAAATTTAAATCGTCACGTTTTCAAAATCTGATTGAAAATTTTATAGATTCATGTAGAATTAAGACAATCATTGTAGCAAAAGGATTGAGAATTTGAAGAGAATTAATTACTCCTTGAATAACTTCAGCTTCATTTCTCCGAAATATCTTTCCGTCCGAGAAGTTAAAATCTTGCTCCTGGAGGAGAAATTCATGAAAACTTACCAGTTTTCATGAATTTCTCCTCCAAATGTGAAGTTCGGTATTCAATGATTCCTAAGTTGCGAAAACTCATAGTTGTTGTTTTCAGATCAGGAATGGAAAAATTACCACGGTAATTACACTTAACTTAGAGGTCATGAGTGACTAGTTCTCAAGAATCTTTCTTTTCGATGCAGCAAGTCGTCGAAGTAATGAGGCTAGCAGGGAGGCTTGAAAAAACAAACAAAATAATCTTTCAAAATAATTAAATTTATTCAAGGAAGAAAGCTAGTGGGGTTAAACCTCCTGGGCTACACCCACGCGCGGGAAAGCTCCATGGCTTAATGCTTCCGGAGTAAAACCCGCCTAGCGGGAAAAAGCTCACCAAAGAAGGGGAGCAGAAAAAACCCGCAAGACACAGAGATATAATTTAACAATAAATATCTTCACAAGCACTCAAAACAGCAACAAAGTATGCGCAGTTTTTAACAATCAAAATGAGTTACGGGAGGAATTTTTGAGTTAACATAAATCCCGCAAATAGAAAGACCGATCGAAATATTTAAAAACATAATTTATGCTATGATCAAAACAAAAGTGATGGAATTTGAAGATTGAGTTTTCGTTTAAAATGCACAGGTTGGAATGGAAACCCACACTCTCAGCATACACACAATCACACCAACACCAGTTGTTAGTTAGTAACTACCTAAATTCTACTATCGATAGAAAGAACCGCGAAAATAAACCTTCATACATTCACACGGGAGTATACTCCGCACTCACAAACACTCGTTACACACAAGCACACACTCTAGTGTGGGAACCATTCCAATTCTGTACATCACTTGCAATGATGGAAAGTTGAACTACCGAACAAGGCCTTGTTATTCAAAAAATATAAACTGAACCCATAAAAATGCATACGTTTACAAATTAAAGACATGATCAATCCAATACAAGCTTATTGGATGGAAATAAACAATTTAACATGTTATAAATAAACAATTTAACATGTTATAAATAAACATTTAACATGCACAAGTAAAGCTTTAACAAGCATTGCCGCTGCTCCCACCGCGTGAAGGCGACCGTAGACTTTTCGGCTCTTTCTCATCTCCCATAAAACTCTCCACAAACCCTTTCGTGATGCTTAACATACCTGAAAAGAGTACTCTGTTAAATTGAATTCAAAATCTTACAACACACGGACTAAGAAAACGGATCTTACCATTTAAAACAGGTCTGAAAAAAACTGTGCATGATTAAGAAACGAGGGATAATAATGCAACTATACAATGGAAAAGCTTAATGTACCTGCAATGAAATTGTTATGAGCAGCATGAGAAATAACATGAATGAAACTCAAAAATATAAGTACCTTTGTTTAAAATTACCCTGAAAAAAATTCAGCACGATTATTAAAGAAAACGGAAAGAACAGAAATGTTTAAATTACCCATTGCTAAAATAACCTGCAAAAAATCATTATTAAACACCAGTATAAAACATACGTAGCAAAATTCATAACTTTCATTGAAATGAAATGAAACCACACAAACATACACACACGCATAGAAACACACACAACGCTGTCCACCTCATACGTACGACATTGGAAGAGCATACGAACGACACCGAGAAGAGCGAACCAAGATCATCAGAACCAATGAACGACAAGAATGAGCCCCAGGAAATGACCACGCGCAGTCTTAACATTACATCTACATTACCTACTCATTATAAAATAACTACTCATCATACCACAACTAAACATCATACCATAAGTAGACATCATACCATAACTACACATTATAAAATAACTACTCATCATACAACAACAAATCATCATAAAATAACTACTCATCATACCATAACTACACATCATACCATAACTAAATATCATAAAAAACTTATTCGCAGAAAGCACAAAAATATCATAATAACGAACACAGAACCACCAGAACTATTCCACCTCCGCGGTTTCATTCGAGCCGCGAATCCCTGAAGTCAATCTCCTTCTCGACGGTAGTGGATCTAGGGTACCACCACGTATCTCTGGATGATGGTACCTCAGGATTCAAAGCCATGCGTCCTCCTCGCCAGGTGACTGCTACTCTAGACTCGAGATCCGCCGACGTGATGGTCACTCCCAACTGCTCCCGATGAAATCTCCGCACGAACTGAAGCTATTTCCAGTTGCGCATTTCCGTGTCGCTTATGCTGCGCTCTGATTGGTGGAAACCTCCTATTTTCCCACCAAAAAACAACTACGCACACAATGAAATGTTTAAACTTCGAAATATTTCACTGAAATCCTCTTAATTACCAGCTCCTTAAATATTTTACTTGAATCTATTACTTTCACGTAAATTTTAATTCCTTAATTTCACATGTTTACGCTCAAATAATGAGAAAAATAAGCTTTCATTTGATTACAAATAATTTATTATTTAACATCAATGAATTAAAATTATTATAATAATGCATTGGAAATTAACAATTTCCACTAAGCATTCATCGCTCTTCATTACTTATTCAAGAATCATATTCGCGGTTGTGCATTTCTGTCTCGTCACTTCCGATAAGGGGTCATGGGTAAAGATGGATATGGTTTTGGGGGACGAGGATTGGAAAGGATGCCTTTTGATGATTTCCCTCGCAATAAACGTTCTACCGCTTATTACCTACCACTTCGACTCGTTAATCGAATCTGAGCTATAATCTTTCGCTCCAACACCTTGGTTACTAAAGGGAATTAGTTACGTTATGCTTAAAATAACTAACCTGCAAACAGAAGTCCGTCCTACCGAGTGCTTTGTCGCACAGTATTTCTCGTAAGAGGCAACTAGCTACTTCGTAGATCCAAAAAGAACCCAAACGCGGAGAAAGACATTAGCTCACGACACACTCGTTTATTCTTCGCAGAACCGAGCGAATTCACTACATCCCATTCCCAATACGGAATTCAGTTAATAATTCCGCGACCGTAAGTTAGTCACTGAAGGTATCGAGTAACCTTGCCTAGAATCGGGACGATTGCTGTCCGTCATACATATCGATACACATCGATAACGAAGGTGCTTGCGGGAAATTCATCCCGTGTGATATAAGAGAATGGGAAAAGAACATGTGCAGAAGGTGTAAGGCGATTGTTATTACGATGAATTCACTATTACAGATAATGGAAGATTTGATTACATATGCAAAACGTTGGAAGTGAATCTGAGGATAGTTCAATCAAAAAGGCATTTCTGTTTCTTTTACTGATTAAACATTTATTTTACTGTGATTCTCTGCTTTAGTTGTGCATATTATCTTGTCCTCATCACTCATCTCAGCTGAGTAACATAAATGTGTACTCTTAAACGGTTTAATTTTGTTGGGTGTCACCCTTATGTTTTACAAGATTAATCTCCTCAAGCAGCATGTTATACACTTGGCATGTCTTAGATATTAAATTTAGTGGTGATTGGTTAAAGTAATGATGAACGTGAAAATGGATTAAGGATGCAACATTTTTATTGCTGAACTATAGAAGAAGAATCTTTGTACAGTACTTTCAATGCATGTTGTTGTAGAATATTGGTTACTTAGTGTTCAATGTGTGAGTGAGCAATTAAAGCATTTCCACGTGGTTCATCCCATATTATAAAGTTTTTGGTACGGATATATCATGAAGTAAGGTCATTGTGAAATAATTCATAATCACCTTACTTCAGAATATATGCGCATCGTGATCAATTACATTGACTGCAAGAAAATGCATACCACGGTGGAAATAATTAATTTATAACCCTTACTTGGATCCCTCGATCAATAGCTCTCAATCTTTAATTATTAGCACAAAGTCTTTCTTCAAAAATCCCCTTTTTTCTGCCTATTATTTATGCACATCAAAGTACTGCAACAGTAATTGCTTTCAACATTTTGTTTTTCAAGGTTCGATACATACTTACCTTGGGTAAAGTTTCCCAAATATCAGATGATTGACCATTTATTCAGCTCATCATAACTATGGCTGTGTCAGTAATTTCAGATAGGGATTTCTTTAAATCATTGTTCACATAAGCTTCCGCTTATAGATGCCAACATGAACTATATAAACTGATTCTTTATTCTGACTAATTATTTCCCTACTTGTCTTTCTAAACTGTTGTAATCATCACCTACATTTGCCATAACTATTGCTTTCTCTCGATGGATATCAACATATTTTTAATAGTTTCCACATTCAAATGTACTGAACAAGAATAGATAAGGATTGAGCACATTTATATATAACGAAATCAATACGAGAAGGCTTGACCTCCTGGAAGGACAGGGTAAAAAAAATCTTTGTGTATTTTCAGAGAAAATTTTCTTTGAAAATTTAAAATCCTTTTTACTAATTAATGGACAGTTACGCCTTGCAATAGAGGAATTTCAAAAGACTTGCTCATTGAGATTTATCATGCAATTAAGAATAAAGAATTTTTTTACATTCCTAATATCAATCTTCAGGTTATGGTAATCACAGTGAGAGAGAATCCATATATTTCTAGATGCAAAATTTGAAATCCAAGAGAAATTTATTCACAAAGATAAGAATTATTCATTGTCTTACAGATAACTGATCCTGAACAATTTTTATTTCACCCTTTGTAAATACAATGAATAAATCATGTATACCTCTATATACTTCTAAACACATTGCTGCTCTATAAATGATTCATATCGAAGGAAATCTCATAAGAAATAATTTCATTGATATACTATTTGCATGAATTCTTTCTGTATTTTACTCTTGTCCTCAAAATGTTTCATTCCAATATCTCTTTCAATGCTTCATGTGTGGACTGTTGGAAATCCTTGCAAATTTCTTATAATGATATTGTTTTATTGATTGAATTCTTGGCCAATAGGAAGATAAGCTAATTGATTATAAAGGTAAAATATATAACTCTCAAACAGCTATTATTACAAGTATTCGCTTATAATTTTAAATTTTGTCTTCCATTATTTTATAAATGAATATAATGAATGTGTATATTTCACTGCCACATAATTTAAAAATCTCTTCCTTTTCAAATGTACACTCATAAACAGTGACTATAGGTTTAATCTGTTATAAGCAATAGGATTAATCATTCATACATCACACACATTCTTAAGTTATCCATTAATGCCATTTGAGGAATTCTGTTCAATTAAAATCTGAACTTCATTGTGATTTGGGCTATCATAACTTATTAACAAGTATAAATTCATTCAATTTAACAGTGAATGAATACTTGAATAAAGTTGAATAACAGTGATGTGACTGGAACCTCATCTATGCTTCTCACTTGCTGGAAATAATACAAAGAACTTTCCCTTATAATGATTACACTGATACCTTGAATCGAAAGTAAGGAAATCCTTTCACAGCTTAGGAGATGAGAGTGACCAATATAAAGGTGTCATAAATGAATATAATAGAAAATTTTTATTTGAAGAGCTCCTCTCAAATAAAAAATATTATAATTAGTAAATATGATTAAGTATGAATAAACATCCTTAAATAGAATGTAAGCAAACCAACCTGTTTACATTCACTTTTTGTAGAGGAGAATGCGCCTGGATTTGTATAACGTGGCTCATTCATGCATATTTATCCATAATCACCATAAAAAAAATATACTAAAAAAATTTGGAAGAATGATCATTCATTCAGCTCATCATAACCATTGTGATATCAGTAATTTCAGATATGGATATTTACAATTTATTGTTCACAAATGCTTCCAATTATGGATACTATATTAAGTGATTCTTTTTTCTGTCCATTGATGTACACTCTTTTGTTTCTTAATCAGAGGTTCCTAAACTTTTTTGTGTCATACACCCCTTGCCATGTATTTTTGGGTTTGGGTTTACCTGGAATTTATTTTTCGTGAATTTCTATCTGTAGTGGAGTTAAGTGTTGAATATTAAATTAGAAAAAATAGTTTTATACATATATTTTTAAATAAATGTATGCAAACAGGTACGATCTTGCAACTATTGAAAAGCATTAATAGCACTATTACTTTATGAAGGACTTGATCCGACTTTCAACGATGAGAGCTACCAGTAGAATTGGGGTCAATATTTTTGCAATATGATCCAGGTTTACCACTTCCCTGGCAGGTTTGCAAAGCACTATCCACATTGATCAATCTACTGATTTTTAGACATGAAAATCAGCAAAGCCTTTCATGGAGTGGGAGATGACAGTAACTGATATGTGAAGATGTCTGAAATGAATATGGACATGGATGACATTTCGCGTTGCCAAAATTTCATGAACTACAACTCGTATTATAAAATATCATGATGTAAGTAATAAGGTGCTATCAGTGTATGTTGGTTTCAATAATCTTGGACCACCAAATATTATTTTCGCTATCGTAGACCCATCACTGGTTGTCATAGATCCCTGTGGGTCAATAGAGACCACTTTGGGAACCACGGTTCTAAGCAGAAGTAGTCATCACCATCATTTGTCATAACTATTGCCTTCTCCGGATGGATATCAACATATTTTTAATAGTTTCCATTATTAATTTAAATTTGTACCGGCCATATGTAAGGAGCAGTTCTTCCATTTATATCTCATCATACCTAAGAGATGGGATTCATTTGATCATCCTTTGCGATTGAATAGTTCATTTACACCTGGGGCAGCACATCCGAGTTTGGGAAATCCGATAAAAAGACGATAGATGGAGATGACTACGGATCAATGATGAATTTCAATTCAGGAATGTAACATTTTGAGAACAATTCATTTCCGCGAATTATTCGCGAACATAATCGCCTAGGGATATAGAGACATGGTGCATGCACCCCCTGCCAAGCGCCGAAAGGTGGTTCGCAGGTTAAATGTGTGGATGTAGATGTACATGGAAATATGCTCAGTGTTTAACTTTTTTAAGAGAAAATTCACTACCGACGACTTTTCATACAGCATTAAAGGAAAAATTTAGCAATTGTTGAATCTGTTAAATATCTGGGAGATACGCTGACGAATAACTTAAATTGGAGTGCCCACATCCGTAACATAGTCGGACGAGGACTAAGAAAACTTGGCTCCGTCAAGAGAATAGTCGGTAGGAGCGATGAAAAGGTTCGCGAACGTTGCTGCTTCACGTACGTTAGGCCTCATATTGAGTACGCGTGCAGCATATGGGACCCTGCAAATAAAGACAGCATTCGGGAGTTAGAAAAGGTTCAGCGTAAGGCGATACGTTTTGCAAAAAATGCATACGATAAAACAGCGAGCGTAACGTAAATGCTATAGGACGCCGGGTGGAAATTACTAGAAGAAAGAAGGTGTAGACAAAGAATTCAATTATTAGATAAATTCAGAGGGAGCTACTTCGTAGAGGACGTAGAAAGCATAATGCGTCCACCTTGTTACATAGGCCGATACTATAATTCGCGAAAGATCAGAGAAATAGATGCGCGAACGGAGCGTTACAAACATTCATGTACAGAGTAATAGATATTAGAGAGGACAGGTAAGCACTTTCGAAAGATATAGATAGTATCGCGAAATGGTGCGATGATCGGAAATCGGAGCTCTACATCGATAAATGCACAGTGGTTAAGTTTATTAAGGGAAATTCCAAAACCGACGACTTTTCATATGGAATGAAGGAAAAAATTTAGCAACATTAAAATCATAAAATATCTGGGAGTTGCGCTGACGAATAACTTAAAAATTTCATTATTCTTAAGTGCATGATAAATCTCAATGAGCCAGTCTTTTGAAATTCCTCTATTGCAAGGCATAACTGTTTATTAATTAGTAAAAAGGATTTTAAATTTTCAAAGAAAATTTTCTCTGAAAATACACAAAGATTTTTTTTACCCTGTCCTTCCAGGAGGTCAAGCTTTCTCGTATTAATTTCGATATATAAATGTACTCAATCCTTATCTATTCTTGTTCAGTACATTTGAATGTGGAAACTATTAAAAATATGTTGATATCCATCCGGAGAAGGCAATAGTTATGACAAATGATGGTGATGACTACTTCTGCTTAGAACCGTGGTTCCCAAAGTGGTCTCTATTGACCCACAGGGATCTATGACAACCAGTGATGGGTCTACGATAGCGAAAATAATATTTGGTGGTCCAAGATTATTGAAACCAACATACACTGATAGCACCTTATTACTTACATCATGATATTTTATAATACGAGTTGTAGTTCATGAAATTTTGGCAACGCGAAATGTCATCCATGTCCATATTCATTTCAGACATCTTCACATATCAGTTACTGTCATCTCCCACTCCATGAAAGGCTTTGCTGATTTTCATGTCTAAAAATCAGTAGATTGATCAATGTGGATAGTGCTTTGCAAACCTGCCAGGGAAGTGGTAAACCTGGATCATATTGCAAAAATATTGACCCCAATTCTACTGGTAGCTCTCATCGTTGAAAGTCGGATCAAGTCCTTCATAAAGTAATAGTGCTATTAATGCTTTTCAATAGTTGCAAGATCGTACCTGTTTGCATACATTTATTTAAAAATATATGTATAAAACTATTTTTTCTAATTTAATATTCAACACTTAACTCCACTACAGATAGAAATTCACGAAAAATAAATTCCAGGTAAACCCAAACCCAAAAATACATGGCAAGGGGTGTATGACACAAAAAAGTTTAGGAACCTCTGATTAAGAAACAAAAGAGTGTACATCAATGGACAGAAAAAAGAATCACTTAATATAGTATCCATAATTGGAAGCATTTGTGAACAATAAATTGTAAATATCCATATCTGAAATTACTGATATCACAATGGTTATGATGAGCTGAATGAATGATCATTCTTCCAAATTTTTTTAGTATATTTTTTTTATGGTGATTATGGATAAATATGCATGAATGAGCCACGTTATACAAATCCAGGCGCATTCTCCTCTACAAAAAGTGAATGTAAACAGGTTGGTTTGCTTACATTCTATTTAAGGATGTTTATTCATACTTAATCATATTTACTAATTATAATATTTTTTATTTGAGAGGAGCTCTTCAAATAAAAATTTTCTATTATATTCATTTATGACACCTTTATATTGGTCACTCTCATCTCCTAAGCTGTGAAAGGATTTCCTTACTTTCGATTCAAGGTATCAGTGTAATCATTATAAGGGAAAGTTCTTTGTATTATTTCCAGCAAGTGAGAAGCATAGATGAGGTTCCAGTCACATCACTGTTATTCAACTTTATTCAAGTATTCATTCACTGTTAAATTGAATGAATTTATACTTGTTAATAAGTTATGATAGCCCAAATCACAATGAAGTTCAGATTTTAATTGAACAGAATTCCTCAAATGGCATTAATGGATAACTTAAGAATGTGTGTGATGTATGAATGATTAATCCTATTGCTTATAACAGATTAAACCTATAGTCACTGTTTATGAGTGTACATTTGAAAAGGAAGAGATTTTTAAATTATGTGGCAGTGAAATATACACATTCATTATATTCATTTATAAAATAATGGAAGACAAAATTTAAAATTATAAGCGAATACTTGTAATAATAGCTGTTTGAGAGTTATATATTTTACCTTTATAATCAATTAGCTTATCTTCCTATTGGCCAAGAATTCAATCAATAAAACAATATCATTATAAGAAATTTGCAAGGATTTCCAACAGTCCACACATGAAGCATTGAAAGAGATATTGGAATGAAACATTTTGAGGACAAGAGTAAAATACAGAAAGAATTCATGCAAATAGTATATCAATGAAATTATTTCTTATGAGATTTCCTTCGATATGAATCATTTATAGAGCAGCAATGTGTTTAGAAGTATATAGAGGTATACATGATTTATTCATTGTATTTACAAAGGGTGAAATAAAAATTGTTCAGGATCAGTTATCTGTAAGACAATGAATAATTCTTATCTTTGTGAATAAATTTCTCTTGGATTTCAAATTTTGCATCTAGAAATATATGGATTCTCTCTCACTGTGATTACCATAACCTGAAGATTGATATTAGGAATGTAAAAAAATTCTTTATTCTTAATTGCATGATAAATCTCAATGAGCAAGTCTTTTGAAATTCCTCTATTGCAAGGCGTAACTGTCCATTAATTAGTAAAAAGGATTTTAAATTTTCAAAGAAAATTTTCTCTGAAAATACACAAAGATTTTTTTTACCCTGTCCTTCCAGGAGGTCAAGCCTTCTCGTATTGATTTCGTTATATATAAATGTGCTCAATCCTTATCTATTCTTGTTCAGTACATTTGAATGTGGAAACTATTAAAAATATGTTGATATCCATCGAGAGAAAGCAATAGTTATGGCAAATGTAGGTGATGATTACAACAGTTTAGAAAGACAAGTAGGGAAATAATTAGTCAGAATAAAGAATCAGTTTATATAGTTCATGTTGGCATCTATAAGCGGAAGCTTATGTGAACAATGATTTAAAGAAATCCCTATCTGAAATTACTGACACAGCCATAGTTATGATGAGCTGAATAAATGGTCAATCATCTGATATTTGGGAAACTTTACCCAAGGTAAGTATGTATCGAACCTTGAAAAACAAAATGTTGAAAGCAATTACTGTTGCAGTACTTTGATGTGCATAAATAATAGGCAGAAAAAAGGGGATTTTTGAAGAAAGACTTTGTGCTAATAATTAAAGATTGAGAGCTATTGATCGAGGGATCCAAGTAAGGGTTATAAATTAATTATTTCCACCGTGGTATGCATTTTCTTGCAGTCAATGTAATTGATCACGATGCGCATATATTCTGAAGTAAGGTGATTATGAATTATTTCACAATGACCTTACTTCATGATATATCCGTACCAAAAACTTTATAATATGGGATGAACCACGTGGAAATGCTTTAATTGCTCACTCACACATTGAACACTAAGTAACCAATATTCTACAACAACATGCATTGAAAGTACTGTACAAAGATTCTTCTTCTATAGTTCAGCAATAAAAATGTTGCATCCTTAATCCATTTTCACGTTCATCATTACTTTAACCAATCACCACTAAATTTAATATCTAAGACATGCCAAGTGTATAACATGCTGCTTGAGGAGATTAATCTTGTAAAACATAAGGGTGACACCCAACAAAATTAAACCGTTTAAGAGTACACATTTATGTTACTCAGCTGAGATGAGTGATGAGGACAAGATAATATGCACAACTAAAGCAGAGAATCACAGTAAAATAAATGTTTAATCAGTAAAAGAAACAGAAATGCCTTTTTGATTGAACTATCCTCAGATTCACTTCCAACGTTTTGCATATGTAATCAAATCTTCCATTATCTGTAATAGTGAATTCATCGTAATAACAATCGCCTTACACCTTCTGCACATGTTCTTTTCCCATTCTCTTATATCACACGGGATGAATTTCCCGCAAGCACCTTCGTTATCGATGTGTATCGATATGTATGACGGACAGCAATCGTCCCGATTCTAGGCAAGGTTACTCGATACCTTCAGTGACTAACTTACGGTCGCGGAATTATTAACTGAATTCCGTATTGGGAATGGGATGTAGTGAATTCGCTCGGTTCTGCGAAGAATAAACGAGTGTGTCGTGAGCTAATGTCTTTCTCCGCGTTTGGGTTCTTTTTGGATCTACGAAGTAGCTAGTTGCCTCTTACGAGAAATACTGTGCGACAAAGCACTCGGTAGGACGGACTTCTGTTTGCAGGTTAGTTATTTTAAGCATAACGTAACTAATTCCCTTTAGTAACCAAGGTGTTGGAGCGAAAGATTATAGCTCAGATTCGATTAACGAGTCGAAGTGGTAGGTAATAAGCGGTAGAACGTTTATTGCGAGGGAAATCATCAAAAGGCATCCTTTCCAATCCTCGTCCCCCAAAACCATATCCATCTTTACCCATGACCCCTTATCGGAAGTGACGAGACAGAAATGCACAACCGCGAATATGATTCTTGAATAAGTAATGAAGAGCGATGAATGCTTAGTGGAAATTGTTAATTTCCAATGCATTATTATAATAATTTTAATTCATTGATGTTAAATAATAAATTATTTGTAATCAAATGAAAGCTTATTTTTCTCATTATTTGAGCGTAAACATGTGAAATTAAGGAATTAAAATTTACGTGAAAGTAATAGATTCAAGTAAAATATTTAAGGAGCTGGTAATTAAGAGGATTTCAGTGAAATATTTCGAAGTTTAAACATTTCATTGTGTGCGTAGTTGTTTTTTGGTGGGAAAATAGGAGGTTTCCACCAATCAGAGCGCAGCATAAGCGACACGGAAATGCGCAACTGGAAATAGCTTCAGTTCGTGCGGAGATTTCATCGGGAGCAGTTGGGAGTGACCATCACGTCGGCGGATCTCGAGTCTAGAGTAGCAGTCACCTGGCGAGGAGGACGCATGGCTTTGAATCCTGAGGTACCATCATCCAGAGATACGTGGTGGTACCCTAGATCCACTACCGTCGAGAAGGAGATTGACTTCAGGGATTCGCGGCTCGAATGAAACCGCGGAGGTGGAATAGTTCTGGTGGTTCTGTGTTCGTTATTATGATATTTTTGTGCTTTCTGCGAATAAGTTTTTTATGATATTTAGTTATGGTATGATGTGTAGTTATGGTATGATGAGTAGTTATTTTATGATGATTTGTTGTTGTATGATGAGTAGTTATTTTATAATGTGTAGTTATGGTATGATGTCTACTTATGGTATGATGTTTAGTTGTGGTATGATGAGTAGTTATTTTATAATGAGTAGGTAATGTAGATGTAATGTTAAGACTGCGCGTGGTCATTTCCTGGGGCTCATTCTTGTCGTTCATTGGTTCTGATGATCTTGGTTCGCTCTTCTCGGTGTCGTTCGTATGCTCTTCCAATGTCGTACGTATGAGGTGGACAGCGTTGTGTGTGTTTCTATGCGTGTGTGTATGTTTGTGTGGTTTCATTTCATTTCAATGAAAGTTATGAATTTTGCTACGTATGTTTTATACTGGTGTTTAATAATGATTTTTTGCAGGTTATTTTAGCAATGGGTAATTTAAACATTTCTGTTCTTTCCGTTTTCTTTAATAATCGTGCTGAATTTTTTTCAGGGTAATTTTAAACAAAGGTACTTATATTTTTGAGTTTCATTCATGTTATTTCTCATGCTGCTCATAACAATTTCATTGCAGGTACATTAAGCTTTTCCATTGTATAGTTGCATTATTATCCCTCGTTTCTTAATCATGCACAGTTTTTTTCAGACCTGTTTTAAATGGTAAGATCCGTTTTCTTAGTCCGTGTGTTGTAAGATTTTGAATTCAATTTAACAGAGTACTCTTTTCAGGTATGTTAAGCATCACGAAAGGGTTTGTGGAGAGTTTTATGGGAGATGAGAAAGAGCCGAAAAGTCTACGGTCGCCTTCACGCGGTGGGAGCAGCGGCAATGCTTGTTAAAGCTTTACTTGTGCATGTTAAATGTTTATTTATAACATGTTAAATTGTTTATTTATAACATGTTAAATTGTTTATTTCCATCCAATAAGCTTGTATTGGATTGATCATGTCTTTAATTTGTAAACGTATGCATTTTTATGGGTTCAGTTTATATTTTTTGAATAACAAGGCCTTGTTCGGTAGTTCAACTTTCCATCATTGCAAGTGATGTACAGAATTGGAATGGTTCCCACACTAGAGTGTGTGCTTGTGTGTAACGAGTGTTTGTGAGTGCGGAGTATACTCCCGTGTGAATGTATGAAGGTTTATTTTCGCGGTTCTTTCTATCGATAGTAGAATTTAGGTAGTTACTAACTAACAACTGGTGTTGGTGTGATTGTGTGTATGCTGAGAGTGTGGGTTTCCATTCCAACCTGTGCATTTTAAACGAAAACTCAATCTTCAAATTCCATCACTTTTGTTTTGATCATAGCATAAATTATGTTTTTAAATATTTCGATCGGTCTTTCTATTTGCGGGATTTATGTTAACTCAAAAATTCCTCCCGTAACTCATTTTGATTGTTAAAAACTGCGCATACTTTGTTGCTGTTTTGAGTGCTTGTGAAGATATTTATTGTTAAATTATATCTCTGTGTCTTGCGGGTTTTTTCTGCTCCCCTTCTTTGGTGAGCTTTTTCCCGCTAGGCGGGTTTTACTCCGGAAGCATTAAGCCATGGAGCTTTCCCGCGCGTGGGTGTAGCCCAGGAGGTTTAACCCCACTAGCTTTCTTCCTTGAATAAATTTAATTATTTTGAAAGATTATTTTGTTTGTTTTTTCAAGCCTCCCTGCTAGCCTCATTACTTCGACGACTTGCTGCATCGAAAAGAAAGATTCTTGAGAACTAGTCACTCATGACCTCTAAGTTAAGTGTAATTACCGTGGTAATTTTTCCATTCCTGATCTGAAAACAACAACTATGAGTTTTCGCAACTTAGGAATCATTGAATACCGAACTTCACATTTGGAGGAGAAATTCATGAAAACTGGTAAGTTTTCATGAATTTCTCCTCCAGGAGCAAGATTTTAACTTCTCGGACGGAAAGATATTTCGGAGAAATGAAGCTGAAGTTATTCAAGGAGTAATTAATTCTCTTCAAATTCTCAATCCTTTTGCTACAATGATTGTCTTAATTCTACATGAATCTATAAAATTTTCAATCAGATTTTGAAAACGTGACGATTTAAATTTAAATTTGTACCGGCCATATGTAAGGAGCAGTTCTTCCATTTATATCTCATCATACCTAAGAGATGGGATTCATTTGATCATCCTTTGCGATTGAATAGTTCATTTACACCTGGGGCAGCACATCCGAGTTTGGGAAATCCGATAAAAAGACGATAGATGGAGATGACTACGGATCAATGATGAATTTCAATTCAGGAATGTAACATTTTGAGAACAATTCATTTCCGCGAATTATTCGCGAACATAATCGCCTAGGGATATAGAGACATGGTGCATGCACCCCCTGCCAAGCGCCGAAAGGTGGTTCGCAGGTTAAATGTGTGGATGTAGATGTACATGGAAATATGCTCAGTGTTTAACTTTTTTAAGAGAAAATTCACTA
The DNA here is from genome assembly GCA_020796165.1 of Pantala flavescens. NCBI lineage: Eukaryota > Metazoa > Arthropoda > Insecta > Odonata > Libellulidae > Pantala > Pantala flavescens. The sequence goes on from CM036881.1 coordinate 51,026,538, forward strand.
CTGACGACTTTTCATACAGCTCATATAATTTAACCACTTCTACCGGGTTCAATCCATATAGTTACTTTTTTCTGAATAATTTAATAATTCATATTGACCTTACTTCACATGAATACATTGTAATGAATAAGATTGACTGTCATGAAATTTATACAATGGTGAAAATAGAGCTTATACTTAGATTTTTCAATCAATCAATTGATTGATTGAAAATTGATTGATTGATTGATAGATGATTGATTCTTGGTTAACAATATGTGGTTGTTAATATTCCCTTTTTCATAATTGACATATTAATTATGCATATAAAGTACTGCTACGGTTATTGCCATCAACATATTTTGTCAAGGCTCTATTTATATACTCACCTTGAAAAATATATTCTTAAAAACACCTAAAAGGACAATTTCTACTGCTCATGATAAATTTGGTGATGATAGTATTATCAGATAGAGATTAATGTAATTTATGGTTCATGAAAGATTCCACTAATGGATCCCCTAATCAACTATTCTAAGTGATTCTTTTTTATTCTAATTGATACAAATTCATGCCTATATGCAACTGATATAATCATCATCTCCATCTGCCATAACTTTTACCTTTTCTGGGTGGAGATCAACATATTTTTTCATATTTTAATATGCTCAACAAGCATTGATAAGTATTGAGTAAATTGATGTATAAAACAGGTATGCCTTAGAATAGAAGAACTGTAAAAGACTCACTCTTTGAGTTACTATTTTCATGTATTTAGGAATGATGATGTTTTCCCGTCCTTATTTCAATCCTTAAATTATCTAACTCAAACTGAGAAAGAAAACATGTATTTCTAATGTAGAATTTTAAATCTAAGAGGATCTTATTCACATAGAAATGAATTTTTCATTTTCCTACAGATAAGTCAAAGGAAATCACATGAAAAGTATTTTTAACTATTTCCTGATTCATGGATTTTTTCTTATATTTTACTTATGTTTGCAAAATCTTTCATTTCAATCTGCCTTTTCATGCTTTGTGTGTGGAAAGTTTGAAATCCTTACAACTTCCTTATAATGATTTTGCTTTCTTCCTCAATGAATTCATTACAAAAAGTCAGATAACTACTCAATTATGTGGGTGAAATGTAATAACCAAATAATCAGCTATAATTGATGAAATTCTGTTATTCCTTGTTGTTGAGAACATGCATAATCTAGGTTTGCTACCTTTCTCATTCATGGAATATTGAGCACTTTAATACTTAATTTGAGGTGCAGGGAATGTCAATATTAAGTTTGTCAATTAAGAATCCTTCATAGATTATATTTCCCAATCAATAGAAATATACTGGGTGTTATCAGTGAAGGAAAATATAGTAGGTGTTAGGAAATTGGTACCATTTCATTCTAGCGACTGGCATGTTCTAAACAGTTGTGGGTGCTCAGTTGAGGGTGATGGAAATAAGGGAAGTAGAATACATAAAGGTAACTTCATTTATTAGATTAAGATCAATTTACATATTACTACAACAGTATCTATTTCAAGAACTAAAATAAATTTTAATCAGTTACTTAAATGTAAAGTAAAATTTCCAAAATAATCTTGGAAGATGATTTCAAAACAGGGAATATAAATCAAATGGCTGCAACTATACATGCTTCAATCACTTAACAAAGTACCTGAAGTTAAAAATTCATGTAACTCAAAAAGCTCTGTCCTATCAATTTTAGGTTAGGATGGACTTTCAGAGATAAGTGCCTGATCTCAAAAATTGCAATAAACCCTCTGTACAAGATCCATGATGAAATCCTTATGCAATGATACAGACGAAAATATCTATGAGGTAGCAAAGTAATGTAAAAAGAATGAATAGTATATTTATATAATTTATTGTTCACATAAGAATCCCCTAGTGGATTTCCTTGTCAACTATTCTAAGCAATTTTTTTATGCTGTTTGATACATACATTCATGTCTTTATACGACTGAATTAATCATCACCTTTATCTGCCATAACTTTTACCTTCTCTTGATGGAGATCAACTTTCTCTTTCATGACTATTTGCAAAGAGAGTTTATTGCAATTTTTGAGACAATAAGTTAAATACAAGGAAAAAACCATGAAATAGAAAATGCTTAAAAATCCATCTCATGTGACTTCCTCTGTGATGAATCCCTTATCCAGCATCCATGTTGTTGGAAGAAAGAAGGCTTATGCTTTCTTATTCATAGTATTGACAAAGGATAAAATTTGATCAAGGGCAGATATCTGTGGGAAAATGAAAAATTCTTTTAGGGACTGGTAGATTTATAATTTTACATCTTGAAATATATAAATTCTTTTTCAGAGTGAGTTAGGTAATTTAAGTATTGGAATTAGGGACCCAAAAAATTAAATTTTTCCCTTAAACTAGAAAATAACTCAATGAGTGAGTCTTTTACAGTTTTTCTATTCTTAGGCAAACCTGTTTAAATATTAATTTATTCAATCCTTATCAATTCTTGTTGAGCTTATTAATATCTGGAAACTATTAAAAATATGTTGATCTCCACATAAAGAAGGTAAAACATATGGCAGATGATGTTGATGATTAATTCGGTTGTATACAGACATGAATGTGTATTTATGTAATATGTTCTTGTAAATTACTGAATTTTTCAATAATTTTTCCTTAATTTCTTTCTCGTTTATTCAATGGATACAATAAAAATATGAAAACGATCCACTTCATTCACTATTTCTTTGTCATTCATTGCTGCTGAGACAGTTTGCATCTTCCTTTCCCATCTTTCTGAACGGCCTAAATTATCATAATTCAAGAATAGGTTTCTCTTATGCAACACCCTTCCAAATTTATTGGTTTATGTTGGTGATATATGTAGTATAATAAGGCTAGATGACGTATTTGGGTTTTAGTAGGAATGATTATCACAAAAAGTAAACTTAATATTTATTGCATGAATTCTACTTCAAGACATTTCACGTACTCAAACACTGTTTGAACAATCATATATTTAGTATTTAAATCACTGTCCCTAAGATAAACAACGTGTTGATATACGGCTTAATTTTTCTTTTACTAGCATTCACAAACTGTGGAATTCTACGAAAATCCAAGGATTGCTTTCCTCCCACCCTTCATCCTCTTGTTGTTTGAACTCCTCTCTGCTCGGAGGTCATTAGCCTTGAAAGAATAAAAAGAACAGCTCATCAATACTTCTCTTTACGTGAGCAATGTATAATTCATTCATTCTCGTTATTATTCTTCGTTAATATTCGCTATTTTTCTAAATTTCAGTTATTAGAATGGAAAATTAAAATTAGTTGAAAACGATCCGAAACAGACATATCGAAGATTAATAGTTTAAAAATCGTAGGCAACTTCTTACAATCGTTATGAATCACTTAGCATTACTTGGGAGTTGTTTAAAGAACTGTATAACACGTAATAAAGCAAATCAGATGGAAAAAGCGGTGTACTCATGGATTTAAACACCTAAAAATTCGTAAATAAAGCGTAACGGTTTGTCATCCCCTTTTTCTGTTCTCCCGTCCCTTTTATAGTGAGGACTATAAATCGTTCTGCGAGCACTTTGGTCCGCAGACCTCAATGAACCGAGTTTTACAAAGCTTATCTGCACCTGATTGTTCATGGCACATGGAGATATACGACACCTTTTTAGATGAAACGTTATTGGCACGGTTACCTGACATTCTGCGGTTTGAGAAATCTAACGTGGCCACTAACTCGACGTTCTGCCTACAGAATTCTACGATTGCCCACGTAATTTCTTCGTCACCACCATCCTCATCGGAACCCGTCTTTTATCCTATCATGTCTTTTCCCCTTTTTTCTTGTCTTTTCAAAGTAACGAGGTAATTATAATCTATTTTTAAATAATAACGACTTGGTAGCAAATGGGCTCAGCCATTTATTCCACACCAATACGAACTATTTGGAGATGTTTCATAACAAATTCTAAAACGGAAAGTAACACTCTGTTTCCGCACAAATATTAATAAAAAGCAACATGATTCAGTAAAGACGAATGGAAGTAAGTAGGCGGAAAAATAGGGATACCCACGATAAGCCATTTCCAAATTTCTTGGCTCTATATTCTTGTTGGTTACTTGAAAAGTATCGTCCGGTTACGCAGATATTCAAATTTTAAGGATAAAATAAAAATTCGTAGTTAACTTAAGTCGATCTTAGAACGCGTTTCCGTTAAAAAAATCCTTCGTCTTTTACATTCTTAAATATTATTTAATCAAGGTGCCTGAAATTAGTACAATGATTTCTGTTATTTCAAAATCATACTCATATCATCATATCATTATAAATCATACATATAAGTGAAGGTGATAAAATTTCATCCTGAAACGCATTTGAACCGTAGTACTAGAATTACAGCCGAAGTTGGTAGCAATTGATGCTGTGCAGTGAAACATTAACATCTACGATAGTAAACAAAACATATATTTTTATTTCAAATTATGGAACGAGATGTATGTGGACAAATATTTCACTTATACATTCTTCTCCGATATGAAATAAATTACATTGTAACTGATAAATCGCCGGCCTCAGTGGCCGAGTGCGTAGCGCATTGAGTGCTAGTGCTCTAAGTCTCGAGGTCCCAGGTTAAATGTAAGAGTGGTCCATATAGAATAAATTTCGCCCTGATTCAATGAAGGCAGATTATTATTATTATTATTATTATTATTGAACATAAATTCCTTTCGTTCAGTAGGTAAAGTTATATTTTGCGCTCTTGTACGTAATTCTGTGACGTATTATGCGGCAATAATGCGGCAAGTGCTGTTTAACTGTATTATATTGAGAAATGAAATGGATTGTATCATATCAACTTCTGTTCAAAATAAGTTTCTTCTTATGTAGCTGTATTTCTGTGCTTGTGTATATTTACTTGTGCTCGTATGCCTTCACTTGTGTTTAATTTTTTGTACTTGTGTTTTTTTACTTCTACTTGCTATTCTATATATTTAAATCGTGTACTTGCATCTGTTTGCCTTCTTTATTTTTTGTACTGAATTACAAATTTATTCGTAACTTGTGTATACATAATTGTATTGAATATTGTTTGTAAATATATGTTTCTGTACTGAATAAAAACTGATTATTGCAATTAACTATTGACTTTTTTGCTGGCCTTATCACTCACTCCCCTTTTTATATTTAATGACTTCAGTTGTATTTATAATGTTTCTAAAAAAATCGGCAATACAATCGGTAAATAATTAGCAATACTTATCGAGTTACGCAAACCACTAATATCAATTGCAAAGAGACAAATAAAACTTAAAGCACAACCAATAACAGCTTTCAATCACCATAAGTACTTTACAAGTCCATAAATCAATAACAATTTGTGTTTTACAGTAATTGTTAAGTTAATTTTTTAATTAATTATTAAATATATAATTTAAAAAATCAAGTTAATATTTTCAAGCTTAACTTTGTGGAATGTTTGTGACATATTGAAAAAATGACCAGATAAATTTATTTCACGACAGGTTTCGTTAGCGAGCTAACATCTTCGTAACGCTGTGACGTAATTACGCGGCAAGGCTCAAATTCGAAATTGTTCTGAATGGAATTCCTTGAGAGGTCTCTGCAGGTCAATCAGTATACAAAAGAAAATAATTCTAATTATTTAGTCAATTAAGAAAAATAATCTACGTTTATGATGAGCCTAGTTAGGATACTAGTACAAACCTACCAAAAAATTACAACAATTACTGTGAAATACGTACTTTTATCATGCAAACGTCTCTGAACTATGATTGATATCTTACCCGGTACAATACATACAATGACCTCCCTAGTATTCTCACTTTGGTCCTCAACAGTGCCATTAATAAGACGTATTCGTTAACTCCTGTAATGGTTCGGTTTTTAGTATGATCCATGCTCAAATTGGATGATGATGAATAACTGATACGGTTGTTGACCAATTTGGGTCACCATTCTTGAGTTTATTATTGTAGATTGTAGATCTGACGAAGAGGAATATTAGAAGTTCCAGTTGTTTATAATTCAGGTGATTCCTCTTCGGTAACGTTTACTGACGCATATCCGGCACCTGCTATCGTGCAGGTTGCACCCCGCTATTACTCTCGGGTTCATAATCACTTCGGTTAGATAATCGGCATGGAATATAGTACCGAAGTTAAGGATTTTTAGAACAAAGAAAAGATTTTACGCTAAGACGAAGTAAGAAGGAAAGAAAAAATCTGCCACAATGGATACATGGGAAATCGAAGTCGATACAAAATTCTCACGTTTTTAGGTTGTGCTGTATGTGAGCATTGAAAAACTTTCGGAAAACTTTATTTATTCATTATTAGATATATCAACCATTTTCTACCAGTTTGCATATTCCTTTTTACTTCTATTATATACGGGCAGAAATAAATAATAGTAGGATATTTAAACAATTTTATGGATAATTCTTTAAAGCATGAATTCAAATACGACTAAAAGACTTAAGAGCCATCTACAAAACTCTTCTGATATCTATTTGAAATTTTGAATTTTGCCTCTTCTATTTGAATACTTTAAGTTACGTAAAAATTAACGCGAGATGGCTCCTGACATGTATTTACAAAAAACTTACTTTTATTACGTTTTTTTCGAATTTAGAGAAAAATTACTTTGAATATCACCCCTATTTAGATTAATTTTTAATGTTTATTAATTGACCCTTTTCCATCATTTCGAATTTTGGCTCTGGATGCATAATATCTCAAAATGAAATTTTTGGTACTCTCGTAGCGACAGCCTTCGCCATAGCCTCCCTTGATTTATCGCATTTACGGAGGATGTCTGAAGAGTATATAAGGTTTAAGGCGAGGACAAAATTTTTGGGGGGGCATGGAGGAAATGCTACACCAATTCAGGTTGGTGTACATTTCTTCAACATGTCCTCCCGTTCCAGATTCTGGAACATAACCATACCAGATTTTGAACGTAATTTAAGACACCCGCCGAATTTAAAAAGAGTAAATTAAAAATGACGTAAATTTAAAACACCTGGGTAATGAAAATTTTCATAATAATTTGAAAAACGCAAGAAAACGAGGAATCTTAAAATTGGAAGGGAATTTTTTTTAATCGAAACGCATTTTGTAAAAGGAGTTGCCCCACCCTCATGCCCCTAAAGCCTAGGGGGTTCAGTATTAGTCGATATATTACTGTATTTATGGTATCCACGATGACTAAAAGCTCAAAATCATAGAGACATCTATACAACTTATACTCTCAACGCCATACTTCCCATATATTTCCCTCTTCACCTCATCTCGAGAACTTTAGTTTCTTACCTTGCCGTTGTGGCGCTGAATACCACGTTTAGTTTCACCTATTTTAGTTCAAAACCTTTACGTTGAGGCGCTGAATACCACGTTTAGTTTCACCTACCGAGTACACATGCTCATCTTTGAAACGTCATTCTGGACACCGTTTCCTTCAGACCCATTCCCTTACAACGTCGTAGACTAAATAAGTAAAGAAAACAATATTCTTCGCAACTCTTTAATATTTCTATTCCTTCTACATTCTCTGTCTTTACATTGCACACTTATAAATCCAGCGCAAGATTTTCTGCTTCCCGCTTCTGATTGCATTTTCCTGCTGTCTTCTGCCTTGATCGAAGTGGGCTCCTCCATGTTACTGATGACTCGGTTTCTGAAAAAAAGAACATACGGGATGAGATAATATAATAATCCGCATTCCCTCTATGAAGGCGACTTTACACCTTTAAGCAAAATGCTTATTTTTTTACGTTTACAATCTTGGCATGCCAACGGAGTGGTGGATGGATTCGGCTCCTCTCCGTACGAACATCATCGACTCGTCTCGACATCTCTCATCATCTTGTCCTCGACAACGAAGAGTGCATATGTAAAAGACGCGTAAAGAAAAATAAAATCATAACATATACCATTAAGTTGGAAGATGATATAAAAAGAAAAATGAAGAAAACAGCACAATTTTAAATTTTCTAGCGTAAATTGAAGAAAACTTGACTTTTGAGGAAAATTTTGGGTAAAAATACACAAAATAGATACGAAATATATTGTAAGGAGAATTTTAAGTAAATATTTAAAAGTAAGATAGAAAAGTAATCATTCAAAATGAACCATTGGAATTATTTTCGTTAATTTGATGATTTAAAATCTTTAAAAATAGAAAGATAAATCATTTTTTTGAATAATTGTTAGAAATTACCTCGTTGAGAATTTGTATAATTCAATGTCTGCTTACAAAGAATTATTGATGAAAAATTTTTAAAATTATACATAAGGAGAATGTTCAATTCTTCGGACGATAAATGTAATTTAGGCAGAGGGTTGGAGAGAATTTCGTATTTTTGGCCAGCTTTTCTCGATTTTAGCCCACTGTGAGTTGCCTTTCAACTATAGTCCTTACCATTGTGCCACCACTGATACCACCTATCACCAGCGATATTATGTCCCATTCAATCCTACATTTTCTTCACAACATTGGGAGTACTGGGCTGATTAAATAAATAAAACCATGTACCATTCTTATAAAAGCTTAAATAATGTTTCAAACGATTCTATATTCTCAGTCTTTACATGGCATGCTTCTTATAAATTTTCAAACTTTCATTTACCTTTCTTAGTATAAATAATTTTAATTCTCAAAAACTCACCTCTTATAGCTTTTATATGGAAAAATTTTATACTAAAATGGGTGTACTCTCCTTCCCATATATATATCTTCTTTCTTCATACATCATACATTCTTATCTTACTATTGACTTACAGATACAAATTTTACCAAAGTAGAAAAAGTGTACTATTCTGATCAAGAAATAATGGGTCTTGATAATTCCTTCATATTAAAAATGTGTTCTTAATAGGAAATTAAATGTTCGTTCAGTGAACTTCAGGAAAAACATGCCAATCATAGTTTGAATTGTTGTTCAAGTATTAAACATCAGTTCGATCATAATGTGCAAACTGCTGCTACATAAGATGGGGTTCCCTCTCATAATGTTTGTCTTGTAATGAGAATGACATAAAAGAGTTACTGGAGTATTTCTTCACATGAAGAGAATCATCTAAGAAGACTTTAATTAGAAAATAATTTTATTTCAGCAGATTTTAACTGTTTAACCTTTTCAATAATCCAATAAAGTTGCCTAAATGAGTAGTGGTCAGAAATAATGGATCCCTTATTTCAGCAATGTATGTAAGAGATTCTTATAGATTATTAGACTGTTAACACCCATTCTCCAAAAATTACTGTATCCATAAATTATGTAGATAATATGATGAAGGAAATATAATCGAACTTATCCTAAATTTTTTCATAAAGTTTGGTTAATTCAAGTATCATTTTTCAGTCATGAATTTCATAGCGCATCTTCTAACAATTTTCCCATTAAATTATATTTAGCTACAGCATATAGGATTAAGGGTATTATGGTGTAAAAATTAAGTTCTTATTAGTTATCTTTGATATAGAAAAAAAGTTTGTTAAAAAAAGCTCCAATATTTTGAAATAGTGAAATTGAAAATACTAAACAGAATGCTAATTTTGTAATTATAGATTTATTTGGAATCTTGAAGAATTAATGGGCATTCTATAACGTTATAATAGTTAGTGATTTATAAATAATTTAAAATCTAAGAATACTTCAAATGAATATAAAATCTTTCTATTAGAAACTGTCAACAGGTCTCTTTGATTGTATTAGATAAATTTTAGGAATGCTTGAATATACTCTTGCTGATAAATTTTACTACATGGAGGTTCAATTTTCTTAAAGGAAAAATAGTGAAAAATAAAGTTATTAAAAAATTGTTTATTGTCACACAAATAATTTTTTTAAATCCATCATCACAGATCATTTAATGATACTTACTTTAGATAACATACATATTTAAAATACTGTGGCTTAATTTAGGTACAATATTTAATGATTGTGACCTACAAGATGAGAAAAGTGAAAAAACATGTTCGGTTAGAACTATATTTTCACATACATTCTTCAAAAATGACAAAAGATTTCAGGATTTTGTCATGACATACATATCGAAAATTCTTGTAAACTAATTCAAAAGAAGAAAACCCAATCTATTAGGTCTTCTGGGGTATACTTAGTCATGCAATGTGCGTGCAGCATTCTCACCATTAGTCAGTAGTTCTTGAGAACAACATTAGCAATGTTATGCTACAGAAACTTTAAATTTACATAAGTTAATTAAGTACACATGATTCATATGTAGGTACCATGTATTTAATATTGATGAATGCATCTTCACCCCCATATCTCTCTAATATCTCTAATGTTTCTTGTACTAAATCTCCAACATTCTCTCTCTTTCGTTGGCCATAATCAATCCCATCCCCTGAATTGACTGTAAAGGCAAAATATTGAAAACTGTACTTCGACTAATGAGATAGAGAGAAGAAGATTAGGATAAGGCTTAAAATAAAATTTTTAATATTATAGTAGTATAATTCTCACTATGATTGTTTTCTAAAAATGACAAGAGATCACTTTAAAACTATGAGTAATACTGATTTACCTTAACCCATTTATGCCTAGCGTTCCATTAATGGAACGGCAGTTACACAAAGTTATTTTATATCCTATCGCTTATAAGAATTCTGGGAAGTGGGTGAAAACTTCCTGCCTTTTTTGTAAGGGTATGCATCACTGAATTCACGGAATTAGTCACTGAGCGAACACAGAGCTAGGTGGATGTTGTAAAACTTTGCTTTGTTTTTTTGAGTTGATTTTTCAACACCCACTCGATAAACGGTAATTACGACTTAAGTGATTTACCTTCTATAGCTTTTTTTTCCATCAATACTTGAATACTCACTGTTCCATGTCATAATCAGAAAATACAGAAAATTTTATTCATATACAAATTAAAGGATAGAAAGTTTGCATGTTCCATTTTTGGAACACTATGCACAACCACTACTGAGACTTTGCCGTCTATTTCTTTATTTACACATATGGCCTTTATCTTTGTTTTTTAATTTTCACCACTTTTAAGTCTCAAGTTGCATGAACCATTAACCCTACACAAAATAGCTGACCTGTTGGAGACAAATTATGACATAAAAGCAAATGCAATTATCATAGAACCTCCTGAAAATGCAACAACTCCTGTTTCTGATGAGGACTCTGGTGATGAAGAAGGTGGAACAATAAATAATCTACCTGATTCTTTGTGTGCCACTGCGTACCTTGTTCAAGATGATTCTGATCCAGAAGAGAGATGCATGCTATTTGTACCAAACGAAACATGCTTCAGCTTTGACGAGTCCATGATTTCTTACTTCGGTCGTCATAAACGCAAACAGTTTATTCGTGGAAAGCCAATTCGGTTTGGGTACAAGTTTTGATGTGGTGCCACACGCCTAGGTTACATTTGTTGGTTTCAACCATATCAAGGTAAAAACCCAAACACTAATTATGAGGAATATGGTATCAGTGCATCCGTTGTCCTACAGTTTACTGAAGCACTCATGAAGGAGCACCCTTGACATTGCACTTTTTGATACACTCAGTTCAAATGGTCATCAAGCAACCGGCACAGTGAGAAAAAATCGACTCGAAAAACCCCTATTGGAATCAGAAGATGCTCTAAAAAATAAAGAAAGGGTTGCATTTGATTACAGAACTGATGGCAAAGGCAATATTGTATACTGAATGATAACAGTGTTGTCACAGTTGCATCATCTGGGGCTGGCGTCAATCTGCTGTGCCTTGTCAATCACTATTCACAAAAACATAAAAAGAAGATCCAAGTGCAGCAGCCAAATATGATAAAAGTATATAACAAATATATGGGAAGAGTAGACAGAGCAGATGAAAATATTGACAAATATAGAGCATCAATTCATGGCAAGAAGTGGTTGAGTACCACTATCTGCTTCGAATTAGCTCTACAAAATGCTTGGCAGCTGCATAAAATTTACGATCCAAAGCCAATGGATCTTTTGGAGTTTCGTCGCTGTGTGGCATGCCATTATCTGAAGACCCATGGTAATTCGGCCCAAACTGGGAAGACCTTCTTAGGAACACAATATTGACTCCCGTTATGATGGCCAGAATCATGTAATCGCAAAACAATCAAAGCAAACCAAAAAATTGTGGAATGCCACAAAGATACCACTCTTTGCTGTAAAAATGCAATGTTGCCCTCCAAATAAAGTGCTCACAGGACTATCATACCAAAGAGTACATTTTATGTATTACGTAGTGTTTTTGCCTAGTGTTCCATTTTTGGAACTATGTAACTCTGTAACCATGTAACTTTAACTAAATTTTCTTTCAAATTCTTGTTTTTTAATTTGTTTAACCTAATACATATGAATATCAGAAAAAAATTCAAAAATTTTTACCTTCAGCATAAATGGGTTAATAGTCAATTTTCACAGTTAAAATCATAAACTTAAAGCTAATAATTATTCAACAATTTTTTAACAAATTCAAAGTCAAGAAATTTCTATTTACTTCAAAATCTGATTATAGTTAAATTCTTCTGTATCTAACCTTCCTATAAGTAAAATTCACCCTCAAACCTCACATAAAATATGAGATTCAAAGGGCAAAACTTAACAATCAGTGTTCAGTTCTAAATTTTTACTCACAGGTTAATATAAATATTAATTATATTTATATATTCTATAATTTGTATACAAAAATATAAAACAAAAATTTAAGAAAAAAATATAATGAAATGGATATTTTTTGGTGTAATTTGATGGAAAGCCATAATAAAATTGAAGTAAAGACTTTGTGCTTTGTCTAAATGGAATTACTATGGGACTGGCACAGATCCAGGTGCAGGAAGATATTAGTGAACTTACAAACCCAAGATTACATGATAAATTAATTTTTGATAAGCACTAATTCTTCACTTTCATTTAAGGTAAATATAATATTAATAAAGTTAAACTTATACATATACTTATGTTAGTAAACATTAAATTCTACAAAGCTACAAGTTGTGAAATTTAGATTTTAGGATTGTTTATCTAGAATGCAATTGCTTAGAGTAAATAATAACTAGCAGTTTAAAGATGTCATGAAACTTCAATCGATCCAAAAGTTTCTTTGGTGACTCATGTTAAAGAATGGAATGAAAATTATGAAGGAAAAATATTCTTCATGGAGGGATTAGATTGACTTTTATCATAATCATGTCAGTAATATTTTGTGATGCTATGCAAAATAATCTGGAATTTCACTATTGCTTGAATGATATTGCTAGAATTTGCAAAATATACTGGTTGAATTAAATACATGCATACATATATTATAAATAAAGAGACAGTAAAAATATAATATTCATTATTTTTAAGTATAGGACTTTGTCTAGGTTACAAATTCATTTCCCTCCATGCATCAGAGATAATATACTTTTCTAAGACATCAAGACATTAATTGAATAAATATTTGTATTTATAAAATATTTTCTTACCATTTTTATTCTTGAAAAGATTAAACATTGGAAGAATCTGTCTGTAATAAGGCACCAAAGCAACTCCCACCATATCTGCTGATGTCACTAAATGCTGAATTACTTTCAGAGTGGTGCAGATTATCTCTGGGTTTCTTGTATTCAAGGCATCTTTTTAAATTTAAAATATAATATTTTAGAATATGGACGTAATTTTACATATTAATCATGAAGGTAAAAGGACATTTGAGTACTTTTTATAGGAATCACTAGTTGTGGTACGACTGGTAATATTTTTGATCCACCGCTTTGTAGCATATCATGTATACCCTGTCTAGCAAAGAACTGATATGGATGCGCAGTTTCACATAATCCATCAAAGAAGAGAGGTAGGTAATGGTGATAGTCAAGCTTATCTATATCGACCTAAAATATAATAGGAAGAATTGATGCTCAATCTTATGAAAATGTCCGCATATAAATTTTTAATTAATTACTTAGTTAAATATACTGTTTAAAAAGTAGTTAAATTTTTTAAAACTTTATAACCTACCTTCCATCCAATTTTGTGCCCAAATGTATCAAATTCTAATGCAATAGGAAAGTCACCTCTAATATAAAATTTTTTAAAAGTTGTTGGTTTAACTGATCTCTGTTTTGTAGAACCTATTTTAGGTGGGCCTTCAACTATGACATTTTTCTGATAGGCTTGTATCGTAAATGCTGGTACAACTCGAACAGATGTTTTCTTCTCTCTAGCCGTTGGCATATCCTTGTTATTATCGTACCGGAAATTACGCGAAATTTTCTACTTATATCGACTAAATCCTGTAATATTCGAATAAATACAATGCATTCACCCATACGACACAGACATACATCCCTCCACCATCTTAATTTACATTATCGTTGCTAAGCAACGTGTATGGGAAATTTTTACGTCAAGTAACTTCTTCTCGCGAACCTAGGCAAGTTCAGAAGTGGATTTGTATGTAATTCACAGTCATTATTGATCAATGTGTAATATCAGCAATATTGCTTTAAAATAAAAAAATCATCATTAGTTTCTACAGTGGATTTTCACTTTAAAGTGAATATTAATATGATGGATTGTATAGAGAAGATATTCGTGGACGCATTTGTCACGCTTTGCTCGATCTATAGACGTAGGTCTCCTTTAAATCTACTTCATCGTCAATTTTATGCGTTTTTATCAAGTTAATGAGGTATAATTTCTATGTAGAATATATAAGTTAAAATTATGAAATGTGAAAATATTTAGGTGTCTGTTTCCTTCTCCTATTATGTTCTTTAGTTACTTTTTCAATGTTTAAACGTGGGAGAATAATGTCAGTGATAGGTTAATGAACTTAATTTACCGCTGAAATCAGTCTTTTATAACTATTATTATATGTATGGATTAAATAATCTCATATCAGTTGTTTTTACCTATCTTTTATCCTACGTTTATATGCTCCTTTAACAATTTTCATCATAACATAATCATGGAACTATCCACTGCATTTATAATAATATCCTCATTTTGTATGCATCTGAATACCGAATTTGTTCTTTTTTAATGGAAAATTTTGTTCAGTTCTAAGAATAACTTCATGAAATGTGCCTAATGTAAAAATTACGTGGATTTTGTAAGGGAGTGTCTATTAAAATATAGTTAGACTTTTATTGTTTAAAACCTTATCATGGATATAATGGTGGCCAGTAGTGCCTTTATGTCTATGCTGTAAGTCTTTTCATAGATTCTTTAATAAAAGTAAAAGCCATTAGTATACTTTATATATTGCCAAATTATGCTAACCTTCATATTGTGATGTTCCTACAGACTACTGAGTGTGAGGCAGATTTACCTTATTAACAATCAAAGAGATAAAGCACATTTTGTGCTTAATAACTTCATTGAGATTTACAGTTTTCTTTTATATTTAAGGGCTGTGTGGAGTCATAAATTCTTAATGACTGAAAAGTTTCCGATTTCAATTATGGTTTTGAATTTGCTACCAGCTCTCTTCTTTTCTGATAAAAAAATTGCAGCTTTCAGAATTTATGAATCCCATTATCACCTTAAATTTTTTGGGGTATAAAGAAAATATGAAGTGAGGAATATTTTTGGTTAATTCAGAGATATATAAAAAAGTCCAGTTCCATTCATCATTCCAATTTATGCATGTAATCCATTCACCACTTTTGGCTTTACAAAGCACTAAAAATATACATCCTTCAATATATTTGTATATTTATAGTATGTACATTACTATTTTTATGTTATACATGGTAAAGTAGAATCCAAATATTTACCATGTAAAAGGAGAAGGCAAGGAGCTCTCTCAGCAGTATGGATCAATGATACCTTACTGTGGAGAGCTTTTTCTTGCCCGTAATCCTCATTAGATCTGAACGCATAGAATGGAGAAAACTCTCATTCCTTGAACATATATTTACAAGAATGCACCTTATTTAAAATTACTCTCAAAGGAGTTTCCAATAAATATCATTATTGCTAATTAGATCATGACTTAAAATTTTATCAACAAATCAAATAATAAAGGAAATTTCTCAGTAAATTCTCAAATATACCACGTTTGACTATGCATACATTTTAAAATGTTTGATAAATACGTTTTTGTATTAAAGCAATAGTTAGTCCTAAAGTATGAAAAATTATACTTTAGGAAATTAAAATCTACATTCACGAAATTTAATTTTGGTATTGTACTAGAGCTATTTTTCTGGTACTTTAAAAACACAACTTACAGACATTTAAAAAATATAGTTGTAGAAATGAAGCTCCCACTTCTAGATCAACAAATATTTAAGATTATCTATTTTCTCAAATTAATATTATGAAAATCACTGAATAGTTGCGCTGCATCTATTCACAGTAATTCAAAATCATGCAATACCTTTAGTTATTAGAATTTTCATTCTAAATATTAAACATCGAAGGATACATAGTATAGAAGGTTTGTTGCCTTGGATATATCAATAGAAGTCTTTCTATACTTACTATTATTTTAGAAGGATTTTAAATTTGTAGAAAAGGGGCATGAATTGTCCATATTAGTAAAGCCAAGACAGACAAACTAACCATTATTGAGCATCCTTTTACATGACGGTGTTTTCTTAGATCCACATCACTTTAACAGAAAATTACACTCACAATACATACATACTTAGCTTCTTATAAACCACGTACACCTAACATACCCAGTTTACATTAAAACCGATTGTCTAATCTGCACTTGAACCCATGTGAGTGAGGGCTTAATAATTTTCATAAATTTTTTACAAATCTATATAATTGTTAAACGTGATAAATTATAACATCCACTGACATTAGTTGGTATGCAATACCAATGCTATAATTTCACTTAAAAAATCTCTTGAAATTGATAAAGCTTACTCTCATAATTCAGATTATCATCACTTGCTGGATAAACATATTTGTGCACAGCTATCTCTTCAAAGAACTCTGTTGAAAATTTTCCATGAATAGGATAATATATATATATATCCATTATCCATCCATTCAAATCTATCAATCACAATTTTAC
The DNA here is from genome assembly GCA_020796165.1 of Pantala flavescens. Taxonomy (NCBI): domain Eukaryota; kingdom Metazoa; phylum Arthropoda; class Insecta; order Odonata; family Libellulidae; genus Pantala; species Pantala flavescens. The sequence continues at coordinate 51,043,572 of CM036881.1, forward strand.
ATCTAAAGCAAAAACTTACAATAGAAAAACTGTGCGTTTTGTAGATGTGCTCTACTCATTCCAATAGTTTCGATTGTCAACCAATGTACTAACCTAATTACCAAAGTTCTGAATCCGTCTTTGATATTCTCTTGCACAAATATGATAAGTTTACTAACCGAACGAATTTTCATTTAGAAAAAATAAATGTTGCATATTCAAAGCTCAGAATAGATTATTAAAACATTTGTGTGGAAGTATTTTAGGCCGCTCCTCTCATAAATCTACCAATTCTGTATTAGAAACAAATGAAAACATTTATCTCCTTAGAATTGCAGCAATGTAACAGCATTCTAAATACTGTTATTGAAAACTGCCCTAGTTCATTTTTTATTAACTTTGGCCAAAAATTTTTGGCATTTTGTTCATGTATGCACACTGTATTCAACATGTTTGAGCATGGATGAGATGTTGTTTGTATTTCTTATTCATATGGAAAAATAATGAAGATGAAAAAAATTCCTACACACCCACGCTCACACATACATCATACACACATGCACATTTATATAATGCAGAATTTAAATAATAAATCATTAATTTCCTTTCTTTAAAGAAACTTTTAAATAAAGTCAAATATATTTTTTTAGGTGAGAAATATTTTTAAAATTTCCATGATTTATTGAAGGAGTAATCTTGTTATTTATTTTTAATGAAGAAAATTAACGATGAAAACTTCTGGATACAAATCACTTAGCATAAAAAAGTCTCTAAGAGTCTAACAGGGGTTTTAGGTTTTTGAAATATCAAATCAAATTGATAATATTGTGCTTTTGAAGTCCAGGAATAAGAAAATCATGTTATTCTAGAATGATGCAGTTTTCAGTAGAAAATGGAGATGACAAAATTAAGTTGATAAATAGTATTAGAAAAAGGTGTGATGGAAATTCTCTGTTTCAAATGTAAATCCTATATTAAGGATGAGTGGTTATACGAAAAAAATAAAAATCTCATAAATCACTATGATTCTTTCATTTAAAACTATATTTAAACTTCAATACGTGTAATGTGTAGTATTAACCAGAATTTTCCTTATTAATTAATTAACCTTCAATAGATAGGAACTTATATAAAGTTCAAGTTTGTTCAAAACATTAATTTGCCTTAAATTTTTAAGGAGGGAACTTTGCAACAGAACTAATGAATTAATATTGTTCAAACAGATTTGGGAAATATATATATATATAACAGATAGTTAAACAAAGGTAATTGTATCATTGTTGAAGACATAAATATCATTTCTCCACTATAGTTGTTTATAAGTAATAACTTGATCCTCATGGACACCAAATGTAGTTCATAGGTTTTTATTGATATTGTTTATTATTTTCCAAATATTTTTATTATTACTTGTGTATATTGACAATGAGCTTATTAATTATATTGGAATGCAATAAAAGGGGGGTATACAAAATCAGAATTGCAATAGAATTTAAATTATTGACCTGAAGACTTTATCTTATTGCAGAAGTTTCCTTCTATCCTGTACTTACATTTCCTTGAATTAGTTAGGGTTGTTCTTAGAGCTGCAGAATTTTTCTTTATGGCATGCCAAGAAACATTGTATGTCATTAACTGAACATAATGAGGGGCATCAAAATGTAGTTTTAGTAACCATATCCTCTTAATGACATTGAGAAAATGAAGGGAAAGTAAAGAAAACGGAGTACTTGTTACTATATTACAATCCTGTTAACATCTCATTATTTTAAAATTTGTAATCCTCAACTTATCATGGAAATTATTTATTTTATATTAAAAAACTCATCAGGTTTACTTTAGAATAAGGGAAGTATAAGGGTAAGTACTGTAGGATTCATATTCCAGTAGCATGTAAATACATTTAGAGTGTTGATAATTATGACATTCAATTATAATTTTAAACCTTAAACTCAATCTGTGATCAATTATGAGACAATAAACATATTAATCACCTCATAGCTTTTCATCAATATCTGCTTTACGTGGCCCCACACAAATAAAACCTATCTTCCTCTGCTTAAATCATGGTTTCTGATATTTCAAGGGAGAGGATGACTTCTGTGTGGGGCAAAGGCCTTTCTCAGCCTCTTACATCTGTAGATTCATGAAGGTTGGTGCTTTCGTGATGTGCTGTTGTCAAAGAATTGGAGTTCGATGTCGCTGCTGGAGCACTGCCCGTTGACTGAGTCCTCTCCATGCACGCTGCCCTCCCATGACCTTTTATTCCGGGCATCACCAAGAGAGATTCGACTGAGGTTGAGCCTGCATATGTTGCGGATGCTGAGGCCGACTGTGGGGTATCTCGTAACCTATTGTGACCACACCAATTAGAAGATAGAAAATAAAAACAGGGACTTTTCCTCTGAACCATAAAATATTTAGAATTAATATTTAGTTACTTAATAAAAAAATAACTTTTATAATAAATATCGCATTTAATTTCAACTCATAAATCTTTAAATTTTTCATGTTATTTGTTAATCAGTATATTCAACATCTTTTATTGTTTACCAAGTGCAATTATGTTTTTACAAATAACTACTGCAGATTTATTCATGATAGTGGACTTAGCTTAAACTGTAAGAAAGAAACGCAAATTTTAAACTACCGCATTTAAAAATGTATAACTGTACACAGATTAAAAGCTATGCATGAAAGGAAAGCATAGAAAACATTTTTAAATTGCAAAAATTACCACAAAAATATGATTCTTAAATGTGTGTCATCTTGAGTAAAGTAAGGATGAAAGCATGCAAAAGTTAATATTTTTATTATGCAGGCCAAATGAGTTATTCTGGTAATATTTAAAGAAGAATGAAAAATAGCTGAGGCACATATTTTATATTAAGAAGAGTATACTGAATACAATAATCAATTACATAGTTTGAAGATTTTCCCATGCATAAACATTCCATTTCCATTTTTAGACATTGAAATGCTTATTTTATTCCACTAGTAAATCATTGAAAGAAAAATGTTCAATCTCTATTTAAGCTTTAAGTAATTTGGTCATTAATCATATCACGGTTTTTAAAATTAAACCTTGTTACCTTATTTTAACGATTTGATATAGAATGTGATGAAAAGAATTAAAAAATAGTGTAAAGATTTTAGTTTTATTTAATTGAATGTAATTTTATGTATTTTCCATTGAAATTTATGATCAAATGAAATGCTTTTTTATGCAAATTTTCTCCAAAACATAACTTTTCTGAATTCCTAAGAGGCTATCTCTTTGCCAAGCCTATTCTTAAATAATTTTTTTGGGTGACCATTCCAAAAGTAAGTTGTAGAAATAATATATTCTCTTGACCATATCAAATTTGGTTAGTAAAAAGCAAATCACAATGCTCAAATTTTTAAGAATTATACTGCTGAACACAAATTAAAATGAATAATATTTGATATTAATACTTTTTGGAACAGTATGGTGTGCCATGATTTTTTTACATTCTATTTACATTTTATCATTTTTATGTGAATTTAAATTTGTTAGCATTGTGTATTTACAAGAATGTTATGATCATTAGCTGTTGTCAAGAGCTATTTGGGTAAAACCCATCCATAAAAACTTATTTGTAAGTAAAAAAATTATGATGGCCTTATGTATCTGTCCTGCTTTTTATAGGGAAATTAAATGCATGAAGTTAATCTACACAACTGTCTAGTAGACTGGTGGAGAACATTAAGGAAATATTATCAAATCTAATATATAATATCTTTGAAGAGTTATTAACTTTATAATCATAAAGTTATTAAAGTACAAGCAATAAAAGACTAAAAATCGATTGAAACTATCAATATCTTTCAGAAATGAATGAGAAAAGTTAATTATTATACAGGAAAATATTGAAGATTATACATCAAAGATACTTATTAAATAACAATAGTTCAATTCATAGTTTCATTCATATGTGAAACATATTACATAAAAACGGGATAAATGAATAAGTATCTATTCACAGTTGGTGTATAGAGAATTGACATATAAGGAACAAAGTATGAGTTATTTCAAACCAGTACTTTTTGGTATTCAATATTTATTAAGTTTTCTCCATCAGCAAAAGCTTATTCATTTCATCGTATGTAAATAAATAGAATTAGTTAGAAAAAATAAAGGTGGAATAACTGTAACTATAAACAGTTAACATCTGTAAAGTACAATTTTCCATTGAAGATTGTTTCATGATATATAAATTTGTGATATACTAAGTAACCAATAACTATCATGATTATGAATCATCTTCAAATTAGTCAATAATTTTTTTAAAGAACAACATTGAATGGAGACTTAAAGGAGATTGGCAATATCTTAGTTTTATGATCTAATTACTAACTTGAGCCACTGGCTATCACTATAGCCAGTGGCTAATATTGTGTTCAGTTTTTAAAAATAATTAAATTTTGAAAGGTTGAATGTAGAATTTTGAAACATGAATAAATATACCAGTAGTATAAGAAGAGTTAAATAGCATTAAAATATAATATAAAATGTATGTCATGAAGGTTTATACAATGTATCCATATGTGCTGGACAAATGAAAATTATTTTAAAATGAAATATGAATAATAAAATTGCTGTTGTGTTATAAGTCTAAAGATGATCAGAATTCAATGTATAAATGTTTCTAAAATACAGGTATTTGAGAATTTTACTTAATCATGAAACAAAGTATTACTATGAATTAAAAAATATTCAAAGCATAAGTTATAATTAATATAGTATAGAGTATTAATTGGAAATAATTTTTTAGGTGGAGTTCTATATTATAATTAGATTTATATATTTTAGAACTTATGTTTTAAAATAATTAAGAAAATATTAATCAATAAATATTTTTTCTTGAATTTGTTGCAAAAATCATGCAAAAGAGTGCAGTTTATATTCCTCTACATTAAATATTGAACCCTAATACGAATATTCTATCAAACGCTGATGTAAAAAGATTCTGAAGAAATAGTATAGCAGATTCAGTCAGAACAAAAAGCTTTTTCTATTTTCTGTGCAGTAGAAAGTTTTGTAGAGTGAATTTAAAACTTGCATCCAACCCTTGCTCTTGAAGAGAAATTCTCTATAAAACTTGCATTTAATAAAATTTTGCTTGAATTAAGAATCATCATATCATATTATCCTATTATATCCTTTTAAATGTTGTTGAATGTTTTATTATTCAACAAAAATATTACAAATCATTCAAATCAATCCAATTTTTTTTTTCTTCTGCCTAAGGTAAGATTAAATGAATGATTTTATTTTCTTCCTTTATTCTCTGTTTCAAGGTTTTATTTATCTAATTATTTGTGATAATAAAGGTATAATTTTAATAATTCATTATTTATATGCTGTCCTATGGATATATTAAAAATTAATTATCTTAGAAAACTTTATGTATAAATGTGAATAATACTTACACCTCATAGAAGGTTAATATTGAAAATTATTCTTTTGCTTTCTTTGATCAAATTTCATAATATTCTCATTACTCTTATTTTCTATGTCTTAGGTATCATTATGAAAAAATCAGGTTAAGAAAATACATTGCATAATATTTATATGAAGGAAAACTAACTTGATAGCAAAAGTATAATGATGTTTATAATTAAATTCCTTCCAACTCTAAAAGCTTTTTATTATGGGAACTAAAAAATCACTCTTCTTTGAAGTCCATCGGAATTGTATTCCACTTATTCTTACAGAGGATTAAATAAATTTGAATGATTTGTAAATTGTATCTTAATTAGCCATTATATCACAGTTAAAGTTCATTTCTTCAAGAAAATTTGGGTTAAATGCATGGAGATGCTAATAAGTATATCAAATTTTATTTACCTTTATGCTGTTCAACCTTCTGCACTTCAACATGTACCAAGCTAACCCTAATAAATTTGTTTATATGACTAGGTGCAAGATAAATTTGGACAATATGTTATGTTTGTATGTATAGTTACATTCTAGAGAAATAGTGGCTGGTTTTATCTGGAACTTATTATGAGACTAAAGATTTAACCTACAAAATAAATTAATAACTATTTAACTATTATTTACACTGCTTTACATAAAAATTTCATTTCTTCAATATTATTCATCAATAAGAAAGTGTGATTGCCCATTCAATTTTAAATACTGATGATTTTCATCCCTCACAAAACTGAGAGTAAAAAGAATAAATAAAATACATGAAAGGGAAAATAAAACAATGGAGGAGTGTAAATAATGGTTGTAAGCTATTATTATTATTATATTAATAGAGATATATTGAGAAAGTTTTTGATATTTAAGGATCAAAGAAAATTTTCTTTGAGGAGCTGTATCATTAGTGGAAGTATTTTTAGTGAACTTTTTGGCATATAGAGATGTGTATACATAACAAAGTACCAGACAGCTTTTTATTTTTATTGAGGAAGCTTGGATGCTTTTATTAGAATATTTTTATATAGTTGACTTCTCTGATAAGATTGTGATATACTTTTATACAGTTATATTGAATATAGTAGTAAAAATACAATATCTAATTCAAATATTATAAAGGATCAAACTTTTCTATCAACACATCACAATAAGTAGGGTTCCCTGATATATTTCTATGACTTATTCACTGATAAAGTTGTCTTTGATTATAACAATGACCAGAATAGATGGTAGCAAACATCTCTTTGGAAACTTTTTATTTTCCCATAAAACCACTCCCTGTTCTCAAGCAATAATAGATTGATTCAACTAAATATTCTATTGAAGCATATGATGTTTATGCTATTTTGCATATTGAAATTACTAAAAACATCTCAAGCTTTTAGTATGTCTAAATATATTCTTTTTGATTTTTCTCTAATATTGAATTTTATGTATACTTGTCCTTATATCTGATATAGAATGAGTGCAGGAGGCTGGAAGGAAAAGCTTTAAAATATAAGCACCCACCTGTAGGGAGCATGCGCATTTTGTGCAAATAGAGGCAGCCTGTGAGATGTAGGAGGAGTTGGGGGAGGGAGAGTGGGAGGCGAAGATGAGCCTATAGAGTGCACCTCTTCAATGCGCTCCAGTTCACTTGCAATTGCTGCTGCACCAGCTGAGTTCTGCTTAAACAGTCTTCCTCTCTCTGGAGCACTAGAGGGCACTGTGTCATCACCCCTGTCCAGACTGAACTGTCTCTTAAGTAGTCGACAACCTGCTCCCTGATTTCCAGAGCGTAGAAGAAGCATTGCGGATGCTGCTGAAGCATTGCTGTGATTTGAGGATCCTTCTCCAGGAGGTAGGCAACGATAATGGTTATAAGGTAGACTTAAATCACCATCAATGAGGCGTGATGCTGGTGTTGTTCCTCTTGGTTTGCTGAATGGAGCTCCACCAAGGGGACCGGCATCCAATGAAGATGTTGTTGGAGGTGGACTTGATTGTTTACTGCTCAATTTTGCTGCATTTTCACTGTCTTCTTCATGGGAAGAATTAGCACGAACTATCTCTTGTTCTAGGTTTGGCAATATCACTTTCTCAAGCCTAAAAGATTAGGTTCCATAGAAATTAATATAAGAAAATGATTCATATTATTTTTTGTTATTATCATTGTTAATATTACAGAATATTATTATAATTTGCATGTAAGTCAGAATTTAGGGTATTTTGCAATTTTGGTTGTTTTCAAATGGAAAAATTTCAACTGCATTATAGCAGCTTTCTAAAGATCCCTTTTTTCCCAATTTTTCTATATATATAATCCATTTGGTGTGTGTCCGGTGTTCTCGTAAGAAATACAAGTAAACTTAGATTTTATCACTTGCATGCTTCCTTTCTTTTGCATAATTAAACAACGTATGGATTTGAAACTAGCACCAAAGAAGGGAAATTGAAAATTGAAGTTTCTCATTTTGGTCATGAAATATAGTTTACGATTACATTGTGTGTCTGACTGCCGCATTAACAGCTTTATATATATATGTTGTTTGTCGTCTTTAATTAGATTACGCGCGCCTGTTAGGTGCAGGCACAGCTAGTATACATATATTTTTTCCCCTCATCACTGCTCTTCTGAGATCTCTCAGTTTCGATCCGATTGATTTTAAATACTCCAATTAAAGTGTAATGGAGATCATAATCATAATATCTGTTTATTTTTTAAGATTTTTTAAGTATTTCTATAGCTCCTTTCATTACCCATAGTTAATCTCATAAACCATATTGTGACATATATGAAAAAAAATAATTATCAGTCAATTAATTTGAGCGTCAAATCATAAATTTTAGAATTTGATTCTGTGTTATGATTGCAGTGTTTACTGTCAATATTTGATAAACTTTCTTATTTATCACACATTATCCAGGGGTATGTAAAATACTGAATTTTCAAAACCACTAATTTTCTGAAGGATTAGAAGATTTGATATTGTTATGACTAATTAATTATGAAACATCCACTCTTTAAAATACTTACCTCACTTTTAAGGATAATTTTGAGTGTAATGCAGTTAAATTTATTCATATGCATAATGTAAACAATTAATGTATAATGTTTAAATTGAATAGAGCTTATGAAGATTGGCCAAAATTAATTGCACCCATAGCAATGATTGCTGCTCTCAACTGCTGAACAATACAGCAGAAGATTCTGAAAGACCACATTACTTGGACCTATCACAAGCCATTACAAAACAGAGAGACTCTGCAGTGATCTTCTGACTCTTACATTACTGATTACACTCTGAGTACATACTTCACAATATCTTTGTCTCATATTCTCCTATTATTCCATTGGAATTTCCAAAAATAAATAAAGCATTTTAACCTTACATAATTGAGTTACATATTTTTGACATTCAAGTAAATGTTCATTAACTAACCCAATAACTGGAGACTCAGGAGGAGTTGGAAGTTGCTTGTCAAAGCCCTCTTTTCCTAAAAGCCAATAAGTTGGCATTTGTCCCTTTCCTTTGACCTCTGTTTCTCCTCTGTACTCAATGCGATAGCCTCCAACCTCATCTAACTTTAATTTTGTTGCTTCAGACAAATGTATTCTCCAGGGGGCACCTGTTGAAATAGAGGAGAATGATTTGCTTTAAATTATAAAAAAAAACTCCATCAATAATAATATCTCCTGAACCACATTCAAACAATTAACATAAATTACTTCACTAATCTTTTTATCTATGACCTATGATACAATTGATTGCCATTTCAATTCTTTCATCAGAGGTTATGTTAGAGGGGGAGGCAAATGGTGAGAAGACTTCAAGGATAAATCCAACCAAATGATGAAAATAGTATCCTACAACAGAAGAATAGCCTGATGATATATTGCATTTTAAGCTCCAGGCAATTTCATAATTTTCATGAAAGGTGACTGTTATGGAAACTTAACAAAAATTTAAAGAACCATCAATTTGGTAGTTCAGAAGGTGGTGATTTTACAAAGGTCCATTACGAAGAAAAGAATACAACTCCTCACCTCACCATGAACAACTGCTGCAGCTTAAATAGAGAAGTTCAACCGAGAATACTAAAGAAAGTGAAAAAAAAATAAAATGGAATATCATCAGACTAGATTAAGACAGAAAAAAATGGTAGATCCAATGCTAACAAAGTAAGACATCCTATTACAGGGAAACCAAGGATAGAAGAATTTGATTTTTTTATCAAAGAAAAGAAAATCTAAACAATTTTCGAGTAAGTATGCTAGTTGGTTTGGGTATCCAACTAAGAAGTATAGAAGAAACAAATAACAAGAGAAGTGATAGAGAAGCAAAGAAGGGTAACAGCTGTATGAGCATAGAACAAAGCATGCTATCTATTGATGTCCATTCTTTGCTTTTCATTTTTACCATCATTTAAAAACATATAGATTCTAAATGTTAAGTTATATTTTTCAATAATCTTATTTTATAAAATATTGACCCAGAGTGGGATATGATAAAAGTCTGAGAGTTGAATGGCTATTTAGTTAAAAAAAAGAAATTTATCTTCATAGAATTTTATAAGTTTATTTTTAAAAAATATATTCAAATAAGAAAATAATTCAATCTCCAACTGGATGAAGCATAGATCACCCTCACTTTTACCTTCAATAAGAAAATGATTGTTTAGTATCTTCCTCAATTTTTTCTATTCATACCACTGATTTTGTCACTGTGGTAATCCTCTGATGAGGAAAAACTTATCATATTAAGATAAGAGGATATTAAGGAATCTATGTTCTTTATTGAGATACAATTTGTTGCTTTTGGAGATTAACATAACCTCAAGGGCATCGAGCCTTTATCTTCCATCTTATTTATGCTCAAGATTAGGGTTGACATTGATGCTGTGGTACTTCATGATGATCAGCAAAAACAGAACCTGGAATCCTGGTGCAAAAGCAGCATTTGTGTTCTGAGATCATGCATTCCTATATAATGCAGGTGTTAAGGTTTTTCACACCAGAGGAAGTGAAAAAGGTGACAAAACTGGTTGTGGAAATAAAAGATTTTGTTCAAGATAATAAGTTATCATTTTCTTCTTGAAGATGTTCTTTCCATACCATCAAGTTATACTGAAACATATTAAATTTTATTTTGCTCACTCTTACCCCTTTGCAATCACCACTTTCTATAGAGACTGCTCAAAACAAAGAGAACCTATTGGATCAAATTAATTATCAAATGAAAACGAATTTTTAAACGTTTATTTTTTATATTATAGGGAATGATGTTTTTAATGTATTTTTTTATGAGTCTACATTCATATTATTATTCAAATTTGTTTGATACAACAGTAATGGTTTGCTTATTAGAATACAAAAACATGGAATATACTTAGAGAGGCCTGCATCTATGGACAGATGATATCAGTTTACTTACCAGTTGATTCCATTCTGGATGCTGTATTCACTGTGTCACCAAAGAGACAATACCTAGGCATAGTGAGTCCAACAACTCCTGCACAGCATGGACCTTTAAAAATGTATTTTACTTTTCTTTAAAGCAGAGTGTGTCTATAATATCAATGTTTATATAATTATTCATGTCAGTCTAAGATCCAGGTATGACAAATCTAATTACCTGTATGCAGACCTATCCTCAATCTTAAAGGTGTTAGAGGTAAATGTTGAATACGAAACCTCCCACTCTGATGTAGTAGATGGAGAGCCATTGTGGCAATTTGATCTGCATGATCAGGTATTCTTACAGGCAAACCACCAACAACCATGTATGCATCTCCTATTGTCTCCACCTTTGAAGAGATATAATATATAATTATTTTTCTTAATTGCATTACACAGAGTAATTCTTCTTTCACAATTATTTAGTGTTATAATGAGTATTACCAAACTTATTTGTTGATATGCTTGTAATCTCAATATGTTTCATTTTTACAAAATCATTATGTTTATGTACATATATATATATAAAATATCATCAGGATAGTATATATGATACTATTTAGAAATTTTAGCTAATTTCAATTTTAATAATTTATTGGTCTGCTTGGAATTGATGTCAATTTTGAAAGAAATTAAATAATTAGCTTAAAAAAGCCCTTGCTCATCTTCCTCATTTAGGTAAAACTACTCCTCTAAAATAGCATGAAAGTAAAATACTAATTACATTACATAAAAATTTACGAATGAAAATCAAATAATTGAAATATAAAGATTACAGCAGGTAAGGGTTTGTCATATTTAATTATGTAAGAAGGTTATCATGGAATCCCATGAGGAGAACAGGGAAATTAAAATAATAATTCAAAATTTCAAATAAAATAGCTTCATATTAATCCAATAAAATTTTTAACCTTAATCCTTCATTGGTATTTTTAAAGATAATTGTTTTATTAGTGATAAAATTATAATACACACTTATAATTTCATTCTCTTCTCTACTTTATACAACTAATATGCTGTAAGATGAAAATAAAAGATGAATAGATCAACATAAGGAACAAGGTATAAGTTGTTGCACAGTAATGCTGTGCGCCGTGGATGATTCTAATTTTTCATTAGAAAAGATCTATTCAGAATCATCATTTAAAAGCAATTATTCATTAATATCAGAAGAAAAAAAGCCTTGCAATCCACAACTTACCTTACTTATTATCTTATTTATTATCTTACTTATATAACGTACCTTATAAACATTGAAGGCATTGATTGTTGCATCAAAGCAAGTGTAGAGATCATTTAGAAGATCTACAACTTGAAATGGAGTTGAATGTGCAGAGATTGAAGTAAATCCAACAATATCTGAAAAATAAATTGTTACTTCCTGAAATTCTTCTGGATCCACTGGTTTTCCTAGTTTCAATTTTTCTGCTACTGAACTGGAAATAAAAGTACTATACTTTAAATTGCATAACAAAACATGCATTTTCTTAGTGTTAACAGTTGGAAAGCTTTTAAATACCTAGGAAGCATTCTGTTCAGTAGCTGTTCAGTCTTCTTTTTCTCTATATCAAGTTGCTCTGTTCTCTCGCGAATCAATTCTTCTAAGTTATTTGAATATTTTTCCAACATTTGGAACATAGTATCTACAAAATTAACTTTCCTGCAAATTCAATAGTCATTAATAAAAAGATAAATTATTTTAAATCTCAGAAAATTAAAAATAATATAACTCAATTACTAAATCAGTGAAGAATGTCATGAGATTGATTAAATTGATAGTGCAGTTTGATTTTATGAAATGTTTACATTTTTAATTTCAGGATTATTGAAAATTTATTGATTATGTATACCAAAATTTTTAATGTTCGAGAATGTGCATAATATAGATCTAAGTTCCAGCTCAAAGAATAATTAATTTGTGAAACCAAATAAAAATGGATATTTATAATTCCTCTGTTAATGTTAACCTATGAATGCAGTCAAAGGAACACAAAACTTCTAAAAACTGAAAACAGACAAACTGATGTGATAGATCCCCATATTAAGCAAAAATACAAGATAATTTATCACATTTCAAGTAAATTAGGCAATCTACAATTATTAGTGTTTGTGATTTAAAAAGTCAAGTTGAGTTGAGAATGACAGACTAATTTAAAGATTAAAAGCTTTATACATAGTTAATTATACACATCCTAAATTCATTACGGATAAACTCAATCACTTGCCAAATTGAAGTAGAAATTATATTAAGTTATAGATTATTTTAGCATGATTTATATAACATATTAGATTTAAGCATTGAAATTCACAAACCTTCCATGGTTGAGTTTTTTAAATAGATCATGAACTGCGTTAAAGTCAGGTCTCATATCAGCAGCTTCCGCCCAACATTGGCGCATTATATTGATTGCCTCTGGAGGAGCTGCACCTTTACTTACTGATGGCCTTATCAAAGGAGGTGGCCTTTTAACCTTCTCAATAATGTCTGCAGAAAAGATAAGAACTTTCAGAGCATGAAATTAAATAAAAAATAACTACTTAAAACAGTTTATTCGAAGAGAATGGAATACTTTAAAATTATTATGTAATATTCTGATTAGAGAAATTTAAGGATTTTAGAAAGAAAATCTTCTCCATGCAAGTTTAGCTACTTCAGGAGGAATTCTTGGTTCCTTGGAGGAATCCAGAAATGGAATATCTGAGGCTGAATCTAAAGATGATGGAATCACTATAACAATTATAACTTAAATAATCATAATAAGGAAAGTGTACTTCTTTGCAGGTTTTTCACAATGTTAAACAATAATTTCTGGCTTACCCTCTGGTGTTAGAGAAAGCATACAAAAAGGCTCTCCTCTAACTACCACTTCTTGCATTACTATGCCAAAGCTGTAAACATCTCCTGGTTGACTTCCTCTTCTCCTTAGAGACTCATCTCTGAGCAGCTCTGGAGCAGTCCATAAAAGGTCTACCAAGACATATAAAGTTATTTAATTATAGTTTATTATTAACAGTTGTTAAATACTGAATCACTTAATATTAACAATATTTTATAAAATGTCTGACATATCTATAGTAGGTGTTTGCAATTTCAGTTCATCTTTCACTCAATTATGAAGTATCCTCAAAGTTTACCAGAATCAGTTCCAATGCAACATTACTGATAATAGACTGCCCATGCTATGTTCTTGACAATTTAAATGACAAGGCTAAATAAAATAGTCTATAGTCCGTTCCACAAAAGCTGGCAGTATGGGAAACTTATGGGGAATAAATGCATGTAAATTCCCATAAAAGGAGCAACCTAGCCTCTTTCCATCGGTCAGTTAATTACTTCTGACGTATTTTTACGGATTAAATTATCTCCGAAAAAATGACCCGGCGTGCGAGGCTATTCGATTTCCCCAGAATACAATAATAATGCCTAGAATTGTGGAACAAACTATAGATGTAATTAATCTTAGAACCTACAGGTACAACCGGTCGCTGGGAAATAAATTTGAGGATGAAAAAGTACTAACTCTTTGCTTTCATCGCTGTATAAGAAAAGTCAGAATAATAATGATTAAAACATATGATATATTAGCAACTGGTCTGAACTTTGTTAAGCTATGTAATACATAGAAGTTAAAATATTGGGTTAACAAGAAAGAAATTTCGGTTTCCACCCCTAGATTGCGTTGTCTCTTTCGTAATTCTTCTGTTAAAATTCGTATTTTTAATAGTATTCAATTTTACGTTACAATAAAACATATTCCTTGTATTTTTTTAAATTATCAGTTCAAAACTATTAATTTTAACACGGAAAGCAGAAATAAGCATTTCCAAACATTTTGCTTTCATAAAGGTAGCAGCTGAGGCTCGCTAAGAAATGAGGTTTATGATATTGACTGTTTTACGCAGAACTGGCTAATTTCTTTTCGAAGATTTTTCACTAAATGATGATCAGATTTCTGGTCGCTCTTCTGAAATTGTGCGAGAGACTTCAAAAAGGATAAATTTATAAAAAAATTGAAAATCATAAAAGATATTTCTTATTTGTTGAGAAGCTCGATATTTGGGTTCCGCATGAATTGAAAAAAATTAAATGTACACAACAAATCAATATTTATGAAATTAAGAAAAATATGGCAACATCATCAAACAATATAGAAGACATTTGACTGATTTAAGCTTATTTTTTGTTGAAAAATTGAGTTTTATTTCACACTAGAAAGCAAAAATTACCAACCTAGTAAATGAAGAGTGAATGAAAGCTTTTGAAATACCCTCTCCCGTTGAAATTTACTGGTGACATAATTTAAACTTTCCTTCTCGTGAGGAAATTCATGGTTATTATAGTACCTATATATACACTAGGTCATGCTTTATTTGTAATATTTTCCCTCTATTGCAATATGATAAAGGAATATGCCTATTTAGATGATATTTATAAAAGACAAAAGGATACTAAAAGTTTTATAGTTCCTGTTATGGGTCCCCTTTTGGAATTTTTTCATGGAATGCTGGAGGTTGTGCAAAGTAGAAATACGATATCAGTGAGAGCGATAGAGAAATATTTTAGCAGCGTATTTTAAAGATATAATGGAGAGAAATGTTTATCCCGATAGTCTTTCAAAAAGATATTTTTTAATCGGTGTATCTATAATGGAAGAAATCAATACCAGAAATGAATTTTAATTATCACAGGCCGATTTTATCAAAAGTTTAGTAGTTGATAATGACATTCTCTAACAGAAATTCCATAGTAGTTGAAAACTTATTGATCGGATTGTTAATAGTATTTTGATGCTTAAGCGAAGAATTCCTCGAATCTCTTTGAAATATCACATGTTATTAATAAGTAATAAGTGGAATTAATAGAATTACGTCAAGAGATGACCAGTCTACTCTATCTTTTTCATGGACGTTAACTTTTTAATTTTACTACTCGGTCCATGCGTTCAAATCACAAACAAAATTTTCATGTTCTTATATAATGTATGTTCTATTACCTCTTGCAGTCTTCGATGGAGGCGTTAAATTTTGTGCGGCATAAAAAGAAGGAAGGCCATAATCGGTGACCTTCAGTACCCATCGGGCGTCGATAACGCAGTTGCGTGATGTGAGGTTTCCGTGGACTTTAATCGGAGAGGAGTGTAGATACCGCATTCCCTGTGGCAACGACAATGTAATGAGGCAATGCAACAGGTGACATCCTCTAAAAACAAGGAACAACAATTGTTTTCACAATGAAGATGGCATGAGACTGAAGAGCTCTTTGTTTCAATTAAAATAGTTTTGAATAAACATCTGCGTCTCCTTAAGTAAGAGGCACAATCAACTAATCTTTTATCAGCCCCTTATTTTAGATAATTTTTAAATAGACTCCTTACTCTCACTAAATCAGTAAGAAGAGATAGTCTGAATGTCCAGTCCAACTTGATATCATCCTGAACAAGGACATCTTCCAGAGAACCTCTCGAGCACCATTCAAGCACCAGTGCGAGCGGCCTGCGAGGCGGTTCCGTCAGCACCCCAAGCAAAGGGTTGACGTTTTCATGACGTAAGCCATGTAGCTAAAAGTGAAGAACATGAATAATTACTTCTAAATGCAAATTAAGATAATACACTTCTATGTGCTGAAATACGATTCTAATTTTAATTCAAAGTAATTAATTGGTTGAAATAAAATTTTTGTATAAAGTATTGTCTTTTATAAGTTTCTACGCGGAGATGCGATAAATCACAAAGATATAAAAAGATGGAATTTTTAAAGGAAACATATATTTAAACCAAATTTAAATTAAACAATTTCTCGTGTGATTTGTTTATAATTTAGTTAATACACTCCACAATCGGGAAGTTAATTAAATATTTGTTGAGCTATTCAATAACTATGAGAAAAATTTAATAAATGGATTTTATGTTATGGATTTAGAAGAAATTGTGAAACAAAACAAAGAATAAGGTGAAGCAAAGAAAATTGTATTCATTTCAAACTTCAAAAAGAGTGCAAATTTTATTGTAGACCTAAATTCAAAAAACCTAGCCAACCTAATTTGGGTATAATAAATCCTGTAATGGAATTCGCAATTAAAATAATTTTTCTTTACCCCATTAAATGTTTAACTTTTTGAATTAATCAGTGTAAAAGAAATTAAAGATTCAATTGTAAGAATAGTAAGGTTAAATGATAAAAATATATCGAAAAATCACAATATCTTCATATGTAACAAAATATAATACTATTTATAAATAAAATATATAAAAAATTTAATTTTTACCGTAAGCAGTACGTCCATTGCTTTATTCTTCAGTTCAAAAGAACTCTGAACAGGAAGTTCCTTCATCTGAACCATATCTCCCTAAAAAGAAAGAATGATCAGTAAACCCCTTTCTAATGTCAGGTATGATGATGAAAACATTTGACATTGATTGCCTTTAGTTCGACGCCTGAAAGTGAAAAATGCTACCATAAGATAAACACGGGAAATTATACTTAATTCAAAATACGCAGTGGTAAGAACTTTTGAATTCATTTGGGCAGACTGTAGTACTAATTAAGTATTAGACATATCAAAGCATGGCTTTCAGTTTGAAAGCAAATTTTTATCTCTATAATTCTATAGAATATTCATGATTTTCTACTATTCACTTGTATTGAATACGTATTTTCAATGACTAATAAAATTTAGCGCATAAATTTCCAAAATGGAATGAATAAATCCTTATATATACCTCTATCATGAAGGATATGAGAAGTTATTCTAATTTATTTGTCGGTTTTATAAATGTTTTAATGAAATATGAACATGAATTAGATTTGTATATTTGTAAGATAGCATTGCGATAATAATTATTTATTGAAATTGTTTCGAAAAACTATCATACGAAAGTTTATCCCTAGAGCTGCCATCTTATCGTAAAACAATAACACCTGTAATGGCGGTGTGATTCCTGTGTATTAAACTAGACTCTCTGAAAAACCTTCTCAAAAGGGAACGGAGATAATTAACACTTTAGCGATTGAGGAATTAATCAGAAACAAACTAATGACGAGTGTGAAAACCTTTAAATTGGAATAAAACCTCTCCATACATTTGTGGAAGAGAAGATATTAAAATTTTAAGACCGTGTAGAAGAGGGAGCATGAGAAAAATGTCTTCGACATTCCATGATGAGGAAAAGAGGTCCATAAACAAGTCCAAATGAAGGATAAGAAGGATTTGAGGAAAAATAAGAGAAAGGGTTATTTGGAGCCGAAGGCAAAAAAGGGTGAAGAATTCGTTTAGGGATATGAAATCCTAGCGTTCGCGAAAGGTAACGCGTTTTGGGTCAGTTTAAAGGAGATGTATAGAGGGTACTTAAAAGAATGAGCGGCATTTGTAACTTTCAGCTAATTCCGTTTCATTTAGTACCATGCGTTCAAGATTGTGTATAAAGGCAATTTTTAAATTTCGTGAGTGTGATTCGCAATATGGGAATTATTATAACATAACTCAGAACTTAATTTATGATCTATGTCTTCTTAGTACAGTGGTACCTCGAGTTACGAGCAGCCCGACATACGAGATTTTTGAGATACGAGCTGGAGCTCGGGCCATATTTTTGTTTGAGATACGAGCCCAAATTCGAGGTACGAGCGCAAATTCGTGTTTCCGGAGCGTCTAACTAGTTGGTGCGCTGGGATGAGCATCATCCAAGAAAATCTCTCACTCACTCGCACGTGTTACCCGCTTGATTCGAAGTGTATCTTGTGCGCTGTAATCATTTTTGCGTGAATACTGAACTTTTTTTACAGTGCAGCCAAGAAGGCAGAAACAAGTGATAGTTAAATTTACGTTAATGTTAAGGTTAGTTTCATTTTAAAGTTAAGAGCATTGTTTTAAGTATTTTCTTATTTGAAGTAAATAAATTGTTTTAGTTTAAAGTTACGAAAATCGTTTTAAGTTTTAAAAAATCGCCGTTTACGTATGGTTCTAGAGTGCCTACACTCCTTCCCTCCTTCTCGCCGTTAAACTTTAAGCCGAACTTGTCCTTCATCAAAGTAAGAATATTATTCTAAATAACTCTTTTATTTATTTGCTTCATAATTTTGTTACGTATTTGTTAATTATACATGTTTATTTTTTTAATTAAAAACGTATCTTTATTCATAATTTACAATGTTTTGCGGATTTTTCATAGGTCCGGAACGGATTAATGACATTTTCATTACTTTCAATGGGGAAAAATGATTCGAGATACGAGCAATTTGACATACGAGCAAGGTTACAGAACGAATTAAACTCGTATCTCGAGGTACCACTGTATAGCCGTACCAACTTTTTGCTTGCAGTTGAAGGAAAGTTTGACTGATCTGCGGGGCCGTCAAATGGAATTGATTGGCAGACTGGATAACCGGATATTCGGTATACGATGATGTGTCATCGACCGCACCAACCCTGAGCCCTAACTAGGGAAACTGCGTGGTCTTACTCTATTAAGAAGGATAACGAGAACGCAGGCTCCCGCTGGATTCTAGGTACCTATGTCATGCTTTAGGGGCATCACGTACTAACGAATGTCCGGCCCATTCTTTTGACGGTTGTACCCCGTAAATATAAGAATAATAAGTTTAGAAAGGAATGATTAACTAAGGAGTACGTGAAAGATTCGAACTTAATTCAAATTACACATACGGAATGTATTTCAATCTTGGTTGAGCAGTGTGTGTTTCATAACCTTTTGGAACACGTGATCAATCATTTGTACTGTACATATCAAGAAATGAAGTTTCCGTACCATACAGTATTTAAACTGTGTATTTTTACGTAATAGTATGACGTAATTACGCGGCAATACGAAATTCAAAAAGGTTCTAATTGGAAGTCACAAAGAGGTCTCTGCACTTCAATCAGTACAACTACGAGCAAGTTTAATGTTTCTAATGACTCTAACTAGGTTAAAAATACAAGCCTACCTAACAATTACTTCAACATACGTACTTTTAATACCCAATTGTCTCTGATTTATGATTGATGCCTGAGTAAGTACCGAAATACAGTGACCTTACTTGATTCAACGCGTTGATCCATAACAGTGTATATAACAAAAGGTCCTCAAAACTTTACGTTGACATTCCTAAGGGGTACAGCCTGACCGTTTTTTTTCGGATGTTAGTACGATTGAATGCCCATAAGGCTCACGAAACCTGATCTGGGATCTGTAGGAACTTCCCTATTTATAGGGTTAGGGAATCAGGTCTTGTGGAATCTAATCTCGGTGATTACTTATTGGGATAGACGTACTGACTATAGTCCGGCGCCTTTTTTTTAAGGCGTACCCCGCTAAGATCTCAGAAATGACAGTTGTGCACAAAAAATGTGCTCAGTAGTACATGTACAGTAGAGAATGGTACTGCTAACACTAATATTTTTTAGATAAAATTGAATATTGTGCATGTTTCATAAGACGCTTAGAAATTTTTATTTACTCTTTAAAAGACAACTTGCTTGTCTTAACATACCTTCCGGTGTTTGGTTGCGGGTGCAAGCACCATGTCTTTACTTACATAATCGGTTATTCTAGAGTATCGTTTGCGGGAAGATCGAATTTTTTATCGAATAGTTCGGGCACCTAATTCCCTGATCTTTTCATTATTGTCAGAGCAGCCTATAGAACAGGGAGGACGGATATTAGCAGTAACAACTTCCGAGTAGGTACCTTCTCTGAATTTATCTAATAGGTTTAGCCTTTTTTTAAACAAATTTTTACGTTACGCTCACCGAATTATCGTACCAGTTCTTTGCAAAACGGATCGCCTTCCGCAGACCCTTTTCTAAGTCGCTGATGTAGCGTTTTTCCGCAGGGTCCCATACACTGTACTTGTATCGTCATTAAGGTGTATAGCCTGATGTTTGCCGGTTCGGTTTTTAAGTTCGCTTGATGACTCATAAGGCTCACTAAACCTGAATTCCGCAATAGGTATCTGTGAGGTCTACTCTATAAAGATGGTTAGCGAGCACAGATTCTTGTTCTCTAATCCCGGAGATTACTTTTTGGCGTCGCGTATTTGGTGACTGTTGCAACCCGCTGAGATCCAAGAAATGACTTGTTAGAAGAATAATGCACTAAAAATTACATGGAAGAGGGTACTATAAACACACACACGGAATGTTTATCATTTAAGTTTGAGCTATGTGTGAGTTTCATAAACCTTTCGTAAATCTTTATTTACTCATTCCTTTTTTTATCACACATTATGCTCATTGCGTTTTTTGAACAAATAATAGTTGGATATATAAATATTTTTGTTAAATAATTTAAATTATTAATACGACGGAAATTGATGATTAAACGAAGATTAATTATAGTTTCTATTGTTTTAAAAAGTAATTCATTGTATTTAAGTGTATTTCAATGCATAAAAACGTGTGTATGTATGTATTCTCTATTTAATGTATATCATACGAATCTAATGGAATAAATAAATTTTTTCGAGTTTATTAGTGTATTTTTTTCGTGAATTGAAATATATCCTGTTATTTCTCCTGTTAGGTCGATCAATGTGTGAACCTAATAAAACTTTCATAATTCATGATTAGATATATCAACCATTTACTTGCAGTTTGTAAGCATAATTTTATTCCTATTTTATACGGATAGAAATAAATATAAACATTCTTCTGATAATTCATGAATTCAAAGAATTTACGATCAAACGAAGACTTAAGAGCCATTTACAAAACTTCTATTACATCTATTTTGAATTTTCCCTCTTCATTACGACTTGGTAAGAATAACGTAGAAATGATCGCGAGATGGCTCATGACATTTATTTGCAGAACATCTATATTTATTACATTTTACTTCCAATTTATAGGAAAATTCCTTTAAATATCACCTCACTTTGGACAAGTTAGGTATGTTTTTTCGATTCACTGTTCCATAATTTCGAATTTTAGCTTCGCATTCATAATATCTCAAAATACAACCCTTGGCTCTCACGTATGGACAGACCTCGCCGTAGCCTCCCTTGATTTCTCGCATTCACGGAGGATACCTTCTGGGTAGATTAGGTCAAGTATGGGGACACAAATTTTGGGGGGGGCATGGAGGAAATGCTACACCAACTCATATCGGTGTATATTTCTCCGCCATGCCGTCCTGTTCCAGAAAATGGAACTAACCAAAATATTGAACGTAACAAAAGACATCCGCCAAATTTCGAAAATTATTTGGGGTACATGACTAATCACCATTTCATCATAATTTCAAAGACGTAATTTAAAACACATGGGGAATGAAAATTTTCGTAATATTTGAAAATGGATTTTTTTAATGAAAACGCAATTTTTAAAAGGAGTCGTATTTGTTAATTATACATGTTTATTTTTTAATTAATAACGTATCTTTATTCATAATTTACAATGTTTTGCGGATTTTTCATAGGTCCGGAACGGATTAATGACATTTTCATTACTTTCAATGGGGAAAAATGATTCGAGATACGAGCAATTTGACATACGAGCAAGGTTACAGAACGAATTAAACTCGTATCTCGAGGTACCACTGTACTATTTTCGTGCATTTTACTCGCTCATTACAATAATTTGATGGTTGTATAGCCATTCACCTCTATGTTTAAAAAAGAATCTGTTAAGTTCTTTAACAGTCAAAATAGTTTGGCATGCAGATATTCAATAAGAGTTTTCTCTATTTAAGTACAAATTTAATATTAGATTCAATATATGTTGCCCGATAAGAACATGTTAGATATTAAGCCGCTAACACGTTTATAGGCCGAAAACAAAATTGTTAACAGCTGTAATATGATATAAAAACTATATACTCTATATTAAAAAGACAGTTACTACAAAAATTTATAATCGAATTATATTGTAATAAAGAAATAATATTAAATATTATTTAGAATATAATCATGAATGTAATTTGATTACATGTATGAAAAAACTATTGTTTGTTATAATGATCAATACTTAGTAACTTATATGATGAATGCGATCAATCACATTTGTGATTACTTTCATAAATTTACGGAAACCATAGATAAAGATTAGAAATCTTGGGTTTAATTTATAGAATGTAATAAAATCGGATATTTGACTGTTTTTATTTTTGAAAGGCGTTGTAGGCAGTATGCGTGATGAAATCACCATTTAGCGCCGTGCTTAAATAAAAACGCAACACTTGCTACACAACTGAGGGAAAACTGCCTAATCTTCAGGATACTTGACCATTATTGAGGGGAAAGAAGCTAGTTAAACGTGCTGGAAAATGGAGTGATGAAGCGTGTCTTAGAAACGGTGTATTCGGTGACCGATTCAATATACTTAATTTAATCTTTTATAATTTATCTTGAAAACATGTAAAATAGTTTAAGATATTAATTAATTCTAGATATTAGTAATTCTCATGAAATTCTGCAAGGACTGATTTAGTTACTTCTCTCACAAATATGTTTGTGCTTTATGTAAATTTAGAAAAGTTTTTTGAGGATATATCGTTGAACTTTTTAGAGAGAGTTTCTGAGAGAAGATAATAATTATTAATGCTAATTCAGATAAACTGAGAATAGCTGAGAGTATTTTATGACATCTGAGCATAAAATAGGATATGTAAATAGAATGAATAGTATCTATGAATAGCTAGAAGTATTTGAGACGAGCTCAGAGTGATAATATTAGCCAAGAGTACTTTACATTTGCTGAGAATGTAAACGTAACTATGGCAAAGAAGCAAAAGTGGCGGTTCTAACAGAGGTAAATTCTATGAAAAAAATTTTCTCTGGGCCATTCTTAACAGTCAAGCGAGATTTAAAGATGAATTTTGGATGGGGAAAGCAAAGTTCACTCACATTATATCTTGCTCTAGTGTCCACAACTAATCCCCTGAGGCTACCAGTGCTACCCCTTAGAGCTGAAGATGATTTCGCCCCTGCTCCAGACAGGGGTCCGGGCCTAAGGGACGCCAGCGATCCTGCCAGGAGACCGAATTCAGGTCGCTCAGATGGGACCAGCCCTTCGGGAGCACCTCCCAGTTCCTGCAGATGCTGCAGCCAGCAGCAGAGCACCGTTTCTATACCAGCGTCCACCTGATAAGCGGTATACGTATTATAGAACCAAAATATGTATTTATTTTATCCGTGGTATATTTGCATATTGAATAATCCCGTTTTTTGATTCAATGAATATTTCCTTTTCGTCAACTTAGCAAATTTTAAGTAATGAAATGCAAAACTATTGGCATTTTCGGTAACTTCAGAACATAGATGAAAATTTTACATTCATGGGCATATTTTACGAGCTTAGGTAAAACATAATACTTTTATTGGTATATGATTCATTTAACAATAATTCTCAACACCTTTATTCCATTCGAGAATTATTTTGAAGTTTTTATTTAAGCATAAATTTATTTATTGATGATACAATTTAACGAACCAAAATAATGAAAAGAGAAAAAACATCAATACAAACACTTAACAACATGTAACCACAGAAAATGGATTCAATATGCAACGGTAATATTGAAGGCACAATAAGCTTTTTGGAAACGGACTCTCTCAACAACGAAAAGATAATGAACAGTACAGCACCATAAGTGAATGAAGCTCCAAAAACAGCAAATAGTGTTGGTAAGCCAGTTACACAGTTGACAATTAGATTTCCACTGTAATACAACATTAATAAAAAAGAATAAATGACCACAACTTTCTTCATTCCCTTCTATAATCAAATACTGTTATGGTATATGACTGTGAATGTGTGCGATTGAAATTTACCTTAGTTAATGACCGATTTTGCCTTCAGAATGAGTAAATAAAGGTTACGATTTCAATTAATTTAAAAATTATACCTGCGTTTAAATATTTTAAAAATTTCAATCAATAGATAAAAATATATTACTAAAAATATTTATACAATGAGCGGGTACGAACGGAATAGAATTTTCAGTCTGGAATACTTAAAACATTTTAAGATGAGATAGAGGTTTTCATAATCGTTTAAAATTCAAAGAACAGACAAATATTAAAACTAATAGCTGATGAAGATGAGATATCATCAACATAAGCAAAACTAAACCCTAAGATAAATTTTGGAAATTTATACTAAACTTTGCAAGAATAAAAATTTTGGGAATTTAAACTAAAATCTGTTAAACTGAGTTTTGAAAATTTAATTATAATAAGTTTACTAATTTTTAATAGGTTTACTGTGAAAAATAAGTATAAGTTTAAAAAAATCTTTCTTCGAAAATTTGTTCGGACGAAATTTAAGATATAAGGAGAAAATTGAAATATAACTACAATATACGCGTGAAGTTATAATTTTAAAATATTATTAATATGACGAATACTAAAAAAATCTGTAATTAACATGAAGATGATTTTTTTTTATTTTTACTGGGATACGAGTGTTATCAATATTCTTTGAAAAAATCTGAAAGTTGTGGTCCACATAAACATGCCATTACACATCTTAAAATATCAAAAATACAGATACATCTGAAGGAATGATCTTGGAAAAGGAAGAAAAGCACCGACTCAAGAGACACTCAACATCGAAGTGTGTAAGTGGACAGTGTTGAATACAACAACCAAGAATCCAAAGTATGCGAATAATCAAAACAGTTTTTGAACAAAGGGATAACAATACTATAATTGATATCTTACTCTCTCTGACAGAATAGGAGATGGTAGCTGCTCCGAAAAAAAAGAAAACACACATTGAATATTCTGAAATGAAACCTCCCAAAAGCATATTCATTACAACAATTTAAATATTAGGGACTCTTTGACATTTTTTAGTCGCACTTCTATAAATGCCTTTATTGAATGAAAAAGTGAGTATAAAATTTTATGAATTTTATTCATGGATATATAAAGTTGCAAATTTAAAGGGAGGTGAATTCTCAAATATCGTAACTATATGCAATAAGAATTCTAAATGATTAATTATGCTTTTACCGAATGAAAAATTGTTGCAAAAACTTAAGTGATGATGTTACTCATTTTCTTTCACAAGAGTACATGCTTAGATCAAAAAAGCTTTATCCACTGATTTAAATGAAATATTAAAAAAATGACATTATCTTAGATATTCAAAAATCGATATGGAATTGTATATCAGGATTTTTAATGATTTTCCTCAATTTGAATACATACTTTACCAAAGGAATGAATAACTTGAATGTCTATATCATCTTTACTAAGGTTAATACTTAAATATCGATTTTAACTCACCCGACGATTGTCATGTACAGGAGGAAATACGAAATCAGAAGGCGTAAGAAGTATTTTATAGGGACCTTTTGACATTCTCTTCTTCAGCAACTGCTTCCTGAAATACAGATTTGTAGGCATAATCTTAATACAAGAATTTTTTCAAATACACTAAATTCTATTATAATTAGTGAGGAATGCCTTAGTAATGGATGTATGTATTAATGAATCACCGTATTTGAGGGCATATAAGACGCACCCTCATTAAGTAGGCCACACACAAAGAAAAAAAGGTTTTATTAATCCGTGCGACAGCGCGCTACTACAATAACATAACGACTTACTACTGCTCTGTTTCCATGCACTGTAGCGTAATTTAACACTCCTATTAATCTTTTGTTTCCATTAGTCATATTTCCGAGGGTATTTTTTTAAACAAATAGTTTTAAGCGCCGATACCAATACCCTAACATATAAGACGCGGGTAAATTTTTTGAGACCTAATTTAGGAAAAAAGTGTGTCTTATATGCCGCAAATACAGTATATGATATATATATATAAATTTCTGGGAATAATTAGGTTATAAAATCTCATTTATGTACATATATGCACATAAGTGAACAAATAGTGAGCAATGAAAGGCTTCAAATAAGATGAATCAATAACTTTCGAGATAAGATTTCAGGTTTGGAATTCATCTATTAAAACAATTTTCTCAGGTCTTGAATAATGCACCTTAATTTAATATTGCTATACAACGAAATATTTCCATCGTATAGTAACAATTTAAATCCAATTTCCCAAATATTCTTTTACAGTAGAAATGAAAATCTGCGAATAAGCTTTGAGGATGACCCCAAATATCCGACGTTATTATCCTACGACTTCTAAACTCTCTACTCAAGGCCATGGAATATACAATGAAAAGATAAACGACAATCTCGATAATTTAATGGGCCCTTCATTTTCACACCTCCGAAAAGATTGTTTTTGATGTGCCGGGAGTCATTGAGGGGGGGAAATACAAACAAAGATGACCTTGTACTTTTCCCCTCAGAAACACACAGCCGATCTTATTTCATAAACACCATTTTCGTAGAAAAAAAATAGTGGGAAATTTATTAAATTTCTCTCAATAACCGTCAGTTAGGCGGACTTTTAATAAAAAAACGCTCCGAGATTCTTGGTTAATAAACTGCTTTGGAAGGCTCCTAACTTTTGCAGGTTTTAACAGTTAAGTTTGCGGGGGAGGAAGTTAACGGGGGATGAGACAGGAGGGGAAAACAAAATGAAAGCCCTCTTTTTCGAGAAGAAAACTGATTAATCATCCGAGACTTGGATAAAGTCGAGGGAACTGTATAACAAGTCGTTGGAGAAGGTGGCGAATAATTATCCTGGTACTCTGTCGGGGGAAGGGCAACCTTCTTTCTTATTCTCCTCACGTCGAGTCAACCCCCTTCTCTAAAAGGGCGTGTTTTCGTGAACTTGAAAAAATGAGGGAGGATAAGGCCTTTATGAGGAAATTGAGGCGAATCCCCATCTGTTTTCATGAGGAGCGGAAAAGAATGTCGAGCGATCAAACTTGTTAAGGGATAGTTGGCGGTTGATTTATCGATTCCTCTTTTAAGTTGTTATTTCAGAATGTTTACCGTTGGAAATGTCAGCCTTATTCAACTTCATTATGCGTTCCGTGCAAAGGTTTACTTTAATAGTATAAAAGACATCATTTTATAATATTTAAGATTCTATTAATCTTCTATATTACATTGTGTAAATGAAAAAGGGTTTGATGGAAGAGGAGACTTTTAGTCTCAATCTCGTCCAAATAAAGTTATTATTTTTATTATTTCATTATTAAGGAAATTATCTCATAATTTTTAGACTTATTTTCAATACTCTTTCTTATTTTATATTGGCAGCTTCTTAAACCTTATTTAATTATTTATATATATGATATTATAGATTAAGTTTTTTACTGTCATACATAATAAATTAGTCAAAAAATGTAATATTATAATTAATAAATATTTGTACCTGATCCAATGGAAATCATCCATGTGAATTAAAAAAATAGATAGTAGTGCTAACTGAGTTTTGATAATTTTAATAATTATATTTTAATTGCAATAATGGAGAAAAGTGAATGTGAGTTAATATCAATAGCAAAATTATTAGTGAATAGCGCACATCTGACATAAAATATGCGAATAAATTACATCATTGAATTGACAAAGTCCAAAAAAAAAATACTTTGTGACATTCGTTTTGGGTGTAATATAGGGTAAAAAGACCCTATGATACGTATACTACAAAATAATACTACCTACATACATTTGAATCAAATCTATGAATTTTCAAATAAAATCCACTTTTGTAATCAAACGCAGTTACGATCAAATCCTGCAAACTTTTGAAAGCGCACGATTTCCTACAATAGCCATAGAGATGTCCGAAGGCAATCATCCAGCATTTCAACAAGCATCGGAAGCGCTAATTCAATAAGTGCTCAAAGAGTTTCTCTTCCTTCGTTACGGAAACAAGCAACTCGTTATTCCACATTTCGAACGGATTCCCAATTTCATCACTTAAGACGCTCAAGTGTAGCGGATAATCTATTCAAATCACGTTAGGCCCTTTTTTCACACAAATTCTCTGGGAATACCTGTCTCCTATCTGATTGGGATCTTTCTCTCGATGCGTCTGATTTCTATGGAAACAGCCAACGTGTGTTACAGATTCTCCTGCAATCTTTAGCGTGTATTTTAGAAATTATGTATCTCGCGCGAGGCACTTTTGGTAGGTATAAACAAAGCAGGTAGAACTTGCGGATGAAACCCTTTGCTGATATGCGTTTTAATGAAGGTTCTGAATATTAACGATCCGCCTTAATGAATGACTGGCACATGGAATTTCAATATCATTCTAGAAAAACATGCTTCTCAACAAAGTATCTAAAGATAGCGTTGTAGAGTTGAGGATTGAATAAATGAACCAGAAATACTGCTCGTTTGTTTTCACTTGAGAATGCTAATTAGAAAAAGGTAGTGAGCTCCTGGTACGTAAGTTTCAACATTAACAAGGAGTTTATAATATAAAAAATGAATGCATGAGAAACAGAGAGAATGAATTTAACGATTTCGATTCCATTAGAAATCGCTTTTTGAAGGGTGATTAAGATATATATATATATATATATATATATATATATATATATATATATATATATATATATATATATATATATATATATATATATATATATATATATATATATATATATATATTGGATAAATTGGATGGTTACCTTGATTGGATTAACTTTAATACATACTCGTTACCAGTTAAATATAGCCTAAATAATCATTTATAGGATTATACTAATTATGAAAATGTATGTAAATATTAACTACATAAAAAAGTTTTGTGGAATAACTAAATTTTAACAATGTAATAGAAATATTGGAAGTGAAGAATTAAAAGTAGAAAAAGGAATATCACTTGTGTCCTCACTCACCTCGCTATTGCTCCAGCTAATATGCTTACAATTACAAAGAGCACCGATCCGAGAACAATGGCGGCGATGTGAGCTGCTTTCAACGTTGATCCTAAAAAAAAGAAGGCTACCTTTTTTACACCTATTTTTAATGAGAAATAAAATGCTCTAGCGAAGATAGACATGATGATACATGAAACTCTATAAAATAACTCTTCGGCGAAGTATGTACATAAGTATTTTAATATTTGAAAAATCATGCTCAAATAAATAGATTTTCAATTTAAATCTTATTTTACAATTCGAACTCGATAGATTAACCAAAAGATTTTTTTCTTAAGTTTTTTGGTTTAATTAGTCTAAAGGTGTTCAAGTTAGAAACGCGAAGAGATCTTTTCATAGCAAAATAACAATAAGGGATCTTGCGCTTTATTTTTAAAACGGTCTAATTAAATAAGTTATCTAAGCTTTTATATACCACAGGGAACATTATTTAAATAGGATAAAATTTACTAAGTATATTATACTTCATGAAAAATATAGAATTTTATATAGAATAATATAATTAATAAGAGTATTGATAAATATACATGAAGTTCATCTGAGCAAAATTTTTTTCATTGGTTTACATGAAATATTAAGATTAAAATATGAACATATACCCTTCCAGATTCCGTCATCTTCGCAATCCTCTCCATCTTCACAAGGCATCCTCCCGTCATCTGCATCTCCTCTCCTCCCATTTGCCTTCACCTCATCGTATTCATCGTAGTCCTCCACTTCCTCCAAATCGCCAACGTCTTCCACCACCACCTCCACGGATCCTCCATCGGGGTCAGCGTCCGAAGCCTTCCCGTCTTCTTCAGCTTTCGGTGGAAGAGTCGGTGAGGGAAGGATTTGAGGGACTTTTGGGGAAAGACGAATTATTGTTAGATCGAATCATCGACTCATTCAAAGAAGATGAACGACTCAATGAAATAAGCATAAAAGATTCCAACGTACCAAGGAAAACGCCTCCAGGGCGCTCCTGCCTTAGCCTCGCCTCCCACACCACCCGTCTCTTCTTGTTCACCGCTTTGTACATGACGTAGCGAACGGATCTCGCTCCGCTTCTTCCATCCACCGTCACCGTCTGACCTCGGTAGCCGACGAAGACCAGCGGCGCCGAAGAGTTAAACGATGCTTCGGAAGCATTTTGGGGTTGCTGCGCGACGGGTGCTGTAGGGGAAACCGATTTGGGAAGAATGAGGGGTGTTGTGGAGAAGTAGTTAGCGGGTTGCGGCGGAATTCTCGTGGGGCTCGCTGCTTTTCGAGAAGGGGAAGACCTCTTCCGCTGCAACACGGCGACGGCGGCTGCCACAGCTTCGAACACTGAAGAGGATATGTCTGCAAACGGGAGGGTGATGTTCTGCGGATTGAAACAAAGGAAACGTCTGATGCGAAGTTATCTCTCGATGTTGGACGTCTTGGCGAGACTCCAGTTCTAGTGCTGGTCCTTAGAATTCTGTTTTACTATCGTCTTTTCGAAATATTTTATACTTTACGCCTTGGTTTCGCCATATTAAGTTCGTTATATTTTATTTTTGTTTAACTTTATAAATTGTCATGAATTAAAAGATTTATTGATATTAGGAATATTTATTTTAAGAATCTTTCCGCGAACTATATATATATATATATAGTATAGTTAGTGTAGTACCTCAGAATGGAATCTACCGATAGAAATGTTCTTAAATATTTTAATTTATATGAAAGTCAATATTTAAAAAATAAAGTTATTCGGTGGTGACATATTAAATTATAAAAAAAACTGAGTTTTTTAGTTCTAATCATTAAAATAACTAAAAATATATTACCAATTCAAACTATTTTTAAAATTTTCTGTCCCCAAGCTCCTTTATTTCAGTCGGTACAGTTTTCTAAGTTACTTAAAGATGCGCTAGTATGAGAAACTGCTAGAAATATAGGCTTTTTTGTGATATAAGCATTAATATAATCTAAAAACCATCATACAATGTAAGTGTTTTCTTTTTATCCTAGGAGAACGTATACATGTATTCTAGTCTTCTACGTACCAACTTTTCCTCACCCTCTTCCATCCCAAGGTAAGATCGATATACTACTCGGAAGTGTACAGTACTAGAAAACTAGGTCCACAATGAACTCTCTGGTTGCTATTGCGCTTTAGGTCCACTATGTAACTTTCGAACAAATCGCTAACTTCAAGCAATGGAAGACGGGAAACTTCGAAAGAAGGGGTTTCACTGCCTCTAGTTTGTGCGCAGCTGTCATATCGAATATTACCCACTAAATACTCCTCCAAAAAGTATATTTGGAGCAGATGAAAATATTTACAGCATGATTTCAGACAATATAAAATATTTAAAGGAAAACTATGAATATTTAGGCATTAAAGGACGGTTACCACGTCTCTACCTGCATTGCAAACAAGTGGTAAGGCAAATCTCTCGCGAAAACCCGTATTCCATAATGCCTTTGCACTAAAGCAAAAGAAGATGGAACCTTATCCATCACAAATACTTCCGCAACTCACGTAAGAGGAGTCATCCTCTTGGGAGGTCCGATTTCTGAACTCTGCAGACGACCCTCCGGTGTCCACGTCTTCGAAAGCGTCCTCGTACGAGAGGACCTTGACTTCGCCCGTCCAGTTGAGGGCAGCGCCCATCACATCGTCCGAAGTGGGCGGCGGGTGGAAAGAGGGACTACGAAAGCGTAGGAGTAACAGAGTCGGAGGGGAGTGAAGCGGTCTGGCGGTGGCCTTCTGGAGCGCGGCGAGGACTCCCTTCAATTCCGCCACCGGCACGCAGACAATGACGGCTGGGAAAAAAGTGTTTTCATCGATCACAAGGAAACAAGGGAGAAATGTTGTGAGTGGGATGTTGAGGAGGATTGAATGGTGAGTTAATGGATGTCGGATGAATCGCGTTCAATGACTTTGTCGTCCCTCTGGAGTTTCCATGGAGAGAGTCGTCCGTTTTGGAATATTCAGGTCATTCGATTTTAAGTGAAACGATGCCTGATATAAAATGAGCGACATTAGAGACACTTCTTTGATTTCTTTATGTTAAGTTGTAAATATACGTCCTTGTTCTAAAAAGACGATAATTAGAAAGGACTTATCATCTTACAAATGGCGAAAATTAAGTGAATATTTTATTTCGATGAAAATCCCCTGAAATATGCTAATTAATTACCATTTTTCCGGATTTTGCTACAATAATTTTCCTATTAAAAGAAATTAATATTATCAAGCTCAACTTGGTCGAATCCTTGTAACATAGTTGAAAAAATATAACTAAGTACTATTCCACAGATAATTATTTTATTTTCCACAGATTATTATTATCTGTGGAAAAGGACTTAGTTATACTTTTTCAAATATGTTCCTAGACCTTTTTTACGGAGAAGCAATTAGTGTCTAAATAATAAAATAAGACTTAATACCACATTTTCCGTTTCTTGATATAACCTTACTACGATATCTATTAACTACACTAAATTATATTAAAGGAAAATAATCCAAGAGTTTGGAGGTTAAACAAAATATAAATAATTCAAAAAATCAATAGAAATACTATATATTATATTTAGGAGTTGAAATTAAATTTTAATCTAATTTTTAAGTATAATTTTAGAAGTATCAAAATAACTTCAAAGTGCTAGTGCTATGAAATAATGTCAGTCATAAAGAAATTCGTAAAAGAAAAGATTGAAGGTGGATCAGAGGAAGAACTAATAAATTATAAAATTGAGGATGAATCAAAAGGTTCGGATCTTAATCACGTTTAAAGTGTATGTAACTCAAAGGAACATCAATTTAGAGTGCTTTTAAGAAAAGTCTCATTACAGAGTTCATTAGGGGCAAGATAAAAGGGATTTCTTTTTGATTGTTGGACGTCGATTAAATTAAGTGAAACCTTTGTTATTTTTTCATTTGAAGATCCGTATTTCTTTGATGATAATGGCGATACTGTTGTTAATTACAATCAAAACCTAATTGAGGTTTTATTTTAAAGTTTGGATGAATATTAATGTACATGATGGAGTGGTTGAATGGTTAATTATTAAACAGTTCACTATTCTGTAAAGAGTAAAAGATTTCTTTTTAAAGTGATCGTTAATCGCACAAAAAAAATTTCATTATTAACAGAGAAGTATCGTCTAAAACTTTGTTTCCTCTCAAAATTGCTTGAATTCCCTTAATATTAGTATGAGGATATACATGCTTATAAAATGGAAAGATTTTAGCATAGCACGAATCATAACCTAAAGGCTCACCTCGATGAGGATGTGTGATGATAGAACGCAACCTGGATATCGTTCTGTTGTATTCTGAAGCATCTGTTTGGTCGCCCTCTATCACAAGATATTTTACTGATATTCCGCGCACTCTGAGGGAATGTCCTAATGATTGGCTAAGCTGCGGCCACCAACCAGTCTCTGTAAAGTGAATGCAACTCATTGAGTGAAGTTAACATGATTCCTGAAACATTTTCATTTTTACGATAAAGCTATGTTTGTTAAACACTTTAATAATAATATTAAAGAAAATGATTCGCAAATTTAAAATATTCCTATAGATAAACGTCGTTTGCCGTAAATATAATGTTTCAATACTTTTTTCATAAAAACAGAGATGAGAGAATGGATTCTGTACCTTTTTTCTTAGAAATGCAAATTTTCCAAGTATTGTAAAGAATTGTAATAGTACGCTAAAGGAATGAATTATAAACTATTTTCAGTTCAAAAGGCTTGTTCAACTTTTAGATGGAATTGTGTTTACATTACATTTTCTACTTTTAACATTTATCAACTCCAATCAATCAATGTTATTTTTTCAGTATCACCCTTTTTCTTGCAGCAAAATACAATGAAAAATAATAAATTATGCATCTATAGGAAAAACTTATATGGATCATTAATGCAAATAATGCAGATATTAATTCAGTTCTCAATGTTTGAAGGAAAACTCAAACATCCAATTACATTAATTTTGATTTACTTCATTCACTCTCAGCATTTATTTCTTTGACGAATATATTATTATTCAGATAAATTAATTTTTTTAATTATTTGCGAATTGAACTAACCTGAGGATACAAGAGCCACTTTCTTCCACTTCTTCCTTTTGCTAACTTTAACTACAGCCTCCGCCATCGTAGTCATGGACGGCAGCAGAGTAATGATATCGTTCGATGGCTCTCCCTGGAAACACGAAAATGAAATTTTAGAAACAATTGTAAAAGCAATAAGTATTGTCTCACAATCACATACGCATATTAAAGTGCTGAATTGAAATTTGAATATGGAATCGGAACATTGAAACATCGTAACCGAGATTAACTCACGTAAAGTTTCAGAATTATAAACAAAGCGCAATCAATCTTTATCTTTAGCTGCCTAACAGAGAATGAATATAAACAAGGTAATTCATAGGAAATACTTTCGTGGTTAATAATATTGCTCTTTTTTTGTTAGTGAGTAGTGTGTAACAAATGAATATCATGGAGTTCGAGGATAAGAATCATTAATGATACAATTAGGGCCGACTGCGTATGACTCATATCGATTCCAACGAACACACAAGGAAATGAATGCGACATCTTGAAGCCAAAAAGAGCACGTGATACGACATAGATGACGTTGAAGTAATGATTGGCTCCTGTTTCCTATAAATTTGTATTAAAATATATCATTTATTTCTCCAATCATAGTAGAATTATTATTAATTATATCGATTTAACCGTAAAGGGAAATTCAAAAAAATGTTCAACAGAGGATAAGAGAGCCATCGCAAATACAAAAGAAATACCCTTCCAAAATCACTCCGAATGACAAAGGGGCTGATCAGAAAGCAGCTAATACAACGGCTGTCCGCTCGAACACAGAGCAATGCGAAAGGCAATTAGAAGGAGCGACATGGGTGAGAGAAAATGCAGGAATTCAAAGCGGGAGAAAAACTTTCGGGAGACGGGAAACCTAAGTTTCTCCCAGAAGAAGAACCGCAGAAATCTCCGCGAAAGGGATTGAATAAAGTTCCCGTTAGCGAATCCCCAACGACGCGCCTCAAGAATTCGAAATCCGACAAAGGAATGAAACTTCTCGTAAAGCACAATAAACTGCCATTGACGAGTCTGGAGACAAAACAGATTGGAGATGATAAGTTTTACATCGAACGCGGGTGGTGGGATACAATGATCATGATTAATACGAGATTTAGAGAATCCGATTCAGTCTTCTGCTTCTTTTGGCCACTTGATGTATCATATTGCGATTAAAAACTTTTTTACGGGTGGTCTACTTGCAGTAGCATAGGATTGGTAAAGCAATATACATTGTATAGTATTCAGGAAAGGATTCGAGATTCATAGAAACTTTAAGTGAGCTATGAAACTACTGAATAATCACACGTCATAAAACAGCTTTGGTAACATTTTTTAATGTTTCTCATTATCGTAACTGAAAAACGTTGCCTCGCAATATAACAGAAGTTTTTAAAGAAAGTTGGCTGAATAACTGTTAAATTTACTGGAACAAATAACATTTGTACTGAGTTTTACTTTCATACCATCGTACCTTACAAAATTTTATATAATTGACTCTGAATAATTCATTGATCTTCTCTAAGTTCTATATTTACAATCAACTTGTTAAACAAGGTTGTTATTCTATATTTATACGAGTAATAATCCGATAACATACATTACTAAATGATTCAAGGTGACTTTAACTGAAAAAGAAAGATTACTGAGGACATTTTAAATACATTACAGAATTCCAATTCAATATTTACAATAATCTAATACATTTATATTTGTAATAACTTTTAACTTTTATTATACTTAGTATTATTTGAATTTTTATATGTTAATATTAAGTAGTTATTATATCTATGGCCTATAAATGGAATTCAATATTAAATATCTCTCTTCTTAACGCTTAAACACACATTTGACAAAATAAAATGACACTTCAATTCTATTTGTTTCGAATTGGGTAACAAAGGAGTTGAATAATTAGTAGAGCCATTGTGGAAAAATATTCAATTATATTCTCTAATTGATCCATATCAGAACATGTCACAATGTCCACGCATATCTGATTCAAATTGGCGAAAGGGCTCATGCAATTCCGTGCGCGAATGATCTTATTAAATATTTCTGCAATAACCGCGATCTACGAATTATTAACATCGAATATTACGTTCAGTTGAATTCAGTCGAATTGATTGGAATCTTGTTTAAATTCGGAGTTCAGAAATTTAAAATTTATGGAATCACGGGATTACGATTGTGTTGTGGATCTTAACACTCCCATCTATGCATTACTTTCAACTCACAGAGGAAATTAAGAAATGATATAATTGTGTCAAATAAAATTCTTTGATCGATTCATGTACAAAACTTAAATTCCATGCTCAATGATTAATTCAAATCAGTGAGTCATAATTTCCCCACATTAAGGATTCATTGCGTCATAACGTTTGTGCTGAGTGTTTTTAAGTCATTCAGACAAATTGGAGGATCGTGAAATTATTATCAAGACTCAACAAAATTTTAATTGAAGCCAGTTTCCTAGAAAACTAAACAAAGAACTAATAAAATTCCGAGTTCGCAATCAATGTCAATTCGTTTCACGTACGAAAATCTAGGGTTGCATAGCAACGAACGGTTTGAAATGACACTAGAGAAAGATAGACGAGAATAGGGGTTCAGAAAACACGACAAACGGCTTTTGATGTAAATGAATTTGTATTCACTGATGTTGCGTTGATAAATGTCGGCCAATGATCCTCTGTTTGCGAGCATACTGAGGATAAGAGCAAAAATGTCACAGTGAGTGAAACATCGAGACAAGGCTGACGAGAACACGTTCTTCCACTCCCTGTTACACGAATGGGGAGATACACGAGTCTGCTATTGCTATCAATAGGGGGCACAATAGTCCACGAGAATGGACGGGGTGTAATTTCTAGTGCGATACACCTCTCACACATACGGACTTGGTGTTTGACTTACCGAAATCTGTAACAGTGTTATTATTGCTCTTGAGTTTACCGTGAGGTCGAATTATATTTGCTAGATCTTTTAATGGTAAAAGGAGATTGTTTTAGTAACTCGTGCTTTTTAATCAACGCTTTCAATTTTCTAAACTCTAATGTCTTATCATATATGTGTATTATAATGTGTTTCCTTCCTCTCTTACATTTAGCGTCGACATTACTTCAGCTATGATAATCTTTTCATTTAATTATCAAATTTATTTTATAATTATGAAATGAAAATAATAAATGTACTTAGATCAAATGGGAGTGGAACTAAATTACCATTAAATTATAGCTAATGATAAAAAATGTAGATTTAAAGATATTTTGATGAGTTAAAGAACGATATGAAATCATTACACAATTATACGCAACTCTTCAGAATTACATGATTGGCAACCTATTTTTTTAACTAAAAATTTTATAAAAGAACCATATTCTAAAATAACATGAATCTAGAATCGCTTTGAAATGCCTTGGAAAATTGTTTGAAACATAAGGAACGACACTGTGATTAATCGAATTTCTCTCGATATTTTAGTTGGTAAAAAACATCTTATGCGGCCAAAATCACAAAGTATTCGGCAACGGGATTAGAAGACATGCTTTTGAAATTGCATTCATGATAGATTTGAAGATGAATGGAGAATGTAGGTGATAAACGTAAGAGGGTTAATAATAGGGGTTTTTAACTTCCGGTCGGTGGCTAGTGTGCACTTGAGGTGTGGAGGAGTGGCCCCGCCCTTCTCTTGTCTCAGCTCGATTGATGCACTGAAGAACAGATTTATAGCGACTGCTCGGAATGTATATCCCGTTACTGTTCTAGTGCGGACAAAACATCGGCCCGAAATTTTCATAATTATACCGCGACATTGATTACATTCCAAGAATGAAGGTTGGAACGGATTTGGGAACAGAAGCAAAATAGGAATGCAAATGCGAGCCTCGTTTGAGTCCAAAGGTGAGAAAGGAATATGTGTGTGTATATATAATAAATGAAAGCTATTTAAGTCAGCCAAATCAAAATCAACAAAACAAAAGATAACCGTTTTTTAAGAACCTTGGATACCAGATTTGGTCTATATATTACATTATAATTTTACATGGGAATCCCGAAAGCTTTTTGGTCCAATTTTGATTGCAGTGGAATGTGATTGAATGTTTCCCAATGCTAAATTGAATGAGAATCGTATGAAGGATTTATGGCTCTCGCATTGTAGTCGAAGGGTCAAAAAAGAGAAAAAAAATGAATTTCTTCCCTTTTTATGCCTTTTACTGTCAATTATCTAATCTCAATGAAAGCAACACGAAGAGAGCTGAGAATCGGATGAATAGAATAAAAAAGATCAGCGGGTTTTTTGGATTAATAAATCTTGATTGGTTCGTTTCCAGACGATTCTATTCTTCCATTGTTGAGGGACAAAAAAATTGACGATCATATACCAGTACTGATAAATCGTCGATAAATCACGAGAATGCGGACTTATTGGTTCGTTCAAATGAAATGAAAACGAATGCCACTCGTGGGAATGAAAAGCTAATTCCGAGACAAATGAACGATGTTAAAGATAATTGCAAATTTTTAAGCGAAATTCAACTGTACGTTTTTTTATAACTCAATCTATTCGAACTTTTGTCAATTGAATATTTAAAATTGACATTTGGTTTTCTCGTAAATAAGCTAGAATGTACGTTCATTGTCTTTTTGTGTTCTTATTATTGTAGAGTACGAGTCGTATCTAAATAATTTATTTAAGAGAAAGAGAAAGAATAATTACCCTCCAAAAAAGTGTTTTTAATATTTAAACACAGAGTAGAAGTTTAATTTCTCTCTATAGATTCCAAGCTATTTGAACCTTAAGTCAATTGATTTTTTTTTCATATCTGCTCGAGCTCCAAACACTGCCTCCGCCGTTGATTTTTAAGTTTTATATGGTTTTTAACGAAAGAACATGAATATTTATCTGTGTGCGAAAAAGTTCTGGAAGAATTCAGCTCCAGATAAAACTTCCACTCCAATTTACGCATTCCCTAAAAAATGTGAAACCAGCATAAAGATTTCTTCGCCAAACTTAATTGAATCAAGAACGAAAATTAAAAAGTGAAATGAAGAAAGTTGGATGGAAAATCAAAGAACTCTGGCACTTAAAAAATTAAATCTTTCTCTTTGGAAGAGAGTGAGATTATCAGTTTAAACATCTTTTGAAACATGCAGCACAGCTTATCCTGTAAAGTAATAATAATGCATGTATAATAATAGTAAATATCAATGGCTAAATCGTAAGGCAAAAATAACTTATTGTTAGTCTATTTAATGGGAAGGCTGGACTAGTATCTTTTCGACTTTGATTCCCTTTTATTTCTTCAGCTCCGCAATTTTTCTGATGCCTTCAGCTTCACCGAGAGAGTTCGACGTAGGTACACTCAAAAATGTACACAACCCCGCAATGTTACTTGCCTGCTGTGGACAGCTCCAAGTAATGAATGGTTTGCGCTTCAAAGCTGCTAGTCTGGGAGTTAGGGAACACAGTCCGGGCTCCAGAGATGCCACTACGGCGGAAATGGATGGATCCATGAGGGACTCCAGCACAGCTGCCAGTTCTCCGGACTCCAGGTTGCAGAGGGCTGATGTGGAACAAGATTGATTCTCGGTTAGGGCACATTTGTAATCTCAACTCCGTTTCATTAGTTAAAACATCCATCAGACTTTGATTTTCGCAAACATATCGTTACGATATGTTGTTACGACCTTTTACATATTTATCGTTACACTAAATGATATTTTACATCAAATTTCTCATTAAAATATAAGTAGAATCAAATCTAGAAGGAATAATAATTAGGATTAGCAAAAAGAAAAATTTAAACAAAAAAATTTATATATTAGGAATTTTATGGAGTGCTCATAAAGAGTAAAAATTATTAAGAGTGCTTAAATTAAAATTTGAATGAATAATGATAAATATCAAAATTGTACTCTCCAATTTTCATTGATCTTGAATATTGATTTTTCAACTTTAATTCGTTATTCACTAATGAAATGAAAAAGTATCACTTCCTTGACTAAATTTTCTGCTTTTATTTAGAATTATTAAATGAACATTAAATGAAATATTTGGAAAAGTTGATGACTGGCATTTTTTCAGACAAAAATGTGAGGGATAAGACAAATTAATTAACTCATTAAGATTAATGGTAACAAATAACCTAATCCCTTTGGCAATTCCAATAAAAACAAGAAATTCGACATAAAAACATAATAAGAACCGTACTATTTAAATGGGAGTAAGTAACATATATATGAGTGTAAATTACAGGGTATTATACTAATCTTTGGAAATAAAAATCAAATTTACTTTAATGAGGAGTGTGGTAGCTAGACACATGAATGGTAAAAGGAAAAACAGAAG
This sequence comes from Pantala flavescens, assembly GCA_020796165.1. Lineage (NCBI taxonomy): Eukaryota > Metazoa > Arthropoda > Insecta > Odonata > Libellulidae > Pantala > Pantala flavescens. Next base: position 51,084,617 of record CM036881.1, read on the forward strand.
TATTTTATACGAAAGAAGGGAGACTTATTCTGAATCCCTTGAGATATCCTAGGGAAAGGTCTCCAACGACGCACTCGCACACTCATCTATAACGAAGGTCCCAATAGTCCTTAAAAATAAGAGAGCATAACTTCGATCGATGAAAGAAAATAAGGAAAACACATCTCTAGTGAAAAGAACCTGAACTCACTTGAACTGTTCAACTTCCTTTTCATTAATAAAACGTAATTTTTTTCCTATTCAATAAAGAATAATGGATGGAAAAGCTAAGCTTGTTTCCTGTTTCATTCGAGTGTTTTAATATTTTTCTTATGAAATGTAATATTACACTTACAATTAGAGAAACTTTGGGCAAGGTACAACATTTAAACGATGTTTTGAACCACCGATACATACAATGCGTAATATTGCTATAATTTTACGAATATATTTTCACCTAATGAATTCCTCTGAGCTGAAACCATAAAATTGAGTTCATATAATCCTTCAGTGTGATTGTCGAATTTTTTATACAAATATTAACATAAAAATCAAGCACTGAAACATAAAGTATACAAAACGATATAACAAGCAATTAAAAAGTGAAATTATTTTTTTCCAGATCGGGTTTATTTCTTGTAATCGATAAATTACATTAATTGACTTGTAAATACCATTAATAGCGTTTTAACAAGAGAAAAAATATGTAATAATAAGGATTTTACAAATATAGGAATATTTTCTCAATTTTATAACTCTGAAATTATTGACCACATTTATTCTTAAAGCTAGAACAGAGAAGAAATAAAACGTGGGGAAATTCCTAGAATGTAACCAATGATAAATAGAGCATTAAATATTTCTAAAATTCTGTGAGCGCAGTCTCTATTTCCACTGCTTCCTCAAAACCATTCATATTCTTGGAAACATCCACCCATTGCATCTAAATTACTGATTTTCATTAGATAAAAGAAAATTTGTGACAGTATAATACAGATTCTTAGGAATCGAAAAATCTTCAACTGAAATTTGGGATTGATTCCGTGAGAAAAAATTGCAGGAATTAAGCGATCATAACTTAGATGTTAGATATAAATAATCGTTCGTGCAAACCATTTGAGGTTATGGCTGAGAATATATACAAAATTTAGCAACCAATAATCATCACGTTAACAACTTAATTAGTCCTGTTCCTACTAAAAGTTCTGTCCTCAAAAACAAATCGTTGCAGAATTTATGGATGAAACTTAAAAATATAATGAAATCAATATGAGAAGGCTTAAATTTGTGGAAGGCCATAGTAATAAAAATATTTGTAAAGATTTTCTGTGGAAATTTAGTTTTTTTTATTTAAAATATAATCGTCAAGTTTTCAACATAATGAACCTTAGACCTGAGAATACTCCAAACCTCATTGCTATGAACATACATTCCTCTCTTATTTCCATGAAAATTTTATAGAAATATTTATAATAAACTTATATTCTGTTGAGATGAATAAGGATATTCCTTATATTTTCTTAATCTTGTATATTAAATATTTATCATATTTTTAAATATATTTTTCGTAAAGAAATGACTTTAGAGCATCAATTAAAAAATTAAATCCAATCGAAAAATTCCTCCAATAAAATGCGCAGTTCATTATATAAAATAATATTTAGTTCTGATATATAATGATAAAAATTCCAACCTTATTAGATTTGAATAATTTTGCTAGAGAGAAAAATCCATAGAAAATGTTATCCGATGTACAAACTCAGAGAGCAAATAAAATTTCAAGAAATTCGAAGAACTAAGATAATATGAAAAGCCAACCACCCCCTCAGTTATAATGGAGAGGGTAAACAAGAAAATCCCGTCAATTTCTTCGAATCTACGGGCAAAGGATAAAAAATATCCGGAAAACTAAATAATTAGGAATACCTTTGAATAAAGCCCAAGTTGACTCCAAAGGCAAAGTTCTCCGATGTTTTCTTTTTTTCTCAAAAATTCCTAATGACTGAGGAACTTTTCAATTCCATTCGACCTTCCGCTTTTTTGAGAGATTAATTAGAATTGACTTCTCCTTAAAAGTACGCCCAAAGAACTGAAGGGAGAAACGCTTAAAATATTTTATAACGTTTTGTGGAGATCTTTTGTATAAATTTGCTAAATCGATAGACTAGAGAGGGAGTCATTATGAAAACTATAATAATTAGGATTTGCGATAAATTATATAATTACTACATTTTGACGCAAAAATTATACTAATTTATATTTCAATGTAGGTTTATACTTTTCATAGTTTTTTGCTTATGATATATGACTGATTTTAGGATACACTCAAATCTTTTTATAATAAAGTAATAATAAAATGGGACAAAAATCTCTGTTATTAGGGATTTAAGAAATCATGACATGTAGCATAATAAAACGATTATTTTCAATCAAATTATTAAAATTAAAGAAACCTAGAGATTTTTTAAAGTAAAGAAATAGCTTTTGGTGCAATATTTTATAAATGGATTTGGTTTAGTTATCTTATTAATTACACAGTTGGCATCAATAATAATATGTTTGTTTTACACTTACAACCTTTTGGAAGTAATGCTTAATTTATTTAGTCTGTAAATCACTCCAAATCTCTTTGAATCCTCTGAGGTTCCAATATTCATAAATTTATTATTTATAATCCCGGGTGAATATTGAGACAGATCTGTAGCCCACTGGAGATTTCAATAACGTATCTCCTTAAAGCGGAACTACAGCTGATTGAATTTTATGGGTCTGGAGAGAGCGAAAGTTTCGGTTGCAAAGTGTAAATTTGATTAAAATCAGATCATGAATTCTACGGTTAAAAATTCAATCTCATCGCAGAATGTCTGAAGATAATTTTTTTGCACCATGAATACAACTATAAGTGTTTACTTTCGGTGCTTAAAGGCGTTAAAATATTGATTAAAGAGAAAATGGATGCAAACAGAAGAGTTTAAGATGCTGAAATAAGCAAGGTTTCTTATTACAGAATTTATATTTCGTGGTGATACTATACAAAACAAAGGACTTTTTCTTCAAATCAATTTTAAAGGAAATACGATCTTCGGAAACTACTTCTGTTTGTTCCAAGATGAGAACGTAGAAAATTTAGGAGCTCTCTGATAAGTAAGAAGTAGATAATAGTAAGTGATAGATAAGGATTAGCGTTTACCATTATTGAACGAACGAAAGAAAACTTAAACGAAAGCTTGAACGATGAAATACATTAGAAATTTTGATGGTGGCTGACAAATCATCCTAAGCAACAGATGGCAAGCGAACACAATTCCTCATAGTTAAACCAAAAAAGATTAATATTAAAACGCAAAGATGCAGTACCGCATCTATAATGTGTGAAATAAAAAAGATAAAATTCACACTTCAATATGGAAAATTTTATATTTATAAAAACATTATATTTAAACTGTTTATATTATAAAACTTCATAATTAATTAAAACTTGAGTTTATGAGTTTAGATAAATAGTTTAGCTCTCAATCGTATCCTTGATTTGATGATTATATCTGATTTTGTGAACAGTTTACAATTTTGAAGAAATCGAGAAGATACACTTGAAAAGGATTCGAAAGTGTCTAAAAAATAAGAATGATAAGGAAATGATCATAATGAGATGAGCGGATGGGCAAGAGAGAACTGAAAGAAAGAAGCTTCGAAAGACTGAGCAAAAAGTTTTGCCTTTAGAAACGGTGAAAGGATAAGAGCGATGTTGTAGCGGCGAAAGAGTCGTTTAAAGCAGTTTGTGAAACATCGCTTCAATTAGCCAAGGGAAGGGGTGCGGAAGATTTTTGGTCTTTATCCATTCATTTGGAGAATCGAATTCTGAAACGACCGATTGTAGTATTTGAGAGATTTTATGTACATTCTTAAACTGGAAGCAGCTGAACTTTTTCAGTTGCGTTTATTAAACAGAACATAAAACACGTTGCTTACTAAGTTCACTAAGACAAGAAATACCATATTATGTATGATTTAGAATAGTTTAAGTATGTAATGTAAAGGTGATTTCACTTTTCATACATGCATCTATGAATTCATTACCTCTTTCAAATTATGAGGCCCAAAGCAGGAAGGATGAATAATATCTTCAGTAAACATAACAAAGCGTAAATCTGACGTAATTTAACAACCTAGGCAGCTATGATCCTTTGGAACAACATCTTTCCTTTTGCCGTTGAAAGTTTTCGTCTCGTCATATTTATCTTAGCGTTAGAAAATTAATAAACACCAGTTTAATTTCGGATAATCATTGTGATAAATTTATTCGCAAATTCTACGACAGTTTGATCCCTTGAATTTTATTTCAAGATGTGTCCTTGGAAGGGATAACTCAACCTTGAAAGTTGAAATGTGGGACGAGCCAATCCTTGGCAGAACAGCTTTGGGTTGAGGGCAGAGCTGTATTAATCGTCGGAGACACTTGATTAATGTACCTTTTAATGGCTTTCCGTTGGTGGGATCACCACCTTTCAATTTAGGTGCCTTCCCAATTCATTACTATCAAGGGACACCTGCAAAAAACTAGGACGATATCGATTGCAACCCGAACCTTCTTGCTAAGTCTCCCTTGAAATATTTAATACGTTTACGTAAAATTGAATTGTTATTAATTGGTAATTAAAGTTAAATGTGTTAATGTATGATAAATATATTAATAAATATGATGAAAGGATGGATTATAATTAAGTGAATCCATAAATTAGTAAATACTCCAAATACTTATTATAAAATTGATAAAATATCAACTACATTATTTTATTTTAATTTCATAGATTTTTCCTAACACATTATTTCTGGAGTTGAGTAATAGATTGGGAAACCTTTAAATTGAAATTGTGAACGTTATGTATAATAATGTAAATCTATTAAGAAATAAAAGATATTCTCCTTAAAATGAAGAGATTTTCAACTGATTACTTAGAAACGGTACGTTAGCATTCATGTTAACTCAAAACGGAAATTAAAGCGTAATTGTTCCTCTGTATAAATAATAAATATTAAGTGATGTACATTCGTGCACTAGTTAATAAGAATTTAAAATACTTGCTTTTTAAAGTATAAATTATTGAATACTATGTGATTACATTTTAAAAATTTATTTTTCCCCACCGAAGACAGAAACCTATGAGCTTTCTAAATAAATGATTTGAGTGCATTGCAGTATTCCCTTAGGAATCAAATGACTACAATTACACAGAGAAAAGGAAATGTAATTGTAAACATACATCATATTACATCAAGAATGAAAAAACAATTTAAATTTCGTAGAGGTTTCTTAAGTTTAAATTGTACGTAACCAAACAGAATATCTACATAAAATTTTTATAACTTTATTTTCCGAATAAATGAGCGCAGCGGACCACATGTAAAATTCAATATCCCATCATATATATTTTCTCATGTGCATGGATGCATGTAATGTAAATGCACAACATAAGGATTCAAGACCAAGAATAACGCCAATGATCAAAAAAATTGGAGCTTCTTAATCTCTTAAACAATCCTTTGAAGATTCAAATAGGGGAATTCAAAATGGCAAAGGGACTATAACGAGCTGCATTGAGACTTTCGTTAAATCCACGACAACGATGGAGCAGTTACCTCAGGACATGCCAAACTAAAAGTCCATACGGAAGCCCTACGTATTTTACGGAGTCTTTCTTTATTCTGAGATAAAAACCGCAGGATTCCGTCGGCGGCGATAGATTGGCTATTCTCGAAAAAACGGCCGCAAATGATCTCCTTAATCGACGCCCGGATAACGTGCAATCGAAGGCTTAAAGGGTGGATTCGGGGAATTTGTCTGGTGACGTTGAGCGGAGGAATTTGTGATATCACTGAATAGGTGGACATTATATCGCTGTTTGAAGCAAATTTATCTGTTGCTATGAGAAACACGAGACGTGAATCGATTTCATTTTAGGCATAATTCTCTGAATCAAAATGACGTTTATCAACGTGTACAATATTTAAACACCTATATTTTTTCGGTTATTAGAAATAAGTACCTCTTAATATACACCCTTTTTCATGACTTAGATATTTTTAAGCAGAAACAAGTCCGCCAAATACGTACTTTTAAAAGCAAAACTTATTTTATCAGACTTTTCTTCGTCGATTACTGTGTTGATCGCTGATTTAAAAGGGGTCTATATTGTATATTTATTTCTTTAGTATTCGAAGAGAATCAAATATATGTTAATCTTCAATATTTGTCATTATTGTATTGAACTATTTTCATTATTTTCGGTTCTAAGTTTACATAATCTGAAGTGTATCGCTTTCCGCATAATTAGTGAATATATTAATAGTATTTAATTATTGAACAGATTGATTAATGTATTTCATAATATTAATCCCTTTGCCCTTTAATCCAACCTTAATTACTTCTTTATAGATCAAGAGGTCTCATTTAGAGCTAATTTTAGTTCACCTTTAAAGCAATTAACCTTTTGAAATCTGCTTAGATAAAAAAGGCATCGGAGATCTTAAATCGCTATGTACGATGAGCATTCTGACACGTACGTCTCAACCCATGCATTCTGCTCTCTTCTGAGGTATGCCTCGACAAGGAGCAATGGAATTCGACATCTCCGTATAATGCCTCACCTCAGAACACCCAGTCACGTACCTCTATTCACGGCCTCTCCTACACCATCCCCAAACCACCCTCTCCCTTACCTCCACACATCGTCTCGAGGGAATTATTTCCATCCCTCCTCATAATACAATCTAATTTTGGACCTTCGCTTTACACAATTTTATTTAGTATTATTTTAGCTTTTTTATTTCAAATTTTTCATTTGAAATATGTAATTATCGGTTTTCCAGTTCTTTAACATTCCGATGGTAAATTTAAACTTATTTATTTCACAAAAGTGTAATTAATAATATGTACATGGCGTAGAATATTTTCACGTAATAATATGATTGAAGTAATAAATTGATACACCAAAGCGGTAATATAAAATAAATTGGTTAAATTCACTTTATAATGATATAGGTCAAGCGTATCCTCAAAATGCGTAGGTTATTTTACAATAATGTAGAGAGAAGTGAACGATTTGAAATCATAACCTATCATTTATAAAAGTTAGGCATATATATGCGGTAGCAATTAATGAAGGACTACAAGGCGTTATAAATATTAATTATAAGGAGTTACGAATCTGTTGGTAGGTAGTATGCATTGCACATGATTTTGAACGGGAACTCTATCCTCTTTATTTTGTGCTGAATGATAATGCTTCAATAAGCTAATGATGGATGTATAAATCCAGACGTTATAAAAGTAGTACTGTACTTCTCTATGGTCAAGCTTCAATTAAATTATTAGAAATATCTTTAATATAAGGTGTGAATGAAACAATAACATGTCCTCTGATAATAAATAAATCAGTTATTTATTATCAGATATATTTATATTATCTCTCTGCATAGATGAAATCAGCATAGACTTGCGTTTTAACTCTTAAGCTTCAATAAATTCGTCTCGAATCGAGAGTTCCCCAACTTCTCTATTTTTTCCATATAAACACATCGCTTTGGATCCATCTGAGGTTCTGTCAATAATGTACGACCTATTTGACCCGAAGATGATGCGGGAAAGGGAAACTATTGTCTCTATTCGGAGCTTCTGCGCCTGGGTTTCTCTCGTACGACATTGTCATAGTAACGACCACAGTGCGGGGGAATGATATGAAGTGTGTGAAGCACGGTATCTGCATCGTTAAAGGGCTCATTCGTTCGAAGAGATCGTTCGTGACACGCCCAAGAGCACAAACGACAGCTCCATTCACGCAGAAATAAGGACTCGATAAAGGTTTACTCTCTCTCATATCGTCTTTATTGACGATCCATGTCTTCACATAAATATGTTTAGCTTACAAAAGAAGCACTAAAGTGAAGGGAAAGGAAACTCGACTGATTAGCATCACTTATCTTTAAGAATTTCGCAGCCTATTCTCGAGGAATTTTTCCTCAAAAAATATCTCCCAGCCTTTTGTGTCAAGATGGGGCAAATTAAACTATAGATTTTGGAGGAAATTTCTGTCTTCAGCTTGGATTAAATTGATTTCCATCTTTAATGAGGTGCATCTGACCGTTGGTTTTGCTAACAAAAATTAAGGGAAGGAGGTATTTTTGATACAATTATTGTTACCAACCGAATGATAGTAAACTGGATTTCTATGAGATGGTTTTATGACAATAAATAAGGATGTATGAGAAGCATTATCTTTTAATGGATTAGAATCCGCGCATAATTATCTCTACCCAAAAATAACCTTTAGACCGAATCAAGGCAACTTGATGAAATAGATATAACATTTTGCTTATAATGTTTGTATGCCTGGAGTATTAAAATTTTGATTAATTTTATTATTTTAATGAAAAAATGTCAAAATAAATAAAATTTTATCTGGAATCGGCGCTCCATTAGCTTAAATAACTAATGAACTTAATTAGCTTAATAAACTTCCTCATGTACATTGTAATTTTCTCAGATTACAATCTCAGAGTAATGCACAATGTTTAGGTTTCTATAAATATTCACGATGTTAATTCATTTTTTACTCATTATTATTATTTTTATTATTACTTGGATTTTTTCTTTCCTTATACTTACTCTAAGATAAACTTGTTCTCTATACTCTATCGAGTGAAATTTTGCAACTTCTACCAACGCTAAAGGTAAAGTTGTTTTCCAAAAATGTGCTCCAATATTAACATCCACTTCATGGAGCCAAATTAACTATTCATCCAAAACTATTCCGCCATTAGTGGATGCCAACTAATATATTATAGTCTTAACAAGAGAATATTCTGTAGGACAGTCATCAAGATGGAATAAAATTATTCAGAAAGCACCTTTTAATGAAGGTGATAACTCGTTTAGCTACACAAAACGCTGCAGAATCACACCTCAGCTTAAAAAGTCAAGAATGGGCAAAGGACGGTAACTAGGGGATCCCAACCTCAGAGGAAAGCGAGCGTGATGGCAACCCTTATCTTCTCACCCTCATCACCAGAGAATTCTCACTCTCTCCGAATTAAAAAGGCACCGGTGCGTTTCTTATCCTAGATTTTAATAAAGACTCCTCTTATTTCACCCTCGCTTCACTCAACCCTAATCTGTCCTTTGATATATTTATTTATCTCCCGTTCTCTGGTTCTTATTCCGGCTGTCGCACGCCCTGGAGGTACGCCTATCCCCCACCAGGGCGCTCTGGAATCGCCCCGGGCTCTGACATGTTAATGAGCAAAAGCTCCGAAAATTTTCTCCTCTCCGAGTGGAATTAGAATTTGGGATGAAACAGGCTAAATCCCCTGCCGAGTTTCCTCCTAGAGAAGCGATTTCCCGCTCTTTTTCTTCCTTTTTAGTGATTGAATCTGTGGATTAGGAGGCAGGATTCCAAGAAGAGGAAAGTGATTATTTCCTACGGACGTCTTGTTCACACATCTGCGAGAGTTTTTTAATCTGAAGATGGCGGTTTCGATAGGACGTGACCTGGTTTAGAGATCGCGCTTTCTCCTAATATGGGAGACGTAATTGATGTGTCAAAATTCGATTAAGACTTCAATCCCGGAAATATGAAAGGAAGTGACGTAATTTTCTTCAATAAAAAAATTAAACAATTAAAAAATGATAAATTATAAAATTATGCTATGAAAAGGTAAAATGCATATCAATTTACTCGGGAACGAAAAATCATACATTAAGCATAAATTATCGCATCTTTTTAGTGTAGAGATTATACATAATATACATGTATATGTTTATAAAATACTACTTTAGATAACATTAAATTCAGGCTTTTACGGAATTAACTTGAAGAACTTTAAAAGATTTCATTATCTCTAAACTTTATATCATCAATACGTTCCTTTCTCATCCAAAATAGTCATTGAAAGAGATAAAGGACAATTAAAAGAATGAAGAACCGTTATACACACTAAAGAAGAATAATTTAATCAAAATGTCCTTGGAGGAGTAACTATGTGCCACGAAGTTGAGATGGAAATGGAAGATTTCGATAAGATAATTTTGGTTTCTGATCGATTTTGAGGTGGAATACTTTATATAATTTCATCTCAAAAGTTTATTCGCGGAAAAATTTTGAAGAACTGCCCGTTAAAGTGGAAGAATTCATGGAAGTAAATAAAACCGTTTTTTTGGTAAAAGTGGAAGGACTCAGGGGAAGAGTTGTAAAAATATGCAATTTACTTTTCCAAGAAGAAATGAAGAGGAGAAGAAGGAAAAAATGCATTGATGAGAATGTAATTGAGACCTTCAGAAGAGCGTGTTTTAGGCATTATTCAGAGAAGAGCAGAATCCTCTTTTGAAAGATTTAAAGTTTTTAGCAAAAGAATCTTCTCAGATAAAGCAGTTTGATACTCCAATGAATTCGATTTGGCTGAAAGCTCATTTTCTGTTTTCGTAGTAAATTAAATATCGCATAAAATAATTGTTGAGAAATAATACCTGTAGATCAATTTCAACAAGATAGATCAAACGAAATCCTCTGTAATATTTATACTCCAGGAGTTTTCCTAAAGTATTTACTCACATGAAGATAATAGTTGTGATGCATAGACATCCATGGGCAAGAAACGGAGTTAATTGAATGAATTTTTACGAAGATAAAAGCCGTAACAAAACTCGATTCGTATCAAAACTCAAAGTATCACTCAAAGTAATTTACTTTGTATCGCGTTCTTAGGTAGACGTGATTCGATGTCATCAATAAACAAATGTAGAAATTAATTTGATCTATGACTTTTGTTTTATATTCACTTCATTTTATTCATGTCGATGAACGAAAACTTATATTGTTCTTACAGTAAATGAAAAGAAAAATATATAAATCCTGTTGGCTTTTAAGGTTCGACATTTATCTTCATTCTTTAATAAGGAGCACAGAAATAAATATCACCGCAAAATCGTGAGAGACCCTCTAAAAATACCTCCAGTCCTCAGGGGATAATTTGTTTGCTGCCTTAAGACTTTCGCTGGAACTAATTTAGCACCTTGATCAGTGGGTCCAAAAAATATCGAGGGACAAGATTCTTTATTATCACGGTTGAGATGACAGGCGACCTGAAATTATCGATTCATTAGCTCTCTAGAGAAAAAAACTCTGTTCTCATATAAAAAAATGTATCTTTCCTCCTTAATTTCTCTCCAAAACTTCGACAGACTTTCTATGCCATTGATTTAGCGAACCCTGCGGTGCTGCTCTCTTGCGTCTCCGGAGAAAATGAAAGGGAAAAAATGAGGCAATGTATCAAGATGGGTTTCACCCTTTGGGATATCAAGGGCATTAGAAGTGAGGCGAGATAGGAAGCCGGGGCTTAGCCTCCACCACTTTCACTTCTTTGGCATCTTCTACTTTTAATACCTCTCCCTCCACACAATGGCTCAGTGTTTCCCTTTCTATTTCTCTAAGGGTGTGATGCGAGAAGGGACGGTGAAGTATCAATCAACAAAGTCATGTTCTCTCTTTAAATGGAATTGAAGGCACTTAGCGTCGATCTGTTTTGTTTAATCCCAATCCAAATAAGTGACTTTTAGTTACTTATTAATAAACAGAGTGATTTTTTACTAGAGTGTGTCATAAATAATTTTGTTTCTTTCAACTTTAAGTAAATTTGTACTCAAGTTACAATAACTGCTTAAAATTTGTTTACAATTCAATTCCTTAGCTGTAATCTATATCAATAACTTGAATTGTTACAAAATTGCTCATTGAAACATCTATCTTTAATACGCTTCAGTGACAAACTTATGGTCTCTCTGAAAATGCGGTTCTGAATAAGATCAACATGCTTTAACAAGTAAATTATTGAATGATAGCATTATTTAAGTATTAAATTTACTTTCAATTTGTTATAAATTATTCATAAAATAAGATCTGAAGTTAATATAACGGAAAATGGCTAAACCATAGCTCATTATCTTTGCTTTGTTTTCATAAGGAAATATATGTACAATAATTTTGAATTAAGAATGATAAATCATTTACATTCATTACTTATTGTATGCTAGTTGGGTGTGGTGAATTCAGGAAAGAATCTTTTGTCACTAAAGAAAGAGTAAATAATGAAAGCATAAAATTAAATTGTGATAACTTGAAGATAAAATAACATTTCAATTTATATAGCTAACACACATAGTTATATTCTTAGAAAATCATCATTTATAAATTTTTCATGGCTTTCCATCCTTGTTTACGCCTCTAACATCTCTTACTCTCATTAAATTGTTTATAAGGGTTTATATGCTAAACAATTTACCAATCACTTTGCAAACCATATGATAAGAAATGTAACTATGAAAAATTACCTTTTTTTCCCTTATCAAAGTAATGAAGGAAAGAGAGAGACTAAAAATAGAAATTAAGTGAATCATATTCCGATTATGACTTAAAAATACATTTATAGACAGAAAAAGGCTCATTTTCCTCATAAAACAGCAGTTCTATAATTTCCCGTAAGTATTCCAACTCCAGCATCAAATCACGTGCGATTTTACCTCAAAACTTTCCGATTCCGAATTTCGGAGAGCAAATGGTCCCACTCGAGATTTATAAGTACTTACGACAGTCTAAATTAGCAGAGAGATATATGGATGACAAGTTTCTTGGCTCAAGAGAGCTTCAAGAGTGGAAAAGTAGAAGAGGAAGATGAATTCCCCGGAATGTGCTTTAATGGCTATTAACCCCGCATAAGTCCTGCTTTGTCACGTTTTCGGAATCAGAAGAGGCGAACGTGCGGTTGTTTTATAATAATTGGATGAGCTCTTTGCTAAGCGAGATTTTCGTATCAACATGAGGAGATAGACCTGAGGGAATTTGCAGAAGATGTTTGGCTTTCGTGGGAAGTGGAGATGATGGGGCTGTTATTTCACTTCTTCAGTTTGCGGCTATAATTCCGTTCCAAACGGAAAGTTTCTACCGAAGGAGAGAAGGACCTTTCCATGGTTACGGACTCGCAAAGTATGTATCCTACTTGTTTCTTTGAAGGATTGCGAATTATCTCGTAATCAAATACTATTTTCCATATTTATCATATTAAATTCGGTGAGGGACTTTTAGATGGGAAGTATAAGTGCGTTTTATCAAAATCCTGCTCTTTTCAAATGCGTAGTAGCTATGGGTGATAATTAACGGTCTTATGATCGTCAAAATATGAAAACTAGAAGCTTGATTGCTTTTTTAATTAATTTATATTAATCTTCTTAAATGTAAATATAGATTGATATTCCCTGGTTGATTGTTATTATTGATAGATGACTCCCTTACTCTAATCATAAGAGCAATATTAATTATAATGTAACGCTTATTATTTATTTATTAAAACTTAAGCAGTTAATGAAGATTCGCTATTTTTTTAAATTACGTAAGTATTTAACATAGAACCCTCGTTATTATTCATTAAATACAGAGTGCTAATGATTTCTTGGAGTGACGGAACAAAGGAATCTTGGTGAGTGACGTCATGACTGATGTGTAGTTGATATCATGTGCAAATGGAGAAACCTATTAGAGTTTCATTGGAGATGTAATTGAAGTATGCATTGGCTCGAAAATGACCCGATGGCATGAAATTCGGAGATTGACAATCTAATGCTTCAGCTATTTCGGATTGAAGTTTGATCGCTGACGTCATCACCGGAATGGAGTTGTCAATTTATAGACCGATTATAGATTCTGTGACTCGTAGATTATAAACATTCAACAGCTATGAATTTCTTCAGAAGAATGTTAATATGCTTAGAGTAAGGGGATAATACGAGTGAATAATTGATTACGATTCAAAATAGGCAATTATTTCGTAACTATAGCAATTAACTTGAATAATAAACATTAAAATGAAAGTTATTTACGCATTGATACGAAAGAACAAAAGCTAAGATCGGGAAAAAAGAGAAGGGAAAGAAAAGGACTTGGATGTCTTAAAATCAGTTAAATGTTACAGCGAAAAGATGTAAAAATCTTCTTCGGTTTTTTTGCCATCTACGTTGTCCTTAACAAAAACATTTCCACGACTTGTTTTGAAATAATAAATAGGCAAACATGCCTTTAGAGCTTACTAAATACGATGAATATAGATCCAATATGCCCGGAATATTTTCATTTTTTATGAAGCATAACATCAAGGCTGTTAGAATATTACGTATAATTAAATAGGAAAATTTATAAAAATGATTAAAACTTATAATGAACTTTCTTAGGAAAATGATTCCTTTATAAATTGTAACATAGTATTTAAACGAAGTAAAAGTATATTTTAAATCTCTTTTTAAGTGGGAAATCAAGTTTGACAACGCATAAATTCAGTTATTATATAATGCATAAGGAAAATATCATATAAGAAAAAGTAAGATAAAACTGTTGCTGATGCAAAAATAAAATAAGATCAACTTTAATGATCCAATAAAGAATATTTCGAGATATGAGTGTTTTTATAGTCTAATTAAATAATTATGTTACCATAAATAAAAAATACGAGTTTATTTGTTAAAAGACTGAATGGACAGTAATTCAAAAGTGGAGAACAAGTAAATTTATAAGGTATTTAAATATATTTTACGTTTAACATATAACGTCCTGCATTACCGCCTAAGCGCTGAGAGATTTCACGTCTTCGCGTAGAGATTCACTTCGAACTTTCTCTTTTTTGCATAAACCGCCATTTCCACTCTCCGTGACGTCACAGAGTGTGCACCTGAGGAGTGCAAACGCAGCCAAGGTCTTTATAACGAACATCCGAGGAGATTCAATTCGAAATCCCTTTATCTCTGGAACGGTTTTCTTATGTACACCAACATAGATGCTCCTCCAAATCCTATTTCCTCGGAAAAGTGTACTTTATTCTGGTTTTGTTGGCAAACGCACTCTTGAACTAGTATTGTTTGTTTACTTTCGTATAGAATGACGCATCTAAGCTTTTCCTCTAATCTTAGTAACTTAGAAATTATCGTCCATTAAATACTATTCCTTGAACAAAAAATATAAAAATATTTAAGGGAAATATTATATATTAAGATCAGATAATACAAATATATGCTTAAAACATGGAAGAGAATATTAGAAAATAATTGAGTTGAGTCGAATTAAGTTGAGTTTGAAAAATTTTTAAGCACTTATATGGAGATTAGAAAAATAAAACGTTTTAACTTCAATTTTCAATTAAATTTTTTGAGAAAAATATCAAAAACTTAGTTTAAAATCCGAGATTAAGATCGAGGAATAAGAGAAATAAGAATTAATTACTTAAAAATAAAATACCAAATCGTTTCATTTTACTTAATTAATAAAAGTCAGAACCAATATAATTCTGTGAAGTAAAATAGAGTGTAAAGGATATCTCATCCTTAAATAACGTGAAGTAAAAATCCATTCAATTACCCAAATATCCTCATATTAACTTATAATTAAGGAAGGAATATTACTGGCAATTAATATATAAATCTCTAAATGGCAATATGAGTGCCTTGCTTCTCATCCCAAAGACAAAAGATTAACAGAAAATGAGACTTCTTGGTCTCCCTCTGAATTCCTACCCCTCTACCATCTCATACATTCCTTATGAGGTGCCATTTTCCCTTCGCAACCCTTTACTGCCCACGTACACATTTATCCATCAAGCATAATTGTTCCACTCTCGTTTAATTTACTCTCCCAATTCCTATCTTCATTTGTCTTCCTTCGCACAACCCATCTCATCTCTCATTGTACAACGAAGGGAAGTATTCGAGAAGAGAGGCATCTTTAAGCTAATAAAAGCTATATGTTGGGGCGTAACCTTGTGGACATCTTAGAGTCTAAATCAAAAATGATATACTTCGTTTACTTCCACACTACTTTTATTTCACATCACACTGGTGCTAAGACATTCAGCGAAACTGGTCGTGAAATAAAAATAGTGTTGAAGTAATCGAAGAATATTATTTCTGAATTAGACTCCAATCTTTAAGCTATTTACTTACATAATAAAATGATTCGAATTTGGGGTGAATCTTTTGAGTGGAAGGAAGATCTTTTGCGGATTGTTTGTTCTTATTTCTACAAAAAATTCATTTTTGATGAAGATATTATTCTTATGATATTTATGATTTGGTGGAAGGTTTAACGCAATCACTTTTATTGGTTTTATTGAAGTAAAACTGTCATTGTAATCGATAATAGAAATTAAACGATGGAAAATATTTAAGGATGTATTTTTTTAGGTTTTCCAAAAAAGCTAATTTAACATTCTGATATACAAGCGATATCTGTTTTCATGTTGGAGATTTATTAGAATCAATTTCTCTGCGGTGAGTTTACTAATCCTTAGAATACGATTTTCTAGTACACGAAACATACATTTTATTTTCCTTTAAATATGTTTCGTTATAATTAATTGTTGCAAAAAGAAAACAATAATCGATCCATGAGCATAAAAATCTTTTAAAATAGAAAAAATGATACTCTTCCTTTTATTTGTAAATTCTTGTTGAACGAACCGCCTAGAACACGAGACTGGATTTCTTATAACAAAAGCACGAAAAGGTGATGTATACAGCAGTAAAAAGTACCTTGAGAATATCGGTCCGGGAACTCATTCTATCGGGCCCTCGATACGTTCATGTAGAATGCACTCGCATAAAAAGGCCATGAGAATGGACCAAGAACTTTGTGAGTACTTTATGGGTTTCACAACGAAACTCTTCAGATAAAATATCCGACTTCATAGATACTTTTGCGTTTCCATTCTTTTCCGTATTTTGTCGTGAAAAATTACGGAAGAATACAGCGCAAATATGGAAAAAATACAAACAGCAGTTTGTTGTAAGACAATGGAGTGAAGCAAAAATAAAAGATTCTCAAAATCTCTATTTAATGAAAATATAAGTTTACGTTGAGAAGATTGTATTTAGTATAATAACAAATATCTAGCTTTAAATTGATTACTATAAATTGTATGATAATATTAGTATATTATTTCAATTTTGAATGAGATTGAATATAATGATTAGGGACGAATAAGATCGAGATTGTTGAATACTTAAACACTTTTATTATTTATTACGATTGTATTTATCATTTAGCTCCCGAACTAAAACCTTTTTCAACTTAGGCATCTTAATATTTTTAGTTTGTAAACTAATTGAGAAACTATCTAAATTAGAAATATTTAAGAATAATTTTATATACTTTATAAACTACATTCGAGTTATGAATGGCCATCAAATTATTCATTGTTAATACAGAAATTTGTGGATGGAAAGACCATTTACATTGCATAGCGTTCTACGTAGTTGCAGGTAATTATCGTGTTTCGGATAACAGTAAAACATTACTCTGAACAGATTTATTCGCTACATACAATTCACCCTTCCATCGAGGGTGAATGTGGACATCGTTAATGAGATGATAAGATTCTGTTTGCGTTTTCGAGTTGACAGATCTTTCCTTCAGCTGAACTAGTCAGTAATAATAGATGATTTGATATCTAAGGTGAAAGATTTCCCTTTGTAAATATAGGAGAAGGAAATCTAGAATTGGATTCCTAAAAGACGCTCTCGAATTAAATCAAAGGCTGTTCCAAAAACGATATGTTATTGATCTCTTCATTATAACTATGGTACTATAAAATACACGCGAGTACTTACATAAAATACTGATAACAAAGATCTCAGAGAAGACGTTAAAGAATATTATATTGAATTTCTATTTATGAGAACTGTTACTAGAAGCAATAAGTACATGGAACTAAAAAATAAATCAGACTTTATAAATAAACGAAATGTTCACTCAGAAACGTCTATAATTTACAGAATGATTCGAAATATTTACGAATTAGCTGTTTCAAAATTCTTCATTACCGAATTCCGAGAAGGCACATATTTACTTGAGGCGATGTGAAACTGAAATTGGAACGATAAGGCTTCTGAGAATTTATTTAATTTATTTTCCTTGATATTTGTAATTCAGTTGAAATTTTAATGAAAGTGGATAGGTATTTAATAAGGATGACATTTTAACATTACGGTACAGAATGTTTCAGTGAAAAAACAATAACTGCGTAATTTTCATGAGCATCTTTTATGAAGGTAAATTTTCTCTACAGAACACAAGGAAGATGGTCTTGAAATAAAGTGCGTGAAAAGTTTAGTTTATCATTTAGTTTATCATTATTTGACAGTAGTGAAATAAATTAAATAAAATATGATCTTGTATTATGAAACAATTTCAACGTTTCATATTCAGTCTTTTAAATCCACACTTATTCAAATAAATATTATGATTATATTTTACATGCCAAGAGCTTTCCCCTACAAATAAAAGAAAAGTGAGATAAAAAGTGTACATGATTTTTAAAGTACATGAGCAGTTTAATAAATCATTTTTGTCATAAAAATAGAATTAAATAGTAATAATTATTAAAAACATCCTATTCAGCACAAGTGTAATTTTGTATTGAATGATATGTTTAAAAGAAAATCTTCAGAACTTTTGATCATTAATGATGTTATTTTCAGATATTTCTTTAATAATTATATGTGTGCGTAATATATTCTATGAATGCAAAAATTATGCTTAAATACACTCTCCTGGTTATTTTAACGTGAATAAATGGTATTTTAAAAATTAAAATATTCTTTTAACCTTTATTTATCATTGAATTTTCATTTGCACTTCCGAGTTTTGCACGGGTAATCCTTACGATTCAGTCTTTGCATTTCCGACGTCGGCTGTTTCATGAATATGACGTATGCCAGGAGTTCGCATCTGAATTATTCATCCGTCAACTCCTGACTACACTCGCCTCCGCTGCACTCCATTTCTAGGATATGCACGGGATTACTGTTTTACTATCTGTTGCAATTATTATATAAATTAGTATCGGCAGATATTTATAGATATCGGTAGAATCAACTCCGAATTTTCGTCTACATCTTTATAGCGAGACGTTCAATTTCACAGGCAATTATTGTTAATAGGAGTTATCAATATGACCTTAATGAGAAAGTATATGAATTAAGTGACATCTGAATTACTTCATATTTTTCAAATAGAAATGCCTTTATCCTATTCTCCTTCGAAATTAAGTCATGCTTAATTGTAAGAGTAAATTTCGTAATTATTGCACAGTTTATTTCCTATCTATTAATATGTTTAATAACGAATATTAATGAAGGTTACATACTAATTTCAATTTAAATACTTATATCATCAATTCAATAAAAAGTAGAGATAAAACTATAATCTTTTGAGTTTTTTCAAAATTCCACTACATATACATATATATTTCCTCTGCTTCTTTTTAAAAACAAAATAAGACGAAGAAGACTTGATATATACTCTAAAACGGTACTTGACCTCTAAAATGAGAGGTAAGCGGCGGGTAAACGGATTTTTCTTTTGACGGATATGGCTGAAGGATATATAAGATGGACAGGAAGCAGGTCGTCTGGGTGAATGAGGTTTCCGAACGTTTCGGAGGAAGAATAAGTCTTTATCGATTCTTTGGCGCGAAAATAACCTCTTCTCTTTAATGGCGAAAACTCCTTGTCTTCCTTAACCATTGATGTTCTTGCCAGTTTCATTTCTTTCTCAAATCAACGCATATCTCAGAACATTTTTACTTTTTAATTTACATTTTCCTTCATTCAATTACTACTAAAAATGAATTGGTGAACAATTGTTTATAAAGGCCCTATTACGGCGAACATTTTTCATTGTTATTTTAAGAAAGTATTAAGCCATAAAATATTTGAGTTAGAAAAACTAAAATGATTTTTCATGAATTTAATTACATGATTTTTATGCTAACCATTGAGTCGTATTAATATAAAGCAATGCTTAACTTACGAGGCATTGTACCGTTGTATCAGGTTTGCTAACTTGATCTGAATATCTGACCCAAAGATTTTACTCGGTATTCACCATTATGTATTTCCTTAAACATCGAGATCTACTATAATGTTTAGATCTATTGTTTTATATTTCATCATCAAACATGGCTTAATTTTTTACGAGAAGGAATACACGGATACTGTACTCCATCTATCCATGCGCAACCTTTATCAGCCCCTGCAGAATCCAGTGTATGCAATTAGCACAACTTTAATGCTTCTTTCGGTCGTCTATCTTGCAGGATAGAAAATTAGAACGGAAAAAGCAGGAGTAATGCAAATGAAAGGGCTTGACCTTTAATTTAATTCGTATGAAGAAAGTTGAGGCCAAGTCTCTCCGCCTAAGAAATTGTAGACTCCGAGCCACAGGTGGCTACACTAATATTTCATCTCTTTAGAGACACTTTGAGGTGATACAGCTGTCGGAAAAAGTCTTCAATTTTTTCAAAATGATTTTGTCTCAGAATTAGAACCTCAAGAATATAAATCATAGAATGTGAATTAAATCTAATCTAACCTGAAATTGAAAAGTACTTCATCCAATTCCTATCATCTTCAATCGAACACATAGCAGTGCATAGAGGTAATTGCATCCAGAACTTATCAACAGGAGAACTGGAGCAAAACTATTATGAGTTCCTATTATAATAAGAAAACTTATAGATCTTTTACATCATAAGCTCCCTTCCACACTGGTTGATTTTCTTTCAATTTCACCATTTATAAGAAATTAATTTACTAACTCTGAGGATATTTTAATATAATTAGTGAATGCTTGTCATTTAGCGAACAGATAGGTTTTATTGATAATTTTTTATATCAGCAGCTCTTGAGAGGTTTTAAGATGACTAAATATGGTTATTATATTAAATTTTTCCTCATTATACTGAAATGAATTGAAAGTATTTTGAAATACCTTATTATGTTCATATATTTATCATTCGTCCATAATATCGTAGCTAGAAAATGCGAACGAAATATTCTAATAAAGTAATTGTATTAGTATTTTATAGATGTAATTAACATATTGAATATCATAAAAGTTATTATATCACTCCTTTTACAGAGTATAGGCAAGAATAATCCCCTTCTTTAATGGTACAATCTCGGTGGGAGAACGTGCGTTAAAATTTATGGATCATTTCCACCACCTGCGGCATCTAAACAAGAAGATGCTTCATAACTGTTCCAATTACTTTAATGTGTGAGCATTATGTCGATGATTGATTAGGCAATTTGTGATCGGTAACAATTAATGGGAGGTATAATGCATTTGAGTTCTTGTACCGTAACTATGGACCGAAATCCGCTTCCTCGTGATTTTATAATCATCTCTGCAAAGGGCACTCCGAAGCATTCCTCCGAATAAAGAAGGACTTCGTGAAGGACAATCTGGTCACGTGATCTGCGCGTGATAGCGGACTCTCCAATGGTGCCTGAGCACGGCCGACTCAGAGACGTTCGTGAATCAGTTAATCTATAGCCGCCACTAACAAGTGGGGGATGAATCTTTAAGCAAAGGATACCTAAACCTCGTTGCACGACGGGAATTTCCTAGTACGTGTATAGAAACGGGGCGCTTTAGGGAAGAACATGACCTTTATCGAAATCTCGCCCACGGATAACGTTACGAGAGCATGTTTGTTCCATCGTGAAAGATTAAACCGCCATTTCGATATTTATCCGTGAAAACCTTCGCCCCACAGCGGAAACTTTTATTCCATGCTTTCGGGAGATAAACTAGACGGTCCACATGTGATGATGCTGGAAGGTCGAGATGAATAATGCAGGGGGAGAAACTGCTGAATAAACGGTGCAATGGATATCCTTTCGAGGAGGTTTTTCTCCGCGGGAGATGGGGTTGCACATGTGGCTGTCGCCAGCGGTTTGCGTTCGGCGCTTTTATCCCCCGAATCGGTCCACAGTGACGTCAGATTAGCTGGATTACGGCTGAAAAATTGATGGAGAGCCTGAAAATACCTGCATAAGAGGTGCGGTCGGACGGCTTCCCAACTGCATCCAGGAAATGAAAATGTGCGGTCACCGTGAAAGGCGTTTGAATGGGAGCAGCTATTTGTTAAATCCACATTCTTTTGTCCTATTTTTGCACATTCGATTCGTTGAAAAGGATATTACTAGCTGGAAGCCTAGGAAAAAATATTTAACTCCAATTTTGTTGGTCTCTACCATTCATTGGCCTGGATTTAATTTCCTTCGTGATTTAATCTTATCAAGGCTAATACCATTAACAGAAAATTAAAACTAAGAGGATTACATAGAAGACAGAATTATTCCTTTCTCGTGATTCAGAATATTACGAATTTTAAAAAACTAATCAACTGTTCAACTACCTATTCAAAAAGAGATCTGTGATTCAAAAACAGAAAAAGGATATAATTTTATCAGAATAAAAAATTTTCTTAGTTTTCAATATGATCTTTTATTATGAGATCTCAGCTATGATCCTGTTATAAAGTTTAAGATTTATAAATTCTACGCTTATATAATTGAATGATCTAATCGAATTCCATACCTCATAACCTAGTTTAAGTCAATTACAGTAAAAACTTATTAGAATAATCCAGTAAATGCCGTGATCTGTCTTTTAAGTTTTCTTCATAGTTGTATAACGGAAGAAAATAAACAGGGTGATTTAAATATTTTAATTTTGAAGTTTTAATTTTATTCTGATTCACAAGATCCTTAATACTCGGAATAACGTTTATATTTAAAATATCCAACATAAAATAAACATCCAAATGAATCACAAGGAAAATCGAGAAATGTAAATAATTCAACGTTCTGTTTTTTGATGAAGGAATTCAGACACAGAGAGATGAATCTTTGCGGATTTCTTCAAAAGAAAATGTCATTAAAATAGAGAAAATCACAAAATTCGTTTTAGGCTTCATTCACTATAAATGAAATCTCTACTTTAGCAATAAAAAAAATGAATCATAGACAAAGTATAATAACATATAATTTAGAAGTTGCAATTCACATGAATAATTTTACTGAATTTAAATTTCAAAATGAATTTCAATGATAGTAGATTGAAGGTTAAACATTTTAAACCTTTATGACGTGGAATGCAAGAATGAATTTTCCGTAAATGAAAACACAACTTCGAATATTTAAGCAGACCTAATACAAATACAAACAATTACATTAAAATACATTCAAGGAAGACTCTTCAAATTTTGTATGCATCATAATTTCAATTCCATTTGCAAACATTTATGACGTATCTCTGCAGAGAAAAACGACACACTTTCGGTAGAATTCCTTAAAACCCCAAAAAACATCGAGAGAAGCTATCAGAGAGCATAAAGGATCACCAGATTCTGTAGAATGCATGCTTCTTAGGAAAATTAGCGATAGAAACTGCGTCTGATACATGTGCTTCGTTTTGCATGTAAAAATCCTCAAACCCTGTGGCGAATCTCACGGTCCCCCGATCAAAGGGCGGCCATCAATTTCATTTGGATGAAAGAGGTAAAATAGAGCGGAATTATACGAATAAGAATCCTAAAAGGAGCGCTGTGAAATAGGGAACAAAGGTGAAGCAGTCGTTTAGGTCAGTAAACAAAAGCTCTCTTATACTGCTCGATCGACCTGCCCTCTGCGGCATTGTGCGGAAACAGCTTCCGAAAGAGAGAAAAGATGTAAAAAGGGAGGACTGGAATGGAATTACTTTCCGAACATATAACAGTGGCTTAGATTGATATGAATGAAGTTTTGAAGGGTTCCAATTTTTTCGAAGCAAACGCGATATATTAACCTTTTTTATCGTTTACTTGCTCAATTTCAATACTCTAATGGCGGTGTTTTTGATCTGGGACAGCCATAAACAGAAAAGGTTTTCCTACTCCTGAATACGAATGATCCTTCTATAATGAATATCCTTCTATATTAATAATAGAAATAATAAGGATAACTTTAAAGAAGTAAATTTGTAAAACTCTGTATTATGGAGGTAAGGAGAGAGAAATAAAATACAACAAATATGATATAGGATAATGGGAGGGTATTAAAACTTGTTTTAAGAAACACATCTCTCTTTTGAGTATATTCTTTAATTCGGTGTGATTTAAAAAGCTACATTTTGGTTTAAAAGAAAAATAGAAAATCATTATTCATAGGAATATCAACGGTAAATTAACTCACTTCATGTTAAGTATTGTATTTCGAGAAAAAACTTATTACGTAAATGTAGTTTGAGAGAAATATTCTTGAACTTCTATGTTTTTGGAACCATTCTACTTTTCAATGTTTAGCGTCGAAATAAAATGGACTGATGTTGAAAGATGAACACTAGAGGAAATGAACTTAATGTGATTTCCTGAGGGAATTTTTGTTGGAAAATGAAAGATCCACCCACACTTTTCGCAATTACTGTTAATCGCCCCTCAATGCGGACATATGTTCTTTCTACAGTGGATGGGTATGCTTTTGACAATTGGAATCAATACCTTGATTAAAAAACGGTTAATTCTTCTCTCAGGCTTTCGCGTGATTATATCGAATGGAGTGATTCAGTGGCGAAACGTTTTTGTGGAATGAATGGAAACAGAAAATGTATTTTGTTCTTTTTTTAGCCCTTAAAATTCATGACGACAATCGGCTCTGACGCTTCGGATATTAACTACAATTACAATGTTATTTTGGTTTATGGTAAAAAGCTTTTAATGAATGGAGATTTCATTTGGAGAAATTTAATCTCTAGAATTCTTACGAAAGTGCCTCTTTAGTATAACCTAAAGAGGATTGTGACTATTCATTTAGAGAAATTATCTTGACGACTTCTCGTATGTACTTTCACTCCGGTATGTTCACTTAGAGACCTTTTACTTTACTCTTCTGAACTTCATAGAAAGCAATATATAAAGAATTTCAGTCATGTTCTTAAGTAAATGTAAAATTAAGGGTTTGAGCATAATTAAAAAAACACTTAGTAAAAGAAATAAGATATAATTTGTAGGATTTCAAATGTTAAATGTTTTAGAGTATTGTAAAAATAAATTGAGGATATATGAGTTTATTATCATAAACGTTCATAGTCCCACAAATGTTATATCAATTTTCACTGCGCAATGACTAGAAAAAATAAGCTGATTGTATTAAATAAACTAAGATAAATTCTCTTTGGAAATGTTAGAGCAAATTATAAAATATGAGAGGAACTAAAAATGCATCTCTTCAATAGGATTTAAGTGGAGACCAAGGCATATACCGTTTGCTCTATTCAGAGACATATATGACGTAATCCAGTCCTATCTCGATTCAACGAATCAGGGCTTTAGCACCTTCAATTATTTTCACACAAAAAGAGGAACGTAATTAATATCCCAATTGAGGAAACTCCACATTCATTCCACACATTTTCCTGCTGCAGAAGGATACAGATCTATTCCCTGGAATTTCTCTAAAGGAACGAGGAAAATTCTTTGAGTGACCTTTTGCATTCGGAGTAGCACTTTATCAATTTTCGACAGACGTGAATGTGGCACATCCTTTCCCAGTTAATCAGATAACACGAGCTGACCCACTTTTCGAGTGGTCGTATATGAGGCTTTTTCGCATAAGAGTGCATGGGATTGACTGCTGGTGGAGAAGATGGAAATTGGTTGCATGGACTTTTTTAACGTGGTATTATGACGTCAACTCATTCGATCTTCCCGAAACTCATTGGAACGGATCCTTATGCCGAGTATGATATTTCTTCGACGCAGTCTTTTGGAGACGAAAAGACATATTGCCCTTTTGTAAGGTTTCTTCGACCCCCAATGAAATTGGGGAGTCTCTCGAGGACGAATTTTCTCTAATAAAACTCCGATATTCGGTGATCTGATAACCTGCTTGCAGTTGGAGGAGGTCAAGTTCGGCTTTTGGTGGAAATTCTTTTAGGAATCTGTCGCTGGTTAAGTTGAATGTGATAATTGGAGTAAACCTCTAAAACTGTTGATCAGAGAACAAGAATAAAATAGTTTCTGAAAGAAGAAAAGTACTTTGTGACTTCCACAATTTATAATATAAATTCCACAATTTATATTATAAATTGTGGAAGTCACAAAGTACTTTTCTTCTTTCATCATGTCCTTCCACCAAGTGCGGCCTGACAAAATCGAACTTAAAAATAATTTCTGTAATGAAGTGATAGATTTAAAGGTTTTGGCATTTTTTTTAGCTTTATAACTTGAGTCAGTACGAGTATTTCATAATAAATGCCTTTAATTTAACCTGACCTTTGTGATGTGTGTGAAATCTACTACTAACAAAGACATGAATGCAAAAAAGAATTATTTCTAAAAATGATTATGATAAAGGATTAATCTGATGAAAAGTGTTTATTTTCTTATTTATAGATCTACACTTAGTGATATGTACAAACGTAAACTAAAATGCAACTCAATATAATAAATTGGCTATTTAAAGCAGACCTTTAAACAAGAAATAAAAAAATACAAAGGTTTTGTCCAGCCTGTTTAAGTGTGATTGTATAAGGAGTTTCACGAATTTGACATGTTTCTACTTTACCCTTAATATTTACATTATAATATCTAATGCGATATAACACTTAAAATTAAAAGAATAATCAAAGCTTTACTAAAACTCATTCTTTGCTTACAGCTTTACTAAAACATTATATGGTAAAAAGATCTTTAGAAGATACAGATATGGCTGTTTTAGAAAAGAATAGTGAAGCTTATCAGATTAACTAAGAATTTCTATGTGTTACGAGCATCTTATCTAATAGAGCAACTTTCAAAAGTTGGATAGTAAAACTGCGCGTTCTGTGCGTTAAGATCTGTAATACTTCAGTCGGCTACACTCAGTTTATAAAGGTACAATAGGAATAGTAATTTCGTAAAATATTTTCTCACAGATGCATCCACTCATCGTTATCATCTCATTTAGTTCGACGCTGAGATAAACTTTGGGTAACCTTAATTTTTAACCAAAAAACTTCCCTCATAAACAGACTATTATTTATTCTCAGTTTTCCTAATATTTTACTAATGATTAGCTCATTTAAATAGAGTAAAGGAATGAACCTCTTCAAAACTAACAGAAGAACAGAAGGCAAATAGAAGTTTGGTTTTAACGGTAAACCGGTTGAAATTGGAACAATATTACAGAGTTAATTTCAAAAATTATACGGAGAATATTATGGTAAAACAGTACAAGTAAAATGATAAGTAATGTGAATTAAAAACCACAATAGGTAATCTGAATAAGATTCTGGAGAAACATTTCTGATCAGTAAAAGTAAAAGGTAAGTCAGAAGTGGATCTCAAAATGGAATTAAAATATTTGCAGTGAACCTGTACGATAAATCTTAATAAAGAGAGCTTCAAAACCACGATTTGTCTTATATTTCATTTGATGTAGATTTACAACCTATTTCATGAACCACTCCACTGTTCTCTTGTTCGCTATTGCTACAATTTTTCTATTTCTGTTTCCTCATTAGTACTCTGTGCTACGTATGGATCCAGATCTACAATAGTGAAGTACCGCCATAAGCGCTCATTCTACTCCCCCGTGCGATGAAAGCAACCGAGTTTAGCAGTCGGTTTGTTGCCGAGCTCCTGAAATAAGGGACTACGGGCTGTTTGGCTTATGCCTCGGACAATTAGTCTCGGGGCCCTTTCATTAGCGCGTGATATATGCACGCGAATTTGTTTCGCTCCATAATCTCCTCATCGTCGCGAGTTTTAATTCGTCTCTTACGAATGTTCCTACTTTTTCAGTTAACGAATCGGGTCAATTGGAAAGAGATGCCCCACTTATTTGCAACACTTTACGAGGTAGCGTCATCAATTTGCAATTATATGCGATGTTAAAAGGTGCGTTTCCTCAAAATGTGAATTTGGGATACTGGCGAATATGCAGAGGGACTGCGAAGTGTGTTTTTGGGTGCAAAGTTGGGCTTCCTTTTGAATTATTCAGTGCGATGGGATTCTATGTTTTGTTTGCGTTAAATGCAATCTGAGTGAAGATGCTTCGTGTAGATGTGACTTCTCTATGTTACATCTTCAACAGTCCGTCCAAAACTCGGTAAACGACAATTCACTTGTGTGCAGTTTATAAAGATGAACAGCTTTGTTTTACTCCCCACATAAGGAGTTGTTACTTGCTGCGCGTATCTTGTGCTATTTATGAATCCAACGAAAGCTTATAACATCTTATTGTGATAAAACATTCGTATCTTAAATAAAGCGAAAATTAGAATATAAGTTATGGGTTACATATTGAAACGCTTATAGTTAAAACTAAATTAATAAAATTCTATCCCATTGAAAACAAAAATTCAAGAGAAAGTAGCTTATTTTCATCGGTTCTGAAAAAGTAGTTACCTTTAATATAATATATATTTCACTATTATATATTGAAAGTTATTCGAAAAAATAATTTTCAAATACTTTTTTCACAGAAATTCTTCACGCTATACGTTTAACAAAATTTAATTCTCCGTAATGGAAGACAAGTTTAAAATATTAGAATACTTCGAGGAAAAGTAGATTACACACTATCTAATTATCGATGAAAGAATGAATGTTTCAGGAACTTTTCAAACTTTGTGGATAAACATTATACCGAAAAGAATTTTTGTGAGGGAGTGCGAGATTTATTCATACTCCCTTTGAAAGGGATCCCATATTTGAATAACATATGCTAACAGGCGAGGTTAAAATTTCTTTTCCTTTTTTTCGTATTTATTCGGCTTACTCTTTTTTAATCTCGAATATTCTACTTCTCTCCTTATTTTTTACAATGTCCTCTCTAGAACAGATTGAAACATAGTGTACTTCAACAGAAGTTAATGTATGAATTTAGTATGCAATTTACTAATTTAAGCTATTAATCATCAATTACTCTAAATTATTCAAGAATTTTAAACACGTTCGCTTTGTTCAGAATTTTTGTCGGAACGAATATTCATTCGCAATTCTATTTCTTCGCTTAGCGCTGTATCATTTTGCTTTCATCTTCTTTAATTACTTCACCAAGATTTTATAAAAGTCAATACGAGCTTTGATAATAAAATGATTTATAAAGTGAACTTCAACTTACTTTCTATTATATCAATTAAGTGTTGTATATATTCTGTTTAAATTATCGAATTCCTGAATGGAAACAAAAAACATTTTTGTAAAACAGGATCGATATTTAAGCTTTTTAAACCTTCATATACATATATAGGTCGTCATCGTATGTTATAAAATTATTAATTTGTTTTCCAAACCACTAAAAATTATTGTGATAAATGAAAAAAGAACGGAATGAATAAATGAACGGTTACAAAAGTATTCACCGACGGTTTGTTCTCTTATCCAATAACGAAACAACAGTTTTCGAAAGTGAAGGCATCATATTAATCCATGTTAATCGGCTGACTTTAATGACGACTAATGCATTTACCAGTTGATGAAGAACGGTTAAATGACGGAACCCATTTTCCGAACGGATCAAAGTGAGGCAAACGAAAAAAGTGCCGGTGTCAAGGACATATGCGGAGATGTGTTTGTGGATCCTCGTTATCCTTTCTCGCTTTTTATAAATGTGGGCTGTAGTTATGAGTTCCATGCTCGCGAGTTATGGGTGGAGATATACACTTTTCTGGGAATGGCGTCACACACAGAGACACCATCTGCGCTCGTCTGTTTTAATTTTTTCCAGGAAAGGGTCTACTTTCTGCTAGATTGGAAAGATATTGGATCACTGTCTTCATTCATGCCTTCGCTTCGAAGTGTTGCAGAATGGCAATATAGAATGCCATTTTTAAATGAGATGTCATCATATAAATTCAATAATAGAGCTGTCTATTCCTCAAAGTTGCGTTTGAAGAAATGAGGGCAAAACACCAGTGTGCCAAAAAAGTGCACCATCTTCATTCCTATTTTATCGAGCACCATGGATTATATATAAAATATACAGAACTTAAAGGATAATAGAAGTGATTAATTTTAAATAATAACAGAATCTCGAACTTAAGCCTTCACTTATAAGCGAGCATTACACCATAAACATATATATATTTGTTCTTTTCTTTGTAGTTAAATCAGGGTACATCTGAATTTTAAGTGGAACCTTACTGTTATAAATGAAGATTTAATAACCAAATAATAATGACTGTAACAAACAATAGTAACTCTCTTTTAATGTAATAACTCAATATTATGTGAATTATTACGATCAACAAATATTTTAAGTTAATTAATTAACCTTTGGATATCGTTTAAGACATTACTTTAACGAAATATATTCATTAATGACTCCAAAAAAGAACTTCGATAGAAAATATTTTGATTTATCTCATATACTTTAAGTTATTTCCACTTAATGATATGATTTAATTTCTGGATGCTTCTATAATTTTCTTAAGTAGACTCTTAAAATATTTCTTTCGTTATTCTACTAAATAAAAGTAATCAAAGCTGCATTTAGGGAGTGATAATTTAAATGCGTTCAATTACGAAGCGTTTCTCCATTAAAAAAATTTGCTGTGATAATTTACAATAGAAGCTCAGTTCACAGAGATTGACCGAGAACACTGAATTCTATAAACAACATTGAGCAGCCAAAAACATCCAACGCATATTATTAACAAACAGAATCTCGTTGAACTGTTTTATTTCCTAAATTATGTTATCAATTCCTGTCCATGCGCTCACACAATAACTAATGAGCATTTAAATGACAACAAAAACGATCACGGATTAAAGAGACACGAATTTCAAGCTCCAATAAGGTCGTGATAATCGAAAATATAATTTAAAACGAGGCACTGTATCGTCATGTTAAACTGCCACTTAATTTATTTTCCGCTCGATATTTTATCTCTCTGTTGATGTAAAACGGTTTCATAATCCAATAAACTGTGTCCATTGCAAATGATGAAGAAAAAATCATATTCCTAAAAAATGCGTTTCTCTTATGGAGATAATTTTTGGAGGCAATTATTGGCAAATAATTACACATTAAATTTTAATGTAATGAAAAAAGCTTTTCGAATTATATTCATAATTCTCTTAAAATTATCGAAATGGAAAAAAATTGTTCTTTTCAATTTCTGATTTTCGGCACATTTTTGTTTATATCGAGCAATTTAGCGGGAATGAGTTCTCAAAAACAATATTTCGCATAGAAACCTTATTTACCTGTAACTATTCTGGTACTTTATTTGTCCTTCTCAGATACGGTATGAAGTATTTTTTGCTAATTTATTCTTCTAAATCGAGCGCTACCTAATCTTCTCTTATCCAAGAGGAATTCCCTCAGCACAAATCGAGTACACGAATATGTCTGTATATGGATCATCTCTCAGATCAAATGGGATATCAACTCCGATTCGCGATGTAGACGATGATAAATTTCCCATCTCTTCACTGATCCAAGACATCGATTCATTCTCGAAAAGGACTTCAGGATGAGTTTCTGTGCCCCTAAAAAAGCAATCAATCAACCGGTGTGACTCAAAGAGTCTACTTCTGTCGATTTATTTACGTGCGGTTGAGTCCCAGAAACAAACGCGATGCCAAATATTGGTTTCAAATACATTTCGAAAAGAGTATACTGTATTGAGAATTCTATCTTACGAACATTTTAGCTTATACCTGATCAATATAAAACGTAAAGGGTCGTAAAATTTATTCTTCCCATTGATTTAAGCTGGATCCTTACTGTTATAATATATTTACAAACATCTTATTCCACTATCTTTTCATATTAATTCCACTATATTTCAGACTATTTCACTGTATTGCCCCGTTTACGATTTTAATAATATCAAATTTTGTTTTCTTTATTCGATATTTATATGCCTTTAAGAATGTTTTATTGACATCGTTTTGAGTTTTTGAATAAGATTTTAAACGTGTAACTCGTTATGATTGTCCCCATAAAACCATTTAATCTTCTTTCCCTATCCATTAACTTATTTAGATGCCAATTCACATTGCTTTATGTTTAATATGTATGATTTACCACGAACTTATGCTTTTTTGCTGTGTTTAATTCTTAGTCAGGAAAATACGTAAATAACGGTCAATAAGATATTAATGACGAGCCATTGTATAAATATCTATATCTTCTCTTTTCTATCATAGTATATCCAGTTTTTATTTCTATTAAGTTTTACAATGAGATTCATTTAAATAAGAAGTTGTAAATATTTTAAACGTTTGTATTGTTCTAGTTTACAAGTAAAGACAGTAAGTTGTGAGAGTTAAAGGTATTTCAAATACGATGCCATACGAGAGAACGCGCGTTGAGCGTCAATTTCTCCGACGAAGGAAAATCGTTATTTCGCGGAATGTTCAGCCATATTTAAAAAAAGATTCTTTCTCGTGCGGTGTGAGGGATCATTCGAACCTTTTCCTCACTCAATGGAGTCGAAAACGCGAAGAAAAATCTTGGAACGAGGTGAGGAAATGAACGGAATTTCTCGATGTGAGATCGAATGCGATGTTTTCACGGGTCAATTCCAAGGCCGTGCAGTTTTCTCGGTTGGATACACGGAACCATTACCTCTGCGCTTTGTCTCCCTTTCAAAAGCTTTTAACATTTAATAAAAAGAGAGTCCCATGGGCTGTTTGCGGAGATGAAGCTCCAATTTTTTCATACCTATTAAAGCTCTTTGTGATGTGAGGAGAATATTTCCTTTTCGATAAACTTCGATAATGGAAAAGGTATTTGTTATTTAAATATAACCATTATTAAATAGAAGGGTCTGTTTATGAAAATGGAAAATAATGAAAAGAGATTATTATTAATTAAGAATCTAATTTTAGAACTAAATAATAGAATTTATATAAAATTATTAATGAAGCGTTGAACATAAGGATATTATATTAATAATATAATAATTGATAAGTAAATAATGTAAAGAAATATATTTGGTTACCTTATTAAAGATCAAAACACTCGAATAACATAAAAAATATTTAGATGTTTTAAATAGAAAAATTAAACCTAACGAATACCTGAAGACTACCTTTCTTTATCGCTAGAGGGCTAGCTAAAAAAAATAAGATTCGAAGAAGGAATGCTGTTAAAATAAAAACTGATGTATTCCGAGTGACATATATTTTACACGGAAGGATGGAATAAAAAATATCATCCAAAACTCGAGAAACGTTTGTTACGGATCCGAATTCCGAATGAGAAAAACGGAAGATGTACAGTCGTACCCTTCTTTCTACGGCCGTTTAATCTCCTCGGAGCGTAAAATCACGCTCGATAAAAAACGACTGAAGATTAGTCGCTAATCCAAGACACGCATTTCCATGCGAAGGAAAAAGTGGTCGCTATTGGAGATCCCTCGGAAACAACCGCTTGCAACAGTTGAGTGAATTAAAGGAGATGAAACGGAAGCTTCTCCGGGGGTGATAGACGCATATTAGAGTTTAAATGGAGAATACGCTGAATACTTGAAGATTGCTCAGATGAATGGAGTGCCATCGTTCTTTTCTTTTCTACTGATTAAGTAAATTGTGATTCTCGTTTAGGATTGGAGTATATTCGGGAGTAAAATGAATCGAGCAGTTTTATATACATTTACAAAAAGCGGTACTTAAAAATTTGTGACTTGAATAGATGGTTTTATTATTCTGAAACGATAACTTATTCTAAAGCTAAGAAATCTCAAATACGCAGTTCTATTTCAAAATGAGTTAATTGAGTTAAACAATTTATATTTGAGATAAGTTTTTAATTAATGGCATTTATATATATATTTCATAAAGAGGGATGAGTATACTGTTTTTTCCCATTACGTAGTAGTTAACGTAGTTTAAGTACTTAAACGTAGTTTATTTCAATGGAAGATTTACTTTTCATCAATTGAACCGTGTTTTATCATTCAAAAGATAAAGGTGCATGAAACTCAGAATTTTTCTCTTCCTTTCACTAAACATCACTAAATAAAAATATTCAAATGTATTTAGAAGTTCATTTTAATTTTATTCAATCTTTGTCGCATATAAACACCATTTCTACGTAATCATCCTACGTATATTGAGTAGCCCAGTGTGTCTATGATAAAATAATTAGAAGTTAGAATTGTCAAATATCAGAAAGAGTGGATTTTTACCCTGAATGGGTTACTCATAGGATATTTCTTAATGGTTTTAAAAATAAAAGCAATTCCTCGCGGAATGGAGTTTTTAATGTAAACTTAAGACGGTCCTTTCGCGTATTTAAATATCATCAACAGTCCCAAGCTTTTTGCTTTCTCGCGATTTTACATTTTACATCAACTTTAGTGATCCTATTCTTCCGCCTATTAAACCAAAAGCAGTTTGGAGGAGAACCTCTTGACGTGCCTATTTCACTCCACCAAAACAACTCACTTTATGTTGGGACATAGAAATACGAGGAAAACCCTTCCCTTTACTACCCTTCAGATGAGCAGCTAAGAGTTACGCAATTATCATTGCGTCAAAACTTTCGAGAGGACGTTTTACGCGATCACACATAAAAAATCTTCGAAACGCCTTTCGAAATGGTAACGAAAGGATGATTTGGTATCCGATGCTGCGATCGAGAATTACATCCGGATATTAAAATCTTCCGGCAATAGTCTTTAAAGTCGTGGCATAAGGGGGTTGGAAGCAATCTCTCAGCATTTTTGGAACCCATACCTCTATCGAAGACGGAAGAACGTTAGAGGCCCTCCCGTACGGGGTATAGCCATCCTCAGTAAAGAACCAAAAGACTCTATTCCCCGTTGCTTTCGCTGATGATGGGAAACGTTGAACAAAGAACTCGGAGAGAATAACAGGCGTAAATCGCAAAGAGATACTGCGAAATGGAGAGAGCGTGGTTGTTTGCTGAGTGCGACCTTAGAGTCTGGCCCACTCGCTTCCAGCTGTTTAAAGAGACGAGCTCCTTTCACTTCTCGTGAACTGAGGCGGAAGAGCCGCATATTTACCTCTGTGCATTATTATACTTTGGAATCGATCGAACGTCTTTATGGCTGCGATTGTGCATATATGTGTGGGCGTTGAGCTAAGAGAGGGTTTATTAACTCTGTAAAGTTATGAAATTTGTAGAGGTGAATGAACGTCCACTATTTCAGAGCAGAACTAGAGCTAAGGGATGCGTGGAAAAGTTCGATATTTGCATGTGGATCACGAAGAATAATTGGGCTTTTATTGATTAGGAATTTATTGATTTGTTAGCTTTTTCGAGATTGAGCTTACTTGCACTGAAAAACAGAGATTTCTTTCACAATTTTCTAAATATAATATAAATAAATTCGTAGATCTCTGAAAACACTTACTATATATAATCGTCTGATTGTGGTTATATTTATGCCATACTCAACTCAAATTCGACAGCTTTTAGCCTCCAAGCACTAAATGTTGTGTAGCATCATCGAAATTAAATATCAGCAACGAAGTAAAATTATGGGATAATATTATTAGAAATAATTTATCTATGAACAAATATATATGGAATGGCGATTAATAAAATTTTAACCACAATTGGTAGGAATTATTTAGAAATTAACCAACGATTACACTGACACGTAGCTTAAAAGTCCTAATCAATAAGCCTGAGAATAATATTCCCTAAGGAATAGGATCATAAGGATTTGATTCGGAGTATTACTTGAAGTTCTTTTGAGGAGTGCGAATTATACATTTGGAAAGGTTGAGATTCTTAACTGCGAAGGAATGCACAAAAAGGAAAAAAATTGAAAGGAACGCAGGAGATAGCAAACGAATCGAGATATCTCGGAAATGGAAATAGTTTAGTGCGAATACAATGCGCGCCAACAATGGAATCCAGGAAACGATCACAAACATTTGATAATAAACTCGCAACATCGGTGCTCCGTAGGGACCGGAGGAATTTTTTAGGATAACAGAAAATGAGGGAAGGAGAAGCGGAAATGATTTTGATTCTAGCTCTTATTCTTTGAAATTATAGGGAGTATTCTATGAGGATACATACCAACGGACATTTTGTGGAAAATTTAAAAAGTTAAAGAAGTGAATACAATTTAGAAAATTTAAAGCCTTAAATCGAAGAATCAGCTTTAAATAGATTCTATTATTGATCCTTAAATTACCTTGAACTTGAATGGTACTTCCTTTAATTCATTCTTCTTAAATCACTCATACAAATCCAGGAATGTTACAATTTAGTAAAGTTTTTCAATTTGAGAAAATTCTAAGAGATAAACGGCGTAACCGAGATAGATCTCTATTTTTGCAAATAATTGAATGCTTTTCGTATTCTGAGAGGTTTGATTTATTCTTCAATATCGTATCTTGTTCTAAAGAATGAACGTGTCAAATTATAATCTAATAAAATGGATTCCTTCATATGGAAAGGCCGTCGTGGAATAAAGGCCAGAATGGGATTAATTTTTCATTGATCCCAATCGGAGTCGCATGTCGAGGAATGCAGTGAAGTAATAATAGAGAATTCCACAGAATCTAAGGGTGTCTCCTCGAAATATAGACTGAAGCAGACTGCTAACTAAATTCCTTTCTGAGAAAATGCCTTAAAAATGCCTTCGCGGAATTCCGCTCTAAGTTTACTTTGCAAATATATTGCACAGAAGAAATGCGAGAAATGGAGACCACACGTTCGAGGTAATTTGAGTTTTTGCCTTACTTAAAATTCTGTGCCGTCTCCAACAGACATATATTTGTCCTATTTTCTCCTTTTGCAAGTTCCTTAAAGTTTTCTGCTTAAAACCTTTCTGTTTACTCAACGCTATACTCTGTACCGTTTTTTACCGAGCTCAGCTATGCCTTTTTCCCAGCTACAGTAACTTAAAATGACGTTCTTTCATAAATATTCTATTATTCATTGAACAAGAGTGTCTCCTCTCTTAAATTGGGGATTCCTTTTACTTCGGTACGTCATCTTTTTTTTGGGAGTCAAACTTATAAATTAAGACCTGTAACATAAAGTCACGAATCTAATAATCAGAAAAAGA
Organism: Pantala flavescens; assembly: GCA_020796165.1. Classification (NCBI taxonomy): domain Eukaryota; kingdom Metazoa; phylum Arthropoda; class Insecta; order Odonata; family Libellulidae; genus Pantala; species Pantala flavescens. The sequence continues at coordinate 51,121,498 of CM036881.1, forward strand.
AACTTTTCAGTCTCTTCAAAGGTTTTACATTCTATACATGTTTTAAATATCTTTATTGTAAGCTCTTCAAAAACTTCAATATAATGAATTTTCACGCTCCTGTACAATATTCTCGGGATACTTATTCGTCAAAAACTTTTTCTTTTTTATTTAGCAGATTATATTTCTATAATTCTTTTTGAAAATTTTAAACATTTCGTCCTAAAATGCCGATAAGTTAACACCTTAAATACATTTAAGACATGATTTTTCGAAAATATTGAAGAAAATAATTTCGAAATGAAATGTGAGAGGAAGGTTCTGGCTGCTTGTTCATTATAATAACATTCTAGGCATACATTCCGGAATATATTTCAAATATACCTTCGTTCAAGCAGCGAAGGATATTGGAAGAATGCAAAGTGACAAAGTGGAGGCTGCTTTTAAATGCAGCACTTGGGCACCAATGCGCGAACTTTTGAAAATTCTTCCTTACCTATGCAGAATGCATCTCGGAGATCTGCCAATAATAGAAGCGCGTGGCGACAACTTGATTTCCTATGGGGAAGTTCAGTACATTCAAGAACGGTTTTATGATATTTTGGAGTTAAACCGATTCCCAGATACATTATCAAAACGCATGAGGTTCTCTCTCAAATTTCCCAAAGGCATTTAGGATATGTAATATATTTTATTTTAATTATAAATAATAATTGTTTTCTAAAATAGAGAAGGATCTATATTGTTTTTAAAACATAAGAAATATTTGCCTTAGATATCCATCGCAAATATGTACAAATCCTTTTATGACAATCCACTCAATTAGAAAGTGAATTATCAAGTATAAAATTATAAGAAAATTTGAATATTTAAAATCTTTTAGGATGAATATCTAACCTAAGGAAGGCATCTTTTTACTTATTGCTTCCAAATACGTTAATGCTTTCTATCCTATTATCCCCTTAATGAGGGGATAATAGGATATATAATAATAATATTTAATAAACTCATTATGTAAGAGTAGATTTAATGTTGAAACATGAATCGCACACATACGTACTCAAGATGATGGCTAACAGTGTAAAAATTATCACAAACAGAAATAGGCAGAATCTTACTGCTTTATTAAGTCTATTTTTATTTCTTCTGGAGGGCATAAACAATGACCATTGTTTTATTCGCCACTTACTCCTTCACTCATAAGATATGGATGGACACAATTACCCCAAAATTAAAAGAAGCGTTTTATGCTGACGAAAATCGTAAATGCAATTCCACATACGAAATACGTGCTCCAATCAGAAGTCCTTCTGTTGGGGTAATAAAAAGCCCCAGATTTTCCATCTCTTAAAGTTTCTTCGAGAGGAGACGTATTCCGGATAAAAAAGGTTTTACGATCGACTATTTATCAACCCAACATAAAGAGAGTTTGAAGGGCGTAAAAATACGGTTGACGCTTTGGTTTCACTTCTGTCCTATTCTCTCGACCAGATTACCAAAGGGAGATACACAGCGATCGTTTGTTTTTACGCCGTCCACTTGTTGCCTCTTTATTAACACGGCTAGAAACATATTCGTGGTGGCCGAAACGGACAACTGAAACTGTATTTCATTCTATTCGTTGGGACAAATAAACTGCCAAGTATTAATGGAGCCAGCGTTCCACTTCCGGTAGATAAATTCCCTAATTTCGTTTCACAAAGAAACGGCATAGCTGTTCATAGAGGTATTTTGTGCACATCTATATAGATCCATAAGAAAAGTCTATGCAATAGTCGTGGTTGTTAGTTTCGAGTTGTTGTCAGTAAAATGATTATTGTTGCTATGGTTGTGGTACTTATGAATTGCCATTATACGATTTGCCTATAATTTGTGTTAACCTCCTTTGGTCTACGACATCTTATGAAATCTAGATACTCTAGTAATACACGATTAAATATACATTACGTTGGATTCAGTCGTTACTCTCAAACGAAATGATCTCAATCAAATGATTGTAATTCACGATTTAATTCAAAATTTTATATCAATAATAATTATTTGCGAAAAAAACTCTCATAAAAAGACCATTTCAATTCAAAACGTAAAGTCATATCAAGGGGAGAATCCTATCCAATCTTCAAAATATCATAACCAGTAGCTGTATGGTTCTAATGTCGATAAAAGTATTGCAATGAAGATATCCTAATCATAAAAAAAGATGGAAAGCTTGTTTTGGATGGGTTCAAAATTTAAATTTTCTAAAGCCTCACCTTTCACATCCGAATTTTCAAACATTTACTTACCCTAGCTCCACTTCAAAAGAAATTTAAGCAGCACTAGTTATTTCAAGTTTAGTAGGCTGAAATCAGATAATAATTATGCATTAAATTCCCTGGCATTTAAATTTCGAGCTTGAATGATTCATATTTTCCAGATTCAATTTCATTTTATGCAAATACTATACACTTTGTAAATCATAACCACTCACTTCTTCGATAACTTTTCAAAATTCGTTTACAAATTGATGTAATTACACTCATTATGACTTTCTTTTTATTCTAAAGTTGCTCTTGGAACTTTAATGTATAATTTTGAAGTCCCTTCTTTGAAAACGAGGAGAACGAAAAATTACTAAGTCATGAGACGGAGTAAATATACAAGAGTAGGAACTTTGATAAAATTGCCTCAAACTGGACAAAGCTCGATAAAACTCATAACATTCACGTGAAGGAACATTTTTCAAGAGTTTTAATGAAAATTTAGGGAAACTTTGGCACTAAACACGTGAATTCTACTTCCCGTGGCGCCACGAGGCTCCCATGGTCACGTGATTGAGAAGGTGATTCCCTCGACTGCATTATAAGGGCAACTAAAGGAATATTTCCACATCAAATGGGAGCAGTTGTTCCTCATTATTTAGACCATGTGACGACGGTCGATGAACTTAAAGAGGAGATCTTGAGCGACTGTCAATTCGTCGACGGGGACGCAGTTGCCATCAACAGCTGTTTCCAAGGGAAGCGTATCTATCGAAAAAACAAGTGAAACACAAAAAAGGCGCTGTGAAATCCTGCTGTTGTTTGCAAACATCCTATGCGGTTTAGAGTGTGTTATAAATCAGGATGATAACATTTGTCCAAAGATAAAGTATAAAGATATGGAAAATAAAAACAGAAAACGGATAAAATCGACAAATAAAATACAAAAAAATATTAAGTATGAATTATAAACAAAATTAAAGAAAGAAGTTAGTTTTGAATTTTTTCATTCTAAATTAAATCATTACCTAATTTTTGGCAAATATATGATACAGGTATACATATCATTATATGGTAACAAATCTTTTACTTTTGTTCTTTAAATTATAATATGAAAAAGGCTAAATATATGAGAAAGCTTTCTAGCCTAAATTTGCCCAAAATAAAGGTTTTTCTCATTTTTATTCTTTTTTTATTTCGTCACCGTTTATTTCTGGCGCTAAAAGGTTTAATATTTCTGGGTAATGCTCGGTAACGATATCATTGATGTCAAACCTTATTCATTTCTCATTGAATAATGAATCATTACTTTTAGCGATTAGCACTGCTTCATAATAGGAGAATTCATAGCTTAGTAAGGAAGGGAATGGCATCAACCATCAATCATAAACCTAATTTCCTTTCAAACAATACTGAAAAAAATCGAAAGAGGGTTTGTTATAATTTGTGAACTCTTTTAATAATTAAATAGAATAAATCAATAGATAGATGAGATTTATATACATGTTAGGTTTATAAAGGAAATTATCGTGGACTTATTGAGTTGGAAACCGTATTTGCAAGAGTAAAAGCTCAAGGAAAGATCCGATCTAATTGCCTCAGGTGAAATTCATATCAGTCGCTTAGAAAAGTAACGAGCATTCATGATTTCTAGAAGTAATCATCTTCCAGGGAATATGATAAGCTTGTATCTTCAAAGGAGAGATTGAGGCAGAAAATACTGTTTACGTCAAACAACTGATTTCTCAGAAATAAGCTCATTTCCCTCTGTTTGAACATTCCGAAAAAAGTTTGAACATTCTATATCCTGAGAGAATCAAAACGAAGATGATGTCTTTGATCCACTCCAAGCATTTTGCCGAATCTAATTATAAGGAGACTTGATGAAAGCTACTCTCACCGGATCAGAGATATTTGGTTGGCACAGCTAATGTGCAAATAACAGCATTAACTCAGATCATGGAGAAGGTGATGGTTTGCCCAAGACGAGAGCTAGAATTGGGGTTGTGAAATTGATATGTTTGCCAAATAAGGAGGACGCTCAACCTTCAAGAACGCTTGAAATTAATTTACCAGTCAAACGCCTTTGGAATGCATAAATATTATTCTATAACGCGGTTTAAGTTACGAAAAAGATAGCTATTTGTGAACCAATTATAAAAATTTTAATCAAATGTGAAAGAAAATCTGTTAGGAATAGTTCATAACGAATTTCATAGTATCATATAGAATACAATTAAAAATAACTTAAATTCTCCCCGAAAAATATATATTTTTCAGGTCTTATTAATTATTGAATTTGGTTAATTGGAATGGTAAGATAAGTTATCAATCATTTAATTGATACTTAGTTCATCAACATAATAGCTTTAGGTATATCGATCCTTACAAATAAATGAGATAATTTGTGCTAAAAAGCCCGTTAAGTAACATGAGTGATACTATAAATATATCTACAAACCATTGAAAAGTTCGTATTGAAGAAAAGTTTTTCGCTTGTTTTCATAATGCTTCGTTTGTTTTTTTGGGTCATTCTTACTTTTGACTAATTACTAATCGTCGACAAATTGAATACCGGGCATATTGAAAGAGAAGAAAGGCATATACAAAATAAAGGAGTATATTAAAGTATACCCTTGAAACTTACGTGGAATTGACCCACTTTTGCATCACCTAGATACCATGAACAACACCCACTATTATGGCTAACGGTGATGGATTTTCAACTATCTTCCATGATTACGGTTTCCTAACTTCACTAACCACTAATCTCGAAACGGTGAGAAGTTTCACTTAGTATCGCCTTCATCTCTGCACGTGTTCGCAAATTTAATTATGAAGTAACCCATGGAAGTTTTTCGGGCTCTCCACAGACGAGATGAGTGAATTTTACACATGAGTTGTATCGGACGGATATGGCTTTGACAAAATCTGATACAAATAAAATTGAGTAGAAAATCGGTTAATACAAAATTTACATTATTTTCGGAAGAGAGAACGGAAAATAACTCTTATTAAATTCAGGAAAAATATCTTTCATGGTTCAAACATATTGAAAGTTACTGGGGAGTAAGTAATTCAGATTCAAAGCATTAAATTTTGTTTATCTTCAATGAATACACATTAAAAAGTTTTTTGTGTTAGTTACTCATACATGGAAAATTCACTCTAGCAAACCTATGAGTTTATTGGAGAATATATTTTCCCTTTCAATACTCGTTTAACAACCACTAGAGCCTATTGAAGTATTTTTTTCAGAAGTGGCTTATTTTTAAAAGGACCATCAATGATTCTGAGTTATATCATTACATCAGCAAGATCATGCACACTTATTGTTTACGAATATGCAGTTTACATTTATTTTTAAAATTTTTTTATTTAATTTAAATTTCTAAAATTCCACCATATTTTCAACATTAAACAATATTAAGTATAAAATAATCTATAAAATTAACCAAATTTTGAACTGCCTTCTATATTTTCTTACCAACAGACTTATTGCTCTAGCAGAGATAACTACTAAAATACGTTTTTTTCTTATAACTTTACGTTGAGCATAACTATTTATCCTTGAATCAAAGTCATAATTGGTTTCGTCACTGAGGCTTTCTGATGAAATGTAATGTAATAATGTAATATATAACTCAACTAAAGAACCTATCTAAAGGGTATTTAAAGAATCAATATCTTACAGCGAAGTTAACATAAAATTCAAATCAGGACTCAAACATTCCCTTAAAAATCATCCTCTCCATTTTTCCATGCCAAGTTTAGAAGCTGTTTTAATCCCCGCAAAAGTACGGATCTAGTATTCCCTATTTGTCTCCGGAGATATTTCGCGCAGCTTCGCTGACCTATTTCCCGTCGTCAGAGAGTAGGGCATGCCGATTACACAAAATATAAACTTCATCAAGTCGTCACTTCTCTCGGGTGGTTTTAAAGTTATTGATTTGTCGCCTTGTGTAGGTCAGAAAGTTTTGTGTCAACTCGAGGGAAAATTTATTTGTATAGAGGTACCGGAAGGAGTGTGCTCTCCTTTTTATATTACTTTTTTAAAGTCTTTTATAAAAGATGCTTAACGTCCTCATGTATCGCCGTGAGCTCCCTTCATGAATTTCTTGGAAAAACTTTTTCGGATACGATGACTGTTATCAAAAGTTGTTTAACTTGACTTCGCTCGAGATTGTGTTCTTGTTAAAAGGAAAGCTTTCAACTTACAAAGAAAGAGTTTTAAGGCTTTGATTACGTTCTTAGATATTAAATTATCTTTGTTTATAAAAGGAGCTAACACGAAAGTAATCAATAGTTTCATCGATTAATCAGCAGATTAATTCGTAGATAGCTTGAATGAGCATAATTGGAGATAAACACTAATTAATGAACTGTTTCTAACTCTCATATTGTCTTCAAACTTAATTGAATCTATCGTAGCTAAAAAGTTTCCGGTATTAATTAGCAGATCTAATTAAAACAGAGATATTTCCAGAACTTGAGTAGCTCTAGAGCAATCTACCGATAATTGAGAGATTCGGGTTCGAGTCCCGGTCCTGTTGTAATTAACTCGCGTCTGCTGAATTCTACATAATATCTCAGCCGCGTGAGAAATACATAATAATCTCCTTGAAAATATATACATTATAGCTCTTTAATTAATTAATAATAAAACCAAAAGATAAAACACCTTCAAACAGTTCACATAAATCTATTCATAAACGCTCCACTTAAGTTCCTTTTTAACCCTCCTTTTTTGAAACTTAGGAAATTTTTCATCTCGGCTTGTGGTTATTATTTATGTATTCCAAGAAGATAACCAAAAAATACAAACGCCTCAATTCATAAGCACCTCAATCTTCCAAGTTTTCCAAATTGAAAAAACAATTAACAGCTCAGAATTATGCATGGACTTCTGGCGCGGAAGGTTCGGGAATATGTTTTACCCTTCATCTGGATCATCTGCACCGAGGGCACGATTTAGTATGCAAATAAGAGTACGGAAAACTTGTGTGAAAGCACAGCGACAGGGCCCCTCAGGCTGAGTTCTGAGAGCGGTAATAAAGAACGACACTTGAGCCGGAAGTGGGAAAAAGGCGGGAGTCTAGTTGCGAAGGACATGAGGAAGTGGCGTCAAATGGGGCGGCGGAAGGACACGAAATGTCTCTCGTGTAAAGTGGGCGTGCGCCATTAAACGTTGCCGAGGCGTGTCCAAGCGGGTGGTCACTCGGACAGTGCCGCCTTGGCATGAAACCCGGGCCTCTTGCCAAATTTCCGCTCTATTCCATTCGATGCTAATACCACAAAGACCGAGGCGTCTGATGCCTAATATGACCGTTTTGCAGCGTCTATTAATGGTCGTTATAATCCCTTGGAGGCCTCGATATTTGCTATTCGATCAAAAGGGTTTTCAGGGGTCAGAGGAGTCCTTTGCACAAGATTCCATTACTTAAATGATCGAACAGCGGCTTTCATCGAACGCAAAGAGCGATTTGGGTTTATCGAATTATTACTCGGGACTTTCAATCGAAATAATATTAGATTACTTTCTAAAATCCTTTACATTATGCCCTCAGGGTTTTAAATGACCCTTCCAACCGTTTATCTTTCTAAATGAGTTAGATGGAATGCACATACACACATGGGTATGAATTCACATCCTTGCTAATGTCTTCAATTTTGTGTGAATTCGATTTCAGGATATTCCACTACCAATTCATTCATAATTGCACGTGAATTGCGGTCGCATATATATCTTGATATGCGATCGATTTAAATTCTCTCGTAACGTGGGTATAATCAAGCCGGTCTATCCTTTCTTCGATATCTCATTTAAACCATTTATATTGTATATTAATTTATAATAAATATTTTATTATACACAACAGAATTGTCATAAAAATGATCATTATACATTACGTTAGGTTGTAATCACAGTAAAAACTATAAAATTGAAACAACAGTATATTACATTCCTCATAATCTGAGTAATGAGGTATTTAATCCTCATCCTATCTCTGGAAAGTTCGTAAGTGATGAGGAAGATCCAACCAACCCTCATGATAAAGACATCAGAGGTTAACGAATCGTCCTGAAGCGCACTTCCTAATACACGTGGGTGGCTAAACCGATTTCGGGATTATACACGAGTGATTCGCTATCTATTTTGTGCTTAGGTTGCGGCAGTTCGGAAAAACACTTAGCGAAATTTATAGGAGTAATATTCCGTCAGAATACTCACTCAATAAAGGAAAAAAAGTTATTCACGTAAATAATGACATTTCTGTCACAGAATAAAATTTTGGATTCTATCTATCGATTTTAGATGGATAATAATAGTTCTAGATGTATAATAATGGATGAGTTCAAACAATTGGTTATTTTTTTCTACCCTGCCTAAACGATTACTTGAATTCCTCACTGTACAATAGTCGGGAACTCAAAATACATCGATTCCTTAGGAGTGTAGATTCTCTCCCCTAATTCCCATACTTATTCCTTAAACGATTGAATTAGTCGCTAAGGACATCCTTCCGGTGGGGAAATTCTCGAGGGAATTTGGCCAACCCTCCAAATCCTTCTTTACTCCTTAATCCCGCACTTGCATAATCTCTTGGGCGCATTCCTTCCACCTCCCGCATTCCTTGCAGACCTCACTAAGACATCGTCCCCATCAACTGCGACCCGGTTCTTCGTGGAACCATCGCTGGAGCCACAGGGGAGAACGCGTCCAGTTTAGGCCATTACGCGCACGCCTGCGAACCGAAAAAAAAGTCGCCGGAGAGAGGTTGATGTTCGGAGGTACACAAATGGGTTTCCCGGTGAAGAGGTCTCTGCCCAGAGCTCGTTCTTTTTTGACCGGTGCTCTCCTGTTCCGCTCGGAGAACCTCTAGGGCTTGCAGACCTTCAGGAAGAGCTCCATTATATTCGGGAAAAAAATCTAGACTAGCTCTTCCTTATTATCGCTAGAATGTTAAACACTGGAATGTTTGAAAAACACGAGGAATTATATATTCCTCTCGCTTAACCATTTGGAGATGTTCGTTTTGCGGAGTTATGTAGGTGAAGGTTTTTCTAATGCCTGCTTGCAAGCAGAAATGCAGAGCCTAGAATTTAATTGGATTTGAAATCGGGTTGATATAACTAGGATAACTATATAGTGTGGATTATGAGTTTGATTCCGACAGTAGCATTAAAATTGTGAAAATGGAATCCGAAGTCGTAAAAGTATTTCAAAAATATACAAAGAGCACAAATACTATTATTATATTTTAGATATTGAGTTTTTACGTGATGTTTTTGATAACGTAAGAAAATTGAAAATAAATTCCTCAAATTGACGTAAATAGTAGACATTCGCCCAGATATCTAACATAAAATATTAATTAAGAATTTTTATACCGAAGAATATATCAATAAATAAAATCTTTTAAGTAAAATTATGATTAAATAAATAAGAACATTGATTATTTATGTTTCAGAAGTACTAGAATTATAAGCAAGTACAAGAGAGTTTTTGAATATTTAATTATTAATCTTCGATTCAAGGTTTATTCAGATTAACCAAGCTAATATCCTCAGATGCGGGTAAATGGTAGTATCGATCATACGCTTATCGTTCTTTGGCGTAATTAGGCCGTCTGAGCCAAACGGTCAATTTGAAACTAAACCACAAGAGATAACTCGAATGCGTTCTGCATCGAAGGTTTGCACGGATAGTTCCTTCAAACTTTACCTCGCACGAGGTGGAAAAAACGGTAGGTTGATCGCTTCTCCTGTTTGGAATAAATTCTTCCGTTGCCATTCATTCCCTCTAAGCTACCGCTGCCCGCAGGAAGGTTTGCTCGTTCGTTCGAGAATAATTGGCAAAGGACGTTCCTGGTAAAGGCAGGTAATCCCGCTGTACATGTTCTAATGACCGTAAGCCGTGGGCGCTACCTATATTCCGTTACTTCTATCCGTTTGGTATACTATACAATTAGTGCTTCATTCAAAGGATAACATTACACGAGTAAACGCCTCGACCGAAGATTATATGAGCTTTACTCGCTTTGGACGATTTTCCCTATTTCTGACACGATAAAAAACCACGAAATTGATTTGCCTTGGGAATAAACAAGTAGGGATAAAGACACTCAAGTGATAAAATATATTTTGAAATAATTATAAAATATTATGCAGAAAAATATAGTAAATTCAAATATACAGTTACGTAATAAGAAGAAATATTCAAAGTTATATTGTATTCAGCACGGAAATATCTCGAATAAAGTGATGGCGAACTGGATTACTAAGATAAACAGTTGTCATAACGTTTCGCTAGAATTTCATTCCCCATACATACAACAGCTTGAAACTAGATTTGTTAGTGGGTCACATTACTCCAGGGTCGCACACTGGGGAATTTACAGCTCAACACATGATATCCCTCCTAAATGAGGCTTTCCTACTCCGAAAGCTGCTGGATCTTCTGTTTGGACTGTTTTGAAGAAATGCTATACTGCGTCCGTCTGATGAGTCTAAACAAACATTCAAGAGATACACGAGTGTTTTGTTTAAACTATATTTTAAAAAGCTAAACTCCACTATTTAATAATGAAATGATAAATTTCCTGAATCATATTCTGCACATTTTTAGGTAAGTGAGAGGAATTCACTATATTTTCTATGAATTATTGAATAAAATGAAATCTATCCAATATTCTGTGTATTAGCACTGAAAGGACAAGAGAAATTTGCAAATGAAAGATATAATAGTTTTGTATTTCTCGGAAGATATAATTTGACTTCGAAAATAACATAATTTTTCTCTTCTTCTGAGCTATGTTACTTTAATGCAAGTTCTATAACTGCTGATAAAAATGTATATATTTCAAAGATTGATATTGTATTTCGCTAATATACTTAAAGTATAGTAAAACGATGGCTTAGAAAACCTGAACTATTAATATAATGAATAAAACTATTATTATTACTACTGGCTTATAAATAATTTGAAACTAAAAAAATTCAATTGCCTGTCGATTTTATTATTTTTATATAATACACATGCATGTAATAAAACCCTTCTATATTTATGCGAAATGCCCAATATAAATTTATGTAGTTTAAATTTATATGAATGGCTATTGAGACTTGAAATACTTTTGCGAAGCAAATATCAATTTTTTTACAAAAACATTCGATATAGAACTTTTTAAAAAGTTTTAAAAATACCTCAATCAAATTCTGTACAGAAAATTTATATTATAAATAAGCTATTGCTTTTGAAAAGTAACTCTAATGACGAAAACTTCAATCGATGAAGGTTTTTTGAGAAAAAGCTGTTGATGTTCATCCTAGCTATGCTTTATTCCTCGTCCTTTAAACACATATCTTGCCGTCTAATCGGATTGTATGAGCAACAAATATACCCGGAACATGTTGTCGATCCTCCTATTGAATCAGTTCCCTTTTCGCGGAAAAAATCGCTGAAATCTCAATCAGGTGGAGCGTTAATGCTTACAGATGGGAGACTTAAGGAAAATCCCTCTGAACGTAGTAGCGCCGAGCGCAGGGTGAGGTTTACACCACAGCCAATTACCTCTCAATCCCATGTGAAGCGATAACTCAAAGTATACTTCGCGGTTGGGGTAAAGTATAAGTAAGGAGAACCATGCGGAATTTATTTTGTTACGTGTGCACTCTTTAGTATCCGAGCATTTAAAATCTGTATAATATCAATTAAAGTGCTCTTCTTTTAAAATGGATGAATTACATATGCAATCACCTTAAATTTTCTTTCCTTAAAGAAGAGATATAACACTTTTGAATAAACTTGAACACAGTGTTCTTTTTTTACTTATCGTTAGTTAATTCTCCGTATTTTATATTAAAATCCTACCAATACTGAAAGTGAATGTATACCATAGCAAATACCATTCATCTCAAATTTTGTTTCTTTTTTCTCCGTACAATCTAAGAAGTTTTAAAGCATGACTCATGATTCTATTGGTTTTTCTGGAAATAATACTTTATTAAAAGAATACTATACCATCTTCTTTCTAATTTTAGTTACAGCGATGTTATGTTATACCATTTATTCAAAGAGTCTTGACTTCCGCTCTCTTAAAATACAAGAGAAGGAATTTTTCGAATCTAAAAACGAATCACACTTTTAACCAATTAATCACGTCCCGAAAAATGATCAAGCATTTATGTTATCATATATCTTTTCAATTGACTTGCTCAGTTATTTTTGAGTTTCCTCTTCGCTCCACATCCTTTTCTTTAAAAGAGAGGGTACGAGAAAAAGATGCTCTCCCGTAGCAGGTTCTAGATCGTAGATAGAGCATGACTTCAGAAATTTACGAAATTACAAATCTTACATATCATACTGGCATGTTAAATTTCCTGTCAAAACGTTAATTTTAACGATCATGACAATAGAGTTCCATTTAAGAATCAGCTGAAATCAAACACCATAATTAATAATCCGATTTATTGGAAATAAGTGATAAGAATTATTTAATACGTAAATCACTTCATCAAAACGTCAGCTTTCGAAAGGTAAAAATGTCTCGGCCCTTTTAAAAAAGCCCAATTTTTTCGTCCATTAAAAGACGCATATGTGTGAGTGATTATCTTCTCAGACTCTTCCTTCGCGTGACAGATATACGGCAGCGTCATCGGAAACAAAAAAGGCACTCAATTCATCTCTTCCGAGAGGAAGTCGTTTCAGACGCCATAAAAATAACGAGATCTAAGGATCTAAATTCATCGTTCGAACTATTCTACGAATTAAAGGATATCCAATAAAAGAAGAGGGAAATTCTCAAAAATAAAAAAGAACGAATGTCGAGTAAGGCTTTTGGACTGAGATGTTAAACTAACGAGAAGGTCGTTTTTGAGTGATTAATGTAATTACTCATATTAATGGATAGTAAAGAATTTAAAAATATGAATGAAAAATTGATAAAGAATAATTTTTACCTCATTACGTATTCAAATTCTTATAGAATATTTTTTCATAATGTTGCTTGAATTAACTCTACAGTAAAGTTACGTTTGTTCATTGTACCCAAAAACAATGAACTATACCCACGAGTTATCCTAAGAATACATTTCACTCCAACCAACCTTCATCTTAATGACACGAATGAAAACTTGCGACTCTTATATGTATACTCCTAGAATAAATTTCGATTCTGAGATATAAATTATGATAAAAAGTGAACTTTTTCTCAGCTACAGTAAAACTCATCTGCCGATCTCCAAAATAGAAAAAAATATCGGTGGAATACAGGAATACAGTAGTACGACTTCCTAAAAATTATCTCGTAATTTATTTTACGTGGCTTTGAAATTTCTCCCAAGGCTCTGATACGTTCTCCTTGCCCTTTCCGGAAAATTTACGTGATTAGCTGGTTTGATGAAGTTTGGGAAGGGAAATTTGGTTTAGCGTCACGTAGAGACGTTGGCGATGCAGAAGTCCCATGCCAACCGTGAATTCGGTTCCTAAGGGTCATTGGTAAGTTTTTATGGCATAGGTTTATCACAGTAGTTTTTACACTCATTGAATTATCATTCTATGAAAACCACCACTTTTTCTGGTGTCAATTTCATTTGATAGAATTAAGGTTACAGTTAATTGAGTAATTACAGTGGATGGAAAGTTCGATCGCTTTTAATAGTATGAGTTTCTACTTTAGATTTAAAATAAGTTATAAAAATTTTTACTCTCCTAATGTCCATATACTGGTATATCTACTTTTTCAAGATATAATTCTATAACTAAATGAAAAAGTATGATAATTTTTCTAACTTAAACGATTCAAACTTTTTCAAATACTCTCTTTTTCAAAATTTTTTGCTCCTAATGAGTTAAAAAATACTCAATGAAAATTATGTAGTCTATAGAAAGGGTTAGTAAGTGAAAAAATGGAATGTATTATTAGAGGTAAAAATTATTAAAAGATAAAAAATGAATCAAAGCAAAAATTAATAAAAAAAACATTGAAGATAAAATGATGATGACTTTTTCTCTATTATATGGATTTATAAACCATTACGTACAAAGTTTTACGCATTTTATATGAATAAATTTAGACATTTCGTGAACTGAACAACAATTAAAAGTAAAAATTTTAAAAAATCTTGGATTTTAAAAGTAAAAAAGGAATTGTATTGATATGGTATTTATAGAAATTTCTAAGAAAGCACTCCAGAATCCTCTAAGCTCTATAAATCCCGCGCGTCTTAATACTCAAGAGATTATGGATGGCATCAAAACCTCAATTCCGTAAAGATAACAAATCCTGTAAATGAATCCAAACAACTTGGATGCAAAGTTGGGAGATGCAGATTACTAAATGCTCCCGATTCTGAGGCTGCGAAGATTCCATTAACCTCCGGATGGAAAGAAAGCACGATATCCGTTCGATCCCGATAATTCAGAATTCCCCCATAATCAAGACAGGGTAAGCGATCCCGAGGGAGAAATATCCACTACGGAAGGAGAGAATGGGATAGCAATGTATTCCTCCTGAGGTACCTCATTCCCTCAAATTCCCCTTGAAATATAGAGGACCCAAAAGGGAACCCCGTGGTACTCCCTGGAACTAATGAAACTGAAGGAGAGAAAGAATTTTTAAATTCCCTGAGATTTCTAATGCCTCATCATCCGGGAGAGACTGAAATCCTCACGCCATTTCGTTCTTGCATCGGCTCAGCCTACAAACCTGCACCGCCACCCCTACCTACGCCCGGATTCATGTGCAACCCCACTCCGGGCGTATTGATCCCCCTGGGGGTCCCAGGAGCGAGGGTGGTGTGAGGGGAAGGTGGATTTGAGGTAGGGTGTATAGAAGGATATTGGAAGAGAAGAAGAGAATGTCTGAGTTATGGAGAAAGAGGGAGAAACGGGGGACAAAAAGGTATTCTGCTCGAGTGCGAATGCAAGAGAATTTAAGGCTGGAAAAGATTAATTAAAAGAACCGAAGCGAGTTTTCCATAAACAATCTCGAGCGATAAAGTGATTAAAACGGAGTTCTTGAAGAAGATGCGGACTTGTTTGATGACGTAACTTACTTGGACATGGATGGAAAAAATAGATTCAAGTACGAAAAAAGAAGTATGAAAAACGTTGGAAATGTTTAAATGAGCGTTAACTCATTCATATTTGAGTTTTGTGTCATTCTCAAATTCGATTCTTTGCTATTCAATTGAAGATAACTTTTAACCGATGAAATGTTTAATTCTAGTAATAAGACGATTAAATAACCCCATTAAAATGTAAATGCGAACATTAATTAATGACCTTTAAGCTTTAACTCTTATTTATAAGCTATAATTTAAGATAGAAATTCACATTTAATAGTCATAAATAGTAATTTAATAGTCTCTCGTAAACTTAGCATAAAGAAACTGAAATATTTCCTTCTATTCATTGAAAAACAATTAGCTACTTACTATTCGTTACTTTATATGAGGAAATTTAAGGAAAGTCTTCTTAAGGAAATAATGAACACGAATTGAGTGACTTTAGAAATTAGTTTGATGACAAAAAATAGTTTTCTCTGTTCCGTATTTAATTGACATAAGTTTCGTCTAAAGTGGACAAAGTAGTGTAAATACTGTATTAAAAATTATCTACATTTTATAATTAAATATGTTAGTAAAGAATATGAAAACAAGTTAATAGTGCAACGCTTTATGTGAAAGTTATAATATTGTAATGCCTTGTAAGGAGGTGGAGATACTTTTCGAATTAATATGGAAAATACAAAAAATAGGGGATAAAAGAAGGGCAAGATATTCTGGAAAGAATAAAAAATGTATAATTATTTTCCTGTATATATCCTCCAGTTAACTCCTACAGCATAGTCCAAGTAACAGATTAAATGAAATGAAACATAAACATTGAAGTGAAATTAAAACGGTCCAGGAAATCTGAGTGCATTGGCGAAAGGATAAGAACGCAATTGAGATAAAGGCGCTCACACAAATTCAATGAACGAGACAGACGTAGGCAACCCATGCGAAACTAAATTCATTTCGGCCTTCTCCTCGTTTCTTGGATTTGTTTGTTTTGATATTTCTTGGATGAATAGAATTCCCCTTATTCATTTAGATCATTTTCAGGAAAAAGGATGTATATGTTTCACAATTATTTATTCAGTTAAATTTGAATACATACCTTGTAAACAAATAAAATTATGTATTGCAGTTAATAGCATATATGTTTATTTTAAAGGATATACTCAACAAAAATCCCAATAGTTCACTTCGTTACGTAATTGTTATATTGAATGGAATATCATGATTGAATTAGATGAAAGTGCGTGAAATAGATTAAAAATCTAGGCTATGAGCTTACTTTTAATGTAATTTTCAAGACTTTATAAATCTTTGAAAAAAATCCCTTAATTGGTTTAAAGAAGAAAAGATAATTATCCTTAACACTAGAACAGCGGGAAACAGACACCCCCCTAGAACAGCGGAAGGTGTCCTCAGGACACCTACACTTGCGCTTCTTTTAAATAGCATGAGGCAGTCGTATTTAACTTCCTAGTCTTTCCTTAAAAGCTTAAACATCAATAACTAAGTATGATTACTTATTTATCGGCAAATCATGAGGTAAATAGTTGCTATATTTTTAATATAGAAATTGTTGTTGATTTCAATCAATTCCATGAGACTCATATTCCGATATAAAAATATACAGAACAATAAAGCCAGAAATTAATTATATGAATAAATTAATATAAAGCCGTTTCGAGAAAAAATAATTATTTACTTGAATAACTTATGAAAATTACCCGATTTTATTAACAATTTACATGGGGCACAAGAAAAAATAATCTCGCGTAATAAAACTTTACCGCTTCGCGTACCTCCCTTTGATTTTATTTCACAACAAAAAGACCAGAAATAAGGTTTAAGATACAAATAAGACCTTATATGTTATTTGCATACGCAATTATATTTATTTTTCCTTTTTTAGCACAATGATGCTGTCACAAAGTAATTACTCCGCAGAATCCTTCCACGAAGCTCATAGATAAATCTTATTCATGTTACAATTTCTATAAACCCATTCCTTGCACTTCTTACACTTATCTGATGCTTTATTTTACTTGCATTTTCTTTTGAACAGATGTCGGTGGCTTTATTGGATAATTTCTCGTGCATCCAGCGTTTACTTAGGTCCTTTTTGAGATCTCTTTAGACAGCTTAGGTTTTACCTTGTTTATCTACGATTCGTTGTAAGAATCTATATCTGGTTATTTGGCGACCTCTTTTCTGCTTGCAAATAACCTATACATTGACTTCTGCTAGATAAATTTTTATGTAAAAAGAATGCATTAGGCAACGTCGTGAGTCTGCTCTCACCGTGTGCCTACGCGCCATTTGGTCCACTACGCCGCTTTTTGTACAATTATGGTACGTCACCGCGTCTGATTTTCTTTTACTAATACTGTCTAATACGACATTAAAAAGCATCTAAATCGCGAGAAGAACGTGTTTACTCGGTTTTATTTTTATAAACAGGGATTATTCTTCATTTTTCGACAACATCGGATTCACAGCAGATTTTTGCTGGTTTTCAACTCCAGTGACTCTCATCACAATTTGTTCAATGTTCCAAATGAAAAAATACCTGCTTTCTTCAGCCTCTTAAATAGGTTCTTTAATGTAAAATAATTATCGGTTGTTAGGTTAATTCCTTTTATATAGAAAAGGTCCCATCAAGGTCATGACCACATGGTTCAGAAGATGGCCTATCATCAAACTCGACAACTTATGGAAATCCATTCAGTGCTTATTTGGTACTAAAATCCATTACTAACCGAAACTTAAGCACATATTTATCAGGTTTATTAGGAATAAATTGTGTGAATAGACATATACACTTTCTGGGAGAAAGCTGAACATTCACGTCACTTTTGTGACGGGTTTGTAGCAAGCTTGGCAATATTCAATGAGTTTGTGTCGCAAAAAGATAGAAAACAAATTAGTCTATTGCGAAAATAGAAATGGGAAACGTATCTTATTCATAGAAATATTAGAAAATAAAAGGCAAAATGTTTCCAACTCAAATCATCATTTGAGTTGCTACCTCAAATGTTTATACATAACCATATAATTACATTTATTTTAGAGAGGAGGGACAAAATAATAGTAAAAAGCAATATTATCTCAAAGTATATTCGTTAGAGCTTCTAATATAAAACAATGAAGGTTTTATAATAAGAAACAATAGTAAATATTAAGTGGGTGTCCTGAGGACACCTCCGCTGTTCTAGGGGGTATGTGGTAGGATCTCCTATGAAAATGTTCCAATAATTATAAAACATGGTAGAAATACGCAGAATTTTAAATAACTAAAAGTCACGAAACGATTTTTTTCTATGATACAAATTACAAAAATGGTGCGATTTTTTCATGGGCGAGGTGTCCTGAGGACACCCTCCGCTGTTCTAGTGTTAAATAAGGTTAGAAATGAACATTATAAATGATACCTTCACACAAATATAGGCATCTATATCAATTGAAAAATATACAATCTTTTTCAATTATATTGAATTTGGATAATTTTTGGGATGGATATGGTTCATACACAGTTATTTTTATATTCGCTTGATAGTAAATATAATAAAAGAACTTTTCTATCAAAGAAAATTTCATCCAAATACGAGCATGATTTTGGAGTGATTATAATATAATGATATATATTATATCGAAGAAAATTTAAAACCTTTGATTACCTATATCATTGACTTAATAATTGATGTTGGAAAATTATTTTGTTTAGAAATGTATAAGTATGAAGGAATGTCATCCAGAAATTGGTGAAATAATTCTCAATTAAGAATATCTAAAAGTGAAAACAGAATGACCTCCACTATCGTTGCGGAATGCAAGAGTTTTATCTTAGTCTTGATACTCAGTATCAAAAGGAATTTAAAAAAAATAATAAATTAATATTTCCTACATTCATGTCGAAAAAAATTCAAGTTCCTTCGAGTAATATTCGATTTGAAACTCGAAAAAATCCTTGGAAAACTGTGCAAAGAACTGTTTCCTTCTAAGTACCGCTCTATCGATTGAAAATATCTCGTGTCCGAGTTATTGGAAATCGGCCTTTCCTTGAAACCGTTCAATATTTCAATCAAAAAGTAAAAAAAATGCTTCAAGTGGAACACTCCGCTTGGAATATTGCTTCTCTGACCACTCTAATATTCGCCGTTCGAGAGCCGCGGCATATACGATGCTGTAAAAACGAGAACTTGTCGAACTTTGGGCAATAAAGGCTTCCCTCGGATAGTTTTCCTAATAATGCGATAGGTCAAGAGCGATTGAAGAGTAAACCGAACTTTCCGAGAGTGGTTTGCGGTGATCGAAGAATCTGAAAAAAATCTTCGAATATCGGGTTTTTTCCGATTCATGTTCAGTTACGACGTATCGATAAATTATTCTAAGTCCCTCAACCCTGCATTGTAGGATTTGAACCTTTAAAAACTACAAATAATCTTGTGTAAGCAAAGAAGGATTAATGATGTAGCAATGGAAACTTTTTGTAAAACAAATGAAAGAAAATAATATCTTAATTCTTAATTTATAATTTAATAACATTGTTTTGATCAATTTATGTAGAAAGCACTTGATGAAACCCTTTATTTAAAATTCTAATAACTTTATTTTTCTTTTAAATTCTCGATTTTTCATAATTATGCTATATCTATTACTTACTCCAGTCGTATTTTAATTTTAAAGTTACCCACTTATTTATATTGTTCTTATGTAAGAATGTTCGTATCCATAGAGATCTTGCAATCATGAAGTACCAAACAGTGCACATCAAGTATTATCCAAGTTACTTCATGGAATACAACACGTGTTATACCATAGAGTCATTAGCGACGCCACGTTGTACTAGTCGAGATACTATAGTTTCTATCGCAACTTTGAGACGAAGATCGAGGACTAGATATTACGTTCGCCGCAGGAAATTTGCTTCGCGTATCAAGATACTTGCAACATACCAAGATTAGCACTTCAGTTTGTGTATTCGGTCTGAAGCACCTAATTTAAGAAACTTAAAGTTCATACAACGACATTTATTAATCGTTAACTTTAGTAGAATGGGATGAATAAGCCAACAGAACATCATAAAAGACTGTATTCAAATTTATGAAATTATTTGTAAATCTAACTTCCATAAGAGTATTTGCCAATCAAAGTTAATTAAAACAATTTACTGAAGATGAAATCACTCATGAAAAGAATGTTCACCTAAAATACTTCAGTCATCCCTTAAATATCGAAAAAACTTAAGTAAACGACAAGCTGTTATCAAATGATTCCAATTACATGCGATTCATTACAATGCAGCCCTAGGATGCCACTAGGATGAATCTTATGAAAATTGCGATAAAATTTGTTAAATATTGATAGAATTGCTACTCAGAACTTGTAAAATAAATGGATTCATTTCGTAAAGCTTTTATATAAGCAAAATGTTTTTGGCTCTCATCGTAGTACAATGACGAACAATTATTTTATATGAGATGCAAAACTTTATTGCCAAACTTCATTCCCACCATTTAATTTCTTACAGCAAAGAATTAGACTTTATAAGTAGATTATTACTCTGCAAATCCTACAGATGTTCTGAGTTTAATATGCTTAACTGTTTCAGAAATTATTTTTTCAACAAAGGATTACCATCACAATACATCAAAAGTACAAATCCTAGATAAAAATTTTAGAACATAGCTAGAGTAAGTGTAAAACATCATGAGTTTCCTAACTCTACTAAAGGTTGATAATCTCTTTATCACAGGCGGATGAAAAACTATCGTAAGCAACTGCTACCCACACATAAATGTCCAACTTTTCGCATTTCCAAAATTTTTGAACCAGGCTCTGTTACGATTTACTTCTACGCTAAAGTAAAAGTTTTCAAATTAGTTCTTTCCAACTGCCAGACTGGTAACCCACTCGAACAGTCGCAAAACGTTCCAAATTCGGTAGAATTAGATCTTAGAATGCTGAAGTATGGGAAGGATATATTACTTTCAGCGAACATTCAACGTTCAATCGATTGTACCCTATGCAATTATAGATATTAGAATATTACGAATACAATAACATTGTTTAATTATTTCATTGTACATTATAATGCAGAACATTAAATTTGAGGATTCTAAATAAATAGACTAATGTGTGGATACATTCTAAGTCTGTTTCCATTCGTTTCGCTCTATCTGGGAATTTTGATGTGTTAAGTATAACATATTAAAATTCACTATTTCATAATCAATTCACTCTTTAACGGGGTTTTTTCCTTTTATAGATAATGACTAGTCAAATTGAAAATCCTAAAGTTACCCGAGGACTCATTATTTGAATTTTATTTTACTCAACAAATATATTTATAAAAATTCATAAATATTGGTAAATGGAATATCCACATTTATTGTAATTTCCACGAGATTTTATGAACACTCAGTCCAAGAATAACTTCCTGAGCGCTAGAATTTTAAATAACATGATCATATACTACTTTAATCTTCATAAATATGCTACGTGAGAGAAGAAAGAAAAGGAATTTTGTCTTTTCACTAGTTTGTTTCGTTTACTTTAAAGACACTTGATCTATCATCATAGATAGTGTACAACCAGCCTCGATTAAGAGCCTTATGTAAAAATTAGAAACAAATGAGGAACGATGTGTATCACAAAAGTTCGAAGGGAGAGGTTAGTAATATCCGGTTGAAGAACATTTCCCAATCGATGCTTTAAGCGAAGCCCAATGGGGTCTACAATTTGAGGGCGGTCGTATTTAATGGCGGTGCTAACCTTCACATCCAGATGACGGAAGAATTTTCTCTATCGGACGCCGAAGTAAACAAAGGGAAAGGAGCTTTTAAGAGAAACAAAGTAAGAGGGCTAAGATGGCGTCTAAAGATCTGTACGACTGTGAAGACACAAAGTATGGAGGGGACACTATGAGATGTAGCATCTTGCGATTACGACACCTTTCCGAAGGTAAACAACGGATAAAACTGCGTTGGGAGGGACTTTGTTAGTAAACAAACTGCAAAACCTAATCAGATCCAAATCCGGAAATGTTTTGGATATTATCGGATCTGTACGATATTAATAGAACGAGAAATTGGATTTTCCTCACTATAAATCTTTCTTTTCAAACGGAGTCCATATACTATATTTAAAATCCATTTTATCAGTGTAATATCCATAGAAACTAATAATGGAAAAATAATATTTGTGAACCAAATCAAACTTCTAAATTTAATATATAATTTATAATCTTCTAGTTTTAAATAATTTGCATTACGTTACAATCTGGATCTGAATTTTAATAAATCACTTTAAAACATTTTTAAGAGAATATTTCGTGTTTTGATGCCCCGGAACATACAATAGTTAAATATTTTTCATCTTACTAAGATATTTCCTCTTCATTGCAAAGTGTATATCTTGATATTTTATCTTAGATGTAAATATAAATAAACAGATTTTAATCGTAAAGCGGCAAACTTTAATTTGAATACACATTCATTAACAATACATAAAAGAATCTTCTGTGTCTATCACTAATAAAAATTAAGTTACGAAGAGAAAGTTTTCATGTAAATCAAGCTTTTTATACCTTAAATATCTAGTTCCTCTGAATGGAAGATTCAAAACGTGGAAGCTATAAGTAATAAATGAGAGAGACAATAGAGGAATTGTTGAAAAGGCGGGTGTTACTTGTTTTTTAAATTCGTGGGATATCTACGTCTCTAAATTTCTAAGTGCTTCTTAAGAAACATCTCAAAGGAGTCTCACCGCAATTTTTTAATATTTCCTAGAAGAATGAGCATATTAAATCAATGATGGATGAAATATGGAAATGAAGGGGTTTGGAATCGCGAAATGCTCTTGAGGTCTTAAAAAAGAGCGAATATAAATGTCGATCAATCTTTCGGATTCAATTTCTCTGACATTTTGCGTAAAATTCTTTTTGGAGAATTCGATGGAAATATCTTTACGAAGGCGATATTCTTTGGAGGAAATGGTGACTTATTCATCAAATACAAAAATTGTAATAATTGAGATGGTGTTCGATCTACAAGGTTTAAAAGATCATATTACGTAACTAAATGACGATTACTAAAATAATGTCGGAAATAATATGGAAAATGATGATATTTCCATCCAAAATTCAATAGCACTAACGCAATTGAAATTATTATCCATTTAAAGTAAATTTCAATGTTCACATTATGAGGATGAACTCTAAATTCTATATAATCGAATATATTATATTATAATACTAAAATAAACGTATTCGATTGTATAGAATTTAGATTATATTTACGGGAAATTACATACTTGTATATGAGTAGTCTTATTCTAATGTATTCTTCAGTACCTTATATCTAATTTATTAGCTCAACATCTCATTATTTCGAATGAAAATAAATCACACGAATTCATAAGTAATGATTAAAATAGAAGTAAAGTAATTCGTTTTCCATTGCTGTAGGTATGTTAATGAAATTTTGAGTCGATATACTCCAAATCTTCATTTAGAATTACTTACAAAAACTTGAAGAACATGGCAACATTCTGTGGCTTTAATTTCGAATTATTATATATATCTTATCTTATTATAAAGAGATCTACTGAACCAAAATGAGACTTTTGACGTATGTTTTTCCTGTTTTTGGAAAATCCTTCACGAAATTTTTAAAAGATAAACTCAACACGTTTTATAATTCAACACGTATGATATTTTTAACCTAGTTCTCAACGTATTTCGTGCATTTACCTCAAAAACAAAGCGGCCCATATCCTGGTGTACATAAGAACCTTCAAGTAGCCATCTTCTCATCACAAACACACATCTCTTGGGAAGAATACCATCGAGTGCCTCCTTATACAGAGAAGGTGCAAACAGGGAAAACCGCCCTCAAAACGGCACAGGTAACCAAAGGGGACAGAACGATGACGTTAGCCGACCACAAAGGCACAAAATGACAGCCTCCTGAAACATTCTCTTCCTGTCCCTGGGAACTCTTTCTCCGTCGTCGTCCCATAATTGCACCATTAAGGAGGAGAAAACTTTCTCCCGTGGCGCCCTCCATCGGAAGGAGTCCCAAAGTATACTAGAGCTGCTAAAGGTCTCTTTATCCCGCCTTCAATTATCCCCGGAATCCCATCAACTTTTATCTCCTTTGCATGGTATCAGTTCGGAAGCAGCATCTAAAAGGACATGCTACCTTTCGAAAGGGTCGCCCACTTATTCCGTCAATAGTCTGGGTTCGATGGAATACGCCATCTTGTGATGGCCATCGAAATACGGGGCTTCCAAAGTAAATATTTATCCTGGAGAAGTGAGAGTGGAAATATAGCGATTCTATTATATCAATTGTATATATTCCAGTTTATGATTTAGAAATATTTCAGTGGCTCCATTCAGTGGTATACTTTTTAGACCTATCATTTCGCCTTTCTCATTTTGTAAGATGATCAATTTACTTGACTGTGTAACTTTAAAAGTTTTAATATTGTTTCATAATAGAATTCAAATGCTTCCAAAAAGGTCAGAATAGTTTCAGGAAATCGGGTATAGAAAATTTGGGATAAAAATTCCCTGAATGAATCAGGATTCTCTTTTAACTTGACAAACTCTTATCATTAAAATATTACACTCCATTTCAAATTTATCATCTGTAAAGTAAACAAATGACAAAAATGAGAAAATCGGACAGCGAAAATATAAATTAATATTTGATAAAGTTTTCGATGATACTCTAAATATAATAACTACTATACTATAAATATCAATATTAATTATCGTTTGTTATTATATTTCCTCTTAATTTTAATATTCATCATGAAATTTACTCTAGGGAAGAATTTTTCTTAAAAATACAATTAATCTTACTTTTATTATATGATAGAACTACTTCTCTATTTCCATAAAATTCCTAACAAAAGCATTATTATTTCTTTCGTTTTTTAATCTTTTCTTTCTTCTTTTCACTCGATCTCTTGCCAGGTCGGAGAGGAGGCAAGTTTGGCGATTAATTCTCTTTCTGAGGAGTGAAGGAAATAGTTTTCGCAATGCAAACATCCCAGATTAAGGAACTCATTTTGTCTCTTCAATTCCCACCCAGTTTTCTTGGCCTCTCGATAAACCCAACAATTCCTGCAAATTGCAATTAATGCCTCACTAATCCCACAGCTGACTCTTCAATCCGTTCGTTTCATTCAATGCGCCATCGACCATTTCAATTGTTTCTTTTTATTGAAAACGTTACGTGTAACGTTACGTCACATCCTCGACCTTTCCACTCACGTGGAGCGATTGAATTTTTTTCCCACTCTTTCCTTTTACTATTGAGAGCAATTGAGTCGTCCTTGACTCCTGAATGATTCGTTTGGAATTCTCTTCGTGTTTATCTAACGATTTGAGCAAACGAAACCTTCCCTAGCGATTCCTATTTCTGGCAACGAAAAAAGTAGCTATTGAACCGAATTCACTCTATTCTAGATTACGTAAAGAAGTTAATATTGCAGACAGTTTAAGACGATAAATTAATTTAAAATATTCAAAAATAATATTGAGTATTTCATATCCTGATAATCAATCAAAATTAGCTAATTATAGATATCCAGTATTAAACAGTATAATTCCAATATCAAAAGGGTTTTGACTACATTCATTGTTCTAATAGCTATGGATGCCGATTATATAATATATATTAGAATACGTAATTTTAACCATATTCTACTAATTATAGCTTAATAAATATAAAATAAAAAAGGAAAATAATTTAAATTCATCTTCTCGATGCATAGAAAGAATTCCAAGAACCGTTTAACCTTTAGATAGTATTTCTATAAAAAATACAATTCACATTTAGGACAAAATATTCTTAATTTACTGTAATACCGGAAAAAAACATAAAATAAATCAACATTCATGTTTCCCTATTCTTGTTCATTATCGAATTCTAAAGTAATTCAGGAGGTTCAGTATATAATCAGGTTATGCTCCAATCATATTAAATAGCAAAGTTACCACTTTCCGCTGCAAATGAACTGAATTTATTTGTGTCTGTATATGACAGTTGAAAGGTAAAATTTCAAAGAAGATTAAAGGCATTTTTATCTAATATAATTTACTTCAAATTTGTAAATTCAAAGGCTATTCTACAAAATACCAAATACACTGTAGCTTGAATCGTGGATTGATTTTTATGCAGAATGGATGATATCATCGTTTATGAGCAAAATTTTATCATGAAAGACATCTATTGGAGGTGTCCAAAGTTTTGAGTGCGTGCTTTGTAGAGCCCTGTGTCATCTTTTCTCAAAATGTCCTTGTCACGTCTTTTTTTTAGCAGTTGTCCCTGAAGTGAAAACCTGGAAACGTTTTGGCAAGCTGCCCGGTCAACCAGTTGAATAGAGCCCCGCGGGAACTCTTGGGTCGATGACGGCCTATATACGGATGTTGCGCACAGATAAAAGTTACATAAGTTTTCATTTCAAGCTTGACCGTGACAAATAATCGAGAGATGTTGATAAATATCTTGAAATACTGTAGGCTCACTCTTTTTATGATACTGAAGATATACTCGTGACTTGAATTACCTATTACGTCTTCTGACATGATAATCCAAGAAAAGACAGCTAAATTACAAATAACTCGATTTATGGATAAATTAATTGAGGCAAGAACTACGAAACAGTATATATTATACTGACATAAATTATGAAATTTAATAAACATCGATTGATATTAATATAATATTTATAATATAATATATGCATATATAAGTTTACAATTCCAAATTTTCCATACATAGAGAAAATTATTAATGTGCAATAGAGTCTTAAAATGAACATTAATAATTCAAAAATAATTAAATAAAAATGATAATTCAGATATATTAAGGATATGTAAAAAATAAAGGGTTAAGAAATAATATAACGTAAGACAAGAATATCAATAAAACTACTGAAAAATTCACCTTAAAATTTTCAATTAGTATTTTATAATATGAATGGGATATTTACTTTAAAATAAATATGTCAAATCCTTCTTTTAGGAATTATTTAATAGCGAGCTTCAACAAATCAAAGAGATTTCGGTAGACAGGAACTCTATGATTCTGACGAAAGCAGTTTTTAATTTTATTTATTTCTGACAATGAGAGAATATTTTATCACGAAAAGATGTCATAACTGTGATGAAACCGGTCGTGTTCATTAAAACCCTGTTGAAGTTTCATTTTTTCTTTTACTTCTTAAAATACTGTAATTGAGTACTTCAAGAGAAGTTATAATTTCCCCATATATTCCTTATTGAGGTAAAGTGAGCTCCCCCATGACATACTGCAAAACAGTCTGCTTATCATACTATAGGTAATCACTGCTCTTATGTAATGTTAGAGCTGTCCATCTCTCTGATGTGTACCTCAAAATAATTATTCAAATCCGCCTTCCATGTATATTAATAGGGAAATCTCAAATAAGCCTGGCATCTAAACCATATTTATTTGCAAAAAATAATAGCAGTTTATTATAGTCATACGACGTTGCTATGAATGTTTGAAATTTGAATCTTCTTTCTATTTATCTTTCTTACGAGGAAAATGTCCGATTTTCGGGTCGCCTGGAATCGGACGATATATATATATATCCCCCGAAACAGCTATATACTATAGACAATCAGAAGGAAGTAAAATGTATATTTGGAGATATATAAGGGGCGTAACACAATTCGATTCTATAGCTCACGGTTCTAACATTTCGGTCGGAATCTCATTCTCTCGAGGATGGAATGCAAATTGGAATTAGTGAAAGCATGTCTGCGGAAATACAATCTTCCCCGAAATTTGTGCATTGGGAAGATGGGTTTTCCTCTCATTCGGAGAAACAGTCCAATTTAATGGAGAAAAGAAATGAAGCAGACCAATCCGTGTTTGCTTACATACGCCGCGGCTTAATTGATGAGGGAATAAATACGCAACTGGGATTTCCCGGGACAATTAAGTATTTCCTCAACGGTGAGAATCAAATTTCTTCTGATTGACCGCGTAAGAGGGACCGACATGTTTTCAGACGCTCTCAAATATGCATAAAAATAGAAGAGTTGAAAGAATTCAATCATTCAAGAAAAAATTCCATCTGAAGAAGGAACACTAATATTATGAAGAATTAGTTTTCATATCATGAAATTCAAATTACCTGACGATGAAGTAAGGTGTTTTATCATGGAAATGTATGCGCGTTCCATGAAATTGTAAGCGTACCAACTAGTGAACCGAAAAGTTAGGCAATTACTTTTAAAGTTAAAGTTTCGATCACATATTCAACACATGCTCACTCAATTTACTGCATAACGCTTTGATAAAACATTGAAATAATTCAGAAATAAAACGATCTAATTATATTCTTTTATATTTGGCTTACTTAAAATTCTTATAAATATATTATACTTTTGTATATATTGTATTATATATAAAGATCTATCAATAAACAAATTAATTTGTTTTTCGAATGCATTTAATTGTTTCTTAAACCGAAGGCATAATTACAAAAGTTGTTAAAATATTTCACTTATAAACTCTGGAAGATATATCAACAGAATCAATTTCAATTTTAACGACTAGTTATTACTAACAATTTAACTGTTATTGTTTCTTTCACATTAAAATAAAAATTATCTTACTTAGTTGAGCAATTCTACGATAAAAGCACTCGTTTCTCAGTAAAGAATTGAATAAATTCTCCTGCTGTGTCTTTGCTACGATTCCAAAAACAATGATACTCGATGACCACTTCAATGGAACACGTCTCGCAGTAAATGATACTGCTCATGAACGAAAGCCCAAACTAGGGTGGGAAACATCGCGCTCTGAATAATTTTGAATCGAGAACAGCTGTTCTCCGAGTATTCGAAATCCCTTACGCCCGCCATTGTGCTTGTGTCAATAGCCGGTTCTAAAAGGCCGAATCCTGTAACGTGACCTGGATTCGCGATGTATCATACGAAAGGGTTTATGCGGCGGGTGTGTTAAAGGATGTCGCAGAAATACGGATAACAATAGAATGTGCGGGCCAAGGTTAGTCGCCCTAGAAACCTCCGAGGGAAACAAACTTTTACAGTGACATTTCGAACGTCGGAATCTTCATTCGGTGGAAGTTGGGAACGGATGTGCAAGTTTATAACTCTCTCGAGATGCTGGACTTGAACTTTGAAGAGGAAAATCAACAGCGGAGACAAGAATGAATAACAACGAGGCACTTTGGAAGTAGCAGATGATTTGCTAGGAAAGATGTGCTACAGAAATAACTACGTAAACCAAGCAAGGGAATATTACGTTTCGAAATATGGTTCTCCGAACAAAAACACCTCCAATTGCATATCTGATACAATGTGCGAAATTTATATTTGATATATATTATCAAGTGACAGTTGAAGAATAACAACCTGACAATTTTATAGAAAGAAAAATGATACGGCTTCAAACAAAATTTTCGCTAGGTAAATAAGAGAACTGAAAAAAAAGAAATCATTTACTATAGACCTCTTAATTATGATTAATGATACGTAGGAAACAAGGAAATCTGCCGTATTTATCTAGACTTAGAAATGTTGTTTTCACTCGACAATTTTGCTTTAGACAAAATATAGTCTAATCTTATATTGAGCACATCCATTTAAATGTTAAAACATCTACTATCACATCGTACACAAATAAATTAATCACCGTTCACTCAATTAATATTAATATACCCCCAACAAGAATTCCGACTCTCTTTTTAAATTGGGTAAACAATCTAAATAAATGTTTAATTATCCTCTTTTAACATAAAACTTGACGAATGTACTAGCGGAACAGTTAAACTAAATTTGCATTCATCCATTTTAAATATGGCTTATTTTACTTCAGATAAAGATAAATTTACTTTTATTTTACCGTTTTTGGTATGAATTCTAAAAATCTGGAAGAGTTATTAAATAAAAAAATTAGAGCATAAAAGTATCTTTGATCTATATACGAGAAATTTTAAAATATAATATCACGCCAGTACTGAGGATGTAATATAATTCTTGCATGATAATATTCATTGTAAAGTAGCAACAGTATTATAGAAAGGTGCTTATAATTTATTTTCTTCGTCTCAGTAAATTCCGCGGAATTAAATTATTTTCAATTACCTTTCGAAACAGTATGCGAATGATAAATGAAATTTTGAATTATAAAAAGAAAAATGTATTTCTCTCTCGACCTTTTCGTGTACCTTTATCAAATGATTACTGCATTTTTTAACTATAGAAGAGTTAATTTTTGTGTTACTAAATCAAAGCGTTACAACCATACGAAGTGGATATTGATCACAATTATAGAAAAGGCAATTCTTATTAAAAACACACTTGTGCATGTGACAGAATTGTTTGGATAAAATCCCTGTCACGTTTTCTTAAGAGCGCCGCTGTGTCTGGACCGAACAGAGAAGAGACAAACGACAAAGCAAATAGCTACGGTTGTCAGGGACTTGACAGACGCTCATAACCGTACCGTCATTCCCAATTGCCGTCGCCGTAAATATCTCAACTGTTTCCAATTGTCTCCAGTCCTGGACTCCCCCTCCTCTTTTCGTCACAATGCGCTTAGCATTTGTTTCCACTCCTCCGCTGGACTCTTCGTTAAACTGCTGCCACTCGAACGTTTTTCCCCCGAGTGCCTCTCATTTCCATGGGATACGCTCTAACAAACAACTCCCTCTCACACGCACCCAAACACTTTTCTTCGCTTGACCCAAACATGCACACACATTCTCGAGAGGTGCATTTTCTCATCAGCCATGTGTATTTCCCCGAAAGCGGATTTCCCTGAAATATCTTGAGCTCCGGGAAAAATGAATTTCGCGACAACGACCCTTGATAGACAGAGGAATAAATTTCTTGTAACCACTTCCTTGTCGAAACATAGATTTGACCTTTAAATTGGACCTAATATTTTGATGCATAATGTTACGAATGTAAGGCATTCACAATTTGCAGAGAAAAATATTTCGTACGGGTAATGAACGAAATCCTAAATAGCTTGGTAAAATTGATGAAGAGTAAATTTTAACCAATTTTCCCTAGTATTATAATAATAACTCATTTTGTATCTGATTTTAATAGAATTATTTCTCAATGTATTCAAAAATAAATCATTTTCATTTATCTTTATTTTCACCAATTTATAGGTTGAACCTTCACTATTTAGATTGAGGTAATTCACCATATTATCCCATTTTTAACTAGGAAAGACTTATGAAATATTCTCATCATCACTCATCACTCATCATACACTCATCGCTCTAAGATTGTGTTGGTAAACTGCTTCCACAGTTTCCTCAAATTGTATTGCATTTAATGTTATATCAATTATACTTTATAAATATGTATATCTATATAATCTATGGATTATAAGTCATACATATTATTAAATGGAAACAGGTAATTCAGTGACATAAACATTCGAGTGAAGTGTGTAAATAAAGTTTTATTTCTTAAAGCACTCCGCATTTAAATTTCGTTCCACTTTCATCAACAGGTTTGAACACGTTTGCTCGATATCAATCGCTACGAAATACGATACGAATCGCTACGAAATACTCCAATGCAATATGTGATATCGTTTAGCCTAAGATTAAGGGCCATATATAGAAACATACGAAACTTAAAATAAAGTTAATGAAATAAAAAACGTTTGTTTCTTATCCTTCTGCCAGAATATCTCCTTCGGGAATGAAACTAAATTCGTCAGAAAAATCAATCTAAAATCATAAGCAAATTAAGGGAATAAGTGAATAGACGAAGAATGCAACATAGTGGTAAGTGAAAGAGGTGATTAATATAATAAATTTGAACTATTTGAAACAAGATCTTTTTGGTTTTGTAGAAACAAATTTAGATAGAAACGAATTCTGAAAATAATAATCATCGGATTAAATTGGCTCGTGTTAATTGGAATATAAATAACAGAAAATTTTTATTTTATTATTTGGCTAAGTATTATCGTGAATGCATGAAGAAGATTGTTAGAAAACCTTATAATAACTCTACCCTAAATTCATCACTACACTCGAATACCATGGGAACAGCTCATAGATCTCTCTCGATATCCCTAAGCATTCGATTTTCAAATTCAGAATCATAGCTATCGATCATAAAGCGTCGCATGTTCATAGCATTGCAATCTATTACCGAGGGATGAATTATGCCTTCACATATCGAACACATCAGTAACAGTTAATGTATCGCACAGCGAACGGACGAAACCCACATTGTGCACACGTTTGAATCCATTTCGGATGAACCCTCGACAGTGTTTATGATGGAGTTGAAAGATGCACGGAAAGAAGAAGCTGTTACAATAATTTGTTTTTAGATGAGATCGGATGCTTTGTAACTTTCACCTTGTACCCAAATGCGTATATCCCATTAAGTAAATAAGTAAGTAAATCATCGGTGTTAATGTTATCTAAATACTGAAGACGTATTATTTATCATCCTATCATTCATACATCAAAAGGATATTTTCTATTTTAATCCAAAGTAAAATTTTTATTAAACTGCAATAGTATTTCAAATTTTCTTAACTCCTAAATATAATGATAAGGATAAGCCTTTATTTGAATAGAGTAAAGGAATATGCGAATTAACTCAGTTGAAGTATTCACATTTTACGTATCACAAATATTAATTAATTCATGTATAATACAAGGTTTCCTCAAAATTTCAAAAGTTTAATATTTCCATATAATCTTCTTTGGAAAGTAAAGCAGCTCATGTATTAATTTTCCATCC
The DNA here is from genome assembly GCA_020796165.1 of Pantala flavescens. NCBI lineage: Eukaryota > Metazoa > Arthropoda > Insecta > Odonata > Libellulidae > Pantala > Pantala flavescens. The sequence continues at coordinate 51,154,582 of CM036881.1, forward strand.
TCAATTTTTAGTTTTTAGAAATTTCGCGGAATAGTTGCGTGGCGATGGAATACAATGAGTCTTCATTAAACTGATTCTCAGAAATCCTCTTCAATGTAATGAGAGCATTTTAAAACATGGAGGTAAGTTATAAAGATATACTCTTGAAACATTTTATCGTTTTTCAGTAGATGAGAGATACTCATGGGCTATATGGAAAAAATAACTAAATTCAGTCAAAAACTTGCTTCTACTCACTAAATTTTGAATGCAAAGTACTTTCAACGCGCACTTTTAAAAGCAAATAATACACCGCGAACGATTCTGGTGTACGCAACTCACGAAAGGCGAAATTTGATTATCCCTAATTTGAAAAGGCTACCACGAGTGCGGGGGCAGCGCGAATTTAATTATCCGACATCTTCCGAAATTTGCGCCAAACCAGTAATTTTATAGACGAGCTAATCCTCGGAACTTCATTTGAAAGTATCATTCGCTTAAATTCATCCAAGCGTGGGCAGAAAATGTCAAAATATTCGACGGCATATCGGAAGAGTTAATTTTATAATTCTGAACAAATATTAAAATATCGAAAAGGTGTTGAAAGAAAGAAAAAACGAAGATTAATTTTAATTTACATGGTTTTCAATTTTTATAATATTTTGAGACGATAAAAGCAGATACACAAATTTAACTATTTCATTTGTTTCCTTTGTCATGAAGTTAAGTAATCAGTGAACGAACGTTTCAAAAATTGATATAATTTAAAAGGTAAGCACAAGAAATGAAAGATTTATCCTAAAATTTATGTTTAACTTTGAGAAAATTCATACTCTTTCTATTGTTAAGTATTAAATAAATCCTATCCTAACCTTCCCTCATACTAAACATTGTCTTTGAATACTATGAAAATAGGTTGTTACTTAATAGAAATCAAAGCTCTTCAGAGGCTTAAATTGCCTATTTCGATTTCTACGCACAATTGTATTCTCCATTTCACTTGACATGAGTCACTAATTCGTTGACACATCAGTACGGTTACAACTCAATGCCTTCCTTCTAATGTGAGTGGAAAACTATCCAATAAAATATATTTATCAAATACTCCTTACGTAATCATTTATTCATTAAAACGTAAATAAATTGATGACACAGATAGAAAAAAATGATATTCCATTTTTAGTGGCATAAATTAAATGAGTTTATCTTAAATGTATAGATAAATTAGTACACAACGTCATGGGAATTAAGAAATTTTTTGAGAGATTTGAAATGGTTTTCAAGTAATTTTCGCGATTGTATTTTATGAGCGGACTTATGTTCACGGATGGCGAGAAGTTTCTGTTGTGAGCAGTAAATCAAACTTTGTTTCGTGGAATTATACCATTGGGCAACCAAATAAAACGATTGGAAGTTGTAGTTTAAGAGATTAAATTATCAATCTGCCATATAATCCACATCCTGATGAATTCCGTTTTAAGGGAAGGATCGAGTTGCGATCATACGAAATATATAAAAAAACGGTATTAGGGCCAAATACGCATCAATGTACGTTTCGGTAGAATGTAGTTCGATCAAATGAGGTACATGTTATTTCGGCAAAAAAAGATATTCGACAATCAAGACGTCATTCAAAGGGACTATTTCGAAGTAATGAGCGTCTATCAAAGTCAGTCGCGTTTTGGAAATGAGATGTGTGTCGAGCTACATTCGCGTTCGTGTCAAAAAATCTTCTACCACAATGGGATTGATATCCGAATGCTTCCACGCTTACTTTTCAATAATGCACAGTTCATAAATTTACTCCATCGTAAAAATCCCGAATATAATCCATTCGTATCAGTTTCTATCTCTTTATTGCAATAATCTTTCTTTGGAAAATTGATCTGATAGAATGTTGGATACCAAGAGTCCGTTCAACGCAAGGATTCAACGAAGAAGGGTCGAAAGGAGAAAGACTCTTCTGGAGACGTATTCCTCAAGGGCCGCAAAGGGAAGTAGGAAATGAGATATAGCGAACCTCTGAGGACCTCCAATTCGCGTCTCTAAAGCTCTCGACTACAGAAGGCTATTTTACGTAGCGACGTGCATTAACCCTCTTTCCAAGCGGCGTCTTCTTCTGACCTCTACTCAGCGACCTCCATTATTTATGTCCTTTTTAAGGGGAAAAATGCCGTTGGATTTTCATCTTGGCAACGTATTCACCAGTAACGCTACAATTACGATGAAAATTGCAGATTGAGCCATTAAAGGCCCAGGGAGAACGCTTTCATCTAAGGTTTCACAATTATTATGTAATATTCTGTAATATTTGAGACTTTGAAGTGGAAATTAAGATTTTTATGACCTCATCAATATTTCTGAATGATTCATTCAACTTTATAAGTGCAACTTGATGAAACTATTAAAAAGTACCATCTTATTTTTATCCTCAAGATTTTCATCTAGTACTTCCCTTCTAGCAGTTATAGTTGTAATATCCGGTGAATCAAAATGTTCTTGTTCATTATTATGATTCAAAAGTTAAAATTACAAGAGTAAAATAAAAAATAACCTTAAATTTGTTCATATTTCTGTGATCAGCGACTTTAGCCTTTATTATGAAAATCATCTCAAATATAAAACTGTATATGATTCTCAGCTTGAAGTCAAACATCATAAAGAAAGTAAATTAAATCTATAAAATTAAATTTTTGAATAGACGTTGATATTTTAACAGTTTATCTTTAAAAAAATAAATAAGCGACTTCATTTTATGCCACCTCGAGACTTGCCGGTATCTGTAAGCGTATAAAAAGTAAATACACTAAAATGAAAACTATACAATCTAAGATTCTAAATTCATAACATATCATTTTAACTTTCACTGAAATTTGCGTTTTTTACGCCCTTTTATCGGAGCATGACGTATTTAAGTAAACACCCGCACATCACGTGCCGTTTAAACAGCGTGCCTAAATCTCACCTTTCTACTATCTCCGGTGACATCGATCTTCCCCAAGGCATTGCCCTTGGACATCAGCCCTCATCTATTTAAGCCGCCCTTAACAACCAGGCCGCGACACCTGTTTGTCACGAGGCCCCTCCACAAAGGGGCATCGGAAGGGGTCGTCCACCCTAATTTACACCCCAAAGGCCTTCCTCCCGTCGGGAGATTTGCGGAGGCTTAGGGAAGGAGATGACACGCTGACCTACACCATTGGACGGCACTGATATCGGGAACAGCCTTTGAAGAGGATGGGCTGCATATAGTAGTGGTGGCATAGGTTAATAGGTTTAATGATGCAAGCGCTATGAGCAACTGTACCGGTATTTGGGAGAGTGCGTGAATTTCAGGAAGAATTGAGCGGTTTCTGTATCTTAAACCCTAAAAGTTACGTAATTTAGTGCTGGAAAGCTAAAATTACCTGCTAAGAAATGTACGTGTATTTCACACTCCTAGGTTTACTGCCAAAGCTATAAAGTTGCTTTATTTTGTGTTATGATCGTTGCACTTACACATACTACGATAATAATTCAATTTGTTTTCTGTTGAAGTACTCATTTCCTAACAAATCATCAACTGATAAGTTTTTAATAAAATAACACTAAATTACTAAACATATTTTTTCTTCTCAGAGTTTGTTTTCAATGATTTATATCCACAAAAACGTGATATTAATCGAATGAGTCACTCTATTGCAAACCACGATTTCTGAGTTTCAATATTGGAATCTATATTGTAATATTCCATTGATTTATACCTTCTCCTTCAGAACTTCTTATCCGGAAAATAATTAAGTGTAAATTTCCCATTTGACAGAATATTTTGTAAAAGAAGCATAAAAAATTCCATAATAATAAAATTTTCAATTCTTTCCCAAAAATAGATAGCTTATTTTTAAGGAAGGTTCAAATTAACTAAATGTTTCTAAAAATAGCGTCAATTCAGAGATTAAACGTTAATTCAAATCACCGAAAACTAACTCAGCAAACGTCTCATTCACTCGAAAGATTTCAGAATGAAAAATTTTCAATTTATAGCATCCAAAGGTAACGAAAATAAATACTCGGAACTTGTCAGCACTGCTTATCGTTAATAAACAATGAACTGAGGGAGCAATTCTCGCACGGAATCCACAAGAAGGAAAATATATATGTTTGGAAGTTTTCCGCTGTCACTTTGCGAAAAAAATTCCGCGAGATGAAAAAATAGCCGAGTTGCACAGACAAACCGAGGGATCCACTCAACTATTATAGAAGATGTCCAACGAACGAGGCTGTGATGAAAAAAGATAGTGGAATAAACAACCTTATGAAGAAAAAAACGACGCTGTATCACGTCTCTTGAGGAGAAAGTCATGTTGTTAAATTGTCGAGCTTTTATAACTCATGAGATATCTGCTCCTGACGGCCTATCTTAAGGGAAGATTAATGTTGAGTGACAGATAACGCCTTGATAACAACTAAAGCAAAAAACATGATTAAGTTCTAATGCCTAAGTAATGGATTCTTTACAGCTATCGACGTGAGCTTTAGTGTAGAGATTAAAAGCGACTGAAAGTTTCTGCTGGAGAAAAGGTTTATTAGAATACCAAAAGACTGGAGTAACAGCAATTGACCGTTCTCCGTTTTAACGATAAATTCCCATTCCTACCAAATTGGATGGTGCATCCAATCAGTCCATTTGGCACGTATTCAGGTCAAAGTGTTGCCATAGCCGAAGAACGATTGTTAGGCACGTTTTGCAAACTTATTGTTACTTTCAGTGAATAATTTGGCCGTATCTGTCTTTTAGAGTATTTGAGGATTTTCTAAGGATAGTAACTCTGGGAAAAGGAAAACAATACTTATAATACCTTTTATTTCGTTTCGTTTTCTTGGTTTAGAGCATTTTCAATCTTTATATAATTAAAAGTAAGCTGATAAAGGACGATCGCTAGAAAATATTCCGATTCAAATAAAAAGTATTATTACGTCCTTTTAGTTAATCAGACAAGCGTATTTTGCTTTACTGTGAAAAACTTAGGGGAGATTATTCTATTCTAATTCATCGATTCAGTTTAAGACTCAGGTATTTTACGTGTTAAAGGTGATTTGGTTTCGCAAAAAATAAAGAGATAATTGTTATTATCTTGAAATTGGACCCATTGATACTTTCAAGGTAATGATAGTTTTCCGATCAATTTCGCATTCCCCATCTTCACTATTGAGTCATTTGGAAGTACATCTTGCCAACTGGAATGTTTCCAAGGAGATTCCTTAAGCCCATCTCAAGACTTTCATAGCACATCGGCTTCAGTTTTTCACACCTCAGCGTTTCATGGAATAGTTCCAGATAACAAGCGGCCATTATTTTGAGATTTCTCCGCATTTATCGGTCGATGAATCAAGAAGTTTAGAGGTTTAGAGATGATGTTACATACTTAGCATGCATAACAGTGGTCAAAAAGTTCTAAAATCAATTTAATTGTAATGTAATCATTAGTAAAGCTATAGATAAGAAAATGTAATGTAGAGTTAACATCAAGGTTCCTTTCTTAAAATTAAGGAAATATGTCAATGATTAGGGAAATATTTAGATGATTATAAATTTGTCAAGTATATTTGATTAATTGTTAAAATGCATTCGAAGAACTATTTTTTGTGAAACTCTGCGAGGAAATAAAATCATTTAAAGGCCAACAAACTGCAGATACTTACTATCCCCCAAATAGACATTAGACATAAGACATATCAAAAATATCCGATCTTCAATCGTCCAGGTAGTAATTGGGCATTTCGAACTACTGACCCAAAAGTGACTGTGCGATATTTGCGGATGAAAGCTTTCCATAGACAATTGAAGAGAGAAATTAAGCGATTTTTCCTCTTCCGAGAGAGAAAAACTTCCACATCATTTTTCAGCCTTTGTCCGACCAATCTCACGAAATCCAATTAAATCGTCTCATGAGGAAAAGCTTTAGTTTTCGCAGCGAAAATCCCTGAAAAGTGACATCTTCGAAATTAAATTTTTGCAGTGAAAGCTTTGATTACGTTGATCCATCACTAATCCCAAACGAAGTATCTGAGTTAATACTTCTGAGATACATAGTTTTGCACTCTCAACTTTAAATCACTTCAATGATTTACGAGAAATTTTAATGATAATTTACGGCAATTATATAAAATCGTACTGCATGGTCGCCGAATCTTATCTTTAAACCCCTTTTCCAATACAGGATATTCATATTTTCTCAACTTGTTACAGCCTTTTCGAAGCTAACAGTCAAACTCAAAAGTTCACACTTGGAACCCCTAATTTCCCAATTTCGGTGCTTAGCTTCTTATAATTCGTTGAAATATCTTTTAGAGTGTTTTACGGCTGAGACGGTGGGTTATTTAGGAGACATTTCCAAAGGCTTGGATATAGAAACAAAATTTGCTACATAATTTAAATGAAAGTACCGTTATAAAACCATGAGTAAGTAGGCTTACGAATTTTTGAGGTGAGTAATATAGCTGTAATGAGATGGTGTCATTTATCGAATATTAATGGGACTAAATATTTCTGTTCCGATAAAAAAAAATATTTCAGCACTTAAAAGGTTACAGAAGAAGATATCGATGAGGGTCATTTAATAAAATTTAATACAAGCTCATTGGATTTTATGATGTAGAGTTAAGATTAAATTCTTTCTTACTTTCAGAATTAAACAGAGTTTATTATCGATGAACCATTTTTATGCATTACTTTCATTTAAAAATTTTCTTTTTTGAGGAATTCCTCTATTCCTTTCCAATTCATCGATTTGAATATAATATTCAAGGAAGTAGCCCTAATCCAAAATACCGAGGAATTCAAAGAATTTAAGAAATAATATGGATCCAGAATTCCGAATTGGAAATGCTTAACCCAAATCTGGGTATATTTGATTCTGAGTGGAAATACCGAAAAATGGAGGATGAAAATCCGCGGGTATTACCTTTTCATACACGTGTGCCTTTTTTGAGGTACGTAGAGCTGAAATTCACCAACCGCTGATTTCGATTCAAGATAATCCCTTCAGGATGTGGCGTTTCCTGAGGCCTCCCAAATCGGAAATGATCGCATGATTGACATATTTGGGGATTATCCCGGTCAGTGTATGAGGAAGTTCCTTCTATCAAAGACAGAAGTAGCGGATCCAATTCCAATTTCCTCTGATTGAAGAGAAAGCAATCTTATCACGTTAGATTATGTCGGACGATTCCGGATCGAGTTACTGCAAATCTCATATCGAGTTATAATTTTCAAAGAACTTACGATTCATACCCTTAATAGTCAACTACGCAGTAAACTGTATTGTGGTTTATTTTATGAAAATTGGTGCTTACAAGTCATTGCTCCATCTTCTTCCTTCGTATCCTTTCTCATGTCCTTAATAACATTCAAACATAATACATTTAAAAAATCTAATTACTCCTTTACTATTGAAATCTATGACAACTACCTTGTAAAGGGTACCATTGAGGGTTTTATCTCATAACATTTAATATACCTCCTCAAAGAGAAAAGGGAGTTATCTCTGTATGTTCAAATGATCACTATCTGAAATTATTTGATTACAAAGGGCTCAATGTGATCCTCTGTTTAATAGGAAATACTTTGCCATACGACAAGAGGTTTCCAACTCTTGGCGCGAACAGCACATTTTAATGGAAACAAGCCTATGAAAGAAAATCGTTCACAAAGGATCTTTTGAAGCTGCGCTCTTATCTCACTATGATGCATATTCATTCGAAGAGATTTGAATACTGATTCTGTGGAGACTGACCCGTAATACATGCATCCTCTAAGGAAGAGAAGTTTACTCCCTGTGAACTTTGCATTTTCCAACTAGGCAAATGAAAGGCGCTGCGTCACTAAGTCTTTGGAATTAGAAAATGCTTAAACTCGAGCACAACTATATTTAAACATCACAAGTCTTCAGCTTTTTGTAGAATACGTATAAAATCAAATATAAATTTGTAAACACGAAAAATCATTCTTGTAAATCTCTTACTGATGGGAAAATAAAACTTTGGTTGTTAATTCAAGCTTTGAAAGGTATAACTGCTATACACGAAAATATTGGCAAAACTACAAACCTTGTATTAGCCTAATTTATATTCACGCATGAGAATGTCTCCAAGCAACTTCTATTTTAGTAAATAATACTTATCTCCCTCCAAAAGAGAGAACCAAATTTATATAACTTTAATTATATAAAGAACTCACATTTAAGCACAAAACTCATATTTTCTATTTATATGGCAACATTCGATAAAATAATTAATGAAGTGGTTTAAAATAGTCCAATAATTAGAATTTTGAAATATGATGATAAGGTGTTTAATAAAGTGATAAGGTATTGAATTACTAACATATGATATTATGATACATATGATAAAGAAATAAAATATACCACCTTATCTAACCAAAAAATCTACTCATATCCAGATTGAACTAGGCAATAGGAAACTTCAGCATATGACGTATATATTCATGTCATCTATTATCTCTATCGTTCGCCATTCCCTTTGCTTGGGCATTTCCATCGCTAATGCGAGTGGTTTCCTCAGAAGCGACTGCTCTTTGGGAATCCTCCGAGACAATGCATTATGAACGAACGGCTTATCTCCATCGTCTCAAGTCGAAAACTTGGAGAACTTTGCACCACATCCTGATTCTGCTTCCGTAGATGAGACGTGGCGGTGATGAGATATGTTCAATTCCCTTAATTGATTTAGGCGAGCACCCGTGTGGAGTCATTTTTAAGTGTAGTAATTAGGATCTCGTTCAATGCAAGGAAGTGTATTGAAGTTTGAAGATATTTCATTTTTTGTTCTGAATGAACGAGCATGAAATTGGCCCTGTAGCATGACCTTGTGGAACATGGTATTCATTTTTTAATTACTTTATTTACACCGAAATTTGAAGAATATTCACAGACGAAATGATTATAAATTGAGACGGAAATAAGATAAAAAAATCAAATAAATTTAAAGAAATTATACTGATAGCGAGAGCTTAAGCAACACAAGAAGTGTGTTATGGGTAAAGTATTAAAGGATTATATGCAATTATTTATTTGAATCCAGAATCGTTAAAAGACCCCAGTTTCCTATGCTATAAAAGTTCCAAAGAGAACTTAAATGATGAGTGAAGGTTACATAAAATTCAATTTAATGCAATTTTTACTTGCTAAATTACTATTGAAGACGTACTTTATAACATATTTTTTCATTGACATATCTTTCTGCATGTGATTTTAGAAATTTTCATTTTAATTGCTTAAGTATTCATATTTTAGACAACTAAGGTATTTATCTTTGTTGAGGGCAAGCCTAGCCATAAATCACAAAAAAGCTTTTATATTTTATCTGCTTTATATTTTCTTTCTTGCTTGTGGATTAATTAGGTTCCCTTCTGTATGCAAATCATTATTAAGAGAGTATTTTGTTAAGGCCATCGATGTATCTCTCCTATTAACAGAAGGCTTTTGATCTCTGTTGCTGCGATACTCAGTTGCCATCAGGTAAAAGGTATAAGATAAAATATTAAGCGCAGAATTGTTTTCAATTTCTCCCTCAGGTAAATAATAGCAGAAGAAATTTGAACATTTCTGTTACTGATAATGGCTATAGAAGACCAATATCTAATATTAAATAAATTACGAAAAATCAAATCTCTGAAAATAATTGTCGAAGTTTTAAATATATTTCAGTTGATACAATTTCAAAAACGTAGAAGAACTAGAAAGAAAAGAAGCTCTGTTACCAGAAGTTGGTATCTGTATATGTATCGTACATTTTACATACATATTATCACATGAATCGAATCTCGATAAGTAGCATTATCCTCAATGGAAGGGATTCATCAAATAAACTCCATCGCTAAAATTTTTAACCAATCCACGAATGAGATCCCGAAGGAATCACTTCCGTGTATTCTGACATAATTCACCGATCAGTCATTTGGGAAACTAGATTTATCTTTGAGTGACTTCCCTTACGTCTCGCTTTGGCATAAATCATCTCAAGGGATCCGCTCCATTGAATTCTGTCTACTTTTCGACGTGGGAAGTAATTTGGAGCTGTATCGTTCATTAGCTGTCTAAGGATACAGCCAGTCGATATCGGGTTTCCTTAAATGAGGACCGATTCCCAACGTACAATGGTCCGGAATATTTTACATTTAGATCCACTGGATTATTGAGTTCATTTATTCGAGATTACGAAAAGCGTCCGATGCGCTGTTCATTCAAAGGGAAATCCCCTTCCTTTAAGGAAACAAATGCTATCGCTTTACTTAAGAAAAAATTAACGCTTATGAAAATAGTGCGGTGGACTTAGGGTCATATTCAGGCGTACGATTAAGATAATGAAAGCAATGCAATGAATGAAATAATACTTTCTAGATATAAAAGGTGAGAATTGTATACATAATTGTACTAGTTCAGTTTCGAATTAAGTAACACAGAATCTTACCAATAAGAAATGTACTTGATGCCGGTAATTATCTCACAAAAAAATTTCCAATGGATAATAAAAGAATATTAGATACACTCTGTAAATGCTTACAGTCAATTATCTTCGCATATTTAATAAATACAGATATAAATAAATAGTATCTTAACATGGGTTATCCCTTCAAAATAGAAAATCGAGCGAGAATATTCAAACTTAAAATAGAATTGCAGTAAGTTGTCTTCTCTAATCTTCTCTAAAATTCTTGTTACAATTATTTATTTTTTATTATGCTCATATACAGTAAAATCAGATTTATAATGATCGTGATAAATATATTGAGCATAGCAGATTTAAAAATGTACTATTCCTAACAACTAATTTTAATTTTCATAGAATCATGCATGAAGTATTTCTTACCTAAAAGGGGAAGATATATGGAAAATAATTCACCCCTTGAAAGATGAATTGTGTTGCATTTACCTCTGAATGAACATTTAAAGATTTTTCTTAATTATCAAAAATAAACAATACTTGCAGTATCTTTGGAAAATAAGTCCATTTATACCTTTTAATTACTTTAATATCTGAAAAAGTCAATATTAATACTTAATCGTTCACTTGGCAGCCAAATTGAGATAAATGTAATACAGTTTCCTATGCTATATTTATACGCTAAAGGAATCGAAGTTTCTGGTAGATTCTATAAACGAGTCATCCTCTTCAAGAAATCGCCTCAATTTTTTCTTATTGGATTCGAATTGTCTCGTGCGACTTACTGGGGGGATTTAGCGTCCTTTTTCTCTCATATCGATTCGACGAAAATTGGTCCATCGGAAAAAGCCCATCCAATTCATATATTTGGTTCGTCCACTTCCATTCGCTCCGGAAAAGCTTTAATTTCATTTCTTTTTTTCCGATCCCTCATCTTATTAGAGCTTCCATCGAAAAAAAGGTCTCGTTTGGAAGGAATTCTCCGCGATCCAGCGCATCTTCCCTCTCATATTCCTCTCCTTTCTCTTCCCAAGAAGCACACGTACCTTTCACCCTCCGATCTATTACCTTGATAGCTGCCTCTTCCCTTTGTCCTTTCCGGTCCACCCACTTCGCCCCACATCTCCTTACCGAGGCACCTTCATCTTTTACTCGAAGGCTCTGCCTCACTCCGCCTTAATTTATCTCATTTTCTTCCTTTAATTTCATCCCACAATTTACTTCAGGTTGTTCTATTCTACCTCATTTATCTATTACCTTGCAGATAGTTTATTTGTATTGCTACATAACTTAAACTAATTACATTGGAAAATGAAGTTTATTTATGTAAGATCTATCGGATAGTCCAAACTGGGGTCATTGATCATGATATTAAATATATCAGTTATTGTTTATTAACCTTCAATCAAAACAAAGTATGAATTAAACTAGTGTATATGTATATTAACCCTTAATGCTTACAGATAATGCTTGAGATACACAATTTTAGAAGGAGTAAGGTATATTAATACATTATCTAATGATTGTATTTGTTTAGGTATTCCGATATCCCCTGCTGTTACTTGGATTCCTCATCGTATAGGCATCAGAATCACTGCTAGAAATCGTCTATATTTGGTTCATATTAAAATATTAATTTCGATTGCAATAATTATTGCTGCAAATATATTTATTATTTCATACATTATCTGTAAACTGTTCCATATATCTTTCCCTTTTTCCCAAAGTAATTAAATATTTCTAATCGTAATTAGTTTTATGAACATATTTATACCTCTTTTCATTAAAAAATTACGCAAGATAATTTACATTGAAAATGAAATATGAATCGTCCTTAAACGAATACTAATAAGCATTATCTTTTGTTTTGATCTTGCTTTGTACAAAGCATTTCGTTTCAAATTTTGTGATTTACATATTTATACAAACTTGGTAGTAAAAACGGTCAACTCGATGAAAATAATTCTAGACCTCGCATAATTCTCTTTCATACAATTCTACCTTCATTTTATGTTACTTTTACAATTACCGCAACAAAACTGCAACTTGTTCGATCTTAAAAACGTCGAGAATCAAATGAGGGAATCAATAAGATAATCTCTTGCACTGGCTAAGGGAATAGAGTTGAATGCTTTTCCAAAGAAAAACTAAATTTCAGAATTGAAAGAATCCCATATTTCACGTTGGCGATGACACCGTGCTCTTTGGACAGTTGGAAATAAATCACAAGTGTGATTCTTATCGGCGCGAAAGTCGACTGTGAAAATCGTTTCTCTTTAATGCAACCTTTTCTCTTCCAATTCCATTCCTTCTTTTGTATTCATCTCCTTCTTCCTCTTCTCCGCTCTTTCTTCACCCATTTTCGGAGAAAATCCCCTCTTGTTCCGATCACGTAGGGAGGGAATCCAATTCATCACGAAAGATTTTTGGCGGAGGATTTATTGGATCTGCCTCGACCATTGGTTGCCATTATAGACGGAGGAAATATTTATTTTCTCGTATTCCAAATCGGCCCCACTTTCCGTCAAGATCTTCGTTATTCCCAGCTTGTTCCCAACTAATTCCATTTTCAGGGAGTGGCGATTGGATGGATCCAGTACATTACGATAGTTAGCCTCTTTCAAAAGGTTAACTCTTCTAAATCTCTCTTAGAAAAGTAAATTATATCATTTGAGAAGTAATGATGAGGGAAAACAGATCATTCTGCTCTTTATACTGAGAGAACATCTAAATTGTCAAATTAAAAATATCTACTGAGAATTATGGACTATAATTTACAGAATAGACAATAATACAATCACTCGCAACATTATTAGGATATTTCATATGTCATTTGAAAACCCAGGCGAATTCGTGATGCGGTGCAATGGAAGATAAATGGATGTAGTGATTTAACAGTGCTTCAAATAGGATTTATAGTGAACGGGGAATACGAAAGATGAGTACAAAGGTTCAAATAAAAGAAAGAGATTCTAAGAGACAAAGAATGAAAGTGATGTTGACAAAAGTTCGGCACAGATGAAAGATAACAGATCAATAGAAAGTGTCTGTGCTTACAAAATAAATGCGATTCAATTTTTTAAACCAACGGATGTTACCACTGCAGGTCAAAGAGAATTTCGCAACGTGTTATCTTGCGTGTTTTCTGATTGAAAGTCACCAATGCCTAAATAAAAATTTCTGCCTCTACAATTCTCAAAGCACACTGTGATTAATCCAATTGAAAGCTGTATTATTGGGGCAGATTTATATTTCGCTACTTGTTAACCTATGATTAAATCCATACAATTAATAATTGATAAGTGTTGAGGTTACAAAAGAACTTTATGGAATCACTCAACAAAAATCTTTCGATTATTTACTCTGAAAACCTTCGTTTTATTGTTGTTAGATTCAGGAGAAAATTTATTTATGCTGTCAAATAAGATATCAAACCCATTATAATGTACATGCAATTTGGGAAAGAAGGACGAGAGTCCTATATTTTTTTATTATTATATATATTTGTCCATACGTATTTATTGTTTAAGATTTCTAAAAAATAATTGGCTATAAGAATTGAGCAAGCTTCTGCGGAAATTTTATCGTAAAAATCCAATTAAAGAAGTTTCAATAGGCAAAATAAAAGTTACATTTGCGTACTTTTACAACGCTACACAACTACTTTCTTTTTGGAATGAAATACGATTCATGAAGATGGTTATATATGTGAGTAAGAAAAATGTTTACAATAAAATGTACTAATCGAAATTTGGTGATTTCTATGAACTCAAAATTAATATAATTATTTCATTTGATTCAATAATTATTTCATCCGGGAAACATTTCTGTTTTATATAATAATCGTTATTTTACAATGAATAATATTAGGAGTATTGCAAGTTTAAGTCGTAAAAAATGGTGGGTATATATTGACGTAAATTTTTCAGCTCGAAAACGAAAAAAGAAATGCTCGAATTGCATTATTTCAATTAAATGCAGCTAAAGTATTTCAAAAAATAAAGTAAGTTTAGTCATATTAATTAAAATAAATTAAAATATTCGTGAGAATTCCTTAAAATTCGTTTATTTTGTGATTTATAATGGGAATCATTGCTTGAAACCGTAAAGAGTAAACATTCTTTCCCTTAGCAACTGTAAGAATAAGTTTGGTTAGCAACGGTTTAGAGGGCACAAGAAAATTATCAGAATGGATATTGGCACATATTATTTGGCTATTTCAACTGCAACTATCGTGGATTGGGTTATAGAAAGATTAAAATTCATCATGAGAAAGAAGAAGAGGTAGATATAAATGATTTACAGTATAATTTATAAGAAACTAGCTATGCCTGCGCCTAACAGGCGCGCGTAATCTAATTAAAGACGACAAACAACATATATGTATATAAAGGAGTTAATGCGGTAGACATAGAATGCAATCGTTAACTATATTTCATGACCAAAATAAGAAACTTTATTCAATTTCCTTTCCTTTGGTGCTAATTTCAAATCCATACGTGGTTTATTTCTAATTTAATTTTGCCAAAGAAAGGAAGCATGCAAGTGAGAAATCGAATTTTACATGTATATCTTATGGGAACAGGTATTCCCTTCTGGAGTCGAGCTGAGTACTCTAAATTAAGAAGTTTTTTTTTTAAAAAACCTTTCCGGATATTTACGTAATAATTTTTGAAATTCTCAGGACCATTGGATGTATGGTTCTTGAGTCTATAGTGTACAGATAGACACACACACAACACACAGTAATCAAGTATACAATTATGAAATTTGTTACCAAATTAGGTAACGTCATTAACTCACCAAGATGTGCAGTACATTCAATCTCTTGAATTTATCCCGATACCATTTTCATTTAATATCAAAAACCGTTTACCCTATGAAAGTATACGTAAATATTTACGTTGCTATAAACAAACATCACTTAAATACTGATTTCTCAATGCGTTCTTAAGAGAAAATTCAACAATCACGTTCATGGTAACTAAGAAACAGTTTGTTTACAGCCTTAAAATTCATCAAAATTATCATCTAATTTCTCCAAATTCTCGTAATTTCTGATCGTAAACTATATTTCATGACCAAAATAAGAAACTTTATTCAATTTCCCTTCTTTGGTGCTAGTTTCAAATCCATACGTCGTTTATACATTGTTTAATTATGCAAAAGAAAGGAAGCATGCAAGTGATAAAATCTAAGTTTACATGTATTTCTTACGAGAACACCGTAAACACCGGACACACACCAAACGGATTTTATATATAAGGATGTTCAGCATTTTGTTCTTTTATCCCCTAATTTTATATTCTTCGAATGCTTGACATTATACTCTAGACAAGAATATATTTATGAAATTTTTATCTGTTATATATGAATCTGGTATTAATATTTGTTATAATTGAAATCATTTACTTTTGTGAAGATCAGGGAGAGTGGTCCTAAGAGCAGACACCAAGAAATGGATTTTCAGAACAACTCGAAGCGGCAAAATTTATGGGAAATACCGATATTAGGATCCTTGTAAGTTCTGAGTTCCTAATATGAAGCCTAGATTATCAATAAAAAGGGTGGCATCACTACATTCACATATTTAAAAAAATTTAGGTGCAATCCTTCGATTTTGTTTCACCTAATATTTTCAAGTTTAGATCCTTACTAATTGCTTATTCTAAGCTGGAATTATATTATATATATAATATAAATTTTGGATACTTTTACTAAATTTATCGTATCATCGTTTATTGATTAAAGAGTTAAGTATTATTTCAATTAAAAGTGTTGATATTATATTAAATTTGAATTGATAATACCAATCAGATTTTTTATTTGAACGTAATACTTTTCAAAAGTCCTAGTTTGTTTATGTGTACCAGCAATATTCCACTTAAAACACTTTATTAATATTTTTCTTCTCTTTAGTTTGCAGCCTATAAGAAATATTATTCATCAAAATTCAAAGTCATTGATGCTCATCATTACTTACTGAAGAATCTTATTTTTGTGACGAAGATTGAGCAAGAATCCATGTCCTGTGCCTTAAATTTAAATTGTCTTGTGTTTCAATGTTTGAAGTGTACTAATGTTGGATTTTGATTTCGCGCATGAGAATTAAATGTACTTATTCTCACACAATATGATTGCTTATTTAATATTGTAGTTGCTCCTCCTGATAAAATTATTTTTCTTGATTCTAATTGAATAACCTTCAAAAGGAAGCTAAATTTTACATTTCCTAAAATTTTAATGTTTTTGTGAGGAAATTTGTAAATGTTTAAATAGCACCTTGAACAAATTAGAATAATCTATGAATGAAAATTTAAATGATAAGATGAAATGCCATGAAACTGCAAATAACTATGCAAAGTATCCATGAAATTTAGATTTAATTCTGACGATAATATTTTGAAGGTTGAGCAGTATAATGAAATGAGTAAATTACCTTATATTTCACAAACATCAAACGCATTAAGTCAACGACGATTGAAAAGTATGATATTATTTTATGTTTTATGACGGTAAAGTATTTTACGTTGAAACTTAAAAAGCAATAGATATTCTTAGAAATATACTTGTGTGAAGGCAAATGTGAAATCGACCGTGATAACAAGTTTTTGATCCGAAAAACGTATTTATCCAAAACTAGGAAGTTGGTAATGCACTTTTTCATCTCTCGAATAAACAGTAAAGTGTGTATTGTCCTTGTGTCACTAGGCAACCCATCATGAAATAAAATAGGGTGTTACTTCAGCATCGTGATAGTATACAGCTCTACCATTCCATTAGGTCTTAATCTTTCGTATAAATCACTTCTGTCGTAGCTACCATCCTTCAAACGGCTTATCGTCAAAGCCAAACGCTAGCATAGCTTTCTAGATTTACTGCGTCAGTCTCTTTTGGGTACACTCCCACTATATCTTTCTCCATTTACAAACTCGGGTCTTCTTTAACTTTTTGTTTTCACTTCGAAATCCGAAACTGTTCACGTTTTCTTAAGAGTACAAGGAATTATCTTAATAAAAAATGGTTCAAATAAAGTAATTGGATGTAAGAGAGTTGCTTGTTCATTTGTAAATCTTTAATAAAAGATAATCTCAGTCATTTCATTTAACTTAAATCTGAATTTGTAGTATCCTTACGCTTATTATTTCCCAGATTAATTACTCTAATTCTTAATTATATTATATATATGTAAATTCTGTTCAAATATATTTCTCAATATTATATCTATTTCTATTAATTTATATGAATAAAAAATGATCTAATAAAATATAGGGCAAAAAACTTTGATCCAAAGATTAACCAGTATCTTAAAGGGAACATAAGTTTTTATCTAAAAGTAAAAAAGGGAGATATATTAAGAACTTTTCCACACAAAATTTACAATACTATAGAACTCACAAGCAAATATGCATCTTCAAGTGCAATCACCTTAAGATGCAGGATAGTTGGTGAAACCGGTCGTAAAATGAATCCTCAATAATGAAAAGCTATAAAAATTTATTTAAAAAATGCTATTTAACTGAAAATTAAAGGAAAATTCTACCACAGATTTTACTAAAAAAACGTGAGTATATAATAATAATCATTTCGTGAATTTAAAGTAAAAATAAAAAAGACGATAAAGATTAAAAGCTTTGAGCATTATGAAAAATTGCTCTTTTTCAATACCTTCAGTTCCCTTGTCAAATGTTAGGGTCGAACATCTTACGCCGTTCAAAGACAAAAAAAAATATTCAAAGGTATTTAATTCTATTAAAAGAAGGCATACAATTCGGTTATTTTCCAACACACATTACGAATTTGAGGTATAAAATCAAGCAAGTATATTTTTTTAAATGAGAGGAAGAGAACATAAGATTATGATTTCATTTACAAAAGATCTATTCAATTAAACAACGATAATCAGCCACATAAAAACCTCGGTATTATAAAAATTATAAACTACTCCTCCTATAGAAGAATATAGTAGAGAATAATCGTACGTACATAAGTTAAATTCCATACTAAATTCATTGCTTTCCTCTCGAATTCCTATTCACGAGCGCAAGCAAAAAACCTTCGCGGCTCAACTGCTGGAGAACGTGATTTGGAGACATTGGTGTGAAAGGGATTGGGTCTGACCTAATCCAAAGCCACCGTTCATTGCCTCGTTACGCAGACTGAGATAAGGGCAAAATGGATTGCCGCCTGGTGGTAAAGGGTTGAATTAGGCGAAGGATATATTGAGGAATAGTTTTGTGCTTGGGAGTTGTAGAGAAGGATAGTAGGAGAGTCTTTTGTTCCTTTGGGAGGTAAATCTCATTCTATAGTGGACGATAGTTAAGCCGAGTATTTTAGGAGGCGAATAGTGCACTGATAAAAATTTCCAGATGCTGCTTATCCAGTTCGTGAGGGGATTCTTATGGAAGAAATACGAGAATGGTTAATTTTGATATCACCCCATTCTATGCCTGTTAATAATGTTCATTACTGAAATTATCTGAAAATTGTACTTTCTTGTGAAGTGTTAATATTGTCTTCATTGACTGTTTTGAATGATAGCTCAGCATATTCTATTATACTTACTATAATTTCTAGAATATATATTCTGAAAGTAGAGTAGAAAGATATTGAAGCTTCTTATTTTTCTCATATAATTGTAATCGTAAACCTAATCTCTTAAATAGTAAATATAAAGGATTCGGCTATTAAATAAATTGCAAAATATATAATTTATATATAATTCTTAACAAAAATTTATAAAAGTTAAAATAAATAATAAATAAATAAAAGTTATTATTTTTCATGTTCTTCTTTTATAATTCAAATATTGCAAGAATCTATTAGCAAGAGTAAATTTAGATTCCACGCACGGTATCACAAAAACATGATTAAGGAACAACAATACATGAATAAAATTTTGATCCAATTGAGTACACAATAAAATTTTACCATGATTCTACTTAGATTAATAAACGTTACCATTGAGAATTCTCGTCTGAAACTTATTAATAATTTCTCTCGCAACTTAATATCAATTAAACTCCTCACTCAAGGAAAGGATATTTGTTCGATCATCTCGTAGGAATAATATTGATAGAATTTGATGAGTCTATTTAAGGACACTTCGGTGAATGAATAGCTTTACATAATAGATGAAACACCGAGAGGAAGAAGTCTTATGAATGGAAGCATATTGAGGGAGAGAAAAGGTTTATTCAGGAGAAGTAGACAATCCCACTGAGTCGCTGAACTCATGGGGAATCAGTAGTGTTGACGGCGCCTAAGTTGGCACAAAAAGATTAAAAGAAAGGAAAGCAAAGGAACCTTGGAAATGGATTTATATAATTCGGGAAGGAAAAAGTTTCATTGGTGTTTACTCTGTCTAGAGAAGAAACTTCGGCGGATATTGGAGATCTCGATGAGCTCCTGAAAGTGATTGATGGAATTGGTTTACTTTCCATTTATCCTCAAGAATATATCGGGAAAAGACTACACTTCTGAACGTATACGTCTTTCATTAATGAAAGCTTCTGAAAATGTTTGGATGGATTTAACGTTACTGTGAGAATGTATGCGTTCTATTATTTGATAATATTAGACATTCTGAGAAAAATTATCCTAGTCTAATTGTATATCAATCAACTATCATTGGGAGTAACTCAGGAGAATAACATCTATATTAAACTTACTACT
This sequence comes from Pantala flavescens, assembly GCA_020796165.1. Classification (NCBI taxonomy): domain Eukaryota; kingdom Metazoa; phylum Arthropoda; class Insecta; order Odonata; family Libellulidae; genus Pantala; species Pantala flavescens. The sequence goes on from CM036881.1 coordinate 51,174,679, forward strand.
TACTAACTGCACAATAAATTTCGTAAATTGTGATTTCCATAGGTTATGATGTATATGAAGCCTCATAATTAGTTTAAAGAAGCGATTATGCATATAGCACTTTCTCATAGAGTACTATATAGTACCGTATGACTGCTTTATGCCTTGATACTTTTTCAGCCTTTGAAGGAGCTAAAGATGAATTTGCAACGTATGAGTTTAAAAAGTCAGAATCTCCTGCCATGATTTGCTCTGTGGGTCAATCACGACGCTAAAAATATATATCAGATGCCAACGGGAGAGCCTTGAGTCATATTTTGCAAAACTTGATGGAAATCAGTCAGTTTTCGACCGCCAAATTCGTACGGCCGCCCGACCGCGCCTGAAATTGTTAATCAAGGTAACGAAATGACTCCGTTAAATGACTTACCCTCCGGCGTCGCGAATCGGAGTCCGATAACCATGTCTTTGGGGATGGCAGCTTCGGCGACTTCCCGCAGCACGTCCGTAGCGTTGGCGTCGATCTCCTCCAGCGTGCACAGCTCCCTTACAATGACCGCTATCTGTTCCCTGGGGGCCGCTTCTTGTGGGAGGGCGGTGGTCCTCGACTCAGGAGCCACCCCCGCTGAGACGAGGGCAGCTCCCAATAGCAACAGGAGTGTCAGTTGGCGGCACAAGCCCCGAAACATGACTCCTTTAACCGCTCTTTGCTATAGTATTGGGATACATTTCGGGGATGTATTACCACGCTTGATGACGATATACTACTTTACGATATGTCCATTTAAACGAAGCACACGAATTTCCCAACGTCGAAGATATTTTCGATAAAGTTCCGGAGCCTCGATGGAGTACGAGATAAAAAATATCTCTCCTCGCACCTTTAGAGATGTTCGATTTTATTCATTCGGTATCAAAACGTTCGATATCGAATTTAAAATGCAATATCGATATCACAATTCGATACCTTTAAAATTATGAGATATCGATTCGAATGATCGATATTAATAGTCAATTTCGATATATTTTTGCGTTCGATATTTAGTTTCGATATCGATAGAAATATTCGATATCCATACGACGAATCGGTTGCAGCACAAAAGCCAGAGTTCGCTGACAATTTCCTATTTCCTAATTTTCTTTCTTCCTACAAAACACACGAAATGCGAAGTCAAATAAACGTCATCTAATACCTAAATGTCGATAAAAACGATTCTAAACGTACACCACAGCCTAGAGGAAATGCACAGTTGATTTCTTACTCCTGATAAAACTGGAAGACGATTTGAAGGATGATGATATCCGAAAGTTCCTATTGGAGTAATTCTTTAGGAAGTTCAATTTGAGAAGATGTATTCGCATCCGTAAACCCTTGAACTTGATTTCCAAGTAACATTGAGAAATCTTTTCAACTTAGGTCGAATTTAGATGAACATTTGTTAGGATGACTGGAAGACGAACGCTATCTTCACACTTTTATCCCTTCATTTAAATAAGACCAATTTTTATTCGCTGTCTTCTTCTAAATAGTAGGAAACTTTGTCATTTGGCGTCGATTTGATATTTATTAGCATCTACATCGTATTAGATCATCATCATCTTCTTCTTTTTCGTCGCCTTTACTACGTTCCATTTTTGCATTTATTCGAGATATTAACAACTATAATTCGAGATTTAGTCCTAATAAATAAATTGTGAAGCGTATTTCCCCTATCAGGACGACTCAAGAAGATCGCCTGCAAATAGAAAGAAAAGATTGAGGTAAGTTAAAATTAAAATGCATAACATATATAAGAGTAATAATTACATAAATCAGAATCATTTAAAATCTTACACTCTTCATATAAATGCATTAATCAGAACTTTTGTACTAGCAATACTCTGAGTAGTCGTTTGAAACATATATCCAACAAAAGGGAAGACGCGGATTTGTACCTAACTACCGATTTGCACTTTCAATGATTAAAAAAGATGGTTATCCCCCTGTAAAGAAGAACTCCTGTCAAAACTCCTGTACAAGAGCAATGAAAATAGTTTCCAACTTTCCTCTGTTCGTCTGTCATTCCACAACAAGAAGCGAGATCTTATTAGCTCCTTCCGAATTTGAGTAAGGGAAGCCATGAAAATGACTAAAGAAAAAGCATTCCTTATTACGTCTTCCGGATAAATCGTAGACAAGCTCCTCCGCTGTAAAACACGCTCGGAAGAATAGCCTTTTACCGAATAAATTGCACAGAGGGCACTAAAATATAGTTTAAGATGGCAAAGTAGCGCGTGGCGATCTCAGCAAGATTGAGGGATAAGCCGTGGGATGAATTCTTCCGAAATAAGAGACAAAGAGAGTTAAAGAAAGCGAAATATCTTCCCCATCGCCCTCAATGAAGCAACCTCCCCAATCCGTTTTCATTACGGAGCATAAAATTGGTGGATTTAGAAAAGCCCCAATTTACTTTGGTGGAGTCGTTGGCGATGATATTAAGCGGTTTATCGAACGTCTGGAGATGTCTGTGTGTGTTTTTTTGTGTTCCAGCGAAAATGATTTCTCTGTTTTATTATAGATCGAATTTTTGCCATAATGGATCGCTTAAGTAACTCCACCTACCTTTAACTCATGCAGCTGAAGAATGCGTAAATGGAAAATATGAAAATAATAAATGAAATAAGACGGATTTCGTATTTTCTGCAAAATTTAATCTACGACCGGCAACGGTGGTACACTTAAAGGAACATCTAAATTATGCTTTATTTTTGACGGTATGTTAAGAAGGGGGGAAGGATTAAAAAAGGTGATCGTGATTGGCATCAAACAACAAATGAAAAATAAATATACAAAGATCTTAGAATCTTCGTTTCCATTTATTTAGTTTGACTCCTTTTTTAGGTTTTTAGGAGAGAAAGTTCTTTTCCAAACAGTTAAAACGTCTAAAAAGAAAATACTAAACGACTTTCGTAAATTATCACATTGTGATGGAGAGAAAGTGTTATTCTTTTTTGATTTGATTTAGTTTCGATAACATTATATATTGAACACGTTTATTCAGCTTAACAATAATCGTTATCACGAAAAACTAGAATGTCAATTGAATGATGTTTGCCCAAGCAATCATCATCATGTGGTTGACTGGGCTATTCCTCGAAAGCAATTGAAAAAATCTCTCTTAACAATATCCTCTCGGTTTTTACGGTTGTAAACCTGAGTTTACGAAGACAACAGGAGGACACTTTGATCCTTGGGTTAGACGCTAAAGTCCAGAAGCTTTTGTGGCAAAAAATAAAACAATATTCCAGGGTTCTTAGGAGAGACATACATAAAAAGTGCGAGTGCCTTTAAGAGTAGCATGAAGAGAATGGGAATGCTAGCGCAGTAGAGGGAATTAAAGAGACATAAAATGGCTCAGGTAATAAAGGAAGAAGAGGGTACTATAAAATCGGGCGTAGATTGGATGCTGGACTCAAAGGAAAAACAAGAGCCTTACTAAGGATAAATGCCGTGGTGCGCTTTCCAGTTTGAAGTTGTCCGTAAAGAGCAGAAAAAGATTCTGTAAGGGTAAGGATTGATGTAAAAAAGTTCTTATTGACGGACAAGATTGATGTATAAGTGAGTTCATTCTTATTAGTAGAATCTTTTAAATTGAATCGGTGTACAAAGAGATGCGATAGAAGGCTGGAGTCAAATACATACACAATGTTTACGTAAGTAAACATCTTTAGTATCTAACAACTTTCTATATATCGGAGTGAATATTATAACATTTTACGATTATAGTGTATATTATGATTATATAATCACTCCCTTTGTAGATAGATTTATTTTTTTCTGTGAAATTTTCGCTCTGGCTGAAAAACAATTTTGAGTCGGGAGCAAATTCTAACTTCTTATATATTATTCTATCATTCTTCATATCGATTTAAGCAAATGGCCATTACTGAACTCCTCGTCTTACGATATCGGAGCATGCACTAGCTACGTGAAAACATATGACTGAAAGATTGCGAATAAATATTCCATAGAAATGAGCATGAGCGTTATCTACTCGTAGAATAGCGTACAGAAATAAAATATGACCGAAAGACGTAAATCAAACATGTTTTGGGAGACTATAGCCTAAATATGAAGCTCTTTTCAATAGAATGTAAAACACATAGAAGGAGAAAAGACGGAGCGAGAAAATTAAAATTTAAGGTGTTTCAGGAGATGAGGGAATGAGGCAATCATAAGATTGAGCATAGAAAATGGAAGCTTACCACTCGATGAATATTAAGCTAACTTACGAGCTAGTTTGTTGATTATGTTCTAAGAAAATTCGTCACAACAATCTTACAAAAATTATAAAGATATTTATTCTATTCCCTTTGCAAATATAAAACCTCATGTAAGGGATTGTTCTACTAATATTAACATGAATTTTTTCCTTATGAATCACATACCTGGACTGAGTATCGCAGCGAAAATCAGCATCGGTATGTGGAGCTGAAGAGCGAAAAGGGGGAGTTAAGATGCTTGGAGAGATTTGTTGCGTTTAGGAGGAGGACAAAGGAGAAAGAGTAAAGAGGATATGGCAAGGAGCTTAGGGAGCCTTAAAACCTCTTAAGGGTAAGAAACAGGACAAATTCAGGCGGGATAACAATAGAGGGAGGGGTGACAAGAGGAAGCCACGAGTGTGTGCCGCTTAAATCGTGTGAGGATCGCATCTTTCCCCCTTCACATGATTTCATCACGTCTAATTTTCTATGGGCGTGCTTTACAAAATGTATGGGATTTCGCCAAAATTCGATTAATACCCTATTAATATAATTTTAGATAAAAGAAAATATTTTAACATGCAAATTGTTTCATTCAGTTAGCCACGTAAGACAGCAAGTTTACACAGATTTAAAGCTCTTTTTTTTTTAATAATCAATTCTATAATTTTTGAATTTTTACCTATTTATTTAATGCTTAAGTTATTTAGATTGTAAGTGTAGAAAGGTGTGTAATGTTCTTCAAATGTTTTTATAAACACAAAAAAGCAGCAATTATAAAATTAAAAATGCTTCATTTTGACGAAACATCGTAGAACTTCTCAGAGGTGAACTGTGAATATCCTGTGCGTGTTTACTTTTTCATTTAATGATACAAAGGTTAGAGTTGTACGTAGTTTAATTACTCGATGTTTCCTATGAAAGGAAGGAGAGAAAATAAGCAGAGAAGTATAAAGTACTTCCATTGTTTTACTTAGACTGTACCAGAACATTATAAGATAAAGAAATACAAATTATAGTAAAAGGAATATATCTCTTAATAGAAGCCTACCGGAAATAGATTTTCCATAAATTAGCTTAAACGCAAAACCAGATAACCTTCCAAAAACGTTATTTTTCAGCCTGGCTGTTAATTATGACATATGAGCATTGTTTGTTTGAATAAACATTACAAAATCAAAAGGTGATACGATGGTTATAACCATTATTTCGGGGAATGTTCTTAATTAAAGGCATCATCGAAAAATTATCTACAGTGTACCTACTTCAACTCTATAAAATAAGATACTTTATAACTTAAAGTGGTTTTCACATTCATCTAACGTCTCCGTTGGCAAATTCCGGGATTATTTGTATAAATTAACAAAACGTGTGGAGGCGTCGTGCAAACAGAAGAAACGAATAAAAGAAGAGAATGAATTAAAATATTAAAAATTGAGGGGACCTTAGCTCGAGTCCTAGTATATCAATACTATTGCCATTCTTTTGCATATTCTAGGATAAATCATACAGGAATGCAGCCTTTGAGATGGTTCTGCATCGAGTGTTGGTTTGGAATATTCTCGAATGAGCGTAGCTTAATAAAGTCGTATGTATATAATTTAATGAAGTCGAATGTATAGGACATAAGCAACTGTAAGCTAGAGCTGAACTATTTTTCTGAATCCACGAACTTTTCGAGCACCGTTAGTAAATAACGTCCAAAAAGAAAACTAACTTACGTCCTACAAAGCAAACCTTGTGAGGGATAAATATAATGAGAAGAAACAGAGAGTGGGAATCACGCACGAGTTTGCGCGTTAACGCAGCAGTTAATATAATAAGAAGAAGGAATGGAGGTGGAAAAATAGAAGGAAAAAAGTTGGTTGCGCAGAGGGAATGGAATTAGGGTCAAAGAATGAGTGAATGGAAGCGAAAGAAGAAGTAAAATTAAGGGATGCTGCAGAGCTTAATGAGGATGGAGTCGTTCCTCACGGAGTCAGACATGGAAAGTTTCTAGTTGAGAAGGAAAAGGTAGAAAAACACGAGGAAGGGAAAGTGGGAGTGATGAAATCCGTATTCCGGTAATCCAAACGTGAAATTTGATGAAATCCCGCATTTACGACTTTTAAAGAGAAGTGAGTTTGTTTGGTGTCGTTTCGGAATTTCAATTCAGACGGAATTATAAATATGCTTCTTAGTGTGGCAAGAGTAAGAAAAGGTTGGACTGGTGGTGGTATTTTCATCCGTGTTTGTCTTAAAAAGGGATAAAATGTCTCTTACTTCGTTAACTTATGAGTATGATAATATAACAGAATAAAGAGAGTAATAAACTCAGAAACGGAAGAACTAGTTTTCAATTTTTTTCATTAAATTTCTAAATCTATTTCCTTTTGGAGACATAAAAACACTCGCTAATTGTTTTTCTAGCTTTTTTATTATTAATGTGCAATCATTTTAAAGGTCTTTTTAGCTCCTTTATTGAAATTAGGAAGCTAAAAAATAACGTAAAAATCTTTAATGATTTTATTCCGATAAATCTTTAAAAATATTTTATAAATACCGTTTGATAGAGGAATTTAATTTTACCGTATAATAACACAAATTTAAAGATAAAAATTCTTCGCAAAAGACTAATTTAACATTCACTTAAGACTATTTATTGTTCTCATACGATAATACTGTTCTCTGGCCTATCAAACCCTACTAAAGAAACATCGTGAGCACAAGGCCTCTTCATAAAGCCAATATCTTTGAGGCGTTTCCGGGAATCGGATATGAAGAGAGTGTCGAGGGAAGAAGACAAAGAAAATGAAACAAGTGGAATGAAGGAGAATCAAAGAAGAGATTGAATCAGGGCTTCCTTTTGTGTCAATGCGGGAATAAAGGTTTTCTTCCTTTATGCTAAATCCATCATATTATATAAGAAAAGGAAATGATAACTTCTTTATGCATAACATGAAACTTTTACGTAAGGTATTCTATGGCTGATATAATCCAGTCTTACCATAGCCTCCGTGGCGCAATCGGCTAGCGCGTTCGGCTGTTAACCGAAAGGTTGGTGGTTCGAGCCCACCCGGGGGCGTGCCTTTTTGTGAAGAACCGTATCAAAAGATGTGGATTAACTCTCTTTAGCCCTTTCCCTCAGCTTTTCTTAAATTTTGAAGCAAACGGCCTTAATGCCTTTTTAGTTTGAATACGAATAATTAAAAACTTGCATTTTATGAGATGGATTATTTCAAAGTTTTGATGAATAAAAACATGCAATATACGAACATATAATTATCATTAAGTCACTTTTATCGAATCCTCATGCGTCAACGTAGTATTAATGACGGAAAATTAACAAATTACAAGAAGAATAACAAGCAGTCCTAAATAATTAACTCCACACTATTAATTACATTATACAGCTATTATCTAGAGATGATAGAATACATTCACGTAAAGAAATAAGACATTCATAAAGAAATGCATACTTCGTGTTCTGCTCCACAGCTAATATTATGATGCAGAATATACAATCTGAATGCGAACCAGAAAACAATATTCATACATAAAATCACACATATAAATAGGGAAAGAAGGGATGAATGAAGATGCACTATAGTATTAAAAAGGCCGCCCTAGAGGGAAAAACTTGTTGGACAGTTGGACGTCTGGGCTTCTAGCACTTCCCCCCCCCCCCCCCCGGGATTGTTTCCGGCAAAAAAATGGGATAGCTACGCTCCCGGGATCGCGCAGACGGCTTGCGGTCACGCTCCGGGAGAAAGTCCCAATACCTTATTCTTATAGATAGCGATCACGCCCTTCACACGAAAGGAAGTATCATACGGGGAGATGAGGTCGCAGCAGAGAGAATGCTCCTTTACTTGGGTTAGGGATTCGTATCAGAGAAAAGGAAACATACGGGCGAATATGAGTATAACATTGCTTTCCTCACTCTTTATCACGACACTGAGAATTTCATCCTTTTGCGAGGGAAAGTTTACGCATGCGTTCACTTATTATTTACTGATGTGAGTCTCAGGAAATTTGGAAAAGGTTCTTTCGGAAGCATTTCCTGAGTAATCTAGTTAATTGTTCGTATGGAGAGGTTCGAAGGCAGCGATCGCTTTTGATGAAGAAGGTCGACGAAGGAGGGAGCGGTGTCAATTTGCGAAAGCCTAAGAGGAGCTAATTATTCATTACCCATCTCGATTTTGCTCATTTCGCTCCTCTTCTTAAGAACATCATTATTGTAGCACTCAACATTTTCCTCAATTTTCTCTGTATAAAGGGGTTGTTCGCATGAAAGAGTAAGCTTTCGTGTACAGAAATACGTTTTTGTGAAAGAATATGAAAATGTTTCTTCCGTTCACTTTTCTCGGAGTCGAAAGTATCATTTTCGGTGGTAATAACGCCAAGGAATTGTATTGAAATATTCCTAACAAGTTCGTATTGTTTTTTTTTATCCATAAAGTATTAGTATAAGTATATTCATAAGTCTTAGAGATTTTGTAGTGAAAGTTTTTCATTTAAATAATTTGAGAAATACTTTTCTCCTGAGTTTTGAGGTATAACTGCCCCAGCTATTATAAATCAAATGTAATAATAAATATCAACACAAAACTCAGTCGAATAGAATACAATCTTTTCTTACAATTTCAGCAAAATGAATACTGATAATTAATTTTTAGTTAAGTAATATGAGCATTTGAATTCGCAACATAATTATTGACAAATGTAAATCTTTGTTTAATTCGAATTTAAAGTCAATATCAACTAATGGATATTTGACGAAAGTCAGGTTATTTCGAATAAAGAAGTTTTTAAAAGACTTTTAAATTATTAGCTCATGCATGATGAAAATGGCCTTTTTTGATTACACAATACATTAAATGGTTACACTTGTTGCGCTGCTAAACTAAATTCCAAGTAAAATAATATTCACGTAATTATAATAAGATGATATCGATTAAAAAGATTAGAATAGATCAAATTGACAGGTCAACGTTTTTGAGAAATTTCATTGGAATTCGTCTCTTCATCGTGCTGCTCAATCGTACCCCTGAAAAAACTAACTATTCTTTCAAGTTCACCTGGAAAACGATATATATTAGTATTTTTCTTTCCTAAGATTATTAAGTTTTAATTAAAAATAAATTAAAAATAAAATACTATAGACTCAACAAATTGTTATAAATAGTTTTACAAAAAATGAACGCGGAAATATAAGAAAATAAAGTAAAATATTAACCTTTCATTTTCCATTTTATGAAAACATTTCGTTGATTATTGGATCAGTATATTGTATTCTTGGATCATTGACATTTGGAAATTGAGTTGCTCAATTAGTTTTTGAAAAAATCAAAGGCAATCATTTTTTGATTGCTGAATTCTTGTTTGATTTATAAATCAAAGAATTGTAAATTGGGTTCGTATTTTTCGTTTTATTGTAATAAACAGTCGAAATAAAGCAATTTTTAGCAATAATATAAATTCAATATGTTATTAAAAACTATAACTCGTTTTATTTAATTTTTTTTTCTGTTTTTTGTTTTCAATTTATACAAATTTACGAAAAAATTCGGCAATCAATATCAATTCGCAAATTTAAAATAAAATTCATTCTTAATTTCAAAACCTCGCATGTTTTATGAAAATGAAAATTTAAATCTGAAAATTTCGATCGATAAATATAATTATTCTTTTTATATACGATTATAAAACAATTTTAATAAATCGAGAGTATTGAAATGGATACGAGGTAAATTGAAAGCCATGGAATCAATGCGATTAATTTACTGAATAATTTTCAAATGAAAAGCAGTTTCCGATTACTAAGTATGTAAATAACATTTAGGATTACTGGGATCCAAATTAATTTTCAAATCGTTAAGTAGAATTACTCTTCAAATAACTTAATTAGATCATAACATGAGAGATATTTATTAATTTCATCAATTAAGTGCCGTCTATATTTACCAATGAAATCAAATAACTCTTCTATGCGAAAGTTGATATTTAGAAAAACCAAAATAATTTATGATCGAAGATCGATAAAAACCAAACCTAACAGCAAACTGTTCTCGAATGACATTAAATTCAACATTCACATTTATAACGTCGCGAAGTACAATTTTATCTCCGTTTATGTAGTTTTTACTGTCTCTTTGAAGCCGTTTTATGCCTCATTTCCAAAGTAATAGGAGAATATAAATCAGGAACGGTAAACTCCGTGAAAAACAAAGTTCTGCGAACACCGACCAATCACAAGGTTCTTCAGAGTTCGCTGTGAAGTTTGATTTCGAGATAAATTTTTATTTGGAAAACCGTTCGCAGCAATAATAACCCAAGCCTAAATTTTCCCATTAACTTGGGCCAGCGCACTCTTCGAAAGCCTTTTCAATATCTATAAAGGAGATAAAAATATGTTCCTTCGGCTCCATGAGTGAATTCCTTTCAACCGAATCGGTTTGATCTCCACCGAGCCACTTAAATTTCTAATTTTACCATCGAGGACTCTTGGGATACGTCTCTCCATTTGCGCTCCTCACTAATCAAGTTTTTCTTCGGCAAATTTATGCATGTGCTCTGCACTTGTATTTTTGAGAAGAGGTTTTAATTCTCTTTCCAAATAATTATATTAGATTCCGATGGTATGACTAGACTCACTGCTTTATTGTAAAAAATCTACAGATCTATAATTCTAGATTCGATATGCTAAAGTTTTGGTATTATTCAGAATGTTCAAAATTAAAATAAAATAATCTTGTTTATACATCTACTAAGTCTATATTTATTCTTCCTAAAATTGAAATCGAATTGAAAGTGGCTTAATCTTACGGAGAATTTTTTTCTTAGAGGGTAGGCGTTGATATCCGAAAATGAATCTTTTAGTTCGTACTTAATATTTTATCACTATAACAAAACGTATCCAAAAATAGTAATTTTTAACACCGAGAAAAGTATTTATCGCCTAAATAATATCTATAATAAAAGAGAAAATTATAGTCTATAAGAGGAAATTAATCAAAATATTAATTAAGGGTATTTGTGTATCTACACAGTTTAATAGTTCCACATTGATCAAAATATCATTAAAGAGATAGGTGTATAATGTTACAACTTGGGCATAATCTGTATGCTTAATCTTTCATTAGAAAAACTAATGTTTTTATAATTGATATTTAAGATGAAAATTCGGGAAAAGTTTTAAAAAAATATGAAATATAGCTTTCTTTGGAATCACTATAAATCATAGCCTTTATTTATCATTATAGCATTTCTTTATCGAATATCAAATTTTAATGAAAAAAGAAACAATATTGTACATTGACGAAGAATGAAGCTCTAATAAAGTTAATAGAATTTGGCGAAATGTGTCGGAAAACCTTCATTGCATGTAATCAAATTGTTACTATACTTCCATTCATACATTATATAATAATGATCCAGTTACATATATCTTTCTTTTGTAGCGGAGCCCAGTCTCTAATATAAGGGATCCTACCTACGCTTTCCTACGTTATTCTTCACGAGTTTCAAAAAATAAGGAAGATTAATGATCATAATTTACTAGATCTATTACATTTAAACATTTATATCTGATCCCTACCATGTAAAACTTCAATCCCTCATAACATGAAAGGAATTAACGGCTGCCATTATAATGCATCGATGACATGAAAAATTTTTTTGGAAGATCAAAAGGATTTAAATATGTTTTTCAAACTCCAAATTATTACTACTTTGTGAGACTAACATCTTCATGTAACATTGATCATTCCAAAACGTTTTGCAATAATCTTCCACGTAGTTTTGGAATCTTGAGAGCACACAAATGAGCGTGAATATAAAGGTATGGACTCTAACATCGATTTAAACAATTGCATTAGCACTCCTCAGCAGGTGGAGTACACAAATCAACACTCGATGGACCTTGAGAGAGCCCCACTAACAAGACCTCTAATAAAAGGCGACAAAGGATGTCCCTCGGCCCCTTGGGGTGGCAATTTGCGCGCCTCATAATAAGGAAGAGAGGATAAGGAGTGGTCAAAAGGGGACGCGTGTGGAGATCTCTCCGAGAGGTCATACGAGAGAAAAAGAGTTCCATTGATTGGACGGTTCGGCCGAGAGCGTTTGATAACTGTGAAGAGAAAGGCAGTGGAATGAAAGGTTAGGACCTCGTGGAGATAATGGGTGGGTGTGGATAAAAAGGCAGATTTCGGCGGATTTATGCGGACCAATCAAAAAAGCCGTGAAAAAATTAATCCAGGGCACTCCCCGAGGAACCGAAGAGAGTTTTTTGGGATTACGTTGGAAAGATTTGGGTTTTATTAGTCGTATTTTTGGAAGGCAAGTGCTACAATGGGCTGCGGATGGAGATTTCCATTTCCCCAAATCAGTTTTTTTGATGCAACGCGACCCATTCGATGGCCTACTTTTGAGCTTTTTTTGTGAATACATCCGATTTTTGATTCGGAATGTATTTGGATTTGATGGCAATGCAATCTTTCTCATGTCGAGACGTCTCTGTTTGGGAAATGCTTCCTACGAGAGAGATACATCGTACTTATTTATGGATTGACAGTGATCAAGTTAACAAAGCAACGCAATATGTGTACCGGTGACCCTTGAGATTTTCCATTTTTACGAATCACATTTTCCAATATATTAATAAATATGGAAGACTGTAATGTTCTTTGGTATAAGAACGAAATAATATACGTTATTCAAACTTGCGTCAATTTCGCAATGCTATTATAATGGGACTGTAATTAGTTATTTGTTTATGATTAGAAAGATAAAGTACATAAATTCTATTCTATAATCTAAATATAATTCTAAGTTCTGTTTTACGGACGTTAACATGATTAACGTTCTGTATTATTAAAATTGTCGCAGAAATAAACAGATTTCAGATCATAAATAAAATGAATATACCGTTTAAATTCTGATTAAGAAAATCATGATTACGTTATTACTATAGCCTAACATTTTCTACATAATATTTATGTAGTTTCTGTAGTTCAAAAATGTTGTGTTACTATATTATGAAATCATTATTAGAAGGCATGACTTCGTAGAAAGCCATAGTATAATAAAAGTGTTTAAGTTAAGCATTTTCATCATTACTATGCTATTATTATTCCGTTAAATTTAAGAGGGGTGGAACTATTTTTAAAAAAAACATGAAAACAATTTAAATATGTTGCGTAATTATGCATGGGTAAATAGAAAAATATTGGCGTGAGGAAATTATTTTAGGCCTTAGAAATCCTTATCTTCAAATTCTTAATATTTTCTGTCAATCCAATCAAGTACATGAAACCGCCTGAATGGTATCCTCCGAGGAGGGCTTGCGAGTTATAAGTAATAAGGTATAATCAATAACCAAGAATTTAATTACTTGAAGATTTAATTGAGAGTGAATTATATGATGCTAACCATTACTAATTTTCTCCCATTTTACAATAAGTGATCGGAAATAAATTGAAAGTTAATTAGAAAACTGCTCATGCAGAAATCCGTTCATCCATCTCTAATATTCCATCTAATTGGAAAATTAGCGAAATTTTCCTAACTAATATCAACGGCTATAATAAATCAAAGTGTAATAAACAGCAAAATGCATACACACTCCACGCATACACTTAGATATAATCCCTTATTAATAATAAACAAAATGAAATTATAATGGATTCATTGATCTTTGAAGTTAACTCTACATAGGTTAAAGTATCTATATAGTAAATATGTTTACTGCGTATCTGTTTAACACAACGAAACTTATTGGAACTCTTTTAACCCAAACATTTGAGAAAGAACTTGAAAAATTATTAAATCAAAGTAATATAATTTTCACTTCGAACAGAATAACTTTGAACCACCTACTTTCAATATATTACCTCTTTAACAATAAATCAAAATAATTTAGCATCAATTAAACTATAAAGATAAATATATGCAAAAAACGTAAAGCAAAAAATATGCGCCTTCTTTTATACACTTTATGTGTATATTAAAGGTTAAGAAAATGTTATTACTTCATGGAAATACTTGAATAACCTCTTAATATGTTGAGAAGTGTTATAAATTTTTTTTTAATTTAACAAAATGTAAATGAACATCTGTTTATTTCTTTAGATGGGAATATCACGGTAAAACACCAAGCAATTACATTGGGATAACTAACATTGTAATTTAAAATATCGTTATTTAGTAAAACCTTCTACAGCTAAAGTTATAGAATGAAAATTAGAAAATGAAGTTAGAAAATGAAAAATATTTAATTTATAAAATATTTTAATAAGTTAGTTAAAAAGGTTTTATATTTTCTGACTTAAATAAAACTTAGGACTGCGAGAATATTGTGCTATATACATTTTCTACTATGTTTTCAAACAATATAGAATTCCATCCTCCTACTCCTTAACTTAATTTAATTTTTGTTATTTTTCTTTCTCTATTAATATTAGCGATGAAAACCGGTACAGAGCCGATGATATGAATCATGAGGGACGACGCAATGTCGTTGAGTTTTATAAAGTTGTTATCCTTGTTGTTATGCAACCCAGTATACGATTTTGTATTTGCGGGTTGCCTATCAAAATCATTCGGGGGCTATACGCACCCTCGCTCCTTTTTCTATTATACAGAAAGCTAGACAATTCCTTCCTTAGTAAATATGAATCGTCTTTATTTAAACATGTTGTTATCTTAATAAAATTTAGAATACAGTATATTATTCTTAAATACCCATGTACTCATTCCAGTAACTTTCTAACATATTACAAGTATTTTATCAATCGTACACTTAATTTATACTTTACGTATTCAAATATACAGGATTAATGGCAGAAAAATAAGTAACGTATTTTATAATGGATATATTAGTAAAATTATTTCGATTCTGGGAGCAGATGATCTGATTTTTTCCATTATTCAATAAAAGTAAGAAATAAGTCAAAGATTTCGATTTTGTAATAAAATACCTAAATTCGGACTTAGGAGTTCTTTGGGCCAACTACTCAAATATAGTATAAAAACATAGCCTTTGGGATTGATTTACTTTAAAAATTTAAGTAACTAATCTCCTAGTTTATAATCAAGTGCATTGTGATTTGCTTTATCAATTCATTTGAGATAGCTCAAGAGTTGAGCTCCACTCACTTTTAACAACACGAAAGAATTCATCAGCTTTCCTTATTAATAAAAGTGACAGCTCACGAGGATGAAGTTACGTAACTCTTTGAAGAGAAAGGATACGTTTCAAAATCAGGCTTATGAAAATCCAAAGATTGTCTGGAACATGAATTGAGGATGAAAAAGGTACGTATTTGATGAAAGATAAATTTGAAACAGAAAGCAGAACATAAATAGTTGACTGGTTTAGGAGTTCTCTTCTGATTTTGAGCGAAAAGGAGCATGATCGGAATTTTTTTGTGGAGAGGGAAAGTGAAGAGATGGATCGAAGCTGATGCTGCAGTGAAAAGATAAAGCCAAAGCATATTAAGGAGTGTGGTATATTATTTTAGATGTGGCGAGGACTTGAACAGGAAAAGAGATTGATTTCAAAAATTTTTGCTGAATTATTTAGATTTAAACTACACTGTAAGTAATATAAAAATCATAAGAAACTTTAATCTAAAGTGCGATATGTTATTTAATATACTTCGTACGATTTTAATAAGAATAATATAATTTTAGAAACAAAGAATTGCAATACAATTAACTTCAAGAACTCAAATCCTCTTATTAGAATTTATTGGTTTCATTTAGTTTAAACAATATATTTGAATTATTTAAATTACACTAAAAAATGATAAGCAAACAAAAGAATTGTCATGTACCTTTAAATAATATTTCATCATTAAAGTTTCTAAAATATCAAAAAGAAATTAATTTTTTTACTTTCCTAAGCGCAAAAAAATTATAATTGCTAAGAAATGATTTTCTGAATAATGATGTAAGTGGCTCTGAATATCTCACAAATATTATTAAAAATTAAAATAAAAAATGTGAATAAGGTGATTATGTGAACTTTGTAAGTCCAATTTAAACACCAAAAGAAGAAAGGAAAGCATTAGAGGGTAAAATCTCATTTATGAGGGTTAGCTCATGACAGTGAAAGATACGAAGCTAAAATTAAAGGCTCTATATTTCCAGAACCTCCTCCAAGGGATGTCATAAGTTATCCCAAGGTGTTTCCATGACTGGCGCTTTGACCGTAAGAGTAAAAATTAAGTCAGCAGAAATATATTTTAACTGTTATTGATCTTATTAATAACTATTATTTTAAGGAGATTGGAATATTGGTTTATACATAGAAATACTGAACGGAGTATGTTTATTAATACCATTTTCCAAAAAGGGAAGCTAAAGCTCATTAAAGGTATTGGAGACAAGAGGTATTAACAAACAGGAAAATGTTATGATGATTAAATTATCAGAATTTGATACATTATTCAAAACCGCATATAAAAATGAATTTAAGGAAGAAAGAATAACATACATTATTTAAAGATTAAGATGAGTTATTCGTAAGTAGAGTATGGATCTCAGAGTTATTCAAAGAAGTAGTCGATTATATATAGCAAGGTGTGGCTAGCTTTGTTACAATTTTCTCGAATAGCAAATTCATTCACATTTGAAACACACAATTAATAGGCGATTTAAAAGTTATTGAATCCCTAAATTAGAATTATAAGGCGTGTAGTCAAAGAATACATCCGCGAATATTATTCTTCACCTTCCGTTAATTGAATACAGGTATTGAATTGGCGCCGATTGGGGAAATCTGCCATCTGAGTGTGGGATGTCAGGATAGAAAGGGACAATTACCAGAGAAGAAAACTAGGATGATAAAAGAGGAAATGAGAAAAAGGGGGAGATTTTGGCTTATGAGTCAGAGGAAGTCAACAAGTGAGGATGGGAACACGTGATGACAATATTGAGAGGGGAGATGATTAAAGGGAAGGCTTTTGGGGTGGCCTCAGGAAGAAGAAGCATTTTAAGAAAAATGGAGGAGAAGAAAGCGCTTCTGTTGAAAAATGATTCAGAGAGACAGTGGAGTGAGGCGATGGGGAGTTAAGTGGAGGCTGTGTCAGTGAGTGACTGCGCTTGCGGTGTGTTTGTGCATTTGCATGATTAAGTTACGCTCTTCAAAATTCCCCTTAAAATAAAGGGAAGATGGCATATATTATAGCTTTATTATCTTCTAAATTTGTCACAATATGCCGAGAATGTATGTTCATTTTAGGCTAGAAAGGTGCTTAAATCAAAGTGATTGTATCACAAGTTGATATAAATTCTAGGAGTACGGATATATAATCGTTGAGTGAATCCATCCCATACTTTTTACCCAAATAAAGCACCATTTGTGTAGTAGAGGAAATTGTGTATAGATGTGGTGGAATAAGTTGAATGAATCACCCATTTAATAATAAATGTCATGGAATTCAATAAGGATTATATATATATATATATATATATATATATATATATATATATATATATATATATATATATACATATATAATAATTATTCTCTAAAAAAGCATGGCCATATTCCTTACGAGAACATATTCAACGGTGATGAACATCATCTATTTTATCAATACTAAGCAATGCACAACCCTCTCATTTAATCCCAAAAGAATGGCTCAAATCGTAGAATAATCTCTATGAAACTAGACATTTAAACATATACATGTATAAACGTGTCAATGTCTATTTATTATATACATTAGTTGTTTAAATCTAGTATAATATAATATAGAATAGTTCTTATATATTAAACGTGTAAATGTCAAATTTTAGGTTATAATTTCATATCAACAATCTTTAAAATGTCTCCATGGCCGCAGATTGTTCAAACTATTTGAGTACCTGAAATTATTTTTCTTAAGCATAATTTAACAACATCATTCCTTGACTGCAATACCTAAAAGGTTTTATATTAATCATAAAAAGTTGCCTTTCTATTAACGTAATTTGTGGAGCACCATTCATTTTCCTTAGCACCGAATTCAAATCGCTTTTGAAACTGTTATGAATCGTAACCATAAATCATTTCCGATACTTTCTGTGGTCCGGACGGAGGTCCTCTCATCAACAGTGCAGAAGTCTCTCCTCTAAGTGCGGATCCTAAGTTGAAATTTGCCAAAATGACAGCCAAACGTCATCCCTTCATTACTCAGCCATCGTCAATAATTTACGACCCCTTCGAAAAAATTCCTTTCGGAATCATGGGGTTAAAATCTTCCATTTTCAAGGAGGTCCTGCGATTCATTAATCTCAAATAGCGTAAATAAAGCGGAAAATTCCGAGAAATAATGCCGCTTTCAGTGCTTCCGATGAAGATGTTTTTAGTCTCCGCAAAAATCATCCATCATCTCGACTCCTTCGGATGCTTCTCAAATGAAAGTCCCAAATTAAGGCCGCGCAACATCCCAAAACAGCATAAACTCACCCTTTTTTGCATTTTAAGGGCTTAGAAGCAGATATATTAGGGTCCTTCTGGAGCTATTGAGTCTTATTATTCATGTGTTATATTTTTTTAGCGACGCCATAACATCTTTTGGTTGATAAAAAAGGAGCTCTGATATCTGCAATGGGTGTCTCCACTTTCTAATTTAAATATTGTGTCAGCAAAAGAGGGCAGTACATTGTTTCATTTTAAATAATCAGACACATTTCACAGATATTAAATATAAGAAGAGAGGATTAAAGATATAAAAAATTGATGATTAAAAAAAACCACAAATATATATATATACACACACATGTATGTATTTTGTTGGGTAATGACTATACCTACCTATTCTAACTAAAGTAACTCGCGTAACATTCTAAGGGAATACAAGGGACATATATGTCCAATGAGATGAAAATAATACCTCCTCGTTTTCCGACTTATGTAGTATCTTAATAATTATTGAGTTTTATTTTGTAATAATGCGTTAAAGCGAATTTTTAGAAAATAAATGCCTTAAATATTCAATTGATTTGAATCAACATACCGTAAATGATAAATACCAAACGCCTTAATCAATGGATTAAACATTAAACATATTTTTATGAATTATCTAAAATAAAATAAAGAAAAACTTCAAATTGTACTTAGGAGAATTTTAACTATTCTTAATATATATAGATATATTTTCCCTCATAAATATTATCAACAGAAGATAAGATAGAATGGATGGGTAGAATGAAAAGTTCTAAGAAATAGAACAATATCCTTCCTTGGTTTTTAGCTTCCTTTATTTTAGGTTTTTCCTTCCGGCAAACTGAATTCTAACTTATTTCTATTGTTCTATTTTGCTGGATTTGACCTCCGCCCATCATACATCTTAGACCTTTCTTTTTTATTCTTATATCCATTCTTTTCGTGTTGCCAATTTTATTTCATTCTTTTTATGTACAAGTTCCCTGCATTTTCTTGGAAAAGAAAGAAACTGCTCGCATTTCATCTATCTGGAATCCTATTTTCTCAAGGGAATTTGTTTTTATATTCGAGAAAGGTATATTTCTCTTAGCTTTGTGATCAACTGTACATTATTATCTAAGTAACTATATATCTCGAGCATTAATTCTTTGATGTATAATTTTGAGGTGAACAGTTTGTGGGCATTTATAAACATTTTAATTATCAAAATATACATATCAGATGTCTGTCTCAGGCATAAAACTTTCTGAAAT
The DNA here is from genome assembly GCA_020796165.1 of Pantala flavescens. Taxonomy (NCBI): domain Eukaryota; kingdom Metazoa; phylum Arthropoda; class Insecta; order Odonata; family Libellulidae; genus Pantala; species Pantala flavescens. The sequence goes on from CM036881.1 coordinate 51,194,569, forward strand.
TGGAGAAATGAGAACTTAAATCCTCCTTTTATTCGTAAACCTCAAAGAACTTTCATTAAGCACTAAGAGTTCACATGAGTTTCATGAGAACTCAACTCTTCCTTAAATTTCTTTTTATTGATATCATTCTTATTCGAGAATATTCTATCTCCTTCTAGTTATGGATGTCGGTCTCAACTACTTGTTTTCGCCGTTGATGAGAATTATAAGGCAAAATTACCTCACTCCTCATCTGACTAAGTCTCATTTCCATTGCTCATTTTTTCACATTTATTAGCGAGGTTTCACTGAGCATTCTGCGTATTTATCCGAAAGTATTGAGCTAAAATTATAGTCACTCTGAGTACTTTGTTTAGGATAGGACAGAATGCGATACACGGAAGTCGATTTCATTAACAATTGTTTCAAATTTATCAATAACCTACCCTTTAATTTCTAACTTCTATGGAAAGCTTGGGAAACTATAGTATTATACGGAAATTCCTGACGATAAACTTCATTCCATAGGAGTGAGTTCCCGAATATAGATGGTCTAGCAGCCACTGTTATCTTCAGGAAAGAACGAGGAAGCCCACACGTGAGGAAGCGTTGATTAAAGCTCTTTTGGTTGAATGCTGCCGAAGGAAGTTCCAATGAGGACCCACACTTGTCGATAACTTGAAAAACCCTTGGACCGGCCACCGCTTGAGCCGAGGACAAAAGGAGGATGTAGAAGGATATTAGCCGGCAGATGAGGAGTGCACAATGAGAGAATGAATTGGGGTGGAATGGTGGAGGGCGCTGAAATTGACAAATGGAAGTTTCTGATAGCGACGGATTTGAACTCGATTTAAAGGCTGCGAGATTTAGGTGCAGATCTGCCTCAATAGGAATTCTTTTTGTGTTAATGGTCCTCTACACGTTTAATTAAGAGATTTCAAACCCATAAAGTCGCTTCAATGGTATTTACAAAAAACTTTATCTGCTATAAATCCTTAGTTATGATCTTCCGATTCAAAATTTATGTTTGCAAAACGAACACGATGTTCAAAGGCTACTTCCGAAATTTATCAAAAGTGAACCGTATTAAATGACAGCGACATTTATATACAATTCATTCATATTTAGTATATGCTCTATCTCAATTAATAATGACCTCAGAAATTAATTGTTTCTCGTGAAAAAAATCTTTCTCAAAGGACACAACTACGATAAAGACACAATAGTCTATTTTCTCAAAAATTCAAGAGTTTATCATGTATAACCCTGCTCAGATATCTATGTTTAAAAAAGAAAACGATTGAGAATCAGTTTCAGAGACAAGTTTATTTAAAATTATTATCGTTAGCTAACTAAACCTATTATTATTGTAACCTTAGTTAAAGATTGATAACAAAGTTTGTTTTTGATTTTAACCAAGAGATATTATAAATTAGAAAAACAAAAAGTTCATAAAATAATTTTACACTACAGTTAAAGTAATTATATTAAGCTGCGAGAGTTATATGAATAAATATATCAAAGAGTCATGCTGGCTCCAATTATTTTCGATTAATTATTATCCACAATATACCTATCACTTTTCAATTAAAAATCAATGCTCCAATTCTCCCATTGTTAGTTAAAATAATTTTCACCTCTGACATTTTGTAACGAAATAAATTCTAAATTTACATTATTTTTGATGGACTTTTCACATTTCGATACTCGGAATACTTGGGAATGAATAAAATTGACATATTTATAATCAAATATTTCAAATACAGCGCATCAGTTACTATTACTAAATTTCCTCAAAAATTCAAAATTATTTATTAACTCGAACTTTAAAAATATCATAACCATTGATGACCCACCTAAGATTGCCCACATTCAATTTAAATAAATCATATTAGATACAATCAAGGTAAAATTTATGTAGGCTGTATGAATCGTTCTCAAGTAGAATAACTTAGAAAGAATGGTCACATACTCACATTTTGGGTTTCTCTGTATTTTTTAATATGCATACCAGAAAATAATATTCTACATCCACGTAGGCTGAAATATTTAGTTTATAACTCCTCTGAATTCTAAATTTGATATTTAGTTCTATTATTAATTTGAGGAAATTATCTCAACAAAGAACAAATATTTACTTTGCATATATTTGTTTGATAAATTTAATCGAAGGAAAACAAAGAATATACAACAATAACTGTTTTGCATACTTATAAATTTATAAAAGAAATATAATATTTATTAATTGTTAAGAATCATAACAGGCTTAATTTCGTGGATAAATAAATAAACCGATTTTAGTTGAGTGTTATTAGACCAAACATAACTAAAAAGTATAGGAGGGAACCAAAGTCTGTTGAAATTGATGCAGATCAATTAAAAGCAAAGGAACCTGCAACGGTTAATCACAACATCAAATTGAAAATCGTAATTTGAAAATCACTTTTAATCTATATGAGCTTAAACTATCGCTACATATTTATTCCCTAATTTGCATTTCCGATTGATTGACTTCTATGTTTGGAAAATATGACTTTTAATGTAAAAACGGAGGCAATTCTTTCAATTGGCAAAAAGTTAATTAGATTATGAAAAAGCTTCCTGCATACATTTCCGAATAATGAATATTAATCATTACCTTGATTCAAATAAGAGAGGCCGTGCAACGAAATATCCATCAGTTTTAATTGAGCTTTTACATGTTACAATTACGAACATGGAAAACGAAATAGAAGTTGATATTGAATCATCCGTTTACAATGGTAGCATTTTGTATTATCATTCGGGCGGACAATGAAATTTATCAAATGAAATTTGGTTCTTCCCTCAACGATGATATGATAAGTAATATTTAATCTCTTTCGTACTTGTTGGCATAGCCATTACGAGCCATTTACAACTGCTTCTTTCGTTTAAAATTATAAATAAAAACATTTCAAAATCTTATAGTATTATACAACAAAAATAAAAGTTTTGTCTTTCATTACATTATTCCAAACATTTACTCCTGAATTATACTTGTTCTTGATATTCATCGTATTCTACCATCTCATTATTTTGCCTTTTCCTTTAGTTTAATTTTACAAAATTTACGGTATTCACTAGTGAGATGATTGCAATGGGTAAATAAAGAAATATCTCAAAATAAAGAACCTTCCGGAAATTTCCGGATGACAGCCTTCGCATTCTCGTAACCCATTGCAAAAGAGCTGTAAAAGGGTTAATTATTTTCAACATCCGACTCCTCAAAGATTCAAATAAATCGAAACCTTAAGATCACTTGGCTGATGCCGTTTAAGCAAATCGCTCTGCGGAAACACCGCTATAAACATCTTTCCTGGAAGAGATTCGGGAGGGCAACGGTTTGAGGGAAATTAAATCGAGGAGATGAAAATTCGACATTAATGTGTCGAAGAGAGTATCAGTCGATGGAGAAAGAAGGAAAACGAGAAAGCAGACTAAAGCAAACGATGTATCTCGACGAAAGATGGCGGTTGAGAATCCATAGAATCCCAGAAGGTGAATGTCCCGCTGAGATTTGTGAAAAGCGCAGCTTCAAACAGAGGTCTCGATTCGAATATAAAAATAAACATTTCGCCAAAATGAGATATTTCGATACGGTGAGCTTATTCACTAGGGTTAGTCATTTCACGGTCTCTTATACGGGTGATCGTTTGTAACAGCAAAACCATTGGAAACAATGCTTTTATAGTGATCTTCATTGTCCAAAAGTATATTTAATTTAATTTAAAGTATTTTTTTAAAATTTATTATTCCATCTCTATTCTATTCGTACAGTCTAAACTGGTGTTCAGTTTCATTTGCTTCAAAGATAATACACATTTAGAGAAAAGAACATACATTATTTTAAATAGGTCTCACAATAACTGATTGAAAATTCAATGATATAAAGTTTATATTTCAAAGATTAAACCTTATTCAATCTTATTGAGAAAAGGAGTTTTTTATCTTCGAAAATTTAGTATACCTATAAAATAAGTTGTGTTTGAACCCAAAAACTGCAAACAATAGTGAAAATCCTTGGAGAATACATTTAAACTTTCGCAAAAATGAAAATGAGAAACTGAGAAATAAAGTTTCATTTCGCGATATTTTCAGCTTAAAAGCAATCTACCAATTCCCTCCAGAGCGTTTATCCTGAAAACAAGCTTGCATAATTTAAAATAAGACGGAATTAGTTCTATTCATAAATAATACTTAATTTAATACGTTTTGTAAGTGCTTCGCTCCTACAAATCCTCAATTTTCTGCGAGAGAGAGCATCCATATAACTTTAGTGGGATTTTCTTTGAAAATAAACTCATCATCTTCTGCTTATACGGCGAGTTATTTTCCTTCCTCGTAATTCTTGGAAAAGGAAGCGAATGTTTTAAATTCTATGGTGATTTCCTGGAGAATTATTTTCCATCGATGATTCAGATACATTTGCGTTGGATTATAATCATTCCATTTGGAGTAATAAAGGGTCTGTTTTGATTGCAGAGTCTAGATCAGGAAGCATTATAATTTTCTCTAAATCCAAAGTTCGGCTAAAATAGCCATATATCATCTTCATTCTTTAAGCGGTTATTAAGTTAACCTTTTTAAGAACGTAACACTTGTAAAATTATTCTTTTATTTATTTTATCTGAAGAAAATTTTTTGAAATTGAATGGAATTTTAACTTAGTAAACATAGTAAACGAAAAATGGCAATATTTTAATCTTCCGATATTTTAATTTTATCAGAATATCAGCCTGAGCGTCTATCAAAAACTAGTGAATTGTGTTAATGAGCACTCATTCGCGTATCTTATAAAACTTAACAATAGCTAACTAAGAATTAAATATTAAAAGTTATAAGGAACTATATTAAATTATATATGTATAACATTCGTATACGTTAATTCAAATGAAAAGATTGATATAAGTTAAATTTTAATGATAAAAATATAGAATCAAATAAAAAGGGCAGAAATATAAATTATAGTAATTACCGGGGGAGAATAGTTTTCAATTTCATCGATGTCAAACTCTGATTAGGAAATAAAATCTCCCGGAAAAATGAGCAGCTAATATAACTTTAAGTATCCAAAATGGGTGTCCCGGATGAGTAGGCTTAAAGAGAGGGAAGGAATTACAGGAAGAATATAGAGAGTGGTAATCAGGAAGAGAAGATGGATCGGTAAGGAGTTGAGTGGTTAAAGGTCAGAGAGGGTATCCAGTAGGTAAATGAGTGGGTGTCTTGAGAGGCTGTGTATCTTCCACAGACCGCTGAGTCTTTCCTCAAAATGCCGAGAGAGACCTCGTCAGGGAACGGGAGAGGCTTGAACTATTATCCTATTCCTAATCCTACAACATCCTTTGAAAAGGAACTTCAGGAAGACGTAATATTTCATAGATTTAACGAGAATTAGGTCATTATGTTATAATAATGAAAACACTAGAATAATAGTAGAATAAGAGAGACAATGATCTGATCAACTAATAGTCCTTTTATCTAAAAATAATTCTTAGTTGGAGATTGTTATAAAAAGACAAAAATTAAATCATATTTTATATTCGTTACGATATTATTTTATTAGATCTAAGAATTTAACTTAGATATAACAATTTCTATAATTGTATAAAAAGTTTGTAGGCAAATCTCTAGAAACGTTTTTCGATAATTATATTTCCATATTTCGTGAAATGGCGACTTTGAAATAATATATTATGGCAGAAAATCTATGTTATGAATATCCTATTCAACAAGAGAAATCTCAATCAGTATATCCTTTTGATGAAGATAGTTCATAGAAAATACCGTGGACATTGTTAAAGATATCTTGGCTCAATTGCTAATATTTAGAGACTTTCTCCTTGTATTTTTCCAGACATCACATTGCATTTATGCTCATTATTTTTGCGATATTGAAATTCACCACTTTTTCGAAGAAACGGCTCTTATTTTATATAATTTTACTCAAAATTTTCCATAAATTGTAATAGTTGCTCATGTCTTTACACACAAGTATTTATCTGTAACTCAGTAATATTCAGGCTTACTATTTTACATATATTTATACTATTTCAAGAAGTTGAAGGTTTTTGATTACGTGTTTCCATGGAGATGAATCTGATTCACGTATCGTGCGTTTATTGTTTAGCAAAGGATCGTAGATATCTCCTCCTTGACCCGACCAACGCGTGAGAGTTCTTTTGAGAATACGATCCCATGCGAAGCAATATATTTGTTGTTGTAACGTGAAGTAGCGAGTAAGGGAGAAGAAGAACCAATTTGGTTTGAGTATCTCGGCAGTAAACAGAGGGATGCAAATGTGCTGAATTCGATATTTCCAATGTCTCATGTACACACAAAGGAGAGCTCGCCAAATATCACTCTCCGGATAGTGGAATCAAGTTGTAAAGTCATTGAACGGTGTGCGAGACGCGAGAACAAATAAAATAAACCACGAAACCGAAGTACGAGTTAAAGCGCTTCAATAGTTCATCTACTTCTTCTATTCATCTTCTAATGGATTTCATAGAAATAACATAAATAAACATAATAAATAACATATATTTCAAAGGAATGAAAAGAACAGAAAGTATTATTTGGTAAAGGCAAAATACCATTGACCGTAATGAGATGTGAATGAATTTTTAATTTATAACGGAAAACCTCGCCAGTCTTTTTGAGGTTTCGCATCTGTTTATATTTCCTCTAACGTTCCTATTATAATGTATTCAGTTGGAACATTCAATTTGTAAGGGAAATATTCTGAATGTTTTTGTAGGGCATCTTAACCACATTAATCGTTACTATGAGCACACCCACAGGAATTGTCATATGGAATCATCTAAGAAGATTATAATGAAGGGAAAGATCAAAGGGATTTTAAAGAAATAATGAATTAGGTATAATTTTAGAAGTATATTATTTATACTAGGAATTTTTCAATACCCGAAAACTGTGATTTTCTTAGGAGAAATATTACCTATAATAGTGTAGAGAATACAATATAAAAAATATGAATATGGTTTAGATCACGGATTCCATATAATAATGGTGCTGAAGAAAAGAAGTTTTGAATTTTAATTAGCATGATGTCATTATTAATTCAGTAAACCCTTTCGAAGTCTGATTTTAACGGTGCGATAATTTTAATATCAAAATTTATTAGTTTTTATTCACTAATGAATAATTCAGACACCAAAAATGAGAATTTACGAATGTATATCCGTTATCATATCGCACTTCGTAGTTACAGTTTGTCTTGCTGTCGTTTAGTTGAAGGTATTTCAATTACGATTAATCGATGGTTCTATAAAACTCATATAAGGTAAAAATGATCTTAAATCTTCGAATTAAACTACAAGAAAATAGTCAAAATGTAAGTTCATATTAAGTATTGATCTGAGAGACATATCGTCACCTCTTATTTCAATTAACTTTGACAAACTCTACAATATGAGCTAAAATAGTCCATCCTTATAATTTCGTACTCGTGGATATTTAATCGATTCCGAAAATTTATCAATTTCAGATGTATATCTCTATGGCGTATTAGCATGCGGCTTCATACAAATAAAATTTCATTTTTCGATGTTCACATTAAGTTGAATACTTTGATTGAAATACAACGTTACATAAGCCCCTCCTGCGTGAGATAAAACATTTTCCTCTTTAATTTGAAAGGTTTTGAATCGTGTTCAAAGTATCTCTAAGGGAAAAAGAAAATCTTTTAAAAACTCAAATCTCCGTGGGTTAAAGAGAGGTTCAATTTCTTTCGCCCTTTAATCAACGAAATGGATTTGGTGTTCATGATGTTTTAACGGAATCTCTCGATAAAAAGGTGGACACGAAGCAGATTTGCTCGGATGGAGGATATAGCGATTGTCTTTGGGGATTAACTATACTACACACTGTGATTGTAATCGATGAGAATATCAATCGATGTGAAACAATCCTCCTCAAATTAGCGCAACCCGAAGCAATTGTACTCGAGAATAGCCCGTGACCCATGAATCCTACTGCAATTATTTTTCGCCTTTAGAAAAATCAGCTGCAATTGAAAAGGACTGTCGGAAATTTCTTATTAGCTAAAGTGACCTTAAAAAGTTTCTTAATATTAAATATTATAAGATTCCATTCCAATCTTATCAATATCATATAATAACGGTAGTTTTTCATCAACAGCCATGCTCTTAAGTAAAACGAAATTGAATAAATCGTGAAGCTTTAACCAATATTAAAAGCCGCATCTTTCTCAAAATAAGAGAATTTTCCTAGTGCATTCTGTAGGTTAAATGGCTGAGAGATTTTACTAATTATGAATATCATAAACGAATTTTTTCAATATTGAACGTAAATCTATCACATTACTCTATCTTCTGTTGATGACAAGAAGTATGCATGAATGCATAGGATACATTCGAAGAGGACGTAAATTAAGAGTGATATAGGATCCTGCTCTCTTTATAATAGGTCGAATAAAATCCGAATCATAGTACCAGTATGTTACAAATTGATTATGAATTTCGGTAACCTTTTTTGAAACTAAATATTATAAATGTATTTTTATAATTGCAAAAATAGGTTATCCAATAAAAGAACCATTTTACTTTCTACATTATAAAGACGTGAATTACTTAAATCTGCAATAATACTCCAACAAGTATTACGTTTAGAAAGCCCGATACTGCTAATCACGCAATTTAAACATTTTTTGCAAAAAACAATTTCCGGTAGAAAGTTTGCGCGATAGAAAGGAAGATTAGGCAACTGTAAGAGGATAATTAAGAAGCCACGGAAATTCAATTAAAATGGCGAATTGAACGATTAGTCAGACAGCACATTTGCGAGACGCAGGTGGAACGAAATTTCGACTTGGCATCATGCTTGGGCGGAGAAACTAACTGGGTGAACGGGAAATGCACAGAATAATTAAGATGAGTTAGGTGAAGCACAACGTTTTCTCCAGTATAAAAGGGAGGCGAAGTTGTTCCGAAATCACTTCATCTTCAGCAGCCATCGACTTCCACCAAACATCTAGACCATGAAGCTCCTGGTAAGTGTATGAATTAGTTAAGATAGAGCAGCGTTGGCTACAATTTGTATAAGTTATTTCATCTAATCATTATACGTTATTTTTCAGTCACTAGCGCTATTCCTTGCTGTGGTGGTCGCCTTCGCTTCTTCTGAAGAGGCGAAGCAGGACTCCAAGAAGCAAGAGAAGCGAGGTTTGGACCTCGGCTATGGAGGAGGTCTTGGTCATGGTGGAAGTTTCGGAGGGTACGGTGGAGGACATGAAGGTCTCTCTTTGGGAGGAGGATATGGAGGAGAGCATGGATACGAAGGCCTCTCCCTAGGTGGTGGGTTCGGAGGATATGAAGGAGGCGACCACGGAAAGATCAAATCGGTGGCCATCACCAAAGAAGTTAAGGTGCCCGTCCCTCATCCCGTTCCAGTGCCAGTGGTGAAGAAAGTCGGCGTACCAGTACCTCATCCAGTTCCTTACCCAGTAGTAAAACCCTACCCTGTTCCAGTCGAGAAACCATACCCAGTACCAGTGGAGAAGCCTGTTCCCTACCCAGTGGTGAAGAAGGTCCCTTACCCAGTCCACATCCCAGTCAAGGTACCAGTACCACACCCAGTGCCAGTCCATGTTCCAAAGCCTGTTGCCGTCCCAGTCAGTGTACCCGTCAAGGTTCCAGTTCCTAAGCCATACCCAGTTTACAAGGCTGTTCCGGTCATCATCAAGTCCCATGGTCATGAAGGAGGAGGTTACGGTGATTTTGGCGGATTCAGTGGTGGACACGGAATCAGTGGAGGATATGGAATCAGCGGAGGATACGGTGGATTCAGCGGTCATGAGCTTAGCGGAGGACACGGATTTGGAGGTGGATTTGGTGGACACCACTAACTCAAGGAATAACATATCCAGCGACTTTATCCTGCAAATAACCACCCGTTGATATCACCAATCATAGCACTGACGTCTCCAACCATTCCAATCAGGTTTGGAGGATCATACGATGGATAAGCTGAATTTAATGTTAAAGATTTTTAATAAATATCATTTTTGACCAAACTAGACCAAATCTTTATTTGATAATCTTCCGCCATACCCCTCACGAAATCATCCTAAATGCCGTTACCAACATATTTACTGGCAATAAACCTAAAATAAACATTTTTCTAACGCAGCGAGTGAAAAAAATATGGTGAAAGATATTAAAATCGCATATTTTAAAGTTATATATTTATACAGTCTATGCGTCAGCTTTTAAATATAAGAAATTTAACAACAATGGATGACTAATTTCTATTACTTTTTAAAGCAGATGAGCACATGTATGACATAATAAGAATAGATATGACTTTCTTTTCTGTACTTATGATCCAAATAGTATTTGCAGTCGAAAAATGAAAACAAAAATTTAAATTTAATCCATATCTATTAAAGTTATGGTAAACTACTTCACTTTTGTGTTTAAAGAAATACTCATTTGAAGGAAACAATCGAAGATCTTTGAAGCGTGTTTAAAAATAATTATCACTATGTAGTATTCAACTCGTTATTGAGTTAATGGTAACATGATATCAGATAATATGTCATTAGAATTTTATTAAATTATATGTAATCTGATAATTTAGCTGCCAATTTCATTCCAAATAGATGCGCTTCCTAAATTAATACATTGCCTATAAAAGACGTTAAAAGCGTGTTCATAGTTCTTCATTTTCCTAAGAATTTCCTCTTAAAATTCTTCGAATAATAAATGAAGTTATAATCATTCCAGTTACATGTCCGTGTTTCCAGGAATTTGAAACGAAACAGAGCGAGGAAACTTACAGAATTGATTTGTTCTCGAAAAGATAGAACTAATGAGAGAGCGACGTTAATCACAAAGATATTAATTATTCATCGAATAATATATGGAAAGGACTGTCACGGACGGATGGATTCATTTCTCGACGGATCGTTACAAAGACGTTTTCTCTCAAAAAAAGAGGGAACTTTCAGCTGAGAATGAAAAAGTTTCGAAGCACTAGCTTCTGTCTCAACTAAAGTGTATGGCTAAAATCGATGACTTGTTATCCTGCCATTACTTAGCTCAAGAGCACAGAGAGATTGATGATGTGCTATTCCGAGGAAGACTTTGTAGTCGTCGTGATTTCTTGTTTTTGAAAGGGGAAAATAAATCTCATCGACTGAAATACTCTGACTCATATAAAAGAGTAGAAGTAAAAGCACCGAATAGCATTTAATGGAAATTAAAAATTGTCCGTTACGAAAAATTAACAATATACTTTTAAAAATAAATTATAAATATTTTAAGCAATGTATTTAAGAAAAGATTCCAAAATTGGAACTGAAGAGTCCTAAAAATACCTTTTTCCGATATTTTTATTGTAAATTTATTTGACTGGAAAAGTTTTTTCAAGCAAATTATATTCTTGCCCATTGATTCGCGTACGAGATATTCGAGTCAATAATCTAAAACAAATATTCATACTAAACATTTTTATATTGCTGTAATATATTCTACTGGAGTTTTTAATAACTTTTTATAATGTGCTTTTATGGAATTTTTTTAAATATATAAAAAAATTTAATTTCTTCAATCAAATTCTAAATTCTTCCCAAAGTTCTGCAAGACTAAAATTAAAAAAAAAATTCTTCTTATTTAATTCTTCGATTTTAAAACAAATAATTTTTAACTCTTGTAATAACCTCTAAAAACATAACAATAGCTATAATTTTAAAATATATTTTATGAATATATTATCACTGCATTGTCTTCTTAAACATATAGATAAATAAATTTAACATAATATCTTGAAACAATAGCTAACTTTTCAATATTAGTAGACATTTACTGTTATATATATTAAAATTACTCGACAAATTAAATCGATCATTGGAGTTGCTATGAAAATTAACTTGCATAAACATAGCGCTAAGTTTTGCTAATAGTATTGGAACACCTTGAAGTACCTCAAAGAAAAGCATTATGGGTTTAATTGAATTTGAGAACCTAAATGAAAAACGTATTATGAACCCTCTCCATCTCAATGGTCGAACAAGCGCTCTGTTTTGTGGAAATCCATTACGGAAACGTTTCTGCGAACCATCTCTCAAACACGTGACTGAGATGCTCCATGCGCCCTTGTGGCCGCGGTGATTGAAGTCTGAACTCAACGAATATCTCTCTCCAATCATTTTGCCTGGAAACGAAGCAAATAGATCAGAGGTTCAACTAGAAAAGCACTCCTTCGGACGCCCTGAATACCGATGATAACTAACACGCGTACCTAACAGCCCACCTCGTTCTTAATCAACGATGAAAGTCCCGCCTTTAAACGCATGCCAATGAACTGGTTGCTAAGAAATTTAAACGTGTTATCATACGAATGAAAGGCCGATCTTCTCTTGGTGAAATTGATCTTAGAAGTGGAATGATACGGATGCTAGTGGGAATGTATTAGAATCTGAGACCTGGACCTGAACCTATTCACTGGCATCAAAGACAAACTTGTCGCCTGGCAGCCTCATTCAACGTACACCCGGGGTAAAAGATTTACTCTGTGGTATTCCTTCTAAATCTTAGCAACACCATCCATTAACCTTTGCAGAGGAGTTCAGGATGAAAGATTCTACAATTCGAAGAAATAAAGTTTTCTCGTGACCTTCGCAACTTATATTTCATCGTTTTAAATTTTGAAAACTGTTTGGTTTTCGGTTTATAAGATTTTTCATGAAAAATGAAAAAATATATCTTTGATAGAGTTTCATGTATCTGTATCTAAATAAAAGATAAAATAATATCATATTCAAATGCACGTTTTCGTCCATCGCATAAATTTTTAATACTTAGACTCCAAATATTAATCCAATATACCTCATATTTTCAAAAACTACAGAAACAAAGTATACTACATAAGCCAAAACGAGAACTTTCTGCGATAGAAAATGTGCCTTATCAGAGATTGAAACAGGAAGATATCCAAGGTAAGAGATACCGAAATTTCTTGATATTAAAGTGAAAAAGGTGACTTAAAGAATATTTATTTTTCCTTAAAGGGAAGGATTTAATGATTCTACGAACTTCTCCGAATGTGGTTAATCAAAGAAGAGATACGTAGGGTTTTCATTCATCGATTTAACCATCTTCCAAGTTCAAAGGAGTTCTTGTGAGAAACCCTTGGCATTAATAAGGAATTTCCCTCTCGTTTCTCGATATATGTCGTCAAGGGAAACAGTCGTCAAATTGCACCACCGAAGTTTTTCCATTAAGAAAAGAGAGAATATTATTGAAATGAAGAGGAAATGGAAGCAGACGGAACATTGAAAGAGATTAGAAGGGTAAAATCAAAGCGGAATTACACGCAGCAGGTTGCGACATAACTTGCTAATAAGAGCTAATCTTTTAATGTGGACCATGGGTTGTGATGAAATGACTTGGGTGGTGAGATTAATTACTATGGGCTAATAAAACTCCCCCGAAATTTCATTCCGGAAGGTTTGTAAATCAACCCTCTCAATCTTGGGTCCATCTCTCTTCGGGTGATTCGTAACACTGAGAAATTGAATAAACGATTCTTCTGATCTATTTTGAAGTTGAAAATAACTTCTATCGTACCTTTTGCTAATTAATAAGTAAAGCTATAAAAACAATTACCATTTGACTTACTGTTTCTGTACTTTTAATCAGATAAAGGTATGATACCAATAATAATGGCTAGAAAATTCATCATATTATCTTAGAGTCTTTTTATGAAGTAAGTTAGGAAATGAACAAAAAGTTACCGCAAAAATTTCCCTTGTGTTCGTATTACTTAGAAACTGATGAGCTTCTTCTTAACTTAGGTGAAATTATTTCAAACATCTCACTCGGTCATAGTGTGATGTGATATTTTATGGTACTTGCAATTTTGTTCAATATAAACCTCCATAGAACTATTCTTATTTAAGTAAACACATTTAAGAGAAGAATATTCTGACTGAAAATTAGTCAACTCCTTTTAACTTTAATTGACGATTGTTAAATTAAATATAATTGAATAAAACGAAGTTCAGTAAATGTAAAATCAGTCACAATAAATGAACTGGTATATGATAAAAGATGGAATTTGTACAATTTTGCACTCGAGAGTCATTCAAAATCCTTTCTTTTGAAGATCGAGAACGATAAAGAAAGAGGAGTGAAGGTGTAATGTTGCAGGACACTTCCAGGAACGTACGTCGTCCCAAAGGGCAGCTTGAGGAAGGAACACCTCTACGTGACCTCCTCAAGCAATCCTCTGAATCCGGGAGAAAGAAGTTAGAGGAGACATCAGCGTAAGATGAACAGTGGCAGAGGGACGTCAGTTGTGATGGAAAGTGGAGACGTGGACCAAACTGGAGGTAAAAAGGAAAGGCTGACGAAGGCGTACCTAAAATGCTGGGCTTGCAGTTTCAAAGAAAATCCCATTTATTATCTTTGATTAACTCTTCAGTGAATGTAGATTCAGATTCAAATTAAATAAACTTTGAAATTGGAAAATTTTTCTACTTAAGAACCGTGAGTGGGAAGACAATAAAATAACAGAATTGATAGTCTATTTTTAAAAAAGGATAAGAGCTTAAGAATCATGAACAGTTAATGATAATCTTATCTTATATACTTAAAGGGAAAACTACTCTTTTCAATTTTTACTTACAAGTCTCTAGTAATGTTCAAGCAAATTATTAATGTTCTTTTAATTCAATAGGCGCATATACATTTCCCAATGGACGTCGAAATGTTATTCCATAAACTTCGATGCTTTTCTGAAGAATTAAAATGTCAATTTTCCCATAGATAACCGTTAACCTCTTTACTTATTAATATTTGATATATCGTTCAATAAACCTCAAAGTCCTTAATACAGAATTGGACAATAAATTGAGCCTAAATTTGGGGATAGAGATGCCAACTCCTGACTTAAGAGCTTAAGTTGGAGGTTAATTAATAGACTCCAGTAAATGCAACACCCTCTACCATGTAGGTCGTGTATCATGTACCTGTTGCCGGTCGGTAGTGCTATGATATGCGAAAAAACATGGAGCTGGCATTATAACAGATAGGATGTAAATGTATCTTAAAACCAATGCAAATGCACTGACGGACAGAGTTTTTCATTCACACCTTTGTAAAACAATAAATAATAAATTATGCTAAATATGAGGTCCTCAAAAATACACAAAATATTCATACTAACCTTATGAGAAAAAATCAGTACAGTTTTTGAAGGAGGATTTAACTTTCGAAAAATAATGCTCACTTGAAACTCATTGTATATTTGCCGTTATTTGCATCTTTTTGAAGAATGTTCTTATACTCAAATAAATTTACTTTATATTGGTTTACTCTTTTCATATTTTCGTAAATTTTTCTTCCCCGTATATTAAGTTCCATATAAATCGTTAAAAAATACATTACAATTTGTACAGTATTTATCAATATTTTGATTGAGGAATGAAAATATAATGAAAATTGAAATTTCCAAAAAAATGTTTCTATATTTAATAAATAAACAAGTCTTGTTTTTGAAATGAAGGCTCGTCTTCCAAATAAATGTGCTCAACTAAATAATACGGAATATCCAATGGAAGTGCTGCAAAAAGAATTTTATCCGATGAGTTTTTTAGAGCACAGTACGCCCGTAATGAATCATTTAAAGGTCGTTTAGAAGGATATGTTAATGATGATTTTATTCCATGAGGCCAAATTTAGCTTTGATATAGAGCAACAAACTCAGATACATTAATTTATATTGAGTTAAATGGAGACTTTTGTAGCTTTGGTACAAAGCTTTTAACAACTATGAAATTGTGCTTAAGTTCCTTAAGTACAAAAGAGAAACAACTTTGCCGACTTGCCGATCGAGACTTGCAACTGATTGCCCTCAAGTCAAACTTCCTCTTTTGCTTAAAAATTACCCTTTTATATAACGTATACATATAAAAGATATGAGTTTCTAAATATCATTTAGCGGAAGGCAGAGATAAATTAACGGAAAATGAAACGGAATATGGATGCTATCTTTCGGAGGGAGAAAATAAATTTATCGGAGAACGCGGAAGTGTTTTTTAAAAGATAAAAAAGGACATAAACGGAAAACCCGATGCAGAAGCGTGTTGGGAGGGAATGGTCCATAAAAAGGAAAACAAAGGAGTAACAAGAAAGAAACGAAAATAGACGGTGGGAAGAAAAGGGTAAGAGAAGGGGTCTCATGAATCACCCCCATGAGAAGGAGCTAAGGGATTTAGTGGGGAAGATGGAGAGGCAATGGAAAGAAGGTTAGGAATTACACAGTGAATCCATTGGAGAAATCAAAGGGTATAAAGACGCAGGGGAAAGTTGTTGGGAAGAATTAGTCTTCGAGTAAGAAAACAGTTATTGGAGGAACAGTACAATTTCTTATCTATAATTATAAATTGGACATGAATCCAAATTTATGGTTTAAGAAAAGAATAAGAATCCTATTGATTTAACTTTCTCAGATCAAAATTATTCTTTTAAACGATTGATCATAATAAAACTTCAACAAAATACTCTATGTTCTAATATAGTTAAATTCAATAATTATTTTAATATTTTTAAAAAAGAAATTTTGGTATGAGCTATTGTTCACTTTAGAAATATATAAATTTGGGGGTTTTTGAAATATTTGTTTCAATTACAAAGAATATTGAATTTTTCACTCTTTTTTTAATAAAAATAGGTTCAATAATCATTGTCAATATTGAATGGCGTGATAATGAGGATCTTTACTTTGTGCGTAGTGAACAGAAATCTTACGTAAAGGAATTGAGTGAACGATAAGATAATTGAAAGAAATAATTGCATTGATTCTTTTTAATATTCAAGTTAGTAAATATTGAAATCTTATATTTATTTGCATAATCGTACCAGAAGAAAAATATCTATTTTAATGTATTGCGAATCGTTAAATTATCAGTTGAACCAGGTTGGAATCACCAAAAAAGAAGCGATCCTCTTACTTTCTTATTCACTTTCTCAAAATAGGAAATGATTTTTCAGATTAAAGCTACACCAACTAAGCCGCACGAAGTTGCTTTTCCGTGGAACAAGGATTCGATTTCAAACCTTTTACTTAGAGATTCCGCAAACGTACTCAATTCTACTCGCAAACCCTCGAAACTTCGGTCTTGAATCTGTGAGGGAACGTGACCCGAACTGGGAAATATGGGAACATCGAGATTATTTTAGCGCGTGTTTCATGGGGGTTAAGGGTCAGTCTCAAAGTTCCGAATCTCCACATTGGATTTTCTCAGGAATCCAAACAGCTAAGAGAAGACCGAATACAGAGAAATTCTTTTTCTTCTAACACATGTGGTAGAAATTATCGAATAAGTGAACGAAATACACAGAATAACTGAAAGAAGTTAATAAGTGAAAGGATGTAAGTGAATGAGTGAATGTAGATAAGGATAAGTTTGAAATGAGTTGAGAAAATCAGGTAAGAGAATAAGTGAAAAGAGGATAGCTTCTTAGTGTAGGAAACAGATGGATAAGGAAGGTAGCAGTTTCCTAAGGAGTAGAAGACCAACCTGGAAATAAGTCGATGAAGGGAGTAGAAGATATAGAATCAAGGGGAAGACCCTGGAATAGTGACAGCAGGGGTTCCAGGGACACTTCCAGATTACCAAAGTTTCTGAATGAAGCGGTCGGACTTAAGAATACGGAGTGAAAGGGAAAGACACACACGACGCTCAACTAAATGGCGAACTTAGGCGCACATCTTCCGCTCAAGTTTATGATTGACGACGGAATCTTAAGCTCCTTATGGGAGCATCGTAATAATGATCTTCGGACAAAGTTGCGGATTATAAACTTGACTTGAATAATAATCACTGTTATTATAATATTACATCGCAATCACTGCAAGTTTTACATTTATTTGTTTTTAAAGACATACGATTACATACACATGATCATCTTGTTCATTTTCTTCTTTATTACTTTGAGAACTAAGAATATTACTAAGATATGCGGTATGACTTTTCTTCGTTATGAATAAAATTGAAATAAACTTGAAATATATTTGGCATATTAAAATGTTAGTAGAATATTTAAAAAGCAGAGATTAAGATAATTGAAGGTGAAAAAAAAATAATTGGAATAAATAGAGTAAATATAATAAAGAATGAAATTTAAGTAATAATTCATCATTTATTACAAATAAATACAAAATATGAAGTGGAAGATAAAGATTTCTGAAGAAATACGTGAAAAAAAATATATTATATATGTATTTTGGGTGAAAATGGTTGAAAGGAAGTCAAAAAAGGAGTTTGCGCGATTACATGTAAAGGAAAAAGGTTTAAGAATAAGAAATTATGATTGAGTATTCCTAAAGTTTTTAAGTACCTCGAATTTAACAGTGTTTTTAGATAAACATTACTATTCATAGAAAATCGAACTTTTTATTAAATATGCCTTAATTTTCATGACCACTTCCGTGTCAATGGCAGTGGTTGATAAATGAAGTAAGATACCGAAATGTAATCAAGAGCTATGTAATGAAGACTATGAAAATAATAGTGTCAAAACAGCACAAGACCTAATGTATAGTTAGATTTTATTGGTCAAATTTAGTTCTGCGTCATATTTTTATTCTCTTCTACATTTTCATTTTAATAATATCTTAAATAATAAAAAACTTAAAACCTTTAAAAATTGGAAAATTGTTTCAAAAATCTGAAAATGTCTTCTTACATTTTGTACTCTATTGCAATGGCGCATGTTATATTTATGCATAATCAAGGCCTCATACCAACTGCCGCTCAAAAATCTGTTAGAGGAGCTAATCACATATATAATAGTAGATCTTTGGTTTGAATTCTCCTCACGTGCCCTTTAAACTCCATTAATTAGTGTGTCCTTCAGTAATTTCCCTAAAGACATCGTCAGTTACTCTTAAGGTACCGAACAATCTAATCCCGTTAAATTATTTAGAGATTGCCTTCCTAAAGTAATGGATTTTACACTGACAACGAAAGTACAATCCAGTTTTGATGCTTTATAAAAGAGCTTAGCTTTGAATAAAAGAGGAAATACCTTATAGAATAGTACAGGAGTATGTATGTAATCGAGTATGCATTCAGGGTGAATTATAATATTTTAAACGCATAATACAAGGTTTCCTGTTGGCAAATCCCTCGGAAGCGATGACCTTCCACCTTAGTAACGAAGTGTATAAGGTTAACGGAACTTGATTAGCGCAAATGACACCTGAGGCTGTGGTATTCGACCAAGTTTCCCAGAAGAACGCCCTAATTCCAGGAGTGTGATTCGAGTAACCAAATTGAAGAAAATTGAAACTCCCAGAATGTATCTTAGTTCGTTAGCTCTTTCTCTCATTCCTGCGGATTCCGAAATAATTTACTTCACTCTTTCGGTTTCATTTTCTCAACGAACTGCTAGAATTTGCTTCGTATCATCTTCATTTGATTCTTTTATAAAAGAGATAAGAAGAACTTTAAGAGAGGTAAGTAACGGAATATTTTCTTAAATAGAAGGTCATAATATATTTTTATCCTCATGATAAAAGTATTTTTTGGTTTCTTAATTGACCTTTAACCAATGTTCTTGTAATGCGATAATTTCTTTCAACAGTAATCCTAAATTTAATGAATTTTTATTCCCATTACACAATAAAATCTAAAGGAAAATTCCTTATAGTTTCTCTTAAAGTTTTAGGCATATTTTATGAGTGATTAAATTCAGATAACTAACTGGGAAGTAATTAGGAGCTTTTTTCGAGTAATATAAAGTTAACTAAAAATACCTAATTAAATATATAAAATAAAGTAAATAAAAATATATAGATAAATTTAATTCGCATTCAATAAAACAGGAACTCATAAACGAGTTCATTAAAATATTATTTAATAAAATATTTCCGAAATACTATTTTCTTTTCTTTCAAATGAAAATTTTCCAAAAACCATTTGTAAAAATTTCAATCAAGAATTTTCCAAGACAGGAATTACTAATATAGCTGTAAATTCCACAATTAATAAGTAAAAATATTAGTATCCGCAGTCAAAATGTAATTGACCAAATTCCTTAAATTTTCTTAAGTAAAACATAAAAAGTGTTAGTTGAATACATATTGCATCAAGAATCAAATTATAAATATAGTTGTATTTTCGAAAGAGAATTTTAAACATATTATCCTCCAAATAACTCCTTCAAATCCGATAGAAAAACTTAACCCTTATTTTTTAGGGAAATGGATCGGACGGATTCTGCATTTAAGGACATCATGCGCATTGAAGAATGCATTCGACCGACTTTTGAAGAATCCTCTCCTAATAAACTGCCATCCGCAGCACTTTACCGAAGAAGGGATCATTTTAATGGCTGTAAACAACGGTTGAAAAGAATACCTCAGCGATTTGCATCATCTGATGGATTAGTTGCCCTCGGCAAACAGTTACCTATCTTCTCCGATAATCTGTTGATTTTTCGAGCAATTCATGCAGAGGGGATGGCCAATTTATGGGGAAAATTAATGCTCCTTTCCGATGCTATTTATCGACGCAGATGAGTGGAATCGTAATGGAGTATTATGGGATTCGTTGGCAATTAGAGATTCTCTTGTGGAAGACGCAAAGTAAACTCGAGGCAAAAATACTATTCTCTCTCGATCATGAGTGGTCATCATTGTTGCTTTATTGCTGACCTTAATCTAATTTTCTTATGGAACATTCTTTCGATACTTGTTCTACCATATTTGGATGAGGTTGAACTTAACCTTTAGATTTTTAGGCCCCTTACTTATCTACAGTTGAATGATTGTTGAAGATGTTGAAAGAAAGTTGAAAGATTCTAGTTCATGATTTACTATTGTAGATTTACTCCCTCTCTATATCATCGAAATGGGTACATAATAATCTAAAATCTATATTAAATCTATAAGTAGCTTCAACAAAATATAAATTTTTTTTGAAGATAATTGGTTGATATGGAACACAACAAATATGTTCTTGAAAACAGTTAATTAAACAGAACTAATTCTCTAATATTGTTAATGTATAGGTGTGTTAAATATTACGAAAAATCTTGGTAAAAGAACAATTCAGATGTTTTCACAAATTGTTGTCAAGAAAATATCGTTTTATTGCTTATTATACCGTTAATTTTTTATATAAAAACAATATTACTATGAAAGAACTTCAGTTTTGTTGATTTAGTAGAATGTTCACTACAATATATTTCATTAGAAGAATTCAATGGCATGTGCATACGTATGTTGCCTTTGGTATTACTCTGTAAAAGTAAGGGATTTTGAAATCGATCCGCGAATGTTATCTTTAAGCACTTGGCCAGACTCATTATTCAATTGTTTCGCGAGAGATAAAGCGGTGCAATGACTTGAAATAACCTCTTTCCTATTGTTATCGCATCCACTGGAGTATGAATCCCGCAAAAAGCATTCGCACTCCGTAACAAATGAAATCGCGGTTACGAACTTCATGAGCTTTACGAACTCAATTCCGTTCATTGAGTAAGAGAAGATAAGCTCCTCAATTGGTCGAGTGTATGCGATACTGCGAGTAAATCAAGTTGCAGGCTCGCAGAAAAGTTATCTTGAGCGATACTTTCTTAGCAATTCTAAAGTGATTGGAAACAGAGAAGGGGAATTATCTAAAATTTCCATCAATTCGGCTGAAATGAATAATTTTATGATGAAATGAGCATCAGTGGAAAAATTAGAAAATATTTCTCCAATTAATATAACCTTGATTATTTTTGTAGTCAATCCATTCAAGTCCATATTTTTAAAGGAAATATTTGGGAATGAACTCCCTTAGTTTGTAAAACGAAATATAGTTACGGTTCATAAAAAACTGAATCCTTGAAACTTGAAATTTCGATTTAATGTGTACCAATCATCAGTCTGAAGTTGAATGTTTATCATTTGTAAACAATCTACAATGTTATTAGATATAATTTAAAAGTGTAACTACTTACCGATCAAAATATCGCAGGTATCAAATACTGCACGTAATAATAGGTTGAAAGCTTTTCTTAGTCACTTTTATGATGAGTTACGAACCTGTAAAAAAAAGAGATCGATACATATTTTTGATAAATAGCAATTATTGAAGATTAAACTATTATTCATCCCTGACGTTTTGTGATCATGCAGAATAGTTTTAAATTTTTTCTTTGAACGTGTATAAATCGTGTTCTTGTTACCATATTTTCTTTGTGTTAGTATTCGCTGATAATCTGATAGTAAAAATATAACTGAAAGTCATAAATATGAAGATTTTACTATATCGGATACATGTTATATCATGTTAGCATAAGAGCGCGTGTAATTACACTATTCCTTTAAATTAATCCTGGAAATAATCTTAATGTAGAATTCGTCTCAGAAAATCATCTTTTTAAAATTATATCCTCACAACAGGAATGACGTATGTATTAATCGCAAAGAGAGAGAGAGAAAGAAAGATACGAGCGGCAAAAAATCAATCTTCCGCGTGAATCAATTTGAGAGAATTTGAGGGATTTATGTGTGAACAGGCCAAATCAATGTATTGATAGAATAACGTCTTAGATTTCCGAACAAATATATCTGTCACGAATCACCACCTTCCAAGAATCAAAAAGTGGACTTAAAGGTTTCGGCATAATTCGATACTTTAGTTTCTTCTTTCTTTTGGACAGAAATAAGAAAGTCTAGAGGAATCACCATTGAGGAAAGAGACGAACTTTGGAATCCGAGTGAGACAAGATGTCTCTGGGATATTTTTATAACGAGAAGGCAAGCTTCATCTACGTCGGGAAAGTTGACTTAGGATGACTGAAATCCTTCCCTTTCCCCTTCCATTCGAAATTCCTTCGCATACCCTGCAAATCTAATATTTTCTGGTCTTTTCATCCCTTAATCCGTTGCCTGTTTCCTTAACGACGCGCCAGCATTTTCTATTTACCCGCTCCTTTAATGGTCTGCTTTTGATGTCCTCAATCAAATTCCCTCGAGAACGATGTTCGATGATGTTTGTCTTCGTGGTGACGAATTCGATGATAACAGCTTCAGATCGATTTGGTCAACATTCTGCGAATTTGAAACCTGAATCGAAATGCGTCCAACCTCTGGCTGAACTCTCGTCGATCAAAATTCAATTACTATTGTAATTTGAATGTTATTGAGCGATATGTGATGGTTTGATGGATGATTCAGTATCAAAATAACATTAGAAAAGTAAGTATAGTAATTTTTTTATCTCTGAGATAAATGGGATATCGTAAAAAATTTAACGTATTTATTTAAATTCTTAAATATTTTGGAAAAAAGATGTTTACCGATAAATTTAAGATTGAACAGTGAAGAATAAAAACCGCTGTCTAATATTCCTTCGAAATTTCTTTAAATGGAATTTAAATGTTCAAAACTGATGAAGTTAACCTTTAAATACATAACTAGAGTAAGTTTCTCTTTCTAACACTTTTTTCAAGAGAGATAAAAAAAGTTTCCTTGATTAAATATTATGATGATGAATATTAAATATTTCCAAAAGAATGTAGCTTCTAAAGTTATCTTCGCACTTCGTGGATGCAGTGGAGTACCATCTTAGAGTGAATCCGAAGAGAACGTAAGAGACTACGAGGAAACAATTCTCCTTGAGTTGCAACGCAGAAGACGTAAAAAATTCACTTAATAACATTTCTAAGAGTTGATGAAGTTACTTTCACTTACGTTCGCCTTTCATCAGAAACGGGCATTAATTTAGCAAGTGGCTAATAATGAGGAGGGATTTTAAGAGCTCCTTCTCCAGAGAGGACTTAGCCACTGAAAATTTAACGTAAGTTGGTTCCTAGAAAATCTTATTTTGGCCCGGATTTCATACGCAAATATTACTATTCATTTTGAATAATAATATTTGCGTAACATGAAATCCTTGCCTACCAATCTCAATGTTCTTCTTCTCGTCTTGAAAAGAAAAGCATTAAGAACAATCAACAACATAATTATATTGTGTATATAATTAATATTGTGGTTCTTTTGACATATGACTCTTACAAAGATTTTGGTTGAGTTTTCTTATGTGATAGCTGTTTTCAAAATGTTTACAATATATATTATTTTCAAAAAAATCTATTCCCTATTCAATTAATACTTCGCTGAATGAGGATTCAAATATCATAGACCAGAGTTCAAACGTAACACTTTTTACACTTCAACCTTAATTTTCATTCTAATGCCGTATAAATCACGTCTGATACAGTCGCTTTGTACGTATCATACTTTTATTTCTACTTCTTCCAGTGCAAATAGAAGAAAATGGACCATCCAGAGCTTAAGTTTTATTTCATCCGCAAAATAATACTGTTATACACATATTTAACGGTAATTACTAAACTATAGAGTAGCAAAATATACTGTTTCTAAAAATTTAGCTTCTACCTGTACAGAGCAGCATAATGTTTAGCACATGAGCATAACTTAATATTTACTTTCCTTAGAAGCTTGCACGGAACTTCCTTCTCTTCCCACAAAGTTTTATTTCCCAAAAACGCCCGAAGGAAATTTTATTCAGGAGTAAATGAATTTGTATAAAATAAAAGTAAATAAATAAATAAAACGAATATTGATGAGAACTTCATTCAAAGGACAATATCAATAAAAATACAGAATTCAGAGAATTTTTAACTCATCTGTTCCAACATTTTTACTTACAAAACAAAAAAGGGATATATAGGATATCACAACATTCTTCTGGTTTATCCATGCAAAATTAAAATTATTCGTAAATAAGTTTTGTGCTGAATAAAAATCAGCTAAGAGATTATTGGCATATGTGAGGTCACAATGATCTTTATGAATTAAGTTTCATCTAACTTTAGGTTACCCAAGATCAATTATACTTCTATGTGTTTGAATATTATTGAAAGCGGTTAATGATGAAGTAAGAATAATAAAGCAATCGTAAAACTCTATCTCCCATGTTCATTTTATAACAGAAACGGTTTCAAGTAATTTAAGTGTCCTTCTTCATTACATCTCTCCATAAAACACTTCCACTCGCGTGTTACAGTTGCTACAGGATGGATAGAAACGAAAAAAATGGTAAATGTCCGCGCGATATTATTAATTCATATTCATCGCTTATTTTGGTATTCCGCCAATTCCATTCTTTAATAG
Organism: Pantala flavescens; assembly: GCA_020796165.1. NCBI lineage: Eukaryota > Metazoa > Arthropoda > Insecta > Odonata > Libellulidae > Pantala > Pantala flavescens. Next base: position 51,219,751 of record CM036881.1, read on the forward strand.
CGCCTTCATTCCAAACCCTTTAATTTTTCACCAAAACGGCCTTTTTATTCATTTTCCACCTCAGCCTTCTTCACCTGCACACTCCTCCGAAACTGCTAAAATATTTACGCGTGGGAAAGTAGTGTACGGGAAGAAGCACTTGACTCTTTACTTCCTGCCTTTCTCTTTAAAGAAGACGGAATGAAAGAGGAACAAAAGGAGGCCTAGATTCCGAAATGGATTTTACATCGAATGCTCTCTGTTTGCGTGCGGTTTCGAGGCATGAAAAGAAGCCACCGATGTGTGCCAAGGACGGAATTGCATGAATCGGCGGCTGATTCTCTTGTGTGACGCTCGCGATGGCCACATGTTCGGCAAAAGCGTCTCTTTGTTCATGGATAACTCTCAGAGTTCCTTGTGAAGTTATCACAAATGGAATGCCCAAATAAAAAGTTAAAAAATGTTATTGTCATGAATATAAGAAACATCCCTTACGCGAGGGAACTATGTAAGTGGATCCTACAGTACGTATTTGCAGTTATATAAGACATACGACTGATGGATGGAGATAATTTAAATTCTAAGTTGTCAGATATCAAGATATTTATTTACCTAACGCTCGGTATGCCTGATTATGAAATAAATACATAACGGAAGGATATCTTTAGAAAGCAATCACATAAATTTTTTGTAAGCATTCAAAGTAGATAAAGTACTTTTGATTAATATTACAATATAATATGAGATGTGATTTAAAATAATAATTTTATTATGTAAAATTAGTGACTCTAAGAACTTTTTTACTTTTTATACTTAAAGAGTATTTATAGATGTGATTGCTGAATTCCTCAAAATTCCTATTTTCCCTTCATAATAAATAATTTGATATTGATCTACATTGTGCATAAAATATCATTGCTTCAGCCCAAGATGTTTCTAGAGCTTCAAATACAAGAATTATGTTACTTCTATTTTTATAATTTAATTTAAAAAATAATATCTACCTTTTATGCGCATTGAAATTTTGCATTCTATTTTTAATCTTTCCTATCTTTTGATTGAATATTCAATTCCAAAAAATTCAGCACTCCTTTTAGCAGATATATTCAAATGTATTCTTATTAATCAAATTCCGATCTAATTCATGACGGAAACTTAAGAATGGAATTTCTCCATAATGTTCATTTTCGGAGAGATATTGCAGCTAAATATAGCCATAAGCAGCATTTAAGTGAAACTTTCATTTTGAAAACTTCTTTTTATGGTCTCACGCCTACGTACATCCAACATCTTAATGGTTCACGGAATTCACTAAAAGTAAGAAGAGTTTCTCAGCTTAAATGCCACCCTAAAGTATTTCTGCGCTATATCCAGTTCTAATATCGCACTATAATTTAAGAGTGTTGAATATTTTCGTCAGTGACATTCAAAATTAAATTCCTTTCGTTTTTAGACAAAGTTTTAACCTCAATCCATATAATTTCAGTGAAATATATCAATACTTTCTCCGAAACGTTATTTTAATAATCATGCGCTTTCGTAATTAGTGTTGATTAAATATATACTCGGCATGAATTCTTTCACGAAAGTTTTATCAGATACTACTTTGCATCCAGAAAATAAACCACCATAAAGCAAGTACATAAGTGCGATATGTCATCTTTCCTAGAAACAAAGAAAAGTAATTCCGAATCCACACCAACTATACTAAAATCTTTTTGAATGGTGCATATCTTATGTCTATAATTAAAGGCAGCGAGGAAATCTATTTGACCTAAACTTTTTTATTTTAAAGGTTTGTTCTATATTTCTCGGATCAATAAAAAAAGGCATCTACCCCTTCAGCTCTGACGAAACGCCTATAACAGCATGCAACATTGACCTAAAGGAAATCTAGTATGAAAAAATCTTTTACATCGTTTTGAAAACCTAAACGATAGATATTACACAGACGTACGATCTGCAACAGTGATCTCGCCGTTAGAACTTCGCAAAAAGAAATAAAAAAAAGCCTTCGACTCCTTGGAGATCGCTTTTGACCATGATCTTCCCGTCACCAAAAAGGGGGGAGGCCCTCAAAAAAAAGGGGGGGGGTCCTGTGAGGGACTAAAACTCATTCGACGATATTGACATTACACTTCTGCCTCCCCTTGGAACTCTCCTTTCTCCATCTCTCTAATCTCTCCCTTTCTCTTTTTTATTCCCTCGTCTGTGACCAAACTCCCCTCGGCTAAGCATCAAAAGGTGGGATAATTACGTAGATCTGTCCTTTCTTTACTCTCTCTAATCGTTTTGCGACTCTATCAACATTCTTGTTAACCCTTCATCCCTTTGTGTCTATTCCTTCCTCAATTGCAAGATCTAAAACCGTCTCTCCTACTTTACGCCAGTTAGGCCTCCAGTTCATGGCATTCCTCTGTTGCATTCGCGGATTAGAAAAGATAAAGTGAAAGGTGTTCTGTTCTGTAGCAATACTATGGCAATCGTTAAGCCGGAGTCAGATGATTAGGATTCCAGATGGGAATCATTAAAAGATAGAGTTAAGTATCGATTTAGGGAGTTTACATTCGTAGGGGATGTTTCGAAAATTATGTGACCGCCTTGTCATATATTTCGTGCAAGAAAATTAGAGAAATTCATTCAAATGATTAGGTAAGAAGAGGAATGGTGTAAAACTACCAAAGAAGGGTACTTAAAGCATTAAAGTATTCTTTCCTCCTATGGTTTGTTACGTATTTTTCCAACTTCTGCGTATATTACTTATTTCTCTTACCTGCTGAAATTCGGCTGCCAATCGATATTCTCTGCTCTTTAAAGATTTCAATTCAGCTCGGGGATATTTGCTGTCGAGAGTGAACTTTAACATTTTCAAAATACATGGAATGATGTTAGCAAGAGCATAACATAGTTTAAAGGTGTTCCAGCGAAGGTTCCTTACCTTCAAAACCAGTAAATATTTTATATATAAACCTCTAAGTAAATTTTTCTGAGAAATATGAGTTGAAGTCAAGTTTTATTCCTGGGATTTCTCTATATTGTAATTAAATACTTCATAAGAATCCCTATCCTTAGGTGATTATTTTTCTTCTTCTATTTAATAGTAATTTACTTAACTTATCCTTATTATATTTTTAAATTTATACACTTTGCGCCTGTTCAATATGTTATTTGAATATTTTAAAGTAAAATAATTAACTTTAATATTTTTAAAATCAATATTTTGATGAATATAATTGTGATTTTGTCTATTTATTTTTCATAAAACAGCACGTGCAGAAATTGTGAGGATCTTCTAAACAGGAGTTAGCATCATTTCCTATGACGAATACAAAGCTACTGTTATATTATTCATTACATCTCCGCTCTTCAAATAATTCCACTACATTTTAATCCTAAATTACAACGAATCCTTGCATATCAGGATAAGCTCTTCATAAAAGACCTCTTTTATTCACTTCATATATCTTTACTTTTTTGAGCTTCAATTACATTTACAAACTCCAAAATTCCTTATAAATCATAAATATTTTAACCTTTAAGAAGTTTTATGCTTTCAAGTACACTTCTATTTGATTCTTCGATGCCTTTTCCATCATTTCCTTTCTTTCTAAACCACCCTTTCCGATTGCCTTCAATTTGCCTTTTGGAGAATTCTTCGCTCTACCATTCCATCTCTTTTTCCCTTCCCCTCAAAGCTCCCCTCCCTCCCCCACCCACTCCTTCCCCCTCCATCCCCCACCCACTCCTTCCCCCTCTCTCCCCCACCTACTCCCCCCTCCCGCGATCTTATTCAATGTAACTCCAGCCCGATGGGGAGACAAGCACGGATATCCACACACTGACAGCTGTCTGCTCAACGCGCATGCGCACGACTGAGGCCCGGAGAGGTGCATTCTGGAAGAAAATGAGTTTGAAATAACGTGCGTTTCGACTCTGCCTTGTTTTCCCCGCTTTCGCGGAAGATTAACCCGAACGATATCCTTTTTTCGCCGTTCCCTCGAAAACTGCGCCTCGGCGGTTGTTTTCATGTTTTTCTCGATGTTGACATTTCTCGGTCCACGACTTGGAAGATGCAATTTTTCGGTAGAACGAAACTTCGCCGTAAAAGGTTGTATTTCTTCACTGTTGAGTGATGCGTTCTCAGTGGGTCAAACAATGTAAGAATGAGATTGTCCTGGGATGCGAAATTAAATCAAAATTTAATAAATTATTTTCATTCGAGGATGGTATTTAAATGGTTCATTTTTCCCATTCCACTTTAAATGTAGTAAGACATTATAAATACCGAAATTCAAAGGAAAATGTGTAAAACTGCAATAAATTCGTAAACGATAACTGTTAGAAATAGTATGACGATTTCGTATTATCCTTACAGAGAATAGAGGAAGCTAAATTTCTATAAAATTTCAGTCATATCAGTTGGGAATTGAATTAGGTGAATAGGTTTTTCATCCTCTAAATATAGCTTCAGCATTTTTTATTCAGATTTTAAAATATTACTTCTCTACAATTAGCTACTTTTGATATGAAGTGAAAATCATGCTTTTAGAAATAATTGAGTGTTTCAGTAGTAATTTCTGTATTCCTGCTGAGATAGGGAATAATGAACACCCAAAGATCTCATAACGAAAGATAAGAAGTCGACATAATGATAAAAGATGCAAGTTGTTATATACTGTTATTTAAAAAATCAATTTTAAGAGAAGCCATGCGGATTTAATTAAATATAAATAGGTCAATGCCCAAGCAACAGACTTTCTAATGTAGAGCATCTTAATTAAGGCGCGACAAATTATGAGCAAAGGATTTCAGTGAAATTCGAAGGGCCATGTATCTCCAATCCAAGAGAACTCAGATTGAGCCCTAAGTGTTCAGATCTTAAACCCAATGACCCCATTTAATCACCGTGGCGATGGTTAGTCGTGCAATCTGACTCTCTCTTGCGGCAACAATTTGGAGACCTCAGATATCAGAGTATCTTGTGAAGGTCTCCATTCCCTGCAGTCCCATAAACTCACCACAAATTGGAGTGTCATCCCCTCGCTAAATAAAAATTCGTTGATAAATATTTGCAGTATAAATTTATCACAGTAAATATAAAAATTCTGAAGTATTATTTTAAAACTATGAAAAGAAAACTCTGTAAAATTCTATTCTAGACCCTTGCTCTTTACATTTTATATTAATTAAAACAATCGTCGATTGGAAGCTACGAGCTATGGTAAACGATTTTTAGGATGAATAAAATATACTTTTAACCAAATAATTTGGTAATGATTTCAAAACGAATTTTATTACATGATTCTAATGCAAATAATATCCGTCCAAAAATAGTATTACCTATAAATGTTTATTCTACTTCATCATAGTACTTTATAATTGATATTACCAGAAGATCCGAACTCCGAAGACGCTATGGACCAATTACATTTATATCAAATGGTCTCCTTTATGTTTTTTGTGGTAGCGAAGAAAGGATACTAAATTTCTCCATGATAACGAATTTTGGTTATATTTTTACTGAAATTTGAGTGAAAAGTTTAAATCAACATTTTCATAAATGCAAAATTAGACAAAGAGTCACATACAAAGCAAAATGATTGAACTTGTGAATATCTGAAGAATCTAAACCATAACAGCATATTTATTTCCAAAATAATCTCGTGCGAATCGTTTGGAAAAACCTCTTCCATCTGAGAAATTGAGGCTAATCACATTAACAACCACTCTAGGAGTAAAAAGGACTCAGCGTTTTGGAAAAACCAAATTATGTGAGCACCTGCTCTCCGACGATGAAAATCCCCGCCAATTAAGCCAGAATCGGATATTGAGTGCACAATTCGAGGGCTGAATTTTTAACGGCAGAGAAAAAAGGAGGGCTAACTAAAATACGTTCGACACGGAGAAGAGGAGAAATTTTCCGCCGCAGAACCTCTGCAAAATAAACAAAACTTTCGAGCCCCGTTCCGCCACACGGTTTGTAAACCAAAGGGCAAAAAGGAAATCAAGAGGCGCTGTATTTTGGGATTTTTCTGGCCCTGATTTCGTTCTCTGCAATGAAAACATTCTGTTCTTTTTTATCCGTTCCTAGGTCGAGGCCATCCTTTTTTGTGATGATGCACCGAGTACGTCGTACTACGCTAAAGCAGAGCTAATATTAGATGAGAAAATAACATTTTAGATTATGTTAACACAGCATCTTATTAAAATTATCATTTACTTGTAACATTATTAAATAACTAGTATATTATCACAAAAAGATCGTAAATAATAAACAAGCGGCCCTTAGTTACATATTACTCAAGGTGCTATAAAACAATCGAAAATCAAGGAAAATATTTATAAAAGCATTCGTTGGATTTAATTAGAACGATTCAAAAAAGGATAGCATCACTCAAAAAGTAATAAATTACTAACTACGAGCACGTGATATTCTCCACTTATTAACATCACTTTTAAGTTTTATGAATAGTTGATATAACTCCAATATACGATATTCAAACTAATAGATAATATTCGTAATTTCAATTTTTGTATTTAAAAATTCCTTGATGTATAGACATGGAAGTAATAACAGTCGCCAATTAATGGTTATTGATTTTTAATTAAATTTTAATTCAAAATAATTTTTAATAACATGATGAACTTAAAAACGGAAAAATTGTACCTTGTATCAACTCGTAGGAAAATTTCAATTGCACATGTTGATTCATTCCCGAAATAAATGAGCATGAAAATTAATGAGTGAAATATGAGATATATCAGTTTTTATATAAAAAACTTGAGTATACGCTAGGATTAGGATTCCTTCTTCATAAGTTGGTAATCAATGAGCATATAAAAAGTTGATGTTTGATACGTGGAATTAAGATAACTTAAAAGTATTCAAAATGCAGAAAGAATAATGTAAAAAATCTAGAGTTTGCAATTAGCCTGAGTGTTTCTAGCAAAACTGATTGCCTAGGAAAGATACGGTTCCCCATACTGCTACTCAAAGGCAATCGGAGTTCGCAAATTTTCGTATACGCGGTCAGTTCAACTTTTGGCTCTATTGCCACTGTGCGATTAGCAACGGAGCAAACAACCTCCACTTATAGTGGAATGGGTCTCTCTTAAATGAAACTCCCCACTGAAGAGTGCTGATCCTTGAATTTTCATTTTGCCCCCTCGCGAACATAAGGGGAAATTTATGTGTTCCCTTCAGCGATTACTATTCAAATGTTCTCTGTTGAAAATGAAATCTTGTAAGAGCTTAGCTTGGGAATGAGAGAAAAAAGGTTCAATTCCCTTAACGCGCGTGAATTAATTTCGCGGATTTAACTGAATCGATCTTCGGTGTTCCTTAGGATACCTCTTGGAATTTTTTGCTACTGAGATTTAGGTTTCTTTTTTGAGAATACCGTTTGCTTAATTGACGGAATCCCTTATCGAATTAAGTGCAGAGGATTGAGAACCCAAATTGCGATAGAAAAATCGTACGTTTGTAAAGGCGACGTTTTTAGGGTTCTTTGAGAAATTTAAGAACTAAAAGGAGTTGAATGAGAGCTGAAATAGCTAAAATTTCGTTCTTCCGTTTGTTAGGTGTGTAATGAAAACACCTCCGATGCTTAAAGGGTGGTTAACATGTGCCCGCCTTTGCCCCCATCAGCGGTTTGCTGAGTAAACTTTGAGCAGCCAAAGGGATTCAGGGTGAAAAAGATTTTTGAGAAGTTAGCGATGTTGCCATGTTATGAATTTCCCGTAGCAATATCTGATAAAGCCATCATCATACCTTTCCTTGGAACTATCTTCAAGTACTTAGTTTATAAGTTAACATGTAGGAAGTCGGAACATAATAGAAATTGGCTATTTTTACTTGATCGTCGAAAATTTGCGAGAAATTAAAGGAAAATATCTTAATATCTTGTAATGTAATCTTCAGGACATAAAAGTGTGCTATTTATCACTTTATAAATCATTCCCTTGGCTTCTCGAGGTAGTTTAAATGACTAATTATTCGCAAACGACATACAATTTTCAATTTACTGAATACAAGCCATTTTTAAATCAAAAATCATTATCGAATCATCTTAAATTTAACCGTCTATATATACCTTTTCTTATAATGGAAATTTAAAGAAAGTATGTTTTTATTAATGCGTGAAAAATATATTTTCTCAAATTTTAATTGCATAACACAAAAAATTTCGCGGCTGAAATAAAGTTTTATATCCAGAAACATAAGGTACTTCGAAATGGCAAGTTCAGAACCTACGAAAGAATTTCGAATGAGAACGGAGATGAGTAATATTTCGGACATTTTGATCTCAACTGAGAAATTGATTTTCGAGAGAATGAAAGAACGATACCGGAATCAGGGTTATGAGTTGGAAATTCGCAGAGAGCGTATAAAAGAAAGGTACGACATCATGAGCACCGTATGAAGACGGCAACAAACGATCAATGAGGCGATATAAGGCAGGAAATGGACCGTAACTGCTTCAGATAACACATGAAAGAAAGGAATAGTAAGAACGAAATGCGTCGTCAGATACACTCGAAATATTTAGCTGCGGAGGGAAAAAAATCAGCCTTTCTCCTATCGTAAAAGACATACTTCGTATTTAATGAAACAAAAAATTGATCGCTAAGAAACATAATTTATACGGGGCGTATGACAAAAGAGGCATAGAATAAATACATGGTCAGATGGCATTGGAAATAGTTAAGCTTTATTATATTGCATGAAATATGATGCCACTTCATTAAATGATTTGTTACTAGAACGCAAATATACATATATGTATATTACATCACATATTATGTAAAGTAAATGAGAAAGGCAATCAAGATCATCAAGTGAGTCTGTGTCCTTCAACACATTCCAAAATATTAGATGATATTTTACTTGGAACTTACTTAGAAGAGATCACTTTCATTAAAAATATTATTGAATAAAAATACTACGATTTTATCAAGTTAACTGGAACGTAAGCATGGAATTAAATTAGACGTATGTAGTACATAAATTTGCAAGTATGAACTTGATAAAATGAAACAAAAGCAACTTGAATCTACAATCAAATTTTATAATCAAAAACACATTGAATTTACTTACAAATTTTCGATTATATTTTATTTTTGAAAATCAATAGAATAAAATTTATATTATTGAAGATATGAAAAATTGTAAAAATTATGCCCTCGTGAATAAATTATGTTAATATTCCTCGGTTTATGGGAGCATATCATTTTTTTCCTTTCATTTTCTTGTGAATCCATACGGAAACCGTCTTCATTAAGAAGAAAACTCACAAAGCAGTTTAAATTCCTTATTGCATTATTCAAAAAGCTGTCACCTTTCCCTGATTACATTATTAATGTACAAAGGGGTGGAGGTGAACTTGATCTTGACATTACGCGATTCACGTCGAATTTTCAAGTTCGGAGCGAAAAATTCTACTTGCTCGCATTTGTCATTTTAATTTCATTTTCAAAAGGAGAGATGAGATATACATCAGTTACTTTAATTCACCATATTCTATATTTTAGAGGAGGGGAATCATCGAAAATTACTCAATGTATTTCCTCATTAATGGAATGAAATATTCTGTTCAACTTTGAAATGAATGGCTTACTCACTTTTATTTAAATTAAAACATTACCTAAGTATGATTTAGGGGTAAAAATCGTACATCGGGTTTTACTATTTAGGTATATTTTTGTAAGCTCCGTCGAGTAAAGTTTTTAAAAAGTATCTAACCCTCCAGTTACCAAATAATATGTCAGTTTAACCTTTGATATAATTTTAAAATTGGATTATGAAATACATAAGACAATTATAATGAAATGTATAGTTAAATAAGCATATTAACAAGATTTATTCTTAATAACTTAAATTAGTGAAGAATTAATAGATGAGTAGAGAAAACCTTGAATAAAAATTGCTTGCAAAATTACTTGCAATACACTTTAGCTCTACTCAGAAACGTTTCGAAGCTAATAATTTTTCCTTTACTATTATGATGGATTCTATATTAATTCCAGTAAATTAATACTTGACAAAGATCCATTACTCTCAAGTTGGCTGCTTAATCATATCAGGAAATCATCACTTAGAGAGACATTACCTTATTTAAAACGAAAAACATACACCTTAAATGTATATACACCTATTCTTAAACCTTTTATTGGAATCAGGGATTGTGCGTAGAAATTGGATGATCTTATCGAAAACGTTAAAGAGTAAAATAGGATGACAAAGTTGAAAATAAAATCATAAAGAGAACTATAAAGGTAATTTAATTCCATTCTTTTATCGCTGAGCTAACTTTTGTTTCACATTATCAATCTAAAGACTACTTTTCTTTAATTTAATTTCTGTTTTACTTTAATTCCGTCTCAAGTTGGTCCTTATCTAAAACAATCCCAGCATTAAAACTTATTCATGGAATCGTTCTCATCAAGCACTGAGCAGCTTTAAAAAAGGCGAAATCGCTTCAATTTTCAACGAAACTATCTTCGCAACAAGTGCTGCCAATCTCGGAAGGAAAAAGAGAAAGTTAATTACGCAATTCCTCAGTTATACGAGACTATTTATCTTCGCCCATTAAGCTCATGGCTATCTCACCCTACGAATGGGATGTGTATAAAAGGTCTCGTTGGGAATTAAGATAAGAAATGAGGAGGGAAAAATGAGCGGAAGGGAATTTGAAGGAAGTAGTCGAGTAAAGATGTTTGACGAGGGGTTTCCCTGAGAATCGAATTAAAATGTAACAATTACAAACTGTGACTTAGCAACGGATTATAAAAAATTATAATGAAAATACTCATATGGATTTAATGATAAAAAATAGATGAAATTTATTAATGAATGCCTTTACTTCGTTTGTCATAAAAGTTTAAACTCTCTTTAAACACACTGCCAACCTCAGACAGGAATCTTTAAGGTTTTATGCAGGTTTTTGTTTATAAAATTAAATTCAACATATGCGTATATTTAAATGCGAAATTCAAATATTACTAGAAAATCGCAATTGAGTACTAATACATTTCGTTTTCGACAGTAAAAAACATTATTCTGAGATTAAAAATCAATAAGAATTGACTAAAATTTATAAAACGCGCTAATTGAAATGTTACAACCGCGAATCGCGAATCGAAAATTCAAAACTTAATTTTGTATTTCAATCCCAGCTGAATAATAGCAATTGAAAATGTGACAGTTCCATATGAAAATGCACTGAATTAGTTCGACCATGGAGCTAATTGATGATCAAAGCCCACACATTAATTTTCATTATGCAAAAATTAAGTTTTTGCTATGTTCCCCCAGTTGGACAAAGCTTCATTAACGGCTGCAAAAGCCAATTTATTTCAATTAAGTATAGTTTTCTCCTCATTGGGAGGGATAAATAAATTATAAATATGATTGGACCTCGAAGATACAAAGCTGCTGGCAATTACGCTACGGTTTCAATATCCGAGGATTTTATTTATGATGGAAACGGACACCTTAGGGAAGTAAAGTCAAAGTTACGTAAATAAATAGATTGCGTAACCATGATACGTTGAAGAATCATACGTTACTCTTGAGGATTATGTGACTTTGGTTTTCATATTGTGTTAGGTTAATATTTAATGTTTTGGCACCATCTGATAAAAAATGTTTAATAATAAACCCTTTCAAACTTTTCCGTATCTATATCGATGTTATATTCGCTTTTAGATCATTGTGGTTAATATGTTCACATTTTTTTGAGACTTAAGGTTTTCCTTCATAATTAGCAAAGAAAAAAGTCGGTTTAAAGTTTCAGGACAAGAACAGCCCTTAAATAAACATTTGCTATGGTCTAGCAGAGGATGTTTAATGAAATATTAGGGTGTGTTCCCTTCTCTTGTTGGAATAAGCCGTTTTTTGCTCGTCTTTTGCCTTAATGACTTTCACCGGAACTTCACCTACTCATTCCCACTCAAGTGTACAAGTCCCTTAACATTTGTTTTGCTATCCAAATAATTTTAGCGGAACTGTAAACAGGATGTCTAGAGCTTGTTATATATGTGGTGGCATAATTTAAAGCTTATATTTCATGTATCCTAATTAATTAAATATATATATAACAAGGCAGATGATTTACGTCGAATAATGTTCTCATATTGAATTATATTCTAGGAGTAATTTGGCTAAAATATTTATTACCTTGGTAACCTTAATACTGAAAGAATAACTGCCATTTTCAGGAAGTTATTGATGAGACTTCTTATTATATAAGAGCTATATCATACTAAGAACTTCATCATGTTTACAATTTTTAAATTGGCCGTTTCGATTAAATATAAAATAATATGAAGGTACTAATAATTCTTGTTACAGTTCAGAATGGTAAAATTCATAGCAATAATAATAATCGGAGAAAAAGATCTCTTTCAACTGTAAGAAAGGCTTTTCTATAAACTACTATGAGACCTGATTTTTAAAATCATTAAATACTTTCCGTTAAATTTAATTTATTTCATACATCATTAAAATGCAGCCAAAGAAAGGTATTTGGAATATATTCATGATTCTCGGCTAAAGTGTACGACTATATGATTTCCATAATGATTTGAATGAATTCGAGAAGTGGTTAAAGATTCAAATGTGCCAAACTAAAGGGTTATATTAAATGGGTAACGAATAAAATTTATAAAAAATATAAATTTATAAACATCAAAAAATAAAGGATATTCGTGTAATGAACAAAGATAAAATTCGATTATAGAATAACAAATAATATATGAGAAGTATTAGGTAAAAAATAGAATCATCAGAACAAATAAGAAACTTCAGAAAAAAATTTATTTCCAAAACAAGCTGAAATCGCCCGATTTAAATCGCGATCCTATTCAAAGGCGCTAAACCTAATTTTTTCTCCTAAAACCCAAAGTCGACAAAATCCTAATTTCGCGAAGTATTCACGAGGGAGGATTTGAATTGCAAAGTAAATCTGCGAGGAGGTCCTCCGCGTCTTTCAAATAAAAACTCTAGGAATTGTTTTTTATATCCTCCGCCGTAAAGAACGACCCTCGAACGTAAAAGATGAGACGTTAAGGCGTAGGGCGGAAGGGAAAGAATATCTCGCCGTTAATACGTCTCCCTAAACGGATTAGCGTCGTGAAGGAGTCTCTTACGAAGAATCGGCGAAAAAAAGACGAAGGCATGGGAAAGGAGGTCAAGCTGAACGTTCACCGTATTTCTCTTTCGAAGGAAAATAAAATCGGATGAATGGAGGCCATTGGAAAGGAATCGAGTGAAAAAGGGTTGCAGATAGGATTGTTTTGTCCCTTAGGAAGGAGGTGTATCCATGAATGGAGGGGTGGAGGATGACCCAGGGTAATCCTCGAACGAGAGTAATTGGTGAACGATGGGCCTTGTTTGGGATTACGAAAGGAGGTCCTAAATTTCTTATCGGAGTTCGTGAAATATCATGGGTCGCGGACAGAAAACCTTCAAGAGTTAGATGAGAGGCGTAAATCCATTGAATAGAACCCTTCTCTTTAAACACATAATTTGGATTGATTTTTTTAACCTCAAAGGTTATTATCATACATTTTTATTAAATTATTAGATGAAAGTCCACATTTTCCAGGGCTCTCATTCTTAGAAAGTCAATTTCAATATTCAAAGTTATTGAAATATGACAAATTTTTAAATTGCATTTATTTAATTGATAAAAAATAAAGCAATATGATAGCTTTATTTATTTTCGAAATTTTTTTTATTTAATCGCTTTACTAATATATTAAGTTAAAATATTTTATTGTTTGACATATAAATACAATTTGAGACAAAGCATCCTTATAAAAGGAAAAGACTGCCATATAAATTGGATATCATATCATTTGGCTTTTTATTGATTTAAATGGAATATTTTTAACATGATGATCTTCGAAGGATAGCCATAATGATTCATTCGAAGAAAAGATACCGGTGAATCCACTCTTCTATTATACTCTATCAAGATAGTGTAATAATTAATATATAATAAACAGTATGTAATTGATGAGTATTAATGAAAGTGTAACCGAAGATATTTGATATTTTACTTAATGGACAAATTTTGCGAAATAATAAAGAATAAGATACCAAATTAGATGACTGATGCCGATATTTTTAGTGTAAGTAGTGGATATTCACTTCCTGAGAATTAGAAAGGAAAATTTTAGCTAATTAATTCTGAATCGTTAGCAGATTAAAACAGCAGTAGAGTCCAACATCAAAATAGAGATTGAGATAAAATAGATTTTGCTCAACTGTCATCAATAAAACAAGTAAATTAGTTTTATTGGTCTGATTTATTCATGGTGAAGGTCATGCATTGGATCGATGAATATTGTCAATGAACCGTAAAATTCCAAATTCGACCCTAAATTGGTTGTATCAAAGGTAGAAAGGTACCTCTTTGTTCACAATTCACTCATTGTTGGTTTCGATGTATCAACAAGACAAAATTGAACGTTATTGACTAGAGCTCAGAGATGTTTACGCTGTGAAATTGACAGACAATTTCAGCTTCAGCTAACAGTTCAATTTTTACAATACCTTGCATATGAACAATTTTGAATTCATTAAAAATAAATCTTTCATTTGCGCTTACAATCTATAAGCGTGTAAGCTTAAAACTGTCTCGAAAAAAGCATAATCTCGATCCCAGATCTTCTGATGTGAGGTGAACCGATCGTTCTGTAGTTCGAGAATATTTCAAGATTCCATTTTGGGAATCTATGAAAAAGAGTAAAGATTCAACATAGATTAAGGCGTCTCATTAACGCAAAAAAGGGCATATTGATTGAAATAGAATCTTCAGCTGAGATAAATTTCAGTTCAAGGATATGATCCTTTCAAGAAAAGTTTCGATAACATTTGTAATAAATCAGATCAAGTATTACTTTTCATAGCTAATATGTATAACCAAAACTGGTACATAAGAGCTGATTGGATGAATGTAAGTTCTTCAACTAAACTTATTATTGTTGATAACTAGAAAATAGAATAGAAAAAAACTAATTTTACATATTTTTTTGGAGAATTTATAAACAATAGAGGATGAAACGTTTACACTGGGAAGTGAAAATTATTGCACATAGACTGTAAACTACAGAAAGACGATAGACCTCCGACTGTTCTTGTTCACATGAGAATTTTATAATTTCGATGAAATTCCTTGGAAATACTTGGAGCGATCGGATAGCAGGAGTTTGCGCATAATTCATGGATAAATGAGTAAAGGGAAAGCATTGAGGTGTCAAAATAAATGGATGGCAGGTAATAGTTAGAAATCGAAAGGGGGAAGAAATGAGTGGTATTTCTAGTTTTGAAACAAAGCGTAATTAGCGAGTCGCAGATTGAATACGTGCCGTATTATAGGACGAGCTTAGAGATATAATTTATCTGTCCTAAAAAAAACCGTTCGCTGATCAACACCACAGTGGGATAAAATTTATGAGCCATAGATTTGCATAAGTTGGATTTAGATAAACGATGCACGTTGTTTAGTGCATAACAAAGGACGATTTTCCACGGCTGTTTAATTCATTTGTGCGCAGAATTTTAATGGGTTCCGTAATTGAAAATACGCCTTTGGATTTTTTCATCAACGAATCGCACTATTTCAACAAGCATTTTTATTTTAATTTTATCGCTGTTATCATGAACGCCTTAATTTTCTCTCTACCATTATCATTATTATTATCCTCAATTCATTAGTTATTTAAAATTTTATCTAATACATCATAATTCTTAGAATTCATGACTGTCGCATATTTTGACACGAAAAGTACCTTACAAAATATTTTTTCGAATGCAAGCTTCCTGAAATTGATTCTGAATTCTGATCAACTAGGGTAGATTTATTTTCATATTATGAATAATATGTAGGTCTCCATTTGCTTCATATGTGAAAATAAATTTTATAAATCGTGTATTATATTTGGAAAACTCTCAAATCGTAGATCATCGCTTGAATCCCAATAATACATTTTCATGAATTTAATTTTTTGGTGTCATTAAAATACTTTTCGGGTTTTGTTCTACTATAATATGATAGTTATGTAATTAGTTGTAATATGATAGCTAATATCACCATAATATACGAATATATTTGTGCTATGATATTTATTTGAGATGTGTTCTCTAGTGAGAAAAATTCTCTTGTTTTTGAAATAATTTCCACGTATTATTATCCATAAAGCTCATTAAATGCAATATATTTCCAATGGTCAGAAATCTATTACACAACTCAAAATGAATGTTCTGTTATTCTATAATACAACATCAAATATTCTAAAAAGTAACGCTATTTAACTAAATTTTCAGATAATTTTTGTATTGTGCTCTTCAAGTTTTTTTTGTTTCTTTTACTACTCAATACTCAAAATGTAAGCACTTGAATATTTTAATAAATAAGAATTGAAGAAAATATTAAGTATAACAGCGACATCGCTCCCGTATATTTATCTCAATTTTTTGTCAGAAAAATTGCTTTAGTCTCTTCGATAAACATGAACCCCCGTTACGCAAGATGGAGTTTTTATCATATCCAACGTTCTGAGCCATGAAACTTCACTGCGAGAATATCCAAGAGGCAAAACGGGATACGGATAGGTGAAACACGCTCAAACTTTAAAGATGTCCTCATTATCTCTATTCAGCTTTTTTTGCACATCTGCGCCCGAGGGGAGCTCAGGAGGAATTTCTGCATTAAAAATGGAAGAGTGGGCGTCCTCGCATGTCTTCAGATACCATAAGCCAACGTGCCGAGATGTTTGTTTGTCGAAAAGTGGGATGTCACCGAACCGGGTTGGAAAAAAAAACGTTTTGAGTTAGCGGTTGTGGACTGAAGAGTCCTCTGGTGGGAGGAATATAATCGCGCTGACTGATGATATGAGACGACCTTCTTGGTGATAAAAAAGCGTGGGTGTGGAAGAATGGAATCGGATAAGACGAGGTCCTGCCACACTCCTATTGTTTTTAATTTATGGCACTGTATAAAAAGGGAGAAGCCAACGCTTGGAATTTTCGCGAGTAGAAATGATGACTTGAAATTTTTCTCTTTGTTGTCCTCATTGTGATTTTTAGGCATTAGTGGGATCTTTATGTTAGTTCGTTGTTTGAATGAGAAACGGAAAAGTTAGTTATGGATGATCTTACTTTATTCCTAATCTAAAAGAGGATTTTATCAACCTCATATGATATAATATAAGGGGATTAAAGCATTGTGATCTTTTCAATTGGAAAAAATAGAAAGTAAAAAATTAAACTTAACGACTAAATTTTTAACTGAAAACTATCATTTCAAGATTATCTTAATTTCATTTACTTTTCTACTGAGGAAGTGCTCTTAAAAAATTCCTATTATCATATCAATAACGAGAAAATCATACTTTTAATCTGAACTGAAGGATATTTTGAAGCATAAAGGATAAATATATATAAATACATAAATTTATGTAGAACTTAATAAATCTTTGGAATACAGAACCTTAAACGTTGATACTTTAGCAATGTTTTAGAAATGAAGTATTATAGTGAGGAGCGATTTAACTATTCGTATTCAGACATTGTGCTTCTATCTCTGAATCCTAATGTCTGTGAAAAACGTATTAGAAAACGAAATATTGATAAAGCAATACAGTTTTAAAAATTTTCTATTTTAATCATCTAGTGCGGATTCGGTAAAGGAAGATAAAATAATTAAACAAAATTGATTATTCAACTTTTTAAAAAAGTCATGAACGTGACATTAATTAAAATTCTTGGCTTGCAAGGCATCACAGCCAATATTTCGCAATGATGAAATTTAAATAAATATTTTCTAATGACGATAAAAACTATTGAATTATCAAAACGGAACCAATTATAATACTAATTTATTAATTTAAATAATTAATGACTTTTTAACAATGTTATTTGAGGAATTGCAACTAGATCTACAGCAACGAGTTAAACTTATTATCGTTATTTATCTCAATCAAATATTAATATTTTATAATATGTCTATATTTACATCTATACTTTTATAAAGTATACTAAGAATATATAAAAGGCCGTTTCTTTCGTATCATCGTTACGTTCATCTGTGATGACATACGTAACACGATTCCACTATCGTATACGAGGATGATATTTTGCTCGCAAAACTTTCCAAGTTTCCTGATCATTTTAATCTAAAAGGAATCTTTCATAAAGTAGATGCTTCTCCAAAACCCGGAAAATCTAAAGGTCACGGAGGGGCATTGTGGGTCGAGAGGAGGTTTCCCAAATGAATTTGGACGGAGTGTGCGGGGGAGAAATTTTTGTCGGTGTCCCCGGAGAGGGGCTGCAGCGAACCCTTGTGGCTGAAACAACCATTCTGATACTTTTCCGGAATCCATCAAACGAGATTAGTGGGGTAAATTCTCTACTTTCACCTTGGATTTAGCGGTATTTAGTGAAATAATGTGAGTTAAGATGGCATAGAAACACTTGGTTCCTACTTTAACAATTGCATAACGAAATTAGATCGAGATATTATCACTGTAATAGTTTAAATTTATACTTTCCTAATCTCAAAAAATAGAACAAGTATAATAATTTTGACTCGTACCATTGAATATATCAAAAGGAATTTATTGTTTACATTATCAGGCCTTAAACAGGAAAGAAATTATATGAAGTATATTGTATGAGAAAGTATCATTGAATTTCCTTGAGTGGTATCTACATATTTTGTGTTTCATCAAAGCCTCACTTTTGGAGTTAATTAAAATGCAGTCTTAATGATCTCTTTGCGGTCATTTACGTCGAGGAACCATTGTGGTGAAGAAGTGAAAAGAAACACTCTTTTTCCGAGTATTCAAAGTACTGAGTTGAGTGGTCGCAGTTCCTTATGTTTGTGTATCCAAGGAGATAAAAGGAATGAACATCCCTTTAAGAACTTCAAAGGGAGGAATTCGAGTCTCTTCAAAGCAAAAAGAATTCTTTCTTTTGCTAAAAAAACAGTAATTTTAACGCCGACAAAATTTAAGATATTTTACGGATATGGTTAAATAATGCGTATTTTCTTAACAAATATTTTCCTTTCTGGATGATTCGTCATCATATCTTTGCCTACAAATGTATTAATATTTTTTGGAGGTAACTCAATCTTATCTTTCAGTCAATATACGTAAACTCTTTAATTAACTAAAAAATGAAAAGGGAAAGAAGGAGTCTATTCTATTTTTTCTTTCTATACCTTTAACTGATTATTCTTAATCAGCACACAATATACAAACGCCGCGTCGAAGGAAACAAAACTTTCGATACCTCGAGTTAATCGGCCAAATGGAATCGCTCGTGAATGAGAATATTTGAGATAAAAAATAAGTGATCCACTAGATTATCGAAGTGCATTCTTATCGAAATTGCTCCGCATCGAGGCGTCGCCCGCAACAGTTGCGATCACAAAACTTGGCTCCGTTCCCTTCCGTCATCGCGACGTTGAAAGCTTCCAAATCCGTCCGCGAATCTGTGCCATTATGAGCTGTATCCGAGGCCTTCTCCCGATCGCATTGAAAAGTCACTCGCACCAAGTGATAATGCACTTAGTTGAATGGTAGAACTTCATTGCCTCCACGAATCGTCGTGGAGGCAATGAAGGGTTTTCGATCCGAATCATAAATGAATGAATAAATTTCTACACAGCTGAAGGACCTATTTAATGATCGTATTCTATTTTTTACGATGAAAAACCGCTATAATTTTCCATTTGCATTTTATATAAGTCTCTTTTACTACGTGAAATTTAGTAAAGCGTGACACATTTTTTCTTGAGATTCACAGAATCAAGTTTAGTTTCACTTTATGTTTTCAACTCAATACTGAAAGATGTCATTTCCAATAAAAGTCAGAAAGAAGATGATTCAGGAATTCTAATTAGATAATCCCATTGAAATTTGTCAATATTTTGGGCCCGTACTCTGTGCCCGTCTCTAGGATACTTCAAAATAGGAACTAAGTTTATAGCGACAATCTTAACAGAAGAGACAAGTAATTTAACAAAAAAGGTAAGCTTAGGAAATCCGAAAAATCAATAGGATAACATTATTCTACTATTTCTATATTAAAAAAACACAATTTCTTTCTAAGAATTCTGCAGAATAGAAAATTAGTTCATTTGGATGTAATTACATCTTCCATTCCCATAAATTTTATTCCAGTGTTTCTCTCGGATTCCCGTTATTTTCCTTTTATTCCATTCATACAAAAAAGAGTGGCGCTGTAGACGTTCTATTGCATCCCGTTTTCATTACACAGGTAATTAATGGCAAAGGGAGCAGCGTATTCTGGGGAATGAAGACTGGCATCTCCTGCAACGAACGCTGATTACCTTTCCTATTGAGGTGCCTCACAAGCATTCATTGTCGAAGGCAATTTATTTCGGCGTTAATTTCATTAGGAAAGCGTTACCTTTGGATTTCCCAAATTCCAGTCCATCGTATCATTCCTTGAAACTTTTTCCAATACCTTTCCTCTCTTTTGGTATGCGATATTTTAGCACTTTAAAATTTTTAAAATGTAATCGCATAAACTGGAATATTCTCTGTTTATGAGGAATTTAATAGAGAGTCATAGCACAGAGTTCTTCTCCGGAAAATTTCTCTCCGATACCCCAACTGGTTCTTCCTTTTTGCAAGCCAACTCACGAATATTTTATCACTACTGCCAGGCTTTGATTTCTCACAGGAATTAAGCTAATCGGCCATGAGGGATGCAGTGAGTCATGAATAATCTAACGCCTTTTCCATAATTGATTTTGTTGCTCTATAACTACATTTTATCATCAATCTATATATTCTAGTTACACTTAATTTTAGGGAAATAATAAGCCAGATATTAGGATCATTAAACATCAAAAAAGGGTACTGAGTTAAGAACCTACTATAGAATCTAGATAGAATATAGTAAATGCGTATAAAATAAAAGAATAATGTAAAAGAAAAATGGATCTTAAGACAATCTGTACCAATTATTTCTCTGGAAAACAATTACACTTAGGGGAAAAGTAACATTGTTAATTTATCAAAGTCACGCCCGAATATGTTTTTCTCACAATAAATTTCCAACAAAAAACTACTACGTACTCAATTTATGTTGTATACTTTAAGAAATACATTAGAAAATAAAAATTAAATTCACTAAAACATTCGAAAGAACTTAATAAGAAAACCCACAAGGAATTATAAGGAAGGAACAGCCTAAATGTACTTAAAATATGCAAATGTATGAACAAGCAGAAAATCAGAGGAAAAATATCATTAGTAAGAACTCAGGTTTAAAAGTATCTAGCATTTTTGTAAATTATAGCCGATAAAATTTGGTTCAATGTGGAATTTCCATAGCATAGTCCTTGCATAGTATATACTGCTGCACCTAAGTAACGTTCAGACAATCGAGCAGTGAAATGGCTGTAAGTACTCAACAAATGAATAAAACTCCCTCTTTCCGAAGTTCCTAGCAAATTTATAGTATATCCCACGAATTGAAGAACGCTCGTGCCATTTCATCAAACATAAAAGAGTTTAACAAATGTTGGGATGGAATGCGAGATAGCGTGATGTGGAGCAATCCCACGGATTGGTCGGACACCTAATCAAATTTGCAGCCAATCTCTCTTCTCTTGTTCCTTCAAAATCGTCCACGGGCACAGCGTGTGGGCGCCTTTAATTAGTGGAGAGCGGTCGGGAAAGATTCGAGAAAAAATACTTTTCCGCCCATTGACTGCAATTAATTTGCCAAGAGTTTGACGGTCCTTTTTCAAACTGGAGGTGAAGTATGGCTCCAAACGATATGTGATTGTTTTATACCATTCTTCCGCTGAACTTCGCAGTTCTTTTGCGAAATCATCAGCAGCGCTCATGCACTGGCAATTGTTTTCCACCTGTTTCTACTTTCGCATCTCTCATTACGAGGTTGGGCCGTAGCAGTGATAAATGTATGTTCACAATTTGTCATAGTATGTTATTTAGAATATATATGTAAATATTAGATCATCCTTATTACAAAAAACTGGATAAGTATTATATCTATCTCAAATACTTCCAATAGAAGAAACATTTACACTTATCCTTCTCGATTTCACAAAATTATTCGCAGATTTTTCATCCTAAACTAGTAATTAATTAATAATGTATACTTTTCTACGACTATCTGAATTAGATTACTGTAAAAAATTACTGAAAAATTCTGTATTTTTTTGCAAAATTGAAACGATAAAAACTCATGTTACAGTAGAGCCTATGTGAGGGTTAGTAAATAATAAGAAAAATAATAATCTATAAAAATATTAGATTTTCTCTTAAAATTATAGGAAATTAAATATATAGTAAAAATCATTATTAGTATTTTAATTGACTCATCATAGTGAACGATATCGGTAATGATTTGACCTTCCATTCCATATGTCAATTCACAGGGAAATAATTAAATTCATTATAAATCATTGAAGCGTATTTTCACATAAGATTGTTAAAAAGCAGTAGATAATATAATGAAAATAAAAATTCATACAAGAATAATACTTGGAAGGGCTTAAATAGAACTATAAATATAGAAGAGAATAATTATTTATAGTGGACATAGTTTCCATCGAAAAAAATAACCAGTTTCACATCTATGTTAATTTTTTGCAATACCAGGATTCCGATTATTATGACATTATCTACTATTAACGTTTTCCATAAAAATTAAACCAGAGCTTTGGGGAATAATTCTTTCTCCCGAAATTGGAAATTTCTGCTCCACAGGTGCAACAGAACGATAATTAGTTCATAGCTTACTAGCAATTTTAGGAATTGGAATTTTTAGCCTTTATTAGGAAGGAATAAAGGCTAAAAAGGAAAGAAGGAAAGGAACTAAACTTACTATTGTATATATATACTATATACATACTTAAGCTTTTATCTACTCACCAATAGAAAAATATAGATACACAGTTCTTTAGAAATATAACAGCAATAGTTAGAATCATCGAGTTGATTTAAATCTTTCGTATATCCATCATATTCTACGTATCTCAGATTCATATCGCTGATTTTTGACAAAAGAGCAATCCGTTCTATTAGAGAGGATATTGAATATGCATTTTAAATATTCCAAGTGGCTTATCTTTTAATCACTTATATATTTGACGAAACTTTAAAAAAATTATTCTAATCAATATACTTATTTAAAACTTGTTTTATTGTATATTTAGATATAAAATTTAATTGATTTACATTGATTAAAAAACTAAAAATCAAGAGAGGTATTATTTCTATTCAGATGAATTGAAAATTTACCTTGAAAAGATACCGTTCCCGTAAATTCTAAATATAGTTAAAAATCGTTAAAATTTCATTCTAACAAATAATCGATTTTATTAATATAGATACACTGAATACTGATACCAAAATGAAGTCTTTAATTAGAAATTGTTTCATTTATAATAAAATATATTTTGTCGTTAAACCATCCGTTGTTTAATGGAATTAGAATAAATTTTCGATAGAATCTTCTAATTTTAAAATATTTATTTTAATCCATCCATCCAATCATATCAGAAATATTGAAAACAATAGTCGGTCGTAAATTAAGACGCAGCATTTCAAATAGAGCTAAAATCTGAATCCTAGATATTTAGATGGCTTTGAATCTCGAATGTGGCCTTATATTGCGTAAATTTTAGTATATTTAAATTTTTACTCGTGCATTTCCGATGACACCATTTAATAATCCTCTCAGACGACCACAAACTCACTTTATGCTCTTCCACGGTCAAAGAGGGATCGAATCCGATTTCTTTACGTAAATCCGATTCGGGAAAGATGATTCAGTACCTCTGATACTTGAAGGAAATAAAGGAGGATAAGGCCTCTTTATGTACATGCAGCAGTTGAGGAATCGATAAAAGGGGCAGGAAACTTTTAACTCCCGAGGAGCAGTGGATGGGTGCAGTAGGATTGGAGAAGGATTAACTCCACACAAATAGGGGAAAAGTTTCCTTTGTTACCCAGCGGTGCATTCTAGATCCCGAACCATTCTCCCGTCCCTAATTTTGATGGTCTCCTATTGCAGAGGATCTAGCTACGGTGAATTAACTCAGCTTTCCGAAAAAACGCCGGGTTCTGAGCGATAAGGGAATTCTTATTTAATTTCCGGAGACGCAAATGCTTCCGATTCCACTAAAATCCGTGGGAAGAAGACAATTATATCCGAAATTGAGGAAATATCTTCTTGAGAATAATGTTTTTCGATCCCATTGTCGTATATCAAAAGGTTCGCGTTCTTAAGGCGATAATGCAAAAAGGGGAAGAGTATTTTTAATTCATTCTTCAGCGGTAGAATTCACGTACGTTAATTTTTTATCGAGATTTTAATTGATACTTACATTACTTAACTGTAAATATACTTTAATGCAATAATTCACACCAAATCATAATTTTCCAAAGAAGAAACAGTGATTGAGTAAGTTGTTGCAGTTACATTTACTATTTAAAGTTTTTAACAATATACGTTATTTGAAGTATAATAATGTAAGATGAGTGTAAATTTAGGTAAATAGAATACGATTCTTTAAAAAAAGTCAATATTTAAGGCGAAGCTGAGACTTAAAAATTATTCTTCCCTCTATTTAAAATCGATCAAAATGAAAACCATTCCTGCTTTCGTAAATAATAGCAATAGATTTTTATTAAAATATTTTAGTATTATTATTATCTTTATTATGTTCTACTTGTTATCAAAGAACAAATATGGCTCTATTGCTGTTATTGCGTGTTGCACTCTGAATTCAGTAATGAAATATATTCTGCAGGGATTCCTCGGAGCATGAATAGGTAATATTTCGTTCCATATTTATGTGAAAGAGGAATTTTGGAAAGGCATATAATGTCGATAAAAGCACTAATAAAAAGGTCAAAGAGAATTATGAGAGAGAGAGCGAAATTTTACAGGATAATCCGAGTTACGGAATCCAAAGCTTGGGCTGAATGATGGATATAAATGTAATAGGATTATAGAAAATTTTAATGAGTCATGTGGCAAATGGCGTCAGCCTTGTTACGAGGAGGGGCAAAGGTAAATGTTTGAATGGGAGAGGAAAAGAGAGCAAAATGGGAGTGGGATATAATGCGTCGGGAAATATGAATGGTAAAAAAGGCAGTTTTCAAGTGTGAGGGCGGTGGAGGATTGCGTGGGTGAGAGGAAAGGGTGGATTTTGCGATTTTGGCGGGGGTCCCAGAGATCGATTCAGCCATTGGTCCTCCTCACGCAATTTCTCCTCGGCTCCTGCACTCTCCATCCCCCACCCTTTTCCCCGTGCTTCCCACTCTCTTAAGAGTTGCCTTCTCTACCATTCTAGCATTTCCCTCCAAACCTCTCCTCCACTGCCTCTTCCCAGTTTCACTCACGTCCGAATTACCCTTGCTAACTTTTTCTCGTTGGGAAGGACGAGTTCGGCACGGTATTGTTCTAGGTCCCACCCATTTCATAGAAGTTGTCTTCCTCAACGCCTCCCCTGAGATCCTCATGAATTTCATTCACACTGTTTATTGTCGATACTCCTCAGACGCAATTCACTCTACGCTACTTCTTTTCATATTCGCGATAGATGAAGTTCGGTGCATTTATCTAGGAGAGTGCTTCCAAAGGTTCTCTGTTTCATAGAGAGAAAGGACAATTTCAACTTAGTAGCTAGGATGCTTGCCTATTGTGATCCATCAGATTTAGCATGTTGCTAAATTTTAGACATGTACGTGTAATTCTTTTATCACGATATCCTCTCTAAATTTATTTATCTCTCCATGTTGTCATGTTCATATCTGACCCTTTTTCAAAACAGAATCTTCGTGTGTATCTCATCATGAGATTCCCGAAGCCTAGGTTACGACAAGTACATCCTAAATTTGATTCCTATCCTCAATGTCCTCGTTTTCTCCATCTCTCCCATTGATAACATTTTCTCCTTCATTGCCTTCACATCCATTCTTCTCCCGCCTTATCTCACATCCCTTTCCGTTTCCAGTACTTCCAAAATTCCGCCTCACTTTTCATTTTATTTTCCGCGAGTTTTCTCCATTCTATCTAATCCTGTCCCTTCTTTCGTTTCATTTTCTCTGATTGTTTTTTCGGCCCATCCCCTTCTATCTATGGTCCATCTCTCACAATGCCATCGTACTGTTCATTCTTCTCACTTCGGACAAAACATGCAGGAGAGCATTCTGTCCCTCAATGATTATAAAGCCTGGAAATACGGGAGCGAAAAACGTTTATCCGCTGTTAACCTTACATGTGAATATTTGAACGTATAAGAGGTTGAGAGGTCAACCAAGCATGCTCTCTCTCTCTCTTGGTACAAAATGGCTGATACTAAACTTTTAATTTCGATATGGAAGAATAAAAGAGTAGATTTTATGACAAAATAATTATTTATATTCGAAAATGTTTGTAAAAATTTAACAGAAATAATTTATTGATTGTAAGTTTAATCTGCACCTTAATTTATAAAAATATACGTCTTTACACAATAACTAACTTAAAGAAAGAAAACATCATATCTTCTATCTCATTTTTAATTAAAGATTTTAAGGTGTAGCGAATTATGAGCATCCTTCAGTCACATAGATTGTTGATCTATAGATCTATAAAGGTTTTAATAAAATAATATAAAATTCAGCGAAAATTCTTGATGATCTAACTGTAAATGCGCAGCACATAAGTTACTATTAAATATTAATATTTAATAATTACGTCAATATCTCAAAAAAATTCTCAAAAACAGGTAGTAAAATATGCGAGAATCACGTTTCAAATATGTTACATCCATTTTTTTAAGCTTTGAGTTCATTTGATTTCGTTTGAAGTATCTGTATCTATATTCTTCCAATAAATTCACTACAACTTTTTGATGTGAATATTGCTACTGTTGGAGAAATAACGAAAATATTATCGCTCTTAGAGACTATTACAGCCATTTATACGATAACCGAGGGACTGCAATCTTCTACAAATCATTCGTTATTTTTTTCTCCCGTTTGTAGCCCTCGGTGTTTTTCTCCTCCATACATTTTTGGGCGACCGCCTCCTGCACAGCTCCAGGTCTCCTTCTCCGGAATCCCCGGTCGGTTTGTTCTGTTGCACGAGAGGAGGGGGTTTGACTTGCGTGGGAGGGGATGAATGGTTGGAAGGAGGGATAATGTGGAGGATTAACGGACGAAGAGGGCTCGAGGTACACTAGAGGCTGATCCAAGAAGTTGCCAATTGGAGAAGAAGTTTCAGGTATTAACGTAAGCGCCTGAAGGTGAAATTATTGGTTTTCGCAATAGAAAAAGATTCATTTCGAGGTTAAAAATCAACTGTTACATCTTATGACTCCCGAAATGAGCATTCTGAGTTGTATGTTAGTAATATTATTTATTTTTTATGCCCTAAACGCATAATAGATGATTTATACAACAGTATTCTATATCGAATAAGAATGTTTAGGCTAAATTATTTACTTGCCAACTAATTATTTCGAAATAGTAAGAATTTCAGTCAGAATGCCGGTGTTGATAACCAAACGATCACCCCAACTACAGATGAATCTTAACTATGTGCCACCAACCAAACAAAATCTGTCACGCGTAACTGAGAGATTCATAAACATTATACTTAAATACGCTTATTATATTTAAATACACTAAATAGATTACAGATACGCTTTTTACCAAATAATGTAATTAATAATAATAATTAGTAATTATATTTTCTTAAAGTCTATTAAAACAAAAATATAAGAATTAAGAAAAAGAAGCTCCTAAAAACACAATTATTTTCTTAGAAACCGATCGTCTATGAACTCTACCACTGAATGAATCAATGAAATACATCTCTCTCATAGAAGAGACTTCTGGAGAATGGATATAGGTCTTCTCTTAAAGGAGCGACAAGGAGAAGCTGATATAAGAAAGGATTTAATTTAAGAAAACAAGACGAGCTACTAAATGGCGAATGAAGTATAAAATCATCCAAAAGAATTTGACTAAAACGAGAGACTTTTAAAAATCTGTTTGCTAAACTTTTGAAGCGCCACCGAAACGGCAGCAATATATCTCACGGAGATAAAAAGGGGGATGCTGAGAGGTCCATGAGATTGTTACGGCCGAGATGGAAGTTTGGAAAATGGATTCGGGAGATGAAACAATGAGATAGAGTATAGGAAGAGGAGGAGATTATACGAAACTCACGAACGAGTTCATGGAAAACGGAGGAACGAGAAATAGCAACGTAATAAGCGGATGAAATAGGACCTAAACAAGGAGTGCGTGGGACCCATGCTTTTCTTAAAGATACGTAGATAGGGGACTAAGGAGAGACTTTTAGGGGAAATCAAAGAGAAATAACGACTCTTCTTATCAACTTTATGTTAGAGACAAATATTTCTCCTCCTCAATTGGGCTCTTTTCCTAATGGACGTTTGGAGGCGGATTGTGCTAAAGACCTAAAAATAATATAAATAAAACTAAAGTACGACCTAAACTCCTCTTAATTAAAATATAAAAGATAATAAATAATTGTAATCACATCTATGTATGATTAAACAGAAGTAGAGTTTGGAGATGAAATGAATCATTCTAAACTCCTGAAGTATTCCTTCGTTTATGATTTAAATGTCAGCCATGAACCCCACCACAAAGACCACTTGCGTCTTATTACCAGCATCTATAATGTTTACGTAGTTTTGCAAACATCTGCTCCAAAATGAGCTATCATAAATGCCATGCTCATTTTCCAACGAGGAAAATATGTATGTATTTTTTAAAACTTTTTCATTTTGATAACAGTTATACAAACGAGAAATTCTATATTAATGGAATCATCTTTTTTGTGCTTGAAGAATAAATCGGAAAGTATACTTTATTCTTAACTTTAAATTGTATTAAAAAAGATTTAGCAATTTAAATAAAAATATTAAGACAAGGAAAGCAAAAAATATCAAATTAACATCAGAATATTTATTTTAGTTTCAATTTGTATCAAAATTATCATAGTACTTTAAATAACTCATGAGAATTAACTTGCTTTGTACTACGTGCTCTACTGCGCAGATAATCCGACCTTGGGGAGCCGTATCTGAGAGGTTGTCATGGTCACTTCCCTCAAAAATCCCCTGCGATCTTCGATCCATCTTTCTATCCGTTATCTACGTTGTTGACAACAATGATCTATTTCCGTAGAGATTAGGCCACTCATTTACACAAAAACGTTCCATAACAAGTCATAAAGTAAACACACTACAAAACGGGAAATATTACAATGAAATATAACAATGTAAATCTTCAAATTATATAATAAACTATTTCTCGTCATGCAGAACTATATTTCTACTTTTAATTGCGATCCGCATAAAATACCGATGAGTGCTATTACCTCTTCAAGGATTTAATTAGCCATTAATAATAAAGAGATGAGGTTCAAACTGAACCCAGATGAGCATTATATGCATGTTTTATTTGTAATGACTTTTAATTCCAATTTTTAAATTCATATATCACACTTCTATCTCTTGATAAGCATTGTCGATAGATCTTGTACACAGAATCGTCGTTAAAGATGAGAAAATAAAAATTGCAGTAGAGCTACTGATGCTACAGGATGACTGAAGAATATCCTCAAGATTTGGGGCAATTCGAAGAAATGGCTGCCTTAGGATAAGAAGCCGGATGACGGTCGATTAAGGAAGGTAAAAGGTATAGATGGAGAAGTGATGGAAAAAGGAGGAGAATCAAAAAGAGTGGGAAATGGATAAAGAGGTTTGGAAGGAGGATGAAAAGGCTGAAATTGGGATAAATAATAAAAGAAGTGATTATTTCGATAAGGATTAGAAGAATAAGGAAAGCGCTCCACAGGATATTTATTTGCTTATCTTAATTTCATCATCTAATCTTAAGATCAATAGCGCTGAGGTAGTAAAGAGCATGATTATTTGATGAGATAATTCATGTGAGGACATACGACAAACCTCTCTCGCTATAGATATAATTTCAATGTAATAATTCAACCGCATATCATAAATGTAAGTGAAGACTTATAAATGATGTAGTAAATTTATTTATATCATTCTAGAACAATGATGTACAGTAAATAAAACTCCATTTGTTTGACAGATTTTAATGAAAAGGTCACGTGAAACGTAAATATAATATAATATCAAAAATTTTATATTATGATTACGCAATTCTCAGCCTTTAAATGAACTATTTCGACTACGTGCAGCCGCATAAATATAGGATTAAAGCTTTTATGAAACCCATCGAACGCTGGGATTATTTGCTGAGTATAAGCTTTATTGAAATTTTCTATTTGAATCCTTCTCCCTCTGAATAGAAAAATTTTATCTGCGGAAGGAGTCAAAGAGTGAATGATTTGAATCACTAATCAGCGACTGAATTGGAACACCACATACACCTGAATTTTATCCATTTCTATTAAGCTCGACTTTCCACTTGGAAGTTATAATTTTTGCATAAATATATTTATAGTTAATAGGAAAAATCAAAATGATTTTGATTATAAATAAAATAAAACTTTATCGCCACCTGAGGTAATTCTCTCCAAAAGAGCTTATTTAGATTCTGATACACCATTTCCAGTAATATTTTTCAACAAAGAATCGATTAAGTTAACAATCCACCTCAGAGGCGAATAATGAAAAGTTCTGGGTAAATTATATTCTTGGAACAATAGCTCATCATTGTTTCTGCTCAGATACTCTGAATAGTCGCTTTCATTAGTGATTATTGTTCTAGAATTAACAAAAAAGGCTGCTCTTACAAATACCAGGAATTAGAGTAAACAATCGAATCCTTTTTCGAAAGTTAAAGAGCGGAAACGTAAAAAAATTATATTTTTGGAAGTTAATTTCGTATTAGGGAACACGTTCAAGGCTTTAACAAGCACAATTAAAAAGCAGCTATGTTTTATTTAACCTTTCCGAGTCGATTAAAATTTTTTATATACAATAAGCCACATTTCCAAGGAAAATTTTCCATATAATTTTTATAATTAGCCAAACAGAAAACAAAGATTGCTGATTTCTAAAAGCAATTTCCATGAAATAGGAATCGTATTCATAATATTATCAAGAGTTTTTAATCTAATCTATTAATATTCAATGCAAATGTAACTGACAATATCATAGTATTCCAACCAACTATTTGATTTAAAAATGCAGCTAAAACATTAGAATATATAGTTAATCCTACTCTAGAAAGGACTACGAAAAAGTCGAACGTAGTGTATAAGAGATGTTCCGAGGGAGGATGGGAACTGTATTGAAAAGGAAATCCGGATAAAGATGCTATCGAAAGAGGGAAGATAAATGCCCACAAGAAACAAGAGAGTTTGCGTTCGTAACGGGAATTTTTCCATCGCACCTTCTCTTGGAAATAGGTGGCGTTAGATCAGGTGTTCAGATGAGAAATTCCTTTTCTGATGGGTTGCTTTTAAGGGTAAAGATTGATCTATGAATATTGAATGCGGTCTGATTTGTTTTTCTTGTTTTATGTTACGACCCTTAATATAAGTTCGGCGCGATTTATGGGTCTTGCACGGCGGCCCTTTTTCCCTTAAATTTTCCCGGAATTCGATTTTCTCCTCCACCATTTTAGGGTGCGAATAATGCCCTTTACCGTTAAAAATTGAAAATGATATTTTTTCAAAATCTAAATTTTCAAAGAATCCTTTTGTTTTTATTTTAAATATAGTAATATTATAATAAATTGCATAAGTTTACGTACTGTTTGTTGTCCGCATGTCACATTAGTAGATAACATACCATTGAGTGGTTTAGTTTTAATAATTTCTATTAATTGAAAAGAAGCTTCGATATGAACCGGAAATACCGCTGAAATACAGGTTAATCGGTTTCTCATAAAAGCTTTTTGATGGTGACAAAGAAATTAGAGGTTGTAAGAAATGATATCTCCTACCACTTTTTTATTGAATTGATATCATTATCGAAAGAGTATTTTATTTACTTTTATCATAGATACTTCCGTTTAATCCGGTTAACCGGTTTCGGTGAAAATATTTTTCGAAGGGTCGGAGAGAATAGGCAAAAGTGCTAAGTTTCTCTAAAAAAATAATAATTGGATTGAGCGTGAATAAAACGCATGGGAATAAGTGAAACTTAAAGGAAGAAAATTTTATTCCTTTGCATTTGCTGTAATTTATTTCCCGATCCTCCAAAATGCCTTGAAATAAAAGTAGATCGCAGAAGAGACTTGTTTCTCCGGAGGCGGAAAAGTTCCTTTAAACCGAAAAGCGGCTCGAAAGAGGAAGTTACGCCTCTCTGATCGCCTTCTTAAAATGGGAAACTGTGTTTACGGAATAAAGTTTGGTCAGAATTTACATATTCTGATATTAATTTACGCATGGAAATGTAGAATTTCATCTCGTGCATAGCTCGGAGCCTTCGGAATACTGTTCGAGAAATTTACGGAACTCTCATCAGATTCTTCTGCAATTCATGATCTAAATGAAACTCTACACATACTCGATAGAATGCGTAAAGTGATGATATTTTTCACAAATAAATATTGATTTCCAAAGAAATTTGGAGATGTATAGGTTTGATTGTTGCCCTTCTAGCTAGTTATCCTCATTAC
Source organism: Pantala flavescens (assembly GCA_020796165.1). Taxonomy (NCBI): domain Eukaryota; kingdom Metazoa; phylum Arthropoda; class Insecta; order Odonata; family Libellulidae; genus Pantala; species Pantala flavescens. The sequence continues at coordinate 51,252,394 of CM036881.1, forward strand.
ATATAATAATCATTATTGCTTTAACTAATGGCTATTTAATCATAACCATAAATAAAACAGTATGTTCTGAATCACACATATGCTGTTGCCCAGAGAATGAAATATATATTGAATATAAATCAATTATTCGCCTCTATTCTTATCACTAAAATTTCTTCAGTTATACCTCATACGTATATTAAATGAACGGATTAATAGCCAAATTTTTAAATTAAAAATAAATTATCAAGAGTCCCTATGTTGATAAATCATAAATTTACTAGTAATATTATTGGAATGTATTTAATATCTGTATATTAGCAGAACTTGATTGTCCCAGGTACGAAATATATGTAAGTATTAAATATTGCATTTATTCACATTAAAACTAAATAGTTACTCAGGATGGAACTTCGTTTTCTTTTAACTAATTACAAATTATCTATTCAGTTCCAAGAAAACCCTCCTAAACATATTGATGAAACTGTTATAAAACGAGCCTAATATCTTCTCTAGAAAGGATACCAATTTTTTCAAGATGAGTATATTGGAAAACGTTTAGCTATAGCCAATTTCTAGCTCGGATATGTCTCGCTCACTCTAGACTAGAAGAAACCTTAGAGAAGCCTCCGGATAAGTTATTAGACCCTACTGCAAGAAAGATGGGATAAGCATTATTTTAAAGATAGCGATCCATTTCACTTGAAATTCACTTCCAATACTTGATGCTGAAATCATTACTGTAAATTTCTTCTAAAGGAGCCAAGATAGATTGATGGACCCTTTTTATGGGGTTAAGCCAACGACTCTCACAGTGACTTCATCGAATAACGAAACTGATACATCGCAGCCTCTACTTAAAGCTCATGTTCACCACAAAAAGGTTATTTTTGGTACTCCACAAAGTCGAGGATATAAAAAAGATTATACGGACATAAAACCCACACGCATTTACGACAGTATATGAACTCTGTTTTATCAAATAACATAGAATAGTAAGAGGAGTATTTTAAATCTCAAATTTCATACAATGTGAGAAAAATAATGAAGAAAAGAGTTGAAGCATTATTAAATTACCACAATAATACGTAATTGTATCGAATAATTACATATATACCTTGCATTCCCGAAGACATTCTACATAATGTTAACTTTCAAAGTATAGTTTTTTAGTCTTTATATTAAATACCATTTTTGGCCGACCAAAATCATTTCTAATGTACCTTGAATCTGATCCACTCATTCTACAACTTTTAGATACCATTCACAACAAAGTTGAACAACCTCTTTAGGTAAAAGTACTGCATCAAAATTTTAATTGCGCAATTAGGTATTAGTTTTGTTTGGTATCTGTGGATATTGATCGTTATATAAATTTAATGAACAGCTCCTGACTTCCGTGATAATAATTCCGGTGAGGAAATTTTGAGCGAGGACGACGAGTTCCTGTAAATCAATCCTTTAAACCCTTTTCAGGGCTGAGGTAAGAAAAGCCGAGTAAAAACCGCTCTGGCATCGCATGATAAGGAGCAGCGTTTTGACGAAAAAGGCCGTATAAAAGTGTGAGGCCTGATTTAAGGGCCACGAGAGTTGGAGGGGTGCGAAGAGGAGACCGCGCGGGACTCTGATTACACCGAAAACCACCCGGAGTTCCCTAAAAACGTTCCCTGATTAAAACAAACAGTGTCCTTTCAATAACAAATGCTCTTCCAATTAACGCCCCCTTGCTAAAAGCGGAGAGTTGTACGAGTTTGGATTCTCACTTCGATTAGCAACGCGATACAGTTTTGCGACCTTTTAACCTCAGCTTTTGTCGCACCGAAGGTTTTGTGCTCGTAGATGAAACAAGTGTAGGGAATATAGAAGTGGGTGTGAAAGGGATTTGTGTACTGAAGGACCTGAAGATGAATCCTGAGATAAGGTTTAGTGAACGCTGTGAGTTCCGTTCATCAGTTAGCATTTCTTTTGAAACCGGATATAATATAAAAAAGTTAACTTTATGAAACTATCACGTAAATTCAATGATTAATTTAACTCCTAGGCAAAATCAGCATTTTCCTTCTAATTTTAAAAGATGCAAAATAACAGATTTCTAGACATTCCCCAATTCATTAGATAGACACACTACTCGTTGTCCCTGTATTCATTTAAGTATAAAATTAACGATAGTATAGTGTGCAGTTCATTTTAAACGGCAGAGTATTTACGTGAATCTCAGCATGAAAGCCAGTAGCTAGCGGATAGAATGAATAAATTTATTTGTAGCGCGTAACAATATTTCTGCTTCGATACTTCGGAAAAAGAGACAGGGGCATGCAAACCACGGCAAATAACGATTTTAATTTGAATTCAATCTCTATAAAGCGCGGTTTCTAGACAGCTTATTTTTAGGCCCGAAAGTTCCGGGAATGGACCAACGTTTTTTATTCGTGCTCTGAAACAATTGAAGCGATAAATTAAAGTTGCGAAGGAGAGCCTTTTAGCCTTTTTCAATGAATTCTGTGGGTGGATTTCTCTATCACAAAATAACCGTTGGTGGTTAAAATATTGCTTATGGTTTTAGTGATGTATGGATGTCGATTATTGCATTCTGATGCATTTTGGATGCCTTTAACGATCAAAGATGATTGATGAATCCATGATTTGAAAGCGATAGCTGATGCTGTTGTTTATTACAGGATGACGCCCACAGCTTGGGTAGAATAGTAACTTAAACCATTATTGCGGTATTGTATGCTATCCTAGAATATTGCATCAATTATGCACCTTGAAAGGCTGTTAAAGTATTTTATATTAAATCTAAAACAATTGGTTTGCAATGTGTTTTAATTATCTCTTTAAGATATTTTTCCGTAACACAGCAATCTGGGCACATAATAAATTCTTTCCATAATATATTTCACCTTATTATAATAGATCCGATATTGGCAATTTTGATTCGTGGAAATGCTTCACTAAAATCTATTTTTAATATAAAAAATTTTAAGGTATTTACATATATTTCCCGTATTCAAATCGTATTATATCTAAACTTAACTCTATGGAAGGGAACTAGAATTAAGATACAACATCATTTCAAGATTTTAGAGTGCAAAAGAAGCTAATCATGCGTATTCACTACAAATATGTTGATTATAATTATTTTCTTTTTCAATCAAAAATAATTTTGAAAATCGTGGATTGCAGATGCTCTTTTGCGGGTTATTTTATAATTGAGAGAGTTGAAAATAAACCTCAGTTCTTTGCAAATAATAAATATTTTTCGTATATTTGGCAAGAGAATTCGATTAATTATTCTTTTTCTTTATTATTAAAGGTCGAATTATACGGATTCCTCATCCGTTGTAATGTTTAATTAAAACCTTAATTGAAATATTCACTTAGAGACGTCCTACGCATAGATTTTATTCACATCTGAAATATATTCTTACGCTTATTCTCCAGGAAAAAGCGTTTCCTTATAAAACATTCTCATCTATAAATGTATTTCTAGAATGAAAACGGACCCTTTTCCTGTATACCCAAGCTACTCAAGGGGAATATCTACCTCCAACTTCCTTATCTACCTGTATGCTATGCAACTAGAGTTCGTAAATAGTTCTACTTCTGCGACTCATGTTATATTTACTTTAAATGTTACCATCGCCTGACGGGATATCAGCTGATTTTAATTGGAAGAAAATGTATCTGGAAATTGAAATTTACTTATTTACCCAAAATGAGCTCAAATCAGACTTTGATGGTGTTTTCAAGAATAAAATTTTCATTACATTTTTCCTCGGATTCAGTGATTGCTACATTCCACATTCTTTCATCATTGGATATTGAAAATTTCTAAAAAAAATCCATATCTTCTAACGTTATATTCATTTGTTCTATAATCATAGTTAAACTTTTGATTAGAAATCGCGTTTTATATTCACTTTTTAACTTATTTATTAGTTTCGCAAAATTTTTTAGTAAATTTTATTCAATTAACTTTCCTAATTTTTAACGAATGTATCTGTTCAGTTGCTTTTTAGATAAAAAGTATGAAGTTCTACTTGAATTCGATAAAATATATTGATCATACTTTAATACGTAAATTCTGTATAATTGATTAAATTTAAGATATTTCGATCATTCGATACTCCCGCAGTAACCTTCAAGACAACTTGTTCTCCACATAGGCATATCATAATATTTGAATGTTTGTATTGTAATACTTAATAAAAAACGAGATAAGTTATATTATGTAGTTGCTAAAGTACAGAAACATCCTCCTGAAAGAAGTAACGTTATTTATATAATATTTCATTGTTAATAGTTTAGTATAGTGATAACAATACACTACTTATCACAATATAAATTGATTAATAATTAAGAATTTGAGAAGCGATTAAGAATGAAAAGAGGAAATTTGTATTAAAATTTGAGGAAACATTCCTCTACAAAATGTTACTAGGATGTTACTGGGATGAATAAATACACGCGTTAACGAATTAGCTCACCGTACCGATTATTAAATGAATTCGAGGCAGAGCATTAAGCAGACACCTGTGCGAGGCTAGGCTTTTTTCCAGATCCTTCTCATTCCCGCGTTGACTGTCGGTCGTACTCCCTAACGCATAGCCTCTCAACCGAAAAATAAAGGACTGGAAATGGCCGCTTGAAAACGTGTCGAACCATCCAACGAAGTAGATGGGAAATGGTTTTATGTAATAACGGGGACCCTGCGCAACTCCAATGGGGAACTGGAGATAACACACTCCTTTTGGGAATCAGGTCGAAAGCGGATAGCGTCCGATTCACCGTTATTCGCACACCAAACCTTTTTTCTGGACCTCCATTATTCATTCTAGGTCTAAAACATATTCCTCCTCCTATTTTACGCGTTCGTTTAGAATAGGTTCGCTCTGCTTTTGGAAGGACCACAATCGTTGGCAATGCGATGTTTGCGCAAACGCCCGGCGTTTTGATGGAAGATTTAATTAAAATCCGTGCAGAAGTGAGATAATGGATGCGTTTATTTATCGAATGAACCTTGTTGGGTTATGAAATTAGATCTGCCGGTTTAGACGTGTGAAATATTATCAGATGTTGAATTCGCTCGAAACTGGGAACACCGGAGTTCGTGAAGTTATTTTAATGAGAGAAACCTTAATATATTTTGGCGTAAAGTACCGTATATTATTTTCTCTCGTTCCGGATAAGCTATTTTATTTATTTTTTCGTGCTGTCAATGATCTACGTAAAGAGAAGCGCACAATGATAACCAAAGAATACGTAACCGAAATTTCTCGTTACATTTCGTTAAATAAATCAAAAAATGAATTATTTTGAAGCGAATTTAAATCTGATGGAATTATTTCATATTGCAGCCCAGTGCGTGGTAGTGTTCAAATAATTTCGCTGTGTTTGCATTTAATTTATTTAAAATAAATTATTTTGCCCTCCAGTTAGTAATTAAATCCAAATAAATTTCCCTTAAGTCCGAAAGAGCATAATTGAAAAATGCTTCTTTGAATCTTATTTAGAATTTGCTGACTAAAATAAGTAGGAATTTATTCTAATTATTCCAATTTTTTCGTAAATATTTATTCTTACTTCTACTATACAAGTGTTGCATTTGTTTAGAAATTAATTTAAATAATAAAAAGCAAAATTATTATATTTTTATTGTCTTCTATGAATGAGGGCTTGAGTTTCATTACAGTTCACATAAATCAACGAGGAATATTCCAATAAAAATTTCAATTACTTCAAAATGGAAAAGAAATGTTTACTAAACTAGATTTCAGTTTACTGTGACTATAGTTCCAACGGCTATGAAATTGTCATCCTATGCTTTATCAAAACTTTACTGGCACTGTGAACATCCTGAATATGAGGTGAATGAGCATTATCTACCTCAGGTGCATAAACATTTTCCAAATGGGACGAATGTTTGCAAATTGTTGCAACGTAGGGCTGTTCTACAATCGGATAGTGTATTCAAATCCTGCAGCGTGGATATGGCCTCTTGAAATGAGTTGGAAATTATTATAGTTCTGTGTTCCCTGCGCTATGAAACAGTAGAATCTCCATTGTTTCAACGACTATTAGGATTACAAAGCACTGAGAACAATGATTCAAGTATTATGAACATCGTAGCGTGAAATTCATATATTATTTATGTTCTGTTTATCCAATGAACAAATTATAGTAAACCCATCGTACCACTGAAAAGGAAATAAAGTCCGTACAATTGTGAAGTGAACCAAAGGAAGTATTACTGCTATTATTTACTTCCAGATAACATCTGTGAACTAAGAGGTTATTATATATTACGGAAATCAGTGCCTAAGGATAAATCGTGAATAAAGGATTAAATCGTGAAACGGAATAGACAAGGAATTATTATGCTTTCTTTTCACTTAATAAGATAAGATTGGAAACATCCAGAACATGACATGCTGGACTGATTGGAGAGAATATTAATTGAAACAAGTTTTTCTTGATAAAAACGCAAAAAGAGTTCATTTGTCAATTACTTCAGTAATACATCAAAGCAGTAGAATTAATTGATAAATTCGCTGATTAAGTAGAAATAATTCAGGCTTCAGAAATTTAACTCGGAATATTTACTTTCACAATCTCGTGTCGCTAAGATTTCAAGTAAACAGTACCATGGTAACTAGAAGCAAGACTCATTCCTGTCATTCATGCTCTACAGAGCAAAGAATAATTAACCAAGATCATCCTCAATCTCGCAAATTAAAACCCCTTCAATTCCAAACCGACCCATTAAGCGGATTAAATCTCAAGACCTTTTTAAGGAAGATGAAAAAAGACCACAATTAAGCTACCAACTCCCGTTTGCTCATCCTAAAATGGCCACCTCCTCATCTGCGCCATCTAATTCCGGGAAAAGCGTTTTAGCTAAAATGACCATTTCTAAGAAATTATCGAACTGCTTTGGGAATGGCTTCACGACATCTTATATACGGCCCTTGAGTAATATTGGGTTGCTCGAACTTTATGGCAGCGCTAACGGACTGACTGCGTTACTCATGTGCCTCCCTCTCTCTTTGGGCTGTTCGAAGCTAATTCGGAAAGATATCCAAACTAAGTTAGCGGTGGACGGAGCTAACGAGTTCTGCAGAGTTTCAACTACGGCCACAAATCGCTGGGACATATTACGTGTTTCGGCGCAGGTGCGAGGAAAAAACCATCTATCCTCAACTACTGGGTCTCTTTGGTTATTGGTTTCCGACCTTAACCCTAGAGGTCTCCATTGTCTGTATCCAGGTTCGTACTTGCGACTAAAATGCCCTGGATTTATAATTAGAGTTTTCATTGCAAGCGAAACGGTATCGGCTTAAAATTAAAATAATCAGAATTGTAGGAATATAAAAACTAAGAATAAATTATAAAAACAATAAAAAGGTTAAAAGAATAAATTTGCAGTTTGATTGATATTGCTTGAGGTAAAACAAGTGAATACAAATCGCTTTAAAATTTGTTTGAATAAAAGCTTATAAAATTTCCTGAATATGAATAAATATGTTTTATTGAATGAAATAATTCGTTCTTTGTACAGAATCAGAATATATAATAGTAGTCTCTACTCTTCATAATTGATTTATTTCTTTTAATGGCGGACAAAGATGTAAGTGTAAACAAGCGCTAGCAATAGTTTTCTCGCTAAATACAAAATTGAATTTTTACTATACACGTTCACTCCTTTTTATCGATTCCTACTCACAAGGAAATTAATTTACTGTATCGATGTAATATACACCAGTACCGTCAGTCGAAACTCTTTTCAAAGGCAATGAAATTATTTGAATATTCCAATAGCTAAATTTTTATTAAAATAACAGGAATATAGAATCTTGAATTGAAAAATATATAAAGAAAAATCATTAGAAAAACTTTTTTGTGAACTGAGGTTGCTTACCTTCATTTTTATTTGTGACTGACAGGGACAGGGAAAACGTGTGGCCTTAGGGCTATAGAAGACTTTTACTCATACAAACAGGGGCTTTTTATTTTATGAGTCACCTCGAGTGAAAACAAAATCAAATATTTTTTCTTTAGCTCATTTTGTAAACAACTTCTCTTTAATAACGAGAGATTACGGTACTGAAGCCTTCAATCAATCTTTGTGATCCATCAGTTTTTAAAATAATTTTAATGTGAATTAGCAATTAGATAGTACACCATCTATTATTCCTTAACTTTGCTGAAATAAATCTTCCTTCTAAAGGATAAAGCTTAATTTGTAGATAACATATATCAAAGAAAATATCTACTGCTCCCCTGTCGTTCCTAAGAATATACTTTAGTTACATGCAGTAATTCTACGGAATTCTAGTAAATCTACGGAAACTTAACTATCCACGATAATGAAATACGCATTTTTTAAAGACATTATCAAAGTAGGATGATTAAAGGAAATAAGTTCTTGAGAAGATGTATGATAAATTTCGATAAAAATCTCCTGAAAATAGAGTGAAACAAATATTTCCCTCATAAAATTCTCTATATTGAGCTATTAGAGGAAATAATGTGCAACAAAATTTAATGAACATTGCATTTTACAAAATTTTGAAAAAGGATAAATTAAATATCTTTGTTTACACAACCGTTCATCCCAAAGGGCGGTTTCCCATCGCAACCGTATCTATGGGTTGAAGTGACGTGTGATGAAACACCCTCTTTCTTCATTGTTCCTAATCCCCAATCAATACAATGCTCAAATCTGGGAATTCGGAGAGCTGTTAATTCGAATGAGAAGAAAGGAAGCGGCATAACGCTGTTCTAGAGATTTCCATAGCGGTTGTGGGGGTGGTTGTTCGGCTAAAGGGGATGAACGAAAGACGAGGGAGAGGATGGAAGAGCCGACAAAGATAGTCAACTCCTGATATTGGGATGAATGAAATGCTAAATCCTCCACCATCAAAGCCACTACCGACGCGCTTTTTTAATCTTTTAGGTTCGCTGGTTGCAACTAGGGGAATACTTGCCCCTCCATGGACTTTAGTTGTTCCCCCAAAAACGTTTGGATTTCGATCAGACAGGTTCTTCTAGGAATAGAAATAGAAATGAGTAAAACTTATGGATTTAATGATGAAGATGGGGCAATGAATGAAAATGAGTGCAAAATAGAGTATGAATACCTCAAGCTTCTAATAACTTTTCTTCTTGATTCGTAACTAATTCCATGGAATAATGTCAGCACTCATAAGAGTGGTTGAAATTTATTTAAACAATTTCAAAAAAATTATTTTAAATGGAAATTTTACATTGATCATTGCATCATATAAATATACGTAAGATTTAATTAGCAATAGCATTAAATCTTTTTACCTTCGCTCAATTTGTACTCATAAAAGAACGAGAATTCTTTTAATTAATTCATTCTTCTCTGCAAATATACTTTCCAAAAATAATTACTTTTTATTTAGCTTCCTTTAAATTGTTGTTATTATAGTTCAAACTCATTAATGTCTCATCAAGTACTTACTTAATATTTACAGATTTTTCAGAATAATACCGTTGCAATAACTACATCTTTCTACAAATGGGAATACCATATTTTAATTAAATATAGAAAACTGCGACTCCTGTGAATAATCAGCCGTCTAAAGTTCAGCAGAAAAGTGTATCTCACGGAAAATGTGCCAGACGTTGAGTAATAGGGAGCTTTTAACACTGACCCATATTAAAACCAATGAGTGAAGTGTTTGGCGAAAGATTCTCAAGTTCACGAAGGAGTTTAATCATCGAGTGTCACTTTTGACAGAAACTTCTGAGAAGTGTAGTCATTGAAGTTGGACTGCTAAATGCTCAGAAGTGGATTGGTGAATATTAAGAATGAATAATTGAGGCTCATTACGAAGAGCGACTAGTCTTATGATTAGCCAAAGTTTCAATTAGAATGTATAGCAAAGGTTCAGTAATTGATGAACCTTTTATTTCATAATATTTATTTTTATCACTTCTGTAAGGAAACTAACTATAAATTCTTTTCAAATTCAAACAGATTTAGTTACTAACGACCATTTCTTGACAATTTTTGTTTATTTGGAAGCTTTGCAATCATAGTTCGATAAAACCTTTGAGCTAACAACTTCTCCAATAAAAGATAATTGCTGCTAAATATTTGTACTGAATATTATATCTATGAGCACAGAACTGTCTAAATTTTGTAAATGTCTAATGATCTAATCTAAAATTTTGTAAATATCTAGAAATCTATCCCTAACTATCCTTTAACAAGATCGTAATTAAAAATTACTAGATTCTATCAAAAAATAAATGAAGTTTCTCTGTATTAGAAGTAAGATATTCAGTTAGTAATCAGCTTCATTAGCAGTACTATTTCGGATGAAATGCGAATTACTATGTTATTTTTATATTCATTTTTCAGCTGAGTAGTGTTGGCTAATCATCATTCCTACCTAATCAACTCTCAATTAGTTAGTTACTATACAAATACAAGATTAGGGAGATCATTCCGTTGAGCTTGTTCTATTAACAAGAGGAACGCATCATTTACATATACGATGAATTCTTTAGTACTCCTATTTTCCTATTTGGGATCTGGCAATTGTGCATTTAGTACTTTAATTTGTGCTTAATCGAACTATGTATTATATACGTGTTTTGTGATATAGTTGTTTGTTCAATTTTTAACTTACATTAACAAAGAAAATTAGATTGAATATTCTCCCTATTAACGTCGGGGTAACGTATAAGTAAAGTGACAATGATATTGATCTAGAATATTCTACATTTACTCAAATAACTGCAGTTTAAATGTATCCGTCACAGTATTGGGAATAATAAATAAGTCTCCTCTGAATATTTATTTTATCTTAACACTGGAATAATTAATAAAATGGAAGTTATCTCATACGATTGTATTGAGTTATAAGGCATAAACAGCGTTAAATGTAATTAACTAGGAAATTATTCAGGCAAAAAGTGCACATTTAAGAATTAAATAAAGAACTGATATTGTAAAAATCATTTTTTAATTTAAATATAAACCCTATTATGAATAACTAACACTGTAGTTAAACATATTTTTGGAAATATTATGCAAAAAATGATTTAGAAGAAAAATAATTTCACAATCATCTTTCCCATATTTTAGCAATGATACTCTTCGGGGATAACGACTGTAAAAATGAAAAATCTGAAAATTTCTATTAAAAATATTTTTAAAATGTTTCAATTCTCACTAATATTATTATAAAGTCTAGTGTATGTAGATTTTCCGCAACTAGTCGCATCCATTCTGTATATAATCAAAATACTATTTCACGTTTCCAAGCTGTTGCGAGGAATGGCATTTTATAATGAATCTCCTAATGGAAGGCTCTCATTTAGACAGATTAAATCCATCTGCAGCCAACGTATGTGGCTGGACCATTATGTGAAACCGTAATCAGCAAAACCTACAAAAAAGCGTGGTCGGAAAAATTCGATGGGTCGAGCGGAAGCTATCGATCATGACCGGTGATCGATGGGTCGATCGATATATCGATTGTAGAATTTCCGTTTTGGGGTACCAATCAAAAGTGGACCTCGATAACGAGTGGAAAGACGTCTTGGTAAGTTCTCGAAGGCGGTTTCTTCTTATAATCTTCGGAAGGGAAGAATTCTTTTTTAAGAACGCGCGAGTGAATGCAAATATGTAGGTCAAACCGAACTCAATCATTGGAGACCGTTTCTCTGATGGCTTTGATATTTGCGGTCGACACCACTCTCAGTTTGGGATCTAAAGATGTTTTAGAAATGATGTGGTTGTCGGGGAAGCTTAGGGGCCTTCGAAAATTATTCTGTACCCTTCGTTGACTCAACTAAAGATAGCATTTGGAACCACATGAAACAATCATTCTCATAAAACTGGGCATTATGTGAACATTATTTTAAATCATTATTTTAACTATAAATATACCATCATCGAAATACTTCAATTGTATATTCCATTTAAAATAACTTAGTTAATACCACTTTGGAGTAAAACTGAAGAAGCATCTATTGAATGGAATTGTAAAGTAGGCACAAAAATTGCATATGAATTCCAGAGGGTGAAAAGAGAATATAATAAAAATTTATGACAATATATTGCGAATAAATAACAAAATTTTAGAATTTTATACAACAATATGAAAATTGTACAAAAATCAATATGTTTATCTATACTTTGAATATAACAAAGCGAAACTTAAACATATTATGATATACAATCATTTATAATACAGCTATTAAAAGAGATGAAAAACACTGATGTAAAATAACAAAAAGAAAAATTAAGAGAAAATCTACGGCAAATGAAAAATATAATACACCATTTCTCGGAATATATGGATTCGTCGATAGAATCTATCCAACGTCCACTGAATTTAATGATATAAAAATAATAGTTCGTGCATGTTTACCATCTTTCAAATCAAATTAATATTCGTGACTAAATTTCTTGCGGCATTAATAATAAATGAAAGTAAAATTTTAAAAATAAATAATTTTTTATAAATAAATAAGTTTTCTATTCCCGTTATATCAAAGAACTCAGCGGTATAAAAGGAAAGAAACGCATAACGTGAAATACACTATCTCTATTGAGAATTCTTCTTTTGTATTTTAATTTCGGTCGGACATTACACACGTGTGACCTACTTCAGAAAATATGTATAACAATTTACATACGAGAGTACTCATACTACAAATTCAAGAATGATATGAATATAAAAATGTAACTCATAATATGTTACCGCAAAAGTTAATCATTAAATTATAAAGCTTAGTGGAATCTTACCTTCTTTTTCACTATGTTAACGATCGTATAACAGGGTCCAGGATTATCATATCCGTTCTGAAAGAATCAAGAGAAGTTTTAGTAAAACAAAGGTATTTTACAGTGTACATAATATTCAGGGAAATGTTTGAAAACTTGGAATAGATTTGAATAAATTAAATTGATATTTGGATTCAACAAAAAATTTACTAACTGTTGAAATGAGAAAATATACTTATAGATAGTGATGAATTTAATTTGAAATACTCAATTGAAAATAATTATTACATAAAAAATTGAAATTTAAAAAATAATGTGCACTTTATGAACACGGTTTTTGCCAAGAAGAAGGTAAATATTTTGTAATTTCGTATATTAAATTAGATAATTAAATATATTTATAATCAAACTCACCAGTTAATAGTAAAAGCATAAATAATGTAAATTAGTGATTTCTTTAATATTCGTAATTTTTTTTACTTATATTATTTGGAAACTTTTGTTATAGTTAGTAAGGTTTTACATTTACATTCCCTAACTGTAGAAGATTCCCTATTTTCATAGGTGTTAAGATCCGGTTGACACAGCCTTTAAGGTTATATTTTTACTAATTAAAGAAATGTTTACTTTTGTACGGAGCCCCTTTTTTGTGAAAGGATGTGAAAACCGACTTTCTAAACTTCAATCGTGCCATTGCTACACCCACCGAGTATTCGATAGTGAATTCCCTTCACATCCATGCAATCCTCTCACCGTACTTCTCTTAATTATCCCAAAAATACTCCAAAACACACCAAAGTAAACATATCCTCGTATTGGCACCAAAACCGCGGGCGACGGATGACATTGAAATTTTTTCATCTTTTCGAGAACATCATTTACGCGGTACCGTTCGTCAAAGCCTCCGGCTCTCTCCTCTGCGCGTAATTGACGTTCGATCATGGCGCTAGTTAAACGAGGCATCGATCAGCACGCCCACCTGCGAAATCCCTACAACCCCATTTCCAAATAACATCGCCGTAGAATAAATCCGAGCGTAGCCACAGGTATGCGAGTACTGAAGAGCTTCGCAATTCGCCCACCCTTCCCGCGCTTCGCTGCAGTCGAGCTTGTTAGCGCGCCGATCATCACTTTCAATTTGTCGCTTCATTAATCAAGGTTTTAGCAAAAGGACGGAGCTCTCTTCCGCCTACGAACGGGTGGACAATGTCGTGCTGGAAGTAAAGGACGGGGTAATTACTGGCGCAGGGGGATAAACGAAAATGTGGAAACAAAAACGGAGCGGGAAGTAGGGAGATGGGTCGTATATGGCGTTCCCGGGTGTCCTTTTTTGTCGTTGCAGGGTCTGCACAAAGGAGAGTTGGTTGGATGGGTTGCATCCGCGAGTGATGCTATTCTGTTTGAGATGGGGTCTGATGTACGCGAGTAGGAAGCGGTTGAGTGTGTGGTGGCCGTAAAGTGGTCCTTGCAGGATATTCGTGCCTTCGCCGATCGCCCGTGAGAATGGCGAATGATATGGTGGGAGAGCAAAAACGGGAGAAGGGTCTCCAACGACCAATTCGGATCTGCAGTATATCAGCTTTAAGTATTCACCAAGGGGAGCCTACCGCTGTAATTTGGTGCTACAAATTTCTTCTTTGGTAGTGATTATGACCAACTGAGATTCTTTCTACAATTTTGAAAAGGGTTACTTCTTGTCTTATATACTGCTCGAAAAAAATCTTATTTAGTAACTATGAACAGTTTTAGTATGTTTCATGTACTTTATTTATTATTTTTAATTCAGAATTTTAACTATAGAAGAAGGAGAATATTATATTAATGTAGTATATTATATACATATTTCAATTAGAAAGTAGAATAAGAATTAATTTAATTTTCAGTTATAAATTATAAAAAAGAGGAATATTACCTCTAGATAATCTATATTTACTTATTTCTTTCTACATAGAATACTACATGACTTTCGTAAAATATTAATAGATACGATTCAACAAAAATATTTTGTTAAATTTAAAAATAAATTTATAATTCATGTAAATTAAGTTATACAAGATATGAAGCAAATAAAATAATAAGGAATGTTGCGTATTTAAATATCTATTATTCTTGATAAGAATTTAATGATAAATTGAGAACCAAATAATCCCAAATCTCTGAGAAATATTGAATTTGGGATGGATTCAATTGAAAAAAGAATAATTTGTTCTCTAAGAAAGAATAGCTTGAAGATTCCTACAAAATGGTGTAATAGCATGATTATTCATATAGTAAATGAAAAACATACAATTATTTAAATTGATCTATATCGGTTCCTCACTTCTAGTGTCGGTTCCTCCATAACTGCATACTGACCTCAGACTTGGAGGATTTAAAAGTATTAATTCATTTTTTTAAAGATTATTGTAATACTTCTGATAATGTGAAAGCAAGATAAATGACATAATATATGAATAATGGGAGAATTTTTAACTCCATCTACCATGGCAAAATTTTCAGCTACTTTAGAATTTGTGATATTCTAAGTAACAAGCAAGAGATAAAATAACTTTATAACACTGCTTTTTGAACCAATAAAAGAATAACATGGAGATTTTTCCTTAAATGGGAGGTGCGTATATTTTCTACATCGCGTGTTCACGAACAAGGAAACAGCGATGTGTCCGCAGACACTTCCATTATTCCTGTGAGTTTGCATTACGTCGCTGTGATTTTTGGCGGAACCCGGACCTCATAGCGTGGCTTTTACGTATCAGAAGCGCACACGGAAACAAGTGACAGTCTGCTTTCCCTCCGCTTCTCTCATGCGTAGTTTATTTTAATGTTTGCGCGCACATATTTGGGTAGGTTTGCTCTCTCGCCGTGTTCCTGAATGCATTATTTGCTTTTTGGTGTGATTTTATGTGTGCCGTGCGGGATTTTACGAAGATACTGCGATAAACGAAAGAGAAGCGTGTCGGTAACTCTGAGTCCAGCGCTTAGCAGAACAAAGCCTAGTTTTTAGCTCTTCCTTTTCTGGAATTATTCTCTTTGTTTTAGGTCGGAGTTTAACCGCTGCCCCAATTCGCTGGTTTGAGTTATTCGGGCCGATGATTCACATTTTCTCTGCGTGAGAAATGCGCTCATTTGTCAGTGGTAGTTCATAGGAAGCGCACATATTGGAGATGGAGTTGGTGTATGCTTAGTGACCATCGAAGATAAAATTATAAAATCTCCGCTCTATGGTGGTTCAAATCACACCTGCATTATGTTTGTAAAAAACGAACTCTTATCTAAATATTCGATTCCAAAAGATA
The DNA here is from genome assembly GCA_020796165.1 of Pantala flavescens. Lineage (NCBI taxonomy): Eukaryota > Metazoa > Arthropoda > Insecta > Odonata > Libellulidae > Pantala > Pantala flavescens. The sequence continues at coordinate 51,268,441 of CM036881.1, forward strand.
TTATCCCTTTAATTAGAATCACAAAATGGAAGTAAAATATCCTTTAAGTATTTACCTACGAATTTATAGATCGATAACCTATGATAGAAATAAAATAGATCATTAAAAAGCGTTGTTCAAAAATGTTCGCTCAGATTGTTACAGTTTGAAAAAATCAGCGTAAAAAATTGTAGGTTAAAAAAAGATAGTTGGCAATATCACTATAAAGCCACTGATTCGTTGGAAAATCTGATTTAATTTCTTTAAATCAAATGATTTTTTTACTCGAGTTGCACATTATTTCCATATTCCAAAAATTCCTTAATTAAGAATTCAATTTTTTGGTTACAAGTAGGATGAAATTATTAACTGTCCGCATACAATATGGATTGAATCTAGTAAATCAAAAATTATAATAAAGTAAGACCCCGCTTAACGCTGTTTCAGTATAACGCGGTTTTTTCGGGGTTCCCCTAAATGGCACAATGTATTGATACTTGTTGTATATGTGTGCAAAGGAAACGGCCATGCACAAACCAAAAGTGGTGCACTTTATAACGACTGTGATATGTAGATGTACTATGTATTTTTTCAAAGCTCTTTCGTTTGTCTGTCCATAAAAAAAGGTTCCAGCTGTATTCTCCTAAGTCGTAATACCAGTAAAAACGTAGCTTTCCTGCATCACAATTGATTTATTTGTTCTCATCAAGGTTATTAGTTGTATAAAGATATAAACATAATATTTTATTTCATTGTGATAAATTCGGCAAGAACTGATAAAATTTTCTTATTTCTTTGTTCTTTTCACTGATCCCCATTACATATTCACATATGTACGTGTTACGTTGCCTCGTTTAACGTTGTTTCGTTTAGCGCTCGAAGTTATTGGAACTTATAACCCAGCGTTAAGCGGGGTCTTACTGTATATGTAGTGCATTGAAAGAATGATATATGCTCACTAATTACTTCGTGATGTTTCAACATCATATGAGTCTAATTTACAAATTATTCACTTTAATGAGCATCAGAAAATCCTTAGCAATTTTACCACATTTTATCAAAGTTTCATATGTGGAAAAGTAGATATACAGAAGTGAACCTTTCCTTGGTCGATGTGCGGGAAACTTTAAGATAGTCAATTTGCAATATGACTGAACAATTTCCCCGAGAAAATTGTAATGGAAAGAAATTTCTTTTAGTTTTCCAAGTTTACAAAACCATCTCATTCACATAATGGTGTAACCATCAAATCTGAATCAACCGCCCTTTTTTTTCTCCTCTCGTTCGACGGAATTTCCCTTTTTCCCCAAAATGAAGTAGAATGCCTAAAAAAGGGACCTTATACGTCTCCATAATCTCAAAATTGAATTTCTTCTCCAAAAGAACTCTATTGAGGATCGTTCCAGAAATGAATTTCCTCAAACGCATTCTTTTCCCAAAATAACTTTTCTCGTTGTAATTCGTAACTGATTCAAAACAAAGAAGTTACGCATTTAAGTCCCGACATTCAGATACTCTTTGAAACTTCTAAGTATACTTGGGTCCGAATTGGAAAATATCGAGGACAGACATCAATGGTACGCGTAATGCAATACATAAACTTGAATAATTTTGATAGTTTTATCAATTTAGATTCATCTATGCTATTTCTAGTTCATGAATCCTATGCCTACCTCCCTATCAGGAGGGCATGCATTTGCAAGAATAAATTATGCGGCACAATTCTTAAAATATTATCATTTATTATTTATTAAAAGACATCAAGAATGCCTTTGGATCAATAATAAATGCGTATATACTAAAGGAAGACAAATCTTACTCTATTTTTAAATTTCGCGGGTGAAATAGAGTTAAATACGAGTTACAGCTGTTATTCTTTATTTACATTCTCCGATTAAAGTAAATTCACTCGTATTTCAATTAATTATTTTAGGGAATAATTTAAAATGTAGTGAGTCAGTAAGAGTTGCTTTTTAAGATATTGATTCTCTAAGCATCAGATATTTCTGAACACATAAAAAAATAAGTCCTAGCCCCAGCTGATTACTTAAGGAAGCTATCCAGATAAAGTTCCTCTCTAAATGCTGAAATGTTCTTATAGTACTTGAAACGCATTCCTATCCCTCCACAATCTAGTGAGAGGATGAGCAGCATATAATAAGACCCTTTAGACCTTATGCGTGGATATATATATTTAATCTAAATATAAAGAGAAAAATGTTTTAAAAGAATACCCATATCTAAATGTACACAATATCTTACTATTATTTATTATACACATTAAAATTCCTTAATTTATCGAAACAAAGCTTTAGTTTCTTTGAAATGTTTAGGAGATTATTATTATTTTTTAATATTCACAAAAATCTCGAGTGATCATAAGACTTAAACATAGCATCTTGTAGGTATTTTAGTGGGTTTGATGAAATACTCTTCATGATGTACAATCGTACATTTTCTCCCTTTATTCAATTAATTATTGAATCCATACCTTTGATCTTACCGATATGGACTCACTTATCTAGCAAAAGGTGCAATGCGTTTTTCGACCAGTCCTTTTTAATGTTCATCTCCCTCTGAATGTGTTTGATCACTTTCAAAGCCACATTTGAGGTTTGGATACATTTCCATAGGACGGGCCAACGCGCCTCGTTACCTAATTGAAGAGGACCTGATATCCAAACCCATTTTGCGTGGAAATGTTTATCTCTGAAGCACAGCCATCACTTTCCGAAGACAGCTTCCGTCGGCGTCAATGTCAGTTTCAAAGGACGACAGGTAACATAATTTTGATAAAAATTCGAAACGAGTTTTCACTTTCGATATCAACCTTGGAAAATATACGTTCGTATCAGCATCGACCATTTGCGGGATCTTTAAAACGTTATACGATTATTTATCTTCATAAGCAATTAAACATTTTCCTATTACAATAAAAAGATTTGGTTTTAAGCATTATTATGAGGAACGATAATTTCAAAAACAGTTGAAAATATTAAACTCAACCAGTATTTTCTTTAAGATTTATAAGATCATCATAATGTTAGTATAAAAAATAGAGGTGTTCTTAAAAGAAAGATGTAAACGAAGAAAATAATTAATGTAAATATTTAATAAATTCAAAAGACATCAATGGAAATTGAATATTTTGGGTGCTATACATAAAATAGCATTTGTCATCCCTAACTTTCATTATCAAGGTGCGTACTACAATTTATTAGCTATTAAAAACATTCTAAGTTTTACTTCTTTTAAATTTCCTTTACTCATATTCTCTCATTTACTCTCATATCTTTATTTCAATTCTCATTATCTCTTGAAGCTCATTAGAGAACAACATATCAAACCAAAAATCAATGCAAAGTTAGTTATAAACTATCAAAAAATAATTTGAACTTATTACACAGAAAAAAATTCGCAAAATAATAATTCAACGAACACGAATCTGTTCTATGATTGGAGTGGATGCTTATTATGTATTCCATGGACGAATAGCGCAGATTCAGCTGTTCTCATGTGAAATATTGAAGGCCGATCGTTCAAAAGATAAAGCACGTTTTATTAAAGCCTATAAATCCTGAATTGAGCATTAAAGACTGCCTCTTAAAATGAACACATAAAGCTTATTATAGCATAATAAAATTTAAGTCTTTAAGCATAATTAAATGAAGCATATCTGATTCTTCACTTTTTGCAACCGTTTATTATTGTTAGATTAGTGAATCACAGCTCATCTTATTTGAAAGTTTTTATGAGTTGTATTATAACTATTTTAGTTTTATTCTACATGGAAATCGCAGAACGAAAGAAAGGGTCGGAAGCACTTTTGGCTGAATAATTCCATTTCCTTATCCTAAGATTCGTATTTATAGACTATTATTTTTAAGTGCCTGTTCTCTTAATGAGGAAAAATTTAATATTTATGATTTTCCCCTGGAATAGTAATGTAAGAGATCTTTATTAGTATTTTATTTCTTTTCGATTTAAAAGCGTTTTAAGTATTTATATATTCCAGGTCTGATTTTCTCGAAATGTGGTCTTTGATCACAGCAGCAATTCTATCTTGCCTCTTATCTTCCGTTCAAATGAAATATTTTTCTATCTCCAGTATATTTTACACTCAAGATTATGGAATGGGTTCCCGTTAGCCTTCTTCATGATCCAATTAAGGTCTATAAAGTATGTTTATGGAGAAGAAGTGAAAAAATTTGATCATTCGGTAACAGGGATTTATAATGTCCCAGGAGGGTTATTTTGGCTGACAGCTCACGTCATTATGCAAAATGTCACAGAAATTGTGAAAAGAAACTAAAGTCTGAAAATGAAGAATAAAAGTAACGTAATAAAGATGAGAGGAACGATAAAGTGATCGCAGTTTGGTTCAAAACATAATCAAATACACATATACATGATTTCAACGGACTCATTATCTTTAATATGCCTTTTTGTCACTTAAAGGGAAATTGTTCTGAATACATTTTAAAGGCGTGACGTAAAGGTGCAATTTGCAATGTATTGGGCAACATAAACAGAGTATGATTTCAAGAGCTGAATTATGCACAATTCATTATTAGAAGCATAGAGACAAGTGGTTGAACATTTACGTATATATTTAATCATCACAAAGTATGCTAAAATAAGTTTAGCTGAGGGAAGTTAATTTTGAGGTCATTTACATTGAAACTAGACGGTTCAAGGCACAAAAAACTTTCGGAGGCATTTTCAGAGCAGACGAATTTTCATTGTTCGAGTGTAAATATTAGATTTTCCTTTTCGCTGACTAAGCGCATATCTTATTCACTGCGATTCTAAGGCGGAAGGTTTTAATTGGATACGAGAAATGAGAGATTAAGGAAAGAAATATGGGAAGAATAGGAATGTGGAGCTGTTTCTAAGAAAATGGAATGAATGCAAAGGAACGAATTTTGTAGTCTAGGAAGAATGAAAAAATCTTTTGAGCAAATTTTTTGAAGAGAGCTTCACAGAACTATTTAAGCACTGAAAGATGGTTATTAATTTGCTATAAAATCACTTAAATATTCGTTAACTAATCCGAATGAAAATGTTTGTTATGTAATGTGCTCTAATTGTTTACGAAGAAAACAATGTTAGAACTTATCTTTTTCTGCGAATGGAAATTATGGAAATTAATAAAGTTTGAAGATTTAGATATAAACATTATATCAGTTTCAACTGTTGATGTCTTTAAACTGATGGAATAGAGATGTAGTTGTAAGTAAAGATGAAAGGTTGTCATTTTTAATACATAATCTCCCCTTAATTTCTTCTAATACACTATAAACTGAGATACGATTAAAGATGAACTGTCGTAAATCTCCATCGTGTTCATATATGGTAAAAATAATGATAAAAATAAAGAATTAGGCAAATAAGGTAAATAAAATTAGACATGTAATTCTCTACTCGCTAGCTTCATTCATCCGGAAGGATCTGACGTAATTCATCCCCTGGATTCACCCTTTGGAGATCACCCTGATTCTGAAACTCCCTTCTCGAAGAACAAGAGGAGATTCACGTCAACCTAACTCTGGTGAAAAATGATCCAGTTCTGTTCGGTTTTGGGGAATCGCTGAAACATCAGAACGACTGAGAGGGAAATGAGAAAAGGCCATCGCGAGTGGAGTGACAGGTGAAAGGGGAGGTCTCCACCAATTCTTCAATTCCTCTTACGCTGCAAACTCTTCCGTAGTTCATATCCTCCGTTAGAGGCGTTTGAACATTAGATGGGATAATGGCGAATAGAGTGGGTGTTTGGAAACTCTATCTACAAATGGGAAAAGTGATACCGTAGGGTCATAATAATTAGCGGAATACAATATATGATACAATATATGATAATATTTATGATGAATATACTCGCTAGGTAAACGAATTGGGTAGTTCCTGAAGAGCTGTGAATATAATTATATATAATGAATATAATTATATATAATTATGTTTGGGAATACTTGTAGAGGTATTAAAGGACGTATTATATTTACTTTACGAGACAAAGAATAGAATTAAAAAGTGCAAAAGCATATTGGTATATAAGGATGGAAAACGGGATGAAATCTCATCGCCGAGAAGAAGATCCTTCTTAAAGAAATGGATCATGACAGGGAGTTGAGTGAACAATGGAAATGAGTTAAGAAATGAAAAGGCAATAACATTTAACGAGGAAGAGGATGGGAATGACGCAGTTTGGGAAGTAACGGTAGGATGAAGATTAAGAAAGAAGGAATGGATATCGGAAGTGTATGTTCTCCACGGAGTTAAATGAAAGAATCGAATGAGTATCATAAAGAGGTTTCGGAGAGTAAAACGCTGTTCCGATTCTATATTCATAGCCCCAATGGGTGTTGGGGACGTGCAAAGCTTTCGCATGAATTGAGAAAATTCTTTTCCATTCGCAGAAAACGTTTATTTGACGCGATCGTGTTGAAAGGAATAGATGAAGTGTGTGCTGAGATTTGTGAGCTCAGGAAGCGTGCATCTCGTGGAATGACATCTCCTTTACTCAGCTGCAATCCTCAGCTGCGTTCGGAAGGTATTCTCGGTTATGAGTTGAAATTGCGCGAAAGAATTTAACCACTCCAATTCCCGAGGCATTTCAATGGAGTTTTCAGTGTTCAGAATTGACATATATTATAGTCGTAATTGCAGGTAGGTCATAATTCATTCTTCATTTCTGGAAATATAAATCATTCGATGCAAAATGGCGGTATGAGAACAGTAAAATAACAGGATTTTTATGAGTAGTCAGAATAAAAAAATTTAATTTCCAGTCTTTTTGTCTGTGAACGATCAATGCTTATTGTACATGAATTCATCTTACTAGGAATTACAATTGCAGAGGAAAAATAGAAATAATTAAAGAGAAGAGGGTTTTGATTTTATTACACCGTGATTCAATTCCTACATTTTCTTGTATATCAGTAGATTAATAAATACAATCCCGCACTTACTATTGTTGATTAATAATATGAATTTACTAATGTTTTCTCTCAAATAAATTAATATTTACTATTGTAAGCGAGAATTTTTTACTATTAAATATTAACGAGGCGAATTCGTCATTTGAATTATGATAGAGTCTAGTATAGAGATAGAAATGTCCCAAACGCTAAAATTCAGTATTTCACTAACACTTTGAGAAAGGCCAAGAAAATCCCCTTTTGTATCTCAGGAAATTGTTGGCCGCATAAAGAAATGCTGCCATTAATTTTGTTTGAAATATTTACAAAGAATAGAGTGCAATAAGTTCATTTGCTTTGATTAGTTTATCTCTAGAGTATACGTTGAGTATATATTTCATGAAACACATCCAAAAAATAAATAGTGTATTGAGACTCGTAGATTATAGATTGAGTGATAAAGCGACTGAGTAGAAGAACAGGTGTACTTCAACGTTTGCTGTGGAAGATATTTAAAAGGTTAATTAACTATGTCATTATGGAATAAATAATATATCTGTATCGAGATGAATGCAATCATAATCAACGAGTCGAAAGGAATATCGGAATATTAATCATATCATAGAATTAGTTTTTACGGATGGTTTGTTTGATAGTATGTCCTTACACCGTACACTCTATTTTAATTTGAAAATGGTTCCACTTGGCGGACTATGGAGCCCATTAAATTATCCACAGTAGTCATTAAATTCGCTTTGATCTACGTCCTTCTGTAACACAAGACGCATTTTTCATTCCTTTGAAGATCCTTTTCACTACATTTTTCAAATATATTTCGTTAAAAGGTAGGAAAAATCCTTTAATTTTATATCGTTAACGAAAGCTTTGGAGGTGTATATTTTTACAATTATACCAAACTTTGTATTGTGAAGGAAATTTGAGTATCGTTTTTAACTACAATAGACATAATTTTGGCAATGTCGTAGTCATATGAGAGAAGCAATATGTTTGAACCTTTATCACATTCTGCTTTATAGTATAATCTATATATCCTAAAAGCAGAAAAATAATCATATTTTATTATACTTAAAATACATAATCGAACGTTCCACGTTTAAACTAATGAAGCCGGAACCTATTACGTATATTAGTAATATTTTTCACTTCTGTTTAACATTGTGAAAAAGCGCACGCTTTAACGTGCTAAGAAGTACACCTAAAATCCTTTCCTTATTAGTAATATTTATTTTGTTGATGACAATATATGTATATATATAACGAAACATATTTTGTTAAAAGCATAGATGTAACCAATAATCTTATGATATTGTGTAAAAACTCTTCAGTTGCGTTACAGTACACGATTCATAAAAGCTTTTGGCCCAAAAGTAAAGAAATTACTGGTAAAATACGAGAGGCTTGGTGTTGAGCTGTGCTCCGAGACAAGAAAGATAATAAGTACGTGAAGAGATCGTGATAGGAGGAGATGAACAGCCTTGCGGAGAGTTTTCGAAGCATTTTAAGCATGCCTCTCTGGTTGTTAGGAGGTCGCCCAAGCAACAGATATTAGTAATGGATCCCTTGATTTAATTCACGATCCCCTGGCATCTTTCCCAGCGTTCCCGGTGGATAGAGTGAGGAAAGACAGGAGTTTTATAAGGCTATGAGTGCATCTAAGGGAAAGAAGAGAGAATTACGGGTAAATCTTTTTTGTGATAGTTTCCAGGCAATTTCTGCGGAGAAGAGCACTACTCCGCCGTTTTTGCAATGCGTTATAACAAATCGAGGGATGAAAATAGGGTTTTTCGTGAGAAGGAACGGAGTAGACGGGAATTCCGCGAATTTCATAACATTGTTACGCGGCCAATGGCTGATGGATTTCGGGAACAAAATTTTCCCGCACTTTAGAGACTGTTTTTTCCACTCGAATTCCTCTGACGGTTTAATAAGGAAAGAGAAGGAAACTTCTAGGAAGTTCTAGAAGCGTAGAATTTTAATGTTGAACGGTACTATTTTAAGTGAGAAAATGCTAAGGTTAATACAGAGGTGAAACGTACTCCTCCCGTAATACAGTAACGGAACCAAAACCTTTGAAAAATGTTAAGAAATTTCAAACTTTCACTTACTGAAACGAAAGTTGTATAGTTTTTAGAACATATTAATAAACTCAGACTGAAGTATAAACTCTATCAACACAAATCAATGTTAAAATATGGATTTATAGAAGACAAAGATATACGCACTCTTATGATATCTTATTTCATTATGTTAGATAGCAAAAACTGGTGAAAGTAAATTTTTCTTAAAATATACGCAATAATTATTAATTTTAGATTATAATTTATGATACCAGTTATTTTCACTCATCCGATGAATTAATAGCCAAAATCAACATTGCGCACAATTTGTTTGAAAGAGAAGTTTTAATAAAGGATACTCAAGGAATTTCAGAAGAAATACGAAATTAATTACTAATGAATGAAAATTCCTAAATCGTCTATAATATTCCATACGAAAACCTTTATTGTCTAAAGGTTTACGATTAATTTCTTATAAATATACATTTAGATCAACTGCACATGAAATTCGCATACTTAATTTTACTGAAAATTGCATTCTGTATCAATCTAAAATTTATCAGAATGAAGTTTAGTTTGTTAATTTTGCAACACAAGATATCGTTTTAATGAGGATGGAAATAATAAGTAACTAAAACTTGATTACAACAGCGAGATTTGTAACGTAGTTGTATTCATAGAACACGAAAGGTCAAACGTATCTTTTCCTCAATTACTACATTCAATTAAGCCTGTTTGCATCTCAATGTTCTCATTTATTTGTATGTAAGCAAACCTTCTGATTATTATCTTCAGTCAATTCGGGACATGCGCTGACCTTTAAACTGACATTTACGAAACTATTTTGGCTCTTTTGAAATAAGATTCATTATCATGTGCTCCATACAAAGGATATTATGCACTTCATTTTCCATCATTTACCTTCATCAGATTAAGTGTTTTAAGATTTTATTTGATAAAACCTATGAATCGCTGAATTTGAGATGGTATGCTAATGAAAGACAAAAGTGAAAGTTTCCATTTAAAAATACAATTTTTTGGATAAAATGAAATCTGTTTCGGTAAACATCTTAAATATATGACGATTTAATTATATGATTCAATTTTTAACTATCTAAGTATTCACTGATAAATCTTTTACTACAATAAGGATGGTACTTTTTGTAATAGTTTTAGTGTTTTTAACTTTATTCTCGCAAAATGAATGTATTCTAATGCAGCAAAAAATTATTGACCGTCTTTACCTTTATCCAGAAAAAGTCAACCTTAATAAATAAAACAGCATAATAAATATTGTAAATATAATACCATTGATTTGTATATAGTAAATGTACAATAGATTCAAAAACTAGTCAATTAATAATAAATTAAGCACACGAGGATTCAATTTATTGATGGATGATCGTAATTACAAACTACTTACACACAAAAGGTCCTTCATTCTCCTCGTTAACGTTTTAATGAAGTGTTGCACTCCTACTGATAAGCTTGTTAAAATTACTGTTTCATTTCAGAGCTGCGTTGATCCTGTCGTGTACTACCGAGTCTGCCATGACTCAAGCAAAAACATGCAATCAACTAGTTGGAGTTGATGAACTTGCTTGCTGAAAATTTACGTTCATTTATTTAGCATATACGATAAAAGAATCCCTGTGATATAATACATAGTATTGTAAGTTGCCAGAGCAAATTTTGTATTTGTAATTTTTTCTGTCTTTTAAACTTCCTTCTTTTATACATTTCAATTTTTGCCTTAGACTTAAGAACAATATGAAGACAGCAAAAAAAAGTATGGTTACGAAGTGTGAAAATGTAAAAATGAAGTACAAGATAAATGAGAGTGCACTAATATTCAGCTTTACAACTACTTTACCTGCTACATTATCTTGACGAATGGGATTCTTACTATTAATCTGTCACGACAGTAAGAAGGATAATCTATCTTTTAATTAGGGATATCTCCGTGTGCCGTCACGAAGGCCACTTGAGGCTAAGTGATGATTTATGAAACACTTCCTGAGGAACATTGCGAAAAGTTTAAATTACAAAGCCACCTTCATACACTCATATATCTCTTATGCAATCCTAACAAAAAAAGGTTGGGTTAAAAGAATTAAATAAATGGATTGCTGAATATTGAAATCCTCATCTTATACTGTAATCCTCACTATCCTCCTTTGTGTACTTCTTTTAATGATGGATTAAGTGAGATTCCGCAAACCCTAAGCGCTAACCATTAATTCACGAAGTACTCGGCGAATAATCGGTCAAGCTACTTTTCATTAGTATTCTGTCATACATATTTAATTTATAGCGTGCAGTTTTGTAATTTTTACAAAAAATTTGCAAATAATTTGTTCAAACAAGATTCACGACTGCTAGAGGTTTATAGGAAAGCAATAGCATCAATCGATTGCAAATAGTATCTCATTCGTGCGAGGAGCGGTTGAATTTGATATTTGATGGATGTAAAAACCTTAGAGAGACACGGACTGTGATCGTCAATTATCTAGAGTGGCTCATCATAAAATGGACCCTAATCTAGTGAATGGCACACTCGAAAAAGCCTCCCATATTTGGCGATGACGGTCACTCTGAACATATCTTTTAATTCGTTGATTATCATCTCCTGAAGTGCTCCAATTCATCGCGATTATTCATGCACTAGAAACTCTCTTTTAATTGAGAATTTAAATTGCCAAAAAGTTGCATCGATCCGAACTACAATTTTACTGAATTTTAATGCCTCAACTTCCTGAACTTAATTTCGCACAGTTACCTTTTACAGTCATGTGGGTGTTGATAATGTCAATACTTTATGTTAGCTGTAGGGACAAGGAATCTGTAAATAATCAATAAATACGTGAAATGATAAAATGTATCAAAATGGGTACATTTTTTATAAAGAGAAAAATAAATAAATTTTCAATGAGAAATGCATTATTTCGTATTACTAACTATCGAATTGACAAGAATTCTTATTCATATTATATTAAAATAAACCATTAAATAGAATACTGAGCGAACTAATTACTAACAATAATTATATCAAATGTCCCTTTCGATAATTATTTTAAAACTAACCTACAATAAACAAGGTTGGATTCCAAAGAAATCAGAAGAATTCCTTTAGCAATTAATAGATAAGTTATATTTAATTCGGGATCTTTTGTTGTTTTTTTTTTTAAGTTTTATTTTAATTAAGAACCGCTGAATAGTTTTCCTTCCCCAGAGAGAATTTGTAATCAATGAACATTAAATGATTGCGAAGTAAAATGTTCTAAAATAATTGCATTGGATTAACAAAGCAAAAAACGAAGTTTATCTACTCTAAACTACAGTAAACTAAATATAATTTTTTCTACGAAATGGTTTAAATTTTTATTTTTAAAGGAATCAATCATCAATAGGATCACAATTGATAAAGCTAGCATATTCGAAGAAAAAGTTAATAAATTCTTAGACATCTACTGGTGCTATCAGACTTCAGAAACTTCAAAGTAGAGAAAAGAGAAAACGTCTTACTGATATCTCTCGGATCTCTGCTGCGACTTTATCGATATATCTAAATAAACATCTGCGATATTTTCGATACTCTATCGTGAAGATCACTTGAGAGTGAAATCGGAAGATCACATAATTTGCCTTTGATCTTACACACAACTTTCCTTAGGGATGTGTTTCATATATGCGTATCGACAAATCGTTTGCCTCGACTCGTAAAAGAATATTAAATAAAACATAAGCAATCGCCCATGAAAACGTCAACCCAAGAAATCAATAAAGCAGGAAAGAAGAGCGTAAATTTATCGCGAATGACTCTTTTGGTTTCGATGAAATCTATAGAGAGGGTTAACCGGTTCATACGGGTACGGTTCAATATTTCGTTGTTCCGATTTACAGCGTTTCGTAATGAGATACGTTCTGTTCGAATGAGCATTGTCTTCTCTTTCACTCCTCATTCATCACATCAGACCTCTGCTTTTACGTCCGAATTCCCCAAAAGGTCTCTGATTCCGTTTTCATGATGGGATAATTGAATGCTCTATTTGATTTCCCCCTTTCCCTTGCACGCGTATTATCTTTGTTCCATTATCCCTCCGTTTGCCTTCCTCTACAGCATTCTTTCATCCCTCCAACTTGGTCCTCCCAGTAGAAATGTTGAAGAGGAGTTTTCAATGAACTTACTTTTTCTTTTAGTACATGTGAATCAGAATAGACTTCCTGTTAGCGGATGCAGCGATATAGGAGCATCTATTGTTTAACACTAATGAAACTCGTTCTTTGAATACGGAGGGGACATAGAAAGAACAATGACATGACCGGGACTCGAAGCCAATCATTCCTCAATTCAGATCGTCATTCTTTTTACATGCTTGCATTTTACAATGTTATTCTATTCTCATCCCTTACCCTTTAAATAGTTACGATATATTTCTTTGAATATAAATGATTATTTTCGGAAATACGAATTAGTACACGAAGCTGAGTTAAGAGAATTTTATTTCTCATTTTCCGTTTTTTTTAACTATTAGCTAATCAAGCAAACGAAAGCAAAACCATAACGCAAGGAACATAAGTAATAATAATGAGTCATGCTATTATTTTTAAGAGCTCTCACCAAAATGCTTTGAACTGGAGTACATTGGTTTCTTAGAAACTTCGTATTTTTGTTAACTGGTTGCCGAGTTGTGGGAGTAATTTATTTTGTAATACAGTCAAGGGTTACAGGTAAAATCAATATGGGATTCTGGGATGAGATAAATCAAAGCAGATGACAATCGCTAGTACCATGAGGCGTGTGTGAGCACATGCTGGGATTCATAAAGTTACTTAAGGAGGCCGTTTTATTGAAAGATTTAAGGCGGCTCTTGTCTGGACGCTAAGCCTACGTATAAAGAATAGCGTTTGGGTTCAATATCTTTAAATCACCTCACAGAACTCTGGATTGAAAGTATGATATTAACTACGATAATGTTGTAATATTGTGATAGATTATTTTCATCAGTGGAATTGCTTAGAAAACTAATGACCAAGAATTCCCAATTTTTCAGTGCTCAGGAAAATATTTCATCAGTGATTTATAAGGATACTGCATATTTTACTATTTCAATTTTGTATGCATATATTTTAACCTCGATTACTTGCATCCTCTATCTAGCATCAATACTCTATGATTTTCAAATGAACTAACTTTGCAATTCCTTTACGATTAAAATAAAATTAATTCGAACTCTAAGGAGGATGGTCTGTCTAAGTTCATTGCATTGCTTCTGCCATCCGAACACCATGTCTCTTATCTAATTTGATTATGTAAATCCATTTAAAATACTCAGAAAGATGACCTTAAATTTTAATTGACTATTCTAAATAGATTTTTTATCTACCTTTAAAATTAATCCCCAACTAAACCTGTATCTCTGGAAATAAATCACCCAAGTTTGACCGTGGAGACGGATTTGGGTCCACGAATTCAGGTTAAGGTTGAAATGAAAGTTAATTGAAAAGACAGCCGCGGGGAAGAAGTGCAGAGGATTATTTCAGGATGATTTTAATGAGATGTGCAAGCTAATGAAGTTTCGCGGGGGCATGTGAATGGAATGCAGTCGCCCTAGAATAATAAGCAAATTAGCCGCTGGAGTCCAGTGTGTGGATAAATGTGGGAGTCCACTGAATTCCCAAAAAGATACCACCTCGTGTCCTCTATTATTAATGAGGTTTGTCCACGAGAATATATTAACAGATTCGTGTGAATAAAAGATTGGGTGTTTCTTCGGCATAAATCACAGTCGACGATAAACAGGTAAATGTACAACAATATTCATTGAGATAAAAATTATATTTTAAGCAATTTATTTTTTTCCTAAATGATACTGAGTGATTTCACCGGAGTAAAATTAAGCAATTCAAGATCAGCCGCTCGAATTACGTGAAGTTCTGACTCATACTAACTCAACTAATGGATACAGGGACCCTCTAAAATTATTCAAGCTTCTTAAGCAATATCTTACATAACTAAGAGTACCATTCATTAAAATCTTCAGTAATTAATCCGGGGTTTAATAGTTCTTTTTGAATTTCTGAAACTAAACGTGCCTTACAAGTCCATCATTCTAGTATTTCTCTATCAATTCTGGGCCAATGAAACACCAAGCAAGAGATACATGGACGCGTGAGAATACCGGTGTTGTGGGAGCAAGGATACAGCTGCTCTGGATAAAGATGCTAGAATATTGGAATGACAAAAGCGATGATGAAGTGAAAGAAGATGTTCGTCGTCTCCGAAAAATAATATGGGTTATTTTTCAAAAACCTAAAATTAAATAGAATATGACGCTCATGACACCATCGTTTCATTAACTGGTATTTTAAAGCACAAGAAATGATATTTAATGTCAAAGAGGCGTCTATTTGAATGGGGATCCTGCAAACAGAAAATAAGTAAAGGGTGAAGTGTTTTTTGAAGTGATATTGAAATGACAAATTGGATGGAACTGATACTAGGAGATTACTTTAGGTAATGGATGGAATGACTTTGGAGAAGAAAAAAAGAAGTCTAGGTTTCCATTTTAGGTATAGTTAAGTGGAAGGTCGATTATCATTGGTCAGAGTGAAAGGAAGCTAAATTTTAGTTAGAATGCATAAAACGCAATGGAAAAGTAAGGCACTGATGATGATGGATGATTCATGAGAAAACAAATTCTATCGAGTTTTTATGAACATTCTAAAGTTCAGAATCTTTATAGTATTCAACATTAACGCTTGAAATTTTGTAGCTCTTTACCGTAATGTATCTTTTATGAATCCCTTAATTGCCTACAGTTTATGTATATGTTGCTCGAATAACATAGGGTCTTAGATACTGTAATTACAGCACGATAAACAGGGTAGTTCAATACAGGAATTGAAAGCTGGCTAGCTTTACTGCATTAAACTATTACGATCAGCGTATTCGTGAGAGTACACGATAGATACCTAAAAGCCATTAAATCATGGTATATTCAGACTCTAATCTTTTTCAATGTTTATTTCTAAATCACAGTCCATCTTTTAAATATCCATATATCTTAAGACTTCATATCATATGCTTAAGTACGAGAATGTTATTCAGTATTTTGGGACAATTTACTTTTTCCGGTAAAATCTCAACAAATCACGAAGATGGCGTACACACACCCTGAGGAATCTCCATGCTACGCATTCCCTCTGAAATTCAGGAACGTGACACGAAAAATTTACCCTTATTTTCTTAAAAACTTCCTCAGTGATGATACTTTGACATTTTCCCGTTTCTTTTCGACATGAATTTGCTGCCTTCGCCGTAATTTTTTGGCGATAAAAAAATGACTCGAGGATTTTTTAGCAAAACGTTGGCTCATTAGTTCTTTCGTGAACTACTTGTTAGTTCTGAGAATGATAGAGTGCATTCGTGAACGCGGATGAAGTAATTATAATACTCCCAATTAGAGGCCCTGATCAAAACTGAAGAAAGCTGAATGATAAACGAAGTTTATATTATATACGGAGAAAAAAAAATGCCCCGTTTCTCGCTCATTTCAAGATCTCCGCTCATTAATTCTGCAGAGGGTCCCATGCACTCAGCTGTCAAATAGGGCCCGAGAGCTCCTCTTAATTTCGAGATATTCTAGTGCTACATTTTATTCATCAGAAATGAAACTTATTTCCATTGATTCGTACCTTTTATCCGAAGGTCGATTTTTCTGGATTATATCTTAAATCTGCCGTAATGACGAAGCGAAATATATTCGCGAAGGGTCTTCGTTGAGGAATTTAAAGGGATTTCCCGTCTGCAGGGTTAATGCATTAATATTAAAGGAGAAGTCGTCCAGGTCAGATGTTTGATAACAGAACTTGAGTTTGGGTGCGTTTCTTCTAATGGAACTATAGGTGGATATTTTTTGGATTTTTAAATGATCCTCAGACAATATTAATGCAATTGAGATCGATGTCCGACTTCAATGTTTCTATACATATAAATTTTCTTAAAATAAAAGAATCATCATGGGATGCATATTACTATTTCTAAAATTAAAATGACAAATCAAAACTCAATAAATTGGCACGCTCAATGAGAGTATAAACCTTAACTAAACCTCTGAAATTAACATTCACAAACCACAACTTCAGAACCTGAAGATGTGGCTTTTACTCGAAACGAGGGCCGCGTATGTTAATCTCTGTGGTCTAGTAAGGGTTTATACTCTCATTGAGTGTGTTAATTATTGAATATTTATAATTACCAGAAGCTTACCCTTGAATTAGTTAAGTTTATATTAAAACTTAGATAAACCTATCTCAACTATTTAGAATTTCTTCTATAAAGGGAAGGAATCATTTAATTGAAATACATTTGAAAGAAATATAAAATGTTTTAATTCAGAAACTTTTCTCTTTGAACTACTGATTAAAGGGAAACGCTTAAAATTTTTCTTTTTAAACAAGTATTTGTGTAGATGAAAAAAATTGCTTATCATGAACAGTTCTGCACCGAATATTTCAAATAATATTGCATAATTGGCATTATCTGTACTGGTGCACAAACTGAGGTTTCACGTGAAAATTAAATAGAATAAGAAAACTATCGCCTTCGGCCCTTGGAAATAAATCATGCATTTTATGTTCCGGGATAAAAGCTTCATCCACTGAGAGCCTCGTGAAGAGAATAAGAATGATTCTAGAATAAGGGAAATCCTTCATCGATTCAAAGGTAAAAAGATAAGATTCGAATTCATATCTGAATGGAGAAAAAAGGTCGGCGCTTTTGAATCCGTTACGAGCTTATACATTCCCACGATCCCAGCTGAAAGGAATCTATTGACTTAGAGATTATTTGTTTAATCCTAAAACATATTCAGATATCAATGAAATTTAATATCAGTATTTACTTCGTTCTTTCTACTGCATTAATGAAGTATTTTTTACTAAATTTCATTAAGTTTAAGTTGTATTGAGTTACCTTATATAATCCGGATTTACTTGTAGAGTAACGATAGTTTCAAAAACAGACATTGGTCTTCTGTTTGAACTTGAAATTGGATCTTGCGGCAATGATATTCCGCCACGGATCCCACAAATTACTACGTTTGATGTTGATGAAGCAAATGAATAGCCTAGCAAAGTTGAAGCTACTCTGTGGTATCTCGGCAAACAAATGTACCTGCAAATGATGTTTTCACCTTTTATAGAAATTGACTGACAAATGAATCTTGTTGAGAACTCTGTGTAGTGAGTTTGTACAAAGATTGAAAAAAAATAAGTATCAAATGAAGCATTCACTCGCAGGGTTAAGTATTTTGCGATGTTTATCGAGAAACAAGCAGAAATATCATTTAATTGCAAATATTAATCTGCTAAAGTTTAATGCATGACTTCGGCATTTCGTTGTATTAATAATTATTAGAATTTCAAAAAAATTGTTTAGTTTTTAATGTGTTTAAAGGGTCACGACATTAAAATTCCATCATGAATATTTTTATTTTAAGATTTTCCCTCAAGCAGGGTAATCGTGTTCTATCTATTTTATTTTTCTGAATTTACTTCTTATTATACTTTCTCTAATTTTTACAATCAGTCGCCATGTATCTTATAATCTTTTATCTCTAATACCTCTAGTTCAATTGAATTCGACTCCTTTGTGTACTACCCGAGTCAATCCATCACACAGTTATTATTCATTAAATTTGTCGTTGTGCATTATTGGTTTATATTAGTAAAAATAAATAATAAATAGCTTTATTGGAAAGACGTTTGTAAGGAATGGGCCCAAAAGAAATTAAGGAAACGATTTCAAACCGTACCCGATCATCGGATGTTTTTTTTCAGAGTTATTCTCATTAATGAAAATAATAAGGGATAAAATGTGAAAGAGCCAAAGACTCGCTGAGGGATATAACTCGTTCACCCGCAATTTCAAGGGAGAGCGAATCTTCTACGCATTATCCCAGATTACAGGTGAAAGTCGCTTTCCATTTCTAAGTCAGATTCCCGATAATATTGGCTCTGAAAATGAGCACCCAAGGACGTTCATTTTGTAGGCTCCTTGTTTATTCTCGGGAATTGATGTTTGCTGAGGGTTATCATTGGTTAGTTCAATACACCTTTCCACACACTCTTAATTCCATCAACATTAAAAACGAATTGAGGAGATGTACCTCGAAAACTCAGAAATCGAATTCAGGAAGGATGAAAATCTTTTTATACGCTTGGTTAGCCACATTTTGATTAAAAGCTGCACGTTGGTTAATGAAGTTATTTGAAAAACTTTAGATGCTTCCAATAGATACGGAAAATAATTTATAACTCAAGAAGTAATAGAATATATATATATATGATAGGAGCTGGATACGAGCGAGGATCTATCAATTCCCGAAAGGTTGTTATTGAGTCATCAAGTCATACAATTAAGATATACTGATAAGAGATACTTTGTAAACATATCCTTTTTTCATGTTCTTCATCCCTTAATTCATTTCGAGCCTACGTGAGTCTGAGCGTAAATTTACTTTGATTCCTTAAACTTAAGTTCATGATAATATTTAGGAAATTAGATTGATGACTTTTTATTAATAGTTAAAAATAAGTTATAAATTATTCAGGGAGAGTTTTTATTTAGTAGAGTTATTCAGTAGAAGCATTTTAAAAACTTCAACGTAGGATATAGGACCTCTTTTCTAGCTGCAAACGCTCCAAATTTGTTGTACTGGAACCTAATCATCAACTCCTGCCTCCCTATTATATGATTTCTTTTTCAATTTTCAGATTATGACTTCATTAATATTTTTCGAAACTTTTCCCCCTCTTATTACCTAAATCATTTACAAGTCTCCTAAACAAATTACGAGAAAGCGTTACAGGAAATCGTGCGTCTTATTCAACGATGATGTTTTCTCGAAGTTCCGCTCGTTCACTTCCGTGTGGCATTTTACACAAATGTATGCAACGGAAAACAAACGGTCGCAGAATTTATAAACGCACACACATTTTCCTGGAAAAGAATTCGAGTATTCATTTTCACCGTTATGGATTTCAATTCCGCTTGACGAGTCCATAGATATGAGATTCCTTTCATAGCTTATCCCTCGGCCCTTCTTTTAATCAACTGATAGGACATTGAAGGGGACTCTATTTTATCAAGGGCGTGGATTAAGGTCTGAGTGTATCTCTTGGAAGGATTACAAATAAAGAGGTCAGTGAATGCATGTCGAAGGGTAAATGGAATTAAGAGGATCTGTTCGAATGAGATGAGGGAAAGATACAGGGAGGATGCACAATGATCCGATGGACCGGAATCAGGGAAGTAAAAGGGTTCTTTGAGGAATAGAAGCCGATTTTCCTTCGGCAAGGAAAAAACGCCAATGAATAGACATATCTTCTTTATAGAGTAACTTCTTTTTCCTTTTCATAGGTTCAAAGGAAAATTCTGTTTAAAATACATCGGGAAACTTAGGTAATGAATATGAAGGAAAAATATTTTTTTTTCTCAAACATTGATATCAACGTATTTGAATGAAATAACGATATTTTTGTCGAAATAGATATCTGATCCTACTGTTACAAATAACTAGATAAATCTTTCAAAATTTCCCTTTTTGATTCATCCATGCGTTGTGGCTGTAATAACAAGTTTGGAGGAAGCCTTGTAAATAACGTATTTCATCTCTGTTCAAGAGGGATATTGAATCGATACAAAAGAATATTTCCTACAGAGAGATCTTAAGAATTCCTTCGAGGAGAAGATTATTCTTTATGTAGTTAAAAAATTCTGCACGTTCTGAATTGATGGAGACGAACTCGAATAGCATTGTTCATCTCCACGAGTTAATCTAAAAATGGAAAGAATGGAAGTTTACCTTCAGAATGTATTTCAATTCTCCTTATATAGGGCAATATAGTCTTTGCAGAGGATCTTTTTATGCTGCCCTGAAAAATTTTTCTTTGTCACAAATGAAAAAGTAGAGATTTGTGTGGTTTGAAGAAGGTCAGAAGGAGTGTGGTGAAAGAACTTCTGGGAATCAGTTGCAGCAGCCACAAATGAAATGAATAAACTTTTCTCCATACATGACAAAAGCATTACGTGGGATAGTGAATTTTTACGGTAAGCTTATATATTAAAATACGGTGGGAGCTTACTTATGATGCTATGCATGGAAAGGTTTTTGAGATCCCTTAAATTTACATATGAGAAAACCATAATTTTAATTCTTCCCTAATGTTTGATAAATATATTTCCTCAATCTGCACCTAAGACTGGATCGAAAAAGAAATAAATGAGGCTATATACACAATACCTCCGCGTCACGAAATATATTATCAAATTATATAATCAAATTTTTTAATCGGTAAAATATCTTATATTTAAAGATGAAATGTCGACGTGAGTTGGAATCTAAGATTAAATAAACTGGACGACATAGCTTTCTTATTCAAAAGATGTTTTGTTGTCAACAACTTTTGGAATTCCATTGATACGTTTTTTTATATAATCAAACTTCAAAACCTGAAATACGTTATTGTTAATTTTTTAATTTCTTTCACATGTTTTTGACAAATATTGATTACTATAATACTCTCATGTATACTGGTATACTATATGCAATAATTATGTTCAATCAATTTAACATAAATCTCTCAATGAGAGATACTATTTCTTTACAATTTGGAGTGAACTTCTATTATATGCTCTGATTAAATAAGTATCCGAAAATGGCTAATTAATTCAAAGGAAAACGACGAGAGATAATCAATATTCCTTCTCCTTTAACGATTCCTTTATGGGTTAATGTGTCCGTAACTTCAGATGAGAAAATATCTCGGGTACTTGTATAAATCCTGCAAGGCAGCGACTCCCTGCGTATTCTGGATCAAAGGGTAATAATTCACGAAGGTTTGTACTTTATCTTTTGGGAACTTATCTGCTTCCCGTAGATTTTACCTTCAACTTGGATTTATGTCAACCTCGCGTTTATCCCTCATCCACTAGACACAGGTCTCGACGAACGTTATCTCTTTCCTACGCATATTCTGAGGAAGAGGAATGGACCATAAAGAATTAAGCGGAAAAGCTATTATCACTGTCTTGAGATCAATTTTGAGGAACAAAAATCTATCATGAATTCGGGGATTACCTTATATTGATTTTTGATATCTACACAACATACAATCTCAATGTTGGAGTTAGGGATATATCAAATCATATCCATAGATCATCTCTGTGGCATAAAATCCCAGCTACTAAATATCACGTTCGTCATCTTCTTAATCTGGGTGAGATTTAATCACCCGAATCTGTTTTTAATCCCAAATAAACAAACTTGCTTTATTTATAAAGTTATGCCGATTTCTTGAATCCACAAACATTAACATTTTTCTTTAATGCGAAATGTATGAATGTGAACAGAAATGTTAAGGTGATAAAGAGATTATTTTTCACTAAGAAAATTACAATAATACCTCCTTACGTATAAAATAGAAACTCGCTTAATTTCCTTATAAAATAAAAAGGACCTTCCCTAGCGATAATGCAATTCAAAATTCTTGCTCACTGAACTTACGCATAACATGAAAATTATTTCACATTGACCGACAAAAATCCTGTAAATCACAAAATTACATAGATTATAAAATTAATATAATATAATAAGATCATTTATAATAAAAACTATGCTGAGAAATAAAATAAAACAATCTGACTTCCTTAGTTACAATAATAAGCTAATTCATTTCCAGATGATAAGTACCAAACGCATCGTTATTACGATTTTATATTATTATTATGCATATTTCATATCATCATGAGCATGAATTGCACTATTTGTAATGATTACTTCAAAGATTTTATGTAAAAAAATATACTAACTGAATTTATTATCAAACCAAATATTATTACATTAGTTTTTGGAATATTCTTTGTATTCTTAGTAAGTTCTACTACGAAGTTACAGTAAGCAGTTAATTCTTATATCATAGTAAATTATCTCTAATTGCACAATTACTCCTTAGCACTACTCGTGACGAAAGTAATAAATTAGGCGTTGGAAATGTATTCTCTCCGGACACATTCGAATGACTGAGGAAACGACTTGGAAACGCGGCTGTACTTCTCCTAAACCGCTTTCGGGAATTTCCCTTACACAACTTCCGCACAACTTTCATGGAAACTTCTTCGGCAGTCATTTCCCGGCCATTCACGAGGCACTTGGTGACCGCATGTGCCCTTCAACGCCTCATAATGAACATTTCGACCAAAATGGACCTTCGGAAGGATTAGTTCGTCCGACGTCTCTTATCTAAAGAGGGAAAATGCGACGTGACTATTGTACACCGAGATGAATGAATGCCATTGTGACGTAGGGAAAATAATTATGGATTAATATTATTAACTGGTGCATTTATGTTAAGACTAAGCTAGTCTCTGATTACATAAGACAGTGTGCAGAAAAGCTTCAGAAAATTCCCGAAAATCTTTATACTTAAATGTAGATTTTTATAGAAATTATTATTATAACGTCTCTCTTAAGGCAGTCAGAGTATAATATGTGTAAGAAAAGGTAAGCTTGCCGAATTTCGAGTTCGTCACATCCATGCATGAATTCAACACTGCATTCCGCAAAAAATCTACGGAAAAAAACTATGCAAATTCGTTTTTTCTAATCATATTTTGTTTATCTCATGTATCTTCACAATTCAAGATTTACTCGAAAACTCTAAATAATTAGCAGGTATTTTCCTTTATTAACTCAAATCACAAAATCTTGTTCTTGTAGCAATACTTTCAAAGCATATAGAATTGAAAAGGAGTTTGAAAAGGTGCCCTTTTTTAGTCCCAAGAAAAAGGTTTTTTCTCTCTTCGGAGTGAATCAACTGTAAAAGATAAAAGTATATTCTTCCGATGAGAAATGCATTGAGCCCGAGGAAAAACTCCGTAATTTGTAACCGAAACGAGAAACTGCGCTCGACATTTCTGGTGCAATTCCTTTGGGGCCAAACATTTTCCATCCACAAAGATGATTCTAGGATATTGTGAGATTCATCTTGGGAGTTTATCCATTAGACTATGGTTATCTGCTTGTGACCTCAATGTTGATTAAAACTATGGATTTTCAAACAACTGCGAAAATTGAATTTTGAACATAGGAATGAGAATTCTAAAAATTACTATTCTACATTTGTAATCACAATATTTTTAACCTCCTATCAATGAAAACGATTTCCAGAAAATATTTTTCTATTAAAAAAAAGACTCGCGGAAAAAATAATCATATGAATTTAAAAGGATTAACCATTAATATTATTATAATCAAGTAAAATTTCTCGTTGTAGAATAAACGTATTTTGTAACTAGATATATAATTTATTAACATTCACATTTAAAATAGATAGGAACTAATTACTGATCTTGAACTTTAACTCAATTCATTAAAGGGATCGCAAAATATGTCCTTAAAAAAGTTATTTTTCTTTAAAAGTGAATAACTACGGCATGATAAAATAAACATTATCACTTATTTCTTGAAAGAAATATAAATTTTCTAAAAGATCCTATTTATTCTGGATCTCTATCAAAGTGAGCATTACTGAAAAATATAAATTAAGTACTTCACTCCAAAGGAAGCTCAAATATTATTATTTCAAATTTAATTTATATTTTTCAAAGTTCATAAGCCCTTTTCATTTTGATTCAACCAGTATTTCATAAAAATGGAATTTTACAAGAAAATCATTTTCTTATATTCTCACCAATATTTGAATATATTTTCTTGGCAAATCTCTAGAAGAATATATTTAGAGCAAATAAGGATTAATGTTGCAAAAGGAAATTTCTGAGAATTACGATTTATGTGATTGGGTAAGAAATTGGGCGACATTGGAAAATTCGCAATTCAATAATAACGCTTACATTTCTCGAAGATTTTTAGAGATGCTTACCCGTGAATTTTTTCAGAGAAATACTTGAATACTTGCTTAGGAAACCAAAGGTATTTGAAATCCTACGATTGGTTTTATATATTCTCCATCATCTTTTTTTGGACGATTGGAATGCAATATCATCTTATTTTCCCAAGAATGCGATTATTTCAAGAAATCGAGATGGAATATAGAAATTCCTTTCTACGGCAAATTGATCTATATTTCCCCTTTAATATCATTCGCATTCTATTTCAGATATATACTGTATTTACATTACATCAAGAACGTTTTATATACGTATCCAATTTTGATGGTCATTATCAATCTATCAACCATCTAAGATATAAATTAAATGTCAAGACATATATGTTGGATTCCTGAAGATTTTGATGCACAAAATACGTTTTCTTTTCTAAAAAACAGTTTCCAAAAAGACGTAAATTTAAAAAAAGAATGATTTGCAAATAATTTAAACTAGATATAATATTTCATCTTTCAGAGAAGTTAATGATTGCTTTTTCATTTAATATTATAAATAAATAAAATAAAATTGACATAAATTAAATTTCATTCAGTTCATCGTGATAATGAAAATTTTTTATGGAGACACGGGGCACATGTATTAAAAAAATAGAACAAATTAAATATATACGAATACTTAAATGCTCATACATTCATTAAACAGAAAATATATACAGATTATATTAAAAGAATTTTTGTATAAACATCTTTGGCTCAATGACTTACGAAAGTATAAAGGAAAAATTTTATGAACTATTAACGCAAGTAATTTATAATGTCGAAGATTAATCTCGAGTACAGTTGAAAATCTAGAAGAGCAAATACCATTTGGAAACGCACAATATTAATTTAAAAATCATTAATAAAACGGTAATAGGAAACACTGAGAGTAATTAGGTCTCATTACGTCAGGTAAATGGATATCGTATCAACATCACAAACATGTATCTTTGCCATTAAGGCTTTTCGAAAACGCATATCATCTTCTGGACACGAATTCTCGGAAACTGCCTAAACTACGCGCTGGTCACTCTTGCCATCCATAGCAATGCCCTCACGGATCTGCTACCAATGGAAGCACAGCGCTATTGAGAGATCTGGAAAAAAGGCACGGCCGTGGATATTCTTTTGGGCAAATTTATGCGTTCGCGTGGAACCCAATATGTGCCTTTGCCGTCCGAAATTCCATTCACATTTCCTCTCTCCCTTTCATCCGATATGATTCAGTGCCGATGGACGCATAATAGCTGTCGTTCCGTCCGGAAGGGCTGTCGTGCATCCTAGACCACGTGACTTCCTTTGAATGGATCCCATGATAGGGAGACGGACGAGCGAAACTAAATACTTGAAAGGCTGTTTCACGCAAATTGGTCCACGAGGGAGACGCTTGGACGAGGACAACAAACAGATCTGGTCGCCATGGATGTTTTATATTCCCCCAGTCAATATTTTACATCAGGAAGTTTTGTTTTTAAACTTGACTTTTTTATATTAATGTTGTTTTTTAAATATTTTAAGTTTCAGAAATTGAATTTTTAATTCTGATAAATGATTGTGTGCTATATAAAATAAAATATTGATATAAATTAGATTGATAACTCGATATAGTTAACATAATAACTCAAATATAATCAATATCAGTATAATGTGTAATATTGAAAATAAAATTCAAATAAATTACGCAGTAGTCAAAATGTGTATTTAGAAATAAAATTCTTTGTATTTTTTCAAAAAAGTAAGTTAATACTCTTTAGCATGGTTAAAAGCTTTCTGAGAAATCCGAACTTTACAGATTTAATCAGTACGAATATTTTAAAGCCAAGTCGTTCCAGGTCCACCTCAAGAGCTACCTTGAGAAACACCTCAAGTTAATTGTTTTCAATATATATCCACCAATCTTTATTCATAAAAACCACAGTTCAAATCAAATTTTTATACAATATTTGTATATATAACGTTTATCTAGATTTACTATAAATAAATATCCATTTCTGAAGAGATTAACTTGTATCATCACTTATGGCAGACAAAAATAAATGTCATTATAAACTGAAACTGATGTTACGTAATACTTTTAAGAGAAAGAGAGACTAAAATAAGTGCTCTTTGCTCTTTGGTGTGCTAGAGATAATTTTTAACATGGTCCATTCCATACCACCATCCAACTTAATGTGAGAGTTGAAATTTTTGCATGTGTCGCCAAAATAGCAGTTCGTGCGAAATATCTCTCAAAATCGGCACTTGGGTTGCATATTCCGATACTGTGTCAACATGATAAAGAGGTGTGCGATACGAGATAAACAGCCGTCGGAAACGACTGCAGATTCCACTCGTATCTGCAAAAACTAGGCCGATGAAAAGCAATCAAAATTACTCTCACGATAAAATATTTTGGGTTCAGTTTGTTTTCAATGATTTCATCACTCTGCACTTTTATTTCATATCATTTCACAAATGGACAGTTGAACGTTTCCATATCAACACCAAAGATATGTTAAACAATAGTGCAAAATATGACCATTGTCCAATTAAAACGATAGTCACTTGGATTCATTAACAAATAAGATATTTTTACTATCGTCAAATATTTCTAAATAGTATTTAAAAGATTGTACTTTAACTTTCTTTGCTCCCTTTTTTGGAAAAGAGATATTGAACCGTTAATAAAAGTAATCAAGCGATCCTGATTGGATTATAAGAATTATTGAGCAATATTTTTGGGAACAGTAAACTATTCGAAGAATGTATAATCTAAAATATGTAAATGCAGAAAGCTATTGATGTTCAGTAAAACAAGTTTGTATAGAATTGTATAGAGTAAGCTGAAATAGATGGTTTGGTTTGAATGAAATATGATATAAGTATAAATGAACTATATTAGAGTCATAAATTATAGTTAAATAAATTTAAAATGTATGTAAAATTCAAATAATTCGTAAGAATAAAATTTACTCATACTGAAAAATGTATTTTAAAATAACATCAACTGACTGACGAGCAAAAATAACTGGCTTATATTGTTTCGTTATATCTATTTAAAATACATGAATAATAAAAATAATTCTCGCTCACAAAATAAAATATTCTAACTATCATTCATATCTTTCATAAATACTTTATAATCCAAAAAGAGATTTCAAAATTAATTTCTTCCCCAACGTGATCTCCTATTCTTGGTAATGACTTTTCTGGGAATTTGGAGGTCTTGATAGTAATATTCAAGGGAGATAATTTAAGAGAGATATATAAAAGAAGAAGTCCTAGCTTCATAAAAAAGATCAACATCGGCCACATGATAACCATAGGAATCATAAATTTAAGGTCTTTAAAGATCCGAGGATTAAAAAAAACATCACTAAATGCTCTTAATAAATCTGATAACCTACTACGTAATATCATTAGCAACGAGTATCTCTCTCATTGACCCAATTCCATTTTTTCTGAAAAGAAAGGAACTTTGAATGAGCTCTGATGTATTTCTCCTAATCGCTAATGAAATTAAAATCCACATCTTGCTACATTCTCTTCTTTTAATTGCTGAGCAGTTTAATTGCATCGGGGGATCTGAGGCAATAAAGACGCCGGGATATCGCCTTTATTATGCAGACCATATTACACGCTCAATAGAACACGTTTTATTAAAAAAGGTGGCGTCAATGAGCGTTGTGGCGAATTCAGGGCCAGAGAGCAAAAATTTTCGTTGATGAATTTGACAGAGTTTTTAATGTTTTATTCTGTTTTATATTTTATATGAATTTTTACATTATTTCTTTTCAATTCGCCATGGCTTTAATTTTGCCAACTTGCAATGAAACTAACAAATATATTAGATTATTTATATCTATTCGAACTATTCATACACGCGGATTGAGAGCTGCAATAGATTTGTTAAGTTGTAATTTAATGCAATTGTATGTAACAAATATGAAATCATAACAGAGGAAGTAGCGTGTGACAATACTTCTTTTTGTCTCACACTAATTAACTTCATAAAAACAATTAGTTAACTTAAAATAAATTATATTTCATAATCGTATAAAATTGCCCGTTCTAGAAAAATGGAATTAATATTATACAGATAAAATTCGCGTGTAAATTTATGCACAAAAATTAAAACATTGTCTCTTGATAAATGTGTAATTTTAAATATAAGGAATATTATTTTTAATGTCAAAGAATAATACAGAGATTGAGTATATCATGTATATTCTTGACTAGGTATGCTGGTCTAAATTGTTTTAGGTTTTAATTTAGATTTATTTTTCATTCCAACAACTATAATCGACTCCTTCCACTTCTGATACTCTTTACCGTTCATTTAACTAACTTATCTAAATTTACTAAACAGAGTATTTTTCCGCAGCAATCGTCATAGCTGACCATGAAGATTGTACTTTCAAATTTAAATATATGGGCATTTGCGTTTATTTCGTTGAAACAGGCTCAAGCGCATGCATAACTGATTATGGTACCATTAAATGAACAACTACAGGTATACGCGAATAATCTGAAAGTATATAAGGTAAACATAGTACTCGATTCCTAGATTCCAAAATTTGGAACTCTAATCTTTTTATACTTCTTCTGATGGCTTCTAGTAACTGATCCATGTCATCAGACTCAGCGATTGTGGTCAGACGCTCGTTAGTGCAGTCTGAAATCCCCGATTGACGGCCCTGTACATTCA
Source organism: Pantala flavescens (assembly GCA_020796165.1). Taxonomy (NCBI): domain Eukaryota; kingdom Metazoa; phylum Arthropoda; class Insecta; order Odonata; family Libellulidae; genus Pantala; species Pantala flavescens. The sequence continues at coordinate 51,298,050 of CM036881.1, forward strand.
AAGACGTTTCATTTATACTGAACGTATAACCGAGTGGAGGATGCGAATTTTTTCGCCAACAGGATCGTTAACGGAAATTTGAAATCCACCTGAAAGTGGAGGGATCTCTTGTATTCGTTATTTCCACTTTTTGGACGATGAAAATTTTTACGTCGGGCGCATTGATATTTCGCAGCGGCGTTTTGCCGTAAAATATCCTCTTTCAATAGCCGCCATCGAAGAAAAAAATACCAAAAATTCTCGCGTTAATAACTCGATGTTAGCGTCACATTTTGCGGGTGATGATGTGTAAAAAAGGGGTATTGATAAAAGTGGGGAGCAAGTTCGTTCGAAATGCATTTCTACATTATTTGATGCTGTTACAGCTGTCCTAAAGCTATACGAGTTCATTTAGAATGAAAATGGCTTTTATATTCGGTGCCATCTTAACTGGACATACAGTTTTATTGCAGATTCATTCCAGATTTTATTGCGCTAAACTTTTATAAAATAGTCATTAGTTAAAAGTATAATGTGTCAATTTTGGATTTAAATGTTCTCTAAAAGCAGTTTAATTAATTTTTATTGCATAATGGTAGTATTATAAGTTTAATAGGTGTATATACAATCCATATCACAACTGAAGACACAATTGCACAACTAAGCCCTTGATGAATGCTAAACGAGTAACAGAACACAGGCGGATATCTCAGAAATTTGATATTTTCGACCTTTACGATCACCAATCGAATTCCCTTTACTAAACAGCGCACTCTCTGTAAATGAACTGAAATTCAATAGGAGTGAATTAAAATCGTGCATCTCACCCGTCCAGATGTGTGCATCCTACTACATTCGCATTGGGAAACCAATCTGATCAGAGGCAGTCGATTCTAACATTTTTGGCGTCACATAGAATGACAGCGGACTGTTAATTCTAGGCGTGTATCGCTAAATAGTGAATACGTACCATTGGATGGACCCGAATTTATCTCTCTTTCCGTACAAACCAGTTAGTAAATCAAGTGCAACCGGTTAATCGAATTAAATAAAAACGGAAAAGCCGCAACGCTGTCCATTTAAAGCGAAATTCTCAATGTAGATTCGAATTTGGTTTTGATCCAAATAAAAGAGCATTTATATAAACGCGTCGGAGTGATGAGTAATGCGAATTTAAGTAAAATTCATCACCGCTATCCTGTAGGAATGAAAAAAGAATCTGAAGAGTAGTTTTCAGTAAATAATGATAAAGCTAAAACCATGAAAATTGCGTACTTATTGTTCCGTGGGAAGTAATAATACATTATGGGCATCGTAGAATTATGCTGGAATAGAATTTCCCTGTCTTTGTGAATTTACAACGCACGAAATGCTTCTTTTAATGCAAAAAGTAAATTTAACGAAATAACCAATATATTTTTAACTTTTTCAACATGCGTAAGTTAGATATAGATGCTGTAAAATTGATTGAACATTCCTCGTGACGTATAAAATTGCACTAACAAAGGTTGCTGGAGAAACATTCCCAATCGATACATTTAACAATTTCCAGAAAAATTGCAGATTCTACTTTGTTGGAATCGATTTTATAAGGGACTTCATTCATTCTACCCAAACTATACGGGTAACCCGTAACTCTAGGACACTTCTCCAGCTCAATCTAACACTTGGGCGTTGCTAAACCGACCTCAGGATAAAACGAAGTAATTCGATCACCGTCCTGCGGTAGCGTCGAATTTAGGGTTTTTTTTTAACCCCGTTGATTAATAGGCGACGGACCCATGATTACTGTTCTCTAACCCAAGGAATAAATCTCCCCGTTAATTTGTCATCTGCCGCCTTCTTGCGAGAGTTTCCAGAAAACATTTCGAGCCTTGTAATCCGATACTTAAGGAGACACTTCGATATGAAGTGTGGCTAATGGATTTCACAAAAGTTTGTATCCTCCGGAATTTTACGCAGAAGTTGAGCAAACTGAACGTTTTGTTAATGTATCTCCGATGAATATAAGTCTCGGAATGAAAGGGTGTTGATTCAAGTAAGGAAAGATTTCGAGTAATTGTGGTGTAATACTTTTGACAATTTCTATGATTTGGATTTTTATTTGGAGAAAAGTGCAAATAATTTTCTTTGTCATATACATCATGCGCACCATGTAATAATATAGGAGTATGTTTCGGCTTTAATAAACACAATATCAAGATCATCATGTGAAGATATATAATAGCAATGTATATATATCAAAGAATTTGATAGTTAACTATTCTACAGTTTTGATGTATGTAATTAAAACTTATGATACAAATAGAATACAGATCAATTAATTAATCATAATTTTAGGTTTAAAATAAGAAAAACATACAAATTCATGTGGTATCTGTATTCATAGAATATATTCCAAAGAATTAAGGCAGAATCAATGGATAGAGTAATCACTTCTAATGAACTGAATGGAGCACTGTAAAATTCAACAGCCTTGTAATTAAATTCATTAGAGTAGCGCTTGTTTAGAGCTAAATGAAATGTGAGAGCGACTGAATTATGGTCACTATGTTATGATTATAAGCGAAGTAAATTAAATTGAATTACTTCGGGCCTGAGCTGAGTGCTCATTGAATTGCATTCAATTGATACAAACTTCAACACGAATGATGAATCCTGCTTTGAAGCCAATATATCTTTATTTGTGTATGTGAATGAGTATCTTCTAATTTTTTTCTGAGTCGCAGTACCTGTATAGTAGTAATAAAAACCGGGGATTTAATAATGGAGGATTTTACAATTTCCCAATAAGCGTATCCCTAATACTTGCATCTTCCTGTGATTTATTAATTAAAGAATAAACATAAATACATACATATACGCGTAAAACACCCATTTTTCGCCCCGTAATGAATAACTGGAATTGCATACTCTTCTAAATGCGGGGAGATTCTCTGATCGTTACCAAGGTTACATCAAACTATTTACAAAATAGGTCCTTTAGGATGAAACTGGATATCCACTACGCGCTCCAATTAACGCCGAATTTCAATAGCAACTCTTTGGCAAATAGACCATCTCTATGATTCTCCGTAGCTGAATTTCATTGGGAACGAGGGCTCATCATTAAAGTCCATTCAGAGAGAGACGAATTGAAAGTGCCGCTTTTGGTATTAAATCATTGCCGGCAACAAATCATTTCCCCCATCAATTTCCATGAAATGAAAAACCGAATAAAGCGTTACCTCCCTTTCGTATTAATTGCGCACTAGCGCCATTCTTTGTCGGAAGCCCATACGGTCTTCTCTCGAATTAAAGCGGCGGAAACAAAGAAAGACGAGATCGGTTCGTTGCGCGTTTAGGATTTTTTTACGGATAGAGAGACGTAACATTGGGTCTTCGGAATATTTCATGAGAATCGGTGGAAAAGGGAATACGAAGAAGCCCCGACCGAAAGAGAAAATGCTTGAAAGGTAAGGTTGAGTGAATGGAAGAAAAAGAAATGCGTTCGAAGAATACTAGAAAGATTGGGAAATGGACTGAAGAATGGCAGGAGACAGTTGAAATGTTCCGAATTCCTAGAATCTTATTTAAATTGTACGAACGGATGTCACAGATAATATTTCTATCAAAATTGGATTTGTGGACTATATATAGTTGAGTTCGTGCGTCATGGTTTCATACATCACTATTATATCATAATTCAAGAATTTCAAGTGCACAGTTCTGATATTTTTCATCACACTAAACGAATTTTTTTTCATTCTAGAAGTTTTAAATCTCCATAATTAATACTCAAAATGACACATTTAAGTGATCTATTCGTTAGAATCTTATTTCATAATTATATAAACTAATAATGTATATGAATTTCTCATAAAACAGAATACAGGGTTCATTATAAAAGTAATGCGCATGATTTCATTGTGACGCAACTCTCTATTGTTGCGTACTCGGATTGGTTGGAAAATGGGGATTGAAGTCTTTTCTTTCAAACGCACCCAATTTCAGCTCGATCCGAGCAGTGAGAGCTGTGGAACGTGTCTTTGCGTAAAGTGTGTTTTCTGTTTTTGTAACACGGCGTGATGGACAGTTCGCTTGAACAGCGGTACGTCAAGTTTTACGTGCGACTTGGAAAGAATGCTACCAAAATATTCCAGATGCTTCAAGAGGTCTTTAGAGAGGACTGCATTTCAAGATCACAATCCGGGAGGAGGCACAAGGCGTTCAAGGAAGGCCGGGAGATGATCGTTGACGAACGCCGCTCCGGACGACCAACAACGGCCAGAGCCGATGAAAATGTGACACGCGTGAGCCAAGTTCTGCGTTCTAACCGTCGATTGAGTATCCAGCAAATCGCTGACACCATAAACTTGTCCACACTTGCGGTTCATGGAATTTTGACCGAGGATCTGCAAATGCAGAAGGTCTGCGCGCGAGGGCTGACATCGAAGACACGGTCAAACTCCACCACGACAACGCCCCCAGCCACACGGCCTTCATCGTCACCAACTTCCTGGCCCGAAGCAGGACCCCAGTGGTCCTCCAGCCACCTTACAGCTCCGGTGTAGCCCCGTGTGACCTTTTTTTTGTTCCCTCGATTGAAGAGAGAATTGAAAGGAAAACTTTGGGAGTCCGCGGAAAACATCGAAACGCATGTGACATCGTTTTTGAAAGGCATTCCTGTGGAGGAGTTTTATGGTGCCTTCCAGGTCTGACAGACACGTCTCCGCAGGTGCATAGATGCAGGAATGGACTATTTTGGAAATAATTATGCTTTTGCGACGATAGGAACAATAAAAATATTTTTCCCAGAAAATGCGCATTACTTTCATACTGTCCATCACGCCGTGTTACAAAGACAAAAAACATACTTTACGTAAAGACAAGTTCCACAGCTCTCACTGCTCGGATCGAGCTGAAATTGGGTGCGTTTGAAAGAATAGACTTCAATCCCCATTTTCCAACCAATCCGAGTACGCAACAATAGAGAATTGCGTCACAATGAAATCATGCGCATTACTTTTATAATGAACCCTGTAAAACCGTAGAGTACAGAAGGTAACAATGGCGCACTTTCATTAAAAGATTCCCTACAGCGACGAAAATATTAACAGATGAACCGACTTTGAGGGAAAGTGATAATCTTCATCTTTCGAATTATCCCTCGAAACGCAATTAGAGCCTTAGTGAGCGTGTAAATTTCTACCAAAATAAAGGAAGGGAAACTGTGTCTGCATTTATTAGCATATGCTACAAAGCAGGTTATATAGATCCCATCTTCTAGGAATATAAAACCGCGTCAATTCGTAAAGTAACATTGTTTTAACGTTAACGGAAGATATCCAGTACAAATAACCGTGGGGCTACCAATAGGATAATTTTTTTACCTAGAAAGATACAAGAAGACTTTACATAAATCAAGGAAAAATTTCTTGTAAAAAAATGGCTATTATTTATAGAACTTTATTTATTAATTTTAATGTTACAAATGATTCTTAGTCCGCTCATGAAATCAAGACGAATCAAACAATTCTCAAACAGAAAATGTTTGCAGAAAACATTTCTTTCGGTAATTCTTTGAAAACAAAGAAGTAATTGAAATTTAGATTATTTATTTACCTTTTTAGAAATTTTAGAAAGAAAAACAGCAACTGAGGAGGTTGATGAAGCATCAGAATCTGAGACTACAGTAAGTTGAAAGGAAGAGTTAGCGAAGACAGGAAAGCGAATTTTGAAGTCCAACGATAAGAGGGATTTCTTTCGAAGACCGAAAAGCGAATAGAGTAAAAAGAAGATATTGGTTCTATTCTGAAGTACCTTCAGATAATGCGTAAAAGGGAGGTGATGTGTAAACTTGCTTTTAGGCCTCTCTTAAAATAGAATCGGCGAAAGAGAGAGTTTGGGATTAGAGCAAGGACGGGTGATATCGAAAGTGAATGAGTCAGAGAGTATTTTTCTGGGTATAGAAATATTTTAATATAATAATATAAAAATATAAATAATTATAAAAATACAATAATATAAAAATTGCTATACCCCGAAAAATATTTTTTCGGGGTATAGCAATTTTTAAACAGAGTTTAATCACAGGACCAGCTCGGATACATGGGCATCAATTTTAACTTAAAATATATTATATAAACTACATAGATAACGCTTTGTTAATCTGATTATATCTTTTTTACAATCAATAAATTCCAATTGCACTCAAACTTATAGTACCGACCTTGCTCCATATAACACTTTACCATTTCAAATAAAGCGCCAATTTGGCAGATATACGTCTCTAACACTATTATAATATATAATGTTGCCATGGTTCCCTTTTCTTAGCTGATGAACTACGATGAATGCAAGGAGAGGATATTTGCGTAGGAAAACAAGTGCCCAGACGAAAATCAATTGAGGAAGGCACCGAACCTCTGCCCGGGAGACAGAAAAAGAACGATGGAACATCTGTGAGAATGGAAACAAATAGGAAAATCGGGAATAGCGACAGAAGAGGGGAATCTATCGACACTCCTGGAAACGATGGCTGTGAATGCCTCCGGGGAGCCTTGGCAAATATGATAATGCGGGAGACATATATCCAACCTCATGGGGCAATTATGCAGATTGCTTAATGATAGGGTTTGATCGCTCTGCTGCAGGTGATGGATCCGTTTCGGGGTGACTAAGGAGTTTTCCGCCACCTGAATTTAGGTCTAATGGGATTCACCTACTCGTCACGCTGACGAAGAAGTAATATAATCAATGATTGTGTTTAATGCAGTGCTGAAAGAAATCATCACGAAATAAAAATCATATTGCGAAAAAGAAATGCGTGGTAATATCCGGTTTTCTTAATTATACAGTATTTCTTGCTAATCGTAAATCTACCAAGTAATCTTTTACAGCAAGGAACCACATCTTGATCTCCTGTCATGTACTTTAATATATTAGACTAATTGGAATCGGATGAAGTTTGAAGAGTGTTTGAGCCCGGGTAATTTAAAAGGAATGGAACAGTTGCATTCCTTTTATACAAATTTGCAATTATTTTTAAAGGCAAGTTACTTAATGGAGGAAGTGGATGTAATTTTAATCGGTAGTCACCTTTAAAATAATATCCTGCGCACATTCGATGCCTCAAATTCAATTTAATACAATTTTTTGTAACTTTTTTATTCATTCTTATGTTATTATTCAAAGTATTCATATGATAGCATTCGTCTCCGGGAAATATGAATAATGCCAGATCTTGATCAATAGAACTAGTAATCAACATGTGTAATATTATATGAACTTATAGTTTTGCGTAATTATCGAGAAAATAATAACGGTAGAATACAAAATTAAATTTCCCCTGGAATGATACAGATAATATATAGACCATTTTGAAAATACAAATATTTTCAAAATGGTCTGTAGAGTCTCTTACTTAAAAGTAAAGCCCTCAAAATTCGCTACAGCAAGCATTTTGATTTACAAAGCAGACGAGAAAAAAATTATGAATGTACAAACCAGAATCTACAAATCATACAGCAAAAGTATAGATATTGCTTTAGTTCTCTAAACCAGTGAGAGTTCTCTAAACCAGTGAGATTGTTCTTTTAGGAATAAATGAACTCTAGACTTATTATAAATTGATCACTCGAAATGTTTTCCTTTTATTCGATTCGCCAAAATACATTTTTGGATACCAAAAAGAATAACCTGTTCTAATTCCGCTGTACAATGGAAATCCAATTAAAATTCAGATTAAAGTCAGTGAAGTATCGTTTTAATCCTGCGATGTGAAGATTCCCTCGAAAATTAAATGAGGAGCAGCTTATATGAATACAGGAAACTGTGGTACGTATGACAATAGTTCTAGAGAATGAATCATATATGATAGAATTATATCCATATGAATAATTGTCGTTTTTTGAGAAGAATTGCGCTTTTAAATAAAAAATTGGGATTTGTCATGACGATTAAACGATTCCGTCAGATAAAATCCTTTTGGCTGCATCCCCCTTTTTCAAAATATTTCCCCAAAACTCCGATAATACAGTCCGTTGAATATGTCGGATTTTCGAAAGGTTATCGGAATTTTTCTTTTTATAAGAAGAACTTGCCAATCCCAAATTCCCTTTCCTCAGGGATAAGGAATGTAAATGTATTCCCGTCCTGCATTGTTTATTTATTCCTCTGGGATTCGGAGGTAATATTTTTACGTCCGAAACTCTGAAAAAGGGAATAATTTATAATAAACATCTTAGGCCCGCAGAAAAAAGGAATTTTACTTGAAAAAATCCATTTGTGGCTAAATAAATTTGAAATTAATTGCCATTATGCTCATATTCTTCAAATTACTTACTTAACTGTATATTTCTCAGAATATCATGTATGACGTAACTAACTCACATAATAATTTTGCAAACTAATTTACAATTAGCCATAGAAAAAAATATAGGTTTTATGGAAGAGGACAATTCATAGTCCCAATAATGAATAAATACGAATATTATTATTACTATAGGTACAAGTTATTTGTTTATTTTTAGAATTTCCACATTCGATCTCTGATATTAATCAGTAACAGTACACCAATCACTATACAGTTTTGATTTAGGATGAACCGTTTGAGATCATAAAATAATTACTTCTTTAATAAACTAATATCTATCTATATTTTTAAAACTCTTGTAAATGTTGATATGGAATCGGGAAAGGTTATTTCTATGAAAAATTGAATTATCAGACAATTTGCTTGCGTCGTATTGTTCAACGACTTTTAAAGAAGCCTTAGTTTAACCTAAAGTATCATAGCTATGGACTTTTAGCATTGATTATACTCGATTCCAATTCATAATGACAAATGAATCACAATATTCGACGATCTTCCACCTATAATACTAAGTATGCCGATTAAACCCGCTTAGTATGTAACATTCTCAATTAACGAACCACGTTGCAAGTTATCTGTTTCGAAGTGACATTCACTGCAAACAGCTTCTCTTCTACCACTGCTACTACTCCGCAATCAGTAGAAACTTTCAAAAACGGAAACGCAACCTATGTGTGGTACATAGAGTGCCTTATTACGAACGGAAAATGGAGATCGGTGACATTCAATCAAGCGAACGAATGTCCCCGTGCAAACATGCCTCTCAAACATTAAAACGGATGCACTGTTTACTCTTCCTCCCACCAGAGGGAGAGAGCGATGCTCCATTAACCTTTTCCCTTTGACTTTGTTTTTCATATCGCTTTTTCGATTTCGATACATCAATAAAACACGATTTTAATTTTTCTCGGAATTGATTTCTCAAAGGACATTGGTTAGAATCTTTCAATTATCGCCATGTAAGACTTACAAATGATCGTTCAAAAATATATATACATATATAATTTGAATTTCTTCTTAAGAAAAGTTGAAAATTAAGTGATAATGCATCATAGAAAAATCTTTATCCAAATTGTCGATCAAATCGAAAATGAATTTGATATTTCTAGCTCCTCTTCTCAGGTGGGAATTCAGGGCCTAAATCAATGAACTATGGAGTTAGATTGAAGTTTTCATATCCTCTTTTGATGATTTAGGTTTCTTATCAAAGTTAATTTGCAAGAGTCAATCGACACCATGTAACATTTATAAGAACAATGGCTTAGGTTTTTAGGTAACGTTGATACTGTCATCCAAAACATGAGTTGAAATTTTAAAGAGAACCAAATGGATCCCGACCGACAGCTCGCTCTACCGACAGCTTACTTTACCGACGGATAGACTGAACGACAGCTTTATCGATAAAAATCAGAATTTCGTGAATAAATAACTTTTATTGGTATAATGTTAATAGCAAAATATAAATTTCAACTACCGATTAATAATTTAACGAGAAACCTGCCAACTGATTTTTTAAGCTAACGATGTTAATTTTTTTTGCAGCGATACCTATTCATTCGGCACATACGAAATACACGTAAATAATTTTATTGAAGTGAGTTGTCGGTTAGTGGAACGTCGGTCAATGGAGCTGTCGGTTGCGCGAGGGTCGGTAGGACGGCAAAAACCAAAAGACTAATTCTTCAACATTTATGGACGCTAAAAAGGAACACAAATTTGCCTATAGATTTTCCCCATCACCAACTCTGAGATATTTTGAATTCGGGTTCATTAAAATATTATTAATACTTTACTACAAAAGCAAACAATGAAAAAGAAAATAAATGAACAAAAGCTCACTGGATGAGTGTATCTGATATTTTTGAATGAACAAAAACTATTGAATATCTTCAAATCCTCTCAGAATTAAAGCTCGGAGGTTGTTTTTCATATCGAGTATGAGTAAAAAGTGACAATCAAATAAATATCAATAATACAAAATATAATTTGAATATAGATAGATAAAGCATTGAATCTATAGAAAATTTAAAATTATGACAATTTGGAGAGCATTTCTATCTCTCAACAGCTATTGATTGATAAAATAAAAGTATTAACCCAATTTTCAGATGGAATATGGTATTTGTATTTCAAATAGCCTGTCAGAGATTCGCATGAATATCGCAAAAATTATTATTATTCGATCAAATGCATGTTTCACAAATAGAATTTAATATTTAACGTCTTGATTATCTTTAATAATGTTACCTGTAATGCAATCTCAAATTCTTCTCTCAGAACGATTAGGAAATATAGTGTTGGATTTCTTAAAGTTATCGAAAAATTATAGACACATATGATGAGTTAATTATGAAGGAATTATGTTACTTATCTATTGAGATAGAATAACCTTAGACATATTTGAGAGATATATTCGTTACAACGCTGTATCTCATCCTGATTACATGAAAACAATGACAAATATCAAACTTTAACTTCTCTGAAACCGTCAAAGTTTTCTCCTAAAAACTATTAAAGGAAAAAGAAGAAATAGAGAAGTTAACAGCATTGCCCATCAGCATCGTCACCCATAGCGAAGACTAAACGGGTCTCAAAAATGAGAGCATCAAAAGACTAAAGGGAAGAACTTCCAACTATTGAAAACATCCCTTCGACTGAATGAGAGGCTGTTGAATAGGTATTTTGGAGCGAAATGATGAGATGCCAGGGTCATTAACGGAAAGTTATGAAAGCGGAAAGCCATGGGAGATTTTGGGAGTAAAGCACTCGGGAGGTAAATGTCTATGTATGTTTGACGAACTCTGTACTTGTACGCAAGTGTCCCGTCTCAGACTCTCCACGTTTGCGTAACAGTTAAGGGAGAGAGAATACGTATTTTTGACGTAAGTTTCCGTAAATCATTACGAAAATCTCATATTATAATTGCGAAGATTATATTTCAATAGTCTATGGGCCTTAGGTATTTGAAATTTTAATTATACTAACAGAAATCAATTTATTTTTGTTAAGTTACTGTCCATTCCCAAATAATGGAGTAAAATCCTTAAAATTTCGCCCCAATAAGTTTCTTGATTTCATCACAAATTATGTATCCAATAAAGTTTCAGTCAAAATACAATCCTTTCTTGAATAATCGTATCTATTGGAGCTATCTGCTTACTATACGCCTTAACACTCTAAAGAGTTATTTACACTAAATTCATTAAAGGAAAAGAAGTGAAGTGATTCCCTAGTTATCTAAGGTGGTTGTTCAAAAATTAATAAGCTCTTATAAGATTTTCAAGAAATATCAGAATTCGAAACTTAAAGAATAATTTCGTACATAATGGGACCGAATATGATTTAACATTTCTTTTATTCCAACTATTACTATCCATGTTATCCCAAAAATAGTATGATTGAATTTCCGTGATAAATTAAATAAAATATACGGTTAACTTCTCAGTTATTATTATGACGTAAGACCTTACGCTCTACGAAGCATTCTTTATTACGAATGTACAGGATTTGTCCCGATTTTCATTCTAAAAAATTCAAATAAATGTTTTGGTAATATCTCTGTAAAGATTCTATCTTTAAAATATATTTTAGAGAGATATTTGAGAGAGAATATCGCTTAAATTCTAAACAAAAACGAAAAATCATTCGAAGAATATGCTAAGTTTCAAAAAAGTCATAAAAAAGCGGATTAAGTCTCCCAAAGTTACTTTGCATTTGAGTTATGCATTTTCAGGAGATTAAAATTCTTTTAATCTCCCTCCGTTCGCATACTTTTTACTCCCAGTATTTGCAAGTTGCAGAAATTCATAATCTCTCGGATGGAATGAATCCGATAACGCTTAATAATGTTACGCTCCGTAATCAGAGCTAACTTTGGCGAACATTTTTAGCCGAGGAAGTTATTCGCTCCACTAAGTGCAGTCATATGAGCGCCATGAGATATCCTCGGCCTAATCACCTCAAAAAGAAATCTCGCATAATATTTTCTGAGACCGTGTAACTCAACCCTCTGACGTCAAAATTCTCCCATAATCTTTCAATGTTTCTTCGGTGAGTCTATTTTTCGAGAAAACTCTCTTGGGGGCCTTTATAAACAGAATTGGAACAAGTACAGCAGATCGCTTTGAGTAGCCTTCTGAAAGACTTTCTCCAAAGTTAAATTGAAAAAAATGCTCTTGTCCATACCTGTTCGCTTTTATGTATAATCTAGCTATTTGCATCGATTTTTAAGGATTAAACAACCAATTGATACATTTTTTTCATACGGTGTGTTATAATGATAAAAAAATTCAATACGACAAACCCTACACCCTATCCTACATAAAATTTTTTACAAAGATTTAAACAAGACAAATTATTGGGAAACTCCGATGAAACTGATCTTATTATAATAAATACACTGTAAAATTCTTCTAATCGCTACCAGAGGATGATATAAGAACAGCCAGTAAAGAAAAATCAAGGTTCTGACGTTTAATGTCATCGCATTAGAAGAGTAACAGTGAAATTCAAACGAATGTTTTTAATTTATTTATTTTTACTTTTTCTCACTATATTTCTTACGTAATTCATTCATTTTATGTTTTTTTCCACTTTCAAATATTATTTATGGTAACTACAAAGTCGACATCGTAGTTCTGGATTTGGAAAACTTTCCATTTAGAAACTGCCGAAATGTTCGTGAGAATTGGGATGAATTCGAACGAAGCAAAGAAATATATGACACGAAAATCACGTATCGGACAAATGTACGACAGCGGAGAGAAAAGTGATCGAATAGTTGAGAACCCTTTGGAAGCGACCCCTATGAGATGCAAAGTGAAAGGAAGGAGTATCTCGTGAAGCGGAAGAAAAAGGATTCTGCAATTGAAGAGAATAGGGGAAGGGAGTGGTTTAGAGGATTCGGGTGGAAATGGGAGTCACGGGTCGAAGGGATGATGAGGAGGTATTTCTTAGAGGATGGGAAGAGTTCATCTTTTGGATGGAAAGTGAGTTTTCACTTTCTCGAAGGGATGAGAACACGTTGGGGAGTTAAGATGACGGATGGCTTAGGATGGGGCTTAGGAAAGTCGAAAGCTCAACTATTCCAAAAAAGCCGAAGTGCGTGTGTCGTTAGAGAGTTGTGAAAGAGGAACATCCAACAGATTGGCACGATATTCACACAATGTTGCGATGTTTAATATTCGGCACAATTCGGTCCTTTTACATCGAGTTAATAAGGGTTTGATGCATCTCAGCTTGAATATCTATCTTCTGAAACTACTTCTTCCGATTTGCGGCTGAAAAAGGGGTTATTTTTAAAGCTTACCGAGAAATGGTTTTTGTTCTGCGATACTAAATAAAGTATATTGTTTGCTTTTACATAAGTAGATTTGTAGTAGTATTGGATAATACACCGAAAAATATGTTCATGACAGGATGAAGGATTAAAAACATGAAATATATAAATACACTATACTTAGTGGTTTGTATGTAATATAAATTTAAATATACTTAATCATTAGAAAACATTCAGAATTTTAGAATTATATCTCACAAAAAATATATTATCTTGCTATAACAAGCTGCCAAGTTCCGATATCCACGCATTTACACTTAAATATTCACTGCCCATTTTCATTTACCTCATAGCATTTATGGGAAGACTCAATTCAAATAAAGGCCTTATTATTATCGTTGGGACAAATTAAAGTTTTGACATGGAGCTGAATCTAGAAACTTCATTAAAGTTAAATAATTTTCAATTATAATCCAGCAACTTAGCATTCATAATGAGGTTTTGATTTAAAATTAACTGGTAAATGTCTCTTACACTCTTATGAAAGCAGATGATTATAGGGCAAACAAACGAGAAAATGGGAAGGAAACTAATGTTTCCTTCAAATTCCAACTATTTCATTGGAAACGGATGTTTACAGCGAAAAAATCTGAAACCTGAGATTTTCTAAATTTAAACACGACGACCAAAAAAATTGTTATTTGACTTCGTTTTCAAAGAGAAATAGGGTATCTCATTGAAAACAGTTATACGATGTACAAAAGAAGGAATTGAAACATAAAAAGTAATTGATCGAATGAAAAACAAAGGAAATTTTAACAAAGACAATGTGCTTTTTACTCAAATCTTGAAAATTTAATGACATTATCAGAAACTTTTGATGTAAAAACAACACTCATGCGACAATGGAGCTATTATTTTCCTCCACATCAAAGCCAATGTAATTATTACATATATACATGAAAAGCGGACACTAAATACAGCTCTTAAAATGTCTTAGAATTTTATTGAAGTAAACATCCGATTCTTTATATATCATCATCGAATTCTGCATAAAACGAAGCACAATGAAAAGCAGAGAAAAATTTGGAAAAATAACTTTCAAATTACTCACCGATCCATTTGCAGATCAAAGCAGTAGAGAAATCAGCAAATGTCCTTGAATTGAAAATTCCAGTATGAGCCTGAAAATAAAATAAATTTATATTTAAATTTGCTGCTAGAAAGATTCAAAGTTTTGCAATCCATATATCATATCCGTTAGTAAACAATTATACCCATTATCGATTTGATATTTACTTTGTACAAGTCATATTTCTAATGATGAATACTAAATAGAAAAATGTTAAAGGGACTTTTTTCATCAAAAATGGTTTTCCACACATTCCTGTACTAGGACCATTGGAATTCAGAGTGAAATTAACGTAATATCGATTATGATTGATAACAATAAATCTGTTTGCAACTAACACCTTCCACAGATAAATAGAGTTAAGAGCGTGAAATATTTCTGCAAGAAGTTCATTACGTATACGGGAAGTGAAAAACCACAAATGTGGAACGCATAAAATATTTTAAACTTAGCTATTTCCGCCGCTCGTGTTGGACAGCGCGCATCAAAAAATAAATAACACGGATTACCTTTCTCTGCTGCATGTTGATATACGAAAGCCTTGTTTTATTTCCTCTCTCCGAGGGATAGTGGTGTGAGGGAGAATTTATTACCCTTAGCAACGACTGATAGGTGTCGTTTAAAGAGTTAAAAATTCAAGAGACATATAATTTATAAAGGAAAGCTAATGTATGATTAATGGGTTTGTATTATACATATATAATAACAACTTCCATTGTTGAGCAGATTTCTGCAAACCGAAGATATTCGGATATAGAAAATATATTTTATAAAATTATGGAAAAACAACTATACTTCATGAGTAATAGAAATTCTGTACTTTATGACTATATATTACCATAACAAAAGACTCGTTTTATGTGTGAGATAGTTTTATCCAAAAAGAGGAAATTTTGCTCCACCCCTGTCTGTGCATATCGATCTACGTTTAACAATGGTTACAGTTTTAATTAATGTTCAATAAAAAATATTATTACATATTATCTCATTGTTAGACTTAAACTTAAGTTTAATATGTGATCAGATTAAGACAAATTACATCCTTATGCACCTCAAGTAACCATACTTCAATACGTTTCCTGCCGTAAGTATAAAAAAGGTCTGATAAAAGTAACATTATCAGCAAAGGTTAAGCCAAGGGAAACCTCAAGAGGGATGTAAAAGATGGAAGGAAACAAATCCCACGGATAAAGAGATGGAACTTGGCGATATACGAGGGAAGAAAAAGTGAAAAGTACTTAAAGGGAGGATTCTGGAATAAAAAAGGGCCCCGTAAAATAAAAAATATTCAGATAGAGGGTAAATAATGCGATTGGTTAGGAAATGCTCTGTATATACAATGTTGCTTCAGGTATCTTCAGCTTTCGAATTCATGTGGTTTAAAAAATTTTGGAGGATTTTCATTCCAAAACGTACTATGAGGTATTCTATGTTAACATTTACGTACCATTATATGCTTAGTAAACGTTTCATCAGAATCATTTATCACTAAATCAGAACTTAGGAAAAGGACTCTCCTTAAAATGAGGACTAGGACGAGTATTTCCCACAAAATCTCTCCAGAAGTAATAACAAACCTAAATAGAGAATATTCACACAAATTGTATTTTTGGTTCTACTTAATGAAAAATCTTATCATTTTGGAATTAAAAATTTTCATCCCAACGAACTTAATTATTTTAATATCGAAAAGAGTAAATTTCTTTTGTGCAAACTCTGACTTTTAAACCCTAAATAATCGATGTAAATATTAACAATTCATTGATAGATCTAAAATGATGATTGCTTCAATAAGACTATATGTGACACACGCATGTGCAGAAGTATTGGAAGATGAGATTTCTTACGAAACGAGGACTCTGACATTTACACCAACACCCCTGATTCTGAATAACCGGTAAGTATGATATAATCGATGAGCAAAACACGGAAACAGCTCATTTTAAGACAACAATAAAATCGTCACCTTGACAATATCCTTTACCTCTCAATTCACAACGGTCGCAGTTGGGAGTATTTCGCAGAATCTCAATCCACTAGCATCGACGGTGAACTGCGACATTTCGTCGAGAGCTTTTGGTAATGAGAGGATGCGTCGAAGTGCTTTCGCATTGACACCGAAAGTGAAGGACAATTAGCGAAATGAGTCGAGATTCCAATGGGCGAATTTGTGCGTCCGTGCGAAACGGAGTTTAAAGGAGTGAATGGAAGGTAAAGTATACCTGGGAGGGATGAATGGGATGAGTGTGCCCAGGGGTTGCTTCCGAGGGATACATCTGAAGGGCAAAAGGGTTCCCAGAGGTGAAGGAAGAGCAATGTAACGCCGGCGAAAATGGGATGGAGGAAGTTTTGCAAGGAATAAAGAAGGTAGAGAAAGGGTTTGTGAGCTGGTTTTCCGCTCGGGGACATGGATGATCAGGTCATAGAGAATAGGCAAACTGCGTGCAGGGGCAATAAGGTTAGTCTCCCTGGAAAAGCATGTGGTGAAGGATGGAAAGCGACTAAGGCTGAGGAAGATAACCTCATATCTTACGGACATACACGGAAAATCGTAAAAGTCGATTTGGTAATGGAACTAGGTATGTTTTTCACTCGAATATTGCGAAGAAAAAGGATGATTTTAGTACCAAAATATGGTAAAGTATGATGGACTTGGCAAATAATAATATTATGATGAAAAGGGCAAATAATAATATTATTTAAATAAAGGAGATGATGGCAAATATACAGGTCCGATAAAAAGATGGAGTTCAACTCGTATTCGATAAAAAGTATGCAAATGCAATGGAATTGATTAAAATTCAAGCGAATATAAAAAAAATTAAAGTCCAATCGTAAAATTTATCTTCCCTATTTCTCATATCAAAGAGATGAATGTATTAAAGTTGCAAATGATTTGAAATTAATTTACATTAATTAAATGAATGTATATTCTACAATCAAATATTTTATAATTTATTCACTTTTTAAAGTTTTCATATTTTTAAAGCTAAGATGTATTTTCTGCTA
Organism: Pantala flavescens; assembly: GCA_020796165.1. Lineage (NCBI taxonomy): Eukaryota > Metazoa > Arthropoda > Insecta > Odonata > Libellulidae > Pantala > Pantala flavescens. The sequence goes on from CM036881.1 coordinate 51,315,804, forward strand.
AAATATTTTAGAGTTGTATTATTATCATTTAGAGTTTTAGTCAAAAAGAAATCAATTTTGCTTTACTGTAAGATCTACTCAAGACGTTTAGGACAGAAAAGTATAATTTAAATTAGAAAATTTCACTTACAATACAAAATTCCATCTGAGATTATTTTCAATTTCTTAAAAAAAAGTTTAAACTTACTAGTGTTATTGCTCACATTTGGAGGATAAACATATATTTTAACACAATTATGCAATAAATATTTTTCAATGAAGTCGAAATTGATAGAAAAATATGTCATATCATTCCATTAAAGGATAAATTTTATATCCTAAGGTACAGGTATAATGTCGATGAATGAAAATGCATTCTTTTCATCAATAATAAAAGACAATTCCTCGAGTTTTTTAAAATACAGTTGATACAAGCCCTTGAAATTTTCTTTTGATTTATTTGAAGTATATCGGAAGTGAAAAAAATGAACGGTAAAAAGTGAGGAAGGCAATAACTTGGATGGAGCGATCCACGTGCCATAGTCGAGATGACATTTGGAGGTTAAAGGTCAAGTTCTATTTGGATTTACCATCTCGTTTAACAGCAACGCAATATGCTCTTCCGCTGAAATCTCGACATGGAGTGGTTCTGCAATCTCATGGACCAGAAAAGTCCGCACATCCAAAGAGCGTGGAAATATCGGATTATTGGGCGTATCATTGTGTGCGATTCCTCGGAGAGATGCCAAATTAGACGCTTAATCTTTATTATGCTGCATGAACAGGCTTTTGCATGAGTTTATATTCAATTAGGTAGGAGAGTTGGAAGTGCCCATTCATTAACAGATTTATGCGTTAAACAATGTATAATCTTACTAGGACTTAAACTCTATTCATAAGAGTAGACAAAAGGCATAAAATGCTGTATAAAGAGCAGCCGAAATATTGGCAATTTAAAATAGATAAAAATTAAGTATAAATAGTTTTAATCGCTTAAATTTCTTGATTAACGGTCGATTGTTGCTTTTGATATTATTCAAAGAAATCCAAAATAATTCGAAAAAATGTTATATAAAATGTCGAAAATATATTTCACTATTTTATATATTAAAACAGCATCTCCTGTTCATAGGCTCATTTTTAGACAGTTTCAAATTTATCATTGCTTGAAATTATAAATTCAATAGTAAATGATTTTGAAAATATTTGAAGTTATTGAAAATAAAATAGAAAAAGGTATTGTCCAATCGATTGTTAGCTATAAAACACTCTGAATATTTTGATAAAATATGTAATAAATTCCACTCACTTAACCATAAAAACATTTGATCATTTAAGAATAAAATCTATTTTATTTATTAATTTGCACAAGCATTTCCGATTTGCTCTCAAAGAAATATTTTAGATCGAACAGCAGATTGAATTTTTAAAAAATTTAAAGCTCAGTTTTATGTATGAGATATATTTTGAATTTTTGGAGAACGTCCTAGAAAACACGTTAAAATTCACTCAATTTCGAATAGTCATGAAAACAACAACAACGCATTAAATATCTCTCTCCAGAAAATATATGAATTTTAGATATGCTACGAAAAATGCAGAATTTTGGATTAGAATATTTAAGAACTAGTCAAACATTAAAATTTCAACTCGACATTAATATGCGATTCAATAAAATTTTAATATAAAAGTTCCATTTAGATGGAGTATAGTATTCGTTTACATTTATTTATAAATTGGACCCAAAAATATTGCATCCACTATTACGAATATTCTATAAGAAATATAAGTAAACGAGGTGTCAGACCTTATTGTCGTAGTTCAAGAGTTCATCGATGGAGAGCATCAAAACCTAACACGAAAAGACACCCTTGAAAGATCAAAAGACATTACGAGCGTCTTCTGTGGAATCGATACCTTTCCATCCGAAACAGCTTCTTTAAGGCACATTTTGCGGGGATGCGCCCGCATCGCTGACCTATCATATCCCGATAAAAATATCCAACCGCAGATTCGGAAAATCCTGCGACTGCTTCGGCCTCAGGCACCTGTTTGGCTGTATGCCGACAGGACTTCCCCTTATAACCCTTCTTTTGCCTTATCCACCATTTATTTCCTACGCCTCCACACACTTTCTGCACTTTTGAATCACAGTTGGCTTTATGACCACCGCCTCCAAGACACTGTGGAATATTCGAAAAAGAAAAATGGCCAAGTAAAAAAGAAAACCTGTCCCTAAGAGCCGTAAAACGAAATGTATTGTGAGTCGTTTGGGGAAAACTAAGTTTTTTCCGACAGCCATTTCTCCTCGGGAGCTGCGCAGTCCCGGAATATATGGCATCTAAAAAGTTTTACGGTGTCTAAATTGTTACAGTAATTGAGGTCCTGAGCAGAAGCGCCTACAGGATTTTAGGTAATTCTGCATCAAAATAAAAACATAACGTATTTCTATTTTATGCAAATTCTGAAGCTACTAAGAGAAAAATGTTATGCATTCAATGAGGAAAATCAACTTATTATAGTGAAAGTTTTTCCTAGAATAATAATATTATCTAACAAATGTAGGTTCGAAAGTGATGACATAATTTTTCATTTGGAATGTCACAGGATATATACAAAACTAAAACGATTTAGTATACGTAAAATTTTAAAATAATTTAAATAGAAACATAGTTTCTGAAGTAACTTATAGTAATATATATAATTATTTTTCACCATCCACCTGCTCTTTAAAGTCCTCGTAATTTTATTTTATTCTTTTCCCAAGAAACAAATCTTCTCCTTATTAATTCATAAGGACACCCGAATCGTATTTTGACTCAGAAAAGAGATTGTAAAGAGAGTTTAGAATGTATATATTGTATTAGCACTAATGCTCTTGATAAAATCGGAAGCTTAAACCAGTTGAACCGGAGAGACATCGACATTCATCGTTCCGTTGTCATAGAGAAGATATTCGAAACTAAATTCCAATAGAGGGCCGAGTGAAGTTTTGCGTTACGCCGTTCCTGCTTTAGTCGGTGCCTCTTTCTTGTGAGAAATGTTTGTTCCTGGATTTTGTGAAACGAGTGTGAATTCCGTTGTGTTACATCTTCTGGTATAAATATTGCGGCCAAGAAATTTTGATGATTACTCCCGGATACAATGATTGTGACCATACTTTTGTTTTAAGTGGTTATCAGAACACATATAAGTTTGATAGATACATGAGTTTTGTAGAGGAAAGCTTTGCGACATCGGCACGTGACTGCAGCTGTAGCAAAGCTTTGAGTGAGGAAGCGAGGTTCAAAGGAAACGTTAAGGTAAGAAACGAAGTCCCATCTGAAAATATTTCGAACGCCCATTGCCCGTGTTTACATAAATCTGCTTCGATAAGTTTACCTGCTCATTATTTTGAACTGACGGTGAACGAATACAAAGATTAGCTACGTCGTCTCCTTGGATGTCTTAGATATTAGTTTTAGCTGAGATGGAATTGATTTTGAGCGAACGGCTTTCATGTCTTGAAGTTTCTACCTGGAGGAAGTGATTGCGTCAGTGTTACTGCGTTCCGTGGTTAGCGGTGCACATAATAAACGGATTAGATTGACGGCAGCTTCGTAGAGGAAGGCAATGTGAATTCGTCATCCCAGTGCAGGCCAAGCAGTACAGCTTTTAGCGAGGATGCAAGGTTCGGTCGAAGAGCTAAGCAAGGTAAGAAAAGTCCCATTGAAAAATATTATGGGCTCGCAACTTATCGTTACAATGCGAACTTTATCGAGTTTCCGAAGCCGTTTCTTCGAACAGAGAGCTCGGCCATAGCATCATAGTTTTAATGAGGATGATTTTATCATCATTACTGTGCATTAAATTAGGAAAAAGGGAAAATGAACGAGTGGTGAAAGGGAGGATGTTGACACGGTGAGGTAGCTGTGGAAAGTGCATAACGCACGGCGTTATTTCGAGACGCGATTGTCACCGGCGGTAATCTAAAATTCGAGAAAGATTTATGAAAATAAACATGAGGTGAGTCGTAACTGATTAAAATTTAATGAAGACTAGTATTTATTATGACTTTTTACCTACTACGTGAGTCTTACTGCGCAAAATTACTGAATTCATAAGTATCGTCAACTTATTTCTTCCGATTTCAAGAAAACCGCCATTGCTCGCCGTCTACATAAAAGAAGAGAGGAATTTTGGTGACATTCAATCGGTAATCAGATAAAGATATATTTAGCACTAAATTTAATAATACAGCTGCTGCACTGACAGCGGTGGTATTTTTCTCGGCCAATCAGAAGCAAGAGAAATGTTTAGCGGGAGATTAAATTTTATATATTATTAATTTTTTTAATTTAAATTTGATAAGGAGTGGATTAAATTATACTTAGTAATTTTCAACGTTAATAAGTTAATGAATATCCAGTAATGCTCCCAATACATTGTATTTTCTTATTTAATGCCATTAAAAGCTTTTGTACGAAACATATACATGCCATCACTTGCTACAATTTATATTGTACATTCATCCCATTTTGTACAATATTACACATAAATTAATCACGATACATCGTCATTAAATCAATGAAGTGGATTTGTCAGTGTTCAGTAGAAGTAAAAGCAGTAATCAGAGCAGTAAAAGAATGCTTTCTGGATATTTGCTTGCCTTTTTGAAGTCAGAATTAATTTCAATTTTAGGATGCTTTGCGTTTGTAGAATGAAAACTTCTCTATCGATGGGAACAGTGATTGTCTTCACCGAATGGATTTCAACCACTCATCCTTTGGTATTGGAAGAAGTAATAAAATGCTTGATTATGTGAGTATAATTATCCTTTCAAGATTTGAGGAATGAGAAGATTCATCAGAGTAAAAATAACATTTCATATAACATCTTCTTAGAATAAATGAGAAAGAATGCTAATGTTTTTCTATTTGTGCATATGAAAAGAAATGATAAATTGATGCACCTTGATTATAGTTTTGCAATTTAAGTGTGAAAATTAGTGAATAATAAACGAAGTAGTTATTATTTAGAAATAGTCTTTCTAACTTTTTTTACTTCTTTTGTCTTCCTTTGAGAATTTTTCCTTCAATTAACCATCAAGCATAATTTTAGCGAATTCTCTCATCACAGTAAACTCTATTAATCTTATTTACCAATTATGTTTTATATTGTTGATTTCCTCTAACCTTAATCTATGTCAAATCTTTTCTTTATATTTCCTCTTCTATAGAAAAACAAAGTATGTAGTTTTGCAATGAATGGTTTTACACTACTGGAAAATAAACTTGATAAAATTTCCTTTAGAATTATTCCTAATGGTAATGAGAATGATAAGAATGGAATTGATCATTCAGTATATTTATCATCGTTCTCTTTCTTATCAAGAATCATTTCCTCCCTTTATTGATTACTTTTTTTCATTCCTTTTGACATCTTTTCAATACACTTCTAGAAATTGACCTTCAAATAGAATTCAAGCAAGTTCATTGAATCTCTGTTGAAATTCCTATTCTCTGAATGGTATTTCATTCAATGTGTTTGTCTTCTGATATTTATCTATGTGTTTTACTTAGAAAGGCTTTTCCTTTGGATAATTTTTAGTGGACCGTTGCAATAAACTATAGATTTCCAAACTACCAGCAAGCAATACATTCTGTGGTAAGGGTTATTTTTTTAATTTCCTTCATTATCATTGAGCATAGAATAAGCACCGAGTTTTTAAATCGTTCATTCATCGTTAGTTTTAATGGTAAATTGTAATCAATTGCTTTGTTGCCACATACAATGTTATCCTGCTTATTTTTCATTTAATTGCATTGAAAATTATTGTGTTTCATTGAACATTATTAATTTATTTCCCCAAATTTTATAGCTTTCATAATTACTTTGGAATCCTTTATTTATCAATGCTTTGTTGCTGATGTTGAAATACTGAAACCGTGTCAGCTACCTTTCCCATTTCAATCTACTTGGAGAAGTTATAGTTACTCTACACGTCTCTAGCATAGCATATGCTAATGCTCTCTTTCTTTTTGGCGGTGTAAACCAAGGAATTTGTACAGTCCTATTTTTAATAATCCCTTTTACTTTTGTTTCAGATTCTTCGTCAACCTATTTAGAAGAAGATTCCGTTTAAGAAACGATAGCACAGTACGATTTGACATCAAGATGTGGATAGATATTTCGTCGCATGTGGACGAACAACTTCACGGTGGAAAGGATACCGTAGATATAATGCACTAAGAAGAATGGAATGTATCACTAACGATGTAAATTATGGCGCAAATGTTAATAACTTTTAATGTGTGTTTTGTGTGTGTTTTATTACGAACTATTCAAGGATTAATTTTTATGTATATAGATCTTTAAACATGAAACGGATTATTCTTCTGCTCTGCTCATCACATTGATTTCGCGCTAAGGTAGCATCATTTGGTAACTACTGTATATTCTCGATGAAAAGACGAACGCGTGTATAAGACACAGCAGATACATCAAGAAGGTATGAAGAATCTAGGGCTGTTGAAAGATGAGGCATTCAAAATCAATTGCTTTATATTCCCTTTTGATGGATATAGAAGTTCATATTAAGAGTCAATTGTTAATAGAAATGTCATTCCTTTAAAATTAAATTTTCATCGAATTTCATATTATTTTGATTGAATTTTTTATTTTATTATTTATATACTTGTAAAAATATAGAATATAAATAAATGATGATATATGTACGTGGGATTAAATTGGATTTTTCAAGTATTACTTCGCAATTGTCATTCATAAATATAGCACAGCTTTACAGAGCTTCATACCTTGATGTTACATGTAAAATATAAACCACATTCCTTTAATAATCTGGGAGTTTAGAATCGGAGATAAACCTCAAAAGTGATTCCAAACGAAATTCGTGAGTCGTCGATATGGAAATCTCTTCTTTGGAATCCGAGAAGCGTTAAAAACTCCTAACGCCGTTCGCGATTAGGCGAATTACGATCTTCTGCAACGATCCACTTGAAGTGTAACGTTTTTAAAGTAATAACGTTTGTTTTGGGAGCGATAAAAATATAACTGACCATTCGGAGTTTAAGTGTTGAAAAGTCCTTTGAAAATGTAATAAAGTATACATCCGCACGTTGAGGGAAAACGTAGGAGAGTATGAGGGAAATGTATGATAATCCTCCAAAACCTCTATTCGAAGTATTCGTTAGGATTATTTTACAGTTAAGGTACAGTGATGTTTTATTACTTGAAGAACTCCCTTGAAAGAAGAACGTTAATTAATTTCAAGCTAACGACTTTAAGTTAAGGTTTCATAGGAAAAAGTACATAGTAAATCTGTATTTCAAAAATTATTTTTATAGCATATTTCCGGTATATCAAGAGTAAATAAAATATTTATAATGAATGCGGAAGTTTATTCCTTTTTATGATTCATTCTCCATTAAAGAATTATTTTTGACGGTAGAAATTTTGAGCTGTTATTTACGAAAGAAATATTTTGGCAAAAGTGAAAATTTAAAGTTAATTAATTTAAGACGATGATATTCATAATAATATCTATGATTATAGGTGAGTGAAAAGCTACAGATGCGAGATTTCACTCTAAAAGTTTGTTAAGTTACAAATAAGTGTTAGTTAATTTGGGGATATCGCCATTCGCATAAGAGGATTATATAGCTTCTTAAAAAATTTCTATGTTAAAATTTTATTGCCAGCTAAATTTATGCTCATTATGAAACACGGGAATTATTATAATTATTACAAATTATTTAGCATTTGGAATGGAAAATATAAATTTAAATGGTCTTCCTATTCTCCTCTTTAAATTTTGATGTTCTTTGAGATAATTTTGCAATGAAGAAACTGAAGCGGTCTACTTTTAAAACTCGTATTGAGTATACCTGTATATCTATATACAAGGACTATATTTACTGATTCTCTTAGTGTTATCAAAGGCCTTAAACATAAGCATGGATATTTTAATTAAAATAGCTTTGATTCAAATAGACTCAACTCGAAGCAGTTATTTGTCTGTATTTCCTTTTCTATTCTAGATAAATTTTCGCTTCATTATTTTTCAAAAAATTTTCCTATAGTTAACTTCTGGATTTAATAAAACTTTTTTGATGAAATATAATGGTAAATTAATGAAAGTTTTGAATTAGAGCAGAATTTGGAACAACGTTACATTAATAATTCATTATTAATATAAGTAGTACGAAATATTACGATACCAAAACTACATCTCCAAATTGCTATCTCCGCTTTAAAGGTTTTAATTAATAAACTCATTAAATTCCACTGAGACTTTTCTATGCGCCCTTTAATGGGAGGAAACAGTATTTGGATTTCTTTAAGAACTGCGAAGTACCTGTACTTTCCTCTGTTATTAATTAATGTGCGTCCGTTTATTTTTCAGTCACGCTTTGTGGTAATGTGACATTGCGAAGTTTCTTATTCACCTCTTCTCATATTTAATAAAGTAGGATGGAGTGGGCGAAAACCCGATACAAAATTGCCTTATATTGGGCGGAAAAACTATGAGGCCTAAATAGCTGGATTCCGACCGAAAGGAAAACTGGGGAAACATCCACATCCGTATGTATTCTGAGGGAATACCATGAAAATGCATCGTTTTATTTAAGCCCCCACAGAAGAGGAAATAAAGTCCCCACAAATACTGGGAGTGTGAAAAGTTGGATCAACTTCCACATCGGACGGTTCCATTAAAATGAGGAATAAAAGCAGTGGAAATATGACCTACTTTCGCCGATTGTAAGAAGATTTTTGTAGTTTTGTGAATGCTCTCCCTTCCGCTGCATATTGCGTCATTTCATCTTTCGCGTAAATATTTTGTAAATAACCGTTTATTTCCTAAAATATAATTAGCAACTTTTCACACTGTAGAGTTATTTGACATTCACTGCCAAGATGGATTCTAATGAATTAAAGAAATTGTTTTTCGTATAATGTGTTATATTTAATCTTTAATTATACATAAAATATGTGTTTTTGTGGTACTGAGCATCACTTCTATAAAAATAAAATATTAAATAAAGGTAAAATACAACATTTATGACTCAGTTTCATAGAGAAAGGTGACATATCTGCATTGACTCATAGCATAGGAACTCAATGAGTAACCTTGATATATCAAGGTTACTCATATTTCTAAACCAAAAATTTTTATCGTTTATGTTTAGTTTAAAATAAAAAAAGTTGATACATATTCATTTCAGCATAAATAAATCCATAATTAACTGGTATCTAAGTTTGTTTTAGTCACTTTTTATACGATCGAAATAAAGCTTATATTTATTAAAATATTTTTGATGATTGATGTTTGTAACAGTAAAAAACATCTCATATCATAAATTTTATGGAATATCGCATCAATTTCATGTCAGGATAATTTCTGACGAATTAATTAACATCCATAAGTTTCTACCTTAACTAAAAAATAAACATATATAAGTTCCCTTTAGTGACAAAAGCAACCGTATGTACATAGAAAGGGGCAGGTTGAAAGAGGTGAATGTAGATGTTGAATCATTAACGAAAACGCGTTGTTTTCAGCGATGAAACTTATTTTCCGAGTATCGCGCCCTATCTTGATGAGTTCCTGCCCTTTGCGAGGAGCAGACACAAAAGTTGGCTTTATTTGATTTCCCTTTGACCTCGTGATATACGGTTTTCATTTGGAACTACAAAGGACGCCATCTCTACAACCTCACTTATCTTCGGAAACTGGGTGAAAGAAATTTACACCCGCAGTTTTAACTTTTGGAGGAAGACCCAAAACTTGACCCATACAGTTGAGCTGTCTTGTACGAGTTGTAATGATAAACAGCTGCATTCTAACTCATTCTATAGTCCCCTGTCAGAATCTAGAACGTTCAATTAGGCCATTTTTATTTCGTTCCGTATGGATATCATTAACTATGCTAGGTAAAACTTCTCTGTCAGGATTTATCGCTTTTCAAGTAAATCTATTGACACTATTTTAAAGTTTTTATTTCAATTACGTAAGAACAATACTTCAGAATGACTGCCATTTCTAATTCTGTTTATTCTCTTGAAAGAGGTACTTACATCTTACAGTTTCATCCCGAAATTTTAATGAAAATTAATAAATTCCTGAAAATAAAATTCTTTCATTATTTAAATGTTTATTCAAATTATGTTGATAGTTATTTATTAACTTTTGGTTTGTTGCTTAATTTCTTTGCGTTCACTCTACATCTCCAGATGATCTTCCATTGAATTCCGCTTGAAGTATTTCGCGAAGAAAGCGTCAAACACTGCTCATTATCACAAAGACGGCTCAGCGTATGCAAACGAGCTGTTCATTTCGAGTTGATTAATTTTCAAAATTGTGAGAATTCCACTAGATTTCCTTTGACGGCAAAGGAATAAAAATAGCACCCATGCGAACTAGAATCATATCACAGTTACGAAACGTTGCATTATTTTTATGTACGTTTTTGTAGAGTGAATGGTCGATAAATTGATTTGTCGATGATAGAGAACGATTAGCGAGCACTTATTAATTTTGGTCGAATAAAGGAATTCTTTTTGATAAAAATGTGTCAAACAATTATACTTCCAAAGTCTTCCTTAATTAGGTCACAATTTATTGTTTTTGATTATCATATTACTCTCTGTTCTTTAAAATAACTCATGCTCTTATATAGATATCTCTTTTCGCTTGGCTTAAAGGTTGAACTCTTAAATTTTTTTCTAGTTTTCTTATTGTTATTAGCATAATCAATACAAGAAAGAGCCATGAAATCGAAACATACGATATGAAACGGAAGGCATGTGGTAATTGATACATTAAAATGACAAACTATCAGGTAAGAGAGATTTTCTATCGTAAATCAGTTTCTCAATATATATCGCCATAATTTTCAGACAAAAATACAAACTAGAATAAGTATTTTTTCCAAATATTTTGTATCCATCATGTCCTTGAAAACCTAAATATATTTATACCATAATATCTTGTTTCTTACAAAATAAAATCTCAGATGAAGTTCATACAGTTTATAAATCTAGAAAAGCTTGCGATTTTTCACAAGCCTAATACAGATACGTAAAATAGGATTATGTTATCACCGTTTCTCTCAAACATTCCCTTCATCACCTCACAGATCAATAAAACAGAGTGGTTACAAGATAGTCTTCGTATTAAACGGTTATTTTGATTCCTTTGATTGATGTAATATTTTAAATGTGAGCTTCAATAGTTAAAATAAATTTCCTAGTAACTAATGATTCAGATTTAAGAATAAAGAAGACCTTATTGCAAACCAACAAAATACATCTAGTAACAATTTGAAGACCTTGATAAATCGAATAGCTCAAGAAATATTGTGGTAGAAATTTTACTTTTATACGAATTAGAATACCTTCAAGATAGAGCATCATATAACAACAAAAAATCTCAAACTTATTTCATATTATATTTAACATTCATAATATATCATAAGTGTTTTAGTAACTTAATTTTCTGTATTTCTATTATTCAAGATATCTATTTATTTACAAATAGATAATCGACATGCAGATCAGAAAAATAATCTAATTATATAAAGTCAGTTAGCGCCATGCACATATAAGCGATAAACTGCGTACATAAGAAAAATTCAGCACAAGCAACAGCTTAGCTTTTAACCTGTTGAAGAGTTCTAGTGCCCACTCTAGGGGAACAGAAAATCCTCAATAAAACTTTACGATACATTTTATGCACCTCTCCATTTAAATTTCGGTGTACTTCAACTGTTTACCCACGATGTAAAACTTCCGGAACGCTAAGAACATTCAACGTAAAGATTGCATGAGAGGTTACTGTCTTAGCCAAACGCTAAATACAACAATGAAAATTACCTCACCATTTACTCTACTTTTCTTAATTTTTTGAATTCTTTACTGAATAAATGCAGTAAAATGTTTGTACATTGCGTTGAATGTTCTTTACGGCGTTTATGGTCGTAAATTAACGGCTTCGGGTGATGGCAATAAGCTTCGGAAGGCATTCATTCGTCTCTCTATGCAATTACGCCGAATTGGACGAGAATGAAGTTGAAGGCCCTGCATAAAATATAAAGTGCTCCGCAGTAATTCACCGGCCGATCCTTTCGACCGTCGAATGCGGTTTTATTTCCTGGAAAAGCGTTTAATTGAGGACGAATTCATTTCTCCTTTGGAATTTTAAGGGCACTCGTTACATATTTAATCGAACTCCTAAATTTGAAAGGATGAGTTTCGTTGCAAATTATCACAAGATACGCTCACATCTCCACACTCGGGAGAACCAACCAATGAATCAGTAATTTCTACAGATGAAGAATTGGAATATTGATGAATGCCTTTCCTTCGATTTTTCTAGAACTTGCCTCTCTTAAAATAATTCTCTCTTTAAAAATTAAGTAACCATACCTTTGATATTGACCTATATTATATAATGCCTGATAATAATGCATAGAGTATGGACGTGATAATAAATATAATTGTGGAGCTATGGATTAAATTAAGAATCGTAATTTATTTACGATCCATTTAGATATCACTAAACTCTTGTTTCCCGCCCACGATATGCGTTAGCAATAGGCTAAATTGTATGATACTTTAAATTGATGTTTACACCCCCTGCCACACGCCTAAAGGCGACTCGAAGGGTATTTTTGTACACGTAGATATTTCTTATCGTAATAGATTTGCATTGATTAAGCAAAACAAACTTTTACTCTATAGAAATTTGTTGTCGTCCGATATTATATAGTGCTTAAATTCAGGTACACTGTACAATAATCATAAATAGGATATATTATGCGTTAAGTATAACAGTCTTATTTGACAAATTAATTCCGAACAGATACTAAATAATAATGAAGTTATCTCGAATATTGTCCGGATCATTGCATATCAAATCTATTACAAAATGATTGATCAATTTATTATTCATAAAGTATTAAATTGAATTAATTGTACATCGAGCGATTCATGCTTTTCCAAATCTTAATTAATAGAAACCAATGACAATAATTATGTTATTATTTGCTTTAGCCTTAAATTATCTTATCAATATGATATGTGGACATGAATTCATGAACTTTATTAAGCTTTGATTGTAGAGAATCACTTCTGTCAATTATATACGTTCTAACGGTCGACGTCAACCCACTAAAACAAATCAGTTGTTTACCCACCTGAGTGGTCAACTATTGTGAAAATAGATATATAAAATTAAAAGATCAATAATATCAATCCATTTCACATCCACGAAATCATCTATAAGATTCAATATCTCACTGATGCTATATAATAGCCATATAAAATGCTATTTTCTTTAATTCAACAATGTTTATTCTAGAATTTTAATATCAGAAAAGCATATTAATTTGTAATGTAATTTACATAACCTAATGTTTATTTCAGATACGAGTATACGAACGATTTTGATATAAACAAAATGGAAAAACCAACCATCAACCTAACTTTTATATGAACTTTAACCTTCTGCTTTGACTCTCTACGTTAACCTTTAGTCATGCGTCAGTACCAAACAATTTCGCCGAACAACTGAAGCGTATAAATAATAGCAAACGTGTGCTCATAATCCAGTGAACACAAAAGGATGATAAGTGAATTGTAAACCGCACGTTATCCGTTCCTATCAAAAGAAACTCGGTCGGTTTACTCCATCGTTAAAAAGAGACAATTTTCCTTAAATAACAAAAAGGCGGAAACTGGGTCGCCTTTCATTTCAAAAATGTTTTAATATATATTGAAAATTTCCCAATCGATCCGCATTCCCTTCAAATCCCAATTATTCCCTCCTCTGGATCGACCGTCCGCTTTAAAATATCGGTAAAAGACTTAAGCGCCAGTTGCATTACGGAGCTTTGAAACCTGTCAACATTCTCCTCTCGTACTTGGAGGCGAAATATACTTTCTCGTTGCATTTGCTGTTCGGAAACAATCTGCATGTGGGCGATAAACCGCTATCTCCGATCGGAAACATCGATTCTTCCGCAAAAACGGGAGCATCTCTACGGCCAAGTGACGAAAAAAATTGGAGGAAAATTTCATGTTTGTTCCTCCTTATACATCCCCCTGTAGACGCATTTCGGAGAAAATAGGACGGGCCAAAATATGTAATGTTTAGTAAGGAATTGTTTTATAATATAGTTAATACATAGCTATTACATAGTTATTACAATATAATACTGAGGATTGGTATTGCGAATGAATAATAAGAATAGCTTAGAATTCAACCACTACTTAATGTAAATAAAACTGAGATTTATTTCTCCCATATATTTTATACCTATACACATCTTTTGATTTTGGAGATTAGTCCATTTGATTTTTAGTCCATAAACCCCTTTTTCATTTGATAATTTAAATAATCAAAAATGAAGATAATCTAATAAAGATATAAAATAAAGATGAATGATTTGTCAGATCATTTGATGAGATGTAAATGGTTACTCGAACAAGGAAACAAAAGTATTATTTTTTCTATCGACGTGAACGTAGTTCTTCAATACATTATAACATCTAAATATATATGAATGTTGCGGAATTTTCTTCAAATTTAGAAGCAACTATTTTCTTGTCTATGAAAACAAGGAATATTTCTGTTTACCAAATGATTCACATTTTTATTGTTCTATGCACTTATCTTCTTCTTATAAACTTTACCTTAATTTTCTACTCATCGGCACTACAGGTGCAATATTTAGCAGTACAATTTTGCCACCCACTCTTGCGAATCGGAAATAAATGGCAGTAACGGGATGATTGAAACGGGCAAATCAGACCCAAAGGCAATGGACCATCCGAACACGCGTCGAAGGTTTTCAGAGGCAGTTTTTCAATAGGAAACCAACGTGGAGCCGTTCTGGAAGAAAAGGTCTCCGAATTTGCCGAAATACTTTCTGTATGGGGCATTTCCGGAGCCCAAGTTGTCCCCGTAGCTAACCCTTCCAAGAACCCTTTTCCTGAGGAATCAATCCTTCTCCTAGAAAAGGGGGAATCTACGATAAAAAGGAACCACCTTGTAGAGGATATAAATAAATGACAAAAGGGACTCGAAATTCGGAATAAAGGGGAATAAAAGGCGTCTTCAAATCCACGCTTTTAGCCGTTTGGAGGGCTCTCCTGAGGGCCCCTCCAACATCCGGTTGCTAAAGGTTGACCTCAAGACCAAAATAGACACTTGGTTATTTTCGGCTCATTTCCTCCATTATTTCCTCGTAGCCCAACTAAGATTTATTTCCCTCCGCTGATGAGGATACATAAATACGGATCGTGTGATCATCAGTTTATGGAGACATCGCGAATTTCGTCCTAATAAGATGACGTAGTGATAGAAATTTCAGAGAAACCTGGGTCTCAAATCCGGATTTTCTTTAAATTCTCTTAAACTGTAGGAATTTGACAATTAAAACTATAGATGAATGATGAAAGTTTAGATAGAAAAAATACGAATTACTTTTTCCTATTTAGAATGTTATTCCACGAAGTGCGGCCATCCACGATAGAATTTATTAATTCAAGTTTAGTTTAAAATTACCAGGTATGCATTAATAAAAGTTAGAAAGAGCAATTCAAGGGGTGATAAATAATGCATAAATCTCGGTACGGATATATTTCAAGAGTTGTTAATTAGGAATACTTTCCCGTGCTATGGATGTAATGAGTAAGAGCATTAATACATAACTCCCAATTAAGACTTATGTATGCCGTATACAATTTCCAAGTAGTCTTTTGTATGCTTCGTCAAAAAAGAGATATCCTATGAATTGCCTAGAGGGAAATTTTATCCTTGTCTCAAAAACTCTTTCTTTCCGCATTCTTTTGGAAAGATTTCACCTTTGTCGACTTTTTTCTTCCCTTTATTTTTCTCCGTTTGTTATTGAATAGAGAAAGGGTACAGAAGAACAGGGACAAACAATGAACTTACATCGAATACGAATTATTGGAAGAATTTTAGGTTTTACGATATGTATTAATTATGATGACAAAGGATAATAAGTTGCTAAATAAATCGACCAGCTTATCATGATAAAAATTAAATTTTTCTTAAGAAATACATTAGGGTTTGGTGAGCAAAATAGCGTTCGCAATTAACAGATAATTAATTCTGAGCTATCGAAACCTATTTTAATCGAAGGTCATATCCATCATTAACGTTCTGTAAAACACTAAATAAGTTAATGCATCTTCAATATAGAATGATTGTTTTCAGGTTTCAATTTCTGTCAAATTTCAATTGCATCATACCGTAAATACTTCTGCTATGCATCAATATATTATGTATCCCTGTATACCTGAAATATGACGAAAGCTAATCTATCATTACGGTATCATAACATCACTAATACTTTCTTTCATAAACACATAATCTCGGATAATTTAAATAACATCCTAAAAGGCATGAAACAAAAGTTAACAAATTTGCGTAAAGCGATGATTTAGACGTAAAACATTTGAAAACAAAAAAGCGGAAATAACTTCACGGAGAAGTGTCAACCTCCCGGAATCCATTAATCATATGATAATGCATGCGTAACACGAAGCAACCCTCGGAAGTTTCCTCTCAAAGAACCCCCGTCAAAGTTCCGCCCACGAACAAGTAGTAGAAAGGAGATTAACACTAGAGCCCATTTGAATACACCCCACCGAAACGAGCCGTCTAGACGTCTATTTTGGAAGTATGAGTGAAGCAGTGCGATGGTCACAAGGTCAGGCTCTCAATTCGGATGTCACGCGGTCACCGGGATAGACAGTTCAATCTTGCATCCACCTACGCCATCTTGACGCCTGGAAAACCATGCTTTGATTGCCTTTCATTCAATCGCATATGGAAGATCGAAAAGTAGGATGGTAGTCGAAGACATTCCGACGGAGAAGTAGGAGTGTCAATAACAGCTGAGGGAAGTTTTTATTATCGCTACAACTAGGTTGTCCCAGTTTCTGGAAGAATTCAGAAATTTTTCGATTATTATTTATCATTTACGAATTTAAAACAAAAATTAAAGATTTTATCTTTTCAAGTAAAAGTCGCTCGTAAAAATTAAAGAATATTTCTAAAAAACTACCAAATAATACCCTACTTATAAATTCCTAATAATGTGTACGCAAGCAAAAGATTTCTGATAACCTAATTAGCCCTAGTAATTCAGTTTTTGAAATCTATTACCATATCATTTCACTGTAGGCTTTTTGGAATTCTATCATGGTCTAAATACGACAAGTGTATAATTTTAGCTTAACGTCAAATTAAAAGTGCTCAGAAGATCATGATCATGCTCGTCCGGTTATTTACTGACGAATTCCTCTTCCGATACTGAATTACAACTACAACTTTTATAGACTTAGTGTTTGATTTAAAGGACAAGATACATGATAAGACTGAGAGGCTGAAAGATAAAATGTGTTGATAACTTTATACGACTTTTAATTAATAT
This sequence comes from Pantala flavescens, assembly GCA_020796165.1. Classification (NCBI taxonomy): domain Eukaryota; kingdom Metazoa; phylum Arthropoda; class Insecta; order Odonata; family Libellulidae; genus Pantala; species Pantala flavescens. Next base: position 51,333,248 of record CM036881.1, read on the forward strand.
CATTATAGAAAAACAATGAACGAGCAAAAATTGTATAGAATAATTGAGAGCTTAGGATAGGAATGTTCAGAAAGAGTGGATAATTAATTCTTTCGTTTAAGTATTCCTAAGCAGAAAACTGTTTCTGAAAAGAATCGAACTTGAGCTGAAATTCGTTCTTCGCCTGTGAAGTATGCAAATTGCACTGCGTCGATCCTGATGTGTAGGCAACAAGCATTACAAAAAGCGCCTTCGTACAAGCGTTGGATAATTTTCATCTTTGAAATTATAACCGATGAATGTAAGAAAAGTGGTATTTTAATTAATTTCTTCCAATTCATTTGACATATCCTCCGTTCTGAGTAGTATTTCTCAAGGAAAAAGTACAGGACGTGCATCGTTCCCATCTATCCGCGAATCCTACGGCGAAATTCAATCTCCCGACATGCCGTAAACTTCATAACCTAAGCCTCACGAAAGTAGGTTCCATCATCATCGATATTGAAATCTCCAGAATATTATCGGAAGATATCGCTCAAGCCGAGGATGACGTTCTCCCATTTTACATTTCCTCTCTATATTCTTCCCTAAAACGACCGAAAGGTTTCCTTTTTTCATCTAACCTATTTTCTTTTTTGAATTTACTTTACGATTCTTAGAGATGCTTGGTTTTTTTTATCCTATTTCATGCTCGTGACTTAATATTAACTTGATTTTAAGGGAGTTCAATGGAATTGGTACGTACTCACGGGTATGTCTATCCCGCAATGCGGTATACCCATTAAATTCAAATATAAGGCACTCTTATTCAGTTTTTGAGACTTTCTTGAAACATCCCACAACTCATTCTCGATAAATTACAGACATATCTAACTAAATAGAATTTCAGTTTATTAAACTTTTAATTATTCAACAATCAATAGTAACTTAAAATATCTTTCTGAAATTTTCTCACCTTAAGCCTATATGAATATAACATTAACAGCTAATAATATTTATACTTTCACTTATAATTCTTGGCAATATATATATATATATATATATATATATATATGTATATATATATATATATATATATCCTTAATCCAAAATTAAATTACACCAACAGAAAAATTGCAATAAAAATTATTTAATACTGATTAATACGTATCCTGACCGATTGACGCAAGCATTCTGATGATGATACATTTTAAGTACATTAATTGAACATCGTCATATTTCTTCGTATTTTTGATAATAACAAATTAAATGGGCTGTATTTCTTAATAGTAATAGAAGATAATAGAGCAGTGTTTATATGTAAAAATTACCCTAGACGTCTTTAAACCAAATTCGGATCTAAATAAATTCGGTATTTCTGTCCTTTTCCATTTCACCACATGTAAATGAGATTCGTCATCCTATAAAGAAGGGGATGAATGTAAGAAGACCGGTATTTGTTCAATCGACATCCTTTCAGCATCTCAACATACCATTTCCATGGTAATAAAATTACTGTACTGTTTCCGCACCATTTCTTCTAGAAGCATAAATTCTACCGCTGATCCTTCCATCAACCGCCGTGCAATTCGACGGCACATTCTTCCCCTTTCCTCACTCCGCCCACTTTCTTGTCACTGACCTTTAGCACGCAAACTGTCGGAAAGTAAAACTTGGACCCACACCCTCTTCGTCTGGGTGTGGCAATCCGGATATTGATGAAAGCCATTTCGAGTTGGAGAGGAAACGGTGCTGAGAGAGTGGTAAGAATGAGGCTAGGTATGAGGAAGAGCGCGGATCCTTTTCTTTTGTCCCGAATGTTTTACGTCCCTCTTAAGAGATAGCGCTTATGGCCTGAATTGAAAAAGTGCTCTTCGCTCGTCCATAGTGTGTACATCCGACAAAAAGTCTTCTCTCCATTCTTTTTAGCTTTTTCCACTGGACCGACACTCGGATCTACAATTCGGCGAGAGATATCACTCCACTCTAAATTTCGGTCTAAACTGAGACGACTCTTTCCGAGTTTACATCTGGCGCTCTCCTTAATGGATGCATCCCGTTTTATTTTGATGATAAAACAGAGATCTTGAGAGCGGGGGATGTAAAACGACTAAGGAAGAAGTGGGTGCATGATCCGTGTAAGCGTTTCGCGCGTGCTAATTGCGATATTAAATTCTAACGAGGCTCCGTTTGCGTCAAGTCCGCCGGTGCAAAATCTGTGCCTTGTGGAACCTTAAATCTCTTCCGTTATGTCCCGAAAGGAATTGTTCGCGTCCCAGAAAATTTTACGCCGCGTTGATTATCGATTTTCAAGGGAGGGTTTTTTCTTTTTACTTATGATTCTTCGAGATTCACTAGATTTCAGTATGTTATAAGATTCATATTTAGATTAATAGTACTGATTAAAATATATACATATCATTTATATTTCGTACTAATAGAATAAATAAAAAATGGCTGTTCAACCGTTGAATTAATGATTGAAGAAACTTTAATTCCTTTACTTAGATCAATCAAAATATTTGAATAAATCGTAGGAAAATCTACATAATATTATAACAGCTACCAGTATTTTACGACGTATAACAACGAAGTTTCACAACTTAAGACCAACAATTTTATATCAGATATGGAAATTAATCATGCAAATACGTCACTGCATACCTTAGAAAATAGCTAATATGTTAGTCTCTTGTTCCATTACAAGTTCCCAATAAACTTTCAAAAATATAGGCACAAAGAGTGTTTTAAATTTAGGGAAATAGAGACATGGCTGCAGTTCCACATCTGAAGAACGGAGACACTAGGGATTTCGCGTAACACCCTCAATTTTTTCCAAGCCGGATGAAAGCATGCGCGTTGCGTGCATCAAGCGGGACACATTGAGTACAAAAGAAGCTGTGGAATGCTACGAGAGCCTTTAAAACTTCTTCCTAAGTTTTTCTTCAAACTCTCAAATCCTTTTTCTCGCTACATTATTGCCCGAGGATAAGAAGCGCCGCGCGCGGATGGAGTAGGAACTACTCAGCTAGCAAAAAAGTGAGGATGCGGGATTTGGAGGGAATGACAGGCAGTTGAGGGATTAATGCCCAAGACTTGAGCGGGGTGAGAAGCAGAGAGAGACGGGTCCACAAGTGGTTTAAGGTCAGAGGAGCTGGGGAAATATAAAAGGTTGACCAAGAGATTTCCCTCATCTGGAGCACTCGTGCGAGAGGTGAAAGGGTTAGGAATCGTTTGTCAATTCTATGCACGTGTCCCCGAATCACGTCTCCCTCTTTCTATGCAAAGTGAAGCCAAACAGGTTCTGAAATCGATATGCTCTGCTCCAATGCACCTTTTTATGTTGCCAAATTCGATGATCGCTTCAGAAAACCGTCATCATACGTCACAATTTATAATATAGCCAAAATATGTAATAACTTATTTGAATGGAACTGAACTATAGATACTTAGGAAATATAGATACAATCCTAAAGTAAAGCTACTATTGGGTTCAGGGAGATCATAAAATATATTAATCCAAAATTCTGCGTTTGAAAAATTGGTCTCTGCTTCGTTATAACATATTTGAACCCATTCCCTTCTCTCGTTTAATCTGGTGTTTCTTTTTCTAACTAACTTGAAAGTTCGCGGTTATTCATCCAAAATTACTGAATTGACTCCAAATATCTATCTGATGCTCAAACGGAATTCTTGAGCAATTTTTAATAACCGAGCATAATTAATGGAAACAGAAGTCAAAATTGAGTAGCTAACATTCCTTTTTGGGCATTATTTACACCGTGCAAATTGCCCACTTTTGCGCATATTTTATTGGTGAAAATTAACCGTGGCTTTAACCAAGAATTCATTCATAATTTAAACGGAATTTTGGTTGCAACAAGAAATTATAGATGTGACCACAGGATCGGTTTAAAGAGATATTTCAGCTAAAAAAATTAAGAGAAGGAAACAAATAGCAAAATATTTTTCCGTGTTGAGGTTTAAATTTGAATATATACATGCTTATGTACAAATAAATAATACTATTGAAGCCCATAATAATTCATTATTTTATACTGCCAAAAGAAGTTCAAATTTTTTTTAGTTGGCATTATTTCAGATTGACTAATGCAATGTACGTATTTAAATAGTCCGGTTAAACATGACTAGTTTATTGTTTGAAATATTTTCCCTTTCGTACAAAAATTTCAAATGTTCTTTAATTAAAATATGTCTTTATTTTAATCATTGATGTTCAAATATTATAAATTAGAAAACAATGCCTTCCTTTGCACTTTATATTCTACACTCGAATAGAATATAACCCAACCATTCCCTCTAAACCGAATTTCAAAGAAACTGACATTATATACTTCCCTAAATCATATTCATTCAAGAAAGATCAATCAAAGTGATAAGATATGATATTGAGAGGGATATTGGTTTTGGTTTTATATAAGATGAAGACGTATTACAGTGGTAGTTGGAGCTATAAGTTGTACAAACAAGAAAACGATATTTGTAACAAGCTACTTTCTTCTTAGAAGGAGACGAAAAAATAAATACCAAAAAAGATAAATATGTGGCACTTAAATCAGAGTCTGAAAGATGCGAGTGGAGGTATGTTCTGAGATATGAATATCGCAGTCAATATTTACTCTAGAGTTCCTCTTGCGAATGCAATGGATATGAAAGATATTACATTACAGTTAAAATATTGTGTAAATTTCTATATTGCAAAGCTTTCCATCCCATTCTATTTCTTATTGAGCTAAATCCATACTTCAAATTTGTATTTCCCTCTTATTTTACTCTCTAGTATCTTTTATCTTATTCTATTTCATATCTTACCCCACTTATATAACGAATATTTTTTTACTCATTATCCTATCTGACTTAATAATGATGCATAATTTCTTTACTTTTTGTACATATACAATCAGAGATTTTATCTCTATTTTCTTGATTCTTTTACATTTAGCTATCGGTTATGTCGTCAAATTAAGCTCATCTGCTTGGTTCAATGAGCATCTGAACTTCATATCTTTTTAAATCCACAGAAATAATAAGTTACTAGTAAATAGGTACTATGTTAGCTATATTTTTATCGCTATCGATGCATCGTACTCATTCTGAAGGATTCTAATTTTTTTCTCTAGGTAAAATAAAAATTCAATTCGTGAGATAGTGCTATCTTAAAGTTCGAAAATGTATGAGAAAGTTAATAATTACTTTAAAATTGTTTTATATTTCAAAATTTGAAATTAGCGAAAAGTATATTAATGTAAACGGGTCTACTCCTCATTACCGACGATCATTTCCACGACGCTCGGTTTCCCGACGCTCAACTGACAGACGGACGACCGACCGACGAATTGACCGACGGACCTCTCGCCCGACAGCTCACTTTAGCGTCGAGGAACCGAGCGTCGTGGAAATGATCGTCGGTCATATGGACGGGTCCCAATGTAAACTGATTAGATTTACTGCTACTAATTGAAATTTTTTGAATTAAATCTCGTATAACGCATACTATAATGACGTATAGTTTATGATATTTCTCAATAATTTAATTATAATAATTATATTACTTTTGGAACTTTGATCAAAATTATATTCCATTAATTAAGAAAGGGAAGTGAGAGGTCGAAAATGCTACGTTAAAATTTTTATCTCTTATTCAAGTTTACTATTATCGAGAATTTTTGAAAATTATTCCATCTTTTTGTTAATTTTGTTGATACAAAATAATGACTTTTGAAAACTATCTCCGTCGATGCAACTTTAAGTCCGATACGAAAACATGTCAATCACTTTTATGCCTTCTTCTGTTTTTTTAAACGGTTTTTCCAATAAATTAATGTGAACGCACAAATATGGAATCGAAACAAGCATATTTCATGCATAGGAAATCCCAAAGTTCGCGTAAAGAGAAAGTAAATTGATTCGTCTATTGGATGAACGCTCGCTAAATTCATTTGATATTTATGGTTGTTATCGGAAAATTTGGATAAATATTCACATTTGTAAATAGCTACCAGTTTGCTGGTGAAATCAGCTTTGCTGTGTTTGAGGAAGGTAAACGATTAAACAAGAGACATTTGAAGGGAGTGTATGACAAAATAAAGGATTCCTGAATTCCATCGAGAGATAGCTCGGGATTTCCAATTAATGCGGCATGTACAGCTAAATTCGGTGTTAAAATATCAAAAACTTAGAACCTCGGTCTTGAAAATTTTATGAAATAGTAACCGTTCATTTAACAAGTGAATAAATATCATATAATTAATATTGGCAAGTTGGCAAAAGACCTTGGAGGGATAAACTGTTAACCTAGGAAACTCAAATACATCCTTATCTGTTACATTATAAGCATTAATTAAAATACTTAACTTGTATAAACTAAACAAAGATGTTATTATTTAATTTCAGATAGTAAAAAAAATAATATTTACCAGCGAATGTCCAATACTTGTACCTCAGTAGGTTGAATTCATTGTTACTCTTGTAAATCCTTTCAGGATTATCAAAAAAATTATTCTCATACTGAACGGGAACTATTTAAAGAGGATGGAATCGGATTTATCTTGACGAAGTATTAGCAGTAAGTAAGAATCAATAAAACCAATATTTCACTGATTTAAACACATACTGGTATATTGAGGTAAAAAATTAAAATATCTCTTTCCACAAATTACTCCCACATATTCTTTTAAGAACACTGAAGCATTCAACGGGAGGTTCATTTCAGAAGATAAACCTATACTCTTGCAACAGTTGCGTTTTATCTCTCAACCCACTTTTGCCTTAAATTGAGGACCTAAATCTTGATCGTAGCATAGAATTTTAACCCTTCTGCACTCTTAAATTGCATAATAAACATACGATACAATACTTCAATATATACTATCCTTTCACTTCAATTTATAGTTTACTCGACTATTACCAAAACAGATACTTTATGATGATTGACATGAACATAAATCGTACGAACTCAAGAAAATCTTTAATAAACAGCTCATAATTTCCTTTAATTTTTAAAGAAACTTGAAAAATTAATATTCAGGATTAACTTTTTAAATTAGCTATAGCTATATACAGACTTATTGAATTTATTATCATATGAGTTGCAGGAATATATTTCTTCGATACTAATGATTCTTCACCATTAATTTTATTGTTCGTACCAAATTACCAATACATAGAAAAGTTTTCGTTGATGCAAATCAATTTTTAAGTTATATTTTTATAGTTCTCATTTTATAAGATTTTAATGTTCTATATAATTCTCTCTAATTAAGACGTGTAATTCTTTTGTGCATTAAATCATTTAGAGATCAAAAATATACAACTTAGTTTAAGATACCCCAGAGTATCCATAAAACTCTGATTTCGAGCACTTAAATCATTAGTGATAATAGATCCTTTTAAGCGTAACTTTCCCTTGGCAATAAATCTTCAAGACAAATTACTCGGCAATCATACGCGATGGAACGTACGTACTCGAGGTATTGGAAAGGACGTTTCTTAACAGAATTGGAACGATATCGAATCAGAGAAACTATTCGTACGAGGAGCAACTTCGGTGCCCTCAAACTTATTCTTTTATTCGAGGGAAGGAGCCGTCGCGACGCTCCCTTTCTTTACCTTTGGAACCCGCATCGCCTCGTTCCAAACAAATCGGAGTAGAAAGGAACGGGCGAATATATAGACTTATTTTGATCGCAGAGAGAGCACTTTCCCGTCGAAGCAAACGAATTTGACGTCCTCTGATGGAATTCGGGATCGACTGCATGTCAATGCTCCGTAGATTTGAATGAACCTCTGATTTTCAAATTCGTTTGCTTCCATTTGCGTGAATTTGCTATACATTCATCTCGTGGAGTTCTGAATGCGTCTGTGATCTCAATAGGAACACCTCGTTGTATTCATATTGTAATTTGGGCCTCGATGCAATACCATCATGCTGGTGATCTAGCACTGCTGAAACGTTTCCTTTCACCGTCAAAACTGAGCTCACCTATTGGTTCCTTACGGTAATCGAACCCAGTACCACTTACATCAACTGCGACCGTACTGCCCACAAATGTATCTCGATTCTCGATTATTACATTAATGGAGTGATGGTGAACTGTGTAACCTCCTCTAAATAACTTCTCTGTTTAATAATTCAATAATCCTAATAAAATCTTCAAAGGGAAGGTTATTTTTCCATCACTCTAAATTATCTACAATTCTAACATTAAAAAGGAAAAGAGGAACTCTAAACCAACTTCTGCAATCAAAATATACACGTATTAAGACTAATTTACTGCAGATATACCATAAACGATTAAATTATAAGATTTTCCTTCTAATTAAGTAAATGTGATACTGTTAAAATATTTTTTAAAATGATTTCAACCAGACATTTAAGCAATGTGTAGGAACAGTGAATTTTATTGAACCTGTTCGATAGTAAGAGGTATTTATATAATTTTTAAAAAAGATTGAAAAAGCTTTCAAATTATACAAGCTATCTTTACTGGAAAATATCAAATACACTTGGACCTTGAATGAATAAAAAAAGGAAAAATTACTTTCAAAATGGATGAATTCAAGAGAAAAGAGAACGCACGCACGTTGTGAAGACTAAAGGTTTAACTTACGGAAACAGAGCACTTTCCAATTGACGCCACCTGACGGTGAATGCAATGAATACATACATTTAGATTAAGCTCCCGATTCCATACTCTGAATCATTCATCAGCAATAGGAGTTCATCATACAGCTCATCATATTTCAATCTTTCAGAAGCAGGGAACAATAATAATTGGAGAATAAACTGTATTTGATGGATGAATAGCCGTCAAAGTACCATGACAAACTAAATCAACATTCTTGCATTCAAGTAGTTAAGCAAATTATAAACCTATTTTATTCTTCCAAACACTGAATTTAGATTTTCAAAATACTCAAATTTGGTTGATTGCTTATTTTGCGTCCTTTTATTATTAGCATAAATATTCTTAATGAAATTTTTCGCATTTATGAAACCTTTCATTGGCAGAAAATATACAAATTATATATATAACTATAGAAATTATACATATTTTTTATAAAAAGAATACGTAAGAATACGTCTTTAAGTGTCTTCTATAATACCATCCGATTCTAAGCAAAATTCCAAAATGTAGAACCTATATAAAACATTGTTCAAAGCACATAGTTTAAGTCTATTTATGCGAAAAGTAAGTTGTAACATCTGGAACACTTCGAACAAATACTTAATTAAGGGGTTATTCTATGTCGTGAAGCATTTAACACAAGTCAACGCCCCGTCGTTTACACAATCAGGACTGCGCCTTAACGACTCAAGTTCGCTTCAATATTCCCGCAAATTCCGTCACGGGATCATTAAAATTTTACGTGAGTATTCGCGAGGAACTTTGAGTGCTGGAGAAACGGTCGGTGGATTCCGGAGGGACCTAGAGAAGCGAAATAAAGTTTAGAGTCATCTGGAGAAATATTCCCTGGAATCTTCTTATCGACCTGCCGAAAACCCTTCATCTCTGACACACCTCGAGGTAAACACAGCTCCCTTCCATTTCCTTCTTTTCTTGCTTCATTCAAGTTCATCCCGTGCACGTTGGAATCTCTCTTGGGATACCTTTCTATCTGAAACATTTCCACCTCTTTTACTTCCTCTCGCACATCTGGGAAAGCCAATCCTCCAACATTTGCAGAGAGATAACATCATAAAACCCCTTTCTACATTGACACGGTTGTATCTGCGGCCATCTTGCGGATTTAGGGACTAGCATAGTTTTTCCTTAAGTAATGCGGTTTATAAATTATTATAAGTAATAGACGGTGTTATTAATGACAAATTTTTTGCAGTTATGTATGTTTTCAACTGTTTCATGAAGGGATTATATTCATAACATTCTGGATTGAATTAAAATCGTCTGTACAGTCGACAAAAATTAGCAAATTCCGACAAACGTAGGCTTATATTTGAAATATTCGAGTACATAAAAATACTCGTAAACCGAGATTTAAAATATTTGGGTTTCTTATTACTGGTTTTACATAATATAATTTGCAGTTAAAGCACAAATTTTAAGCATTTATTTTTCTTAAAATATATTTAAAACGCCAGTTGATTGTTTGCTTTCAATTCCCACTAAAATCCATTCGAAATAAATCTTTATCATCAGTAAAGACTGTTCAGGGTTTTGCAATCCTCTTCTATTGCCAATTATATTCCGATTCCACCGAATGCGCAATTGCACGGATTAGAGACTAAATATCGCTAAAATAGAACAGCACCTAGTAAAGACGACTGTGCATTAATCCCTACTAACGAGAAGCAACGACTGTACCTCGTCAAAAGAGAGTCGTGGTTGTGTGAGTGCATTCAAGGGAGCTAAAGTTATCAATTCTATTTTTGAGAGGTTTCCTCGATGAACTGCATATTTGTGCGGCAGATGGACTCTTGGCGCTGTTTCCTTGCCTCCATGCGAATGACGCTTTCCAGTGGCTTTCATTGAATCGCCCAAATGCGTGTAATTCATTCAATAAAATGCTTATCCTTCGTCTAATTCACTGTTGAGCATTGAGGGAAAATATAAGGCGCATATTAAAGATCACTAAAAAGCTATAGTCGAGGGAACGATAAGCTTTTCTATAATTAGGAGAGGATATTTTCGACTCATTAAAAGGGAATTTTAGTCTATTTACAGAACAAATGACTCACTAACCAAAACAATATCACAAGTGGCCATGCTCAAACTAGAATTTTCAACCTTAGATTTCGAAGGTAAAAAAATAATGGATAGAAATACTTAAAGGAAAAATGAGTGAAAGAAGCAGAATAATTAGAATGTATAGTAGAATATGGAATCGAAGAAGTGGAGTAAGTGAAAGTATCGTAATATCACTCGCAAATTATCTACTGAATGAAAGACTGATAGCAACCTCAAGAGAAGTAATTTTGAATCATATTACACATACATTCAATGTCATAACGAAAGATAACTCGTAACGTTTAATCGGGAAACTATGAATTTCAAAAATACAAAATCTGAATTTTAAAATCTTCCTAGTCATATTTATAGAGGTAATTAAAATTCAGTTTCGCCTTAAGTAACGCTGCATTAAGTACTTCCTTTATTCAAAGAAAGATCCATTTACGATGAATATGTAAATTAACTTTCTTTAAAAGAATGAACTAGAATCGTATGCGGTATTTTAAAAAGAGTTTCAATTAGCTAAAAACAACTCTATTTCAGAGGGGAATTGGAAAATCAGTTAATTTTGTGGACTATGTTTCCACTCATCGTCTCCACTGACGTCAATGATACAGAGTGTGCAGCCACAATCTCTCCTCAAATGAAGAAGCCCTTCATAAAATGCTGATAAAGCCGCCTTTTAACCAAGATAAACGAAATGCCGATTTTTCCATTTCCGCTGACTATTTCTGCCGAAGTATGATCAGTAGCAATATGCATAGAGAACCTATATTCATCAGTATTTTCCAGCAAATGGAACCGGTATTCAATACAGTGATACGGTAATAAATAAGTATTCAGTCACTACTCCTTTGATGTAACCATTTTAAAACATCCAATCACTATACTCGGATCGAACGCAAACTAATTCAAAAACAAACGCAGACGACTTAATGGGACGATTGTAGATCAAAGCCCTGCATCTTTTAAAAACACGCGGCAGATGTTTAAGAGGGCAAATGAAAATAGATTGCTCCTCTAAGCTAATTAACGGTCTTTTGGAATCTCAAGAGGCGTTTCAATATTCATTCGAATGGAAAATAGAAGTCTCCACGCGAGTGAATCCAAAAGGTCCTCTAAGGAATTGGATTTTTTCATCGCGGCTGCTCGGTGGCCCTAGAATTATAAATTGAGATGAAACTGTTTTATTTTATAAATCCGGAAGAACGGGCAACGGACCGTAAAGGACAGGATCCGACTTTTACAAATGAATTGGAATAATTGACTGTTGACGATGGCAGTCGTCATAAATCCTCATAGAAATGCTTTATCAAAAAAAGAGAAAAGTTATTGAAATTGCTCAGCCGACCGCCGATAAGAATCAACTCTGATTGAAAGTTATATTGTTGTTGAATAGTTAAAGGGATGGATTTTTCCCAATTTTTTTATCTGATTTCCATTTGTTATCGACAACATTCAATTTCTGTTTACGTCAATTTATAGGAATAGGATTATAAAATACATTTCACTCATGCTCATCAAATGCTCATCCAGATATTCCTATTAGTTTTAAAAAACATTCCCATACAAAACACCAGTGCAACTCCCTTTCCATGTCGTAATTCCTTTCGTGTTAACCCTCACAAAGGCGTCTCCGTGCCATAATTTTTGACTTTTCGTTGGACCAAACGGCAGTTTATCAATGCTGTGAACATTTCTTCAGATACGTACGCCATGTAAACGAAACGTTGCTTTGCCTCAGTTGGATTTATGCAACGCGTGCGGACGCTGTTTCAAAATCCATATCCTCCGCTTTTATTTGGCAAGCGATCGCCAAAGTACAGATCGCCATACGAAAGATCCTTTGTCCGAAAAATCCCAAGTATTATAAAAAAGGCTGGACAGAATCCGTGAAATGAAAAGATGAACTGCGATTTGTGTTTCGAATCCGTTGAGCGTCGGTTTCTCCTTTGACGGATTTCGCGTTCATTTGAGATTCGACGTATCGAAGAACACGTCTCTTCGCCGAAAGCGGTGGTACTTCTGGTAAATATCGTTTTGGCCCAACGCCTCTCGTTTTTCGTTTCCCGTTTGGTGAAATTATTATGATACCTTTTCCTTCTATTTGAATGCATATCGTGTCCTTTTGTATGTAAGTTCTTTTATGAGCCTCAATAGAAAATAATTGAGCATTTTCGGAAAGGCAAAGAAAGGTTTAAAAACCATAAGATTGATTTGGAGTCCATTTTTGCCCCACAGTAATTTCTTAGACATAAATCTGAGGTTTAATTCATTAGATCGTTGTATAAATTGATATCAACATATATTTGTAGTAATTGATACGAGAGGTGTCCGTAAATTAGTCTCAATGATTTTTCCCATAGTAAACATCATTTTATTGCAAAAACAATTAAGAATTCAGGAAGTTTAGTCTCATAGCTATTTTTCAACATACGTTTATTAATACATCATTTACAACCCTTATGATGGCATTCAGACCTATTCACCTCAACTTCTTTGACTTATTCTCTAAATTCTATCAATTTCTCATTATTCTTATTTTTTGATTTATGGAACCTTTAAATGCATAGTTTTCGATTTGTACAACTATTCAATTTCTTACGTCGAAACCCTTTTCTCTTTCTTCATATTTCCGTCCATCTGATTCAAATTATGCCCTAACTTAAATCCTCCATATTTTCGAAGGATTTATAAAATGATTTGCCTCTTCCTTCAGCATATTGAGAATACTCAAAATTACAAAAACACTCTAAGGTTTCATCAAAGAACGAAAAAACTTTTATAAACTCTTTCAAGTTCATTAATTTTTCTAAAGTAAACTCCCGTTTGCTGATTTTTGACTTAAAACTCCTTTAGGCGAAATATTTTAAGACGGAAAATGAGGCATGACTTTGAATTTACTTTATTCGCCTAGAAAACTAAAAGGATGAGTTGAGCATGACACTCTCCGAGGCACGTCACAAATTTCACTCCCATTTATCTTCGGGGCTTAAAATTCTCGATAATAACTTCACATCAAACGATGAAAATAGAGTCGTATTTTTCGTCTACGCTCATTGAAAAAGTCAACGTTCCAGCCGCAATATAATAAAAACAAAATAACTTTGAGGCATACTACGGATAGTGTCAGCAGCTAAAAGACTCTAAAAGTGTTCGATGATATAATTTGAGTGGATTAGCGGCTGAGAGCGGCTGTCACGTTCAGCCGAAATCTTTTTTCAAATTTTGACCTATATTTTGTCAAGTTAAAACTCGAGTCAATTATTTAGCTCGTCGAAAATAAATTTACTTTAAAAGAGAAATAAGAAGAATCTTCGCGCGCAAAATCCTTTTAGTCAACCTCTTTACTTATATGTCAAGAGGAAGAAGTTTCCTCCATCCAATCTCAATTCCACAAACTTTAACCGACTGGCGATGCTATTTATTCGCCAAACCAAATTCTATCTGTAGTTTTCGATTTCCCTGGTTTTGTGGATTCCTCATTTCGTTACGATATTCTTCGCTTAAATTGTCCTACAGAAGATCGATGGCATAGATCCTGTTTTGATATTCACCAGGATTTTTACACTGCAGAAACCCAAGAAATCAAAGAAGATTCCTATATTATAAAATTTATTTCAGCGATCTATTATGAAATTTACGACCCATTCCTTTGAAAACCCTTGGAAGTTATAAGAAAATCATGAACATACACCATTTATCACAAAGATGTTAAAGTAATTATAATTGAAATTTTATGGTGTTAATTACGTTTTTAATTTTCACTTTTAGTGGTATAATACTGATACTGGTAATTTAACAATCGAGTAACTTTAGGTGATTTTGACTGTTTTTTTGTCAAAATATTTCCCAAAAACGAGCACCTTAGCGCATTTTGAGGGAAGTTGACGGAAATCACAACCCCTTCTGGGAGACGGTGCATACCTTTGGAGGGGTAATTAGTTCGTAAGACTAGAAAGAATTCAGTACTGATGCATTTGCGAACAACATTAATATTTTACAAATTAACAATTATAAATTTTTTATAATCAAAATATATTTAATCCAACTTATTTCTATCTTTATTGCGTTGTTTATTATCGATTTACATCATCAATGTTTAACATCGTGAATCTGAAGTTTGTCAACATACGAAAGAAGGAAATCTCTTAGCCATTCTACGCCGTAAACTGGACCTCTACAGTAATGGAAATCTCCAAGGATACCGAAAAGGGGCGGAAATTGTGACGTCCCGGCCATTTCATAAAACTCTCTCTGAGGAACTCCCTGTCCCCTGACTCCTTGGATCCCTTCATATAAAGCGTTGCAGAATAAAAGACAATCTCCGGTAGGCGTGACTGGAATCATTTCTTTCGCGAATCGTCAAAAACAAGCGTCGGTAGCGCATATGCAGCACCACACTACATATTTTCGTTCGGAACCAGTAAATTCCTCATTTGAATGCATGTCTCTGGGAGAGGGGAAAGAAATCAACTTTCTTGTTTACCTTCTCTGTACCTCTCTCCACCGGCTTCCTTTCATGTTTTCCTAATTCCTACATACATATAGTTACGTAAGTATAAATATCCTGATAGTTTAGTTATACTTGCGTAATTGACTTTTTCAAATGCCTCACTTTTGTTAAAGTTATCTATGAATCTAGCATGGTTAATACAATATATTCTGTATATAAACAGTAAATCATAATTCTGTCATTGAAATCAAATTTGTAGACTGGTGAAAGAATGGCTAGACTGCTATGGCCCTTGCAACCTCAAACATTCGTAGGTACTAACGCTAAACTTTTCTATTACCCAAAATTCTGTGAATTAGAACGGAGGAATATATTATTCCATGCGCATACGGAGGATCGCGAAACTAAATTAGAGATGTCAGTCCTATGCTGATAAAAAACCGGCTGATATGCTATTGATGGGAGTACAGGATGGTAACGTGATTTCTTTATGAGCGAGAAGATAAATAAAAAACGGAGAAACGCGATGCAAATGAGATGCATGAATTCCGTGGGTATTATTTACGGGAAATAGATGCGAGTTTGGCGGTAAAAGCTTTTGGAAACACTCTCTTCCAAAAGTGAATTTTCAGGAGCAACATTATCATCCCAGCGCATCCAAAGTGGGGTTTTAAAGTAGTACTATATTTTATTTGAAATCTGAGTCTGGAAATTACCTGCGGTAATTCGAGAGCCCCATTTTTCATTTTATTCCGCTTAGTTTTGGTGAAATATGAATAAGGGAGTTTAGGGAGGAGCGTAGAATAGTTAAAATGCACTCATGGAGCATAACTCGCATCAAATTTAGTTCATCAATTAACGTGATTCTTGCAGTCCTTTGAAAACTACTCGTATTATATTAAAACACACGAAACAGTAGATGAAAACTGTGTACGTATCAAATTGAAGTTTTAAGTACAAACGCCTCAAATGGAAATTAATTATAAAATCATTTTGTAATGATAAATTTATCAAAATTTAACCTTTCTGTTTTTATCTACCTTTTATTTGTATTTCATTATTTAAAAACATAATCCTAAGCTACAACAGAATAAAAAGGGGAAATAAACCCATTTTCCCGTATGTTTTCATCTTTGATCGCCTAGACAACAGGAAAAGAATGCAAAAGATAAAAATGACACGAGTGCGCTGTTTTTATATCCCATTCACTTAAGCTCTTCTTAAAGTCACGCCTCTCCACGCGAACTTTTCAAGAGCAAAGACACTTAACGACTTACTTTTTATAAGCTAACTTCTTTCCTCGGTCGCTTTTAGTCTTACTTCTATTGCAGATAATTAATTTCTTAATTTATTGAAATTCATATTTTGTTGCTGTAAAGATGTATGCATGTATATCCGAATATATTTTCGTGTGCAAGTATAGATTAAGGATTGGCATAATTTTTAAAATATCATATTAAGATATGCGCTGAAAGGATTCAATATTATAAAAGAAACAATACAGTACATTATATTTATCAATTATAAAGACAAATACTTATGAAATTTTCATCAAAAAATCTGTGTACAATGCTTTTCTGTAAAGTGTTTTCCCCAAGTGACGCCTTCTACAATCAGTTTTATAAACTACTATTCAGCGGAGTTTAAGTTTTTTCTCCGGAAACAGATCAAAGCACAACTGCCATCTTTCAACAATTTCGTGCAAATATTGTAAATTTTCTGGGAAAGAAAAAGGATGAATAGAAAAATTATTGAATGGATAAATAAGGCAGATGCTGGACTGGAATAGATATATCTATCATAGATAGTGGTAAATAGAATAAGTCTTCAGAGTTGTATAGTAAATTACGTAGCTTAGTAGCAAGATATTCCTAGATAAAATAAAACTACCTGAAAGCTGAAGACTACCGACAAAAGATATATCATCAATTAAATAATTTTATCAAATTTATGAATATTTTAATGCAAAAATAACTGGAAAGTTCATAGAATAAAAATATAAATAAAAAATATCTCTAGGTTCCTAACCAGAATATGGCTGAACGCCCACAAAAATTTAGACCTAGTAAAATATGTCATCATATAAGGTGAATGTATACGTGTACACCCAAAAGTAAAGCTTTTGAGTATTCACAGCAGTTGTCGTTAAACTTCGATCTTTTACGATTGAGATATGCTTTAGAGGTTCGACAAAAAAGGTAAGCGCGAAAGGATTAGAAGATTAAGCGGATTTTTTATCGCGTATATTTCTCACAATATTATGCGCAGTGGCTATACATTCCACAAGCAAATCCGCCGATTCTCTCTCAATACTCTCTCACATTTCATCGGAAGGAGCGAATTCTTCAAACGAAAGGATAAAAAGAATTCCTTTTCAGGGATTCAAAGACTTTTATCTCCTCTTCATTTCACTTCCTAAAATAGCATTTTCTCGGTCTTTTTACGAAGGATTCTACGCTTTCATGCTTTCTACTTGTGCCCTCTACTGTTTCTTTCCTTCTCTTCCATTTTTATTCTTCTGTTATCTTTCCGTCAGTTTATTTATGTTTATAAAATCCTTTCTTTCTCGTTTCCGCGTTTTATGTACTCATGATCCTCTCTTTAGAACTTTCTCCTAAAAGTATGCGTAATATCCATGAAGAGAGAGTCTATTCTGAATGAAACCGTTATGAAATTTTGAGTGTTTGCAGAAGTTTACTGAGGGAAACAAAACTCCGTGTTATGGGATTATGAGAAAGGAAATTTCGCCTATGTATCTCGGGAAACTCTTTCCCAAATTTCGAGTTTTTCTTTTGCGATATTGGTTCCCATTAATCGAGAAAGATTAGAGAAGGAGCTGTTCAACAGTTATTGGATCATCAGGTTACTGGTAATTAAAAGATAGATGCTGATTTCACAATATTTACTACAAATTAAAATTTCAAATTCGTTAAAGGATAAGTAATTATTATTTAATTTTTTCTTAACTAATAATATGAAAAGGAATAAAAGCGCCTTATTAGTGGTTTATCACTTTTAAAATATTGATACTATATTGAACTCCTTTATCTACTCCTCATTTCTGGTTAGCTTAGAAGATTTCAATCATCAATGATAAATTTCATCCCTCTCAATACAACATACTTATCAATTGAAGTAAGAAAATTCATATTTCTTATATCCCTACTTTCAGGAATATTTGTTTATAACATAACCTAGATATTTTCTAAATCACAACTGTATTTCATGCCCAAGTTATTTATCGTTCTGCTTATTATATTTTTTATTTGCTTGCAATAAATTGAAATTTTACGATAAACTAAACAACACCTAGAATATGAGAATTACTAAATGAAATAATAATGCGCTGTTTGATGAGCAATTCAGCGTAAGAACATTACCAATATAACTTTATTAATGGAGAAAAATATGGAAAGAATATCTTTTAAAAATGCACCAAGATAATTTGATTAATAAGCTATTTGAACTAGCCCTTGTAGAATATAAGGGCTAGTTCAAATAGCTTAGAAAAAATAGAAATTTAGCCTGGTTTCAAAATAAATATTGTCAATATTAAAAGCACATTTTTTAAAGATTATGGTAATAGGGTCATATTTCCTGCACAAGAACTTTTGAAGATAAAAGGAAAGGAAATAAAGTTTAAAACTTGTATAAATATAATAAAATAAAAATAAAGCAGCTAAGATTGTGTCGAGATTCAGTAGCTGATAATTTTATCGAAGTCCATAGGAAAAAATTTCTATCTTAGCCTTTGAATCAAAGAATGAGAAATAAAACAACAGAATTCGCCATCAAAAGGATGTTTGAATTCGATATGGGGACAAGGTTCTCCACTCCTATGAGAAAAAATATCCCAAACATCTGAAGGAATCGAGCGAAGAACAAAGGAATCACAGGTTAAAATCGAAGAGCGAGATGATAACTCGATACGAGCGAAAAGAAGTTTTCAAAGGTAGTACCAAATATCGTATGATCTCTGACATTTGTAACAGCAACATTTGATTCCCACCGTTGAATAATTTATAAAATAATAAATTAACTGCTTAATAATAAATTTTATGAAAATGTTACCTTTCTATAGTATTAAGCATACATACGTTGTATATTATTGTATAAACCCATAAATCAGAACCCATAAAATTTAATTATGAAGATGGCATGCGGCCATGGCTGTTTATGAGCAATGATTTTCTGTTTCAGTATTTTATCTTACGATTTCTTTAAAATAGCATATTGAGTATTAGATTCAATATTAGTGCAATATATGTGTAAATGTTCTAATCATTGATGCAATGAACGATTAGAAATTGCTCTCATTTCTGTTCATTTGGCCTCAAAATTGAATTAGCTTCGATGTTTTATCGAAGCATGAATTTATCTTGATTGATTATCAGAGGCGAACTGCCAAACATCGACGTTTAAAATTAAATCAACTCCGGAGTTCATTACTTGTGAACACGAGAGACATTTCAAAGTGGATTTTCCTATTTAATAGAGTGCACGTTTGATTATTTGTCAGACGAAATATCCTATATTCTGGTGAATCATTTAGCGACGTAAACATCCACATATGATTTCCACGAAAGAAAGAATATTTAATATCAATATACCAAAAATTTAAATTTCAAAAAAATTTAAATACAGATACTTCAGCAAATATTAGTAAAATATGATTTTATTCTACGAGAAAATCGAAAGACCAGTTAACATTTTTTCCCAAAATTATCCCTTCCAATTAAAGAATTTACATTGATAATGTGTTGCTATTCCGAACTGAAATGATAAAGGCAATCTGAGAATTTTTATATAAATATCATATCGAATCATGAGTAATGTAACTCTTAAAGACTTTTCTCTGTAGTTTCTAGTAGTATTCGTTTACTAAATAGATACAAAATCATTCTTAATGAAACATTTTTTAACTTATACTTAAAATTATGCTAAAGAGACATTTTAGTGTAAATTATTTCATAATTAGGTCGAATGTAATATTTTTACTGATAAATGGGGAAAATTCTCATTAAACAAACTAAAACAATATCAAAAAATAATTATAAACAACCTATATAAAAATAAGCTTTCGCACAAATAATGTATGGTTGATTCCATCAAGAGGAAAATCATGATGCTAAATTAAATCTACAGCATATTCACTCTATAATGACGATAAGACAAATTTAATCACAGTATATTATCCTTTTACTCGAAGAAATTATATGAAAATAAGATAAATAACGATTTTGAATAGTCAAGTGTTCAAAAAGAATCATCTCTTCATATATAATACCAAGTATTATATAAAAGTGGCCGTTATTTAGAGATGATGCAGAAATTACGCACTGACATTTCTAACCCGCTTTAGGGTAGCACTGGATTGATCCCATACAGCACTCCATTGAGTTGAGAGAAGTTAAGAATAATCTGAACTTTGATGCTGTTCGTAATGAACTTTGCTAGACTGAATCTCAAAGAAATTTCCTTTGATCTAGTGCAACTTCTTCTATCCGAAGATGAAACTCGATTGCGGTCAAAATATAGGTTTTTTTATTTTTGAGGGCAGCCTGTGTTCACATCTCCTCTTCGTGTGGAGATCATAAGTGTGGAAAAGTGAGAAAACATTTCCACAATCTCAATGGAGCCAGAATAAATTTACTTGAAAATGAGATCTTGGAGTAAAGTTCCTTCTCTAGAAATAACAGCCCAGTTAATTACATCATACGCAATCATCTTATTCCAGTTATTCAAAGCAAGTAACAAGGTACAAGCATTCTTTGAAAATTCCTGTTTTTGGTTGTTTTTTTTTACAAGCGATTCCTTTTTTGTGGATTTATTCAAAACATTGAATGATTGAGTAAAAGTGGTAAATATTTCGGAAATCCTTCGGAAAGTTAAACATTTACATATATATATTTTACGTCATAATTTTCCATTAGAATATTTCTCCGAAATATTAGCGTTGTAACTTTCTTAATATTTTATGCATGACTTTACATCAAGAGGAGAAATATATCAATAAATTTTATTATTTTTGTATCACGCAATTCTACAAAATAATCTCAACTTTACACATAACTCGATGCACCTCAGTTAATCCAATGATGAATCGAGCCATCATTTTTCTCAAAAGTCAAAGATTATCTCTTATCAAAATGCCTCCATGTCACTACATATTATCTTTAACTTATCCTTTTACAAGATTTCCTTCGAAGTATTTTATCCACCGCCTTATCATTATTTCCAAAACCCTTTTTCCCCTTTTATATTTTTTATTCCGCCCAACTTCCCTTTTTTACCCACACCTCAAAGATGTCCAATCTTTCACCGGCTTCCCTTATTAAGGACCAACCCGTTTCCGTACGAGAGTTAGCATAAAAGATGGCTAAAGCGAGATGATTTGAAATTAAATTTTGCGAAGGTAAAACCCTTCACCGTTGAGATCGTCAGGGAAAGAAGACGCATAGAGGCCGTTGGAGCGTTAAAGTTTGGATATAACGATCATCTGCTGAAAAGTGTAACACGTATAAATATTTATAAACAAATGATCAAATAATAATTTTGCGTTGTCTTAGGTTTTTATTGAATGATTTATCTTTTGGCTTAATGATTTATGGAATAATTTACACTCGGTAAATTATTTGTATAACTCTCAAATAACTCTCAACAAAATCATATTGAAAAGAAATGCTGAACCAGAACTCATGAGTCTATCAGTTCAAGAAACTATTACTCTCGATATAAAACACATTAAAGTAAGATAAGAAAACTTCAAGAACTCTTGAACTGATAGCTCTAATACAAATTGGATAAAGTTTGAAATTTTTATATAAGCAGAGATTGTTGTCATGGAATTAAACTAGGAAAATAAAATAATATTATTTCATAACATCCACAGAATTTCCTGAACACCGTAGAAATATGTTTATTTCCTCATAGCTCATTTTTGAAAATTCTTTTAGTACTGGACAATCCGCGTTTTTATATTTTCAACTTTTTTATCTTCCGCTTCTGTTAACATTCCGACGTAATTACAAGAAGACATTTCTTTCGAAAAAATCTTTGAGGTCGCTCTTTATTCTCTGGCCTTGATGTACTCCAGTGGAAAGCCATCAAATCATAATGCAGTCTTTGAGCCTCCTTTCAGTGCATATACTCTTCAGGCCAACTTTAGCGATTAGCTCTTCTTATCCTCAGAGGATTAGGCGGCTACCTCATTTTGTGGTCTCTCTTCAAGCGTCGTTTCAGAAAAAGATGGTAAAAAATGCTTCGATTCTGAGTTTTTGTGAATAAGAAGCCGAGTTGAAGCTGATTTATTCCTTTTCCATGCAACATTAAACTAATTCTAGTATCAATAGAATCCTTCGTAATTATTTCGAACACGGAGTTATACTGTATTTAAAATTAATAACGCAGTTTTAAATCATTATAATACTATTATTTTTCTTTAAACATTTTTGAACAAGATTATTAGAGAATGATAACAATATCAGAATAAAATGGCCGCCATATAAAAAAGCAAAAGTAATGTAGATAGTATTTCCTCAAGTGATTCATTGACATACTTATTAATTAACTTTTTTGCAGACTTATTCTTCCATGCAGTTGTATATTAATTATTCAATGCCTTAACCTTCTAATAATTCTTTTAAAGAACGTTTAATGTTTAAGATGTTTAAAAAGGGTAGATTACTGTTTCATTTTATAAATTCATGACTTTTAGCAAACAACTTTTCTAAGCTAAAATCACTTAGAACATCCTATGATCCCCCTTCCATTATCTATGATAATGTAACTGGAAATCTCCCTATGACGTTGCGGATTGTTTTTGTAAATTACCACTAAAGATTCTACGTTTGAATCTCTTGACATTGAATTATAAACGTGTTTCCAAGGCAGCAGAAAAGTTTTAATTATGGAATTGCTTTTAAAGCACGAGTCACCCATCCATGAGCATAATAAGAAAACGATCTTAATAATAAAAATAATTCAGAAGACTACAGTTTGATTGTATACTGTTATTTCACAATTTCTTTTACCAGAAATATTCAGCTATAGTTATAACATATCATCTAACCTTTTTATCAACTAATGCCTTTTTGTAATAATTGAATAATCATTTTCTCATTCTGTGCAAGAATAACAATAAAGACATTATCAAAGTATAGAACGTAAGTTATAACATCAAAATTAAATAAATGATATAATGCTTGTTATAGGAAATTTCTGAGTATTTTCTGGCTTCTCAACTTTTTGCTGATTGAATAAGTAACAGGAGTTATAAACTCGAGATTCCTACGATGAAAATTCGCGTGTACAAAAAAAGATTCTGAATGGAATCTGGAATGCATAGCGGAACAAACAAAATTCCTTTTCATTGATGGATATGCATGAATTCCGAATCTCTTTAACGTGAAATACAGCCTTAGAGGAATATTTACGGAAGGATCTATCAGAGAATAACATAGAAAAACGTTTTTCGATGTTATGTCAATGTTAATTTGTTATGACTTATGTATGTATATATATAAATAAACTTTAAGTACTGATTGAATAATATTACATACTTATAAAGTTGAAGGACATTGGCATAATACGATTTTAACTACTTATTACCTTATAAGAATTGGGTCAGATATGAATTTGCACTAATAAATAATATTTGCTCTATGACAGCAAGGTTGATTTTGAAGAAGACCCTACTTTCCAATTATTGTCCACAAAGGACAGTGAGACCAAAGGTTCTACAAACATTGGGTTAAAGTGTTGCTTTTAACTCGATCTCAAACATGCCGAAGGCTGAAAGCGTCAATTGTCTCAAACCAGGGAAACATCTTTTTGGAAAGAGTAGAATACAACTTTTATGAACTCACTAGCACTTGGAGGGTAGTACTTTGTTTTCCCTTTGTTCTCCGACAACTCGAACAATGAAGGCGATTCCTGCAGCTCTTATGATGTTTATTAAGGACGTGCAGATTCTTTTCTTTGTCTTTTATCCTTTTAAATGTCTTGCTCTAAATCGTCATGATTACTAAAAACGCACTGAGTTGACAGTTTGATTAGTAATCAAATAACTTGCATTATCTATGCTAAAGAAACAGTTTAAAATTCACGTAATGTAACTGCATAAAATTTTTTACTGAGTGGCTAAACAAATGCATGTAAATTTTATTATTTTTTCTGATAATAATTATTTCCGATTTAAAATACTATTCCCAAAATTATTCTATTACATCTTTTCATCTACTTCCAAAGATATTGCGCATATGCATTGCTCGTTAGCTTTCTTTACTTCTTCGATTCGAAAAAACTCCTTAACTTGCATTGCCCAACATTTATGCCCGATATTTATTATTTTCTGGAAAATAAGAAAACTACGCTTTGGAAGTATTTCGTGCAGATATCAGTAAAAACTCAAAGTATTCGGAGAAGAAATTTCGCATTTTATGAATGAGAAACTTCGATGATAACCAATTATATATCGAAAATATATGACAACAGACGATAAAATCAAAGATATGACGTAATCAATGAACAGCTATAATTTTATATAAAAATAACCTTTTGTACATATAATATAATGATTATCATAAAAAGTTTAAGAATTAAAACAAAATTTTTGTAAGATAAAATTAATCATTACGAATTAGAAGTTATCTTACTCGGACACCTTTAATAATTTTTGTAAGAGATAAAATCTCAGTTGTCTTTCTTTATTAATAATTGAAATTAAAAATGAGAAATGGATAGTAATTAACAACTTTTTTGTCAGATGATATTTCTAACCAAAATAGTTTCTATTAGAATCTCATATTTAGGAATGCAGGCCAGATATCTCATAAGTATTAGAATGAATAAAACATTTTTTAATGGAACTTTTGTTTTCGGTTTGAGACGAAGTGGCAACCGTTTTATGATAGACATACAGAATATAGGAAAACATTTACGACATCCATGTCTTCCCTTCACTCCAAAAACCGAATTCTTTGAGAATCTGCTTCAAGAATAATAAAAACGCTCGTCATTATATTGGGATTGGGACTATGAAGTCCTTAGAATAATGGATTTTTGAGCAAGAAATACAAATATAACATCCGTACTAGAAAATAAATAAACTACCTTGAGTTGGATATGTTTTCCTCAGTAAATAATATCAATGAATCCTAAGAGCACAGCTTATTTGCTGCTTTTAAAACTACAAAATTCATTGCTCCTTACGCAATAGTTAACAAAAGTAAACATGCATTCGTGCTCCATCTCTTAGGAACACAAAAAAACCTCCGTAGTGAGAAGAGAAGAGCCTTCCAGTTTTCATACAAACAATAAATTGTAGAACGTCCGTGGTTGGAAGATTCTGATCTTCAAGAGACGTTAAGCAAACATTTTTTACTTCCGAAAAAATGTATCGAGTAAGTAACAACAGGAGAAGTATGGCTCTCCAGAGATTCGTGGGAGTGGTCTTCCCAGAATGCAACACGATTCTGCTCTTTGGGCAGATTCCCTCCATCACCTAGGATTCCCCGGAGAGAAAAAAGCCGGGGAGCGCATTTTTATCACCTCGAGGATCGTTTATCCATGGGTGACACTGGGAGAGAAGAATGTTGGAATATGAAGGTTATGGAAATGGAAGGAAATGCGTGGAAGATGTCTTCCCTTCGGGATAAGGAGATTGATGGAGTGTGCGATGTAGATTCAAATCGCCATTGCTCGAAAAATTCGCGAATGGTTTGATCAGACTTTGGAAGGCTTCGATGAGAAGATGAAAACCAGATGGGAATATGGGACGTCGGAGATTAAATGATTCCAGGATTTTATCCCTAAATGCTTGGGCGTAAAATTTTTAATGGTATACGGAGAAAAGATTTCGAGATGCCAATATCCGATTCCTAAAAATTGAATTAATAACTGTGATCCATTAATCTCGATAAATTTGATCAAAATAATAAAACTCCGTCAAAAATTTTTCTTTATACTGAAAAAGAGACTTAACTTAGGCGAGCATTTCGGACTGCAATGGTAGTAGCTTGAACAAATGTGGAAAATAGTGATGCCATTACTTAAATACATACATCATTAAACTGCAAATAAGTCTCAGTGGTGACATAGTACCATAAATTTCACTCTCTGACATTCAAATAGTAAAACTTAAACCACTTTTAAAAAATCCTTATAATTAACCTCTGTAAATTTTTTGAATGAGTGTTAATAATACATTATTATTTGGTAACAATCACTTCACTTGATAAGTATCAGTAAATACAAAGTAGGTCCTGTTAAGAACAGACTGCTTGACAGCTGATTCCAAAAAAGTCTAAACCGTGGAACACATATTAACCTTTACAAGAAATTTACTTTGAATCGTCATTACCAGTAAAATAAATTTTAATAATTAACATTCATATGCCTTTTCCGTATCTTTTGTAATTTCTATATTTCTTAGATAATCGCTGAATTCTTTCGTCACTATTACATTTAAGGAATTGAATTCATCATATCTTTTTCACTGAATTAGTACACCTGATTCAATTGGTGGTTTGGAATAATATGAATGGTGTGAATACCTCAACAACTTAAATTTTAAGCTCCCATTTCAAAGCATGATCATATTTCTTTTGAATATTCATTCATTTCCATTATTCGGTTAAGAATTAGTTATAATCGATTTATCTTCAACATTACCGCAACTGTTGATAAAAAGATTATAATTGATTTTTAAATGGCATTTTTCTGAATATAATACTTGAGGATTCTTGAAAGAAAAATATCGCTTTTACAGGAATACGAGTGCAATTGAGATGCAACCTTTATGGAAAATTTATTTCTAAAATAAAGGAATAAATACTCAAGAGAATAATAATAAATATGGCTTGGATTGTGTTATTTACTGGAAACTTTAAAAGTTGATATTCGGAGTACCTAAAACCTTCTGATTGAGAGTAAAACACTCACCTTATTTATTTTCATTATAATTAGTTGTAAGTACGATAATTAAACTAAGATAAACTTAAGGAAATAAGTATTCACATTAATAACTTATTTACGAAATGATTTTAGAGAGAATATCTATCTTAGCAACAAGTTAAGCTGAACAAAGTCAACTTCATGACGTAAGTTGCAAATCCTCGGATATGTGAAGCTGATTGGCGCGTAAGTGGAAGCTCATCATGTATCTCATAAAAACCATCAATCATTTGCGGTGCTGCACCTGCTCTTTCGTGTAGCTAAGCTTCCGAAGAGACGAAGAGTGATAAATATTTACGAAGCTTATATACGCATCACTTGCCTTTATGTGCAGACACTTCGTCTTCGCGTAAAACAAGCTTATCTATTGGAAATGGAACGAGGATTAAACTCTATCTATCCCCTTCGTGAAAAAATACATTTCAATTTTCTGGCCAAAACTGGTAGTAGGGTTATTAAGTTTTTTTTTTTTGATTGAGCAATCGCTAATACTTAAAACTGTCCTCTGAACTTTTTGACAAAAATGAACGCAATTATTTTAATTTTAATTTCCTCTGAAATATTTATAAGTAAATTTGATACCTTTAATTACATTAAAAATAGGACTCAAACGTTATTATTAATATTAATCAGCCTCTGCAATCGATAGCTCCAAATATGCTATGTACTAGCGTTAAATTTATTTATTAACCTAACAGGCTGAAAGCTTTATCCCCAATAAAATTACCTCAAAAATCCGAGATAAAATTCAGTTTCAGATATTGAATCAACTTTTCATCATGCATATTCATGTGCTTGGGCGTAGCATTTTTTCCAAAACCATCTGATGTGTTATGTATTTATATAACGATATTCATCGGTAAATAAAGATAGAGGTAACTATGAACATTTTTGGAATTAGTATGCTAATTATTGCATTAAATAAACGACAGTAATAGGTTAGGAATATAGGATGAGGAACACGGTTCTTTACATCGCGGGCTGATCGGTGAAACCCTTGTTATGTGTAAAGCCGGTTGCGTGCTTACAAGGATTAGAGAATCATCAGATGGTTTAAGGTATGGTGAATTTACAAATGACTGATATTCTAATTCCGTATTTTGTGTTTATACAATAGTTTTAATTCAGAACCGAGAATTCGATTTAATTTTCATTCCTAGCTGATAAATTAATTTTAGATCTATTCTTTTTAAATTTTTATTTTAGTCTTTCAGGAAATTCGACATTGGTAAAATATTTTTTTAACTCATACATAACAATTTAAATCAAATCAAAGATGATATAAACCTCAAATATTTTGTTTTCTTAAAACTATCGTGGATTATTTGACATAGCAGGTTGCATAATTTCCTGAACATATCGGCATTCGCATCCCATCATTCTCTTTTATTAGTAAAATACCTCCATAATAATAAATCTCTCCATCATTTTCATATGCTACCTTTTCTCAAATTATTCTTATGACTAAACTCAATATATTTCAAAACCTTCGATCTTTTTATTGAAAGCTTTGAGTTGAGGGAAAAATTCAAAAATGTCAAAGATAAAAATTAACATCGAACGTCAGATACAGATAAAGGTAAAAAAGATTTTATCAATTCAAACATTTTCCTGATAAATTCTACCTCGAAGAGAATAAAAGATAGAAGGGAAACAAAATAGTAAAAAGTAAATAAAATATTTTTGATCGGTTAGATCTACATCACTTTGAGAGCGTTCTTGATCTGTAAAACAATCGACGTAAGTTATAAATGCTGTGAGGTCAAGCGTAAATATCGTTCCGCTAAGACTGATGTGAGAGTTTGAAATATCAAAACTGGGCGTTGATACCATTTATAACAGAAATAGAGGAAATTTGGAACGTGAAGTTCCAGATTCTTAGTATTTTTTAATTTTCTGTTTCCCAAAGGAATTGAAATATAACTTTTGATTTGAAGCAAAATAAAATACTTAATTGTGACATTTCAATTGAATTGAATTTATAAATTCGATCGACGAAGCCTTATATTTATTTTCTTCCAGAGCGTATACATAATAGAAATGTTTACTTATATTGTTTTTGATGATTGTAAAATGAGAATGATGCAAAAAGCAATGAAATATCTCAATGGGATTTTTATTTTGAGATATCCTCTTTTCAAATATGACATAGATATCCTATTCTATCGTCTTATCATACAATTAGTAATTTCTATTAAAGTTAACAATCAACTGTAAAGAACGTCATATTTCCATAAGTTGGATATGGGAAATCTCCATGAATAATAGACATAAACGGATTAGTAGTTAATGGTTACTCATTCATTCTTTAATTTGTTTTGAAAAACTTGTGCTGTACTTTAACGAAATAAATTGCACAGTCAGCTACGAGTTACTGGTGTCGCACAAATATTAGGCTTCATATAAATTATTAATGTTATTTAGATTGAATTTCATTAAATATCGTATTTTTCGTACATTTTTATACGTTCGTTTCGATAAATGTTCGAAAAAACAATCAGTATATTTCTATTTTAGAAGAATGTTTCCAAATAAAAAATATAACAAAAGTAATATATTTTCAGATCATACTAAAGAATTGTTATGAAGTTGATTTTATTTCCAAAAAACAGTCATTTCGGGGAAAATTCATTTCTCCGAGGGACTCTAAAAGCACTCACGAAACTCGGTTTCGGAGCACCCAAATCAGACTTCCATAAAACCGAGTATGTTTTCCTCGAAAATCACTTCGATCGTACACTACGAATGCAAAGCGATCTACGCATGGAATGATGTGAGCTTTTGGGAAAACGCTCGAGAGTAAACGATGCCTAATTCATCCATCACGAAGAACGCCGGAGAACTTGGACTGGAAAACTTCGGCGCCGAAGAGACAGTTCGGGTATCCCTCCGAAGGTTTCCACTTGCGTACGAACACTTCCGTTATTCTTCCTGCATCCTCCATCGTTTAGCGATTCTGTTCCGAAGCTCCATTTCCAATCCCGCGAAAGCACTCTGGGATCTGAGAGGAAAACAATTCACGATCGGCGAGCGATCGACGTCGTAACAATGGCGCAATCCAGTTTCCGATTCAATTACGACATGGCGCGCGTTCGTGCGGGCGGGAAAAAAAGCTGCGAAATGGCGGGAAAATTACGATCCAATTACTAATCTCTCCGAGAGACGCTATTTTTTGTCGCGACGCCGACGGAAATTGTCTTTTCGAAAAATGTTTACCGAAGCGAACGCGTGGGGAAGGGGGTCACCGAACAAACTATCCATTTTTACGATTCTTCTCAAAATGGCGGCGAAACGACTTGTTATTAGATTTCGAAATTGGAATGGATTGGGGAGATAATTAAGGCACCAATTACGTTGCTAATCATAACGAAACTGGGATGCCGAGTGATGGCCCCCCTTCCGTTTCCGGTTGCGAATTTCGCTCTTAATTTTTTCGGACGGTTGCCCCCTAAATATCGTTGGATAGCCCTTTCGGATGGGGGCGGCGATTAAGCGGTTTCTGTTTTTTTGGAATTTACAAGAGTTTGCTTGTTTAAATAAAAATATGGAGCAATTTCCTCTCCCGTTCAACAGTATGCAAATAATTTCCGTGTGTCTCGTGGCCTCTAAACCGCACGAAAAACAGCGTGTGATACAGAGAGCTGGCTTGAATATATTATCTGCAAAAATCTCTCTGGAAGCCCATATTATAAGCTGATCATTTAAAAGGTTCACCGAGATGAAAAATTATACAGTTTATCACTAAAATAGCGATGAATCTCTAGTTTTGTATTTTTTGGACAAAACAATTCATTATGGCCGCAATGAAGCTGGATTTTTAAAACTCACAAAAACCCTTCTAAACATATATATGACCTATTTTAATAAATAAACTAATTCAAGCATAACTTTATGGTGTAAGTTGTATTGAGTTGAACTTATTAATAAAAGAATGAATCCTATCTAGTCGATACTTAACGAACTTCCTATCAGTCATTTGTTGAAATGCCTATTGTTGAAAGATTACATTAACACGGCTCCAATCTTTAATAGACGCGAAAGGTAAGGTCTTTAAAAATTAGCTCTAATTTTGACCGTGCCAATACCTGGAGAGGGCCTGGTTTCGTTAATATCCGAATTCAATTCACGGAAAATGTTCTATTTCCAATACGAGAATGATCAGACAAATTATATTGAAGGTGAGCCATCCATTACACCGAGTCTGATGTACTATATTCTTTTGTTTCTGTACTCAATATATGATGTACAAATATTAACATCATGATAAGCATTTTGGAGCTATCTCGTATAATGTAGTTCCTTCATATATTAGAAAATATTGATTTGGAAAGACTTTTAACAACTATAAGTGTTTAAAAATAGGATTCTGAATTATTTAATGAAATTAGACAAGTTCTAATGATTGACTCCAGAATGTTTGTAAAAGCATTCGGCACAACTAAACTTATATTCCAAACAATGCGTCACACCAATTGGGAAAGTTAAAAAAAGATCTAAAATTAGGTAAAATAATATTCCAGTAGAATCCAAATTAGTTCGTACGAGATGTACGTAAGGGAGGCCGTTTCGCAGAACGCTACCTCACTGTACATGAAGTGCCCTTAATCATATCTGTCACATCTCCTTCAAGTTCGACTACCGAGCACCTGCTTTGTTCACCTCCCCTTTCATCTTCCGAATGCGTGTCAAGAGGCTCTTTCTTTCGCTAATAAGTCATCTCTGAAATTCGAAACCGGATAGAAATAACCTTCGGAAAAGGAACGCAGCCTCAAAAATTGCGAGGAAAAATACCTAGCTTTTATTTCTAAAAAAAAACTTAGAACTAAGTATAAATACTTAGTATTTTTGCAGAAATGTACAGTATGTTAAAATTTTGAAGCATTATACATTTGGTAAGGCTAAATAATATATTTCATAATGCTGCAATGCTATTTTATAATTCAATGCATCTCTTGATGAGTTATTGGAAAAATCGGAACATTTAAAACTTCAATTTCTGTTCTGTTATGAAGTCATAGACATTCCAAATAAAATTTAAACAATATATCTCTATATATTTTTTAATTGTTGCTCTTTTTAACACCATTTTATACGGCTGGTGCCTCTATAAAGCAGAGGCAGTTAGAACATTTAGTTGGTGAGGTAGTGCCGCAGTCGAACGATTTTGCAGTGCCCATACAAAGAAAGAGCAAGATAGATTCTGGCAAAATAACTCAATGACTAGAACAACCGATCGGAACTTAGGAGATGCGGGTTGGAGATTTACAGTACTAAGTAGAAGCATACAGATTACACTGGATATAAAAGAGATTGTTTAAAGATTAGACTCGAGAATTTTCAGTTCGTGTATAATTCCAGTAAAACTAAAGCCTCCTCTGGTATCGGTTGTCAGCTCGGTGCGCCCATAACCTTGAAGACTCCGATGCCGTGGCAACCACTCTAGACGAGGTGCTAAGTTTACGTCATGAGCTTTTCGATTACCATTCGTTCAAATGGCGGAACACCCTCATATCATGACCGCTTCTCCCCTCCAAGTCCATTCGGCCCCGTAAATCCCAATAACGCTCTCACGTACCCTCTTTTGTTCAAATCGGAAGCAACGGAGAGACATTTCCGCGTCCAATCGACTCGTGATTTTCGAGGGGAAATTTCACCTTTGAGCGGCGGAAGAGTGAAAAAAAAACTGATGGAGGGATTCGAGGGATGAGCGGA
Source organism: Pantala flavescens (assembly GCA_020796165.1). NCBI lineage: Eukaryota > Metazoa > Arthropoda > Insecta > Odonata > Libellulidae > Pantala > Pantala flavescens. The sequence goes on from CM036881.1 coordinate 51,366,041, forward strand.
AGATGTTCGCTACGTCCATTATCATTCCGGAAACAAGAGATGGGCACCAAATCAAACAGGTTGGAAGGATGCAGCCCACATGTGCTGCTTCGCTTTTATCCATCCGCTATCGGGGTTTTTATTTTTGACCCAATTTGGTCACGTGATACGGGCCGATTGGAGGGGATGTTGATTAAGGTAACCCTTAGCAACTTGGATGTGCATCCGATTGATTCCACAGTTGATGAAAAATACCATCTCATTCTGAATAAGCAGTAATTAGGTCATAAAAATGAATGATTTCATATGTCAATTAAATCAATATATTCTATATATATATATATATATATATATATATATATATAGAATAATTTGAAGTATCGATCGACTTTACGGTTTTCAAAGGAAGATAAATATAGTGCGAAATAAAAAGAGAAAATTTCTGTCAAGGACAGTTGGAACAGAACAAAAGGCGAACATCCAACATCTGCCTTGTAACTGAGTATCGAATCGTCTTCCTAAATATTTTAAAATCGATACCACTAAAAGGAAGAGATATCGACAGAGTCTCCTGAGGTACTACCTGCATTTTTATCGTTATTAAGAGCAGTTAACCATCCCTTCCCATTTGATTTTCTTCATTTTTGTAATAGAATCACTTAAAATCACGTCAGTGACATAATCCACTCATATCTCGAGAAGTGCGGCAGCTATTTCTTTAGATAGATACGTAAGAGATGTAAAGGCATATATCTCAAATACATTTGTTAAATTAGTCATAAATATATAGTTTAAGAGTAAATAGCATATGAAGTGCATAGCTTATGAAAACCCATTCATAAAAGAACATCTTAAAAGCGGACAATGACATTTCATATTGTTATTATGCTCGCTGAGTCTCATTATAACTAATTAAAAAACTCAGCTTTATAATGCCGACACTTATCATTGTATTTATATGTATTCATAAATTCTAATTCGTGACCTTAATAACTCAATAGCATATTTAAATTGTCCTTACGCAAGAATTAAGAGATAAATAAAATATCTGATACCACCAAGATCTTATATGGGTTAATAGTTTGTCCGGTTAATTCCTTTTCGTTCCTTAATATATTTGGACATATCCCAAATGAGTACTATAAAAATAAATATCTATATATTTTTATCGATATTCAATAATCTGAACACTCTTTTATTTGGATTACCGACTAAACTAAACCCCTCACTTTTAATAAATCCAAATTTACTAAACCAGCGCCTAATTTCAGCCATCTACCCGAGTGACGCACTCAAGGTAAGAAACCTATCAATGTTTCAGAGAGGAACGAGGTATACCCGTGATGGAGTAAAGGTCTTAGCGCTCAATATTGGAATTACTACTTCAATTTCTCATGAGATGTGAAGGAGTGGATCAATAGGAATGTGGACAACAACACCTTGGTGATATCACAGTTACCATGTTAACCACAGGATTCGGCCAAGGTGGCATTTCACGCATCGAAACCGATATATATTTCATGTGACAGGAATACATCAAAGGTAACTCAGGTCGCCTCTGATGTATTATTTCCGCGAATTTTCCCCGAAATATTGATAGAATCCTGACATTTTGGATGCGACTTGTGAATGTTGTATCGCAACTTGTACTTTCTATCGATTTTTTGGCTCCAAGTTCCCAGGACGTGCACTTGACAAATCTTTGAGTTCGCCTCTAATTGACCTGTCGTTCCCAAATTTTGATTGATATCTTTCGGAGCCGATCCATTTGGGAATCTTCACTAGAACTGTTTTTCAACAGAATTACAAATAAAAGTATTGCTGTGAACGGATTACCCAAAGTTCTTTTCTAGGAGTTATTTACCTCCTCTATTCAAATGCCTACCGAGGTTTACTTCTTTATTTTGCCCCAGTAAACGAATACACTCACTTTCACTCCTTAAGTTGGGGACAACTCTTATAAACACTCATGTTTCAGTGCTAAAACTCTGAAAATAAGTTTATCTATTGCTCGTGTTAATAGCACGACTATCCGTTTGTGTATTTCCCAGAAGGAGAACCCTTCCAAAAATCAGGATGCGAGTTTTCGTTGTGAATATAACTGTATGCGAAAAGTTAACCGTTTTTTTCTAAAACGTCCTTATATATCGTATGGTATACGAGTTTGGAAATATTCAATCATGTATATGAATTGCTGATTCAATTTTGTGAATTTTAGAAAACAGAATCGTCCTTAATATTTTGGTTAACTCCATATTTTTTAATAATGTTATGAATGATAAAATGGCAATCTGGGCTTCACGAACAACCTGCATGAGTAAAGGTCATTGCATAAATGGACTTATCATGTCCTTTATCGTGTTTGAGTCTTCCACATCTTTCCATTATATAAGCCAGTATATTCAAATAATAATAGTTGAAATTCTTTCCACCTCAACAGAGGAAACATGAGATCTTTCTTCGCCAAACAGTAATTCCCCGTAATTACGACGGAGTAATGGCTAATCCAAGGGTTGAGATCTAGTTAATTAGTGCCTTAAGGGTGGGAATAGCCTTTACGAACGATGCGGGGAAATTTATGCGCCGCTCCATTAAGTAAGGAATTAATTGCACTTGCCTTCGTGATCTAATCTCGTTCGAAAAGAATCGATTAATTGATTTATATTGAGCAGTATAGCGCATAAATATGTGATAAAAGTGGAATTAGAAATATCTGATATCAAATATGAATATTTTGTTTAGTTGTTTTCGACGCATTATTATAAAATTACTTGGTAACAAAGGAATCAATATGGCTGCTTAATTTAACCTGATATTCGCTTACGTCAAATTCACTCATCTCTTTTCCTAAAATTAAATACGAATCTATGAACAAAATAAAAAATTTGCCCAGTAAAATCAACCAAAAGATATCAATATGATCCTGAAACAGTTTCAAATTATAAATAATAAAAAACAGTGATTAATGAAAGAATATGCCATACTAATTTTCCCAGTGTGTTTTTTCATAAATTTGCACCAACTGAAAGTACAATACTTGGAGGAAGAAAATTTGGTTGGCATCGAAACTTTTGATATAAAAAGTCAAATTTTGAAAAATATCTTAAAGCTCTTATGAAACGAAGCGGGACAACACAGAGAACTAAAAGAAAAGTTTATCACCAAAAATGAATCTGTATCGTGTATGCACAGTATAACAGATTAATCCATAATATTAGACCCTCTTTTCATAAAAATGAAACAACCATGATGTAACTTCCATGATTCCAAAACATTCAGGAGAGAACGGACCTACATTATTCTTTCTTATGACTTAACTCTTGAATCGGAAACTTTGGGTTATTTATTATAAATCAAGTTGTAACAACAAAATTTAAATGTTAGGTTCGTAGACTTCCCAGAGAAGTAATCTGTTCCCGTTCTAATACTAGCCTCTTCGCTTATAATGAAGTCGCATATTTTTTATCATTATTATATGTTTGAATCAGGAATTCCTCAGAATTGTTATCCCTCCAATTCTCTATTAATTCGTAATTCCATGTTAAGAAAGAGTATCGGAGTCTCCGTTGAACAGAAATCGATATTAACCCTTTTCTTAAGGAAATATTAACGTCTTCGGCCACAAAGAGGTAAGTTCCGTGCTGACCCCTTGAAGAGCGAAATGAAAATAGCTACGATGTGACGTCGTTTCCGATATACCAATGCCTTCATCTGGAAGAGGAGCCATGTTTGGACACGCAATCTTCGTCAGTATTGAGCCAGGTGGGGGGGATTTAGTGATTGCCTTTTAGGGTTCTGTTTTTAATATAAATATTTATGCATATATGCTGCATATCTGGAATGGCTGCATAGAATCCAAAGCATCTCTGGGCTAAACAGACAGTTTTCTAGAAATTAATATGTATTTGCAAAGCTGAAATCTGTATTAGAAAACTGAAATCTTATTTAAATCAAGATAAAATGTCAACATATAGGGCATTTTCTTTATTACCTTTTAATGAAAAGAAAGAAAAAATAGATGAAAAGCTCAGAAAATAGTAAACAAATCCGTAAGAAGAAACAACACAAGAGCAAATGGCAGTATTTGTATCATATTAATTTACAAAATTAATTTCCAAAACCCGCCTCCAGAAAGTTTCGAAACTATTCATCGCAAAACTTACACCTAAATCAGCTTTACACGTTCGAATAAAATGTATTCCATTTGGATTACATAGTAAACAATTTCTATAGTTCCTCTAAAACGCTTTCTTTGTCTAAAGAACGGTTCAGGAGAGAGTTGGAGTAAACAAAATAAGGAATGAAAGCAAATCTTCAGGAATAAAAACATCGATTTGACTAAGTTGATACTCCATATTAGATCTTCGATGATATTTTTGACCTTCCGATAGTACGGAGATATAAGAATTTACCACCACCATGGAGCTTTAACCTATTTGCATAAAATATGACGAGGCTAGCAGAAAAAAAATATTCACATAATTTTCTAACATTTTTCTGCGATGATTCTGTTCAATATAATTTTTCAGCTCTTATTCTAGTTGGACAAAAGGACGAATTCATTCAATAAATATCCAATTTAAAAAAGTCAATTCGGCTTTAATATAGAATAATTAAAAGGATCTTGTTACGAATTAATATGTTTTAAAGCTAATTTGAAATCGATTCTCTGTTGTGCCATCTATCTCTTATTTGACTACATAAAGGATCAAATTTTAATACGTTCTCCTCACGGTTGATGAGAATGGAAACGGTTAATTGAACTTCAAAAGCAATTATCTACGTCCGGAATATGTTCTCTAATTAACTTTGTAGACAGCAGTTTTGGAGGGGAGAAAGAATTACAAATATAATTACTGGATCCTTCCAGGATAACACCGCGTCCATTTCTTTCGAGCTTATTTCTCGTTTTCGGAAAAAGTTGTGACCACAAATATTCTTTCCGCAAGTGACAGCGGAACTTAACTACGTAGAATAGAAGATAAACATTCAAGGATGAAAAACTTTGACAAAGTTGATGAAACTCACTTTGTGTCACGTATGTTCTTTTATTTCCTAAATTGGGGTTCGTACTGAAAAAATATTCAATGAAAACAAAAAAACGATGTTATCTTGGATATTTAAGCGTAGCTATACAATGTACTAAAAAAGGAGTAAACTCTGAGATATCCTATTTAATGTATGAAAAGAACTCTTTGACAGGACATCTTCGCTGTTTCATTAAAACAAAGGCGTCACTTTTGTTTCATGTTAAAGGTATACACGACCTTCTACATTACAACATAGCTCAATCGGAATGAAAACTTAATACTAAGCAATTTATTCATAATGAAATAAAGTCCAGAAGAGAATTAATAATGATTAAACAAAATCGATATCTTTTAGCTGAATTTTTCCGTTTTTTTCTAGATGAATTCAAATCCTGTATACAGGAATCCTGTAAATACAGGAAACTATTTATAAAATAAAATTTAATAATCGTTTATCCTTTTCTTTGTCTAATTAGAAGTTATTGGATTAGTTATTCCGATTATATTATGTGAAAATGATATTTTCCAAAAACTCCAAGAAATCATTAAACTAGCAATCGATTCAATTCAATAGTTTGATAGACTTTGATATAAAGTAACGTTTTACGTCTTCGTCGAGAAATAGACAACATTATAGAACTAGTGTCGTCGTGCATTGCGATTCTTTTTAACGACAGCTACAGAGAGAGTCATGACCCACTGCAAAACTGTCTTCCAACCAAATTCTGAGCTAACGGTTCGCAAAAGCTGAATGGGAGCCGATAAAAGATAGAAAATTGGCACGACTTGGCATCGGATCCATCTCACACAGCAATGAAGAGGAGCGCTCCAGATCATTTGTCAAATTTCATTCATCCCTTGGCATGAATGAATGTCAACAATCGAGACGGGATTCTCTCGGCGAAAAAGGGTTTAGCCTCCTAATGCGCAACTCAGAAGTTGTTAAGCGTCCAAAACCCAGGAGTGGATGCGCGGTCGACGAAATGAAGGTTATGTGAAAATTACAGCGGTCAAATGAGGTTCTTTCCTTCACCATTCGGACAACCCCTTCCGAATGCGGCTGTTTTCCCGCTCGTAACGGAGTCAGGTTGCGTCCTTGAAATGATCGGAAGGGACAACCCTTGGAATCAAAAACGAAGTTCGATTTCACCGTAAGAGTCTCTCTCTATAACCCTTTCACCGTCGAATGACACTTGATGGAACATTGATTGGATGAAAGGAGAAAAGGTATGACGGCTCATTCCCCTCCTCAATAGCTCCGTCTACATCAAAATAACCCTAAAAAGCACTATATTTTATTGCTAATGCACAGGGTCGTTTTGTATTGTCTTAAACAAACTAAGCCGTTCCGAAATCCATGCTTCGTGAACGTCTGGCAAAGCGGTAACCAAAGCTCTCGTGTTACGTGGTTTCAAACTTCTGAAACTTAATGATGTACTTTCTTAACCAGCTTCGTAAACTCGTGTGAAAAAAACTCTGGAAGAATCCTAACAGCCCAGTTTCAGAGAGCAATCAGTTTGCGTATTAATTGCATGTGTCAGAGTTTCCTATTTAAATCTCCTTCTTCCTTTCTGCATGGAGGAGGGGGATGCGAGGAATATTTTTAGAGGTTTTCGATTGTCCTCAAAATTACGCAACGTGAGTCCATTACTTCATCAAAAAAGTACATAAAACGAATAATCTAAAACGAAAATTAATATCTCTAGGCGTATTATTTGTAAATAAATTCCTAGATTTTATTGAAATGCGCCAAAAGTTTAAGATATCAACTCTCAATCTTATTTACACCTCGTCAAATTTTATCAACATTTTAAATAAGGTGAGAAGAATGGAATATCCTCATAAGTCACGAGTTTAAACGGCGCTGAATTCTCTCAACACTAAAATTAAATTAACCCGACACAGTAAATAGCAGTCAGTCAACACACCTAAAACACTTTATCGCAAAATATACGGAGAAAAATCAAACACAACTCACCATATCAGGTGGAAGTATCCCAAAACGCGTGTAACTAACGGGCTAAAATCTTCTCAATGCTAGCTTGTTCTAGCCCCTATGACATTAGATAACAGTGCTTTTAAAACGCACTTCCAGAACACGCCAAAACAAAGGAAAAGGAAGAAATAAATCGAATGCAACTCACCGCAGTTAGCGGAAGTATTCCATAACAAATCTGGTGGACTTCCACTGGAGTCCGACGAAACACCTTTTCTCCTTCCACACGAGAGCCAACGACCACCAACGCTTGGTTGAGGCAAACAGTGGTTAGAGGGACGACACACTCGCGTACGAAAAAAGGCTAAGGTCTGTCAGGGGAAGGGAAACTACCGCCCCGCCCTCGAGCGGGGCGGCGGGCAAATCCAGAGGCCCAATTGGACACGAAGGATCCTTGCAGACTTTTCCTCGGGGGAAAACGGAGGAGAAATACGCGCAGTGGGCAGGGAAGACCGCGAACGTTTTCCCTTATCTAAGAAAGGATCGTGCCCGGACGCCCTTGTGTTCTCTACTGCTGCGCGCACCGAATCGAACTGAATATCCCGCGACGTTGGTCCAGCCTGGGCGGGCCTTTCCTTCCCTCCCTACCTCCCGGATCTTCCCCTACCACCAGCCGGAGTCGCACGCATCTTCTGCTCCCTCCCCCTTTGAAACCAACTACCCCCAACGCGGAACCTCCTGGGAAAGGGTGAAGGTTGCACTCGAGCAGAGAGGTTACCACCTATCTGGATGCACGACTCCTGGAGTTTCAGGGTTCCAGGGGTGGCTGCTGAAGTTTTCGGAAAGGTCGTCGATTTATCATCGTTTAGATGAAAAAGATGTGTGAAAAGCCTTTGGGAATGCCCTTTGTTTGTAGCGAAACGTAACTTCTTAGTAGTGCCGAAAGAAACGCAGTGTAGATGAATACATCTTAAAAAATAATTTTTTAAGAATCAGAAGAATTTTCTGGTGTATATTTATTTTAATTCTTAATAATAAATAATGTATCTCCCTCGAAAAGTAGCGCACTTTACATTGAAGTATTTATTTCACGAGAAACACCTAAATATATTAGCAAGTTCAGAATTTTTTACTTTCGATAAGTATGAATAATTCGAAATACTTTAAAGTTTCAATGGCTTTTTGTTTACCTCAGAAAAATCGCAACATAAGCCAGAAGGAAAGAACCAATTCCCTTAATAGCAAAATATATTTTTTGCTTTGAATTCGTCATTTCTTGCAGTATTCTTCGCTTATAAAATTTCTCTATTCTAAATAAAACTTTCGATAGAATAATTGTCGAAGATTTATTCTAAAAATGTAAACAAGATAACGCTGAAGTTACTATTGAAATCAATATCTAAAAATTGAAGTACTGATTCACTCGAAACTCTGCGGAGAATATCAAATAATTTCCTGATATTTGACATGGATTACTAAAACCCATTTCCTACTTTTCCTGATCCTTATAACACCAATATCGATGCACTCGCATATTTACTACTTCCTTATCCCGACAAAAAGTTCTACGTTGGATTTTCGAGACTTCCATCTTCACTAAGGAATATTGCGTCGTAGAATGATAAGCGAAAAATAAATCCTCGTGTTTATTTGGAAACGATCGCTTAAGTTGGCAATCCTGGATGGAGGGTGGGCTGTTGGGAGGGTCGAGGTGTCATTCCCTCCTAAAGAGAGCTCACGATTCAGAAGCAATCCATTGAGATAATAAGGTGATAAGAGACGAAGGGATTTCAGACACTCCGAATTAAACATTCCTTCGAATTACGGAAATTTTGGAAGATGAGAAGAACAACTCGCGTCCTTTTGGTGAGATTTGAAACGAAGGCGTAATGGATGTAAGGGATTGTTTAACGTTCCTCATACACTCTGCTCGAGTTGGTCGAATGCGTTATTTTAACTTTTATTCAATCCGAACGCAAAGAAATAATAAATAAGCGACTTCGTTAACACTAGAACAGCGAGACACCCCCCTTGAACAGCGGAAGGTCTCAAAGTACCTTTGATCACTAAATGACTCACGAAAAATAAAAATATTTTCTCCGCCTCGTTCCAAGTACCAGCTATCATATGAAATGATCCGTGAATGAAATTAGCAATTAACGCTGAAGTAAAAATGGATCATAGACAAGTTTTCTGCACTTGCGTGAATGCTGTCCTAGCAAGATATTTCATTAAAATAAGGGTAAGATAACTCACCATACGTATTAATTCTCTCCAAAAAAATTGTCGAAAATTAAAATTGTAAACAGCTTTATTGTACATGGGAATTCGAGATCTTTTAATCATTCCCTCTCACTCTTTTAATTATCCCAAAAATTAAGAATACACAAAAATATAATAACAATGGAAAGGATATCCAGGTTTATATTTGTTTCTGTGATAGTTTATATTATTTGAAAACTTTGTTGTTGCCGAATTCATGGCCCGAAATTTTATATTTGTATTTTTTTACATTTTTGGCGCACAACGTCCTTAGGCAAATATTTGCTTATAATTAAAAAGTATCTTATATTATTCCATTCAAAAATTTACCACAGATTACAACATATCCTTTTTCGGTAAAATAATTACCTCATTTCCTATCATTATTGCCATAGAAACTTCATGAATCGGGAACAGTTTTTTATAGGCATTCAAACTGCTGAATTCAGAGGTTTGATAAGATCCATATTTCTTCCTTAAATATTTAAAGAGGTGAGTTTAGAGAGGTAATAAGGATACTGATCATGAAGAGGAGATATTTTTACTTGACTTTGATTCTCATTATCATGACACATGAAAGAAAACGTCCACTTATGTAATTCTAAAAGTTATTATTTCGAAAGATATGGCATAGTTTTCAGTCACTTTTAATTAGGGCACTTCAAACTAATAGTTTATTTCTAATACTTACATTATTTCTGCTAATTTGCTACAATTCCATCGAGTATGATTTAAAGAGGGATGAGTTTAAATGGAAAGAGGAAGGAAAACATCGTATAATTATGGAGCGGAACGAATAATATTATCGAATCAGCCAGGGCATTGATGAATTTTAAAATGCTTAAACGAAAATAACTCATTTTTATTAAATGTTTATAAATATTGATGGATTATTTTTTGAAATTGTTCTCTGGAATTGAATTAAAAAATATGATCTCAGGTTGCGATAATTGTTGTAATTAGAACTTAAAGTTCATGAATACATTTTATTGAGAAAAATTTTCCTCAAGAAAAATTACTCGGTACCTGATTCATATGTGTATGTGGTTTTCAATTCTTGATGGAATGTCTGCGCTGAAACATCGCTAGGGAAAATTTTAGCGCTTATCTTGTTCTTGTATTTTGGTTTTTAAATCTAAAAATTAGTTTTCCTCTGTGCTCGATTATCATACTATTTATTTCTTTGAAATTCATTATGAGGAAATTACATTGCCACATTCTTGCCTTAATGGTCAAATATGTGCCCTCAAAATACTGTAATCATAATAACGAATGTAGATGGTACAATAAACAGACCAGAAAGGCACTTTAAAAACAGAGGCGCTTACATTCTAAATTAAAAGCCACTGCGAGGATTCCCGAACAAAATCGACTTAAATAAATTGCTAAGCGAGTACAAATGAGTCAAATCGCAAATCAACGCGATCTTGTGAGTCTCAGCTTGCATTATTGGTCCACGACAACTTTACACCTGCCGAAAAGAAAATTTTTGAAAATTCTTTGCGTAATTATTTCCAGGAATGGGGAGAATAATATTTAACGAATTGGCACGTAGTGTTCTCTATAACTCTTTTTAAAATTTTTTAAATTATAATTGCAATTACGTCGTCTGATCATGTGGCGATGATTGAGGGGGTGGAAGAAATACTATGCAACTTCGCGGCATTTCCCCAAAGTCGAGAGGAAAACCTCCCGCAGTTTATATTTTATCCAAATACATATGTTATACACAGCGTAATCGAAGGAGATTTAAGTAATATACTGAGCCCGAGAAAAACTATCTACATAAACTTGAACAGCTTTTAATTTTTGCGTTTAGGATTAATAATAATAGGTTAAGAAGTCCTATAAGAGAAGCAATAAATTCGTTAACGAATTTTCTATTCTTTTGAATATAATTTCGAACTGTAAATTCACAGTTTTAATTGTACTTCCAGATGCTATTTTTGACTTCCATTTATTCTTTTTTTGGTCTATATATGACCATAAAGTACATTGGACTCTATGATCTCTCATAGTTTTAAATTGCAGGACAATCTCGATTTCGATCTGAAAACATCTTACCTTTGATCTGGAACTTAAAATCACTTGGCGAGAAAAAAGGCCTCCATCGCTTCAACGACATGTCTATCTTCTGGAGAACGTGTTATTGGTCTATCCTTAGAGATAGAAAGGCATCATTTGCTCCTGCATCAGTCAACCGAGTCTACATTCTTCGGTTCCAAATCAAATACAAACATTAAACATGCAGAATATAACATGTGTGTTTGTGTATTCTCCTTCTTGCCGTTTCACCTATGTCGCTCTAAATCGCTATAAATACAAACATTGCATCTCCGTGTTTGCGGATCCTCGATTGAAACGAACCGTAGCAGAGCATATAAACTGTCTCACCGATTCCTATTATTGCCGTTCGAGTGAATTTCGCGCTTCAATTTTTTTATGTTCGCTAAACGTCACACAGCTCTCCTCAGTCCGTTGTGAGAAGATAGACAAATGCTCGGCGTTTTAAAACATTCATTTTCGAAAACAATGCGGACTAATGAAACTCAAAAACACTGTTATCATTGGAGCCCTTTTTTGGATTTCTGCTCCCAAAAATTGGCCGTTTATGCTAAATCCATTATCTCTTTTCCTCACCACAAAGATTTTAAATTGAAAAATCTCTTGTAGAAACTGTTCTATTAAAAGCATTGCCAAATAAACTGAATAAAAATGAGAATAAAATCAAACCATTGGAATACAAAAATGCGAAAGCCTTTAGATTTTAAATTAAGAGGCAAATTAATCACTTGACAAATACAGAACGTGGTGTATTTAATTCGATAATCCGAAATTATTTATATTTCCTAAGGAATTAAATTAATGAGAAGATAGAGGAGTTTGGAGTAAATCATGAACCCTCCGTAATATTAATGGGAGAGATAAATTTTACAACATACAAAGCGAGGAGATTTCTCAAAAATAGAAATTGATAAAAGGGTGAGTCAGTTTGACAAATTATTGATTAATTATTAAATTAACATTAATGATTAATATTAAATTAATTCATGTATTACTTTGTTATTCAAAGATTTTTCATCAAAATCAAATTCATGTAAAATTATATACTTTAAGGCTCATCCCTAATAAATAAATTCTATCATTTAATTACTTGAGTAGTTTTTTAGATTAATTAAAACGTTTTCCTTTCATTTTAAACACAGTGTTTCATCTGTGCTAGGCCGTAATAAGCTCATTAGCAATAATAATCAGAAAAAGATCAATATGGGGATATTTCATTTCATTATGTTGTACAAGAAGAAAATAAATTTCTATACCTTCCATTACCTTTCCATTCCTATCATTTGTTCTTATGATAAACGAAGAATTAAACGTGGATGTTTTTCTTTAGAAAAATCTGTTATGATTATAACTGGGTATTTTAAATGAACCTAAAATTCCTAGAACTGGAGTGTTAATTCATTGCTTCAAAAACCACCAAAGGGCGGTGTTCGAGGAAAGCAAACCTCTGCATTCATTTGCCACTGAATTCCAGCGAACAATTGGACCGCAAAAATCTCCCACAAATTTTGCACTCACTGATCTCGTAATGCATTTTAAAATTTTCCACCTCTGGATTCCCTTATTTCTGTGTCACGGTTATGCCATTCCTAACCTAATTTTCGAGCATATTATATAATTCTCGGAAAGGTGACGTTAAATGTGCCCCTGATTTACTCTCAGTGAAGCACTGAGTATGAAATCGGAAGACCTTCCATCGAATGGAGATTTGTTGGAGGTGAAAACCTTAGAGGAAATTCCTAGATAGAGGTTCGCGGAAGGAATTTCTGGTCATCCTGAGTGACGTTTTTTAAAAGAGGTCAGATTTTCTCTCCAATCATATAACTAATTCAGTTGAAATAAATTGTAGAGGAAAGCTTCATATTATTCTACTCTTTTCTCTCATGTACTGGATATACGAATATATGATCTATTTATTCAAAAACCAAACTACAACTGGAAGCTAATGACTGGCATTACGCCACAAATAAAAGTAAGGTGTATCCAATCAAAGATGACATCCGTTTATATGATAATAAAACATAAAGTTATGAAACAGTTAAATTTATCCAATAAAAACAATTAAACGTATTCTGTAAAGAAAAGATTTCATTCTGTTAAATGTGAAGACTGGGATTTAGTCTTAAGAAGGAATAATTAAAGATTTCCTATTTTATTATCAATATTTTTTATTTCAAACTTTGTATAAAGCCGTAGGCCACAGTGAACATAGACAATAAAAGCTGATCAAACGTCTGAGAAATACAACCATAAGGAACAGACAAAAAGCCATATGAAAAATAACGAGGTCGCAAAATCTGTGTAGTTATTCGTGAGGCAGATATTCTTCAATCAAACAGGGCTCGCTAAAGTAAGATTTCCTTCTCATTTTGTGTATCAGCTTCTCTCTGTCAATTCATTCGTTCTCGACGTTCTCGGTCAGGCGAAGACGTGCGAAGTCCTCAAAGACAATGTTGTCGTCATCGTCGTTGCTCACTGGAGGCTTTGCAGACTTCTCAGCAGCCTTAGCCTTCTTCTCGGCCTTAGCGTCCATCTGTTCTTGGGTTCCTGAAAAGGTATTCGATCACTCATAAACATTCTTTGCCGCCTCTCACGCTATCTCATATTGTATTACTGTAATATTTGCATCAATACTATTATTTTCAGGAAAATTTCACCTGTTCCCCTTTACGTACCTGGAGCAGGGTGAAGGAGCTTGAATGGAACATCGGTCTGGAGGTCACCACCAAGAGCACCGCAGTTAAGCTTGACTCGAACGGAGTAAGAGATGACAAAGCCCATGGCCTCAGTTGGTGCCATACCCTCAGCCAACAAGGTGGATGAGGCAAGGTTCACATCTTCATCCTGAAAGTAAATTATACCATCTCTGTTATGAAACTCACTAGAATGTTGAGGGTAAAAGTACCCTGTAACCCATTATCTTGAAACTGGCAAAGGATAAAAGAAACCAAAAATTCTGAAAGGCTTTCGACGTTGGTTATAAGCCTTACCTTGAGGTATCCATCCAGAGCAATTCCATGACGGTCCTTGTTGGATGAAGCAAGTGGGATGAGGAAGAAAGACTTAGTGAGGGAGGCACCAGGGGTGATTGGGCAACCTTCGCGAGTCTCCAGTTCAGCAACATGGCGAGAGAACTGACTGTTAACCATGGTCACCTCGCAGTGCTGCACGATCGCCACCTATCGATAAATCATAACATTTTCCGTTATCGTGCTCTCCATATTACCGTGTACCGAATTTGAAGAGTTTATCAACGGACCTTGATGTTCTTGACAGCCTTTCGGGAGTTGTTGCTGACGATGCAGTTGACCTGGACCTTCTCGCCGTGGTAGTAGATCTCCTTGTCAAGGGTGACCTCGAGGTTCAACTTGCCCTGAGAGAAGGTGAATCCCTTGGACACGAGAGCGCTGGGGAGCCTGTTGCCTCGGGCTGGTGGAGCATACTGGATCTGCAAACGCAAAGGACAAATGAACAGTTGGATTATCCGCTGGTTCTTAGGAGTTGTGCTATCTTTAGGGCCATACCTTCTTGATAGCAAGGGCCAAAGAGGATCGCTTGTGGCTCCTGTCATCAGCGCTCTCGCCGACGTAAGCCTTGATGCTGTACTCAACACCAAGAGGCTTTCCAGTGTCGTCGCCTTCGGTTTGAAGGATGACGGATGATGGGGCATTTTGGGGGAATTTGAGAGTGAATGGGGTGGCATTGGCTCCGAACTTCTTCATAAGACGTTCCTGTGCGATAAAAGAACAAGTCGCTATGGTTAATTCTTTTCTTGAATAAGACCCTAGTTTTATTAGTCAATCATCCTTCCCTTAAGGCATCAGACCGCTTCGCTGAATTAGCAATTTTTGAAGTCTATCGAATTTATTTTATGATTTATTTGAAATTTGATTGAATAAAGCATAATTTTCTGTATGATATTAATTTGATAAGTAAATTTGAGGTATAGTATAGATCTTTCTCTGGTATTTTAATTTATATATATTTCTATGGACGTGGTCCGATATTATACTTTCATTTACCTGGATTGGAGTGAGTTTGTCAGACTCGCGTCCAGGAGCAATCTGGGTGTTTTCAAGGATGAGCTCCTTGCTGAACTTGACTCCCATGACCTCATCTTCCTCCCTTCCGAAACGGTAAGTAGCAGACAGCTGAAAGAGGAAATAATTCAATGCAATATGGATGAGCAATAAATAGTGACTGAATATTCTCAATTTACGCTCTAGCAAGCCTATGTTCCATCGGATACGTGTTTGATTATCATTCCTTATAAATTAGAACTTTGAACTTGATTTAATGAACACTCTTCCAACTATATCATCTGACACAATTAATTATTACTATACTTTGATATGATTCTCAAAAATTTTAAATTATTTCGAACTCTATTCAAGTTGAAGTACAGGATTATTCTCTCTCTTTAAGTTTTCAAAGATGTTTATTGCATTTTTATTTACTTATATCTGTAGTTAGTTGTTACGGATAATTGATATGAAGTATCAATTGTTAAGAAGCAACATTTATAAGGGTTTATTTTAAATAAATACGGTGGTACATATGCAAGACTTATTCCGTATGTCCTAGAAGTTTTCGTGAAGCCATATTATTACGAGACTTCAAGAATGCCGACTGCTCTGATTTAGAATTGGGGCTCTTTTAGCCTTTTTCTTATATTCAGATGAATTTAAAATGGCTCCCCATGTAGTTCATTCCGTCATATATGAAATATATCTATGCATATATTTGGAATATTTAATTATAAATTTTATGTTGTCATAATTTAATATTCCTTGCAAGATGATATTGGAACAATAAGATGACTCACCTGTCCGAATACTTTCCTTCCCTTCAGGTAGTTGGGCTCAACCACGACGACGCCATCGATAGAGTCAATGTGAGTCAGATGATCAGTGAAGTCGCGCTTTCCAAGGTATACGGTGACTTTGCCTTTTAAAAGATGAGAGGAATGGTATGCGAATGAATATCGACAGAAGACCAGGCTTAAAATTCCGAAATAAGTTAGAAAGAATGAGAAAGTTATAAATAACTGGAAAATTACATTTCCACGCACTTCAGATGCTAAGCAGTGCTGTATGAAATGTTCCCTCAACTAGGGGTTTAGGGGTTGAAAAATCCTCAAAATAAATTTCTATTCGTATAATTTATGAATGGATTATATTGATTAAGCATCAGAAATAAAATGATCAACTTAAAGGATTTTTGTTTTCCCTTTTGGAGAATTGAGATATTCCAATTTTTTTTAAGTACTTAATTACTTCGCAATTCTTAAAGTTATCTTCATAAAAGGTCTAGGTTTTGGCGAATATATTTCTTAATCTTAAAATATGGCTTGTAAATGTCACAAATTTATAAGCTATCTTTCAGTTTCGTTCTTTACATATTTAGAGAACAAATTAGTACCGAGAGAAATTACATTGCTTGATTCACTAAATTCCCAAATGGGAAAATAGTAACTATATTTAGAGTCTTATGGGTTTTTTGAGTGTTTTAGGAAATCTCTAACGTCCAATTTCCTTCAGTCAACTTAGAAATACAGAACTCACCATTGGGAGTGGTTTTCTTGAAGACTTTGATGGCGACGACAAAGGTGAGGAAAAGTAAAGCGATCATGGTTTCTTCTGATCGAAGAGAATCCTTCGGGTGCCAGTTGCCTCTTGGAACCGTGAATTGCTCAGGTTACCTCAAAGGTAGGTCTGTGAGACTAATCGGCGAGATGGAGGCTCGTCCGCTAGTGACGATGGACGGATGCTCGGTCTTTTATATACCCATTGTGTGGCACATGTCCGGCTTTACTTTCGTCACATGATCGAATCTCCACCCCTCCTCACCTATTTTCACCAAGTTTACGTCTGTCTTATTCTTTTTACTTCTGCAGATGTATTGGGAATGTGATTCAGCCTCGATGAGGGACGATTCTAATATTTTCACACTTTTCATTTCCGTTGTTTTGATTCGCTCAGTAGTTAAATGACAGAGGTTTATATACCATTCACATGTCAGCACCTCTTAGATTCCACTTAGATTGGTGTTGGTAGATTGATAATTTACCGATCTACTTTTTTTAAGTTCAATTACTATTAAATGCCAATACAGAGGGTTCTTTGTAATCATGGCAATAAATGAAGTATTAATGATCTATTCATAGGAAAATGAAAAATTTTTATTAAAATATATTTGGAAAGTTTCTTCCATTTGAAAACGATTGAAAAAATATTCTATACAAATATTAAATTAGCTTTGTCACTATTATTTTTATGTTCAATTATTCTCTCCATTTAAAGATAAATTATAGTATAGCTGAATGAATAAAATTACTGTTCCTAATTTTGGAAGTAAATCGATTAGATTTTGTTCATCTAGCTTATATGAAAATTTTAGTCCATATCAACTAAGATGCATTCAAATAACAGAAATTTTATGTGATTGTGGGATAATATTATAGACCAGATTCTGAAATAGCTATCCACAATTTTTTACGAGTTTCACTATTTAAATGTAATAGCAAACTATAATCAATATTTCGGTAACATTATTTTAAAAATAAATAATATTATATTTTAATATATCATATTTCAACTATTATAATTAATTATAATAATTCAGATTCCTCATCATGGATATTGACTATTATTATGATGAAATTGCTGGTGTGCAAACACATCACATCTATCTTTTCCTACATGGCATAAATAATAGATGATGAAATAGTTTCTCTTATACAAATAAATTAAATTCTAAGGATCCTAGGAAATAGACTCACTACTGCGAAATATACACCTCCACAATTACCTGTAGATTCTTCTATTTTGTAACAGGATTATATTCATAAGAGGAAAATATAACGCAATAGGAAGATTGATTGTATCATTCGTCCCCTCACGTGATGGTTAAATCGAATTTTATGATACACATTCCTGCCGAAGTACTGGAAATATATATTGTGAGGTTTC
This sequence comes from Pantala flavescens, assembly GCA_020796165.1. Taxonomy (NCBI): domain Eukaryota; kingdom Metazoa; phylum Arthropoda; class Insecta; order Odonata; family Libellulidae; genus Pantala; species Pantala flavescens. The sequence goes on from CM036881.1 coordinate 51,384,283, forward strand.
GCTTGTTTGAAGTTCTTCTTTGTATGGGTTGTGGCTTCGAGTAAACAACTTATCCAAGTGAACAGTAACAATATTTATTCACCCAGAATTAGAGGACTCCGCTGAGGCCCCACAAACCAACAATTCATTATATCGAATCCTCAACTTTTTAAAAGGTTCTTATTTGATTCCTTAAGTCGCTCGATTTAAAACGGAATGATTCCATTGGAAGTTCAACCTTCATTTATTTAAAATGTTCACCACTTGTAATTTTCATGGTACGATACGATGTTGATGAATAAAAATCTTTTAATATTATATTTTATACATTATTTTGAATATTTTGGGTAAAAATTAAAAAGAAAATATTACCTTCATCAATTTATTTCCTAAGTACGCTATTTCAGAAGAATAATTGAAAAAGGTACGAAAAGGGAATTTTAAACGTACGAATTTCGTAGAGGTTTTGATAGAAGATTTAATTTGTATACCCTAAGTACCTCGCACTGTATATTTATCCGAAAACAAATTATGGTTTTTCCTTTCATATTATCAAACACCTGCCTTAAGGGAACCCTCCCATCTCATTTTAGATATCTATCCTTCGGCGAACGAAATAGATTCCACGAACGTACTTAGATGACACTTCCATAAATACATGTGCTCATGAGTCCAATTGAATTCCCGTATTCTATCATTGTTGGCTCCCAAAAGCTTCCATGCATTCACCTGGCGAACCCGTCATTCGGCCACGGAATGCGATTTCTTGTCGCTGTTAACGGATGATAAATATTCAAACATCCATTCCACGTGATATTGTCCTGCACACTCCCACTGGCCGGGTGCATGCAATCTCCCGCTAGGTGGTCCAGGTTTTACTGCTACTTAAATGCAAAGTTGTCATAAAACTATCCCGTGGAGCACCGAACAGTATGAGATATAGTTACGCTCCTGGTACATAAATTTCGCGACGCAAAAAATTAGACGCATAAAAAATCCCGTGAAATTTTGGGTGAAAATAGATCCACATAGCCTCGATGAACAATAATCATTTGCCTTCGCTAATTTCAGCTTTCTGGTGGCTTTCATGCATAACTTGAAAATCATAATCTTTAATTTTTATTTTCTCTGACATGCCCAAGCCCTAGTTTCATATTTCGGAATTAAAATTGTAACAACCTCTGCCTTATTTTTGGAAAAGAACAGTTTTAACTAAAATTGAATCAAAAACAATCGGTATGCGTTATTGTTTGTAAAATTAGTTAATGCAGAGTTTAAGGAGTTTAAAATCTTAGAACTTCGCCAGCCATTCGAATTATCACTTATACACTTTCTTCCACCAATTATTACAAAATAAACTTGGATTTTGCCTTCACTTTCTTTTCGTTCACTCAAAGCTCTCTTTGATGTCCAACAACTTGATCTTACTTCGAGTGAAATAATTCAGAATTAATATTCCTTCTCTTTTTTTATTGGGATTTTTGATTCGGATTTCAAAAGATAGGTCATTCTGAATTAACACCGAATATCAGGAAATTATTTGCAGCACCAAAATGTTTCAGAATCATACGTGAAATGAATGAATCTGGAAATAATCACTCATGTATGGTACATCAATATGATTAGTAGCCTACAAAATATACCTTAAGAGTAAAATTAAATTACGGAATGGAACAGTCAGACATGTCTCAATATTGGTAGTAATAGTCAAATAAAGTAATTGATAAAAACAAAAATAGACGTCAAAATACTGATATCATTCTATTTGAGCAACCTAACAAATGTGTAAAAATTTCGGATAATAATTTCAGTAATAAACATAAAATTAAACTCTGCAGCAATATAGTATTGTAAAAGGCATGTAATGGTTCCAATACATTTTGACCGACTTCCATCAAATCTTCAAGGCTGGGAAATGTAAGTTGAGGTAGAGACTGCTGATATCGTAAATTCTAGGTTTTGGATATGAGAATTGTCACCTATTCATCCTATAACTCAGTGCTTAAGATATCAGTATCAAATTATGTCTTAATTATGATCTTCTCTCAGTTAAAGACCTAAAACTTCCTATCGATTCTAGTACAATTCTATCGAACAAAAAAATGTACTTCGTTTAGTAATATTATGTAAACTCCAAAAAATATCATGAGACTAAACATTCTAAAACTTAAAATTTGTTACAAAATGGAATAAGTTTATACAGGATAATATCAGGATAGTGATTGAGATTATTTGATAGCTTCAAAGGTTTGGTCTTCTTTCTTAACATCCTCTTTCAAAAAAGGCAGCAGTGAAATCACTTCCAAAAAGTTACTTTTTGGGAAATTTCTCATAGGAAAAAGCTTCATTATCAGATAAAATCCTTGAATATTTATTTTCTTACCTATGAATCAATTGAATTCATTCTAAATAAAACGTTTGATAGTTTTTTAAGTGAAGCGCAAGTTCAGATGACTTAGTTTCAAGTCCATTTGCAACAACATTCCATTTGCAACTACATAGTATATTTATTCTTCATTAAAATCAACTTTCAAGCTTTTAGGAAAGATTTTGCGAGAATGATACGACTCATTTAATAGATATTAAATACTAAGAAAAGTTTCACAATCAATCATTACGAAATCTTTTTTACAATGAATTGAATGTATTTCGGAGAATTATTGAACGGAGGAAGAAGTATCAAAGCGAGCTGAGAAATCATTCTGAGAGGTAAGCTGTAATATTGAATCTTTTAGAAAAAGGATCTTCCCAGAATTCCCTCTGGGTCAGTTTCTCCCTTTAGTGTTTGTATGCCCACGAAAGTGGGTCGTTTCGGAAACACCATATCACGCCCAAATGTATTTAGAGGCCCTTAACTCTTCCTTTCCTCGGTATTTATTTAAATGTCTCTTTATTCCGAGAAATTTTTTCTAAATTATTGACCACATCTATCAACGCTAATTCTAATAGAATAGAAAGAAGTATTCATCCCCTTCTCAGCTAGAGAAAAAGTGATCGTAACTAATCGATTTACTGTTTCAGGGATAACTTTGTGATAATTATTAATATTCAAAGCATTAACACACTTCGCGGTAATATAAACATATAGTGTAATTTTTTTAAAGATTCTTAAACATTATTATATCAATTTAAATTAAAAATAAGAAAATGTAATAATATGTTAAAAAGTATATTGAAACTACATTATTTGAGAGCGAAAGAAAATTTAGCACCATATAAACAATATCACTGTCCAGAATAAAAGAATATTGCCTTTTATTATTACCTGCCAACAATGCAATTATAGATTAAAATTCGTTTTAGGACCGCAAAGTTCTTCGGGTTCTAAAGAAAAATGGAGAACGAAATAATTCTGGTCAAAAAAAGTTGCGACTGTAGGGAAAAACGTTCGATAGCCACGAACGAGAGTGAATTAAAAATTTAAATCCATCTGCACGCAATACGAAACCATGAAAGCACCCGCACGATGCGCTGAAAGAATCCGAGATATCCCTTTTTTGAATCGATTGAAGTGTTCCTGGAATCGTAACAGATGAACGGTGATAAAAGCTCGGAAAACAACGATCGATCAAAACGAGATAAATTAGAGTTTAAATTACAATTTAATCTCAAATATTGTCTCTTTCGAATTTTCGGCAAGAAATTAGAGTTTCTAATTTCTACTGAATCATTCCCTTTGATGAAATTTCTTACCGAAGTATCTTGTAACTCTTAATTAACTCAAATATTTCTGGTATCCCATCTTTACCATTTGTTTCTTATCTATCAAATTTATCCTTTGCATATGTCCTAAAAAGTCTCATATTCATTCGAATTTCAGAGCCGTTTAATTTCTTTCCTTACACTTTTTAGTTAGTTCATACGCACGTTGTATTCTTATTTCTAAATATATTTAAAATCCATTATTAATACCTCTCTCAATGCTATTCGTATACTATATATTATGATAAATCATTCTAATTCTATTACTAACTATTCCAACGAACTTACAACATGTGAACATGAACTATTGAATCGTTCTTTTCCCCCGAAATGAAATTTCAAGTATATTTCTGACACTAAACTTGTATTCTGAAAATTGAGTGGCTCTTCTGGTGCATATACGTATCAAATAGAATGCGCAGCTATTATGGGCTTTTATTATTATTACTATTACAATAAGGCCAAGGTTCCGAATCCCTTGACAGATGGTGTGATATGGGAGGATGAATTACAGATAACTTCTGTCTTGGAGAACGCCAGGGTAATTTGCGCGAGAATTTATGCAAAAGATAGAAATGGGCGAGCACAGAAATAAACGGGAGGAATACATATTTATTTAAATCGGAATATTTTGTCAATATTTGGTAAGTTAGTCTTTGAAAAGAGGATTAAATTTTAGACTAAGAACGAGATCTTAATTTTATGCTCCTTTTACTTCTCCATCACAAAATTTCAATGTAGCCCTATTTTTTCAGAGAAAAAAATCCATCTCTAAATCGTTTCTAATGATATTGAATTATTTCCGCTAGTGCAAAAATGAAAATTATCTCTATAACTTAATGATCTTAATTAAATAATTTCCGAAAATTTCTTCGAAAGGAGAAACCGAATTTCAAGTTCGGTGCATTAAATAATCGCTCAAAATAAGTCCCATTACCCACCATGAACACTTAGCCCGTTTGAAAATGAACATTAAAAATAGTTATTGACTACACATTTATATCAGCGTAATCATTTCACACTTTAAAATAATTCCATGACTGTCAAATCGATGTGATTATCTCTGCTGAATAATACAATCATACCAATCAAACAGAACGATTCTTAAGACTTTAACTATTTCGAGAGAAAAAATATATATCGATATCTCTATCACATGACATTATCTGTATGTGAACGCAAATGTGCATTAGATATACTCACGTTTACACGAAGCTACTCCTCGATAAAATCGCTCTTTCTCTTCAATTCTCTGCGATAAAACTGGCATCAGCATAACGTTCTCGAAGCCCCCAAAACGCAGCTGAATCTTAGCGGCAAAGCCGTCCGTCGGATAGCGAACAAGGACACTGAACTCGTGATAGACGATCAAGTGACCCTGACAAGCGAAATAATGTACGAATTCCCGTAAACGAGTCTAGATGTCTATATTGACATTCCATGCCACGATCAAATGCGGCCTTGATATCCTTAAATGAACCTCTCCTTATCCTGGGGTATTTAATTATGTCTCTTTATGCTTTTAGAGATATCATTTAAAATGCATCTGGTTCATTTATCAAAGAATATTAAAGAGGTATATGCGTTTCCTAGCAATAAATTGGAAAGATAAAAATGAGGAATATTGCCTCTCATATTCATTCGACTTTTTTATAAATTGCAGACAACATTGATGACAACATATCACCTTTCCAATATCAGCTATTTTTATTTTCAATAGCTGCTTTTCGTCGTATATAAAACCTTCTAAATAGATTTAGGTCAAACAATCGATCTATATTTATTATCTCAGTTTTAATTTAAATATCGATTGCAAAAACGAATTAATTCCACGAAAAAATTCTCGTAAATGAAAGTAGGTGTGTTTCGAGTAAAATTCTTGACGAAAAAATAAAGATTAATCACTACATCCCTACAATATTTTAATGGCGTTCTTTCTATCTATATCATCCGAGTTTTCTGTACCTTGAGAACAGAGAGGTTAAACAAGTATCTCGCGTAGAAGCTGTATAAAGCCTAGGATACATCGAGATGTCTCTTTGCGTAATAAATAAAACTTCTTTCGTAATCTCTCAAATCTTTATTCCAAACAGCGGAAAACTTAATAATTCTATTTTCTTTGCGTAACAGCGATAAGTTGCATACTTCAATGATCATTTTTTTACATTTATCCGTTAGAAGAAAGTTAATAATTGATTTAAACATCTTTATAAACTAATCATAGTGAAGAGCCAAGTATTAGCAGTAATGAATGTTTCATAACTTGCAGTAGAATACCATATTTCGACGGGAAAGACATTTTCCGTTTTCTAGGTAATCTCATCACTCTAATAAAGTAAGCCTTCTCTGTAATTCAACTAGAGGAATCCTTATTAGAATGAAACTGTGCATTTTGCAGGTCATCTAAGTTGGAGATCATCATCAAAATAAAATTACTTTCACGGAAGAAAAGTTTCCCGTTACCTAAGAGTACTGGGTAATTTGCTATTTTACGTGCGAGAGATTTCCTGCTACATCTAACTTTCTTTGATGCAAATAAGAACGTGAATCCGTCATGATTTAAAGTAGTCGTATGATTGAATGCATGATGATTCAACAGTGGAGTTCCAGCGAAATAAGCATTGTTTGGGATACTACTCACCCATTTTGACATTTCTTGATCATCATAAAACCAACCAACTCTATCGTGCTGCATATTTACAAAGCAGTATCTCAAAATATATATGTTTAGAATATGAACTACTCTCCTAGTGGACTAGTAGAGTTATTCGAAAAAAATCTTCATGTAAGTGCTCATAGTAAAATGCGTGATAGTGATTTCTAAAGCATTTCCAAACCATAAAACGCTTCCTATGACTTAATAAGGAACGATCAACAGAGTGAATGTGAGCAGGTTCTATCGTTTGAAAAAAATTAAAAATTACTTTTTTAAGAACAGGGTAGAACTAAATAAAAACTAAAAAATAGGGTTTTATCAGTGTTTTATTTGAAAAATAAAAGGATGATTTTGAGGTTCCACAGTGATTTTTGCCAAATGAAGTAAAAGGTTTATAATTTCAAAAACAAATTAGCCGTGAAAAATTATGAGTCGCCCAAAACACCTAGCACAAAAAATGTGTAAAACATTTTTTGTTGGTAGAAAAATATCTCTGAAAAGTAGATAACAAGAAAAGGGCAATGTGGCGAAACAAATTGAAACTCAAAACGATGAACTAGCCTTCTATCTCCACCAAGGTAATCTATATCTTTGGAGTTTCAGTTTGTTTCTGCGATTCCTAGGTAACATTTTGGGCGTCTTCAAACAAATGAGTTTGATCGCAGAGTTGGTAGGGTTGTTAGTATCCCTTGTTCATGCAGGTGGTCTTGCGTAGAGTCTCTTCCGGGTGTCGCCAGTCCTTTATTCCTGTTGTTCGGTAAGGCGAAGCTTGGCGAAGTCTTCGAAGACAATGTTGTCGTCGTCATCCTGAGCATAGCAAGACTTCTCGTAGCGGGACCTCTCAGCAGACTTAGCCTTCTTTTCGGCAGCAGCGTTCTGGTTGGCCACGGTTCCTATTGGAATATTCGATATAATTATGAGTTTCGGAAATTGGAGTAAAATGATTGATTGACTGTCGAAGTTAAATATTTACAAATATCTTCTTTTTGGGTCAGAATGAAGAAGAGAAGACTTTAAGATTAAACAATAGTTCATCAAGTGTTTTTCCTCTAGGTTGTTCCAAGTATTGAATTGTTTCTGGACAATTTTTCTTTTAAGTACCTGGAGCGGGGTGAAGGAGCTTGAATGGAACATCGGTCTGGAGGTCTCCACCAAGAGCACCGCAGTTAAGCTTCACGCGGACGGAGTAAGAGATGACAAAGCCCATGGCTTCGCTTGGAGCCATACCCTCAGCCACCAAGGTGGAGGAGGCAAGGTTCACATCTTCGTCCTGAAATAAAGGGTTGAAATAAGAATTTAGTGCACAGGTATTCCTTGGTGGATTTCAAACTTGTGGTGTTGATACTATTTTGAGTTCTCAGATGTTGTTCAAAATTACCTTGAGGTGTCCATCGAGAGCAATTCCATGGCGGTCCTTGTTGCAGGAAGCAAGAGGGAGAAGGAAGAAAGACTTGGTGAGGGAAGCACCAGGGGTGATTGGGCAGCCTTCGCGAGTTTCCAGTTCAGCAACGTGGCGAGAGAACTGGCTGTTGACCATGGTGACCTCGCAGTGCTGCACAACCATAACCTGTGAAAGTAAGATTAGGACATTAGCGTGCGTTCAACTCCCTATAACTCACGAAGCCATTGGGCCGTAAACAAACCTTGATGTTCTTGACAGCCTTTCGGGAGTTGTTGCTGATGATGCAGTTGACTCCAACCTTCTCGCCGTGGTAGTAGATCTCCTTGTCGAGGGTGACTTCCAAGTTCAATTTGCCCTGAGAGAAGGTGAATCCCTTGGACACAAGGGAGCTGGGAAGGCGGTTTCCACGAGTTGGTGGAGCATATTGGATCTGAAATTTAATAAAGGCTTATTCGAGACCCTTTCCCTTTGCTCATCTAAATTCTTTCGATCAGAAATCGAGGATGGTCAAAAAAATATTTGGTATCGTCAGTCAATTAAATTCAACTTATGAAGTGACCTATATTATATTTCCAGTATTTGCGTTGATTTTTATTATTACACTCATTGAAAGTAGAAAAAGTTGAAAAATTTTGAATAGTTCATTCCTTTCAATTCATTTTAGTACTCAATCGTACAATGTTTCGTCTTTTACTCCCGAGTTTCAATCAGATAGCAACATTCATAGTTCGTTCTTCAAAGAGGAAAGGATGAAACAAAATATTATAAAAAACGATTCCAATAGTCGTTGATTATAATTAAAATCATGATATTGTTAATAGTCGTTGAATAGTTAAAATCATGATATTGTTGCGAATGCTTGGTCGTTTCAAAAGTCCCACTCTAAAACGAACAGGATTGTGCACTCCCTCCCTCTCTGAAGCACTCCGGGAACTTTTGAAACGACGCGCTCGATTCAAGTAGAATTGTGTGTGAATGAATTCACGTATGTTTACCTTCTTGATGGCAAGGACGATGGATGACCTCTTGTGAGACTTATCTTCAGCGTGCTCTCCGACGTAGGTCTTGAGGCAGTATTCAACTCCCAAGGGCTTTCCAGAGTCATCACCCTCGGTCTGCAGAATAACAGATGATGGAGCATGCTGTGGGAACTGGAAGGTGAATGGGGTGGCATTGGCTCCGAACTTCTTCACAAGACGCTCCTGCGGGCAGAGAGAAAACCATACATCATTAAATTGTGCATATGAACTAATAATTTTCAATGAAAGGATTCAAATGATTATTTCTTAAGCTTTGAATAGTAATTTGTATGTTCGGAGGTTTGAGACGATTTTCAAATGAATAACTATCGTGAGCGAGTGTAAAATAATCAGGTATTATAAAATCAGTTAATACAACTATATATGCCTCGTTGCGTAAATAAAGCCTCCTTATTTGAAAGGATATAAAGGAATGTTCCTTAAAGTTTGTTTACTGAAAGTGGTCGATGTTTATCACCTGGATAGGCGTCAGTTCCTTCTCCTCGCGTTGAGGAACCAACTGTCCGTTGGCGATGATCATTTCTTTGCTGAATTTCACGCCCATCACTTCGTCTTCCTCCCGACCGAATCGGTAGGTGGCCATCACCTGTTTTAGATTACATTTTAAGTTAAAGATATTTTATCGGTACATCCAAAAGAGACACTGTCAGTCGTAACACACCTGTCCGAAGACCTTCCTGCCCTTAAGGTAGTCGCTTTCAACCACGACGACTCCATCGATGGGTTCAATGTGATCGATGTGGTCAACGAAGTCGCGTTTGCCCAAATATACGGTGACCTTGCCTTTGGAAATTGAGAGAGCGATTGAGTGATCGAGATAGAGAATTGGTGCGACGATTAAATGGAGTGTAAATTAACATCTTAATGATCGAGTTTAGATGCTGTTTGGGAAGCTAAATTATTATAAAAAACAAAGATCAGCATTCAAAATTATTGCTATTATCTTCCAATTGTGCCGAATAAATATAATTCGCCAATTAAAGCAAACTTATGGATGCACCTAGTATTTAGATCTAAGTCTGAGACATTTTGATCAGCCAACTGAATTAACTATAGTTACCATAAGTACAGTTGCTGCGTATAATGATTAGAACTTATATGTTGCCTAGATGTTAAATTTGGTACATTTTTATCAATTTTCTATTGAGTTATCTGAGAGTTATAAGGGTTTAATGTTGCCATTGAAACCTCAAGTTGATTCTCGGAATACCGAGTGTACACTCAAGTACTTCACAGACTCACCATTAGGAGTTGTCTTCTTGAAAACCTTGACGGCAACGACAAATGTAAGGAAGAGTAGCGAAATCATGTTTCCGCTTGGAACGGCAGGTAACGATGGCGCCTAAGTGAAACTTGGGTATTTTATGTTAGGGAAAAAGGCGTCTTCTTCTACTGTTCCTTGCGATGACCAACACCCTACGGTATTAGCATTGTCAGCAGGCTCCTTATATACACCCACTAAAGCACATGACAGGCTTTCCATCGTCACAGCCCCTCGCTAAAACCCCTCTCCCCCCTGAATTCCCCTATACACTGCATACAATATTCCTCCTTTTGGTTAGCGCATGTTAAGAATAATGCAAAATATTCCCAAATAGAATGGAAATGAGCGATTCTCGTCTCGCAATAAGGATTGGGAGCGAATTGAGTGAATATCACCGATGATCCGGTATCTAGAAGATGTAAGGTTTTAAATTTAGATACGAGAAGGAATCGAGATAATGCCTAAAGAAGGAAACATTACGACAAAATTTCACATACATAACACATCAGGAAATAGACTGTACATTAACATCAAATATTAAAGAGCTAAAAGATAAAATGAAAATAAAATAGTGAAATAAAAAGTGATCATTTGCTTCCTCAAGATCACTATCCGAGGACACAATTCAAGAAAGAGTTGAGACGCAACTAAATGATGTAAAGCAATAATTTTTCGATGAGAATTACACAAAATTTTGGTTTTCCCATAAATCAAGAGAATTTACATAACGCAAATTCTATAACACTGATATTGAAAGTTGGGGTGAAATTTGAAGGTTTAATTTTCCATAACATTTAAAAGGAAACGACGTTAAACTCTAGTTTATTAACCCATTTCTTTCCGTTTAAGTGCATGCATATAATTTTCAAAGAATTAATTTATAAAATGACTACACTTAAAGCTTATATTTTCCAGTGAACGTATTTATCTTTTAGCTAACATTAATTATATATTATATTTATCTTCAAAAATTAGCATGTGTATTATCTAATAAGTACTACTTTTCTGACTATTTGCGCTTAAGTAAGAACTGAAAGAACGATTTCTAATAAAAATTGTGAAAATTATTCTTTTTGTTATTAGCTCTATAATCACCATTGATACTTTCGTACTTTTTCCTTCTACAGGAAATGCCCACGACTCCTTATTTAACTCTTTTCAAGTTTACTTTCAAATCCTTAGTTCAATCTATTGATTGATGCAGCATTTTTCGAGGTTTCCTGCTTAAGTAAGTTCATAACATAATTCAATATCTGTACGTGTAATCCACTGATTTTCAGATGTTTCATTCAAGCTCAATGATACTGACAAATAATAATTTACGGTGGGGCTTCAGGAACGACCAGCAGACTATTTGGGATTACTTACAAAAGCGAATGCAGTTCTTTTAGAGAGAAAGTCGAACTTCCGGACCGATTTTTTTCCGTAAGAAACAGTATCGCAGACAATTATGAATTAAAAATGAAAATATTTTAAACCTTTCAAATCGATCAAAAAATGCGCCTAAGAAAATTAAAAGATTATGAATGACTTTATATTCTGAATGATCCGTTTCGGAACCTTCTAATTATATTATTATTTAAATAATTTGAGTTAAAGAAACAACACGGGAATATGGATATAAAATTATTATCATTAAAAGAACCAGACACTCAGTGATTCAACAGTTACAAGCTGGAAACATATTTTAAGTATGAATTACTATTATAATCGAGTATGATTATTTTGGTTTAATAAAAAGTGTTTTCACTCAACAATTATTTATTGAAATTCAATTCGTTTGGCTAAACACGATCCTGAAATACGCGAGAAACAGCAAATTTCACGACGAAAATCAAAGATAAAAATAGCTGAAAGGCTGCATACATTATGAGAAAATTAAGTTACGTCGTATTTTCTAGAAGAAAAACAGCTAAAGCATTTCTCATGCTTATAATAATACTTACCTCATTTTGCAAGACTAAGCTTATCAAAAAATGGAACCAAATTCAACCTAAAAGTAATACTTAAAAATTTGTGCAAGATCTCTATTCTTCAAAACAATATTTAACATAAATTGATACAAAATTTTCAATCAATTATTGGCCCTCACTAATTTATTGACATCAACGTAATTCATTTATATTTCCTTTTTTAACCATGTGGTTAAACCACCTATATGACGATCTTAGACTAGCAATCTATATCATGGTAGATAGTTAGATAAATCTCTTTATTATGTAAATTATCCTATCCTCCAAAAAGGTGTTTATACATCCCCCGCTATACACCACGGGCTACTTTTTGGCTCTAAATCCAAATGCAAACATTAAATCAACCATTTGGATAAACAATAGTCATAAATTTCATATAATGAAATCCTTTGTCCTTTTATTTATTTAATTAGCATAGCACTTACAATCATCAATTAATAAGGCAATAACAGTAGGGTACTCAACAATTGACAGCCACGAATATTAATACCTTAAATTCAAGAATCGATACAAGTGACGAAAAAGAAAAGATTTAAATTACTTGAAAATGCATTCCCACGAGAGAGGAGCGACCTTTCAGAAGATGAAACTCCCAAGGGAAGTTCTACATTTTAATGTAATTAGCATAAATTGAGACACACGGAAAACAAAAGCAGCGTGCTGAGAAACCATACAGTCTACCAAGCTCGTACTGCAAGAGGAATGGCTCATAAAGCATCGCCGCGTGGTGGTGGCAAAGTTAGCTTGATGATGCATTAAATTAGACGGGATTATCCTTGAAGGCGATTTCATAAGGTACTCCACACGTCACCTCATATGAGAGGTGTATCATTCCGTAAGAAACTAAGTTTCATTAGATAATTTTCACTCGAGAACCAGGATGATGTGATGAAAATGACACTATGCACAAGTAAATATTTGAAAAAGTTTGGCTGATAACTCCTAAAAATAATTCTGTTGCGAATTACCAGTTGAATTTTCTTTCATAATTTCTCAAATCAAGTGGTAAATATAATAATTTAATCCACATTCTAGCATAGCTATTCCTAAAAACGAATTATTAACGAATATTTGAGAAGTTAAAACATGGATAAATAAGAGTAAAAATTTGCTCTGAAGAGCCAATCCAAAGCCATCGTTCATGGGATGGTTGACAATAAGTCTCAACATAAGTAACAGAAAAATCGAAAGGTTTTCAAAAAATACTTGTGTTGAAATATAATCTTTGAAAAGATAACAAGGATTGCGCGTGTAGCTCTTAATGTTAAAACGGATAGAGAAAAATTTTGGCTATTTCAAATTATTTACTTCCATACTAAAATTACTTGAAATGATAAGATAATAAGGATTAGATTGGTAACCAAGGCTGCCTACATCTCCATGAATATTAGCTTCGATAAGATGAACATAGACTAAGATAACCATTTCATAATTGGCAAAAAAGAGATAGCATGTTAAGATCCAGTGCTCCAGTCTCGGATTATCGGAAGTTCACAATTAGGAATTGATTAGTTTCTTTTTCCTTTACTAGGTATTTTAATACGCCAATAGACATCAAGAAGAAAAATTAATAATCACGTATTTGTATCTGCAAAAAATATTCGCAACTTTATTTATGAAACACATTGAAAAATCACCACTAACGTAATGGAGGAGACATTTTACTTCGCAGTGAGGGCATAGAAAGAACTGAATGAACTGACACCGAGAACAGCCCTTGCTTCTAGAGTGATAGCTGCCCTCGTTGATTGTTTCCATTCCGGTTGCTATGGATAAAGAGGATGTAAACAGCTATCGTAAGAAATGGATGGGAAATACACCTTCGTGAACGCTAAGAGAAAGAAATTTCCCGGCTTCGACGGCAATGAGATGCAGGATTTGTTGATGAAATGGTTCGTGAATTTCCATATTATAACCATTTATTATGAATATATATTCATTAAGAGAAGCACTTTTAAATATTATCCATGTTTCATAAGTTTGTGAAGCTGATTGACATATTGACTGTTGATAATCAATAATTAACTAAAACAATAAAAATATAATTTGATCTTGATATAATTTTTATACAATTCATATTATATTATACAATTTTAGGTCAATGAAGGATCGTATACTTATACAAACGTACTGCTTCAATGAACCATTCCACATCTACCATAGAAGAGAATTTATAGAGGTTTGTTTATTTACCCTATGTCAAAGAAATGTTTGTGATTGATAAATTGGAATCGAATTCTATAATTATGCCTTAAACGTGCAGTTCGTGTTACGGGAATAATGCAATAGTTTTCATTACATAAAAGTAGCAATCCAAATCAGCACAATGCAAAAAAGGTCATTATTTCCTCGATCTTTTCGCTAGGATATTGTATTATTTTATTTTGAAGCAAACACGCCACTTTTCAGTCAATCAGATTCTCGGACTCGGGCCATCAAAAGCAAAGCAATTTCTTAAATAAAATGTTTTCCCATGCATTTCATTTGTCTAGCATTTAACTTTTTTAACAGATTTTTATATCATTATTTATTTTATATCATTACCTCTATAGGACTGAGCTTACAATTTTTAAGTTGCAGTTATAGGATCATAGTGTATCAGAATGAAACACAAGGTAAATGAAAATATATATTTTAATACTAATTTTGTCCCTCAAACAAATTCCAGGCTTTCTTCAAAGACAAAATAGTAGCTTCTACACTACTCAACATTAACTCACAAAATGAATGGACACCAGTTGGTAAGAGTTAATTTCGTACTTTAAGGTATTCTTGTATATAATCATGTAGAATTATGGCGTATTTTATTGAACTCAGAGATGACTGCTGAATCTGTTGACATAGAGCAAGTGCCTTGCTCCGTAGTTTCAATGGATTTCTTTGATCGGATGAAAGTACCTGGTAAACTGGTCACTAGAAATGGCCATCTTATTAAATGTTTTGGTGATCAAATCAATGGAATTGAAGTGTGGGATGAATTGAGAAGGGTAATTCCTATTTTTAATAACTGCATCAAGTTTTTGTACATTAGAGTGCATTTCACTCACTAGCAATTGTGTTCCAGATGCTTCTAGATGAGGAGAGTGAAAATTGGGATTTATATTCCCCAAATGAAAGAAATGAATTCATTTTCAGAGTACTCTTTCACCTATCCTTAGGAGGGGAATTATGCCAATATGAAGATGACTTGGAACCTTACCTCAAGGCAACCAAAATTTTCTACAAGGATATCATAAGGTATAAAACCATTCAAGGATATATTTTTGTGATAAATCACAAGGCTCTGAATGAACCCCAGGTGTACCGCACATGAAAGAAATCTTATGGACCTGAACTAAAAAACCCAGATCTCTCAGATGTTCGATGGTTGCTCAAGAAAGTTGAGCTATCAAGCCAGGGAGGGTATATTTCTTTTTTGAAGCTGTGGATATATTCAGCTAGAAATGGATATTTTGTTGACATACCGAACAAAAAAAATATCCATTACCAGCTGAATGTTCCTGAACTACAGCTCAAATAACTCAAGTAACCAACTCGTAATTGGGAGATCTAAGTTCAAATTCCAGTTCTGCCAGACTTCTTTCACGTCCGTTATACCATGGAAATCATAAGATTCATACGAATATATTCATTTGACAGAATCAGAAGATATATTAATGAATTACACCTATATCGACTGTCAAATGAAAAATTAGTCTTCCTAGTATTCCACTGCTTAAAGTAATTTTTAAATATTATCATTAACTGCAGCCAGTCATTTAAATGTTTTATAAACTTTTTCATCATCTCTATTAAATATATATACATCGCTATATATTAATTTTTATTAACAGTGTGGCAAAAGACCCAGAGAAAAAGGACATAGTTCCTACTTCAATTGTGTTCAAAGTTGTTGCCAAAACAAAGAATGGACAGTCATATCTTCCTCTAGATGAAGAAAATCTGCAAAATTTCTGTTACCTAATAATTGATCCAGCAAAGAGAGTGTTGACCGTAATCATCCATCAATTTGGGTGCACATTCTAACAGAGGTCATGTTAAATATCTACAACCTTATCGGTGACATGGAATTGAATGATATTCAATGCAATAAAAGCAGAAGTCACAAATTATTAAGTTGTTTGGAAATTTTCTGCCAGTTTCTTCTACGCTGTATTTAGGCTGCTGTAAAGGCTGATCCCTTGTTATTATAACAACACTTATTTTGATAAAAAGAGGGCTTTCCTCATTGCTCCTTAAATACTATCAATATAAATTACTTTGACTCGAATCTTTCCTTCATTACAATGGTAGTCAAGGAGAAAAAGATACCCCATTTCCATAATGCTTTTTTTCACAAAGACAGGAATACTTACTGCTCAAGCCACAAACAAAATGTGTGCATTATATGAGGACAATGCAGTTTGAGAACGGACAACTCATGAGTGGTTTGTTCAGGCATGAAAATATGAAATTCAGGCAAGAAAATGTGAAATTCAGGCATACTGAACTGAGTGTTGAAGATTGTAAATGCCCATTCAGCCAACACCGACCACTTATACACTGTTGATGGCAGGGAAAGATGTCATGTTCTATGACCTGGAAAGATGTCATGTTCTATGACCTGGTGCCTAACAACAAATAAACCTGGTCAATTGTTTTCATTATCTTTTCCTTAATTTTTCCTGAAAGTTGGCAGAAACTTTCAAATAAACCATAATATTCACCATCTGCTCGGCCTCGTTGGTGGAATGGTTTGCATTCTAATCTGCTAACAGTGAGGTATCAGGTTCAAATCCTGGCTAAGGAGGAAATTTTCCTGAGGAATTTTTCCTTGTGGATGTTTGTGAATTTCCGTTAATTTTAGATAAACACTAACTGTCCAGAAAGTGGAGGTTAATGCGGTTATTGATAATAAAAATTTAATAAATATCATTTCCATAAGTAGAAATTACCAAGAACTCAATTCCTATAATTTAGTAATCTGTAACCTCACAAAATCAAATTAATCTCAAACTATAGCTGTATTCTATAGCATATAATGAGCATTTGCAAAAATCAGATCCAAATATATTACTTCACCAATTAAGAGGGATTAGATAATCAGCATATTTAAGAGCAATTCATATAAACCACATACTGTCTTGGTTTACAACATATAAAATTTTTAATAACTATCCAAAAGGATATTATTTTATACTTAGAATCAATTAGTAATCAGTCATAATAAAATTAATATTATAGAAGTCATTAAATGAGGGAAAATCATGAGGCTGTTATTGTATACAAATATGAAATTTTAACTTCTAAGTAAGCCCTAATTAAAAAATGCTTTATAAGATAAATTGTAATTGTCATCACCTATCATTATTTCAAACACAAATTAAAATTAGTATAAAAATAAACAAATAATAAAGTCTATCTGAAATGAAACATTTATTTTAGAAAAATTCAACTCATAACAGTTTATCTCCACTGAGACATAAAAAATAACATGGGAATTAATTTTTCTTTCTTTATATCCCCATAACAAGAATATCACAATTTAGATTTACAAATTAGATTATTATTTGAAAATTTTTAAAAATAAAATAATATAGAAATATTAGCAAATTAGGTAAATTTTTATTACAATATTAAACATATATAAATTTATTTTGGAATCCCAAAGCTGATTACAATGGAAATTGATCATCCTACATTTATATTTCAAATAAAAGGAGTTGGATCCAAAAGGGTATAACTCTCGATACATCCAATGAACCAATCAATTGGCAACGATTTAAGATGTTTCATATTATACCTAATAAAACTTTTCTCCAATAGAGCTTTACCATTCTCAACTGGATAAAGAATAATATGAGAGCAGTTCTTCAGAGGATGATTTTCATCTAAATCTGGAAAAAACAACAGATAATATACACTTTATTCTCAAGTGAGCATTATTAGCATCATAAATTTACCCTAACATATTATTGGGAATTTAAAATCTAATTATAATGAATTTCTTAAAATATTTTATATAATTATAAATTATTATATAATTTTGTAAGAAGTAAAAAATATGCATACATTTTGTAAAAATGGGTTCAAATTACATATTTTGAGTGAAATGAATCTTGTATCTTAAGTATAGTTGTTCTTTCCCTTGTCAGAAATTGTCTAAATCAAAATTTGCAATAAAGGAGTAGTGTGGAATAGATTCATAGTACACCTCTATTTTCCTCCAATAAAGCTACTCTTTTTAGTAACTTTTAATAGCAAGTGAATGAATGACCCAGATTAAATAAAAATATGAAACAAAAAATACTTTCTACAATTTTTTTTTATTTTCAGAAGCTTATTTTATCCAAGGTCATTCCTTATATTTTCAAATATCTTTCCTCCATATTTACCATTAAAGTAACATAATTAAAAATCAATAAACAAATACAGACCACTTTTCTTCTGTATTTTAATGCAACCTTAGAGTTGAAGAAACTATGAGTTCAAAACTTTAGTGATCAAAGATAGCCATGACACTTCAGATGAAGGTCCCACAATGAAAGTTTTATATGTAATTCATTTAATTCCATAAATTATCAATTAAAATTCTTGAAAATATTTAACAGCATAAGGGAACACTCACCATAGAGGATGCTTTTCCAATCAACACCCAATCTTTTATTTAGCATGGCAGAGTTATAATCAGATTTGGGAGAAGTGTTAAATTCAGTCCTCCCTGTAAAATATATACAAATAAAAAAATTAACAGATATCATACAACCAATAATACATGTAACCTGTTTATAAGCTGCAAATAAATTTTATAAAAAATACAATAATATTATGATAGGTAAATGTGAAAAGCCAACAACCAACATATTATTGGAAATAATTGCTTCACAATTAAACGCTGATGCTTGAAATTGGAGAACATAAACTGAAGGACATTCTCCCAGCATGCATAAAATTGATCGCGATTTCCCATGTATTTCTTATGGCAGTGTTTTCTCCGCTGGGGCGTCAAACTAAGGACCTTGCCTCTAACAGTTTTTCATCATTTGCATGAGTATCATCGACTTTACAAACACTCCAAATTTCAAAAGGAAATTCAGTCAGTTAGTGCCTTACAAGGAGTACTGATTTTCCTATTCATTTCTTAGGAACATATAGCATACGCTCCCTAGAATCAAACCAAAGACCATTTACAACATTATTCGGAAGCTAAATATGTAGATCTATCTACGTATGTGTGAAACTTAAATCTTTTACGTCGTTGGAAAGTGTCTTAAAAGGGATATCAAATATCTAGCCCATGTATTTTTATAGGGAAAATCGAGATAACGGGTCTCTCTGGAATCAAACCCAAATGCAACCGTTGATTTTTTTAGAGGTTGACTGTGTTTGTATCTATATGTACTCTAAGTTTGATTGATGTTTGTATCCTCCTATGTATATATGTGGATGTGAACGTCAGCCTAAACCACTAGAGCCATGAGCTCGCTGATTTTTTTGCATGATAGCCAACTGAATCATACCCAGGAAATAATCGGAAACCAACACTACCTATCATGGGTTCAATTCCAGTTATTGTTCCCAAAGTTGGAATTTACCCCATAAAAATGCGTAAAATGGTCGATTTTCAAGGATTTTAAAAAATGTGGCCTGTGCAGTCAGACCATTAAAATTTCATGTGCATATCATACATTTCTACACAAAGATTTTATTGTTTATCAACTAATGGTCATGGGTTTGATTCCACGAGGTGAAATATTTTCAATCTTTAAAAAATAATATCTATCTTAAAACATAGATCAATCAAACGTTGAGTACTTATACATATGTAAGCAGTCAACTGTTTCCAAATTTCCAAAATATGTTTTAGAACATTTTTCGATCATACAGAAGATTTGAATTTCACACATAATAGAAAAGCTGTATATTTATGTTCAGCCTCCATAATAGTATCGTAAATGGTCTTTGGTTCGATTCTAGGGGGCGTTTACTATATCTTCAATAAAAATGCATCGAGAAATATGAACTTCTTTTGAGGTAGTTCCTGAATGAATTTCCCTTTAAAATTTGGAGTATTCATATAGACAATGTTACAAATGCAAATGAGGAAAAACTTTTAGAGGAAATTTCCTTAGTTTAATGCCCAAGCAGGAAAAATGCTACAATAAGAAATACATGAAAAATCGAGCTCAATTCAATAAATATTGCAATAATGTCATTTAGTTTATGTTTAGCAATAATTTAACAGAAAATTTTACTGAAAAATCTTATTTCTTATTCTAGGAGGCCCTAAAATCTGACTTTTCCTTGAATGCATTGATCCAATTTTTGAAAACTATACTTGGTGATTACATACAAGATTCAAAATATGTATCTGTATATTCTATACTCTGTATATATATTGTGAATGTCTTTGATAAAAATTTCACTTTACCTAAGATATCAGAGATTGAATTGTTGGCATAAAATGGAACTGTTTTCTCAGTAGCAGGAATAGCTTCTGGATCAGGTTCTCTGCTTAAATATCGTCCTCCTCCTTGGATAATCAATTGTATCAAATTATCTTTTCTCAAAAGTTTATAACTTATGACCCTAAACACGGAAGGGAAGCTAAAATGCAATCCACTGAACAGATTTGGTAGCTGAAATGAGTAGATCAGACCCAATTAATAAAAATTACTTTAGATTACATAAAAATCTGGTGTAAAATATGTATAACAATCTATTTACATAAAATATAAAAGTAATATTGCTAATACTGCAGAACTACAAGTAGTATTGATGAAAATACCATGGTGATTTCAAGTGATTCAACAACTAGGATAAATTTTGCGAAAAGATTCCAATAAGGGATTTTACAATCTTCATGTAAGGTTATACTATTTGGCTACTAAGTATTACTATTTCATGCATTAAAATTCCTAAAAATTAGGTAAAAAATTACTCAACCATTAATACATAGCTATAATTTACATGTAACTCTATATATATAGTAACCCTGCAAGCTGTCTTTCAGCATGCAGCAGGGGGTGAAATCTCCACTACTAAGGCAGTTTATTACTTTTGCATATCATATGAAAAATTAATTTTTAAAGCGACTCAACCTAGCAACTATCTCAGTCTCTATCTCTGTCCAAAGAAACCATTTAGCAGGGAGGACACATTATATTGTCTTCTAAGAACCTGCATTCTTGGAACTTATCTAGCAACTTAATCCTTAGCTTAAAACTTCTATTTTAAAGGGAATCCCAACCTTCACCCATAAGCATTCAAGCAAGGCTCACTGAACAGTTGTAACAATTACAAAATGTATTGCCTTTCACTAGACCTTTTCTATTTCTCAAATGCAACCCTTATTGGCTCCTAAGGTACATGTATGCTAAAGGTGAGGCCTAAATAGCAAAAAGAAAAATATCTCACGGACCTTTTCTTTTTTTTTGTTTTTTGTTGCCGGTCTTGGTGGCCCAGTGCATGTTGCATCGAGTGTTAGCGCTCATGGTCTCTAAGTCCCAGGATCGAGTCCTGGCAGATCACAAAATTTTCTGATTTTCTGGGATGGGATGTATTTGTGTTTGTCTGTAGGGGTTAAATGTAAGATTGGTCTAGATAGACAAAATTTTGCCCTGATTTACAAATGCAAGATTATTATTATTTCCCATTACAGAACTGACTGATAATGGCTTTAAGAAGATAAGTCTATAATTTGCTGAAACTTCCTTTGAGCTGCTTCTAAATATAGTAGACATTCACAGCTTTCAATCATTCAGGACCTTACACTTGCTCATAGAATTGTCAAATATTACTTTCAGAAAGGAAGCCACTTTCCGTTAATTCCTTGAACATGTGAGCTGGTATGTCTTCAGGACTTGGAGCTTCATTTTGTTTGATATGCCACAAAAGTTTGTTGATGTCCTCTTCTCTACAGACGACAGTTGGCATTGAATCAGACCCATTGAATATTGGTAATGTACTCTGAGATATATTACACATATATAAATGACAAAAAAATCAAAAAATTTATCTGCTTTACCCAAGAGACCATAAATAGAATTCTTGCTACTATCTTTCAATGAGCCTACCATTTGCTCATTAGCTTGGACCTCTCAAATTAACCTTTAAACTTAAAATTAATAAAATCATGATCAAATCACTGATGAGTTTTGTAAAACAACCTTTAAAGTTAAAGAAAAAGGCTTAAGCAAAATTCAATGACCAAATTAAATAAATTAACACCAATTGCAAAAATTTTCACTTATTTCAGCAAAAATGCTATACAAATAATTCTATATTTATCTGTATTTAGTATACTTAATTTTGGTATGCAAATTTTGGATAATAAATCATAATTTTATACTATTTATATCTTTAAAGAAATTCATCACGATTAACAAATGGATTTCTATTCAAAGATAGGTTTATAAAATAATCAGAAAATATGTTGCATTAAAAATGACTTTTAAATATTACTTCATTAAAATTAACAGATATATTTAATGAGAAGAAAAATCAGTTATACTCACCAAAATTTTGCTTGATAATCTTGATCTAATTATTCCATTGTAATTAGGATAGTCTTTGGTGCTCCTTACTCCTAAAGTGTAACTGTGGACAACATTTTTCATTTTCACAGAAAATGCTACCCCTAGTGGATAAAAACATAGGAATTTGAAAATATCATGAGGCTTCAAATAAAGTTGGAAAGCTAGTTTCCAGAAGATATGACGAGGGATGTTGAAAGATAGAATATTTAAATTTATGCTAAATAATTATTTGGTATTTACTGGTTTGTAGATGACTACTTTCAGTATTTAGACTTACATATACTTTGGTAATCAAGAAATATATTCATATTTCTGCTGCATTGTAAAAAAATAAAGCAAAACCATTAAATCTGGACATAAATTAAATTCAAGATATTCAAGATATTTCACTAATCCCCTACACCAAGAGATGCAAAATGTAAATATTGGAAACCTGTTGGCTCCTTCTCTACACCCAGTTTTGATAAATATACATCCCTGTGTTAATGCATTCAATTCCTGAGGCACAAAAAATTTTAACCTACTATTCAAGGCAAACCTGAGTTTCACATGTTTTAACAAAAACAAGAGAAAACAAAGCATTTTCACTTCCTTGGATCATATTATAAATAGGCAACTAGCTGGGAACATAAAGTATGAGAAACACAAACTCAAAATCCTGCCATAAAATTCACCCTGTGATTCAATATTTTAAATTAATCTTCAGCTTATCAACACATTTCTTCACAAAAACAAAGACTACATTCAGCAAAACATGTGCACCAAGATTCATGCCTTACAAAAGCAGCATAGTAACTTTAAATACTCCAACTAAATATACATATAATCATTTTCATGATTTTAAAATCTTATAATAGATAGAATTATTTTACTTTTCAGTAAAAAATACTTACAATCTACTGAAGCAATAACTTTTCCAGATATGATTCCCATTAAAACATTTGAACTGGAACTGCATATACCTTTCTCTGCGTTCACTATGACATGAGAAACTTCAGATCTATAAAAATTGAAACAAAATATCTTTTTTAATCACCATTCAATTGCTTTAATTATTATACACATTTGAAAGCCTACCTTTTATCACAAACTATCAAATATCATTAACTGTTTTAAATTCTTAATGGCTACCTATGTCTTCCAAGTATAAACTAATCTCATTTAATGATCTCAAAATGGCTTCATTTAAATAATTTTGCAAAAGCATTTTTTTATATAATAAACAAGGTGGATTATGAATGAACATCATAAAAAAATGATGATTCAAACTGAAAACTTGACTCATAACAAGAATTGCAATGGTAATCAGGTGCATTCTTAAACATCATAACTGCTCATCAATTTCAATACTGTTTCATATGCATGTAAATACTTATTACAACTTACGTAAATTTGTTGGTTATTTTTGATCCAGGAATAAGGGCTGAAAGGTTTGCGAGTAACTTTTGGTCTTCATTTGAGAGCTCATCTCCAAGGAAAACAACCTGATCTTCCAGTTCATAAATATCGATTGCAATTGGGTTTATCATCATGTGCTGACGGTTTAAAGCTTCTTTCATGATATTAGATATTGTATCAGATGGAGAATAGTCACTGAAAGAATTTACAAAAATATAATTCATGATTAAGTCCCATAATTAGCAAAAATTTCAAATATAAAACTAAACATTAAAAAATAGCAAAATGTATAAAAATAGAATACCTGACAAAAGACAGAATAAATTTTACAGGGAACTTAACTAGAATGAAATTTATCAACTATGATTTTATACTTAAAATATGTATATACTAGCCATATTTAACATAAATTAATTTGCATAGCTTATAAGTGTAGCCAATAGTATTATTCCAGAAGAGCTCTTGAAAATTAATGTATAGAATATTGAACTTGAAAAAGAGAGGAAATGAGTCTTTGATAGGATATAATCATGGGTTTTTTGGATGAAACATCCACACTTTATATCAACATGCAAGGTAAAGATGTAACGATAATGTTAAAGCAATTCAAACCCAAATCTTCAACAATTTTTTTTATAAGCTAGACTATATAAGATGGATAACTTAAAAAAAAAACAATTCTTATCATTTTACATCAATCCATCATTACAAGTTCCTTGAAATGAGGTTGGGATTCATTTTCCAGACAGTTAATATTCTTTGATGGGATGAGAGCAATCATCTAAATCAGTGATTCCCAAAGTACTCTATATCGACTCCCACAAGTCTATGACAACATGTAAGGGGTCTAAGTCAGCAAAAAAATTGGGGGTCTTCTCAACATACACTGATAGTACCTATTTACTCACATAATATCTTATTATATAAATTTTCATTCATTAAATATTGGCAATGTGAAAGAATGTCATCCCTTACAAGATTTGTGTAAAGCGAGATATTAATGTGCTATAAATTATAAATTAATTACACATTAATTATGTGTAATTTATTTATATTCCAAAGTTTCAGTTTGCCGCTTCATGATTACAGACACCCATGTAAAATGTTTGTAATTAGATTTGACGTCTTTAATGTACTTTTATGGGTGTTTGCAAACATATTGACCTTCTCATTGAAAGACGGATTGAGTAATAGTGCATTCCAATATATTTTATAGCTCCATGTTCGTACATATTTGCATAATTAATTAAAAACAATGAAAAGTTACTTAGGTTTATTCAGTATGGCAAAATATCACTTACAATGTAAGTTTGGATTCAGATATTTATGAATTTATATTGCCTGAATCTCTTCAATAAGTCATTGATAAACTGAATCCGAAGGAATGCATTGAATACGGGGATATTTGAGCAGTTGTGTGGTGAACATGATGAACACTTTCAGCAATTGCTACTCCACACTGAAGTACGCTATCAAAAGGCTTATTTTAGACAAGATATTTTGCACTTTTTGAGACAATATTAGAATTTCTGGACACTAAAGATATATTTTTAAAAGACAATATAATTAAGAAGAAAACAGACAAGCTATTTAACAGATTGTTTACAAATTTTAATATCTGGAAAAAACATAGCCATTGCTCATCCCTTATCATGGAATATAGTAATTAATTTTTCAATATCCTTTCCATCATCAAACCTAGGAAAAAGGGTTTCAGCAATGGTACTGATCTCCCGACAAAAAATTAATAGAATGGACATTATTAGTCGAGGAGATTTAGGATTAAACCGCACAAAATAGACTCCAAATGTTGATAATTTATTATTAAAGCATCAATATTCATCCTTCCCACTAAAAATATTTACTTATAGCTTGGTTTATTTTATGTTATATATATTTTATACAACACACAAATAGTTTTTGGGTAGTTTTAATTTTTGATTCAATTTATAAATATATAAAACTTAACACGTTTTTACTTTAAGTTTTTAACACTAAACTTCACTAAAATTAGAAATGATACAAAAAAGTTTGGAAACCTCTGATCTAAATTATAGGAAACAAATATAAAATAAAAAAAGCATTTAATTATTGAAGAGTAAGAGATTGAAATTCATCTCAAATACTTAAGATGAAATGGCTCATCAGATTGCAACTGCTTCTGACAACATCCACTTACATTGGCTTCCTTCCATATATATCTGTCAACTTTGGATTAGCACCAAATTCAAGGAGAAGTTTTGCACCCTCAATCCAATTGCAGTATGCAGCATTATGCAAGGGTGTCATATTTTCACCACCAGGTGTGTTTACCCATGCACCAGCCAATTCTAGAAGTATCTTCACAATACTAAGATTTTTATGATTCACAGCTTCATACTAAATAAAATGATATTTTAACTGATTAAGAATCTTTAATTGCTAAGTAAATCTTAGGAAAAATTATTACCATATTTGACGGCATATAAGATGCACTATTTTTCCAAAATTAGGTCCCAAAAAATTTACCGGCATCTTATGTATGAATGTATTGGAATCGATGCTTAAAACTATTTGTTTTAAAAAAATACCCTTGGCATTATGATTAAAGGTAACAAGAGATTGAGCCACGCCATCCAATATAAACTAGGAGTTTTAAATTACAGTTACGGAAACAGAGCAGTAGTAAGTCACTATGTTATTGTGGTACCCTGCTGTCGCTCAGAATAATAAAACTTTTTTTCCCTCTGTGCGGCCTACTTGATGAGGGTGCATCTTATACGCCGTCAAATACGGTAGTCTATATTTATATCGCTTAATGTAGAAAACTAAAAATTTTGAAGAATTGCAACATTGGATTATTTTTTTATTTATTAAGAAGACATCAACATACAGCATGAGACCTATTAACACTGATGATAAACAACATAAAATACAAAATGAAAGTAATGAAGTATTGAATACAAATCAATGAGATTAAGACAACATATTTAACAATAATCAAAGT
This sequence comes from Pantala flavescens, assembly GCA_020796165.1. Lineage (NCBI taxonomy): Eukaryota > Metazoa > Arthropoda > Insecta > Odonata > Libellulidae > Pantala > Pantala flavescens. Next base: position 51,411,200 of record CM036881.1, read on the forward strand.
GCTACATGAAATTGAAGGATTCAAAACCTGTAGACAGCAGCATGGCAAGATCTTTAATAGAGGAATCTTAAATCTCTAAGGATAGGCCTGCTATTAATAAAGTAAACTTTGTAGATCTTATTATGTAATGTAACTGACATAACACAGCACTAAGGGGTTTAGAATCAATTTCCATGAAAAAGATCATTTTGCAACGATGTTAATTGAATTCTACAAATTTAACCAATCTCTAATGGTGGAGATGATTTTAAGACACTTTTAAAGAGCACGAATAGGTATCCTGAAGACACCTTCCACTGTTCTGAGGGGGGATCAAAGTCTTTTTCAAATACTTCTCTTACATATCATTGCTAAGAAGGGTAATAAATTAAAAGGTCTGTATTTCCCATTTCATCAACTACATGCAGTTCTTAGTATTTTCAATCATAAACTTAACTGAAATATTTGAATAAACGTTAGGACCAATAATTATTTTAAACTATTGAACCTATTCAAGAGGCTGAAGAAAGAGGGTACTTTTTAGTTGTAAGTTTGAACAAAATGGTATGAGAGTTCAAGGACACTTTCTATATTAAAGCATTGGGAAAGATTTAACTCAAGACCTGCTGACAAACATGTACCCATGCTTAGCTATTATCTCATGAGCATTAAAGGAATTCAAATATTTATGCCTCATACACTTTAATCGTACAGCAAGAGTAGGCATCCTGAAGACACCTTCCAAACTAAAACCTAAAGTTTTCTACAGCTTTACGCTTTTCACTAATCATATTCTATAAAAGCAGGCATCTAATACACTTTACCAATGGCGTCCATCCAAAGTTATCTTTGACATTTGGGTTGGCTCCATTTTCAATCAAGCTCATCAACTGATTCACATTACCCTGAAAAATTAATTACTCTGTAAATTTTTGGATACCTTAAAAATGATTTCTAATAATGGGTTAATATTATTAATTAGAACTCCATCCTCTTGAAACTATTTCAAATTAAACAACATTTACGGGTGAGTTTTCACTCGTTAAAAGAGAGGAATTATCCAAATTTTAGGGATTTTATATAATCATTTATCAGTAGAAGTTTAAAACTCTAATTATTGAATTTTTACATTGAAAGACAAATTAAAAGAGTATTTATATATAGACTGTACCTTTATACAAGCAATATGGAGTGGAGTTTCTCCTTTCATATTCCTCTTGTTTACAGATTTTCTTGCTGGTGGAGTTGTACTCTTTTTATAAGAATCTTCAAAAGAGCTAGATTTAACTCTCTTTGTAGGAGTTGTGAACATCTCACAGACTTTTGATCTTTTTCCAATGGATCTTCTTAGAGTAATATGATTATACAGGATAAAATACATGAATTAATTTATGTGATAATTAACACAAATACAACAAGAAAAATATTTGTGAGAATAAGCAGTTTTGATATGACTAGTAACATTTAATTATTATTATAATTAATTTCATTCGATTTCATTTCTAATCAACACACACAGCCCTATTACATTTAAAGTGGATGTATAGATAAAAATCCTCCCAGTTTCAATTCTTTTACTTTTAAATCACTTTTAAATACACAATTTTTTATAGAAAGTCAATTGATAGACAGTGAAAAGATTAAAGTGATGGATCAGAACTGAAATTCAAACAGGATACACAAAGGTGATGACTTCAAACTAAGATTGATAGGTAAACACAGATTATTAAAAACAATTCCAATACTGTGTTCCAGCAATTTAACCTACTTTTGCATATGAGTCTTTGGAGTAGAGATATTTTGAAATTATATTACACATTCAGGAAAGAGTTTGAATTTTATCAGATATTTCATATATATCTCAAAAATAATTAAAGTAATAAAAATGGCAAAATAAAAGAAAGCTAAAAGGAAAGGAATCTTTCAGCGTCAATCCAAAATAGAGAGAGGTACTAGTTAAATTATTTATTCATTTCATTCTATTTGTACTGTTATTTTTCATCAAACATATATAGTTGTAAGTTATCAAGAACCATATACCAATAATAATAATAAGTAAAAATTAAGGACATACTCATTCGGTTTACTATTATTCTCTCCCTTGTTCGAATCTCTCTCATTCTTTGTAGAAGTATATTCTTTCGAACCTGAGGCTTTAGAACGTTTTTCCATTTGATTACTCGTAGTATCCTTTTCGATACCTTTCTCTCCGTTTGATCCGTCTTCTTTCGAACCTGAGGCTATAGAACATTTTTCCACTAGATTACTTGTGGTATCCTTTTCGATACTTTTCTCTTGGTTTGACCCGTCTTCATAAATATTTTTAAATTCAGAATCTTCTAACAGCAACGATTTTAGGGACATAGAATATTGTATAACATTATTTAAGAAACGGTAGGGCTTTATATCTTTGATATAAGAAGGAATACCGCAAACGGAGCAGTTTATGTCTCGAAAATTTATGCATGGCTTGCAGAAAAAATGTTGACAATTAAAAAATATATGAGGTTCAACAGCAACTTTTCCACTGCAACATAAAGGTAAAAAAATTGAATTAAATACTGCTCTCCACGGAAATCTTACATGGCATACAAAATTAAGAAATCCTACCATTTTACGCATTTCAAATCTTCTTCTAGGTCTTTAAAGTACACGGTCAAATTTTCTTTTGTGCTTCTACTTAGAAACATTTTATCAATCGCGTTATTATTTTAAGAATTAAAGCATACTTATCTCGGAAAATACACACTCGCGCATATCATCCACCAAAGCATTGGCGGGTTAATTATAATTTCGAATTCATCTGTCAGCAAAAATAAAATTACGATCGAAAAAGATAGAGGGAACTGGTATTCATGTATTTACTAAATTTGAAATCGCTATGGCAGACACTGTCGAAGAAGGAAAGGACAACACTGCTGAGCTTGATCCGGAAGTCTCTTGTCCAGAGAAAGATATCAGTGAAATTGTAGAACATGATTCAGATACTGGAAAACAAGAAACTGCTAACAGTAGTGATATTGCGTGCTACTGTCCCTCGTATGAATTCAACAAGTGTTTTAAGTACATCGCAGGTTCTTTTGATGAATTTACAAGTAAAATGAGTGATAATTACACTATTGGTTGCAAATGGTAAGTTTTTGTTGGTTAGTATTCCCATCAAATAATTAAGGGTCTTATTTGAAAGCTACACTCCTACTGATCATTTCACTCCAGACGCATCATATATCTCATAAAACACGGTTCACAGGGCGCCGGATGGAACGTGTCTACTTACAAGTAGTGCAGATAATTGTTTAAGGATATTTAATCTTCCAACGCAACTTCATTGCAAAGAAACCTGGGATACCGAAACAGAAATACAAGAGATGAAAGCAGTATTAAAAATGAGAGAGGGTGGATTGATATATGATTATTGTTGGTATCCTCCAATGTCATCTTGGTATCCAGAAACGTGTTGGTAATCCAATTTTTTGTTTGTTTCGTGTAAATTAATATATTTTAAAAATTCTGTGATTATAAATAATTTCTTTTGGTTGTGTTTTGTAGCTTGATTAGCACAAGTAAAGACAGCCCTGTGCATTTATGGAATGCCTACACTGGGAATCTTTGCGGGAATTATATTCCTATGAATCAGTTGGTATCATTCTATCGCATGTTTAAAAATTTATTTTTCAATGAATATTAGATTTATATTTAATGCAGATGATATAACTGATTAATTGTTTTTTTCTCTAAGAATGGAAGAAATCGTATCAGCATACAGTGTAGCTTTTAGCTATTCAGGAGACAAAATATACTGTGGTTTCTCTAATCTCATCCGAGTATTTGATACAAGTAGACCTGGAAATCAATCAGAGACGAGAATTTTAAAAGGTGGGCTATTTAATTTTCTTAACATTTTTAAAACAATAAATAGTTGAGCTATTTTTTATGTGGCTGAAGGAGTGCATTATAATATTGCGCCAAAAACGAATTTCTCCCAAAATCTTTGCTCAGATGAGTTTCAGTATGTCATGTATGCTCATGAATTTATCATCACAAATAATATTTTTGCAAAGAAATTTTACTGATAACAATATTGTAATGGGGAACATTGAGGATTTGATATGCACTTATATTATTTGATGTTTAAACTTGTTCCATCGTTTTCTATCATTCTATCCCTCAAAAATGGATAAATGGCAATAAGTTGCTCCTTCTGACCTCCATCACAGACAGACAGGAATTGTTTCTTGCTTTGCCATGCATCCTACAGATAACAAGATTTATGCCGCTGGAAACTACTTGAAATCAATTGGTAATTATAAAAAACTTTCTATTTAGAAAGTAAGAAAATGCATAGAGTAATATAAAGTACAGTAACTTCTAATAATGTTTACTTTTTAATTAGAATTTTACAAAATGAAAATTGAAATGGATGTTTGTAATTTAATTCAAAATTGTTATTGATTCTATAACCCTATTTTTTCTTTTTTTAAAGAATTTTCTAATGCATTGGTTATTTATCTCTATAGGAGTATATGCTGAGCCAAATGGATCACATTTGGCTCAGTTAATGGGACACATTGGTGGAGTAACTCACCTACGTTTTTCACCTGATGGAACTAAACTTTTCAGTGGAGGAAGAAAAGTAATGCTTGAAAGATTTATATTTGGTTATTTTTCTCATCTATTCTAACCTAATGGGATTTATATTGGCAAATAACTGAAGTTTCTTTAACCTTGAGGATTTCCAAATTATTACATGTGTATTTAAGTAACATACCAGTTAGAGATTTACATTCAGTTGATTTACCATTTAAGTATTCTTTATCTTGTTATGCCTAAACTGCATTGACCTTAGGTGAAATGTGGTAAATTTAGTAATGACCTAAGTATGCTTATTTAATCAAATTCTGGAATACTGTTAATTACATTACATTACTTGCTCTTGAAAGACCCCATTATTTTCTCATTGAAAAATTTTTAACTGCATCTTGCCAACTGCTCTCTCTCTTCCTTCACAGCTTTGGTTTTATTTAAGGGTTTTTACAACATATAGTTAAATTAATTTATTTAATAATTTTATAGGTTTTTTAAAAATATTCATGTATAATTTGCTTTATAATCCTTTCTTACCATAGGATCCTTACATTCATTGCTGGGATGTTCGAAAACTTAGTGAAACTTTATTTCTGATGGAAAGAGAAGTGGAAACCAATCAGCGTATAACTTTTGACCTTTCTCCTGATGGACGATACTTCTTTTCAGGTAAGGATTTTTTTGGATAATTAAATAATTATCTACCTATTAAAATTTTTGATGAAATGAATAAGTTTTATTCATTTTATTTTCAGGAAGTACTTCAGGAAAAGTTTTGGTATGGGATCTAACAGATACTCCCATTTCATGGGATAGTAAAGATGGACCTATACTCAAAGTAGCAACAGAAATACAGGCGTCAAAGGATTGTGTCAATGGTGTGAGGTAAGAATGTGTGTTACTTTTAAGTTTCCTATTTTAAACTTATCGTAAAAATTCATTGCATTTCTGAATTAAAATTTTATTTATTGAAAATTACAAAAGAAAATAATTCCACCAATGAAATCACTCTTAAATTACTGATTTTGCTTATAATTCATTGTGATTGCAAGGAGAAGGAGAAATTTAGATTAATTCAATTGTAAGATATGCATTTCTCTACTTACTAGTTTATATTTGGATTTAAATGTGGAGTAAACTATAACAATGAATAATTTAATGTAACATATATTTTTTATTAACTATTTGTTGTTTAGAAGTCAATCAATCATTTTATATACTGAATTTGATGATTTTTCAAATATTATTTCAGTATTCATCAGCAGTACCCAATTTTTGTTTCGTCTTCTGGACAATGGCATTTCAAGGAACCAATTAGCGATTCTGAAGAAGAAGACAGTGAGATGGTTGGGACAGAAATATCAAAGGAGGATGAAATTAATAGAACATTATCTGTAAATCCAGATTCAGTTTCAATGGAAGGAACATCAATAAAACCTCAAGAGGTTCAAACTAGTCATTTCTCTAAAAAATCAAGACCTTTGTTAAGAAGTAAAAATCTTGAATTAATTGATAATTCAATCAAGATATGGTGGATTGGTAAATGAGCATTGAATGGATTATCTATGCACAATTATACTCCATAAACCTTGTACATAAATAATTTACTTTCTAAATATTTTTTATTATTTTCATTGAATTATTACTATGCTCCACCCAGATGAATAAAGTTTTATTGTTTATAAAATTTAAGGACCTTTTTAGATTTTTAAAGACCTTGTGATATATTCACTCCATAATGTGTTATCAAATTGTTACTTTATGGGCGGTAAAAGCGCTTTAGTGATTGACTATGAATTATGAATTATACCTTAGAGTTCATTTTTCCCATAATCAACTAAAGAATTACTTCTATCGTAAGAGTTCTATTCACAGTTTATACCTTTTACTATAAATGAAAAGGCATTGCCTATCTGTTAAGGGAATTTAAAGTAATTTCTTGGTAAATAAAGTTAATGCAAGCTCTGTGAAAATATGCTAAGTTACTTTAAACCTTGTAATTCATGGGCCAAAAAATGCAAATTAAAGCTAATAGCTTAATAATCTTGGGGTACAATAAGATAAAAGTATTTTTGATGACGCTGTTAGTTGTCACGAACAGGGCTGGATTTAGACCGTAAAAGACTCAAGGCTATTCCTTTGCAAGGCCCTTCATTTTTGAACTCTGATCTATCTCCAAACAACATAAGAGTGGATACAATTAAGATGCAACATAACATTAACAAAGTTCATGTAATTAGGTATGTAACAATTACTTTTTAAATGACTGGCAACTGGCCAAAATATATGTTGTTATTGATGTTATATATCTTGAGAAAAATTACACATTTTAACAGGGAAAAAATATTGGCTAAAAAGTTCTTAGTTTAGGATATTGTCATTCTTGATTAGCAACAAAGAGAGAAGAGCAGCTAAAAATTTATGCTGATATGGTTGATACAATTCTGAAGTCCAGTGATGTTCATTCAATAAAAAGTATTCAGAACTGTTCATCTTTCTATACTTATCTCTCTTCAGAGTAAACCCTCATTCCTATGGTATTCTTCAGTTCTGCTCTCTTCTACCTCATGTTTATGATTCTCATTTAATCTCATTGGATCATTTTTTTGTAATACAAGTAGATGATTGTGATTAAAAAGATCCCAGAATTTTAACTAATGAAGGACTCAAACCCATACCTCAAAAATGCTGATTGTTTTCTGCAGCAATTGAGCAATTATGTCAAAAAATTCAGTGGGCATTACAGGAAGTTCTAGCAATATATCCACGCAAAGTTTATCTCCAACTCAATGAAGTCAAAAAACCCAACGATAATAAATTCTCAAAAATAAATCATATTAGGATAACAAATCTAATGATTTTTAAGGTCACAACTGCTACTGTAAAAGTATGCATTTACTTAAATGTATATAACAGATGATGAAATTTTTACTAATATATAAGCTTTATCCAATTCAACAGTTCTTAAACAAAAAGTAGAATTTTCTTGACACAGAGATTCAAATACAACTAGATACACATTAAGATAGAATACCTTGGAATTAGCACTTGTACTTCTAATGAAAGCCTACGAAATGATGATATTCATGGCTCATGCTACCTCTGACATCAGAATCGAGAGCTTCAGTGGGTGTAAATCTAGTTGTTATCGAATTGTCTTGAATTATTAAACATTGACTGCATCTGAGTTAGTTTCAAACACATTCCATATCTATTTAATTTCCAATTTAATCACCATCCAATCTTTTGGTAAATGCATTAGAGTATGCATATATGTCTCTAAAATTTTCTTAAAATGTTTCTATCGAATTTCTTGTTGCCATATTTTAATTGATGGAAGACAAGTTGGTTACAGTAAGTAATACAAGAGCACATAAGTCACACCAACTTGATGTTCACATATTTTATTACCTTTTTTGTACAATGGTAATGCAGATAACCTAACTCCAAATATAATAAGAGCTCATTTTTTAATTCATTACATCAGATTATAAGTAACTCCATAAATTCATAAGAGTTGCAGCATAATTTTTCTACAAAATAGAATATCTGCCAGTTCAAGATGAATTTTCTTACCCAGGTTGAGAACAATTTCAGAATAAAGAAGTTTAATTGCCATTTTAGAAATTTTATTGATACAGGGTTTATCACAATTTCTTATTAGAAAATTCATGGGAATCAAACAGGCACTGTCTCATTCAGAAATATAAGACTGGAACGAAACAATTGAAATCTCAATGCCATCTCACAGAAGACATGCCAATTAATCCCATTGCACAGAAATTATATTTAAATGACAGAGACAGCAAGTATGTGAACATCCAATAAATTTTGCTGACTCAAGAAAATCCACAAAATTCAAAACAATCTCCAGCTGCTTAAGGTTGACAATGCAATTGCCACATTAGATGTGGTTGTAAGATATCACCTACAATATAATACCAAGGCTACTTAGATTTAATGATCACTTTCTGAATGTGTGAACAAAGACCTGAACAAATCAATGCAAAACCTTCCACTACAACTAGAAAATCAAAAAACAAAAAAATCAAGCCACATGACAATTTTTTTCAGACTATAAATCATTTAAAAAGCTTCCCAGCAGCCAAATTATTCCACAGATTTTAAAATCTTAATAGCTTCTAACAAAGAAAAAACAAAAAGAATAAAGTTGTTATATACAGCAATTTTGTTATCCAGCAAAAGTGGTCAATGTAATCAGCCCTGGAAATCAGCAACTGGAGCTTCAAGATGCCATGTGATAAAATCTTCAACCCCCATTTATTTTGGCAAACAGAAAATTAAAATTACTTTGTATAATATTCAATGGGAGAGCAGATGATTAACACACATTACACTGTAAATGATTCTTGTCTCATCTACACACTTCCCTCCGCTCCGCTGTTTTAAATTGAAACATACATAAACACATCCACACACACCATTTAAACACTGCACAATCTGTCGCATATTCAAATGTATATATTTATATAGATACTAATCCAATACAAGAAAAAATAAAACAATGTTTATAATGATCCACCAATGGGCATAAGGATGAATTGCTGCCAATCACCATGCACTTTCAGTTTTTTTTAATTTGCCTTTATATTTTCTGCAACTAATTATCCTCATTCCACAGCATAAGAAGTTCGATCCAACAGTGACTTGACTTCATTTCCACAGAAATTGTTCTCTCTCTCTCAAAGGAGAAAAATATAAAGACAAAAAATATGAGCGCAAAAAATACTATGACAGATATTTTCCTTTAAGATAACATATCTTTTCAGTAGTTGACGAACATAAAGAGTTAACAAATGCTGAATTTGTTATGTATAAAAAGGCAGGGAATGCACTTCCTGTAAATCAACCACAGGTAGAAGTTGAAGTTTATGGGAGATATGCAGATCTGACAACCAAAAGAGGTAAACAAACAACTGACAATCCATTGAACTGATACTGAATTGGCCCTAATAAGCAATAAAAGTCACGTTCTGAAGGCCACCGAATCATCTATGCTAGGATTTTCCTGGCCCTTCTTTCACCAATAAGTCAACAATCTCAGTAGAAAATATTACTCTCTACCTCACCACTCGGGTTTACTTTGGTCCTCCTAGATTTCCTCAAAGGATTTTTCATAAAAGTCACCCTCTGAATGAAAGCACTTTTGTCAAATGATGACATCTATATCCCTGGCTTCCTCCTGTAAACCTGTAGAAGATTACTCAAAAAGGGCTTCCATACCTGATTGCCCACACTTGAGAAATGATAATCATCAATCTCATACACACAGGATACACCATGCTTGATTTGCATGGACACATGCACTCACTCTCTCTCTCTGATGCAAACTTTCTCTTGTTTCAAGTCCAACATCTTCCCTATCTCGGAGGCCTTAACTAGGAAAGGTGGAAGGAGTGCTGACCCTCACGAGCAGCTAAACTTAATTTGCAGCGCATAACTTCAATAGAGGAATAGTCAGGCAACTTCAGATAGTTCACACAAGTCATGACTGATGGTAAGAAGTCATCTGGATTCATATTTGTTTCAAAAGTCTTGCGAACCACTGTCAGTGGAGGTGTGAGGCTCTTGAATCCTAAAATATTACCAAAATAAGACAAACGCACTTGATGATCACATTTTTCCAAAATATACTATTCCTTTGACCTATCATTATTTTGAGAATTTTTCAGAGCATGAATGAATAACATATTTTGGAATGGAATAATAAGACCTATTGTTTAATAATCAAAGTAAATCATTTAAATCATCTAATGATAATTTACACTAATACTCTAAAAATAATTTCTATTATCCTTGATAAAAATGGCTAAAATGAATTACAATAAATGTAAATAATCAAAATTAATTTAAAGATTTTGTTTTATAAAATTATTTTCCAATAAAAAAATTTTCAAAAAAGAAACAAGAAATCAGTGACTTACTCCATTAATTTTCACTTTCTAAAACATCAGTGAGAATAAGTGAAGAGATAATTTGTTAAGATCTGAATCTAAATTTTCTATTTCGGATTCTAAATTTTGTTGGTAATAAAAAAATAATAGCTACACGTAAATAATCTAATTAACAAATGTAAATATATGCAAGAAAATTAACATTGTACAAAAATGTGGTTGTTAAATTTCATTACCAATTATCAAAAAAATTATTGGATACTAAGTAGAAATAATAAAAATAGCAGATTAATAATCAATATTTTCAATAGTCAGGTATTGATATGTAAATAAAAGATAATTAACAGCTGAAAAGTTGACTGCATCAAAATTTAAAATTATTTACTAAACAATGTTCCTTACCTCCAACAGGAAGTCTGGGTGAGCCAGTGACAAACTGAACAAAAAGTCTCTGCTCATCACGGTCATATTGACTAAGGATTTCGAAAAGGAAGCGAATTGCACGACTGTCCGGTGTATATCCATGGTCTGGTCTGCAACACTCCATAAGTGTTTTCACATCCCAGCCATTTGTAGATGAGAGATTTCCAGACAAAGAGCCTCCAGACCCAGCCAATGGGGAGGGAAGCAAAGATGATGATCCACAGAAAACTGCCTCTAATTCTTCAGGATAAAACATTTGTAACTGGGATAATGAGAAAACAGCCTCAAAACCCTCACGCAGGGCTTCCATTTGACGGGATACACCTTCCACCAGGAACCAATGAGAAACCAACTGAAAATTAAAGTCACAAAATTCTTTTATTGAAGCACTCAAAAGAAATCTTAGCAAAAATATATGGTATAAATGAAATAACCATGCATAAATATGCTAAAGAGAGGTTGAAGAATTATTTGTGAAATTAGGAATGATATTTTGTTACTAAAAATTCAACAAATTCAAATACACTATAAATCCTTAAGAAAAAAATTATTCTTATCATTTCAATCAATTTACATAAATGGATTATATCCATCACCGAACTCTATGATACATATAATATAATTGGACTATACATTATACAAGATAACAAGCCATCATAGACAGACAAGAAAGAGAGGGCATTCCAGCAAACCTACTTTAATTTATAATGCCTATTAATTAATTGAGCAACTAACCTTAATATACTGATCAAGATTATGAATTGTGACAGGAATATCCCTTCCTCCACGCCTGAGATCAATTGATGGGTATCCAGGAAGAGTGAAATCCAGACCAAGGTCTGTGACTGGACAACCATCAAGGGAAAGTCCTTCTACCATTTCCCTTCTCTCACTAGGATGCAAGCTTGAGTCTGATTCAATCATCTCTTTCTTGACTACAAGTTCTTGCAGACGAGCTAAAGTCTTGTGGACTTCAGGCCTCACAAAGCACAGATCACTCAAACCAAGAGAACTTTCTTGACCGAGCAACCAACGGTAGAATGCAACACTGAATGGGAGATCCAACTGGAAAAAAATGATAAAATAATCAACTTCTCGAGGCTGAAAATTTACATAACTTATGGAATGATAACTCATACTTTTAATGGATGGAGATACATGAAGATGCTTTAACAATATGTCCATAAACATAATTTTATTGAAGGCATAACTTGGCAAATTTTTATCAAAACCCCTAATACATAATTGGATCAGCAGATATATATTGAAAGCGACAATTTATTTTAGTGTTAAAATACTTTAAATAATACCTGATTGAGAAGCTAGAATTAAAACCTTTTTCAATAATTGATTAATAATTGTTATTATATAAATAAGTTCAATAATTTCCTAGTTAAAAAATTAAGTACGAACTAGTTACTAAAATACATTTCATGGAGTCAAAGTATTTCTATTAGTGATGCTTACCATGCGCGAGTCCATAACAGCTTTTGCCATGAACTTCCCTAAGAAACGGAATTTACTTTTAATTCTTGTTACTTGTGCAACCTTAGCATTCCGAGGTAATGGAGATGGGAATAGACCCACAGGAGAATGTACATAGGAAACATTCCCATTAGAACCAGACAAACCTCCTTCCACAACCCTATCACCTAACCAAAGTTCTAGATCTGCTCGCTGTATTTCCTTGGATACAAGAGTATAAAACTCCAGGGTAGGACCTAAACCAGTCCCCACCTAAAAAATAACAGAAAATTAGGTAAGGTGACTAGTTCACTCATGGTTAATGTCTCATACATCCTGAGAAGGTTACAACATAGGAATCATAACTAACTTACCTCATTCTCATATTGCACCTCTAATAGAGCTCTGGATGGAGCAAGATCAGCAATAACTTGCTCAGCCTGACGTAGGATATCTTCTCTAGATACTGTACGCTTCCGACGATCCAAACGAGGTGCTACTCTTTCAGTGCTATCTGAACCACTCAACTCAGGAGTGGAATCTAATAACCTCTGAAGAGCACGATCACGATCAAATGAAGTGGCATAAAATAGCAACTGCCTTGTTTCAAATGGAAATAGGAATGGGCTGAAAAAATGATAATGTTTATTTATAACAAGGTATTCTTCATTTAAATACTTTTTATACCTGTCCACTCTTTTCATAGGTCACAGAATTTATTTTAAGAGAAATTTAAGGGAAATAAAAGATTATCTCAATCACTTACCAAGCTGAAGCTATTTGCTGTAACCATGATGGTAGGTTACCAGTCATTATCACAAGAGGATCCTGCAGTTGACGACTTGCTTTTGCTGCTACTTTGCTATTGATAAACTCCTAAAAAAGATAATATAAAGAAATGCATAAGTATTAAAATATTTGCATTGCAATTCAATAGATTAATCCTAAATGTAGTAATTTAAGTCTCTCTAATTCCTTCCCAAGGATGTAATGAGTTTTCTGTCCTCTTGAAAAGTCAAATTTTACCTATTAGTATATGTTTTAAATATACATGCACATATATACTTGAACCTATATATGTAGATAAGTTCAATTAAAGAAATAATTAGTTTGCTTTAAAAATGATAAAATAAGAACACTAATATATAATTTTATAAAAATGATTAAGATTGAATCTTTTATTTATATAGCTTTAATTAAAAACAATAGAAGCTTAGATGAATGCAATCACAGCATAAGAGCTTCAGCAAAATGCTGAATCTATCCAAATACTAACCTGCTGGCTAAGCACAGGAGCATAGTGGACGGTTGATGGATAGAGGGACCCCCAGTGGCGATTGAGGGCATGAAGTACACGTAGCAAGCAAAGCACCTCAAGTGAAGCATCCTGTATAGACACACTGTCTGGAAGCCGAGAGCTCAAGAAATTTCTTAATGGTGAATGTAAAGCTGGGACGATGCCTTCTGTAAACAAATAAGAAAATTATACCCAGGATTCTTAGCATTAAGAATCTATATTTGAACATTAATACATATATTATAATAAAAATATACCATTCCAGAGGTCATCTCCTTTCCTTCTAGGGCTGTTCTTGCTACTTGTCCCTTTTCCTTTGCGACTGCTTGTGCTTGATCCTCCTGGTTTACTGCTTGAACCAGCTTCATCTTCTGGAACAGGTCTGCAAGGATAAATTAAAATAAATGTCACATGACAATATTTTCATAACAATGCAATTTTATTTGTACAGAGGGAAAGTTTACTTTCCAATGTTCGCTTATATTTTAACTAATGAAAAATTAGAAATGTTTTGGACATTTTCTTACATTTATTCCACATTTAAGTAGAAATAAACCATAGCAAAATGACATGCTTCACTAACTTCAGTTGGTCATACTTCAGAAGAAAATATAACTCCTAATAGATAAATAGATCTATAATAAACAAACAGAAATGGGATGTTAGAGTATTTATTCCCCTAAATATGCTACTTCTGAGATTAGCTGAGTGTACTTACAATGTGTTAATTAATATAAATAAACATACTCTATAGAAAAAAATTTTGAAAATTTAAAGAAGGAAAAGATTAAGAGAAAATCATGATTTGATTTTACATTCCATTACTATACTATAACACTACATAGATCCTACAAAAAATAAATAGATACAGAAATAATTTTCCAGCCACAGAAAAATTTTTCATGCTAAAAAGAATCAAATAATTCATTATAGAGAGATTTAGATTAATGAAATATATATATACCTATAATATATGGTATGGGTCTGGACCCATATTCCAGCATTTCCTAAAGGTGCTTCACTGTCTGTATCTGTTTCAGACTGATCATTTCCAATAGGACTGAACTGCCTTACTGCCTGATATACGGTCATAGTATATGGTAGAACCTGATCTCCCATCAAAAACTGTAGCTTGTGCCGTGCTGCTCCTTGACTAATGACAACAGCAGCCTAGAACATCAACATAAATAATTATTTATTAAATGAATTGTGTATAATACATAGACACATGCATATTAATGTTAAAGGCACTAAGATGCCTAGTGATGGATTTAGGTAAGCCATTTGATGTGGTTGATCCACATAAATAACAACCTTGCTACAAAAATATTTCCTTTTGTGACAAACAATGATTATAATTGCAATAGACTTAAAAAGTAATGTTTAAAAATGCTCTTTATTCTTTAAAAATGTGGATGGTACATTCAGGTAATAAGCTGCCAGAACTGGTCTAATCCAACTTCTTGTGAAGCTCAAGTATAGATATGGCAGCATTGTCATTTTTTATATTTATGAGCATTATAGCAAATAAAATGAAATCCTACATATAGATAATTGTGGATGATTAAGTAGTATATAATTATAAAAGAAAAGTTTAATTTAAAATAAATTAGTAATGCAATAAAGATGGTTTATTTATGAGGGAATCCTGAGATTATTTGGACACAAGTATATGTAAATGATAATTCATTAGCTTATACAGGAATAAATTTCAGTAATATAAATATATAATAAATAATAAACAAATAATTTATTTTAATGAATTTGATGCTATGGAATAAAATCATTTCCTGGAATTTTCCACTCTGAAATATTTCATCAAATGATTTGATAACTTACCACAACAAAATTCTTCAATTTGTAAGATCATTTAAATTAGCTAATTAAATTTTCAGCAAAAGCAATTTCTTTAGAAATTTACATTTCTATAAAAAGATCCAAAAGCTTTTTTCACAATATGAAGATAGATTATATTTTCCAAATATTTTAAAATATTGTCATACTCTCTATCACAAAGGTACCCTTATTAAGAAAATTCAATCAGCCATGAAAATTTTTCATTCATATGGAGAAAGAAAAAAAATTTATGCCTGAAAATAGGGAACAAAATGTAAGCTTAACTTACATCTTTAGAAGTGAATTAAACCATCTTAGTTTGAAAAGTAAAAGATTGACTTGTACCAATAATCTTACCAAAGTATCATCTATATCTTCTTCACTATTCTCATCATCAGAATCGCCAGAGTCTTTGTCCCTGAGACGGCCATAACCACGGACAACCAGATAACGCTCAATGGCTTGCACTAATGCTAAAGGATCTATTTTGACTGTACCACCCTTCCACTGCTTTAGAACTGAACAGTCAGGATGACGCTGAAGGTTACACTAAAATTAAAATTAGGAAAACAATCATACAGTTGAAGTATTGAAACAAATTAAGAAAAAATAAATGAATTACTTTCCCACTCAGGGAAAGGAATAAACAATTAGAAGATGATTAAAATAGCTCGTGCAAAAAATATAATTTTGTATACAGAGGATTTGAGGTCTATTATTTGTTACTATTACTCAAAAAAACTATAAATTGATATATTAAATGGATTAAATTTTAAACATTGAAGTTAAAAAATTAAATAAGTATCAGCTGTTCATATATTAAAAGTGAAATCTAAGCTCAATTCAGAATGGATAATAATTCTAATATGAATGATAACACATTCAGTTATCTGACCAATAAAATTGTCTTTGGCTTTACTTCTAGGAAAAGCTAAATGAAGTCTTTCTCACTTTTATTAAATAATATGCAGATATTTTTCACATATTCTAACAATGACTTTATAATTTGAATGTTATGTATTCGATATTTTAAAATGCACAAAAAATAATCAGGATGGAGGAAAACATAATGGACAAACCATGAAATTTATACTATGCGATACTATATATTATTTATTTATTAACTTGTTTCCTCAGATATTTGTTGAGAACAGCATTTTATAAAATAAGATTGTTCATCATATATTCAAAGCATTATATTAAATTACAAATGAATAGTAGTAGTTAAACTTTTACTGTAACTCAAGGGTTTGGATGATCTATCAATGAAATACAAAGATCTACAAGCAAATTCTGACCCAGTATGCAAAGTATGAACATCTACCTTTAATTGGTGAGTATTGAAGAATTTGAGGGCACTAGTGCCTCCACGAGGCCCTCCTGTGCCAGCAGGGAGGTCATGAACTTTCACTGGAAACTGTTCCAGTTGGGAGACACACCCACTCAATTTAGTCACTAGGGCAGAGAGGGTTGCAGGATTCCAATCCTCAGGATATCTTCTAACCAGCTTTCCGTTGTTATCATTGGTTAGACCATTCATTTTAGGCTCCAACTAGAATAGAATATTTAATTGACAAAACATTTCACCTTCTGAAGTTTTTTCTGGCAATATTTATGGGTTATATTCAAATCCATCACCAGGGAACTAACTCACACACACAGAGAGGCTTAATTTTTAATCTTATAAGTTTTCATCAGCCTCAGTAATTATAATCTACCGTTAAAGGGTATACTAAAGACACATTAATACAATGGAGACCATTAACAGCTGATGAATGAGTAGATGGTTCTCTTTACCCTTATTCACTTTTAAGTGCAAAAGTCAGATTTTGAGTATTAGTAGCTCACAGTGGTTTGTCAAATACTTTCCCTTGAGCAGGGAAAGTATATGCAGGCACATGGGGGGGAAGCTTGCACTAAATTTTGACCATTTCCTGTTATTTAATTAGACCACCCAATCTTATTCTGATCTGTGCCATTGATATCATTCTGAACTGGATGTTCTATTGAGGCGCATAAGCAGTCTCCAGCTATTATAATGAAATAATTAGGACTGGAGTGAGATAGGAAGCTACGGAAAAACTCCACAACCTCCATTCATCATGAGGTCTGTAGAAGACCTTCTTGCTGAAGCTATGTTGGAGGCTTTATAATAATCTTGATGGCAAGAGGTGTTCCCAAAATTACATTGGTAAAATTTTTCAAGAGTACAGGAGAGAGTCTTTGTGGGTGTAGAGGTGTTTAATGGAGTTGAAAACTCATACATGTTTGTAGATGATGATCACAAATCAGATTTGGATTGATATCCGGAATCCTCGACTGAGGAGAGCTCAAGTGAGGATTTTCACAAGAAAATTAAAAATTAAAACTCGTACTATGGTAAAGATAAGAAAAATATCTAAGAATATTAATTATTCTTTGATAATTAGACAAAATCAAATATTGTAAATTCAATTACTTTTAAGTTTAATAAAGGATGGGATAGATTGAACTTAGCAATTTAAAGCGTGCGCTTTTTTTCACAAAGTTAAACAGAAGTGAAAATAAATATAAAATAGCAACCTTTTACTTTTAAGTTAATTAATGAAAATTGAATAACATCTAAATAAATTATTTTACTTTGAAATTGATAATTGACATAATCTAAATATTGAAAAACTTTTCTCTATTCTCTATACTCTATCTTGGTACAGAATTAGTCTTTAGCTTGTAAAATTATTTTCATCAATAACTTACCGGGCAGCCAGAAAATATATGAAGGAACATACGAAGTTTATCTTCACGATTGATGCCTATACCAGCAGGCACCATAGCAACACTGACATGTGATATGGCAGGTTGTATTGAGGTATTTCCATGTGTAATTTCATCAGTTATAAACCTCAGGAGTGCTCGGATGAGCCCACTATGATTTACTTCAAATGGAGAAATGTCTGATTCTATCACAATATCTCTGAGTTCACGAAGGGCCTCAAGTGCTTCATCAGGCTATGGAAAGATACATGACAAATATTAATTACCATAAATAAAGCAGGGAAATTATGACCATAATTCAAATTTAAATCCATTCATACAAATTAGACCGGATTAAAATTTAATTTCTCATAAGGCTTTCTGATTTAATTTTTTATAAAAATTTCCTAGATCGAAGAGTATCTTATAATATATATACAAATATAATTAATTTTATAGGTTCTTTGCTGATATTTATTACATATTTATATGTGATGAATATAATGATGAACTCCGCCGTGATCTATACTCAATTTTTTTTAAAGAAATTACTGTATATACTCCACTACTAGATGCACATGTGTATGAATGGGTTATTCAAATAAAAGATGCACCTAAATTGACCTTTTCACCCATGAAGGTTTGCATGATCAATTGACCACGAAAAGCATTTGATGAATAAAAAAGATTAAAGATTATGATGTTCTAACTGCTCCATTGAATTTAGTCACTCATATAAACTATAGCTTTGATGGTTAAAGACTGAGAACAGTAACTGAGAAAATCATTTATTGATTGTCATTTTCACAGAAATGTAAAGTGCAAATTGAAAAATACAAAAATTATGCCCCCCTCCATATCCCAATGTCCACTACAACCTCTGAGCAAATACAAATGATATTATTTGATCTCTACTTGCACCCTACTTGATTGTAATAATTCAAGTGAAAGGTAAGTTGATATCAAAAGTTCATTACTTTAAAGTGAATTTATAGAAGACACATGAAACACTCCTCAAAGCCTTTTTTCTTTACTTTTGTGTTTTAATACTACTAAAATATGCCATAATTTAATCAAGATGACGTATTTTCATCAAATGACGAAAGTAGTGGAGGTGGTGGTAAAGCATACATTGAAAATGCTTTCAAATCAAACAAGTATTAAATACCGAATATTATAGGGGAAAAGAATGCAACTAAATTTTTAGATAAGATAGTTAATTTTCGCTACCAATATAACATATGTTGTACATGGATGGCAAACCTAATTCACTGTTTGTTGTTTAATAATTAGACAGGATGATTCAGGTCCTTACCCTTTGGTTAAGACGTTCAATGGCCAATGTGAGACGTGAAAGTACATTAAGCGCTGGATGTGGAGGACCTAAGCCTTCATTTGTACAATGTGCTTCCACAAATCTTGATGCCTGTTCTCGGACCCATGCTCTTGCCTTTTCTTTGTTTCCAGCAGTTAAATTTGGACTGCTAGATGACTTAGAAAGGGAAGAGTCCTGTTTCAAAAGCAAATTAATGATCATCAGAAACATAGAAATGAAAATTCAAGAAATTTGTTTAAAAAATACAGAAATTTAAACATCTGATAATCACTTTTTTTGAAGTTTTAACTTTTTCAAAAACAAAGTTCCATTTGAATATATATAAAAAAGATAATGGGCAAGATGAAAAATACCATTGCACGAAGTTCATACAATTCAGCATTCTTACAATGGCAATTGTATAGAATTCAAAATCGATATTAAACCTTGAACCAAGGAAATAAAGATAAAAATAATTATAAAAAGAAAATTACTACCTTGTGATAAGGACGATCTGACATTCCAGAGGCAGAAGATGGGTTGAGATTACGACCCCAACGAGCTGGATTCAAACTGGCAAGGAAACTTGATGTCTTCGAGGTTGCACCAGAGAAGCGTGATCTACCACTCGTAGGAGTTGAACGTCCTCCTGAATCGCGAGTGGTTCCAGATCCTGCACCACTATTGTTGCCAACATTACCACCACTTAGTGATGTGGCTGTTTCAATTAAACAACAAATAGACATTGAATGAGCAGCAATAACAATGAAGGCAAACAACCAAACATATGCTAATTAAGAATATGAAATTAGCCATTAAGTTGCAAATTTATATCTAACAAATAATTTTGCTTACATTTTAATACCTCATAAGAAAAAAATAGGTATACTACATTGAAAGAATGTTATAGCACCATTTATTGATGCTACATCGATATTCATTTTTAAGTTAAATAGCATGTTTCAGTAAGATAATGTAAGTTCAGTTTCAAGAAATTACAACTCAAAGATTGGTTTTCTACATTAGAAGAATAAGGCTTTGTTTACAATGTCTGTTACACAGATTTTGAGCAACTTTTACTTTGAAGTCTATTACTAATAAACAAAAATTAATAGTAGGAAACTAAAAATTTTGATATAAATTGATTAATTTTCCCTTGGTAAAATTATTCTTCATAATTTTAATTGCAGTATATCTTTGATTTTTAAAGATCTTTCAGATTTGCAAATTAATTCATCTTGAAAAATCACCTATTGAAATGTGCATCCAAGAAAAAAAAAGACATAAAATTGATAATACTCGTTCAGTATTTTGGATCAATTAGCTTTACCTTTAGAGAAAAGATCTTGCATTACGGAAGATGAAAGAGTGCTATCCTCTTGCCGAGTTTTTCTACTTGAGGAAACAGCACGCTTTGGGGCTCTTTTCCTTTTAAGGACATCACTTAGTCTCCTGCAAAGAACATGAGGTTACATAAAAATGTTCTTTAAAAAATAGTTGATCCGGTATGATTAGGTAATGAAATACTCATAAAGAAAGTCAATTACTTTAAAAATAAAATTAATTAATAATAAAATAAATTGAAAACAATAGAAATAAAATCCATAAAGAAATAAACAATATATAAAAGAAGTATCCAGGCATTTTTTTAAAATTTGAAGGGCAATACATATATGAAAGAAAAAAGGAAAATAGTGTAACATTATTAATAGTTGAATAGATTTTCATTTTAGATGTGATAAATACAGCTGCAAGATTTCTTTAATTTTAAGATGAATTCTTGCAACTGGTCTTTCACAGGGGAGGGCTTCATACAGCAATGTCATATTTTTAAGTATAAATATAAATTAAGGGAGCAAATGATCCTCATATTATTCAGTTTTCTGATCTCTTCTAAATTAAATAGAAGAAATATTACTAAAAGTAGAAACAGAAATTCAACGATTATGAGTATCTCATCATTAATCAGAAAATCAATAATCTTATTAATTTATAAGATCAAGAACTTTAAAACTATCAAGAAATAACTTGAGTTTTTCATGTTTTTTTGTAAAAGAGTTTAAGAAACGAAAAAAATATTGAATTTTATTGTAAGTTACCAGATTATATGAACATAAGAAAAATACTAAGTACATACGAGCTTAAAATTAAGTCAATAGACACAAAATTCAAGAATAAAAGTTATTAAGATAATATGTTAATTCAATAAATAAATTTAAGTACAGCAGGGTATTTTTTCATTATTATTACTTCCCCAAATATTTCAAGGCATGAAATATTTGGGGAACTCTGCAAGTGATTAGATATATAATCATTCAGCCAAAATTACCTACTCACTTCAATAGTAAATGAAAAGAATCACTTTAAAAGCTAAAACAGATCAATAATGGTCCTTTGAAGCCCAACATCAATTAAGTCTGTACACAAAAATTGTATTAGTATTAAGTGCAATCCCAAAAAATATTTTGCCTATTGCTGGTGGAATTGGAAAGGTATAGTGTTCTATGACCAACTGCCTTATAATGAAACAAACTCCAAGTATTACTACCATACTATATTTAGTATGCCATATCCATTTAATCAGATTCAAGGAAGCATTTGACCATAAGCAATCAGAATTTTTTGTTTTTCACTAAACAACATAACGCCAAAAAACGCACATCTTTGTCCAAAAGGAAAAATTGTTCGACCTTATTTAAAAATTTTTAACTCAACCTCTATATAGCCCTCCTGGACATTCACTTGTTTAGTTTCTTCTAAAATTCTCTTGAGGGGGGGACCTGGTTTAGCTGCTCAAAAATATTGAAATTGTTTTTATCTTTTCAAAAAAGTACAACATTTTAAGAATATAATACCAAAGCTTCAGATCATTATGTGAAATATTAAAAAATTACAGAATATACATGGCCAATAGCATTCTTTATATGTACTTTCACATACCCTAAAAATCCGTGGGGACTTTTGAACAACCAAATGAAAAAAATTAATATTAGATAATATTCACAGAGCTTAAGTAGTAAAAATTAAAAAATAGGATAAATCTGCAAGGAAGTACTTTAAAAACATTTCTATAAATAAAAATGAGAAATAAATGCATAATCAGAAGCTCTTACAAATGAGTTTTACTGCTCTTTCTAATTTACCATTTTCACTTACAATTGAGAAGGACTAACTGCTCTATCTTCCATTGCTGCATCAAGATGAAGCCTTCTATCAGTTGGATTAACTGGGGAGTGAAAAAACAGACCTGGAGGAGGTGGAAGAGCCACAGCACCAGAAAGACTACCATTAGGACTTGCAGAGGCTGGAGGTGGTGCAACCATTGGCACCAAGGCAGGAAGACCCCCACAAAAAGAAGTATATGGAGATGAAGAAGAGGAAGATGAAGAGGATGATGGACCTTGACAGCATGGTGGTACAGGAGGAAGAGGGGGAGCAGGGACTAAGACTGTATTTGAGGGACCTGGTTGCAAATGATGAGGATGAGGGCTAATGGTCTGGTGCTGTGGATGCAAGGTTTGATGGACAGGATGTGAGGGATGATTAGGAGTACTGTCACCCAACTTTGTTGGAGACACTCCTAGAGGAGTGTCAGGATCAGCCAATTGTTTTATTTGGTGCATGACACCCTCTCTCCTGAAGTGGACTCCAAAAACATCAGGCAACTTGTGCATCAATATTTCAGCCATCTGGAGAGCTCCAACAACAATGCGTAGATCCTGGGATGCCATCATACCAGCAATGTGACTGGAGACTACTTGGTTCTTCAGCACCTCCTGAAAAAGTGTAATCCAATTAACCACTAGACACCTCAGAAGAAAACATACTGATAGTAGAGCTTTAAATGCTATGGAAAAGTTTCACATAGAATTCTAAGGAATAGTATGGAATTACTGATTCTAAATATATAATATAAACCTTCCACATAGATTGAATAAAACTTTACTATCCTTTGCTAAAAATTTAGAGCCTTTTAAATTTCCATTCCATATTCAGAGAATGAAATACTGGAAGAAATAGTTCTTTTTGGCCTTAAAAAAAAAACAATTTAATATTAATTACCACCAATCCTCACTTCTTCATTTCATCCTTTACCTAGTATTTGAAAAATTCGTTATTAAAAAACATT
The DNA here is from genome assembly GCA_020796165.1 of Pantala flavescens. Lineage (NCBI taxonomy): Eukaryota > Metazoa > Arthropoda > Insecta > Odonata > Libellulidae > Pantala > Pantala flavescens. The sequence continues at coordinate 51,434,875 of CM036881.1, forward strand.
TTAGCTCTTGTTGCTAAAAAACAAACGAAAAAGTTTTAATTCCTCAAACCAAAGTAGAAATCTGGAAGATTACTTCATGTGGATCATTAAGCAAGTGAATAGGCCAATTTTTTGATGGAATTCAAAATAAAATGAAAAAGTCAGTTAAAAAATCCAAAATTTGAACAATGGAAGCCTATTGACCAAAATTTAATTACACTCATTTTCAGATGTATGTCATTCCACTGGAATGAATTAATTTTAAAATATTTTACCTTCAGTAAGTCTGCAGATGCATAATAAACCATTCTTAGTAGAGCTCTTAGACATTTGCAACGAACTGCAGGCCCCGCTGAAGAGCTGTAGACTTCATACAGAACTGAGAATAGGGATCGGATGAACGATGATGCTCCAGCAGGACCTTTCTCATCTCTGAGGCATGCCACCCGGGCATCAACAGCACAAGTGAGGTAGGGCACTCCCATTGATGGTGCATTGGGAACTGGGATGGGTGAAGATGCCATTGGAGGAGGAGGTGGAGGTGCTGGTGGACTCACTCTCCGCTGAACAGGTCGCGTGGTTCCTGTGTCTTCATTGATTTGCTGCATCGAGTGAAAGTCAATGGTGTATGTTCGACCTAAGGTCGAGAGACTGATTTCATCTTCTCCAGACTGGTGAGCAGCCTGCCAACACAAAGGCATTATAGCATGTACTTCGACCAACAATGTACAATGGTATGGATTTATCTGATCCTCATGTCAGAAGGATGGCAGACAGACCATTGCAGATGTGTGTGACCGATAGTTGAAGCAATAGGCAGGGAAACTCAAAGTGCAAATAAGGTATCCAGCTTTCCTGGAGAGATTTTTTTCGCATTATGTATATACAGGTTACTATTTTTCAAGCATTTAAATTCTAAAGCAAAAATGGTAACAGAATGTCTTTAAGAAATATTTGCAAATGAATTAATGAATAATGTTTTAACTTCACTACAAACAAAAATAAAAAAATACTTCTGCAATCTTTTTAATTTAGAGGCACATAAAGCAAAAACAACCTTTGAAAGAAAAAGGCAAATTGTTTGAAACAAAGTACTAAAGACAAAAATAAACAGGGAATGGCTCTTTCCTGACATCAAAGCAAAGTAGAGAAGATGGAAATTCAATCAATTACTTACTGAGACAACTTAAGCATCCTTGAAATAGTAAATGAGCATATAAACAAAAAAGTGATAAAGCTTACCTCAATTATTCTAGAATCTATTACTCCGTAGGGATGCCAAAGGTTACGGTCATCCCTCCATTGCCATTGTACTGTATCCTGATGTGTTACTGGAGCCCTTTCTAACAATGCGTCAACACTGAAGATCCCATCAGTTGGAAGACGTGGCATTAGCTCTCCGATAAGACAAGTTATCTCATACAGTTCTTGAGGACTGCGTGGAATCAATTCCACCTAGAAAGACAGAAAATATATTTAAAAACTCTTTTTAAGGATCTGATTGATAGCATGGATCTTAAATCCTTTTACATATTTTCATTAATTGATCAGCATCGGTCTATCTATGTTGATATTGTTAGCCTGCAAGCCATACATAGGTGTGTGACAGGGAGACCCTAAACATTAATTTAAACTTACAAATACCTCATGAAACACACTGTTTAACATTGCATCTTTTCTAACAGACTAATACCACTTCTATCAGCAGGGTCCCATAAACTACATGCATACTCAAGGTAAGGCATCACTAGCGCAAAGTAACATCACTTATATATGTTTTCTAAGCTCTGACTATTCTCATAACAAATCCAAGTTTCTTTAAAGCTTTTCCTATATTACAGTTGTGGACATTTCATGATAAGTTATTTTTAAGGGTTACTCCAATACATTAACAATTTACCAATTCTATAAATAAAATATTTTCTTAGGAGGCTATAAGAGAAAGCATTATTTATTACTCTGTGTGCAAAAAAATTGACTACAGAACACTTGTAAGAAAAAGAGAGAGACATGACAATTAGTTAATTTATCTAAAAAGAAATAGAAAACTCCAGAAGCTGTATCTACACCAAGATAAGAGACAAAGGAAAAAACTGAGAACCTACCAGGCAGCAGTAAAACCACCACTAGTAAGTTCTCAGTTTTTCTTCAGTTTTTTAGCTTGGTGGTTTTTAAAGTCTTTATTTCTTTCTAGATACAGATCATTTGTCTATATTTTGGCCTAATTTCCAATCATCAAGCCATTTCATAACACTATCTAGATCATTAAAAAATATCAGTCCTTCCTCACTGCTCTCTATTTTAGTGTAGATAACTGTATTTTCTGCAAATATCTTATCCTTACAATGAATTACTTTGCTGAGGTCATTGATACGTATTCACCCTATCCACAACAAACTTTTCCGTAGATTTCCAGGCTTACTCACTATTTATTTTTCATGATATTTCTTTTTCAATGTAGCAGTTAGTGAAAAACTGATATTTTACGGGTTGTAAATAACATAGAACAGCGAAATAAAGGGTATTTAGCAGTACATATTGTAAGGTAAATAGATACACATTATTTTTAATGAGGTTTTCAATTTGATTATAATGCTAATTAGAATAATAATATGAAATATCACTAATAATATTTTTTGTAAATATACAATAATGCTAAACAGTTAACTACGGAACTGTTTCTCTCAGATGCAGTGACTACTAGCCTTATAAAAAGAATATTATTAAGGCTGTTATATCAAATTACCTGAAACATTTTATTTAAGTGAATTAAAGATGGGTTATCATTATCTAACACTCTAAAGATACATAGTGTTGCAATAATTTTAATCAGATGACAAATGAGACTCGCATGAGTATCATACTCATCATGAGTGTGTGTCATTGTATGATTTAGCACCAGAATCTCGTGACGAGTTAGACTCGTCATTTCAATGCAAGGGGTTAAAAATAGGAGAGGTCAGATTACACTGCCCTGTTGAATCCCCCAGTTCATCTATACAACATTTGATCAAATTCTTAAATGCACTACTTGTTGTTCTCTTGAAGTTATGATAAATATATAAGTAGGAAGAAGTATGCCGAAAGTTTAATCCACCGTTTCACTTCAACACGTGTTTTACTTCAAATCGTGATTCCCACGATTGTTAATTTATGAGGTACCTCATTAAATACTTCACAGAAATTTTAAAATATTGCATAGGACTATCTATAACTCAATGATGGACATAGAATCATATTATGAAAAACATACAACTGATAATTGTGCTAGTGGCAAGAGATTTATATAATAATAGACCTTTTTAAAGAATGTAAGTTTCAAGTATGTATTGCAATTTTTATTACCTAGTTATTAGAATATATTTACTTAAATCATAAAATAATGAAAGAAAAAGCTAAAAAAGAATAATTCATATGTCAATAAATTGGAAGACCTATTTATTATTCTACTGAAAATCATAACCGATTCAAATTGAATTTGGTGAGAAATTAAGAAAAAATAAAAATAACTAATTAAATAGATATACCTCATCAGTAGCTGCATCTCCTGTTCCAGTCAAAAGATAGCACAGAGTTTCAGCAATATTTTGCCTTAGCAATGTCAATGCTAATTCAGGACAGTTAGCACACATAACAGACAGCATTCTCAATACTGTTATAAAAGTCCCTGTACTTATTACAGGTGGAGAGACAACCAGCTGAAATGAGAATAAATTATGAATATATCATCAACCCATGCTCTGCTTGAAATAATTTTACAAATATTTGTATGACTGAAGTATATTTACTTATATAGATAGAACTTATATATAGACACTTGACAGTGTCCTAAGATAATCTGGCAACTGATCAGAGTTCTACTGAGCTCTTTATATATCTATAACAATATTTAATACACAAGAGAGAATGTACAACACAAAACTAATTTCTATGGATATAGTAAATAAGTAATTATAAGGATAAGTAATTGTTATCTGTAACTCAACACAGAAATTTTATTTATTTCATATACAGTAAGACCCCGCTTAACACTGTTTCAGTAATAACATGGTTTTTTGGGGTTCCCCTAAATTGCACACTGTCTTGATACTTGTTATATATGTGTGCAAACAAAACGGCCATGCACTCACCGAAAGTGGTGCACTTTATAGCGACGGTGATATTTAGATATACTATGTATATTTTTTCAACGCACTTTCGTTACTCTATCCAGAAAAGAGGTTCCAACTGTATTCTCTTAAGTCGCAATCCTAGTACAAACGCAGCTTTCCTGCATCACAATAAATATAAATAAATTAAAATTCGTCAAGAACTGATAAATTTTCTTATTCTTTGTTCTTTACATTGATACCCATTACATATTTACATATGTACGTGATGGTTGCCTCGTTTAACGCTATTTTGTTTAGAGCTAGAAGTTATTCGAACATTTCCACGCATTAAGCAGGATCTTACTGTAATTTACAAAAACTAATAAATTATATCACATACAATGAATTAAATACTCAATTTTATGTAAATATTTCAATTGTCAACTTCTTGATAATACCTTTCAAAGGAATGCAAGTCTCTTTAGAAATCGAAATGTAGTAACATTCCTTGTGATATTAAGTACAATTGCAAATTATCTAAGGATGATTTATTTTTCCAAAATCTTCTAATTCAGAACTTTTCCCAGCTTTTTCTACGTAATTCAGTCCTAAGATATCTACATACCATGCACTGACCTCCTATTTTATTTCACAGCAATCAAATGCAATTAGATTCAAAACCATCCAGACATAGATGTTCGATAGTTCAATAGCTTTAATGCTAATGTTTTAATTATGTAGTTGTCTTTAAACCTTCCAAAACAATGCTGTCTACTTGTCTTTAACATGTATAATATAATCATAAGTTGTATGCCTTTAAGATACTTTAAGATCAGTGATAATGAAAGTAAAATACTCACCAATTGTTGGAGGTTGGTCAGAAGTTCTGGGCTAGCAATTTCTTGCAGCTTACCAGAATCATTTTGAAAGCTATCAACCAAACGACTGAAAGCTAAGCATACACTCTCCACACTCTTCTTATCTTGTTGTGTGAGGCGATTTGCTAAGAGTGGCAATGAATCTGACACAAAATGGAACTCATCTACATGGAGATTTTGGCAACAGTTGGATGTAATTGCCAATGCTGCACGCTGTGCATTAATGCTGAAGAAGTCCAAGTACATAAGGCAAGCTGTAACACCTCGCTGTAATGAAAAAAAATATTATCAACATAACAAAACATTAACATCAAAATCTGAGGTAATAAAATGAATACTTATTTCAACTTCAAAGCGCTCTGATTTTCTTCATGATTTGTTCATGATTGAATATAATAATATATTCTATACATTCTATCTTTCTACCTCTCATCACTTTACTTTTTTAAGTATCTTCCAAATTCACTTATCATTTATTTCAGTTAGCTATTAAATTGTAAAGTAAGGCTATTAATTTAATTATTTTAATCCCACATACAAAATTTAAGATAGAAGGATTTAACCTTAATGAGGCTCGCTTATTCTGGAATAAAATATCTAACGAAATTACTTACAGCTTGGAGGATAGATTTGCTATGACGCCTTGAAAGCATTTCCAGAGCTGTTAAACTCTGCTCTGCTACATCCATGCACTGGATTACTTGGAGTTTATCCAAAAATACAGGCACAGCATCTACTACTACAGCAGATGATCTGGGGAGAGCTTCCATCATATAGGTTAGAGCTCTGCATGCATGGTGCATCTGAAATAAAAATCATTATATAAACAATAACATTTAATGTATTACATATTTTAATATTATGATTAACCACAATCTTAAAAAACTAAATCATATTTAGATCTAAAATTTCAATAAGGTAATAATATAGTGTATAATTCTTCAACATATCAGCATTGTAATCAATAAAGTAAAAATTCTATAATTAATAACTTTTGTTAAAGTAGCTAGGAAAGGATATATGACCTACACAGTAACAATACCCCTTGAGTTTGAGAATCAGATGATATAAATTTGAAAAACTTATGAGCAGTGAACTCCAGTTAAATACATAATTTCTTAAAATTTCCTAAAACAAGAAAAATCACAAATAAGACTTCAAGGGCTGGCATACCATGTCAAAGTTGTGTTCCATTGCCAGGAGAGAGGCTAAAGCTGGTACAACTTGTTTTACTGGAAAACCAGCTAGTGTATCTTCATTGCCCATAACTAACATTTGGCACATTTCTATCACAGCCTGGAGTTGTTGTCCTTCATCACCTGTAGCTTGAAGACCTTGGAGAAGCTGTTGTGCTCTAGAAGCTACAATACACAAAGAATTCATAAAATTAAACAAAAGAAGTTTAAACTTGTGTAAATGGACATTAAATAAATATCCTTGTAAAAATAACTAAATAAAAAATTCACAACAAACAGCAGAAGATACAAGTCAAGGTGTGATTGCTTATAGCAAGCAAAAGGTTTATATATCTCATGATGTATATTAAGATTTTTTGAAAGATTATTCTGTTAGTTCATTGCTAAACATAAACTTTAATATGGTGTTGAAGATTTCAATTTCACACATGCATAGAGATGCATCTTTATGTTACTTCTGTTATATAAGTGGTCATTGGTTGATTTTGGTTTGATTTTTAGGATCTCCAAGAATCGAACCCATGATAGGTAGAGTGGGTTTCCAATTTTCTCCCACGTGTGATTTAGTGGGCTATCAGGTAAAACAATCAGCAAGCCTGTGGCCCCAGTGGTTTATGCGTGAAATTTGTATTCTGTATAGATGAGTAATCCTATTCATATGTGTGTATTCTTGCTGTAAGCAAGCAATCGGTTAATATATGTAATAATGGATAAATAAAAACTTTTATGAAAGTCTATAAGGCTCAACATAAACATCATCAAGGTATTTTTAAGTTTAAGTTTCATTTTGCATTAATTTCTTAGGGCAGTATTTTTTCCGCCATCAAACATTCTGGACATCAAACTCATTTCTTACCAATTTTTTCATAACTCACATATCATCGTCTTCAAGAATTCTCCAAAATTCAAAGAAAAATGGATGGATGAAATTTAAATCTTTTACACAATTGGAAAGCGTTTTAGAAAATCTAGCCCATGTGTTCTTACAGAAATGTCATGATTACAGAGGGCTCTGTGGATTTGAACCCTTGTTACATAAGTTTTCAAGACTAGAATGAGATCCTTAAATGTGTATTTCTTTATCATTATTAAACAATACTTTTACTTACAGGAACTTGCACCCATGCTCCGATGAAGTAAATGCTGCATTCTTGGACCAAGAGCACCAAATAAATGAGGTGGTAAGCCCCTAGCTTCCAGTAATGCCTGCAATCTTCCAACTTCTGAATCATCACCACTTTCACTATCAGCAGCAACCAAGGATGCAACACTCACTCCTGACCCAGACTGCGCTCCACCAACCACAGCCTGAGCTCCTGATGGGCCACCAGAAGGTCCTCCACAGGATGCTGATGGTGCTATACCAAATGTAGAACAATATAAAAGTCTTCTATTAAATAGTAACAAAGACAAAGAAACATCCATCATAATATTATTCCCTTAATGTTTTACAGAAAAACTTTCAATGCCACTTCTCTTAGATATTTTAATCTACTTCTAAGTACATTTTGGATTCATTAAATTTTCTGATTAACTTTATTGGGTCTATGCCATCTGACAGACACTTGCATGCCTGATGCTAGGTTCCCCACTGACAGCTCACTTTACTGACGCACCGACTGAACAACAGCTCCATTGACCGACAATTCAGTTGAATTAAATTATTTATGCACCCAATGAATAGTTGTGTTAAAGAACATGAAATTAAATATTAAAACTTCTTTTACAAGCTTTTAAATCTTGAATTCATCTTTAATCAATATTTAATACAGTTGAATAAAATTATTTATGTGCCGAATGTACAGGCATCACTGATAGACATACTTAACACCTTTAGTTTAGAGAATCAGTTGGCAGGCTTACCATAAAATCATTAATCAGTAGTTTTTATTTGTAATTGTATTATTTTTTGTTACTAACAAAATACTAATGAAAGTTATTAACAAATTTCTGATTTTTATAAAATTATCTGTATGTAAAATAGTGGTTTCTTATTTAATAGTACAAAAATCCACATTTTGTACCTGCATTCATATTTCAGGAAAGAACAAAGATTTAAAAAAAGATCAAGAATTTGCTTAACTGCAATCATAAATCAAAAAACATAAGGCATTGAAAAAAATAAGTTTTGACAATTTTTTTACAAATTAAAATTTGTATTTTTATTAAATATGAAAATAAAATAAATTCTTCAATATGAATTCCAACCTCAGAAAAGCTTTTAAAAGAAGTTTCAATCTTTAATTTTGTGTTCTTTAACGAAACTATTCATTTGGTACATAAATTATTTTTTCAAGTAAGTTGGAGGTCAGTTTAGTGTCCATCAATAGAGCTGTCATTTAGTCAATTAAATAAGCCGTCAGGCGAGTGAGCTGTCGGTCAGTTGATCAGGACACAAATTTACTGCCATTCCCTGATTCTTCTCATGTTTAACCTCCATTCCTTGATCTTTTGATTTAAATATTAATAATTACATTTGACAGTTTTAATAATATGTTTGCTTAATATACTTTACTAGGAACATAAAATTATGTCTACTTATATAATCTGCTTCTTCAATTCTATCCATTAATTTACTCAAATAATAATACATTATTCAATATTAACAGATTAACCCAATTACATGCGTTACAATAAATGGTTCTAAACTTAACAATGGACATCACAAACATACCCACCCTGAAATAGCTCCTCAGCCGGGATTTGATACCGGAACCTGTGTTAGAAGATTAGCATGCTAACCATTTGGCCAACATGGCAAGCAAATGCTTTTACCAACTCAATTCCAATTCATGATATTCAATCAAAATTTTGAAAGTCTTTTTCATTCTTCTTGATTCTAAACTCTGCCAATATAATTCTTTACTCTGTGTCACACTGCTACAATTATCATATATACTTAACACAAACCTAATCGCCTTTCTCTGCATCTACTATAATTCTTTTTTCAAGCATACGCCAGAAAAATTATACATGTATTGGTGTGAATGTATATTTATAAATCTAAATAGGATAATTTGTAGGGGGAGTAAAGTTTAATAATAAGCCATGATTTGCGCAATTAGTGAAATCTAAATTTGTATACATTTGTTGCATTAGCTGGTTTTTCTGAGGGGTTTTCCCTCCTTCAACGGTATATACCAGACTTTCCCCTAGTTCAAACATCCTTCTATAAGCTGCCATCAAGTGTCACACTCACTTATAGTAAATTATTACAATGTTAATAAAAAATGAGATAAAGTAGAACTTGAAAAGAAGACTTGCCTGCTGCAGCTTGTGTGGCCTCCTCACCCACTGGTGGCCCAGATACCCCATTGGATGGAACACCACCCCCGCTGCCTCCCACACCACTCCCGCCTCCTCCTACCCCACCACCTGCATCATGGCCCCCTGAGGATGACATCCCCCCACTGACGCCTGCCAGGGGTAGCTTTCCGGCCCGGGAGGAGCGGCGGCTGATCATATCATAAATGAAATTAAAATTAAATATTTGAAAAAATTTATTCTCATTCAATTATCCAACATAACTTCCTATTAATCTAATTACAATAGCCAAAACATAAGCATTATAATAAAGTTATAATACAATAAATCAAAATTAAGGTTTGAAGTATCCGAATGGGCATGATGTTTATGAAATTAAATTCTATAATGCATCTTTCCCATCTATATGATGAAGATTATGTAAATAAATTTATAAATATTAGTATAATTTTGTATAGGTAAGCCATTTTCAAAGATAAGACTTTCATTATATTAAATTACATCATAGAGGAATGAGATATTGGAAAACAATAAAAGTACCCAACGTTCACAAACAAAATTATTAAAACATGATGAATCATTACATTGCCTTCTCGTAACATTTATGACACAACAACGACACGCTATAATTTATTTAAGGTAATTATTCGATGAAATTATAATATATATATTACCTTAAGGAAAATGAGCTATTAAGCATTAATTAAGCAAAAATTTTCCTGCAAAATATGAATAAGAATACTTACAGTTTTCTTAGATAAGCATGACTAGATAAAATATTAATTAAGTAAAGACTTCATTAAAGGAAAATAAACTAATAAGTCTTTTATCTATCCCAAGTAACTCCATAAGTTAAAACATCCAAATATCCATAACTTTAAAATACCCAGTTGCATAAGAAACAAGAGAATCAATACTGCACTTATATCATGAGTCAAATAATCCCCTCACAAACATGCACAAATACATGGATTAAAGAAGCAGTAAAACATCCTGTATTTTATTTACATTTTAGAGACAGAAAATAATATTTTTTGCAATTTTTGTAAAACAAGAAGCTTTCTAAATAATATTATTAAGAGATTATAGATAAAAACTAAAGCCACATATCATTCATTACACTACGAAAGATTTCATTGTTAAATCATTAATAATATAAATAATTAAACCGAGCTAAATACCCAAATTATGAATGTATACAAGGAAATAACACAAAAATATCCACACAAAACTTTTCTCGTAAAATTCTTCAGTCTTTCCTTTCCTTCAGTAGTCTTTAGCCTAATTATCTAATAAGATAAAATATATTGACATTTAGTTTCATAGGGTTTACACCGTGATTTAACTGTGATAAGAAGAAAAGATTATTTTAGTTTCAGTGAGTAAAAAGCTTGTCCTAAATCAGAGCTTGAGGATACAAAACAATGTCAGTATAAAATGAATGAATCAACTCCTACTCAAGAAAAACCATTCATCAGACCAGCATGCAGAGACAGATCTTCTGCATGCCCACATAAATATCAAAAAACCCAACACATGCCTTAAATCAAGCATTAAAAAGAGAAAAAAATTGGTTCTTTTCTAAAAATTGCCTTCATTGAGGTAAACTAACAATAAACTAGAAAATTCACTTATTAATAATAAACCACACACCCAAAATGATGAACATCAACATACCTTGAGGGAAGAAATTCACACAATCGATCAAAAGACATCACAGACATTGAGTTACCAAAGCAAGTGAATAAATATATATAATGCTTTATGACACAAGTGTATAACATGATCCCCACATACATAACAAAACACAAACCTGCTGCTAGCGCAGGACCCCGTGGTGCTCTTGCTTCTAGAGCTTCGTCTTAATTGTGGTCCCTCCTGGACGTTACTAGAAGAAATATCTTCACTTTTCGTAGCTGGATGATTCTGCGTTCCACTAGTTCCAGAGTTGGCTGCTGAATAGGCAAATAAAACAATACTAATTAAACCTTGCTAATTTATCCATTAGATAAATATAAGCTACTATTACCAGCAAAGCCTAAATACTTCGAGAGGTTGAGAAACCAGTACCAAAAAAGCGGGTGTTGCAATGAGAGGTTTTGGGTATTAAACTACATGGCTCCAGTGAGAATTAGGTGCTGAATGAGTATGTGTAAATATGATCACCCACCCAGACTCTTGGATGAGCTCTCAGAGACCTTGGCCTTCTTCTTAGGAACCACTGTGGACCTCCGAGTGGGTACAGGAATATGACTGGGAGACTTTGCTATTGGCACTTCAATGCCCGAATCTGTCAGCTTCACCTGACTTCGCAATGGGTACTTCTTAGTGACAGGAGCAGGTTCTGGTGGAATACCTACCAAAGACAAGAGGTCTTTTTTATAGACTTTGCTAATAAAAGACCAATCCTAACTTGATATTCAATTCTACTCTGTTTTCCAACTTCCTAACCAATCTCTAGAACTTCAATTTTATTTAAGTTTTATTCCACCAATCCAATTTCCTCATTTACGATTGCTAACCGTCTCTTATAAGAAAAGCTAATTAACTTCCCAGTCAATATTTTGTAACCTTTAGAGCAAAAATTATTTTGCAACGAAAGTAAAACAAAAACTACAGATGCCTTTCAAAAGGTAATGTTGAGGCATTGTTAGAGTTATTGGTATGTTTAAACTGACACTTTAATATATTTCGAGCTTTTAACAATACTGAATGAGTTATAGTCAGGTCTCCTGAACACTTGTTTGCGGTTGTCCTCTCAATATTAGAAACTATTTCATTCATGGAAGCATTTGGGATTTTTCTAGGCGGCATCAATACCTGATTTGGAGAAATATGATTCACATCAAAGAAATTCCAAGTGAATGGATCTTGTAATAGACAATTTTTCTGTATTCATATATGCTTCAATTATTTTCCCTAAATAGTAATCAACATGAAAAATCAGCTGCAAGTCTTTCTTCACTGGTTTACTGAATATAAAAACTTCTGCAGCTATCACTTTTAGTGTTATACATGTAAATTAAACTATACAAAATACATGGTGTGATTGGAAAATGTGATGTTCTTGATTATTTGGAGATAAATTTCCAAATACTACATCAGAGTTTAAAAGATGCAGAGTATCTTTTGCCAAAAAATTACTGAATTTATTTGGTTTTTTGAAGAATATAATATGAAGTTGCACTCAAGATGTCTGAGATTAAATAATTTAGTTAAAATACAGTAGTATTTGTATTTGATTGATATGAATACATGAAAGTGAAAATGGAATAAATAAAATTAAAGAAAGATAAATCAAAATTAATAGTTTGCTAAAATGTTTGACTTCTTAATATATTCATTAATTTAGATCTTTCTCCTTAATCTAGCGAATGGAATTGTATTAAGATTGAAAATCTTTGATCATCGAGCAATAGAATGAAACGTTAAAATTTAATGTAAGTTTAAAATCTGATTTGAGCTTTGATTGCATAAAGAAATTTCAAGTCTCCTTTCATCACATGTTTATCATTATGATATGATGATTATATAACACTGATACATTAATTTTTAGAGATTACTATGATGATTTGAGATAAGTTCATACACATTAGATGAATTCAAATAGAGAAGCAACAAACCAAAAATTAATCTCACTATTTGTACATAGGCAAATATGATGATTAAAGAAATTCTTGAGACAATAAGAAATATAAATACAAAAACGGGTTGATCTATTTTATCTAATTCCAATGACTTAAGAAATAAATTGGTTAATAAGCTAATATTCTAACACTGAGGGTAAAAATTTGAGTTTTGGGGAAACCAAATCTGTCCAGGTGTAGTCATAGGTGATAGTAATCATTTTTACCAGAAATTATTGTCTATCATAGTCTGCCATTTTATTCATTAAATTGGACACAATTGCAAATCTAACTTTCTAATACAACAAATAGTTATAACAGAAAGTTTTATTAAAAAATTACTTCCCTATAATTTAAAGAACTTCTTTCAAACATGAAGTTGAAAAAAATATTTTATTTTTCTTAAGCATTTACCTATGTAGTAATTTTTAATAATACATTCCATTTATTCTGAAATTGAATTAAAACTGTCACTAATTCTTCAAATAAAGCTTTATAAATATATAGAAGGGGAAACTACATATTATGCATAATAAAGATTAGAATGATACGACGTAATATTTAAGGACTTTAAACTTGAAAATGCGCCCTTCCACTGAACAATAAAAACAGGATAGATATATGATATACAAGATATAAGAATATGCTTTATCTGAGTTATAAAGTAGCTTCCTTCATCTGAAATTACAACAAACTTCATTCAAAGTCTTTTTTTTTTAACTAAATTTGTCTTCTTTGCCTAACTTCAATGATTCTTTCTCAAATTTTAGATATAATGTTCCAGACTACTATTAGACTTCAGAGTACTTCATTTGACAATTTTCCTTTTCTATTATCCATCTTGTATTATATTCAATAACTACTATCCTATCAAAATTTTCTAAATTTGTAAACTATAGAGAATTCACTTAAAAATGCAAGCAGGCAGTAGTTCTTTCATTGATAGAGCAAAGAGAACAGTGTTTTATTTCAATATCATTTGATCTTAATATAAAGAGGGTATACTAACTATTTAATGATTGAAGATTCTACCTAAGTTACAAATTCCTGGCTAATTGAGTATTTCTCAGGTATATTACTTTCTTTGGTGCGATTATAGCCACATATATTGGAATTTGGCAACAATGATATATAAAATAAAAAAGAGGCCTCAATTCTTTTTATAATTCCCCATATTCAAAAACTGAATTTCCAAATTCATCCAACTTGAAATTCATTGCCTGAAAAAATAATATATAGTCAGCCAATATCATAAGGTTTATGAAATATCAATTGTAAATACTTATATAAATAACTTCTCTTCACTACACAATCTTCAAATCCACAAAGATGGTATTCTTTCATCAAGCAATATGAATGTGATTTATTACAATAAAACAAGGCATTGTAGCGTTTCAAAAAAATATAATAAAAATGGAGTAATATCTTACAAATATTGCTATATAAACTAGAATATGATTATGATTTATATGAAAATAGCAAACTGATATACAGCAGATGTCAGCTTTTCTTTCCAATTAAAATTGTTGCCTTAAGATAAAAAGTAGGATTTCATAAAAAATCTGGCCTCCTCAATTTAAAATCTTAATCTTTACGCACAACTTGTAGCCTTTCTCATCAAGCAGGTACCCCAAAAGAGAAAAAGTATTTCAATAATAAAATCACATTATTATTATTATTTGCATTAAGAAACTATGAAGATTTTATACTGAATATAAGCTTGGTATGTCTTTTTTCATATTTGTTATAATGCACTATATTATAAGAGCTAATGCTGTCATTGATAGACTTTATCCCAGCTCAAATATTATTATTCAGAAGTAATACAAAAAAAATTTTGTGGAAGTTACTAAGCTTTTGTTTCCTCTGATATGAGTCCAAAGTTTACAAAGTTGTATACAAGCATATCAATAATTTTTTATATTTTTTCTGAAAATTCTAAAAAAACAGAACACACTACTCCATTGAGACTTAATTTAAAACTATTTTAAAATATTATAGACATCAATCAATTAAAATTTTAGAAGTAAAAGTTAGCATTTCTATTTGCACTCATTAATATATATTTAAACTAATAAAATTAAAAAGATTGAAGAAGGCGAAGTGAAGAAATCAAGGGGAAGAATTCAGAGAATTAAAGTAATCAACTATGTTGGTAGAGTTCTTACAGAGTAAGTGAATAAAGCCTTAGTTTAAACTACTGAATAAGCCTTCTAATGTGATCCACATATCATCAAAATATAGATTAAAAGTTTTTTCCATTGGCATAGTTGTCATCTAGTTCTTTTAGCAACGTTATAGTTGAAGCTATTAGCAGAATACAACTAATTTCTTTAAATCCATTCACTTCAGCTATACTGAATGCCAAAAAATTTTAATAGTATCAGAAATAATGCAAACCATGAATGAAAATTCAATGCAAATATTTCTTCTATTATTTAATCAAGCCAAAATTTAAATGCCAATAAGACAATAGAGTAGGAATACACTTCATTTGCACTCATCCTTGCCTTTAAAATCTAAAAATAAAGAATTCCCAGATCTATCAGATACTTTTAAATCCAATGAAGAATTTGAGACATTCCTAAGTAGTAGTAAATGAAGTGTTACTACAACACAAATCCCCTCTTCATCTAATTCATTTCCCATTGCAAATATCTTATTTGATTGAGACAGCCTGTTAAGATTGATATTCAAATTTCTGTTCGTTTATTTTAAATTCAAGTACCCAAACTTTCGAGTTAATATGTTCATCTCAAAAAGAGTTCTCACGGATATCTCATTTATCAACTGCAACACCCATAGCTTGCTTCCTTCCTCTCTGTCATAATTGCACTTTTCCATTATTATTTCCAAAACAATTATGTGGAAAGTGCACTTTAAAATTCATTCTAAAACAAAGTAATATCTCCAGGCATGCAATCTACTCTACTCTGATCACATCCCTTTCCATGCATACACCAATTCTTGGAAAGAAACAAAAAATAAATAGTATTATTCAATGAAATTTCACTTTCTTTGATGATATTAGACTTTAAATATCCAAAGGATAAGTATTGAGTAGCTTCAATCAAACTGAAATGAAATTAGATTCATATAATTAGATGTATTAGATTAATTCAAAAACTATCAAAAATCAAAACAATGATTTTCCATTGCTTTTCAAATGAAATCCAACAACAATAAGAAATGTCATGCTAATCATTACTCCATTATTAAATTGTTCACCTAACCAAATGATAATAAAAATTGACAAACCAGAGCTGTTCAAATGAGTCCCATCCACAGCCAAGTCCCGCTTTCGGCCCCTTCCAGAGGTACCCCTCTGGAGCAGCTGATTGCGGGATGATGAAGATTCACTCCCTGCCACACCTCTACGGAATGCTGAGCCTGCTCCAGACGCCAACCTGAAAATTAATATTATTTACAGTTTGTTCTCTAATAGTATTTGGTGATTAAAACAAATATTACAAGGATCAATCATCTTTAAACTTCAGGGCATAGTTAATAAAGTTTTCTTACCTTTACTTTCTTGATGAAACTATTTTACTCTCCATAACTATGAAATGATATATAAAATACAATTTCCAATATCCATAAGATTCAAACACTAATAATTATTAAGATCTTTCTTCCAAATAACATTCAAAGCTTTAACTCCCTTAACCCTATTAAGTAAATATATTTAATAAACACTTTTACAACTCACACAAGTATCAGATGTAAATTCATATAGCACATGTAAATAGTCTTATTCATGTTATTTTAATAATGGTGACTCACTAATAAAAGATAAAATGTACAATAAAAAAGAACCATCACATTCTGTAACCATTCTATGTCAAGTAATGAGATGGTTTAACCAAAGTAACACTAATAATATAGCCTGATCAGCTGATTCTTTAACAAATAAATTACCAAAAAGGGTTGTATCATAGATATTAGGCAAAAGCACGTACTCAAGGTAAACTATAACAGCTGATTAATGCATACTGTACTTTTCCTTCAAAGGCTCAAGATAATGAGATACTTCAATGGCATAATTACCAAGAAATAGTAAAATTAGCAAAGGAAATTTAATGAGAATTTTTTCAGTGGAATACTATTGATTTTAAGGGTACAAATTTCAAGATCCTAATAAAGTATCAGAAATGAGGAATTAAATGGAGTACTGAATGAGATAAGAAGATATCTAAGGGTTATACACATGAAAAGCTATTTCCACCTCCACAAAAACCAATATAAAAGATTATTAAAAGGAATAGATATTACAAAGATGAACTGGGAGTAAAATAATGTATACCGAAAATGACCTGATAACAGAATTCCAAGAAAAACTGCACTATTCTTCAACAGATTATAAAACAAATTAGGGTTTACTAATTATTAAAATTGAAAACGTTACATTTGAAAAATACTGCATCTTCCATGGATCACTCAGAGAAGCATGCTACAGTAAAAAATAAATAACCTTGTCAGAGAATCTTATTTTTGAAAGGGCAATACCATATCCTTCTATTTCAAGGGTTTATGATTAAATAAATACATCGTTCCTTCCAATAATACAACTTCAAAATTTGATTCTAATTAGCCATATGAAAAAAGTTATAAATTACATAGTTCTGCCACTCATGCCCATATAGATGTAGGGCATATTTTTGTATGCATATGTATGTACTTCAGCTGTTTTATTGATAACATTTTTGCATGGCTAGTCAGCCAAATGAGGAACTCTATTCCAAAGTTTAATTTTACTTGGAAGAATATGATCAGCATTTTTTCTAATTTTTGTTTAAGAAACAATAATTAGGCAAACTAATTTGAGATTACAATTAATATTAAGAGCATTAACTCTTTTCAGTCTTTAAGTAAATGAAACTTACCTCTGTGTGGATGGCTCTGCCGCAGGGGCAGAGTCTTGGACTGCTGAACGTTGAGTATAATCTGACTCAGGAGGTACTGACAAATATTTATCCTTTTGCAGAGCACTTTTCCTTTCTCCAAAACCACCTCTTCCACTAGAACTTGCTTCACTACTGCCAGACAAGGTTCTTCTTCTTTCAACCTGAAAATCAAAGAACATATTTGAATCAACAGCCAATATACCCTCAAATTAAATTCATTAGTCAGGATATTAATTTTATCTGATATTACCTTAAGATACAGTTATTAAAATTAGTCAATCTTTTAAAACAATTAAATAATTCACAAACAATGAAAGCATCATATAAAAACAAGATTCACCACACTTATTCTTCTTGAGAAAAAATATTCACAGGATGTAAAGTATTAATATCAGGGGTAAAGTATAAACAATTTATATCAAAATTCATTTCTCTTGAATCATTGAATATTAATAACTAATTAACATATTAATTAAAACACTGTATATTGAAGAAAATATTAATCTGAGGAAACTAACCTGCCAGTGAGTAGGATGACGTTCAGTTCCTACAGCTCGAACTTCTGCAGTGGGTTTAGCAGATGATGAACTCAGGGAGAATTCAAATGGCACAGCCTCACGGCCGAGAGAGGAAGTGCTTGAGGCCACCCTTCCCCTCCCTCGGCCCCTGCCCCGGCCCCCGCCACCCTCTGGTTGGGTCGACGAAGCTCGCCCGGGGAACCCTCCACCTCGCACCGACGCCACTTCTTCTGAGGCACCAGATTCTGAGCACAGCTCCTCACCTGGTGATTCCCCACCCGATGGGGATGGCTTTGAGACTGACTCCTCCCCAGCTCTGAATGAACAATTGCTTAAGCGCCCTCTCTTTCTGCTCCCAGACCTGCCACGTTTCCCAGAAGAGCCACTAGCACTGATTCTTCTTTTCTTACCAGCTACTGCTGAAGAACTTGGCCTACAAGTAATAATAAAACATTCACCATTGAATGGTTACTTGAAAAATATACTAAAACAAACAAACTTCAAAAATAAATGGAAGATAAATGCCAAGAAGTCTTAATCAATACTAATTTAAACAATACACCTCGTTGGATAAGGGAAGGTTAATTTTTTGACTGGGCATCAGAAACTGAGTGATTTTCACAAAATTAAAAAGAAGTGAAAAATGGTGAGATAATCAGGACACAAATGGTCTCCCATTTGCTGGGTAGCTATGCTAACCAATAGTCCCAATCATATCACTGTTTTCACTTCTGCTTAACTTTTTATCCCCTTACTGTCAGTTGGCACCAGGTTGAAACATACATCAATCTAGAAACTATTCAAGCGAGGTATTATATAGTATGGATTGGAGAGAACTTTTAAATCTACTTTTCTTTATAACAACTTTTCATGCTGTGTATTCATGATTATACCGGCTTAATTGTTAGAAAACTGCTGCAGACTGATTCTTCCCTTAATTCAATACACAGAAGTGACTTGGTTTAAATTCTATCATTTTCCAGGATGACCAACCTGCTTATTTTAGCACCTTAATAAATTTCAATAAGACGCTATTGCAAAACATTATCACCATCTGCAGCATATTACCAAGACTATAAGTGAATATGCAATAACAAATTAGCTGCTTATTTTCTACCCTAATGTTAAGCAAAGCTATCATTGCATAACATAAGTTTGTAATAGCCTCAAAATATACCCTCAAAAAAAAAAAGAAAACAAAAAGAATAGGGATTTTGACGAAGGAAAAGAACCTATTTACTAAATGACAAAATGAGAGCTCATTGAAAGTGGTTAAGTCTGTTAGGCTATATGATTCAAGTGCTTACCATGAAAGACTTTCATTTATAAAAAGTAAATTCTTTATATCTTCATTTCTATCTTTTGGTCTTCTACAGTACTTTTATTCTCTGTAGAATAGGCAAAAACGATGTTCTTTACATTCAGTTTTAAGCTAAATATTCAATATGCCTTCCATAAATTAAGCATAGCATGCATAAAGTAACATACCCTGATATCTCTCAAAGGCATTGAGAATTTTTACTAATCTCTAACTATTTTATTATAATTATCTCACAGGCATCAAAAGAAATAAATAGTAGAAAAGAGATTGAAGATCATAAAAACTACAAGAGGTGACAAAATATAGCCAATGGGATCAAAATAAATTTATTATGCACAGTGCATAGCTTTTGATGAAAAACAAAAGAAAGAAAGATAGCTCAAGTTAAATCCTTGAGTAAAGCTCAAAAGAGTTGAAAAAATATTAACTTTAATCTCTACCGACTTTTTACAAATTCATACTGCCAAATGGTTAATTCCAATTTGAATTACATTCCTAAGAAGTACTTCATAACCTATTATATGCTAATGCTTAGCACAGAAATACTACTAAACAGACACTGACACTTATGTAGCAAACAAAGTAATGCTTTACATTTAAATTGAGCAAATTACATTCAAGAACATTGCAGATATTTAAGTAATGATACTTTTTGTTAAAGTTTGCTGGGGAGGAGAGAAAGATCTAAATAGGAATATGGTTAACAGATAGATACCTGATATATGAAGTTGAATCTTGCTCAACAAATGATATGAGTCAATAAAAATAAGAATCAAGAAAAGCAACATTTTAGAAGGTATTAAAAAAGATAAGCTATAACTGAAAAAAAGCACAAAAAAAGAAAGATGAACAGTTTTAATGAGAAAGAAAGATAACAGTATTTAATGGATGGCCACTAAAAATATTCATTAAAAAAATATAAAGTATAATTATATGTGAGCAATTGATTAGGAAAGTAGTCACTATGCATGCAGCCCCGGCCTCTTATATTGGCTTTCCAGGTATTTGTAAGAAAATAGAAAAAGGATTTCAATATCTTTGAAACAATAATTCATGCAAAACTAAGCAAGTTCTTTTGCAGAGTAAGATGTAAAAGTATTTGTTGAAAATATTTTAATAGTTCAATTGTTAGATGCAAAACACTAAGTCTTTGAGAAAGAATGACTAAGTATTATTTGTGAACACTTAATACTTTTTCCTATGCATGTGCCAAACAGAAGTCAGAATTTAACAATGCATAATAATTATTATTGAATCTAAATTAATCAAACTATAAAAGCCATTCTTAATTTTTCCATCTTTTGTTTGTTGTGAATTACAATACTGAATTATCAGGCAAAAATATTATAATCATCATAAATTTTAAATCAAAGAATAGGGGAAAATTCTTATATAAATTATCCTAAATAATTCACTTCAGTCAAGTTTGAAACCTCGTAGATCTTCCACAGAATTAATGTCAAGGTCACATGCTCAGTGCTTTTTCTGAATAACATTCAAAACAGTTTGATGATATTCTGTATATGAATCACCAAAATAAGTTAAATAAAATAAATAACATTTAATTGGTGTAACTTGAATCAAAAGCCACTCATAATTGATTATAATCAAGTATTCTGCAATGGCCTTTTACTTCATCAAAATTTTAATCACCAATAAATTCAATTTTGAATAGCATTAACCTTTGATATGCTTAGACAATAATTAGCATACTCTTCAATAAATAAATTTGTTCAGCAAATATTCATCATAAGCTTTCTCTAGAATATTCTTCCACATTCGTAACAATTTTAGGTAACAATAATTATTGTTTTATTTGGTAGATGAATTTATGAAGAAAACATTATTGGTCATTGAAGCTTAATTTATTGAAATTCATTAGAAGATAAAATATGATTATGGTATATTAAAATATGGTGAGAAGTAAAAAAAGTTCTATTCCATTAATAATTTGCAAATTATAATAGAACATGGGGGAAAATATGATTAGGCCTCATGAAGCTGGCTTAGTGTATACTAAGACCTTTCTAACATACTGCCCAACAAAATCATTTATTGATAAATTTTTTACTTAAAATTACTGTCAATTATATCAAACAAAACATCATACCAAAGAAAATGATGTTATCATAATACCTCCAGCAAGATCAAATGTTACCTTCAATTAACTGTAATAAATCACACAATGTTATTTTTAACTCGAGTACAACATTGAATAGGTTTATTCATAACCTTTTGCTTGATAATTAATATTTTGCAAATGCTAACATGAGAGAAAAATAAAGAGAGTAGTCCTTAGATATTAGAAAAATAATATCAAAAGTAATATTTATTAAATACTTAAACTAAAGAAATTTTAGACAATATATCTCCATAGAGTCCCTTTGAATTTATGAACAAGTTATGCCTGATATTATCTGATAGCTAGAATGTCACATACTGGACAGTTTCACATTATCTGCTAATTAAAATACCCAGTCAAGTCATGATCAACTTCAGAATGATTTATTTAAGAGATAACAAATTCATATATAAAAGTAATGCCTATCTTTAGCTTCTACAAATTTAGACTAATATTTATTCATCTCAAGTGAATAAAATATATTCTTATTTTCATTATATCATATAAGTAGCACTTGGCTCATTTTAACTATCTGGTAATACTTAGATGTTTAAATCTACAATTATGGATCTGAGAGAGAAGAGAAAATCTATAAATTTGTGTAATGAGCCATTTAAACAAGGTTTAAACTGGAATACTTACCTAAAAAACATATTTATGATTTAGATGCTTATTTTAAGGATACACACATGATACTTTATTGAAACAAATTAGACTATAATGTGAAAATTAAAACCAGTATATTAGGACAGGGGAATATATTAACATATTAACTTCATGCATGGCTCTATTAATAAATTGAAACGTATCAGTCACTTTAAAATATACAATCTGCTGTCATCTACTGTAGTAGATTAATTTGGTACTTGGATTATCAAATTTACCTTTATGTTATTACATCTGCCAAATATGACATTATAGTAATCAGTAATAAGAATTGCTACCCTTTTAATGATCTAAAGTGATACAAAATTAGTTTGAAAATCCTTAAATGACACAAATTATTTAAAGACACATTGATCATTAAAATTTTAAGATATCGATTTTATTTTTCAAAAATCAACCCCAAAGTATTCTCAATATTCAGCAAATGAATGTGTCATTAATAAAGACAGGCATCAGCAATAATAATAAAGCTATTGATAAGATCAGAGTGGCATGGATATGCCATATTGTTATTGTAATGAAATAACAATTTAATAAATACCAACTAGCTAGTATGAGTTCAACCCTTGAGGAAACTAGGGTTTCGTGACTTCCATGCTCATGAAACAAAGGTTAGTCAAACTATATATATAATTGTAATTATAAGCTAAAATTCAATAAAATTGAGATTCTTTGTATAATCCATAATCAAAGGCTGGATTTAAATAATTCACAAAACCATATAAATTCACATAATTTTAAATTTTAATCTAAACAATACTAACAATGACTTTAAAATATCAAGCTACTGATGAGTCATAGAATCATTTATGGTATAAGTATATATATATATATATATACTATGCAAAGCAGAATTTTATTTGTATTGCAGAAGGGATATCAATCATCTCAGAAGTAAGTTTGTAAACAATATTTTCAAAATAAACAAACTATATTACACATCCAGGCCCAGGCTCTTTCCTTAAAAGCAATATGAAACAAATTCTAACTCATTAAGGTTAAAAAAAGTTCATAGATTTACATTATTTCAACGAACAGAATACTTAGGAGTAAATATTAAATTATTAATATTTCACGAATCCTATAATTTTATTGAATTAGACGAGGGGAATGGATACTATACCTTTCTGTTGTTTCAACAAATTCCCCTGGCTCAATATTGGATTTAGACCCCCCAGACACACAACTAGGTTGGTCTGCCATAGACGCTCTTCATGTAGTGAAACATGCCACAATCAAAATAAGCCTGTAAATGAAAAAAGTAATTTTGATGAAATCGACTGAAGCAAAACGACATTAATATCACGTCATCTCTACATAGAGGCAGCAATGGCTGAAGAACTACCATATAATGATAAAAATTAAATAATAAATTATCGAATCGATCATGATACTGAGGTACTATCACTGTAAATATAATGGTCGAATAATGAGATTTTTAAAAATCAAACATACTAATCTCTTGCCCAAAACCGAAAACCTTGGCCTGCGTATTTTCTTGTTCATAGACAAAAATAAATAAAATCGCGTCACGCATAATCTCAACTTGGTAATTTTCTAAATAAAACAAACTTAATTAAGAAAACTTTATATGTTTTTTACTAATCATCGTCGAAAGGCAACAAAACGAATAACAACCATTATGTAAACCTATCCTAATTTCGCCAAAAAAAAATATTTACCGATGATATTCGAAGATAAGGCGTCATTTGCATCATTCCTGTAAATTGAGGAAACTATTGGCAACCAATGCAATACTGCAAGAATTTCCACGATTCATAGAACCGTTAAGGCAACATGAATCATTATTTATCTCCAACTTAAACGGAGATAAAGGATGAAACTTTAAGTATTGGGTAATATATGTAGATTAGATAGGGGTATATAATATTATAAAGATTAAAAAACTATCACTACAAATACCTTTACGCCAACATCACCGTTAGAGCAAACGATATGCGAAACGGGAAGCAGTCTATTTGTAGACCTATCAAGTAAAATGCTACCATTCTACTACAGCAATCGATTTCTTTCACGCTTAGTACGTAAATCTTTCAATCAGAGAATTCTAATAGCAATAATCTGTAACGGAAGTCCAGCAACAAATATAAAAACAGTTCTAACGTAAATAATTCTACCTTTCCTTGGGCCTATAATCCCGAATCGTGACAAAGACAAAAGAGCCACCATTGGTTTA
Organism: Pantala flavescens; assembly: GCA_020796165.1. Taxonomy (NCBI): domain Eukaryota; kingdom Metazoa; phylum Arthropoda; class Insecta; order Odonata; family Libellulidae; genus Pantala; species Pantala flavescens. The sequence continues at coordinate 51,459,637 of CM036881.1, forward strand.
CACCATATCTTATTCACGTTCAGGAAAAATATAAAGGTGCTCATTATAATTTACTCTACCTTCTTGTGAGATCCAAATAAACGTAATAGAATTTCCCTGATGAAAATTCCGAGTTTTACAGCATAATTGTCTCATCAGATGTTTAACCATCGCTCACCCTTGGTGTAAACGCTACAGAAACGATTGAAACATACTGAGCCCTCTGATGTCAGACCCGACATGAATCTTTGCTTTCTTGAGAAATAGTTCTCCAAAAAAATGAATATTACTCATAATTACCCATATTTTCAGGAAAATTAACTTCAAATTAGTATTATTTGAAAGATTTAGAAAATTTTAATGCTATACTTCTTGCGTGAAGTAGCACAGTATTGATATTGCTTCTTCAACAGCTGTTCGATGATTATCAATACGCGAATTGCTAGTATGTTTTTGGATGCCTCGTATGGCAGTGCCTCACGAAGCAGCCTTGAAATTACGGCACGGGCGAATGATCATTTTGACAGTTGTTGTGGTGTTTTAAGTTTGGAAAGAAAACTATCAATGAGAAAGAGAAAATATTAAATATTGAATTTATTTAGTATTTTTATTGGTGCATTTTAATTAATTTAATGCCACCGATGTTTACAAGACTTGAAGTATTATTATACGTGATCGAGTGGACGTAACAGTTACTCCATAAATCATTTAAGGATTCCTTGTTATCGTCAGTAATCGTCATCATCGTATTTCATCTGGCACCTCTGAATGGGAAGCATGTTCCTTATCGAATATGGAGTGCAAAAATTTCCCTAATAGTATAAAGCTTCCTGAAACCCTAGAAGTCTTCCGGAATTTGAAGAATGCTAAACGTTTTGCCATAGATATAGGTAATTACACATGAATTAAAAGTGTGACATTTATTCGCCCTTTATTATCCTTGTTCACGGAAGGTTATGATGGTTTTATGATAGTCAATATGATTGGTAATCTTTAGTGTTTGTCTAATCATGAGAGAGTATTTTTCTCATTTGTTACATAATTATAGGTATCTCACTCACTAAAATAGCATATTGGTCGACTATATCACATCGACGTGCTCTGTACGACGAAGGATCCAATCTCACCAAAGATGACGTAAAGTTTGATTTAATTAAGCCTTGTTTTTCAATTTGTGATAAAATACTAATGAAAACTTTATATATTTCAGAGTAAAATGGTTTATGAAATATCTGAGGGTGCGAGGCTACATTTTATCAAGTTTGAAACAAAATATATAGAAAATTGTTTAGATTTCATTAGCCAAAATTTGGTTGGAGCACCATCAACTATGTTTGGAAAAAGTATTAAGGCTACTGGAGGTGGTATCTACAAATATTCGGAACTACTACAATCAAAACTTGGACTAACGTAATTATGAATTTATAATATTTAAGAAAAGATTAATCCATCTATCGAGAGTTATTTGCATAGGTGTCAAAGTACATATCCTTCAAATGATTTTTCCCTTGTGAAATAATTGACTTGTCATAATTTCTTGTTGTTTGATTGTTTTTAATGTTTGTTTCTTAATCTAAGTGTCGTAGATTCAACATATCTCTGATGATTTTCTTATTTGTACCATTTTGAAATTTTTAATTTAGATATCAACCACTACTTTATACACTCAAAGAATATGTTTAATTATTCGATTAAATTTCGAATTTAAAAGTGAAAGTATAATAAAGCGTTTTTGTATTATTTTGCACCTTTGAATTTATTGGGACTCCTTTATATTTTAATGAAATCAAATGTTTGATAATACAGAGTGGACAAAGAAAATGAAATCAGTTGCCTCATCAAAGGATGTAACTTCCTCCTAAAAAACATGGCAGATGAATCATTCGTATTCCAGCGACATGGGAACCCTGAATACAAATTTCAAAATGCAGATCCTGATATATTTCCCTATCTACTTGTGAACATTGGCTCTGGAGTCAGTATAATGAAGGTTTGCATTTCTTTACTTCCTATTCTTAAACATTTCAAAGTAAATAAGATAAATGCATAATATTATCTTGAACCCTGTTATAATTTAAGAAGTTCTTAAGAAATTCATTTAATGAATCTATATATTTCTCATATCTAGGTGGAGTCGGAAGATAAGTATGAAAGAATTGGAGGGACTGCAACTGGAGGAGCTACATTCTGGGGTCTTGGTACTCTTTTAACAAAAGCAAAGGTCAATTATTCAGATGAATGCTTTTCTGCTAATCTTATTTTTCATAATAAATTGTGCAATATAAATTATACTATTTATGTCATGATGAAAATTATAGTCATAACATAAAGCCAAGTTTTCAGTTTAGGCAGTTCTATTCATGATTGATGTAGAAGCATATTTACTTGTCTTATATTTGTGAAAAAATGAGAAACTCTGCATGTTTTTCTGGAATGTAGTAACATTTATAAGGGATAAAACATTAAGCCTCTTGCCATTTATTTTTTATGTCCCAATCCCTCTAAGATGTAGGGGAAATTAAGACATGAAGAAAGCATCAAGAATGATCTATTGATTTCATTATCGTATTTCCTCAGTATTATTCTAAGCTTTAATATTAGCAGCATTTTATCACAGAAGTAATCTATTATTATAATCATTGTTATAGCAAAATTCACTCTTGGAATTGTTAGACAAATTTTATTATAGTTTTTTATTATAAAATTATTCCCATTATTGATTTTTATTCTCTTCTATTAAAGTCAAGTGCATGCTAATAAATTATTGAAGTCCAATCTCCTTTGAAAGGATCGGTTTATTCCTTACAAGTGAAATAGTTTTTTTTTAAGAAGATTTTCTTTGTGAATGACATTAATTTTTAGCTTGATTGTTCTTTCATGTTGCCTTCATTGGATTTAAAGCTTCAATATTTAAAATATTTATCTTTTTATTTATGAATTATGTAATTGTGAAAAGAATATCCAATATTATTGTTTTATTTTGTTTAGGGTTTTGATGAATTACTGGAACTTGCAGAAAAAGGCGATCACCGTAAAGTGGATGTTCTTATTAAAGACTTGACCGGGAGAGATTATTTAGACCTCCCTGATGACTTGATTGCCGCATCTTTTGGAAAAGCAGCCCTTGGCCAAGAAGCTGGAGACAATGGTTTCTCATTTTCACAATTTTTCAATTCAATAATTTTTCCATGTTGCCGTCTTAAAATCTTTACTAGTTGGAAGATACAGTCTGCGGCTTTATTTTATATCTATTGATTCTATAATTCCTGTTCATTTGTCAGTTATTTTCATTGTCATTGACATTCCTGATATCTATATCATATATTTTACCATAATAAGCATCTATGTATAATAAACGTATGAACATATTTAATTTTCAGAACTTCAAAATCTTTGTAGTGATTTGTATTGTTAAAATATTGTGAAACTCATTTTATGCAGATCCATTATCAAACCAGAGACTTATGAACCCTATCCAAGAAAAACTTCTCAAATTTAATTTTATCTTTAATCTTAAATTCTTAACTTCTAAACTATTTAATTTAATTTGATCACCATATTGGATGAATAGATATGTTTAAATATATTTATACTAAATTTCAGATTTGCTTTAGAGGGTCGTTTGATGATGATCCTCCTTAGAGAGTCGGTTCTTTTTCCATATCTGATGATTCCAGGGAATTTTCCAAGCCATATGAATTATTTGTGCAATTTTACTCCACTTCTTTAGAAAGATTTTAAATTCTATATCTCATTTGGATTTTTTTATTTCTTTCTTGTAATCTAATTTTGTTTCTTTTATGAATTTCCAGATCCAAAATTTTCTGAGTGTGATATTGCCCGCAGTTTGCTTTTCACCATTAGTAATGATATTGGACAAATAGCTTGCCTGTATGCTTTGATGCATGGACTAAAAAAGGTAAAAGTGCTAAAAGAAACATAGAATCATAAAATCAAAGTGTTTCTACTAATACTTTATTTAAAAATATAATTAACTGTTAAAGTTAATTCTGATATGTAATTCCCCCTATTTGCATAGGTATATTTTGGAGGATACTTTTTACGGGGACATCCTTTAAGTATGCATACTGTGAGCTTTGCTATAAATTACTGGAGTAGAGGTGCTGTGCAACCACTTTTCCTTCGCCATGAAGGATATCTGTGTGCCATTGGTGCTTTTTTAAAAGGAGCAGAAGAATGTGGTTAGTGTTCTTGAAATAATATTTCTCATATATCTGTTAGTAAGCATGAATATTCTATCAAATTACTATGTACATTAAATAAGCCATCTGGCATAACTTTAAATTTTATTACAGGTAAAAATTGCTAATATTATACCTTTTCCATTATTTATTGCCAAATGCAATGGAAATGAATCCTAATGTGGTTTTAGAATGTACTATTTTGTTTCTCCTAATCTTTTTGCAGTAGGCTTACTTGCTCCTTTGGATAAAAGTGGACAAAAAGTGATAAGTGAATATGGTAAAAGTAGCATCTATTATATAATGGTATCCTTTTAATGTCACCAAAATTACTTGGGAATCATGCTACAAATTTACATTATCAAAGTACTGATGTATAATCTATTTCCCTTCCAATATATGCTAGTTATTGGCATTATATCGAGTATTTGGGCTATCTTCCTTATTGTTAAATTTTTATCTCTCCCATTTATAATCTTTAATATATTACAAGGTTTTAAATCATCTTTGTAGATAGATTTCTAGAAATTAATTAGTTTCTGCACTTTTTAATTGAAATTCAAATCATAGTGATCTCTGTTGAAATATATCATCTAGTTTTTGTATACTATTTATTGCTTATTTTTCTACAGATTTCTTTATTATTGAAGGACTGTTTAACTTTCAACTGGAGAAATTGTTTTATTTATAACATCTTTCTGGATTATTTAGAAAAATTCTATGATACATATGTATTATCTAAATGTTCTGATATCATAGATATGGCTGGATTAATTATTCTGTACATAGAGATTGGGGTGGGATTCCTTGTCCTATCTGACTTAACTCATCTGCATTTTTTCCTTTGGAATTCTATCTATCTATTGAAGTACCCAGCAAGCCACTTTTCAGCATGTGGCACCATGAAAAAATTCTCTTAGCTGCAAGCATTACTTGCTTACTGCTTTTCTATTGATGTATATCTCTATTTTGTTCAGTCTCTGTAAATCATCTCCTATACTTTAAAAATATATATTTCCTTAAATTTTGACTTTTTACAAGAATTTTACCTTTCATAGGAATTACATATATTTTACTCTGGTTTTCCATAAGAAAAATAAATTCTGCTATTAATCTTGATCCGTTTATATAGTTTTATTGGTCAAATGTTCAATAGAACATTGATAATGGAGTCATTTGATACAATGGTTTCCTTTCTATGATTTTTAATTTATTTATTTGATGTGGTAAAATTAAATTGTTAAATAGAATATTTATTTCTAAAAATTTTACATGCTCTTTGCCTTTTCTTGAGTAGTATTTTAAAATGCAGATCCATGGTATATATTCCACCTAACTTCTATAGTTTTATATATGTTATCCTGTTTCACTTTTCTTGGATATTTTCCATTACAAATTGGAGTAGATAATTTCTGTATTTTTTAATAATTATTTTTTAAATATATTAGATGCTAGTTTGTTGCTCTTCTTTAAACCTTGGAGTATTAAAGTAAATGTTATTTCTAGTATTGTTAGATTTATGAAGTCTTAATATGTTGGGAAATCAATTTAATTTTTTCCGAGAATTCATTTCTTTACTGTTTTTATTATTTATCATTATATTTTCTTCTGTATTCCCTTGAAACAGACAGTGAAAAGTATTCTTGGCAGGAAAACTATGCTGGTAGCTCAGGTCTAGGCAGCCCTATTCCTACACAACTTGTCCCTTCTACATTTGGTTCTTTGCTGCCATCACATAATATCTCATCAGATGTTATTTCATCTGGAAATACTTCTGGGAATACTGTTGTCTCTCCAATGGGTCTTGTGGTGGATCAGTTGGAGATAGATCGTTGGGAGCCTCAGGCGGTGTACTGCCCATTACTTGCACACCCTGCAAAATATGTACCTGACACAGAAGATCTCACTCAGGATGCTGAAGCAAGGTTTGTTATCAATGAAAAATTTATTAATAACTTGTGAGTGAATTCTCTGAATCTAATCAAAATTCTAATATTCATAATTGCTGATTATATAGGTTAAATATTATTATATTTACCTTATTTTGTTTTGCTTAGATTAGTTTTATATTTTATTTTCTTTAATTTTGATACAACTAACTGACCCAAGATTTTTTTGTCTAGCTATATAAAGTTTGTCTTGCTGTACTTTATTTTTGTAGAAATTAGATAAAATTTCAAATCTCATTTTAAATGATTGCATGTTGTTGGTTATTCAAACCTCAGATTGGTTGACTCCATTCCTCTCCATCTAATGATACTATTATCCTGATAATATTTCTCCCATGTCCCTCTTTACTCAGTTTACATATCCATCCATTGGTTTTGCTCTTGGTACTCATTTTTTTGTAATTATTAGGGAACAATTAATTGCATGGTTGTTACTCTTGCTTCACCATTGAATGTTGTAAGATGTTACTAATACATAAATATGAACCTGTATTAAGTGAATGATTTTTATACCCTTCATCTGCCAATTAGATGCTATCTCATATATATTTAGAAGTAATTTATCATATCAGAATGCTTTTCCATTTCAAACCCTAAGAATTTTCCAGTTTTTTTTTTTTTTAAATTGACCTCACTCAGCATTACATATTCTTAAATTTATTGTACAATTTTAAATTTCAGATTCTCTGCATTAATTATTGCCAGTTTCTCTTTATTAACTTCTCATCTAATTCTTTGCTTGTTGTTTAAGTAAATAACACTGTTTAGGGAAACAATATAAGCTTATTCAAGAATTTTATGATTCTGTGTTGTTAGTCATCTACTGGTACATAGTTTTATCTTTATTTTGAGCATTATGATTATTCATGTAATTTTGCCTGACTATTCTATTATTCATTTTTAATATTTCAGAGAATACTGGCTCAGTTGCTTTGAAAACTCAGTAGAAAAGTTTGCCCAAAGAGCAAAGGATAGCCAACCAGATAGCTCATCTGCTGCAGAAAGAGCTCTTAAATTCAAACAAAAATATGTTAGTCGCCTGCACTATCTCCGGCAGCAACCATTGTGAGTTAATGATTGAGACCTAGTATCAAAATTATAAATGATAGTTCATTGATGTCACCTATCACTTCAAATTGCTTACCCTTAATTCACATTCCAATATGACAAATTTCAGTGCGTATGGGTGCCTGACTGTTAGAAGTCTCTTAGATACTATAGAACATTGCTTGAAGGAGTTTGACTTCCCTGATCCATATATTAAGGTTAGTTCTTTAGGGAATGAATTTTGATTGAAATACTTATTTTATAAATGTTTTTCCACAGGTTTATACTCTATTTTTCTATACTTATTTCTGTCATCAGGCTTTATTAGCATTGCTTCTCTAGGTGGAAATTAAATTCAAAATACATATTTAGTTCAAAAAGTTGCATTATTACATTGTTTTATTTGTTGATGGACACATTTTTCAAAATCTCAGACAATAATTATTGAGAATAAGATTTATCTTTCATAAGTATATCTATATATAATAAAGAAGCGTATATATTTTTTGTACATTATCATTAAGCCCTCTCTCAACTTTATCATAACTCTTTACTTTCAGCAAAAGCAAGAGGAAAATGAGAGAGCTTTAGAAGTATTACCTTCATGCCTTAAAGTTATTGACAGTCTTGAATGGAAACCAAGACAAGAGCTGTTGATGACAACCTTACTTGCTGGAAATGTTTTTGACTGGGGAGCGCAGGAAGTTGCAAAACTAATGGAATCACCTTCTTTTGGATTACAAGAAGCAAGAAATCGCTTAGAATGTTAGTATGTTCATATTAAATATAATTTTTTGATAATTATATGGATATATGATTTCACATGTCTTTTAACGAATTGGTGGATTTCACCAATGACTGAAATCATCCAGTTGGTGAATTTGATTTTTTGTTCTTTGCATGATTTTTATTTCTGTGAAAAATTTGCTTTAAGCAGAAGGAGTTAATAGGAGTATAAAAAAATAAACAGTATTGAAATATCTTTCACCAAAAATACATACAAAAATTCATAGAATTCAGCAAGATGTGGTGGAAATCAGTCATCTTCAGGTAGATGACACGTTGAAACCGGTCATTTAATAAATCTCTTATGGAAAAAGTACCAATGTTGGCTCCTTTATTAGATATCCCTGTAAATGCATGTTATCTCATCACTCTTATTTAGGTGCGTTATACTTCTATCACATAATTGTGGAACTGTTTAATTCATTATTGGTTTTGCTTTTATATTATTCATCCTTTCTCAAATATAACTTTTTTCAAAGTATTTGTTGTAATTTAGATTGAAATCAGTTGTGATTGAAGGTAGAATATTCTTTTATATAGTAAACATAAACACCACAAACATCTCTTTATTGGCAATAACTGTGTGGTACTTAAATAAACAATAGATATTCACTTAACATCCAAACCCTGAGAAGATTCCTCTGCAGTTTGGCTTCAAACCCGGGACCTTAGCAATAGAAAGTTAGCATGCTAACCATATGAATATGATAAATATATATTGGTTAGAATTTTAATGTGTATTAAAATTTTTTCATTAGCTCTTTTCCTTGATTTAGATCTTAATTTTATTTATATTGAATTGTACAAAATTTTAGTCCTCAAATTCAAAAGTTTAATTTGTAAAGGTATGTTTTTTAGCTCGACCGTGGATGGTGGATCATTTAGATAAATGGATTGAAAGGGTTGAAGGACCACCTCATCATTGTGCTGCTATTTTCATTGACAATAGTGGTATTGACATCATATTGGGTGTATTGCCTTTTGCCCGAGAACTACTGCGGCGAGGAACAAAGGTTCTATTTTTTATTTTCTTCTTTTACAAATTATTTTCCTCCTTAAATTTTTAATTAAAAATCATTTTTCATACCATAAAAGTTGTTTTACAAAAATATTCCTTGGAACAATTTTACAGGTAATATTATGTGCCAATTCTGCTCCTGCATTGAATGATGTCACACACTCTGAACTTGTCGTCATCCTTAAACAAGCCAAAAACTTTTGCAAAATTATTGATTCTGCTTTAATGGAAGGAAGACTGTTAGCAATAGAGACAGGTCAGGCTGGTCCCTGCCTTGATCTAAGGTTAGTATTCATGGTTTTCCATACTATTATTTCATAAGTTTTTAGTGAATTTTAAATTAGGATACTCTTAATTCTTATACAAAACCTCTTAAAGTTTGATCAAATAACAGGTTTTTCTTTTCTCTGAGATACCCTCATTACCTTATGTAAATGTTCAGTTTTAATGCTCAGTGTTTATTGTACTCTAGATTATTTCTCTGCTTCAAATATACTTTATACTTCTTTTTTATATCTGGGTGAATTTTTTAAATAATATGGAACTCATAGTAAAATTTACCTATGCATTTTACCTAACCATCGTAACTATGTAATAGTTATTGATTTTTACTTTTCATTATTTAATCTATCGAATAATTAAAACATAATGCTGATCATAAATCTAGTCATAAAAATTTGAGTGAATTCTCATTTTATTTCAGTCGCATCAGTAGAAAGTTGGCTGATGCAATGTTAAGTCATAAAGTGGACTTGGTTGTCATTGAAGGCATGGGGAGGTCAATCCACACTAACCTTGATGCAACTTTTGTGTGCGAAAGCCTTAAAGTGGCTGTGGTAAAGAATCGTTGGCTTGCAAAAAGGCTTGGAGGAGACATGTTCTCTGTTATGTGTAAATATGAAAATCCTCATGAGGAAAAGAATGGAAAAGGTTGCTAACAGGTAAAAAGAGAATTTTTCACTGGAAATAGTGAAACTGTCTCCATAACAGTTTCCATTTAGGTATGGAAATTTTCTCAACTTTGGTTATTCATTACATGTTATTTTCAAATTTACTTTTCCTCTTGTATTTGGTGAGAGGTTTTGTAAACCTCATGATTTAAAAAGGTGCTCTTGACCACTTTCATTATTTGTACAAAATGGAAGTTTTCATTAGTGAAAATTTGTCAATAAAATTTCTACCTTAGTGTATTTTTCATGAATCAATTGAATTATATACAATTTGTATAATGTGTGTCAGGAATGATTCATTGCAAAACTGATTTGTGAAGCTGGAAAATATGACTGAAATCACTTGAGTTTCCAGTTATTTTTATAGAAATCACCAGTGTATTCTTAGAAAAGATGTTGACAAGTGATATGTATTTAGTCAGTTGTTTTCTAAAGTATTATATAGTCATATAACCTATTCTGAAGCTTGAAACTATCTTTGTTTACTTTATGGAAATAAATTGTAAGGCTGTTACTGTTTCATCAAACTATTATTTCTTTTCAAATTGTTAATTTATGTGAGATCTATTATGAGTTGTTGAGTGTTTGTATGATTATCAAGTTAGATTTTCAAAATTCTCATGATCTAATTTACTTGATCCTCATCAAAAGTCATCAAATGAATGGTAATTAATTCTGTATTTATTTTAAAGTGTACCTGGATTGTCTTCTCAGCCTAAATTGAAAGAAATTAAACTGCCAAAATGAATATGTCTACTCAGGAGTGAGTCTTGTAAGTTGGTTTTCATGTTGTTTGACTGAAATAAATTGTTTGATAGTTTTCAATCAATAAATTTTTTACTGGAGTCATTTTATCATGACAATAATTTTTGTTGTTTACATGTACAAAATACGAAAAATATTTCTTAGGAACTGAAAATTGATAAATCGTCAAAAATCTTGAATTAGCAAAAACTTAATTCTCATTTAAAATTTGTTTATTTAATTTACTTTGTTTTTTCCTCAATATATCAATAACTATTCAAGATGTGTGAAAATTATACAAAATATTTATATACATAAGATATTTTTATTATTTTTTTAAGAAATAGTGCCTTACTTTTACAAGAGATCATAAATATCATAAAAATATTAAGCTTTTGTACTTACATATAATATAAAATACTCAGTCTTTAATGACCATAACTTCTCACATGAATCAGAGCTAATTATCCCTGAATAACATCACAGTCTTTTTGACACAGGAATTTAGATAGATATTAATAAAATGTTTTTGGTTTAATTTTAAAATCATGTTGCAAATTATTTCAAACAAATCCATTATAAATATGACGAGTAAAATACGTAAAAATCTGAGCTAACAAGAGATTTAATGATAATATATTAAAAACCTGTGTAAAACTCTCCCTGTATTTGTTAAATGTATTTCATTCATGCTAAATACTGATAAAAATGGACTGATATAATCACTAATGAAATTTGCTATAGCCTTTATCAACCAGCAGCTTCTTGGTCTGCAAGTCTTATATTTGAAATGGTCAGGTTGCCAGAATTCTTCTTCCAAAAATGTGATATTTCATGGTTAATGCCTTTCCTTCTTCTCTAAAATAAGATCATATATTCAATTTCAGTCAGATTAATTTCAGTGCTATTGGATTCAGTTTTTTTAAAAATCAACTATTGAACTAAAACTATTCTAATAATTTGAAGCATTGTACCTTGCAAAGTAGCTTCCAGAATTTCACAATTGGCTCTTTCATTACATTAATCAAAACATCTGGAATAAGGCATGCTATGGAAATGATGATTGACAAAAACCAAAAATTTGCTGATGAAAGCAATTCAGTATAGACTCCATACATTTTGAATTCCCTGCATTATTAAAGGACGTGTTATTTTTATTATAATCAAATTCAAGTTCACAAAATTAAATGTAGTTATTTAAGTACTTACGGAGAAATGATTGAATAAATATAAGTCAGCACCATATTGCCAACCACAGATATAAAAATAGAGAACAAAAATATTGCAGTCCAGTACTTTGATTCCAACCATAACTGCCATAAAAAAATCAATTATTAGTCAATTCACTTTTTGACCATCATTCCCATTAAGATAGCAAAATTATCATTTTTATGAACTACCTCACCTTGAGATTAACAACTACCACAACAATGTGAAATATTGTTGTTCCAAAGCAAGATATGTCAGAAGTTTCACCATTGGATAGAATAGAGTCATTTGACAAAACAATTGCCCATATTGCAAAATAGAGAGCCAATGCATGCCACAAACCTATTTTGAAGACAAAAGGAATTGTCACAGTATTTTCTCAAAGTTTATCAATATTATTTTAGTAGGTTATTCAGCTATACGCAATGGGATAGATCTTCTGTTATTTCTAAATTAAACATATATAAATAGATAAGAAAATTAATGATCAAATTGCCTAGCCAGTTATTTACTTTGGAATTTAAAAAGTGTATGCCTAATTGGAGGCTATAATTAGAGCTGAACCATAAATCACAGTGCATTTAGTGTTTAAAACAATAACGGCTAAGTCTTAAATAAGACGAAAGTAAATTTCAAGTAAAACAAAATTTAAAACGACTAAAACTCACCTATGAAGAGCCACTGGAAAAATTTCTGCCACAACATAAGGGCATTACCTTTGTTAATTAAGTACAGATGAGGATATTTCATTAATGTGCTTGCACTGTAATTTTGTTCAAAGAGTCCAAACAAAGTTATTGGAAGTGATGTCATCAAAACATTATAAAATGTCAAGTACAACCCATCATAGAGGGCCTGAAAGTGTTCAAATGATCTTTTAATGACAGGTAATTTTTTATGATATGTAAATTTACTAGTAACAACAGATCAAGGTTATAAAGTATGAGATACTTTGGTGTCAAAATCATATCAGATTATTTGATATTTCATTCTGACAAACTCAAAGAGATAAAGATATCTTCAACAAGTTTACTACTACTGATATTGCCATACCTGTGTTGAAAACAGACTGCTTGCACCATAGCATACTTGAGGAGTATTAAAAACAATATTTTTGTAAAAAAAATACTGGGTCAATGTAGCAAGACGTACATAGTACCAATGGCCATGAACAAGTAAGGCTTTTCGCAGAAAATGAAACCTGGCAAAAGCAAAATCTGAGCTCCGTGCTGCCTGCCTCCCTTCTTTTCCCATTATTCCTGAAAATGAAAGATAAATACATATATATACATTTATATTGTTCTAATCTACAAGGCATTCAAAGTATATCTAAAACAAAGGAATTGCTGATGTATAACATAAGTGCAACACCTTATGTAAGTAGTGGTAAGCTTCAAGATTTGAATATATTAAGATATTCTCTTATGAAAATATATTAATTGATGAATATCATTGAAAAATAGTATATTATGATATTGTGGACAGTTATTTACTATATCACTCACAAAAAAATTACATAACTTCCACCTTATTCCACATACCATCTTTTATTTTTTCCTTACAGTGTTAATACTCCAGCAAAAACTGTCAAAAAAATGAAATATTGGTAGAAGTTAGAATTTTCCTGTGAGTGATATGGTCTTCTATAAAGTAACACCTAAACATCTTGATTTTATTGTTTAACATAAGTTATATCAAATTTGCTATACTATACTTACCAATCCCTACATGTGCTTCTTGTATCATGGACACATCATTTGCTCCATCTCCAATAGCTGCAGTTATAGGTTTTTCTTTTAGAGTTTTAACTAAACTGACAACCTTATAAAATGAAAATGTTAAAAATAAATATATTGCAAGCATAAAAAATCAATGCAAACACTGTGTTCATGAGCCATCATTGTACATATATAATAATCGATATGTAGAAATGAAATTACTACAAACTTATAGATGCCATTTATCCATGTTACTCACCTTACATTTCTGTAATGGAGACATCCTACAGCAAACCACTGCTGTACATGAGCATGATATTTCCAGAAAAAGATTAATGGCTACTTTAGGATTTACACCATTATCATCATAAAATATTTGATGCAAACTCACTCCATCAACAACCATACCGTACTGTTTTTCCCTGTTAGACTCAATACGTGTACTGTTCATGAATATAAAAATGTTAACATCAATTTATTGATTGACAATTTTAGCTTAGCTATATAAATCACGCACATCAGATCTGGTTAGTTAATTATTTTAGGTTAATTAAAATAATAAAGCTCTTATTCATCATCATTTTCATGCAATCCATAGATGAATAAAATTGTTTTGTAGGGATTTTATTTGCTATTTAATATAATAAGGATATCAAGAAAGGAAATCTTTATGAAAGAGCTCAAAGGAGTTGGATAATCCTTTTTCATAGTGTTATTTGCATATTACTCTCAAAAACATAATCTAGCAGAAGAAAAATTATCAAAATATCTTCTTTAAATATGATGAATCAAACAGAAATCAATGAATAGATTTTTTTATCTATAGATGGAATATGAATGTACTATAAGTGAAATTTTGTGATTGATACCAACTTGAGATTTTCAAGAGCTTGAAAGCAGGAGTCATAGTTTGTGTGTCCTGTAAGATAGAGTTGCTCAGTTCCTATTTTAAAATGACCACAGGAAAAGGACACATTTACTGCTGTCTCCACCTTATCTCCAGTAAGAATCCATATCTAAAACAAGAATATAATATTTGATGTCATTGATATTTTTATTTTTCACAACATCAATATCATATAAATTAAACTCTCAATTGGTAGGCCAGCTATCGACTCATTATCATACCCTTAAAATCTGACTTCATATTTTCTTTCTCTAGTTACTATAAATATATAAACTAATTTAGCCTTTTCTTTCCAATTTTTATCACTATGTGATATGTCTACATATCCATGATTCCCAAAACTTTAAAGACTATCCCCAATAGTTATAAGTTAAATCATCACAATAGAAAATGCAGCCCAACCTATGGCCTAATTTTTAAGAAAAAATTCACAAAATGGCTAACACATAAGTTAATACAATTTTTATCTTTGCCAACACATTGAACAATAATCTAGACTATCATTAACTTGGAAAAAATAATACTTACTAATAAAAAAAATCCATTCTAACAGAGATAGTTAGCTATACATGTTACCTCTGTTAGAGTCGATGAATTCTTACCTTGATCCCTGCAGCCCTCAAACTTTCCAAAGTTTCTGATACTTTATCCTGAAGTTGATCGCGCACTGCTGTTGCACCCAACACAGTGAGTCCACTCTCCAATGCCAGTAAGGCATCACTATCCTTTAAACCACTATCTCTCCTTATCATAGGAAAACACTTGATTTCATCTGAATTACTAATAGAACTTAGTAAAGAGTTCTGCCTACTAAGAAGTCTTCTAAGAATACTTCCACTAGCTGATCTGTCTCTCACATGTCCTCTATGACCCATATCTCTCATTGAATCGTGTTTAGCACCATAAAAATGCCTATAATCTGAGCTAGATTTGCTCCTTGAGTGATGCATTACCTGCCTCTTATTTTTATTAAGGTCAGTCTTTATGGCACTGTCTAAACTTGCTTTTCTATCTTGAAAGGATTTCTCAACTAGGTTATTCACACCATTGCACAAACAGTTAGTAGTTACACCCAATACTGAGCCTCTACCATTCTCGCAACCACATACACCATTTTTCATTTCAAACTTATGTAATGAACTGGCACTCTCATTAATGTCAGAGTGAAAACCATTTTTATTCACATTTTCAGCTTTCACTAGATTCCCATTCTCTGTTGATAACAAAGAACTTCTTTGTCCTTGAGCATTGGTTATGAAAACATTATCACAACTCACACTTTGATCATAATTTGTGGAAATTCCATTGTCATCCACAAATGAAGGATTTATCTTGAAATGGACATCATACCCATTTCTGTTGATCCCTGAGTGATCTTCTAGATTCCTCTTCATGCTTGAAGTTAACCCACTTGTAACATCAATACCTGCTCCAGCTGAAACATTTCTCCTATGACCTTTATCCATAAGATCAGACGGAGGTATCCCTGGGGCTATGATTGAGATTTTTTTCGGGCCTGATACTGCTTGATGCAAACGATCAGCTTGGATGGCAGCAGACAATGTTGAAAATTCTTTTTTGGATAAATGGCGACTGCCAACCATCAATGTCCGTAATCCTCTCTGTATAGATAAAAGAAAAATTATGAATTTCAATCTAAATATCTCACCAAAATGTATTGCTCAGTACATGACAATAATTTGACATTTTTGCTTAGAATATTGCATACTTAAATGGCAACTTTATTTTTAGCAATCAGGATATTTGCTAAAATAAAGTTATGAAATATAATGTATAGAAACTTATGATTGTATTTATTTACAGCATACATATATAACACAATAAATATATTCTTCATTGATATTTCTTACAAATTCTGAATTATCATGATTTCATATTTTGTAATTCACTCACTTTTGCAAAATCATCTATATGACTAACAGTTTCCTGCTTTGGCCCTCTAATTGATAGCTTCTGCAATACTGTCTCAGCTCCTTTGCAATATACAATAACAGGATACTTTTCTTTACTAATAATTGAGTCTTCACTAAAAACTTCCTCAACAGCAATTGACATTCGGCTACGTTCTATAAAATAATGGATGAATGGTAAAAGGATGAAAAGGAAAGAAATAAAGACTATTATGTAATATATTTGACTATATGTAAAGCAGAAACTGGAAATAAAATAAAATAAAGAACAATATTTATTATCTGGAATAGCTATATATTTTAATGTATGGGTTTCTGCTGCAAATAATGATTAAAGTACTCTTACAACAACTGCTGATAGTAATATAGAAAATTCCTGGAATTCTGTGATGCATAGCTCACTCATTACATAAAATCATAAATCAATTTATAGTCCAACCAACCTGAAGAGAACTCAAGTATATCAAGGCGTAGAAACATGCGCACTTGGTCTCTTACTTTAACATAGAGGATGTCATCTTTTTCACCCAAGTAGGCTACTCCACATCTAGAAATAAGATACAAGTTTATCCTTAATAGATGGAAAACATTTTTTTCTTCTAATCAATGTTGGTGAAACAAAAATAATAATAATGTTATTTAGCATAAGATAAAATAATGTAATTATTGCAATTCCAAGTTCATAAGATAGCAGTAAAATTATATAGCATGTATATATTGCATGTAATTATACTGCAGTAATAATACTGTAATATTTTTATGAGCACCAACTATTCTTACCGACGGATTGCTTCAAGAAGTGCTTTTTCATCAGGACTAGATGCTTGATATACTAGTTTCCAGGGATCTCTTTCAGTCAAATCCTCATCATCTTCTTCATCTACAGTCTCCAGACTTTCTAGGCTAATATCCAAATCTTTTATCTTCCTTTTGCCTATCTGATTAGATATTCCCTGATTATTTGGTTGCTTCAGTTTTTCCACTTGAGCAGTGTGACACAATGCTAATGCAATGAAGAATTCCTCAATATCTTGCTAAAAGATTTAAATAAAATCATAGTCAGCTAATTTCTCTTCATTCTTCTGGACAGCAATATTTCAGCCTTATATATTAATTTGAATATCAACACACTTACTGTAAGCTCATTTACTTCAATCCCATTCTCTACCCTTCCATCAGCCATGAGTTTGATTAGTTTTCCTTCATTTTCTTGAAATACAATTCCATTGATAGAGCATCGTTGAAATTCCATTAGATTTTCTGTCAAAGTGCCTGTTTTATCAGTAAAAAGATACTGCACCTAATGAAGTTTGAAGATTATGATAATCTTTTATTAAATAGTCTCTTACATTAAATTAATAAAAGGAACAATGAGAAACCATAGAAATAATAGTACTTGATAATAAATAGTCAGTAAAAAATTAAAAAGCAAACCACTAGTGAATTTAAAAATAAATAAACAAAAGGAATGATAATGTTAAACAGAAGTGAAAAAGCACACACTTTAAAAGTGCTAAGTTATATTCTATCCCATCCTTTGCTAATAATAATTATTAGACTTAATGAAATATATTTTTCTAAAAACCAAATATAAATGATCCATGAAAGATTTATTCTTACTTTACAGGTTAATAGTAAAATTGTTTTGAATGGCGATTCAATCAAATTTCAATAGCTTTATTCATAATTTTATTTTCTATTACCTGTCCAAGTTCCTCATTTAGATCCGATGTGTTGCAGATTGCAGCCTGCTTCGTTTTTTCACAGTACATATCCTTATCCCACATAAAGAAAAAGGTTCCCAAAAATTTCTGTAGCTCTGTAATCAAATAAATAAATTGTATTGATATTGCAGATTAGTAAGTACAGATTTCGAAAAGATAATTAAAATTGTAAGTTAAAATTATTATGAATATCAAATTATTATATAATTTCTATGTTAAAGATCTTCAATTTTTCCTCAACATTTAAAATTTGAATTTTAACAGATAAAACATAATGAAACCCTAGGGAAATTGATGAAAAGTTGATTAACATTCTAATATCATAAAATGAATATCTTTTTCTAATTTCATGATTTTAGATAAGTATATTAGCTTACCAATAGTAACGTATAATGAAATAGGAATGAGGTAGTTATACAGGATAATGAAAGAAAAGACATCTTGAACAACTGATCCAGGAGTAATCTTTCTTCTTGGCTCATCAAAAACGGCATTCACTGAGGAAGAAATTTTTTGAGTCACTTATTGAAAAAACTTAGGTTGGGATTATTTTGAGGAAAAGGAATAGAGGAGAATTCAAATTGTGGCGGACAAAATAAATTTAAAATATATTATGATTTTAAGTTAATTCCTCTGATGACTAATATTTAACTATTATATAAGAAAACACATGGATAAATTTCGTAAGAGCAGCTTGATTCACACTTCACACACATCAGAAAAGAAAAAGTTATGATATACATGTTTATTAAAAGAACTAAGGGATATGGCTTTAATTTTTTTCAACCATCTCCAAGATGATATAAAAAATGAAGGTAATTTTGTGACTTTTAAAACAGTATCAAAATTATTAATTTCCCATTGCTTTTTACATAACTAAGGAGTATTTTGAACTCAAAATAATGTAATTATAAATAATGTATCCTAAACTTATTATTAACTAAGGTACGTGTTATCCATTCCTAACATGTTACTTTTTCTTGTACTATTTTGATTGCATTAATTAATGACAAGTCCCAACCACATAATTTTGTATTATTATTTCTTTGGACAAATAAACTATAATTATTATTTATTCCAAAATTTAGAATATACCATGAAATAAGAAAGTAAATTTCAATTGAAACTGTAAGTTATAAAAATGATTCTACCTGAAGTAAAACTCTTCTCTTGCAGAAGCTTCAGAGTAATTGATACCAAAACTTCTATGACAATGATCACTAGGAAAAAGAAAAGGAATCCATTGATGGCTCTGAAAACAAGAGAAAAAATTAATTTTCTATCTCATAACCATATATATATATATATATATATATATATATATATATATATATATATATATATATATATATATATATATATATATATATATATATATATATAAAACTTGAAGTTCTCAGGTAATGAATCTTTCAATTAAAAATCCTTACCTTTAACACAACATATTATGACAACATAGTAATTGAGACTCATAATTTCAGTAATGGAAATAAACTGCTATTATAATTTTTTGAATTTTTTGGTGAATCTTCTAGTTTCTAAGGAAGTTTCAACTGACTTTACTAGATAAATTAATAATTAATTTTTAAAATTATGAAAATTGACTTGAGAGTTTTTAAGGACCCTATGATAATTTAGTCATGCTCAATATCATATAGTCAGAGAGTCATTAATTTTGTATGGAATTATCATCAATTCATGCTTGATGGACTTACTTTTCAACTGAAGAGAATTTATTTCTTGTTAATTTGGAGTTAAGTGACAGTTTTGTTTCCTGCCCAGTGTAAACTGCACAACCTGTGAGGAAATATAATGACAAAATCAAATTTCATAATGCTCTGAGTTATTCCAAATGATTTTGATCGATCGAATTGAATATAATATTTCAGTATATGATAAATATGTTAATCATGAACTCAATAGTTGCATGATTCATTAGATGCTACTAAAAATTCCATCACTTTATGATGAAATTAATTGTCCAGTAAAATTTCAGTTACCATAAATATAATCTGTGTTTTTCAGACGAGCTCCTCTTAGAAGTAAATTATCTATTGAAAGAGAGACTTTTGGCTCAAATTTGATCTTCGACTTCATAGAAGATTTATGGGAACTTCTTCGATCCTCGATTCCTGGCCCACTCTTTGCTGGTTTTTGTTCGTTCAATACCTCTAATGTACCATTAAAATTGTACAAATCTGCTGTGGGCTCCTCGCATACAATTTTCAACTGGAGTTGCGCTAGCTGTGGTTCTAGATCACTTGATGATAAAAACCTCAACGGTCGGGGACACTGAAGAGTCTGTTAAAATACAAGGTATTTAATTAACAAGGTATGAGATAAACAATTTATCGTGAAATAGAAGGAGTATGATATTTTTATACCTTTAGATTGGTTTCACCATCTAAGTTGGCAGTGGTGACGTGAGCTCGACCATCTTTACGGCTTGAGGCAAGCAATACCATGTCACATGGCAAATCTTCCCCGTCCCCAACTCTCACTATATCTCCTACCATCAAATGAGAACATTCCACTATCTGAAAAGATCAATAATTTATATTATTCGCTTCGGTATAACTAAAACAATTGTGTGTAAGTAGAATTTTTCTTATTCTCTTAAATTTATGGAAGAAAATAATTTCCAGGGATTTCCAGGGAGGGATTTCCAGGGATGCTCCCAGACCTCCGTTAGGGAATCAAGGCTTCTATAGTCTGCTGCACAAAAGCTGGCAGGACGGGAAGCTTATGGGGAAATAAAATAACAACTGCCATAAGGACCACCCTAACCCCTCCGAGGGGGTTAGTTAATCCGTCCGGCAGAGATCTACGGATAAAATTAAGATTTTTAGCTTAGTTTGTTCGATTTTTTTCTAAATATTTGATGCAATATGGATAAAAAAGATGATTATGTACATCGATAAGATTTTTTATCCTCATAACAAGAGAAATAAATTTTATAGCGGAATGAAAATAATGGCTGCGAAATCAGCGCGAGAACATTATTAAAGCTATATTGATCTCATCCTATAAAACATAAAAGTCAAATTTTAATAACATTTAAGAAATCATATCTCAGTAAAAAATAATTTAAGTGGAACATAACCTCCGAAAAATTGGATCGTGCAGTCAAATTAATGCATCGCTTAAAAATTTTTTGTTTCTTACGTTACGAAAAACTTGTCGCGAGAGAAATTGAGATAAATGTTAGTATTATTTTCATTTACAGGTTATTCTGAGTCGATAGAATAGAACTTTAGGTTTTGAATGTTATACTCGAGGGTGGGTTCGGATCAATCTGAATTAGGCATTAGGGTCTTTGAGTCTTTAGCAAAAAAGTAATAATGATAAACAATCGGAGCGCTGAGTCAATTACTCGCTCGGATGTTCATGTTACAAATTAAACTCCAAAGAGTAACGAAACAATGAATTTTCAGCACAAAATCTTTCTATGGAAAACCCAGAACTCTGAAAGCGGGGGTTCAGAAAGTATGGCATATTAAAAGGTTACAAGGGGGAAAATGAAATTAGTAGAAATAATTGGTGAAGATGCATGAATAAGGATTTTCTACGCACCTTTTTATCTCCTCTCGAATCAAGTATCGTTGTGGGCGTTTTGTTCACTTTAGCGTCTGCTCTATGTCGAAGCCAATCCTCGTATCCTTGCTTCACGGCAGTTACCGAAATTACAAATGCCAGAGGTAAAATACTTGTGGTGGCGGACACGGGACTCTCTATTGTTAACTAGAAATTAAAAATGGTTGTCATTTAGTGATACTCTTAGATTTCGGTGAGAAGTTCTTTCTGGCAGAAATTAGTGGATAAGAAACAAAATAAAACTCGTTGAATTATTCATAAATTAAACTTCAAAAATTGATCAAAATCATAATTGATAATTCATTAAAAATATAGGAAAATTATTATTCACTGCGAAACAGATTCTGTTGTTATGAACCGAGTATTAATCATGAGGTGAATCTCTGCAAGATTTAAGATAAAATAGCTCTAAAACTGGCTGTATAAAACCTATTAAAGTAATGGAAATTGCTCGTATTTTGCTGTTTCGTAACCCTTAAATCATTAATGCTGACGACCAGAACAACAAGATCTTATTCGTTTAATGTGTGTGTGTGTCACTCACCTGAATTATAGTGATGCATAAAAAGTAGAAATTGGCAATTCGCCGAAACTGTTCGAACAGATTCCGTGGTATAAAACTCCATAATGTGTACTAAATTTTCAACGAAATGAACGAAAATTAATGAAAAAATAATTACATTTCAGCTTACAAATGATTAATGATGGTTATGGTAATACACATCCCAGAAAAATTATAAGTAAAAATCATAAGCAAATCAAGTAACATTGACTTTTAAATCAATGCATCAAGGCTTTCATGGGCTTTAGTTTCAGGAAAACGTAACGCAGAAATGAAAGAAAATACAATTACAATACTAAAGTATCAAACGCAAGTAAAGATTATGATAAAAAGATATTCTGTCAAGATATAAATTTGCAAGCAGTGATACCTTGTAAGAAACCACCCGGTTATCGCAGAACACTCTGGATTTGCAAGTTTTCAATTCTTCGTCTTCTTCTGTGCCAATCTCCTGATTTATACTTGATCTTGACTTTCCGTTCTGACGCTCGCCAATGCATATCGTGCGATTTTCATGAAGCACGGATTCACGGTTTCCCTAAGAATGATAAGAAAATAAAGGAGCATTACATTGTGTTGTGGAGACAATTTAAATAGAGTGAGAATAATAGTTCTTCCTTTTGCAAAAATGCGTTAGAGGCGATCTGCCCATCGATATTCTGTAGTGGTTGCGGTTTGGAATCCCGCAATTGACGTGGATACCGCTAAAAATAATATACACGGTAGAAACGGGAGAAAATGAGAGTAAATTTGTTCCGATTAAAGAAAAAAGATGAAATCATAAAAAAACTGATTGAAGAGGTTTAAAAGACTTATCAAGAAGATGGTTTCCCTTTGTTTATCACAAAAATCTCTCCGAAGAGCAATGAAAGGTACATGGAGTGCATTACCTGTTGCATATAGTTTATAAAATAAAAATTTGTATTTAAGCTTAATGTTGCTCCCAAATATTGCTCCAAAAATAACTACCCTTATTCCTTCGTGTGACCTATTCTATACAGTTTGAGCACCATCCCCACCAAGACTTTAAATCCGAATTTGATGGTAAAAGAGAATTACTTGCATAATACAAGTTGTGAGATAGCCTTTATTCATTGATCCAGAAACTGTCAGTAGAAGAAATAAACATGAAAATGAGGAATAATATCATCCTCAAAGGTGATCGAGAGGAATTCCATCATCTGTCCCAACTCATCAGCACGAGGCTAAGAAGGGAAAATATTCCCCTTGTCGATACACGAATGCCGCACCCTTTCCCATTGCTTCTATTATGTTCATAAATAGAATTAGGTCTTCAATATACGCAAGGTAAACACTGAAAAACAAGGTATCTGGGTCAGAAAAACACCATAGTAGTCAATGAAAGTGATACGCTTACGCTGCCGGGATTGATCTAAAATCAAATGCATGAAAACATAAACTCACTTTGTAGGGTTGACGTCATATTGCGAAGCGTTCAACAATCTTCATTACTAAACATATATTCCTATTCTTGACAAAAACCCGTCGTGCTCGTTAAAACCTTATTGCCAAGTACATCTAGAAGAATACAATTAAGTCGATAAAGGCTTGTTTAATTTTTCGTAAGTCATTCTGTTATCTCTCATAATTTTCAGTCGCAAATAAAAAAATTTTTACTTAAACCGGAAAATTCATCGGCATGTATTTCCGCCATTCCGGAAAGATAAGGCTAAGAAAGCTTGTTTAAGGAGGAGAGTAATTTCAAGATAACAGAATACCTCGTGAATGATAAGAAAATGACGTTCAGAAAAAACACCCACATTCAACGGAAATAGGAAATTCCCTTCATTGAAGCGAAACGATTGATTTCTGGTGGACGCATCGACAGTTTACTGTCATCTCTCCACTGCGTATCCTATGCAACGTATTCATGGATAATGGAAATCCTCGTCCAAGGTCATGATTCATAAATAAGTGTAATATACCCTTAAAATAACTCTATGTGAATAATTGAATCACAAAGGTTGTCGTATAAGATTGAATATACAATCAGGGTTCCACTTCGAAATTCGATGCACGTATGCGGAATAACATCGTGAAAAACATTTCCATATACTTTTTTTAAAATAAATTGTAGTTAGTAACTAAAGATAGATGAATTAATTATTTTAAGATTCATAAATTTAATACATTAATTTTGGATCAGAAAAGAAATCTAATCGTTCAAAATTATGCTGATTTTCTCCTCAATTTTGCAGAATAAAAACACTTTCTGCATTTGAGGAACAAACAAACTAAGCAAGGAAGATGTGGTTTCTTGCACTTTGAGAGTATGAAAGTGATTTACCGTGACCTTCAAATAGACTCCTTCGTAAAAGAAATGGACAAGAAGTTAATCACATTTTCTTCAATTACTCACTTTGTACTATTACTACTTTCAGGGTCACGTTCATATGGATCTTTCATTATTTGCCTGGGAATAATTGTTTGAGATAGAAATTTGTTCATATCACAGGATTTACTTTGGGTGAAATGAGATTTGTTATGTTAAAACGTATTTTATAAGGGATTCCTATCAAAAGAGGCATTAAATATGTTAATGAGCGATTAGCTTATAAAATATCTATAAATATACATAAATTAAAAAAATAAACGGTTACATATTTCAGTAATTATCTTTTTCCGTTCATCAAATTTCTCTCGCACGCCACAAAGAATTTTTGCCGCAAATGCGCGCGTCAAACGCTGAGAAAAATCGGCGGTAAGATATCCGAGAAATGCAATAGATATTCTGAGGCTGAACATTTTTTAGCCATCGCTCCTCGGTCTTGTCCGTGGAAGCGAATACTCTTCTCAAGAGTGAAACCGGTCTAAAAAAGAATAAAATCCAACTGGTTGAACATATTCCGACACCAACCTCGACGCAGACCACGGCCTTGCGTACAATGCGCGGGGTCACGCGCTGCCCTGATTTCCTTCTGGCGTTGACCGCCACCCAACCTGCCTTCAGCAGACCCTCAAATTCTTCCTCCGTCCAATTCATCGGTACGACGCCCAAGATGAACTGTATGCTATCGGTTGGGAACTACAGGTGCAAAATATGGGCGTGGAAGGTGTCAATTGTGACTGTTGACTTCGACGCGGAAACCAAAGAGAAGTCGTAAATGAAGGGAAAGATTGCGAGAGTGCGTGGGCGTTGTCCTAGCTGGATTACCGTCTTAAACAATACAGTTTACCGATTTTGGGTAAGATGAGTATATCTAACTGCTTCCATTACGTTGTTTTTAGAAATTACTTCAATTAAGTAATAAAGGGCTTCAGAGGTTATTTTTATGAGCAGAGACCCATTTTGTCAACTTTTCCTTGAGTTATTTTTCGCGATGAGAATTTTCGTGGTGAGAATCAATTGATCGGGAAGTACTTAAATTAGTTCAAGTCCGACCAACTGAAGGCAAAATTAGCTGCTTAATCTAAAACAACAAAGCAGCTGAAGTCAAAATATAATAAATATACCAACAAGTATATACAAAAAGTCATAATGGATAGATAGAGAAAATATCTTTCTAAGTAATGTTTATGAAAACGACAACTCTTCCCATATCATATATACACTTCAAGTGAGTAGAACGCTGCATGTATAGATTACCCCGTAAAACAGCAAGGTAAGGTAAGGGAAGTCAATTAATGAGGTAAGGGAATCAAGTTCATATGGCTGTGCCTTGTCTTTGGACTGGGAACTAAATTCCACTGATTACTTAGATATTTTGCCAATCGTTAGAGATAAATATAGTTTGCGTGTAAGCAAGCCCAAATGTCTGAGTCGTTACGATTAACATTATTGAGAAAAATTTGAGAAAATTTTAAGTAAAATTTACGTCATATTAAATATCATTAAATGTCATACTAAATTTAGAATACTACTCGATATCTCTTTTCATAATGAAATCCGAAAATTACTTCTATTTACATAAAACGAAGTAGATTAACAGAAACGAAAACTATGAGATACCTTCCTATCACACAAGCTAACTACCAATAATAACCGGAGTTTTAGAATTGTATTATTCGCCTCTTTTTTCAAGAATGCGCATCTTTCATCAAATTTTGCGATCCAAGCAGAAAAGTAAACCTGAATAAATATTTACATTCACGAAAATAGACAGGAAATATTGGATATTTCTGGAGCGAAAAGAGTGAGCAACAGCTCCTTGAAGGTTGAGCAACAATGCTAACAATTTACTTTCTGTACGCGGCAACAGCCGTTCCTAATTAGTTTCCTAGAATATGGAACTCTAAGAAACCATTGTGAAACTCCAACCACTGTAAAGACGCAGAAATTGTAATATTTTTGATAAAAAAATGCGTCACTAATACATCGCATGTTTCATCTACGATGTTTTTCTGTTGATGTTTTATACGGTATAAAAATATGCTATCAGTAATCAGAGGAAGAGAAAAAAAATAATTATGAGTAAATAGATCTATTGGGAAATCAACATATTTATGAAGGAAGGAGGAGGACATGTATAAGTGATGAGCAATTATAATTCTTTAAATAATTTTCAATGGATGAAAAATTTCACTAACTTAAACCAGAAAAAGGTTTTTTGGTGTGACCTTTCAATTGATTAACCTAACGCTGTCATGGATTTCACTTCTGGAGGGAAGCGTTTCGTGGTTGGTTTTTCACTTTCTATTCGTAATTTGTTACTGTATTGTTATAATTCTACATTTATATTTACATAGGCATACGATGAGCTATTTTGTTTCTAATATCCTCTATAAACGTTCATCTTTATTTCCCTGAATATTGTATTTTTTTTCTCATGATGTCTCATAACTAACCATAAATTTCATCTTATTTTGATAGTTTTTAAAGGAAATATAAAATTAAAATAAAATTCTTCTTTAAATTCTATATATATTCAATATCATCAATCAAAAAGTCATTTAATTGATGGATCTGAATTTAAGTTAATCGGTATTATCACTAATTTACTCTCAGCCATTTTCGATATAAACTACAGAAATTATATTTTATTGAAAATAATACATATTTGATCATACATACATATCGTTATAAAAAAGAGGTTTTGATATTTAAAGAGAGATCTTGTAGATGATTTTAAACATGTTTATACGTATAGGCACACTCAATTTACAACCAATAATCAAAGAAAGTGTAGGCGAAAAGGTTTCGTGTTACTAATATTATCCAAAATGTGTACTTTTAAATACTTTGCAATGAACAACCAATGACCGTTCCGAGATGTATTTACATTTTACGCCCAAGAAGATAGACAAATATTAATAAATACACGAACTTTTATACAGATAACAACTAGTGTTTATGACGTCCTTAATTTGAGACCATTTCGATTGTAATTTGCAGCTCAATCTAGTACACTTTGTCAAAATTGCAACATCTACCCAAAAGACGCTGTATGACACAATCGATTACTGATGACGCCGAACAAGTGAAAAGAAGGTCGAGTGGGATAGTGAAGGGATATCAACAAATGCCACAGAACGAACTACAGAATATATGCTTCTATTAATAGAAAATTTAGAGGAAAGATCACCTCTGGAGTGAGAAGGATATAGAAATATGGGCTCATATTAACTCTTTGGCCGAGTCCTTGTCAAGTTAGGACCGTTAACAGAAAGAAGCAATAAAATTTTAAAGTTTTATCATCTAGTTGCCAAGGCTAACTCATAAGATACACGGCGCGTGACCAAGACCTTGGATTTCATCGTCTTTTTCCAATCGATTCACTCATCCCACATTTTTACACATTTTAATGGAGACATCGCGCCATTACGCAGATATGAAGAAACAGAGATTCGCAGCCAAGTGGGGAACAACTGATGAGAATCGTGGTAGATCTCTATAGAGAGTAAAGTGACATGGAACAGTTGTATAAACACCTTCGATTTTTGTAATCACTTAAAATAAATATCCTTCTCATAGAAGATTAAACCCTAAATTAGGATCTCCTCACAATATGTGCATCACACATCTACAAGAGAAAAGCAGTCAATCTACGCCGCACTGAACATCCATAAGCTATGTTTCTCCTCTTACAAAGGCTCCAAATTATGAATAATTTTAATTTTTCGTGTTTACTCTATCAAATTATCTATAATTATCAGATGCTCACACTTCATACGGTACTTTCATTCTTATTTACTCTTTTACTGGGTAATATTTTTAACATATATTTTTATTGAAATTTAATTAATGTCAGGATATTTCGTTTTTCAATTTTCTTTTATTTTCCTGTCAATATACTTCTGTGAGTATATTGTAATTCAATGAAGATTCATATGATTATTGTATACTCTGTTTCCGTATGTCTCTTTTCACTTTCTCTATCAGAAGGTTTTCCTTCTATTGCACTCTACACAATTACACGCGTTTCTATAATGATGTTGACGAATATTAAACAGGAAAAAGAGACTTTTTAGTTCAATCTAGCCTTAAGGGATACAAAAAGGGATATAGTGATTTCCTTTTACACCTGTAGTGCTTCAAATCGTTTTTTAGCGTAAAAAAAACATTCGGAGTGGGAGCGAAAAGATACTCATGAGTCGGCAATTTGGTCGGTCTCAAGGAAAGCAAGTGAGAGATTTAAGTATTTTCCGTTGAAACGCCTTCTCTAAACATCGTAGTTGCTGGGGTGTTAAATGCATGTGGGTTTCAAAGAGGATTCTTGTAGATCGTAGAAAATTAAGATAATCACCACGGAAATAATTGAAACACGGATGAGTCGCAGTGTCCGTTTTTCACATTAATAATCATTATCAAGTTTTCGTCTTCCATTTTTCTTCAGAAAATAATCGAATATATAGTAAATAACTATGTTCGATTGTCATACATTACATCAATATTATCATTATTAATTATATTAGTCGAATATCATTTATTATTCATACATGTAACATAAATCAAATGGGTATCGTATTGTAAAAAATTCAAACATTGATGTTTTGATACAATTGTTTCTTATGTAGAATCTATGCAAAAATAATGCGTAGACTATTACAATTAATTTATTACTTCGATTAACAACGATGATAAATATTGACGAGTTCATGAGAGATAAGAAAAAAATAATGCACCATTGAAATAGCTTAAATATTTATAAATGG
The DNA here is from genome assembly GCA_020796165.1 of Pantala flavescens. Classification (NCBI taxonomy): domain Eukaryota; kingdom Metazoa; phylum Arthropoda; class Insecta; order Odonata; family Libellulidae; genus Pantala; species Pantala flavescens. Next base: position 51,489,070 of record CM036881.1, read on the forward strand.
TAAGCAATCAATTCCAGAAAATAATCTAAAAGATAGAATAAAACTTTATATTACCTAGTTCTTCAATTATTCGTGCACCTACCCTTCATTTTCACCGTTTAAACCATTTCTTCAAAGCGAGTATGATAAGAGACAATTAAAAACCATATTCAAGAAAATTATGAGTCTAAAATTCATTGAACAAGTTTATATATAGGAAATTTTATGTATTTTGTTCATATTATGCATATAATATATAAAATGAATTCTCAGATTTTTCGTGAATTCTCCAAGGAAACAATTGTTTCAAATTGTTTAATTCATAAATTTATTATACTTGTGATATTTATTCGTTTTCTCTAGAATAGTTGTCATCAATGCTTGAGTTGGTAATGATCGGTTAAACACAATGTTGAAAACGATTTATCTTCCAAACTCCATTTAATTGGACGGAAATCGAACCTCTAATATTCGGAAAGTCGCATTTCCGATGATGAAATTGAGTCGTAGTTTTGAGATCAATACTAAAAAAAAGTATCCAATATATGTCGATGTCCTTATCTAATCTCAACGAAAAGGGAGCTTCGTCATCAATTCAAACATTGCCGATTTATTTGGTTGACAATTATAAATCTATCAGTTTCGAATGTAATTATTTATGGATAGTCATCTTCTTATCATCGCAAGGTTTTATGCGATAAATAATTTCTTTCGCAAAATATTGAGTTAATTTGCGGATAGCTTTTTCTATTTTCATTCATTAAACAGTAATCAAGTACATGTTTTATCCACAGAGGTTAATGCTGGACTTAATATGATTAGCTTTATAATGGTAAATCACATCTTTCCATTCAATAAAACAGCTATCCCATTTTTTCATCAGAATTTTTCTGTATATCAGCCGATATTTCTCCCATACATCATTGAAAGTATATTCTATTCAAATACTTGACCAAATATTAGACAGTTGGAAATTTACGATGAATTAATCGATTGAACATCTCTCCATGAAATATACGAGGTAGATTTTTATTTTTAGACAATTATAGATAAGCATGCCAGTTCGTGCATTTCATGAAATTTCTAAATCGCTGATAAGCTGTTTTTTCATAAGATTCCAGATACCTGTGAAGGGCACAAAATCACATTGCTCAACGCTGTCTATCCGAATCGTCAAGAAGAGAAATCCTCTGATATTTATGCCTGAAAAGTATTCACTGCGTGGATGAACCTATTAAACGACTTACGAGGATATCGGAAAAGTTAAATGACAATAAATTTCAGTATCAACAAAAATCATGATGTTTTATACGGGGCCGAAGAAATAAGTGAATTGAATTGATTTCAAGAAAAAATTCTTGCTCATGTACGTACAGGTATCATTCTCCGCTAATAATTTGGCTGGAAGATTATCGTACTATATATCCCAAACTGATTCAATATAATAGATACGACACAATACATAGTCTTTGAATAAAATTAAATCAATCGATGAGTTTTAAAGCAACTGACACCTACGTGCAAATTACCGTTCGTATTTTTAAAATGCTGATCGAAAATATTTAGGAAAAGATTGATTTTCGATTTATAAAAAGATGAATTGAAATAGTGCATTCTATCACATATCTTGTAAAACATTTTTTTACCCTAAATCTTAGTCTTCTATTCATTACCATCATTTATTTGTGTATTATATCATCAAAATATTTATAGAATGGTGATCAGTAATAAGACATTGAATAATTATATTTCATTAAATTTTATAGCAATAAATACAAATATAATTTTTGTTATGAAGTCAAATTATGTTTCAATTGATTAGTTTTTAATAAACCCTTCTTGTGTATAAACGATCAAACTCCTTCGCTACTGAAACACTTCTTATGTTCTAAACCATTCCGCACTTAAGACCAACCAGCATGTAGATTATGTAATACCACCTACTCTAACATACCTGCCTTGTCTACGTATGACGAAATCTACTCCATCTCTTTAAGGGTTTAATTTAGAGCAAAATAACCATAATATAACTAAATAATATAAATAAATAACCATAATAAAATTGGGTATTGATATGTTTTATTTCGATAAACTTGTTATCTGATTAATTCTTATTCAACGCCGACAAACAATGGACAGAATCAGAAACAGAACTCTGGACTATATTCGTTGAAATATTTCGTGAACGATAAACTTTTAGGAGTTGTTTTCTTGTGGTAAATTATACCTTGAACAATTCAATCCGTTTTTTCTCCAATAGAAAATTTCCTAATAAATCTGGGAGAAACATTGGAAAGTAAAATAACAGAACAGGAGCGAGGCTGTTCGCAAGTGAACCGATTAATGGGAAAATCACTTCTGATGAATTAATTACATTCACTCTAACCACCGTGAAAATCGATATCAACCTTCAATAGTAAACACCGAATTTTAATTTCATTTGGAGTTTCACAACTGCTTCGTGAGCTCGTTTGCTGGTCCTAATTACTTGGAATGGTTTTCAACGAAGCATTGAGTCCTTAAGTGCAAATGAAAGGAAAGTGAGAGCAATGGGAGTACAAATGACCGATCCGGTGCTATTGTCTTGTATAATCACGAAGCGGCAAGAAAAGCTTTCCTTTTTCCCAACTTCAACTGACCGCCAATTCACACGTTCTCAAACGGGTGCAATTGGTGCGTGTTTTGAAATCAAAGAAATTAGGAACGAATTTTTTCTTCCTTTATTCACTCGTAATTAACCACCAACGTTAAGTTTCCACTTAATTTGCATACTAATTAAATATATTTCGAAGATTATAACTTATGGTTGAGCTTTTGGGCATGTATTTCTCTTGAATATTCAGCCTATTTACGAATAACATTTTTCTTAATTTATATCCTATTGATATCTTTCATAATCTCTGTAACCATAGATGGCATAGACTAATAAATACAAATGGCACAAAAAGATTTATACGGTAGATAAAAGAAATTCATCTGCGAACGAAGACATGGGTTTCTATTTTACTTTACCACCTTATATTATCCTTAATGGCAAATATTGGCCACACCCTGTGGGCCTTTGGTGGATGCTTAACCTTGGGCAATATTATCTCGAATGGGCGAGTTTCTGAAATCATAAGTGCGATTATAGCCTTTTTGATTTACGACCATTTAAGTCATTTCAGAATTTAGCAGATTCATCGAGAAACTATCGAAATTGTATTGTAAACTCGAAAATCGGAAGAATATTGGAAGATGATATTGAGTGGAGGAATGATTGCTGATTATTCCAAAATCACTCTCAAGAATTGCATATTCAAATTTGAGTTTAGACAATCGATTAAACAATCAAAAGCAACAATAGTGTATTTTATTCCTTTGCAAATTCTAGCGTTGAATTTTAAATCCCTTTCAGCTCTTATTCACGCTTTGAACCGGAACCGACCAAGTACCTCACGACCGATTCATTGTCCTTAAAAGTTTTATTTGTTACCATTATCTTCGCCTTTCAATTTCTCACCTCCTGCCATTCATGTCCTTTCTTTTGAAAAGCACGACTAAACAATGAGGTTTACTTTAAAAACCGCCTCTCTGTTGTTGCGAACCATTTATAATTTTCCTTTTTACAGTCATCTTCTCTAATCTACTTAAAAGAGAGCAAAATCTCTGCAATTTCTTCTTAGAGTACTCAAGAATTAGGTTAAAGTAAACAGCACCTCAATATATTTCTTTTAAATTTTTTTCGATAAAGTGCAATTGACTTTTATATCACATGCGCTCTTACTAATAATAACCTGTTATTTCGGAGATAATTTTTATAAAAGAATTTTGTGATACTATAGGCTTTTGTATACAAATCATTTACAATTCACGCTCAATAACACCTTTCAATCAAAAATAATGAAAGAAGAATACTTCGTATCGATGAAAATCCTAATCGAAAATGCTTTATGAACAATAGAAAAATTTTTGAATCACATAATGGGCGTTTCCAGGTTTTATCGAAAAGTTTTTTGGATTACTCTGCAAAATATCAAGCTGTTTATCCTTCCGATACGAAAAACCAATGATTCACAAATAATCACATAGATTGTACAAATTTAATTATAATCACACTTAATTAATCATTTAGAAACGAAGATTAGATAAATAATTCGAAAACTGTTAATTTTCCTACAGACAAATAATGATTAATGTTTATTTTCCGTAAAGCGGAAATTGGGTTTAGAAATACCTCATCTTCCGTTTACCCTAAAAGCTTATCTATTTACTCAAATTCACATTAATCTTATCAAACCTCTCTTGATTGCAAAATTCGATATATCGGATGAAATTAGTTGTTAAGTTCACTATGCATTGGATTATTTTCTCCTATTAGGCTTCATTATCATTAATAATGTTCTAATTATGTGTAATAATGTGTAATAATAATGTAATAATTATCATAATTAACCCCATGTTGGATTTATTATTCTGCCTTACATTATTTTCATTACCATTTATTCATTGATATTTTTATTTCATTCCTTCTTTTAATTAACACACTTTTACGCATTTAGAAATTAGAAGAACGACGAAAGAAAGGGATTATCTATTTTGAAAATGGATTCCAATAAATTTTAAGTCTAAAAACCAAATTTTAAATTCTATTTGAGAATTACTCATCTTCATTTTTATAACGATATCGCAAGAAAATCTTCGTACTAGGAAAAAGGGAAGATTACAGTGTCACCTAGCGGTAGTCACTAGATTTAAAAGTCATGCAACCTTATCTCGTATTAAACATCGAGAAAAACAATTGGCCTTCCTACATATCATTCGGAAGGATATAACGAAAAAAAGATAATCCGATCGCTTCATTCAAGGAAAATATAAGCTGACGTAAGAGATTCTTCTCAAGTACTAAAACTTCATGGAAAATTCACATCAAATGAAACCTCAAAAATAAAATTTACTCTTATCCTTCAGTAATCCTTTATAAAGAAAGGAAAAAATAAAGGCGAAACACAATATCCACAAAAGATGATGAAATGTTTTGTTCTTCATCATATGAAAAAATATCAAGAACGCAGTTGACCACTTCATATATTTATGTTAAGAGGGGATAGAAAAATATTATTGTTTAAATAACATTATTATTTTCAGTAAAAAAAACTGCTCTGAGTCCTAAGCAAGAAATTAAAATGACTCCATTGTGAGAAGGTAATGAAAAATTAAAAAAATAGTGTGTGTCATATGGTAAAAACAAAATAGAGCGTTTTCGGTTTTCTTCATATTTCATTAAAATAAAACTCATTAAAATCGCTTCCCGGTGCAAGACTAAGTTTTAGTTAAAACTTGAACAAAAAAGGTTTAGGATACTTGATTTGTATGGATTCTACAAAACTCTGTATGGTAAGTTGCTTTGATAAAGTAGCAATAAAAAAATGCAGCTCCAGAAAATAAATTGCCCTAAACACTAGAAAATTTATCAGCTGCCTCCAAATTACCATTTTCAAATGTGTCAAAAAGACCGATTCCTCAAATAATAAGAAACAGCTACAAATCCAAAGTACGTAATTACGAACCACTAGAGATTAAAACAGCTGAATTCCTTATGGGTAAAGAGGAAGAGAAAAACAATACCAGGCTTGATGTATGTGACAACTTGATAGTCGCCCTTAAAAACCCCTCGTTGCTATTCCGATACCTGGTACACCTGCGATCATGGGGAGGATATCCCAACAAAGATGTCATCCGCGCACTCTCAAACACAAGACACTTAGGGGCACTTTCCTCACCAACAAAGGCTGAGGGACTCACCATTACGCTGAGGTCCAAACGTCCGCTCCGCAGCGGCGGGAGACATACTAAGGTGCGTCGGTAGGGTGGAGCCGTGGAGATAGAGATGACGGTCGCTGTGGAGGTGGGGGAAGGGGATTGCGTTGAAAACGCGGTTATCTTCCGAGGCGATAAGAAGGTGTTAAGATACTGCACGCGATGGTACCCTCCGACAGCCTCGCCAATACGTCCGATTTCTCGGAAGGGAAAAAATATTGCTTTCGTAGACGATATTCCGCCAATTAACGAATTTCCACCCAATTCCCTTATCGCGAGTTGCGTGCTATATTCTCCGAAATGAATTTTCACGTCATCGATTTTAGTTTCCTTTTTTGCTGCGCATCTATAGACAAAATAAAAGATCCTCCGAATTATCAATTGTTTCCAATTTAAAAATTAGTCGTGCATGTAATTGGAAACTAACAAAGCCGTCCGACATTAGAAGAATTACTCACTTAAAATCTGAAAACGTGAGAGCGATGACATCCGCAATAACCTAGATACCTTTTTTAAAGTAAACAATGGAATAAACTTGATTACGTTTTGAATTTATAATTTACATATACTTCAAGACGTTTAGTGAAATACTTCCCTCAAGGCCTTCGTACAATTTATTTAAATATTTGCTTGAAAATGCTAAATAATAACGAAAAGCATCAAGAGGAACTGTATTCTTAGTTAAGTAATGTTCATTAATGTTATTATCTTTCAATAATTCTGATGTATCTCATGCAACTAGACAGGAGACTAAAAGAAGCAAGGCGTATTAGTGAATTCCCTACAAGGGAAGCAGCAACATAAAATTTAATTTTATAATAACATAATTTTGAACAATAAGAGTTTGATATTCCTATTAAGAAACAGATACATCGGGCACTACATTCAGGTATTTTCATGTGTAAGGCAACACTCATAATGAACCTATTATTTCCCTTATACCGGTGTTCACCAAAATACAAGAGCTTCCGGTATTGTGAGGAAACTTGCTAGAGTAAGCGCATATCACGGATGTGGTTTAGATAAAGATACGTTACTACGAATTCTACCAAGGAAGCGAAGGAAACATCACAACATTAAGATGAGAATTCACTAGAGTAGTGATTCAAAATATATAGCTTCCGTAATGTTACTCTCTTATCGCTCCTTTTGAGAGGAATGCTGAGAAATATCTGAGGGATAAATAAGTGGTAAATGTAAGATCGATACGCAGGAGTCGTAAGATCACCAAAAGATGATATTATGCTGTAGATTTTACCGATTATTTTTTATTCATAAAGCTTTAATTCTACTTGGCATCACGTAATAATAATAGGAAATAATAAAGATAATAAAAACTACTAATTACGCAAAGTATATAATTTATAAGGATTGCGAAAGGGAAAATATTTAGGCAGTTATTACTATAAATAAGTTATTGCTATAAATAAAATAAATAATTTCATTCGACAATATACAAAATTCTATCAAGTTTAATTCTTTATGCAGCGATATTAGCAGATAAAAATCTGATTCTTCATAACAGCTGAGTAATAATAAAAAAAACGTTTGGAATTTGTTTGATTTGCATTAAAACATTTATAATAAACTTAGCCTTTTGAATAGTATTTGCTTCGCAATAAAAATTTTAGTAAAGTCTGTAATTTCTATATAATTTAATTTTCGTTTCATTAGAAATTTGAATAAGAACTTCGCTTTTTTTAATTAAATATTCATTAAAAACAAAATTATAATCGAAGGAGTTCACGGCATTTAAAAACACTGAATATAAAAAAATCAGTAGCATAACATCAAAATAATGATTTGAGATTTTTTTAAGCATAAAAATCTCCCTTTTCTAAAGAAAATATGGCGATTTACGTAAATTTGAATTTAATCGTGGGAAACTGCAAAATGGAGATAAAATCTTGATCGATCGTTTCAACGGCAGCAACCATTTTGTAATGTGATATCATATTATAAATGCAACATAAATTCTACTAAACGGAACTTGTGATCTGGAATGGCGACTCATCCTTTATCAATAGTTATCGACGGCTTATCTTAGCGTTCTTTGTATCGAAAGGGGTATAAATAAATCACTCAAGACGATATGAGAGATACGTCGTCTGTGCGTCCGGAAAGTCCATGGATTGATTACCTAGGGCGCATGTTCATGGTTGCCCCCAGTCATACATGGCTACGAATGGATTGATTATATAGGTCACGGGCATCGCCTTCTACCTCCCACCTTGTAATTGACTTTTTTAAAGATTACAATTTAAATATTTCATTACCGTGTTTATCAAAACAACATAGACCGCTTATGTTTTCATAAAAGAAATCACTGCCAGATCACCGATCTATAAGCAAATATTTGCTTAAATCCAAACGCAAATTTGAGATGATGACTACCGAGCTACAACCGCTTAAATTATCATCTCCCGGGAAATAATAATCATACGTTCACACTCAGTTCGGCAGTACTTAGAGTATAACTCAATGAGGGAAAAGTCATTACTTATAAATTACCTATATAATAATTTAAAATAAAGCCATTATCTATCTATAATTTTAAGATAAAAGTAATATTTGACAATTCTTGAATAATAAAAATTCAATGCTCAAAAATTTCTCAAGATGCAGATGCTGAGGAGGCACCTTTTTGTAAATTAGCCATGGCAACACTTCTTTACTCCATCTTTAATCTTAAGAAGCATCATCGCTGCATCATATGCTCCAATCAGTATATAATTTACGCATGGTTCGCTAATAATGTCTGTATGTAATAGTTGTGAGGGAGAGTATCTGGTGGTGAAGATAAAGAAACATGATTACGAAGCAGCTCTTCAATCCACCCTAAGAGTGAAGATAATACATTCTCTAATAAAAATATGATGCTGAGGAAGAACTTCTTCTCAATCTTGAAGTCCACTTCTAAGTGTTGAAAGCAGTTTCTGAAGATTAACATTCGAAAAACTCATAAGAACTACCTCGTTACGGTTGCTGATGAATCACCCGAATGTATGTAACTGCACTTTAGGAGAATTGTAGTTTGTATGAAAGCTAACTTATACGGCTAATGAAAAATATCATTTCGTATGATGAGGATCTGGAATTTCGAGAGATTTCGATATAACGTCAATCGTAAGCCATTTACTTTTATTAGAAATAGGCTAGTTAGCGATTTCATTTCAAACATTCCGACTGTTTTTTTGGGTATTATATTCTTACAGTTCTCTAAGAATGATAAAGAGAAATTCTGGGAAATACAATAGAGACTAAGAAAAATAATTTAAGAGTAAACTCAGGATTGCTTGGAAGAGATTCAACCTTACGTACAACATGTTACTCTAATAGTTAGAGTAACATGTTGTGTGTTCTAATTCTAGATGATAACTACAAAGTGCTTATTAACAGTTCTAGAGTATTCTTTCGACACCTAGGAGTCAATTGGAAACGGTTCACACCTTTTACTAATTGTGAGTAGTACAAGTAACAAAATAGGAGATTTTTTCAAACGTATTAATTTGCAAATAAATTCCCATTACAATAGAAAGCCCTCCAAAAATATTTGAACTGAAGCAAAAAGTGTATAAAATATTTGTAATTTAAACAATCACTCGATATCTGCAGAAAGATTATTGTGGTAATGTGGTTTTCTGTCTTGCCTTCATAAAATTGATTAAATAATTTTCTTTGTATTAACCTGTATAATCAGTAAACCTAGACTAATTTTTCTTGGTTAGAGATTTTACGTATTGTATAAAAAATGTAAAAGTTTAATTTTACCATTATTTTCAACTGTATACAATTAATTATGAAAAAGGTTAACCAAAATCCCCTAAATATGAACACGAATATAAAGCGTAAACAAATTCGTATTGTATGTTGACTTTGTCCTAGGATATGAAATTCATTTAAATTGGGGATGAGAATAAGATTTATTGCATTTTCTCTTCAACATTAGTGTTAAAGAGCGCTCTATGATACTTTGGCGGTTCAGATCAAGACGTGATCGTTCCCAAATTAATTGCTTCTCCACAATGATAATCGTCCTTGTAAATAAGTGAGTATTTTATGAAAGAGTGACCTCAATATGTTTATATATATGTTCAAAAAATAAAAAATGTTTTAATTGCTTTAATAGTACAATATTCATCAGTAGAAGAGGACAAATATAAATGGATAACTCGTTACTCAATCCTGTAAATAATATATAATACCATAGAATATAATGCTAGTTGACGGATGTAATTCTTATTATAGGAGAGTAATACATGTATTAATATCTTCCTGATGTGAAGTAAAATATTTTTTCAAATAATGAGTTGTGATATATTTTGGCAAAAAGGAATTCATAAAAAGAGATTTATGCTATAACTGTTGATGGTAGAATGCTGGGTATACAGGAAATGAACTTCGTGAAATATTGAATTCATCAGATTTATTCACACATTGAATTTAGATGAAGGAAATTAATCATATATCGCATGAATTAATCGCAGATATACATGATTCTGCAATATCAATTATCCTTTGAAATTAAAGAGAACATTTTATTTAAAGCTGAGATGCACGCGAAAATTAAATGAATATTCAATTCAGTGAAATATTATAAATATGAATTTTCATACAACCTTTAGTATAAATAATTCTGTTCAGCTGGTATCATCTAACTTCTCATTAAACCGCATTCATGAAAAGTAAACAAAGCGTGTGGACGTGGTATACCATCATCAAATCTGCCCTTGTTTGTCTCAGATGTTGTGGTTTGGGCAGCAGTAAACGCGGAATCTAAGAAGGTTCAAGGTTTACGGCTGTTAGATGAGGATAGATTTTTCACGAATAAAGTACTAATGAAAAGCTATTTGAAGCCGAGACACTGACTGCCTTCTAACGAATTTACGACGCTCACAGACTCGCGGAATTAAAGTTATTTGCTCCTGAGAAGTATCTAGATGGAGCGAATGAAACCTTTAATTCGAAGCATTTCAAAAGCGGTCCAAGGTGGTCATTCCAAACAAGAAAAAAGAACTTCTTTTTGAGTATTCATCACGTTCTGAAGCAGTTCAAGGATCGGGAAATGAGCTCAATAACTGCCAACCCTTGTATAATACCTGAATACAATTGACGATAACGGTTCATCGAGTATACTTAAGTTTCCTTATGTAAAAAGATTTCTGATTGGGAATAGGAAAGAATGGCTGTGAAAAGGAACGTGTTTTGAGAATCATTTGGCTTTAACTAGCTTCGTAAGATACTATCACTTGACCTGTCCCTAACATTGACAAAAATAATTTCTGAAGAAACTTCTGGAAATGGAAGAAAGTGCTATTAAGCAAAATCCACCTGTCACAAGATCATTCATCATTATGTCTGCATCTGCGGAAGTAATGAAAACGCCCTTTTGGGATGAAGCAAAGAGGTACGTGCGTACTGTACCGTAAGACAGTACAGTTCAGCGTCAACAGTTTTTCACCCAATAATCAATTCAAACTCCATCATAAACACGATAATTAGAAAATAGACTTTTAAAGAACAAAAAATCACCACAAAAAGGGTTTCAAACATTCAATTTCCGTTTCTAAGTGCATCTACATCTACATATTTACCCTGCGAGCCGCCTTTCAGCGTTTGGCAGGGGGTTACTCGGATCGCTGGTTTCAAGTTTGGTCTCTTATGTAACTGTCCGAATTTTCGATAAATAAAACTACTGATCCAAATTCAAGAATAACTCCAATCCTTGATACATTTTATCTTAGCAACTGACACGATCGCCGCTCAGTAATTTGCACTCCAAACCTTCCATCTTCAATTTAAATGTAATTAAATGGGGCAAGTGACCCATTCGCTCCTTATTTTCCCAGCATTCGATTTAATGCACATCCAGGCCATCGCCAAATAAACTAATAAATGAGAGGTGTTTAAAGAAAGAGAACTGAGCAAATAAATCTGAACCCAGAGCTATATGATATCTCGAAGAACACACTATTTTCTCGCAGCGTAAAAACACCCACGCGCGACATCTTATTATCCTTATTTTAAATTCCAGTGAGAACCGGTTCCGAATATCACGCCCTCTCATTTAATTTCTTTTTCCACAGCTTTACACGCATCAGTGACGTAATGTCATCTTCTCCCAACTAATGATACTATGAGAAGTTGCCGTCTTCCGGAGGTCGATATAGCTGCTCCATTTGATCGACCTTGTCCTGGTTTCTACGTCTGCCACTGACCATCGAATCAGGTGAAAGACGGTAAAGAGTGGTGCCTTTCTATCATAAATATCCTCCACGTGGAGGCGTTCATTCAGTGGCCAGAACGGGTCTTACGCTAGAGGAAACCAAATTTCTAAGGTTGCAAAGGGCGCACCCTAGCAGGATTAACGTTTTGGATAATTTTGCTTATTCGACCGATACAGAGATGTAAATGGTCTGAAGTAGGATTAAATTTCGCTCGATGAATCACTTCTTACATATTGGACTAGCCCTGATGCTAATTAATGTCTTGAATGATACAATTTTTATGATTAGCGTTACAAGTGTAATCTACTTTCTTTGTTAGTAATTGATGCACTAATGCACATTAATGTCATTAATGCATTTCTCCTATATTTACTTCTTTTTCAAGGTGACATCAAATGTCAAAAATAATTTTATATATTTTCGTAGGAATAAATAAAATATTGCATCAGTCTAAAAAAGGTGTCAGTGACAGGTGGTTAGCATAGAGGATAACGTAAAAGAAAACCTTGTACAAAAATCTAACTTGATACATTTTAAGAGCTCAATAGATAAAAATTCATTTTAATGAAAGAAGATTAATTTAACATTATCAAGGTAAGAAGACTAATTAAATTTCATTTTTTATTCTTTGATACAGCTGGCGTACATCGAATCCGGAAATTTGAAAGCGTACCTTACGAATATTCAAAACATTATAGATTAAATAGAATTTTGATGCCAAAAAATAGGTCGCTTTATGCGGTAGCTGTCAGAAAAATCGTCAGATATCAAAGATAGCGAACACAGTATTTCCAAGTAGTGTCCTTCAACATGAATTCAAGTATTTCTAGACAGAGATACTACTGGAGATTAATATAACATCGCGTTTGCGTAAATTTTTTGATATTATCTGACAAGTATAAAAGCAATTAAATTATAACAAGTAGTTAAGGTATCAAAAAAACTGATTGTAACGTAATTACTATATTTGTAATTTAAAAGCAAAAATAGCCTTTTTATGAGAAGAATATATAATTATTTTTATGGGAAAAACATATAATTATTAGGCGGTATTCTATCAGATATATTTGTAAAATTTGAATATCGTATTATACGTATTCAAAAACACCAGTCTCTAAACAAGAAATTGTTCGAGAATACAGATGCGATAGTATATATACATTAACATGATCCTAAGCATATTCCAAGTACGTCTATAGACAAGCATGATAAATTGACTCGTTTTCAAGAACTTTTTTGAGCCATATCTTTTTAATACGTAAACAACCAATTTTCTTCACTCTTGCATTATCGCTTCAATAATTTTTGAAGTAATCATCATAGGAATACATTAAAAAAGTACATCTGAAAATAAATGTGAAACTGGGATCTTAAGAATTATCTCAAATATTGCTATGCGTATATTAAGTGCAGATAACTCTAATTTGAAGTAAAAGATCTTCTGAGTAGGTAAAAATCTGATCGGCTTTGATTGTAGATCTTCTTTACTCACTTTACTTCACGTTTATGAAATAATAACAATTGCAATTAAATAATTTTAAATCAAAATCTTAAAATATTTGTGGAATTAATTTGGTTGGAGTTAAATTAATGTTTATAGTCTGGTTACGTCGTCTGCATCTCTATCTCCTATTTACCCAATTCTCTATCGCATATCATAGATCGAGCACGATTTTTTTATCTTCACTACGATCGTCGGCGTCCTCCAGCTATCCTCCAATGCAACGCTTTTATCTTTCCGATCAAAGGTCTTCTATCCAAAGAAATACGATTATTACGTATTGCTTTGTACCTTAAATGCATCGTTTATTTGGATTTATAAAGAAAAAACTTAAATCCACCGCAAGTAATGATTGATTGCACGGCTGTACTTCACGAAAGGCCAATTGCAATGACTTCCTTTCTATCTTAAGATTACTGAGTCAACCCTCATAAGAATGGAGGGCACAACTGATTCTTGAAATTCGGTCCTTTCACGGTAAGAAGGAAATTAATCAGCCTTCGTAAGCTGTAATATGTTATAATTAAACAAAAATTTTTATTAATGCAAATATTTATTAAATTATTATTAATTACTCGTAAGGGAAAATTATATTTTTGGATTTAGCGATTCTCACATTTATGAGTATTTCTTCGGGAAAATTTTTATACGAGGTAAATAGAAAATTCGATGATTAATGGTAAACAACCAGTAAGTTAAGGCAAACTGGTTATTCAATATGCATTATAGGTTTGATAGCTTATCCCAAATTCCTCCACTATTCAATCCTTGTATAGAAGTTCATCCTTCGTGGAACTGTCAGTTTTCGAATTGGAATCTTCCTACGTTTATTCAATCGATGTATCTTAATGTCTTTACCAAGTCTATTTATACATATATAGTCACTCCTAAGTCTAAAATTCATCCAGATACAGTCGATTGATGATAAGTATTATCGAGAATGAGGGGTTTTAATCATAATGCAGAACTAGAGACATAATGGAAAATACTACCCACTCAAAAATGAATGGAAAACCTTCATAAGGTTTGATACAAGAAAAGTGAGCGTCATTACGTAAAGTATAACTTACCATTCCATGAATGTTTCAGATCAAGGGTTGAAGATAGTAGAGTCTGAGAGAGTTTGAAGGTCCATATCCTTAGGCTACCCTCAACCTCCACTCCTGGTTCCCGTAAGACCCGAAATCAGAATGTAAAGGTCAGATTGGAACACCTGAGAACGGGAAACCATATGGCATATTTAATACAAGTACATTTAAATCAATATTAACATATAATAATATGCTATGCATGTATATATATATATATAGCATACTAAATATATACTTCCCACTAAACTCCCAAAACATCGTTATAGTAACCCAGTACAAATTTTGATGAGAAATCCGAAAGTATTAACGAAATGCTTTACATGTAGGCTTTGTATGCTCTTGTGAAATAAAATGGAAGTTACTGTTGATAAAACTCAATTTAATGCGAGATAATGCACTTCCGGACGAGTTGCGGATGTCATGGATCTACAAAATGCTCTCATTTAACGAGAAAGTTCAACAGTAGTAATGAGCAACACAATATTAACATTATTTTGTATATAATTGCAGAGAAGCTTGGCCTGAAACCCTAGCAAACTTACCTCTTGCGCACGAATAGTAAATAAAATGTTTCCTGCGCCAATAAATGATATGTTATTGATTATTTTTAATCTCAGTTCTACATATCAAAACTAATACAATACCAGAGTACCATACAAGGCTGAAGAACTGAGTAATTTTCTGAGAAAATTCCTTCTCTGAACATCCTGGGAGATAAACTATTCGTTGAAAGCAAAAATGTTTGCAGAAGGTGATTCTTGGAACAAATCAACCCAAATCTTTAAAAAGGAGATTGTACATAATAAATTAGGTCACTGGATTAGAATTCAACGGTGGACATGGAAAATTCGGTATTACTAATTACAAATATATCGAGCTGAATATCTAGAGCGTGAAATTCTCTACATTTCCATAATGGCTATTTCCGCTGGGGGAATATAGTTAATGATTTGGATTAACTGAAGTTACGTAAAGAAATATTCGATAGAATTTTGTTACGCAAATACGAGCTACTCGCTTATCTTGAAAGTGGAAGATTATTTAATCTGTAAATTAATAAAAAAACAGTTTTTCCAAGAATCCCATGGAATCGATCAACGGCAGTATCAAGAAGCGATACTCTTTGACGTGCGCTCTATAATCTTAGATTGAGAGAATGATAGACGAGTGCAATTGAGTAATAAATAGAAACTTCCATTTTTCGTGAGTATGTGTGTAATCTTTTTAGCTGAAGACACTGATTGAATACATTGACAGATTAATTCCTGACGACAGGGAATATTAATGAAATCAGTATGAGAAGACGTTACCTTCGTGGAAATCCATAGTATAACGAAAAACTGTAAATTTCCACAGAAAATTTGCTATATTTGCGACCGGTTTAGTAATTGTGTTCGTAACAGTGTTACCTCACGTATGTCAAACATACTAATGCTTAATTTAAACAACATTAACTTCAAACTATAAGATATATATTACCTGAAAACTGTATCTGTTATGCATAAATAGTAGTTATTGTTCATTAAGTTTCCCACAAACTTTTATTAAAAATTGGGTTACCTATTACATTACAAGGCTCTTCCAATACAAGCACCAATTTGAAATATGTGTTGATTCTCAATTAACTCACTACTGGCAAAGAAACAATTTGGCAAAGGAAGGAGATGATTATACAAGGTGAAGAATGTTATTATGCCTTTTTTTCTTCTCTGAGCTTCAAAACATTAAGTGGATCAAGTCCACATAATGAAAAGTCATTGATTGACTCTATTACTAAGCTATTTGCGAACACAAAGTTCAGAAAACGGAATTCATGAATATCATGTATACCACAATTCCTGTGGTACGTCGCTACAAACGAAATCTGCGTTGCATTACAAGAAATAAGTTTAAAATTATTAGTACAAGATTTTCTGTTTTTCTGTTGATCACCATTAACAAATTTGCCATAGAAACGTTAGAAACAATTTTTAATTCAACTACTTTGGGTGTTAGCACGATAGAAATCTCAATACTTTCCAAAATTCTTCCTTGTACCCTGTTTTTCCTCACTTATGTCAAGCATACTAACACTTCAAACCCCAGTTTTGGACAAGTAATTGAATCAGTGCCTTGTACACACGCATAAATGGTAACCGATAAAAGTAACCTTTCCCCAAGATCGCTTCACTGATCCAGTTACTTATGATTTGCAATCAAAGTTCTATGACTATAGCTCACTTTACAAAATGAGAGTGACCGATGCTAACGAGGAATGAAGCCGACATTTCCGAGAACACTTTCCTGAACAGCACAGACGGCGGGCAAACAGAGGCGAAGAGTGAATTTCGAGCGCCGCTGACCTCAGCAGCGCAGGTGATGGAATGCTTCCAAAATGCGATGACGTAAGAACCAACGGAGGGCAAACGCACTTGCCGGAGACTGCCTTCGATGTGCAGAAGTGCACTTTCTGAAGTGACTTTCTACCGACTATTTATTTATCCATCAATCTCTCCGTCCACGATTTGGGTTTTATTCTTAGGAGGCGTCGCAGGGGCGCTGTGCACAAGTTAATGACCTCCCATAAAAGCTAAGAGGTGAATCAACTCCCAAAAAATAATAAACTACACGAGAAGAGATAACTTATGAATGCTGAACGTAATTCATCGCCTAAATTAAACTCTCCATTAGCACCAATTGTTGATGGTCGTTTTAGCCCAAATTCTCGTCTTTTTGAATGTTGTCCGTGTCATAGAGATAATTTTAGCATGAATATTAATGATCGCAATGAAAACGAAACACAGAAAACATGACGAATTGTAGTATTATATACTGATCTGATGAAAGTTCTGAGAGGCCGTGGTTCATTTAATGTAAACTTAATTTAAGCATCATTCCAAGGAACAGTATAAATACCTAATTTTATGAAAAGCAATCGAAGTAACTAAACTACCATTTGTTTGCTATTTGAACTATTTTCTTCAGAAGTACAAATGATTATAAAAAGGTTGCAATTTAAACAGTGTATATACATTTAATACATTACTTATTATAATTCATTTTTAATTTAAATTGTAATAATAATATAATTATTGATAGACCTTGGACAAAAATTGATGACTTTCGTAAGAAATAATTTCATTGTAAAATCTATAATGCTTTATTGAGAAGTTATAGAATCCTTCGACTGTTTGAGAATTTTTGAAAAATTAAATATATCTCTATACTGCAAAAGTTTTTCGTCATTTTACGATTTAGAAACTTCTCAAGAATTTCTTAAAGGCCACCGATATCAACCTACCAATCAGATGTAAACAAGATACGAGGCGAGATTGAGGTATTTCACATGGACTCATGAAAAGTGCGATCGAAATTTATCAAAAAAGTAAAGATATCCGGACACTTGTAATCGAATTGCGTGACCAGATGACGCTCTTAAGATTCTTACGAAAACTTGTACTCGTGAAAATTTATCTTCCGTCATTAATTTGCTCGGGAGAAGCCGGTCCGAAAAGTCCTAACATCTTTCTTTGTGTTCGATGCTGACCCCTTTTTCCTTTGGACAGTTACATATACCAATCCACGAATTCTCTCACTCTCCTTTCCGAGCTAGTTTTGAAAGTTGCTCTTCGGGTACTGAGTTACGTAATGATTTTACAAGTAAAATTTCGAGACAATATAATATTTTATTTTCTGGTATTTCTTAGCCTTGACAGTGACTCAGCATCCATTCGAAACTTTAAAAAGTGCAAGAACCAGTCCAAAGTGGGCCAGCAAAATTAAACATAAAAGGAATACAGTTATTCTTCATGTCGCACTATGAGATATATTTTAGATATATAGAATATTCTTATATAAAAGGAACGGAAAATATTTATTATGAAGAGTTGATGATAACTACTCTAAATCTTTCTTAAGTTACGACAAATGAAAAAAGATGCGCCATATTTTTCGCTTCTATTCACATTTTTTCACTGTATTATACTCAATAGGTTTTGATTGATCCATCCAATACATTCCAAACGCACAATTTTCCGCAAATAATGCGAACATGCACGAACGAGAGCTATAATCCATCAAAGTACGTAAAAAAATCGATTGGTGATAAACCATACCATAAAACATATGGATGACAATAATCTAAAACTACTTAAATATATAAATTATATTTGATTCTGTCACTCTTGTTTAATAATAAAGAATTTATAAATTTACTCCACAAATCAAATTGCAGAGAACTTGTGGAATTACCGGAGAGGTTGATAATTAAATACTATTTACCAGTTGTTCATCATATTAATTCTTATATTTCTTCAATTAAAAAATTCCAATAAGGAATCGGTGCTACTAGAAGATGAATCCAAATTCCAAAGTGAAAACGTCCAGAATTAGGCGTAAATTTCGTGAAATTAATACAAATATAAATATCTTATCAACACTCAAGTACAATACACTGATGGAAAAGTGTCTCTATGAGGCAGTAATCACTCTTACGGTCACACCACTCGAATACTTTGTGAGGCTTCAGCGCATCGTAGGCACGTGCATCGCCCGCTGACCCCTGACCTAGGCAGCGATGCTCCATTGTTTCACTCCCCACGAAGGGCATTTTAATTGAACTTAAGAGTGGAAGTGATTTAACCAAGGTTTCGACTCCGGCCGTGTGCTCCATTGATCCTTGCCACGCGTGTTGAAAAGTAATACGAATTTTTATTCTCTTCTCGATTTCGGTTGAAGTATTACATGTCACATATATTTCCCGACTTTTTGCTTCGCTGGCGAAAGTTATAACCCTTTCTCTCTTGAAAGTTCCGTATTGCTGGGTTTAACAACTCCGAAAGTACCTTGCAAATCCTTCAGCGTGTGTCAAGAGGGAGTAAACACGACCCTACTTTTCATATCGAATATTTGAAAGCTATTCACTTACGAAAAACGAAGTCTTGAGGTGATTTTTTACCTCAATTGCTCTTTTTTCATGTAAAATCAATGATAAGTAATAGTATGAAAGTATTAGAAAGCTACTCCAAGATAATAAACACACATTGGGGTGTGTAATGTAACTACGTCCGTACCTGATATACACTGCTGTAATCAGGTTCCAGACTTGATTAAATGCTCTTCAAAGCAAAGTGTCAAAGCCCCATAATCCTCCGCCCCTGGTCCATCTTTTCCTCGTTCCGCCCCTCAAACGTTCTCCAACCCTGGGGAAGCTGAGATTCTATCTCGCGGTAAATTATGTGAAGATGCGGAGACAGATGGAGGAAATGCGGCAGTCAAGATGTGAATGAGGACTTAGATATCTAAATGGGTTTTATAACGAGTTGACGAGAGAATAGAGGGATTGAACGACGGCATTATGCCGTTGATGGATTTGCATATTATGAGCTGAACGGCTTTTATCATAAGTTTTATCGTACAAATAACAGTCATCAGATCTTTCCCCGCTAACTGAACTACCTTACGTAGTCCATAATATAATCTAAAATGGTCCATCACACGTAACCCTGGTTCCCGGAATGAACACTTCCGCAGAATGTAACATTTATGCAACGTAATGACGCATAAAACGAATATTCGATATTGGAGCCTCGGATGTGCCTAACGTCTCAATTTACTCTCGACCGAGGACAAGCAAAAACGAAGGTTCTAATGCTTTTCACGAGAAAAAGGCGTACTCCATACACTTTCAAATTGAAAAGAACGCCGCAAAAGGGTGTAAAAAATTTGAAGGCTAACAGAAGTACGTGACATTCCCAATGTTCTGAGTGGAAATGATTCGATGTTACGATGCTTAACCAAACTACGCGAACCTAATTTTGGCGTTTTCACGAATCGAAAATTTCTCGTATTTATAATTTTAATAATATTTGAGTTTAATATTCTTATATTGCATATCCTCATCCTCCTTTCTGTGAGGGAGCGACCTCAGGATGGATGATTTTTGTTTTGAATGGTTAGCTGGGTGCAAAATGTTGTCGTTAATACTTGTTGTGTTTCACAATGTCTGTTGTCAGTACTTTTTGTATTTCGCAAATAAAAAAATTCGCTATAACATTAAACCAAGCTACTTCTGTGAGGCATAAGTAAAGTCGTAAATTCACTTTAAGCCTGTACAGACTTAATTGGACCTGGAAAACGGATATTCAGCATGATTAAAAAGGGTTAATTTGAAGGGAAATGATGTGCTCATGAGGAAGGGAAAATAAATTACTCCGATATTTTTAAGTTCATCGTTGATTAGCACGTCCTTGGCAAAGGAGAAGTTCGTCGATGACAACTCCGTTGTTCTACTCGGAAGGGTACTGCAGTCGATGTTAGTTTGCGACGATTAAAAGCCTATCTTGACGATAAATTTGAAATTAAAACCAATCAAATTTTGTCTGCAAGATAATTTGAAATCGATAAATTTCATTAAATGACAATTTGTTTTTTTCGGGAAATGCTGACTCTATAGGTGAACATGGCTTTATCGGTCTCAGAGTATCTTTCTATCTTTTTATAAAATTTGACTACTATTAATTTAAAAGAGTTGCTAAGAATTGAAACGCGATTAACCTTCGACCAAATCTTTAACTTTATAAGTCCATGATTTTGAAACTTTCAACCATATGGCAGCAAGGAGGGATTCTCAAACAGCAATAAAAAACACCTAACTAAAGCTGCCTATTTTGGAAAACGTTAGGAAACGTCAGAGGTCACTTTCTCTTTCCATGACCTTGCAGTAACCGCGCGACATTCTCATGGCATATATGTGGAACTTAGCTGTCACAATTATCAGCGGAAAAATCTATCGCCCTGCATCTATTTATCACACCCATAGACTAATTTACGGAGCGAAAAGAACAGGCTTACCTTCAAATTTGCACATTTTTAACAAAATTTGAGCAATGCTTTACGCGTATTGAGTGAAAATAAACTCAAAATGAGTGTCCGATTCTACTAAATTACAAAAACTAAATGTTTTCAGAAAATAGAATTAAATATCTCATTGTAAATTAATCGTAATTAATTTTTATTCTAAATCTGATAAGTTTACCTTTGCATAAATCTCGTTCCATAAAATTTGATTTGGCGCAAATACCTTCTTCCAATACAAGAAACTATTGCATTAAGGAAAGTGACATAACCTCCCTTTCTCCATACTCTCAGCTACTTCCAGTTATAGTCAGAATAAATAAATTACTCTCACGTATCTTCTCGCATTATATCATATTATTTATGTCTCTGATACTATTTAATCACTCGGGAAAGTAATATTATTTCTAAGTAAATATACACTAATTAAGCAGTTACTTAACATGAGAAGTAGAGTAATAATATTAGTAATAATGATAATACAAATATAAAATAATATTGGATAAAGTAGGATACTAATAAAAATAAT
Source organism: Pantala flavescens (assembly GCA_020796165.1). Classification (NCBI taxonomy): domain Eukaryota; kingdom Metazoa; phylum Arthropoda; class Insecta; order Odonata; family Libellulidae; genus Pantala; species Pantala flavescens. The sequence continues at coordinate 51,511,030 of CM036881.1, forward strand.
ACATATCTAAATAAAGTATAAAACTGTAATAAAAAGTCATCATTTCGAGTCCAAAAGGTCAAAGATTTTCCCTGTTATATGGAATTATTTTGCAACTCGTGACGAAAAACAACTCGATTCTAAAACCGTCGATTGGAACCCTACTTGAATTCCCATCGAAAAATACATCGATTAAAATAATCGAATTTGTTATACTAAGTTTTTGATTCGGGAGGCGATAACCATCTTTTATATAACCATACTTTTTCGCTCGAGACTAATCTACTCGAGATGGGAACTCGCCCTCGGGAATAAAATTTAAAAACTGAAGTTCTTTTCAATATATCTACTCAGAATAACCTGTAAATGAAAATAACAAATCTTTTCTCAAATTATCTTGTGACATTTTATCGTAACGCGAGAAACAAAAAGTTTTAGCATTAAAGTGACTGCAAGATCAATTTTTTCGAAGATTTCGTTCCGCTTAAATTACTTTTTACTAAGATGGGGTCACTTAAAAATTAGTATGATTTGACTTTTATGTATTCATAAGATAAAAAGAGTAATCTAAGAAAAAGGTAGCATTTTATGTCAGATGGGAAGAAAGCAACGGCAGTTTTAATAATGTTCTCGCGCCGATTTCGCAGACATTTTTTCGTTCCATTATAGAAATTTTCTTTCGTTATAAAGATAAAATCTTTATCAATACGGTATGTAGAATCATCTATACTAATCCATATTAGATCAAAATTTCACAAAAAATTGACCAAACTAAGCTAAAATTCTTAATTTATTCGTAAGCCTACGCCAGACGGATAAACTAGTCCTTTAGGAGAGGCTACGTTGGTCCCTTATGGCATTTTACGTGCAATTATTTCCCCATAAGCTTCCTGTACTGCTAGCTTTTGTAGAAGATACTATAGGTCGAAACTTTATTCGAAAGCCAACGTATGATGATGACATCTAATTAACATTTATATAATAATCTATCATCGAGCTACATTTTCACTATAATAACGCTAAAAGAACTTCAATATAGACCTCTAAAACATCTTGATAAGAAACCTCAAAAATTGTCGGTAAAATCGTAAAGTTAATCTCAGTTGAGTCATCGTATAACTTTACTCTTTTCAAATTAGAAAATAATTTTGAACTTTGCTCTTGAGCGTAGAAACTTCTATCTTACCTCATGGAAATAAACTAAAAGATTGAAATCAATACATTATTTTCACATCTAAAGGTCGTCCATACAGTTCGTAAAAGCTCTAATCTGGCCCGTGGCTTCCCGTATCTCCGTACGGGTCTCTCGTATCGTGGTACATATGGCCCTTTACCTCACTCTCGCAAAAACCCTATATCCCGCTTCTGATGTATTATCTGCCGACAATGGATTGTACCCATTACGCGAAGGGTTGCTAAGATACGTGCACTTGACTCCGTTGCGAAATGACTCGAGCGCTACCTTCTTATTGACACAGGCGATGATATTGAAATGTTTCGCGCCGATAAAACTGATCGGAAGATGGATTTTCAATGGACCGATTCACCAGTACGAGCTGTATCAGGGAGTGATTGATTCCAATAAAATTTTTCTTCAATTTATGATGTTATCTTCATTCCGGGATTATAGAAATGGCTTATGAGGTTCCCTATCTGGAACCTGCTTTCTTGAGAATATTTTTTTAGCAACGAACATTTTTGTTATTCTAATAATTAAGGCACGCTATTTAAAAAAAAGTTCCGGGATGAGGCAGTAGATTACATATAGACACGAATTCATTGGATAAAATCGAATGAAATATTCTTTAAAGATAATTTCAGCGGCATTAAATCAGTTGGATTGGTTGATGGAATCTAATGTAGGACCTTATTAAACCTTGGCTTTACTTAATAATCCATTCTAAGTGGGAGACTATTGATATACTTTATTTTGCACTTCAATTATCGTTACACATTTATAAGATATCATAAAAACCGTTAGAGTATAATCATCGTAACTGTGGATGGAATTGAAAAAGATCATCGATAAAATATTACTTTGGATGTGGATAGCTAAATCCGAACACAGATTTTCATTCTATCATATTGTTGGAACCAAAACCAATTCAAACTAAAAATACTATTTAAATCAGTTCAAAAGCTATAAAGAATACAACGTGTGCATCTGGTGAGACTATTACTTCTTTGTAGCACTTTGTAGAATTCAGTAAGATAGCACACGTGTTAACTGGAATCACGCCATCCTCTGAGTCAAAACAAACTTTATGGTCCAATGGATTCCGATCAACCTACTGAACGTTTCCCCATGTCCATGCAGTCAAAGTGCTCGTTTGGGTCACACTGGATCCGCTTTAGTTTTTGGGTCTGTTTGTTTTTGAATTCCTCCGCTTTAATGTTTTAAACCCGCCCCTGTCATTTATAATATTCCGAAAATAGTCTTGACCTTGGTATGCCACTCTTCTTTTCTATGTTATACCTTCCTAAGTAGTTTCCATACTCATCCTGTCAGTAACGTAAACAAATTCCAACTCATAAGACAACAGTTGAACATTACTTCCATTTAGCTCACACTGCTTCTATAGCTTTCAATTTTCTCTTTGGACACTACAGATTTATTATATCTAATCTCAAGGAACACTAACGACCAATACACATGAAAATAATTTAAAGGTATTGCATTACACGAAATATTAAATCGAGCTATTAAGAATAAAAATGTAGTGTATACAAACTTTCTAATGTTAAGGCTTATTCAATTGTCTTTTGAATGATTTTCTCATTTAATTCGCACTGATAAATATGCACTTTTGTAAAAGGTTTCCATTAATTCAACTTGATGTTTCCAATCGTAAACCAACGATTATTTTCAAAGGAGAAAAAAACAAAGTAATATTAGAAATTTCGCAAGTTCTCTTCTTGAAAACATACATAAAGGAATTGATTTTTTTAGAGTGACAGCTGAGCCCTTGCTTCGATAAAAGTGAAAGTAAAATGTGAATATATTTGAATATCTTCATTAACGACCGTAGCGAATATTCAGGAAATATTTGCGGCCCAGTACAAACGAAGGATTTAATTGTCACAATTAAAGAATATTTGATAGTTTGATAAATAAATATTATTTAGAATCTTTAATTCACTTTCTTTTTCTGAAAACTTCGGTTGACGAATTATCCTAGATACTACATAAATATTAGAATTATATCTATATTAAGCCAAAATATACTATATTATTTCCATCAAATTTCATAATCCCCCGCATATCCCGTAAACCCGATCGTATACAATCGCCCACTCAAGGAAAACTTGATTTTTGGATAGAGACATCCGAACTCATTGCCACCTCATTTAGAAAACTAAATTTTTCCTCCCACAGATATATAACACCAATAAGCGATAGCAAGAACAGTCGGTAATAATGAAAATTTAACGGTTTGGAGATTTAATTCAATTATACTATTTGAAAAGTTTTTTCATGTACTTATAGAATCAAAATATTGTTTATATATTAACTCTGAAGCGTGGAGGATGCTTGAGTCCTTATTCAGTGAAGGGAAATATTGCATAAGTTACACCATCGGGAAAATAAACGATCTTCATGAATTTAACCTCTTTCGCTACTATTTGTTGACTTTCGATTGCCCTATAACCTCTGATCACAACTTGTACAGAGGAAACGATTGGAAATAGGATTCCGCAAGTAATTTACATTTCCGAGAATCACGGTACGTGAGAGATATTCTTATTGGTATGGAGTACCATTTTAAAAGAAATTCCATCGAGTCGAGTATTCTTGAAATTGCATCTCATCTAATCGTGAAAGCATCTCCAGATTATCCCTCTTCGTCCATTCTTACGACAATCCCCTTGTGCCCTTACAGTCAGAAAAAAAAACTTCAAACGCGATGCCGAGCAGTTCCTGGCACTGAACCCCTCCTTTGCAGCCTCCACAGAGCAAGGAGGAGGTTTTTCCTTTCCATTCCGACCCTTTCGAAAGAGAGATGAGATTCATAGATGATCAGAGATAAGTGGATGGTACTGATGTGAGAAAGGTATGGTAATTTCCAATACCGAGAAAATATGAGGTAAATATGAATAAAAACAGTGTAAAGAAAAGAGGATGGAACGGTGATAGCATGGCCAATAGTCGATGAGATTTACTTAATACTTGAGCCCACGTATTCACGCGACGCTTGAAGTCCTTCCCTGTGGCTTTACAAACAATTGCAGACAACGATGACTTTAAGTTAACAACCACCTTGTTAGGAAAGGTATTCTTTGGTCTGCCTCTATCCCCAACGTTTTTCCTGACAATAAAATGTTACAACTCTCCTAAGGCTAGTATATTGTGAATATTATAATTTAATTGCAAAAGAATTAAAATTATATAAGATGAAGAGTTTTTCAAAGTATTTAACTCAATATCTTCGCCCTTAACTTAATAGTTTTTCAGAAAAGTGAGTAGAAAAAGTCTCAAGAAAAGAAAAATGACTAATGAATTTATTATAACCTATTAGTGTTTATCTATTTATTTTATAAATTTCAAAATTGAAAACCATCTTTAAAATGATAAAATCGTTCTCAAAATCTCGATAATATTGATTTCATCATCACTACTTGGCTTCATTCGATATGAAGTTCAATCAAACCACGGCGATTATTTCATAAAATAAATAATATTAAAAAATTTACAAAGGCAAGATTATACTAAAGCTGCCATTAATGATTCACAGGGTACAGTAAAAAAAACATATTCCGAATGAATACTGCTCAATCCTCTAAAACATTTAATTGAATTCAACCTTAGGTATTCTTCCTGATAATTTAATCAGAAAAAAAGTATTCAAATATATTACTTGAGTCTTAATGCATTCATCTCTTCCTAGAATGCTTCCGGAAACTTTGTTAGTACCACGCGTTTGAGACGTATTTCCTCTAATACCTCATCAGCACATCTTTATTCATTGCGTAAATAAAATGCGCAACAATCGGTGACTATTAACATAGGAAAATCGATATCTAAATTTCCCTTATTTCCTCCACTGATTCACCATTCTCAAAAAATCGATATCTATTAAAATTTACTTCAGCGGAAATTAATTCAGTTAAGGAGAGAGAAGGGCTGAGGGATGGTAATCAAGCGGAAAATGCATTTCTCAACTGTTGAAAGACATTTATTCACTCAGGCATGGATTGAGGCAATTCACTTATTTCTCCTTAAAATACATTATCATCTTTCGTCACTTCAAAGTCTCGAGAAGAAACTGTCCTTCGGGAATCAATCCGTTATAATTTTATTCATACTAAACATGGATCTAAAGAACACGGACGGTGAATACAATGTAGAAGGGAACTGGTATTTGAATCAATGAATGTTTGATAGTATAAAGTGAATGCGTGCCAAAAGAAAGCTAAGATATCATCTTTGAAATTACACATAGATACTATAGGGAATTCAACTTAACTTCTATACATTAAATCGATATGTTTAAATTTTATTTTCATTACTTAGAAACACGAAGTACATAGAATTCCCTCGAATGGCTGGTGTGTCATTGAAAGCAATTAAGTACCCTCAAAGTATATGAGGTTATGATTCATTGAATCTGTCGTCAGTAGACAACCGTACTGAATTCGTGGCCCAAATTTTCGATTACACAAGCAACCGAACGAAATCAAGGGCAGTTGAGTGTGGGATGCAGTTTGCAGATTCCCAAGACCAAAGACTCGTCCTAGTGACATCGATACCATTCAAACATCAACTTCTTCCTTCCAGTGAAAAACAAATCTTTCATCACTTACATTTGTCTTTGACGAAACGTATTTGGGAACCAACTTTTTTCAAATCCCGTATTCAGATGCAGAAAAGTTTGGGATAGAAGTAAGAATTTTGCTGTAATATTGGTATCAAAAAGAGTGTAATAATTTATAATTTTTACATGAATAAAATGCTAATAATACAGAGGAATTAATGAGTTTAGGTTTTATTAGAGCATCAATTTCGTTAACTATTAATAATATTATAAATCTCACACTTTCAAATAAACTTCACAATGAATTTCCGCGTAACGTTATTGAATGCTAATTCAAGAAATCACTTGAGTTATACCTGTCATTAGTTGTGAACTGAAGCGGTCAATTAAATTGAGAAATCGTCTTAGAGATAAGTTATTTCAAAACCACCTCCATTATCCGAAGAATTTATTATTATAATTATTAATTATTTCTGTACTCTTGTGCGTCACTCTACTCGAGGTTTCGAAAACGTTTTGCGAATTTTCAGTTGCACTATTAAGAAATACCTGATATTACCGAAGAATATCGTAAATATCATATTAATAATTTTGAACAACAGTAGCCAGTCGTATTATACTTTAAAGAATACTGCTTCGCATTGTACAACACATTGAAACTTCAATATAAGTACTTCAAATACGACTACACAATCGTTGAATTTTCTCCTCCTATTCTAAAGATTAGAATCGATCGTATCATACAATAATATAATCAAAATCTTCTAAATTTTAAGTCAAAATATCTCTGTTCACTTAACTCAGTCTATATTGAGTGAATTTCATTCCTTGCTTCATAGTTGATGTAACAATTAAGTAGATTCAAAAAATATATATATCTGGGCTAAAAAAATTGATTTATATTTTATTTTACTCCTACGCAGGCCAATTTTTTTACAGGAGTATATGTAACTTTAGATCAATAATAATCATAAACTTTTCCTTCTCTTTTCTCTTCTTCTCCATTTATGAATTCTATATATTAACTTTTCCATAGATAGCTGTATTTAAATGGATTTTTCAACTCAAATTTTAAAAATAAATCTATCAATTCAATAGCTTTGGTTCAAAACATGTTCCTTTGTCGTCATTCGAAAGTCAAAATCATTCCTCCCTTTCACACAAATATTCTAAATTTTAAACGAGATAGAAGTTTTATGGTTCTCATATATATATGGGAAGCCGATACCAGAACTAAACTTCAGAGCTTCCGCTACATTGGTCCGTCTGTGGTCCAATTTAGATCGGTCAGAGGCGTTTTCGAATGTAGTCCGGTAGGATATCACTTTCTAGAAGACTAAGGGCAAGGATATCGCCTGATTTCATATCTTCGTTAGGTAGACGAAGCTTTCTAAATGTAGGTCTAGGACTTTTAACTAATTCAGGCAAAAAAGTGCTATTTAGGTCAAACGGCGAAAAAATTGCTACATTCATAACGTATAATCCGTAAAATGGGATGGGGAGAGTGAAAAATTCACTTTAAAGGTGTGTAACGAGTAATTTACTTCGAAGGGAATTGAAACACGACGGAAAAGTTGAAGAAGTGTTTAAGATAACTCCTTGTGACTAAAAAGGAATAAATTTAATCGTTACATAAAATAAGAAAATTTGAAATTTTCATATATTAGGAAAGGGAGGTAACAAATAATAGTGGTGATTAAGTCGTTCATTTATTAAATCTTTAAAATTTTCAATGGATATATAGAATCTTCTAAATCCGATTTAAAATCGATTAACCAAGTTACGGGCAAGGATAATTTATCATATCAAGAATCAAATAACTATCATCCCACGTGCATTGTGAGTATTTTTCCATAATCGAATATCAGCTATTACTTCTTAGTACTTCCAGATCAGATAGATTAATTCTCTAATTCTAATTGAAAATAATAGCCAAATATTGTCAACATTTATTTTTAAAATTAGATATATATGTTATAGTGATATCTCGTGTTCCTAGATTATAGTATCGCGGTTTTCCTCTTCCTCTTCCTGAAATTTCCTTACATTTTATTCTTACGTTTTCACACAAACAAAATGTTTCTAACATCCATTACAAGGTTGTGGAAAACAACATGAAAATTCTGCAAAATTGCTCTCCGCTGGGACACAGGTGAGTACTCTAGTGTAAACCACTAATCTGGAACATTTCGTTATCTGATTTTTAGCACCTGCTTATTGATATAATGCGCGGATGTTTTTAGATGATAATGAGAATTTCAGAGATTTGGACCCGTTCCCCAAAGTTTCACCGTTTATCTTCCAGCATTACTTAGAAATATGTAGACAGCGTATAGGTAGCGTTTGTTACTAATTAGCTTAATCCTCTTAAAAGTATTACACTCTAGACTCAAAGGGGACAAGTAACAAAATATACAATGAGGCTAATGTGTGACTTGTTATTTGTATACACACGTTTATATTTAGCCTTAAAAAACTCAAAATAAAACTTTGACGGAATAAAAAGGAAAATTCTCCTTTGAATATCTGTTAATGCATAACTCAAGGTCATGTGGTGTGATTGATGCACACTTGCCATCCCTAATTGAGCGTTCTTTTGCAAAAAGTATATGCTACTCTCAGCAGATTATCAACAATCGTAATGAAGTCCATTTTCCTTAAAGGAAGAATATTAAAACTTGGTAACTTTCACAGGATTTTAATGAACACGACCGGTTTCATCACCATGATGACATCTTCTAGTGAAGAGACCAGAAGATATAACGGTGACAAAACCGGTCGTATTCATTAAAACCCTGTGGAAGTTACCAATTTTTAATTTTTTATTTAAAATGTCTTTCCTCAAAGTGACGCTTGATCACATTTACTGTCGATTTTCCTTGTTTAATTCTGCAGAGGTAAAGATCCTAAGCATTTATCGGGAAACTGCGTGATGCAAATTGCGAATCAGTTTCATTTAATTTCCTTGAAGCATGAGATTGATTCTGAGACGCCGATATGCTTCCTGAATAAGCGCACGCAACCTCTAGAGTTGAACATGAAACTTCTGCATTCCATGGCGGTTCTACGAATTTTGAAAGGAAGTTGCTTATTTACCACCAACCTATTATGTGGTTCACTGAACTCTCACCAGAAAGACTGTATGAGAGATTTAAAAAGACCTACACCAAAACGAAAATAAATTAGGCCGATTAAGTATCCGTTGACATAAAAGTATAAGAAAATCGTGTTATAATACCGAGCTAATCAGATTCATCCAAATTCCAAACCTTAATATAATCCATTATCATCAACATTGTTACAAACGAGAATTCTGTTCAGATTTTGGAACCAAATTTGAACGAAAATACAATTTCTTTAAGATGGCTATTTTACATTCCTTTTACATTTTTAAATATTTTGGGTTAATGATACTAGATGATTGACAGAGAAAATTTGAACAGGAGTTAGATATTTTTGCTATACAAAACTGGAACAAAAAATAATAGCCTATACAGATTTTCCTTTCCACAATTTGGCCTTCCACGAAGTAATGATAATCATCATGAATGACTTTACCTCGTTTAAAACTCAGAAAATCGATTCAGTAATGAATTCGTGAATCCCCCATTCTGCATATAACCCGAATAAAGCGTGGAACATAATGCAACACGGCAATTTAGCAACGGAATCCACCGATGGAAAGGTCGACCCCAAAAAGAGAGCGGTTATGAAGTCAGTGACGTCGTCTTTGAGACCCACCCTCAATTGCATCATGCGGCCGAAGGAACCGCCGCACGAATGAAATCTCCGAAGGAACGAGGCGCGAAAAACAAAGCGATGGGCACTTTCATGGAAAGTCAAGGACTCGCTTCGTTTTATTTACTCTTTTCTGTCGTAAAAATATTCGATCGAAGGGACTGAAGGTTGACACTCGACGGTGCTTACTAAATATAAAACGCAGAGAGCATATGAAGAGATGAAAAGAATGATGAAGCCTTCGTGAGAGAAAATATAAATCGCTTTTGCTCTAAAATAAAATTTCCTCTCTCTCCTAGTGGAAAATCTACACAATTCCTGCTCATATACGAAAGTCGTACAAATTGTAAGAAAACAGTTGTTGGCAAAATAGAAGGTGGCGAACTGTGTTGACCACATACGACCCACTGAATATACCACTGGGTAATCCAAGAGATGCATTTGTAAGTTGCGCCATGGATTTAATGAATGTAATGAAACTTCAAAACTGCGAGAGATAATTGTCCTTAATTCGAGGATATTTTAATATTTGAAACTAATAATTATTAATGATTTTGAAAAAGATACCTTTAGTCTTATTCAACATCCCCAAGAATGTAGTACAACCGTTGTTAAAAATCTTTTTATTTCGTGATAGACAAAAAACCGATAAATTTAAATTAGATAATAACTTTAGTTTTATCTTTAATTTTTAATTTAGATTAAAAGTTAAAACACAAGCGAAAAACCATCAATGAGAATGCAAGGGAAGATATATAGCAATAAAAAGCTCGAGTCGTCTTTCTAAATGCTATGCCTTCAATCATCGCATATTTTCACTTCTCTTATTTCTTTATTACCTTGTTCAAGCAATTATTTCCACTAACCGGCGACCATCCCTATGAAGTGGAAGAACGCTCCGAGTATTTACTTATTCCACAGGAATTTTTTAATTGGAAAATCGAGCGAGCAATCGAGCACTAAAAACTCTATTCTCGTGTTTATTACACCAGTTGGTTACTTAAATAGACCAACTCCGTTAGCGCCAGCGCGGGAATGTAGAAACGGTTCTTAGAGTTTTGCCATAAAGGCTCGAGTATAAATTTCTCTAGGTTATAATGAAATCGAAAGCAGGTTTCCGTGACCCAAATGTGTGCATTACGCTCGTGTATGACCATCGTGCCCCTTAGAAGGTGCAATTTAGTTTCGTACAAAAGAATAAGACATTTGCTGTCAACATGCTCATTTACCACCAAATGACACATGTCGATACGATTAAAGTGGCAGATGAGGTGTTCAATCGCATTGAAATACAAATTGTATGAGCGTAAAGAAAATTAATAAAAATCCGAAGTGAATGCACTTGTCAAAGAAGTACATTCAATTTCTCATAATCCTATCCTCCTCTAGTGCCCTTACAATCTTTCAATCTGCACTCATAAAGTAGCACCTTAGAAAGTAACGTTGATAATTTTTTCAGTTATTTAACGTTATTTTATTTGCGTTAATATCAAAGTTTGTGCCAATTTTAACAGCTTTCTTAGCATTAAAACATTGATCATCGTAATTTAACATTTTCACCACCATTGTATTTCAGTAACAAATTTCTATTGAATACGTGAAAGAATTTTCCATTCTAATGATTCCTATGTTATTGTATACTTAAAGAATTTCTACAAAGTTAATACGGTCAAGCGTTACTTTATGGAATGGAAACATAATGAATGAATAACTTTGTATATTCCACGAATACTAATAATAACAATTTTGTGTATTCGTAAAATCATCCGTAGAAAGTTCTAAGTTATTCATTTAAAAATATCTCATACTTTCACCTTTGAAAAAGAAATTTGAAACATTTTGCATTAGGATTATTTTCACTAATAATAATGATAACAATAAAAACTTAGTAAATTTCCTTTTATAATTATAAGCTTGCATTTGCTTATTCTGCCAACTTTTTAGAAAACGCTCCTTTTCGTCTCACATTTATGTTGATGTTTATTAAAAAATAGTTAATTATCTCTTTATTCGCCTTTAAAAAAGAAATACTCCTTTATTTGTCTCATTAACCATTTCCTTCGATTCAATACATTATCATTATAATGAAATTTCTTCTAAAATTTTTCTGGTAAGCATTCAACAGGTAAAATCGTTTGCGTTCCTATCAAACTTAAGGTCAGATAACCATCAACGGAAGTCCATGATCAAAAGCGTGGCAGAATTGATAAATGACTCCTCAGCACAACCTAGATCCTCTATTGCATTAGTAGCGGATGACTACGTCCACTGGTTCCCGAGAAATCTCGGAGAACGACGATGAAAGAGCTGAAAAGCGAAGACCATGCAAATTGCGCGCTTTAACCGAACTGCCGCGAAGGACATCCAAATAAAACGCGACCTCAAGAGGCGAAAGGATAAGACGTGATACAGAAGAACGAGGCCATTCCAATCTTCGTCCTTTTTCATCATTTCGCCAGCAAAATCTGGATTCGCAATCGAAAAATTGCTTTTACCGCGAATGGCGCGGAAATTGACGCGACAAAAGGACGGCACTTTCCCAATGACCGTGAATGCGCCTCGAGGAGTGGATCGTCGGTGGGATATTTGTAAATCCTCATTTGGGCGAAAATCTCCCCAAAATACTTCGAATTGGGGGCGCTCTGAAGACTTAGTAAATCATTAATAATTTTAATCGCTTCCGAGAGAAACAGAATAGCAGGAGCAAGTACGCATCCATTTGTGGATCATCCGTGGAATCCGCACAGGCGAGCGCTACATTTACGCAAAATTTTCGCGCGCCCGTTTTGAAGGAGAAATATGTTTGATGGAGATGAATGAGTTCTTATTCTTGGAGGATTCATTTATATCGTGAGCTCCCAGTTTTGGTACTAAAAGACAACACTTTTCGGAAATCCCAGTAATGACATATTACGAGAACAAATACAGGAAGATTTTGTATGGATCCCTTTTGATGATGCTGTAATTGGTTTGTTTTACTGTTATTATCCTACTCTCGATGTTTGCTCTCGTGGAAGGTAACTTGTTACGCGTGATTAAGAAGCCCACCGACTCAGACATCATTGACTTACTCGTAATTACCAAATTATCACCGCAAAACGAAATAATGCTTCTTCGACGACGGAAAAACGACCATGATATCGTTTGCGGTAGAACGTGATGCTCATAACGTACTCAATCTAGATGATAGAAGAGAGAATGCCCACGGAGATCCAAAAGCCTGAATGTGGAGGTATCCTCGTTGAAAATTCATTTTTAACTTACGTTGTGGATTAAACATTTTTATGGCCTCTACTTGAATGCATTATTAAAAGAATTATCGCTCGCATTGCATTCGACGAGGTGACAAAAAAGCGCTGCAAGTAAAAATAGTTTGCTCTTGGCGATAAACCTTCATTTAGGTTGATGATAACCTTGTATAGGCGTGGTGTTCGATGCCGTTTTTAATGGTAATAATTAACTTGAAGTAACATTGTACTTTAACGGAATTCATAATTTTATGGACTAGTAATTAACTTTTCAAGTAAATATTATAATCTAACATGCATGAATAAAATTATTAAAAACTTGTTATTACAATCATTAATGTCTCTATCTTAGGCTAAGGTAATTTAATGAATAGTTCCTAAAACCTTACATATTAAGTACATTTCAAACTAGACTATTAACCAGTATGAGGATTAAGATAATACGAAATCCCTTTGCTAGTTGTTCATGATTATAAGAAAAGGAACAACACTTCTGAATAACCTTCCTTGTTGCATGTATCATCAGTTAACTCTTCTCTTAGCATAATTATCATGATCACAATTATGTACTTACTAGTACATCTTACGTCTAAAAATGATTAAGAATGATTTTTTAATAAATGAAATAATGAACAGTTAACAAATAATATCAATAAATAACTATGAGAATGTCATTAATATTTTTTATCTTAAGGAAGATCATCCAAATTTATTAAATCTGACTCAGAGAACCAAACTAGCAATTTTTAAGGCTGCAAATCCAAATATATTTTAAAATTTACAAAGGTGTTTAAGACAGTACATATTAAATATTTAACAGAATTTAAAAATATGCCGATATCTAAATACAGTAGGTTTATTTTCCTCTTTTTAATTGGTTTTCTTGTAACCAAATTATCGAAAAACGCATGATATATTTATATGCTAATAATCAAAAGCTACTTAAAGAATTCATGAAAATTTGAGATGTTCTAGGAGAACAAGAATATATTTATTCGAACGATCCTCATAAAAAAGTATATAAACGAAGATTCATCGTAAAGACATTGACGTACTCGTAACAAAGATTCGTAAGAACGGACTGCATGACGTAGAACGATACCAGCACTACATAGCTTCGAATCCTGAATCGCTACTGAACATTCTTAAATATTATCCCTCTCACTTCTTGAAAATACTGTTGAGTAATATATGATTCCTTATGTAACAGGTGCGTGAAAATAAATCTCTTTTTTTCCTCCGAGTTGCGGGAAAAGTGAATTGACCTATTAAAATCGTCCTTTGGAGTTAAGAAACGCATGTTTTTCCCTTGATTCAGCCTCAACGGATAGCTTTTTTAAATATCACGGACTCGCGCAAGGCGCTTTCCCTCATAAGTAAAAGCTGTACCTGGAACCTCTATCTGAAGAGCTATAACATTCCACAAGAGATAACAGATATAATGGTAAATCCTTATACCCATCGGGAAACAATAAGTTACCCGCCTTAAATGTAAAGCTCCACTGATGTCAATCATTATCCTTTTAAATTAATTGGAATGTAAAATCATAAATATCTGTCAACACTTTGCTTATTTAAGTTTAAAGGTTCAACGTAATCGGATGAAGACGTCATCTCTTCGCTAGTTCGAAGGAAAAAGAAGCGTTCTAAAATAAATGTCGTCGACCTGAAAGGATGTTGAAGAGCCACGAAACCTATCTTCAATTCAGGAGATACTTGTTTACGCCAAAATCGGTTAACATTATATTATAAACAGAACAACTCTTATAGCGAATAAAATACCGATATGATGAGAAATACTGATGGACAACTACTTTTAAACAGCAAAGCGCGTCAAATGGGTGTTTATCTATAGGTTAGATGCACTGAAATTATCTCGCAATATACGGACGTAAACAAGAATCATGAAATAATCGTGGCAATGTTTTTGAAAGATAAATATTTCACGGGCTCGATCGTGTATAGAGAACATAGCTGGGAAAAACATATCTAAGCCTTATTCACTTGAGAAGAATATTAGAAAATAATGGTTAAAATCCCTTGAGTCAAACATCACGAAGGAAAAAGGTTACTTTGAACTGATTTACCATGAAAACAAACCCGTTGAAGATCAGAATAGAATTTTTCTCACTTAGTCATTAGTGGATAGAATAGACTTATCTACAGTCTATCATAAATGTACACACCACGGATATCGGAAAATATTTGACTTAGGCACTCCAAAATAAGAATCATTCAACTTACTTTGGACGAGGAGCTGCGACAACCAGGGGTACCGCGTCCACTTTGAAAACAAGCAGTGCTCCACCAGGACGCTTACTTCCTACCACCGCAATTTCCGGGTGCTCTGCCCGCAGAAAAAATCCCTCAGGTTAAGCAAAACCAGATTCCGTGGGTTAACTCCAGCTTCACTGTAACCATCCACTTGCCCAACTTCAAAGGTAACACGGCCGAATATACCTTCCCACCGAACAAGTGGAGCAATGTTTGGACGATCTTCCAGACCCTTGTTTGGCACGCCCACTGGGCAGCGCAATTGCGAGCGCGACTAAAAACAAGCCTTTCCCGAAGCACGGGGATTAAAATCTGCGGAGGAGCGGAATTAAAATCCCTCGGCTATCAGTGGTTTGAGGAAAGTGGAGACTTTCCAGTGCGCATGCTCTGTGGAGACGGAGGGCGTATTTCCCCCTTCGCCAATGGTATTACGTCTTCTCTTCCTCCCTAATTCAAGGTTGTCCGGTGAAGGTCGCGGAGGCCGTGTTTTTGACGATGGACAGTCTGCACAAATGCCCCTCCGGCGGAGGGACCACCCGGTTCTGTGCCCAGATTATCGGTATTAAAAATATTCTAAGTTGATGAATGGTGTAATGTGATGTATTGGCTAGATATTTGGATTCATTGCGATAAGTCTTAAGAATTCTTCAGACACAGTGAGAAAGTTTCGGGTTTGGGATATAACGCTTTAAGGCATATCGTGGTACAAAACAAGTTCTCAACGTTTCAGAAAAGCCGCTCCGGTATAGTAGAAATGCTTTTGAACCTGGTTACGTAAATATAATTTCACTGTGTCAAGGAATACCTATAAATAACATCGGAGCCATGGGGAATTAGACAGATGGTCCAAATCCAAAACACTTCTATATAAATATTTAGAAATAAATTCTAGAAGGTTGGGAGAATAGAAGTCGAAAATAAAATGAAAATAAAATCATCGAACACCTTCTAAATTAAAAATTGGGTGTGAGAGTTAATGTAATAAATAAAGTAGAATTTTGAAGAAGGGCTTATGCACTCTCTAAACCCGAGATACATCCTGGAGATGCACCCCTCCAATACCAGAAATCGACACACCAATGCAGATATGTTTTTAAGCAATCTTCTTCGATACGTAAAATCCACGAAATCACTTTCGGCAACCTTGTAAAGGAACGAAAAATGACCAGCGAAGGAAGAAGTTACCTAATACTCTTGGCGTTTCAGCTAAGCAAAAGTGACTGGTTTGTTTCGCTAATTTTATAGACTGGGCGTATAATGCAACGGAATTTCCCATGTGTGTTTTGAAGGGAACTGCGAATGAAAGAAAACAAGAACTCGGAAAAGGAACGAATAACTACAAGACTGGTAAAAGATTTGTCATTTTGAAGAAAGTCTTATGGTAATAAAAACAACTTTGTAAATTTCCACAGAAAATACGCTATATTCGCGACCGGTTTCGTAATATAAAATTACATCTTCATCCTGAATATAGCATATTTTCTGTGGTAATTTACAATGTTGTTTTATTTATTTATACTATGGCATTCCACGAAGTCACGCCTTCTCATATTGATTTAAAAGTTTTATGGATTGATATAACTCATGTCGTAAATAATTACGATTAACTTATGGTTTTAATCTTAATTATTTTACTGAACATTTAACTACTATACTATTTCACTTATTTATTTTAATTACATTTTACCTAGAGGTCCAAGGTTTAAGAGGATATACATGAAGATGGAAAAATATCTTCTTAAATCATCCCTTTCTCTAGTCCAAATTTTGAATAAATTGAATATAATTATCCCTTTTCGCTATAAAGAGATGATTCGCTCAAAGAAGTAGACAGTAAGACGTACATATTCCATGATAATGGCAAGTTGATATTAGGTTAAACGATGAAGGAATTCGATATACTTCTCTTAACTATAACAATCGTAATCAAACAAAATTTTCGTAAATTTAGCTAAGCATATTGCATGTCGCAACAAACATTTAATTCAATTCGAGGAAAATAAGAATAATGAAGAAAAACGAAGGCTAAATGGTAACTAAATTTATCAACATAATTATCTGTATAAACGATGAGTAACACGTAGGTTTTCGATGGTTAAAACTGTTAAGAGCTTTATCAAAAAACTTCCGAATTAAATTTTTATTATGACTGTTCATTTTAAGTCGTTAAGCTTAAAATACTTTAAGAATATAACGGCTATCACTCCATTCGTATGTAGATTTAATGAACAAAAGGGCAATTAAATCAAAATCACTGTTTCTCACACATCACAAGAATTTCACGATTGAAAATATTTTTCTCTCGTACGTTGGATGTATTATTAATTGGAACGTTGGATTATGAGACCTCTGAATGTTATCGTTTTAAATAAAATAGAACCAAAAGCCGAGAAATTTTGAAGTCATCCCTTGTTAAACAAAGAGGTGACTAATTCTGAAATGATTAGAGAAATTCCGAATGAATCGGAGAAAAAATGAGGGGAATGGGTTTGTTTTTATCTCGAATTGACCTATTAAGGTTTTTCGTCATCTACTTCAACAGCTTATCTAAAGCGGAAAGCGAGGAATCCCCCATTTTTATAGGGAGATTCGACGAAATCCCTGAGACGAAAACCCGATAGTATTGCGTTAAACATATGATTTCATCCCACTTTGGTCTAAAAAGAATTTTCAAAAAGAAGGAATAAATCTGCGCATGAGGCCTTGCTAATAATAATTTGCTAAACGAGATTCAAGTTGAAACAACATAAACTGAGGAATAATCTTTCCAAAACCTCTGTTTTTTTCAACGAGAACATTCAATCCTTCTGTAAACTGATGTTACATCTATTTTCTTCAATTATTAGTTTGAACTACGGTACAAAAACCCTATCTTTAGTCATTTCAGTAAAAGTACCAAAGATTTGACGGATACATTACCGCTAAATTAATTTTAGACGCAACCTACATTCAATGATATTTAAAATATTCGCTCTGTATTTTGCATTGCTTTATAACATACCGCGTATCATTTTAGTTTGGCAAAGAAAAAGTAACTCTGTGTTTAGTAATTTTAGGAATACTACGCCCACAGCCTTTAATAGCTAACGTTGGACATTTCGAGATGTATGCTACCTGAAGAGTTGATATACGTAAATTCTTTCCATTGGTGATGGCATACCCATTGAAACTTTTTCAAACGACGGCTATCGGATAAAAAATGTTTGAAGGACTTGCAATGCCAACCTTTATTGTATCTTTTCAGACTATTACTAAAATAAGATGATATTCATGTTCATTGAAACAACGAGCGACACCTAAACTTTTCGGACCTTAGATCGTTTATGGGCATATAAACGATCTGTTGATTAGTAATTTTGTTCTACAAAACTACTTTTATGTTTTACCAAGAAAGACAATCACAATCATTTCTTTGTACTAAATTTTACAAAAATAAATAGAAAGTCAACTGTGAAAGGAATTCGGTTGACTTTGAGGAACTTTTTACTCAGCATTACTCAACCCAAGGCCATTCCTTTTAAAGACGAATTTGATGTGAGTTTAAGTTAATCGTAAAGTGAACTACTGACCTTCGTAGTTGATATTACGGAGCTTCCATTTCTCAATATAATTACTTCGAACGATATTGAAGGAAAAGTATTCACAATGACTGTTCTACTTTTCACTGCTATTTTCAGAACGTCAAAATAATCATTGGATTATAGATGTTAAGATCCATGTACTCGCATGTTATAAAAATATAACACGTGCTTGGCGTTTATAGATACTTACACAATCCTAATCGATCATGAGTCCAATATTTAATGCATAATACTTGAATATTACTCGGCTTTCACAACTATGAGCTATCTTCTGTAACATAAACTAGAGAGAATATTTTTATATAATATGTTATTTTACAAATAAATTTATTAATTATTTCCTAGCTTGATTCAGTCCTTAATTATTCATGATGCATATTCTAAAAATCAAAGTTTTAATTCCCACCTGAATATTATGTAGTAATCCATCAGCGCTGCTGAAAAATTAGGATCCTTTATTAACATAAACTTGTTGAATACATGCGTTACCTTGTCAACTGCGTACATTTTATGCATTTTATAAACTAACAAAGCATAATGATAGAAATAAAGAAATTTCCATGTAGGTTTTGAGCACAAAAACAACACTTAACATTACATATCAAGCTATTTCAGAAAGAAACTATTTCTTTTGTATTTATGCAATTTTGATAAACAAATTTGGAGAATGTGTATTGAGTTTTAACCTTTTTATCTCATATATATATATATATATATATATATATATATATATATATATATATATATATATATATATATTGTTCATTGCAATCGAAATAGTACTCATTCACATAAATAGATATCTCTCATTTCAAATCAACATTGCGCTACTTCACAAAGCTTTTTAGGTTCTTATGAAAATCTAGACAATGGTCCCATATATATAGGAAACTGTCTCGAGACAACTGGCGTCTATCCTGCTGACTAGTAGATTTCAATAGCTGTGGTTGGCAGAATAATAGCTAATGACAGCACTATCCCAAAGTATGCGAATCATTCCTACGTCAACTTAAACTCGTCACATTTAAAAATGAAATCCTATAATACTTATTAATATAATTGCTCAAAATGTCGTGGTATATCATGGTATCATCGTCTTATTTAACATTAATCACGTAATATGGTCTTATTCTGTGATAAAAGGTTTATAAATTAACAAAGATGATACTCTTTGAATGAGGATGAGATATAATTTAAAAACGAATTAATTTAATTTCTTATTTTCTTAATATTGATTATATTTGTCTTCTCTTTTTATATCAGTTCCAATACCCATTACTTCATATAATTTATCTATCTGTATTTTTAAATCTTAAACTAATATTTTATTATATATTTTTGTCTTATCGCGAATTAAATTTAAACTTATTTGGACACAATAAGGGAAAAATTCTTATAAAACACGAATTAAATTATTGCTCCTTCAATCTACGAAAATTTTAGTGAACGCATTTAAATGCTAATAAAACGAGCCTAAACATTGATCTCCCACGCTTCTTTCAAATATAATGACAATTTATTCACACAATACGCCAGGAAAGCACCATTTCTTTTATCAATTTGAAAAGTAATATCATTGATGAAATATTGCACAATGCATTCAAAAAATCTGCAGTTTCGTGGTTCAAATATATTTAACGTAGGTCATTCCATCAAATGTACTTTATTTGAACTCGTCTTTATTCAGTTAAAGGGATCCATCCACCAATATCTTCCGTGTCAAAAAAGTCGTGCTAATCTACGAAAACTGCATCTACATAATTATACATACATACATACAGGGTACCTGCAAGCCGCCTTTCGGCGTATGGCCGGGGTAATATGCATTAACATAAGCTTATCTTCTGAACTTAATATAATTTAAACTTCAAACTTCCATCGGTATATCTCCTTATTCTGAAGAAACTATCAATATCTTACTCGAGATTTGTTTGATTATTTATTTAAATATAATTTTATACGCTATTAAAATCTATTGTTTAATTTACCGTTACTTCAGCTTACAATTTAGTTAAGTTTTCCTAATTTGCCATGATTCATAACGCTAAAGAAATATATTAAATCTATGCGGTTTTGTTTTCGTGGTTCATCGAAATACAAAATCTTTTCTTTTGTATACTGAGCTTTATTTTCTCTATTCGGCCGAAAATTAATCTATAACAAGCAACAACTAGTAAGTGAATCGATAGTACAAAGAATTTCATTTTCAGTCTCGTTGAGTGCTAAATCGAACAGAAAAATGTCCGAATTTACAGTAATTGAGTCAAAAGAACGTATAGAATTTGGGAACAAGGTTTGCTCGTTGTTAGATCAATAAGTAAGAAAGGTATAGTTGACCTTAAATATGCCGAAAAGGACAATATTCCGTCAAACTAGCTGTTTTTAAACTAGCAAAGTAATTACGTTTCATCCAGCGCGAAACTTTTTTCAGTTTTTAAATTCAATTTTACACCATTGATAGATAAAATAGATAACATTTAGATTTAATTTTTTAATGGATTCGATAAACGGAATTTTGGAATTTTGAGTTATTTATTTTAATTAATAATTTATTTATTTATTAATCAAAAAATAAGATAATTTACGCTTAAATATTACGAAGTCCACGAGATTCTTCCTAAAACTATTTTCTACCTATGAATAATTAATTACGAATAATTCATTTAAAAATAATCCTGACATTTGACGCATTTATAACATTATTATCGTACGAAGATAATTTTTCAAATAATTTCATAAATTAAATTAGCATTAAACCTTAATAAGCAATTAAAAACAATAATAATAAGTGTTTTAATAGATGATTTTATCTTTATAGAAGAGGGCATGAAATGAAATGGCTCCTTAAATATAAAATGATAAAAAGGAATAAATGGCATCACGTCTCTCCTCAATCACCTATATTCTATTTTATTATCATATCGACTGAGGCACCGTTGACAGAGAATACTTTATTCTTAAGAATCCATATTCTACAGGTTAGATCCGAAATGTCGTTTTGTGTACAACATAATGTTTGTCAATAGGAATTCTAATTTTCGAAGCCAATCGTTTTGAAATAGAAGAGCCAGAATTCGCTTGGGTTTCAATTAGGAAATATGCATCATCGTGTGCTATTCGCATAGGCATGCATTTCAAAATTCTATAGCCCATATTGTACATCCAATTTCATCAAGAGTGATAAACTGTTGGAAGAAATGACACATTTTTGCGCAAAAGATGCAGAGTACGATGTTTATTCTATCGATTCAATTGTTTACTAGGACTGAATAACCGCAAAGGTGGGTTGGAATTTCAAGCATTTACATCCAAATACTTGAAGTGATTTATGTAATATTTCATCCATGATGTCATCACTGTATCATACATAATAAAAGAAAGCTTCTGCCGCTAACGGAGGACATAACTTGGGGCTATATCAAAAGGTAAGCTAACTTTCACACTACTTTTATTTGTTTGTCACAATGGCGATTAATTTTAACCAGAAAAAAAAACAGTTACATTCCAAGTCTTGGAAATTTATAAATGTTAACAGGTTCTTTTGATTTTGGACAATGCTAATTTTGGTCAATTATCATAAATTAGTTGAGAGTAAAAATGTAACGAGAGACGATTATTGACTAATAATATTATTATTATAATCAGATTTTCTGATGTAAATATACCATTTTATTAACAAAGGATTAGGTATTGAGTGACTTTATCATATTTGCATGTGATTTTACTATATCTTTTGTAACATTTCGTTTCAACAGGAACAGTGAAGCAGAAATGACTCTCATTAGGTCTGTTGCTCTATGCGTTGTGATTTACGCGTTTCTAAGGTAATAATACTCACATTTAAACAAATATTTATGGCTCCTATTCTCTGTTATTTTTACCCTCTATCACTAACCTAATAAATTATAGAATTGTTAAAACTTTGAGCCAATGGATTCTAGAAAATGAGTGAGAGACGCAGTTCCAAGCTCCACTTTACTTTATGCAAGTACACAAGTAGTGTTAATTTTAATCCCATCTCAATTGCATATACCATAGAGTAATGATTTATGAACTATTTCTTGCAGCTTTCATATTTAAAGTATATAGCAGGATCTTAAGTCATTATAGCCCTTGACCAATTCTAATTTGCCTGCTGCTTTCAATAAATAAATCAAACGAGATATGAATGTTATGTAACAAAAATTTCCTTAGAAATGATTCAGAGACATTTATGCTAAAATGTTTTCCATCTCCTAGAAATTTCACCCACTGAAGTATTTTTACTAATACTCCAATTTTGTAATCAGCGATAATAGTTCTCGCGCTCGAAAGGAATCACCCTATTAGCCAAAATATCAAAAACCACATCACGAATAGGCTTTTGTTTAATTTCTTTAGCTTTATTTCTATAAAATCTCAATAAAAATTTTCCTCGTTTCGTTATTCTACACATTATTATATTACTCCTATAAAATAAAATTATCTCTTGTTACCATATTTAGTTTACCTATTAAATCCGATCCAAACTCTGACGGAAATGCCGAATCCGAATCGTATGAAAGCGAAGAATATGAAAGTGAGGGTGATAACGAAGAGGTTCCTTGCACCTGCGGAATTTTTATGGCTCAACAATGCAAAGGCAAGAATAAGGAACCAGATGGTGAGCCCGTGGTGCAGCACTGTTACGAGAAGGTGATGCAACCTCACGGCATGACAGGAGTTAGATTGTGTTCCAATAAATGCGTTGAAATGGTGAGTAGTCCAAAGTTTTTTTTTCAAAATATACTCACGAGATATTTTTGCAAAAATAGTAAATTACTGCACTTTTCTTTTCATTGTGGACAATGCGACGGTAACGGAAAAAAACTAATGAAAGTCATGCATCACGCTTGACGAAAAAACCACTAATTATTTAAATAAACGCCTCAGTATAAACTGCCATCAAATACATTAACCAAGATATTATTGCTTTAGATAAGTTCATCAAACATCAGATTAATAGACTGAAATTTTCCATCAGTAATCCTGTAGAACAAAATACATTTATTTAAATGATGGATAATAAATTGTGATTCACTAATTAAAATTCGGTGAAACAGCAATGAAGTACTCAGCAGATTTATAAGTACAGAAATAACGAGCTGTTTGGAGTAAATAAATGAATTTTACGCCTACTTTCTATTCGCCCTATGGGTTTTTAATAAGCCAGATAAGGTTAAGCACGTTTCTTATCATTATAGATTAATTTATTTGGTAATAAAATTATACTTAGAGTGAAATAAGTAAAATAGATATGAAGTTATGATTTGATTGATTTAAAAGGCATTTTCCAATTTACCTAATGAAGAAGCTTATGTATATATTCTCGTGCAGAGTTATGTGTGTGTGTGAAACTTTACATACGTTATTCCGAAACTGTTAGTGCTACATATAAGTATAAAAAAGTTAAAAATTAAGAATTAATTAATAAAATGAAATTGAATTTACTATCTATATATCACTATCCTTGAGTTTAAGTGAAGGTGAAGTATATAGTAAACTAAACTTTATAACAATTTTGGCTTCGATTTCAGATTACTGGCTACCTCGCAAATAGCAACGAGATAATCTGTGCTCTCGCAGGAAGAGATCTTGATGGAGAAAAGGTAAAAAGATCAAAATGAGATATTTACCAGCGTGATTTGCATCATTGTTAATCTTGATGATTTCATTTTAGGCCCATCTATACGTGAAGAACCACGAAGACAAGTGGCATGATTCCAATTTATCATCTGGAAAATTTTACTGTAAAAACGGTGTACCTTATAAACCAAAATAATTTCTATTGCCTTTCTTGAACTAACAAATCTATCGCGCGCCATTCTTCTTGATGCAGTACCTAATCTTAACACCGTAGTCGCCATCGGTTGATAAATCAAGCGTTGTGGGCGCAAGTGAGAAATAAGTGAAGGTTATTATCAAGTGAAGTGATTACGTTCACTTTAAGTTTTTTGTGGGCGGACGATGCGTATATATATTCTATAGATTAAAATCGGTATGTAAAAATTTCATTAGTGTGCGAATTTATTTATACGACGGCTGTTTTGATGATCACTACATGTTTTACACAAAATAAGCCAAAACTATTGCCTAATAACATACGATATGGCTTCCTCGTTGCTAAGTTATGTTTGAATGCTCTTTTATAACCTTGTGTTATAATAATTTGTATGAATGCATGTTTTAATTTTGAAAATAATATCAATAAAAGTGTATATACTGAACGCCTCGTTATTTTATTTCTTGACCTTGATCTTCCACGTTAATACTTACCCTATAACTTTTTACTCCAATTTTTATGACTGAAATTTAATCTATTATTTTTGTCCACTACTGCAGCACATCTTTATGCATGCAGCTGGTTGATATTGTTTACACAGAAGTTCATTCTATTTGGCTAGGGAACGAGTTTTTCATAATTATTTCAATTATTATATGATTGTATCCTCTTAAAAGCAGAATGTACTACTATTTTTCATTTACAGTTTTTTCAACATGGTAAAGCTAAAACGATGCAGAAATCGTATTTCACGTTGCGTATCCTGTACCTAACCCATGTCCTAATACATGGAAAGCATTTTCTTGAATAATGCTACTTTTACATCGTAGGTATTAAAATTTCTTAAATTCGATTCTGCAAACCTTGGCTTATATTCACTGAGTCTATTTTATTTGAGTGAATTTATTTCCCAGTAATTAGAGCTGCATACCTATAAATTAAGATGCAGTTCCTAGAACATCTCCTCACAGATTATGAAATTTCTGGAAATGATAAATGCGAGAAAATAATATTGAATAATCGATCATTATAAATGACTACCCAAATTGCATTAATCGATTTTTGAGAAACAAATAGTTGGAGGAAGTGAATAAAAGTAAATTACTACCGAATAAATTTTACAAGTTTGAATAAAAATTTGATGGTTACAAATGGAAAAGGTAACAAAACATACGATTTAAAATACACTAAAATATCTTTGACATCAGGCTTCATTTGGAGAGCAGCGTTATAAATTTAGATCCATTTTAGGCATCCAAGAATATGCTGAGAAATTTCAAATTCAATAAAGTTTCAATTCACCTGAGAGGAGAAATGAATGCTGTGATACTTGATTATGAAATTGGTTAAAATTGAATTTTTAACAACATAGACTGAAATATTGCTATTATTTCACTTTTTCTTAGTTGAAAAGGAATTAAAGATTTGTGATAATAAGGGTATATTAGATGTGTTTAATGGATGTTTTTTAATTAGTTGACCAGGAAAGAAATAAATAAATAGAATAGAAATAAAGAGTTTCTACTGTATGAGGAACAAGAATGTAGAAAATAAATGAAATTGTAAACCATAATATATAACAGATAATGATGAAATAGTAGCTATAGTATTTAAATAAATAGTGCTAATGGTTTAATGGGATTGTGTATAATACATGATTTGTCTCACAAACTTTATTTTTCTGGAAAGAGTAATATTATTTACATTCTAGAAACATTAGTGTATACTAACATTTGTTTGTATAATGAGTAGAGAGAGTGACTCTATTCTTTTAAGTATGCATAAACCAGATATATCAGATGTTTTCTTAGTTTCATTCATGATGTAGATGTTTCACTTACATTAGTTATCTTATTCTAGTGATGAATTTATGCATCCTATATATAATACTGTAACACCATCAATGTTTGTATATGCCAGTAGTATCCTTCTAGTAATGCTGTTAATCTGAAGCAAAGGAGTGTTAGTATTGTAATATTGAATAAATCTAAGGGAATTGATACTCTATCTTTCAGAATGCACATTTCCTGAGATGTGTCATCCTCCTTTAGTTTGTCCTTTATGCTCAAGTGCTGGAGGATTTCATTCTCCAGGAGCCTTATGGTTGGGACTTATTGGAGTCGCCAACCGACTTTTAAGCTGTCCAGTTTGCAATGAGTTACTCCTTGGTTTGGATAAATTGACCATCCACTTAGTCTCACATGTTCCTGATCTCAATCTTTTAGCATCAGCTATAGGAAGTTATGTCTCTTCAAACCAAAGGTTTGCCCATGATTTTGAAAACTCTGAGATCAGACATAAAAAGGGAATACCAGAAAACTCAATCTTATCTGAAAAATCGGCTCAAATATTGCTTCCTTCCTCAGAAGGAAGTAGTATTCATTATGTCAGATCACCACTGCACTATGAAAGATTTGAAAAATCTGAATTCAAATCTTTCGAGACTGGTAGTCCAAAGTCAAATATACATAAAGAGTCATTATCACATAGAGAACAATACCCTCATTTCAACATTGATCAAGACAACCTAAAAATAACCCAATGTCTCAGGAAAATTAATTCTGAGAGTAATCATACAAACATCAGGGAATCATTTACTCAAACCTCTCAAGATTTAGACCTAGATATTTCAACCGATGCCAATGTTAAAACTGACAATCCAAGATTAAAGGAAGGAAATTTTCCCTCTAAGAACGAGATTCATCCATATATGAACAAATTATATCCTCAAACAACAGGCCAAAACTCAGGACTGAATTCTCTGATAGGAAAAGATAAAACAGTAACTCAGAATCAATGCACTGTTAGAGAAACTAACTCAATAAGTAAGCCATCAAATAGAGGCAATAGAATTTTATCACCAGACAAGTTATATTGTCCTAAAGTTCAAGCAAGGAGTAATCCATTGAATGAGAATGTACAAGATACTGAAAATCTTGAAGATAATAAAAGATCAAGGAATGTTGAAGAAAATATTACAAAATGTGAGTTATTAACAAAAAGAAATTTTATACTATAATTCCACTTTCATTATATAATTATAAATGTAATAAAAGCTGTCTCAGGGTAAACTGAAAAATATCAAATCAATATAAAATCTCAAGACTTGTGAAAAGACTTTAAATCAGCAAGCATGTTAAATAATTGAAATCTTACTATTTAAATTAAAACTATATATTTCTTCCTTGCTAAGTCCATGTAATGTAATTTTTAAGGTTTTACAGTCTGATGAAATATTTTACATAAATGTAGCAGTTAATAATAAATTACAAAATGAAATTATGCTTGAACCTTAATTACAATAAATTTTAAGGAAACTAGTACATTGAGACTACATCCAATAAATATTAATTTAATTATTTATTTACAGGTGATAGTAGAACTACTTTGTTTCAATGTATCGAATGTAATGCAGTATTTGATGATCATAGATGCCTATTCCTACATTATATGGCTTTTCATCAAGGTTCTGATCCGTTACAATCCTTGGTTTGTCAGACCAACTTATCTGAATCTGAAATAAGTTTCCCATGCCAATTGTGCAATCGTAAACTACTATCAAAAGGTGAATTACTGGTTCATATGAGGTTTGCTCATAGTGTTGCTCCTGAAACAAAACCAGAGAATGAACCTGAAGAACTAAAGGAAGATCCAGTTGCTAACTCAACTGATAATCAAAGAAAAACTTCAGAGTTTCCGTCATCAGAGATAAGAATGATTAAAAAATCTTGTCAATTGAATACAAAAATAAACTTTCAAGGAGGAATAGAGGAAAATTCCACAGAAACTTTGCAAGTAAATGAAATAACTGATTACATACCAGAAAATGGAAACACACAAAAAGATTATTCTGCTGAAACAGAAACTGTTAATTCTCTTGATTTGAGTAAGGAAGAGTACAGCAATGGTAGCCCGCCTCAGCAATCCCCAGCAGATGAGGAAGTAAAGCATTCATGCAAGGTAAATTTTTTCCTCATATCAGAGAATCACCAATCATACCATGGAAATTAAAAATATAAAAAATTATTTGTTCTATAAATTACAGCTGATTATTTACTATCTGTTTTATTACATTTTTCACTTTGCATATAAAAAATTTCAATATTACTTTTAAGAGGGTAAATTTAAGTTTTGACGTTTGCTCATCCTGTAATTGTCAATTTGTCAACTGCAAAGAAAATTGTTTGTTAGCAAATGATAATTCATTAATCTTTCATCTAATATTGCAATTGATAAAGATAATACTCTTTGATGTAAAGGTTTTCTTGGGAAGCACTCAAGTAAGTCTCATGCTTAATGAATGAAACTGAAACTCGTTATAACTAAAGTGAAGGAAATGAAACTCTTCAGTACATTTATACATCTGATGAAGTCATTTTTCTTCATAGATATGTGAAGCTCAATTTGGTAGTGTCCTTGAGCTGATAGCCCATAGATCAGCCCACAGTGAAGAAGATGGATGCATTTGTGTTGTATGCAGTAAATCCTTCAAAAAAGTTAGTTATACTAAATTATACTTATTTTGTTACTTATATTTCTGGACAATGAAGCAAAAATTAGTAATAAAATTATGATAAATAATTCCTGATCTGAATGATCACTATAAGTACATATTTTTCTTCAATCAAAGGAGCAGCACTTGCAGCAGCATTTAAGAACTCATGAAGGGAAACAATGGGAATGTGATGTTTGCAGTAAATTATTCACAACAAAATATTTCCTAAAAAAGCACAAGAGATTACACACAGGTATTATTTTAGAGTGGTTTTAGTATTACTTCAGTAAATAGAAAAGTTACAATAATATTCAAGTTCTCTAAAATAAATACAATCAAGTAAAAGCAGAAATAGAATAAATTGAGACTGTAGTTCATTAATTTATTAATATTAATTTAGAAATATACATCAATTAATTAATACTATTTTAGAAAAGAAATTCAAATTTTGAAGACATTAAAATTTAAAGGCTTTAAGTTCAATCATCAATTCCTGTGATTTTAAGCACTTGAAAGAAACACTCATTGTTGATTATATAATACTGGTGAAAATTTTTCTTAAAGATATAAATGTAAACAGAGGATATTGTTTTCCTCCGTAAAACAACTTTAACTTTATTTTTCATGTACATAAAGATAAATCTAGTACAAAAGGCATTGATATGCTCCTTATCTTACAACAATAACATCTTTATCCCTAATAAATTGATATTTTCTTTTTACTTCCAGGTGAAATGCCATACAGCTGTGAGACTTGTGGAAAAACCTTCACATTTCAACAGTCTTATCATAAGCACTTACTTTACCACAGTGATGAGAAACCTCACGCTTGTGGAGAATGTGGAAAAAGGTTCAAAGAGCTTTCAACTTTACATAATCACGAAAGAATCCATACTGGAGAAAAGCCATTCTCTTGTGAATCATGTGGTATGAACACACCATTTAAGTTTTAATATAATTTTCTGCAAAATGCTGCAACTTATACTCAATGTAGGATAAATTTAAATTAAATATTTAAGGCCATTTAGATTCCGCATCAAATGAATAATTTAGTTTATTTCAACTATAAAATTTTACCTAAGGTGAATTTTTATCCATATGCTTCAATAGGTCCTTGCATGTAAATGTAGAAGATTGTCATTATCTAGAAAAACTTATCTAGCCTTCACAAGACATTTGTATGACAATTTCTACCTATTCTATTAAAAGTATAGCCTGGTCAATAGAATTTTAACGATAAATTGATTCAATTAGGAGAATTTATAATTTTAATTAAGCTTATTTGAATGGAAATTATTAAAAAAATTTGTAATTTATAATTTTATTTGTTAAATTTGGGGAAATTGGAAATCATTGTTAATTAACATAATATCCATCATTTATATATTATTTAATATTTCAATTTAATTACTTCATTTTTGAATTATTGTGAATATAGGAAAAGCATTCAGGCAGAGGGTATCCTATCTAGTCCACAGAAGAATACACACAGGAGTTATGCCATACAAATGTACAGTTTGTGATAAGAGTTTTCGTTATAAGGTAAGAGCACCAAATTATTGATTACATAAATGTATAAATGGCATTTCAGTATAAATAAAAAATTGACTATACACATAACTTTAACATTAATGAGCAATTTACATAAATTAGGCAATATAACTCACCATTATATTTCTGTTTTAAATCTGAAGTCAGTCCTACTTTTTAAGTATATATTGGCTGTATATTGCTTGGATGGCAGCTAGGTGAGAAATATGTTCAAATCACTTAAACTTATTAAATTTTCCTGTAAAAAATTATTTTCCACTTGCAATGTATTTCAAAGAAAATCTAATGAATAACTAAGCATGCAAGCATAACCATGGACTAAATCTAAACTTAAATCATAAAATAGATCTGAAGAATAAATACTTAATAATCTCAATTCTGCTGCAAATTGACTTTAATTGCTATTTATAATATAAATCTGAATCTAACATACATCTGAATTGTTATTATAATTAATTGGCTGTCTAGAAAGATGAATATACTGGAGGAAATGCTCAAAATTTTAAATACTAGATTTAAGAGTGATGAATGAAGAGTAATAATTTTATTTCATAAGGGAGTTGAAAAAGTTTTAATTTAATTAAATATAAATATTTTAAAAAATATCGAATACATTCATAATATTATTAACTTTGGTTTATGTAGGAACACCATTTCCTTTAAAAAATAATTAATTAAAAAATCTTAAAAATAATTAATAATTCTATCTTCAACTATCAGTAAAAAAAGAAATAGCTTGGGAAGAAGTCTGTATGTATTTACTAATGTATAATTCACTCTTCAGGTGAGTCAAAGAACTCATAAGTGTTCATCTCAGCAAACTGGGACAGTGGTGCGACAATCCAGTGATTTAGTTGAAAGACTATTACTACACCAACGAGATAAGCCAGTCACAAATGTGCAATCTAGTCTAAATGAAGTTCATCTCTTCCATACAGAAAAAGATAATCTATCAAACCAAAGTGGATGCTCCAGCCAACACTCAACTGAGGCATTACAAGAGGCGCCAACTAGCTCAAAAGTAGCAAATGCCAGTGATGACAAAAATATAAGTTCATTTGCACTGTTCTCAAATAATTTTGAAAAATTCGCAATTAACTTAACTAGTACAGAGCTTCAAAATAACAGGAACCCTTTTTCAACAAGAGATGATACAATAATTCAAGATCATGGATCGACTAGAAAATCTGTTTTGAGTCCAACTAAGACTGAGCTAAAAGATAGAAGGATGAGAGAACGTACAGCAGATTTTTGCTCAAAACTAAGAATTGATGAATCTGCTATGAATATGATGGATCCTAAAATAAATCAATTGGATAGTAGAAAGTGTGATACAAGTGAACAAATATCAACATCTCAAAATAGCTCTAATTCTACAAGTCCAAGTTACCTGACAGATACAGATATAAAGAATGAAAATAACTATCATTTGGATATAAAAGATAAAGGATCTTTAGAGAAAAGGAATGAAATCAAAGGAACATCTAACAATACAGGGAATGAAATCTTTAATACCTCCCTCTTCTCAAGCAATAATGATATACTGCATCCAATTGAAACAGATTTTTTCACCATGGTTATGTCTCCAGCTGAACCTACTCTTGAACAAATGGGTAAGCTCACAATATCATCCATACCTAGTCCTCCAGAAAATCTTAAGATTGGGGTGGTTGACACAAGGAAAACACATGTAGATCATAGCACTGATGTTATTTTAAAAATCGATCCTCCTGTAACCCAGAATTTGCAAAACCAAACAAATGAAGATGATGGCAAAAATTCAAAATGTTTTTCTCAAGATGAAAATCTTGTGCCACCAATGGGACATGAAACAGCTAATGCTTCTGATCTTAGCTCATTCCTCCAATCATGTTTTGAACATTGGACATCTTCAAATGTTGTCTCAGTTGATAAACCAAAAGACATAATGATCTCACAAACTAATAATAAATATGATCACAATTTATCAGCAGCTGATGATAACCAACTGCAGACCATAAATGAAGAATCTCTGAAAAATCTACTTTATGGAGATCATCTTATGAATTAAAAACAAAATTTGTACTTTAGAGACATACCAATAAAATTATTGTTTACTTAAGCAGTGAAACCAAACTATCTCACCATGAATGTTCCATGAGTTTCATATATATTTTTTCCTAAAAATTCATCAATTAATTCACATAGTACTTGTTACTTGTTGAATACATCTTTGGTTTAAATCCTTTTAAATTATACAAATTTAGGAGTAGAAAAAAAGATTAGAATATATAATCAACTTTTCTTTTTGGATAAATTGAAATAACAATATGAATCTTTAGAATAACACTTTTCTTACAATAATTATATAATTTTCATTGTTAACTCTAGATTTAAAGATTTCTGTAAGATAATGAATTATTCCAAAGTGAAATTAAACTTATTTGTTGTATTATATATATTAATATATGTATTTATTTGCAAATAAAATATTATGAATGTTGACAGAATTTGTTTAATGAACAGTTGAAAATACAAGTATCCTGTTACAAACAAAAGCTTTGCTAAACAACTGCCGGCAATATTGGCATGCTAATCTTCTAGAGTTGAGGGTTCAAATCTCGGATGAGGAGGAAATTTAAAAAATTTGGATGCTCATGAACATCCATAGTTCAATTTATAACCACACAGTAATTGTCAAGAAATAAAAATTTAAGCAGTCATTGATAAATTAATAAAGTGTTAAGGATGTTTATTAAATGGCAACAACCGAACCGGTTCCCACTGGAGCAGGTAGCATCGAAGTTGGCGACTTTAAACAACCCCAGTTGGCCAACCAAACTGTCAACCACTGCAGCTGTTTAAACTGGCTCATTCACTGCTTTCTGAAGATGAAGAAAAAGCAAGTGGTTATCTGATGTGGTGTATAACACCAGAAGATCGGTCGCAATATTTAGTATCATTCTTTTAGAGAGAGAGTATCAAGCTGGATAAGGAGAAAATTGAATTCAACATTGGTATGCATGAGCATGCCAAGTTGAATAGTGTTTGTAGATGCTTTGGGATGAGGGAGAATCTTCCTTTATGATAATAGGTTAATGATGATTATTGTTGTCCCACTTTATTTTATAAAGATATTCTTCATATGTTAATTTAGTTGATGAAAAAATTCCCCAAGAAATACTTGGGAATCAAACAATAAAATTTTA
Source organism: Pantala flavescens (assembly GCA_020796165.1). NCBI lineage: Eukaryota > Metazoa > Arthropoda > Insecta > Odonata > Libellulidae > Pantala > Pantala flavescens. The sequence continues at coordinate 51,544,637 of CM036881.1, forward strand.
TTGTTTTTTTTGTATCTTGCAGTAATGATACAAACAAAAGATGGGACACAGAACATAGATTCCTCAAGCAATGACTCTTTTTAAAATAATGTAAGAAATTTATCCAAGCCCTGCTGTTCAGAGAAATAATAAACTGCATTTTGAAATTACAAATAGAAGAAGAAATTAAGTATATTGTGATATTTAAGCAATAAATAATTCAGTAAATAAAACAGTTAATGTATTCAGAGTATCCCAAAGTGAAATGCAATTTCACTCTAATGGTAATAATATATAATAGAGTAAAAAAAATTAAATTTATTGATCACAGAATATATAAATACAGAATCAATCAAAATAAAAAATATATTGGATTAATTTAACTCAATTTGACCTAAATTGCATCATTAACATAGAAGACTTTACACAAAATATAGATAAATCAAAAGATTGGCTAAAATAATTGCCTAATAATCAAAAATGACCTACTCTAAAAACAAACACCAAGACAGAATTTTTTTGAGAACTTATAATCATCTTGAATGACACAAATTTGCAATAAGGCATTATTTAAGATACAAATATCCACACATTTTACAAATATTGCACCATCTAATTAGATATCATGTTTAAAGAAAATCTAAGAAAAGTAAGCATCATTTACAAACACTGCCAGTACAGCTAATATTTTTCTAATCATGGTGTAGTTTCACTACTGACAATGAAATTAAGCATTTTCAGTATAAAGTCATACTCTTTTTCAAGGAAAAAGAAAAGAGAAAATAAGAACAAAATGTCTATCTAACACACAATTTATCACAAGAAATACAAAAAATCAGCTTGGACCCATACTGCCAAATATTTTTAGTGTTTTTATTTCTGTATTCTGAAATGATTTATGGCTTGAGCTGCTCAACTATCTTCAAAATGCTCTTTTTAAATTAGAACAAAGCTAAGCTGTGAGTGAAAAATTTACATAAAAATCAAATTGATCTAGAAAAGTTTGATCAACTTTGAAAATAACTATATAGTTCTTTTTCTCTCAGATCGAAATATCTTTTCATTTCTCATGGCCATAGCTGTTCAAAAAAAATTAGCTTTAAATGACTTTTGTTCAAAAATTGAGAAGTGGTAGTATGAAAGAGAAATAAGAAAACGTAAATACCTACAAAAGTTCAAAAGTAAACTGAAATTTTTCATTCTAACAATAAGATATTTCCTTAATACACACTCATGAATGCAATACATTTCAATATTCAAGTGTTATAGCAATCAAGTCAAGTGATGACAAGTGGATATTGGATATAGTACTACTCCATGGAGAATCTACAACTGACATTCATTGCAAAAGCACAAAGACTGCTCATAAATAGTACATTGCTAAGTTTGAAACACAGCACAAAATATAAAGAGATCTTTAGATTTTAGTTTTCTGATTAAAGCTATACTAATCAAATTAAAATAGAATTAATGACAGTTACCAGCTGTTTCAGGACAAAACAATTTTAAAAACACAATGTTACCAGCCAGAAAGAAAATTTAGCTAAAATCTCTGTTCGGCAATACAATTGGAGCTACTAGAGTCCAAATATAAAGTCCAAGGCACAGCCAGCTAGATACTATCTTGACCCACATTGATGCTTCATTCGAGTTGAGAGTTTCCAGACTGGAGTTTGGCCTAAAGTAAAATAATTTAAATATTAAATATCAATGAAATTAAACAAAAAAGATATGGTTTGATTAATTAATATTAAATATTTACAATAAATAAATACATAAATAATTAATCTCAATAATAATGAAATATTTTATAACATGAATCAAATTAGAATAACTAACAACAGATGGCTTAGCTCAGCTTTAAAGAAATTTTTGCCATCAACCATGAATCATGCCTTTTGAAACACAAAAATAGTAGCTGAAAAATGATCTGAACTCAAAACTATAATTGATAATAACAGGTAACTAATTGAAAGATATCTCCAATTCAATTGAAATCATTCTCAAAAAACTTGCAAGATGATGATTTTAAAGTGTAATAGCTTCGTAAATTATAAAATTTCCAATTAAGAAAATACATACAAATTTCCTATTTTAGATAAGAAAAACTATTCGCAGAATTGTTTGATATAATTAGAATAGACAGAGAAATAAGGTGAATATACTTACTTATACCAGTTGGTGAGAGTCATCATCACATACAGAGTAGCTAAGCCAAACATGACATGAAAAAATGACCAAGAATAAGCTGTTCCATCTTGCTCATTGTCCCAAACCTTCTGTCTTCCATGTTCAAGATCACCAGCCTCTTGGCTTTCAGTTTCTGAAATAAGTAGGAGTTATCCACAATCATCAAAATATATTAATTAAAGAAGTTAAATACAATTAAATTGTGGATAAATGACAAGTGTTTATAATCAATGACAGTAAACATTTTCACTTTCACTTCACTGCTCTAAGAACAAAATTACTAAACATTAATAGTCGCAACAAGTAATAGGTAACTTTTAATAATAGTAATTATACAAGATAATTCCTATAACTACAATTATGTAGTCTCTCAGCCTAATTAGCCTTATACACAGGTGTGGATAACCAATATTAAAAATATTAATCTTTAACAAGCTTATACAAAGTTCAAGGGTATGTTAAGGTGAAAATATATTATTCGTTCCTTTACAAAAACTTCCAATGATTGAAAATACACTACACTAAGAAAATTAAAGCATATTTGGATGTTTCATACCATTCAGAAGATACTTAATAATTATACATTATCAATAAATAACATGAATAACTAGCTTATAACGTGGTAATGTCATCATATCTTTTCCACCCAAGAACAATTAACTTGGTATTTAAGATCTAGAATAATAATTCATTCCTTAGATGGAGAACGAGGGTTCCTGTTATTACAAGTTATATATGCTAGAGGGTTGAAACAGGTATTCCAAATTGTTCTTAATGGTTTAACTTCTTACAAAGTAGTAATTAACAAATCAAAATAACAATATAGTAGCAACAATGAATGGGAAAGTGGCTGATATATTGATCTTCTGAGGACATTTTGGGGAAGAAAGCAGATAATTTAACTGTCATACCTTCATTACCAACCAAAGGCCGATCTCCCCCAGGATTGACTTGTGTAGAAATGGAGGATGTAAACAAAGAGAGAAAACGGAGTTAAGAAGAGTAGAGAATTTATATTGATAAGGGGCTAAATTTATTAAATATTGAGCTGAGGAATACTGAAAAATTCAACACTAAAGACACATTTCAATCAAATGATTATAAAAAATATCTCTCTGAAAATACACAAAAGACCTTTCTTTTAAAGATAAAAGATAAGATAAAACTAATGATAGTAAAATACAAAAACTTTAATATTGCAGTTTTATTCAAGATACCCTACGATTCTAATTCTCTTCATATCTTACTATTACCTCAAGTTATGGATTCAAATTGGATTTTTGCTTTAACAATCAAAGGAAAATGTACAGAATGAACTATGTCCTTTGGAAAGAATGCTAAGATTAGAAATGTATCTGCAACTCAGCCCTATTGATTTCATTATTTCCAAATTCCCCAGGAGATATTTCTTCACAACAATTTAACTTTTACATAGACAAAAATATCACAAACAATACCAGTAACTATCAATAACAGCCCTAAGAGTGAAACTACTAAATGATTAAATAGATATTGGGGCATTAGTTCAAAATGTTTCAAAAAATTACCTTATCAAATAATTAAAACTTTAAATATAACCAATTACTTGCCAAAGTGTATTCTTGTATTCAAATTAAACTTACACAAAAATAAATATACAAAATTAACTTTATAAATTCCAAACAATTCTCATTGTTAATGGCTTTTAAATGTCTATGTAGATACCCTACAAGCCACCTTTCCATGTGTGGTGGGGGGTACATGCACCCCTTCTCTTCTCTCATATTTAATGCAGCATTGAAATTTTAGGACTAAAATATGTTAGAAGCAAAATAGAGGATACCCATTTCTAAATTCAGTTAACCTAGATTGAGGTATTTATCTGAAATTTTCTTTTTTAAACACAACTTATATAAAATATGGGATTATGACAAGTGCATTTAAGTTTCTAAATTAAAAACTCTAATGAATACTCATGAAAATAAAACTAAAACAATCTCAAAATGTGTTATTAGGTAGACAGAAACATCACTGCTTCAAATTCTCTAGAATAAGTTTCATCAGTAGAAAGACATCTTTTTTGTATAAATATATTCTGTGGTTGGTATTTAGCCCCATTCCAAAGGTTATGCTCGACCAACTCAGGAGTTCATAAGTATTTACTATTTTATTGTGCGATACTTCAAAGAAATGTGAAACTGTTTTAAGAAAAAAAATTACATTTGCTGCATGGAGCTGTTGGTGATGGAATCTTATAACATTAACCTTGATAATTTTAATCTGAAACAATCAACCTAAACATCAGACTAGTTCATAATACAATAAAAAATTTCTCAACAGTTTATTGGCTTTCCAAAGACAAGCACATGAGCCATCCAGTCATCTTAGAGCATCCTGATTAAGATACTAAGACACTGAAACTAACATCATGACTGTATAAGTCATCATCTTACCACAGATTCAGAGTTTTCAAAAAATAAACATAAGACAGTAACAATGATATCTTACCTGCTCCATTATCCTTTACAAGAACATGGTCAGACATGGTTATTCGAGATGAAGATGAAGCGGTCCTAAGGCTGGAGTACAGAACACAGCAAACCCAAATGGCAAGCCCTATTAGAGTTTCCTTATCCATTGCAACATATCTGCTGTTTGCAGAAGTATCCCCAAGGAAAGCAAGCAAACCTGGGTTGCACTTACGGTCTGCAAAGATAGTTTACTGAAATTTACTTCTCTAAAAATGTTAACTAAATGTATGGAATTAAGCATCACGTATCATTCAGAAAAGTATAAAATTTATTGATAAAATGAATTTTCTGATTAAAATTAATTAATTAATTAAACCATGCCTACACACTAATTGAAAATGTTTATTCTTAATAAGGAAAACTTAGTTTCACTTCAGGCATAGGATTTGACAATGAACCTCAGTAAAGTATTTACAGAATATGATCTAAATGCTTCACAAGCAGAAATTTTATAGCTACTTATAAATCTTAAAACTTTGGTAATGATTCAATTTACCCCAAAAACTAAAGAATTGAATATTTCACATAGAGAATATGGGAATACTTTAGAATTCCATCAATACAAATAAAATATTTCTTCTACATTAGCTTTTCTTTGATCAACATCTAAAGAATCTTTTTGTATTGTTTTAACTGCCTAAAGGTATGCTATTATGTTAAAATTAACTATAAAAATATACTTACAATAATATGAGTATTAATAAATGACAGATAAATGAGGAATGAAACAAAATTACTAGTATTCAAAATGTTTTACAAACCTGGTTGATTGCTAACTGCTGCCCATGTAAGATAGATGACATACAACCCAACAACAGAGGACTGAAGAAGTCCTGATCTTGGCTGAGATTCTTGAACAGATGGTAAAACTGAGACAATGCTGATCATGACAACCAAAATAAGGTTGAAGGAGATAAAGAACTTGTTCAGGGCACAATCATCTGGCTGGTGTAAACAATTAAAACGTTAATAACATTCCTGAAAACTATTTGGTAATGTACACCATTAACGTTAAAGTTTGATTATATAAATGCTTACCAATGTGAAATAAACATAAAGCAGAGTGATTCCAGTGATGGTTACAGCATAATTGATGAAAGTGGCTAGCAACAAGGCAGCATACCTATGATGTGACAGGAGTGATGCATTAACAATAGGTTCCACAAATATGATGGTTTACTAAGTTCTCAAATCATTGATTACGAATAAAAATTATTACCAAACTTTTGATCCAGAGTCTTCATAGTTACCAACCCAATTCTCAGCCCATCTATGAGCAAAGTCAACAATCAGGATAAGCTGAATTACAATGTACATGAATCCACCTATCATGCCAAAGTACATCCAGGTTGGCCCAAAAGATCCTTCAGGGATGAAAAATGATCCAATTACTCCTCCTATCACAAGGAGAAATTTGATAGCCCAGAATCTGAAAATATTAATATTAGAGAATACAAAATTAGAAGAAAATAAAATGCCAGAAACTTAGCAATGAAACATGAATCAAATCCATAGTGGTATAAATATTTTATAATTAGTCCTGATATTTTCCAGTAGGCATATAATACTATATATTATATGTAATATGATATATGTTTATAGTATTAATTTACTAGTAAAATTGAATAAGGTAACAACCTACTGACGGTTAATTAGAGCTCTACCATTGCAAATGCTTCCAAATATTGCAAATTTATTGAGTTAAACAATTATATATTTTATACTAACGATATTATTGAATGACAGGCAAATTATGATAAATGATGATCCACTATATCCAAAACTGGTATGCACTTGTAAATACATATTACTCATAGACATAAATAAAATTCCATATTTAAAGAAGAATTTGATAATGAATACCCATTTTGTATTCCCGATCTCGGATCTTTAGATGACTTCACCCCAATCATTATCATTGCCATGAGAAAGAAAAAGCAAGTCAAGACGAAGCATATTCGATAAACAGCCAAATATCCAACAGCTTCCGAACAATCAAAAGTAAGGCTGGGAGTAGCAGCGTTAATAAGAGATGTTGTGGTAGAATGTGTAGAGTTAGCACAGAATGGAACCTGGAAAGATAATGATGAACTTAAAAATGAAATTTAGCTAAGAATCAAAGAAAAAAAATTCATAGAAATGAATTACAACAAAAATAATTTAAATATGAGAACAATCATACAAGATAAAGTTCGAGAGCGACTTTGAATTTGGGGGAAATTTTATCTGTTTTACTTTACAAATTTTTGATTTTGCAAAGTAAATACACCAAGGAAAACATGGTTATAGTCAAGATTTCCCAAGCGTCCTTGTGAAAGCGATACGCAATATTCCTTTATTGCGTCTGAGTAAAAACGGAAAAATTCAAACTCATCTGATTAAAAACTATGAATTTTATAATGTGAAAAGTGATCATTTCATAAAATCGACCGTTTCTTAGCATACCAAATTAAGATACCATAGAGTATATTACGTAAGTGCTCGAGAGTAGGATTTACCTTTTGAAGAACATTTTGTAAACCTGGAGATAGAGATATACAAGCAGCAATTGTTCCCAAAAGCAGCATTACAGCATACATAAGTCTTGCAGAAGTTGAATTTCGACATGATGGACAAGCTGAGCAGCATAAACCACAAGCAGCACTTCCACAGCAACAGGCCAGCTGTAAAATTATGGCGAGGATAATGATGATATTAAAAGAGATGATATTATAAAATGGCAAGATGGAATGATAAAAACTTAAAAAGTATACACTATGAAAACGATATAACAACAAACGTGAAAGAAGAAAAACAAACCTGAGCTGCAGAGCACAATCCCAACACAGCTCCCATTTTAATTCACGGTGGTGATAAATACACCACGGTTGAATTTGTTTTAGTTGTTTATGTATTGAAGAATAAAATAACTCAATTTAGCAAATACAGAAGCTTCCAAATTAACGGTCTAAAGATCTATGTCGAGCCAGGATAACTCCTTCTTTCGTCCTCCTATTAACTTCATAAATAGATTTACGTCATGGCAGCGAGTGATCATATGATTTCAAATGAGTATCGATTTAGACACAGAATCTGGCGGAACATTTGAAAAGTGTGTAGGAGTACTAAAATTTTCTAGTAACTCTTCCAGGTCCTCTACATTGATTCCATGATAGATCAATCAATCAATGTGATCCATCAATCGGATGTAATTTAGCTTAGCATATTGACCTAACTCTTGAGGTAGGATCGTATACGATTTAATTAATATTATAATTATTATTCTTCAGGTTTATATTTATTATTTGGGAATTACCCATGACGCTCTTTAAAATCTGTAGAACTTGTGATTAATAAGATCATTTGCAATTTTTTGTCGCAAAGCAATCATATTTCTTGTATCTAGGAGGATAAAATCTATCACAGGTTTCTCATTGAGGAGCCAAGAGGGCATATCTGTGATAAAATGAAACATGAGAATGAAAAAGGGCCATTCTGAGAAAAAATGTTTATTTCGAGTAAAATAATCACCAACAGATCATCAGAGCTGAATAATATCAAATGATTACTATGTTTTAAAAATCGTAGGGGAATCTCAAAATGCAAAAGATATCATTAATATTCATGAATAATATTTTTGAGGTAAAATTTTGGCAAAAATACATTATATATAAATTTAATTAATAGTATCTAATATCGTATTTGATAGATTAACAACTTCCTTTCACATATAGAGACCCTTTGTTTTATTTTTTCTCTTAATCGAAGTTAACAACATGTACAGTAAAATAGTGCAGCTTTAAAAATTCGAGGGAGGACTCATATCTTTTTTAATCCTTGCGGCAAAAGTAGAAAAAAATTCCCATAATATAAATTCAGTTTAAATCCATAAATTTAGTCCACATCCATCAAATTTTTGTTATTTTTGAACAACTCTTGAAATCGAAACTGGTAAAAAAAATTTTGGAATGGATGAAAAATTTGAAGTTAATTTCACCATTCACAAATTTTAAATACGAAATAATATATATCCTTATGAGTAAATTTACTTTTCGTGGTGAAATGGTTCAATAGTTGGGTTAAATATGATTACGCACCGGTCAAATTTAATCTTATATACTTTTAGTTTAGAAATTTGTGCAATAAAAGTCACATGACTATAGAAAAATTCTCGTATGGTTGTGATTTAGTTATTTGATGACCAATCATTGTAGTTCCCAAACAAATGCCCCGCGTGTCTTACGATGTCTGCAATAAAACCGCTGGCAACTCGCAAATGTATTTCCACATCTGTTCTATTTGACGGATTCCTAAATGAAATTTCTTAGTATGGAACGCTCTTCCGTTCTATTTCATCCGCCAAAAGAAGTATTCGACACAGTGGGGTCTTTGTGGTTTAACAGTATCTATCTTGGTTATGTTGAGGCAGTAACACATCATGGCTAAACTTTTGGCAAATATTTTGCCCATTGCCATCGCACTCATCACCTTTCTAGAGCCAGGAGACACGATACGTGGAGATAGGAGAGGACAATGTAAGGCTTTAATATTAAGTCCATCTTTAAATGACTCTTTTATGTTACACATAACATATTTATTACTAATTAGCCTAAATTCAAAAAGAGTTTTTAACTTGGTCCAAAAAGTTTTGGAAAACCTTATTCGAGCCAAATAGCTTTATTAAATACGATGTTTTCTTTTCGTAATTAGATGAAAGGCACTGAAGGAGATCTTAAAAATTCCCCAACTAATCGATACGGTTAACACTTAATTCTAACTTTAAATACTAATTTCCATCAACTGGTGACCAATTCCTCTAGTAAAAAAATCTGATGTCGATAGATAAAATTTTTGATACTCTTTTGATATATATTATAAAAACTATTTCCCATATAATACGTGTTTCAGTACAAAAATGTATCTCCCTAACACATTTTGCATGCAAATCACCTCGACGGTACTTATTATATCTATTAAAATTAATAATAAGAATTTCATCCAACTCATTAAAATAGAAAAGTACATTTACTTTTTGGCAATAGAAATTAGATTTCAAAACTCGAATTTATACGTTGCCTTAAGTGTTATTGTTTAATTTTAACATGAGGAGAGGCCTTTGAATCAGAGAATATCGCAGGTGTTTGGGTTATTTTAAACATGATTTGCGAAATCCATTCGCTGAATGAGTCGTAATCGTTAAAGCCGAATTTGAAAGCAGACAGGAGCAGACGCGTTGTTAGGGTGGGATTCCGTTGCTTGATTTCTGTCTCTCTTCGGGTCCAAATCGATAAGAGGAGACTATATTCGAGTGAAACCTTTCACGTGCACACTTCGTGACCGATCCCGAAATGTAACCTGAGTGTCGTAGCAATAGTTGGCGTTATTAGAAAGGCTAAATCATTATTCCAATCCTTAAAGAACTGTTAACTAAAGAAATTTTAAATTTCAAATTCTATGCAAAACTCGGAAGCTAAACGGTAAGTCCGGAAGTAAAAGTGAAAAAGTATTTTCTAAATTTTAGATACTAAGAACACAAATTATTATGATCCGTTGAGGGAATCAATACATTATTCCGGTGATCAACAATCCATTGATTCATAAAGTTAATCTTTCGCAGAATGAAGTATTTGAAAACAATATCCAGAAAATCCGCGAAAGTGATTCATTGGAGAATCACGTCGATGATTATAATCATTAAAAGATGAGAAAAAGGATTTCTATTTCAGAAATTGGAGTTATATCATAGATTTTAATTGAAAGTTTCTACCGTTTACTAGGTTTTTCAAAAATTTAATGTAAATATTAGGTTTCCCAGAAGAAAATAGAACATATCAAGGTATTCATCCATTTAATTCATAATAAAATATGGCACATATATATACTTATTATTTGAACTCAATTACGATTGTGGACGATTATCTTCGTGGCAGATGTATGTGATACTTTCATCCTGATTCACCGAGTATCGAGAAGAAAATAATTAAGTCATATTATCATAAAAAGAGACGTGCTCAGCACCAGTACAAATGTAATTAACGGGCTTTGATGAGCTTTCAAATAATCGGAACAGATATTTTTATGTTTTGTTATTAAAAGTGGTTCTAATTGTGGTGATAGGTGTGATCGTTACCCGAGTGCAAATTTGCACCATATCTTAATGCAATTAAATTGATTAGTAATTATATCAAACTATATTATAAAGAAAAAAGAAAAATATGGCAATACTTCAGCCTTCGAGTAGTTTTCACTCTCTTCTACGCATTTGTTTATTAGATTTCCGCGATGATCTCGCGAAACAAGATTTAGTTATGCAACAAAAAATGCCAACTGAAAATGCTTGGTCGTCATTTCATGAAGCAATGATGAAACCTAAATATTTAACTTTCATCACAGCGTTCTCATTTACAGCGGATGGCGGTTACAGCACAATAGCGATAAATTGTTATGATTAAAAATTAGGTGATTAATGCAGAGATATCGTTAAGGTTTTAATGTATTATAAATAATAATATTAAAACTCTTGCATAAGATTCACAATTGAATACATTTACGATACTCGCAGTAAAGAGATTTGAAAGATTCCGTTATATGCGAAGAAAAATTACCATAAAAGATAGCAATCTATTAGAAGCGTAATTTCTAACATAAAAAATAAGAAAGGGGGTATTTTGCAAACTTCTGAAGGAGGAAACCATTATTGATTTAAGTATTTTTGATTCGCTATCCATTAACATTCACCATTTAAAATTGAACGAAGCAGCCTCATTTTGTCAACTGAATAATTTTAAAAACATCATAAATTATATCAATTATGTACTGTATTCCATATAATGATTATTATTATATAAAAATATTTAATTACCTCAATATTAATATTGAATGCAAATTTGTGCTTATCTATTTAATATTTCATTTTTCAGATCTGAATGACATTCTTGAAAATAAAATAGACGTTACTGATAAAGATTCCCTCGATAAGTATCTTTTCGAGATAATTGAGAGTCTCAAAGGACAAATGAAAGATGGTGAGTTCTCACTGATTTACTCTAATACATGCACTGATTCCTGCCAAAGACTTCTTTACTAATCATAAAAATTTGAATTAATTAATTCAGTTTCGTTCATGATTAGATCAAATTATAAAAAACACCCAGAAGATGACTGAAAATTCTTAATTCTGTTTTACAGCAAAATTCTGTTCACACGAAGGTTAAATAAAGTCTGACTTGTCCGGAACTCGAGTACAGATCTCTCAATTTCCGATTGTCAGATGTACCTCTACCCATAATACCTATACTATTTAACTACAGATGAAATGATTGAAATATCATATATACTCGGTTGTTTCGAGTGAAATAAACAAACGATGATCGTTTAATAATCACTATAATATCTATTCTTCAGTGGAGTAGGAATTTTAAAAATATAAATTTTAAATTCTAATCCTTTGTCTAAGGAATACCAAAGCTAAACATCCCACCGTTGGAGCCCATGAAGATTAGTTCTATAGTTATCGATGAAGGAGGTGGCATGACCAAGCTCAGAGCAGCTTTCGAAAACCTATTGGTGTATGGACTCAGCAACTATACGACAGTCTACGCACGGTCAGCATAGTTTTACGATCGCTTCATTTAATTTTAATTCCCATTCATACATGATTTTCAACTATTTTATTTCAGATCTGATCCAAAGAATTATCGTTTTACCCTTGGAATCAAGTACGATCAACTAAAGATAGCTGGAGACTATGACATAAGCGGAAGACTTCTTCTGGTTCCCATTAAAGGCAGCGGGAAATTTTGGTCTCTTTTAAGTGAGTACTATGAGAGATAATAATTTAAGTTGGGAAACTTTAAAAGGAATCATTGCGCCTCACTGCTCATTGGATATTTTGCTCGTAATTAATACACTGCAAATAAATTTTAATTCTGTGACTCGTCAATATTGTTAAGGGATTTCCAATTTCAAGTTGACGTTTGTGGTGATATTTATTTATATTTTGATTCGATTTCTCTACTTCTCAAAACAAATTCTATGCGATGTAAAAATAAGTAGCAAAAATCGTTTACAGATTATTTTTAATTTTAAGATGGTATCAACGCAGATTCGTACAACGTACTGCAGATAGCCAACAACGAACTCAGCCTGGTGAAGACGCAGACAGATTTTGACGTCGGGAGAATGCGTGTGAGATTAGATAACCTGTTTGGTGGAGACCCGATCTTAGGTAAGCAAAGACATCAACTAAATTGAAAATTAAAGAAAGAATTATTGAAGGAAAATATAAGAAGAAAACGGGCACTGCAAGTAAAGATGAAGGGTATGAATTAGCCGAATCTCATTGATAATGAACCAAAATCTATAAATGTACATAATTAACACATATAAAATTTGTGAGAACTCAGCATGGAATGAATCCGGAAGTATCTCATTGTCAGTCTGAAGCGATGTTTTCTGAACTCAGTATCAGACTTTGACAGTTGCATGCGTCATAAATAAGTCTCTCAGCTATATCAGAAGGGTGAAATCTAAAGCTGTTACGAGTCCACATAACATTTCAATGATAGTTAAGTCCTTTTAGAGGTAGAAGTCAAAAGGTGAAACTTTGAGAGGAGGTCATTGCTCTATTGTCCAATCGTTTGCAGAAACCCCTGTTACTCTGTTCCTTGAAAGTAGAATCCACCAGACCGAAAAATCCCTTCCGGATGAATGAAAATATGCTTTCAAGGTATGCAAATGACTTCTTCTGTCCTTATAACAACTAGGTCGTTATGCATTAATTTTTTCACGAGTCTCTTTCATAAAAATATTCATGAAGAATCCAACAGCTTATTTATGAATTTCTATAAAGTATACAAATTCAATCTGCCTTAAATTGCTAAGGATTTTAATTAAAACCTTTAAACTGAAAATTATCTAATTTTATTTAGTACTTTTTCATTTAAATAGGTGAAACGATCAATGGCTTCTTGAACGAACAATCTCCAGAGATAGTTCGAGAACTTAAACCGCAGTTTTCTGAAGAGATCGACAAAATCATTTTATCGGTAGGTACAAAATATCACCCAATCTCGAAATAAATTACTTTTATTAATTAAACTCTGAAAAATTCTACCCTTTCTTAATATTTCGTTTCTTCCTATGAAACTGATGTTACTCTTTTGGTATTATAAATATCAAAGGAATTCATCAAAAAAGGAAGCATAAATGGATTGAATATTGATCAATTGATTTGCATTAATTTCAGGTGTTTGGTAAAGCTCTTTCGAAGCTTCCAGTTGAGAAATGGATGAAGGCTATCGTGGAAAAAGGAAATAATTCTACTGCAATATGATGATACTTTCATTGATGTGGACGGACTTAAAATCCCAAGGTCCTATTCCTGTATATTATGTTGTTTAATGTTCTTGAGATAAGAAGCAGTGGTATAATATTTAATATCGCTTTTAGGATTGATCAAATTTAGAATGGCCAAAGAAACAGGAAATATGTTATGGTTTTTTGAGAAATGGAATTTGAACGCCAAATATTGTTATCATCAGCATACTTTATGAAGAGAAACTACGACTGCTATACGGAAAAATGTTCATAGATTTAGTAAATGTTGATAAAATCATTATTTATTTGAAAGTTTTATTTGTAGCTTTGTACGATTATATACGAGTATGTATTATATTCCTAATTCATATGCGATAAAAGACAAAAATATTTATTTTCCATTTTAAACTAGTATTATTAAAATTATTATATAATTTCCAATATTATAAGAAAATATTATTTATTTTTAATGCGTGTAATTAATTATGAACAATTCAAGAAAACTGTTGTTTTTTGTAGAATTCAAATATTTTGTTTGACAGACCGATCGAGATGAGTTAATAAAAAGATTTTATCGAAGCTCTTTCCAAGTGAATTACGCATACGGACTAAGATTCAGATCTGACGTAAGAGCCCATATTTACGAATAAAAATTCCCTGAGTAGGAAAATAGCTATTGACTCCTTTAAAATGACGGTCCTGAGGAAAAAGCGTGAGAAAAGGGCAACACGCGCACTCCATCAGAGACGCCCTCGAAACAGGTACGTACTTAGAAAATTCTTTGCAGACGATAAATTCTAAAAATGTTGAGATGATAAAATTTGAAAATTGTAACAGAATTCATTAAATTTGTTAAAATCACTGAAAATAACTTCATTATAACAGTTAACTTACCTGTTTTAATCTTAATTAAATAGAAATCCAGAAAAGAGATTAGTGAACTCTTTAATGAAACTAGGTTCAATAGTTAGTGAACACAGAACTTTTATAGATAGATTTACAAATTCAGTATAATTTACTATTTATTGGGGTAAATTTTATTTTCAGGACAGTATTTTTAAAAGTCGATGAAAAAATTTACTCTTTCAAATAATAGACGAAAAACCACGTTGCTACAAAAGAGTTTCCTGGTACTGAAGGGGTATAATTAAGGGATATAAATCACAAAAGGAATGAAATCGATTGCTGTCTCGTTTTAAAGGTAAACTTATAATTTTACTTTGATAAAATCACAAGGGGATGTCTCGAAGAGCATCAAGAGTTATCGATTCAATAGCAAACGCAAAGTTTCTGGAAAGATTTATGGCTAGAATCAATTTTAGTAAATCAAGAAATCAAGGAAAGGAAGTCTACAAAACTCTGCTTTTGCACTACTACTACGCTTTGTACCATGCAATAAGTTTTCATGGAAGTTAACGGCTAAGGTAGCTGCAAAAGTTTAGAATTTTATTTTTATTCATTACCAAAGGCCACAAAAACGTCCACTTTCTGGACAAAATAATAATTTATATTACATAACATGTTTGGCTCAAAAAAGCAAAATTATATCATGGGGGGAATGCCAATAGTTTTTTGTAGAGCAAATGTAATTCGAACGAAACTATGGAAGTGCGAAACTGCTGCTGAATAATAAATCGAGTTGTTTAATAGCGTGGTGAAAAATATCAGCTTCGCAATTTAAATTTCAAGTTAATGAGAGAAAATTGATAAACCATGAAATATTTTTGAATCATACCTGTACATATTAAAAGTATTATCAATAGCGGCAATATATGACTTAAAAATGTAAAATCATGATATGATCTACTTAGAGTTCACTATTCGCGAATACCGGTAAAATTCCATTGATAGTTTCTACAAGAAAATATGAGCAGTTTCAGCGAAAATACCGATAGCTTACTCGATTGAAAGTTTTATTCGTGACCATAAGCAACGCGAAATTTACATAAACTACAACTCAGCGTTTCGCCATTGCCAGCAAAACAGACGAGATCAAAGGAAATTATTTCCACTCATACTCATTAACATCTTACAGAATAGATTACAAATATTTAAGGGCATACGTTTTATTTATAAAATTGTAAATTTTCTCTGTAGGCTGGACTGAATATTCCCTGAGTATTGCAACACGCTCCATTGTAGTTATTTGCGAACTTAATAGTTAGATAAAATAACGTTGACATAAAAATTTTCTAAAGAATATTATTATGAGATGGGATAAAAATAAAAAGCCATTCATTACGAAAAAACTTTGTAAGTTCCACAGTAATACTATGAAAGTATCAACTTTGTTTTCTTATTACAAATTTTATATGACATATTTTATGTGATTTGAAGCGTCTAAAATTAGAAAGAAAACACATACTTGCCTATTCAGCTATTAGAGATTCATGCAATTCATGTAATTTAATTGTTAATTTCTCTTTCACTTTCTTTCCTCGTAATTCACAACGACGAACACGTATCTTTTATGAACCTCAAACGAACTATCTCGAAAAGAAAAACAGTAACTCAAAGGAGGCCGTATATTAATTATGTAATACTATACCTCATACATCACATTCACATTTATCACTTTACGGTTCATCAGGGACCGGATAGTTACTGTAACATGATCACAATAGCTACGGATCCAATTAATCGATTACGCGAAAAAGAATTATATAAAAATTTAATTGAACACGATTATTCAAAGGTATCGAGTCAGATGATAAATTACGGAAGCCATCGCGCAACAATAATGAAATCTATTCTTTCGAAGAATTCCGAATCTTTATCTTTACACATTTTACGAGTAATTTCTTTTTGATTTCAATCATTAGTATAAGGTAAATCTACGTACAGTAATCGATACATAGGGTAGGACATCTATAAATGAGTATATTAGAATACATACATAGAAAAGAATGTTATATTTGAGCAAGTGCGAGGGGAAGATGTCGAAGCCTTAAATCTAGAAAGAAAATTCAGTGATCAAATGAATTCCGAAATGTCGATTAAACAGAATTGATGTCGCAGTATAGAGAATCCTCTTTTCCCAGCTTAATTTTCAGCGTTTCTCATTGTTTAAACAGTGTCTTTTATCTCGATTTGGAAATTGATAAATAGCAGTATTAACTCCTAAAATTCTTGGAGCATTATAAACGAGTTTTTAACGAATAAACTAGAGATTTTACGTTAAATTAGAAACATTTCAATTTCCCAACTGGTTGTTTTTCACTTTAAAGATATAGCCCCATTAATGGCATAAAATAAAAACGTACCTTTATTTACTTCAGTGCGGAAAAAAAATAAATTACAGCTCAGTTCGTGCTTAGCTCAATCTGCCTGCATCGAATTTCCTATTAAATGTTATTAGCTATTAAATGCCTCGACTTTAATTAATCACTCTTCATTTTAAATTAACACACTAATATAATTTATGATGTTAATTTAATTGAGTAAAAATTTAATTATGATATAATAATTATGCTAGAATCAAGTTCGGTATATCTATAAGGAATTAGTTCATTTAAGTTAAAATGTGCATTCTTAGGTGCAAAAATTATGTGTTTAGGACCAGTTTTTACAAAATAATAAATAATCCTCTTTTCTGTTTGATCCCGGCTCTAAATTATTTACTTCTCAACTTTTCTCTCAAAAACTCACCAATGACAAGACACGGTTGGAAAACCGAAAAACTCTTCATTCGATTTGCTGAAGAACAATATATGATACGCCGTTTCGGTGTGGTTGTATTCGTTAGGGACCCTTCGTCTACCTTGAAAAACTGTTAACTCTCATATTTAGTACATATACTATTAACTCTCATAATTTATTACGTATATGCCCCAGAAAATGGAACGGAGACATAGGATAGGTTTCTTCAGTGTTCGAGAAAACACTGTAGAACATACTATCCCTACTTTGATTTTGACAGAATTTTAGATAGTATCATTTTCTTAAAGTAGTAACTCAAAGACAGCTGCCTCGACAACAAAAAATATTAGTGAGTTCAGTACATTCTACAAACTCTGACTTAATTTAACATTGCAAGTGTGCTTACAAGATTCAATCGAGCTTCAATTTTCACATTACAAATTCTTCTTTAAAAGAAATATAGGACTGTAAAATATCTCCATCCTATCTCAGTGAGAACACAATATAACTCAATTTCTTCTGTCATTAGATAGTTCAATTTTGCATGTTGGAACAATTTTTCATAAAACTTGTTTACACTTAAAATTATAATAACAATTCTCAACCAAACATCATTTTAAGTCATAGAATAACTCAGATTTAAAGGAAATCATATAAGAGTTCTTTATTTTTTCATCAGGTTGATTAATCAGGTAAAACAGGATTATAAGATTTGTCCCAAACTGCATTAATATCACCTGATTGATCATAATTGATCTGAATATTCATTAAGGAAATGACCGAAAAGAAAAGAAAGGGGAAGAAAGGAAAGGAAGCAAACTTTGCTTTTCGGAAAATATATCCACAATATCTAAGAAGAAATCATAGAGATGACTTTATCACCTTAGAATCATTGAAGATTGAATACAACTCTGACTTATCACAAGAGGTAGGGTAGTAAATATAGTTCATATTCTATTAGTAATAGATGATCATTATGTTCCATTTTAAAAGTATATGATTCACCCTTGAAAGCTAGAAAGGAAAATGCAGTACTCAATTATAACTTGTTCACCAATGATCTCAATTGAATTTTTGACTCTGAATTAATTGACATCTACAGTTTTTAATTTCTGATATTGCCTTGAAATACTTTTCAACATAATCTGTTGACCTTCTTCACATCTTGTTTAACTCCAGAATATGCATATACATCTAGCATACATCTTGTTAAGCATTTGATCTAATCTAATCATGAAATAAAGTTCTTCCTGAAATTATGCATTAAATCAGTCATTATA
Source organism: Pantala flavescens (assembly GCA_020796165.1). Classification (NCBI taxonomy): domain Eukaryota; kingdom Metazoa; phylum Arthropoda; class Insecta; order Odonata; family Libellulidae; genus Pantala; species Pantala flavescens. Next base: position 51,563,532 of record CM036881.1, read on the forward strand.
GCTTTAACCGAAGGCAGTTCTTTATCCTGTGTTCTAAAATATTGCTGTAATTTCACATTTTACAGAATTCACCAGTGGAATTCACAGTTGAAGCACTTCTACCAACAATTAGACTTGCAATATATTTTGGTCTTCTTCCATTATCAACAGTGACATTACGTCATGCCAATAAGAACTTTGTTTTTTTTACATTTAGATGGTTATCACTCAGAACATTTGGCACAATGTTGCTCTTATTTTGCTTAATTGTTATAGAAACAACAGCAATTAATTATATGGTGACTGGATTTTACTACTCCACCAAGCTTGGTGAGTATTGTATAAATTATTTCTGAGAGTTCAATTTAGAATTAAGGGAATCAAAGCTATTTATTTTAAATTTTGAAGAAAATTAGGTCCTATTTAAATTAAAAAGAAATCTACTCATGAAAATCTTTCTAAAAAAGAGCATTTTCAATAAATTTCCTCTTGTGTAAATCTTTTGAAATATTTAAATGGAAATTATAAATAGCAATCATTGTGATCTTATACTTAATACAGAGAAAAATCTATTCCATTGTTGACCTACAGAGAAAATACTAATCCTTTTGGTATGGATGAGGTATTACCACTCCTCTGAATTTAGATCCTTTGTAGTGGAGGTAAAAGTACCTTCAAACCTTCCCAAAGTCTTTTATAGCCATAAAATGATGAATGTCTAGGTAAATGCTAGAGGGCTTTGTCATTTTTAGGCTGGAATAAATATTAGTAAAGCAAAAGGAGTATTTAGAAATTTATATGTAATTTTAAAATGTAAGAAGATTTTCTGAAATCATCCATTTCAATATCTGATAAATACCCATGTATGTATGTATCAACAGATACCATTGAGCAAACAACAGCTGGAGCAGCATTCTATGGCTACTCTGTCATCTCAACAATTCTTTTCTTTCGACTAGCTATAAGATTGAGACATTTATTAAATCTTTGGCTACTGTCAGAAGCACCTCTATTATTCAATTCAGACAAGTCTGACAAACTTTCAGAAGAAGGATCTTACAGCACACCAGTAAAAAATCAGAAATATGTTATAGATAGAAATAAATCTCTATCCCTGAGAAGAAAATTTGCAGTTCTTACCAGCATTGTCTTATCTTTAGCATTAGGTAAGCTTCATATTACCATTTCAAAATCAACTTCATGAAGGACCAATATTAGACAAATAATTATTATCTAAAAATTGAAAGAATCAGAAGTAAAAATCCCTGGCCAGTGCAATCAATATTCTTATGCATGAATGAAATTAACTAATGAACAGATTCTAGAAATCCTCCAATAAATCCTACAGATGGTAAACATATATTATCAAAAGTAAGATCTGAGGTAATTTAAAAATAGGGGAGCGTGATACAAATAATGTTTTCATTTATTCAATCCAATTTTCTTAATATGATTGAGAGAAAGCTTTGCTTTACATACTAAATTTTGTATATTTCATCATCACTAATGCATGAATTAAATAGTTCATGATTTACAAATACATTCCATTAAATATAATATCCTCAATCATTTAAAATTTTTTCTAGATTACTTTCTTCCTATAAATTATGAAAAAGATATATGCTATGTATGGTTTTATTATCAATACCCGTCCAATAATTTTAATGCTGAAAGAAGAGATCGTAAGAAGGTGATTGAACCAGCCTCAATTTTCATCAACATTTCTTAACAGCAGAGCACCTTTGGCATGTTATTGTGAGAGTGATAGAATCTTACAATGAAGTGAATTCTTGCCAAAATGTATCAAATGACACTGCAGCAACAGGGTCATTAATAAAAAATGGAACTCACCAAATGCAAAATGGAACATCTCTCTATGAAAAAACTACATATTCTTTTCACAATAAACTTAAAGTTAAATGTTTAGAAAGTATTTATAAAGCTGAAGACCACCTTTCACTTCGTGTTTTGGAGAGCTTCTCTCGGAGATCTCACTGGTTAGTGATAAAATTTACTAGATATAAACTTGGCACAAAGAATGGGTGAATTTACACAATGTATTAAAAATAAGTTCTAAATCATTTCCTCTTCCAATATAATAATTTGCTAATTCTCTAAATTTTTCAATAGCAGGTTTTTAGTAGTTTAATGTAGCAGGTTTAGAACTCTAGTAAATGTCTTTTCTGATTATTTTGAATGAAAAGGAATATTCAAGGTTTTAACCAATAAAATCAATGAAAAAAATTTTAAAAATTCTCCCAAGGATAGAGAATACTAAAATATTCAAACAAAACACCAATACAGAAAATAATAAATATAACAAAAAAAGTTTTAATGATGGTATAGAAAATCTTGCTCATTTTATTTACAAGTACCATATGCATTTTAGATACATAATCCCTTTTCAAGCAAACAAAACTATTATTATTGAATCTTCCTAATTTGTATAATCACCTTTTAAAAATAAATATCAAATTTTTAAAAAATATTCTTACATATGATTCATTATTCTTCAGGTTTGTATATGAACAGACAAAATATGCAGCATGGAAGGGTATTTCATTGATTTTCATAAGCTTTGTGGCTACTTTTACCTGGAATTATACTGACCTCTTCATTATGATCATAAGTCTGGCACTATCCACTCGTTTTAAGCAACTTAATGCAAAGCTGAGTGTTGTTTGCAGAAAGGTAACTATTCTCTTCAATACTAACTTTGATACTTCATTGTATGCTAATAGGCATAGATTTTTTTCATATTTAAAATATTTCAGGCTCTTCTGCCAAAACACTGGGAAAGACTGCGTCGCCAATATACTTCCCTATCAGATCTTTCTAGAATACTGGATGAAAACTTGAATGGAATCACTTTCTTCTCCATAGCTTCTAATCTCTATTTCATATGTATTCAGCTTCTTTCTGGACTTATGTAAGATATTACTGTAATTATAAATCCTAGGATATTCAAAATATTTAAAATAATTAACATAACAGATCAACTCACCTATTTATAATTTAAATTTGTATCAATACGCAACAACATATTTCAGAACATCTACAGAGAGAACAGTTGATAAATCAGCATTTTACTTCTACTCTTTTGGCTTTTTGGTTGGAAGAGCAGCAGCTGTCATCCTCACTGCATCATCTATTAACCAAGAAACACTAAATACCCCAAAATATCTTCATTTGTGTCCTCATAACTCATATTGTAAAGAGGTAAGAATTACTTTTATGAAATATTGACAGCATCTGAGAATATTTCAATATTTCTAAGTTACTATTTCAACAGATTTCTTTCCATTAATAAATAAAGGAAGAGTAAAAAAATATCAATTAAATCTAATAACTGAGTGGTAATGCAAGTTGTATGTATGAGAATATAAAGTTTCAAAGAAAAAGAAGCATCACATTCTTCCTTCAGTACTGCTGCACTTAGATAAATATTTAAAGCAAAGTAATAAATCCTAGTAATATGTCAGGAGTTTTATATGACTTCTATCTTCCATTATAGGTGCAAAGATTTATGATGGAAGTAACAACTGATTCTGTCACACTGTCCGGGCTTAACTTATTCAACATTAACCGAAATTTTCTATTAGCGGTGAGTCTGATATTTCAATATTCTTTAAACTTCATGCTATGGGATAAAATTAAAGAAATTATACAAGAAAAGGGAAATTTTAAAAAGATCATTTTTCACACTTCAGTTTATATACCATGCAAGTCCTTGCTTGAAACTGTTCTTGTAATTCTGTATCAGTGAGCCCATAATTCATAATAATTCATCTAATATCTTTCTATAAGTGATTTCTTACTATTTCAAAAAACATCATTAAAATTTATACATAATATTTCATAAATTAGTTTTCAATCAGGACTAACTAACCATCAGTGAATTAGAATTTTTGAAACTAGATGACAAAATAAAATTTATAGATTGCTGTCTAAGTGAAGAATTTGGTAAGAATTAACATATATATAGAAGTAACAATCAACAATTTCACTTAAAATTGACACTTTATTTTAGGCATTTTATGATACTTACATTTAAAAATCTATAATAAATAATAAAGAGAATTTTTATTTTCCATCAGGTAGCAGGAGCTGTGGTCACTTACGAAATCGTCCTGCTACAACTGGAAACAAATAATACAAATTAAAATTCAAAAATGAGAGAAGCTTTTTAATTTTTATTGACCAAGGCATAAGGTTCTTCTCAGTATACAGTTAGTTGATATTGTTACTTGTAAATATGGGTATAATTAATCCATCCATGGAAAATTGTACTTTGTGATAAACAAATTTTACATTATGGTTAAGAGTAGAAATCTATGCATAAATCCTTTTACATGGTTGATATATAAATTTAATAAAATTTCTTTTAATGTTCTGAATAGTCAAAGAAATAAAAAGTAAATGTGATTCCATGAAAAATTTATTTCTCCTAAGTATCACATCATTAATCAACACCACAAACATCTTCTATGCTTTTCATACATGGTACTTTACACATCAATTTAAGAAGATCCTCCTGAAAGAATCAAAATTCACATGATTATTGAGCATGTTAAGCATTTTTAATCCACCACCTCAGACTAATTATAAAATTATGGAATAACCCCTTCCATTCCATAATATTGGAAATTTACACCTGAAAATGATAATTCCACCATTAATGTGCTAATCTCATTTGATTATGACATACCAAGGTAGTTAATGTTCAAAATGCAACAACAGTTGAGAGTAAAAACATGTAATTACTACCATTTTAATCCGGAACAACCAACATTAAATTTACATGATAGAAAAAGTTACTTTGTTACAAGATCTATTAAAACATTATCATCAGAAAAGGAGTAGATGACATCATGAATAGATCAATCACAAGTGACATCACATGTAAAATTGGCATACATATCATTTAAAAAACCATATTTTTTGATAAAAATTAACTTTCAGCTTACAGAGTTACAAATCTTTTAAGGTGCTAAAAATTCTAAAAACAATTTTGCCAATTTACTCTTCCTCAATATCTTTGATATATTTTCCATAATACTTTACAAAGTCAAATTTTTAAAAAAATAACTTTATGGGGTTATTAAATCGTTGATTTTCTCCCTAGATATCTTCAAAATAACATTTAAAAGCTAATTCTAACAATACTAAGATATTCTCTTGTTCAAATTAATCATAAATTAATAAATTATTAGTATTATTGTCAATCTAATTCTTCTGTAATGATAACACACAAATTTTACCCAAATACATTATGAGACTACCTATAGATTACTATGTCCATTCATAAATCACACAGTATTGATCTATCAAAATAGATCCACAGAAAATACTTTGAAAATACATTAATTTCCCCATAAAATGAAAATTAATTTTGAGAATATTTTCCATTAAATTATTTTTCAATACTCAGACACGAGCATCATCATTTAATACATGTTGCTATCATTCTAATAGGACATGGATATTATTGACAATAGTTCTAGAAACATTTGAGGAACCAATATTCTTTTGCGAATCTAGAATTTTGTTTATGGATTAATTTGATTATAAGTTTGACTTATTGAACTTATATAGATCCCACTGGCAACAGAGTTAAAAGAGAAAGGAAGAGATTTAAAGAAGCCGAATAGCTTCAAAAATAAAATAACTAGCTCAGTCATCTTTCATTGATGTAATACTCAATAATAATAAATGTAATTGATGTTGGAGCTCAATTTTGATTCATTTCTAAATAATCATATTCTTGGTCACTTACAAACCTAAAACACCGATGTGTGGTGCAATTAATTTCAAATATATTTTTCAAAAATTAATAGTAATTTTTTCCATAAACACAATTTGAAATTTTAAAACCAATTTTTGCATATAATGCACATGTTGTATACCATCATTATTTCCACTTCATATAAATGAAAACTTAACAAATGAAATTGGCAGAGAATGGAATCTTAGAATTAAAAATTATAGATATTCTACCTCCATTACAAATAAAAAATAAATAATGCCAATATTTTAATTATAAATTTATAAGCATACACTAACAATAGCTTGAGTAAATAGTAGGGATGCTAAAATGAACAACTCTGACAGCAGATTATAATATAATTTTCACTGATAAACAAATTTAAAATAAAGTATAATAAGATAACCAATCTTACATTGTACAAGAAAAATATTTAAATATAAAAAATTGTAAGTAAAGATGAAACTCATCATTTTGGTCACAAAGCATGCACCAGATAGTAAAACATCCAAAAGTATAGATGAGAAATCTAACTTTTATAAAGAAGTAGTTGTCAAAGAATATTATACATGTGAGGTAAATGTAAAATATACTATTTACAGTACACTTAATAGTATCAAGAAAGTAGTAAAGTATTCATACGAATTATTTATAAGCAATAGCCTGTTGATTTTGAGACCCAGAAAGTTATTTTCACAGTGAAAATGGAACTTGATACAAAGAGAAATATTTTTGTAGATTGAAATATTCAATCCTTATTTTCAAGAGATTTAAATATGACATTAATCCTGAAATATTAGAACCATATTAAACTTAGCAATATATAAATATGCTTTTCTGATATAATAGCATTTTTAAGCACAAGTTTCACAATTTTTATATAGGGAAAGTAAACACCAACATAGGGAAACAAACAGCATTAATATTTTATCTTAAATAAGCTCCAAAGAATTTTAAAATGTAAAATTCATATTTTGACATGAAACAGTAAGACATCCAATGATAACAGATGAGAGAAACACATGTGAAATTCAGCATTGAATATCAAGTAAATTTTTCAAGAACTTCAAATATATTGCCTCAGAATGTAAATTATACAATCTGTATGTAAATGAAAATGCAATAATAAACCTGAGTGAATCGTCTGTCCCTAAAACAGTAGCAATGACTCATATTAAATCTTTTGCAAAAAACTCTTATGAATATTCCAAGTAGATGGAATGGTCATCAAAGATGATTAAAATATATGAGATCATGTACCGTACATCTTATAATTATGAGTAAGAATTATCAGAAGATTGAAAGGACTTTCACAAGAGCAATCATTCAAATCCTTTTCCTTTTCCCTAACTGATTTATAAAAAAAAAACATTTTATAAAGACGCAATAATGAAAGGATGACTCTGAAGATGATAAAATTGTTTCCAAAAAACAGTTTGATTATTAAGTAGTTAACCAAAAGCTGTAATGGATGGAATTAAATTAATTAGACAATTATAAAACCAATAATATACAGTCGAATCCGGTTAATTTGAACACAGGGTAATCGGACCAGCCGCTTATTCGGACAGAATCTTAAAGAACCGAGCAAACCCTATGTACATAAGCCTAATATTATTCGCTTATTTGGACCAAAATTCCGTTTAAATAACAGTAAAACACGCTACAGCATCGGAAGACCAGGAAAGTGATCATGACGCCCATTATGAGTAGGTGCAAGTGCCAGGAAATGCATAGAAATTTTGTGCCGCTATTTCTAGCAGGAGGGAAATGAAGGCAGTCCCATTGCTGCGTTAGATGTGATTGTAGTGATTTTGTTCAAGTGCAGTCCATCAACAGAATGCGTCAGATTACACTGAATAAGTTCTTCAAACGATGACTGGAATTTGATAAGACCTTTTTTTTATTGTGCTTCGCATGCTGAGTATCGTATAGATCGTTATATATGTTAGCCATACGCGTGTGCCGCACAATAAAGGTCATAATGACATTATAATATATTACGTATGGCACGTCTCGTCTTGCAACATAAGGCATTGGAACATCCGGTTATTAGGACCAAAATGATCGCGTCCCGATGTGGCCCGATTAACCGGAATCGACAATATTAAAGTATGGATTAAATAAAAACGTAAAATTTCCATATTAGTATTAACTTATCCGTTATGAATAAATACTTTCTATTTATAAAAATCACCAAATGAGATATAATTACATCTCTAAAATGAAAAATGGCAAACAGTTCTTTTTTAAATTTAAATACTTGTATGTGACAGCATTGCAATTAAAATATCGTATTGCAATAAATACTATTTTCTTCACAAAGAGATTTTCTCATAAACTAATCTAAAATATAATTTAATGATACCCCTCATAAATTATTAAGTCTATCTCCATGAAAATCATTATATTTCTCTAAATTGTGTCATTTTGATAAGGCTAACAATCCATGTGATAATATTTACTGATTACTTTAATGATATGATTTTAAAATTTTACTTTTTATCTAAATAATTAATGACACTAAATTCAACTTGTACATGAGCAAAATAATTCAATTTTCATTTAACAATTATACCAATATTTATATGTTAAAATTTAAGACCTTGATGATATTTAAAAATGAAATTTTCTAAATAAAACTAAGAAATATTATTATATTTCCATCATTACACCATTATTGCATCATGAATTTCAGGATCCAATGGTAGAGAAAAGATTTTGATGCATCAAATTGACTGATGAGTTTTGCTATGGATAAAAACAATTTTACTAAGAATTCTAAGACAGTAAATAATAGGAGGTGAAATCCACCAAGTTAATGTAAATATAGCATAAAAGAAGTTAGCACCAAAATTTTCATCTCTGAGTTCAACCAGGGAAAAATAATTCACAAGTCTTCAAGCCTAATAACAGGCTTCTGGAAATCTTTTTGCAGGGTGATTTCAAGGTTTTTCATTCAATTCCACAGCAATAACGCAGTATTTAGTAATGGTAGAAAACATTCATCAGATTATATTACAAACACAAGTTTTTTTTGGGATTTATAGACATTTGAATGAGTACTTTATAAAAAAATCTTCAATGCCGGAAGTTGATACCAACATTTGAAATTGGAAAAGAGTCCACTTTACAGCTACATTGATTCTCAACAAGTTTCTCAAAATCTATTTCAAAGACAATTCTAGAGTTCTTCAAATTCATACAATTTAAAATAAATCACAAGGCTCAAAGCACTGTTTAATATCAATGTTTAAAGTACTATATGAAATTAATTCATAATAAAAATATACTATCCTTTGATGAAAACATTAGTAAAAATTAGGTCTCAATCTCCTACTTGATGTCTATACATCTTCACAGAAGAAGATTCCTTCAAAGGAAAAATCTGTCATTGATCTAAAAATATTTAACAACTCCATAAAGCAATATTTATACCTAAAAGAAAAATCTAGTATTTCATTAAGACAAAACAGGAAAAAGGTTATAACCATTGATAATTTTTATATAATGCCTTAAAACAAATAATAGAGATTAATAGCTTGAAATAAAATGGTTTGTCTTTCATTAGTTGATCGTGCTAGTCCCATAAATTAACACTGGGCCATTAAAAACAACAAAATTTTATAAACATTTTAAACAAATATAATAACATCATTAAGGATAAGTAATTTTTAAATCAAAGAAATAATTTCACAAGGTTTAATATTTATTTCTTAAAGTTTATCAACTGAATATACTTTAGAAAGGTAAATATCATAGAAACAAAAAAGAAAATATCGGTGAATTAGTAAAGGAAACAAAAAATTTGGAAAAAGAATAATGCACAGCCACAAAGAGATTAAAACCAAAAGATTAAAACCAAGGTAAACAATAAATAAGTTAAAAAGCATTTAAAAATCAAGGTAAATTGAAAATAATACTGAATAATAAAAAATAATTGATATTCAATTATCATGATAAAATAAACAAAGATATATTAAAAACCTATATGACATAAATCACGTGATTTTACATTTATTGGTCGTAATGTTCACTTGCATATCAAAATATGGTTAAGAAAATATTATTTTCAAATAATATAGTATAGATATAAATACTATAATAATCAAACAAAAACAAAAATTAATAAACCATTGCATCACAAAAAGAGCATACAAAAACAAAGCTTGTAAATATATTTTATATATTTAAATATAAATATATTTTCATTATACTTCAGGAAATAGAATAAAGTAAAACAAATTGTGCATAATAATTTCACAATGGTTTAAAAGAAATACAGTCATAATTACACCAACAAAATATGCTAAAATTTTAATCTACTATTTAAGAGAGAAAAAAATGAAATTATTTCAAGTTAACTTTTATGTAACTAATTCACTTTTATTTACTTAAAAGTTATATTTGATGAAAGAACCACAAAAATGTCATGGTCTGCTTAAAAATTTTCATATGGACACTAATTACTATACTAGATTAGCACTCCATTAGAACCTTTTTTGGACTAGAATATTAAAATATGTCATTTATCAAGCAAATTGATTTTGTAATGTTTATGTTGGTCTGAAGTATGTATTGATCACACCTTTCATATATATATTGACTTAAATACTGTCTAGTGTAGATCAGTGCAAATCTTACTTAAAACATATTACATTGCATTACCAAAGTGGTATCGTTGAAAACCATACAGCTGTTAACAGACTTTCCTCATTCTTTAGGAACAGTTCATAAATTACAACATGAGTTCATGTAAATAGGTCAATGAACACAAAAACTGCCATGCTAGGTTAACAGCAGCAGTTTAATTCCATTGATAGTCGACAGCTGAAATCCCAATGAATAGTCTTGAGAGCTCATTAGGGCAGGAATCACAATTGTTTATTATGTAACTACTAACTTCTACCACTATTTTCTTCATCCTCTCCCTTAGAACTTTCACTGTCTTTTTTATCAAAACTATCTTCAGGAGGAGTTCTATCAACTTCAGATGATTCTTCTTCTTTTGAAGAGTCTAAAAATGAAGAATTCATTACTAAAATACATTCTTGCAATGACCAATCATGTAAATTATTTAAATCAATTTAGAGAATCTTGATGCATCTTGGGTAAAATTTAAAACCAACTTTATATCTGCTCAAGATCATTAAAAAATCACTCAAAATACTGATGTCCCAATTTTATAATACTAAATGTAATTAATTAATATATAATATCATTGCAATTCTATTAATAAATAATATAATAATTTTTATAATATTTATATATAATTTAATTTTTTCAAGACAAAACTTTTATTTACTCCTAAATCAGAGGGGTCATAAATTCTAAGAACTAGATATAGACTAGATTTAGATATTGCACAAGAATGCTGCGAATGTGAGGATAAATGAAATATGGAAAATAGAAAGATGGGCTTGAAAACAGTCTGAAGGGATCAGGAATTGAACTCAAGTCTCCTGGTTGCTAGTTAGACGCTCTTCTCCTTGCCCACAAAGTCTTTCTAATGGCTTGAGAGAATATGGTCAACAGGCAGAGCACCTAACTGGCATTGGAATCCCAGGTTTGACTTCTGGTTCCATTAGTCTTCTGGAATCATAAGTCCATTCTTCCCTCAAACTGATAAACTTTCTCAGAAAATTATATTCTAGCTAAATTGAAATTAATTAATCACTAATTATTTCCAAAAAAGAATTTGGAAAATAATTAGGTCAATTCTATTTGAATAAAGATCCAAAAGAATCTGATACAAAATGAATTAATAAAAATTGCATTAAGTTACTGAATAATATTTTATTCTAATAAGGTAAAGATCTACATTAATAACTATTTTAAATGTTGAAATTCTGGAAAATTATCTGGAAAATATATAAAAATACTAAAAAACAAATGGTTTAGAGACAATGGGTATTTCTAATATGTTTTCAATATTATTCCACTAAAATTCCTAGTAAATTTATTCACAAGGTTAAAAATATCTCTCTTCCTTTCAATAGGATGACCTAGCAAATCTATAGCAGACTACAGTTGAACTAATTATTAATTAACTTATAATTGTATTAATTAATACTAACTAATAATCATACATCTGAATGAATCATACCAACTGAGGTGGTTATAAATTCATTTCTTGGCAAATTTATAAGAACAAAGAAAACTTCTAATGTTGTTTACTTACCAGCGCAGGAAAGTTTTTCTAGTCGAGATGGCAGATCAGCAGCTGCAGCACCAAGCGGTGAAGATGAGGACAGGGTTAATGTTGTAGTCTCACCAAGAATGTCTGGCAGAGCATTCCTTCGCCCTGTCCTACCAGAGGTAAGGAAATCTTGTGCAGCATCATCATTCTCACCCCCTGCACCACCATTGGCATTTCTTGATGAGGACTCCATCACTGCTAGCATCTTCATCACTATACATGAAAAAATATAATTAGAAAAATAAATCTATAAGTCCGTGAGCTATAACCAGTGTAAGTGTTAACATAGGATGATTGATCTTAAGGTTTTATGTTTATCTCCCAAAATCAATGAAGCAGGTGTTTTGGAGATACCTATTGTTATGAACATATTTTAGATTGAAACAAAAAGTTCTGCAGAAATAAGCAGAATAAAGAGGAGGAAGAGATTTATGAAGAAATATTAAAATGTAGATAGTATCTCTACAAACAAAATTAAATACTAGAAAGAAGAAAGCTTATTCTAAAAAGAATAAGTTAACATGCAGCATGCAAAATAATATTCTGATTCAAAAGCAAGAGGAACTTCAATAGTTTTAGGGTCTTAAAAATTTTATTAAACATACTTTAATTTTCACCAGCATGATTTTATACAATACTTTTACACTCAAATGAACCAAAAATAAATAATACCTATTGAAAAAATTCAGTTACACTTAAAGTAATTACTGAATAAGTCATTTGAAAAATCATCTCTACAATTCAAAATACTAACTAATTTCTTTTCAAAGTTCTACAAAAATGATGAGATAACTGAGTTATAAGCTAGGTCACAATATTTACTTTACAAACTAATGTTAAAAAATGGCACAAAACATTTAGGTTTAAAATTCATACAGAATGAAGTTTGTTACTTTACAATAGTTACAAAAAATATGACAATCATATAAAATCAGATACAAAGAACTGTAATTGTTTAAGCATAAGGACTTATGCAGACCAATGCAGTAAGGACTTGGGGAAATATCTATACTGAAATTATTAATAAAATTTAATAATAAAGACAACAAGCTCTTCTTTCATTTCAATATTATTTGATAAATATTTACTATAAATTAGATAGTTAGCCTCTGTATGAGAAATTTATTACCATACCCTGTAATATGAGGAAAATTCAAAAAAGTTATAGATATAATTTATAATTCATTATTAATAGTTAACTTTCACTCTTCTTTTATCTTCAAGAATTATAATAAAAACTATGTCTACAAGAAATATAACTGTCATGGAAGAGGGATCATAATTTATTAATCATACATTAAAAATTAACTAAGTAATGTTTTCCCTGGCTTTGATAATTAAATTCCATAAATAATTAAATAAAACACTTGATTAGGCAGATACATTCTTAACATAATTAAACTCGTATATTCATCCATCTTAATGTTCATTTGAATCGATATAACAATACATTAATTGAAATAAGGAAATATAGCACCAGCGTTTCCAAACCAGTAAAACTGATAGTGACACATGTATACTTTTGCCTAGAAGGAGCTTTCTTCAGAACCCTTGTTGGCATGCTTCACAATAACAAAATATAGTATTAGTAAATAAAAATATTTGGAAAATAACTACTTAAATCCCAATGGCAGGGCAGATATTGTTAGTATTTTAGTATGATATCAGATATTTAGTGAGGGAATTCCCAAGCAATTAGTCATTTCCTTATCCACTTCCATGGCTCCATCATTTGTGCATGACATATATAAGAACTGAAGTTAAAATTCTCAAATTGAACCTAAGTTGCTTTGATTTTTTAGATATCTTTGGATTTCATACATCAATATCATTATAAACCATCAAATAGTATTAAAAAATTAAGATATTTAATGGAAAATGATCCTAATACCATGAAATATGCTAGTACTTAAGCAGAGTCAAAGACTCATGTTGGTGAATGCTTCTCTATTTTAAACCACTGAAGTAGAAGAAAAGGAAGAAAGAGAAAATCTTCTAGAGCGAGAAAAGTTGCTTAGATGACAGTGATAGGCAAGCACATGACATGAATCATGGAACCACAGAGAGGAAAAAACAAGTGTCAGCCAGAATAGGTGAAATGAGAAGGTTAAGAGGAAAGATTTTGTAAAAGATCACAATACCTGCTCTGCGACTGAGGGAAGAGGAGATGGAGACTGAAGAAGAGGGGGAACATAAGCCCGAAGGTGTGAAGGTGGAGGATGTGTGACGGGAAGAGCGGTGTGGGTTGAAGGAAGGAGGGCGTGAAAAGATACCCGAGGAAGAAGAAGAAGATCGCTTCCCGCGCATTGGTCGGACTATCCGCCCACTGAGGATAGATCCCTTGCGCTTGTTCATCATTGTAGCGCTTCCTCACTCTTCCTCGTGAGCCTTCTAACCGCCTTTTCCCTACCTTCTGCACACCCACAACCTCTCACCCACAACACCCCTCCCCTTCCTCTCCTACAAATTACCCCTCCTAGAGAGCTCACCCTGCCTTGCGTCTGCAGCTTGCAAATAGAAACATATAATCACAAACATAAACAAGAGACAGAACACAATAATGAAGGGAGGAGGAATCTAAACTAGGTGGGTGACAAAATAGGTGAAATTAATTTAAATAAATAATAAAGAGCCCTGGAAGTCAACGATGGCCAAAACCCAGGATACAGAAACATACTTTGTCAGGAGAACAAATGCAAAATAGCGTATAATTACAATGAAAGCAATTTAGCAAACTAAAAAGGACTGCTTTATTTGGATGCTAGCACTTAATAAACTTAGTTACTTATCACAATATTTTGGAAGAATTTGGATTAAGCAACAAAAGAAAATAAATCTAATATACCAATACTTAACAAGTGTGATGTTAATGATAATGATGCATATGTATTATTTCATTTTCCTAAAGTGTTCAGATCTTACCATAAGTAAAATATAGACATCAATTTCATAAAAATCTATTGATAATAATAAAAATAATTTTATGCATGAAAATTATACATACATACATAGGTCTTTATTTATATTATAAATTATGAGAATCTTTACAGATTTCTATGCATTATATCAATGAGAGTGATAGAATGAGTCAATAATTTTTGAATGGTGAGGGACACAACATAGTAAAATGAATGTCAAACATAATTTATATATTACAGGTATTTCAATTATTCATAAAGTTTTGAAGGCTGATAGAAATTTTATACCTTAAAAGAGATGAATGGATAATCAGACTTGACTTCACTGAAGACTATAAAATGTACAAAATAAAAACTAATAATGTCCTACACATAATTATTATCAATTTAATATTTGAGGATAAAACAATCTTTAGGTAATAAAAGACATTCAATTGTTGTTAAATTAATGATCAGTAGAAAATCGCTAATCAAGATATTACTTTCTATAATCAAACTGAGAACTTTTAACTGAAAAATATTTAGTATCATAAAAAATCTCCCGTTCATTGAAAAATAAGATACTAATTATACTAACATAAAACAACTTTGTAGACTGAAGATTAATCCATAAAATGGGCACCCACAACAAGCAGGAAGATTACCATAATCTTTGTAAATTTGTTTAACATTTCTTTAAGAAAGAGAGATATATATTGAAATCGATATGAGAAGGCATGACTTCTTGGAATGCCATAGTAATTAAAAATCTTACGAAATATCTTAGGAAAAATTACGAAACCGGTCGCGAATATAGCATATTTTCTGTGGAAACTTACAAAGCTTTTTTTATTAATAAAGATATATATATATATATAATATGTTACTACTACTATATATATATATACATACATACATACACGAGAAAAAGTTTGCTTACTTACTCAAGCAAGAGGTTTTGTTACTAATTCCGCATTAACTATAATTCGCGAAAAGTATTTTACTCACATACTCCTTCAACTATATTTCACGTCATTATCAGTTATTCATGAGGAAAGTTCGATTTACCATGCATTACATATGGCAGCATTTTTCCCGTCTGGGGTCGAACTAAAAACAATCTGCACCAATTATACTCATCATTCGCTTAAGATTCATGTTTTTTAGTCACCTCCTAAGTTTCAGTATTCTGAAAGTGCCTCAAATATGTTGTAATTTTCCCCATGTATTCCTTAGGGAGAATATTTAAAGGCCGCCTAGAATCGAACTTGTGACCTCCTGCAGTACGACCATTTTTCTGAAAAAAGTAATTATGCTATAATCGTACAAGGTTACAGCTGTCTATCTGCGAAATAAATACCTAAAAAAAATTATTCAAATCCACCTCACATGTATTTTAAATGGAATTTCAAATAAGCCTGGCCTCGAATCAATGACTAACTATACATTAGATGGCAAAAATGTAAAGAAATGGCGCATTTCTATTGATCTATGAAATTTAAAACTTCTACGTAATCGTCAAATATTTTTTTTTATTGTCAAAAATCGACCCCTTGCATTCTTACGGGGGAAAGTCCGATTTTGGGGTCTTCTAGAATTGAACCCATGATAGGTAAGGTCGATTTCCGATTTTCTCCTGGGTAAGATTTGGTGGGATATTACGTAAAAATATCGGCGAGCCATTAGACAATTATATATAATAGATGAATATACACAAATTCACCTCTGAGTTGGGGAAAAATTATTGCAGTATTAAGTGAATAATACTATTCAAAGGACACGAAAAAAAAGTTCCGAAAAATCTCTTATTTCTGATTCTCTGCTTAATTTTTAACAATGAATAATAAAAAAACAACAGGAAGCAGATTTTAATTATATTTAACAGAACCTTTCATTCACAAAGATAATAAAACCCCAAAGTCTGAAAAGGGTTGAAAAAAGAAGCTTGTACTTCTAGTATTTTCTTACATCCACTGGACAGTTAAGATGACAGACAGATGCGCTTTGCGTTTGTTAAAGAAAATTAATTACTTATAACGAAAATTTATGGTCGCAAAAAATCTATAAGGGGATGAGCGAATCGACTGCTGATTCTTCGATTCGGAAATTTTGAACGCAATCTAATTCTAGAAACTCAAATGATTTCCTGGAAAAAGCGTAGACGTGTAGGACTGGTTGGGTGGTACACTTGATATGGATCGATAGGTCCTGCATGAGATCTTTAGATTGAGCATGAAGTGGGAGGATGAGTAATACCAAAACCAGAGTCCGAATGCAATACTACGAGTCTCTTGCGGGTTGATTCAAGCACGTAGCTCGCGAGATAAAAATGCGATAAAATTTAACCAAGGGCTCTAGAGCTATGATCGCATATCCGCTCGTTCTATTTCGATAGTGTTCGTCTATATGCATAAAATTACCGCTAATTGTATCTCGGGGTTAACCAGGCTGCAGCGGATTCAAACACCCATTATGCGCTAATATTTCTATGCACCAAATATAAGATGGGGACCAAAAGGGATACCCCAACGATCCTGACCTCTCCAACGGAAGATTTAGTGATCGATAGTTATTTTCGAAAGCATTGCGCAAAGGGGAAGTAAATACAAACGCTCCGAAAAAAGTCTCTCATAAAACGTGATACGTTTCTGAGTGAACGGAAGTAGGGAAGACTTCGAATCGTGAGTAATGGTGAATTTCAACTGCTCTCTTGAATCAGAATTGTATCGGGAGCGGTACAAAAATTCGAGGGAATGGAGGAAATGTCGTGAACCAATCGCATCTGCGTACATGTTAATCTGGCTCGAAATCAAACTCATTTACGTACATTTAAGTGGATTGACGTCATTCATAGAGCGACCGTGAGATGTACATCGTCCAGGAAATAGCCTTAAAAAACAGTCGAAGATATGAGAAGTTAGGTGGAGGAGTCTTCAAAAAATATGCACTTGTACGCAAGACAAACAATCTCGAAAATACGTCACATATTTAATTAACGGATGTGACTACAAAAATTACTAATTAAAGTATAAGAATCGGATGTATAAATGTAAATACAGGAACAACATTGTGACGGCATTGGAACATCCAAAGTGAAAGACTGTATGTTCCACTAAATAAATATGTGCCACTTAATTTAAATTATCCTCATTTCGGGTGAGATAAAAACCAGAAAACCCTAGTCATTCTAGAAATAGATCATAACTTCTAAAAAGTATTTCATACACATACTAATGAGAATGAATATAATACGATGAAAATATCTATTGAAAATTCATCAAAAGATCAACCTTCAAATGATCAAAAGAAGGAGTTTAATTAATGAAGAACCCTGGAACACTCATCCTTGCATTCTGATTCCTCAGGGAATTGAGATGAGGTGTACAGATGCCCCCGAAACTGCCCCATATTGATTTTGACAAAGAAAACTTTCCGAGATCCACATTTTACATGAGATGTCATCCCAACCTAAAACCCTAATGCGGGAGGTAAAATTCGAAGATGTTAGTCCCCACAGCATCTCTCAGATGACGTCAGTGGAACGAAGATTCTCCACTCTGATGCTCCCGGGATTTTATTTATTTTTAGAGTTTGGGAGGGAAAAAAACCGTATTCGTTAGCAAGGGCGTAAACCTCTTGGGAGGAGAGTGAAGGAAAAAAATGCGACAGCTCAAGTCTTCTCGAAATTGTGAAATCCGGATCTTTGCTTATTCCACGCTCAGCACTTTCGTTAAGAATGTTAAAGTTGAGGGATGATCACAAAGAAAGAAGCAAGAGAGTCATAATGAGGCATAAATTGGCCCACGCTCCGAAAATGCGTACCGAGTTATCTGAAGTTCGTCCTAGAAATATAGGTTGCCGACGGGCGATAAATACAGAGATTGATAACTTTTAGTGGATCGAGAAATATAGTCAAAATAATACGATGTCTACGAAATATCGCTGAAGAAGCAACTCACCACAGTGATATTACGTATGCACGGTATGATGTATTAGCGATGATTAACACCTCTCAATTTGTAGACGGAATTCTTGATGGACTGACTTCAAACTTCCTCGATTACATGAGCACTGACCCAATAAAGATCATAATGGATACAAATATTACTATAGTTAAGTATTGTGCTTTGACTTGTATTTACCAGGGAGGTAACACAATAAATGCCATGCTCTATCAATTTAAAGAGATGCGATTTTCTATCAATTAAAATTATCTAAATGAAAAATCAACTTTCCCAAAATTCACGATACGAGGTGAATTTGGATTCCATGAAATTCACGCTACAAACTTGAATGCATCTAGCGCACCAATTCTCTACTAATTTAAACGAAAAGTGAGATAAATCTCTAACACGCACTCGTCTAGTTTATATGCAGCTGGTCATACTCCTTCGGGACTAAGATCTTCATTTACCTCTTACAACCCTCGGGAAATCTCTCTCGTTCGCGCTACCTTTCCCGTGATTCCAAACCAACTAGAAAGATTCCGACATGTCTTTCATTAATTCGTCACCGTAACTGGTTGCCTATTGTCTCGTGCTTCCATTCGTATTCAAATAGTGCTTATCGACTCACGAGTATGTAAGTGCAAAATGCGCGCACAATTTCTATTTCCATATTGATTCATAACTTCCATCATCCACTTACGATCATTTTTTACGAGTTCCTTTTGCGTCATAATTGTACCATTATTATGAGGAAGCACAATTTAGTTACGTCAATTTACTTTCTTTAGACTTTAAATGAATAGCATTTAGTCCACAACGATTTTGAACCCATCGAATGCTTTAAACATACTTTGACTACTAGATTATGGGACACATATCTCTTTCATAAAATACTGAAGCTTCGAATATTTCGCTACGAAGATATTATGAGAAATTACTCACTTAACTGAAAGTAGTAATTCACTTACATGAAAGCTTAGCAAGATCATTAAATTTGATTTTGATTTATACGAAGAAATACGTATTTGAAAATATTTTCATCTGAGAGATACTTCGCTATATTTAGAGATTATCAATAATACACTGATATGTATAAATAAAATACGAATTTACTTCCGAAGTAAGCAAACGTTCGCGGAGCCATGAACATGCTCGAATAGTGCACGGCGACGAAGGGGAGCACCAACCAAATAAGAGAAAATATACGTCCCGTGACGAATTTTACGACAGCTCCGTTTAACAACCTGTAGGTCCCAATCTAAAATTATTGTTCGATAAGTCCCTCCAGCAATCAATTGATTCGTTCCGCCTGCTGAAGAGAGCCTTTCAAAAGTCTTCCAGTCTCCGTCAGTGAGTACAAATCGAAAAGAAACCCTAACGAATTCGTACATTGCGCAAGATGGATTTGGCAGACACTTGGCCAACCTTAGGCACTTTCTAATTCGCGATATTACATCACGAGTTAAAAAAGACGGGGACCTTTCTCCGATGGAGGAAGCACCTGTTGGGTTCCAATTAAAAAGGCGACGCTGCAATGGTCATTCGAGGATCGATCGACAACAAAAATAACTGCAATCGAGACGATGTCTCGGTGGGGTGGTTGGGGCTTCGAAACTGCTGAATAACGAGTGCCGATTCCTCTCGGAGGGCCGTTCAAGAGGCATTTTTTCGCCGACGGTGATCGAAAAAAACTTCGTGCCCCGTGGTAGACTAATATCGATTCCCGGAGCACCCCAACGCACCATCGCGAGAATCGGTCGATGCAGCCTCTTGGAGAGGACAACCGCTGGCCTGGGAGTTACCTTCCGACTGCCTTCTCTGCACAACCAATAACTCCGTCTTGGTGCTACCGGGAGACGGCGTCGTCGGACCTTGACGACGGATTGAAGGCAATCGATTAAGTCGTGAAATTACAAATCCTCTGGAGGCTTTGAGGAAGTCTTGCCCACGTGCAGCAGGTGTGACGCTAGATGAAAACGATAGACAATGGCGACGGAATAAGCTTCGCCGTTGAATACGAATCAGCTTCCCCTGACGAAAATATCCATCCGAGTGAATGGCTTAATGGCAGGAAAAGCGTATCGGATGATGCGCTACGATACAGGGACGAAAATTCAGAAGGATATCGATACCAAAAATGAACACCGGGCACAAAGATGCGATAGCAATGGTTTGTATGAACGACGATGTTCGTTGGTATATCAGTTGTTGTATATCAACACAATTTTCCCCCATTCGATACAAGTCGGAAAACTTGGATAACGATTATTGGAAAATCTGACTCGTCGAAACACAGAACAGGGCTATATTTACGTGAATCTGCTCATCATTCCAAAAAATTAAACATTTCTAACGTAACATTTGCCGAATAATCAATTTATTCTTCGATCAATTTTGCAACAATTGACGCAAAACGGGACTGTTAAAATCGTTCACTTCGATTTCCGACGTGCTGTTCACATAAAAACCTCACTACGAAAGATTCTAAACATTAATCATTATGTTTATGCTTCTTCGTGCCGAAAGAAAGTAGAGACGAATATATCGATTTTCATTATTTTTTATCTTATTTACTCTTTTAATAACTCTTATCTTTTCACTGATACAAGCACAATTCATTCATCTAGAAATTATAAACATATTACTAAAATTATTCAACTACTTGCAACAACTTCAATGGCTAATGTTAATGATGTTTGTATTATGCGATTTAAATTAATCATTTTTTAATCAGTATATTATTGTCTCACACATCCAAATTAAAGCTAAAAGATAATATTCGCACAAGCATCAGAACCATCAAACAAAGGAAAATAAGCTAAGGAAATAGTGATCTTATTTTCACCCTTATATTAAACAATTTTGGTATATAAAATAAAAAAACAGCGCGAAATTTAATTACTTTATAAGTAAAAAAATCAATATGAAGACTAATTTAAATAGTAATATGGTTCCCATGGTGGAAATACATTTTTATAGGAATTTGGAGACTTTATATTCGTAGTATTTCATTTATCGGAACGGATTATAATTAAAGTATCAGGTTCTTAGCTGTTGTATAATTACAGAAGACGACTTGGGAACCCTTTTAAATAAATTTTATTATGATAAATGATGATTTATAAAATATATTGTTATCTTATCCTGATTTTGAAAGAATTATATTCGTAGAATTCGACGAAATACTCATAGACGTCTTTCTTCAGTCTCTCAATGTGTGACGAACGAATTTCGTACTTAGCAGTCAATAAAATATGGTCTCTTAATGTCACTGTAGTTGAATAGAAAGGCTGTAAAAGTCGCTCGTCATAAAAGAGCGTAGGACGAATTGCCTATACCGAAGGCCATAAAGATCCAATAAGATATCTCCAAATTCCCACCCCGATCAAAGATCTCTGCGGCGATAAAAAGAACTTGTATCTACAATCGATAGTGAACTGGCTTCGAACGATTACAAGAAATCTGATAGATATGATTAATTATTATAATGGCTTCAATTAAATTTAGCACATGATAAAATAAACATTGAAATTAAATACATCTATATGATCAAACGAAAAACGTACTATCAGATGAGAATGGTTTGATATAATTTATCTATAATATCCCAAATTCTAAAATTAAAATCGTGTGCTAAGTCTTACGTAATTCAGATACTAAATTTCCCTAAAATCGATCTCATAATTAAAATTTCTGAATAACGCGACGTGATTTAAAGCTTGTTGAGATGAAATGTATATATCCCGTTTATATTTCACTTTAATTATAAGCAATATGCCTTGGACTTATATAGAGAAAGGATAATCCAGTCCAGTGGTGATTTACATTATTATTGAATGAATATTTTAAAAGAGCATATCTTTTTATCCAGAGGTCTAAACTGAAGTTTTTTAACACTCAAATCACGATCACAATATAACAGTTCTGCGGTAAGAAAAGGATCTGTCAACTAATCGACATCGACGTGGAAAATAAATGAAGGTTACAAAACATCCGGATACTTGAGAATCATGCAAAAAACATAAGGACAAAGGTATATGGGGTTGAATTATAAGTTAATTCCAGAAACTGTTTTCCGAGATTAATTGTGGAAGATATAGAGCTCTAACGGCATATTAGGAAACCGAGTGCTACTGATTCTTTATGCTTATGATATTAACTGTGGCATGAAAATAATGATGAATGCTAAAACCTTGACCAATACTAATTGAAGAGTATTCTCTGGTAATTGTACATTGCAGGGCCATAAGGTTATTACTTTGCAATATAAATTGATACGAGTCGATTGATGTACCCACATTTAACGATATTAATAAGATTAGCAAATTTATTCATTTTTCTGGAATTCACATTCCCAATCATGCGTCAAAATGTTGCTTGCAAGTTATTAATTATGAGTATTTACAGCTCTACTATTCTTTTAAATTAATCACCAAAATAAATAATGAGAATCTGGAAAAGATCTGTTAGTTATTTCACTATGTCTTTTCTTTTATGCATCTCATTAACTATCTATTGAATATAACACAGCAAATACATCTGAGCTCAAACAAGAATTTAGGCAAAAAACGTACATGAATAATTCACGGTTTGGACTACGAAAAAACCATGGTTAAAATTAAATAATAACCTTAGCCTTACTTAATCTGCACGATTTGAGTTCATGATTCCCGCAGTATCATGCGCTAAAATGACAAATTTTGCAGCTCGCATTCGGAGCTTAGGGCCGGTATATTTGTTTAAATCCTTCTGAAAAGAGATACGGGAATTATTTAAGCCCAAGTTCTCCTTTCATTGCCTTCAATATCCAACTGACATGAACCAAACCACTGTATCGCGACGGATATTTTCCTTTGAGCGCCAGAGAACAAACGGGAGAATAACCATACGCAGCTGAAAAGGACCGCTCCCATTAACGCTCCCGGTCATAAATATTTAATCCCCTCGAAGCCGCAAAACCCCCGCCGATAGAGGACATCGAATTCTGTTACGCAATCCCACGTCGGCGACCGCTGAAAAACAGATCGAAAATGGATGAAAATGGAAGCGAATTCTACTCGAAGCTCTTTTGAACTTCCGAAGAAAGGCCTTCCACGTAATATAAGAGACAGAATTATGTCGCACCCTCGGACGCGGGCCCCTCCTGAAGTCTTCCCAGGAGCCCTCATTAAAAAGACGAAGTGTGTAACCGCGGGGAGAAATTCGGAGATCCGGCGAACACTTGGTCTTTTCATCTCGCTTTCTTTTTGAGCACCAACTCGAATGCTCCTTTGAGTGGGTGGCTTGACGTCGAAGCAACATTTACCAAACGAAGGGCGCCAGTCGCTTCATTCAGATTTGAATGTAAATCGATTACAACGTCCTCCGACGGTGTCCCCAAAAATAACTTGGGAGACCCACGTGCCGAATATATCTCGCTGCTTCGGAACAATTATCGCCAGTGCCTTATTAGGAAGTTAATTGGAGTACTTGCAACCTATCGAACCTCTGGAGAAAAAAATAAGCGAATGGGAACTAATAATAGTGAACATGATGGTAAAAAGAGAGGTTATGGCGTTGCTGACTGCCACGCATTGGTGATTTTTATTGCTTCTCATCGTCGGGTAAGTAAACTGAAGAGAGAGAAGTCTTATAAGTTGCTTTTCTTATCCTTCCCGAAGGCGTATTAGCACGAAGACGAGAACCTCATCTTTGGGTCTAATACAAATCTAATTTATGATTAAGGATATGAGCAAACTGGAAAAATATTCTGGAGAAGCCCATCACCTAAAGATTACGTTAATGGGAAAAAGGTAAACTTATCGTGAATAGCAGCAGGAATAATCCCAGGATTTGATAGGAGTGAAAAAATTTAACAGAGTGTTTTAATGGTCTGACGAGGATAAGAGGCAGTAGAAACCGATTGCAAACTGGGATATCCGTGATCTAGTCCCGACCCTGTCAGACTTTTTTCACATCTATTTTATGCTGGAATCATCTCAAGATTCATTAAGGAAACTTTTGAAAGCCGGTAAAAATGAGTTGCGAATATCCCTGACTGAGATCAAAAACTTAAATCAAAAGAAGCGCCTTTGTA
This sequence comes from Pantala flavescens, assembly GCA_020796165.1. Lineage (NCBI taxonomy): Eukaryota > Metazoa > Arthropoda > Insecta > Odonata > Libellulidae > Pantala > Pantala flavescens. The sequence continues at coordinate 51,588,394 of CM036881.1, forward strand.
ACTAAATCAAACCCCTTAATCAGTCGTATACACACACTTCGGAGAGCAAACACGGGCCCCAACTACTAAGGTCCTGTGCCATCGTATGGAGAGCAAACTCTGCCAACTAAGAAGCTGAGAGGGGCTTGATGAGACATAGGTGAAGGGAGCCTCCTTTAGTATAAAGTGGTGAGTGAGACCATTACAGTTCGCATTGAATCTACTTAATTATTCAAAGGACTATGCAAAGTCACAAAGAATGACATTCTAAAAAAGCGAGGTGTATTTTCGTACTATCTCTATTCAATAAATTGGGAAAATTTTATCTATGTAACAGTAATATTAAGGAAAAGGACGTTACTTATAAAAAGCAAGAATTTTACGAACCAAATGTAAAAATATTTACTATTTTAGCTTCGAATAAGATCAAGAATTTGATTCTCATCTCTGATTCGGAGACGAGAATTTATTTGGCGAAAGGAAATGTGTAATGGATTCAACCCGGTCCACCACAAGGTACGCCTTTCCGACCTCAAGTCTAAAAACAAAAATAAAAAACCACAGATAAAGAAATGTAATGAGAATGGAAGTTCAGATCAGCTTATTAGCATCTCGAAAATTATTTTAAACAGTTCAGCCGAAAAAACGGTTGGTATTATAGAATAAAACATAAATTTCTTCTAAATATTTAGTACAAGTATTACGCTTAGAAAATACAGAAACTATGACTTGAAGCATGAATTGAACGATGAAATTATTTTATAATCATTAAATTAAAATAATTAAATAAATTTAATTATTTAAATAATAATAACTAAAGAAAGATCGAACGAAATATCTGATTCACAAAATAGACCACGATCAAACGAACAAATAAAATAAGGAATTGCATCGAGTACTTAATCCATAAATGACTGAGTAGAGCGTCACCTAGTTAAGTACGAATGACGTTGGAGCTTTTCATTAATCCAGTTCGATCTATAAATCTAAAGTAAAATATGTATGAAAATACTTTAAAAATCGAAAAGATTGATGGGGAAAATTTTTCATGCGTACAATTTTCAAGTTACGAACTTTTGACTGAACGGAGTTGGATAGGGATGAAAAAGCTCTGATTCATTGGAAAAATTCCGAGAAATGCGACCGAAAGGAATGTAATAAGCATAAAGTGATTGACGACTCCCTCTAGAAAATGAAGATGGTTACAAACAAGCGGGCATCCGTATCTCTTCATCAGGGCAAAAGAGAGGTTGTTCCTGGGAGCGGATATTATCTCTGTAATTCCCTTAACCAGAAAATCCATCGCTTCCGTGGCCAATCCGATGAAACGACATCTTGTAAATCCTTTCTAACGAAGGAATCTCTCGGCTTTAATACCATCGTTATTTTGGGTCGAAAACCAGAAAACACGATAAGAAACCCGATGATTACAACGCCAAGAAGCTTAATATTGAGAAGAATTTTTCTTGAAACGAATCATCATCAATCAATTGACCATATACAATCTAACGCTGAGATTAATTAATCGACAAGTGTTCCACTAAACTGGCATTTATTTTGTGTATACCCTACAATATCAATTTAAAGACAAATGATTACTCAACAAAGAATGAAAATATATTCCCTAACACGTACTGGGGCTTAGATGTCTTAAGACACGAGAGTATATCTTATAGTCAAAAAATTTAACATATTTGCTATCCGTAAAATATTTATATGCCCAAAGTAATTCGTAAGAACCGAAAAGAAAACTAAATTCAAATCCAAAAAATCGTATTATATGATTAATTAAATACATAAAACTATAAAGACAAATAGGTGTAAATTGTGTAACGAAAATACATTGTTAAAAATACAATATAAAATATTTACAATCAACGAACGAAAATAATCTAACCGTTCCAATAGCACCTGTCATTAATGTTGAATTAGCTTGAACGTGTTTTTCGTGATTAAGTTAATTTATTGTGAGAAATTCACTATTTCAAAATTCAATTCCGAAATAACGGTAATAATAAATTGAAATTCTCCCGATACAGAATTATATACCCTACACTCAATTTGAAATTTTGTTATTGATAATGAATAGAATTTCGATAGGGTTGGTCTTCAAATTAAACTGTAAAATTTCCTTCAAAATCATTTCAATCTCAATTGAACTTGAAAAGGCAAAAGAGGAAAGCTGTTCGAACGGGTTCTGTTCCTGGTGAACGAAACCTCGGTCGAACTTCATTCTTTCGCTTTGCAGTAAAGAAAACCAGAACGAAAAAAAAGTTAGATGCCCTGTGCAGAAAATATAACAAAATGGCTCGTTTTCTTGGTTTTCGCAATCAAAGAAGCCATGCAAATCGAAAATTAATCAGCACGGAAAACAAAAAAGACAAAATTCGTCGGCCTTTCAAACGGAAGCCTTACAAATGAGCTACGGCAGAGTTCGCAGAAAAGATGTATAAGTTCTAAAAAAAGATGAAACGAAAATACGTTAGAATAATAGGAAAGGTAAAACTGAGCTTCTTGCGACTGAAAATTTCTGCCGCAAAACCCCAAAACACTTTCCTCATTCGAATACTTTCGAAGAAGTTCGACAAAGAAAGGTTCCGACGGTAATAAATTGAAGGATGCCGTGAGCAGGGACATTTTCCCTTTGGGACTTAAGTCGCAAACTTTTCCAGTAGAAGCTTATTTATAATTCTGACGATTCCCGAAACAATGAAACTTATCGTTCGAAGAAGGCCTCTTCTATTTCCATCCCATTGAATGACGAACGAAAACACCAAGTAGAGACGAGGGAAAAATAATGCGGCGTAGAAGGAACTGATGCGTCGCATAAAAATGTTACGATACGTAACGTTCATTTTCTTTCATCGCCTAAGGAATTGGGCCCTTCACGGGAAACCGATACATGTTGAATAAATATTAATATCCTTTTTCTTTTGTTTTTTTTTCGCTACAGAACTGGATGAACTCGAAGATCGATTTCATTGATGACCGCAACGTCTTCGCCACCAAATAATCAGAAAACCAATTTTGAAACAAACATTGAATGAAAGAGACAAAATCTGTTAGTATATCATATCACCGGACACTATTTCATTTCGTTCATTAGAAAATAAAGCATACGAATTTGCGAAAATAGTTTTAAATTATGAGTGTTTATAATAGAACATTAGAATGTTTTTTTTTAATATATACATATTTTTATAAATGATTTTCATAATAATCGTAACCTCCAAATCTTTCAGTTTGAAGGTTAAGATTCAGAATCCAAGGGAACCTAAAATTAATGTCAATTAACCATTACTTTAATCTTGAATGTTTCAACAGGGAACTGATGAAATTTGATTGAAGATTCTCGTGGAATAAAAATTAGAGATTGTATTCGACTAAATCGGTTTACGTTAAGCATTTTTATTCTAATTAACATACAGAAGAACTACATTAATACAGGATTTAATATTGTACATACAATATAATAAGTTATATACGGTGCTAAAATTTAAATCAAATATTTCTAATCTCATCGTTTATTTCGCGCAATATTCCAATGTTATAAAAATTGAACCATTACACTGAAGAGTAGACAGTGACACGAGAGCTTTTATAGAACGTTTTTTACTGCGAGTCAGCGTGTGCTAACGTCAGTACGGAGGTGTAAGCTATTTTATACACGAGTACTGTGAGAATACTCAAGAGCGGTCTCTCCTCAACCAAGGACTTGCATGAAAGCATTTGCGAAAAAAATCTTTCGGTTGAGAGCTCTCCCGAAGAGCGAACGATATATTAGAGCATACACGAGTCCACAAGCACTTATGCTAAATCGATCGCAAAAAAATCTACTCTTTCCGGTAGATGTGCAATCTTAAGAATAAGGAAGAGACATAATGAAATCATACAGTGACACCTTGTAACGATGTCATATCGGGATGAATTAAGAAGTTTACATGAAAGAAATCCTTGATCTGAGCATTTAAGTTCAAAATAATGGATAAAGAAAAGAGTGAGCCTTATTAATTCTACAGGTTTCACTCACGTCATAGACACGACAGCAGGAGATTAATTATCATTAGAATTGTAAAGATCTTCAGGACGATTGTAATGAAAGAGTAACAGCTCAGATACAAAAAAGATAAATTAGTTTTGGAGTAATTTATTCCAATCTTGCTTATTATTACGGATTCCGCTCTTACGTCTATCGAATCAATCAAAAGCCAATATTTCATCTTCGATCTAAAATTCAGATAAGCGACATGCGATGCCACGAATATTACTCACAAAACCTATAAAGAAAATAACCTTTGACGACCTCACGTTAGGTAAGGAAAACCCTAAAGGAGAAATGCATTATTGCTTACGAGCTAAATGAGGAATGACGTGTTTTCTCTATTTCCCAGAGGAAAAGTTCCACGAGAGAGTTGTAAGACTCAATGAATATCATTTCCCTAACATTTATTGAGACGTGACCAACGAAACTCCGTTCATCAGCATAGATACAACGGTAACTTACGTATTACCACGAGCATGACAAAGAATATTGAGTAAGATTTATTCTTCTGGAAGAAAAGATAAAGAAATTCGTTCGCTTATGGGATCATGAACAAGGCAAAGCGATACTTATCCCATAAAGTCAAAAATATACGATCAGAATCGCTTCTCGAATTCTAGATTGTTTCCAAGAAATCTATAAACCTCGCAGACAATTGTACTTCGTATTAATACGTCCTTCACAAACTTGGAAACTTCGAACGCTCTACTGAATAACTACGCGTTTGTGACTAAGAAACCATAAAAAATACGTAAAGACATTCGAATGATTTCGATAAAGCGTACCTTATCGCGTCTTACGGGGTAACAGCTTCGTACATGGAGAAGAAGTAGGTTGTTACCATAGCTTAAAGTCGTCAACAGAATTCGTCCGCTGTAAATAAAATCTCCACGATCTTAAAAATCACTTTAGTAGCTTTTATCTCGAAAATAACAGCTTTGAAACGGGCTGAGCAAATAGAGTGTTGAATCAAAATTCAGTTATGAGTTTGATAACGTTAGCTGGTCTTACGTAATTCATTTATTTTACGAGAGATAGGGCGGGTCGACGAGTTTCATCGATAATTCTGTCGTGATATCGGAACAAATAGGGGGTGTCTTGCGGCAGTCGCTTAAGACAGATAAGATGGCAACGACAAAGTATCTTCACTACTGAAATAAGACGAAGTGAAGTCAATAAAACGAGTTAATTAAGAAAATATTAATTAAATAAAACAAAATTTGGTTTTTATTAAATGAACTAAATCAGGCATCTGCATCAGATATTTTTTCAAAGATGAAACCGAATGAAACAGAAACAATCGAGAAGTAAATTTCCAATGCAATCAAGGGCACAAAATACAATAGTGCACCCATATCAACACAAGTTTACTGATTTATTTAACCCTTGAAAATCGACATTAGTAGACACCATTTTTATCATCGTAAACTAATTAAGGACTCTCCGTTAACGGAATGTTACCAAATGGTCTCAAACCTTAATCAAACCAAATAATCGGCATAATTCTTTAAAATAATGGTACTCATATTCTCCCCTTTTAATAATACGTTTAAATTTGAATCGACAAAATTATTTCATTTTTAGCTTTTACTTTATCGGTGTGGATTTCGTATGATAGATAAACATAGCTCACTGTTTACTTTGCCCAACATCCATAGACTAATAATTAACTTACTATTGCATTATTAAGTGGTTATTTTGGGAGAACCCGGTTATTTTTTAATGTTAACTTATCAAAGGACAACGAGTTAAATCAAACAGATTCTTTAGTCTCAATTTTATCCAAAATAAATAAATTTCATTTTTACTTATTATCACGGGGCCAATTCTTGGTCTTGTGATAAAATATGTTCATATTTGTACTCATGAATGATCAGTGTTTATATCAAAGACATCGTTATAAAAACAACCGATAAGCCACCGAAATATTTAATCCGTAAAAATCTCCGTATTTTTTTTAATAATAAACTTGTAATATGCGATCATCGACCTTCCTAAAGACCAAAACTCACTGGAATAACCAGATTTGGCAAGGGAGTCTGAAAGTTCTATTCCAACGCATTTCGTAATGGAAATCTTCACGGTCAACCGCCCGCGAAATTACTAAAGATTCCACACTGATTTGACGCTGCGTCAACACGAGAGATTCCCAAATTTCACCGAGTAAATATCTCCAAAATAAACATCCTCGGAGAATATTTATCGCCTCCACGCGTCAATTAGAATTTGCGATGTAAATGAACTCTTTGGGGAATCTTCCGTAGAAGATGGGGGAATCGAATTGTTAGCCCTGTTTTGACGTGCCGTCGCTTGTTTTCGTCTGAGTGAGTCCAGCCGCTTGGACGGGAGCGAGAGGTTTATTTTGGAGATCCATCGTTTTGATTCCGAAGTTTATTCATCTGAGAGACCATTTATCTTGGACGATTCCACCGAGTTACGCTTCTATTTCCACCCTTTGTGGCTTCTGAAAAGTAACTGCATTTTTTAGCTCCACGATCGATGCTTTTAAAAATACCTTTCCCACGAAAGAAAAACGGAAAAACTCAAAAAATATTTTCTGCGATTCTCTATTACTCTAGTCATGGTTTGCTGCCACGGTCTAACGTAATTTTCAATCGTTTCGACTTGAATAATTTTAAGCCTGATATCTCAATTCGTACTTACATCCTTTCTCTTAAATATTTGGTCAAATTTTTATTTATCCGTGCACGAGCATGAGTTATCTTGATAAATACTTTTACATCACTATGAAGTGCTACTTAAAGTCTCGGGTTTTCATCTAATATGCATTGTTCTTAACTTCTCATTGCTCGCAACTAAAGGCAAGAGGAATAATTTGTCTAGAGCTCTGGTTAAATAATTTTCAGCATTTATCAACAAGTCCCTTAACAGCAATAAATCAACTCTCTTGGTAGTAGCATAAAACCACTTACAATATGCACGAAAGACCTAATTTATGACCACGGACTTGTGATGATTCGGTTGATTCCTTAATTCTCACAATCCGATATGGCTAATACATTACTGTGCGTTTATATTTATTATCAGCTCTCAGTAACGAACATGATTTTGAAGTAAATGCTTCCAATAGTGTTTAATTCTGCCGGACGACGGATACCAAAAAAGGATCCCATCAAAGTATTCTTTACTGCATGTCTACACCCTATGCCACACTATTCTCCGATTATTTCCAGCATACAGCACCGTACCTTGGACTGAACACCAGGAATACAGTTTAGGAATACCTTTTTTCCATTTTGGAAACAGCAATAGCAGAGGAATCCCTGGATTCTATAGAATTCTGTTAAACATGTGAAACGGACACTAAGTAACCGTGAGGAAACAATCAATTCACACAATGCGGTGAAATAGCAAATGGAAATCGCCCACTTTTCTCATATTTGCACTCGAATGACAAAAAGCGGCTGGAGACGATGAGTCACAAGTAAAAGGGAACTAATGTACAGTTCGCATGTTTACATCCAGAAAATGCCGCAATCACACGACAATTCCATATTAAAGCAAAGTGCTCCAAAATCGCAAGAGTCGTCAGCACCATAATAAACATTGTGTTGCTATAGATGAGTCGATAGTGAAAATCGTGACCAGTGGAATACATACCAGGTTTTCATGCGGGTTCAGAATGAACGTCAAAGCATATGGGTGGCGAGATGAGAATAATTCTTCGCACGTGGTCTTGTAACATTCTTCAATTACCACTTGTTGGAGAGAGATCACCTGCGGAGAAAGAATGAATACCATGCTGAAAATTCTGACAAGGATCGCTCTAAAGAGCTGTAAAATAATTGCAAAGTTATTTTATAACATCTATGTTCTTATTAATAGCTAGAGATACCTGCAGAGGGACCATAAAAATGAATATCATTGCGTTGACCTTATATAAGAGTAGAGTAATATACAACTAATCCCAGCTCAATGACCCGAAACTTAATTCCAAATAAACTTTACAATCGGATCATCTAGGTTGATTATACTACGATCTAGAACCAGCTTCAGTAGAGAATAGACGTCCACGATTAATCCACGACAGCTACCTGAAAATTATCTAAGAGATAAACTTATCCATCAAGCGATCTTTATATAATATCCACGCAATCACCGTCACTTATCTCATGCTGCCTTGAACCTCTTCTTAGATATTAAGGGCCTGTCATCGCTATCGTAACGAGTTTGCATCAAAGCCGGAGAGACGCGGGAAGACCAATTATTTTTTAGTCCATGTTCAACATGGATGAGCCCGGGAAATATTGTATCCAATCGATAAAATCTTATGTGCAACTATTTATAGCCACCGAATTTCCCTCACCGATGGATGATTCCAGTCCTTGAGGCTAGCGAGAGATTCCTGGCACAATCCTCCAATGAAATCCCCGCACCATGTGAAAACAGGCGTGGGTTGGACGCAGACTTTGCCGTTGCCATAGAAACGGCGTCTTTTTTATCGGGAAAATGAGGCTTCAATGCCGTGCGATTTATGGGGGCACAGAAGCGGCAAAGAGTGTTTCAAAAGGAAGTGAACTCGGCATTGTTACCTCTTTGTCCGCACAGGAATCCAGTCATTGATGACTGAATGATGATTGCGCAGAGTGGAAAAAACTTCTGCATATAAAATCGCTGTACATTTATCAGCTTCAGCACGTCAAAGACCGGAGCTGGGACAACCTTCATTAGACTCATCTTCGTGAAACATCGAATAAAGTTGATAGAATCAAATATATAAAAATTCCCCTTCAATGAGAAAATTATTTTTTAAATCTCTAATAGAAGATGGATTATATTATATTTATGAGAGCACAAAAGAATACGGTTGAATAGGGATACCTTCTCTCAATTAAATATATCTCATCCTCTTGGTAAATAATTAGTAGTAATTACCACCTTAATTATGCGACAGGATATAGAAGGAAACGTCCTATTAAGAATGTTCTTGATATGGAAACGTGGTGTATTTCCGCAACTTGATAACTGCAATCGTTTGAGCAGCAAACCTCACTCATTGCAGCCTTTATTAGGGTCCTAACAACTTTAGGACAGAATGTGAGAAAGTAAATCTCTAAGGAAGAGAATCCGCTGCCATTAGATACCATAGAGTCCATGAAAAATATCAATCTAACCAATATATGATGATGGCAAATTTCATTTGAAGAAGATGGGAATAGTAAGCAATAAAAAAAACTTTTTTCCATTCGATAATGTAGAAGTAGAGTTTACTCTAATTCTTAAGGGACATTAACTAAGTCATAGGACTATGAGTTATTTTACGATTTTTTCATTTACTAAAGAGAAACATTCAAGTACTTGCAGAGCAATAACCTCGTGCGTTTCATTTTTAACGTAAGTTAGTAGTAAGTTAAAATTGAACATATTAATAAGACTAACTGAACCTATGCTAAGCAGAAATTTTAATCTTTACCAGGGGTGTTAGTTGAAATTTGCCGGTTTTTTCGATAAAGAAAACACTTTATTTTCAGAGGAATCTCAAAATTTTTTTATTCAAAGTATTGACCATTGGTTTCTACACATTTCGCCCATCTCTCAGGCAAATTATGGATACCTTCCCAAAAAAACTTTTTCTCTTTCGAGGCAAACCATTCGACGAGCCATTTTTCGACTTCTTCAAAATTAGCGAAGCACTGCTCTGCAAGGGAGTGTCCCATCGATGCGAAAAGGTGATAGTCGGACGGAGCGAGGTCTGGAGAGTACGGCGGGTGCGATAATATTTCCCAATTAAGTGTTTTTAATGTGTCTTTCACCAGTTTAGCGGTATGAGACGGCGCGTTGTCATGTTGCAAGATAACTTTGCCATGTCTTCGGGCCCATTCCGGCCGTTTTTCGATCAACGCATGATTCAAATTGATCATTTGTTGTCGGTAGCGATCCGTGTTCACCGTTTCACCAGGTTTTAACAACTCGTAGTACACCACACCACACTGGTCCCACCAAACACAGAGCATTGTCTTACGGCCAAAGCGATTTGGTCTTGCAGTCGATGGGCCGGCTTCACCAGGTGAAAGCCATGATTTTTTTCGCTTCGGGTTCTCAAAATAAATCCATTTTTCGTCCCCCGTGACAATTCGATGCAGAAAAGATTTCCTTTCGAATCGTTGAAGCAGCATTTCACAAACAGTTTTTCGATTTTCCATTTGTCTATCGTTCAGCTGGTGTGGCACCCATTTTCCATACTTCTGAATCTTTCCCATGGCTTTTAAACGTTGGCAAATTGCTCCTCGAGTCACATTTAGTGTTTTTGCCAATTTTTGTTGCGACTGGGTTTGATCAACATCCAATAACGCCTGCAATTCCTCGTCTTCGAACTTTTTCGCTGCACCAGGATGTTCATTGTCTGTCAAATCGAAATCTCCACTTTTAAATTGACGAAACCATGTCTCACATGTTCTAATCACTGGAGCATGTTCACCATAAGTTTCTACCAGCAACCGGTGAGCTTCAGCTGCTTTTTTCTTTTGATGATATAAGAAAAGCAACGAATGCCGCAAATGCGATTTACTTGGAACGAAACTGGACATATTCACTGAGGTAAACAAATATGACGCTATTATTTTGGCGGAATGTGACTTGCGTATTTTTGTAGGTTAATGTCAATAGAAAAAAATGACATACATGCCAAATCATAGAAATTTATACATATTGCTAGCGACATCTACTAGTAAAACCGGCAAACTTCATTTAACACCCCTGGTACATTTTATTCATATGTCTCATTATTTAAAATTAAAATGTATCTAAATAATTATAATCATTATGAAGATGGAAATATTATCTAGCTTTCATTCTAAATGTCCTAACTCTTACACAAAAATAATATACTATAATATATTGGGAAATGATCATTTTTGGCGAATTAAGAGGTATTCTCTTAATTCTCTTTAAGTGAGGAGCCGCGCTCCTCACATAAATCTCGTTCATCTAATATTCTACAGATTTAAAACTTTACAAAAGCAATTAATACAGATTATGATTCCCTGGATCTATGGACCCTCGTGGAGTTTCGTTGTCGTTATTAAAATTATATATGACTCAGTACGTTCATTTAGACGAATTTTTCGTGATGATACAGTACAATTAAATTAATATGGTACATTATAAATAAATCATATAGCAAGTACATCACAAAAAGGGATTGTAGATACATCGGGAAGAAAACATTTTGGAAAATATAGTCTAGAAAAGCTAAGCATGTAGAACGTACTCAAATTAGTTTCGTATAAAATTGCTCTTACTCGAAACATAATTTTAACAAATAGATAGTGCGGGGAATTATTTCGTAAGCATAATATTTACGATTTGAAATTTAAAAATTTAGATATGAAAGAGAAAAATATAAAGAAATGAAAGTTCCATCAATAGTGATTCAAACAAAACATTCAGATCAATTTGAAATACTCTTTCAACTAAAGCTATTATTTTATTATTATTACGATTCTCTAATATTTTACAAATTTACTCTAGTTACTTTTAAAGTAAAATGTACTTCTTTAGAAAGGTTATAATAATATTTATAAGTAATATTTGGAGAGAAAATAATAAATTTCATTTCCAAAGCTTTGGCACCGTAGCACATTTGGCACATTGTGATCGTAACGCACAATTCGTCACGATGATGATTAATGCTTTAAAATAAAGAAAACCGCACTTATTTCACTTAGACATAAACCATCATCCGGGAAATAGGATAATTCTCGCAAAAAAGGAAGCAAGACTCACAAGATGGTAATCTAACCTCACACAGAAGAATCATATAGAATGCAACCATGACGTCAGAAGAGTAAGATCAAGAGATAGGTAGTAGCTCCAAAATGATAACCAGAGTAAACTTTGACGGCAATTTTTAAAACTCTTTCGATCATTCCAGTTTTTAGAGTATGTATTCACCTTGAAGAGACTTCCATCCTTCTCTTGCGTACCACGATGGTTACAATACTGATTTAGAGTAGGATCTGCTGGTGCAACGAAAATGTCCCCATGGTAATGTCCCTAGAGACCGAGTGAAACAACTTCGACCACTTTGCTCTTGATGATTTGTTCAAAAGAAAAATTGAGTAACGAACGGAAACTGGTCCGGGACAATGGGACGAATGCTCCGCTCGGCAGCGATTAAATTGCGACACGGGAAATCTTTACGCAGCGCATATTTGCAGAACAATGAGCAGAAGATGGACTGCAGAGATTAGAGGCGGATTCAAGCGTGGAGACGATTATTACAAATAGCACACCGAGAAATTCTGAAGAAGGTTAGATGATGGGGTGTGGAGAGAGAAAGAATGGAAACGAATAACCGACGAATCGATGGACTAAATAAAATTTAAGAACGAAAGAAATATCCTCATTTTGAAAATGTGGGATATAAAACAAGATAGTATTGGGGCGAACTCTCCACGGTGGTGGAAATGCATTTTTTTTCTCGATGTCTGATACTATAATCAAAGGAGAATACAATTGAAATAAAAATTAAAGACATAATTTTGGAGAAAAGTAAAAACAATTGTGTATTAGTTTATTCTAATTAAAAATTAATCTAATCCACGTTTTAATCTTATAATTAGAATATCATAATTGTATCCTCCTTAATATATATATACCCACAAACACACACACATATATATATATATATATATATATATATATATATATATATATATATATACATACATAAATGAATGTTCTTACTCTTAGGTCAAGTAAAGTAAATACTGTTTAGAGTTCGATTTTCGTACGTTCGAAATTACTCCATTTGTATAAATCACACTTAAAATATTTAAAACTGAAAACGACAGTGAAAGCTTTAGTAGCTTTCAGTAAAAATGTTTTATTAAAAGTAACGATTCGTATTTCTGATAAAAGGTATAAACTCCAAAAATGAACATGGGAGCTATCAAAATTATTCATTTAAAGAACATTTTCAGATATCGAAGTTGACATTAGAGAAGCAAATACATTACACCGATCGAACTCAACGAATTGCAAAATAATTAGCGGCCAAGCTGGATGACTTTCTAATAACTCTCAAATAAATCGAGGTCCCTCTAAAAATAATTAACTGTAATTGGGATATAAAATATTTGATTTATTTCAGAAATACTTCATGTAACGCATCCAGGGATGTTTTTATCCAAATGAAAGAATTATTTAAAGCCGATCGAAAATTGCGACTTTGATCAGATTCGTCTGATATATTCCTTAGAAATGGTCTTGGAAATTATGAGAGACATCAAAAGCCGTTTTTAAGATGCCCTTAATGACGATGAAAGACGTCGAGGGATCAGCCATAAGCCGATGGTGATTCGATCGGATATCTGGCAGATTTGGGGGAAATTGGACTCTGGATCCCTAAGGGACATTTTCATCAAGAGAGAAAGAAGCGAATGAAAATAATCCATGGAGAGTCGATACTTTATCGAGTTCGCGAAGGAATAAAGTAAACAACAGAAAAGAATAACTCACTGCAGGTACACTGGACTGCAGAAGAGGCGTCGTAGATATGTGTAGACTGGAGAATGGTCTGCCTCCCGTCAAATGCTGTAACAATAAAGTGTCACGGACTCTGTGATTCACGAATGATCACAAATCGCTGCAGCGGCTCAGTATTTTTATGCAACGCAAGGAAGTATTTCCGTTACTCGACGCACGATAGAAAATGATTATTCAGCACGATGGTGATGATAACTTCCTCTATTATCTTTCTTTGCTAAGTCGATGTAACAACTGAATTGGGAAAATACGTAGAAAAATTACTCATCGCATGATGTTCTAAAAACCTTAAATAAAATTGTATTAAATTTGGCAATTGCACACCATTAATTAGCGAACTGAATCCATTTATGAGCGATTTAAGATCGTTCTTTCATCCAACATTTGATGATACACGCAAATTTATCTCCTTTTTCTGTGTTTAGGTAATGATCAGGATATGAAAACTAGAATGCCTACTTTACAACTCTAGTTTATATAAATTGACATAAGAATAGTAATTGTATTAATTTATTATAAATCATTTCAGGACCTTTGTAATACATATGTTTGTTTTTCCAGGTCATATTACGCTTAAATAATTCACTTATATTGACTTAAAATCACGATTAATTGAGGACATATCAAGTTTACGATATTCGAAACATAAATATTTCCAAATAATTAAAAAAATATCGCATGCAATGAATCTTAGAGGACGAATCGTGAGTTAAGGTTTATAGTTTTTTTAAGCAGTCGCATGAATAAAAACAAAATTTTAAAATTTCGAATTTTTAAAAAGAATAATTATCTGCATCCTTTTGAAACACATCCCTGATAATCGAATCTAAAAGAAAAACCACTACGAATACATGAATTATGAGATGTAAGAAAATGATGACATTTTCATAGTTAGCATTTTCCACCTCCATAGTCTTGGATGATACGCCTTCTGAAGAAACTGATGACAGAGGATTTTAAATGATAAATGAGATACTTGAAATAAAGCTATATCAATCCTCTGCTTAACTTGGCTGCCTCAATTGAAATGTTGCTTCATCTCAACCATTTCAATGGTTCGCAGGAAGAACCGAGTTTCTGCGATGAAAAACTTTGCAATTTTCGCAGATAATTAAATCGCGACGGGTTTCGAAATTGACATTACATCTTAACGTAAAATGTGAACCAGTGGCGATTAATTACCATTGGATATTACAAAGTTTTTCATTATACTACGGCTTTCCACGAAATCCCGCCTTCTAATATTGATTGAAAAGTTTTCAAATTGTGATTTTTTGCTCGAATCGGTACCTACTCGAATGATGAAAGAATTTTTATATTAGTGTCGGGAAAGCTCAAACTAACCGAAGAAATTAAGCAAATCAGTTGCTCGTGTAACGAATAAGAGATCGCCCAATTTTAACGAACATGCTTTTACACTTCTGAAGATACCGGAAATTACATCCAGATCGGAAATTGAGTCAATTTGAGAGGGAAAATGAGAAAGACATAAAATTGCTTAATAGGGAGTGGAGAAACAGATAAGCGGTTAGACGACAACGACCAGGAAACGTCACGAGCCGGGCAAATATTTATCGATGCCAATCATGCTGATTGTAAAGGATACGACACTAATCCTTATCATGAACACGCTGCCTCCGTAACAGAAGAGCGCTGGGAGTATGCCAGCGTTAGAGCACAAATGAATAGCAAGCGCGTTAAACAAATCATTGAGGATACTATTCCGGTCATAAGCCACGTAAATAAAGAGCAAATGATAAAATAACTGCTTTCGAAGTCGAAACAAGGCGTCCATAGCTGAAAAAATTAACCATACGCGCTAGAAATAACAATATCTAGTGTTTGAAATATCAATTCTTAGCGCTGAAAAAAAGTACTTGACTTTATTATTACATGTCATCTTTCGTCAAGCTGTATATTTTTATTATAAGTTAAATCAGAAACTATTTACGGGGATACAGAAATGATGCTTAACAGAATTCTGGAATTGGGCGGAAATGAAAAGATGTAAATAAAACTCGGATTGAATAAGGCAAAAAGTAATTATCCACAGATAAAATGATGAATAGAGAGGTTAAAAACAATAGATGAATGTCTACTCGATGTTCGTGGGTCAAAGCATTATGTCCGTTAACAGAATCACAAAGATTAGTTCAATTCATCTTGCGCGATGAAAAATAAATTCCACGTAGACTATGGTGACAAGGTTAGGTCGGACTAAATCAGGACTCTCACAACACCGGCTGCAGTACTTGAATTACTAATTTTCCCAAATTACAAATAAAAAACTTCTTTAGCCTTTTCCGAGTGAATTATAAAGAATAAATCTCCTCGTCAATAGCCTTATACATCCTTATCCTATCAATTAAGCCCAGAACATATATGTTCAGAGATTCGGATACAGATAATATTAAAATTTTGCAAACAATTGTCTTATTGGGGGAATCTCTGAAGAATCGACACGAAATAATTTCACTGATTGGTAGCGGAACCTTCATCAAAATCGTAGCACCAGAAAATCTCTCTGAAAATATACTCCTGATAATAAAATTTTATAATACAAAATTGTGATAATATTTTCAGTAGCGATAGTTAAAGAAGATGCTGATAGATGTGAAATATTCCAACACTTTCAAGTTATGATGCAAAAGTTTGCGAACTAAGAATTCAATCTATTTATTGCCGAAAGTCAAAACACCTGATTAAAGAGGAATCGATGTTCAGAAGATTATACTTTTTTGAAACCTGTGTTCAAAAGAGGGCTCAAGTTTAATGCATGCGCATCACTTCTGACACGCTATTACAATTTATGATTCGCTTTTTACACAAGATTCAATCTTTATCACTTTCTCAAGTTCACAAAACGATAATTACGGCACCTTAAGGAGCAAAGAAAGTGAAATATCATGAATATCGAGAAGAAAGAAGAATGTTGAGCAAATATCTCTAAGAGACTGATAATCTATAACTAAAAGTATTTAGGGTAAGGTGACTTTTTTGCACCAAAATATAACATATAACTCAGATATTCATAGGAAGACGAAAGTGTAGTATTAATTTTTCAAACAATAATCACAAATGAAAATCATCATATATGTCTATTAAAAGTAATTTGATGACAGATGGCCGTTCTCATAAAAACGGTTATCCATCACAATCCTCTCACATACTATTTTTTATCTTCGATAAGGCTGAGTTAAGTACTACTCCGAAAATAATATCATTACTAAATATGAAATTATAAGAAATTTGTTTCATCCGAAATCCTGAGAGGATACCTTAAGAGGATATTAAATTGGGGTATTATTGAAGGGAAAAAATGATATTACAAAATCAACACCAAGCGCGTAAATAAACATATAAATTATGCTAAATAAAAGATTTCTATATATGTATATGTATTATAATGATCAATTATTTTAGATTTACAAAACGAAAACAGTGACATTTAGCTTCTAAAAACGGTTATCTTCAAACTGAACGCTTATAAGTCGAAATAGATAAAAAGTGTAGGAGGTTTTCTTTTGCCATAACATAAACATACATCTTCCATTGATAAAAGATACTATGAGAGTCGATGCACTTTACGCCCCATAGCGGTACTGTAGGCGTGGTTAAATTATAAACGAATGATTATTCCGATAAATTAGCCACAAAAATAGTCGAAAATATCACACTAACCTCATATGAACATCAAATATTCCTGAGATGGTACCCAATGAAGAGTTATATAACGACCATGGGCTAAAATAAACCGTCTCCGTCGCAACAACCTTCCAGAATTCGCACACTACACAAATCGCATATGCGAAGTTGTTTACGATATATCGTAGACTTGCACTCAGTTACACCAACCCAACCGAACTTATTATGCCATCTAGTGACAGAAAAAGAAATAGTTAATTGAACTTAATAATATTATTTTAGTATATTAATTTTGGTTTAAACCGGTAAAAAGGTAACTATTTTGTAATTTTATAAGAATCAGATGAATTGAGCATTTGTACTTAAACGCCGGCATGAAAGCATTCATTTTTCATAAGTTGGTAAAATAAGTAATACAAAGGAACGGCAATATCCTTGATCATACTGCAAGCTTAATTAGATTGATATAAGTAAATTCATATCCTCTAAATCTTAGACGATTGATTAAATAAGGGATGTAGTCCTCCGTAGGGTTTAAAATTTTTAGGCCCTATGCATAACAGCACATGGTGAGCAAATGAAGAAATATTCTAAACAAATGCAATCTTGGCGGCGTAAACGTGTTGTTTGGAAAAATGGATATTGGAGAACTGTTGTCATACAAGGTAATTATTGTCTATTTAAATAAATGTAATTCAATTAATATTAGTAACTTTCTAAGAGTAGCATTCCTTAGTAATATACCTCCCTTTGCTAACTCGTTAGCCTCCTAATGCGCCCAAAAGACCGCAAGACGAAGGGGACGATGATGACGATAGTCGTAGCGACCACGAAAGACATAGAAAGTATAGAAAAATAGGACTTTCATCATCATCGGATGCTGATAAAAGAAAGAAGACTCCCAAAGAACCTACACCTGAGGAACCTCCCGCTGAAGTCACAGAAGAAGAGAAAGACAAAATTTTAGAATTGGTGGAAAACGAAGAGAACGATGTATGTACAGTATGCAATATTGTCTATTATGTTTCTTAAGGATTATTTCATAGTTATTTTCGTTTAAAATTCGTTACGG
Source organism: Pantala flavescens (assembly GCA_020796165.1). NCBI lineage: Eukaryota > Metazoa > Arthropoda > Insecta > Odonata > Libellulidae > Pantala > Pantala flavescens. The sequence continues at coordinate 51,606,642 of CM036881.1, forward strand.
CTGTATTTCAGTCTGATGTTTTGGATGAATCCACGCTAAAGAGGATGGTCCTACTGTTTGAAAAGAGAGCACTTAAAAACCAAGAAATGAGGATTAAATTTCCCGATATGCCGGAAAAGTAAGTTACCTGTCCTTTAAATTAGTGACAGTTTTATGTTACAATTATCGAATATGTTTTTTAGTTTCTCTCTATATAAGCTGTTGTTTACTTTTTTATAAAAGGTTTATGGAGTCAGAATTAGAACTACATGAAGTTATACAAGAGCTTCATGCTATCACCACTGTCCCTGATTTATATCCAATATTGGTCGAGCTTCAAGCCATTCCCTCATTGTTGGAGCTCCTCGCTCATGAGAATACTGATATCGCTGTCAGTGTTGTAGATTTACTCCAGGTAAAAATTTGTGTTAAAATTTAAGAAGTTGTCAACAAAATAAATTATTTTATGATCAATTATTCTCTCGTCTCTTTTACAATGTAAAAAATTTCTAGCTGCAGTATTGGGTGAGATGAATCAAGTCTGTCAATTTGAATCATGTTCACAGGTCTTTTAAAATTATAGTTCAGATATAAAACTTTACAAAAACTTTTAAATTTAATGCTGTTATATTTTAATTTATTAATTAATAGACCCCATACTTGTAGAATGCCAGTTAATTTTTGCTATATAATTATTGGAGCGTTACAATTTCATCTTCAAGGAATGTATATTAATTTCCCTACTTCTTACTTCTCTCAGGAGCTCACAGATGTTGATATTTTACATGAAAGTCAAGAAGGAGCTGATGCACTCATGGATGCCTTACTGCAGCATCAAGTGTGTGCATTACTTGTTCAAAACTTGGAAAGATTGGATGAGAGTGTTAAAGAAGAAGCTGAAGGAGTTCATAACACATTAGGTAGTTCATCTCCTAATTGGTAAAACAAGTCTATAATTAAGTTATCCTTTCCCTCTGGTGGAAAGAGTCCAGTGATTTAAGCAAGGTCTTATCAAATGCCACTTACTTAAATATTTTTTTAAAAAATTTTAAATTACTTTAAATATAAGTAGTGTAGATATATTAGATGATTCAATCACATATTAAAGTTACCCAGTTATGTTTAATTTATTGTATAGATTATTACATTAATTATTTCAATATTCATCTTCAAATAATTAGTAATCATCTGAGATACATCTGCATTATATTGGCTGCAAGTTCTGTTGAACGTGTTCTAACACCCAAATCCAAGAATTGTTACAGTTTTAGTAGAAAATAGATTTTCATTTGTAATTATAATCTTAAGTTGAAGTTTAATTTAAACAACATCAGTGCATGTGATTATTAATACAAGATTGTTTAAATTATGTATGCTGTATATAATGATGGCTTTAAAACATAGCCATCAATGCATGTTATTATGATGAATCATATAAAATATCATATTTAAAGAAAATATGATATTGAAATTTACAGCTATCTTTGAGAATCTATCTGAATGTCGGCCTGTAGTATCTGCTGAAGCTGCTAATCAAGGGCTTTTGGCATGGGTATTGAAAAGACTTCGTGCTAAGGGTCCTTTTGATGCTAATAAATTATACACCAGTGAAATATTAGCCATCATTCTTCAGCAACATCCTAGTAGCAGGCAGTTACTTGGTGATCTTGATGGGATTGATGTTCTCCTTCAACAGCTTGCTGTAAGTTTTTTTTTAATTGAGCGTCCTTCTTGAAAGTTTTATATCCACTGTGATTTCTATGTTTTGATTCTTGATGTGAAAATAATACTGTCTATCCGTCTACAGTTTTATAAACGACATGATCCAACTACAAATGAAGAAAATGAAATGATGGAAAACTTGTTCAATTGTTTATGTTCTAGTCTAATGTATGCTCCAAATAGAGAAATGTTTCTGCGTGGCGAAGGATTACAACTTATGAATCTGATGTTGAGGTAAAAATAAGGTTTCTGGGATTTTGAATCTTTGTATTTCACAAATTGTACGAGCCTCTTCCTTCCTCTACCCTTTCTCTCCTACTTCTTGAATATATAATGTATTGTATCCTAATTGACTGATAATGATATGACATTTCATAACCCAGGTCACTGGTAAATCATTATTGTGGTTTGGGTAGAGGTGGAATAATTTAACTTGTAAAATTATCCGCCTATAAATATTTCCATTCAAAATTTATTTTGCTTCAGTTTGTACAAACTTTATTCTATTCTTTTTTTGCAGGGAGAAAAAGTTGTCTCGAAATGGATCATTGAAAGTTTTAGACCATGCTATGTCTGGTCCTGATGGAAAGGAAAATTGTAACAAATTTGTAGATATATTAGGTTTGCGAACCATCTTTCCACTATTCATGAAGACACCCAAGAAGAGTAAACGGAGAACACTCACTGTGGAAGAGCATGAAGGTGATTTATATTTTAAATTTTCTCTGCAGTGTATTTATTTCTCAAATTTACTTCACTTTTCTTGATTGTTATTTGAGTTTTTAAATAAATCATTCATACAACTGCTAGTGGCAATTTTGTGAAATTTTTTAGAACTTTATTTTTGAGTAATTATTTCTGCTCATATACGGCTTTCATTTAAAATTTATATTCAATATATTATTTCTTGTAAACTAGAAAAGTTTCATAGCATGAATAGATTTCATTGCTGTAATGTATTAAAGTATGCGTGTTAGTGTATTATTAGAATAATGATGTTGATTTGATAGACTGTAATCTACAAAGTAATGTTTAACCATATTTACTTTATATTGATTTGATAGAAGTCGATTATGAATAAATCTCTCAAGTGGTTATTCTATTTACAGAGCATGTGGTGTCCATAATATCTTCAATGTTACGTAATTGCCGAGGTCCACAGAGGCAAAGGTTATTGAATAAGTTTACAGAAAATGACCATGAGAAAGTTGACAGACTCTTGGAATTGCATTTTAAGTACCTGGAAAAAGTAGAACATGTTGATAATATGTTGGAAATGCAAAGGAAAGTAAGTGAAATAGAAACAATTTATTTTAGTTTCTTATTGTTCTCTTTTGTCAACTAATTCTATAATACATGGTCTGATTCAATAGTAACTAGAAAAATTTATGCAAACTTAAGTGTATTTCACTGCTTTCTCGGTCATCAACAATTATGGTAGTAATTGGCTTCATATTGCATAAGCTAAGATGCCTCCAAGTTTTCTTACTTTAAGTTTTCTTACTTGAAGTCCTATATGATAGTGCATTATAAACAAAAATAACCGCAGCAGCTTAGAACTGCTCCATTTGTGTGAATGCTATTCTGCCATTCCTGAAAAACTGATAACTGGCAGAGGAAACTTGCCCACTCAGAAGCAAAACCTGATTACATACAGTTGCTCTAATGAACTTTTCATTTTGTCATGTAAAGTGCAGGGGTTGGCGTATAGGCTTGTCCTTTTGCTAAGAGACTTCAGAAGCATCTACATCTAAATATTTACTCTGCTAGCTGCCTTTCAGCATTTGGCAGGGGCACCATGACTGCTTTCGTAGGTGATTATTTTCATGTATAGTTTGCTGAAAAAAATTACTTTTTCAAGAGAGTAGTTTTTGTATCTATTTCCCCGATCTTTCTTTCATTATCAGATCAGCCTGTATAACACAGAGAACACATTATACTTATTTTGTCTTCTAAAAAGAAGCTCTCGCTGAATTACTTAGGATTTTAATTATTTATACTGAGCTTCTTTCTTCTTACAATTTCCATATTCCTTTTAACATCTGGGTAATGACAACTGTTTTAATATAACAATTTGTTACAAAATATATCGCCTTTTGTTGTACCATTTCTAATTCTCAAAAGCAGCCCATGTTGGTATATGCTGCCTTTTAGGATCCTTTAACCTGCGCACATACTCAAGGTGAGGCCTAACTAACATTAGGCATCTTAGCTTTTTTGCATTGTGAAGTCAACATAAACCATCATGGACAGTGGTAAATAGAAAGCATAGCAAGGTACACTTGTGTTACAATAAATTTGGCATGTTACTTTTGAATCCTACCATCTATTCTTTTCTAACGTCATTCATAAATAAGGTAATGTAGACAGCCTTTGAAGATAGTGTTTGATTGTTTTCCTTTCTTTTTTTTCTCAAAAGTCAAATCGTTTTGAGAATTCATAATTAAATGATAATGGCACCCCTGAGAGATTTTTCTGAAACTTGAATTTTCAAAAATTTATTTTGCTTCATCAATTTCAAAATTATGAATGTCTTCGCATTTCATTTCTAAATAAGTTTAATAGAATTAATGGAGAGTATAGCAGTGTCTCAAATCAATAAATAGAACTTTGAAAAAATGTTTGAAGGTATAATAGAAATCAAATGTTTTTGAGAAAGGAAATTTTTAAAGTTTGAGAGTAGGATTTTTTTTCTGAATGTATAGAATTAATTTTAATGGAGCAATTACATGATATTGGTTTATGAAAGTTATTTATTTAAAATCATGTTTATGTTGTCTCATAAATTCTCTGAAAAGAATGACTGCTTTATTACAATAGGAAAATAAAAATGTAAAGAAATTTTACCTGATAAGTTATATTGATCTCATTAAAACTCTGTGTATAAATTATTTTTATTATCCTCAGAAAGATGAGAGTGACGATGATGAAGAAGAAAGAGATGAAGCAAATTACCTACAAAGACTTGAGGGTGGCCTATTCACACTGCAACTTGTTGACTATATAATCTTAGAAATTTGTTCGGGAGGAGGTGGGCCTCCATCCGTGAAGCAAAGAGTTACTCAAATTCTTAATTTGAGAGGTGGATCACTGAAAACAATCAGACATGTTATGAGAGGTAAGTTAATACATAAACTGCCAGTACTTCAAACAAACAAGCTGTGACTTCTATAAAGTGTAAAGAAGATATATCAAAGAGAATTTCTGAATCCTGTATGATCTTCTTTGCTTTGAAATATTTTAGTTTTTAAAAAATGAATGATCGTCCATCATATAGATATTACAATAGAGTTATTTATTATGTCTTGTAAATTAATATATTTATAATGGGAGAAATTACTTAAAATCAAAAATTCCCAATAATTTAAAATATAACTGAAAATATCCTATAATTTACTTCTAATGTTTTTATTAACAAATTTTTATCAGAAAGAGAAGGAACATTATTGTGTTTTTTGGAGTGAATTAATTTTTGTAATATTATTACTTGTATCATATGTTTCAATGTTGTGAGTTAAGACTAATTTAACTAATTAATATCTGTGTATTCCAGAATATGCCGGTAATTTAGGTGATGCTGGAGACTCTGATTGGAAAGAACAAGAACAGCAGCATATTTTACAATTAGTTGATAAATTTTGATGTTATGATTTATTATATAAGATTGTATGTTTCCTCAAATTTTTATAATAAAATTCGTCGTCTAAATATTTTGTTTATTTTACAATTTTGTTCAAGTTTGGTTGTAAAGTTGATGTCAGTTATTTGTTGGACTATTGGATACTTAGTCGCCACATTTATTTAGGAACCTTCCATATCCTTAATAAATTAGTTAAGAGCTAATTGAATTGGTGAATACCTCACATCCAACTATTGTACCTAAATGAAAAGGGAGAAAATTAAATCCAATTTTGAAGAAGCATACACTTACAAATTATTTATTGCAATATTAGAGTTAGCAATGGAAATGTCATAAGAGTTTCAATGTTCTAGAAGAGGTAATGCGATATATTCACACAATAATGAGGAATGTATTTTTTGAGTGAAGAAAGTTTGCAGGTATGGTCAGGCATTTAAGTTATACTCATCTCTGGGAAACATGAACGCAAACTTTTACCAATCACTTAAATTATTGCAAGGTTGAGCCTTTCATTCATTAATCCAATATGAATACAAGAGATGAATAATAAGTATTAATTCCATTATTGTAAAACATAAGCAATTCACCATATAATCTAAAATGAAAGGTTAAATGAAAAATGATTCATAGAATTATAGATAGTACTGTATTTTTTGAGATCTTTATCTAACTAAGCTAAGGAGCCTATCAAAAAACATTTTAAACTTCCCGGGTTAGAAGTAATATAACATTTTTAAATCCGAATTTATAGGAGGCACAAGCCTCGTGTTAAATCAGGAGAGTTCTTATTAATGAGTGCTGCCCTATATCAGTACAAAGTTGGCATTATTTCCACTACACCTTAATTAAAATAACAGTCGATTACTACGACCAGCGCACTCGATATATCTAACCTTGCGCAAACTTACGCCGCTTCAATGAATCCCGCAAGAGAATCTTAACTATTGGATTTTTAGGTTTAAAATTTATGACAGCTCTTGAGCAAAGTAAATAAAACATTAAAAATGTTCTCCCTCACAAGATTGTGCCATCGGCACAGCAGTATTACATTGCGGTAAAGTAAATAGATCATTTTGGGATTTTTTTCCCTTGGTATACTTATACTTATCTAATTACTTATTTATGTTTCTTATAGAAATTATAATATTGGACTTAGTGATTCGAGTAAATTGAAATTCTCTTCCTTGTGGACTCGAAATTCTAAAAATTCAATGCTAAAGGATGTTTGCCAAATTTCAAGAAGGAGGTTAAACTGTTGTACAACGAAAAGTGGCCTACAAAAACCTCTTCCTTTACATATTAAATTAGGCATAGGACTAACTGTTTCCGGTAGTTTAAGTTGGCTACATATTCGTAAAGTAGTTTTCTGTCAAGCTGAAGGGAAGTCCAGAGTTTCAACGCTGAAGGAGTTATCAGGAGATGAAGTAAAATTTGATTGGAAAGGGTTTTTACGTCTCTTGCGACCTGACATTTGGAGACTAATTGTTGCAGTCTTAGTAAGTAAGACTAACGGATTATTTTTGATGGAGAGGTTTTTATTCTATCTTTGAATATTTATTGCTGACTCATTCAAAATTGTAAACATAATTGTTAGACTATTTTATTGTATTAAATTATAAATGTTCAATTTTTCTCGCTACAAAATAGTAGTGCGGATTTTAATCAGGATATATGATATATGTTACCTATTTGATATTTTAATGATATGAAGTCAAAAATTAAATTATCTGCTTATTCATTATTATAGGCTGCTTTAATGGTAGCTCTTTTGAACATCGAAATTCCAAGGCTGCTAGGAAATGTTGTTAATATAGTTGCCAGATTTGTGAAAGGCGGAGATTCAACTTCATCTTTCTCTACAGAGATGAGAGATCCTGTACTAACTCTGCTGAACTTGTACATTTTTCAGGTATGCTTTTCCATGTAATGTAAATTATTAGTTATCATTCCAGCGTTTTCCATTCTATTTACCTTAAGGAACCAAGCCTTCTAACTCTCAAAAATACAAATTCTTTATGATACAATATGGTTAGCTTCACACGTCTTTTTTCCGAAAAGACAGATTTTTCAATCCTGTACTTTTCTTTAGTATATTGTAGAGCCCTGTAGAGATTGTATCACTGTTGAAAGTTTTCATTGCAGTCTTTGTTCACCTTTCTCTACATCTGTCTGCTTTCATCTGTTGGAGAAAGAGTCGCTGGTCAAATGAGAAAGGATCTATTTGAATCAATAATTAAACAAGATATATTATTTTTTGACACCCATAGAACTGGAGAAATTGTGAACAGGTATAATTTTTGTGTCAACATTCACTGCTATAATTTTTTTCTATTATGATATGACCTATTTAGTAAAATAGATTATATATTTACCAGTGTAATGAAATATTTTATTTAAATTTTGTGTATTTTCTTTATATACCATATTCTATGTGCAAAATAAAGTCTTTATTTTCTTCATATTAATATTTTAAATGCTGATAGTTTGTATATATACATTTTTTTCATACCTTCATATGACACATTCCAGTAATGAAGGATTGTGGTCATATTTTAAATTGTTCTTTAAATCCAAGGGATCTAAATTATGAATTATTCTTTGGAATTAGAAAGTTTCCATAAATTTTGATTTTTAATAAGTTACTTTAATGTTAGCAATTAGTTTGATAATCGAAAATTTTATGGCATTGAAAACAACTTTCAGAAAATGTTTGTAAATTATTTTCATTATTTAAGAGAAGATTCAGTCTAAATCTATTTTTTAATTTTCTTTCTTTCATATTGTACCTCAAGGTTTGTATTCTGGTGCCATATATTCTTTTCTTCCCTTAAATGAAACAAATTATGAATATTTTTAATCTTTATTTCAGACTTACTTCTGATGTCCAAGAATTCAAGAGCTCATTTAAAATGGTCATCTCTCAAGGTCTTAGAAGTGTAACCCAGGTATATTGTTATAACTTTTATGTATATTATTGGGATCATTGTTCACTCATATTCTTAACAAATATTATAAATTATTTCTTATGAGGAGGAACCTGGAAAATCATAATAAATGTTTTTTTTTAATTGTCACATGTGTTAGAGGTAAATTGAAGACTGTCTATAAGCCTAGAGATAATATATATACGAGAAATATGATTCATTGAAAATATAGGCTTAGTAGAAATATTATTATATTCAATTTTCAGTATAGAGCATGCTTATCATAAACTATATAATGCATGTGCACATTTTATTTTAATTTATATTTTATATATATTTATGTTAGCAAGCACACCTTTGCTCCAGCTAGCAATGCTTTAATATATTTTTTTATGAAAAAAAAGATTTTTCGGAGGGTTAATCTTTGTACACGTTGCTAAAGATAAACTAAAAAAAATTATCGAAGCGCTTATATTCAATTAGATTATGGTTCACTCTGGAATAGAACCCGTGACACATATGTAACTGTTGATTTTTTTGCAATACATTATATAAGTGTCTTTAAGTGTAAAAAGTTTGAAAGATATGTGTTTTATATTAAGAGAGATATGATTTTTCATAATTAGAAAATATTTCACCTCATGGCATCGACCCCTTGACCAGTTGCAGCAAAACTATAGCATATTTCTGTAGAAATATATAATAGCAATAGCTACATGAAATTTTATTCTTTAAGCTTAATTGGAAGTATTTTTTTAAAATCTTTGAAAAACAACCCCATGCATTCTTATAAGGGAGAGTCGATTTTTGGGGCCTCTTAGAATTGAACCTATGATAGGTAGGGTCGGTTTTCGATTTTCTCCTAGGTGAGATTTAGTGGGCCATCACGTGAAAAAATTAGCAATCTTGTGGCGCCTGCGGTTTAGGCCTGACATTCATATCCTATATACATATATATATGTTATATATATCCCCCTGAAGCTTCTATATGTAATACTGTGTTTTTCCGAAAATTAGACACTGTCTTACTTTCTTTTTTGGTCAAAAATATGCACTAGGGCTAATTTTAGGGGGAGGATAAAAATAAAAATATTTACACAAAATTGAGAAACAAAAATTTTATTATTTAAAACATTTCTGTGAAATAGGAGTATTAGGGAAGCTAAACATACTTAATAAATCAAGATCATTTTTTAACGAATTATTTTTTACACATTATTTTAAATAGGGCTTATTTTCAGGGAAGGGCTTATATTACAAAAGGTTTCAAAAATCTCCATAGGGCTTATTTTTGAGGGATGTCTTATTTTCGGAAATACACGGTGGAAGATATATATATATATATATACACATATAGTTTTATTATATATGTAAGTAAAATCTATGGAATGCCAAATCTTACTTTATATATATATATATATATATATATATATATATATATATATATATATATATATATATATATATATATATAATTTTTTGTTATTAGAGAATGATGAGGAGTTAAACTTTATCATTTGAAAATAAAACATTCTCAGGAACTTAACATTAATTTTGTACATTGAAGTTGCTTACATCTTATGATAATGTCTATTTAATATAATACATGATACTTGCAGATTGCTGGCTGTGGTATTTCATTGTACCTGATATCCCCACAAATGGCCGGTGGAATGATGATTGTAATTCCATCAATTATAGTTATAGGAACATTAATAGGTTCCTTGCTGCGAAAACTCTCAAGGGAAGCACAAATGCAGGTTAGATATCTTGAATCTCTATCTAAAATTTATTTATGTTTCAAGTTATGAAATGAACACTGTATATTTCCACATTATCAAAATTTATTTATCAGGTCTAATGATGGCCTTAGTGCCAAAGTTGGTCATAAGTAAACTTTAATAGTGTGGAAGCCTACAGTGTTTTTCATATTATAACTTCATATTGTCCTTCCACTAAGTTTGGCTGAATATGAATTATTCAATTAAATTTATTCATTAATGTTTGTCTAAAATATAAAAAGTAACTACACTGTTTTTGCTTGAATTTCTCATATGAAAATTTATTTTAGCTGTGTCTATTCCTCTAGGCTGCAAAAGCCACTATTGTAGCTGAAGAAGCAATATCCAACATCCGGACTGTGAGAGCATTTGCCTCAGAAAGAAAAGAAATGGATATTTACAATAAAGAGGTCAATGAATCAAATCGACTGAATGAGCTTCTTGGTTTTGGAGTTGGACTCTTCCAGGTATTGCATAAAATCTGTCAGACTTTTTGTATGTTCTTATATTCCCTTCTTTGAAGACATTTTAATAAAACTTAAAACAAATATGTATAATATAAGTATATTTTGTTTCTAGGGGGGAACCAACTTATTCTTAAATGGACTTGTGTTAGGTACACTTTACCTTGGAGGGTATATGGTGTCTACCAATTCAGCAACACCTGGTGATTTGATGTCATTTCTAGTTGCAACACAAACTATACAGAGATCATTAGCTCAGCTTTCTCTCTTATTTGGGCAATTTGTTAGGGGTTTGAGCTCTGGAAGTCGTGTTTTTGAGGTAAGCACCTATATGTTACTCATATAAATAGATATTTTTAAGTAGGATCAAGTATATCAAAATAAAGATTGTAATGAAAACTTAAATCTGACAGTATATAAACAAGAAACCAGAGATGACATTGAGTGGAGGAATTACTATTCCTCATCATTCATTGCTTGGAGATGTTTCATTTATAAATGTTACCTTCAGTTATCCTGCTCGGCAAGATCATGTGAGTATCTCATTTTATCCATTCATTACTTATAAAATAAGTACTTATAAAATGAACTGCTCTCTTTTTTTAATAATGAGTATATATATTCATGAATTATTATATATAAGAAAGAATGGGTGTGATTTAGTTGAATGTTTTAAAATTAGTTTATAGCAATTGCTTATGCCATTGATCCGTTATGTCAGTGTATACATTCTGAGAAATCAATTTCATATTGTTGACTCAAAGAAAAATTTTTGTTGGATCAATCTATCAAAAATGAAGCTTTATATTTATAACTATATTTATCTTATCTGAAAATCAGGTCATTCTGAAGAATTTGGATCTAGAAATTCCTGCTGGAAAAATGTTGGCTATAGTTGGATCATCTGGAGCTGGAAAATCAACAGTAGCAGCTCTTCTTGAAAGGTAGGAAAGGTTGTTTGTATTAGGAATATTATATTTTGAGTATCCCAATAATATACATATTTAAATATGGACTATTTTTCTCTTTAAAGCCAGTTTCAAAAATTTAAGTTTAATTGGGTTTTGTCTATAAGGAAGGAAAACATGAGCAAGCTCATCTATAATTATGATTCACCTATATTTAATTCAATTTCAATCCCTTTAAAATCACAGATTTTATGATCCAAAAATGGGAAGTGTTAAAATTGATGGAATAGATTTGAAAGACCTTGATCCATCTTGGTTACGTGGTCATGCAATTGGATACATTGGTCAGGAACCAGTGCTTTTTGCCACATCTATTAGAGAAAATATCAGATATGGCTGTCCAACTGCAACTGATGAAGAGGTTTGTATACATACATGCTAACTAGTTATGTTGTATCTATCATGAAATGATTATTTAATTTTGATATACTTTTGATTGTGGTTTTTAAACCTATTATTTTCTCAATCCTTCATGGACTAATTGGTTCACCTAGCTTTAGTGAGCAAAAATTACTTATATCTCATTCAAATAGTTTATAATCTAAAAGAGGGGAGAATTAAAGGCATTATATATGTTTAAAATTTTCTTTCCTTATAAATATTTACTTGTGATCTATAGGTAGAAGAGGCAGCTAGAGCAGCAAATGCTCATGACTTCATAATGACATTCCCTCATGGGTATGAAACAGTTGTGGGAGAGAGAGGTGTCACAGTATCTGGTGGTCAAAAACAAAGAATTGCTATAGCTCGAGCTCTCATCAAGAATCCTTCAATTTTAATACTCGATGAAGCAACTAGGTATGGTTTATATTGCATCATTTATTAAACTAATTCATTTTCTCTATTTAATTATTACATTTCAACATCAACCTTTAAAAACAGATTTATTGTTGCTGATGTATGATAATTAAGTTCTTTTTTAGATTAGATTTTTTAAGATATGTTATGATAGCTATCTGTTAAATTAGATACCACAAAAATATCATTATGTTATATCTTTATTATATAGTGCACTTGATTCAGAATCAGAAAAAATAGTTCAGGAAACACTTGATAAGGTGACCAGGGGCAAGACTGTTCTCGTGATTGCTCACCGTTTGAGCACCATAAAAGATGCTCACATGATTGCAGTCTTACAAAAGGGAAGAGTTGTTGAGGTAATTATCTCCCCTTTCCAATTCTATTATTATTTTGTGATCATAGAGTCACAGGATGCCATTTCAGTATACGAAAATTAATTTTAATATGTTTTCAGATTGGACGTCATGATAGACTGGTTAGGTTAGGAGGTCATTACTGGAATCTCATCAAGGTACAGCACGGTGAATCAGAAGAAAGTGAAAGAGGACTTTGATAATAGTATCGCTGTAGGAATCCTTAAGTTTTTATTCTTGAAATTGGGGCTTTGGTTTTATAAATTGAAATTAGAAGAATTGTTGATGATGTAATGTCAGTTACAAAGAGAAGAGTTATTATGATGATTTTGTACAGTGAAAGGTTTTATTTGGTAAATCTTAATTATAATAATAATCTTATATGATTTAAATGGTAATATTTACCTCTATCAAAAATATGTAAGCCTTTACTGTAATTCAATAAAATTATTTATTAAATTTTGTAATGGAAGTTTATTGGCCAAAATCTGGTTATATTGGTTACTTTTTATAATTGAAATTGAAGTTTATTTGGCAAAGAGATGCAAACTTAACTATAAAAGAAAGGATTTGTATTGCAAAGGATCTTTCTGTTGATCTAGGCTGAATTTTAATTTTCTATTTTACAATATTCCACATGTAATTAAAAACTTAAATCTGTTCAAATTGTACATGGAAAGAAGAATTTAGAATAACACTTCTTCATAGATAATACTTTCACTATCTTCCATTTTGTTTTCATTGATGCACATTATGGGTATTTTTTGCCCCTATGTCTAGTACACAGATCGTCATAATTCAGTAATAGTTTTACGCTAAGAATAGATAAGCATGAGATTTTTTCAATGTTCTGTAATGGAGTTCCTTACATCAACTACCAGTGAGTTTGGAAATTTCTAAACAGAGAATTCTTCACTAGCTGTTATGATGCTATTAGTTGTTCATATTAACCTGAACATCTGACAGAGAAAACTGTAGGAAAACTTGTTTGGTTCAAGACTATCCAATTTATGGTATGGTCCCTTGACAGGCCCACAAGAAGCTTTAGGTGCATCATTAAGTAGTTGGACATAGTTTCCTAATTCTATATATCTTTGTGTGTTATTTGGAATAAAAAGAGACAAAGCATTGAACTATTCAACCCAAATGATAGCATTATTAACTTACTTGCATAGTATTGATGTTGGTTTAAATGCTGTTTAAAATTGAAACCCTAATGATCCAAGAGCTATCAGAAGCTCAAAGATAGGTGAATACTAATATAATCTCCTTTTTTTGCTTGAAAGATTATTTAAAGCATAAAAAATTGAACACAAATCCAAAAATAACCAAATAAATCTACTGAAAATGAGTTATGAGAAGTCTTGAATGAAATTTAGAAAACCTTCTTATTATGATACAAATGCAACCCTAAAAAAAAATCTGAAACATTTTTGTAGATTTTATTTTATAAAAAAATCCAATTTGAAAACAAATATTTTAATAATCAAACAATGATAAATGCAAAAGTGCATCTCAAAAGTACAAGTAAATAGGTTAAAAAGGCCTTCGATTCCTATTTCTATTTTTGACATTAGTAACTTCATAGAAGTTACTTCCAATTTTCTTTCTCTTCTGAGACCTTTCAATTCTACGCCTCATCTTGCTTGTCAACTTACGCTGAGGTTGCTCTTCACCTTGTTGAGTCTTAATGTCCCTTCGAGTAGATACAGGAGAATTTGAAGTAATCTTAAAGGCACCACTACTTGATATTTTGATTGAAGGATATGGACTTTCCTCATCCGAGGAGGAATCATCCAATGATTCTTCATTTTCTTCAACCTTTCCATTTTCTTCAAAACTGCCTTTACTTGGTTCTGATTCTATCTTGTTACTTTTTGTTTTAATATTGGAATTTTTCTTGCTGTTATCCTCAACTTTGATTCGTTTAGTTTTCCTGTTTAGTTTATCATCACTAGATTCTTCTTTCTGCTGGGAGGATATTACCTCCTCAACATAATCTTCACTTCTATAAAACGGTATGTTAACTCTGATCTTTTTAAATTCTTGCTGGACTGTAAATGTCAAATTCTTTGATACTGTTGTGCTGGCTTCAGAATAGCATGTTGTGGCATAGCTTCCTGCAACAGAAACATTATCATTGTCCTCTTCCTTACTGAGTGAATTGGATGAGACTTTTGAAATTTTAACTTCACTAGATTCTTCACTTTTAATTATTTCACTAGATTTCTTGGAAACATTTGTATCATCCTCTTCCTCAACATTCTTTGGGACTTGGGATTCTGACACTACTTGGGTATTATTATTCTGTGCTTCTGATTTCAAGGGGCTAGCTTCTTCAACTTCAGAAATATCTAATTTTGTTTCTTTTTCATCACTTTCAGTGATATTTCCTTCCTCTGTTTCAGGTACTGAAATCATATTACCATTCAAATCACACGTATTCTGATTGGATTCAGAAACTGTTCTAGTATTTTCTTCATCTTCAACAGATGTTAACTTCTTATTTGATTTTGTATGGCCAGAGATGGGACTTTTTATATCTTTGCTTTCTTCAACCATATTAGGTTTAGACTTTGATGAGTTAACTTCAACATTACAAGATATATTCAGTCCAGCACGTCTTGCAGCTGCTGTAGGGTCAGGCACTTCAAAACCTGGAGGTGCAACATAAAATGGAAGTTTTCCTCTCTGCCAGTCATTCAGAACAATTTTTGCAGTTGTTTTAACATCCGGTTCACCCCCTTTCAGAAGTTTTCCAAACCTTCTAGCAAGAGCTTCTAGAAATTCCATAGGATCCTCATTTTTCCAATCAACATCTTCTGATAAACCATAAGTTCTAGCCAGATGTAATGAGTTCAAGCGGGATAGGGCGGTTGGGATGTGATCTTCAGGATCTGGAACCAATTCTACTCGTACCACACCTCTTAAAACCTGAAAAAGAATACTTAGGATTTGAGAAAGGATATACAAACACAAATTGCCATGCAACACATGAAAATGAACATGTATGATAATTTACACAAAAAGACTAAGATAAGAGCAAATTTTATAGGATGTTAAACATGAATGGCAAATTCTGGAGCCATAAATATGTTGCTAATAAGTTAATCCTTATTGCTCTTAATTAACAATATAAGTTAAAATTAGTATTTCTCCTAAAAAATTTCCACTCACCTTATCAGTATCAGTTTCATCAGAGGAAGGAGGAACAACACCAGGACAATCTATCAAGTAAATGCGACGCATTAATGTGACATACTGCCAAACTTTAGTTTCTCCAGCTATAGGTGCCACATTGCATACTTTTTTAGAGCGAAGCGTGTTAACAATTGAGCTCTTTCCAGTGTTTGGATACCCAACTAATCCAATGCTGATTTGTTTTTTGTCAGCATGTAAACGTGCAAACTGCCGAAGGAGGTCTATGAGCGCTCCTTTCCCAAATGGATGAGTGAGAGATGCATGAAATGCAATAGTGGGATATTCTGAACTGAGAATAGCAACCCATCTTTGCGTCACCCAATTTGGAACTAGGTCTACCTGAATGGAAAAAAAAGAGATTATTAAGAAATAAACCACACAAATAATAAATATTTTCAATACCTATGTTATTACATCAGTTCTTACCTTATTGAGAACAAAAATCAAATGCTTGTGAGGTTTTTCATCTTTAAGAAATTTTTCTAAATACTTTGATCTAGTACCTAAAGGATCTCTAGCATCTAACACCTGCAGTAAAACATCTGAAGAATCAATGACCTGTAATAAGAGAAAATTTTTAGTATAATTGTTGCTCCAGCCAATTTGAACATTGTGATAATGGATGAGGATGAATCATAATAAATATTAGGTTACATATTATATAAATAACTCATCTCTTGGTTTCAGGAAGCTAGATAAAAGTACAATATCAAATTATCAACTGATAGGACATGTTATAGTATTTGGGAAAGTGAAAGGTGATTCATCACAATTCTAGTCCTTCTTTACCTATTTGATACTTACAAATTAAAACCAATCTCGATTGACATACAATTCCAGCAAACTAGTGCCTGAACCGTATGGACTTTTATCATGATCAAAAAAATGACAAAGCTGCTTTGTGGAACAACAATTTCATGGACTTGTATGGCTGATAAAAACAGCTACATAGGAAAAAGACTTCAGGGGTAATCAACTTTCAACATTAATAATCAACAAATTGACTTCAAAGCAGAAATCTTGCTGTTGAGGAAACAGGAAAAATTCAGCTAATGGAATTTATAATATTCATCCGGCCACTTTCATACCTTATGCAATTCATTCCATATCCTCCTACTCTGACCAGCTCCCATTATCCAATCACGAACTGGATTCCACATGTCTGGAGCTTCAACCACTTTGTCTCTATCCTTGTCTCCTTCTCCATAAGCTTCTTGAGCAGCCTCGGCAGCTTTTGTGAATTCCTCCAAGTCACCACCAGCTCTCAGTACAGGGCGCTTTCTTTTCTTTTTGGGACCAAACACACTCTCAAAGCTCTCTGTGTCTAATATATGCACTCTAGCATTTTTGGCTCTTTCTTGAAGCAGAGTGATAGGAAGTTTAGTGGGTTTCATAACAACCTGAGAAAGAACAATATTAGTTCTGTGATCACCAGAAATTGACATTTTATAAAATAAATAAATATTTAAATATCATGACTTGAAGTAGAAACAATTGAGAGAGTAAAGAGAAATATGGTAAACTAGACTTAGATAGACTAGACTTTAAAATATTTAGCTAATCTGAGATTACTTGTGACAAACAAAAATATAGAAAAGTTTGGGGAAACAGTTATCATGCGATGTTATTTCTGAATTTGTAGAAAAAAAGCAGAGAAATTAAAAATAGAATATTTGATGATAATCTTAAATTAGAATTTCAGCTTTTTTCAACTACCTGTATAAGAAATATTTCAAAAATCAACAAAAATACCTGGTAAGGATTTTTAACGACAGCTCCGAGCTCTTCTTGAAATCTCTGTAAAGCACTCTGTCCAATAATACGAGAATTTCCAAACCATTTTGCACTGGGTTCGACTCTAGCAACCGTACCTGAAGGAAGCCTTCCTTGAAAGGGAGCTTCTTTAATAATTTTCCCTAAACGATTCCTCTTAGCTTTAAAGTTTCTGTACATCTGAAGTCTTTTAATTGTAGATTTTGTACGAGGTTTTGCAACCCCTTTCAATCCTTCGGTCGGACGCTCCGGATTCATACTATGACCCGCTCTGTTGAACCCCTCCCTTTTAGGCCCTTTGGCATTTTTGCTTGAACTCCCCATGATGTTTGCTTCTGAAAATATAATAATTTAATAAACTGGATGGAAAAAATCTAAGGACATTCATAAATAAAAGGTAGAACTCAGAAGCTAAGTAATATTTAAAATCGTTCGCTTTAAGAATAACAGAGACAAATATTTTCAGCGAAAAAATCGACCACTTGTGTTAATAGGGATACACATACAGAAGTGATGCGTGGTATTGATATAAAAATTGTATAGATGATAACATTAAGTAGCTAAACTAAACTAGAGCATACTTTAAAAAGAATTAACCACTAATTAGTAATAAATGTTTCAGGCAACAATCATAAATAATTCACGTCGAACTTAGTTTCGGTAAAGAATAAGAATTTGCAACGTGCTTTCGTATGTATTGACCATGTACTATCGATCTATCGATCAACTTAGATTTAAAACTCTCGGTTCACTGGATAGTCTCGATTAGTCAGGATAGTGGTCTCGATGGTTCGGCACTTTCGATACAAACAGAAATTCAAAGTCTTCAAATAGAGGCCTATTTGGTCCCGCTCGTCCAGATTTAGATAAAGATACGCTTGACTTTCTTTTTCACTTTCGGCATTTTTATTTTATGAGGCTGAACTATGTCAATTACTAAAGATCTGATGAAGATTTTTGAGTCGTTCATTATTTTTAATTCATAATGCCATTTCTACCGACAACTATGAAAGAGATAAACATGATTCACGGAAAAAAGAAGAAAGGCGAGATACTCCAATTGGGACGCTTAATTAGTTATTGACTCCTTAACTTTCAACCATCACTAGCGATATATATATACATGAAATTTCAACTGGTATTTTTATTACTAAAAATTTATATTAGTATTTAAAGATGTCATTCTATTCGTTCATGTATAATACTTGTGCCATAAATAATTAAAAATTATATATTTAGGAAAAAATATAATATAGGAAAAAATAAAGGTTTTCCTTCACTTTTCAACAAACAACAAAAGGTACTATAAATTACCATCCATCCCAAATTGCTTCTTTAATTCTTACAATTAGAACTAGTTTTTCTATATTACCTGCGGCGGGAACTATGAAAAAGTTTTATATAGTTTTCTAAAGAATCCGGTTGATTGTTGTTTTATCGATGAATTTTTCATCGCTTTACCCATAAGTCGTAATATTTGAATACTTCTTTTGTACGATAAATACAAAACCGTAATGGAATGAAATGGGTGGAAGACAATAACGTTGTTCATCATCCTTGAATTTTATAGTAGTGAATTCGTATGCATCATCAAATCGGGTTACTGATATTGCTAAATTCCTACATACTTCTATCATTATATACTAGTATTATAAATCTTATGTAAATAGTGCTTTATAAAATTTTTATGTACCAAGTATCTATGCTTCAAGTTTCCTGGAGCTGTGTAGAGAAGGTACTGAATTATGGCTTGATTGGTCAATAAAGCATAATATAAGTTTTTCATTCGCTCCATTGAGAATCTGTTATAACATGAGGATTCATTCCTTTGATACATTTAATACCATCTTGCAAATTTTGTCTACCTCTTATTCCCTAAAAGAGTTATTATGTGTACATAGTACTTTTAATGTTTGTAGAGACTAGAACACAAATAAATGCTATCACACTCTAGGTTAGTTACGTAACCTATTTTATTAATTTTAAAATTATTTCTAATTCTTAATTATAATTATTAGATTATTCTTAAAGAAATCAAGCAGCCATATTTCCTCAATATCATTCTAGCATAAAAAAAATATGATGAATATTTAACTTCTTGAGAGGTATCAGATTTCCTCCTGATTTCACCACTGATGATATCACATTTTATCTACCTGTTTTTAAAAAAAGAAGTTAGAGTACTGATCTTCTCTCTTTATGCTGCAGTTTTTGTACACACCGAGGTGAATAGGAGGCCTTATTTCTTCAAGAAGGACCTCTGCAATTCTACAAAGTAACCGCACCCATATAGGTGATTTTTTTCTCTGGATAATTAAGCAATAACTCATGATACAAATCAAAAGAAAGTTTAGAGAAAAAGAAAGCTTATATTTATTATGTTCATTCTGATTATATTATACATGATACGTCACTACAACACCATTATTCTTTGTATTTCCACTATACATACAAGTTGAAAACGCTATGGGTTCTTAATACGCGCTTCTCTTGGAAATTCGTTACTCAAATGTTTCATCTTGAACTTCGACCATTAGACTACTTTGACTGTGTACATTATAAACGTTTATTAAAGTTGTTTTTCTCCTATGATTACGTTGCTCAATTCTGATAATATTTCGAGGGACTCCGCGTAACAGAAAATAGGGATGGAAGTCTAGTAATATTTGTTTTATATAAAATGAGAGCAGTTATAAACATGTTGAAACTATTTCATATAAGAAGAATCCTTTATACATTGGCCATTATTTGCTTTATGTATGGAATATTTCAGCTAATGCGCGCACAATTTAACATTTATGAAGAATCAGATAGAGCAGCTGTTCTGTAAGTTTAAGTATAATCTCTGTGTTTCTTGTCAATAAATATTTCATACTCTTTTTACCGCTTCTTTTATTTTCACCGTTCAGGAGGGGTGTAAGCTTAAGAATTAACATGTCAAATGTAGCATCATACCCGTAAGTATTTTTACCTTGATAAGTACACTATCATATAGCTTTTTTGGAATGGCATTCTTTTATTGGGCTGTACGTTTTGATTTTTATGCTTTGCTTAGATCTAGTGGGCAAGCATGTCGCCATCCAAATCTTGAGGTTAAAAACAAGGATATTATGAAATTCATAAAAGACGTTCCACCGATTGACTGCGGAGATAAGCCAGACTGGGTGGAAATCGTCGGAAATCTAGCTCGGATAAAACAATCAGCGAAAGATGCATATGGTGAAATAGAATGTTCATTTACAGGTAAACTGTTAAGTAGTAAAGATAGCTTCATATAATTTACATCAACGTCTTAGTATTTGAACATTATTTGAATGTTAAAGTTTATTGCTGATGATGATCATGATATCGATATACTATTCATATGCATGTTGTAAACTACGGTAGAAATTTAATTATTCCTATACCTCACTTGCTGTTACCTATTTATATACTTAGGTGTACTTATTCATCAGCATTGTAGTACCTGTCATCGTTGTTAATTAACGTTCGTCATAATTCTAATTTAGTGGCACAAGATTAAAGATACACGTGTGTGTGTATACATGCACACACTCACATACATTGTATATACATACACACTGGGTATTTATAGTTTGAACGGTATTCAATTCATTATGTTCAAACTACTTCCTATCTTGGAACTTTTCTCTTGTGTTTTGATTTGTAATGTTATAAACTTTGCCTCTTTAAGCAAGGAGGGTATCTAATTTGAATGAATGGTGTTTTGATACTTTATTATGTAATATTGTAGACTAGTATTGGCAATTCATTCTTGTAACCATACTTGATAATAACTTGGATGATACTGAATTTTCAACATGAGTATTTTAAAACTCATTTTTAAAATATTTCAGGAACAATGGGCAGGTTTTCTGTACTGATTATGAAAATATCATAATAGTGAAATAATGTTTATATACAATGGGAGAAATGTATTTTTAATGATTCACTTGCTTTCCTGAATGTAGACAATTTCAGTGTCAACTTCAATGGCATCTAACATACAAGTTTAGCGAAATCAATTTGATTCTGTGAAAGGACCAAGTGTGGAACATCATCCTCGAGTTCAATACCTTATAGAATTATTTCCATATGTCAATGAATATTTATTTTTGTTCATGATGGATATAATGCAGTTGTTTGTTTGAACATTTTTATTCAATGTAAATCTTAATGGAGGCTTCATAGAAAATTTTACAGTTTATTATTAGTTTTTAGTAAATGATTTTCTCCCGTGATAATTAATATTCTCATTCTTCATGTTGAATTTTTTTAGACTTAGATATCGAATAAGTCAAATTTTTAAACCATATTTGGAACTAGATTTTGATTTTCAGGAGTTTGTGAATGAAGTATAGGAATATTACCTTGGGTCTTTATAGAGATTGTCAAATTTTCAAAGTCAAAATGTCATTTAAGTAAGTATACAATATTTTTTGTGGATATCAATTATTGCTTTAATCATACTTTTCCTAATAAGTATCAGAATTAAAACAGTTCTGTCTTAAAAGTTATGAGAAATATTAGACCGTCTATGAGAAGTAGATTTGGAAGAATCTATTTCAAAAATGTATCCAGCAATCAAATCCACAAAAAAAGATTGACTATATTGAGCTTGGATTGTTAATGCCAATTTATTAGCATAAAATTCTTTCTTCTTTAATGTTATTACTTTCATGTGATTTCCTGAATATAGACGATTTCAGTGTCACCTTCAATGGTATCTACCATAGAAGTTTGGTGAAATCAATTTGATTTTGTAAAAGAACCATAGGAAGTGTGGAACACTATCCAAAACATGTATCATCCTTGAGTACAATATCTTATTGAACTGCAAAAAAATGCTTTTAGTAATTTTATTAATGGAAGAAAATTGTTTTTAAAAATTTCATTCTATTAGATTATTGTTAAATTTTAGCTTTATAGATGATGGAAAATTTCTTTACTGTTTACCTCAGGAGAAGAATATTTAAGATAAATTGACACTTTGAAAAGCATTTTAATAATGACAATTAAAACAACAATAAATTTATATAATGGAACTGATGTACTGAAAATTCACCAATAGTGTGGATTTATTGAATTGGTGAATGATATTTTTATACTTGCATAGATTTTCTTCTATCAATGGAGTTTTGGAGAGATAGAAAAGCTTGTAAACGTGACAGTGGTGAGTATTGTGAGGTCAGACATTAATTTTTTTTAAATTTGTGAGAAGATAAAATTTCTGTATGCAGACATGATGATTGCATGACAAAGCTTCTATGGGTGCACCGCTTATGGGGCTATTGATAGGAACACTAACTATTGATAGTATCGTTTCTTGTACAATACAAAACCAAACTTATACCTTTAAGCTCTCAGGTGTATTTTTTGGTCTTGAACCACCTACATTGTCCTACATTTTTCTGTGGTTATGAAATAATGGTGCATTGAAGAGTAATGAATTGTGGGAGAAATAATTTTATCAGCGGCATGTACAGAAATTCAGGAAAGCTTGTCAAGGTTTACATGGTAATGACACATAATATGGTTAACTCAAAAAATAAGATGCATGGCCATTATAGGGGATGTGTTACCTTGTTTTGCACATGTACAGTTGATTGATGAAAGCATGATAATCAAGATTGGTTTGGACAAGAGTCATAAAAAAGTCTTAAGGATTATTTGAAGACAGAATATATTTGATATATTGAAGACAGAAAGAGGATGCATCTTGTTCATTAATTGTTCCTTTTAATATATTTCTGCTTCATAAAAATCTGAAATATGCATTTGTATGCATAGATATATTTTGGGAAAAATTAAATATTATTTAAATACTTTGCGCATTGTTTGTTTTTTTTCTGAATATTCAAAACCATATTTGCAGTTTTCACTAATTTGTTTTGTTTTTATTGTTAAGTTAGATTATTCAATGAACTAATATGAAACCTCATTCCACATGTTACTAATTTCATATTTGTGTAACTAACATTTGTTTGACAGATATTGTTCGAGAGTCAGATAGCCTTGTCAGTCTTGGCCTTACAACTACAACCCACACAGACTATACTTTGGAAAGTAGTGACTTTGTTAAAGTCCGTTGTCAAGCAAATGGAAAAAAGTAAGCTGATTCTTTAGAAGGTCAAAATGATTCATATATTTTAAGAATAGTGCAATAATACTATTTAAAATAGTTAACTAAATTTAAACAAAACTCCAAAAGGCTTAAGTTTTTACCAAAGTAAATAAACTAAAAGGATCACTTACACCGAGGTGGTTCCTCTGCTGCCTAAAGTGAGTCCAACGTCACAGGGGAAGCACCTATGTGTACTATATGTACATTTTGGGACCTATGGTTTTTAGTTTATTTACCTTGGTAAAAATTTACGTCTGTTAGAGTTTATTTAAATTTAGTTAACTATTTACTAACGGCCGTGTCTCGTTCTCCTTCTCTTTCACTATTTAAAATATTGAAGTGAATGATTGTTTGATATAACCTTGTTGTTCAGCTTTAATTACATAATATCATATCACATTTTTTTAGAAGATTATAATAATTTCTTAGAACAATTCAGTATTTATTGTAATACTTCTGAATATTGAAAGAGAATACTCTGAATTGAATATATTTTTTTTTTTTAATTTTACTATCTTCACTGTAGTAATGTTTTAAAGTGATTTGAAATTATTTACTTTAAATAAAATAGTAATTGATTCAAAAATATTTAGTAATTCTTATTTTTATACATCCCTCAAGTTTTTATTCCTTAATTGTTCAATCTCATACTTCACAAATCTCTTTCCTTTACCTTAAAATGCATGGTATAAAGAATTAATATTTGCTCTGGTTATTTCTAATATTTGATGGACTCTTGTAATTGTTTTTTGTTTAAATCCTATGAGGACAGGGATGTCACATTTTTAGCATGAGTGAAAGATGTCTGAGCTCTTTTGAATATTAATAATCTGCATGAAACATTTCATTATTTGTCATACCATCCAATTTCTTTTAAGCAAGATTCACATTTCTCCCTAACATTCCAGTCATATATTCACATTTTTGGCTAATCTGTTTGGAATTTTATTAATTTTATTTTTCTTGTTGAGCAAAGCAGTTCTGCACCCAATAAATATTTATTTCAGAGAATATTGGTTTGTATCAGATTTAAAATATATGTATAGATCTTATCAAGATTCTCTACCTCCTTACCCAAAATTTCCACTCTGAAATCAGTATCAGCTGCAATTCAGAAGAGGAAAGATAAAATGCATCAAGAATTTATGGAGCTGACTTTCTAACCCATGGAAATCTTTAATATGAGCCAATCCTTAATCTTATTTAAGCATCCTTTGAAATTTGCAATGTAATGATATGATAATGCTTCATAACTTAATTTATTATAGTGAATTTACTAGTGAAAGTGAGGGAAATGTAATGCTATGTTTTTGTTGTTCAATCATTGCTGTGAAATCTATGGCTGAATTTACTAATAGTATGTAAAAGTAACATGGCATAATATATTTCTTTCTTTTAGTGTTCAAGGAAGAAAATTTAAAAAAGAAAAATATGTAAACACTTTGCCATTACTACTCAAAAGTAATGAGTTTTGATTGCATTACCAAACAATCAAATATACAGGAGTAGGCATCTAATATGTAAAAATACATGCATACATTCACTTTTTACTACTATTAGGTGTAAACTGAGTCAATAGTCAAGTAACTGGGGAATCAATATAATCTAGTCAAGTATTCTTCCTAGGAGAAGGGACTCTTGGTTTATTAGTAAATATTAGTGAAGAATTTCAGAACTTTACAAAAATTAATTTTTTTAAAAATGTGGTACTTACTTCAATATTTCAGCCTTAAGAATTAAATTGCCAAAACCTTGGGACTTTCTCATACTGTTTGCATTCCTTAACTTTCATTTTTTGTCTCTGAATTCCAACTTTTACCAACCAAAGTCATTGATAATTTTAGTGACACTATCTATCTACCTACCTTTTCTACCCAACACAAACTTGCTTGCTGCTACTCATTTCATTATTTTACAATAATAAAATTATTAAAATTTATTACAGGTTGGAGAGAACATCACTATATTTAAGCATCTACCTAAAAATTGTTAAATAACTTTCACCTATCCTTTTACATACCCAAATCTCATTTTTCTATCTACAAAAGTAAAGCGTTCAATTCACAGATTATTTTCACACAGAGTATGACTTGCCTATGTTATATTTTTACCTAATGACATTCCAAATGATAGATTTTTCCTTATATGTTTGCAAGCATAGCTCTCCTATATTTCACTCAAATGTAGCTATTGTTGCTGATATTTTATTTTACTTTTGTTACTTCTTATATATTTTAATTTATTTTTAATAAGCCATTTGTTCAATTCTAATAGATCCTTTTATTATGAAATGATGTTTATAAGTTTTATTAACTGTTTAATAAAGTATGCAGTCATCAGCATACATAGAAAATTTGGTCATGTTTCCAGTTTTAATTTGTTTTTAGTTTTAGCAGTTGCTATTTTGTAGCCTGCATAAATAAAAATACAGTAATTTATCTCAAATGGTAATTATGACTATAGGGACATAAATATTATAAATGAGAATATAATATTTCGTTATTGAACAATATTCAATCATCTGTTTTAAGGTGGCGTAACACTATGTCTGGTGTGCGTCGTGATGATATTGCTGCAGCTAGGAGTGGCTGGGAACATTTACCTCCTGAAGCATTAGGGCTGAACGTTCTTATATGGGGACATGACTCACTCTCTCGTAACATGTTCATAAGGAAAATGCCTCTTACATGGCGATATTTGAGGGATAATCTTAATGCATTGACTCTTGAGGGATACAATATTGTTGGAGATGGTACTCCTCAGGCTCTTATTCCTATTCTTACTGGTAAGATATTTAATGGACAGTTCTGAATGTATGAGAGCAGCTCAGCGGTGATAAATAATTGTAGTATTTGAATATTTTTTGTGATAGATGGGTTTTGATGTACAAAATATCTTTTTTATAGTTGCCATAAACCATCTAATTTTTTAAGCTTAACTTTCAAGGCAAATAGTTAAAATATGAATAAACATGCATATTTCAGAAGTCTTTATTTTTTAACAAGCTATTCCTGATATTTTGTATAATTCTAAGATACTTACAGTCTTCTCATGGTGACAAGTTGTCTTCATAGATTTTTTTTATGCATGCCTTCTCATTGTTGAATCCATGATAGAGCTTATTAATAATCTATTGCTGGTGTAAATAAAATGCCATGGAAATGAAGACATGCCAAAGAATTCCCTAAGTAATGAGTCTTGATTTTTTGGGTCCTTTGTTATATTTGTAACATATATAAATGTCTGCAATTAGTCTGACAGCTTTAATAACTTACCATTGAAAATTCCTCTAGGAAAAACAGAGCTTGAGCTACCTGAAACAAGAAAAAGGATGGGTGACAAGGCAAAATTTGTGAATGTGTATCCATTTGTTTGGAATGAATTTAGGAAGAATGGTTATGTGACTGGTTAGTATATTTGAATTAATTATTAATATTAGATGTAAATAAATTTATAAGATTTAATCATCCTTAATGTGAGGAGTATTCTTTTTATTCATGTATATACTTCTTGTTCTTTGATTTGTCTCCTTTGTTTATTAAATAAAACATAATTTAAATTATTTGAGTTGAATTGTCTTTCACTTTTATGGAATTCAACTTTATCACTTTTATGGAAATTTAAAGAGAGAAAATTAATTTATGTAGTTTTCTCTTTAGGCACAGCTAAAGTATGACGTAAGCAAAACTAAGAAAAAGGTCAATGTTTTTATTATATATATATTCTTTATGCACAAGAAAAGGTTTCTGAATATCTCAGCAAAGCTTCTTAGTATCCCCCATATTAAGATAAAAGATGTGAAAGTGAAGTTTAGGTTTCATGATAGTGTATTCAACCCTTAAGAAAAGTTTGGATGTTAAAATGTCTTTTTGTGTAAATTATGTTCAACTTGTTTTGTATATATTTTTCCATTTATGAGTTGATCATTTTATTTACTTAATAAATACCTACCTTTTGATTAAATAATAATCAGCAGAAATTTTGAGTTTTTTAAATTCAGTAATTCCATAAACATTAAATAAGCTTTTAGTTGATTTACATGTTATATTTTTTACATTTATATTTTATTAATCTTTTTGTAATGGAAAAAAATGACTTCCAAATTCAAAGCTCTGTTATACATTTATTAATTTTTTAAAATTAATTTTGAAATTGGCAGTGAATTTTTTACTTCATTAAAGAAGTTAATTCTAGTCAAGTGCTATAAATAGTTGAGGTGAATATTAAACAAGGTGTATGGGGTTTAAAATTTTTAATTGTTATCATAATATTCTCTTCTGTTTTGGATTTATTTTCAGCATATGCTGAAGATTGCCCAAGTATTGGAACATTTACTTATAGATTGAAGGGTTTCAATGATCCTCCTACTGACCATTACATGAGAACATATTTTGTAGCAGCCTCCCCTGAATATGGCGGTCATAAGAAATACTGTATGGGATCAATTCCTAGGCATAAGGTAGAAATTAATTGTTCATGTAAAAGTAAATGATAGAAATTGCACATGAATAGACAACTCTTATAAATTCTTTTTATAGTTTAAAAATAAATTTTGTTGCCAATCTATGTTAAATAAGACTGTATTCTTAATCCTCAGATCATGATCAACTATGCAAGAGATTTTTTTGATGTTTATAGAGACAAGCCAAAATTTTTATTCAGTTTTCATTCTGAGTTGTCACATGATTCTTACAACATGATTGGAGCTGCTGATAAAGATTTAAAGGCCTTCCTTGAAGGATTACATTCTTCTGGTCATCTGAATAACACTTTGCTGATTGTGATGAGTGACCATGGACATAGGTAACACACAAATTTTTATATGAAGGTGAAAAGTTCTTAGCCTGAAAATAAAAGCTTGTGATTTTCAGTGAAGAGTTAAATATTCTGCATAATCTGCCTTGAGTTCATTGCATTTGATATAATGTTTCTACAACGGCAGAATTTTCAGTCTCGTAAAAAGTTGGTTAACTTTGCTTTCTTTGGTGCCACCTGCTTCCTCCCATTGCTTTGACTGCTGTTCCATTTCTTGTGTATAAATATGGAGTCATGTCTTATCCATGGTGATGAATTAAGGTACGGTTAGTATCCTCTTAGATTGGTTCAAAATTTGCTTTGAAAATTGCTCAGTGAGAAAGTTATGGATTTATTAATACATCCAAAATTAAGAATATTATGACACATTTTTCCAAGTTATTCCTTTCAATGAAAAACATGAAGGATATCACTGCTACAATACATGTGAACAACCTTCTGGAAGGAACTAATTGAAAATTGTCTTACATACTGACATATGCACTGAGGCAGAGGTCATAAATTTTTGTTGATTTGAACCGCATATCTGGGTCAGTCCAAGAACTTTTATCTCACCTTTATAATTCATATTGCAACAGTTTTAGTAATCAGTAAAATCAAAATGAAATAATCACGTAATTTAATGATGCATAAATATTATTCATTATTGTTTTGATTAATAGCAACATCTTTCTCTTTTAGGTTCACAGAAATTCGTGACACTCAACAGGGAAAACAAGAAGAAAGGTTGCCAACATTTAGTTTTGTGTTCCCCCCTTGGTTTGAAAATAAATATCCAGAAGCAATGGCAAATTTTAGGTGTGTAAAATAATTTGTACATGCTTTTTATTGTATTTATATAAGGTAAAAACTACAATCTCTGCAGAGTGTTGAAGTAGTTTTAGTCCAGGGGTTCCCAAATTAGTCCCTATGGACCCCATTGGGTCTCTGGTATTATTCAGGAGTTCATTAGAAAATTAAAATCGATTTGGGGGCCCCTGAACAACATCAGGGGGCAAAGTTTATTAGAAAATTAATTGTGACACGCATTTATTAATATGGAAGTAAAATAAATAAGAATGAATAATTGTTAGCAATTTTTACCTCCTGTAGTTCATTCCAGTAATTAATAAAAATTTTAATGTTTTCTTTATATTTTATGTTAATGACACCATTTAACATTAAGACTTCAAAGTTGAATTTTTATTTTGTTCTATCATGCTTTTATGTAGTTTTTACTCAGGGTCCGTGGGAAAGTTTCTTTTACTTGGGCATGTTTTTATTATGAAAGTTGCCAAAAGAGTTTTGGAAACACTATTTTAGTCTATATCATTTTCAAGTTTTGATGAATTCAAATTGATACTATGTTTTGCATCTTTGTTAATTTATATAAAATCATTTTGGAGATTCTTTCTGCAACTAACCACCCTTAATGCTTGACATAACTACTGATCATAAGATGCAGTTTCTTATCTTAAAAGTTTTAGTATATTTTGCCTACATCTTGTTCCAAACTCTTATATACCAAAAGGTATCAAAATCAGGTGCCAAATACAGCCATCAAGCAAAATTCTAGCATTCTAATTAATATTAATTGTTATTGAAGTCATTCTTGCAAAAGCTTACAGCACCTGCAATAACTGCTGTGACCATGCTGAGTGTCACAATGGTATGAAAAAACAACCACTGAAAACTGCACAAGTGAAAAGGTCCAATGAATTACGTCTTTTATTTGAACTACCTTATTTTTTTTCAATATTTGCCAGATATTTCTACTCTTACCCATATATGTCTAATAATTGAGCATGACTAGAATTTAATATTTTATTGATGCAGTTGAAATTCCATTAATGTGAATTTGAAATCTTGGTTTCTTCAAATAGAATGAATACTCATCGTTTGACAACTCCTTTTGATATAAACCCTACACTTAAAGATGTCATCCATTTTCAATCGGCTGGCAAGGGCAGCTTACGTCATAGATCTATAAGCTTATTCAAAGAGGTAAGTATAATTGTATGGTAAAATATTTTCTTTTCTAATTTTATATATGCTCTATTCAGAGACATATTTCATAAATGGATCTGTGGCCTTAATTGTTATGGTTTTTTCAGGAGTTATATTTGTTGACACAGCAGCCTAAATTTCAAATCCATTCAGTGTATTAGTGTTGCTTACATAGAAAAGATTGGAAAATTTGGTTCCTGATTAGCAGAGTTATTATTTTATTGTATTTTATTTTTCTTGTATTTTATTTTCAGGTACCTCTTGAAAGAACTTGTTCAGATGCTGCTATTGAACCACATTGGTGTGCTTGTCTTTCGTGGGAAGAATTACCACAATCATCACTATCTTTAACTGGTAGTCCAATATCAATAGCTGTTCAAGCTGCTCATGCCCTGATTGACTATATTAATAAATTAACCAGTGGACATCGCTCCAGTTGTCATACTTTGAAATTGGATAAAGTATTGTGGGCTGCTAGATTGGTACCAGGAAGTGGACTTTTGCATTTCAGGAAGAATGCTGATACAGATGGGTTTGTTAAATTTAAAACATGAAACAAAGTTCAGTTTTATATTTCTTCAGTTCTCAATGTCTTAGTAATAATTACATAAATTATACATTCTCATAATTTAATTCAGTATCAGGTAATTTGTATAAAATATAATACTATGGTTGAATAAATAAATATGGTTTAACTTAACAATTCATCATTGTAGATTTGTTCCTGATTTATCAGCAAAAACTTCAATTTCTCATGAGCTGTATCAAGTGAAGATTGAGGCCCAGCCTGGAGGAGGAAGATTTGAGGCATCTCTAACATATGATGTCAGAGATAAATCATTCACAGCTAAGGTGAAGCATCATTTTGGTGTATAAACAGGACTATGAAAATATTGTTTTGTAAACATTTTTTTTGATCTTCAGTAACTGTTTTTTGCATTCCATTTAAATATTTTAATGCATATGATTTTTTTCACAGGCTGAAGATATTAGTAGAATCAACAAATATGGAAAGGCTGCTCATTGCATTGAAAGTGATGCTGAAAATTTACGCAAGTTTTGTTATTGCATTGCCCCACCGCCTTTAACAGCGTAGTTTGGATAAACTCAACTATTGGAAAGGTAGTCTCATAGTTGTATTTTGAGACTTAATAAGTATTCTTCCTGACTTGCAATGTCAAGATGGTAAACAAATTACATTTATAAGTATTTTTTTTATCAAAAACTCGAGCCGAAATAAGGAGCAACTTATATGTACATTTGGGATCTCTTTTGTGGCACACTGACATTTATTAAATTTATAACAGAGGCATGGTGAACCTAATGAAATGAAATACATTAGATAATTTTTCAAGTTCTTGCTGACTGTTCACAAAAGCAACAAATTTTTGTTATGTCTATTTGTAGAGGGTTTATTTTTGTTTATTTAAGCAGAAAGAAATATATTGTAGCAATATTTCTTCTTTAACAGCCTTTCTATGAGGCTGATTTGATAATATGAAAATCAGGAAATTTCTGGATAGAAATAACTCTTACTGAGACTCTAAGTCTCTAATTATGAAATCAGTATTTTTGTAATTGGTTCCTCAAAAATCAATTAGATGATCTTTTGTCTAGTTGTTTCCAATTCAACCCAATGGTTATTGTTTTGTATTCAGGTTTCTATTTTTTTAATATTTTGTGTGTTGAGTGAGCATAGGATATAAATCTGTGTACTATGGGCATTAATGTATAGAAATTAGTTAATTTCCTAACTCATTTTTACTACAAGTTAAAGATTGTATTAACTCTTAAACTGTCTCAAGAAAAACAAAAATCAGGCATTTGCAAGTTTCATGGAAAGACAGCAATCAATCACCAATATCTTGGATAATGTCAACTTAAAGAAAACATTTTATTTTTATATATATATAGCATTTCTTATACTTGATTGCATTTTTTCTCAAATTAGATATATATTTATGTATGTGATTTAAAGAAATTGAGTTTATCTTATTTACAACTTAAAATGATATTTATTTGACATTGTTTCTACCCAGTAGTCGTGTAAAACATCAATGAATTGTTAAGAAAAATTTTTTAAAAGATGCATTTAAATCCTTAAAGTTAATAATGAATGCCGTATTTAGCCTCTAATGGGAAAACATTTATTTATAATTGAACAGTATATTGCTGTAATTGAACTGGTTAAAGAAATATGAGTATACACCATATAATCCAAAAATATGCAATGTAGTCGCTTGGCTGTGATGCAGAGGGCTGTGGTCTAATCCCTACACTATAGAAGATTTTCTGCTTTAATCTTGCTGAAATATAAGAATATAGATAACTTATTTTAATGTTGATGTGAATGAGAGATAAGAGTGTTAACCTTGCTATTATTCCATATCTGATCAAGTTCTATGCCTACCAAATGTTAGCTACCATTTCACTTTTCATCTTTTTTGATTGGAAAAATATTGGTCTCTGTTTGCAAATGTTTTCAAATATTTTATAAAATAATCACTAATCTTTTTTGGAAAATAACTTAAGGTATACTTATAGTTTACCAATATACTTCTCTATACGGACACATATGTCAAAAACTATTGCTGCAATTGATTCATTCATTACCTCAAAGTACTTGTACTTATTTTTAATGGTGAGTAATAATATATTACAAAATGTTCACTTGGTGATAGATTGCTGTTCTATTATATTTGAAATGATAATTCGAATTCATTTTGCTATATTTTATACCTTTAGTTTTACAAATTACTCAAATTTTGAGAAAGTGACACTTGTAACTGGATATTTGGGCTTTGGAAATTAGGTAGTGGCTGTATTGTGGTTGTATCTCAGGCACTATTTAACCTACCATGTTCAAGAGATTCTATTTTGCAATTTTTCATGAAGAATTATTTTTATCTATCCATTCTCAAAAAGTTCAAATAATCAGTTTCAACCTAAGGGACCAACAAAAGGCATAAAAATAAAGGACCCCATCCCTTAAGTAACTGCAGAATTGTCGTTTTCTAGTTCCCAGCTACAGAATAACGTTTAAATACATATCACTGAATATGAATGGAATACCATTCAAAATGTTTTCCCCTATCTTACGGATCTATAGTGATCCATCTGGGGATTCACTTGAAGGATTTGTTTCTTGTCCCTAATTAAAAGTCCATTAATGACCTTTGACCTGGCTAGGCCTCTGTTTTAAAGAAGCATGCTCCTAAGAATCAAAGTTAGTCTTTCATGCTGTTCAAAGATGTGAAAATTTAGATTGAAAAAGATCTTTTCATAAAATTTTTTTTCAAAAAAACTTTATTTACACCATTTATCATCATTTTATTAGTTCATTTAACATTTTATTAAAGATAATGATTCCTTAAGCGTATAAATTCTTGCTCGTATGCTCTATAATGTCATTCAGTAATTTGAGTTTTGTACACTAGCTGAATTCCCCCATTTATCATTTATTCAATTTGTCTTCAAGTGATATAGTTATGTAGGTTCTATAAGTGAGCCATATCAGTCTACATTTATGAGAAAATTTTACATAAAATTTTTGTCCTGATTATTTAAATAAATCATTATTTATTTAACATATTTTCTCATTCTTCTAATATTATTTTTGATATATTATAAACTGTGGTGTATATTATGATTGAGGTGTTTTATGTTCTAAATAAGAAGTCCAAAGCCTAAAAATCCTGTTTTGTACCAATCAGTCTAAAAGTTTTCATTTGGTTCCATTTTCGTTTCATAATAGTTGCTTTTTATTTGAGGACAGTTTAAGGGATAATGTTGGACTAAGAGAGCAAAAAGTTATATACATTTTTCATCCATACAGAAGAAAAAAATGTTTGTCCTAAATTGCATTGAAGTTTCAATTACCATAAATTGAATATCGAGTCAGTTAACAATGACTTTGTTACAATTATTATTTTGTAAAAAAATACTAACATTGTTTGACCAATTATCAGTGTATTCTATAGTGGGAGAGAACAGAAAAATAATAACTTTCACAAAATAGTTCTTATTTTAATTTGTAGAGGCAGACATGGTTTTTAAAAATGATGTCTTTAAAGCAATGTCCCTGTGCATCTCTGTGCCACAGTCAAATTATCTCTTTTCATTTGATATTCCTTAATTATTTTAGTTATGATAAAACTAGTCAGTTTGTCCCAAAAATTGGCTATGTTTATGTTGTGAAAATTGAAGGAAATGAGTACTTTTTCAACAGAAATTTTTATACAGATGATTTAATACTAGTAATTGTCATGTTAAGGTGATAATAACCTCTAGTTCAATGAGTGATTTTAACCTTAGGATGTCATCACCTGAAGGTGACAATTAATATTTGAAATTGAATTTAAATTACATTCATGAAAAAAGTACTACTCTGTTTCCTTCATTTAACCTGCTGGATTTCCACCAAATCTGTTTCTGTGAATTTAATTTGTTTGCAGTCTTTAAGGAAAATTTCTAACACCCTAGTTTTTTCTGTTCTTTCCTCTTCATTCTATTCTTCAAAATGTTTCATTTTTTATTTATTTAACCTAAGTAAGTATTTCATGTACATTCCTTTATTTTGAAATTTCAATTAATTTTAGACATTTAATGATTTGATAATTCGTGCATAGTTAAGTTATGATTAATGGATGAGCATTTCAATTATTCATGCTTTGGCAACATTCCCTGAGCATTTACTGTTTTAGTATGTGTTTGCCTCTTCCCTAATTATTGGGTTCCCTCCATGTAGTTGTAATATACTGTGTGCGCACAAATTAACTTACGTATGCATTGCTGTAATCAAAGTGATTTTCTTTAGAAAAGAGAAAAGCTACAGATATTTCTCAATCTAAAGTATTAGACTTCTTTTTTCTGGTCGTTAAAATTGTGATCTATTCTTCCAGTATTGCGTGGATTTGTGTATTTACCATGTATTATATTCAAAGAACTGCATATTCTTTTAATGCTACGATTTAGTAAGCACGCATATACTTAAGTCTGTAAAGATGTTCCAATTGGCACAAATGATCTGTGTGATCTTACATTATTTGATTCTAGTCAAGTGGTCACAAATAATATTATTACTTTGGATGGTCAGGATTACATTGTGTCATATGTATATAGTATCTAGTAGACAAAATATTTTTAAACGTAATTTCAACAATTACTTCATGATTGTTATATACATATTCGTTTCCTCTAATCTTTATATGAAATATTAATGTGCCAACTTGTTATCCCTATCAAGCCACACATGCACTACTTTTATTATTAAAGTATGGTGTTACAGAGAAAGAAAGATTGTTTGTGAGGATACTTAAGCACTGTTGAAAGTATGGTAGGAATTGATCAAAATAAAATAAGCAGTTAATTTTAGTGTCTTGCATTATAATTTTTATTTTTCATATAAACCTATTTTTCTTGTTCATTTTCAAATGACCTTTTCTTTTAAATGTTTATTCTGTAAGTCGCAGTACTTCTAACTTCTCTTTCTTGAGTGATTTAGGGAATTTTTCATTCTTTCTACCTCAATAAAGTTGTCATAATGCACTCTTATTAATTTTCAGTAATGCAGTTTGAGTTTGTTATTTTGAAACTCAATCTCTAGGATTTTTAAGTTTTCCATTATTTAAATCAGCAAGAATTATTGAATATGTGTTCTTCCAGTCACTGTTATAAATTACCATATTTCAGGAAATTATTTCTATCTGCATTTTTTAAATTTATGTTTTGTATATATCTTTATCTGTAAGTTCAACTCATCAGGGACTGTAGTAATATTTTGTTGATAATTTGATGTTGAATTTGTGTTAAATACAGTGATAATATTACTGAGTTACATAGCTTAGAAACACTGTATGATTTTTGAATTTGATGTATGGGTCTGGGTAGAGTTTACAATACATCATGTGAATCAGTTTTTATCTTATTCTGTTTGGTGCTTTTCTTGCTTTACCTCTGATAAACTAGAGTACAATTTTTTCATATTTCCTTTACTGGCTATCCCTAT
Source organism: Pantala flavescens (assembly GCA_020796165.1). Taxonomy (NCBI): domain Eukaryota; kingdom Metazoa; phylum Arthropoda; class Insecta; order Odonata; family Libellulidae; genus Pantala; species Pantala flavescens. The sequence goes on from CM036881.1 coordinate 51,643,180, forward strand.
AAAATGGCATTTACTAATTACATTAATATTGAATGTGATAAATGATGTAATCATTTTGTATTAAGGTACAGAAAATTATATCAATTTTCTTATTATTTTAAATATTATTTTGTCTGAAATATAACCGCGTTCCAAATCATGGATACTGGTAAATTACTAAACTCCTAATAAAGTATGATTAATTAGTTGGATTTTATTTTGCTTAATTTTTAATTATCTTATTAGCTAATTAAATTTCCACTCTAAATAAGCTGTGAATGCATTATTGGTGTCTGTATTGCATCAGCTATATTTATTAGAATTTAATCACCTCATAATTTGAAAAGTAGCTGTTCTTTTATTTTTATGTCAACTTTAGAATTACCATAATTCTAACCCTTTCATGTTTGAAAAGTATTTAAGGCTCCTTATAACTCATGCATAATGTTGCAATAGCTTCCTTACTGTCTGAAAACAGCCTTGGTTGAAAATAAAGTTGGTGAATTTAAATCAAGTGATTCTTGTGGATGTACCTGAATATTCTTCTAGATGAATAGTAGAGATCTATTCCAAATTTATGTACTGGTGGATTAATGATGTGTGACTGCATATGAGTAGTTATTGAAATGAGAGGGTTTTATATGCCAAATTTAAGCTTTCTATCTGTCTTTACTCCTTTCTTGATAATAGTGTTTAATGGATCTTTTTGGTTCTACTAATGCTTTGCTTTCTGATTGTAAACTCACAATTGAGATTCATGGATATATTTAGTGTGTGAAAATCATAGTCAATGTGTAATGTATACATAAATATGATTTTTTGAGAATGTGAATTTATGAGCAACATTTTTGTGAATATAAGGATTGTTCTTGAAATTTAAGTTTTATAATGCTTTTTAAATTCATTGTCAAACTGTGCTGATTTGGCTTGGAAATTTTGAGTGAGTTTGTAAGCAAGAGATTATTTTAAAAATTTTTAATAAATAACCCCGGATTTCATTAAAACTCTGTTGTAATTTTAAAGTTTCATCCTATCCCTATGAATTAAGATAATAGCATGCCTCATGTTCTATCATCATATACTACAAAATTTTCTTAGTACATCTGAACTCATCAGTGTTGCCAACTTTACAAAACACACCGAGAGACTCCCTTTCATTTCTAAAAAGCTTTATTTTAGGATTTGTCTAAGGATTGAATTATTTGAGCTCTTCATGGTAGGGTAGTGAAAGGTAAAACTTATCATCAAAAGCTCATGCGGCTGGAATATTTTGAGGATTTTGTTAAACCCAGGAATTGGCTCTTAATTTGTAGAATCACAAAAATACCTTATGGGTTATTGTATACACAAATTTGGACTATATTTATAATCAAAAAACTGGAAAGTTAACTATTATAAACATTAATTATTTTAGTCTTAATACTTTCAAGTTCATACCTTGATGAAACAGTACCTAGTCCAATATTCTGGCCATTTAAAATTATTGTCTATGTTAAATAATTTTCAATAAATACTAGATTAATAAATATCTTGGTGTTGAGAGGAGTAGGTGTATATGTATTTTGGTGATTGAGAATAATATTTAAAAAGGAATAAATTTTCCTAAGAGAAGACAATAGTAACCTTCATTTGCCCAGCAATTCTCTAACTCCCATAATTAAACAGGAATACCCTGCAGAAGCTGGTAAATTATAGTTACCAGTCAATATTTGAGTAATTATGAATGGTGTTGCTCTATGCTTTAAACTGGAATATCAAATTTCTACTTAAGTTATTTCTAAGTGCCGATACTACCCATAAAATTCATCAAATTAAATATTTGAATAAAAAATCTGCCCATAATATATTAATAATTATAACCCATAAATTTTCTGAGTACCATTTAATGTTCCAGAAATTTGATTCCTAATTAAGAACTTTATATATGGGCATCGATAGTTCTTAGGATGTGCTTATCCCATCCCAAGAACACCTATATGTAACATTTCATAATCCCTTTTGAGCTCAATAAATATTAAATTTCTATCTATGACAACACTCAACATCATACTGGAATATAATTGATGTTTTTAATATTTAGTGCAAAAAATAAAGGTATAATATACAGAGAAAAAAAATACATTTACTTACATTATTTTTTCCTCTTAGCATAATACAGAATGTGGTTCACTGAGGATTCAAAGAAAGATGATATTTCTAATTTCAAATAAAACAATCATCTCAATTAGGGCATCTAATGTATACACATTAACGAACAGGTTAACAAGGTGAATGTCCACCACTGAACTTTTTTTCCAAATTCTGATTATATTCAAGCTTGGTTTTAATGAATGGAAAATTATTCACTTGTTACAGTTTCACTTTCAGATTCTTTTTTGCTCTTCTTCTTCTGAATACCACTTAAAAACATTGGTCTCTTGTAAGCACGAAGAGAAGATGAGTCATATAAAACATGTATTTTGCTGTACAAGAATCTGAAGAAAAACAGAAGATTGTCAAAACGTCCATCATAATCTATCTGATTGCTTAATCTGAAATATTCAACAAGAAATTCATGTACAGCCTCGACTGTAGCCAAATACCACCTTGGACTACCTTCTTGATGTCGCCAAAATTGTGACATACGATTCTCAAGTACCACACATTGAAGATCTGAAAAATTTGGAATTACAAAATAATATAACAGGGAGAATTACTTATAAACTAAAATTGCATTAAAGCATTTTCTCTAATATTATGATATTGCAAATTGAAGTAGAGTTATTTAAATCAGTTATTTAATTTGAAATGAAGAAAACTGTCAGAGGATTGAATAAAATCTTCCTTGAGTTTAAATTTCTCAAAATAAAGTCTTTTATAATAATTGTTGAATAAAATAAGATTAACTTTTTATCTAGGTAAGTATCTAAGAAAATTATATAAACCAATAAAATTACGAAGATATTAAACCATCAAATAGTACTTTCCATAAGAGAGTAATTTCATTACAGAACACTTTCCATTACAATAATAATTTAATAAGTACCTTTAAACCTAGAATCTTTGAAGATTCCCCTACTTTGGTTCCAGGTACTATCTATGAAAACAGCACGGTGTATAATGGATGCATCATTTGAACTGTCGTTTTCTCCTTCGGTAGAATATTTCCTGTTTCTACAAATAAATAGAGACAAATAAGCAGTAAAATAACCTGCATTAACAGTGATAATGAAAAAATTTTCAATATCTCTTCCATGTCTAAAAGGACACAAAAGGAAATATAAAACTGATACTTAAATTACTACCAAACTGAGTCAAGGATTTTCATTCATACTTTTCATGTTTTACCCTTCATAGAAAACAAATTTAAGATAAATCTCAAATTATTCAACTACTTGGGCGAAATAATAATTTATTAATCGTTTAATTTATAAGTATAAGCGTATTAATGAATAAAAATTTAGCTATTTAAAACCACTCACTTAAATTCCTTTGCCGCATCTTCCAACGACACAGCGTTTTTCCCAGGAAAAACCAATACTATCTAAATGAAGAAAAGGGTATTAGTATAATACTCATAAACTCTGACTATATTACATAATGAATCCTAAGAAAGATTAATAAGGTAGATTATTTACATTTTCCTCGGAAGAGTACTCGGGGACGCATGGATAGGTGTAGATTTTGACATCGTCTGGTGCAAGTACAGCTACATGGGATGAAGTGCTCTTACCGTCTATTTCACGAGCATGTTTTATAATATCAATTTTCAAAGGCAGCTAAAGTAGAATGGTATCAGACAAAGGCAAAGCATTTAAATAATGCATTTAATTCTTTTATATTCCCATACCTTAACTCTTGGAATTTTTCCTTCGATCTCTTTGACAGGTACATAACAAGAGTAACAGAAATATTTCCTTGATTTATTACAAACTGAACAAGAACTACGATCATCAAGTTCATTCAGAAAAGAATCATTTTCAATCTTGAAATTCTTGAAAGGGTCAGAATCTTCCACAACACTTTCCATAATGTTCAGAGAAAATTTTTAATCCTACCACACAGAAATTTCGGGAAAAATTTGTCACAGATAATTAGGAAGTTATCATTTTTAATTCGACCTGAAATAATATCTTTCGTTATAATTGAATAATTTCTAATATCGGCACTGTTTGTGATCCGTCCACAAGTCCTAGCTACACAATTTTCATGTTATAATCGTTTCTTCGTTATTGAGACTACATTCGCGCGTAAAATTTGAAACGTCTTTTAATTCTGCAAGGCCTAAAGTGTCTTAAGAACGCATCTCTTGTAAACATAGGCAGCGACATATATTTATATATATATATGATTAAATTTAATGTGTAGCTAAAATGATTTATTCAATTATAAGACTATATAGCTCGAATTCGGAAAATAGTAAGGTTTTGTTGTCATTTCGAATATGACAGAGATCTTCTCCTGCCCTATAAAACATGAGCAATTTCATAGAATAACGAAATGGATCAAGATTATTTTATGACATTTTTAAGTTACATTTTAGATCTAAAGGATAATTTTAAATATAATACTTAAATATATTACTTTTCTCGAATTATTTGAATAGTCGCAGGATACAACTTTTTTACCGGTCTTTAAATTACTAATAATGAAGTTTTAAGATGATTTTTGATAAAAGGGATCAAAAAGTAAGTTTTCTTTGATACATATTACGATCCTTGAAAATTCCTCACCAAAATTCCCCGCTTTTGTTCCTCCCTTTGACGAATTTTTTAAATATAACTCAAATAGCTCCTTACGTACAAGTTGCAAATTTATCAATAGTAAAGATAGACATTTTTGAAATTCTTGAAATTTTGAAACATTTTTGCTCTACACGACTGTTTAGCAGTAATAAAGTCTCTACTTCTCTTTCACTTGTGAATTTCTCACTAAAAGACGCATATTTACGATCCAAGGCGGAAACTTAATTCAACGAATTAGCTCTAATGGCCCTTTCCCGTTTCCATGCTAGTCGGAGAGCAGACGAAAAAAGTGCCAGACTAGCGGAAGTCAGAAATACCTCCGACTTCCTTGGGGGTGATCTATAAATATATATCGTGGGTGGGTTACTAATAATGGAGACTGAAGGTTATCCTAGCCCCAAAAATCCTTTTGGGAGGTCAGTGACCACGGATATGAGAAAAACTATGATCAGCGTAGGAAGACAATAAAAATGATATCCATATCCTTCAAATTACCTGAGGAATTTAGAATAAACTGTCATTCAGAACGATCGTGACGGAAACAAATACGTTATTCTTGACTGATCCTCAAAATCCTGTCATACCCTTTAAGTGTTTAATGTAGTAACCTTCTTATCTATAAGGTTTTCGGGGTTCGTTCATGCAGTTTTTAGCATTCTTTACGGTCTATTATTCAATCCAGCATTAAATTAAGAAAAGTATTAAACGTTCCAGGTTTAAGTGTGTCCGTCGGGGATTTTAATCGAAGGAGGGTCTCCCCCCCTTCTTTCAACTTTAGCACAAGGAATTCCGAGAGGCCCCGGTGAAACCCCCCGCGCAGAAGATTCTCACAGTTTACTTTCGGGGCGCGTCCCTAACTACAAGTTTGCCGTCTGGCATCGGTTTCCCAACGATTTTAATTTTCAAAACTAACGCAGAAGGAAATCAAAAAGAAGAGGAACAACGAAAAATAGTAGTGTAGAGTACGAAGAAAATTTTCGCGAAATCTGCAGCTATATCCCTAAGGAAACGTAAGTATGAGTTCATCTACATTGTGGTAAAGTTCAAATTATTTTTATTCAAACATTATAATTTGCTTCCCGACTTAACCCAACCGAATTGGAGGCATATGATGGCCTTAAAACATGTAAGATACATCGAATATTATTATGCAATATAATTTAGGGAGTTAGAAATTCCATTGACCACTATTTGAATGAGTGATCCCATGTAATATCTCAATCGAGTCATCATTGACCAGTCTCCAAATTTGTGTTTACCTTTAAAAATGAACACGTTGAGAAAATATTTCGATAGAGTGCATGTTTATTGAGGTAAACTCGAATTAAATACATGCAGTACATTTATTGGTTCATTTAAAGCAGGTTACGATAAATAAATTGGTACATTAATCTGAGTGATTTACACTTAAAATTATGCCTGAGGTTTCATTCATTATTTTTAATCATTACTATTTATTTCAAAATTTACCTAAAATAATTTAAAATTACACAGAATCTTTGATTTTTTTAGTTAGTTTAGGTTAGCAAGCTCACAGTTGAAATAAATCATATTAAGTGAAAACCTAATTGATTTTAGAAATTTATATGAAATATAATTCTTTTAATATCATGCCTTAGTTCCAGATATTGAAAGTGCCACTATATATTCCGTAAATTGAAATAATTGCAATTATAGGCTGCAAGAGAGTATCTATAAGAAATTAAGAAAAAATAATTTTAAATTTTAAACTGGGCAATTTTTTCCCTACATTTAATTAAAATATACTTAAGGATTCATAAATTTTGGGAATTCATTCGGGGTTAATTTACATGTATGGAATAAAAATTTGATATAAACGGAGAATTAAAGCAGTATTAGTATAAGTAAAAATTTTCATCTAACTTTCAAATAGAAATAATTTGATGATTTTCATTAATTTAATTTTATTTTTTCAGATAATAGAACCAGCAGGATAAAGAAATTTTACAGAAAACATGGCAACTCGACAGCCAGTAGTCATCCGAATGGTTAAAAGAGGTGATAGCTACGGAGAAGGAGGGATCAATTGTTGTTGCTGTAGGTGTTGCCAATGCCTGCATCTAGAAGTTCTTAAAAAAGCTCCAGGAAAATATAAAATCATACAAGCAGTATGTAGCCAAATTAATCTAGCTTACAGTTAGTTTGAGAAAACTTTTACAATATAAAAAGAAATACAATTGAAAGAACTGAACAAGATTTAGTCTTAAGGTAATATACTCAGTATTATCTTAAATGTTTAAAAAGAATAGAATCAAGTCCATACCTAGTGATGATTTTTCAAACGAAATAATTAGCTGAACAAGTACAATAATATTATCTATATCTAGGGCTGATCCATATGCAAAGCAAATAAGACAATCTGGGCTGCCTACCAGCAGCAATGTAAAGATTTTTTTTATACACAATAAACAAGCCAAAAATAATGTAAAAGTAATAACCATACATCATCTGGCTAAATTAAGCTAAACTTAGGTATATTCTTTCAATGAAAAGCAAACTAATTTAGCCTTAAACAATACAATCAATGGAGAAGTGGGATTACTTAATTATTTATAAGTATTTTAAAATAGTTTCTTGCAGGAGCTATTCAGAGTCTTCTATTGAAATATGGACACAATCAAACTGGAGCAATTGGTTTTTCTTATGATGCCTGCCTCACTACTTCATCTGCTTGCCTACTTACACCAATAATTCTATTGATAGCATACATAATTTCACCACAATGTATCAGCACCTTAAGGGCATCTCCATTTGTAAGTGGAAACTTAAGCTAATTTGTTTAATAACAACCTAAATCATTCAAATGGCAGTGATATAAAGTACTACACAGGTCTGAAATATAGTTAAAAGAAAAAAAAAGGTTTCATGGCTTGTTTAACTGAAAAATATATGTGATGAATTATTCACTAGCTTTACTTAAAAATGTGAATTCAAATTCTCTTCTCTGCCTAGAGAACAATAGTTAATGGATTAATGCAAAAAACAACTTATTAGCTATTATTTCATTGAATTATGACATTCTTTTAATACAAAATTCTTTTTATCTCAATTTAAAATATTGTACTTTTTCTTTCACCTCACGGTTGAAAAATAAGCATCACAAGAGTTTCGGAGGAGAAAAATATTTGGTTGGCCATGGGCAATCTTAAAAAATCCCAAATTCATTTAAATGTAAAAACTTTACTTCATAATAAAAATATTTATCGGATGATTGAGTAAAAAATATTAGAGATGTGTCATCAGCTACTCAGTTGAAGTTATTTCTCCACACTCTTGTAATTTTCATGAATAAACCAATCCAAAAATATAAACTCTCAAACATACTTGTATGTATTTATATCATTACTGGCAACAAAAAATTAATATAATTTATGTTTGCAATTTTGTATTGATTTGTTTGGTAATTTACAGGAATTACTATTCAACAGTATAGCCTGTGTTATATACTTAGTTTCTGGTGGTTACCTGGCATTTTCAGTTAGTGTTTTCCTATGGCCTATGTACTTGGCTCAACCCTTCTTCCAAGCCTATCCAGCTCTCTCTGCTTGCTATGTAAGTATATACCCATAGTTTATTTTCATCATCCCATAATTATTTGCAAAGTAATGGGAATTAAAGAAGCAACTTCCTACTGATACCTTCAACAGAATATGAGCAATAGTTACCATAACAATAGTATCGATCAATAATTTCATTCAGATACAAAAAATAGTTCTTAAGTCACAGCAAATTCTGAAGTGATGAGTAGATATATCAATAAAAAAATATGAACCATATTATTTTCCTCATATCTCTGAACTTGTCTTTTTTATAGGTAATGTCTTTCTTAGCAGCTATTACCCATGGAATGGATGCATACTCATCATACAAGCAGTACAGATGCAGATAAACTGGATGTTTCATTGTGGGGAAAAAAAGGGAATATCATTGAAATTTTTATCCACTTGTCAAAGAATTTTTAAATCTTTTATTTTTACATTCCTCTCATATTTTTTGCATACCAAGTTTATTGTTTAAATTACAGTATGGTGAACTTGTGTCAAATTCATATATTTATTATATCCAAAGAAGTATTTACAGGAAAGGGTATTTTATTATGCCAAGTATTTTGAAAATTTACAACCATAAATTGTGTTGAAATCAATACATTTTTTATAAAACTTGTATGAATTAATAAAATAATTGGTTATTTAAAATGCACTCATGCCAAATTAGGGCAGTTAAATTATTAAAATAAGTAATTTCCTAAATTCTCTCCTTAATCATTTAGGTTAGAACAAGGGTTTGGTAACTTAAGTTACATTATCAGATCTTAAATTGTTAGTAGACTCAAGTTTCAAGTTGCCATTCTAAATATGCAAAGAACTAAGCTTTGCAACTATTGGATGAGTACATGATTATGTTAAGGGTGATGAATTTCAATTACACATCATATTTGTTAGCAGAAAAAACAAATATTTAAATGTAATAGGAGTAATGAATAACATCAAAACAATAATTAACAAATCTACACATAGAGAAAATTACAGAGAGAGAAAGAAAATCTAAGGAAATCTTATTGGTAAAAATAAAAACAACTTTGTAAATTTCCACAGAAAAATTGGTATATTTGCGACCGATTTCATAACATAAAATTATATCTTCAGGACCGAAACCAATTGCGAATATACCAATTTTTCTGTGGAAATTGACAAAGTTGTTTTAATTACTATGGCATTCCACGAAGTCACGCCTTCTTATATTGATTTCACTTATTGGTAATGTTTGATTATAGATTGAAAATTCACTCACCATGAAATTTTAGATGAGGCTAAACATATACCTATATAGAATGGGGTATAAATATTGATATCTTACAATTAACCATTACGCAAAGGCTAAGGATTCATCTTTTGAAACTGTCAAGTAAATTTTTGCAATGGGAATCACATTTGCTAAAATTTGAACTATTTGCATCAATTACCATAATTACACATGAAGTATTGGCTAAATACTATGCAAAATACAATATCAAAAAATAAGTACAATTAAGTTACTATTATAATTAACTTGAATCACATCACAACATAAAGACATCCTCAAAACAAAAATTTCAGATTTACTTTTACTATCTTTTAACTGACAATAAATACTCCAATCTCATACAAACCTTTATTACTGCATATATCAAAGGAAAAAGCGGAATATGAATAGGAATTTTAAAAAAGGAAAACACAGGAGTAATGAAGCCAATTTTTTAGTACTACTTTGATCATCATTGCCACAGAATTGTATGATTTGAGAAGCATAAGCAGTTTTTCACCTCTTATCAAATCACAAGAGAGTGTTGATACAGTACCTCCAAGTTACTTTCATGATAAGTTATGAAGAACATTTTTTCAACTATAGAATGAAAAATTTTACAAGTTACTTACATATATAGGTTTACAACAGTAATTATTTGCAATATACAGACTGTTATAAGGGGAAATATGCAGATGTTTGGTAGGCTTTTTATGCTAATTTTACTGTACCTTCTTTTAAAACAATAATATAAGTTGGTAATAACCAAAAATTCTTTCATTACTGAATATATGTATATATAATAAAAACAAATAATATTTTAGGATTTTACAAAATAACTATCATTTATAATTAACAATATTCACACCATTTATAAATACATCAATTTTATTTTTTGTTAACTTCAAGTCTCTCAAACTATGAAACCACTCACCTCCTTGCAATTCAAGAATTGTGATGGCTCTTTCAATATGACCAGATACATGGTGATATTTCCTATAGTGGAAGATAAAACTTTTAGAAAATAAATAAAAATGATCAAAAAGATTTTAATAAAATATTTAAAAATAAATGCATTTCTATAAAAACAAAATCTGTAAAAATAACTTGAATTCTTATAACAGATATAAATCAGAAAATAGACCTGAGTGACCTTATTTAATAAGTAAAAAAAGGGAAAAATTGTTTTTATTATCAAGTTAAAACTTTTGAAGTTTGAAAATATACAATTTTCAATTGCATTTGCAATTATTAATATACAAAAAAATTCTATTTGTAGTACTATCATAAACTATTTATGACTTGTTAAAAATAATTTATATTAGCCTGATTATTTGCACAAAGATTCACATAAACTTCTTTAGATATTATGTAATCTTACCTCTTTAAATCATTATTATCTTCACACTTCACCATGCTGGAAAATAATACATCTACCATTTTTTGTAATTCAAACGCAACTTCCATACTTTCTGTGCCATAAGTTCTTTCAAGAACTCCAATGCTCTCAGATAAATAAGGCAAAGCATCATCAAAGTTTTCTAGAATATAAAATCAGAGGTTGTATACTAAATGTTGTAACTACTTTGACTAAAAAAATGAAAATTATATTATGCTGCGGAGGATAAAAGCATATTTCTAAAACCCATCTGACAATGTTTTCTGAAAATTAAATTTGTGCATAAGCAGGTAAAAGGTCATTTTATATTGAGTCAACTGGAATGTCATACACTAGCAAGTGATACAAATTAAAGTTTAAGATACATATATTTGTTTTCTTATCCATATACAACTTGAAGGGATTAGTTATTTTGGTTAATGTTTTCCAGTCAAACTACCCAGGTAGTGAAATTTAAATTTCAATAGAAGTGACAAAGAAGAATAGTGAAGTGGGATCATTTGAGAGATATCAGAATAAAGTAAAATATAACCAATTAAATAGGATCCTAAGGGAAAAATTACAAACCTCAATTAATATATGTTCATAAATTGAAATATTAATACCTAAAATTAAGTTAGATATTTTATATTTAAGGGAGAGATAAATTTATCCTTTACACACTGAGTCAATTTTTAAAAGGATGTTTAAACTTTACCAACCTGTAGGATTGACAATTTAAAAAATTATTTCTCAATAAAATCAATACATGTTTGTCAACATACATGCGTTCTCAGCTCAGTTTCAATGTTAAAAACATCATTATGAAAACTATATAAATACAAAACACTCACCTTGTTTTGAATAACAAAATGCTATTCTATCCAAAACTTTGGCAAAGGATATATTATCTTTGTAAAGAAATTTTTGAAGTATCTTTTTGCATTCCAAGAAGTTCCATAGAGCTCTGCTGACATCACATTCCTGCAAAGCTTTCATTCCTGTAAAAGAGGGAATTGAGGTAAGATAAATTACATAAGGACTAGCAATGAGAAATGAGTATATTATGATAACACATACATTTCTTTTAGTATAGGATATATTATTTATTTGCAAAACCAGCCATAAATTAACATTTTTGGGAAAGGTTAATATGATTTTGAGTTTCTATATTCTATCCCTTACTAGCCGTTAAGTCTAGTTTATAATTAGAAACTCATATATAAAAAGATATTATAATTGAAGATTAGTATAGACAAAAATCAAGCAGTATGAAAAAATGTATCTAGGTATAATGTATGCCTCCCAATTTGTACTTATAACCAGACTCGCTGATGATAATAATAAAATGATTGATCATATACAAAAAAACTTGACCTATGCTTAACCTTGGCCAATAAAAATCTTCTCAGAAGCATTCCATTCAGATTCATTACCAAATTCAATCTCCAAAAATTGTTCTTTCTTGTTAATTAAGGAAAAAACACATTATTTAAGTCCCTAGTTTTCTATTATAATAAGTGTTAAATAAGGTGACTTTTCATTAGAGATTATTGCATTTGAAATGAAGGATTCCATTTTCAGCTGCAGAATTTAAGATTAAGCAAATGAGAATTTGAGCTTTGAATGAATAAGAAGTAGCTTTTTCCCAATGAGTTTCTTGTACATAATCTTCTTTGGTTTCTAAACTTAAGGACTGAAACTCAGTCATGAAGATCAGTCAGCACTATTTAGAACTGTTATTTTAACTAAATAGTGGCTTGGTTATAAACTTTAGAACATTGCTTAATAAGTAATGGTAAGACTAATAAATAAATAAATAAATAAATAAATAAATTTAATATGATATATACAGTTAATAATAAGTAAATTATATATATATATAATTTTCATAAAAATTAAAAAATAAGGATCATAAGTAATAGTGGTATTGATTTGGTAATAAATAAACAGCAATAGTCACCATACCTTTAAAATACCTGTAGTAACCACTGTCAACACCATTTTCAAAATATTCTTTTCTATTTAAATTGATTCTGCAATTCAAACATGTCAACTGACTCTCTGTTATAAGATCAAGTTCTTCAGAATTGATTATCAGAGGACCTTGACAATCAGGACAACAGAATGCTCTGGAATTCTGAAAAAGATATTATTTTTGTTCTGAGAAAAAATAAAAAACCAAAAACTATTAAAAATTGACTTTCATTTTTTTCCTAAGCTGATGTTAAGAGCCAATTTATACTAAAATAAATGGGTGAATACTATATCTTTAACAAAAGGGTAGCATATTCATTAAATCTCTAAATATAAAAGATTCATTAATTAAGAGAAAATGGCATTGAATCGCCATAAAATATGTTTATATGTGCTTTGAAAATACTATGTAGAGAAAAATATCACTTGCGGCACAATTTACAAACTTTAGGTATGAATCAAAGCAAATAAAAGTATCTGAAACACAACAATTCTTTAAATACCTGAGAATTAAACTGATCAGGATTGGAGCAAGCTTCACATTCACATTCAAAAAAGCAATTCTCTTTCAGAAATTTTCTCCTCTCTTTTAACGTAGCCCTTGAATATTCTTGCCCTGTAGGAGAGATTTCACTAAGATATAAAAATAATTAATTATAAAAAATTAAGTAAAAATTTTAGAGGGAATATGTATGCAGTATATGAAATTTAATACTTGCCATAATGAATACAAATTTCTTTTCCTTGAGGAATATCTTCTGTTGCTTTCAATATCAAATATCTCTTGTAGTAACTGGGTTAAGAAGGGAAATCAAAATAATTCAGTTCACTATTCATTGTGATTAATAGAACATTTAAGCAAATTATAGGTATGCAAATTTTCTACATAAAAAGTTGAGCGTGATTGTTATCATTAAACATTATCATGTTGAATAATCAAAAGAAAAACTGATTTTGCAAGGCAGATCTTGTATATCTTTAACCTAAAAACAAGAATCATAATTTATAACTATGTGAAGAATCAAGAAAATAAAGAATAGATTAATGGAAAAACTATTTTACTCCCTATGAATACATACTCTGACAGGAAACAATGAAATATAAGAGCTATGATTTTTATAACAGATAAAGGAAATATCTTCTGTTGAAACAAATAATCCTACACCTTGAGCTAAATAGTTCCACAATAAATTTTAAAAATGATTAATAACTTCCTCTTATTTACTCTTTGAGCATTATTTTACACAAAATCTTAAATTGATTCAAAGACACAATTTATATAATAACAGAAATAACATTTAGGGACACAAAGACAGAAATATTATTTAGGGCTTAATGAAAAAATATATTAGGAATAATACAAATTGAGTTTAATATATCACCTATGACTGGAGTTAGGACGACAAGAATGATTTAACATGGATGAGGTTAAATAAATTGCAGATGCAACTTCATCTTGTCTCTGTCCTACACGTATAGGAGGAGCTTCACCAGGTCCTTGGTTTCGCCAGCCAATCTTCAGAAGTAAGTCTTCATCTGTCCACAGATCTCGGATAAGAAAATTGTTTGCAGCTACTTGAGCAATATGCTGCAGAGCAATAGTGCTCAGTAATTCTAATGCTTGTCCAGATCTAGAAGTTCAGAAAAACCACCTTAAATAATTAGTTTCAATCAGCTGAAATAGAATATTTTCATTATCTTTCATACAATTTAAAAGTTATGCACTGTTGTTTGAAACAATAATTTCAAACAAGAAGACAAAAATGGGTGGTAGAACAAACAATATATTGGTTGTTCTACCACCCATTTTTGTCACAAAATTTTAGGTTAAATTCAAGTAAAACATTTAAGTTACTATATGTTTAAACGAAAAACACCCAAGCAATAATTAAAATCTTTATGATTTATATTATTAAAATAGCAAATTTTGAAAAAATACTTGTTTAAGGTGTTGATTTTTCACAAGGAATGATATTTAACAAAGTGATATTCTTTATACTAAATTTAATTAATACATATAACATAATTAAAAGTGCACATTTAAATCAATGGAATGTACTAAACATATGTACTAAAGAACCTGGTGCTCAAATTAGATTTAATAAAACCTTATATAATACCAAGAAGTAAGAAATACTACATTTTGAAACCCAAAGTTCATACATGTCCACAAATTTCAAAGAGCAAAGATGTATTGCTAATGACTTCAAAAATTAAGTTACAATATTTCACAGAAGATTAAAGATTCAGCAAATTTGAATTTATATATATCAAGGATATTTTCTTCTGTTGGTTCACATGACAACAAATCTTCATTACTATATGACCTGTTATCATTACCCTTGGCAAACACTAATTACTGAACCATGCAAGTGACCCTAATTAAATTTTGTGAATAAGCTAGGATATTACAGGCTGTATGTAAATAGCAAGAAATGTCCCTTTATCTCCTCATACTCATAACCTAAAATTGATAAAAATTGATTCTTAGATGCAAAAACTGTGATTAAAACTAGTATTCAAAATTATTGGTAGATAATGTAGTATCATTCTAATTTTGACACATTATTCCAGCACATATACTTCAGACCAAGAGGAAAATATTAAAACTGCTTACCTAATCTTTTCCTGAAAATATTCAGGTAAACTTGATTTCCATTTTGAATTTTCACACAGAAAATAAGAAATAATAACAGCAGCCTGGAAGAAAAGGTCAGAAAGAGTTCAAAGCTTCATTTTCAATAACCAAAATTTGATTAAGATGATATAAATTTTAAAATGATAACTAAATGTATAATATATAATGAAAATTATAAGTAATTATATATGTATGTATTTATTCTATTTAAAGAAACAACAACTATTTTAATGTGTTACTCTTCTACATCTATTAACACACTTTTCAATGATTTCTTAAGATTTGTTTCAAATCATCTAATAATCACTATATAGCCATTTGAATAGAGAAATTGTAAAAAAAAAATATTTTACCATATATAAGGAATATTATTTTATAAAATCTCAACATTGTTTGTATTAGTATACAATTTTTTCATAGAAAGTCTTCATTTTTCACACTGAATACAGAAAGTCTTCTCAGGCAATCACCAAGTTAACTGTTGATTTCAACCTGTTTGGGCTATACACACCATCACACATCAGTGTATAAGCGTAGCACAAATATAGACTGAAATTGACCCTATTACACTGCTGATCATCTAAGGTGACTTTCTGCAATTACTTTATAAATAAGAATAATAACAGAATATTTTCTGTATAAAATAATTACAATTTAAGAATAATTATTCAAGAAAAAATTATCTTTTGACAAAACAAGGTTAAATATCTTTTTAAAAAAGGATATAATTATAGGTTTCACAAATTGAATGACAAATCAATCATACATATACTTCAGTAGCTTAAATTTTTAAAAGTAGTTTATACATGATAACTGATGGCAGAACAGAATAAATAACTATTGAGTCTCTTTTAATTGTTGGCCTGTGGGATTTTTAACTAACTTGCTCATAAAATTCTCCCATCCATCAAAAAAAAAATTAGAATTTTATTCGATATATACAAATGGATTCTCTTCAATATTCAAGATAGAGAACCTTACCAGGTATGTCAATGCTTATTATCACTAAGGACATGAGCTGTTTTTTAATAAATTTTTAGACGAAATATGAGATGATTTTCTTAAAAAATAACATTCTAAGTATACAGCTAATTTTTTTATCAATAAATATCCAGAACATTGTATTTGTAATTTAAAGACAACCTAGGTCATTAAATACATACCACTACAAATTGAAATCTTTTTAATGGATCTTCATGATTCAGGTGAGATATAAGTCCATGCATGCCATTATATAATTTTTCTTCATCAAAATCACTGGTATTGCTGTTATCATTATTGATTAAATCTCTCCGATCTTCATTGCTCTTTGTCTTTTCCTCAGCCATAAAAACAGCTTTTAATAGATTGACTCCACCTCTAAAAATTATCCTCAAAGCAAGTTTTGGAGCCCATCCAAGCCTGGTAACAATTTTATAACCACATTCAAATTGATGGTGAAGCTTCCAAGCTTCTTCCAAACAATTTTTGGAGCAATAAACAGCATCTATACACCAGGAACATCTGCAAGAAATTTTCGAGATAGATTGTCGTAAAATATGCCAATTTTCATTTCTTTTTAGCTTTAAACATGATTAAGTGTAAATCATGAAAAAGAATATTGTATATTTCCACAGGGTTGTAGACCCTGGATCCTATGGAAGTGTTTCCTTACATTATTATCTCCTACCAGAAAGAGACTCTTTACCATAATTAGTTTAAGTATTTAATAAATGACTTACGGAATGACAGATATCACAGAGTCAGCACAGTGATGACACCTACGAGGTTCTTCTTGCTGATTCAGAATTAAAGCAAATGCTGGCTCTACAATAATGATGTCTCCAGATTTAAGGTCATTTTTAGCAAGGATGCTTCGACCCTTTTTTTCAGATTTACTAGAAAATTTGAAAGAATTAAGATCCAAGTAGGATAAAAAATTTTGGAAAAAACTTGATTACTGATGAAATGTTTCATGAAATGAAAAAAAAGAAATTTAGCACATTGCATAACATATGAACACACAAAAAAGGATTAACAATAATGATTGAATAAGAATGTTAGTAGAATTAAAGTAAAGTGACAGCCTGTACTGATTTGAAAACAATAATAATTTATACAGTAGGAAGTAATATCTAATAAATTTCCATGAATCATCTAATTACTCAAATACTTATAAAACTCAAAAAAATGAAAACTTACACAATGTGTACCTTATCAGTGGCATATGGAAGCACTTTGCTAAAGCTATGTGTTGGCTTAGGTATATTAATGGTATCATCAGCTACTTCAGCAGTGATTGATTCCTTTTCCAGGTTTTTTGACAAACAAGTCTCTATCAGTCCATCTATTTCCACTAAAAATTTTAAACCTTAATCAATTACAAATACTCTTGAAAGTATGGGTTTCCAAACAGTTTCCTTACCAATAAAAGGATATAGCTGTGTAATAGTTTCCATACGGAAATCTTACCTTTCTGTTTGGGAGAAATGTTTGTAAATGCCTTTTCGGCCATTCGAAATGCAATCACAGCTTTTTGGTATGATCTCAAATTTAGTAAGCAACGGCCTAACCTCATAAACAATTTTGGATGAAGGTCAGGAGGATAACCTATTTCCAATGAATATTCGATATCCTTTATACAGAGCTGAAAAAGTTTAAGTGCGGTGAAAGATGAATTTCATAATTTTTCAGATATAATAAAAAACGATTCACTGAAATTTCGTTGTAAATATTGTGAAGCTTCTGAAAATAAAGATTAGCAACTTTATTGACAATAGCAGTTGGGTTAATGTAGTCCTTTATTTAGTCTAAATTTTCAAACATAGATAATTTCATTCGATGAATTGAATTAATGGAAAAAATCGTACAGAAACAGATCTTAAACTATTATTAAAAATATATCGTAGTGATTACAAATTTGAAGTAAAATGGAGCGAATTTTAGCATTACCTTGAACAAATCGAGGCGATATAAAGATGCTGATCTATTACCCACAGCAACAGCTAATGACTTTCCTTCGGGAGCGATAAGAATACTTTTATTATAAAGCCAAAGACTTTCTTCATATTTCCCTTGGTTAAAGAACTCGTTTCCCTTCTCGCGCAGAGAATAGGATTCTTCTTCAGACTTTAGTTTTACGTCGTACTCACTTACAATGTGTTTGAGAATAACGCTGAAATTAAAAGATTCCGTTAATATAATTTAGATATCCATTTTGAAAATACGATTTCACTTTGAAGCAAACCTCAGCTGTTCATCGTTGACCAAGCTTATGATCCTTTCGATGCAATCAGGAATTTTAAAGAAACCATAATGATACTCTAGTTGAGATAATAAATCATCTTCAATTTGCAAGTTTCCAAATATTTCATCGCACAAAATTTTGGACATATTTCTATACTCTTACAATTTTACAACCAAGCTTTTCCCGCGACCATATTCCCCTATATGACAAGGAAGTGAAGATGTCCTGTCTATTTATCTTATTAGCAAGTTACTTATCTTACCACAAGTAAAGCGCTTCCTTGTAAAAAAATATCTAAACTGCGTTTTTCTAAGGTTAAGATTTGTTTACCCGTATAACGGTTAATGATATTTTATGGTTAAGAGACATATGATGTAGAGCATGTAGAAACATTTTTAAGCATCAGTATGATAAATATCCGATGACCGCATTATTATTATTTGGTTAAAGGAATATTTATTGCTTGAGATTTATCTCTTCCATTTAGCAGGTAAAATATAAACTACATTATTAAAAAGAGAAAAGTAAAAGCAAATGTTAATATTGTTAAAATACTGTTGAAGACCTTGAGCGTTAATTTTATCATTTATAATAATATACTGTTACCAAGCGTGATAGAGGATCATTATAAATGAAACGGATAATACTGTGTAAGTGGATATCTTTGAATTAAATTTTAAAAGAAGCATTTGACGCAGAAAAGGAATAATATCTTTCTCATGTTAGGTTTCAAATTGGGCGGACCCGAAATTAGAATTTCCTGCTTTAAGAGTGTAGGCTAGAGTAAATTTAATTTATCAGGACACTTCCTCTTGGAATATATACAATTAAGAATTCAACGTAATGAATGTTGTTTAGGTCGTGAATCTGACACACTATGCATAGTCTAACAGCAAAAGAGCTAATAAGTTGTTAATGAAACCAAGTAATTAGATTCGCAAAGAAAATTCTCTGGGTTTAAGTGCTGATGTTTTTCATCAACAATCATCGCTTTTTCTACTCCCAACGACTTGAATATGTTTTAAATCTTCTCTAGTAATAGCCTTGTTGGGATACAAATTCATATTTTTATTCTCCTTCTATTACACCCAGGGAAGAGGGAGATTCCATCCCTCTATTCTCCTTCCACTGTGCAATACTTTTTCACGCTTGAGATTTACTTATGTTAGGCTTGACTCCTGTCACGCAAGTCCAACTAATTCTGCAACAAAACACGGGCTGAATCTTCCCGTTCTTCGTTATCACGGCATCAAGTTCTTCCCGACCCCATTTACGTGTACCGAGGTTCGTCATGCTACCGAATATTGTTTGTACTTCGACCCCTTTGCACACGGCCTGTTCACGTGTTGTCCCCTTGCTATTGAAGCCATCTCCGAATACTTGATCGCACTTAGTATGTAATGTAATTCTTAGTTCCCGAGCTGTGCTATAACTTGAAGTGAAGATCAGTTCCGGTTCATGCTTCGTGAAATTTCAGTGCAGATCCTGAGTGAAATTGTCTATAGAATAATCGCTCGTCGCGTCAGTCTTCTCACCTCCCTGAATCCACACTTCGCCCTTGATTCAATTGGAAAAGACTAAAAGAAAAAGGTAATAGATTCTAGTTCATGTTTTTTAGAGTTTTCAGTCTCATTTTTCATCTAGCATACTTTCAAATCTTTTCATAAATATATAGATGTCACATTCATTCCTGGTTGCTGGTGTTCAATTGCCCTTGAAAGGTATTAAAAATTTTGACTTCAAGGCTACATATTCATTAGTGGCATGACTACACAATCCCTTATTAACATATCATAGCCAATGATCTGAACTGTTGAAGAAAAATGATTATGGCAATCTGATTGGAAAAAGGGTAAATGTAAACTTGTTTGGCAATCATTAAATATGGTAGCAGATGTTACTGATACACAGACAAAATTGCAATGCATATGCCTATAAATTCTAAACAACATAATTGAATGTCTCTATCGTAATGGCTAAGGCAACCAGCCATCGATTCGCAGTTGAAAGTTTGAGTCAAAGTTCTGTCAAACATTTTTTTTCCTGTCTGTTGAATACTCAAGATCGATTAACATGTTAATTTTATCCTTTATCATTACCTGAGCTTTCCTAAACATCATTATTGAGAAAAAGTAGTTCACCTGCTATGCAGATAGTCGCATAACTAACACCTTACTATTCGGTCAACTGAATTTTTGACTAAGTAACAAAATAGATCCAGATTTAGTTTGGGATATACAATTGTTTTACTTGAAATTAGGAACAAAATTGGGTAATTAAAAAGAAAATAATTGGATTTTAATTTTTGTATATTTAACATCATTAACATAACAATTTTTGTTTCATGTTCAAATTTAAAATCAACATATCCCAACATTTAAGCAACTGACATCCAAATAAGAATACCATCAAGCACCACACACCTTTCATGATTGTACAAATTATTCATTCGAAATTTTTATACACATTTTGCAGAAATTAATATTCTAATTAAGTCCAATCATGGCATGACTAGCATAATTACACCTATCAATCCTTTCTTTACATTTATTTACTAATTCCAATTATTACAATGAAAGGCATTCACTATTAAATGGAATCAAGTTCCACTAGTGACACTATAAAACACGAAGGCACTGAGGATTGTAAACACCTTGAACTACAGTTACACTGTGAGCTAAATAATTTTGGCTTCAAATTTAAAAAAAGTGGTAAATAAGAGTATGTCAAACATTTTTAGTTTGTTTCAAATCCTAGCAAAATCAGTAATAGAAACAAAGTAATATGTTTTTGTAACAAGAATAAACATTTTTTTGCACATGAATACACATCCAGCAGACATCTTTAAAATACATATTATCTTTGGCTCAACTACCAGCTCAATGTGTGCTCACATCTATTTAAACATAATTTTATGACAAGAGTTGAATATGTAATATAACAAATTATGAAATTATTTTTGACAATTCGTTAACAATTTACCAAAAATTATTCTCTATAAATGCCACATACAGTGTAAACACAAGCTACATTAGCTTTCAGGCACAAGTTACTTTCAAACAAAACAAGTAATGGTTATAGGAAACATTTTTAAATTTCAAGGAATTTTTGGTCATTTACAAATTCATTTCCATCTAACTCTGAAAATATAACCCCATATAAACTTTAATGCAAAATAGATATTTAACTTACTGATAACAATAAGTTATTATCCTAATACCTCTGCAGGAAGACAAATGATCCTAAAGGGAAAATATTTTGTCTGGTTAGCAAAGAATCTACATAAGAAATCACTATTGATTTGTCAATTTTCAGCATTTTACAGGTTGGTGCAAGGGTAATTCCATATAAAATTATAAATTAGAAAAAAGATCCTCAGTTGAAATTAGAAAATAAGCATAACTACAGTCTTTAGTACTTGCTTTAGTTTAATGATAATACATTAACTATTAATAAAAAAATTCAATATAAATAGACTAAAAAATTATAATACTCTGAGAAAAATCAATGAAAGCAAATAGGAAGCTAATGATCATGATTATTTATACTCATTCATAGTAAATATGAACAGTGGCTGCCCGTATGAAGCCTTTTAATTAGTTAAATAGCATGACATTTTGGTAGATAAATAAAAGGATTATAGATTAAATGAAAACACTTCTAGTGACAGAGATCAATTGACAAGGTGGTTTCATTGAAATAGAAGGTTTTCAGGAATCCAAAACCAGTTTCTAACAAATAATTTGATTTGACATCTCTTGGTTATTACTTACTCTCACATGCTTGATGTTAAAATGTTAGTAGATCCATAATGGACTTTATATATAGTTACTACATATTTTGTTCTTATTCAAAATTTGAAAAATAATGCAATAACTGATGATGACGCACCAAAAAATGTTGGTGACAAAATATCTTCAACCTAAAAACTAGCATAAATACTAATTAATTTTTATGAGCAACAAATTCATCACATTTTAACAAAACTTTGCTCTAAACACCTTCAAATATGGATAAATCCACTAAATCTTATGAAACCTGGTAATGAATTTCAGAACTTCTACCAATTTCACAATATCAGCCTTATCACAAACAGGTTAATTTCATATATATATGAATGTCACTGACATGTTGGGTAAAACACAGTTTGAATAATTTTCTTATTTACAAGAGATACATATCTTTAACCAGCTACTTGGGATGATTCTCTAATTATGTCATCTTAGGTCATCCACGGTAAATATCTTTCCAATTGAATTTGAACACCTATGTACATCAGGAAGCAGCTACTGACTGGAAATCCTCAAAATATACAATTAATTATGTTATACCAAAAAACATAATTAATCTTTCAGATAAAACTCCATTATGAATGCAAATGTATGAGAAAATACAAGTACCCATTAATATGGAAACTGAACATTTAACTTAATTACCAATTTAGTCAAATGTTTTATTTTTGAATCAGTAAGTTGAATTGTTCCATATTCATTTTTCCCCATCCTCTCCTTGAGGGAGACAAGATTATCAGTTATATTCTCTTTTGCTGGTACTCACCAAACTTAAAGCAATAATAATAGTACTTGACAAAGTACTTGGCAGAAGCTTTGCATTTAGAGCATGTGATAATCAAAATACAGATTTTTCATTCATATTAACAAAAATGAGCAATACAATGAGAGCCTTTGTACTTAATTTATTTGATAAAATAAAATCAATAATCCTGCTTCTATCAAGATTTAATTATAGTAAAAAATAGAATCCTTAGAGCCGTCAATAGATAGCCAGTTTTTGAAGTAGATAAATAAAGAGAGGAACCTGTAGTAATAAAAATGGCTAAAGGGATTGGAGAACATAGTTATAAAATAGTTTCATGTTCAGGTAATGAACTGCATTAATAAAAAGTAATGAAATAGTCTATATCTCTCAGAAGAAACTTAATATTGAACAAATAATATTCAATTTAGGAACAATTCAGAGGTTATGCAATTGAGAATAAGTTTTTGAGCAAATTGAGAGCAACAAATACAATTCTCAAGTGTCGCTGTTAAAACAGTAAAATTCCCTACAACAGTCTCTATCAAGTGCTAGGCAAAAACAATGGAACAGGCTGATTAGCATCCAAAGATGCCTCTGAAGGCATTTCAACAACAGGAACCAACTCAAATAATTGTACTTGATCTTCCAAACATGATTCCTTACCTTTACCATCATCTAGTACATATATATGATCATTTGGAAGGAGAGCTGAATTTATTGCTTCAATGGCTGTATTCTCAGATTCTTCCAATTGTAATACTTGTTTCTCATTTTCTTCCATCAAGGAAGAGTTTGATTGTGCTTCTAAAGACAAATTACCTTCTTCTGGGTTCGTTTCCAGGTAATCCTTTAATTTCTCAAGAGTTTTCAAGCAAACAACCACACAACATGGATCATTTGTCTTAACATTACAGAACAAATTTCCACTGTCAGCTGCCTTGCAGCTGCATCCTATGTTCAGACTTTGGCTAGATGAATTTTGATCACAGTTGGAAATGCAGCGAGAATTTTGACTTTCAGGACTGTTGACTGTGCTAGATGGGGCAGATGATTCAGAATGAATGACTTTATTCACTGATTTAGATCCACAGCCACAATTATCTACTTTACTCGATTCCAGCTGAATTGTATTGTCCTTAAATTCTCTTTGAAAGGCACAATCATTGTTATGTTTAGATAATACTTCAACTATTTCACTGCATCCAGCTACTGAGTCTTCTAAGACATTTTCCACCGGATGAGGGTCACCCTGACCGCTGATAGCACAATTCACATCATTGAATTGAATATCCTCAAGAATCACAGAGTGGCATAAATTTTCTGAACTCGCAAGAGGATCCATTTGAATTTGAGGAACATTCAGAATCTGAGGTAACTTTTCAGATATTACTTCAGATTCAGTTGTATTTAAGATGAATCCTTCCTCCAAGTTTAATGTTGGATTAGGTACAGAGGACAAATTACGTGATGAAACTGAACTGTCACTGTTCAGACAAACTGAAGGGGTTGCTTTGGTTGGCATGTTTTGATCTGTTAAATGTTTTTTCTGACTATGCTGCAACAAACTTCCAAGAGGAAGGAGACCACTGCCTCCTGCTGCTCCTGTAGTCAGGTATCCTTCGACCAACATTTCTCCATCTATTGAAGACATGGCTGAAATATTCTGTCTGGTAAGAGGGATAATGGCATAAGCTGAAAAAAAAATAATTTTCTGTCAGTAAGAGTATTGAAATTAATACATAGGGTAAATGGTTAAAGGAAACATCTAATTTGTCTGTTTCAGCAGTACAATGGTTATGTCATTAATAAATCATTTCAGTTTAATTAATAAATATACAAAAAGATAGAAATTGTTAGTTATTGCACAATATCAAAGAATGAATAATTAAATTTAATATATAAATGATAAAATAAACAGATTTTAAGTACACTGAAATATAAAAATCCTGCATGAATCAATTTCAACTTCGAATGCAAATTTCAACTTTGAATAGTACCTTTCTAGACTTGCTCAAAGAGAAAAAAGAGAAGCACAAAAATAATAAAAATATAAACATCATTGCAGGAGGAATTGCCTATAAGTATTAGGCAAGGATAGTAATAAAATTATCAGATAGTAAGAAACATTTTACTAAAGGCTTAAAATTACAGAAAAAATCTTATAAAAAATTTAGCTATTCTATTAAATAGTTGTTTTTTACCAAACTACAATCTAAAGAAACCCAGAATTTCTTTGATGATATACATTTTAATATCAATCATGAAAATAATAAACATGTAATTATTTGCTAAAATACAGCCATTATCATATCAATGCATATTATTAAATTTATATTTTGTTATCTTGGATATTAGTATACCTACCTTGTGTGTTCTCAGGCAGTTCTTTAGCAGCTTCCAATTTTTCAATCGTGATGTTTGAAGAATTGCTACTATTTTCATCCAATATAACAATCCTCTATAACAAGAATAGAAATTAACAGATTTATTGCATTGATGTAAATTTTGAGCACCAAAACACCAATTTTTACTTTTGTTCAGAAATCTCGGTTTGTAATTCATCAACTTATGGTCTGGTTAACTTCCACAAAGTAATTCATAGCATAAATGAAAAATAATCACAGAGATAAAAAAATTAACCATTGAAGTTTCCTTTTGACCAGTAGGTACTGACTCCTGCAATACTCATAACAAACATCTAAATATACCGTATTTTTCGGACCATAAGACGCACCTGGTTTTTAGAGGAGAAAAATAGGACAAAAATATTCTGAACCAAATAGTGTAATAAAATATTTAATAGTCTTTATTTTGGAGGCAAGATTGAGACTAAAAAGTCTCTTCTTCCATCTAACCTCTTTAAAAAAAAGTTTAAAGTACCAAAAGAATTAGAAAGAGTAAAATAATGATTATAAGAGAGATTTAAGTGGATATAAAAACCTAAGAAAATTCTTAGAAAAAAAAATCCACTGCAGGAAAACACCCACAATGAAGGGGGGTGTGAAAAATCTGCACAAACCTACTGATAGAATTATCTAAAAACAGAATACCAAAATTTCAATTTTACAAGATAATGAGTGAGTCAGATCATGTTAAATTTGAAAACATATCTTATAACTAAACAGGTAATTAAAAACATTCAATGGTATATTTAAGTTGATTGCCGAAAAGAGAGGCAAAGTGTAGATAATAAAATTAGAAGATATTGGACTGAGCTGCAAAAAAAAAAGAATATTTCAAGACAGATGCATAGTTAAATGAATTGGAGGTTAAGAGTGAAAGGAGCAGTAGAGAGAGCGTTGATCAGTGCTGTAGAGATTTGATGACTGTTGATACAGGAGATAAATTGGATATATGATTAAGATAAGTAAGACATTTTCTTCTGAAAGATCGGGTGGAAATGGAAGATTTTATGTGGGAGGGAATGGTATTCCAGAGCGTGGTAGCAGTTATAATAAATGACTTGTGATATGTCTCCGTTCTGTGGTTCGGTATTAGTAAATTGAATCTCCCTCTATTATTACAATTATGAACGGACTCAAATCTTACAAATTCGGAAAAGAGATATTCAGGAGATTGCGTTCGCAAAACAGTGCATGAGAACGTTAGAATGTGTAGTTGTTTGCGAGTTTCGAGTTTTATCCAATCTAATTTTTTAAATGCTCCGGAAATATGGTCGAATTTTCTCAAATGAAATATAAATCGAACGGACACATTCTGCGTTGGAGCTTATTGGCTAGATCTCTTGATAGATCTTGGTAAACAATGTCACCGTAATCAAAGTGGGGCATGATCAATGAATTTACTAGTCTACTGAGTCGAAGGCTTTACTAAAATAATGTATAATAGAATTTAATAATGTATAACACAGTAATATTTGATCCAGCGGGTCGGCTCTGATACAAATGCCCGGCATTAGTGTCAGCGTCTTAGTACAGCGTCAGTGTCAGTCTTCTATTCGGACCATAAGACGCAGGCACTTTTCTCCCCACTTTTTGGTGAAGAAAAAGTGCGTCTTATGGTCCGAAAAATACGGTAAATACCTACATAAATATAATATCCTTGAGTATAATTGGAAGTATGGTCCTCATTGAAACATACTTTTATATCAAGAATGATTAGGAGTCATTGATATTTTTTAATATTAATAAAAGAACTAGTTATTTACATTATCATGGATAAGATTAACTTATGATTTTTTAGTTGATTTAAGTTAGCATAAGATGAGAATAATGATTTTATTTACCTTTACATTTTCATTTCCACTCTCTTCCTCATTTTCTGGTATATCTGCCTCATTTTCCTCAGCGCTGGATCCATTTTGTTTAGCTGTATCATGGGATGGATGCCTTCTGCCTAAATGAGCTTTTAAAGAATAAGGAGTAGAAAATGAGGCAAAACAGCTATCAACAGGGCATGAATAAGGCCGTTCACCAGTGTGCGTTCTTCGATGAGTTTTGAGGTGATGGCTGGCAGTAAAAGCTTTCCCGCACCCTTCCTCTACACATCTAAGTTATGGGCAAAATTAAATAGTTTAGATATGGTTGAGAAATTGAACAACATCACAATGTCCAGCACAAATCTTCTACTTGGAAAGCAAAGAATAAATGCTATAATATTTATTTATTTGTATGACAACAACATAGAACACAAGGACAATTACAGCTGATGATGAACAAACAATAAAATAAGTAAAATAAGAATAATAAAATATACAAAAGTAATGACAACGGCAAACAGAGAATATATAGTAATAATAATATAAAGTAATAAAAACAACAAATGATACAACAAACTAATTATTACATAAATATTAAATATTTTCTAGAATCCATATTAGTCTCTGGAAACCATGTTTAGGAGTGATTTTAGAGTAAGGGTGAAGTGATTGAAGCAATTATTGAAAGAAAGTGAATTGAAAACTGAAGGTATAAAGTAGAAGAGTTACCATTTTACAATTGACATTCTGGCTTAGAAGATGAGTTTTGAGCCATATCCTTAAAACACGGTATTCAGAAACCGACTATTTTTAAAAGAAATTTCAGATTCGATTTAGTGAGGATAGGTAAGAATCCGAAGACATAGACCATGCGGGAGAGCAATAAGCGAGAAGAGGAAGGACACAGCTAGACATTAGTAGTTGGACTACTAATCAGACGCTCTTATTAAAAGAAATGTTAATATTTGTAAACAGTCTCCCCAAACAAATGAGAATCTTACAAGAAATTAAAATTCTGAAAAGTAATAACCATGAATAAATATTCAATTCATTTTAACATTAATTATTATTCTTTATCTTGATCCAGTAATTATGAAGCATCTACTGTATTGGTGATAAATAAGTATCAAAAATATAATTGTAAATATAGCTCAGGTTAAGGTGTTCTTGTGATTACTCTTCACTGAAACACTATTAGTTTAATAATACTGAAGAAAATAGGCATTGAATATGAATGAGATCAACTTATGGAGGAAATAAAAGCAAAATTATCATATTCATCCAAAATACTATTTCTTCTTTAATATATCCATAATATTAATTTTTTCTCTAATACATAATTACATATTTTGAGTGATTACACAACAACATAAATGCATGAAACGCAAATTCATTCCTTTATTATGAGCAGTTATAAAGCAAAAAATTTATAAATTTATTGTACTTACTTATATGGTTTTTCCTTGGTGTGCGTTCGAACATGCTTTTTCAAATCACTTAAAGTTGTGAAAATTTTCAAGCACCCATATTCACCACAGTTAAAGGTATTGCCGCTATGCAGCCGTAGATGAGCCTTCAGCCTTTATTTAAACATAATTCAGAAATAAAATACGTCGGGAAAGCAATGAATACATCAAGAGAACATTAACGTTAGGAAAAAAATCAAAAACACCTTACCTGTATAATGTATTAAAAGCTTTCTCACATCCCACATGACCACACTCAAATGGTTTAACCTTTGTGTGTACACGAATGTGTATCTTCAAGCTGTAGGATGTTAGGAATGCTTTGCCACAGCCAGGCTCAGCACATTTGAATCGATACTCTCCTGTTCGATAAACAGAATGTTTCAGTGCTTTTCTCCACTAGATGACAAAGACTGCATTCCTATAAACTGAACAACTATCTAGCACGAAATAATTCTGTTTAACAGTCAGCAGTCTTATGATATGAAATACACTGAAAATAACAGTCTTGCGCTATACCTTTGTGTGTTTTCATGTGGGTTCTTAGATTGCCGGGAGTACTGTAGGTCCTTTCGCAGTTGTCATATTCACACCTGTATCTCTTTATTTCTTTCGTATTTGTGGTAGGGTCGTGAGTTTCAATGGTTAACGTTGCATGCGAAGGGTTCTCCGGCATTGGAGAGTTACCAGGATGGATTCGAAAATATATTTCATCGGATGTGATAGTGTGATGAATGTACCTAAAAAAAGAGAACAAGGATGTTATTCTCCATTGAGAGATCACTTTTTATGGCAATAAAACAATGTGTTTGACAGTCTATCACTACTCACTGACCCGGCATTTTCATCTTGATTTTCTGTTCTTGAGCCAAAATCTCCACTACTAAGTCTATTCTGTTCCGGTAGCATGGAAAATACAGGAATTTGCTCAAACACTTTACCGAAAGACGTTGAATCAAGGCTGTCTATACAGTCTTGTAGATCAGGTGTCACAACTTCTAAGCACGCGTTATTTCCCGATTCTAATTTGGGATAGTTGTCCGAAGACGACCAAGTCGCCATTTGCTTGGCTACACGACAACTCTAGGATCTACGATGTGTTTTATAATTTTCATTAATATTAGAAATTCAGCGTAATCAACCATCACAATTTCACGACTCAGAGAACATATCACAGTCGTCACGTGATACAGAAAGCAAGGTACATTTGCAAACAAGGAATTAGAGGAACTTCTCCGATAGTGATAATTCTTGCGGATAGAGGACGGAGTTGATGCCGAAGAGTGTTTGATTATTTTTCAAGTATATCAGTTTTTTGTTGAAATCTTTTATACTATAGTATGGTAGAGTGAGTATTTTCTTATATGGGATAGCAGCCTCATCCAACTTTAGGATTAAAAACATGTTTCATGTGAAAAGAAAGGGATTTGAAGTACGGTTAAAGTAGTTATACAGAATCTCATAATCTTAAAAGTGCTAAAAAAAGTACGCTACAACTTGGCCTGAAAGTTGCTGGTTCCACCGTTGTATCATTTGCCATAATATAATCAATCTTAACTGTCGTAGTGGATTAGGCATTGCTCGACGCTATGTATAGCTTTCATATACGTAACGCAATTGAATTATCCTTTAATCTAAAAACGTTTCGTTGGACCGTTTAAAAATTATATAATTATTTATGGCAACAATAGCATTGGAAAGAAAACCATTTCTGTGCGCATTATATTATTCTTATTGGTAAATTTCAGTCTTAATGAAGCGATTCTAAATCAGATATTGACGTAAAACAGATTTTTGAGCCTGTGATTTAGTCCGTGGTAATAGTAATAGTTTACCACTGCGCTCATTATTATTTAGGCGGGTATTTTCAAACTACGTAGAAAGTGGATATGACTTTCAATGAATCAAATATTTGAGTATATATAAATATAATTCTGTAAGATCCATTTCTTAAAAAATTGTAGAGCGAAATTTGGCATAAAAATCTATAGTTATAGATGGTGTAAATACAAAATAAACACATTAAAGGAAGGGAAATGTCACACCAGATGGATATAGGAACACGATATAAATCGAGAGAAACTGTTTAAGAATTTATATAACCTTTGGATAATGACATTGCTTCTATGACCTACTTATAGATATTAAATGTCCTTCTATTATGCGTAGCTAATTTTATAACCGTGAAGGGACAAGTAACACTTTTCAGTAAAGATGGATATATCCTAGTGAAAGAATTACTATTAAATTTTTAAATAACTTTTAAATTTAAATTTTAAAAAATTTTCATTTTATATTATAAAATTTAAATATCGTAAAAATCACATACGAGAGATACTTATGTCTAGGAATATAATAACAAAGCTTTTAAGAATTCTTCTCGTTAATCTTTTGATTTTTATAGCGGCAATTTATTTCTTTCTAATCGGCATGGAAGGGCAGAATAGATCCCGAAAAATTTAATGTTAGGCTCACTTTTAACTAAAACAAAAGCTGGCTTTCTATATTTTTTACTTAAGCAGTCAAAATGTATTTGATTAGAAGTTATTTCGGAACTTGGTTTATGTTATGATTATACCGATGATGAATGCCTTGAAAACATTGTTCTCAATTTGAACTGCAATGAATTACTAAGTTTTATTTCTCATAGTATACTGATCGATATTTTTATTTTTGTGAATTTCAGTAAATATGGACGGAGTGGAAACTGAGCAACGAAGTTAAACCTGTCAGCTAGAAATCATGTGTTTCGCTAATCCGTTCGGCACTATAATTTGTGGAAAGGGGTATTATTTTCTTTAGGGTTGGTTGTTGACAGTTGTATGATGGATGACTTCAGCAATTATGATAATCATTATAGTTTTGGTCTCAGGATCCACTCTTCATTATTTAGCTTACGTAGGGTATTATGCTACATTGTTTCTAATATCATTTTTCAGTCTGGTCGTTGTGGCGCTGTTGTATTGTTCTTCAGTAGTGCTAAGCGAACGTCAGTCTTTTAGTTACCATCTCCACCGCAAACGCTACTTCCGGATGGTAGGCTGAGTCTCTTCCGTTCATCGTTTCACAATGGTGGGTACTGAAGGAAATTTATCGTGTCCCATCCTTCTCTATAATTCGCTTTTATAATTGTATTGTAATCTTTAATATATTATTTAGTATTCTAAATGTCGGAATGTTGTTAAATAGTTCACCAATTATCTCGAAATACTGTTAATGTTAATGTTTATGCCACGTGACGTGTAGAAAGGCTAACTTGTTTAGCTCCGGATTGATGTCTAGCGATATGCAACTCCTTTTTTCTATTCTATCTTACTTTTAATTCAGGCTCGTGGTCCGAAGAAGCATTTGAAACGCTTAAATGCGCCGAAAGCATGGATGTTGGATAAACTCGGTGGAGTGTACGCTCCACGACCGAGCACCGGACCCCATAAGTTGCGTGAATCGTTGCCATTAGTTATTTTCCTTAGAAATCGGCTGAAGTATGCCCTTACAAGAACCGAGGTTACAAAAATAGTGATGCAGCGACTCATTAAGGTCGATGGCAAAGTACGGACGGATTCTAATTACCCTGCTGGTTTTATGGGTAAGTTTGGTACAAGACTGTTACGTGTTTATGCCTCTTTCTTTTTCTAATATTATTTTAAATTACTTTACAGATGTTATCACCATCGATAAGACCGGAGAATACTTCCGTCTTATTTACGACGTTAAAGGAAGATTCACCATTCACAGAATTACTGCAGAGGAAGCAAAAGTAAGTTCAGTCCTTTGTGTTTAAAGTCGGTTCATAATATCTATTTACAGTATTAATGGCGAAGATGCTGAAATTCGATCTACGTTTCCATTTCGATATCTCGCTTAAGTTAGCTGCATAGTTGGTTGTTAAAGGGGAATCATGTGCTTCGTCTCATTCAGTAAAACAAGATCAAGAATTTGTTCACGATTTCTGTATTGCTAATTTTTCCGAACAGTGTATCAACCGTATTCAATGTTTTCGGTTTATGCCTCTAACATATATTTTCTTTACAGTATAAGCTGTGCAAAGTGAAGAAAGTTCAAACAGGACCCAAGGGCATTCCATTTTTGGTTACGCATGATGGTCGCACCATCAGATACCCCGATCCTGTTATCAAAGTGAATGACACAATTCAGCTGGACATTGCTACATCTAAAATTATGGAAAGCATTAGGTTTGACTCAGGTGTGTTGAAGTTGTACCACGTTAATCGACTTAACATAATTTATAGTCGGTCTAGTGGAAAATAATTTTTTTCTATTTTCATTGTAAACCCTTGAATGTTTTCATTATATTTCATTAACTAGTCAGTATGCTTTTCTGTGATCCACTCCTCTATTAGCATCCTGTTGTTTCTACTCATTCTCTGTATGAAATCATAAGTTTACAAAGAAATGAAAGGTTAGCCTAGTATCTCTATTCACCATTGTGCTTTCATTTAAATGTATTTAGGAAATCTCTGTATGATCACTGGAGGTCGTAACTTGGGTCGAGTAGGTACTGTAGTCAACAGGGAACGTCATCCTGGGTCTTTTGATATTGTTCACATCAAGGATTCCCAAGGACATACCTTTGCTACTAGGTTTGTATAATCCTTATTCCTTAAATTTCTGTTCTTATGATACATTTTTAATTATGATAATCACATCTTGATTTCAATTGTAGAAGACTTGTTACTTGATGAAATTAATTATTCTATATTTGGATTGTTTTATGTATTTTTAAATTAATTTTTCAATTTGTAAGAGCTGTATTTTTATTCAACTGAATATCTGACTTCCTTTGATTCAACTTTGGATGAATATTAATGTTGCTCAAATGCTGGGGTATAATAAAGTTACATGCAAGTTTAACTTATTGGTTCTGATATCAATCAGATGAAGGGAAATTTTGTTTATTAAGTTGCTGTAATTCTTCTTTTGTGAGTTAGAACATTGAGTACAACTGGTTACTCATTCCCAGCCTTAATTCCTTGAATATCAACAGTACTAGAGAAATTAGTCATTCTTGCAATTTTGGTAGTGTATTGCAAAATTTATTTAACATGAATTATTTTGTAGTTCCTATGAATCAGTATTTGTGCATATTTATGTACTAGTAACTTTAATTTATTATCACATATTTAATTAACTTTTCAATTCTATATCCACTTTCACAGGTTAAACAATGTTTTCATCATTGGAAAGGGTAGCAAGGCCTACATTTCCTTGCCACGTGGTAAGGGAGTGAAGTTGAGTATTGCAGAGGAAAGAGATAAGAGGCTTGCAGCCAAAGCTGCAGCAGCAGGAGTTTAAATGTTGTAATTTGTGATGAAGATATCCCTACATTAACATTGGCAATAAATGTTTTGTGGGTATGAATTGTTTCCTTCTCCTTTTCCTCATCAATCCAGAGAAAATTTACAGTAAATATACATATAGTTTTGGTATTTTTTACAGTTACTGCAAATTAATATCCCCCCTTGAATTCTTTTATAGAGTATAGTATATTCTAAAATTCATAGGTTTTTTAGTTTACAGAGCATAACAGGGATTTAAAACATTCCTTATACATTAATTAGTGTATTATTGTTGCATTAGAATAGAAGTATTTAGATTTTCAGAAAATTTTCAATAGTTTCATCCTGCACTTACGTGCATTTAAGTGATAAATCTTGTAAATATTTGCTGGAAATTTTGGTTTTTGCTATTCCTCAATCATTAGAAGCCTATCATAACCCTTTTGAGGCAGAAATTTTCTGAAAATCTTGCTCAGTCAATTAAGGAATGTAAAGAAAATCTGCTCCATGATACTGAGCCTTTGATACTCTTAATATGTCAGCTATGGAGTGTAGGCTACAATATTAGGCTAGGAATATTACAATCATCTACATCTACATAAGTACCCTGCAAGCCGCCTTTCGGCGTGTGGCAGGGGGAAATCAGAGTTTAAAGTTTGTATTTTGTTGACCATGTTGAATATTTAAATGAAATTTTACTGTTCCTATTAAGCTATTTAGTCTAAATTGCAATGACAAAAGTAGATTATTTACCTATCGTTTACATGTAAATTTTTTAAAAACTGTATAGTCATCAAATTACTAGGTCTTCTCAAGGTAATATTGACAATTCCTAAAAAATCATAATATTGCCATATCATTTAGCTAGCAGCTGTACCGTTATGGGAAAGTGGCTTAATTACACCCTGGGTGTAATTAAGGTCCTTTGTAGAAAAGGGCCTGAAAGATAATTGGTTATGGTGCATATGATAATACATATAAACATTATCCTCTCCATCTGCTCACTTGCATGCATGACGTGTAGCAGTATGACTAGGAAATTTCTCGTCTGTGCCCATCATTATTCTGTGACTGGAAAATCATTTTCGAACATAGACTACAATGGTCTTTTTTAGATTCAGCCTTGAGTAGCATAGTCCATTTGTAACTTACCGAACTGCACACATCTTTAAATAACAATGTAGCACATTGAAGTAATCATTATTTATTTTTACTTTTTAAACTCATACATCTTACGATGATTAATGTTTTAATTTTATAGTAGAATAATGTAGCTTTTTTAACCCTTTCGAGACGGAGACATTTTCTGAAAATCTTCCCTGTGATACGGAGCGTTTTCGCTACTCTGAATTTGCCAGGTATAGAGAGTACCCTTTTCTCAGCGGGGTGTCCTGAGCTATCCTCAGCAACGGCAATTATGGAACATAGTTCGCTGGTAATCCACTTTCCCTTTTACAGCATTGCTTTGAATAATGACCATTATTAATACAGTAGTGTATCCGTATAGCTTTTGTAGGTCTACTTGCAAATATTGCAATGAATATTAAAATTCTGCATTTCGCTGACTATGTAGAAATTTGAAACGAAATCCTATTGCCAATTTTAAGCTATATAGTGTGATACCTAAATGATAATTATGAAATTGAGTTGCTCATTAACTATCTTATTATTTGCGATAAAATTTCGTTTAAAAATTGTACAAATTCTTCAAATTACAAGGTTTTCTTTTCCAATGCAATATAAACAATTATTCCTTAATATAAATATTCAGCAAAACTGTTGCGATAAAAATTAATTTGCAGCGGCACCATGCTGGGAAAAGGGCTTAATTACCCATGAAGCAAGGTTTCCTTTAAGGAAGAAGTTCTGAAACTCTCTAGAAGAAGGTTGGAAAGGTTAAACTATAAACCATAATCCTTTGCATCAGCACCCTTGCACGATATGTACTACCACAGGAAAAATCGGGCATTCGTATTCTGAGCCTGGAAAATTCCGGCGGGTTTTTCTGGCATTCGTCTCAAAAGGGTTTAATTAACTGTTGTAAAATAATTTCTTTTCCAATGAGTATAAATTCCTGCATTTTTGGACCAGAAGAGACAATCCCTATATTTTCTACAAAAAAAAAAGAATTTGCCCAATAGACATTTGTGCTGAGGTTCAATGGCCTCAAACTGATTAGAGCTGAACTGAAAGTTAACATTGCTGAAGAATCCTTCAAAATTTACCACTTTCAAATGTGATGAAGCATCTTACCTTATCTCCTAAGGCCTAGGAGATGGGATTTCATAAATCTCCCTGCTTGAAGGATAAGTAGCTCTTGCTTTATAAGGAAAAAGCTGGTAGAAGGTAGTAATTGAAGAAGCATGTTATGAACAGTTAGCTGAAACAACTGTACGAATATTGGGATACCTAAAGGAAAGGCAACAGAAATGTGTTGGAAGAATTTTGTTTTTATTTAATTATTTTCTTCAATGAATCCAGAGCTTTGAAATAAGTTTGAAGCTTAAAATCAGTCAATCTGTTGAGTGCACCTGCATTGCTGACGATAATGAAGTTTTTTTTTAACTGTGATCACTTGGACCTCTTGAAGAAATATATACTTGCTAAGAAAGTATTTTAGAAATAGAAGTGGTGTTTTTGGTAAAGAATTTTCTTTTACATATTCATACTCAATATAGTTTAGAATGTGGGACATAAATCTTTCAGACCACATCATGTTAGTTCCACCTTATGGTGCAACTTCATTGAGATTATCTTCACGCAAAGCTATTCCAATATATCTGGATTAGACAAGGATCTATCTTAGATAGATTTTAAGTGCATATCTAAGTTTTTAGTTTTTTAAATATATGCAACGTAAGTACAATGTGCATGTTAGATGTGCTTTTGAAGTATATTAAACTCTGTTCCTATGAACTTTGTTTGCATGTTTAACTTTTGTTGTTAAAGGATTGTTTAATCTGCTCTTCAGTAGATACTTCTCCTGGAGCTGAATAAGAGTTTAATATAATCTATCAGTTTTTTCAAGGTTTCTGATATCAGGATTATGAATCAAACGAATTAGTTGGCATGTGAGACTTGTTGTTTGCAATGGTCAACTATTATAATTCAATTGATTTCTGGATTATACATTAGATTATATGGTTATAGCATCGTGGAAGCTCCTCAGCATTTAAGGGAATTATTTATCACATATTATGACATAGATAAACCGGTTGGGCAGTCTTTTTTTTCGGAGAATGGGAAACAATTAAATTCACACTGCCTGGTATTCACCAAAATTGGGAGGAAAACCTGAAGGCATCACTCATTGATAGCAAAACCAGCATTCAAAATCAAGTATGAAGTATCACAATATACTCACAAGAACTACTTCTGCAATGTCATATTCAGCTTCCAAGCTTTTTTAACAGTTCTCAATAGTGGAATGAGAAATCCAGGTAATTCATCTGATTCTCTTAATCTCAGTTGATAAATGAACATTTTGCAACATTGGTTTTCTGTTTACCTTTTCTGTAATTTGTCCCAAATTTTATTGCAATTCCATGCATTACATATACATACATACAGTAGTATGAATATAATCCTTGATCAAAGCGATCCCCACCTTAGGTCCTCTAACTTGGGAGTTGTAAGTAAGTTATTTCTCAGTTTTAAACGTTCAGATGGTTCAAATGGTTGATTGAAGAAAAGAACATTATTCATGTGTCACAGTAATACAGAATATGCCAGTAGCTAAGATTTTAAAGAGGTTAAGGAATTTCTGAAAAGAGAGAGATGACTGTTTTTATAACTGTCCATTATTTACATATCTTTAATTTTGGCCCAAAGTATATCAAGTTCGAGATTGACTTTTCTAAATGGTTATGTACCATCCACTTCCCAAAAGGTGCCACATTAGTGTCATTTGATGTGATAAATTTATTTTCCTCCATTCCTGTTGTTGATACACTGGGAATACTCAGTTCAATGTTAAAAAGTGGGCTAACTGATAAAACTGCTGAGGAAGTTATGTCCTTGGTGAAATTTAATAAACAATTTTTCCTGCAAAAAGGATGACTGGCAATAGGCTCTCCTATTTCATCTCTGCTTGCAGATATATTTATGGACAATTACAAAGAACTAACAAAGAAAATGGACTTGTAAAAAACATTTTTATTTGGAAATAGTGTGTTTATGTGGTGTTGTGTGTGTGGAAGGGAATGACTCATCAAATATCTCAGTGTGTGAACTTCATTAACTCTTAAAATCCTAGAATACAATTTGCCTATTAACATGAAAAAATATTGTTTTAAATTTTTTGGATCTCGCTGTTTGTTTTGTTAATCACAGGGCCTCTTAAAAATTTCTGAAAACCTGCCTGTACTGACCATGTCATTCCTCACCATTCTTTCCATCACCCGCAAACACGCTGGTTACCACTCCCTAATCCACTGTTTGCTGAATGTCTCTCTCTCCCCTGATACCTTTTCAAAGGAGCTACTTGTCACCTGATATTGGACATAGCTCCAAAACCAGTCGTTCAATAGAAAATCTTGTGCAGAATACGAAGTACTTCTTCTTTCATTTTAGAATGTTGTTCCACAAAGTTGGGCCATCCATGATAGAATTTATCTTTAATTTTGATAAAAATTTGGTCATAGGATTCTTATTCTCATTTTATCATTAACATTTTAATATTCATTAGGATTTGCCTAGCATACTGTGTGATATCAATGTATCACTTACAGAAGTAAGTGTTGTGTGCTCATATAAGAGTAAAAGTATAAAGTTTTGTGTTAATTATTAACAATTTTTTATCAATTCATTCCTGCTTAATTCAAAATGAAAATGATGCGATATCTTTTATAGTACAGCATTAAGCTGGTGATTTCTTTATGGAACATATAATCAAGAAATCTTGCATCAAATCATATGCTATATAAGTGTTAAAACTAAATGAAATACTAATTGTAGTTAAATTTTGCCAAAAGTTATGTATGAGCATATTTTGATTATATATTTTATGTTGAATGGAACTATTTGCTCCCAGCAGAAAGAGGAAGATTAACCTTCCTCTAGGTTCTAGGTAATGCTGAGATATATACCTTGGAATCCACAATGTAATGATGTTCCTTTCTTTGAAGCCTCATTTCCTTAACCTTTTTAAAATCTTAGCTACTGGCATATTTTGCATTATTGTGGCACACGAGTAGGTATTCCTTTCTTCAATCAACCATTATCTAAATGTTTAAAACTGAGAAATAAAATAGAGAGCTTGGTATGCTGGAAAAAAGTGTGTAAAATATTTTTCACGAATAATTCAGTTGTGAAAGCTCTGCACAAGGTAGGATTCTGCATTTGCTTAATGCTGATTTAAAGCAAATGTGCTAACAGTTTAGCAGAAACGTTTGGACCAATTTGTGAGGGTTTCTAGGTAAAGGATAAAGTGAGGTCTAGTGAAGCTATGTTTTCTTTAGAAAATTGTCTTTACTAATATCAATACAGATGAAGTTAGATTTGTAGAGTTCAATGAATAAATAGCGTACACAGTCAATTTTATTCACAGTAAATAATTGGAATGTATACTCCTATTTCATCCTGATTTGTGCAAAATTTGACAAGTCTGCTTCCTCATCATCATCAGTACCTATGACAGTTTTAAATACATAGTAATGAATAAGTATATATTATATGAATATATATGAATAAGTATAGTATTATATATCCAACATACTGAGAAAAACTGTTATATTGCGTATAAATTGTATTTTATAAATAATGTCTTCCAAACTTAATAGTTTGAGTAGTGTAGTTTTTGAGTAGTTTCTATTCTAGACTGATTTTTGAAATTTCTCAACTTTCTCCACATTATAATAAAAATCCCTATTGAAGTAGACATTGATGGCAAACTTAGTAATTAAAACTCAGTATTGACTTATTAAATGAATGGTATGAGTTCTCCATTTATATTATACCATACTATACTGATTAAGACTTCATTAGTAAATCTGCTGGTGGAGTGGTTAGCATGCTAATCTTCTAACATTAAGGTCTTTGGTTCAAATCCTGGCTCCCTGTGGAGGAAATTTTCCTCTCAGGACGTGGATGTCTATTCTCAAGTTTAGAACCACACTTTAATTGTTCAGAAAGGGGATGTTTGTGTTATCGTAAATAAATAAAAATGTTTTTCACTTCCTCTTCGTTAAGCAGGTTGTTTATAACAGAATGGTCCTTAGGATTTAACCTCTGAGTGTGAAGAACTTGGGATAAGAAATTAACATTTTTAATAAGTAACTATTAAAGGTGCTTCAGATACCATGGTCAGTAATAAATTTAAAAAAATAAATTATAATAAAAAATAAGAATAGTTTTCTATACTGCTTTCAATCTAAAAGACCTTCTAATGAAGTGTAAAAATCCTGTGGATGGGCGAATGATAATTTCTTTATATGGTTTTAAATATAACCACTGTAAAACAATCTTTTATGGATTAGGCTGGATTTCATTGTTGGAATAAAAGAACAAAAAAGGCTATTATACCACCACCTACTATTATATAACCACCAATTCAGTTCTCATTTAAGCCATAACTTGTATTTAAAGGAACATTCAAGTGACTTGATAATGACAATGCTTCACTATTTTGATTTAGGTGCAAGACTTGAAAACTTGTGAACTTTTCAGAAACTATTAACTAAACACTGTCAATGAATTTCCGCATTTTAACCCTTATTAAAAATTTTATTGACTTATGTAATACTTTAGCTTCTCCCTACCACATCTATTGTTCCCTGTTCATTTATTTAAGTATATGGAAGTATAGTGTACAATACTACATCATATAATTGATTATTTAAAAGACTGTAAACTCTGATAACCAATTTTAAGTGCAGGAAAAATTTATATGAGACAGGATATAAAGAATTCTAGTAATAGAATCTGAGACTCTGGTTTAGTAAATTTAGGATTTAGGCCATCGAGATAGTTTATTAGTTTTTCATCAGTATTGAAAATTGAAAATATAAGGTCTCTTTTAAATATGCTGCATTCTGTTTTTAAACATCTGCATTGTACTTTGGATTCTTGAGTTATGTTAGAACTGTCAATGTTTAAGATAATTTAAGTTCTAAGAAAATTGAGATATTTCTTCTCTCTCATTTTTGCCACCACCAAGCCTTCCCAACCTTACTCTCTCTGCCTTTCACCTTACTGACCACCTGTACCTTTTCTTCTGATGACTGATTCTTCATAAGGCTCTACAGTTTTTTGTCCTCAGCACACCTTTTCAATGGCCAAGAGCCTGATCTCCGCAGCAAAAGTTTGCAATGTCATCCTCTGCTTCGAAGAACCTTATAGACTTTGATCTTGTTGCAGA
Organism: Pantala flavescens; assembly: GCA_020796165.1. NCBI lineage: Eukaryota > Metazoa > Arthropoda > Insecta > Odonata > Libellulidae > Pantala > Pantala flavescens. The sequence goes on from CM036881.1 coordinate 51,684,783, forward strand.
TTGTGAAATAACCACCTTTGATAAATACCTCTGAAGAAAAAGTGTTCTTATTCTATCTCATCAGAAATCATTTTGTGTCCTAAATTCTATAAAATCATAGAGTGAAATACTCTCAAAAATACAATGGTCAAATAGGAATTGATTATCAGTAACTCTCATACAGGCAACTGTGTGGTCGTCTCAAAAAAAAAGGAAAAAGAAGGGTAGTTTTTTTCAAATTGCAGGATGAGGCATCATGTTTAAAACAGAGTGGATATGACATGGGATTGTGGTGTAGTGGTTGGCAAAAATTTATGCACAAAGGAAAAGACTGAAATCACCATCATCACCTCTCATTTCTGAATCTCGAATGAGACATTTTGAGATTTTTTTATAATAAATTTAATCTTTTAATAAATTCTGTGGAATGATTTTAGTTTGTTGACTATGTTCTGCACATATGGAAAGGTAGCAACCATCAGCTCATCCCATTTGTCTCATTCACTTTGCTATTACTTTTAGTTATGAACTTGAAGCTCCATTAATTTTCTAAATATCATTATTAGAATCTCAAATACCCCAACTTACTTCCCCATTTAAAACCAACCAACTTAAGGCAAATAACTGACACAGAACTTGCAATTCCTTTTGATTCTAATTATCCACAACCCTATATAATCACTACATTTCATTTGCTCATTCATAGACTTTCATAACCAGATATCCCCCATGATTTTTGACTGTTATCTAATAGTAACACAATCAATAGCTTCCAGGAGGTTACTCTCCTAATTCCATCATCAAACTGTTCCACAAGAAACAAAAAAGATAGCACTATAGGAAATTTATCCCCCCGACAAATATCTCTTATACTACAAATAAATCGTTTAAATTAATTTTACTGAATATTTTATTTTAACTCCTATATTCTCTCCTCTTCCTTCTTTATGTATACCCTGGCTCTGCCTACACTTCCCCTAAATGTATAGTTTTTAAAAGTTTTCTGGGTATTAAAAAAGGATTGTTTAGGAAAATTGTTATTGAATCAGTGTCATAAGTGTTGGTAAAAAATGACAATTTTGGCAATAAGTAATAAAGTGCTAAATGATTCTATGTATTATTCTCATTTACATTTTAAGAATCAGTCTATCTGCTAATTTTAGTGATATTTTCATTTAGATTATAGCAAGTGACTGGACTGGAACGGATTAGTGTGTAGAAGAAAGCAAATTTTTATTAAATTTTGATCTGTTTCAGATAATTTAAAGATAGATCCTCTATCATATGCAATTTTTTCTAAAATGTGGAAAATTATTAGATTTTCTTCGATTAACATAAAGTGGATAAATATAGATGCTAATTGGTCCCTGCTCACATAATATTTTTTTTATTTTGCTAATTTAGTTGCCTTAAACTGGAACCAGTATTGCACTAAGCTTATCACATGAAATACTTCAATTTAGATGAAAAATTTGGACTCGTACATTATCATCAGTAAAAATAAAATTTTATTTAAATATAAAATCTTGTCAATATTTACACTATTCAATAAATTAGATACATTAGAAGATATCAATGTAATGGTATAAAAATAGGTTAGGTACAGCATTGAAGAGTCATGGAAATTGAAGGCACAGGACAGTATAGCTGAAGAAGTAAGCTCATTGTCAGTAGTATTTACATAAGTTCTTTAGTCACTTTAAATGCTTGAATCCCAAGTCACTGTCTGAGGATGATGCATCTTCTTGATGTTGATGTCGAGATTTCATATGTCTTTCTAGATCTCTCCTTCTCACTAGGACTTTCCCACATTGTCCACACCTAAAATACAGAGTTTAATGTTGTAGTATATTTAAAGAAAATTTTAATTCGCATGTGTGCAGATGTAATTTTATGACTTTGGTTTTTCAAATTAAATAGATCAATTTTGGAGTATGATTATCATTGTACTGGATTACATTTAAGATGCTAAGTTGAAAGTTTAGAGCATAGGAATATTTTTGTGAAATATAAGAAAGTGTATGATTTTTATATTCACAATTCATATTTGCCTTGATTTTCTTTGGCACACCACGTTTTTATTAAGTAGATATTATGAATTAAATTATTTGGTATATGTTAAATTTATATGATCATATGTCTCTAGTAGCTCTTACTAAATGCTTCGATATATTCTTCATGATGAGAATGTAAATGACCATAATCTAGCAACAATAGTATTCTGATTAATGATTGTGGACCTCACCTGTAAGGAGCGTCTCCACCCTCAGCATGTAACCGAATATGTTTGTTCAAGTTACTTGGATCACCAAAGGGCCTCAGGCAGAATTTACATTTCAAAGGTTTATAGCCTGTGTGAGTTCTGGAAAATAAAACAAAATTAGTTATATTCTCTTGAATTATTTATAGCCATTGCGGTTTTCTAAGGGAAATTAGACTATTTACGTAAAAATTGTACTATTTAGTTCTAAAGACACTACGAAAAGTATGTAGTAGTATGAGAAAAGACTTTAATTAGTGAATGAATGAACTAATTCTAATCCTTAAAATCAAGATATAGATTCAACTATCAATTCATTAAATCAAAGCTGTAATATGCAATTCACGCAAAACTTTTCGCAGTATCATCGAGATTTGGAATCTCAAAGAAAAGAAACTTAAATTTGCGTAATTTCTTGTTTTCAATCAACACTGAAGTATACGTATTTCAGGTGACATATTCATGGCACAAACATTTTTATTTAATAAGCTGTATGCCGCAGTTATTGTAGAAGTGACATACATTAACGAAGAGCGTAATTCGCTAATAATCACAATATATTTAGAGATGGAGATTACCTTATGTGAATTTTCAGTCCGTATTTTCTCGAATATAGTTTGCCACAGTAAATGCAGAGGTGACCTCCTTTGCTACTTTGATGGTGCTGTGCTGTATGTGGCACTGGCGGCGGAACAGTTAATGGAGATGGTGGTGCTGGAGATGTTAGAGGTTGACTCAATCTTTCCCAAAGAGAGTCAATGGGTATTCTGCCACAGTCCATACTGAGATGGAGTTTTAAAGGGTTTGGTGTCTCCATACGCACACCGCAACAATGGCAAACGTACGCTTTTTCACCTGTAGACAAAATAAGTACATATATGTATAGTATTAAATATTTTACGAACTACCTATACTACTTATATCTCAATTAGAAAGGTTATTTAAGAGCTGACAATTTAGTGCGTTTGGTCTCAAGTTTTTGGGTTCGTGATGTACTTCGAAATCTTTTCCGACAAGAAAATACTTCGAGGAAATGTTGCGTGTACGAATTCAAGTGAATAAGTCTATAGGAGGTCAATTCACTTCATTTCATTCTTTTTAATTAATTAAGAACAGATAAAATACTTTTGGTCAAGTTTCCTGCCTTGCCTATAGCCATCACTATAGTTGGTTTTAGTGAAAATTCAAGTTTAACTTGGAATGTTAAACTTCCACGTACCTCTGATGTTCATAGGAGTTAAAAATGGAATTCCCAGACGAGCCAAGACCTCTGGCGAGAACCAGAGGAGCATTTCCTCCCCTCTAGCAATATGTCGAGTCGTTCTTGCTACAAAACCAGCGCTGCCAATTTCTAAAAGACGTACGTTGCAACTGTGGCAATCCTCTGCAATCCGAATTGCCCTCAACCAGCAACTTCCCGAGGCGGGGGATGAACTCTCAGGTTCCATCTTCAAAAGACCATCGGATCTAAGTCCCAACTTTATTTGAACCTGTGAAAAACCTTTTTGGATTAGAATTTCAGTGGGGGACGATCCTGGTTTAGAACTTTTGACCCTTGCAAAATTTAATGGTTTGAAAGATATAATTTCTGAGGTTATTTATGAAGAATTAGTTAATTATCTCGTAATAGTGAATCCTCAGTAAACATATTAAGAAAATTGATGCATCAAAAATGATATTCATGAGTTTGAATTGGTCATCTTACTTATGACTTAAACGTAGAGATGGACTCATACACCAAGCTGGGTTACGATGTACGATCCTTGCAAACTGCTTTATAAATTGAATAATACGCATTATAGCTCATAGAATTTGATTCAAATGATCAGAACGTTTTGCTCACTTAATATATGCAAATGTAAGTCTTGAAAAGACGCTTTGTGTGATGAAAATACATACAGACCACTCTGCTTTTTACTACTTTGAAAATGTCGTAAATATATAATTTGAAAAATATGACGAAAGAATAAAATCTTTTATTATTATGATTATTTTATGATTTATTCAATATTAGATAATCAAGAATTATAGAATTTCGATGGTAGAAATGATGACGTCTTTTGGTTGTGGTGGGATAAAATAAAAACTTACAAAATGGCAGAATAGTAGGTTATTTAAACTATTAGTTATTATATATTATGAATATTATAAATTATCCCATATTGTTATTTAATTATATTATTAATTATTAAAATATTATTATATTAAATTTTTTATCTAATTCCACATTAGATATAGTTATTTTTCTTGAAATATTCCTCATTGAATCTAGTGTGCTATGGAAGCTAATAGGATCTATTATTTTTTAATCACAAGTCAAAATAGACTTAATTTGAATGTCGCTTCTGATCAAAACTATTAGAAATTTTATGGTATGTGCGGAGAATTAAAAAATGCCGATGATTTATCAATGAGAATTTGCGAATACGAATTTTGATTTCATGTCAGAACTTAAACTTAGGCACGTTTAAATCCGTACTTCTAAGAAAATATCATTCATTCAATATCTCCTTCCTTTTCCATTCCATTTCAGGTTCTCAATTTTTTTTGCTACTCACATTAACTACTAATAATGAAACAATCCTGATCCTTACCATTATCCGTGCTCCCCTATTAGCAGCTATCGTTTCTCCAGCGAATAGATCCGAGCACGTATCTGGTGGAATGTCAACAGCCGCTACCACAGTTCCTCCAGGAGCAACTCTATCCGCCCAGCACTGAGTCCTCCAGGCAGATTCCAGCCGCCTCTCCAGCAGCTCCTCCGCCAGAGCCGCCGACATCGCGTCCACCGACTGCGGCTGTGCAAAGTGCATCGGTAGTCCTTCCGTCACCGATTGAAAACGAGACATTAAGTCTCCTGCTTTTTATTCGCACTCAGGGGCATGTGACTCCACCCCCTAGTAGATCCTATTCGATCCACCCCGCACCATGCCCTCCCCCAAACACCATGTACCAATGGGTGCACCATTGCTTCCCTTTTGCGGGGGATGCCCTTCCGCGGAGCACCTGCTGCCTCCCTCTTTGGACCACGATGTCCCCTGCGATGCTCTGGGATATGCAGTCTGGTCCAGATGATGTTGTGGGAGGGGTTCGGAGAATATAAGTGGGTGTTGGGGAGGTTGGTAGGGTCGCCCTGATTACGGAGTTAGCCCTCGAATTTTTGAGCGGGTGAAAAAACATGGACGTTCATTGATTCGTCAGGTTCCTAATATTTCCCCGATATGATGATTCAAATGGGTTTGGGCTTGGTAGAGATTTAATAAGGATTGGAACAAAGGGTTCAGGGGTGATTTCAACGATGGAGTTTGGGATGTCAAGGAGGACATCAAGGCAGTTCAATTACTTTTATGTTGTGAGTTTCAGTAGAGCGAGATATTAAGCGATTGCATTTCATGTAATCTTAATTAATTGCGGAGACTTATAGGTACCGAAGTTCTTTGTGATTTTCTGTGCGAATTGATGATCTTTTTGTTATTGAAATTAATATTTCCTACGGTTATTTTATGGATGTATGATCAAGAAAGCGAGTGGAATGCAAAAAAATGTGGAGCCGAATTTATTTATTACTACTTCTAAAACTACTTTTTATTATTTCACGATGAAGATATTTCATGTTAATTGCAGATATACCACATAGATAAAGAAAAGATTTAAGTGTACTTCTTTGCACGTTAACCACGTTACCACATAGATATCACATGATATTTTCAGCGAAAGCATAATGTGAATAGAAATATTCTACTTGATGGGAAATTTGAGCTAAAACCTTTCCTTGTCTACAAAAAAGTTACGTTGTTAAAGAAAATTTCTCTTAATATTTTTATGACTCATCGAATCTTTTTTGTCCCAAGAATACCTGAAAAAATGTGTCAGATCGTAAATATTTAATGCTTATATTTTAAGAATGATCAATAAAAAGTAATATGTACAATAAATTACAGTTGTAAGGAATTTAAGGGTTAGATGAGCGTTAATTGGCTTGATTCGTTTAAACTTTATAAATCTTTCGATGTCATCGACGGATTTTTGGAAAGTTTAGAGGATAACAGACATTGATATTTAACAGCCCTATGATTAAAAAAAGACGAGGTTGAAATTCAAACTCTAAAAAAAAACATTAAAAAAATTAAACTATTTTAAAATAAAATATAATGCAAATTACTGGTTAAATTAAGGAAAATTTATAACTCAGTAAATTGCTTTGTATAGAATTAATAACTGAATTTAGACAATGGATTTCTCTTTCTATTTTATGGTGATTTATTTATCTTAAACTGTATCAACTGCACCGCTAAAATAAGTACAGGTGATAAAAATCAAATAACAGAAAGACTTTGGTCAAAATTTTGTTGTATTTGAATTTATTGCTAACATTGTTGTATGGAAAATTTGCGATATATTTATTAGAGTAACCGTAACATAATTTTATAACTTTTTATACGGAAATGGGTAACATTTCTTCTTAAAATGTACGTGACGCACGAGGTAAAATAATCAATTTATTCTCCCAGGTAGAAGAATATCTTCTTCCATATTTAATCCATCGCACAGAACTTTTGTCCATTTCCTATGCGTAGATTAATGGCTAGTCCACTCCACAAACACTGAATTATCGATGAATGATTTAGGTACTTCAGTTTGTAGGCTTCCTCCGCTAAGCTATCGACTTTTCTTGACAGAAGAATAGAGGCACATTCAGAATCTTGTGGCAGTAACCGAGTCAACAGCAACCTATAAGAAAAGAGTGTGATATAGTATCAGACAATTATAGTGCAATATTATTCCGCTCTGCCAATCCTCGAATATAGGATCTTTGGGTTTAAAGCCTTACTTCGAAACATAAAAGATATTAAAATTGGTAGATCTTTATGAAGAGTAACTTATATTAAAATAAATTTCTTAATTTTAAGAATTACAGATAATGAGGATGTTAGGGGTTCATCAGACGTTAATTTGCAGGAGCAACCTAAAACTCGGGTAATTCAGGATTGTAAACTTTGTCATGCCTTCAACGTAGCCTTCATCTTCATCATACTAAATTATTGGCATAGTACCAAAGGATATTGAATTTAGAGCATTTGAATGTACTATATCTTTGGGGATATTTGAAATATTTTATCAAAATGTAGTCAATGTATCTAAATTCTAAGAGTGTACTAGAGATTCTTTTATTATTTTAGGCTAGTACATGGATTATCGTATAAGGGAAAATTTTTCATTTTCATTCACTTACATGAAGCATTTTGCCATGTCCTAAAAGCACATATATTTCTATCTATTCTCCATTATGTTTTTAATAGATCTACGCAAATTTTTGAATATGGAATCAAAAAAATTAGAAAAAAGACTGAATCAACCATGGTAATATTAATCTGTGAGTGGAATTAAATATCCTTTGGCTTCTTAGAGTACAAAAAACAGGAACAGTAAGGACATTAGAATAGATATGGACGAAGTTTAAAAATATGATATTTAGAGCCTCAAAAAGATTCGTTCCGAACTTGAGCAAGGAACCCAAATCCAGAATAACATAACCAAATTATAAAAGGAAATTAAACATCGGAAAAATCCATAATCAAATGAAGATTTGTTAGAGGAAGTTTCAGAAGGAAAAAGTATCGCCGAAATGTTAAAAGAACTGATGTGGGAAGAGCTCACTGACGGAGTTGAGGACCTGTTTCAGACATACACCAGTGATCCACTCGGAAAGAGATGGGAGAATTGATTTTATTTTATATGAATATTATAATGGTTTTTACATTAGAATCTTAGGTTTCAAAAGGGATGTTGTGCTTTTTTTCTTAAAAAATATAGCAGCATTAAAATTGGAATGGCCTATCCACAGAAATTTTAAGCCCAATGCCGGACAACCGAGATGTTCTTAAACACACGCGTAGAAAGTAAGTCATAAATTTATTACATCATAGCACGTAAAGTTATATTGATAATTAATTTTATCTGAAGTGATGATTTTGCGAATTATCATGGTACATTGTTTTATATGTATTATAGAAAAGTTTAATTCCTGGTCTTTTCCTATTTGTACTTCCTTTTCCTATTTGTATTTCCTTTTTGTGTATGATAATATTATTTTTATATTTAATGAATTTTAGTTGTATTTAATTAATTGATTATAATTTAGCATAATTATGATGATAAAATAATATTTTATATGTAATATGAAAGATTCCATGATTTTAAATAGTTAGCTGTCATTATATACCGGTTATATACATCGCAAGAAAGTATTCTGCGCCTATTCTTTCCTCTCAAAAATGTACTTAACAGCATTAACTTGCCTAAAGTAATAGTTGACATTTTTTCCATCATCGGAGAATAAGAAATGAGTCGATTGCTAGGGTTTCACGGTCTTCTTCGTTATTTGTCTATATTTAACGGTATCGTTTGCAAATATCCTAATTGACTATCTATGTCTTGGCTAAAGTCGTTTATGTATATCAGAAAAACTAGGGGTCTAATCACGCTATCTAATAACTTTGACTAATAAAGTAAAAGTAGCACTAGATGAAGTTAGATGTAACTCCATACAGTACTACTCGTTGCTTTCTATCGCAGAGAAAATCCTGAAGCCAGTCTATTAATTCTTCATTATTACTTGTAATGGTGAATGAATTTACATTGAGGAACTCTATCAATAGCCTTCATGAAATATAGGAAAGAAAGAATCGTATTACTTTATAATCCCAACAGATTATAAAATGTCGTGGAGGAACAGAACTACTTAATTTCGTATGATTTCTAAAGCCGTGCTGGTTATTCTTGAAATAAATAACTCTTTCTACAAACTCTATTAGTTAGCAAATAAAAGCATTGCTCCTTTAATTTACTTTTAAGAAGAATAAACGAGATGGATTCGTACATATTAAATCGAGCGATTGAGTTGGTGAATGTGAATTAATTGGTCTTCAAATAGTGAATACTTTCCACTTACAGCTAACGATCTCTTCGAAAATTTCCTCCAAACCGGGATACTCATACACAGCAGTACAGGTGAGACACGAGTAATTTATCCGACGGCCACGCGTCGCTTAATTGCGCGTGAGGGTGCCTCGTGGCTGGGGAACAACATTTCCGGGGGCACAAGTGGGCAGTGGTGGGTCCCCGAGGGAGATTAAAGAGCCCTTGGACCCTGATTTCCAAAGTGGTCCAGGGGAAGGACAGGTGGGAGGCACGGAACGCACCGAGTGCTACGCAGCTGACGAATTCCCATCGTAGGACGAGGGGTATTCGTGCGAAATGCTGCAGCGGTGCCGAGGGGACGTCATCTCGCTTCTGATCCTGTGTGGTATCTTAGTTGACTCGGGTTGACAGGAAGGATTTAATTGAAGCGGGTCTCGGAGGGGAGCGTCTCTTCGCCGATCGCTCGATAATTTAGAAATTTCGATTCGATTTAATTCCCTAAAGAGGGGATTTATTTGTGTTTGGACCGCGGGCGGTCTGCGTCGTAAAAGTGGGAGGGACACGTGTTCGATCTTAATGCAGGGATGTAATATATATGCTTCGTCGGGACGGGTGCAATATTGTCGATGGTAGAATGATGCATTGGTGTTCATTTCATATATATAGTCAGGTTCACCTTTTAATTTAATTGTTTTATGTTTTCTGTTACAATGACTTTATCACGAGTAACAGTACGGTAGTTTTAAGTCTATGAGTAATACAAAAGTATTCTTACAAAATTATTTAAATGTATACCTTATATTTAAAATTACTACGGATAAATGGTAGATTATATTTAGATAACAATGATGTTTTATTAATATAAATTCGAGTAAATATTTCTGATCACCTTCATTTTTGGACTATATCTTCTTCTGATTTCCAGGTTTGGAATTTTATTTTTGGTGGAGCTCTTATTATCTTTGTAGAAGTTAAAAGGTAATTCCTGTTCTGTTACCGTGTTACCCTTTAACTTTTTAGCACCCCAAAAGTACTTTGTGTTCCATCCGTATTGGAATTATATGGAGCATTCTAGTCAGCTCAACATAAAAGGATTCACAATTTAGGAGGATGTTGTCATAACATCTCTTGATAATTACGCTTCGTTCCTATTCGTAGAATCGCATGACTATTAATAATTATCTCAGTTATTATACGTTGATAAATAATCCTTGATTTTGTTATGTTCATAAGTTATTGATCGAATTGGTGAATGAAATGTAACTTTTCATGAAAGTTAAAGGATTGAAATCAAACTGTTCGAATGAAATTTGTAGGAATTCAATAAGTATATAACACTTATCCCGTAAGGCAATAAATTTTTTTATAATTAAAGGATTGAAATATAATCGCATCGTTTGAAAGTAGATAGTTGAAATAGACTATATTTTATTCACCAATCATTGAATGCTACAAAGCGAATAATTATTAAGCCGAGCTGCATAGAGATGATTATTAGTTAAATAATAACATATAAAAGCATCTTTTGGTCAGTAAAGGAGAAAGAACGCACTACTAATTGCTTTAGAAAATGAGGAATTTTCTGTTTCAATTTAAGGGAGAGCATCATTAAATAAATCAATTTGCTGACCTCCTATTTACGTTTCCATTGAAACACAGGGTTATTTGTATGATAAGTCTTATCGGATTCGATATATTCTGGCAATTTAATTCAGAAAATTGCTTCCTGAAACCATCTATACGTTTTCAACAGTTGTCGATTCTTCTGCGGAACCAAGACTTTGGGAATTTGGCCTCTTGGCCTTCAATTATTCACGACCTAAACAAGAACACGTGGACGCCAACAACGTCACGTGCCCAGCAGCCGCAGGACATCAAATGGCAGCACGCCGCCACTCCAGACGCGTCAGGAAGTACTTGTTAGCAGCCCTATTCCAATTTCCTTCCAAGATCACTCCTGAAACACCTCCGAAGTGGGTTATCCATGGAACTCCAAATCGTCTCTTTGTGTAACTCGCACAATACGTTCGGCATCAATTATGTCCTCGGGTTATTGAAATGGTCCCGAAAGAGTGGTGAACGCATCTTTCGAGCGAAGTAGTCGAGCGTGTGGCCCTGTGCATGGGCGGGTAATGGGTTGTTCAACGAGAGAGGGGGAAAGCAGTGACTGGGGCAGAGGGCGGCGTGGGGGGAAACGGTGGGTACCAAAGCACCTGTGCCAACGCTCCTGCTGCACCACCAAACCGAGAGGAACCCTCTCCCCTCTGATTCTTCCATGAATCGACATCTAATGCAACCAACCGCGCATTCATTCTTCAGCTTCCTCGTCTGACACAATCCCCTCGCATCCTCTGAGGGACCTTTTCTTCTCGATTCTCCACGATGTTACCCTGTCACGGACGTCCGCAAATCGAGGCACCCACGGAGGAACTCATTTAAATGCCCCCCACCATAAAGTGCGGCCTTCCAAGAGTGAAAGGGTTGTGCCAAAAGTGCGCTAAAGGGATGATGGATCGGTGTCTTTCGAGCGTTGAAGTCTCTCAATCGAAAACGCATTCGGTTCTTTGTTAAAGTTCAATAAGCTGTTTATTAAGGTCGAATTATAAAACGAAGGGGTGGTGGTGGGCGGCGACTTAATGCATATCCTCCATTTTTCGGACTCAAAATGTCGAACGAGACTCTGTCTGTTGTAAAGGAGACGTAGAAAACTTTTGGAGAATTTTGGAGAACTTTTCAAAAATATAGCTTAGTTAAAAAAGCTAAAGTTAAAAAAGGAAATAGACTTCTTGATAAATCTGTCTCTTTTGAAATTTCTGAATTGATAAATGATTGAGCTTATCAGAACGTTTCAAGAATTATAGGATTGGTTTACTTTTATTTGACTGGCGATTTAACGTCAGTGACTATTCAAGTCCGGTAAGTCCATGATAAAGAACTTCAAGAGCGACAATGGGAAGACCAAAATTCATGCACATTATCTCAAATATGAAGCAGATGTTTTTATTGCAACAAATGTTTAAATTGATAGTCATTATAATTCGCTTAAAATGAAAAATAGTAATAGTAAAACAGATTCTCAGAGAAATTAAGGGGTTAAAAAGATATAATTTTGATCATTAAGATATTAGTTTGAAATTTTCGTATCATTTTTCTATTGAAATTAAGATTATTTTCAGCGTGCAATATCATTTCTCTAAAGCAAAAAGTATATTTTCGTAATAGAAGCAATAGAATGAGCATCTTTCGGAAAATTTTCGGTTATTACTGGTTGATAAAAAAATATATTATAATGATTTTTACAGAAATCAGCATTTCTTTTTTGGTATTCTTAATACCAACATAACCCTTCTTAAATATAAGAAGGGGAAATAAGTTACTTCTGATTTTAGAAATCGCCTCAAATGAGCCACTAGCACTTTTACAAATTGAATTGGATTAAAACTGAAAATTTGATTTATATCTTTATTTACTATGGAAATTTAAATAAAAAATGTACCATCGATTCACTTTTTTCTAAATTAATTTAGCTTTAAAATCATCAAAATTTTTACCGCTTGAGTTTCAACAATATTGAAATTAATATTAATTTATTTTATTAATGGACAGTAATTCGAGAAATTTCGAGTTAAATTATTTCTGGGTATATATTTTTATCTTAATAGTCAAATATCAAAAATATCCATTGGCCTTGATTTTATGTTCCCTACCATTCTATTCCTTTGATTTATATATGTAAACAAATTATGGATGCATTTATAAGATAGCTCCGCCCACATTTTCTTCGATTTATGATTATAGCCGAAAATGATTTTCACTTCTAGAATATTTGTTATTTATCATAGCACAATCATTGAAAGACCATTTCCTGAAATTAGACTTTTATTTAGAGGTATATTGAAGAACTATCAGAGGAAACCATATCATTATGATTCTTTTATGCTTTATTCAGTTGATTTTTTTAATTATTGCTTTAGCCGCCACAAAAGTTTGGAGATTGATATTGAGGACTGTGAACATGAAAACTTAACATAAACAAAAATTTTTACTCAAAAAATACCATTACTTCCTTCATTATAATTCTTAATTGATCAAAAATAGAATCTGATAGTTAATATAAGGACTCATTTAATTCCATTGATATTCGGAGCTGAACAATACATCTTATTGTAAAGTGAAACTTGCGCAATAAAGTGATTCTTAAGCCCCATTCATCGTCTCCCACTAATAACAAATTTATACACTATTAAAAGGAATCTCCCCGCGCGTTAAGGGCTAATGGTCCCTCAACCGCGGTGTCCGCAAATCGAGATAAATCTTTCTCTCCGATTATCCGTGCCCCACCATTACCCTGTCATCCGATTCGCTTTCCCGCCCGAAACCACAATTGAGGCGCATGCGCACTGAGTGCACTCTACAGCGCAGCTGCATCTGACTCACCTCGACACGCTGATTAACCGGTCTGTGCTCGTCAAAAGCTAATCCGCAACTGAGGCTCCCTTCTTTTTTGGACTCTTGCCCACCCTATATGATGTCCACTCCCCACCACCCTACGATTCCTGTGCTTCGATAACTAATGCTATATCCGTACCCCAAACATATTCTCCTATTGCCTCGATGGTTCCTTTCTTAGTCTTTCTCCCCATGCGGCAATCCAAACCTATTTTTTCCTGACCCATCCTCCCTGAGGCTGTAATGCGACCCTAGGGTTCACCCAAACATTGTCCCTGATCCCATTCAAAAATTTACTCAGCCTCTCCTTTCTAAAACAAAGGGGTAATGGGATGAACAACCAGAGGATTGAAGAACGATTCAATTTGAAAGTAAGAGTTTGAGGGTTAAATCTGAGGGTGACCTATATATTCTGCTGTTTGTGTATACCAGGGGAATAAATCCTAGCTTGCTGATTATAATTTGTTTTGCAGACGCACGTCCAGAAAAGGGTAACGATTTAGATACAACACAATCAAATTTTGATAAGCATGCGCATTGATATAAAGGACATAATCTTATTTCTTATAAAATCTTCATTAAGCGAATTGAATTATTTAATATGGGATGATGCTTTTCCTTTTCTGTTTTCTTCACGTTACTATTATTGGAAAAACAGACGATCGAGCTGATTCCTAAAATTAAACAGCTAAGGTTTTACCAAAAGGTTTACTATTAATATATATAAACTATTTTGCTGAAGTTGTAATATTACGTATATATATGAAGTGTTATTTTAGTAGAAAATAAAATTTATATACCAGAAAATTGTGCTCGATAAGCCTCAGAGGTACTTTGAAAAATGGCTGATGACTACTGCTGGAAGAACTCAACGAAAATAATTATTATAATGGTACGCAATTAATTAAATTACTCCTTAAAATTCAATCAGCGGTATGTGGACTGTTTCATTGAAACGTCCATCTCCCAGTAACATCATCATAATAATTGTAAATTAAATCCTTTCTTCTTGTCATCTAGATATAGTCCCTATCCAGACTCATCATTTGACGAGGGGACAATTGTATCCATTTCCCTGTGTGAATTTGCTCGATTGTCCTCCGCTATACCTTGTGTTGTCGATTCTTCTCCTATACTTGCGCCATTATACGTCGCCCCACCTTAATCCATCCGTCATCTGCGGCTGAGATAAGAATCTCCACCTAAGCGAATGGGATGGACCAAGTCATAAAGACTGCAATATAGGGATAGTAGGGATACCTATTTACGACGGGAGAGTGATTATTTCCTATAGTGACTCGCATGTGTGTCGTAAAGCTTTTCGGGACGTTTCTTATCATATCGATCTATGCAAAAGATCATTTAGATGCTGATTCATATGCATTCAATGTTTGAGTCGCAGACTTTTCTAATGATGCATATAGTTCAGAAGTAATGACTAAGAAGTTAAGCGTGCATAACACACGAAAGATTTTACAAAAATCATGGTTTTCACGAACTCGATATTTTTCCATAAGTTATTTAGAGATTTTCGTTTATCTGCAATTCTTCCGATTTAATATCGTGGGCAAATTTTCGAAACTTTGATTCTATATCTTATGACTGATATAATTGTTTTTAAATTAAATAAAAAATCTGATAATCCTTTTCATAAAAGTAATTATAATAAAATTCTTGAATATAGATCTATATTTGAAAAAAAAAGTTCGTAATGATTCGAAAGAAATATATCGAATTAATTTCGCAGCCTTTAATGTAAGGACTGCATCCAATTTCTACACAGTCCCCGAAAATAGTTTCTTCTCTTAAAAAAATTCAGCTATGATAAAATGTGACGGAACGTTTCAGAAACGTCGGTTTATTTGCCGTATCAAAGTCAAGCGTGCTTTATTCCACATAACTGGCTTTAAATATCCATATCTGTTGGTGTATATCGGTAGAACCTATTTGAGCTAGCGTCTTGCATTCTTCCATGATGATTTGTTTAAAAAGTTTGTTAACTAGTTAACCATTATGGAGAAACATGCACATAATCTGGAACTTTTATGGAAAACGTATTTCGTATTCTTTCAACGAATCGGGATTATGAGAGTAGAGAGATTGTTTATCAGTTGAGCAACGAAACAAATCAACTTCGTCTGCTCAATTAGATAATATCTGGGTCGAATGACAAAAAGTTAAGGAAAATTATGGATTAAATAGCTAAGTACATGATTAAATTTCTTAAAATTTGGTAATATTGGATTTCCTGTGTAAAAAATATATTAAGCTTTTGCTAATCATAATTTTAGCATCTATGCTCACGAACCTAGCATGCTGTTATGTCATTCAGTATTTGACATCCATGAATTTGGTTTTGAGGGAAAAATACTCACCTGTTCCACGTAGTTTTCTCGTCAATTGGACCGAGTAATCTCTTGGAGCTACCCCTCCTCCTTTTTATCCACATCTTCCTTTTGCTCCAAAGTGTTTTCTGCAGAGTCCTCCGTGGACGCATCCAGAGTCCTCGGTGTCTCCTCCCCATCCTCTTTGGTCCCATCCCCCGTCTCCATATCCCTATCTGCCGTGTTTCCCCCCGCGGGTGTGTACTCCTCCACTAGGGTGTCCTCCTCCTCGTCGATTGGGGTGACCTCTGGTGTCGTGTTCAAATCTCCTCCCGAACGGCCCATTGCTCTGTAAATCTCTGCTCTGATCTCCAGAATCTCCTTCACGATATCTGATTTGGAAGAGGATTAAGCGGTGATTGGTTAATTAGATAATTGAGTGATAGAGCGGTTTCATAAGTACCTAAAAACATACCCATATGTTATATGGAATGCAAAAATCAAATGTATATAATTTCATCTCATTAATAATTTGCTTAATGGGTGCAGTCCAATCTGAAAGTATTGTAATTGATAGAATTTTCAAAAGTTATGAATAGAATATAAGTGTAGTTACGTGTGCACCTATATATTTTCTCTTCCTTTATTCATTAAGGCTTTTAATTAATGTAAGATCTTGAACAAATATAATAACTGAATTTTATGCACTAATTTGCGTAGAAAATTCAAGTGTAATGAATTGATTTCAAATTGTGAAGGAAAACACGAACGAAAGTATTAAAATTAACTTCAGTAAAGTTCATAATAAGATAATTGGATTATGAATTTACGTATGAATGTAATTTATAACACAAGGAACATTTCAAAATTGATGGAGATGAAAATTAGATTAATCGTGCGCAGTCACTCGGTATGATTGCCTACAATCTGGTACACCAACAGCCGATAACAACAAAAAGTTATTAAAACCATTTTATCTAATGAAAGTAGTTCTCGAAAGCAAACAAACTTGGGCGAATGTAATTTATTTGGATAATCATAAGTATCGATCACGACGAGTTTTAATTCTTTTAATTACTTAAATATGTATTTATACCGCTGAAATTTATATTTTCATATTTAATAATATTGCGAAAATTAAGTGGTATTCATATTCACGCAAAAAGTGTCGAGTTGTAGGAATGATTTCGGAAACGGAAAAAAATTCAACATTGTTTATCTGAAAATACTAAACCAAAAACCGATTATTCATAATGGACATATTTCTGTAATCGATAAAAAAAAATAATTTCATTTCTTGTGAGTTAACGAAAACAGGTTATCGTTGAACGGATTCCATGAAATGTAATTGTTGTAGCATAAAAGTTCGTGTCTTAAAAGACTATTCGTCGAAATAATTTCCGTTTGAGGACCTATTTGTGAGTATAAGAGAGAGTTTATTATGTTACCTGTGATCATCGCTCTACTTGTGATCAGCTGCTGCATTTCTTGTCGCACATCGTCCGCCAGCCATGGAACCATTGAATCGACTGCTTCTGCAAAAATTAAAAATAAATCATAATTTGCGCAACTCTCGAACCTGGAAATTTCTGAGAAACATCAAAGAATGATTTCCTTTGACTCTAAGCTTCTTGACCATAATTCAAAGTTTTAATATCGAACGAGCACTTTTTAATCCCAGCTATTGAAACACGTCTCGGCGTGAAGTCACGCACCAGAGGTCATGTGAAATGGATTTTATGTTTCGCCGAATTTTTTTCTTCTGATCAGTCACGCAATTCCATAAGAGCCTTAAGTATATTTTGTCTCTCCAAGAAACAAACTATTTTTGGAAAATACAGGGTCTGTAATTGAGGGGTAGTGCTTGAATCCAAAATATCACGTTTGAGAGCTCTTTAATATAAAATACGAAATCTACCTTTAGAAGTGGAAGAATACATCGCTGGTTAGAAAAAAATACTTCTTAATAGGATTATAGAGAAATGAGGCCATGATATGAAAAATGTGGAAAAAGAATAATCTCGCTTTAGGTATCGATGCGATATCTTTTTGCAATACAAAAGTGAGTAATTTTCAGTTATAAGTTGATTTTTGAGAGATTCAAAGACATTTCACCTTAAGAAATATCTCAATCATTAATACTTTGTATGCAGTATTGAATTTTTAGAAAATTGTAATTCTAAAGGTAATAGTTTCATCACTAATTTTTATCAATTAAATTTCCATAAATATGCATAATTCACAATAGAAATTAATCCAATATAATTTCTATAATGTAATAATGATTAACTAACAAATAAACTTTTTCATTAAACTTATTACATATATGCATGTGAAAATTTTCTACTATTTTCTCGTTTTATCATCGATAATTTGCAGTATAAAAATGTAAATAGTTCATCAGTAAGGAATTAAAATATGATTTTACACAAAATTACTTAAACCCTTTATCACTAACTAATCATACGTCAAGATTTCAATCTCGATTTCACTGGACAGAATTTCAAGATTTTCCGTCAATTTGTTAAAGGTATAGTTATTACCTTTCTCCACGTCATCGGGCAGGTCTCCTGACTCTCTAAGACTTTCTAATATCGAAGGCAGGAGGTCCACAATGTACCCTCGACTCAAGACAACAGAGGAAACTCGTTTCTCAGCTTCCTTTTTCGATTCCAGAGCTGCTCTTCTATGTGCCATTCGCCTCTCCTTTCAATCCAAGGAAATGGTTTTGAGGAATTGGAATAGATTTGAGGAATTTAATTTAATTTAGCAAAAGTCTTCAGGTACATTGATTAATTGAGACATTAATAGAAAAATAATATAGTTACAATACTCCAGATAAATCATTACAGGAAAACGATCGGATAGTATAATTAATCCCTCTTTTCAAAATATTTCTAATATCAATCATAAAATTATTTTAATTTACGTAATGCCTTCCAATTGTGTGTGAATGATGCTGAATACAAGCTTTATACACTAATGCATAGACTCGATTCCATTTGAATTGATATTTTGGAGATCATTGAAAAATATTTTGACCAAAAAAGTAATTAAATCCAAAAAATGTATAAGGATAATATAATGGATACACATCATCAGCATACTATTAAACTCAATTTCACATTTATCATTAATTACAAGTAACTTTTTTGTACATAGAAACTAGATTTCTTAATTTTAGGCCAGAATGCCTGAAAAGTAACGAAATAGGTTCCGGTTTAAGATTGAAAATATTCATATGGAATTGATTTAGTATTTACTGACAATTTCATTTATAAAAAAGTAGGTAAAGTCAGGAGCCATGGGAGTTTTTCATTGGGAACACGCTCTTTGCACTCACAAGGTCGATTCAGGGAAATGTATGACTTGAGTCTTATAATATCGATTTAATGTGCAAAGAAAAGCATTTTCTGTATTTGCCTTTCATCCTTACCTTCTCCTCCCGAAGTTTCCTCTCCTGCTCTTCCAGCCGTTGTTTCTCCGCTAGTTCCGCTGCACGCAACTCCTGGATGCGGCGCTGGTGTGCTTTTAACGTGGCAAGTTCCTCCTCTTCCAGCACCTCCATCAAAGAGGTCTCTATCGTTTTGCCCACGAGAACCTCCAATAAAGGACGTACCTCTGTATCGAAGTCGAAGAGCTGCAGCAGTGAAAAAGAGATCAAATTAGCAAATGCGAAAAATGTCAGAAGAAAATCTTGATCTAATCTTTTCTGGTCGAAGATTTTAGGGAATGCTCTAAAAAGTTAAATCTTAGAAATGAATGTTCAATTTATGATTCGATACGGCCCTTATCTTGCTTTAGGCAATGAGATTTCTTTTCAGAATATTCGGTCATGTTCGATTACTCTCGGATTTATCTCATGCAACAGCAACCTCTTTCCTGAAGATGAACTTTTAGTTAAAACTGTTGTTCTTTGGCTTGAAGAATTCACACCTTTGGTGGATACTACCAATAGAGTCCATATCTCATTAATTAAAATTATTAATAAAATTATTACATTAAAAATTGTTCTACCTAAGAAAAATTCTACAGCCTTGTAATTAATAATACTAATTAGTTCTGTTAATTAATTATAACATGTAAATATCTAATTTGTTAAGCAGTTGAAACGATCGATGTTAAATTAAAATATATGAATTTTATTTTATATTACTTACCCTATATTACTTAGCTATTTTATTGAAGCATACTGATTTATTTCATTATATTTACTTTCAAACATGGTAGTAACTTTCATTCCTCAAAGTGTCTGTTCGGAGAAATGAATCCTGTGTATAGTAATGATTGGCAATTCAATTTGTAGAACTTCCACAAGTAGATGTAAAAAGTAATTGATATTGACGAATAAATATACAATCAGACGAATTTTTCCCACTGCCTAAGATAGAATTAAAGACAAGACTACTACAGTTCAGTGTCATGATCTAACTTAGAATGCCATCGCAATACATATTTACTGCAGAAAAACGATTATGTTAATAATGCGTAACTACCTATCTTGATGATTAATATACTCCTCAATTTTTACATATATTTTACAATTTACTGTGTTATTTATCAATAGCATCCGTTGGTATAAAATAATACCTTTTTCTCTTCAATCAATATTTTATGATCGATTGTAATAGTATTGATTTTAATTCGGTTCAAATACGTGTTCAAATAAATAAAATCGATAATTTTTTTGAGCGTGTTTACTAATTTTGATATATTGCTTGGGGATGAATTGAAGTCCGTTGAGGTACAAGGATGCCCTTCGCGAAACTTAGTAACGAGTTTGAACGCGCGAATAAAATAGGTCTTTCGTGACTTGGGATCCTCCCCAAAACTCTTGAACTTTCGATATCAACGGATACAACAGGTGGGCCAAGTGAAAGCAGATCCTGAATTGCGAAAACTTGAGACGATTCGAATTTGTCGCGAGTTCTATACCCATAGGCGGTTTTTCAAAGATTGATAAATTACTAGATTCAAGGGTTCTGAAAGATTTGTCGGGCTTCAACCGCGATGCGATATCTCCATCTTGACTACATTTTTGCTTGTGGGATAGCTGTTGATATATTTGTATTATACTTATCTAAATTATACTAATTTTGGAAAATAGAGATATATGTTGTAATCAAGGCAGTCGGCATTTAGGTTGAATTTGAATACTAAGCAAACTTACAAATTTCCGTGTAGTAAATATCGTATCTTAAAATATCTCAAAACATACATTTGCATTTATTTGCATGCTAAATCATTAGGCAGAGATATTAAATCAAGTGCATGAAAATTTGAAGTGAAATATATTCGGTGTTTCGGTTAAAAGATAAATTAATGGAATTAAGTACAAAATAAATATTCATAGAATATAAGAATACTTAGGATACTATATATCTTAGAAACGAATGATACCAGAAGCTTTACGATTTTCCTTTAAAAAAACAGATTTGGGTGATGTTTAAAAATAATTAACATGTCAATCGATGTCAATAAAAATAGGATAGAATTTATACAGTATGATTAGAAAACTTTCTCACAATGGATTTACACAATCACATCCTAGCTAAGACTACTAAACTACAATAGCAATATATGCAACCGAAAACTTGTAAACTATAAAATCAATCAACCTCATATTGATTTATTCTTTTCTATGTGAAATGACGATGTGTTGTACATAATAAAATATAGAATATAACAAAACAAAGAGAAAATATCAATAAACTATAGAAAATGAAGTATAAATATCCTCAATCATCTATAGTCTTATCGATTCAGTATTCATATCGATGAAGAATTTACTAAATTTGATTTGCCAAAATTTCACTCCGTTAGAGTGGAATTACGTCGCGAAAAGACCTTTCTCGATCGGTAGAAATTCGATTTTCCATAATTCGAAGAGAGAAGAAAAATACCTTTTCATATACAGTAAAAAAAGCTTTTTATTTATATTTTACAGATTGCTATGGGATCGTTGATAACATACGAATGGCTCACGCAACGCTGAAAGATTAAGGAGGTCAAAAGTCATGCGACTCTTAATTTTGACGATCCTTTTAATGAATTCCCCAATATATGTTATGTATGAGGGTGACTGATGGAAAATATACAGTATTTTTATCCATTACATATATACAATACACACATATATACAATTTTCTGAGTAAAGTTTGGGTTAAATTGCCAAATTTAGCTTCAAAAACTCATCAACATTAAAGAGGGAAAAGGGTATTAGAAACGAGGGAAGGGATCTTACTGCCGTATTTCTCAATCTGCCCAATTTTACGATCTTACCTCCATTTTAATGTCCCTAATTTTGTAATTACCATATATTTCCTCTTTCCATAAGATAATACGATGTGATATCTTAATGAAAAGGCCTATGACCTTATTTATCTCTTGTGGGCAGAAAGTCAACCTTTGATAAAATTGGAACGAATTTTGATACCCGTTGAAGTGTGTAGTGATGATTGGCCTCAACATTATTTGGCAATTTTATGAGATGATTAAATTTGTCTGAAGAAGTTTACAAAAGGAATACTATGATATTATAATTCATTTTCTTGTGATTATTTCTAGATTAAATTTGAACTTCAACTTCAAAAACGTACGATGACTCGCTATTATTAAATTAATTTTAAATGATTTGAAATTACGTTTATAATTCAAAATTTACCAACATTCACTAACATCTGAGAAGATTTTGTATTATTTTATATTAAATAGATTTGAAATTAATTGGAGATAATTCTCCATAGTGATTCGAAAAAAGTATTTGTTTAAAATCGAATTTAGTCGCTAAGTTTCTCCAAAAGATCCATTTAGTTGAAGGACGTGATTTCTACGATTAATAAGAACTTTATTTTCTGAGGGAAAATCATAGTAATGACTCAGTGTAAGTGGTACGATGTCCTGATATCGATTTTTTGAAATTAAAAGGATTTTAGTAACAATATTTCGTATATTATAGTCTATAAATATCATTATCTGGATTTAATTTGTTGCCCATTTAACGTTTGTTATGATAGGTTTAAAAAAACGTTAATTTTTCAATCTTTAACTCCAGTTTTTTCGCGATTACGAGTTGTACACATTATTTTGAGAATATTCATGCAGTATTTAGAGAATTAATCGTTATGATTTAATTTTTTTTAATGTTTAAGAAATTTTTTATTTAGTTTGAAAGTTTGAAAAAGTCTGGATTCTCCAAAATTGCCATTTATTGCCGTAAATTGAAGTTAATTGATCCGCAAAGGAAATATCCGAATGTAGTTATCTGATTTTTACTAGATTTGAATATTTATATTGATATTTTGATATTGAATCTTTTTATATCAAAAAGATAAACCCTGAAAGATTATTTCTTGTTTCCAATGGAAGGTCAAAGATCGATACCTTAACAACGTCCATAATAATTTATTTGAAGATATCGATGTAAAAATTGAGCTATACTGAGGACTTAAAATGATTTGTTAACAACATTTCATATATTATTATCTCCCCAAAGACTCATTTATCACAAAGAATCCATAAATATAATTCTCCATTAAAAAATAATTATTAGGCTAGAAGATGATTCTGGATTTTCTCTCGATTCATTGTTAATTTTTTCAAACTTGATTGAATTATTAACCTTAATCGCGCTTAACATATTCTAAGGAATTAACGAGATTTTACTATCGTCAGTGATCAAAAACATTTAATAGTTTAAGTTTATAATTTATATTTTCGTTTTCAATTTATGGATTGTTTTTAAATATTTTAAACACCTTGACAGAATATCTATTTCTTTTACAACTGTTCGTACTTCGATGTTTGATAAAGGTTTTTTCGGATGCGGGAAATTTTAGGGATTTCTATTAAAGTAAAAGAGAATTAATTTTGAAAAAATATTCCTCTTTAGTTTGAAATAAAAGGATATTAGAAAGCGTCAAGTTATTATTCACTCCTTCGAATGATCTACTTCAATTTATTTAAACATATAAAAAGCCAATTTGTAAATCATATTTGATACCAAATATACTTTATTATAATATCCTTCAAATTGTTTAGTCGCATTGCGTATAAAGCCTCTCTCATAACAATCGTAATTGGCAATATCCGTGTAACACGACGGAAGCATTCTGCATAATATCACCCTCTTAAAAATTCGGAAATGACCAACACCAAAAAAATACTCCAATAAAATCACAACCTCTTTTTCCAGGACACTGAGTCCACGCTTTTAATTCCGGTGACACAAATCCATCGTAATCAACGGGAACCCCCTTACATATGAAACCCAGAATTCCAGAAGAGTTTGTAAACACCGCCTTCCGCACTACCGATAAATCAGGCCAGTAAATGTCTCAAAACTCCTTACGAATGAATTATTCATTTCAAATACTTCCTTACGTCCGATACGGAACTATTTGCATACGCGCTGGATACTCGGGAGTCGTGTGCTTCTCCCTGACGGCGGTGCTGAGAAACAGTAGCGCCACCGTCTTCTTTTACATGCACCTTCCCTTGTTTTTAGGAACGCGCCTCCGCGTCATTCGGAATTCAAAGAGCCGCAAACCGTCGTCTCTCGAGCGACAAAAGAAATCGATCGCGAGGCGAAATAAAGCGAGCGGTCATGCTGGAATCGATGCCCGGCCCTCCTCACGCGAGACCGCTTCCAGATAAGCCGTGAAAGATTTAGATACCTTCCTCACCCTACATCCCCACCTCTACAACCAGCGCCTGCTGTTGGGTCAACGACACCCTGAAGGACTTCCCACAGGGGTGGCGGTTTTTGGCTATTTCTGGCTTTCTCGCTGGAAATGAAGCTCGATGAAATAATTATCAGTTTGCGTCATTCCGTATGATCAAGTGGAGGATAATATTGGACTATATTCTTTGCGACCTTCAAAGAGACATAAATTTCCTCTTCTGAATAAATTTTGCCTGACCTCAATTAGTTCTTAATAATTGGTACTTATAAGCGCCGAGGAAACTCCGTGAAGAGAGAAGGGATGGTACGGGAGCGATGCTGCTTCACTGTATCTAGGCCACATCACTTGCATTCTTATGGAGAAAGGAATCCTCTTGAAAAGTGTTGCATCCTCGAATAAGAAAAAGTACAGCGATGGACGATCCGTTTCATAAAAAGGCGCCGTAAAAAGTCGGTGAACGTGTCATAGATTCAAGAGGACGTCGGATAAGAGTCGTGAGAAGATTGAAGCAAGAAAATATTTTTTGTCTGAACCTAAGAAAGGCACTTTCATAGATATTGTGTTTTCCTTGTTATATTAGATGCTCAGACAACACGAGTTAAATTAGAGATATTGACAAACTGCTTCAAAAATTCTTTTTCTCACTCTTAGGTCTTAATTCTCACAATGGCTTTTTGCACGAACATTTGAAATAGAAATATTCAAATGCAGATTTTGACTCATTGGAGATAAAAGAATAACCTATTCGTAGAATTATATTCGATCATCCAAATGAATGATTTATGAATCGAAAAATCACATCTGATTCTTAATCTCTTAATTTTATGTTAATTTTTCATATTTCCTTAGCACTACATTTGCAAAATATCTGAGAAATCCAAATCTTCTATCTTATATCATAATTTTAATCTTTTAGGTTCTGAATTCACAGTTAGAAATAAAATAAAATGATTTTAGACTTCCAAAGCTAGAAAGGTTACTGTAGTCTATTACATTATTCAAGATAGCAAGTTTATCCTGTCTGAATCGAGAATATTTGAGAAGAATTTACTGCATCAGAAATTCTTCTATTTTGGCATTCGTTTAATATTCATTCCATAGGTCATTGACTCGACCTTAACATCAAAGGAATGTTTACAGTGATTTATGAGTCAAATATCCAATTACGGATATTTTTTATTAATATCGAGGGTTAATTTATGGCATTTAATACACAAGGTATTCTCATTTGCTTTTCACGGGATATTAATGAAGCTATCTGAGTCAGCCATTAGATCTGAATTCATGAATTATTTATGTCCTTCGTGTGAATCGAAGGTGATTTTTAGCTCGAATATTAAGAATAGGAATATATAAAACGTATCACTCTCACTTTGAATCCTTTTGCAAGTCTTTTTCCTTAAAACGCCGGCCCTCATTTAATCAATCTCTTTACTCTGGAAAGTAATTTATGATTATTAATGGAGTTCGATTGTCTAAAATTCGTTACATTCCCTTTCAACGATTTTAGGTAATTTAAATTTCCTGCGGAGTACCGTAATCTATCGGAAATGACTTTAAATTATCCTTTGAAGAGAAAATGATAAATTTTTATCAATTTTCCGCGAAAACTGATACTTTCAATCGAAAGCTATAACATAAGTTATATATATATATATATATTAATATCGAAACGAAAATGAAAGTTATATTTGTTATTATTTATTAAGTTTTCTGAACTAACAAATTATCTCATTTGACATATAATTAGGAATATGGAAATATAAATTTACACCTGATCTGAGTGTAATATGAAATTCTAATATATCCATTAAAATGCAAAATTGCAGTTGTCTATTGGTAGTTAGTACTTTGGATTTCATAAACTACGTGTCATTTCGATGAAACATCATGCATGATTGGACATAACGTGCTTCTATTGAAGATTCATTAATTGTTATGTTTTTTTGTTGAAAAGTGTCACCTGACCTAACACCCAACCAAAGTGTCGAATCTAAGAGATAGCAGGTGGTTAGTCCGTGTGCACGAGTCGTTCTAAGGCACGAGAGAATATTTTATGCGACTAAAAGAAAATCGATTCTTCTCGTTTAAAACCTTGTTTTATTACGTCGATAAATATGGAAATTTCAGAAGTTCTACGTCAGAAAAGGAAGCATTGTGATATTTTAACCGTGTTATTTTCACTCGGAGAGATGAACGATATTATTCTGATTATATACTCGTAATTACTATTTACTTTGATTATGAACGTTATTTCCGCCCGTTAACTGATTCATTATTGTAATATTCCTAGTTATTTGACTCATGATTTTACAAATCGTAGGAACAAATCTCATTACCATTATATGCGATACAAAATTCAGGATGTATGAAAAATGGAATGCGAAACAAATTAGAATACGATGTAAATAATGTCCATTAAAGATCTTTGATAAATAAATCTTAAAATTATTATAACTTTCTACATTTGAAACAAGTGAAATAGATAATTGCAATACTTTCGTAATAAATATGTCTTTTAAATATAAAGTTTTCTCGCATTTTAGCCATCTTCTTTGAGTGAGTATTTTTTGAGTATTATTATAATGAGTCTGCAGATAGGTTCATACCAGGTGGGAGACTGAAAAAATTAAAAATGATTGAGTGGTCGGGATGAATTACTCCTGAAATAACTTTTTCATGAACTTTATACATATTGTATTTCAAGTGTATATGTTAGTTCTCAAATAATAGAAAACTAATCTTCAAGATGAAAGTTGAAAAAGTTAATATTCTCATTTAACTCAAGCGATACTTTCGTGTATTTATCTGACAGTTAATTGATGGTTTCGACTAAAATAACTTCAGCTAGGTCGATGATAAATCATTCTGTTAAAGATTTCATATTTGTAGCATTTATGGCTATGTATTGTGTATTTAAGGACTAATGAAATGAAGACGTTTGTTCCCACAAAGTGTTTTGGTTTCCCATCGATCAGAGTCATGCCGATATTAAACCTAAAATCCATTTAGCTTTCTAGAATTTGCTACGACATAAGGTGTAAATTTTACACTATTATGTATCCCTTACAAGACTTATTTGAAATAATCGATTGTGGAAATTGATTGGTAGATTTTCCGTCAAAAATCGGTTTCTGTCACGCTTTCCTGTGTTACGGTTTGGTGGCAAATTACGTGGAAATGATAGCTCAGATATCGAAAGAGGATCTGGAAAAAAGCTGATATTCTTTTCAAATCTGGGTTTCCCGGTTATGCATCATACGATTCTGTATACACTCGCCCTTAATGTTCAAAATAAACATTTTTACGTTCCATAATTTACGTATGCCGTTACTGGATTCGGATTTTAGAGAGAGACTCGAGATGAATCATAATCTGTGACGTAAAAATATGTAGTGATCTGCATGTCCATACGCACGAGAACTTGGCCGTACGACACAGTTATCAAGCCAAAGGTATTATACGCGTGTGAGACTCTTGACACAAAAGACGATACGAGAAACGAGTTAAAGTAGGAGGAACATTCATGGCCCAAAATAAATAGAAGACGACTGTAGGAAAATAACAGACGCGATGTCTTATTAGTTGCAGATACCATTAAAAGAAAACAGATTGTATGCATGCACCAGCAACTTCCACCGACTACCCAAGGACATCACTACACACATGCAAGATGTGAAATCCGTAATAGATAGCACAGGTGTAGATAAATTTAGGAAAAATGTATATAAAATTAATAGAATCTGAAGATGGGAATGCATACAAAACAAGGTATCAGAAAAAGGTTGATCTCAAAGAAACCGGGGACGAAGTGGATGGAAGATAAAAAAGAATCCTCGGAGAAAAATAAGAGAAATTTGGACAATAAGAAAAGCATGCTAAAGATGAGTCAGAATTCTGAATATAATGGAATCAAGATCTATTCGTAAGTAATTTTATTTTACAAATGAAACTTTTAGAAAGTAAGACTAAAGAAAGAGAGACAGGGACTTGAACCCAGATCTTCCGCTTTGTCGAAGAGTAGATTAGATATTTCCTAAGTTTAGATGATTTATTCATGCAGCGTTGGCTCGCAGGAATGGATAGTCCATACACAGAATAATTAGATACGGGAGTATTTTGAGGAACATCGCTCTATCCTTGGATTTATGTATCACCTGGATTCCCATGCCGAACAGGGAAACACGCATCCGAGATATTCTGTTGTTTCCGTGAGGATGTGGGTTAGCAGGCTAATCGATTCCCGAATCAAAAACAGGTTGAAAGAGACAACGCCGACTTCTTCACTTGTTTACACGGAGTTACCACCCCACAAATAAGGGCTTCTTAAAATTCGCTTGCAACGACAACTCCAAAAGCAGAAAATGCTGACGTAACCGAAGGGGCTTTGTTTGTCGAGATCGATCGATTATATTTTACGCCAACGTGAAAGACGTTTCTTGGAAATTCCTCACTTTCTGTTTATTAATCGGCCAAAATTCATGCTGTTTCATATGCTCCACTATAACTCATAATTATGAAACTACGTATTTTATCTCACATTACATAACCTTATACGATGGTCATCTTTCACTACGATTCGTTGTAACAATGCTCTTAATTTAAAAGTTTGAACGATCATTACGCATAACCTTTATGCTTTCATTTATATCAATCTTCTTCTTGAATATCTTTAAAAAATATATGGCAACTCAGTTCCCTTCTCATTCTAGTTCCTGATTATGTTTAATCTATCTTCTGAAACGTATGTTATGCTTATTTATTCATATTTTAACCTTTTGAATGCACTGTGAAGTTTTTCGATCATCCGCACCCATAAAGTCACTCTTCATTGGCAAATCTGATTCATCCCTCAAAGCTTTAGACAGCTAATTTACGAAACGAGCGCTTATTCGGAATGAATGTATCTCAGCTATAATTTCTATTGCTCTTCCATTGTTTCTCTCCCTATTCTTATATGAGCAAAATATGATAGCCTTCATTTTTTATTTCAATCAGATTTTCTTCTTACTGAAACGAAAGTATATTTTTAAAACCAAAAACTATAAACTTCCATTGAGGTAACAGCGTAAATAAGCAGAGGTCATCGTTTTATTTCACATTCATTCATATTCTTATTTACCATCTTCTTCATGAAAGTTTCTTCCTTTATATAAAATATATATGTTTTTCGAGAAATAACATCCTGCAGCTAAAATAACACAAGATGTTTAAATTCCTGTACTCAAACCCCTAATTCGAAAAAAGCATGACTTCTCGAGACTCAAGATTTCGGACAATTCGTCACAGATCGAGGTCAACATAAATGACGTATATTTTTTGTAACAGCCGCTATACTCAGCTGTTTTTGAACTCATTTCCACAGTAACCTAGTCAATAGATATTCTGGGGAACAGATAAGGCATATAGGATAAGAAAATCGATTTTTACGCGAGGCTTTTAAATTAGCCCCGTTTCTTTTTCCATGGCGTATTTTCTCTATCGCCAGGTCATAGATTAAGGGCACACCATATTACAAGGAGGGGCTAATACTCACGTCTCCCGGGTAGATCTGCGTATCAGCGTCAACCCCAGTCTTCTCCGGGATATAGAGTGGTGTGGGCGGAGGTTCGACGTAAGGGTCCGTCTGACACCAGACATCCTCCTCCTTCGGTCGATCCAATATCTAGAAAGATAAGGGAAGGACTCAAAAAAAGCACTGGTTATTATGTGAATAAACTTATGCCCTCAAATCCCCAGTAGACTCTCCTTTAGAACAGAACACAAGGGTGTATTAGAATTTTCTCCAGAATTTCTCAAACTAAATCCTATTCCAGCTTGTCAATATATACAATAAACCACATTATAATTTGTGATTAGATTTTAATTAAATGGAATTATTTAAGTAAAAAAATTAAAAAATTACATACATTATGTATATAAGTATTAAAGGACATCTATATTTCTTATTCCACATAAATCTGAAATATTAACTATTAATATATGCCTACATCGAATAGAAAGAAATGCCTAATTACGTTGTACAGCGATGAATACAGTATTTCCATATAATACTGAAGCATACAAAGCTACTAATTTAAAATAATTAACTGAGTTTCGCACTCACTAGCTGATTTTCAGTTATAAGCATCATAATCAATTGAAACTTTAAAATTAAAAGATTTTATCTTCAATTTAGTAAGAAATAACATTAATAATAATAATAACAAAAATAAGCATGAGCATTATAAGTAATATGTGATGAGTTCTTAGTTTCCACAGATAAAATCATAAAAAAAGATTTCAATGAAAATTTTTGAAAACTAATTAAAATTCACCTAAACATTGAAATAATTGAACATCAATTAAAAGATTTTAGTTAAACTTCACTTGAGATAAATTATTTATATAGTAGCAATGCATCTAGCAGTAAGTAAAGCTTGATATTTTTATTCATTGTATTTAAAAATGGATAAAATAGGTGTTTGCAAGATCAATAGTTTGTAAGAAAATGAATAATTCATTTCTTCGTGAATAAAGCTCTGGAATATACAACATACTTGGTCAAGAAATAACTAGTTTTGTGCTTAAAGTGAGTTTAATAAATTAGGATTGGAAAATAAGATTCTTAAATCAAAGTATTTTAATGAGTGGGACTTTTTTTCAACACTTTCACTGTAAGAAACGGAAGAGATACCATACTTTTTTACATTTTTACTATAGCATTATCAAGCAATACATGTTCACTGCTTTTAATAATGGAATCTAACAGGAAAGGTTTAAACAAAAGCTTTCAGTTTCTCCAGATATTTCATTGTTAGCAGTTGTGAGTGAACATCTCGTGAGCTATGGATACTACATGAAAGATTCGATAGGTAGGTTGAATAGAAAATATTGAGGTTATTATTTTAGAACTTTTGGATTAACAAAATCCGAACATTAATTGTTCAAAGATAAATTTAAAAATCTAGAATACTTGGAGGTCGAAGAGAAAGAAATAACTTCTAATATTTCCATTTTTTATATTCAGATCATTTTATTTCCTAATTAATGCCGGAGTAATGAAACTGATATTATATTAGTTCATTATATTATATTCGCATTAAAAATTATTCTCAATAATTAATAATTCTGAATAGTTTACTTAAAATGATGTTTCTAAATCTAATCGATTTATAAAAATGGTTAATTTGGAGTCAAGAAAAAGAAGTAACTGATTCATAACTGTATTAGTTACTGACTCCATGTTTAACATTAGTATTTTAAAATGTTATTTTCTACCTAGATAATTGTCTACAAATTTGATCGAATCTTAAGAGTTTTGAAACGAGTTCTTTTTAAATCTTGAGACTTCTATGTGCAAAATCTTGCTCTAGACCAATCTGTGGGTCGATTGTTATTAGTTTTTAATATTGTTTTCAGTAGAGATTTTTCGATTACATAACATAGATTTCTGCAAAATATTTTATTCTGTTGCAATCCTTTGTTTTTGGACGGAAATCAACTCCTGAATATCCGAGACCACAGTTTCTCTCATGTGTTGTTTTAGCATATGTATCGGGGGTTGATCGGATCATAAATTCCGATACCTGTGCTTATTGCATTGAATCTATTTCAAAATGAAAAGCTTTTCACAAAATATCGCGTAAGAAAAATCAAAATGGAATTCAGTATATAATATAGATAAAAATGATACGTTACCAAAAATGTTACTGTGTGAACTATGAATGAATCCATGAAATTTTATCTTATATAATTTTAGTTTAGAATATAATGAATTTTATCTATAACCAATGTTATTAATATAATTTTAGCTATATATCAATAGAGGGAAATGTAAGTAATAATCCTCTAACATGGTTTTATTTTGCGTAACTCTTTTTCATGAAATTTTTCTGCAGTTAAAATTTTAATTTCAAGGAAAAGGAGAGGAAATATCTGGTTTACCAAGATCAAGTGCTCTTTGATTGTTAGGGGACCTTCGACCTTACTCAAAGGAAACCGAATCCCTTTTCTAGTCACGCAACTTGAAGCTGTTTCAGTCTCTTTGCATCCTTCAATTCAGTCAATTAACTACTTGAGAGTAAAAGAGTTTGTCAAAAGTAGATGTGAAATCGATATTCTCCGATTCGTAATTGTAACAGACTGAAACTTTACGAAGAAATTCTAATGTATACATCCTCATATTTCATAAATCGATTGGAAACTTAAATTGAGAATCTATCTTCAAAGAGAAAAAAAATTAGTGAAAGAGTTTGATAAAAGGCTCTAGCCTTTTGAATATTTCTGCAAACAGTACTTCCGAAACAAGTTTTTACACTCCGGTATGATGTACTTCATTTAAACCTAAAAATATCTCATGGTTACAGTTTCCGCTGATTCTTTTAAGCTTTTATAATTATTTTGGACATGATTTTATTGAAATATACAGATGGATTAGACAATTCTACACCCGAAGGAAATAGACTATTTCATTTAGATAAGAGCTCGATAGAATTTTCGTAAATTTCAGGTAAACAAATTAACCCTTAATTTAATATTGCGAAAGTCAGATACCGTAGTGAAAAAGACAGATTTAAGCACGGAAATGGATAGTTCTTTATTTTTATGATATTTATAAGATGATATTTGAACTATCACATGTTTAGAGGTGATGAGACTCATAAAAGCATAATCTTGAGAAGACATGAGCTTTAAATTATGAATAAATATTTCCTGGACAATAATTAATTTGGATCATATGATCGGTTTTCTGGATAGAGCAAAGTTTCGGAATGAGTGTAATAATCTACTTTCATGAAGCATATTTCTGACCTTAATTTAAATTGTTAAAGAAAATTTTTATGATATTTATTGAGTGCACTTTTCTTCAATATTAGAATTCTCTCAAAGAAGAAATTACATCCATAAAAATAAATAATTCGATGAACTATTCAATAACAATGAGATAATCAGCATTAAATCTATACATTATTAATAAACGTCGCAATCAATTGGTTCTCTTAAGTATGCGTAGAAAGAATTTGTAAAAGAGAAGAATGGAAAAAAACTCAAAAATCGAGTTTCATATTTCAAAGACTTTTAAAAGAGCCCAGAGTAAATTATTCATTATCAGTTTTCCCTTTTATCATTCGATGTAGATTAGAAAAAGGGCCCTCCAATGACGAAATTTCAGATTTCGCATCTTTCCTAAATGAAGTTTGAGCCCTTTTTTCTCATTTTGCATAATGCAAGGGTTTATACAAGAGGATGGGAGTTTTTCCTTAACCATTCCTTTTATAAAGATTATTGATTCGAAAATAAATATGTCTGAATCTTCAATTAATTCTAGTAAAATTAATGAGTATAAATAAGGATTATATTTAAAGCCTTTGAAAATATATGAATATATAAAAATTAATCAATAACAAAAATATTTTGAACTGTAGGAAGATACATTACTATTGTACATCGAAATAAAGAAAATAATAATTGAACGCTTTATTTGGAAAGTAGAGATCAAATTTACAGCATAGAATATTTAAATTATTACCGAGATTTAGCATAAAATAAATTTCAACTTTAAATAAAATTACGATAACATCTTACATTTGTAGTTAATTAGCATTCAATGCTAAAAAAAAATTTAATGTTAAGTAAAGGTAATTGAACATTCATATTCGGCTTGAAAAGTTCAGTAACCAGATATAAAGGTAAATAAAATCAAGTTGAATATATATTATAACTTACATAATCCTATTTGTTAATAAATAAAGGAAGACTTTTGCTAATTCTCACGTAGACGTTCGCTTACTGGAATCGGTTGCTCGGGACGTAGTTAAAAATTTCATCAATTCTCTCTATCTTCTGCACTAGACAAGGCGAAGCGAGTTACAAATGCTCTAAGCGAACGAAAGCGTAAAAAATAGTAAAAAATTCCAAAATGGAGATAACCGCATTGAGAAAAGATGTTGGACTTAAAGGGTTTGAGTCATGCAAGGATACGGAAGTTGGATTTTAAGCGCAAGTGGCTTGAAATAAAGGAAACAGTATGGAAATAGATGCCTTTTCTTCTGGAAGAAAAATCACAGGCCCTAAGACACGTAACAGATGTTATTATGGGAGAAAGGAATCCAAGTTCGGACTCGTAAGGGACGTGCATTAAATATACGTTTATGTGTGATTTTTTATAGGCTTAAGCATTAACGAAACACACATTATCAAGCGTCTTTGCATCGATTACCAATTAACCGATCTTAAAAAAAGAGGTTTATCAATAAGGAATTCTTAACTCGTATGTACGAAATGCTACGTTCTTCTTCAAATCTCCTGGGAATTTAAGTTCTTATATTTCTAATGAGGCGTATGAAATTTCCCAACATTTTAATCGTCCACTAGGGCATCGGCAGTTGATGAATTTATGCCTCAGTCAACAGGTGTAACGTGGACGGATTCGATTCGTTACTGCTTCGAAAAGTCTTAGCGTTAATATTCCTGACCCTTAATGAAGGAATTTCCAGCAATCGGTCACGTGTGCTTTGAATTACATTATTTCTCGAAATTTCTTAGGATCGTGAAGTTCTTGCTCGATGGTCTTACCATAAAAATAAAGATTTATATATTTCTACAAATTCTTTAATCTTTGCGATCGTCACATTGTAAATTAATTTTACTTATGGAATTCCTCTCTTTAGATCCATTCATTCGTAAACACGTGTCCGGACGGACTCGTTAACTAATTCTGTGCGGGAAATTAGGTGAATCAATTGGAGAAATCGTCATTATTGAAATGAGAGTGTGACCAACCTTGACCCCGGGTCCCCATGCCAATCACCTCTTTCCGTATGGACAAAGGGTAGCCGCCTGATAAATATTACGCCGTAAAGACATTTGCATCGACACCTCGTTTCCTCGAAAATCTGACTCGCAAATTCCGGTCGGGTGGAGTGACACCATATGTGGGCATTGGCATAAGACGCACGTGACCAATCGAAAGAAACTACGGAATCTTTCACTGAAAATGGAAGTACGAATCGCGAGAAATTACGTAACGTTTAAGAGATGGGATGACGTAGCATTTATTGCGCGTGAGTGACGATATGCGGAGTCGTTCGATGTTATTACCGTTCGGTGAAATTGCGGTTCGAAGTGCGCGAAATAATTTAAGAGAAAAAAATTAAAATCGATTGCTTCGGAAGGAAGACGATGGATTTTCAATGCGTTGGAGAGTATTGGAAGGGTGTTTTCATAAGAGATGGACACGAGTGAATTATTTTACTTTGAAAGTGCCTTCCATAACATTTCGAATCTTGCTTTTTTCTTAATGCTGTATTTCTAATCACTGCACGAGATCAGGGTTCGATTTTCAACTTCATCTTGCTGTTCTATAATCATGATTAATATTTATAAATACGTCACATATTGCAAATATAAATGCGCTATTTGTGAACATCTAAGGAATACATATTTTTTACTTCATTTCGGAGGAATAACATATTTTAAATTTGATACATTCATTACAACCTCTCTTTTGTAGGATATTTTTGGTTTAGTATTTCACCATTTATTATATTCTCTTACTGGTTTAATAATCAATTTTCTTTACCACGTAAGAGTACTTCAGGTCTAAGTATATTGAGCTTACTCATTATTTAAGTGAGTATTCAAATTGGCTCTTAAATTATATTTCTGAGAATATGAAAGAATTTTCCGAAAGAGAATTAAATACATAAGATCTATTCCCTTTCTTTTACTTTCGAACTATCGATTAAAGTTCATTCTAAAGTTTAATCCATATTCAATTTAATGTATCGCCTTACTTCTCTACATAATCTCTGTTTTCTGCTACCAAATAAAATATATAAAAATAAAAATAGTACATCAACAAGGTTTCAGTACGATTTTATCTCATATTGCAATGTCTTATGAATGATTCTCGGAAAAGAGACGTTTTCTAACTTTATTTTTTTTTGTTAAAGAGTTGCAAATCTCTTGTTCCAATTCCTCGAAACCCACTTACATCTCAAACGAAAGGAACAGAGATTTTAAGATAGCGTTCATATCCTCTTATCAATGAAAATGTATCGGTAAAATATTTGCTCTCATATTAAGTAACATATAGAAACGCGCGGAAATTATAAGATTATTGCAGAGTACAAGGTCAAAAGGATTTATTCATATATTTGAGAATATCTGAGAACTTATCGCATGTTTTTATATCCTTTTGGAGTTAGATAAGAGTGTGACTAGAGAATAAAATCCCATTTTTTATAAATAGTAGATTGTTAATTGTCGTTTCTTTTAAATTTCTGTCTACTGAATGTAATGAATTGAATTATTTATACCCATAATAAGTGATTATTAAGGAAATTAAAACTAATATTTCAACAGAATAATCCATCCAACATAAAAATTCATCGAATAAATAAAATTTAGAAACGTAAGCATATATAATTCGCAGCAAAACCTAGAATTTAAATTGAATATTTATGTTTGAAAGCAAGCTAATCGATCGAGATATAACACATTTTTATTCTCGAAAGATCCTCAATTAATTTCATAATTATGTAAAAATAATATTCTAGTTTAGTAAAAAGTGAGAGGTAAACTCTTATTTTAATTAAAGCACTTAAGTTCCCATATTCAGAATAGATGATACTATTATTATACCCTAAAATTAGATTACACGTTTCTAAGTTTTTCTACGTTTGCCTATCAAAAATAAAATAATTAAAGATTCGATTCTATGATAAATTAAACGAATATATTTTGTATAAACCGCTTAGATAGAAAATTCATAACTAGAATTATTTGTACAACACTAAAAAACTTCAAATGTAATTTTAAAAAACTTTTCTAATGTTTCCTGAAGTTTTCTAATGAAAGAATACAACACATTTCGACTAGGAATACAAGGAATCTGAATTGCGAACTATTATGTCCGTCATATCTTTTATTTTCCAATAAAGTTGATTAACTTAAGCTCTTTTCCATATAAATAAAATATTATTTGAAAAAAAATCGTTTGTTTGGATTAATTAATTTTCTATGCTTAATTATTTTAAAATGTTACATCAATAGCAAATTTTCTTTTTATATTACTTAGTTACTACTTTCATATCTGGTGGTTATTCTGTTTACGTTTTCGAGGAAAAAAAGTACCTCGACAGTTGTGAGATTTCAATGCCGCGTTGAAATCTCTTTTCAAACTAATGCCATCCAAGGATAAAAGCTCTATCTATTATTCTATTTTATTGCAGATGAATTTAATTTGTATATACTTTCTTGGTGTGAATCTCAAAAAATATATTTCAATACTTGGAAACAAATATTGATTGAAGTTGTACTTTCATCGACTTTTAAAAAATAGTTGAAAGGAAAATGGCAGAGTGGTTTCGATCCACGGATCACATCACGCTTTCACTCCACCATTCTACTACTACTCTTACTATTGGTAGAAAACACGAAGCGTAATGTAGATATTAGACTTGAACTCACCTCCTCCAGGTAAGACTCGGTCTGCACGTCCATATGTTGTCTTCCGGAGACTGGTGGTGGCGTGCCGAGTCTCTGTGGCCTTCGAGGGGCTTTGGCACGTCTTCGGGCGGCCGCGCGTCTTCTTCTCGCGGCCTCAAGTTCCATCCTCCTCTGCTCCAAATCCATCGGAACCTGAAAAACATTTCATCGAATTCAATTGATACGATATAGACTCAAAAGTCATTCATATGAGAACATTCAGACGAGAACATATGAAATGACTCAGAGAAGGAAACAAAATGTGAAAATTAACAAAAGGAAATGGTGATTAATCGATAATTAATAAAGAAAAAGTAAAATTCTAACATTATCATGTACCATAATAATTGAACGTGCTTTATCTGCAGTGTTTCCGTATTAATTTTGGACTAACGACTCTTGTTATAATTTGATTATTCAAATTTTATCAAGAATAGCCTTACTAATTCATTACATATTTACAATAATTATGTTCCAGAAAACTGTTATAATTATGATCCTTTTATGTTTTATTTATGAAAAAGCATCTTATTTTCTTTATATACTTTTTCGTTCCTACTTTCTGGAAAACTTAATTGAAAATGACGGTTTAACTTTTATTTTAATTTTAGTATCTTTTATTATCAACATCCAATGTAGAAATAAAATAAAATAGTGTGGTATTATAATTAATTTAGAAAGAATTTCAAATTTGATCTTTCTATCTAAGTTAATAGCTTATTTATTACAGTATGCAAATCTAATTAATTATGACATTAAAAGTGGGCGACAAATAAAAATAATAAAGCCAACTTTATCACTGATTAAGATATCAATTATAAGTGAATTTATTAGGATACAAATATAGCTCATAAATCTCTCTATTAGTTTGATATTGAACAAAAAAACTTTCATAAAATCTTTTTTGGAAGTTTTTAATTTTTTTTCTTAAATTGATTTGATCGATTCTTATATTCAATTCCATGTAAATTCGGGCTGCATCTTTTATGCTTTTATTCTTCAAAGGAGAAATAATTTTTATCTATTAAACCATTCATCTTTAGCGTAGATTATTAGGGATGATATTGCTTTTAATTTCGGTTCGCAAAAATACAACTGCATGTTGCTTTATTTAAGGTTCATTGATTATGGTTATAAATATTGTCAATGTAAACTATACACAATAATATATAATAATACATAATATAATTATAAATCATTCTTTTAAATGATTGTTCACAAATCATTTTAGTGGTATAAAAATGACTTGCATATTTAAAGGAATTAAAACCTAACCAATTTCTCCTACAATTATCCATATTAGCAAGACACTTAGGGTTTGTTGAAAAAAACGCACTTCTTTTAGTATCCCGTGATATAACGACTACCATTTTTTCTCTTTAATCCTCTAATTCGTGTATATTTTATGGCAATCTGTCAACCTTCGCGTCTAAGTACGGCTATGGAAGGAAAAGCGGTGAAATTTATGGACATGCATTTGATTCCGAGTGGTTAGAGGTAGGACGTGATTTTGGCAGTGATCCTTACGAAGCGTGATGGTGCAGGAATTAGTTTGCGTGCAAGTGCGACAATCTATTCGGGGACACTGACCTCTTGAGACAACAACTTGGCGTATCCGAAGTATGGGTTCCATTTTGGTTGCTAAATGGAAAGATGGGATTGAGCTGAACGATAATTAATCATTTAACCCATTATTCGCACATTTTTAAAACTTTATCGCTTAAGCTCAATATCCATTGTTTTTACATTCCTGGATTTATTTAGAATAATATATCGTCCTCTAGTGAAACGTTGCATTCTCTGACAACTCATCATGTTAAGGAATATCCCATGTTTGCAAGCACTGAATACGATCCACTGTGTTGATTCAACAGGCAGTAATTTGGAATTTTGCAGTGATAATACAAACCATGCGTGTAAAGAAAATTTGGAATTTTCCTAAATCCTAAAGCCGAATCAAGCTTATATATTTATACCGATATAATGTATGCATAAAAGTATATTTATAGCGATATGATGTATAAAAAGCATTTCCTTCTTGTCTTGTAGGATAATAAATTACGCATTAACAATGAATATTGACTTTAAGCCGAGGCAGACATGTTTGAGTAAAAATAACAATGGATAATTTAATCTTAATAAGTAGAGGTAATCATTCAATTAAAGAAGGACAAAACTGACATCTTCAGGTATTGTAAGTATTGTAAAATAAAATCACATATAATTAAATATTAAGATTTCTTTTTACGTTAGAATTATAATTCTCAATTAACATCGCAGCGAATATTACTTATCAGAACGTTAGATTTGAAAACTCGAGTCGTAGAAAATATTTTTCGAAAGAGTTATTTGAGAATAAAATATCCAGGAAAGACTAAGATGGGGGATTTTTGTTATGGTCAAAATTAACCCAAGAGGTGGGATGATAAAATGAATAAATATAATAGGAATTAAATTGAGATTAAATCTTATTAGTATAAATTTTAAAAATACATATTAAGAAAAAATATTACATAACATGTACATGAAGTGATAAAAGAGTAATTTATAAAATGCCTAAAATTCTAAGATAAAGCCTTCGTACAATATAGAAGTATAATATTAAAGATAATGGTTAAAATATTTAATTAGCTATGAAAGGAATGCATTAACTCACCGCTTGCGCGTTGACTGTAGTTCCTCGAATAATTCTCCGATCGAACATAATATTCCCATAAGAAAGAGGGCCATCTTCTGGGCTGAAAAGTTTAACAACTTAATTTTAATATCATTTCATAATTCAAAGGGTTGTCATTGTAATTGCACTCTGAAGCCACAAAACTTGGTGCATTATATGTAATGACCAATGAATAATACATTTTTCAATGTCTTAAAAATCCTATAAAGTGTATATGGGTTGCTCCGCAAATGATTAATTAAAGATCCTGATATTTTTCATTGGAGAGTATTAATATAAAAGTTAATATCTTTATTGGGCTATTGATATATCAAAACCAACATTACTAAATTTTCAGTAATTACATTTTTAGAACTATAATTTATTGTAATTAAATTAATAGTCTAGAGGAGCATGAAAATAAAAAAGTTTAATATTGAAAAAGATTGGCAATATAAAGTTAAATTAGAATGAATTATCGAAGATACTTCCATCACCAAACATTTGAATCGCCGGTATTCTCCGATATGCTGCGAGATTCACGGAATATGGTAGTTGAATACGCAATTCATAAATATGGAGAGTTTATTCACTTGGGCTACGAAAGAAAGTTGCATAACATTCCACTTCAAATTCATAATATAATGATAGGTACATAAATTGTGTCCGGTGCGAAAAGTAACTGTTGTATAATCTACAGTTGATTTTAAATTTAAAGCTGTTTATGTCGACATTTGATGCGTATCAAATGAAAAGTCGATTAAGAAATTCTAAGAGTACATACATTATAAACAAAACACGTTAAATTATTAGTTAAAGTTAGAGTAGTATAGAGTTAAAGTAAAGCATTAAAGTCATTAATTCTTTGATCTCATCTAATTTACTAATATAAATTTAAAATGATTTAATAATATATATAAAAGCTGAAATAATTTGATCAAATTCCTTTTTTCAAAAGTTGCACTCATAAAAGTAATTTTATTTTGTTTCTGCTCTTTGGATACGTTATAAATAAAACTGGTAATTATGATAAATTTAAATTAATGTTTTTATATATAATCAAGGAAGATCGTGAACGTTCTCTACACTAGATAACTCCTAACAAAGGACATGGAGAACTTTTTGTAATAACCGCGTAAATCATTAAGACAGTGCCAGTTGTAATAACAATTCCAATGAATAATTTAAATAAAATTGTAAATATTTTTTTCATTTACAGCTAAAGAAAACATCTCTCTTATTGAAAACGAGAGGATCATTCCTTTTTTACATAAAACTTAATTCCATGCAATAGTATTTGTTTACAAATCACTTTGCAGTAATCTTGCATGTGTTTGTCAGATTTGTCTTATAATTTCGATATATCTCAAATCTATCAATAATAGAAAGGAACGTTAATATTCATTTCTTAAATCACAGATAGTTTTCTAGACCTTTGATAAATCCCTCAGCAAGGCTATTTTAGCATCGGCACGAGACCCACAACGTCATCGGACTCAATTATAATTCAAAATACCAGGCAATCGAATTCGAATCGATTCCACTCACATCTTCGACATCCCTTTGCCGTGTATGGACGCCACTGCGGCCGCGGCAGCCGCAGCAGCAGCCGCCGCCTCGCACCTCGCCCTGTGCCCGCATACGGGCGCATCTCGACGCTTGTTCTCGAGTACTCGGGGGCGACTGGCGAAGGAGTAAAGGGGCACCCGTTCAACTGGCTGTGGTTGGGGCGGTTGATCGAAATAGGGTCCTGCCCTTACGGTGGTGACGAACAGAGGCTTCTTCTGGCAGGGGGACACGATCGCCCCCTTCCCCACAGATTCGACCCCCTTCTTCTTGGGCCCTACCGGAGGGGTCGAAGACACCAGGTCGGGGGCGTTGAGGGTCGCTTTGACGCCTTCTACGGCCCTCCGGCGCCGCCCCCTCGCCAAAGGCTCCGTAGGTTGCGCTGGCATTTCCACGTAAATCTCATATCCCCGGAAACCTTCGGAATCTTTCGGGCGAACCCCACCTCACCCTCTCCAGAAGGGTCATAGAGATAACTCCTGGTAAGCGTCCAAATCTGCACGGAATCCTCCGTCGTAAAACTGCTCCATTTTGTCGATTGTCGTTTAACGCGTATCAATAAACAAATTCACCGCCTTACGCTTAGTTATGGCTATTCCTGTGGTTTATCCACCAGTGTTGAGTTGCACTCAAGACGATGGTGCGGGAAACGCACGGAAGGTGGCGTGACGGTATCCCGGCGGTCGCGCGGCAATTATTGGGCGAATATTCTACCGCGACGCCCTCTCGGACGCTACTGGCCGTTTCCCTAGCCCTCTCGAACGGGTAGGGCGCCGCGCAGACGCCGCGAGGCGTCGCACGCTTTTCAAGACGCCGGCCGGAATATCATTTGTTACGAGTCACTCTGACGTAATTGCCACTTTCGAAGGGGTTAACGGACCCCGCAAAGAGGGACTCTACCCCTCTCAATACTTAGTCTGCATGGGGGTGTTTTGGGGGAATCCTCGCGCTTTCCAAGTAGTTGATGCATGATTTACTCGGGGTTCTTGAAATATTTGGAGCCGATTAGCGCTGCCGAGGGAAATTCTCGCGGATCGTTTGTTGGACGGTCGATGCGGTTTTCCTCTTTTTCAAGGTCGTGGAGATTTCGATTTATACTGAGGTCACCAGACGCCGCTGCCCTCGCGCTTATTTGCATATTTTATCGCTCCAAGGATTGGTTTTTCTTTTTATTATTGCCGCGTTCGCGCTCCGTGGGAGATATGTAAATTTCCGAGGGTTTAGAATAAACATCGTTGGGTCTCGTTAATGCATGGGCCGAAATCTATAACTTGCGTAAGTGGACAGCTCTTGGGCCCGGTGAGACAGAAATAATATGTTTCGGAAGAACTTACAAGACTATCCATCGAACACCTTACGAAAGATGATATTAGGCAAATAAAAATTACATGATCAACTATTTAGTTCCATTTTAATGTCAATTAAAAGCTTTTTTTTCAAGTACCGCGCCAAAATGTTTTAATATCAACAGTTATATATTAAATATAATATGCGTTGATATTACTTAATATTATAGATGATTTATAAAACTAATTCCTTAATTTTGATTGATAGGAATATATTCTTGTAAAAAGATTTATTTTGATTTTAATTTGTCATATTTGATTATTTAATTTTTATTTGACACTTTATAAATCATTGTCTTTTAATATTTGGTTCATAGATGGATTTTAAATCATCTGAAAAACTCATGGTGTATTTATATAAGTTTATTGAAAACTAAACTAAACTAAAACACTATTTTGTAATGTTATATTTATTTCTTATTAATTCCATCTTCGACACCTAGATAGTCAGAAGGTCTTTCATCAAATATATCATTTATCAAAGGGAGCTAAAATTGTAGGAAATACAGTACTATATTTTTATTCCTACATAACTATCTGATATTTTCTTAATTTTTTCTAAAATGATAACCATATATTCATACTACATAAAAATTTCTTCTTCCTACATTTCCTTTCACTCAGGTTTTCAGTTTCTCTCGAACTCATCACTCTTCCTGTCTTTCATTTATTTAACCTTTCACACCTCTGCTGAGCGATTCTTGGGAAGTCCTTCAAATGATAACTCGTTTGATGAACGATCTACACATCTAATGAA
The DNA here is from genome assembly GCA_020796165.1 of Pantala flavescens. Classification (NCBI taxonomy): domain Eukaryota; kingdom Metazoa; phylum Arthropoda; class Insecta; order Odonata; family Libellulidae; genus Pantala; species Pantala flavescens. The sequence goes on from CM036881.1 coordinate 51,729,198, forward strand.
CGTATGTTGCGTGTGCTTAATACTTCGTTCAGAAGAATTGCAAAAGAATTGACAAAAAATTCGAAAGATATATTTATAACTAATCAAATCGTTTCTTCTTCATATCCATATAAATATTATTTTAATGAATACGGTGTGTTAAAATTTCACCTATAAATATGACGCATGTTCTTTCATTCACATTTTGAGGATTTAAAATTCTGGTTCCACATCCATTCTCAGTGAAGTCATATCCTCTAAGGCTACTATAAAAACGCCTGGATGTTTTTCTCTTAAGTGCAGGATTTCGTTTTTCTGTTTCATGTGAATTCACATTCCATCACCTTTTTTTCTTGCCTTTCACCATTAATTTTCTGACCTTTGTCTGCTCCTCCATCCACCGTTTACCTTTCTGACTGTTTCCAATATATCGTAAAGTTTTTGACGTTACCTCCCTTCATTCATTTTGCAGCAATTTAAAGAATTTTATATCAGAGTAATTGAATAAGCCGAGAGAAATTATTCTGATGAACATAGATCGCAATGGAGATGATGAATGCACGATTGTTCGCTTCATCAAATGGACTTCGTGCGTTCGGTGAATTACTGCTCCGGCGCACGTCTTTCTCGAGGTCGACTATCAGTTATGCATTTGGGTTTTTAGACCGCTTTCGGAATACATTTGCTCGCCCCACTCTTTTTGTCCAAATTATTTTTAATCTCTTGTGTTCATAACACTCCCTAAAGATGTAGATCCTATCGGAAGCAACGTATTTACATAAGATACTTTTCAAAAGCTTGAATGAATTATATTAGGGCCGGCAAATGAGGTATTTAATATCAAATAAATTGATTAGAAACGTACTTCGTATTTTCTATAAAAACTTCGAGACCTAATATTTCATAAAAACAACTTTGTAAATTTCCACAGAAAATTGTTATATTCGCGAATATAACAATTTTCTGTGAAAATTTACAAAGTTGTTTTTATTACTATGGCATTCCACGAAGTCACGCCTTCTTACATTGATTTTACTAATATTTCATACATGAGAGGGAATTAAAATTAAATATATCAGTTGTGTTTTTGAAAGACTCTCATCTAGTGAGGACTTAATTTTTATAGGTCTGATATCCGTGGATTTATTTCAAATAACGGCCCCAAAAATAGAGATTATTGATCCATTAATATTCGAAGAGTGAATAATAAATAATCAATTAATTTCTGTCAACTTCTGGTTCAACTGTACAAGGTTATAAATCGAATCGCGTCGATGGCCATTGCAGTGGAGAGTGAACATGATCCTTACTCATACATTGATTTGGTAAATGTTTCCGGGAAAAAAACTTTCCCTTCTTCACATAGATTCTTTTATGATATCATCGGCTGACACGCTCACTCACTTTCAGGTCTTATTTTGGGATCTCGTTTTGAAATGCAGATTCCCTCTTTTGAGAAGAACCCGAACATGAAATTAGATTCGATAGGGATCCGTTTGATTCTAGGAGCAGCTCTCCTATCATTTTTCATTCTCTAAGCACTAATAGTAATCCATCGCTCAATAGCACTTCTTTGGAAAGGACTTCAAACCAATAAAGCATAACACCAACACTAAAAGCTTAAGAATACGATTAAGGTTGATTATTTGAACTCTACAGGCAAAAAACCTATATATTTTGAAGACAATAGAAAAAGATGATATTTATACAAAAGTTCAGCTCTGCAAGTACCATCAATTGTACTGTAAGTGTACTCAATAAGTACTGCAATTGCATTACTTTGCTTTCTTATCCCCGTGAATCCTCGTTTCAAGAACAGAAAAATCGAAAATCTTTCATAGAATTTAGATATATTTCACAATTTTTTGGATGCAGTTACTCCTTTTGTCCAATTAGCAATTGAGTAGAAATGGAGCAAAAAGGAAAGAACCCGCAGTGACTTGAGTTTATGGTCGAATTTTAATCAACGCTCTAATTGCAGCAATCACGTGAAGAACATTGGAGGTCACAGTTTTTATGACGCAGCTAATCATTTACCTGCGTGAACAACTTCACTGCATTAAAAATGGGCTCATAAAATACGAAATATTTAAAAATATTGAACCCGAACGCTTTGTTATTGGAAAGTTATAGCAGGGTTTGTTTTATTACGATAAAGATATTTCTAACATCTCGTGACCTCAAAATTACACAAAGGTGAACAGAAATAGCGGTCAACCAACACTAAATTTGGATTTAGAAAATACCTTCTGGTCATAAAGGTGAAACGCCTCTCGTCAATAAGAGGAAGATAATATTAGCACTGCGTTACTTCCTCTATATTTATTTTAAATATAATATAAAATATAACTTTTTCTTCACCGCTTATTCTGATTTAAGGATTACAGTCTCAATTATCAAGATAAAGGAATTAATAGGTTTTGATAATATCCGTAAGATTATCTATGATAATTAATGAAGAGTTTCCTTATATTCTCTCCGCATTCTGTTATTACATAAAATATTCTAACACTGAAAAATATACATCTTCGTATTTCTTAATCTTAGTGAAAATATAACGATGATTTCATCCTCTATAAATGAAATACACATTATTTTGTCTCGAATTTAAAATGAGACTGAAAAATAATTTATTCTATTTGTTCGTATGAAGAATTTGTTTGTCTGAATAATTTAAAAAGAAATAGATTTGGATTTTTAATATAAGGAGTAAGAATCTATGGTGAACAGTCTGAAAGTTCAGAAGAATACGTTTATAATGTAAAAATTCAAAAGGATTAATGCTATTTTATGGTCAAACTGGCACACCCTCTAAGGAAACTTCCACATAGCTTCTAGCCTAATCAACGATTTCTTTATCGCATGCATCTACAGTGATCTCCAACTTCTAAGAGATCTTATCAATACTAGAACGTCAGCAGTTTTTGCAGAATTGATGCTTTAACCAGCGCGAAAATAGTTCGCTGAAACAAGAGGCTTCGTCAACGACAGCGACATTCCTGTCCCCTTAATCTTGCAAGGATACCTATTCCTGGTTTCTCATCCCTTCCACGGCGGTTTTCCGGAGAGAGTATAGCAACAATATCAAGTCTCTAAATGAAAAGCAACAATGCATGAGGATATGGCACCTTTTTTGAGCTAAATCAACTCTCATGCTTCACTAGTACACAATAATGCCAATAATCTTTTCAGCGGCACGGCCGTATAATTCTGCTCGGCTTATTGACTATATGAGAGAGATTTGACGTCACGAGGGTATAATCTGCGATTGAGGGAGTAACCCCAAGGCCCTTCTAGGCCTGTGACCCTGAGTCCAATCTCTTCGCCAGATCTAGCTCCCTTCCGGTGGGGTATGCAAATGAAGGAGTCGGCGTGACCACTGGAGGTTCCAGCGACTCCTTCCCTAGTCCCTTAGTCTTTCCACTTGATTCCCTCCTCCTGTAAGACCCGCACCCACCACCACTCCTTTATGGATCCTTGCATTCGTTCTTTCGCACCTGCAATTCCACCTTCCCAGGGTTTTACTGATGACTTCGACCTGCACGTAGAGGTGTGTTTCATGAAGGTGCTCTCAGTTATTGACCCATGCAAGCGTTGACGTGTCTGTCTTGCTGACCCTTTTCTGGTGTACTTTTGTTTCTCAGTTTTTGGATGTTTAGTTCTGTTGCTACTGGAGTTCCTAGATAAAACCTTCTGAGTAAGGGTAGCGGAAGAATTATCGTTTTCTTTACCTTTTATCAGAGTAGACATGTTGATTAACATTTTTACCGTTACTGGTTTACGAGAGCTATCTTTAAATTATTTTACCTCATTCCGTTTCACTAGGACTATTAAATGCAACTCGATGAACCATTTTTCGCAATAGTAATGTTAAATAACTTAGAGTGGTTAACTGCACGATTTAGTGATAAGAAGCCTAATTACTAATGTAATAATTTCAAACTTCTTCTGCTCTCCACAGTTCTTTCTGGAAATATTTATCAATTACAAGATAAAAGCACTCAAATTTAGAGATTGACATAACTATTAGCCTTATTGTACCATGGCGTGATGATGCATACCAAATGGAGTTAAATAAGGGTAGGAGTTGCTAAATTCTACCATTTACCACTAGAGTGAACATTTTCAGTTTCCTCATTTTCATTATTATTATTCCATGATTCTGAGAATAATAATAATGATCTCTCTAAGAAAATTTTTGTGCTGGTATAAGATAGTCGACAATAGAGAATTTTTATGGAAATAATTTATCTTCTGTAGAAAATTGGCGTGTTTATGAAGTAATTAATTGCGAGCGATTATAGAGGTCATTAGGAAGTAATAGATCGCATGATACATGGATAACGGAGGATAAATATCTAGATGATATAAAAAATGGAAGAAATGGGAACATTGAAGAGCATTAAGATTCAGAGATATTGATGGCTAATGTTTATATTTTTCCCTTAAGACGATATTTCAACTCCTAATCAGTGATGATTGAGAGAATGAACTTTTATTGTAAGATTGCCATTCGAGCAAATTTTACGAAAGAGATCCTTGCTGAAGTCATGTTTAATACGAAATAAACGTTTTACTCACACTTTCTGATCAAAAGGATTTAGCCAAAGGTTTAATATCCCAGTTAGAATATCTTGTCAATTCTGACTCAATTCAAGACCATTATGAGCCAAGTTCTAATCGTAGCTTATCCAATCGTATCCAAGCTAATATTATCTTATAAGTATGTAAACTTAGAAACATTGATAACGTTTTTCAGTTTGATGACGCAGAAGTAGGTTCAAAGAACTTGAAACAGTTTGCCAACGGCATTCGCACCTTTATCCTGTTATTCCCCTTACTGGAGGTATTTTAATTACTTGTGAATTGTCGTCACCTAAGCAAATTCACCTGATCGGGAATCCATAAATTAGATGTCGGATCAATGAGTTTCCTCAAATGAGTTTTGTGATGTATAATCTCCGCGTGAATGCATAAACTACCACCGAGTCACGCAAACCGAGGGACCTATACGAAAGTCTTCGGAGGATGAAATGATAGCAGAGATAACCTTTCCTTACGAAAGTGAAGGTCAAAGTTGTCTCGAGATTTTACTCCCATGCTTCATGTGTACAAGTGCCCTTTGAGGTAACACTCCATAGCGTTTTAGCTTTGCAATAAAAATCTCCTGCCTTAATGACCCCGATTTTTAAGGGGGAAATCATAACTCAAATACGTAAGTTGGTTGGAAAGCATTGCGTGGAGAGATATGCATGCAACTTAAACTAAATTGCAGGAAATTATCGAGAGAAATGTTCAATGACAATATATTGCGTTCTTCAAAGTTAAACACTTAAAAAATCTTCAGCTAAAAATTACTGAACATTTATTTATTATAATTCTTATAATTACAGTAATAACGTATATAGTTCATTCATACATATGTTTATTGAACTTAGCGTATAATCACATACGTTGTGCTTCTTAAATAAATTAGGATATATAACTGAATATTAATAGCAAAATCTATCTTGAAACTTTAAATTCTTCTACATCACAGAATATCTATTTTAGAGTATTTGTCTTTATTTATCTTGTATATTTGGAGGTAGGAATAAATTCTTAAACTGATTCTTCTTAGCAATTATTTATAATATATTCTTAAAAATTATTAGGTAATTGTACATATTAGATATATAAGTTTAATATATTCTAATAACTCAAAAATAAGTAGAAATCAAATATGTGACGCACTCATTAAAACTTATGCCAACTATCGCAAAACCCTGATTATAAAATTTAATTTTAGTCTTTTTATGTGAATATTTTGCTGAATAACTTTTCTTTAGTGTTTATTAAAGCTATTCTCACACCTATGCTTTGCAAATTTCTAAAATAAATAATTTTATAGGTTTTCTTCCGTATCTTTTGATGTTCTTTAGTTTTTAAATTATGGTTCATTTATACTATCGGCTATAAACAAAATAACCTACTTGTACTTTAGTCTAAAATGCCAAGAAATTTCTAGAATAAACAATTATTTACCGTTTCTTAAAATATATCCTTATGAACTCTTTTTTTTATTGGACAAAAGAATTTAAGCGTAAGTTACTTCAAACCTTTGAAGATATTTTCTAAAGGACTTAAAAATTGAAGTTGACGCATACTTTGTCCTGCAGTTTTTTTTATTTTAGCGTCAATTATTTACAATACCCTTACATGATAATTCTTTTTAAGGGCAATGATATCAAATGGAATAAAAACATCGTTTGCTGGGGAGAATTTCAAAAGAGACGCCGAGAGTATTCCAATAGTTCGCTGTTTTGTTGTGGCGCTACTAGTCAAACATCTGCATTTCCCGCTCACAATTTGAATGGGGTTAATACGGATAACGCAACAAACAAACAAACATGTATCAGACAACTATAGACATTTATTCAAAAGAAAGTAGGTCATCTCTCTTTCAATATTCATCTACGTACACTTTTATTTAGTATAATCGCTTCTATGATATGATAAATTTAATCATTTCGCTGCTTAAATTCAGCTTTTAATATTGTTATGGTATTATGTTATGGCCATAACCATTTCTGTGTTAATCTCGAGAAAATTGATTTGTGTCCTATTTTCCTGGTGAATATTTCAATTATAAATGATGCTCTACTATATCCTACGTTCAGAAAGAAAATTGTTATGTAAGATGTTGTGTAGGGGTACTTAGTATATCAAGAAGGAAGGTTAATCACAATAAATATATTATGTGAGCATGTGCTGATCATCGCCTTAATCGAGTAAAAGTTTACTGTTCTTTGTTACGTCTTTCAGTAGTCCCACGCTAGACGTTTTTTACTTTGCACTTTTTCGCATAAAGTGAACAATTTAGGGATATTAGCATTCAAATTCGAGAGTTAAATTGAGAATACTATGAAAATAATTATTCCAGTGCTCCAAAGTGATACTTACTGTAATAATACTTCTACTTAATTGTCACCGATTTATCGAGTTCTTGCTATATCCTCCAATTAAATTCAAAATATGCGATGTTTTCAGAAAATCGTTAAAGATTAGCATTGTGCTGCTTTTATATTTAAATGTAGGTTGATTTACAACATATAAATTGAGAAGTTACTTTGTTATTTTAATAATGCAATTAATTTTTTGATACTTCCTGTTTCAATGAAATAAAAATTGTCAAATATTTAAAATAATGCAGAAATGTTGATTCAATAAGTTAAATAACCTATTTAATAGGCTTTTCCAGTTTTAGGATATTATGTTATATCATGGCTAAATAGTTTCTTGCATCGATAATATCCGGAAACTATAATTATTCTCTCTGTTAATCAAACTTTTAATTTTCAATAAGTAGAAATATTAAATGTTCGGACTAGATCAGAAATTATGCACTTCCACAAGGCTACGCCTGAACACATACCTGTAGCTTTTATCATATATTCGTTTGGATTTAACGTAAATGTTGTATCTTTGTGATATTCGATATATCTTACAAGAAGAATTAACGGTTAATTATATTTTTCGGAAATCTATCATAAATAAGTACATTTAGAAAAAAATCACAGCAAATTTATTTATAAATAAGTTAATAAAATAAGATAACTTCGTATATTAGGTTATCTAAAGATATTGCGCCAAAATTGAAACCAATAAATCGATGAAACTTAACACTTTCTACGGAAGACGTTCTCAAAGCGCAAGACCAAAACAAATGGTTTGTTAGTAAATAAAGGCATTTGTTGATGGTAGGATTTTCGTGAAAAAAAGTTTATAAAAAGAATACTCACTTGATTGGATTCCCGCACTTTCTTCTCGATGCTAACACAGGCCTTGGTTTATTAGCGAACGTGTACGTGTACTGAGAATCGGAGGGAAGAACAGTTTCCATTGCCCTTAAATACTATTTGGATCATTTGTCGGAAAGTAGTCCATTTTAATAGGAAGACGGTTTACAAAAAATACTATTTTCTCAACCGGTGGCTGAAAATTTTGCACAATATAATGCATTTATCTTCTTTTGTTGGGGTAATACGGTCACTATTTAGGTACTTCATGTTGTTATACAAACTAGAGGTGTTGCTAGGGGTGACAAACATAAGGTGCGTGCATGTATATATTGATGCGTCTGAATGTTGAATCGATGTATTCCTCTCCAGTGCGTTGTCATGTTGTCATAAACTGTGAGGAATATTAGGAAAATATTTTGATCCAATTGATTTAAAGGAAAGTTTAAAATGGCATGTTCCATGAGAAATATTGAACCACAGCTTATGATCTGAAACTTAATTGCAAGGATTTTTCGTTGTAAATTTTAGGTGATAAAAAGAAATAAGACCTCTTATAATGTAAAGTTTTGCTTTAAATTTGGGTTTTCATTTCTATAAAATACTTTATCCATATTAATACTACTGAGTTAGGAAAATGTAAAATAATTCCTTGCAATAGAAGTTTGTTTTATTCAAATAGAGTAATATCTTTCCGTAGCTCTAGCTGCGAGATTATTTGTTGACAAATTTTAAAATATTATCTTTTAAATTTTTATATAATATCCTCGTTATACTAATAGTTCCTAATGTCCTCGCTAGAGTGTATAGTGTCAAACTGTGTAGTCCTGCCACCTACCGCGTAGAAATGAAATCAAGAGTGTAAGACACGAAAAGACAATTTTGAAAAGAAAGAATTTCAATTCGGAGGTTTCACTCAGCGTGAATAGCGCTTCAACCATATAAAAATTCATCAATGAATGATATAAATGTGATCATTCGTATTAAGAAAGTTATAAATTGAAATTAACTGAGTTACTCTCTTATGGTGGCTGAAGGTGGATCTTTGGGATTGGTAATGTAAAGTGCAAATGGGATTGTCTTGTTTTCGCTCATTGTTATTTAATTGAAAGCTAAGGATTTGATCTATGATTAAATCAGGATATATATGTATATAAATATATATAGCACTGGCATCTTGATTTTTCACCAATATTTACAGTAATTTGACAAAATAATACATAGAAACGTTTGCAAGTCCTCTATTTGCTATATTATATTTTCAATGATTTAAACGTTAAAGAACTCAGAAGTATTTATTGTTGTTTAAACTTGAACATAATAGAATGGTGGTAAAAATTATAGAGCCATTACTGTGCAGTATTGTGAAAGATGGAAAAACTCTAAATAGTTTTAAGTTTCAATCTTAAAATATTTGCACTTCTTCTTTTTATGCTGTTATCTTTTTCCATTTTTTGTGTAGGCTCACATTTATTGTTCACTTTTTCTAATATTTCAGACTGAAAATGTCAGCCTTACTCCTTTCACTGCGATTCCCTTGCAGGTAGACTATACCAAAGATGACAAGCATTTTTCATGGAATTGGTAACGTTATATATTATATATTTTTAATTATCCTTTTTAATGAATTAACTTCTCTATTCTTTAGAATAGGATGTTAATTTGTGGTTTAGGTCTTACCTGATTTTCATTAATTGATATTTTATGTAAAAATATTTTACCTAAAATTTAAAGAATATCAAATGAGACTTAGTGTTAATGATTCACATTAATTCTTAATATAGTTTAATATAGTTATAATTTAGTTTATTTCTTTTGGTTAAAGACGACTATTAGTGAGTACTAATTAATTTACAATAACATTACAATAAAAATATACTGCTCCCTTATCTGAAACAATAATCTGCTCATAATGGAAGGACTCACTAGAACACCTTACCTGATTCAGTGAATTTATATACCAATTTTATGTAATCTGTTCCATACCAAATGTAGATTTAAAGAATACGAAGTCTATAAATTTCAGAATCTGAAAATCCAATAGTACTATGGTTAAAAATCACTACTTAAAGTGATTTGTCACATATTTTATAAATTTGTAAAAATAATGAATCTAGTAATAGATTAAGGCAAGTTCAGAAAACTAGTGTTTTATCAAGCAATTATGTAAAATGTTTGGATTTCTATGTAAAAGAAAATGCAGCGTATAGTCTGGGCATCAGTAACTGCTGATATTTATAGAATATGATATTAAATGGAGGCCTTGTAAATTTCACAGAAATCTTAGTCCAACAATGCAAACACTACTACAAAAACTACTACAAGTAAAGAATAATACTTTCTAGATATAAGTTCTGGATCTTGTATCCAAAAGCAAAAGAAAGTATACAGATTGTATATTACAGACTAAGTGATAATATTAAGTTTGCCCTGCATCCATCATCAGTGGAAGCCAAGATTGATCATTATAGATCATATGACAAAGCAAAATAAGTTGACCAATAGATCTAGCCTTGCCGTTTTCCTACAACCTGATATGTCCAATAGATCAGCCTGCTGCAGGAAAAAGGTTGATAAGAAAAAGTTTTATAAGAATATACAAATAAAAAATATAATGTATTGATATTTATTTGATTTTCTCAAAATTTTTACATTATTTTCTCATGGTATTGCTTATTAAGATTTTTATCTCATGCCCAAAACCCATAGAAATGTAGAATTATTCTCCAATTTGTCAATTAGATTTATAACATATTATTCAAATCTATGGAAAGAATTTATTAAAAGAATTGAATAAAGATATCTTATAATTCAAAGTTTTCCTTATAAAATGTGCAAGTTTAATATTGGCCAACATTTAGTTCATATTCCACTTATTAGTTCTTAATTAAAATTATAAAGAATTTTTATAAAGAAGTTATTCATCAAATTTAAAATTAATTGGAATAGTACGTTTTAGTTTTTAAATTTCTTAAATATGTACCTTTCTTTACGAAACCAAATAGATATTTTTCATCCTAATAAAATAGAGTATGCAAACCATATTTAATTTCCTTGTAGCTCACATATTCTAAGACCATAAATAATATTCTCACAAATATCAATATAACTATCTATGGAAATCCCAAAACATTGACAACAATTTATAACTTCTTATAACTTGAGGAGGAGAAAGTTATTGATTCTGTATTAGATTTCCTTTTCTCTTTAACAAATACTTAATAAAATTCTTGGTAGATGAATATGATTAAAGAATCCTGTTTGGAACATATTTAAAATTGATACATAGATGATGACGTGAAAACAAATGCTTACCGTATTTTTCGGACCATAAGACGCACCTGACCATAAGACGCACCTGGTTTTTAGAGGAGAAAAATAGGACAAAAAATATTCTGAACCAAATAGTGTAATAAAATGTTTAATAGCCTTTATTTTGGAGGCGAGATTGAGACTAAAAAGTCTCTTCTTCTATCTAACCTCTTTAAAAAAAAAGTTTAAAGTACCAAAAGAATTAGAAAGAGAAAAATAATGATTATAAGAGAGATTTAAGTGGATATAAAAACCTAAGAAAATTCTTAGAAAATAAAATCCACTGCAGGAAAACACCCACAATGAAATGGGGTGTATAAAAACCTGCACAAACCTACTTAAATTATCAAAAAACAGAATACTAAAATTTCAATTTTACAAGATAATCAATGAGTCAGATCATGTTAAATTTGAAAACATATCTTATAACTAAACAGGTAATTAAAAACATTCAATGGTATATTTAATTTGATTGCCGAAAAGAGAGGCAAAGTATAGATAATTAAATTAGAAGATATTGGACTGAGCTGCAAAAAAAAGAATGTTTCAGGACAGATGCATAGTTAAATGAATTGGAGGTTAAGAGTGAAAGGAGCAGTAGAGAGAGCGTTGATCAGCGCTGTAGAGATGTGATGACTGTTGATACAGGAGATAAATTGGATATATGATTAACAATTGTGAAAGATCGGGTGGAAATGGAAGATTTTATGTGGGAGGGAATGGTATTCCAGAGCGTGGTAGCAGTTATAATAAATGATTTGTGATATGTCTCCGTTCTGTGGTTCGGTATTAGTAAATTGAATCTCCCTCTAGTATTAAAATTATGGACGGACTCAAATCTTACAAATTCGGAAAAGAGATATTCAGGAGATTGCGTTCGCAAAACAGTGCATGAAAACGTTAGAATGTGTAGTTGTTTGCGAGTTTCGAGTTTTATCCAATCTAATTTTTTAAATGCACCGGAAATATGGTCGAATTTTCTCAAATTAAATATAAATCGAACGGACACATTCTGGATGCGTTGGAGCTTAATGGCTAGATCTCTTGATAGATCTTGGTAAACAATGTTACCGTAATCAAAGTGAGGCATGATCAATGAATTTACTAGTCTACTGAGTCGAAGGCTTTACTAAAATAATGTATAACAGAATTTAATAATGTATAACAGAATAATATTTGATCCTGCGGGTCGGCTGCAGCGGGTCCCGCTGCAGCTCTGATACTAATGCCCGGCATTAGCGTCAGCGTCTTAGTACAGCGTCAGTGTCAGTCTTCTATTCGGACCATAAGACGCAGGCACTTTTCTCCCCACTTTTTGGTGAAGAAAAAGTGCGTCTTATGGTCCGAAAAATACGGTAATCAGTTTTTTCTTAAAATGGAGAAATAAAAATTATTTTTCTCTAATGTAAGAATTTTAAGAGGTAGATTATGGTAATTATTGAGGTTGCAATTCCATCCAGGCTCTAGATAAGGATTTTTTTTTAGCATTAAAACTGACAAAAGTTGACTTCTCTGAAAATATCCTTATTCTTCTATTTCTAAGATATAACCTGCAGTCTCATTGTATTTTACCTTCTTCCTTTTAGTGATTTTGAGTGCTACTTAGAGCCTTAAGGAGCCTCCTTATGAGGAGGTGAAAGTATTCTTGCTATCCTATCATCTGTTCTGTCTTGAAAACAAAGTTTACCTCTGTCATTAACATATGCATACATCATTTTATGGATGAAGCAGACATCAGGAGGGTGAGGATATACTATTACCTCCTCCATAAGGATACTAAGTTTGCAGGAGGTAATAGAACCTCAATTGCATTAAGAGGGTTAATTCAAGTAATTATTCCTTCTGAACCTTTAAGTTGTAAATATAATAATTTTGTTCATAAAATTTTTAATTTCAATTCTTCAATTCAATTCATCATCATGAATAAATCTTGAATTCAAATATAATAGAACTATTGAGCTCATGCTACAATCGAAGTAGGAAGAGTAATAATGATTATATATCTTTTTAAATTGATATTCAAAGATATTTCAATTCTAAAAATAAAAAAAATTCTGCTCCATCCCGAAAAGAAATCTCAATTGATGAATATAAATTGATAAAATATTTATTGTTAACCAGAAAGTTTATGACACAGTAATGACATGCAAGCTAAACCTTTAAGAAGTAATGGGATATAATTTTCAAACCTACTCTATTTGTTAACATCAAATATATAATTAATGTTAAACAGCGTCTTTAATCTTTTGCTATTAAGCTGCTTTTAAGCTATATAGAGAAAAAAGGAACAGTTATTTAAAATCAGAATGCACAGTACTCTTTCAATCAATATATCAGGAACTTAGCCAAATATATTAGGAATAAGCCTAAACCAATATATTAGGAACTCAAAGCAAAAACTCCTCCATATTATATGATATTAATAAATAATATTAACTAATTGAAATATGTCAATAAGGAGTTCAAGTAACAGACAGAATTCTGTGGTGAAGATATTTTAAAACTCATTCTCTACTATTAGCTAGTTCTAAGAACCATAGAGTTCAAAAATTATAATTTTAAATAGTTATATCTATATTCTAAAGTAAGAAATCAAAGCATAAGGCTCATTTCATTTGAATCAGACCATGTATTTTGTTGGTATAAATTTATCATATGAAGCTTTAAAATAAGCTTTATTATTATTTATTATAACAATTATCAGGAATCCAAATCTATATTTAAATCCTCTTACTTTTGAATCAGGATGAAGGAATTTTTATCAATTTATTGGAATAAATGTTTAATTAATTATATTTTTTTATATTATATATTTTTATATTATATATATATTATATTTAATTATACTATTTATGAATAATACAAGACATTTATTTATAATTACAAGTAATCAGATTGGCTCTATTCTATTTTGATACTTTAATTAAATAAAACTTTTGTAAGTTAATAATTATTGTTGAAATAATATTTCCAATTTTTATTTTACATTTTCTGAATGCATATGGGCAAGAATACTTTTTTTAGATATGTGAGATAAAATGGAATTATTTTAGCAATTTCAATAATTTTGGAGATTATTTGGAAGAAAATCAGGCTTATGTACTTTTACATTTTATGGCTATTTATTATAATGTTTCCCACAGTATTTCCTATCTTTGCATGCAATAATTCTGAATTACTCATGTGTAATGTAAATTTATTACCATTCAGATATGAGCAATGTTGATTAGTTTTAAAGAAAAATTCCTTTGATTGCATTTAGTTTCAATTGCAATGTTTTTATAAATCTTTCCAATAGTCATGCACTATATTTTGATGAAAGATTTAAATTTTTAGTTGCTATATTGTGTTTTCAACCCTCAAATCAAAGGAAACTTTCAGTTATTAATTTTCTGAGTAAAATAAACCACTTTTATTTCTTATTTTATTTTGAAATTATTAAGTGAATTCACCTTTAATTGATATTCCTAATATTAATTCCCCCATCTAATTGTTTAAGAGTTATTTTTTCATTTTGAAAAAGAAATTTAGGCAGTACATGATATTATATCCTTTATCCATAAGTACATTATCTTATTCAAAAGATCAGGTATTATTATCTTTGAAAAATATTCAAATTTTGCTGGTTATTTAATATAAATTCTGTCACTTATTGTTTTCTTCATTCTACCTGGTGAAATATTAGGTTATTGTGATCAATTTGTAATTTTCTGATTGTAAAATGTTGCTAATTATATATATCTATGCATTCCTGCATATACTAAAACTATATTGATATTAATTATGAAAACAAAATAAAAGAATCTAAGTTAGGGTTTATACTGAATCCTAGGATCTTTGAATTATTAATTTCTCTTATTCAGGTATTAGTTATAAAATTTAAGAGAAAGAGTAGAAATTCTTTAAAATGAAAAAGTGCTTTTGTATAGAAATGCAACGATTGCAAGTAAAAATCCATCTTAATGATTTTAATTGAAATAAGTCTAAGTAAGGGTAAAGCATAGGAAAATATTGTTGTTCATCCAGTTTGTAAGTTTCTATAATTAGGTATTTTACTTAATGGATATACTTTCTTTACACTAAGTATTGCTTAGAATTTTACCAGAAGATATAGTTTGAATATAAAAATCGATTGTTGGATTTTTTGGACAATATTGTACAATTTTCTGCATATTGCTTCAATTATGGAGAATTTACTCATTAGATTTTTTATCTAGAGTTGAAAATATCTTTAATATTAGAGCAGGAGGAGAGACTGAAATTTCATTTAAAATTATATTTAGTAGGATGATTTGTGATGAAATTAATGGTAAAAAGAAATGATAATGATTACAAAGATTTTGCATATCATATTCTAGTTTGATAACATAACACATCTCAGTGAAGTTATATTTTAAAAATAAAAAAATTGGCGTAAGTTGGTCTTGCTTCTATTGCTAGTTTTGGTAAGTGAAAAATATTAGTTATTGGAGCTTTATTAAAAATATGTTTATTGACAATAATTATTCTTGCTAACAGCATTGCTTATTGATAGTCATTTGTGGTTTAGCATATGGCTATTATTAATAATAAAGCTTAGTTCGGTGTGTTCAATGAAAGAATGATCAATCTGGTTGCTTTCTTGATCCTTTTCCATTTTCTTGATAATCATTACTGCCAAGAACCTCGCATTTTAATTGCAGTTTGAAACGTTCTGTTTCCGCAATAGTATACGCCTCATAGTTCGCGTGAATAAAACATTTGAATGGAGATCGACGTAAAGAAGCAAATGCGTCAATTCCTTTAATCGGTGATATTCACCTTAACTTTCACCCGCTTTTTAAGGAGTACATCTCCTCTTTATTCATTATCCTGCTATCTGCCGGTATCACCAGTGGACCGCGGCTAAGCAGAGGCGAGGGAAAAAAGAAAATCGCTTTTTTGCGGAAGTGGAATAGGTAAAGAACACCGACTCCCTTGAATCGTAGTTGTACAAGCGTAACAGTTGAACGAAATAATTCATCCCCGACCATTTTCAATGCCTCCCCCTTCTGGGAGGCTCCACCCGCCTCCCTGAGACTTCTGTTTTGGAAGATTTCTCAACGGTGGGTGTGACGGAGGTTTGCCACTGAGGGACATCAACGCACCGATGTCCTTCGGCATTTTGTTGCCACATCTCATGACTAATGAATCCAACCCTCACCAAAAGCTAAACAACCCTCCTCCCATCCATAATTCAACCTCTTGAATTTTTATTATTATGGTCGCGGACACTTCCAGCTGTCAACCTTTGAAAATCCGTTCCCTGGTCATTAGGCATTCCGGAGTCGAGATGGGGCTGCTGCACGTAACCTCGATGTTCCGGTGACCCTATGTCATTCGTACGGTTCACGACTACTGTTCGCCGTTTCGAAACGAGAAGTTGCGTCGATGGCTGACCCCGTCTGTCCAGGTACACCTGCTTCAAGTGTCTTAAAGATGAGAATTGGAAGCATGTAACATTGAAGTATCTGTCTCACGACATTAGCTGACTGTAAAAGAAGCAATTAATTACTAGTTCCTTATTTGTCTTTGTCATTGGTTTTTCATTCGCTTGATGAACTTAATTAATGCAGACTTGGTAGAAAGGCATTAGAGAACTTCTGGATGTTAGAGCAGAAAAATATTCGATGGCTTTCTCGCGAAGGAAGTTGAATTAATATACGGATTAATTACAATTCTTAAATTCATTCATTTACTTTTATGAGAAAGTACCTAAGACACGAAGAATATTTAACATTTCTTTAGACGCTTGACAGCGAATGGAATTTTTTAAAAATTATGCCCCATTGAGTCTTTTAACTCAATTCATATTGAATTCTTCTGTTCATTGTATCTTAGATAAAATGATGAAATAAAGGATTAATAGTTCTCTACTAATGATGTCTAGTAAACAAAATTATCGTCTCTCAGCACTTTGTGAGAACGATAGAGTTCCAAGAAACCAACTGAAATCAAATGACAATATGGAATAGATATATAATTGTAGTATAAGATAAAATATGAGGTTTAGGTTTATAATTTCTTATTATGTACTTAAATGTACAGCTTTAGTCATCTTTTCTTATGCATATTAATATTTATTAGAATTTAATGGAATATTGAAAATATTTCTGTATTATTCTATGGAATACCAATTTCCTCTCTTACGTCTAAATTTATATAAAAGTAATATGGAAAATTTCTCTTAAATTTTTAGCATTTTGCCAAGGAAATCAATACTTTTACTTTCCAATACCATTCATCTCAGTGTATTCAATTGAATCGCCGCTTAGTTTGTACAATCTCTTTGCCTTCTTCAGGCACATAGCTTTGGTATTGAGATTTTGATTTTTGTGTCATCGTTGTGGAATAGGATTAAAGCAAAGTTTTGGTTTTAAAATCCACTCAAATATTCTAAACTCGAAACTCTCTCATGAAACGTTGATGAGTCTCTTTTCTTTCTAAATTTCTGATTCGAATTTTATGAATTAATCTTGAAAACGGAAGACCTTTAAGTAAAACAAATACCTACGGCTCTTATAATCTAACATTAAACTCTACTTCATTATAAAATACATTTTAGGAAATTAATATCAACTGTATACAGAATTAATAATTTCAACAACATGACAAATAATAATAACATTAAAATATATACTGAACACAATCATATGATCTATGTAATTTACTTTATTGAATGTCACTAATCTTGACTATAATTTTAATTAAAAAGCTTATACTGATCGGGGAAAAATACTCGTTCACTCGGCAGCATATGTCCCATTAATCATTTTTCCATTCATACGAATCGTTCCTCATAAGTATCTGAGTCTTCAGATGTGATCTTCTCGTTTTCAAGATATTCTCGATTCTCATAAATAATACAAAAATTAATAGCCTCCCTTTTTGGTCACCCTTGAATAAGAAGCGAATGCTATAAATGGATGTTCCACATCCCTCGTAATGTCGCCGGAAATGTTGCAAACTGTTTTTGCCTTCATTTGTTCAGAAATATCTTTTGTGATGACATTCGTGGTATCAGTGGAACTGAGCTCAATTCATAATGGAGTGAGCTTCAATTTTGATGTCACTCTAAATGATCATTTTCAAAGAGCTTTTCAGCTGAGGAAAAATATTGAAAATTAGTCTGTGCCTCAAAAATAGTTTTGTATTTGTAGTATAAATAGTTTAATCTTGAACCTTTTAACGTTCGAGTTTGAGATTTTTCTGAATCTTGAAAACTTTTCATTCTTAACTCATTTCACGATTCAAATATATCGAAAGTGTAAAGTTTAATTTAGGATGAATTATATTCAGTATTTGGATAATTAAGGAATCTGGAATGGGGAAGGCTATTGTGTTTAAAAAAATCATATTGTAATATGACCGTAATTTTTATTACTCTATTTTTTATTTATTATTTTATTTAGAAACTAAATAGTTCACATTTTGTATGATTAAGTTTTTCACTAATTTGTACATTGGCAACCTTTGACGACCTCTTCCGGAAACCGAAAATTGTCGAAAGTAGTAAACCGGAAGGGATTCGAGCACATTAAGGAAACAGTCTTGGCACAATTCCCAAAATCTCCATTCACAAATAAGAGCAGAATCGCGTCATGGACCGACTTTAAAGATCCAGCTCAATATCGTTATTAATACGGCATTACGATATTCATCAGCTGCTGCATAAAGCATTCAGTATGAATGCCATCTTGTTTTCGGCTATATGTATTAAAGAAGAAGTTTCAAACGGAGGAAGGACGGATTACTCAACCTGTTTATCTGAATTTGCTCGGGTCAAAGGGATCTGACCGAATCGACATTTCGTAACACTTGCCCGCGGATTGCCATCGATGTCTTAACCATTTGGATTATTTATCGCGTCTGCGGTCAAATAGGCCCATCTCTTCTTGTTCATATTCGCATATTGCGAATCGAGATGCTGTGCTCCTTTCTACGAAGATCTAACCAATAGACTTGAACTGTCGAATGAACAGTTAAAGGATTTAAATCAGACGAACTGGATGTGTTTCTCTATGAATTTGTATTAAATAGAGATGCTGTTTATCACACTTCGTTCATTTTTCTGATCAAGTGGTGTTATTACAACGAGAATAATAATTCGCATTTTGGCTTTGGCATGGGTTAGATGGACTAATTTAGATTTATGAATCATTGCGTTCTTTTAGCTTTGAGTAGAACCATGTAATGCCATTCATAAAATTCTAGGCGATGACTTAAAATCAATAGTCGCACTCTAATTTACAAAAACACCTATTTAAATGGATAAGAGGCACGTCATTCATCATCGCGGTGTATCGGACAGCAATACTATATGGCGGTATTCTCTTATAATGACGATGAAAAATCATAGGCGAGTCCTTTCCACTCATATGTAATACATAAAAATATCACGTGATGATGATATAAAGAAATTGGAATGTTATTAGTCTACAGGTCTTCAATTGCAAGATGGTTGTGTGGAAAAATGGTCGGAACTTTTCTATAAACCCAATAATTTTTTTTATAAGATTGAGATTTTTCTTACCACTTTCGTAAATTCTAGTAAAATGCCTTCAATTCCGATTTATTTAGCCTTTTTTGGAATCATGACAAAGAGAATGAAGAGTGAATGTTACTGATTAATTGAATATGAGAATTTTGTCCACTTTTTCCCAATAATTCAAACAAAATTTTATCATTATTTTGTATACCAACCTTATTTTTCATGATTTGAATCAAGAAAAAGTGTCAAAATTCACTCATGACGTGAGATAAATCAATTATGATGCTTTCCGTGTACTCAAATGAAATTACAACTTTAAACACTGCCAAACATGGATAGGTGGTTGAGAGGGTCCGGTGTTCTTTTTCGATGGGGGACTGGGAGGTTATAAATGGAAACCATTACGCAGTTTCATGCATTTTATTCATCCAAAGACAAATATAGCTCTATTCCAATCAAGTATTCCTTATGCAAAGTTCGATCCCGCAAAATGCTCAGTGTTTACCAAGAGTCAAAGAGACGGTAGGTGGAAGGAAATACCTGGAAATCAGGTTATCGGAATCTGATGAGAGATTATTTTAGCCTCAGTCTGCATGAATTTGACCCAAGAACTGTTTTTACTCTTTAATTATGTGCAACTCATGAATCGTGGGTGACGAACAGCTGAAAACGCTCATTAAAATGAAAAGCTTTTTCATTCAATATTTTTTAGTTATATAAGCGTTTCTTTCTTAGAAATATATAAAGTGACAGATATGGCGCTGCACCTCAGAGATACTCACCTGTGGGGTGTTATCCAGGAGATAGTTCGGCAGTATGACACTTAATGATATCACGAAGAAAGTGTTTATGTGAAGGTGATGTAGTATCTTGTTGAAATCTTTTCTCTAGTAAACTCTCCCATGTATTGCTATCCAAAGATGGAATAATAAATTTATTACAGAGATATCTGAAATAGAAACAATGCCGCTCTAATATTCTCTTACCATTTCGTAAAGTAATCTTATTTCTATGTTCCGTTTGTGAAGGAAAGGTATTGAAGTCCTATCTTAATTTCACATTCATTTGAAGATAATATTCTATAATTAAATATCGTTATTTATGTAGGCTATCTGTTAGATGTCACAAATCTAGGGATAATGAGATATTGCTTGTAGAATTTAATGGCGTTCAGTCTGACTTCGCAGTGCTAATGGAAATTTCACTTTTCATAAAAGCCTCTAAGATGAAAAAGATTTGACAAATTTCATAGATACATATATAGTGAAAATTACATTTAAAATTAAGTTAAAAGTCAAATACATTAATAGTTTGAGTAGTGATTTCTCATTGACTGGAAAGTGAATAGATGAGATCTAAAAAAGTATGGAGAGCTTCTATTAAAGCTATGAATTGTGATTTTAGAATCTGGAAAACATTTGTAAATAAACACACGTGCTTTACTTAATAATCATAAAACGCCATTAAGGAAAGAGCACTTCTTATAATAATTACAAGTTATTAGTCTATGGTGGATTGTAAATTACAGTATAGTTAAAAGTCATAGTATGTGTATATATATATAATAAATTATACATATAAAATAAATATTAAGACTCGAAGATGAGACAAATCAATTGAATATTATAGAGAGAGCATTTAGCATCTAATTAAACAATAAAATGGAAACAGGAAAGGTATGTTCGAATGAAAGAATAGCTGAAGAAAGAGGATCTATATAGTAGGAATAGTCATGAGTATCTCTCTCACCAAAAACTTCCATAACAAAAGGAATTATTTTAAACTGCGAGACTTATAAATAAAGAACTCAATGTACATACTTAAGTTATTATTTCCCAAAACTTAAAAGATGAATCCATATATTAAAATAAACCAAAGTATGTGGTTACAAATAATAACGGATTAAATAAAATGCGAATAATAAAAGAGTTGAATTCTACAGTTATCGACCCCATTCATTTACAACTTTTCCTCCCACAACTCACAATAATCTAAAGTACGAGTGATTGCAAAAAGAACAAAGGTGTAGCGTGCAACAGGTAGGACATCCTCGCTCTATTCTTTATTCAACACGTATCTATTTTATTCATCGTATCCCAGCAACGGACTCTCACTTCCGTCGCGAACCCACACCATCTTATCTGAGTCCATACGTTCCGATGTCCCTTTTCTCGTATGGATGTATTGCTCGCCGATAGAATCTGGGTAACGGGAAACAAAACAAGATGAGTTGAGGGATGGAGGTTACCAAGGGTACAGAATCCATCGCCTTCCGATCGGGAAATCCTGATTCGATTGTGAAAGCGATTCTTCGTAGAATTCGAGGAAAGAATGGATACACCTCGCGAAGTACTATCATCTATGATAAGGTTCTCCTAAATGGAGGCTGGGATGTGATATTGTCAATGAATAGTTTTATGATAATTTTAGTCTCAGTTTGCCATTCTGAGTAACGTATGATTTGAGAAGTATAATCATTCGAGAAATTTTCAAACACCTGTTTTTGAATTAAATATAATTTCTGAAATAACAGAATCATTTTATGCTTTGATTTAGAAAAGGAAAGGAACTAAAATTACGTGGCATAGAAATTATGTTGAAGAATCGTGCTACTTTAACTTTTATTCAAAGAATGAATTACCAAGAAAAAAGATTAATTTATTAATTACATATAACAAATAAATTTATTAGGTAAATTTATTTACTTAACACGTTGGTACTTCTATTATTTAGCGTATATATTGTAGAGTTATACTTTTAATCTTCGTGATTATAAACTTTTAGGTAAATAGGTTTTATAAGGATAGATTCATGGAAAGCCCTTAAAGCAAAGGAGAAAGTTCTTCATATAAGGAAGATGTTGTACTGTGGCTGTACCCGTGAAAGTTCAGTTGGTGAAGATGGTAAATTTTTCAAGAATAGACGGGACGAGTTAAACTCAACTCGAGACAGTTTAGGTATAGACGGGACTTCGATCAAGATCTCCCCCTTCTTAAACAAGAGACTAAATTAGAACTGAAAATTTCCTATCCCTAGTTCGATTTATTCCGTGAATATTTTATTTTATGTTTGCAAATGTTTTATTTATGTACATATATTTACTTTAATTATTTTTATGTTTCGTGTTCTCTTTTCCTTGCTTTATTATTCAGTTTTGAGGGCATATATTCATATTTATTTTTACTCAATATTATCTTGTGTTTTCTCATGGAATGATGCAATAAAACTGACATATAAAATTGAACAAATGATTACTTTAAATGTTATCTATTTTCTTATTTCAAAATAATCGTTAAATTATTTTACATTATAAGAATATTGCACTAAGGAAATTTTAGCTTATACCAACATCAGTAAAGCGGTGGCAATTAAGTAATGCTCATTTCAATAGCTGATGATCAGAAAATAGGACCGATGGAATCCACTAATATTTTCTCTTTCTAAATCAATAGAAGAAGATCTAAAAATTATCATCTCCAAAAAGTACGGAATCTGAATCTAAGTTCGGGAGCACTTGTGAATGTAAGTACCGAATCAGTGTAAAATCGCCTCTCATACCGCCATTTTCCCTCCTCTCTCCTTACGCCATCGCTCTTTAACGCTTTCGTTTTGTTTTCTCCATTGTTCCCTCTCTCCTCATATCCGTAAAATCGGGCATCAAGAAGAATTCCCGCTTTTGCCATGGTCGCCATTGTGGAGAACGGCTGTAAATCAACTTCCCACGCTGAGGAGGAGGGGTGGGGGCAGATCGGCAAGAATATGGAGGAATGGAAGGGGGCGTTGCTTCTTATTTACTGGCATTTCATCTCCAGAATTTTGGGCTTTCGGAAGAGAAATGTAGTCGAGGAATTTATGTTTGTCAGCCGAGGGAGTGGAATATTTCATCGGGTGGCGAGTTTTTTTTTAACGGGAGATTAATAATGTTAGAAGTGGAGGTGTTATGAGGGAGTTTTTGTACTTCTGCGGATGTTAACGGGACGTGATTGTTATTGGTATCTACTAATATATTTAGGAAAGCGTTCTGTTTAAGTAAGTCGCAATTTTTCTTAGATATACTGGTCCCAGTCACTATTCATAGGAAAAATAATAATGGAAAGGTTTTAATGGACTTGAGTACTTTTCATATTCCTACGGAAAATTTAGTTTGTTAGGCTAGGTTAGGTGTGGCTATTTTTCTGAGAAAATATTAGAATTAATTTATGAACTTTCTAATTCATCAGTCGAAACTGTTATGCGAATCTAAAACAAGTAAATGGTAAAATACAAATATAAACTATTTCTCTACTAGTAACTTAGCATATTAAATTGTTTAGTATTAGATATTTTTGTGACGAAAATGTTTGAGTTGCAAACTGATTTGCCAAATAACCATCCTCTCCTGTTTCCATAGATTAGGTTCACAGAAGTTCTAACTCATCAAGTTCATAGATGTACCAAAGTAGCATAAGTTAAATAAGCTTACACTCTAATTCAACTTAAGATCATCAAGGTAAGGTCATTAAGGTACTCAACGTCATGTATGAAGTGAAAATAAAGATAGAGAAATATATCCTTCCTTCTAAATTAATCAGGTAAAAATTTGGAACTTATCTTCACATTTGGGTGTCACATCTAGTTTGATTTTATTCAACGAGTGGTGAATAGTTTTACGCTAGTGTCACCGACATGAGCTTCATCAAGTGATTATATGAAGTCGTAAACAACGTTTGTGCACGTTTCCTTCGCCTATTATTTTGTAGTTACTATTACAATTGTTGCGAAGGATAAGCATTTAAGGAATAACTTATAACATAACTTATATTTTCCGTCATAAAAATAGTTTGCTTAAAAATTATTTCGGCTGTAGACATCTTTTGTAGGTTCTTGATAACCATTTATCACAGTTTTTGGAACCATTTCAAGATTCAGAAACCATAAAGAATGAGAAGATTGAATATGAAGATCCTTCGCGTAAAAGAGTAGGGATCAGTTTACGAGTATTCGAATACAAAAGAATGTAATTGAATAAAAGACTTTTGATGGGACTCGAAAAAAATAGAGGTAATGTGATCGCAAAAAAATTAAAATTTTACTTGGAATGAAAATGAGAGAATATGGAAAACCAAACGACTCAAATATTTCAAATGATTTAATTAAAATATACTGGTTACTAGGTACCAGTTGGAAGAGTTTCTTATAAATACTATTTATATATTTATTATTATTGTAAGAAGATTTCAACATACACCACTGGTTCAATGATAGTTGATGAAAAACAACATTAATACACAACAGCTATAGTACTTATAAAAACTACAACTTTTTATATCAGAATATTTAAAGGATGATAATATTAGAAAATATGTTTTCTTCGTTGACGAATCTGTGAGATATATCATACAGCTAAGTTTTCCTATATTATTTCATATTTTATTATTGGAAACTGAAATTCATATATTGTGTACGATTTTTAGAATAATATCCCAATGGATCCTAAATTATCATTATTTTAGAACAATAATTCTAACACTGAAAATATTGCAAAGAAACCTTATTTTAGGATATTTTATTCGAATGGTTTTCGCATATTTTTGATTTAAGATTTTTACTGATTTCCTCTATTTCGATTTAGATCGATTGTCATCTCTATTCCGTATATCGGGAACAGCGCGGTCTCACGATACTTAGAAACTTAACAGGTTCCCACAATGCGTTGGCAGTTTGGTCTTTAAATCCGTTATTTCATTCTTGGCTTAATCTCTCAGTCTCTTTATTCCCGATTTGCTCCAGACTTTGCCGATTCAGACTTCTAATTCCGTCTGGCGAAGAAACGTACAGTTATCAAGCAGATTTTCTATTACACCACATCTTTATTGTTCTCTTTCAGAAACTTAAATAATATATCCAACAGTTATAAACAATATTTTTCACTTTCATTTCTCTTTAAGAAAGTGGAATGAGTAATTAATTAAATTATTCAGCAATCTCTCGCGATAAAAATCACATCCATGTATCAACTCGTCTCCACGTTGCTTCAATGACAGTATTTTACTTCAAAAGGTCACTCAATCAATATTAAAATTCCATATATTTATTCCACTAATGCCCATATCCTACTATTTCCTCTATAATATAGTACTAAATCCATTTGCCAAAATATTTCTTCGTTTACATTATAATTTTATAGTTGAATATAAATTTCACAGCATCCATTTCCTTTTACTCGCGACCGCATTCCTTACGCGAGAATTATTGACGCATTCGATAGATCGAACGCCATCTCGGGGTTAGATTGGGCGTCAAATGGCCTCTCCTTTTTATCTATTCCCGGGCATCGCGTCCACCTTCCGAATCCATCTCACACCCTCTATCCACCTACATATTCATTCGACTCCTTATCATCCAATCTCGCTCGTTTCTTATGAGTCTCACCCCATACACTTTCACCGTAACTTTTCCACCTCCGCCTTTACTTCTCTCCTGCGCACCCATTGTGCATTGCCCACGTACGCCTCTACACTTCCGTAATATTACCTTTTTCCGAGGATTAGAGTAACACCTGTTCCCTTAGCATCGTGGTGTCTCCACAAATCTCTCACCTTCCAGAAATTTTGGAAGCTACCAAATACTTACCCCGCTTTGATTGGACTATTACATCTCCGGCTTCATCCATCAAGACCTAGAAAAAGGGAGTAATGATTGTAAATGAGACTTAAAATGAGATAGCTTTATTCATTCTCTTGAATGCTATTCATAGATGTCCAATAAAAATTAATGCTGTAATTTAGTATCATTCATACAATTTGAGTGTAAGTATTACTTTGTATATACTTTATCTATCCCCCTCAATCATGGACGAGAAATTATTTGATATACTATAAGTGAAATTCCGTCCATTTAGATATGTTAGTAAAGCAGATTATTATATTTATTATAATGATACATCGTATTCACTGCAATTTTTCATTTTTTATCCTGCAGTAAGAAATTAATTACAATTGAATTCTTTAGGCTTCGTAATGGTTTGGATCTTATATATCTTATATCTATACGAGTGATTTGAATTAACAGCATTGGGTGATGCTAAACTTATGAGGAATATATCTAAGTAGTCGTTTTCTCACTATTTCATCTTTCTTGTTTAATATTACTTAAAGATTAGAAATACTTATCTAATAGTTATCTTTCACACGATTTTACATCGGCGACGCACTTATTAAAATCCTTTTCTATCTCTTGTAATTTATCAGTCCTCATCTGTGCATCTAACTCCTATATTTGCCATAACTTATGCGGTGAAGACCTGTTAAACTCTCCAACTTCAATATTTTCTAACATATAGAAGCACTACTCTGCTTGAAGACGCTGCTTGTGAACTATGTAGATGAGTTATTAAATTATCATTTTTGTATATGATCACGCAATGATCCCAAAGTTAGATGTCCTTCGGAATATTTCTCCAGCTCTCGACCGTTTCACTATTTACCTATTTCCACTATCTTCGCATCTTCGATTCGCATTTTCAATAGCTTTGGACGTATTTTTTCGCAAGATCCGCCTACTTTGGTCCAGCGTCCCCTCGGATGGGTATCCTCTCGTGTCTTTTGGGGCCATTGTGTTGCTTTCAAAAGGCCTTTGTTTGAGGCCCCTTGTTTTGTCGTGACCGTTGGCTGAGGAATGGCGGCTAAGATGGCGGGGGGTGGAGGTTCATTGAAATATAAATCTCCGAGGATTTTAAGGACATTAGTAATGGAAAAGAGTACAGCTGTACCCCGACGTACCAAGTGATCTTTATGCGGAATCTTTTACTTAATCCTTAATGGATTCGAATGTAAACACGGAAGAATTCAGTAAGAAAGCAACATAAGGTGTTTCAAATGTTTCACTTACTTTCTCCGAACTGAATGAAGTCCGTATGTCGAGATGTCACCATTATAATTAATGTTTTTTTGTTGGTCTTCTTGAGTTTTAAAAAATGCACAACTAGTTAACTAAATAATTAACAATGTTAAAATATTTAAGCAACTGGTAAATAGTACCACAGATTAAATTAGTTTTATGATACATCTCATACGAATCGATTAACTTCAATTACAAATATGTATATCAATGAAGTTTGTGAAGAAATTTATGTACATTGCATGATACAGTATTTTCGGTTTTTTTAATCACAATATTGATCTTTACATTTCACAGCATTCTGCTATCAGTTACAAAATCGTAGCAATTTTTACCCACCAAATATAATTTATTATTTATAATTACAACCAGAAGTATAAAGTAAAAGAAATATCCTATTAAGTCCATAATAGCTAAAGAAAATTGTAGTGAAATTTATTTGATATTTCCTCGTGTCATAAATGTTAGTTAATTAAGAATGAAAGGATAAACATCGAATGAAAATGAAACGAGAATGTAGGGATAGCACACGGACTCAAAGAACAGGGCCGAGTACTAAATGATCGTGGGTACAGAGTATAATATATTATAAAGGAAAGGTACAAGTGAGAGAATGCAGGGGATGATATATGAGAGTGAGCTGTATAGAAACGTATTCTTCCGAAAGGGGTGTTTCTATGGGGGTATTTGTTTATACAACAGCAAGTGAGCATGAGTTGGGGGAACTTGTATGTGGAAAAAGCAGCTGGAATAAATACTCGATTCTTCTCCCTGCTACCCTTTTCTTTTGTCTTTCAGCTCGTAGTATTGTTCCAGTGGAAGATCTGACGAGATGGGAGGTGGGTAAAGGATGGCTTCTTGTTCCCCAATCCTAACATTCCCAAAAGACCATTTTCCGTATCTACCCATTCCTCTGATCATATATTTTTCTCATACTAATGTTACTTTGCTTCAATTTAAAACAAAGCTGCTTCTTATATATATATATTATTTTAAATTATAATGAATTATTCACTTATTTGTAAGACACTTTTCACATAATTATCGTACTGTAGAGGTTTCATTTAACTTAATTTTTCCCTATTATATAAGCCTCCTTTAAAATATATTGAAGTGCAATTACTTTATAAGAGAAAATTACTCAAGCATAACCTTCAAAGTTAATATATTGTCCTCAAAATACTAGCTTATAAATATGAGATATTTCCCTTCATAAGGATTTAGCAACTTTGTATGTTGTGACAATGTATTACATCCATGTTATATAAACTGTGTGATGGATCGACCGGAAAGAGACGAAGTTATCTTCAAAGATAAAGGACGTTCGAAATGCGTTCGAGAACGCAATAGGAATTGAGGAATGAGTGCAGCGACAAGACGTGCGCTGAGTAAACGTAAACGGATGTATTCTGCCTCACGTCATGTATGTATGTATAACAGAAACACTGAAAGTGGTATCTGACATTCTCTACTTCTGAGCACAATCTCTTTCAATTCTTGGTTTATTGTCTCATCATAATAATTTCCAAAGAACTCTATTTTCACGACATAGTATTTCGTTCACTCTTACTCTACTCTCCTACATTGTTTACTCTCTAATATATTTGTCTAGATGTTCCATACTTTTTAGTTGGGGAAACCATCCTGAGGCACTTTTTTCATACCTTAAAAATTCTTTTGATTAAAATGAAGGGAAATTATCTGTTCTCTCTTAGCTTTTATTCTTTATTAAAAGTTACTCTCTTAGTTTATATTTGTAAGGGGAAAGCAAACTTTTAATCTCTTTGTCCTGAAAATATTCTTAGTTTAGAAATGAGAAAAGTTTCTGTTATTTCAAGTCATCCATTTTAGAGGGAACATTTATTCTTCAGGAGGTTCTTGGCACGTATTTCTCTCCAGCTAAAATTTTGGCACCCTTACGATATCTGTACGAAATACACTCAAAGTATCTCTAGAAGTACTCAATTTTATATTGTCTTGGCAATTCTTTTTAAAATTTCGTTTACCCTTTTAAAGGTTAGTAACTCATATGTAATTATTCTCGAAGGTGAATTGAAGTTCTTTAAAGGAGCCGATTCTAATGAAATGGAGTTCCTGATGGATACAAAACAAGGAGCTGGTATTTTTACAGACGTCATCACAAAACCTCTACCGTTCATAACGTACAATTGATCTCATTGCAACATTTCAGATTCGCTTTCGAAACCTTGGATGAAAACAGCTCCGAAAAGGAAGTTACACATCAGACATCCAGAAGAAACTCCTCAGCCATAAGTGCGAAGTCCACACTTCGCCCCGATGACCTTCCCAAAATACACACTCTCACGTGCGTCTTTTTGCCCCATGAATACATGCATCCTTCCGGACATCATTTTACGGTACCTTTTCCTTTGAGACAAATCGACGGCCCCCAAAACGATCGCATCCGGACATTTGTTTGGTCCCCTTTGGACATCCGACATTTAGGAAACAGACCCATCGACGCTCTCCGTCCACGCATTTTTTAACCTCCTCTTCCATCGATTTCCCAACTTATCTCCTTTCCCACCCTATTTCGCCCTTTTTTATTAATCTCCGCGCCTTCTCCGGTCGTTCATATCTCCCGTTCGCATCTTTTGGCTCGTCCCTGACTGCCACCGACTTCCTCGCCAAGTCCTTTTAATATGCATTTCCGATCATCCATATTGAGGAGTCTACCGATGCGGCATAATGTTCCCCGTCTTCGTCGTCGGCCATCCCCGCCGCCGAAGACGGTTCTTCTCGGGGTCGAGGAGGGGGACAGACGGCTATTGGTGATGACCAATGGAGCCGACAAGGAGCTGTCAAACCGCAGCATTTATTATACATCCGCGATCACACAAAATAAGAGAAATATACGTCACGATGAATTAATAATGTATAATTTGTGATTTTTAGAACTCGGCATGGTTTACCATCTAAAGCGTAGCGGTTTATTCTCGTAAATTCTTCAGTTATTACCGCAAAAGGTATCCAATTATTATAACATGACTGTACTCTATCGATATCTTTCGTTATGTTTTTTCGAAAGATCTTGAGACCTCTTTCTGCAAACTGATTTTTGCCTGTTATGGATTACCTCAATCGAGTGTTAAATCAGATTCAGTTCTTTGATTTTACATAAAATAGCAAACAGATAGTTTTATATTGTATCTTCATTTATGACTCAAATTTGTTTCATGATGAGATGTTCTCACATGATGACAAAATTCAATACAACCAGCGACTAAGTAGTTTCATTGGCATAGTTATAGATATTCAATACTAGTTTTAAGATTATCTTATCTGAGGACTTATCGTAAAGGAAGACTCTAAACCGTTAACTTTATGGTAATAAAATAAAAAAACACCCTTTGTGACAATCCAGCGTTTTATTTAATATTTGAAAGTACTCGAATTTTCACGAGTTTAATTTAATGTTTAATAAATGTTGATGTTGGTGAGCAATGGTGATATTTGGAAAAATCTAATATGATCATTTTGTTTGAAATTTCACTTCGATTTTATCAATTCAATAGGTAAATAACTACATAAATTTAAACGTTTTCATCCTTAAAAGCTACTCACCATGTTTACTGACGGTATTGGAATAACGAAAACATTTTTCTTCAAAATAATTAATTTGAATATTTTTTTAAGTCGAATGAAAGTTATTTCGAAATATTAATCAGAGTGTCCCAAATCAATCGAGTTTGCTTCAGAAATCGTGTATAGAATTGAGAGTACAGCTAATACAGATATGCATATATATCGCCGGTCCTTTTAGTGACAGAAAGTGTAATGCGATGACGTTAGACTCGATCTGTTGACCATATATGTCACCCACTGTAAATACTCCTGTCCACTTTGGAATGTTCCTCCACCGTCTGAATTTTTCATAAATTTCTCCATGAATAATCATGGTCACGTCAGCCCCTATTTCATATTCAAATCGTTAATATCTCAAAAAAACTCCCTTCTACGTGTCCTTAGCCCAGCTCTGCGATCTGCCTCGGTCCGCCCTTTCAGGAGAATTTTTACGCCTTCTCATTTTTACTATCCCTTTCAGACGTTCGCGAATCTTTTCCTTCTTCTTTGGTCAATGTTCCGTGACATTCCTTATGACTTTGAGGGAACGGAGTTGACCGAGTGCGGGCTATGACTAATGCATTTCGTCCACCACAGTAATCTCGCCGTTCCAAGATCTCCCATTATTCACCGATCAAGAGTCGACCGAAGCGGTTCACCGACACCTGTTGGATGCGGGGGTCAGTAAAGGAAGATGGCAGGGGGTGTGGAGGCGAAAAAATCACCGAAAGGTTATTTATTCGTGCGTGATTAAAGCTGATGGCCCCACGAGGAGACCCTGCGGTATCGGTAGCGAGTTCTCATCCCGCCGAGTGCATTTTTTCCGCTTTAATCCTCCACAGGGATGCCTCGAATAAATTAATTGGACGCATTTGTTACTCGAGGATCTCGGGTTGCGTTCAGTAGTCCAAAATGACGGGTATTAATTGAAGGGATGTTGTGGAGGGAAGAGAGGATGAATGGTAGCAAGATCCCTGAACACCTTGTAACAAGGGTTTAATTGCATCGTTTTCGGTGTTTCAAATGGTGTGCAGAAAAGGGAGATTATTCTGGAGGAAACCTTTCCCTTCGATCACATTTTAGAGCAATGATTGTCTCTAATTAGCTATCATAATTCAATAAGGATGCTGCATTTCCGTTACACATATCAGATACTTAGAGCAGTGATCGATTCTTCACACTATAAATCTAATGTAAATCGTAGAATTTTGTGTCTCAGCGAATAAAAGTGACGGACAAATAAATAAGCTTGTTTGAAATATTCCCAACTCACTTAACTTCATCTACTACCAAAAAATTTTAAAACTAATTTCTCCGTTATTAGATATTTTATCTTGTAAATATTTCCATTTTAAACACTATATTATTTCCCAAATTATGCTTCAGTTTAATAATAGCGTCTAAATTCGTGGTTATAATGAATAATTTCACTCGTAATTCCACTTAATAAGAGAGAGACATTTTTCTGAGTGCGTAAACTGTTTTCAAATTCTTGTAAATTAGTATTAGCTAGTCTGCGGCGATAAGCGCAAATGTAAAACTGAATTAAAATTCTACCAAACAACGTGAAATTAAGTTTGGGTACGTACGAGTTGGTAAATACACCGGGTTATAAACAGTTCTCCAAACATCGTAAAATTAATGTTGAATACATTCATATCGCTACGCAGGGGACTAGCTAATGGAATACGTCGATGCAAATTTTAAAATTACAGTTATTAAGAATTCTTTATCCATATAATAATTATTCTGTTATAAATCATTAGCCAAACCAAAATCGATGAATCGATCGATTTATGAAATTGAGTAATTTAATATCCGATTTTATCAATCTCTGAATGCTGATTTATTATTTACCTTATATTAAATCTTTTGAACAGGTTCTTCACTTTACTACATGATATATAATTTATTTAATTCTCTTTATTTCTTTTTTGCTATACTTTAGTATCAGTATTATTTTCACAAGGTTCGATAGTATAATATAATACATTATAATTTTGTATTTAATATTTTCAATAATCTAATTATACTCGATGAAATTAAGAAGGAATGAGAAGAAATCTAATAGTATTATTTTATATATAGTACATACTGCTAATCGTCAGAAGTAGTTTTCAAGTTTCAAGATAACAAATTCAACCGTTTTCCAGAAGATTATTAATTACGGTAGATTAATAAGCATACATAAACGCTATTTTGCAAGTGTTTCTTAGATTCACACCTGATCTCTTGGATTCTTTTTGGATACATTGAAATGGACGAGAAAACAATTTTTAAGCATTTATTCCAGTAATAAATTGATTAGTTAACTTTTCCATTTTCTCTAAGGAATAATCCAAATAATCAACAAGCTTAAAGCTTAGCCGGCCTCGTTGGCGGAATGGTTAGTATGCTAATCTGAGGTCCCGGGTTCAAATCCCGGCTGAGGAGGAAATTTTCCTCTCAGGGTCTGGATGTCTGTGACGTCCGTTGTTGAGTTTGAAACCTCACTGTAATTGTCCCGTAAGAGGATGTTTGTGCGGTCTTGGTTAATAAATAAAAAAAAAATAAATAAAACTTATGATTCACGAGAACAAAGATCGAACACGTTCGGAACAGAAATATGTAACAGTGGACAAATTGATGGAACGAAAGCATATTTGTGACTGGTGATCGCCTCCGAAGCACATATTAAGCGTTTGAGAGTAAGAGCGACTTGTTTTAATCCCTCCGATGGAGTACAAAGGCGCTGTCGGAGGGAATGTAGGCGGTGGAGAATTAGTAGATTCGTGGGCGGTAAATGTATGAGGAGAACGAATGGTTTTGATAAATTGGAGGGCGCGAATGGCTTTTAATCCTTTTACGTGGAAACGGACACCCGCCGCGTGAAACCAGAATGTTTACAGCGGCTATTTCTTTCAAATCGTTACGATTTGGAGGAATGATTCTTCCTTCTGCTGTCGTTCGGATGAAACGGTTGACTATCTCAGTGACCCCTGCTGATTATTTCCTTTATTTGGAGAAGTTTCTGACGTGGTGAAATCCTTATGACCGATAGATGTCGTGCGGGTCGCTGTATATGGTCTACACTGGGTTCGAAGGCGAACTGGTTCGTATGGGGAGGTTGTGAGCTAAGCCCATGTTCAATGACTAATTGATCACATTCTGGAACTTCATTTTTGATCCTTTTATTTGAAAACTATTTACATTCTTGCTAAATAAATCGGGATCCTTAATGTTCTCGGTGTTTACCTTCTCTGGACAGAATGATTCATTACATTACCCTTTTTCATTGAGATTAGCTCTGAAGGATCTCTTCCAACTTACTTTCTACGTAAACGATAGAGAATTTCAGCTGATTTTATGTTTATCCTCAACGAATACACACTCCAAAGAATCGATGATTCCCTTGTTCACGTTTCAATTATTAAGTATGAAAATTAAAGAATGATTTTTATCCATATGAAATGATAACTTATTCAGTTGGATGGTATAAATATATTGAAATTTTCATAGATATTTCTTGTATGCATTTAAAAAATAATCTTTCATTTAAAAAATAATCTTTCATTTAAAAAATAATCTTTCATTTAAAAAATAATCTTTCATTTAAAAAATAATTCAATGAAAAATGAAAAAATAAAACGTTTTAATATATTCAACCTCCTCCTGTTCATTTTCCTTCCTAAGCTTTATGGAACTGAATGTAGCGGTAGAGATTCCATCTGGACAAGTGTTTTCATTGAATAGTTTATGAAAAGACCAAGTATTTAGATAACCCTAAAGAGGGAATGGAATTTCTCAATATGCTTGACTCACTATCATTTAAGTACTACGAAGTAAAATCTTTTATTAGTCTGAAAAAGATAATTCAAACTGAATAAGAGTAACATTACGAATTTTAGTTATATGGCTCTAATATCCTTATACCACTAAACGTAATAAAATATTTAATTATATACTATATCCAACCAAGTACCAATTCATTATGTATTATGCTTCAAGTTATATATCTTCTTCAAAGTAATTTAATGCTAATAATTGAATTTTATATAATAGACCTTTTTATTAGTGAAATATGATGATAATGAAGAATTTACTTTAAATTCCACAAATGTGAAGAGTAAGTTTATATCTCAGCACTGTGAATCATTATAATCATCTGAGATTAACGTGGATGGTATATGCATTAGCAATTGGCATGTTGATTCATTGAACTGTATAAGCAGAACTGTGTGTGCTGCTTGATGAAGCATAATAATTGACATGAGACACAGTAGTTATAGAGTACTCTGCTCATGAAGCCATCTGACAGACACTTCCCAAGGACTTCATGGAAGGATGCATTCCCATCCTCTATAACTCTGTTAAGCTTTGGCATTGAATAGAGAAAAGTTTAAATGTTAAAAGCTTAAATATATAATAAGTGACTATTTTTCCATCTCATCTAAATAGTACCAGAACGTAAGCAAAAGAAATTATCTATCTCAACGTTGGAATGATGGAAGGAATCATGCTTTATACTTTTCGTAATTATTATTAAAATTTATCGCAAAACTGATAAGAATATTAAAACTTTTTGATAGTCTCGTAGAATTCTTATTGAGCAGTTTAGAAAATTCTAGATGCTTATGTATCTCAAATAAATACTTCGAGGGTTCTTGTCATTATTATGGGACGGATTGACTTCCATCAAAAAGTGTTCAGACTTTTATCGCATTCATTCGAATCCACAGACCTTCATCAACAGGAAGGTCCTCGATAAGGAACTTGAGAATTAATAACAGAGACAAATTGCTCTTAATATCTCTCGGAATAGAATCAACTCAACTAAACGGCAGTCAGAATGAACTCCGGACAATATTTTACTCAGGTTTTATCTTTTTATTCAATCCATCCCGTACGTTCCATTATTTCGTAAAACATCGGCATTTCATTCGAACAAAAAGAAAACGATCCGATTCATTAGCGAGGCATTATAAATATCCGAATATAAATTCAAAAGACCGCTAATTGCCGTATGCAAAGGCCTTTTGATAACCCGTCACGCGAAACAGTTTTAAAAACCGCCGATTTCTCTTTGTCGTGCTGTGTCACCCGAAAACGTTCGCTCCAGAAACCTTCATAACTCATCCTTTTCAAATGGCATCAAACCGTGGATTAGGCCTCGTATCCTGCAGCGCGTCTCTTAGGAACCTGAGAAATGGGAGGGACTCTCGGTGGAACAAAAAGAAGCTACCTTTCGCGGCAGCGACCGGAGGGCCGCAATCAAACAAAGCAATTGGTATAAGTCTGCATAAGTTATTGGTCAGACGGAACCTAGTTAAGGAGGCTTCCAAGGGTGGATATCTCGGACAACCTGTCGACTCAAAGTGATAAGGGAAGAAAAAAGAGCCGATTTCATTGACGGAGGCCCCCGTTGGGAGCGGGTGTCCGTTTGAGGGTGCGCCCTCTGCAAGAGTGATGAGCACGAGGAAGGCTGGAGTGGCGTTCGATCAAAGAAAGAGCGATTTATGGGTATGTCTTGGGACCTCCCGGGAGGAGCCGTGGGTGGGTGTCGGTGTTTATTTGTTTGCGATGGGGGATTTGTAGGTGATAACAATGGAGGTGGTTCGGACATCTTTTAGCGGGAAACGTAAAGGATGCTCCGATCAGATCCTCTCCATGGGAAAGGATTGTTGCCTGCATCGGAGGCGATTTTAGTCTCTTTCCAACGTGTTATATTTTTCGTAATCATATTTTTATAAATATTTTTGACCGCCTCGGTTTTAATGTCTTGACGATGCCTTACTATGATGAGAGTTTATTACTTTATCTAAATATCTACGTGCGCGTTTAAGCTGGTTGATATTATAATGGTATTAATCTCGTTTCTATTGTATATATTGCATATGTTGTAAATAGATTGTAAAATCTATAAAATAAACTCAGGTGTTAGGATATCGTAAAAATACAATTATATATAGTGATTGTGAGGCATGCAAATTACAACAATTTGCTTCTTATATAAAAAATTAATCATAATGGAATAATTTGCTCATGACATTATTATTTGCCATGTTTATATACCGTTATATTTGGTGAATTACTCTAAGGAATGAATAATTCAAATGAGTTAACAAAATTAATACTCTTACTTCAATGTATTTTAGCGATTCTTCACCTCATTTTTGCCACGATATTTTAATGAAGTACCTCAAATGTATTCTGATGCCTATCAAATTAAAAATTCTTATGAGGAATATCCTACAGTTGGGTGACCTTAAGACTTGGACCAATCCTTGGTTACCGTTTTAGGCCTCTTATTACTTCAAATTATCAGACTTCTTTTTAAGCCATATCGTAGTTTCCGGATATAAGTAAGAGGGAATGCATACGGACAGAAAAATATCAACCGATCCAGGAGGAATAATTGTGTATGTACATTTGTATTTCAATATTTCATTATTCGTTGCTTAACATATTGCGTGCAAATTATTTAAAAACCGATATAATAATTTGTAATGCGTTAATTATAGCAGAACCGTTCTTGAGATAAAACCTCGTTGATTTTATTGATTCTTGATGAGAATTGGGACTGTAATCTTGGCGCACATTTCTATTCCCTACTTGCGTATCATTTATGACAAGTCATGGAAATACTTTTATCGTAAGCGTAACGCTGCACTTTCGTGGATTTACAAATGACACTAATGCGAATTATTTATAGAAAAGTAGGTGAACCGTACGAAATGTTACTTTACGTAACTCAGTTACATTGTGAGTTGAATGTCTCTGAGGGTAGTGAACACGGTGGCAAAGTTGTGTCAAGAACATTCATTATTCACACATTTCTCCATATGATGTTTAATGCAGAGCATAGTAGCATCACTTTCATCTCGAATACGCGCTTACCTAAAGATTCCAGACGCTATCCCATTTCAATGAATTTTTATATCGATCAGATACGGAATTTGAATTTCATACGATCTTCATTTCGCTACATATTTACGCATGAAATTTAGCGCGATACTTCGTCCAATCGCATCGTTGTACTAGATGATAGGAAAATTTCCCGTACGTCATGAATGGTGGGGGAAAGGCGACCTCATCAACATTAAGACTTATAGAATTGTATGGGGATTCAGAATAGGGAATCCAGGGGACAAAAGGATCAAAAGAATCGGTTCGGTCGCTACCGGAGCACGCGTGTCTTTTGTTCTGCGATTGTCGTCGTTTTCGCCCTCTGTAATGGCGCACAGTCGCGTGCGGCGTCGTGAGGCGTGAGAGATGCATGACTTGGAATTAAGATATGAAGAGGAACATTTATTGGCTGCTCAGCGATCAATGATGACATCCGTCAAAGGAGTGGAAGTAATTGGTTTTAAGGGATGTGACCCCTTCCTTCGCAAACCTACTGGAACAACTTAATAAAAGCAACCCAACCAACTCTAACAGAGGCACTATGTCTACTTTCCCTATCATATTCCCATTCTAATATTTGATAAACACCATAAAGTGTGCATTACTTACTCTATTCAAGAAGTGTGATACTTGCCCAATGTTGGAAGTTAATAGATTAGATATTTTAATCGATACACTCTATTTTACATACTTCATACATATTTTATTAATATTAGAAACATAACTTCTCTTGTAATTTTACTACAAATTCTAAAAATTTTAATATTTTCCTCTGTTTAAATATTAAGAATTGATATTTCCTTAAGCAAACTAATTACACAATGTAAAAACAGTTTTTACGTTAAATAGGATTTGCCACAAAAATCCTCCATGCATCCTCCGTAAATTTTATAGGAAGAAGACGCATTAAGATTGTATACGTCAAATTTATTTATGGTACTTGCAAAGAATATCCAAGAATTAAAGAAACTCAGAAACATCAACCGATATAAGCGCATGGTTGAGAGTGTCTATTTTTTAAGGACACTAATACTATCAATATTCAAAAATCATCATCTATCGTAAACTTAAAAAGGACGTTGAAGAGAATGTTATTTGAATTACGAGATTCGTATTCAACAGAAAGTGACACCTCAAGCATTTTTCTTATCGCGAGATATCGTAATATTCATAGATATGTCTTCTTTCCTAAGATACTTAAATCATCTCTTGTATTTATTAATAATATCAGATGTAATGTTTTCCTGTTTTAGTTTAATTGCATTGAAATTATTATTTGATAAAATAATATCGTTTCAACGACTCATTGATGGTACTCATTCATCAATTCATGGTATTGCAGAAGAGGAGGAGGATATTAGAAAATTATATAAAGAGCCATCTTATAAACGAAAATATTGTTTTATTAAATAAAAATCCGTTCCTATTGGCGTTGAATTTTAATCAAGCGCTACGACCAATCCTTTTAATATCCACGATCAGTTAATTTAGAACTTTTGTCTCTTTTTTCGTTCCATATATTTCCGTCGATGAATCGTGAAAAGGTTTTCCGCATTCAGATCGAACTCCACCTTGGCGCTCAAGCACGCGTGCGATGGAAAGGAGATCAAACGACCGCCATTCACAGGCCTGGTCGCCGGGAGGAATAAAACCCACCCCAGAACTCATCTCACACCCTGTTTATTCTAATACACGGATTTCCCCAACAAATCAATCGCGATCCTAATTGGAGAATTTCCCTCCCGTCTCCTCGTGAAAACCCCGCGTTAACCCGGGCATCCTTCCAATTCAAAACACGCCCATCCCTTTCGAATCTCCCACAAGAGATTTTTCACGCTCCGTCGAACCCGTGGTCACCGGGACCCCAGCTTTTAAAACCCCTCCGTGCAGCCCGCGCGGGCGGATATCCCCGATCCATCCGTTTTCCATTCTTCGCCTCTGATTGGCTAATTATTAAACCTCCCGACAATCCCGCGCGGCCACCCGCTCATGGCCGCTGTGGCCTCCTTCACCTCCCGGCTTCTCTGCACAATATCCCGCGCTCCGAACCCACACCGGAGTGCGGGACCGCGAATCAAGACTCCTTTTGAGGTGCACTCGCGCGTGAAACGACGCGTTCCCCATTCGGAGGTCTTTTCTCTCTTTCCCCCTATTCCCTTTCATTCATCCACTCGTCAAACCTGAGCTTAACTCCAGAGAGATGCTCTCTCTTAACGCTCCCACGCCTTCGGGACTCCTTGAAACATCAGACGTCGAAAACACGAACGTACTCCGCATTGTGGAGCGACACTTTTTTCAGGACAATGAAAAGGGATTGGTTAGTTAGGGGATAAATACTCCTGCTGAGCGGCGGTTTTGGTTTTTTGTGGTGACTGTGGAATAAATTTCAAAAGGGTTTGGGATTTATTGAATCTATTGGGAATCAACCCTTACAACATTATGGACCAATGAGGAAAGCATGAAAGAAATATCTCACATCTCATATTGCTTCGTAAATCCTATTGTAACTTTATTAAGATGGTGAATAATTGCTGACACTAAAAAAGGAATAGAAAAGTACTGGATGAATATATCTTTGATTAAATCAATGAAAGAGATATATGTGTGTACAAATATTTAAAAATATAAATGACCTATTACATTTCTTATGGCTTCATGAAGAAAATAATAATAATGTTAATTCACGATAATTGTCTTCATAGAAGTAAAATCTATTACTCTATGCATCCAGTGGGACAAGCAATAACGTAGAGTTTTAATCGATTTATTAAGAGTGAATATAGAAAAAGAATAGAATCTATAAACCAAAGAAATTTTACGACCTATTTCAATTTTT
This sequence comes from Pantala flavescens, assembly GCA_020796165.1. Taxonomy (NCBI): domain Eukaryota; kingdom Metazoa; phylum Arthropoda; class Insecta; order Odonata; family Libellulidae; genus Pantala; species Pantala flavescens. The sequence continues at coordinate 51,769,960 of CM036881.1, forward strand.
ATGAATACATGTGAATAATTTTATGAATGATGCGGTTTGAATAAAATAGGTTACTTAAATTTACGGAATATACAGCTGATATTCTTAATTTTGTATACGATGTGAATGAGGAACATAATATCCATGCTAATTTTTAAACCTAACGCTAAGTTAATCTTAACCTAACAACTGTTAAATATTAAACATAGAGCGGAAACGTTTGAACATAATCATAAAATTACTTTTACATAAGGGTAATTACTGATATCAATCATTAATCATGCATATAAAGCTCACATTAAATAAAGAGAGATTTATAAAATAAATATTTCCTCTATTTTTATCAAGAGAAAACTTCTTTCAATTTATGGCATTAACCATGAAATACATCTTCTTTTAGGACAATTTTGGGCTCGATCTTATCTTTCCTCTCCAACTCCTCTTCTTACATCCGTGTCTCAATTATAGAAAAAATAAATTGAAAAACATGTATAAAGAATTGAAACGCTAAGGACGATCAAAAATTATAATGGATCTGCAACAACAGCCAAAGTTTGAACATAGAAAAAAATAAATAGAACTAAATAGAAGCAACTTGCAGAAGTAAAAAGCCTCAATATCTACGGAAGTTGAATTTCTTACAGTTGTATGCGTGAAATACCGCGTTTGGATTTCGGCAGTTTTGCATTGAACGTTCTAATAATGTCCAATAGGTACCGTCCTTTCTTCCTTCCACGGGTTCTCCTGTTCCTTTCCCTTGGGGCGCCCGCTCCTTCGAACACGATTCCTTTCGCCATGCACATTCGCACCGCATTCCACCTCCAACATCCCTCGAGGCGAAGATGGAAGGAGACAGTCGAGAAGGCGCATTTCCCAACTATTATTACATTTAGGCAGGATCTGCGCTCATGGGATGATTCCTATGTGATCTATGATCATTCTTATCATTTGGAATAACAGCTTTATGTTGCATTGTTGTTGTGATTGGTGCATTTACTTATAAGCTAATGTTCACAAGGTTACGGATAGTCATAAATAATAAATTTATAAAATATGCATAATTTAAAAAAGTAATATACTGAAAGCCTATGTCCTCGACCCTTGATCATGTCGTTTTGTTAAGTACTGAATTTAATAGCTTGGTTGTATTCCTTCCGTCATTTGTTAATGACTATGGAATTTTAGGATTTTATACCTTTACCCGTAAGGAATAAACTATCAATTATACTGATCATTGCTGTTATTTTTCTCGAACCTATAATGAGAATAGGAACTTAGAGTAATCACACTTATAGTCTAACGTTTCACAACTCAAAATTCTAATATGATGATATATGATGATGATGATTTTCATTCGTCTTTTGTTGCAGAATATTTATTTTTCCCAATATTTTGCTCGTTTTTAAGTATTCTATAAACAGCTAGACAGTATTATTACTCAAAATGCTAAATATATATTATCAAGTACTTACTCATAATAAAGCATGAGTTTTATCAAGGAACGAGAAATAGCCATTCATTAGGAATCTCGAATTATTGTTTTCGGACTGTTACGTATCCAGTAAAGTAAGTAATTTTTGTAATATGTTACAGATTTTCATCATAGTTAACGTTTATAATCAACTTTTGGAATACCTCATCTATCTATTTCTTTGGAAAAGGTTTAATAAGTATATGGGCGTTGCAAATAAAATCTATGTGCGTTAAGAATAAGTTCTGAGTAATAACTTTCGTAATTGCTTTAAGAATGTTACTTTTAAATTATCCAACGAGAGAACTTAGCTATCGACTTTAATTGTAAGAAAATCACATCTATTTAATCAATTCAAATACTTTTATGAGCCTAATTGATAGTTTTTCTTTTAATTAACTTTGTTCACTTCTAACTTTTAGACCAAAAAATATTCCACTCCATTTTGACAAATGGCAGAAGACTAAGAAGAGCATCTGAACGAGCTCAATATTCCGAGAGAAACCGCAATGGCCCTGGGGCTTCGGGTGAGAAAGTGAGTCGGTGGAGATATATGCGTAAAGTGGTAGTCGACTAACTCATCTCAGATAACTCGATCAACATATCATTAAGGGAGGGGAGTTGACCCGAAAGGGCTTACACATCCCAAGAGAGGGGTGTCTGCCTTTCTCCAGTTGCCTCTTTACCGTGAGAAGACGGAGGTCGAAAGTGATTTTGCAATGGCTGCCGATGCACACATACTTTGCGAAATATCGTAAATTATATATGCAATAAAATCTAGCTGACAAAGAAAGAAATGTGGTTCCGAGTACAATTATTGTGATTAGACAGAAGTGAAAAGCCATCTTAAAATGTATTTTCTTCGTTACTATCAAGTAACAAGAGTTACTTTCGAATGATTCTTGGAGGGAGTTCTTTTAAGAAGGAAGTAACATCTTAAACAAAGCAAAGAATTTATCTTTTGTTGGCTACTATAAAGTGAATACTATTGAAGAATATCATTATCAGAGTAATGAAGTATTTCATTACAAGTGTTGTATGTCGTTCCAAAAATACTACATTTCTTCACGCATTTCGGGACGTTTACATATATATGTGTAGACATAAAAGATAAGATTAGACAATAAATTTATGAGCAAAAAAGGAAATAATCCGATGTATTCAGAAAATAGTGATTTCTTGAAAAAATTATTTCAAAGATGTAAAAATTTTATGGTTTTATTGATTTAGACGAGCATATCGTAGAGTCAATGGACCAAATAAGTAATAATAAAATAAACAAATACAGGGAAATCACGAATGGACGCTTATGTTCAATTAAAATTACTTCCTCGATATTTTTTAAAAAAATGTGGTAATTATTACTGTTATAGTATATTATTTGGTTAAATAAAATAAAACTAATTGTAGCTTCTCATTCCCATCGATTTGGATCTTTCGCCATCCACTTCCGATGGCAAAACCAGCCTCTAACTTTCCAAAACCCTCATATTGCTCTATAAATATTCAAAAATATCTGGATTTCTAGGGCTGCACGAAGAGAGTGAATCGGCGCAATAATTCTCTTCCAGCGTGTCTAATATCGCTGCCCCCAGAAAGAGAGAGTACTTCAGCGTTCCGTTCTGGGTCTCATTACCTTAAACTACACGTCCCTCGCTCGCGGCCTTCCAACTTCAACTCGACCGCGAAAGTCCCAACTTCCCTCGGTGTTGCTTCTAACTTGCACCTCCTTCGTTTAGCATCGCTTCCGCGGTATTTCTCCTCGAATTTAGAGCAGTTGATTCTCAGGCGTGGGCTCATTCGTGGGAAGGTTTCGCTTCGGTCACACGCAGTTGCTGCACGAAGGTGAAGGGAGACGAAACCCCAATTTATATATATATTAATTCGGTTGGTTAAAATGCCGTGAAACCCTGCCCAAAGGTAACATGTTGATGAACGCGATAATGTATACGTGACGACATGCACGTTAAGAATCTGTGGCGATTGGAGTTTGAATACATCCCGAGAGTTCCTGTTTTAGATTTCATATTTCAAATTCACATTCGACATTAAGATCTAGATTTATATGAGAAATAAACGAGCAATGATATTATTAATTTCAGATGTCAGTCATGTTGCTGTCATTAAAGGTGGAGTATTATGTGGGATGAATATGAAACATTAGAAAAATCAATCGATGAATTCTGAATACGGAAAAAGTATAGATAAAAGACGAATACGTATTTTATATTCCTACTCGTTTTATTATAAAAGAACAGGTTGTAATAGGTATGAGTAATTAATGTTATTTGATTTAGAAAATAATATAAATCGGGTTTATATATTTACAATCAGTAGTTTCTTAAGAATTAGCTTAACGCATTTTCATATGGAAATATCGTAATTCGGTTTATATCATCAAGTTTCTTTCATAACTGTTATCTTTCATAAGAAATGATAATTTGAAAACAAATCACAAATTTTATTGAAACTGATATGGTATTATTAATCTGATTCGTTATGTTATGCAGCCCTGTTCAAATATTCTTTATGTCTTTACTGTTTTAATAATAAACGCATTTGAATCAGAAAAAAGAAGTCAAAATAACTAAAAATGGGCCTTGAAATAATTTTCTTAATATATCACGTACTTCTTATCGATAATCACATAAAAATATTTTCAATTGTATAATGCAATAATAGCCCTCCTTTATTTCGTTTGTTCTTTTATTTTTTCTCCAAATAATTTATAAGTTACTTGTGTCGAATTTAAGTCTTTAATACTTCGAACATATATTCTTTTACAGAGAAATAAATTGTAAACAATAATATCGGTTTTAAATTACGCGACTGAATAGCGTTATTATTTCTGGGGTCATTACAACTATCGAAGACGTTCTATTGGCATTATTTTCGAGCACAATCTCTGAGCGCATTCCTATTCGAACCGAAGATCACAGCATTCGATGGGCACTTTCTCATTTTTGGCGCCGACGTCTTATCGCAGTGGTCGATCAAAGAAGGCAGTAATTAGAGTCTACCTTTGCAATGCCTCGATTTATGATCACGGATCTTCGTTCTTTAATTGGAGAAGTATAATTAAAACTTTTTTTGTTTCATAACTTCTATCGAAGGCTGTCGTTTTCTATATAATTTGGCGACATGAATGCGCGTTGATCAAGTTTGATCGAAGTCCTTGACTTTTTATGGACTCTTTCGATCGGCGGTGAGGGGAATCGCAGTTGCAGCCTATGGACGCTTTTTATCATCAGATAAAGTAGATGCGATTAATAATTTAATTGGTCTTCCATTGAATCAGATAAAACACAATAAAAACAAAGATATAGCGATGCTATTCTCAAGAGTGGCTACGTTTGATGGAAAGTGGAGAAACTGTTATTTTTTGTTTTTATTCACACGGATGTGTAGGATACATAAACGCAAAATTTCTTATTAACTTTGCCTATATATATTACATTTTAATCCATGAATAGGTAATTTAAGACCAAAAAATGCTATTCAGATCGATATTCATTGACTTGAAATGTTATAAATTTCAAGTCAAAGTTTATAAAAAAAGAGTTAAGAGAAAAAAGAGTCAATTTCTTATTCAACTTAAGTGGTATTAAAGAAAACTATTTGATTCATTCAAAGTAATTCTAAGTTCTTTTTAAGATTCACTCATTTGGATACAAAATGATCATTATTATCAGTAAATAATAAATTATTCCTTGTTGGGTAAGAAAAAAGTCGAGGATTACTTAATTAAATGAATATGAAACAATTGTGTCATTTTATCAATAAATTAAATGTCATATTATAATAAGTAGTAACCAGAATCCTCGTTTATTTAATATGCCTCTTTCGACAAAGTTGAACGTATTAGATTCATTCTTAATTTTTAAATTCGATTCATCGTCATCATCACCTTAAAAAGAGCTATTCATCAGTAGCCGGTTTTCTCTTGTTGCTTTTGATAAATAGTTTTATATGAATAAATATCAAAATAATTAATCTGGAAAAATGTTCCCTTTTATACAGAATCGAGGAAGTACCCATTGATACATGAGTAAAAGGTCAATTAAAAGCTCATGTTCGAACAACTCCTTCAAGTGGCATTACCTTTATTAATCCTGTAATACAATCGGGAGTTAATTTATTGGAATTCCTACCATTACCTTCCTCCGCACAACGAGATTTCAAAAGCAATTGCAGAACGGTAGCGGGTCTAGCACTTCCCTTATCACGGGCCCAACCATTTGCCCTTTGGAAATCCATATCTATTCTCTATCGAGATTGATATCGGCTGAGGAGGGCTCTGGTAGTGTTCTCTTGTCGTGGCTACCGAAGACCGCTTCCTTCAAGATAAAATCGGACACACGCCCGAAACCAGAGGGACTACCTGCTTCCCTCATCCTCAGACCCCAAACCCTTTTTTTTTGTTTCGGAAACAATTTTTTTCCTTCGCCGAGGGCTTCCTAGGAATTTCCTTTTGGTTCCATTTCGCGAAACCGTTTATAGAGACCGCATTTTCGAGCTCTTGTTAACTTTATCGTAACTAGTACAAAAACATGCTTCTTCAAAAGCGAGAATGAGATAAAGTTAACTTAATCATATATACTTCTCGAAATTTAAGGTTTTGAGGAGTATTGTTTCCTTTGTAATACTCTCTCGCTTTGAGTGAGTTCAATGAGTGAATCTTCTTTAAGAAGAATAACTTTTGTTTTTCCATTAAAAAATGTACAGTCTTGTTATATTTCAAAACTTATGCATATATAAAACTATATCTGGATACAAAGAATATCTGTAAAGAAAAGAACCTTAATATCTTAAATAAACGGCAATTTGTATTGATATGAAGAAGATAATCTGTTCAAATTTATATATATTTTTCGGTGTTACAAACACTAAGAGAGCGGGGGATTATTATTAAAAAATCTATCGACTGAGTATTTATAAGAGAAATTTTAATTTTTGTAGAAATAAAAGCGTTTTTGCTTGTGTAGTTGATGAACAGGTCTCTCCTCCCCTCAATTTATATATTTATCGATCAATATTGATTATTATATATATTGATTTCTGTATCTCAGTCACATTTTGCATGCATTATAATCCCGAATTCATGAATATTTATAGATTTTAACCCCAAAATTGCGTTTGCGCACCTAAACATAAAATCACCCCAGATATTAGTAACATTTAAAGCATTTTAATCGCTTAGATTTATGTTTAATTTATTCTGTGAACGTTAGTTAGTTTCTCTTCTAAACCACGAGCTGACCTTTGACCCTTGGAGAAGAAGTTCACTTGTAATGCACTGATCACTAATGTTATCTCTGGTTTCTTATTTAAATTTAAAGCAAGGATGTATTCTCACTTAACACTCAACTCCTTACAACCAAAATTATTGTTCCATTTGTCTCGGATTCCACGCGGTATTTCGCTCACCGTTTACTTACCTCTGTCTTTATTTCTCGTCCCCATCCCAAGCGGCATAATATACGTCGTGGCCATCCGTGCACGCGCTGCCGTGAACACGACTCCCAAACAATACCCTATTCTCTCACTTTGGGTCCCACTCATCCATCACACCCTTTTTGCTCTACGCATTTCTCCCTTCCCTCATACCTGCGTTATTCGAGAAATATTTCTAGAATTTGTTGAACGGGTGCGTGCGGTTGTGAAGCGAATCCACGATACATACTCACGAGTGGTACAGTATGTGGAGAGATTTGGTGCATAATTGAGATTAGAGAGATCGATCGTAAACTCATCTAATTACTGTTATAAATATTGCGTAAATATTTTAGTATTATTTTAAATAAAATACTTCAATTGCTGATCAAGGATTGATGACAAATAAAATTATTAACTACAAAGTTCAGAGGAATTATTTTGAATAGACGATAGGAAAATGCAGCTATATCTTTATAAGGTTTACATTTTGTGAGATTAATTAGTGTGAGTTCGATTAGATAATGATTTAAATTGATTTCTTCTAGAATTATGTGTTAGTGTTGTGCTACTCAATTGTAGTTTTTCACATTATTTTAATTTCTTTAATTTTTTAAACTTCCTAAATATATATGGCTGTATTCAATCTCGTTACGTAGTCATATTACTCACGTAAATGATTCAGTTAAGTTTTTTTACCCTCATTTTAGGTAGCGTAGAGAAGAATCTTTCAGTTCTTTCTTAAAATTGTCCTCTTTTAGAGGATTCCTTTCTAATTTTAGTCGCTTTTATCTCACTTCTCAATATCTGAAAAAGTTTGGATACGAACAGATTTTCATTTTAACAAGTTTCTTTAGAGATTCAGTTCTTAATTATTATTTTTTAATAATAGCCAAAATCATTACAGTGACGTACAAATAATTAGTTATTGTTCAATTTATATGGAGTTTGTGACTATAAAATTTAAAAGCAACTAGTTATTTTAAAATTGTACTTCATTTTCTAGAATTATAATGATGTTATATCATTACATAATCATGATACATGATGTTTTTTTATCTATTCGCGAGTTATGAAGAAGAATCAATTAGATATCTTTTGATAATTTAAATATATTCTATTTCAATAAGGTATAATAAATAACACTTCTCTAAAACTCAAGTGAAACCTTTTTATCACCTATGCCAATCATTTATCCTAATATTATTACAGTCTCGATTTAATGTGATTGATTTTTAGTAAATATTAATAATATCTACGGATTCAAATGTGTTCTCGGGAATGAGGATACATTTGAATGGGTAGAATGTGATTCGCTTCATGCATACCATTGTCTTATCCATAAGTTTTAGAACATGAAGGTAATGATTCATGGAATTGTTGATAATAATAATGATTATTTCACTCTTTGATTGGGTACTATTAAAAACATTATTCTACGCATCATCCCTCTGCATTCCATTATATTTCTGAGGGTATAAAACTTCTTGACTCCTCACCTTTCCTTAACAGTACCGTTCTCTTAGCCTTCGGCAGCCAAAGGGACCAAAGCGGCCTCGGGCCATCGCGCACACTGGATGTCATCCGCGTATGTAATTTCTTAAATTTTGAACATAGTTTTACTGTCGGAAATTATTATCCTGAGAGTTATTTTATCATCTCATCTTGGTGCCACTCCTTCAACCCCTTCAGGTGCTTCCAATTATTAGAGCCATATTGACGTGGCCGTGGGCTGCAACCCGAAATGGTGCGCCCCCACAGACCGGGTGCGCATACCATCCATCGCTAAGAAGCCGCCTGCACCCACAATCAGATGTAAATCTCGGACTTCCTTTCCCACAAATCGGGTTGGCCACCTTAGCGATATTGATAATAGTTTAATTATTGAAAGCGCATGTAGGTAGCGTTCCCACGTTTATCTTCATCGTGCTTCTTTTTGTGACCTCACTTCCGGAAGGCCTTCGTGAAAGGCCCATGAATTGGAAATGAACAACTACTGTATAACAGTGTGTTTTCGATGCCGCGAGTTGTAAAGACGAAATGTGGAATGCTTCTGATCGAATCAGTCCGACTGAAATGAATTTCGTATTGTATTTAGAATAAACAATGTTATGGATGCCTTGATGACCTTCATGTACACGGAGGGCAATCATTCCGTATGAGGGCAAATGGAAGACATACATCACGTTCACCTTTTTCGACAGGTGAAGTTCTACATGTGCAACTAAAATTTCAACTATAAATTATCGTATGGAATACTGAGATTTGTTCATTTTTGAATCAATCCTTACATTATATGATACGGAGTTCTGTTTAAGATGATTTTACATTTTGCAAGCATTTTTCTCGAACGGTATACCATGATGTTTTAAATAGGTTAAATAAATATTTGAATGGGAGTTTGATTATGAGTAGATTTATCTTTAAATAGCCATATTATAAAAATGTGTCGTTATATAATGGATTAAATGGAAGGGGAGACTTAAGATTTCGCTCATATTCGATGAATGTACTATAATTTTTATCGAAAATACGCATCCACCCTAAGTATGAATACGATGAAGGGTAGAATTTCATAAGTTTCTTTAAGTGTAATAATATACTTTGGAACCAGAATTAACCTGCGCATAATACAACAAATGCGTAGATATGAACCGATATTAATCTCTTAAGGCCATTCTAACACATCCCTCACCTGAAAATCGTGGATGAAGTGCGCACTCCACACCGATTACCCTTTCGGAGAATATTGAAATGAGCGAATGAAAATGAGCCGAGTGATCAAAAAGATTTCTAAAATGGAATTATAATATCATTAAGCCGTATCATGAATGGCCCGTGACCAATTGCACGGGAGAATTCCGGAGGGGGCAAAAAGCTCGGTGCCCAACTTGTTCCACCATTTTATCACTACGGTAACAATATAATTATTCATGCTCTTGAGACCCGCCCCTTTCTCCGTTTATTTTCCTAGAAAACTTTCTCCACCACTTCTTCCCGCAGGAGATTTTTTCCCTCGTCCTACGCAACGGCCCGAGGCGCACAGCCGTATCGCCCCCAACGATCTCACGCCGTTATGTTCTTTGCCCGAAAAAGATGGGGAAAGACGAAGAGATAAGGAATGTGCGCAAAAGGGAGACAAAACTGGAGCTCCTTTGGCCGATAATGATTCGAAATGAAGAATAGTCAACAAAATGGATTTCTTCAAGGAATAGTTTTGAAATTTCCGCGAGAGATCTATGATTATTTGTGACAAAATTAAAAATATTTTTAGGAAGCCTGATACAATCGTATAATCCAAAAACGATATTAATCAAGAATCCACTTCAATAATTTACTGAGTAATTTAATTTAATTATGTATTGAAGAAGGATAGCTTAAGACTTTATGTATTCGTAATTTTAGTTAAATTTTAAGTAACCTTAATTAATTGGATCAGTAGAATACGTTTAAAGATGCATTTTTAATTATTATTATGGTTCGTTAAATATTAGAGAAAAATCGAATGTCTGATCAAATAAGACATTTTTGGAAGCTATAATTTTTAAGATAATATTACTTATATATTAAACCTATATTTGTAAATTATTGAGACACCGATGACCTTATATGAACAGCCTAATCCATTAAGACACTCGAAGGAGATTTTTTCATGAATTACTGTGAGTTATTTGTTTCACGAAAAGTGCATCATAGAAAAGCAACGGTTATTTTCTTTGAGTAATATTCTATAACGCAAATATTTGTCTTAATTCTTTAATATCTTTAAATACTTCACTTTTAAAATATAAACATCACAAACGAAACATCTTTTTATTTACGGATCCGTGAGGATTCATTTTACCATATTTTCTAAAAATGAATTTAAAACGTGGAATATTTTAAAGGATTAAACGTAAAACAATACAATCAAAAGAAAGATTATAAAGCAATTAAAAAAAATTGCATCGAATCTAATAATATTTCCTCATTGATACGGCTTCTTTGAAGAGCATTTTCTTAAGATTTATTATCGACTCTCATTATCATGAATTAATGGACATATGACCCAACCATTTGCCTCCTCCGTCTAATATCATAACACCAGAAATTCTAAGGCAGTTGATAGAGAAGAGCAATATTTAGTTGTAGCATTATGAGATATAAATAAGAGAACAATCTCTTCGAACGTCGTTCTCAAGTGGTAAATCTTCCAATAAAGGCCTTTTAATCACCTTTCTTCGATCCGTTCCCTTTCTTTGACCTTTATCGAATATGTTTCGGGGCACCAATACTTTTATTAACCTTATTTTTCGAGAATTTCAAACTTTCTCTTAATCTAAAAGAGAGCTGATGTTTTAAAAGACTGGAAGTTTATTTTTTTTCGGCTTAAAGCAAGCTCATGTCTATGAGATGAAATTTAATTTATATTCCAATTATTAAGTAAAATTAAGATTCGATTGACAAGTAATGAAAAATTAGGATTAATTATTAAATCTATCAAATATACTAAAATTTATAAAAGAAAAGATATGTATTTTTCCCAAGCAATGCCGAAAATCTGACATTATCATTACTTTGGTGATAAAATTTAATCTTATGCTCATGGATTTACCGTATTATTATAATATTTGATTATATTATCAGCCATTTTATCTCATTTGTAAATAAAAACCGGAAACTTGCATGGTACTATAGTTATGAAATAGGAATCAACGGGATTCCGACTAATTTTCCGGCTATTGTTTAAATTTTCAATGAAGTTAAATTTAATTTAAAATATTACCAAAATGCATTTTAAAGCATTAAAACGAAAGCATTTTAAAATGCTTTTAATGATTCGTTAAATTTTCTCATGAAAGTCATTCTCGTAGAAAATTGTTACTTCGCTACGATAAATTTTATATCCTTTTTATCTTTAAACCTGATGCAGTTTGAATTAGGGTCCTCAACTCCATCGTCAGCCTTTTCAATTTCGTACTATAATCTAAATATCATCAATTTCCTTGATTAAAACTTTCTTTTCCTTATTATTTTTATCAATTCTCACCAATTGCCACCAGTAGATAATAGTGTACACATATCGAACAGTAAAATCTGCACATAAATAAAAATTCATTTCACATTCATAACCCTTAATATTTAGATTAATTTCCTCTGGAAAAAGAATTCCCATCTCCTTTCCTCAAAAATAAGCAGACACATTCCTCGAAAATATTTGCAAAATATCTTGAAATCTAAGACATAATTTAAGACGATAATTTTATTCAGCCTTGGACATTTTCCGTCAATGTGTATCGAAGAAGCCGAATTGGTGGTTCATTATGACAAATATATCACCGCCGATGGCAACCGTTTGAACCAGAGGCAAAGGAGATATCTCGTTCGTGTGTGCTTTATCTCCACATTAGAAATCATCGGCGTTTTATGAATAACTTTCCGAAGACAGGGAGCTAAGGTGATGAGTTAACCTTTAGTATGTTTGAATCGAATTCTCATTATTATTTTTTGTTTACTAGATAATAATTCTAAATTCTATAATTTTTAACCAAAAAAATTATAAAATGTAACTCTTGACTCTTATTCAATGATCAACGCTTTTGACTGAATTAAATTTCATTCGATTGAATCGATAAAATGTCGATTCTAGTAAGTTTGATAAATAGCCATGCAACGTATGTTATAACCGACGTATAGGGAAATGTAGATTTCATTTTAAGATAAAACAGAAAAGAATATATAGAGAATGCAAAACGTTTAAAGAGAGCATAGGTTGCACTCTGTGAAATGCAAATGGGATAAGAATAGAAACACTTAAGTGGGATAACACATAATTGCAGGAGAAGAATAATCGGAAGATCTGGGATTGGGCTTTTTTACTCTTATACTTCTTTCACCTTCGTTAAATCCTGGGATTAAATTTATATGTTTAAAGGAATGAAAATGGAAAAATCGGTAAATGCTTCACCATAATTTATGTTTACTATATTATCATTTTCATTTTATTTGATTTAATGCGCACTGGTTTGTAAGAACTCTTGTTGGAAAATATGAAAATTTTGGAATTTATTTCTTTTGGTTGTGAAAAATAAATGAAAATTTACGAATGCACTCAGCCGTTACTATGGTCATCTAGTCCAACGAAACGGGTCTGTGAAGAGAATTTTCTCCTATTAGCCTAAGTTTAACATTTGATATGCGCTGTTTAAGTTTTACCGAAACCATTTCGAAGAGCCGCGGTCTATGGCTCATCATCTTTAACTGTTGTTTGGTCATCTATTTACGGTTTTCACGCTTCGCTTATCATCACTAGAGAATCTGCTTCAACCTAATTAGCTTTTTATTTAGCCTAATTTTTCCCTCCGTTTCACCAAATGTTTGAGGTCACGCTTTGGAATAAATCGACGAATTCCCTTTCCGCGCGTATTTTTCATGGATCGATGAATTCGCGCGAAGTGAATTTTTTATATAATACATATGTGAGTCGGAAACTGCTCGAACCCTAATTATGAGTAATCTGAAGTGGTCAATTAAGGCTTTTTTGAAAGTTACACCTTTTTCGAAGAGAGTGGTGTGTATCGTGTTTCCATAACTTCGTTCGTATCCTTTGGTTTTTTGAAATATTTGTACAGAAACTATAATTAAGAAAATATTTTTATATAATTAATATGTGATTCTATTTACATCAAAGTGTGAGATTTCAGGTTTAAGATTTGGATATTGATAATTTATGGAATTGAAATATATTCTATAAATGATAAGCAAAAACTTAGTAGTTTCCACGGTATATTTCAATATTCACACTAAATACAATAAACAATAACACAATAGTATTCAATTAGTGGTCATTAGGAATTGATTCCATTACCTCAGCAGTGGAGTGGAGATGGTTTAAATATAACATTCCAATGAGAATACATGGATCAATTAATTGTCAGAAGAATAAGTTTGAATTTCATTCTTTCGTTTTATCCATTATTTATTTTGTCTTTTCTTAAAGACGGCGATTTATATAATACTAATTGTTTTCTATTTAGCTTATTTCTATTTTAAAAAGTTAGTTATATTTTATTTTTAAAATATGCTTTAGAAAAGAGTCATATTATTCCATATCCGTCGAAATATATTTTAATACGCTCCCTTCCCTAGAAATATTTAAAAGCTCTTAAGAATTAATTAACCCACGAGAAAACATTATCCATTATATTCTTAGGATATTTTTCTTTTGTTATGAATACATGTCTTTTAATATACTTTGTTCTTCCATAACATATCTGATAATTTCCATCAATTCACTTCAACTTTCACTCACATTTCATTCCTTCCTTAATTTGAGCCTCAGAAGAACTTATCTAGAACGAGCAAGAAAATTTATCAAGTGTGAAAAATGGATATTAGGATTTTAAACGTGAAAGCGACCTACGTCAATGTTTAGAATATTCAGTTCTGTCCCTTTTGTGATATAAAAGGTCCTTTAATATCTGATATATAATAATTTCAAGCAAAAAAACTAAGCTTTCTCCTATTTTATAATGTTAATATTCTAGGTTCCACGTTATAGCTTCTGATTCCAAATTTCTCCGAAGAACTTCATTAATTATTGAATTTGTGTTGAATTTTGCAATTTGAGTCGAATATTACGTTTTTGACTAAATTTTATTCTTAATTTAGCCTTTTCATTTGATTTTCGCTGTTTTCTGAACACATGTTATCTAATTTTTTCCGTTATCTTACACTTTGACAAGTATTTTTTTGATTTTAGCGCTTAAACACGATATATAAAGTTTTTGTTTGAAAATATTCTACATTTTAATACTTTTATTCGTATTTTGACGACATATTTCATAAATATTACCTAATCATAAAAATTACACACAAGTTTTTGATGTTAAAATTCCAAATAATTTCCAAAATTCTTTAAGTACTTACATTTGAGTTTTGTAATTTTTTAGTGTTACTTGTAACAAGTCCACAAAAGCCCGATCAACTAGAATTCTTCCTGAGATTAAAAATATGCATTATTTTGAAGGAAATAGTTATTTAATTGTTTGGATAATTTATATCAAGTTGAGTTCTCTTCTTTCTTCAATTCCAGATGATTTTTAGAACTTCAACCACCTATTTCCGGTCGTTAATTATATAAAAAATATGATAAATTTAATTTTAATAACTTACTTACTATATAAAGTAAGCATGCGAGGAAAGACCACATTTGTCTGGTTCCAATCAAGTATTTCAGCATAGAATAGGGGTTTGTTTGCTCTTTTTTTAAAGTTTAAAGTATTATATTTAAAATCCAATGGTAAACCGAGGAGTTATGTAATAATAAAAACAGAACTTACGCCTCTTGGACTTCTTTACACATAAATATCCGTGTCGACAGGTTTAATCTTCTTAACCATCTTGATTACACGCGAGGTGCACTACCGATGATACCTTCTGTATGTCCACACGATATCTTAGTCTGCACTCGAAAACACTTGTTTTTCTTTTCTGGGATTTACCCAAGGAATTCCCTTTCCACGAGAAGCAGCCGTTTTCACAGGCTTCAGTGCAGAGGATACTCATTAAAGGCATAAGTGTTGAGACAGAAATTTCCCATTTGGAGTGGTCAAGATTTTTCCCTTTGATTCGCGGTAAATGTTGATTCCAATGAAAGAGGTCCGGTTGTGTAAAGTATCGGAGATTTTTCCGTTGGTTTCTCCGAGGACAAGTGAATTAGCGAGTGAATGCGGTGTTTCGATGGATAATTGGATTTAATCATAGAACAATCGTGAAGATGGCTCTAATGGATGGAAAGTGTTCGATTTTGAAAGCAATTTATGAGAGAAAGTGATAATATTGAAAGAGTTATTTTGGTAATTTTCATGATCTTTGTAATTATTCTTCTCTATTATTGACGAGCTAAAACGCAAAGGTTGTAAAAAGAGCATGAACGTCTTTGATGAGGAATAAAGTAGTAATTTACTTAAAATATCGATTGATATGTTCGAAATCCTTTTTAGAATTGCCGAGAGAACTAACATGTTGAGCTTGAGACAGTATGCGTATTTTTATTCATAGTTGTACATTTCATCTTCATCTCTAGTTGCTATTGTTTATAAACCTGAACAACGTTAGAACAAACATATAGAATGTAACCATTGGAATACATAAAGCTCAGTATAAAAGGAGCGAGACAAGAGTAAACTTCCATTATTTAAGTGTATTCTTACAACAATATCAAAGTCATGGTTACTCGTCTGAGGGATTCTCCTTCATGGATGAGAATTATATACCAGATAAAGTCTTTATTTATTTACTCCTTTGAGTTCCTTGCAAGACTGATCTTCAGATGTGTTGTCTCATTATTTTTATATCTCTCATCACCATATATAACCCTCAGAAGTATCACAATTAAAGGAATTAAAAGGGAGATAAAGTTGGGTAAACAGTAACATCATAAATCTGGATATGAATAAATAATTCAAGAGTTCTTCTTAAGATATTTCACAGTAGATAGTTTCGTAACCAAAATGCATGCACTGTTTCCCCGATCGGTGTTAGTTGGCTATGATACATGGAAGGTGTTGGTGGAATTGATTATCTTTTGCGTGAAAACAATAGGACCCAATTAAAGTTTTGTGAATCTTCTCATTTACCTTCCTATAAAAATGTACGGATGTGATGAAAAGAGATACGTTTCCCAAATTAGCGGAACCTTAGGTTTTTATAGCACAAGTTTATTGCCGTTATAGGAGGATGATACCAGTTCTGATTGTTGATACGTTTAAGATTAATACCAAACATATGTATGAAATATGTCTCGGATTCGGTGATAAGACATCAACGGTCTTACGGGAGGTGATTTCAACTCTGCGTTAACGTATTTCAACGAATCTTTTCCTCGGGTTGATTGTGCTCAATGTGACTCAATGTGAGCCCCGCTAGAAGTATGAATTTTTTTGGCCTAATTTTTGGATATCGTGTCGTGAAGGTAATTTTTTCTAAAATCTAATATATGTGAAATACTGAAAAAACATTTTCTCGTGGTTAGCTGGGAAGTAGTTGCAATCAGAGTATTGCAGCATCCTAAAATCATCTCAATGTATTCCATTAAAAGCACGTGGTATACAAAATACTCCTTATTTCTTAAGCCATAGAAACTTTTGATCTCCCAAATCCCGAGGTTCTAGTCTAATGATTGATCGAAAACTCGACATGTATTAACTACTATCTGATTTCTAAAGTTTGAGCAAACACATTCGCTATCACGAAAATATATTATAGTATTAATTCATCTATTATGTATAGCTGATTCGAGGGGATACATCTATAGGAAACGAATTAATAACGTTAACTAAAGGGGCCACACGTCTCTGTCGAGTCGGACTTAATCCAAAGTCTAATAGTCAATATATAGTTGTAGTTGTACCTATGGTTGTAACATGTAGTTAACTATTTGACTTAATTTCCGGCATTTACTTGAGAAAATTAAGTAAATAGAACTTTGAACAATGAAATTGACGCAATCTAGCATAGTTATAGCTAAAGAGCCTTACATCTTGCCCCAAACGTGGTACAGCAAATACATAAAAAATCGTACCGCCCACGCGTGTAGGCCATCGCATTCCATCACGCCCTCCCACCGACTCCCGATGGCCTCCTATGACATCAGTAAGTGTCCAATTATCATACGTGTTAACAAATCGTCCCCATTCCGACGCTCTCGGGAATCTTCCAATTTTTCATTCCGGAAAAAAATGGTAGCCGACTCGGCCTTCGAGGGCCCTCCAGACACGCAACCGGTGGTCTTCTCGGGGCCCGTAAACGGTGCGGTGCCCTATTCGGCTTCTGTCTGGACCCATCGAACGCTGTAATTTCCTCCCACCCTCAGGGCGACATCCCCTGCCATTACCCCGGAAAGGGGAGGCGCATTAAACAGCTCCGGAGACCTGCGCCGCTTCTAGAAGGAATCCCCGGAGGACAGGTTATCGTCACCGCCATCATCCTTGGCTCTCTCTAGAGCGTTATTAGGCTTGGTAATATACCTCCGTTCGAGATATCGACTCCTCCCTGGTATTTTTTTCGATCCCCCTTCTGGTCGTGCTTTTTTATCCCAACCACTCCCGGGACAGTCCCACCTCGAGGCTGTCGGCGATAAACACGGGTTACGGACCAAAGGAAAAAAGAATAATACCGTGTAAACTCGTAAGGGTCTTGTTATACTAATTCGACATTTAAACGCAATCCCCGATGAAGCTCTTTTACGTGTTTTTTACACGAAAACTGTCCCTTTTTAGGAGTATGTATCCGTATTGGTGAATTCCTGGAATGTTTTTTGACCTTCTGAAAACGTGTACCTTTTGGGGAGAATGCGGTTAGAAATCGCGACTCTTCCAATTGATGGGTTCCGAAGGTGATTGGTGGCCCTCGAAAGTGAATGATTTCGGGTTACAGTGCAGCTGGAATCTTCCGTCGTTAATCAAACAGAATTACCGAGATTTATGCAGTGAGATGATGCTCTTTATCTTCCATCAAAAAGACAATGTTTAGTCTTATGCTTGTTTGTGCATTGTTGCAGCATTAAGAATAAGTGTGTACCCTTTAGGGGTCCTGCATTATCAAATAGCAATAATCAGCAATTGCATTTATTCGAAAATAAGGCAAACTAAACGACATTTATTTACATATTAGCATAATTTTATTCTCTTATCTGTATTCCGACTGGATTTTTTGAAGATATAAATAGAAAAGTTAGTTAAATAACTTTGTATATAATATATTTATATATATAATAGTTTGCAATATCGTAGTATTTGTAAGAAATTGAAAAAAATTGCGATGAATAATTTTTGCAGTTGATTAATATGTAAATAATTTTCTATTATAAATGATTATTCACTCACTGTTATATTAATGTATCATGAGTGAATTTTAATATCACATATTTTATTACTTATGAATATAGCAAATAATTTTGGGAATTTAAAAATTTTGAACTATGAACAATCAATTGTTGTAGTGAAAGCTAGCTTATATAAATTCAAAATTAATTAACACCTGTTAGAAAAGAGAGTTAAAATAATGATTTTTGATAGTAATAATGAAATAGTGATTTTTTATGATATTTGAAAATTAAAAGTTTTTGAATAGCATATAGCAGTTGGTAAAATAATTTTTTTGTGCGTCTCTCCTAACAGCGGTACCGGGTTCGATTACGGAAGCAACTCCTACTCGAAGATTTGTTGAAAAACTCATCAATATAATCTGCCGACGCCATCAATGGGAATAATAATTCGAAGCAGATCATTAGATGGATCTCTTAAATATACGACTTAATCCGCGAATTCATAGTTTTTGCTCTCTCTATTCTGAATATCATCAGACCTATTTAGTAGTGTTAGCTGAAAGGGTTTTAGAGCGCATCAACCTGTTAGCCTCTGATTTTCATTTTTGCATTTTATTCGAATTCACGAGGCACACGATAATTACAGATGAACATCTCTGAAATGCTGAATATAATCTGTGTCATCCATTAATCAGCAATGGGCGGAAAACTAAGTGCTGATGGGAACTTCTTTGGAAGGAGGGAAAGTGACCATTTAAAATGTGCGTAGATGAATAAATATAGGTTGACGTATAAATTGATTAAATAGTGTGTCTAAATTTCAGTAAATATTAATGAAACGAACGTACGTCATCAAAATAAGAAACTGAGACGAAACTCTTACGATTTTGTGGACTAATGTGATTAAATTTAATAGAAATAGAATAAATATTCAATATCAAGAAGTGAAAGTGTATTATAATTCAATGAATATATATTAAAGAGAAAAATCACTCGAATTAGGGTGAAGGATATTTCCTTATTATCTCTTGATTTCTATGGAAAAACTTTCTAAGAGTTCAGAATGCTTTTATACAAATTTCGGTGAAATACGAAGTATATGGATTCAGATTGGATTCCTGTACGGCGTCTTTAGTTTAGGATTGAGGGTAGACTGTTCCGAGTCCTAAAAGATTGAGGAGGACTGCTACCAACACAAAAAACACAGACAATAGTTTATATTCTTTAGGAGGAAAACAGAAATGGAAGAATTAAAACAACAATAAAGTGTACCCGAAGACCATCCGAGCCTTCAAAAACCGTTGAGGACACCAAAATGTAAAATTCCGAAATTTCGGGTACTTGTAATCAATTTTCATATTTGTGAAGTTTTAGGTTTCAAATGTCCATAGAGTTGTGGGACTGATTCCGAAAGATCTGTTCTTTATTCAAATTCCTTGATCTTTCAAGTGCAGGGTTATTGAAATTAAATCTGTAACAATTTAATAACAATCAGATATGAAAAAAATGGACTTTACAGTAATAATTATCATCTTTTCAAGTAGTTGGAGTGAACAACGAAGAAATGAGGAAATCTTACATTTACGTAAGTTTCGCTTATTATTCTTGGACTCATGAGGAATTCATGATCCATCGGAACAATTAATTTTTCCTCGCAAATGTAAATAAGCCAAGGGATCATATTGGGCGAAAAATCTAAAATTCATCTCGCTAATGGCGGAATACGTATTCTGTACACTTATCGTAACATCCTCGCTATAGTGAAAATGAAAAGCGGATATTTTTTGAGGTCATTGCAACCGATATTTAAATTTCTCCGAGAAAATGTCTCCGTCGTCTGATAAATTTTCATATCGATATCTTTTATGCATGCGCGATGGGTGACGGGTAGTTCCTTTTATTTTTCTACCTTCCTTTGTTTGTTGAATCGCAAATGGCGCGTTTCGAAGGCAAAAGTACCTTACGTCATAGGGGTCGTGGGACGGGGCTCTACTATTTTTATCCTTAGTAACCACGATTGAAGGATTCGCAGGGATGATGCAAGAGACGTTGCTTATCTTCAAGACTTGTGTTGATTGCTTGAGTTTGGGGCAGCAGGTTCATGGAGACGAGGCTTTCGGGGAAAGAAGTAGTGTTTTTATAAAAAGTCGATAATAACCGATTCCTGAGACTTCCTTCCAAATTTGCCCAAGTTACCCCGTTTCAGTGAATCAGAATCTTTTATGATGATAAAAAGAGGCAGAGAAAGTAATTGAATATAACAAAACACAGCGTTATTCAAATAATGAAATTATCAAGTTATACAATTATTTTTATCTGTTAAAAGATATGTTCCTTGTAGTATCGTAAATATAATTATTAATTGATCTCAAAGGAATCTATTAAAGTAGTAAAAATTTTATATCCATTTTTGTATTTAATGACTTAGAAATAATAACTTAAGTACTTGATTTAATGATATGACCAACCAATAAGCTATCACAAAAGTTTTATTGAAATGCATCATACGGAGAAATAAAAAAATAATCAGCTCTTGGGTGTATAATTTAGAAAATTGTTAGAATTAGAGCTAAAAGTGGATATTATCTTCTGAAAACGTCTTAATAAATGGAGTGTGAGAGAAACTTCTAGAAACCAACTCGTTTTGTATGTGAATGTATATCTAAAACTTTATCAATTTCTTTACGCTTTCTGTAGTTGGGTTAGGAAACCACTTCTACATATTGCATATTCAGAGAATTTTTCTATTTACAATTCCATACAAACTGCTTATGTGTGCATAACTAGAAATGGAGAGTTTCATAAATAATCGAATCAGTAGCTTAGAACGTTTAGGAAAGAAGAGAAAAGGATACGCGGGTATTTTCAGATTCATAAACTGTGGGGAATTACTCAAGAATTAACGTGAAAAATTCTGATGAGAACCTGAACTGGGATTTCCAGGCTAGCATCCCGGTCTGACTTTTTATATTTGTTAATTCCTCGGTTTGACCCGAATCAAGCGATCTATTCACCAAAAGATATCCTTTTTCCATTAAATCATCACAACATTTTCAACATGTAGAATGCAGAGAGAAAAAATATTTTGTGAATCTGCAGAAATATCTTGTTCACATTATTTCAAATGTAATAGTCAAAGACGATTTCAATAACTGCATTTCTTAAATATTTTATGCGTCTTGATATAATTAAAATTATATTAAGACAAAATATAGAAATTATTTCTAAAAATATTTATAATTTGTAATTTAACGTCGAGAACCCATCTATCACAACCTGACCTGGGGTAAGATCTCAATATCAAACAGCCCTAAGTGGAAGAACAGACCAATCTCTTTTCCAACAATAGCCACAATTTCGGAGGCTACATTATGATCAAAGAGGACGCGATATTTATAATGGAAACCGTAGATTTGCATCCGAATGACGCGGGACGTGGAAATTAACATGGCATATCCAGTTGCTGCCGCAGGATAAAACTGGGCAATATCTGAATTCCGGGTCCGAAAACATAAGGCGCTTTTCCGCCATTCGTCGCGTCTTTTTGCGAAAAAACGAGAGATTGGCCGTGTCTCCGCCTAGACGTAACATCTGCGAAGGAGCGCTCGTGTGGGGAGGGGTGATACCCTTAGGGGATGTCCGCCTGCGGCCTTGTGAGGGTAGCGGAGGTGAGGGAGGCCACGAAAAATTCAGGTTTTTTTCATCCGAGATTCCAGGTGGCTTTTCACGCAGTTTTGACATTCCTCCAAGTGATTATGGAATCAGTGGAATTCGTTTCGATTGGTGGATAATCTTAATTGGGGTTCTTGTTTACAATTTATATGTTCTTCAGTCGTGTCTTGTGTTATGGAATATGGGTTCTGTTTTGCTCCGTTTTCTGTTAAATATTAAGCAGTGAACGGCATATTCTTGATCAAATAATGTTGCATGGTTATTGATCTAGATTTTCCTTCTTCGCGAGAAGCATTAATGTAAAATTTAAGCTAAATAGATAAATTCGGACTAGTGAGATTCTAGTTCTTTAAGCTACTTTTAATTGATCAAATTAATATTACTTATTACTGGGAAATCATGCGTGTAGAAAGAGAACACGACAATTCATCAGATGATTTTTTCAGAGTTCACTAAGCCTTACAAAATATCAAAAATAAGTCGACTGGGATGTTACAAAGATCAACAAACCTTTACTCGAAGCAATCCATCGCGTAAATGGATAAGACAAAGTTTCTTCAGACCATTTTTTCCACATTGACTGAAGCTTAATTGATATAAGACAAATAGACATTTGGGACATTAGGGACATCGACTTTTTCAATAGTTTTCATTTATTGAAAATATACGAATAACTAAAATTTTACTAAATAAATTTCTTCTAAAACAGTTAGCTTTAAAGAGATAACCAAAAACTAACAGAAATATAGATAACTTTTTTAGCCTTCGTCAACAAAAGAATGACATATCAGGAAACTGAAGCCTTAAATGTTTTATATTAACTTATGAAATTATTTAGAACTTAGAATTTATCCAATATTTTCCTTCTAAATGAGTACTTTTACCATGGTTGGCCATATTAGAGTGAAATTAACATGAGCAGAGGGAAAGTTGCGGCCCGAATTACGTAAATTGGACACGCGTGAATCAGCCACGCCTCTTTCGTTACTCGAGGGCATTACTGTTTTATAAATGGCGAATAAGTTAACTGTATATTGATGCGAAACATATTTCTGGAGGGGAAATTCGTGAAATGTGCGCGTTACACGATTTTAAATTTAAATATAGCATTTAGTGTTAACTGGGATGAGTTAACTGGGAGGCTGACATTGGAGAAATTAAGTAATAATACTTGAACATAAAGACGTACACTAAAATCGAGATGAAATTATTTTTTTGACTTCCCTTTGATAAAGGAATTAACTTTTTTTAAACTCTGATGCCTTTGTTTTACAAGTTACGTCTTACATTAATATAATTGCATTACTTTTGTATAACTTTCTATAGAGATTTGAGACATTTATATATTGCATCATCATACACAATTTATTTCAATAAGTCTCGCATTGATTATTGAAGATATAAGCTAAAAAGTGAACTTTAGTATGTTTGTTTATCAACCCTATCCCTTTTTTTTAAACTTTAACCCTCTCACTTTTCCACCATGTTTTGAAATTTTCATTCTATTGTTCTACAAAATTACCTTTTCTCTTTTTTAACACCTTTGCTATAAAATATATAATATCATCGTTACTTATTTTCTCGAATACAGATCTCATGCCAAAATTGTCGGAAAACAATTACGTGCAGTAGCTTAGAAAGATGTTGTTCCCTCCAGATTTAGAAGGAGAAAATAAGGTCAAAAATCAATTCCGGGTTTCAATTTGCCCTCAGTGTGCATCGGAACCCAATTCGCTCTAAATTAAACCGTTTCTAGAGGAGAATCTGCCGAAAAGCAACCCACCAATAAACCACTTCCTGACTGAATACTAATAACACACATCTCATGCGCCACACACGGCGTGCAGATGCTTCCCCTTGAAAAATACACCGCAATTTCCCTTAGATTCGATTCCTTTTTAATTAAAGGGAAAACAATATCTCGTGCACCGTATGTTTCCCCCAAAAAGGGGATGTGTCAAAGGAGGAAAGAAGTCGATGCAGAGGAAGATAGCAAACCTAATGGATTCAGTGGTGGTGACGGTTAAGGTGTTGAGGTATCGACTGAGGGAAGGATCCCTCGTCATCTGACTTTGATAGATCAACGGATCCGAAAACAAATGACACCCACCGATACGTCGATTGTTTGCGACGAGCCTTTTTTTGTTTCTTTTTTGTTTCCTCACCATGGAGACCTCCATTCCGCCGATAAATGAGAGATGTTCCTTTCCGCCTCAGACATCTCCGAAGAGAATCTCGGTGTGTTTCCGGTCTTAAAAAGTGCGAAGATGAATTAGTGGTGTAAATGTGTTGGAGACAGTGGGAAGTAGATGGAAGATGGTCTATGACTGAGGAGGTGAAAACGTGAAGAAGGGTAAAGGAATGTGATGGATGAGGGATTCATAGTGCACTCAGAGTTTCATAAATAACTGAATATCAGCCATCATCGGAAGCTGTGTTTTAGACCTGAAACATATTTAGGATCCAGACGTAGGATGATACTTATCGAGACTATATTTACGTAAAAGAAGTATTAAATTCTCATTTTCTGGAATAATGTTCATCGAAAAGAAAGAATAAGGAGAAACAAAAGCATTGCATCTTTCGGAAAACGCTCTCTTACTGTATGTAACAAGAAAATGAAGTCACTGAGATATTGACTAATTATATAGAATTGATGGGCAGAATCACTTTAAAAACATTTTCGTTAATAAAAATATCTATTCTAAAAACGATTATTCGAATGAAAATATTCGTCTCAAAATTAATTGAATGATTCAAGATAAATATTTTAAAATAGTGTCAAAGGGTATAGAAGAGAAAATAATCCACTGGAAATTACTCTATGGGATTAAATAAGAGAGATATTATTTGAAAAAGCAAGCCTTCTTCGTAAGGGAAACCATTCAATGTTTACATAAGCATCTTTGGAACGCATTTTGCGAAAATCAGTCCGGACTTCGAATCCCGACTCGGTACGTCACTTCCGTTTCCATAGCCGTCTGTGATCCATTCAGACGGATATTTTAAACGTACGTCGGCAGATGTCGGTGGCGTCGGAAAAGCGCAAGAACAAAAGAAGGGGGCGGAGAAAAAAGAGATCCGAGATGCGGGAAGAAACGGAAGCACATCTAGATGCACGTGGATTGGACGCTTTTTGGTTTAGCAGCAGCGGTGGCTACTTCCCCTTCGTATCCCACCACCGCAAGCTGTCTAACACCACCTCCTCCCATCTCAATTTCAAATGAGATTTACCACCGAACATAATCCCTCCGCAAGGGGGATCGCACAAGTCGATCGCTTACGATCGCATCTCTCCTCTTATATTTATCCTGTCTTCGATGGTATTTACGTACCTCCATCACTGTCCACCGTCGTCTGGAGGTGTCCAATCGAATGGATGTGCCATCAGTTAAAACCGTATTGTTAAATTTATTCGTATTTATGTTGGTAAATAATGTAAAGTTGCAGGTCCAGAACACTTTTACTTGTTGGCTATTTTGGGGTTAAAATATTCTGTTTCTAGAACAACCTTCAGCACACATACTGGTGACGAGTCTTCTTAGATCTACCTCTCACTTGGTCCTTGTTTACTGTTAGCGATTCTCAAAATGGATTGAGACCTGATTCAGTTATATACGTACATATTGAGAAATGGAAGAGTTGGAAAGAAATCATAACAGTACTTTGATATCAGACTCAAGAACTTACGATTTGGAAAACACCCACACAATGAAGGGGTGAAAAAATAAAGAAAACAGAGAGATACAAGTAATAAGATATATACGAAATATGAGTTAAGAAAAATAATTTAAAAAGTTGAACTATAATTAAATTATCAAAAATACGAAAACTATTCATGTTTAAGCTTTATATTCTCAACTTTAATTCCATTCCGATTCATATACATCAATAATTTTCTATTGCTCTTATGATTTAATCAATTGAATTTATCAGTAAGAGGTAAGAATATTTTAATACAATTTCGCTTTTCATTTTCATTTTTAGAAGGCATTTACATTGATTATTACAAAAGAGGATGCCGGGCTTTTATAAAAGTATTTTGCCAACAAATTTGTATTTGACGCTGTGCTCATATATTTCTTCACCAAATTTTCTCCTTATCAATGGAAGATTTAATTCAAATTAATCAAAAAGATCTCCTTTAAGGAATCTTTAGAGTCAGTCAGTCAAAAAAGGTTTTTTTTTAGTTCAGTCAGAATGAAATTTATTAATTCGGGGAGGTGGAAGCTTAAAGCCTATTTCCATCCGGATAATTGCAAGGTTTACACAAAAACCTCCTAAACTGCGGAGACTCTAAGCAATGAACGGACCACTTGACGATTTAGAAATATATGAAACGAAATGAAATGAACCTTATTCGTCCATACACACCGATAAAGTAATTGCGTCAATGAAGAATCAGCCATAAACCATCATAACATTTTTATTAGGAATGCTACTTATTTTCTTATTATCGAATAATCTTTATTAAACTCCCAATGGACATCGATTGATGATAAAAGAAAACTAATGAGGAGAAACTAAATGGATAACTGTATTGAAAAAATATTCTTGAAATCACTGCATTAGCAATAATAAACATTTTTTTGAATTATTTGCTAAATGAATAAATGAAATGATCCTTTATAGAAATTAAATTCTTTTTGGTAATAATTGCAATAAAACAGAGGTTATCATTCATAATTCGTCGTCTATTTCATCACTCGAAGAGTGATTCGAAAGAAGAGTTTACTTTTGAGAATTTAATTAAACATGACCTGCTATTCATCGGGTTGTTGAGCGGGTTAAGGAAGTTATAAGAGAGCGAATGCACATCTCAACATCGGCCTCTTTCAGAGACAATTTGCCGATCGCTGATTCTTATTTGAATGGCCGATGTGCGGTCGAAAGCCTTTTAATGAACATGCGCATTACATTTTGTGAACCGTTTTAAAGGATTTACAACCAATTTGTGTAATTGTAAGAAATGTTTTCACGTGAATTTTTAATACAACTGTTTACGTAATAGCGAAGATGACAGAATTCTTTATATGAAGCCATTAAAAGAGCCTATTGGAGAAATTACAAATGGATAATTACAAGATGTGTGCTTTGAGATGATCATTCATATACAGTTGTACTTACAGTTTAGTGAGTCTCTTCTCATTCTTGGATATAAATTTCATGGTTAATTTTTTGACTTCAGATATTTTTACATTTGTATATATTTATCACCATGATAAAAGTTTTATTTATATATGTATCTGAGTCCGTTTTAAAGTTTTCTACCTTTTTCCGAAGATTAAATTTCTAATAAATATGCCAAGTTTAATCATATCTTAAAAATTAATCACCGCTATAGATTAATTATTTCATATGAAATAGAATGACTTTAATAAAGAGAATGACGAAATACAGCGTTCAACTTGTATTAATTATAATTAAAAATTGAATATTTTTCTTTTGAATTCTCAAACCAAATTCGTTCAATTTTAAAGTAAATATCACAGTCGATCCATTACACATTCATTTCTTTTAATAATTATAACTTGGTCATAAAAACAGTGTTTATTGCAACAAATTAGGGAAATCAAATGTTATTAAGGGGAGAAAACATTATTATTTTACTTTTGCTGGCTCATAATACGTATCTTCAAATGATTTACGGTTTAAATTGATCGGTATTTCAGTTTCGATATCCCTACAACATTAGTAGCTTTCGAAGTACTTTGGCTGAAGACTTCCTATTTCATTTCTAGAGACCATCTATAAGGATAGCACCTAGTATACCCAAGAATTCAATTTATAGCGCAGACGAAATGGAAAGAGACCACCTTAAATCTAAAACCTGCATTCTGTGATGCAGATCTAAATTGCACAGCACTTTGTCGGAATCTCTTGGACTGAGAAAACAGTCGAGAGTTGGCAGCGCGATTCATCCATCGAAAGCACGAATCGCGGAAAAGAATAAACGCGATCGAGATTTCGGTGGAAGAGCGCTTCGTAGGAAATGGTGGGAATGGAGTAAGAAGGAGAAGGTAAGATAGGGGAGATAAGGCCGAGGAACAAAGCAGAGATGGCAGAGGAAGATAGGCTAAGATTAGGAGATCGTGGGAGTGAGAATGATGTAGGAGAGTCCTTCTGGATACCAAAAAGCGCCGCCGGGGTGTACGCTAGGGTCTAGTTCTCGGCCCTATGCCATTTCACACCGAGCCAAACGCTGGCCCAGATCTTCGAAGCGATCGAGAAGCATCCTTTTTTGCCCTCCCTCGTGTACTACATCAACCCATTCTCTCCCAACCGTTTGCAACCTTTGATCCCAGGATTCCACCGACTTCCGTTCGGTGCATCTGAAGGTATTCCTTCGATCCTCGCCGAAGGCATCGTTCCGCATACATATTGAGATTGATAAGGAAAATGAGGGGCTGAAAGGGAATTCTTTTGGGTCAGGAACGGCTTGAGTCCAATAAATATCAGAGGAGAAATTGTAGGCCCGTATTATATACTTAACAATATAAAAATTCTAAAGGGTACAATCCCATGTAATGTATAGTACTCCTGGATACATAACTACGTCGTATGATTTACATAGGCCCCGAAATTAAGAATGTTGGATATTGATAACACAGAGCATGTCTTGAAATTAAACTCAAATGAAAGTAAAGAATTAACAAGTCATTCAGCTTCGTAAATTATTAAAATTATTTCGTTATCAGTTAAACTTATGTTTGTTGTGAAGTAAATACTTATTAGAACTTATATTTATAATATATTTTTGGAGTATTTTTTCATAATATTCAAGCCAATAATTTAATAATAATTGCTTTACATTTGGTTATTAATTTGGCATTAATAATGGTTAATTTGTGGCATGAAATATGCAATGAAAATGAATTCCTCTTAATGCCAAGCTCAACTTTAATATATAATTAGGAAAGCTCTACTTATAGGATATTACATATTATTATTCTCATCGTGGTAAATCAGTTTTAATTCTTTTCAACAGTTTGCTTTTTGTATGGTTACGTAATGATTCTTAAAGGTTTGTACGAGTGAACAGCTTTTAATTCAGTAATGAGTGCTTTGATTTCCCTTATAACTAATTCTTAATATTTCCACTGAGCAATTGTATCTAGAATAGATAAATCATTAATAACCCGAATTCACCCTTTTATTTCATTGGAGGAAAACAAAGTGGACATAATGATCCCAAATACACTTAAAGAATCCATAAAAGTATTTCTCCGAAATAAACTCAACAGGAAAGGGTTTTCTGCGGAACATCTTGGTGAGAAAGAGCGTTGACGTGTAATGAGAGGTTGTCCAAGTAAATTACATTTAATTCAAAGGTATCTTCCTCTTTCTTAGCCCAACCCGTAATCTGGTGGCTCTAAGCGTTTCCAAGTATGGGCGTTAAGTTGCTTCAACGATTTCGGAGAAAGTTCCCGAAAAAAATCGCAAACATTTAACCTCTTTTAAATCGAAATAGAATAAATAGTGTTAAAATAACAATTCTTGAGAATACAAAATAATCATCGGGGTAGTGCTTTTCATCTATCTGAAAAGAAGTAATCAGAACTAAAAATATTTCATTTATTTGAGTACTAATATCTTCTATTTATTTGTTTAATTCAAGGAATTAAATGAAAATAAACTCGTTAATATTGTGGCTTATTTAATGAAATTATCTAAAGGTTTATGAAAGACACAGAAAGCGTTTTTCTACTTAAAATTTGAGAATTTCTCGCAAGAATATCAAATTCATACGACTTTAACTCGTAGTTTGTTTATATTTATAAGCGACTTATTTCAGTCTCCAAGTGAATTTGAATCGGTCGGCACAATAATATTCCATATCAAGTGAAATAAAAAAATAAGGGCATATTTATTGGAAGAGCCATCTCATAAGAAGGGAAATTCAGAAATTTATACGAAAAGAATTCTATTTCACTACCTTGAGACAAGATTCTTACATTGAAGCGCATATTTTCGCACGCTTTATGGATATTCGTTTTCATAACCACCGATCGCAAATTCAGTTCACAAAAAACACGTTTTGGCCCCAAAAAGATCCCAGTCTCTTCCAAAACTTATTTCCTGGGACACACTATGCGACGTCCCTTGTATCTTCAACTGATAATTTTTTGCCTTTTCGGAGGAAACAGAGCCGGGCAGGAAATGGGTAAAACGTAATAAAAAAGTAAAGAATGGCAAAGGATGATAAAGGGGATACGGTATACGTGAGGAAGAGAGGAATAAAGATATAGGGAAAAGAGAAGGATGTATGGGATGGAGAAGTACGTGGGTGGGAGAAAAAAGGGTCCAAGAGAAAGGAACGAGATTTTTATCTTCACGTAGCCAAGGGCAGATATGTTACGTTCCGGATCCCCATCGCCTTAAAAACTCCCCCAAACTAGTCCCCCTTTATTTCATATAATTTCATAGTGGCCGTACCTTTTGGCCCTACCTGCGACAAAAAGGTCTCTTGAGGGAAGCGGGGGAGGAGCCGATGGTTGGTCCCGACGATTGAAGGCGTTTCTGGAGAATGGCTGAGGGCTTTAAACTCTTCATTACGTGCATTTGTCGAATTATAGGATCGGGATTTTTTTGCGTACCTTAAATTCTCGGTCGAAATGTCGCGGTGCCATTACTGACCCGTGCGGGACTCGACGATTGAGTTAATGATATAGTGTATCGCGGTCTTTGTCCCTCCCTACGGTTATTGGGAGTAGAAATCTGCCTTAGTTTTTTCTGTCGGTATGCATCCCTGTTTTTTAGGAATTTCGGTGAAATATTTCGAAGAATTTTTTCGATTCGACAAAAAATCTGTACCGAAATTTGCCGTTTTACGGCCTTTTTATGAAATTTTGTGGTGTTTCCATCCTTTTGGTGTTTTTGCTGCATCGCCTTAAGGAAAAGAACACTATAATCACGAATAATAAATTTGAAAAATGGAATTGTGGCATAATGATACATTAAGTGCAAAACGCATTGGAAATCTGGAGTGTGTACGAAAGTGCACGCGTACCTCACAAAACTTCACGAATAAGAATGTGAAAAATGTTAGTGAAAATATTCATTGTTGTTTCAAACCAATATAGGGTATTTCAAATTTGTATCATTTAGACATAAAATGTACATATTTATATAACTTCTCTAAGAAACTCAATATAATTATTCATTTATTTTTCTAATAATTCAAAACTATAGTAAGGTGTAAAGAATGAATTTTTAGGAGCGAATTTTATAGTAAATTAAGTAGATTACTTTGTAAAGTTTCATTTCAATCATCGTAATAGCTCAAGTAAAAGTGTAATTAATTCTTTAAATAACGAATGCTCTCTTTTCATGAGAAGATCCGAAATAGATCTTAAATTTTCTTTGGAGATTAAACTATCAATATCTACAGCTTGCACATAATATTCTGATGTCATAAATTAACGCAATCGTTTATAGTTAAATAACTGTCACTCAAATTAACAAATAAATTCAAAAACGTATAAAAATAGAAACCTAACCACCGAGAATAAGTAATCTTCCATAACTATTCAGTAAACATTAAACATTAGAATGTTATTTCATGTAATTGTATTGTAATATTTAAACGGAATTCATTATAGATTCATGCTGCGCAGGTACACCTCACTTTGCCTACGTTTCACGGTACAAGTAGCAGCTGCGATGGCATAGTTGGCGCTGAGTCTCATTTCATCAGTCTCTCAGCAAACGTCTAAAATCAATGGACCCCTTCACGCACTCCCTTATTGCTGGTCACGGCTCTCTACAGCTATAAATCTGCTTTGATCCTTCGCTCATGGATCGCACGGACGCTGAGTTTCAGATTTGGAGGGAGTTATTCCCACAATGATCGAATCTTTATTTTCCACGTTTCCATGTAAGAGAATTTGATTTATTGGAGTAATTTTAAGAAAGTTTAAGTTCCAACAAGTACTTTCTAAAGGTAGAGCAACTATAATACGTTGCATTATGGTAATAAAAATTACAGTTACAAACTGAACTTTAACATTTTTTATTTTGGTTTAGTATTTTCACTAACTTCCAATAGTATCTAATTCTTTTAAAACATTTCAAGGAAGCAATATCATTGAGTTAAATCAAGATAAATACACTTAGAAAGTTCTTATGACATTTAAAAATGAAATCATTCTGATTGTTTGGATAAATGACTTCCCATGATTAATTTCTATCATAATGTGAAATCAGAATCCTGCTAAACAAAGAAACACTAATATTCAAGAATCCAACGCTAATTTTTTAAAAATTGACTTCCATCCTACAAATATCACGTCGTTCTGCGAGTTATTCGAATGGAGATAATCTAGATTCGAAGTTTTCATCTGGCGTATGATTGCAACAAGTTGAGAAATTTTAATTTCTTTAAACTGATTTAATCAATCAACCGATGCTGTATAGGTTCTTTAAATTAAATAAGAAGGCTGATATAATTCAACAACATATCTTAATGAAATTTATTAGTTTCAGAAGAACTCGATAGACTATCTTAGTTGCCTAATCTGTTTATATTCTACAGATGAAAATAGTTCGAGAATGCTAACGAAAATTTTTGGAGTTTTCGATCGAGGCCTATTTTTCTTCAAATCTTATTGTTTGTCCATTTTCTCAGCAGTTAACACTTATAAATTCAGGGATCTGTCAAAGCATTTTAAGTATTCCGAACGTTACTTTTAAATAAGATTATCTACGTTTCTAGCAAATTGAAAGAATACTTCCAAACCCTACAATGATTTCAACTTTCTCGCATATGCAATACTCAGTTTAATGATAAGTACATTCTTCTTATTCTTTATTACACTTGGATTCTTCTTGTCTCGTACACTTTTTATAGAACTGTCCACACGATTTTGGATTCTTGTTCATCAATTTATAACTTTTTGTAAACTCTTCAAAATATCATTTATCTCAGGATATTTACTCTCTACACTACTGACTCACGTTAATGAAGAGGTGTGTCAAGTGAATGTGAAAGATTTAATTCATTATATAACTACATTGTATAAAATATATTCATATAATATGAGATGAGATGTACATAATAACGTGAAAATATGAATTAAGAATTTGATTCGTAGCCATTTCTCAGAATAGTTTAAATGCGTAATTGTGTTGTCCAATTATCTCTAATTCGCATAATTTTTTACTCTTAAGGAGCGAACGTATGATCAAAAGAACTGTATGTGATATATAATAAACAACCATTTTTATTGCTTAAAAATCTTTACCTTTAATCTTTAAGATTATTATACATTGCCCAGCCTATTAAGTTATAGAATAAGTATCATTGACCATGAAATTTGCACCTCTCAATTGCTGAATAGAACTTAATAAACAATTTCTTATATGAAGAGACATCATAGAACTTACTTTTCGATATGGCTGTAATTTAGACATTGAATGATTTGCAGATTTTGACTACTCTATCATAAAAAATAGAGGTATATATTAATTTATATCTTGAGAATACCTCTTCCGAGAATTATTCTACTCCCTATTACAAGTTCTGAATTTGAATGATGGATAAACCAAAGCCCCCTCGATTGCTGCTGCACTCTGTAGGCTAAACGTAGAGTTATTGGCGCACGACGCTTCTCCTCTCCCCTTGCGAAGCTAGCGACACCAGTCTGTGCGGCCGTTGGGTAAGACTCCAGCACAGCGTTGTACTCCACAACCCGCATCTAATTCAATGAATTCTGCGAAGACATTCTTCCGAAGCTCAGCTCAAAAGGTTCGATGCAATCGATTTAAGAGTTCACTTGCTCTAAATTCTGATTCGTTTCTCTTCCTGGACTTTCTAGCGATACCTCAATTCATCAAACGTAAATCCTTCGAAAGTTGATCGACATCATAGAAGGTATTGGAATCAAAAACATGACAGGTGGCACAGAAGAGGAATAGAAAAGAAATTCCTTTCGTTGATAAAACTTCCTAGAGTGAATAAGTCGATTGATTTGGAGTCAAATAACATTAAGAACGATTACACTGAAAGCGCGTTCGCTAGCATACTTATTTGTAAGAATTAAAAATGGTGATTCCTGTATAAATGTATGAGACGGTGAATACAGAAAGATCATAGTATTGTTTGAAATTACACGAGAATAAGATTTAAACTATGACGGAAGAAGTAGTATACGAGATTAATTATTTTTCTTGAATATTCCTATGTATTTCGAAGCAAGTTTAAGATATATAAGCATAAAAAATATAAGTTAAATTGAACTTATCGCTCTCTCGAACTTTTCGTAATTAAAATTTATATTTTCTTTCCAGTTTCATTGCAGATATAAGCATTTTCTTTCTTGGTACTTCCAAGAAGTTTTACGCAAGTGATAGATGGTAAGTAATACCAGTCTTTTATTCGCTTTTATTCATCTTCCTTGGCGAGGATCTTGCTCTAATCATTTCGCAATTAGATATGAACAGATTATTTTCCAAACCATTATAAAAGTATCCAAGGTACACCTACAAGATATTATCAAACATATTTAATGGCTTCAAATTTTATGATAACTGATTCACACATGTCTGGATGAATTTGAAGGTCGATTTTAATACTTCCATTTTCTCAGGAAAATCTTCGTCTGATTTATGATAACCTCCAAGGAATCTCTGTTTATTTCAGTTTGCTAGATGTTCGAATCCCTCTTACGTATTAAAATAATTATTCTCTTTTAACCACTTCTAGATTCAATCAAGAATAGCAAGTGGACACCTTTCTAAGCTTTTATCATCGACAT
Organism: Pantala flavescens; assembly: GCA_020796165.1. Classification (NCBI taxonomy): domain Eukaryota; kingdom Metazoa; phylum Arthropoda; class Insecta; order Odonata; family Libellulidae; genus Pantala; species Pantala flavescens. The sequence goes on from CM036881.1 coordinate 51,805,079, forward strand.
CTTAATCTTTAACGCAACTGTCTCAGGTTTGGGTAAAATTTCTCAAAACGTTTGTCCATCGTCCTTGCCAGAAAATGTGCGTGAGATTTAAATGATTTAAATCTTCGTTAATTATTTTATTTTCTTGAAAAAATAAATTTCGTTATGTCCTCGAATAGATATAACTATCATCATTAGTTGGATATACAATTATTTCGAAAAATATGTATATATAATATGATGATATTCTACAGATACATTTGGCCTTACAGCATTTCACGGAATCAAATCAATCGTTAATATAAAAGAGCAGTTGGTAAGGTTGCCGTGAAATTTTAAATCGATAAATGAAATTTATAATTATTAATAAAATATATATAATTTATAAAATATTAATGAAACTTATTTTTAACATGCCCATGACTGAAATGTGTTGTAGATCTTGTATTATTATTTAAATTGCGTAGTCTAGATTTTTTAGGTTTGATTAAAGTTCACTCATCCTACCATACAGTTCGAACTATTTACCTGTATAGATGTAGTTTGTCTAACCTACCTTAAATACTTTCCCTCTTAAGGAAAGAATCTGAGGAGAATTTCTCTGACGCAAAGTCGAGTGTTACATTTTCGTCGTCTAAACCGACTGGTCAAACTCTCCTCAGATTTTTTCCTCTGAGAGGGAAAGCTTTTCATTTTATTCTGTTCTTTTGATTAGTGATAGCGCTATGAATGATATATTTGGAGCTTATTCGTGATAATAAAAAGGATGCGTGTACTTAGTTACCGTAACGAGGACACCGTTGGATCTGTCGTCCAAATGTCTGTCGCGCGAACGAGCCGTCGGTCACGAGTAGCAGCTGCGATGGCATAGTTGGCGCTGAGTCTCATTTCATCAGTCTCTCAGCAAACGTCTAAAATCAATGGACCCCTTCACGCACTCCCTTATTGCTGGTCACGGCTGCAAATACCTCTCTACAGCCATTAATCTGCTTCGATCCTTCAAAGACCGGCCACTCTGACGGGCGCTACTACTACGGCCTATGTAGAAACGTAGAGGTTAAGATTTAACAATATCGTGTACCTTGTTTAGGATTCTTTAAGGATTATGATGATGATAAATTTCATGTTAGTATAAATGTATGTACAGAGAAAAATAAGCCGTAAATTTTTGTAGTTTTATATACATACTACGGGAGTACTCTATCTTTCTATCATTAACTTATCAAATTTAAAATAATATAATTTAGAATTAAAAGGCTTGAGGTTCTTCATCTGTTGATCTTAAGTGTTTTTAAAATCACGATTAAAATACTGAGTATAAAACAATAAAGTATAAAGAATGAAGAGTAATGTTTCGGTATATTACTTTAATTTATTTTATCGTTGCTGCGTTCTTTGGTTCGAAACTCATCATTTCCTTTACTTCAAAATTTTAAATCATTTCTCTAGAGAATATTTCATATTTTTTGTCTCCGATTTGAATGTTTCATTCTTTGAGCAGTCCTCTATAATTAAAGAAATTCTTACTGTACTTATGGACGATTAATTTAAGACAGAAAATATTCTTCACGAATGTATTGACCTCTTGTTCCGAAATGACAACGGAGGTACAATGGAGCCATGTTACTTTACGATACATCAAACAAAGCTAACTAAATCTTTAATCCTCGCTTCTCTATTCAATGATTTATTGACGTGGATTGTCAGCGTTTGAAGTTTACGCATTCCTGTTTCGACGCAGAAAAAAATTCTCGATGTTTACTTCCTAAACACGTATTCAGGAACGATACCAACTCAATGAGATAAATCGGCGGAGGAAATATACATCTCAGATGTTTGCGGCTCGTACTTTATATCGGCAGAACATCACAAACACACTTTTTTATCGCATTTCGCAGGACGCCGCGGTTGTCCTTTAGCCGGACGCTGCTATGGAGAGAGACAGGTAACTTGTACTTCTGGTTGTAGGCATTCCAGGGGTAAGATTTGCTCTGATTATGAAACAACCGGACGAGAATATCGAAGAGTCTATCAGTCAGAGTGGTGTGTAAGCTGCTTTTACTCAATTGGGTGCATTTATTTTGGGTGGCATTCATTATAAATAAAAACACACCAAAAATATGTTCAAGTTTCATCTCTAACTCCGAAGCAAAAAAGAACTTAAATCGCACTAAGTAAAGGTATAAAAGCACATTCGAAATGACACATTTCTCATTATACGCAATGAATAAACATCTTCCCATAATCTGATACGACGTACGATTGGAAAAGCTTTTCCGATAAAGGTTTTATGACGGTTTTATTGTGTATGATGATATTTAATGTATAATTTCTTTATTACTTGATTAATCTTTAAATTTTTAAGATAAAAAATTTATGAATCTACATTAAAAACATTTAAATTGCACTTTTGTTAAAATACGATTAAAATATTTAGTTTATAACTTTTCTTTGCTCTAAAATTTTACTACTTATGCATATTCAATATTATGAATGACCAGGAATAACAGTTTCAAATCTTACTTCTTGATCATAAGTTTTATAAAGCACTGTGAGAATGAGTGTACCAATAAAATTAGAGAGACATTATTCTGTTACAACTGCAGTAATTCCAGAACGGTTTTGCACGTAAAATCAGAAACAATAGGAATTTTCATTGGTATGATCAAGAATTTTAATTTTAAATTCCATCAATTATAGGAAAAAGGCCGCTTTTATCCATCCATTATTAAATCTGTTGGAGATATAAGATAGAAGTAAATGAAAGGCTCATCTTTCCTGAATCGAAAGACTATAATTCTTGGACGATTCTTAATGGGCAGCTTTCATATTATCTCTGCAATTGTGACTTTGGGAAAGAGGTTTATCTGTCTTTATCCCAAAAACTTCACCAACAATCCACCCTTGGAAATATCGGGATGCAGATCTGCTCTTTCTAATCTTCTTAGAATGTAGCTGATCCCATTAAAAACCAACAATTACTGACGTAAACACTTTTACGTTCAGGAATCTCAAAACCCACAAAAATCCTAAGGAATCCCACCTCTTCGAAGTGAAAAATGATCAAAATCCGTCCGCGAAGAAATCTACGCGTTTTGTTCCGTGGCTTTTCACTCTCAAGCCAACGCTACATAAATAAACCATGTCTTTCGAGGAAATCTCTCTTCTCTGAGTGATTCACATTTTTTTCCCGCTCTTTCCCGGAATCGATCCCCGGCGGATCAGTTCCGCGTCGCTCGTCCAAATCGCGTTCTTATTTCGACCAAACTGATCTGAATTCTAAACGACGCCCTCTTTACGACTCCGAACTATGGTGACGCCGTGAACACCTGTTGAAAGAAATGACGAAGCAGATGGCTCCCTCGAGACGAAATTTCACGAGATTCATTTGTTTCCGAATTTAGTGTCATCGCACGGTGACGACGGAGCGTCCAATTTGCGCTATCATTCGAGGGAAAGTCTGATATGAAAGGGTCGGAGTGTCTGAGATGTTGGTTATATGAGGAATGGCACTTCAAACGTCTTCTGCTGAGAGGTGACAAATCCATGCATTAGGTTGGGTATATTTCTTCGAAGGCGTTCGGCGGTTTCAGGCGGAATAGGATAAAATTGTGGGTAAACAATAAAATTGGATAAATATTTGTATTGGATGAAAAAGGAGGCTCAAGTATGAATAGCTTGTTCTGTTAAGAAGCTAAGAAATTTAAAAAAGCAATTGGTTTCAGTAATTATTTTCTTATTGAATAAGTTCTTTCACTTTCTCAAGGATATTTCCTGTTATGAAATATGAGTTTGGAGACATTTAAATGAATAAAACACAGATGTGTGTAATAAGGAATGAATTATCCGAAACATCCCCTTTGAAAGGCATTAAAAAGAATGCATTGTTATTCGAAAACATTTATTGCGAAATATTCACTCAGATTGAACGTAGAACTTCGCAAACAACCATTTAAATATTGTTTGTAATGACTCAGTTAATTATTCCAAGTGCTATTACTTTGATCAAACTTGACAAGCGTTCGAGCCATTGTAAATTAATTTAATATTTACGTAATGTTTGATTTAAATTAAAAAAAATCTACGAAGTTTCATAATTATTACTTTCTTCTAGAAAAATAATCACCTTGTCATCCTTACAACTATTTTTAAAAATTCTTTCGAATTTAATTGTAAAAAATAGAAGTTGATTTATTACAAACACTGATAAATTGGAAAAGAAATCTTTCATAAGAATTAATAAATTAATACTTAAAATACAATAATAAGGAATTTTGAGAAATAAGGAATTAATTATATCTGCGTGTTTCAAACGCACAACTGTAACGTAAACATTGAAGTAGAATCTTTTTAAGTGAATAATTTGTTTCAGAATCTTCTAAAATCGGTGTTTACAGGATAAAAATTCATGGAAAAATATTTCCGCCATCAAATCAGAATTTATTATTAAAATCATGGAACGGAGAGATATATTAGAGACTGAAAAATCTCCTTGTACATCTAACCCTAGCAAATAGAATATTATAACATCAAACCCGAGATATTTATAGAAAACGTTATGCATATTTGAAGAATAGAAAATTTTCTGTTAAATAGTGTCCTTCGGTTAAGGTTTTACATCACAATTGTGACCATTTTTGCTCTTTCGAAAACCATACTGTCAACATGGCGAATGAAGATACTGAGTTTAACGTAAAGAAACTGTTAATTCTGACATCGTGTGCTTGAGCATGGTTCTTTATCAGTGTTCTCTAGAAATGACATCATTCACATAATAGATGAGTTCGATGGAAAGAGAGCTAAAAATGAAATTACTCTTTATCTGAATGCCTTTGACGTCAATAGGAGATGTGACGCTTTGGAGACATTTGTTAAGTTTAGATTTTTATCTACAGCCTAATTAGTTGACTCAAAAATACTATTGTAGTGTTGAATGTTCCTGTAAATTAGAAATTTGTTGGATGTTGAGGTAAATATGGTTAATTCTAGCTATAAGCATTGATGATCTAATAACTTATTTTATACGATATAGATATTTTATGTAACCTTCTCATATTTGTAACGTACTTAGTAATAGGACGATGACATTGGTGTTAGAAGTTCGAGTTGTCGAATTATATAATATTACGAATAGTGTACTCTAAATTAAATGAGTATGGAAGTTGATAAATTGTCATTGTTTATTTAATAATATTTTCAACTAATTTCTCAAAGAATCCTTGTTCGAACAATTGATATTTCTACAGTTAAGATCATTCTTCTCATATTAAATAAGAAAAGTAGTCCCGTGCGACGAAGGAACACGATTCGAGTCCTTGTTTGTCATTAGAGCAGTGATTCATAGCGAAGAAGAGGCATGTGACGTCTTGTTGTGATCGGAGCAATACTTTCTTAGTGCATTAGGTTTCCGTAAATGTACGTAGCATTTCATTGTGATGAGATGCGTGGAAGGAAGTCATCAATCACACATTCTTCAGTCTCCTTAAGAAGCACAGCCATTGATGCATCTGAAGATGGAGGCGACCTTTTCCAAGATACGGGAAATGCTCTCTTTCATCATGATGACTTTACATATATTATATCGAGATGCCCGATCCAGAATTCAGAAGTGCGAGATGCCAAATGCAAAATATTACATATATAAACAATGAAATTGTTTGTAACAGTTTTGATATTATTTGTAGATTTATTTTTCTTTTAGAGTGACTGGGAAAACTAAAATTTATAAATACATTCGTGTTTAATAATTACTGAAACTAATTCCAGCTATTGATTATGCTCCAGTATACCATTTCGTAACCATCACAACAGAACGGGATCCAAATTAACTAGCTTCGATTACAGAATATTGGTACTGAACACCTATCCATTTTGAAAACCTCTCATTATGAACGAACCCTAAAAGAGACCACCTTGTTTAAACGGAAGCCGAATCAAATCAATGTTTCGATGAAGCATAAAAGAAGCATATGTATGCAACCGCCATCTCGGGAACACTTTCTCCTTTTCTTCGTAAGCAGCTAAAATCCCGAGATAATGAAACATTAACATCTATTACGCTGCATTCCTCTGCAAGCACCTGCCGATCATTAAATTCAAAACACACTCTTCGATCGTGAATTGGCATTTTTGTTTTGATGGGAAATTGGACGGATATCCTACTTGTTTCCGAAAGACACGGAAATTCAGGATTCCGGAAAATTTCCACTAACTCATTTAGTTCACACGATATTGGGAAAAATTTTCAATGTGATGATACATTTGCAAATAAATGAGTTGCGAAGAGAAAATTTAAGCTAAAATGCGTATATTCAGTAAAGCATAGGGTAATAAAGAACCTTTTTTGTATGTTTAAGTATAAACCTAAGAACGCAGAAAAAAACATTTTATAGTACGAAAAGTAAGGGTATTGTCTCAGTATTTTGATGAAAAAATTACTTTTCATTTTGCAAAAATTTCTAAAATATATATTTTATTTGCAATTTTCTCGAATGTTATGCCTACAATATTACAAAAGCCACAAAATTAGGAATTAATCTTGATTAATATTTTTACATTCTTGCATTTCCACGAAAAATACTTAAGTTTAAAAGCTCCAACCTGTAGATCTTAAGGCGAAGACGATCAAACAAAAACTGCACTCGTTTGCATTGGGATCGAATTCGAAATACAAAATTTATTTCGTCTTCTTTTTCGTTCCTCATTATTCATGATTTGCACAGGACCATTACACCATCGTAGGCATGCGCAGTATGTTTACCTATTTTAATCATAATTCTTAAATTATTCAGAAAAATAGGAAATTGCGTAAGCTAATATATGAAATAAACTAAGAAAAATATAATTTTTTACCGAGTGGAGTTTTACCGGTAAAGAACCTAAATTTAATACTTAAAAAAACGTATCATAAGGCCCTAAGGTTCCACAGAGCTCCGTTCTAGATAATTCGAGCATTACTTATAGTGCTCGCGGGGGAAACCCCTTCCACGAAAGCGCCTCGACGAATCAGCACCCGCTCATAAAAACTTTAATTTTTTCCGCCCTTCGTTTTGGAGCGCGCGTGACGTCACGAGGACCAACCGAAAAACCACTCCCTCGGGGAAAAAAGAAACAAAGGAAGATCGTTTTCTCCAAGTTTGGTCATGAGCGAGCAAGCCAAAGAGCGATTGGCCTTGAAGTGGATGCCAAGGTACAGGAGGGGGGGATGTGGGGGTGGAGGCTAATGGCGAAACGTCTTTGGGAAACGTTGAATGGAGGGAGTGATAGATAAACTGCAATCAACCGAAGATGAAATAACACGTCCATGCATATTAGTGCGGAGAATTAATACGAGTTTTATGTTAGGAAACGTCTTGAGGGATAGATGCGTAACTGGGTAAATATGTAGATGCGTCTAACTGGAGTACCTAAAGCTATTTAGTAATATGGTTTGATATTAGAAATTACTCCTGAAAATAGAGGAGACAATAAAGGCCCGAGAAAATAAGCAAATTGGAGTACCGAAGGCAAAGAATGATAAAAATCAAATAGATCGATCGGTAAATATTAGTCTTATTGGTGGAATAAAAATATTTAATATTTTTGTTTCAATTTTTGGAATCATCCTTTAAAAGGCAATATACACGGCTTACGAACTTCTATAAGAGAAAAAATTATGGTCAGTATGAAACTCGATTACGATGAATTTTATAATCTTTGGTCACTACGGATTTAATTACCTATCGATCAACAGACATCTAGTAGATTACAGATAACTATAAAAGATCGTTAATGTCAAGTATAAGGAAATAGATTATGAGATGAGAATATAAGCAGGAGTATTAATATTTCATTATTTGAGCCCTAAAAGTCTCATAATTTATGCAAGATAAGCTGCATCATCTCCGCTAATATTTCTAAAATTGGGAGTTTTTGCAAAGTTCGTCACTCCACATTGGGCAGCCAATATACCTCATCCCCCCTCTGAACTTCGTGCAGCCAATGGCTTCGAGTTCCACTCATTGACGAATAAATCGAGCAAATAACTTAAAATGGGAGGACATTCATCAATATACATTAACTTGGGCTTTCCTTACATTCTCCGAAGCGGATGTGATCTTCTCCATCTTGAGCAGTGATAACGACATCCTTTGACGCACTTCTAAATTAACCTGTAAATGGTTTCGAGAAGTAAGTAGTTTGCGTATTGGCAATTCGCAAAAGGTGGTGTTCTCGCACATAATCCACGCGCCTGAGAAAGACTCTGTGTAGAAGCATCTTCTCCGTAATTTTACGTCCGCCTTTTCGCATTGGCTTTTTCAATGGCCATTCAAACGCAGGCCTCCCACGTCCGGGAAGGCAATACTTGCTCAAGTGATTAGGAGGCCCTAATGAATGGGACATTTTTCCCGCCCTTGTTAGTTTTTCGACTCCAGAAGCAAAAAGAGGGGATGAATGTATGAAAATTTATTCTTTTACGAAAGCTCGAATATATTTCTTCCTTCTTTTTAAACGACTCGTCTTAATAGCTGCGCCAGGAGTCTCGAATTGGGTCTAACAAGAGATTATCTGTGCGTGCGCTTAAAAGCTCGTCTTAGTGCCAATAAACACCTCTTGGACAGGGGCTCGTCCCTCTTATAGGGTTGGTTGCTTCGTGATTCACGCGATATTCGGTGTCGTAATAATTGGTGTTGAATGGAATGAATCCATTGCGCGTGCGACACGTTTCTTAGATCGTGCTTCTGCGAAGGCGTTTGATTTGTTATAATTAGAATAAATGGTACTTTTAATTGCACAGGTGTTAATCAGGGGAATTAGTAGGTATCATAAGATGAAATTTTAAAATTAGGTAGTCTTTACGTTAATATACATAAGGGCTATTACGGCCACTGACAGGGGTATAGGTTTCTTCAGAAAAAAATTATATTTACTAGTTTCCGCTCGTTTTCCCTCTAGCTAATATACTGTCACAGTTGTCTATACTTGTACAGAGTTTTAAATAGCGAAAAAATCAGATTATATGTATTATCATCCTCAGAATGTGTTATGTATATAATTATTTTGAAAGAGGAAATGATTGTGGTAATCGATTGCCCGCAATTCTGAAGGTTTCATGAAATGTCATAACCATATTAAGAGGTGATCTTTCTCATACGGTGTCCATTTTGATTAGAATATATCGTGAGAAATCATAATAAATTTATTTGTACTCAACTTTCTTCTCAACTGGAAGAAATATGTTTGATTTGATTAGGAAACTTACTTTTGTGGAATTTACAGGTGTTGTTACTGAAAGCTCAATGGGAAACGAATTCCTAATCATAATGTCAACCTGAAACATAATTGTAACCTTAAACATCATATTAAGCTTATTTCATGAGGAAAATAAGTGCATCTGGGAATACTCGTCTTACCACTCGTGCAATTTGACTTTTGAACTATCCTGCAGGTAACCAAATATATGTGGCATGTGTGTTGTTTTTCATTCCAGTTATAAATAAATTCTAAATTTTCTAGATTGATTATTATCAATATACAAATACGTATTCTGACATCTGATTCTCGAGCGAATGGACGACTTCTGCTTAAGATTTCAGTGTTTCTTAGTCAATAATAAACAATACAGATTTACGATGCGTGGAAACGTAAACTGCCTTGTTTCCCAAGTAATATTTTAACTCGATGTTCCTTGAGTAGGCGAAGCATAAACGCATTCCATCAAGTTCTTCACCACATATGGGAAGAAATTAATGACTAGTAATCAAATGGAAAGCAGCTTTAATTAGTTTCAAGTGCTCATTATTATGAAGTATCGTCTTTGAGGTTCTAGGTTAAATGCAGTAGAAAAATAAAAAGTGAGAGGGAATATAATTATAACAAATTATCAAATATTATAAAGCAATCGATTTCTTCGTTTAAGTTAATACCTGCACTACAACGGATTAAAACAGAGATTGCTCGTTTTATTTTGGATTCAAATTGAAAAAGACTGAGAATTATGATAATGTTTAATGGAAAAAGGTTATTTTATATCTAATTTAACTAACAAACCTTTACTGATAGTTTAATATTATGCAGCTTTGTTTACCCTCAGACATCCTTAATAAATTTCATGAGTAAATAATATCCAGAATAATATTGATTAGTAAAAGTAAAGTGAGAAAGAATGTATGAAAATGATGATGATAAATATGAAAATTTTACTTCGTATCCTATATATATATTGCCCAAAATGATTCACCCGATTGATTCATTTAGCATAAATGTCTTTAGAGGGATTACAAGAATACAAGATTCAGATTTCCAATCCATCGTATAGAATTCGTATAGCGTCTTTAATTAAAGATAAATAACAGAAGAAAATTCTAACTTAACGTTTCGGAGAAATAGGCATCAATTAATTATGAGTTCTTGTATAAGGTCAACAAAAAACTTTGCTTGGCGGACTTCTGAGTTATTAGATACAGGCGGTTTTAATAAATTCATTTCTTATTTTCACAAAAAATGCTCTCATTAATTGACTCCACGTTAATGAATTACTTTTGGGAGAATCACACAAAATTAGAGTTAACATTATATGCCGAGAATTCTAGGCAAAAATTCTACAATTTATCAACAAAACAATGTTTCTTCAATAGAAACTCACTTTCCGTCGTAAAACAATTTAAAACTTCAATATAGTTATTCTTCTCATAGTATCGATTGAAAATCAATATCATCGAAGTATCATTTTTAAAATTTCGTACTTTGTAGGGTAAGGTGATTGAAAGAAAGGTGGATTTTACGTGCAAAAATAGCGGGTTAATTATATTTCATACTTCAAGTAATGATGAAGTACGAAGAACACTTTCCGAATTTTAAGCCAAACCTATCTGTTTATGATCAGTAAAATCCAATATGTTTTCATCCTTGTCTTCAATCTATTCTTGCAGAAATACCTTTGCTATACAATTAAAATTGTAAGTCCAATATTTCTTCGAATTATTTCCTAACGATTTTCTTTCTCAATATTGTATGCATTTTAGATCAAATCCTGTGGCGTACATTCACAGCTCTCGTGGGCTGTTAAAGTCGCTATTAAATTATTTATAACTGCTTGTAGGAATTCACACACCGATTTATATAAATAAAACCCTCATCTTTATTCTTTTGTAATATCAACTTTTTCTATCAGAATCTTCTATTGCAAACTCTTGATTTCTCACTGAATGCCTTTATTTTAAACAATACCGTAATTTATATAGCTGTTCCTTTCCTTTCATGCTTAATTCATCTTTATCCTATTGTCGCTACGAATTGTTTTTAATTACTTTTAATTCAACCATTTTTTTACTTTTAAGTACAATTGACCAACTTTTTTAATTCCATCCACCGTTATTTATAACTTCATGCAATCATCCACTCATCATTTCATTCACAATTACTTTGTATCCTGGTTTTATGTACTTATTCAACTAAAACATACTTCTTCACCGATTATTTCTTGATTTTCTTATCAAATACATAAATACCTATCAACAGTTTCCAATATTCCATCAAACTTAAAGATAATACTTTTCCGCATAAATATAATCATGAACAAATACGTTTACCCACTCTGAATTCTCCTTTTTCGCCTTAACTGTTCCTTAAGCCTTCTTTACTCAGTAAATTCAGCATTTATAAGCGATTTGAGATTTCAAGTACTTAAAATTGCACGAGAGCATCATTATAGTGGCATTTTCTTTCTAACTTATCCCTTACCAGTTCTCCTTAAGCCTTTCCATTTTTATTTTGGAAATCAGCATTATGTAGAGACGATACCCTTCCTGCGATGAGCACACCTGTTTCATGATGATTTAAAAATCTCTCACGAAGACTTCGTTGTGACATGAGCAGTGCTCATTCGTTGTTTCAATAAAGCAAAGATTTTTTAGTGAATATATAAAATGCTGGATTGACCAATACGGTTCAGAAAGACATTTTAGGAGCTCCATTAACTTTCGATGTACGCAATGCATTTTCTTGTTGGGAACGATTTCTGATGATATTCTACGTCTTTCGATGCAGAATTTTGTCTCGATCCCATATTTTCTGCGCTTTTACCTTTTGTGTCGTAACTCTAAAGGTTTCGTAATCCTTATGCTTATATTTTTTTCGCTCGAGTAAAATGAGATGAAATCGTAAGAATAATGGTTCGTTTGAAGATCGAAATCTTTCCACAGATAAATTTTTGCTTACTCACGACCAGTAAACAATGTAATGGCTCTAAGAATTTGTTCATCATTATTAATTGTATAATTTTAAGATATATATGCGATGTAGGAAGGCAACAAGATTTTTTGAAATGGAAATGTATTGTTGATATATTACAGATAATAGAATATAAACTAATACAGTATCCTATAATAGGCACATTCATTTCGTTTTTTCGTAGTTGCAATGTATTTCGAGGATAAGATTAAACTCGATACCAGTCGTGTTATTAGACATTAAAATTCATGGACGAAGACATTGTCTATTTCTGATTTATATTATAATGAAATAATTGTTATATAAAATATCATATCATATCTTTTTGGTGGAATAATTTAATTATGTGTTAGGTAACTATCGAATGATGCCAAAAATACATAAGTAAAAATAAAATTTCAAATATTTATAATTACAATTCAAATGAAATACATTGTTTATGGCATTCACTGCTTGAATTTCTACGTTTTGTTGGGCAAACCAGTATTCCGAAAGTAAATAGTTTGTGTATAGACAGAATTGAAAAATTCAAAAGATCGAAAAGACATAACTTTACGTCTTTCTTTTAACAAAAAATCACTTCCCGAATGTATATACGAAAGAGTGTTATCGTCAAGTTCTCGTTAATAATAGTCCTTGAACTTTCTCGGGTCGTCGGCCAATGAATACATTAATACGTTTAACTTCTTCGAAAATAAATGAAGGCGCACATCCGTCTTTTATTTGAGGGTTTAAAGACGAAAAATTAACTTAGAAACCGATTATATCTCAAGTAAACAAAGTTCTGAGTCATAAAAATTTGTAAATTAATGCTCTCGAAGGCCTTCATAAGTCATGATTTAAGCCATTTGTTTAGCGATAAAATACATTATATTTTGTTCTCATACGAGAGAATCCTGGGACAATAGGGATGAATCGAGTCAGTCATATGCGAGGGTTAATCGATGCCATCAATTGCTTTCTCATTCATGGTGTAGAATGACGTACATGAAATATTTTATGAGCTTATATTTTATGTGAGAGAGATTGGTTTTGGTGAGATTTTGTTTTGAACATATATTTTAGGATTTTCTTTGCAGATTTATTGTGAAAACTTACGCAGAATTTTACTGGGATTTTTTAATTTACAATCAACATGCAGTCTTTGGCTTTACTAAATCATATATATATATAATATATAATAATATTTTTATATGTTTTTGAAATATTTCGAAATTTTTATGGAGAAGTCAACGATGTTAAGTGTGATAGTGACACAAGAGGATGAACGGCATTTGAGGATTAAAATTGGCTCTTACGATGTGATTAAGTATTCGTTATTCATATGATCATTCACGGAATATATAGAAAAATTGAATATTATTATTTCGACAGTAATTGAACGACTAAACTATTCGATTACAGAAATTAAAATTGATTAATATACCTTCACGAATGATCCTTCTCATGTATGCATCCTTAGCAACAGCCCCCGAAAACAGTGATCTTATGCGGGCGCGCATTGTTTCATGCGATACACCGACCCCTCTGCAGACCATAGCTTCCACCCCTCAGCCTTCGAGGGCTGTTGGGGCGCCCCCGGTGGCTCCGCCGAGGGGCGGAGGATGCGTGAGGGTGCAGCACCGATGCCTATCGACCGCTCGAAATAATTTAGGCATTCAAACATCGCCCCCGAACTTGACCTCCTCCCTCCACGTCTCCGTGTTTCGCATCACAAATGGCCTCCGCTTTAAGCCGCTCTTTAAAGCCATCTTCCACCCACGAACAGGTGTGTTGACGGATAACTTTTGGGGCGGAAGTGGTCGTAAGCCAGTCGCGTTTGAAAATGAAGCTGGTGAAGATTTTTATGAATTCGTTGAAGCTCACCCATTCCGGTTTCAGGTTTCAATTCAGATCTTTTTAATCCTGAATATTTTGGGTTTTTCTGCTAAAATGATCATTATGAAATCGAAGAAATATTTCAGAGGATGACCGACCGATGTAATTACTTCAATATCTTTCCTTTATTTATAAAGAGGAAAACCTTACAGAGAAATTCATTACCAGCTTGCGTTATTTCCTCGAATTTAACTAACAGTAAACAAGAGAGAAGCATACTTATTTTGGGTTTATTAACAAAATTGATTACCAAAAGGATGTAGAAAAATGTGCGAGGATGTCCAATAGGAGAGGTGACAGTAATGATCTCAATTTCTCATCACGTATACATAATACCAGAACAGGAAGTTGGAACGAAGTTTCAATATTAGAGAGTACACGTTAAAAAAGCTTGATAGAAAATTTGGTTATTAAGAAAACGAACCTAATTTTAAGTTCAAAACATTCCCCCTCCATAGAATCAACAACATGTACCATTGTAAGGTCTGGAAGAACATAAATGAAAGATCAAGTGAACGATTAATATTTTTATTCTTTTTCGTAAGCTTTATTTCGATAGATATTATCGATTTATCGATATTGAGTTATTGATACTAAGAAACACTAAAATGCATTTCAGTTAACTACTTCAATCCGATTTTTTGACATAAGACATTGCGTAGGCCTGTACCATCAGAAATAATTAAAACAGGATACTCGTTATTTCAATATATAGGGTGAAGTATTTTCTAAAATTGCTTATTAACGAATTAAAAATACTTCTGTGTCGATATTGATGGGGAATAGAAGTGCTCTTGTTAGGTGCAAATTCGTCGCTGTTATAGTCTCTAATCCCTTTCAGGCATTCCATATAGTAATTTATGTAATGGAACTGAACAGATAAAAGCTAACTTATGATTGGAAATATCCGTCTTGCTTTTATATTTATATAAAGAAATTAAGAACAAGAGTCCTGTTTCGGATCGTGTGGATGTCAGAACTTTTAATATATAATACAAAATTTGGAAGACATTTTATCGATACAGAATGACTTACATGAAATAATATATTATACATTTTGGTCATTATACAAAAGAACAGATTGTTGCTCAAATTACTTTTCTAAAGAAAATCATAAAATGCTCTAATAATAAAATATATTTTTCTTGTTTTTGTAAAAAATTTCCAAGTTTACTTCACAAGTCTAATTTTTAAATAAGCTGGGTAAATGAAGAGAATCAAAGTTTTATTGCGTACAGTATGGAGATTTTCCTATAACCAATCGGTATAAATGAAAGTACCTTTGATTCCGATTTACCCATCTATTTCTGTACAACTTCCTACATATGATCCCCTTGTTTGGCAAGCGTTGACTACAAACAGGTCGACGGCAAGATAATGTCTTGGCAAACCTCATTTCTTAGCCATATGGGCGGCTGAATGAAGAGGGAATTTTTTTCTTGAATACGATTATACTTCCGAAAGATTTTTCGTAAGTAACCTTAAACTTGCGCGAACTGGTTTTGATTCAAAGTGATGAAATTGGTGTCGATTTTTCGTATCGTACAGGGAAAGATTCAAAGCTAAAAGAGGAAGTTAAATAAGGTCTCAATAAGTATAATATTTTCATATTTGTGTGTAAGATTTGAGATACTTGGGAATATTTTCATGATTTTCAACTTCAGAGCATTAAAATTCGCATTTTTTCGCAGCAGTAATAAAATTTATATCTTCTTTACCTCTCCCGATAAATGTTGCTAGCATCTTATACTTATGGAAGGTAATTAAATGGGGAGTACAGTTTAAGCCGAAATTCTGGCAGAGAAATTTTAGCTATTTTGATGTATGTAACTGTTTTACTGGTATTAGGTGAGAAATAAAATTCTTATAAAAAATTGTGACAAGACTGGAATGGGATATAAATTCCTCACGCTCTGAATTAATCAAATTCAATATTATGGAAGAACAAAATGCAAAAATATTCAACGACAAGATTGTATTATGTTATCGAAAGAAGTATGATCTCTGCTTTTATATATTTTAATTCAGCCAATCTATTAGTATTTAAGTAGAATAATATTTTCATACAAATTCCCTCAATTTTAATTTGTGAATGGAGCGTTGTTTACTATAAAGCGTTCAATATAGTTCTCGCATTTCCAAACTACACCTTTTACATTTTTCCAGCGCATTCTACATGAACTGATAGAATTCATGATTTCGGTCAAATGAATTTTATGAAAAGTGAGACATTGATCAAATCGTTTGTCGAAGTAATGGATTCTAATTCAAATACTCGTACCTATGTTTCGAAGCTTCTATAAAATCCTGACTAAATCATTTAAAATTGTTATGCTGCAACCACCCCTGTTTAGGAATTAGGTAGTATCTAATGAGAAGTATTTTAGCGATCTGAGAGTTAATTAAGATTTTTGTCCCTTTCGTTCAGTTACGGGAAGCGATTTTTTGCTATCGAGTTCTAGAAAAGGACAAACGTAACGCGCCGTGGTTTTTCCGCGGATAAACTCAAGAAGACGGATTCGTCCGTAGGTAAAGAGACTCGGAAACAAATGAACCATTTCCTCACAACTATTATCGCAGAGAAAATACTACGTAATTGGACATTTTTCGCTCTCCTTTTAAAAACCGCATCCGCAATCCAAATACGATTATGAAACGCCACGAATAAACAATAGAGTTTTCCCGGATAAATGCATTCGGAAAACGCAAACAACTGGAGGCGGTGAAATAACATTCGGAGTTAATTAATAGCCTTAAGTGCCGCACCCGAAGGATTAAGAGGATTTAATTCGGAATATTATTTCGGTGGTTATGCAGTCGCGTTTCTGCTTTTTTTTGGTCACTCATCTTCGTGGTGCGCGGACAAAGTTACTGCCGCTCATTCATACTTTCCTCTGTCGCGTTTACATTTTTAAGCCCTGTCCGAAAGCACATGTAACGCCTCACTTCTGCATATCTCCAGTTATCTATTATACGTCATGGAAACGAGCCAATGATTTATGAAGTAGATTCTCGGTAAATAGCTGCGTTTTTTTACGACGACGAACAATGTAAATACCTCCCATTTCGATATTGCTTTTCAATAGCTGATAAATATCTCAGAAGTATAAAGTTGACGTTGCGACACCTATTTACTGAATGAGATTAAATTCAGAAAACGTAAATATATCCTTAAAATGAATTACTATATTCGTTTCTTGCATTTATGTCTAATAAAATATCGATAATGAATTGTATTTGAGCACTAGTTTTGCTAACAATTTTTTTGGAAGTTTTCGGAAAACTAGACCGTATTTTCTTTTTTAATTCTCTTTTTTCTCATTCCAATCATTTCATAGGGTGTACATCTACCACCAATCCTTAGCATAAGATTATGAAATTCCATAAGTGAAGACACTAGATAACCAGTGATAATTTGACAGTAAGTAAATGGTTGAATGAAGTTTGTATGTAAGGAGTTATGTTTACATATTTAAACAAATATTGTTAGCAAATAATTTTCCAAAGTCGACGAATTGATAAATAGAAGAATGAGAAGTACCCATCATCTAGAGTTCTTAAAATCGCATAAATTGATTTACGTATATACAAACTTTGTTTCTAATACTTCCTTATAAAATTAAGAATGGCAAATTTGGACATCATATGGCAATGCCATCGTAACAAGGTAGTTATAATTGTAAAATGATGAACTTTCCGTGATCATTACATAAGTGAATACCTTGGACAGTAGATAGAAAATGGTTCAAATCGATCGGGTGAAGTGGTGATCGTAGAGAGCAAATGACGAGACAATTGTCGAGACAATGATATTCGGAATCACAACTCGAATGGGTTAGAAATATCGACATCTGTCGATATTAAGGGCATTTTATTTATCATCTATTCTCACGCGAACTGGTCTTGGGTCGAGAAAGCTCTTCTTGAAAATCGATTAAACCTATTACGTACCGTTGCGGCTGTCTTAAAGTATATCCACAGATCGAGTGGGCTGTCGGAAACTTACTCTTCTTGCTACGATTCAGTTCTTCGAATTTTAGCTCGTCATTGAGGATTACTTCCATATAGCAACGTAATTAGTCTTTATTCATTTATATTCCACCCGTCAACCGTGCCCTCCTTTGGTTAAGGAATCGCTTTTGTTTAAATATGGTTTAAAAATCGGTGTTGCAATACATCTTTGTGGAAAGACAGCTTCTCTATCGTGAATACAAAATCAGTTCTTTCTTAGTAGGTCTCAATGAATCACATTGATTCGACGTCATAGAATATCATGATTCTAAGCTTTGAACATAGCTCTTTGAGTTCACTAACAATATATCCTTAGTTAGCAGTAGAACGTTCGAATCTTCTAATGTTATGACAGCAAACCTTCAGGCTGAGAAACCCAATTACTCTGAAGATCTAAACAGCTGATTTCGTTCTCTGTTTGGGCGGAAGTCTTCCAGTTATACAGGTTCCGAATAACCTACGTTAAGATAGAGTCCGTAAACTTAGAACTTACAAAGGTATCTAGACTGTGAAATTTCTCACAATTTTCGCCGAGCTGCGTAATTAATGTCGTACGGGAATCCTCTCGGAATATTCATATATTTGGCCGGTTACGGACAATAAATTAGTTTTATGGAGCGAAAATCGCCGAGGAATGATTTCTTTGTGAGTTCTTCGAAGAACGTGATATCTGATTCGAAAAATGAAAACGCCGTTTGTCATCCCTATGATGGCTCCATCCAATTCCTTATTTTGCTAGCATACAATTTACATGTGATACATATGTTATCCGAGAGCCAAAATTAGAAGATTAGTTGCTAATTAGTTGTTGTTTTAAAACACCGTTCAGTATGGTCTATGCCCATCCGTGTTGGGCGTTTTCCAAAATTTGAGTCACTGGTTTTGGTGAGGTCAAGATTTTCACTTATCTAACCTTTGATGATAAAATGCAACGAAGTTTCAAAATAGGATTCAAAACTGTGAAATTAAAAAGAGGAGAAAGTAAAATTTAATTAAAAACTAGATAAAAACTCATGATAATTCATATTGTGGAATTAAAAACGTCACTCTTGCCTTATAAATGTTTCATTCAAACCGGCACAGTGACGCACATTCAAATCCGTGCTAATTCCAACACGTTAGATTCGACTAATGGAGAGTGTATTTATTAGTTTGAAAAATATATTCATTTAGTTTTCCATGGAACATCTTGATAAAAGATAATTCGATGCTTAGAAGAACCAGGATATTTAGTTTGTCGGTTGGTCGATAAACTTCTGATTCACCCTCTGCTCTGACAAGGAAGGAAGAATAGTTACGAATTTTATTATTTCAAGTCTTTATCTGCGAAAATTTCATCATACATGACTACTATTTATGCCATCTCAAGTGTCAAATAAGTAGAACAGAACGTAGAAAGGAAGTGAATCTCTTCCGTTCCTATTTCGTATATAAAGATGAACATTTACGAATATTGGAATGATATATGCGATAAAAGTAATATTTGTAAAATGGATGACGTAGATAGAACCTTCTATTTCGTTTTTATGATAACCAATTTGTTCTTAAATGAAATCTTTGAGGTCTATTATTACACAATTTAACTATTGCTAAGAACCATTGGCAAAACTTTTAATCATATTGAGATGAAAAGTACACGTACTTACTCTACACCCTCTAAATGCGAGGAAAACTAAGATTGTTAATTAGTACACTTTAATTGTTGACATTAATTTCCAACTGAATGGAAAGCATTTGCAAACACTCAAAAGATGTGCTTTGTTTTTTTTTCAGCATAAGTGCTTTATGCAGACTTTTTATCTAACCAAGTTGTAATAATGATTTATGAAATTAAAGAAATCCAAGTTAAAAAATTTAAATGTTCTATATCACAAACTTAGAAAAAAGATTATTTCACACACACAGCATATTCAATCTATGATGATATAATGTATATAGTGGCAGAACGTTAAAACTTAAGTCTTTAATGATTTATCTCATAACTAAATAATTTGAATCATTGAAAACTTCTATAAGGTCAACTAAAATAATCGGAAAATTAATTTTGGCTCTCTTTCTCTTAAAATTTTATTCATTGTTGCCACAATTACGGCATCAATTTTATTTCATACACTAATATATCTGAATTTTTGTTTAAAAATTGAGTACTTTCATTCAAAAAGATTTTTGGATCTGGCTATTCGGTCAATGCAATATCTTTGCACAATACCGACCAATGTGTTTTAAATATTCCACCCTTTTCCTTTAAAAAAAGGATACTTCTGATAGAGCTATAGTAGAAAATAGTTTAGAGTAGAGCTTGTGGTACAAAAGATGCCATGGTCATAAAACATAGCCTCTAAAGCAGGAGATCAAATCCAATTTTTTTCTTCTTTTAGGATTCAATACAATTTATTTTGTGCTGAAATTCTGTGTCTATTATTTCATTTTGCATGGTCAGTGGTGGTCATCATATGGTAACACCCGTATCGATACGCTTTGATAACGGCAAATAGAATAAATGTGGAAGTGTAGAATACATTCTAGGGCAGGTCTTGTTGATAGAAGCAGCCGGGTACCTCAACGCATTTTCCCTTGGGACACCTTAACACTTTCATTCCCTAAACTTTTCCATCTGCATCGACCCTCGTTCGACCACCGCCCCTTTAAGGGCGGACGTCTTCCGTAAAAAAAATCAATACGTTCTTCGCGGAACTCCATCACGGGAAGACGGCGGAATGAACGGGGGACTTGTACCTTCGAGAAATCTGGAACAAACCGAGGGGAGAAGCGACTTTGCATAGACGATCGATAACGCATAATGTCGCGGCCCCTGTGCCGAGGCATTCCGGCGGGGGAAAGCGCCGGCGACTCGGCGGCGAATACGCCCGCAGTTGCCGGCAAAGAAAACTCTACTCG
The DNA here is from genome assembly GCA_020796165.1 of Pantala flavescens. Taxonomy (NCBI): domain Eukaryota; kingdom Metazoa; phylum Arthropoda; class Insecta; order Odonata; family Libellulidae; genus Pantala; species Pantala flavescens. The sequence continues at coordinate 51,826,055 of CM036881.1, forward strand.
GGCATGGGGCAACGTGAGACTACATGAACCATACAAAGAAGAAAATTACGAAAAGCGTTTGATAAGGAGGTGGAAACAATCATGTACAACATTGGGAACATTCCCAATAGCTAAAAGACTACTAGAAGAGCGAGCAAAACTCTATTCTATAACTATTATCAGCAGAAGTAGCTTATCTGAATATCAACGCGGGAAAATACAAAACCTGTTAACTGATCGATGGAGACACTTAAAAAGAACTACCGGAATACATGTAACAGAGAGAGTACTCGAAAATAGCAGCTATTGACTAGTCCCGTTAAAACCCGGCAAGTAATCATGTGGACTTGGGAAGTGGACACAGGTCCTGTACTACCAGACGTGCTACAACGCGAGAAACCCAGCTCACTTGACCAAACCAAACATTCCGAGGAAAGGGACAAAAGTTCCCGCGAGGTCTACCTGTCCCAGCGGGCGGAAATGGGGCAAATCCGCCCCCTTTCCTGACACCCCGAAATGACAGACGGTGCTAAGAATCCGGTTGGAAAAGCGAGAACGGGTCCTTCTGGAAACCGACGTACCCGTTTGAGCAGCCGGTAGGAAAGCTAATCCTTTCCCGGACTTAAGATCTTTCTACTGATCGATCTACCGAATTCCACCATCTCCGCAAGAACAAAGGGTTCCACCATCCGAGAAACACTCCGCGGCGATCTCTCGCCCAGGGCAGCCACGCCTCCCCACACCCGCCTCCTCCCGCAATCGACTCGACACTGAGGCTGGGCGGGGCCTCGGGGGCAGCCCCCGCGGGCGAAGAGGCGGCTCCGTCGGCCAACCCGCAGCCTCCCGTCCCGTGACGTAGCGAAACCTTCCTCGGGGCCAATCCGGTAGAGCGGAGAGCGCGTAAGCGAGTTCCGGCGTCCAAAGCCCCGCCTCTTCGGCGTACGAGTGGTGTGAGGATGTGCGGCCGGGGATGGGAAAGCCCTTGCGGTGGAGTGGGACGGAGGAGGGGCTGTAGGGGAGGCTGCGAAGGGGAAGTAGGGGCGCTCTTCCAGCCACCGGGAGGGAGGACTCCAGCGAGGGCAGTAGGCAGTGAGAGAACGAACGTGCCACATGCATAACGCATGAACCCCGACGGGACGAAGACTGTGCCCTCCTACTCTACGAAGACGAGGTTCCCGACCGGGGACCCCCGCCATCTCCGGGACCTGCACCCCTCCTCTCCTCCGGGTGCTACCGGGCGTTTCGAAGCCGCGACTGTGGCGCTGGGACCCGGAGCGACGGCACACGCGTCGTGGTGGCCCCCTTCTCCCGTGTCGCCCCCACGACCCCCCCACCAGGACGCGAGCTCCCACCTCTCCGTCGAAGGCCCCTCCGCCTCTCTCTCTCCGGACCCGCGCGAGCGGGGGCCGGGCTGCGAGGCCCCCCCCTGCCCCCACCCACCTCGCCCCTCTCCCGTAGTTATGGCGACGGCCGCGTTCCTCTCGGCTAGTGCTAACGTGTCCTCGGTGGCGAGCGGCGGAGTGCCCCCCACTAGCGGAGGCGGTGGCGGAGTTTTAGCGTGTGGTATAGACGCAGTGATGAACATAGTGAACTCCTCCGGTGGCGGAGGGGACGGTGGTGGGACGGGGAACAACGGCGGAGGCAGTGCGAATGGTTCCGGTGGATCCAGCGGGGGCGGGGGAGGCTACGGATCCCCGAGGGAATCTCCGTTGGAAATGAAATATCTGCCCCCGAGTTCTCAGCACCACCACCACCCGGTGGGGCTAACCCACAACCCTTGGATCAGCGGAGGTAACGGCGGAGGAGACGCGGGACATTGGGCGGCTGCGGCGGCCGCCGCCGCCGCGGCCGTGTCCGCCTCTTCGAACATGCACCTGCATCAGGACATAAAACCCCATCAACAACAGCAACAGCAGCAGCAACAACAGCAACACGCGTGGCACACCCCCGTCGGATCGCATTACCTTCCGACGAATGGGGGCGGAAACGGAGGCGGCGGGGGCAGTGGAGGAGGTTCGCCTCTTCAGCACTCGTTGTACCCGATGAACGGAATGTTGGGACCTCAGGGCGGGTTGGGAGGCCACCACCCGCACCAACATCCACCTCCTCCCCCTCATCAGCACCACGCGGTGCACCACGCGGCAGTGCACCATTCGCACCACGCGGCTTCGGCGGCCGCGGCGGCGGCAGCGGCAGCAGCAGCGGCGGCTGCGGGTGGAGGCGGAGGCAGCGGCGCGGGGCATCACCACCCCCACCATGCACACCATGGTCCTCCTCCCCCGCACCACCTCGCGCACCATCACCACCACCATCACCACCACGTAACGCCTTTGAGAGACGTGCCCAACGGAAGCCCACCCCCGCCCCCGCACCCGTCCCTTCCACCCCCCCACGGACTGTCCCTCGGAGGCGCCGGAGGTCAGGGTCTCGACCCCAGGTCGCACCACCACCATCACCACCACAACCCCCACGGGGTCTTGGGCGGAGGCGGCTTGGGGGGTGTCGGACAGGGAGGCGAAGTCGACGAAGACACTCCCACGTCCGACGACCTGGAGGCCTTCGCAAAGCAGTTCAAACAACGTCGCATCAAACTCGGCTTCACCCAGGCGGACGTCGGATTGGCCCTGGGAACCCTCTACGGAAACGTCTTTTCGCAAACGACGATATGTCGGTTCGAGGCGCTCCAATTGAGCTTCAAAAACATGTGCAAACTCAAGCCCCTCTTGCAGAAATGGTTGGAGGAGGCGGACTCCACGACGGGCTCGCCGACGTCCATCGACAAGATCGCGGCGCAGGGTAGGAAACGAAAGAAGAGGACAAGTATCGAGGTGTCGGTCAAAGGAGCCCTCGAGAGTCACTTCCACAAACAGCCAAAGCCTTCGGCGCAGGAGATCACGTCGTTGGCGGACTCTCTTCAGCTGGAGAAGGAAGTGGTGAGGGTTTGGTTCTGCAACAGACGGCAGAAGGAGAAGCGGATGACCCCCCCTAACACCTTGCCCGGTGCGTCCAACGATGGGATGATGGTGGGGGAGGGGGGGAGTCTGCAGAGTCTGCACGGGTACCACGGGCACCCTGCGAGCCATCATCCCGCGCAAGAAGGCCCCATGCACGGTTCCCCGATGGGTGGACATTCTCACAGCCCCCCTATGCTATCGCCTCAACCCCTGCCCACGCACCAGAGCTTAGCTGCTCACTAGCGGAGCGCAAAGAGGTAATTTTTCATAAGGAAATTCGTAAAATTCTGAGTAAACAACTTGCCATAATTGAGAATCTGGGTTGAGGTCCTTAGTGAGAGTGTGCGATAGAAGTGTCGGAATCCAGTGCTCGTTGTGTTGCTAAGTGAAATCGAATGTTAGGATGCGGGAAGAGCGCGGACGGACAGTAAGTAGATTAATTAAAGTTAAGGGTCGTAAGTAAAGCCAAATTCGCTCCGCGTCGCTTTCCTTTGAAGCTCACCAACTTCTCGATATCGCACGCTTCATCCCCGGACGGGAAGGTTGCATTCATTTCATCATTTCCTGGATGCACAGTACGAATCATCAACCCGCGATACTTGCGTCGGCTCGCTTTCCGAGCTTGACCGTCTCATTCCGAGTCAATTGCGCGTCCCATCGCGAAATTAAAACTTCCTTTTCGTCGAAACGTCGTTTTCCGAGTGAACATGGGGCGGATGGGCATCTCCCGCACGGGAAGGGTTTGTTTGTTTTAATTATCTTAGATTCGGGTGAGGAACCTCAATGGAGATCGGTGGTTCATTCATTTTAATGGCATGCGATCAGTATACCGCTTCCAATGCTAGATGCGAATCCGTTCAAAATACGGAGAAATAACTAAATTGAGGGAAATTGCTTTACTATGGAGAACAATCGTAAGTAACCTGTAAGGGATAAGAAGGCGAAATATATCTTCATTTAAATATATTCTTTGGCCAGATGTAAATATGTTCAAAATAGGGAGGAATTCTGATGAAACTGGTGAATATTGAGTTGCATGTAGACAGTTATTATGAAAAATACTTATGGGGATAGGGGGTAATATCTTTTTGCTCAGGAAGACCAAAGAACAATGTAATTACAATCAGAACATCTTATTGAATGTTTAGTAATATAGCGTCTAATGTAACTGAAGAAAATATAGTTAATTATTGAAAGTGTCATTCAAATTTAGAATTTCTTTTGTCAAATGAATCGATTACATTAGAGGATGCTTCGAATGATTTCGAAGAGGCTAAAACCATTTCCTAATCCTTCCTCAGCTCCTAACACTGCAATCCTTTCTCAATTGAACGTGGTATTATCCGCTCTATGGTTTCTGTTGTTACTTGTACTTTTTAAAAGAGTGCATTTGAGTTGGAAAAGTGATAATTCATCATTCCGAGCCAAGCATATCGCGCCATGACTTGTATTTATTGTAGCCATTCTGTAGAATGACGTTAAAAAGCACTCTCAATCCTTCAACTTAGTCTCTTACGTCACTAAATTGTGTAAGTATTTATGAGCCCTGATATGTCAAAACTGCTCTTCACTTTGACAGAAACGGTGATCAATTAAATCTGCATAATGTGACCGTGAATGTATTTATCTTTCATTTTTACTTCTATTCGCACTTTCCTTCTGGAATAAAAGTAATGCTTTGAATTTAACAAGATTGCTTGGAAAGTGTCATGGAATGCGATTCTTCACTCTTGTTTGCATCTTAAGAATCAGTGGTCGCTCAGTATTGAAAATTATGCATTCCTCAATATGAGCTTGTTTTCAGCGATTTTCACTCTTATTTATTCACAATTACGCACCTTGCGTGAATTGATTCAGGTCTGACTCATACTTCTTCACTCAGAATGGTTTTAATTGTGATGTATTGATTCAGTTTTTGTCATTGATGCATCGTTGAAAGCGTATGTAAAAATGTTTGAATGAAATCATTCTAATGGAATTGTTTTTTTTCCCCTTTCTCTTCAGGCACCCTTGCTCGCTTGACGGGCGCCCAAGTTCCTATGCGGAAGGCCTCCCTTGGGCCCAAGGCACCAACGCACCATGGTATTGGTGCTCGGACTCCCAGCGTTTCACGAGTGTTATGGGTGTCGGGGTGGGAGGGGGTAGTGGTGTGGGGTGGGGAGGTGTCGCCGACGGGGGTTGGGGTGAGATATCTTGGGGTGTGACCCCTTTGCAGAACCCCCGAGCACCTACCCCATCTTCACCAGAAGCACCCCACTTCAGGACTAATTAATATACAGACATGAAAAAAGCAAAAGAGGACAGATTTTGCACACACACGCGACCGGAAGGGGAATCCGATGAAATTTGGCCGTACATTTTCCCCAGGACGCTACACATTCGAAAGACGGCATATTTAAGGGACCCGTGAAAGGGGGACTTTTTAAATTAAGCGAGAGAATTTTAAGAGAATATTATACCTTCCAAAGATGCTAAATGGACATCGTGTACATATAGAGAGAGGAAAGACACTTGTGTGGCAAAACAGTGATTTTTTTGAGTGCGTGTGATGTATCTTTTTGTTGAGGAGGAATGCGTGATCTTTATTGTTGAAACAAAATAAATAAAAGTGCGTAAACGTGCGTGAGGTTTTCTTTCGATTGGGAAACGAGAGAGATTTTCCCCGTTTATATTTTTTTTCGCAAGGAGAAAAAAAAGATCCTCGGATTTTTGCCACAATCAGAAATTATATAAATATTATATATAAATATATACATATATGTATATGTATGGATCGTCCGGGTGCTGTGTCCGGACGCACAGAAACAGATTCGGAAAAGAGTAAAAAAAATCCAAAAAAATTTTGAGAGCATTACAAAAGTATCCCGATTTTAAAGGAGGACATTCAGTGTTACGATTTCGTTTGTCATAAGAGTCCCGGCGTCGAAGGGGTATCCTGCTCGGTCACAGTCACCATGTGAATGTGGACGACGGGAGGGGAAGCCGTCAGCGCTGGACACCGGCCGAAGGAGACCCATCTCCCGCTGCCCAAGGAACCGGCCTTCGCAAGAGATACCTGTCGCAGGTGAGCGTGCAGCAGGAATTCCCTAAGGCGCTTGTAGGACGGATGTTTCGCAAGAGTGGTGTCTGTTATAAAGCCAAAAAATAGAAAAGTTTTGTTCGTTGGTGAATGTGGTGTGTCTATCGGAAAAGTTCAAAACGAGTTTTAAAAAGCTTCCTCCTAAACCATCCTAAACGTGAAAAAAAACGAACAATTTCCAAATTCACGATCAGAATAAACTCCTTCGTCCCCTGTCGTCATTGCAAATATTAACTGTTCAATCTCTGTTTCCTTTATAACGATAAACCACTCGAACTAAAAGAGACAGAACACAAAGTCGTGCTGGCAATATGTTCTTTTCGCTTTTTTGTCTGTTCCCAAGTACTTTACTGTTTTATTCACTCTTGTCTTGAACTGTCGTGTGTTGTTTGAGACGGATGGATGTTGAATGTTTTTATAAATATATACAAATATTTATAATTATCAGCGTTGAATTGTTTTCTGTCCCGGACGTTTTTTTATTGTGTCTTGACGATTTGGCAAAAGCTGCCTTGTGTTTTCCTTCAGATCATTACCATATTCTCTCTATTGTTTAAGAAAAGCCTAGAAGCTCCAGTAGTCATTTATTTTGTTCTTTAAAGTTTTAAGTATTATGAAATCCTTCAGTGAGAGTTTAATTCAAATGTTGTTCACTTTAAAAGTGGATGATTTGAGGGATTTTGGAATTGTAGAGATTCCACCAGACTCTTGAGGTGTGTGAAGTAATTTCCTAATTTAAAAGTCACAAACCATCAAATGGAATTCAATTTTCTTTTGCCAAGTCATTCCCTGTGAACTTCATTCCATTTAAAAACGAAATATTGATCTCAATGAGCTGTCAATCACCAATTTAAGGCACCGAAGGATGATTAGACCGCTAGATTAAAGCAACGGGTAGACTCGAGACAAAATATGCTATTTGGCAGCATTATGTTGTATATATTTTTGAAAGTGATGGATCTGGAGAAGTTTCTCATACCTTGACAGTCTGGGATCTGTTTGCATTCCGTTCCCCCTTAGTCTGGATGTAAGTTGTTGAACATGTTTGTTTTTTAAACTAAGTATTTAAGAGTAATCGTGTAAAATTGCCTGACGTCCAGCCCTTACCGAGCACTTAGGAGCAAGATTATATTTTGTCACTAGTTATTTCGTAATGTCGTTGAGAGAAATGTAGAAAAAGTTTACACAGACAGCCGAAGTGAAGAAAGACATTATTGAGCAGCAACATCGATCTTTTGGACTTTTCGATGGATTACAGAGTGACCAGTTACAGTAACTGCTGACTTAAGGTTTCAGTTGTTATTTATACCAGTGATACAAACTGTCTATTAGGTATTTCTCGATCACTCCATGGATTTATCAATTCAAGAGCCAGTATACCTGTAAATGTTGTGCACATTTTCAGAAAAACAAAATGAGCCGAAAAAAGAGATCCTGTGCCAAATATACATATTATATATATATATAAATAAAATATACCTAGAAAAATATAATTTTTGTTAATAATTTTCTCAAACCTTGTCCCAAAAGATAAAAAGTAATACACAGTCAAAGACTTGAGCGACAGCATTAAGCCCAAAGTTATCAAAGAGAATTACTTAAGATAACAATGATTGATTGCTTCCTCAGTCTGAAAAGAGATAATATTATTATTTTTAGAAACTTTTATTTAAGCTTTTAGCATGAATCTTTACAAGGTTTAATGGCTTGATAGCATTCGTTTGAGTTTTATTCTCGATTTGACTTGGATAATCTTTACTGTGATTCAGGAGTCATTCATTTGTGTGAATTATCAAATTTTCGTTCACGCTCACGTTCATTTTATTGATTTCATTCGATATTAACTGACATTTAAATGTGATTTCGTGATTTTCACTTTTTTAGTGAGAGTGAAATGTCACTAACTGAATTTGTCTGTGTGTATATCACATCATTTATTCATAGAATAGAAACTATAAGATAAGACTCATAAGACTGAGATAAGAATATCGTGACTGTATGACAAATAAAATCAATCTAAATAATCTCCTTTACGATTGAGAACACATAGAGACATTCGGCGGACTTCGCAAATTACTCTCGCTTTTGCATTCTTCTGATTTCAATCACTTTTTTAATCACAAACAAACTGATTCCCAACGCAGAGCTGTTTGGTTTTCACACACGGATTCAAAGTCATCAAATATTTCATTTTCAATATTTAATATTTTAACATTTTCTCAGAAACACTCAGTTTCCGTACCTCAGGAGGGAAATTATTCTCAGACATCATTGCACTTCAATAGGGAAAAGAGAGACGAATTTCTTAAGGATTCCGTAGAATTTTGAGAGATCAAAAGAGCAATATTAAAAGATTATTAGATAATACCATCGATGAGGGCAGCATGTTGTTTTATATTTTGTTGAAGTACACACGCACAGTTTCATCGCAATTTATCTCTTCCATCAGTGATTCAATATCACTTCACATTATACACATTTGGAAGATGTATTTACAACATTTGGTGTACGGTTATAGATCTCCATAGTTAGGGAAAATCAGAAATTAGACATCCGAATTCTATCGATACGTTCATTCAACATCGGCTCAGGCTCGTTTTGGATATTTGTCGACCTTTATAACAGCAATATTTCCCATCTTCTTGGATAAATCGAAAGGAGCGATACCGTGCACTCATCACCAGTCCATCGCACTTCTACAAGCTCCTCATTAAAAATCCGCGCGGACGCAGTATTCATTAATCTTTTCGCGTGCAACTGTTTCGAAAACGAGAAAAAACGTATTTTCCACGCTTGCGCAGCCGTCGAGGAGGGAATTCAATTGCGCGATATATATCTTTTTACAATGGCTATTGTAATTTATCGCCGCCTACGGAGGGAGTCGTAGTTCGGAAATAATTTGAGCCCTCGGCCGCGAGTGTGGCATTTCTGCGAAGAGTTCCCGGAAAACGCGGCGGCGGAGTCGGGGCGCCAACTGCCGATGCCATGGCGATGCGAACTGACTTTGTTGATTGTCATAGCGCAAACGGTTTTATTCATAATACGAGAGAATGTTTTGCCTTCGTTTCTCTCCAATTTACTATTAAAAAATTGTCGAAAATAAGATCTGTGTTCTTTTTGTAAATTAAACGGATGCTTCTGATTTTTGCAGATTCGTTAGAATCTTTTACCATTCTTTCACCTGAGTGTTGATAATTCACCGATTCGAAGCTTGAGTTTGTTACTCTGGATTTTAAGCGAACGTTTCCCTTGTATTTTGTTATTTTGTAGTATTTTGCGGCTTTTATCTAAATAATTTTGCTTCGAACGATCTTATGATTTTCTCCGAAGACTAGTTATGCTTGAAAAGACTTCTAGTTTTAGGGAATTGTGGCAAACGTCTTATTTGAATCGTGAGATCGAGATAAAATCGGGAGATAATCTAATTCATGTTATCAAAGCTTCATCTCTGTTTTAATTCCTAATTATTATCAACATGCGTGAATTATTTTGCTCCGTTATAGACAGTTCACAATCCAGCTTACCAATTTTTATTGGAGGTTTTTTGCAGACAGCATGTTCAAAATTGGACTCTGAAAAAGTAGAAGATACGTCGAAAGATGCCCAATTTTAGTTATGACTTTTTATTCTAATTAGTAACTTATTAAAACAATATTATATGATGATTTCTATATTCTAATTCCTGTTTTAAACTGGTTTATTTTAAAGATATGTCCATCTCTGTTATTTTCGAATGCTACTGATACTAAATATCGAGAGCAATTTTTGGCCAAACTCCGAATCTCTTAAAACGATTCAATCGAAGTGTTCGTAGTCAAACTGATGCGTGAACTCGCGACGATGGAAAACAGAAGACACCTCCCATAATTCTCGAAAAGGGAAAAACCAAAATGGATGTCAATCACACGGAGCAAAATAAAAAACACGGAAAATAAAGAGCGTGGATTCTGAGTACCCGTCGCTGAATACGTAAACGGAGCAAAGTCTCCATCTCATTTGCTATGCCCCTCACACTATCGATCCAAATTTTGCCAAACACTTGTCACTATTCGCGCGGAATACGTAAGTGACATTACTCACTTTTGGGAGTAAGTTTCCCCAGTTATTGTCCACTCGTGGGAAGTGTCTCCTCGCAAAGATTTCACTTTTCGCCACCGGACACTTAATTGCGACGCTTTAAAGATAATGCGACGCATAGCAAACTATCAGCCGAATCTTTTATTCCTTTTGATTTCGTTGCCTTTTTTTCGGTTTTATTGCTGACGAAAAAGCTATTGATTATTTTCGGCGTCTGTCGATGTGATAGCACTGTTTGATCGCGGGTTCAACGTTCTTAGTCACCTCCTCCCTCTTTTACTAAATTATAACCTATTCTGCTTTAAGGTTTATTATTTTATTGAGTGTGAAACGGTGTGATATGTAATCCCCTTAACCCAGCGAAGATTTTCATCACTGATTTCTATATAATGCATCTTTAATGCTCATTTCAATTCATAACTATCGTTGTGCAATATTTACAGAAGGTTGCAATTCTTTATTACGTAATTTGCGCTTAATTTTTTATGATAACTAATATTCTATGTAAATAAGTGCAAAACAATGCAATTAATTTGAAAGTTCTTTTGTATGCCCTTGGATGTGTTTCACCAAGTGCTTTTGCACTGATGAGGATGGAAAATTAGCGATGAGAATATTACTCCGCATTATCAGCGTGTTAATTTATTCTTCCTTCTATTTAATACAGATCATATTAGAAATGTATTGGTCCAATTCCTTCTTTACCTTTTTCAACCGCTTGATAGTGCTGTTTTGATTTCTCCGTTAATAGCATAATAAATGGATATCAGGTGCTCCACTGACAGTCGCCGACTGAGATGAGCACTCAGTAAAAGTTTGATGAAATCATATTATACATATGTATTCATAGATCATAAAATAAGACATGTTTATCGAATAAAGTTTCATGGTACCTCTTTTCAAAATCACAAGTTAATATTAGTAGAGTTAGGAATTCCGTTTCACAAATCCAAATAATTCCTTCTTCTGAAATTACTCGTTTGAGTCACCAATCACATGAAACGTCCTAGAGTATGAGGGTATACTATTTATTTTCCACGAGGAAATGCCTTCTTTGTAAATTTCACCTCTTATACACATCCATTGGCCATGCTTTGATGCTTTCCCTTTACAAACTTGAGCGTAAAATGCATCTCCCAATAAATCAGTAGCACTCTGGAAGAAGAGAATTCTATTGTCTTTAAAATTAACCCCTTCTTTTCTTCATCATAAGTTTCTAGAAAAGGAAATATCCGATAATTCATTCTTGCAAATCTCTCGATGGCATTCTTTTATCTTCTAAACGAGCATTTAACTCAACTCGCGCGAATATTTATTTATATCAACTCCCAAAATCTAAGACCACTCCGTTTAAAAATTCGATAGGATTTACAAAATGATAGGTTATGTCCTTAAATATATGTAAAGAGCGTTCCTTTGCCTATCGAGTTAATTGTACGCGATTATTATTTTCTTTGTGTCAACTTATTTTTCCAGATTTGCACACGAAATGCGGGAGAGATCATTTACGTTCGCACGCTATCTCAATAACTCCTGTATTGTCACACTTGTGCTCGATAAGGTCTCGTTTCCGGACCTCTGCTCTATAAAAACATGCAAATTAACACTTCGCGAGATAACTTTCCCTTACCTCAGCCTTCGCGATCCGCAATTCTTACGGAGGCTTTGTGCAGAAATAATCAATAAAGAAAAACGTATCGTTCAACTGTGATAACACGCGACTTCTGTTTTCACTCTGAATTACACGTTATACCGTCTCTTCATTATTCCTAAAGACTTCTGTCTGTCAGACGGACAGACAGCGTCATAATCTCGCTTCACTGTTATGTTATGCTAATTTTTAATCTGTTGGGATGCTTTGCCTATCCACTCTCACACTTAAACATATCGTATAGTACAACATTCATGAGTCACTCACGTAAACTGTATTTATTTGGCCCTATTCTCAAATTTCCGGCATCTTTATCTGACGAAAAGATAAACATCTATCTATTAGTTATCGTAAAGTAGCGAGGAACGATATCTGTCGGAATGTTCGTTTATGGTGCGAATTTTCCGCACTTAATACGCGTGTAGTGCATAGAATTCTTACCTTGGTAAAGGACACTGCTAATGGTAACATGACAGATATGATAGGGTTCCAACATGCATCCCAATATCGAGTCGGATCGTTCATTCAGATTCCCGAACTCGTCCCCTGTTAATCCAGCCTGCATCCCGTCATATCTTCCTGCAGTTAGGTCGAAAGCATTTACAGGGTCGAGTATTTTCCTGTCGCCGTGTTTACACCGCATCCCCCGGGGAACCTTTTATCGTTCGGACATCCGTAAACACCGATCCTTTCCGCGCCTCCCCCGCCGTTTAAATCACCGGTCGAACGAAATTTGCGTCCGCGGGTAGGAGACGTACATCATGGGATACGCAGGCGTCCGAACGGCGCCCTCTTTAAGGTATCGCTTTATCGAAGGGATCCATGGTGTTTGAGAATGAGAGTTTTTAATTGATCCGTTTCTATTAATAATTAGAAAGAAGGAAATACAATGCTCTGTATTTATTATTAAATGGACTATCTAGTGATTTTCGAGTGAAATACGATTCGGAAATATAATTTAGACGATCGTAATGATTGAAAAAACGGGAAATATTTTAGAGAACGGTTTTCTGAAACCAATACGATCTACACGCCGATATTTTTCTGTTCGCCATTGAATTTTTGTAAGCGGTCTCGTCGAAATAGTCTCGTGGAATCGAACTGAGTACGATCGTGCTATTGATTACAAAGTGTTATTCAATGTATACAATTGATATTTATCTTTTCTAATCTTAGTCCGCATTCATCTCTAATGTGTTAGACATCTAACTCTTGTCTCAATTATTCTGTTTCTCCTTGAAGGCATTAGAAAAGTAAATGTTGGCAATCGATTCTCACATCTCACCTTCCGATTGTATCGTTTGAATCGACATTTTGGTGATTTAAGTGTTTCTAAGTTTATAAAGATAGCATATGTTTTCCGCAAAAGTATAACATTTTAGAAATATCTCAAATAAAACTTGGAGAAAATATATGAACTTCTGTTGGCTTTTTGATATAAATTACGTACGTAGATTTCTGATTTAAAAAAATCAGATTCATTCAGATCTTCAATTAATTCAAAGTTTTCGCTATCAATATAAAATAAAATAAAAAAACGAATATTATTAGCAAGATATACTACCCTTTGGTACGGTTAACATGATATTAACTAATTAAAATATAATTCATTCTGTTTGAGTAAGGAAGAGTTGTTAACGTTTAAAACCTTCTCTTTATGGGACTTTGAAGTGATTAGGTGGTTAAAAGACGGAATAAGTGTTTTATTGAACGAAAAAAAGAGAATGTAGTCCTATTAGAGACCACGGTAAAAACATTTATACTCTTGTGTTAGTATTTCATTTTCTCTTTATGTCTAATCCTGTTATATTTTTGATACACGTAATAGTTGATTCATTTATGTGATAAAATAATGTTGTTTTAGTCTTTATTCTTAATAAAAACGCCTCTTAAAACGAAGTTTCTCTAACGTCCGATAGTTACAATGATATTAAGTTGCGATGTTTATGCACTATTGGTGTATAGGAGGGAAATGGAAGAGGTGATATGAATTCATAGAAGAAAGGGAAAAGCGGAGAAAGGAAGGAATATGTAGATGCGGGATAAATAAGTGTCAGACTGCTATCACTGTGGTTTAATTAAGTCGGTCGATGTACGGCTGACGAAGGCAAAGGACGAAATTAGATTTTAAAATTTATTTAGGGGTTCCAGTTTTTCCCGCTACCTGTTTCTTTTTTCGTTAAACAACTCGCGCCTAGAAATATTTTTCAAACCGTTGATGACCGAAAGTGCGTTCCCAAACGTTACGTTGACAGAGTTTATCCAATACGTTGTTCTATATATCATACCACCGAACTAGAAACTGTAAATGTCCACTTCCACGAGTTATGGAGCTTGAAATTATATCCTGAACGACCAAGTGGTTGTATTAACGATGTTTTTATATCCCTTTTTCATCAAATTTCATTTACATATGCGTAACTTGTCGGTTAACCATATGACTGGGATTTGTATGCTTAAGTTATCTATATATGCCAAAAATTTAACGTTGAGTTAGTTTATTTATTCGGATCAAAAGCATCTCGAATCAGCTCAATGCGGTATAGAAACAGAAAGAGGTATTTTATTATACGAAGCATAAGTGAAGAATCTTTCATTCCATCTTTTTCAATAGGTTTCGTATGTCGCATTACATTCATAAGTATGATTTTTGCGGTATCATAGACGCATCTAATGGTCCAACTTGTAAACATAAGCGAACAGAACTCTCTCTAGAGTTCTTATTTCCATAAGTGAATACACCCATTTCGAGGTCAATTTCATACAGTGAGACATTAAATTATGGGTAAAAAAATGTAAACAGTACACATATGATTACTTGATAAATAATTCATAGAATTTGAGAATGCAGCTTTGGATGCCAGGAAGCATTAATCACGAATTCTCAAGAATTCCAATATTTATCAGTGCATCATAGAGATTGTCTTCGTTATTCAATAGTAACAATAACTTTGATACCTTCAGAATAAAGTGTTATACTCACAATTTATCTGTGAACGGCCTTTTGACAAAGAAATGATTATACGAACATCGTTTTATAGATCGTTCAACGTTCTTAAAAGATGAACTCGCAACCTTAACCGATACATATTATATATATAAATATATATATTAAACACAAATAGGAACAAATTATTTTCTCACATCAAACGTATTCATTCATGTTCACGCAGATTCGTCCTTTTGATCATTGTCACGGAAGGACCCCGCATCTTTTGGGAGCAAAAATAATACCTCTTTTTTAATATCTCAGGTAAACACGGCTCATTTTCAACGAGAGATTAAGAAGGGAAACGAATTGTCTGCCGTTTGTCATCGCGGACGCAAAATGAAACTCTTATTTCATCTGTAATTTTGGGTCGGTTGTGTTAAGAAACTTCATTTTTCAAAGATGATGAAAGATAAGAGCCGATCGCATGTCGCTCCCCACCTCCCGATGCACATTGTACTTTATATACATTGTATAACGTGAAGTTATAAGAAAGTAACAATCTCTCTCTCTGTTAGGATTTCTACAGTCATTGGCATGAAAGTCGCGTGGAATCGATTCGTCTGTTTTCCGATGGATTTCTTTAAAGCTTTTATCGATCGGATGTGTTATCTGTGCGTTCTATAAACATTCGGCTGGATAACCCAAAAGAGTCGATGTTCGCAATTCCCGATGACCGAATTCCGTCGAGGAAGTGTTCGAATAGGACTTCCTGATAGCGAGGTTTATGCGAAAGTGGGCCGTAATCTATAAAGAGAGGAGGAATTGATTCTGTTTATCCTGAGGGAGAATCTCAGGAAATCTCGCGCGAGATGTCAAAGAATACGGGAAAATAGCTTACGTACTGTGATTTGATTCGCTGTCAAGGCAGTGATTTGTTTTTATTGAGTGTCAGTGAACGATAGAATAGATATATTTTTTGGGTGACCAGAATTTCCATATCTTACAGAGGAATTAGGATTATAAGAACAGTGGGTCAATGTCATATAATATTAAGGGAGAGATTAGAATCTTTGGTCAAAATAATACCTACCTGTAAAAGTATCTTGTAACTTGTCTATAAAATGCCTCCATTAACTTTCGGTTCTATTATATTGGACAGCATTTAGTCTAAATCAGACACAGCACGCACAGAATTAAATTCACTGCTAATGTTTACTAATCGTCCACAACAAGTCAGACTCTAGCTATAGAGGTGATATAATTGTTATACAATCTTCTATGGCTATGATACGGATATTAATTTTAACAGATGTTTGCATATTCACAATTATACTTACTTATGCATGAGGAAGTAGAAATCAGTTTGGAATTAAGGAACATTATGACCGTAACTCATGTTGATGCTTTCAAGACAATAAAAGACGGTCCATAAAACTTCATGACCTAATAGTTGCTTTGATTCTACATTTCGAAGTCTTGCTGCGAATTGAAATTATGAAAATAAGCGAATACTCTGCATAATTTCAAGATCAAATGAGAGTATAAAATTGTGCTTGAATTCTTTTGAACGTATCTTATCTGCTGCGGTTCAGTGATTCCAAATTTTTATTCCGATGATAAAATTTTAGTTTTTCATTCTAGATGGCTTAAAATCCATCTATATATAGGATATTTTTCTTTAAATAACACAACAGCTGTCAATTTTCTATGTAAATGAAAATCTGTCTATAATATAAACAATTTCACTGATCTATTTATAGCTTCTGATGATTTTTTTCTTATTTATACATTTCTGTGCTTAAAAGTGTGGAAACATGATCAACCACAACAAATCAACATCATGTTTTCTAATGCATTCCATCTATTACATGAGTAATAATTCGATTTCGAAGAAGATATTCCATAGCGATTTTCGTTTTAGTGTGTCATCTTTCTATAGATGCTGCTATAGACTTTCTATAGTTATAGAACCATTATTTAAACACATTAATATTGTGCTGATAATCTATTGTCCATATTTGAATGTGACTTAGGACTGCGATTTATCAAGCTCGACTCCCGACACGCACCCTTTTGTGGCCCAAATATACTTCGGAAAACAACAAAAAGAGGGTCCGTCAAACTTCTCAATACGCGAAGACAAGAAGCGGCTCTTGGACAAACAAACTGCCGTCTCAAACATCCCCGTCAAGGCTTAACCCAAAATGAACCTCCATGATGGATGTACGGCGAATCTCCAGCCAACGTAAAAAACCGACCCTTTTAATTAAAAAAAGCCCACATCGCATTATAATATTTCACCGGAGCGGCGACACCCCTGAGTTTATCCCCACACGATCGCCTTATTATTTCCTTAAATAAACATTAGCACCCTCAGGAAAAGCGCGCTGGTTAGACGAGATGGGATTAATGGCGACGCACCCCCACGCGTTCCTATTGACAACGGCTTATCAAACCACCCCACTCACCCTTCATTACCCTTCGAATTTAAATCCTCTGCACATCCCCCAAACAGCCCTCGGCCATGGCTCAATCATACGATCATCGGAGAGCCCTTTTGAAAAGTTTCGAGGTGCGGCGTTGCGTAAAATTGTGTCTAATCCCCACCACCGTTATGAAACAATTAAGGGAATATGCAGATGCGGTTATGTTAATGCCCTAACGGAACGATTGTCTTGATGGGTCGCGATCCGTGGCCTTCTTTAGGGCCCATCCGCTTAATGAGCCGAAGAAGAGTCTTACGCATGTGCTTTTTGGCGAAATTGATTCTTTATCGCGATTCTGGGGGCAGAGATATATCGAGTGTGTTAAGTTTTTCGTCATTTTACAGTTTCTATAGGGAGGTATATATCTCGAGAAATAGCCACCGTATTCTACAACTATCAGCAATAATTTCCAAAATGCAATATTTTATTCAACTGCAACATTGCCACCTGGACAAATGAACAAATAGCATTGAAGTTTAAATAAATAAATAGACAATTGAATAGCTTAATCGGTAACTAGGTAACTGTTTTTTGTCTACTGTCTTTCAATTTTGACTAAATGTTCTCTACAGATTTTAAAAAATATTAAATTATATCAATTCGTAAGTTTCAGTTAAGAGCTTTTAGTTTTCAAGATGCAAAATCTTTTACCTTTGCTAAGATTAGATGTTTAGAAAGAACTTGTTACATAAACAGCTCAGAGGGAAAATTCATTATGTAATATTGTCAAATAGTTCTTTTAAGTTAGTTTTGGTTATGAATAGCGAAATTTTTCCTCGAAATCATTTTTCTCTTGTCGTAAATTAAAGGTATGTTTTTGAAATATTATTATTCCATTGAAGTAGCTGTTATTATTAAAAGGATAGCTAGTTTTAGGATACGTTTTGTTTGGGAAAAGTGTTAAGCATCATTATTATTCAAGGCTTACATATGTATAAGAATTAATAACTATTTTATATTTAAAAACGATGTTAAATACCAACTAAAGATCACATTATTTTTGGTTATTTCCTCACGATGACCCTCTTACGATCCGAGATGAAATTCCGTAGACCCATTCGTTCTCCGTCAAAAGCGTTTCTTCCACCGATCACTTACCATTAATGTTGCGGCTGAATTTATCACTCTCTCATGCGATTCTTTTCTCTGAATTTATATCTCCAGTCATAGGCTGCCACTCGTTTTTTACCAAATTAAGGCAAATTTGTAGGCACGTGATTTGTGTCGATGGCTGGGAAAGGGATTAGCATCGACACTAGAAGCCATTGGAGATTTATAAACCACTCGCCGTTGAAAGCGCGTTTGGATGAAAAGCGAGTTATGCTTGGACGTGACGGGCGTTTTTCGTCTGCATCACGCGGCCTATCGCTCCGCCGTTCGCCGGGAATTTTCAGTGCTGCCGTAATAGCGCCGTCTCCGGAGGACAATGGGGAGATCCGCGATTGTCCGGAGGCGCAATCAATCAAAGAACTTTCGATTTCATTCCCGCGAAATCCACCGAATCGGATTTGCTTAGAATTTGACATCCTTTCTTCCCGACCTGGATTAATTCTTGCATTAATCATAAACTTCTGACATCCTAAGTTGGTATCTTTTCCCGAATTTCAGAGTAAAGGTTGATTTTTGCGCTGCACCGGTGTCTCAAATAGTCTGAAAGCATGACTTATTCATTTATTTTTTATATTCTCTGTGATAATTATCGAAAAGGAGATAATATAGAGATTTTCTTACGGACAAGTTCGTCGTCTGTCAGTCGTTTAGGTCGCCAATTTTTAGAATGTACTTTATAATATTCAAACTATTTGCTCCACGATTGATATGGATCTCATCCCGTATTCTTGAATGTTTTTCTTTGGGAAATTCTATTTTTGGGCAAGATTATTAAATTATTCTTGAATTTGTGAAAATTTGACTGACGAGTTAGGTTGAAGGAAGTTTATAGTGTAAACCCTTTAGTTTTTTTAGACTTTTATTGATCTAAAACATTAGAATAACTACCAAAGAACCTATTACAGGCGTACGTAAGGATAATTGTAAGTACATAATAAGATAAATTCAAAATACCCCCCAAAAAATCAACGCATATTCCTTGACGAGAAAATTGTTCTATCCTACATAATTCCTTAAGAAGGAAAACGTTGCAATCTATTCTCGCTTTAACTATGAACCATATAGACAATATAATTTGAAGAATTGCTTTTTAATGCATTGACTCTAAATAGAGCGCATATTTCATACGAAGAGGAGAACCAGTCGTGCGCCCCGCAATCGATTTCCTTCTGAAGCCATCAACGGCCAAATTCGTCGATTACATCTCTTCCGGTTTCGCTGAGGATTTTATACGAAATGGACACAATAGAGTTCTCGATGAGAGGAATTTGTTTCCGGTCTTTGTCAAGGAGCGATTTTAATTCGGGTGAATGTAATCCGGCTTACGTATCTTGTCATATCTTGGCGGATTTTTATTTTTCTTCGGCTCAAATCCATTCATCGGAGAACAATGCAGTATCGGCGAATACTTTTGGGGGCTCAACAATTATTCCTCCCCTTGTCTCCTATTGTTATAACGCATGCGTTTTGGCTGCCCTCGCTGCATGAATTCGTCAACCTCCTTACTGAGGCTCCTCCATTCAACATCCTTTCTTTTTGTTACATTCCCAAAATTCTTCCTCTGATATCGCGTTGCGTATCACACGGAGTCCTTTCCCTTTTCATCAAACGCCAAAGAATCCGAATTCGCCGATCAATTCCCTGAGACGACGGATTCCAAACGAAAATAAAATCACGAAACGGCCATAGTTATGCAGTGTGGAGTCATGATCGAAACAGCCTTTCTCTCGAAGCCATGGAAACCATGTTTTAGATCTCAAAGCTATGTTTTCACCGAAGTTGAGAGACTTTATCCTCTCAAACACATTGCTAACTGTTTGAAAAGATTCTGTAAGTATTAAGTACATGGTTTATTATTCCCACGGTGTTGAATATGTTCTGTGGGTAAGCGGGTGGTTAACTCTAAAGGTATCATTGCAAAAATAAATTAGCATCTTATAGTAGAACTGTTTGTTCATAATTTCGCAGTAAATATTCTACGCCACTATCGAAAATAAAACCGAATTTGGCTGTTCCTTTGCATTCCAACATAATCGGAAAATCATAATCTCTAAATCTGATTAATCATCCAAATTTCTCCAGTTGTGTTAATTGTTTTCCTAAACCATTACAAATCACTTTATAATTCGATGATGATCTAGATTGTGATAAGATATTGGTTTATATAATTCTGTCGGAAGGAACAATCAACACTAAATGACTTCGGTTTAACAAAAGCTGTCTTTATTCTAATGACATCATAATTGATATCACCTGTTATAACCCTTTTTGTTAAGGATAACCTAGTTTTTATCTATGTCATGTTAGATGGTTCCGAGTAGAATACTCCTATCCATTCCTAGTTGTAAGTACAATAAAGTGGATCATGTTCGTGATATTAACACAATAAAGACAACAAAAAGAAACGCATTTGGGAAACACACAACTTGTAGTGCTAATAAACTCATCGCTATGGTCGGAACTCCAAAATCTGCATCGACGCCTCCACAACTTACATCGCCATTCAGACGATGAAATTAAAGGGAGACACTAGAAATCAGTATCGATTCGTGGAACTGAAGTCGAACCCCCGCAGCTCATTAATTCAGGAAGATTCCTCCGTATGATCAGCACCGTGGTTTTTCGCCGCCATTGACACCGGGGGAAGAAGGCTTGCGCACGCGATGTTCGACTGTTTTGGGCGGCGCTGCAGCGTTGTTCGCCCTCCCCCGCGTCTACCCCTGCACCCCCCGCACATCGACACTCGGCGAATCAAATACCGTCGTGCACCATCGAGTGTGGGTGTGTCTGATCCCATTTTCTCACCTTTTTATCTCTGCCGGAGTCACTCTCGGCCCAAAGGGTTACTTTCATCTCCATCTTTGCTTGCGCGAAAAATGGATCCCGGGAGCTTTCCCCCACCGCCTTCGCTGCAACGCAATGGCGGTGCTGCTATTGTTTCCTCTTCCCCCCTGTGTTGCTAGTGTTTTTATGAATCCGATCGAGAGCGACCCATTGTTGTTTATATTTTACTCGTCAAGGGCGCAGAAAAAGTAAGGGTGCGTGATTTTCCCTCCGTCGCACGATTGGATTAGTTTCTCAGGGGCCTTTTTACGCGTTCCATTATCCGGGAACACGCATCTCGATTAAGGCAGCAATAAAGAGGAACGTTCTCGGTTGGATTCAAACGAGCGATAACCGATTTAAGTGGCCTCCCTCGGCCACGTGAACAGAATCTCAAGGCGCTGTGTTTTTAGCGGATAATTAATAATCGGCTTTCATCAGCACTTCCACGACCGAGTCGCGTCGCTAACTCTCCGAATTACTTTCCCAAAGCGACGGTGTCTGTTAGATAAAGCGGAGATGTGCTAACGATATCTGTATTGCCCCCGAAATCCGTCCTCTGAGCGTTTAAACGGTGATGCACTCTTTGCCCATGCGTTTTGTTAGCGTTTGGCCGTATTATCAGCTGTTTTGGGCACACACTACAAGTGAGTAGTCTAGAGAACGGTTGTATATACAGATTATTCAGCTTCATTGGTTTTCACAAAGGAATTCTTTCTAATTGATGATTATATATTCAAACAAAGCTTGAAATGTAAAATCAAATATACATCGGTAAGGATTCATTCACCCATCGTGATTCCACTCTGCGATGGAAAACTTAATTTAAAATTCCGTTAAAATATTCTACCAATGTATCCGGCAACATGAGATGGTATGGATTTCCGCTTGCATAATTATGCTAATAGATAAGAATTTAAACTACTTACATATATGAAAATTCAATTAGCTTTTATGTAAAACTCGTTCTTACGTTGTTTACATGATTTCAAAAATCATAAGAATCTTTAGATTTTGATTATATTATCCTTATTGATACGAATTTTATGAATTGGTAGTTTCAAACAATTAAATTGCGTATAGTGTTTTCAATAGATAATAGATAAACATTGTACCAACAAATACTCCTTTAGTTACGCAAGATCTCCAATTATGAAATTTAAACCAAACTTATCTGTTTCAACTCAATTCCGTTACAATTCTATTTACTGTTCCCAAACGCGGAAAACCCATTACAGACGTCCTTCTGGAGCAGGTTAAAAATATCGCGCGGCATTAATTATCGTTAGAAATTTTCCACGCACAGAATCCCCTTAACGAAGACATTCGGCCCAAATTTCACTCGCTCCGTCCCGTTTGTTTTGTTATGAACCACGTTCAAATTCGTCAAATACGTGCGCACCCTTCCTTATCGCTAACGCACGGCAATTAGTCCAACCACCGCGGGAGAGAGACGGTGGAGAGAGTGTGTTGCGCCCTGCGCCATCATGGATACTCCTGTGCGGATTGAGAATCCCCTTCGGAAAACGGAAAATGTGTGGAATAAGAACTCGAATAGGTAAAAAAGACGGAGTAGGATATATATATATTGAGGGAGTTGTAATGAGGAGCGATTATCGATACTCAGCTAACACGATTTTAGCGCCGCGGCGTCAAAATTACCGCCCGTCCAACTCGCCGTTGTGAATGGATGCAAGGCCGTTGTGGGTCTTTTTTGGCTTCTCCGCCGGCTGCTCATGTACTTTCGATTTGCTCGGCGGTCACGCAATATTCAACACGGCGCGTTGACTATTATTAAGCTTCCGTTCCCTCCTCTCGGTCGTGACTGCCATTTTCCCCGAGCGTCGTTTGTTTCCGGACTTAGCGCGCCCTCGCGGCGGAATGGAAAAATACTGACTCATTTGGAGGCTCACGTGGATTGGTCTTTCGGAAATTTCTTGGGAACGATGCCGTCTGGATCGCGGACGTCCCGGGATTTTTCGGGGGCCTTCTTTTTTGTGCGGTTTCCTCATAATTGGCGAAGGCAATGGCGTGATGGAAATCCGAATGATCTGGTTTGCATTTGTTTCTTGCGCATTTTTGGGAAACCTCGAATTTTAAATGAAGTTTTGCTTCTCGGAATACAGTTTTTGCACTCCGGAATCTTCCGAAACGGGAGACGAGTGAATTAGGTAATGCGATCTCATTTTTGCCCCAGAATTTGAATTTACATGATTCCCGACAAGAAATTATACGGAAGGAAATTCCCAGCCGTCAGACGTTCGGATATTTTGATGACCGACTGAAATAATGTTTTCCTAATGCGGTAAGACATCAGCATTAATTACATTCACCAATGAGAAAATACGACGGAGAGGTTGGTTCGAATTGAAATTTCCCTTTCCTACAATTGTTATTATAGTATGCGAATTATTTCTAAGCCGAAGGAACATAGAATTATCATTATAGGATTAAGGAAAGGTGAAATACCTTCAGACGACCATGTCCTTATTCTTTGCTTCTCATTGACCATAATAATCAAGATTTGCGTTGCGAGATATTGTTTCGACGAAATTCTAATCGCGAAATCCCCTTTTGTTATTGTTCGCGGTTAATGAACGAGATTATTTTATATCTTTCAACAACGGAAGGCTTTTTATTTTCAATTTGTCCTCGATAATTTAAATTTCGCATTACTTTTTCGTTCATGGCACTCCGTTCGGACTAAGCCGCGATTGTGTCTCTACTTTTCGTTCGCAACATAAATCTTTCGAATTGTTATCGAAATATCGTGAACAGGCATCGGTTCTGAAATCACGGATTCCCACGGAGTGCGCCTTGAGGAATACCCGGTCACGGCAGACGCGTGATCGATTGATGTCGAAAGTGTATCTTGCGCCACGAGAATTCCTGCGTCAAATATAGTCTCCGTCGGCCCATAAGGAGTGACCTCGCCTCCGTCCTTCGCGAATCCCAACCAAAGGGTCGACTACAATAGATCTCCGTTTGCAGGGCCTTGGCCGGTTCCTATGGAAATGTTTCGGGGATCGAGGCGCTTTCCGATGTCTTCTTGTGTTAGCATAGAAAAGCCCTATTATTCGACTTGATAGAAAATCTGTGAAAATATAAGTAAGCATCAAATAACTTTCGAAATTCACCAACACCGTTTCAGATAATTTTAACCTTATTTATGAATCCTATATTTCGCTTTTTAGGACATTTTTTGTTATTGTTAGATTATATAGAAATCTACGCCCTCAACTCTCGCGTTATTTAGTGCTTAATAGAGAAAGAAGAGTCTCAATATCCTTGCCTTTATGGAACTGAAGGAGAGTCGATATCATATAAGGCTAGTTTCTTCGGTTCCATTCCATAGGCTCTACACATTCTAAGAATTCCATACAAACAGAAATAGAAGTAAGTGAAAGGAAGCTGCAATTGCATAGAAAGAAAGAGTTATTCATTGCACACGAATACTGACAATGCACGGGGAAAAAGACAGGTCATGATTTATGGTAATGTTTAGAGGAAATGAGATTCCCTCCCACACCACGGAGGAGTCAACATTTGCTGCTTAAGTGGTCGCGAAACGCTGTCGGAGGGCGTTCAAGGAGAGCCAAAATTAAAATGTCCCTTTTTGGAACACTTTTATTAAAAAGTCATGTTTTCGGGGTATAGGCGAGTCCGTGTTTACTTCGTGATATTTTTGTCTAGCACGGCGAGTGGTGATAATGGAGAGGGTGTTCATGAATGTTTCTTCGGCCGTTCTGTTGTACAGGCCTCTTATTAGGCCCAAAATGGTTCTCCGAATTGGGTTTTTGTTTGTTAATAATCATTTATTTACCTGCTGTTTTGTAAGCATTCAGCAAGTTAGTCTCTTTGTAGATTCCAACCACTAACTGGGATGAATTAGAGGGAAAGATAAAACTGAAATTTGTTACGTAAACCGACGGATAACGATTAGCTGAAAAAATCATAATAATTCGTTCGTAGTTCCTTATTCCTCTCTTATATATATCTTATGTAATATCCGTAATGGGAATCAATCTGATTATGGGAAAATAAGACCTAAATTATAGGAGTGTTCTGTTTCGTAAGTATATCTTTATGAGTGTACAAATACAGATACGGTCATCGTGTCTTCGGTTAATCCAAAAAAAGCTGTTAGATTACTGTGGATGGATGTCGTTTTATTTAATCGTTCAATACAAGGAATCTGAGATGATATTGAGGAAAAACTGTAAAATATGGACAGATGAAATAGTTATGATGAAATGTCTACCTTTTCAACGATAGTTTTTCATAGCAATTCTAAATTGTAACGTTCTCAGATGATGATTATATAGTTGAAGAAGTTGAGTGTTTTTACGGTATATTCTCCGTAAAGCAATGCCACAAAAAACTATAGATTCAAATGATTCTAAAAGTTCGAATAAAAAATAAAGAAATGATTCGTTCGTAATTATAGCACTTCAAAAACATCAAATTATGTTCATTAGCATCTAGGATTAGATGAGATGCACAGAAATGATCAGGACTTCATAATTTTCTCGTGGTATTGTTTCGGTTACGGATTAAACGATGGCCAAATGTATTAAGGTTAATACTAATGCTTTTCCTTGATACAAATTTCGATTCATAGAAATTGATAATCGAAAGATTAAACTTCAGTAAGGTTATGAATCGTGTGGAAAGATACGTAGAAAATATTTATGGATATATGACTTGATGAATACGTAATTTTACCATCAGAAATACATCTGAAGCAATTAAATTTACAAAATTGAGAATAGTGTATTTTAGAATATCTTACAGTGCCGGAATAGTATTACTGATGTAATTACACGTAAGTTCAACATGATCATCCTGATTTAGTACTAATTAAAGTATCAAATAATATCACTGCATTAATTTGGATGGATTTTACCTCAACACTAGTAATTTAAGATTATTAGCAAGACACGATAAGTAAGAAGAAGAGAGATACATAAATTTATCTTTCGTGTAAAATTATTGGTTTCATCGAGATACAGGATTTAACTCAAATGGTGGAAATGTGATGCCTTAAGATATACATTTGAATACAAGTTGAAATAATAATATAGTGTTAGTGATTTATGAAGAATAACTTTGTATGTCTACACAATAGCCCTTCTTGGCTTTATTACACATTTCCGTGCAACGCACGTCTGATATCTTGTAATGATTACACTGATACGGGGCCAAGACAATATACATGGAAAACAAAATTTCATAAGGATAACCCCATAGAAAGAGGAGTTTTTATCTTTAATCGGTGATAAGATCCTGGGCCAAACCAACGATTTGTAAAGAAAAAACCTCGTATTTTGCGAATTAAATGATTATCTCTTAATTAGATAAGACAATCGAAAGATAATTATCAAAGATCCGAAAATCCGAGTGGTAATTTTTCCATATCACGGCACACAAAACTTAAGCCAGCGTTTGGAAGAAGCACTCGCTTACGAAAACCGTCTTTCGAAACAGCAATTGGTATTTTTTCCTCAAAAAGCCACGGCCGTTTGTTCGTTCAACTCTCTGAGAATAAGTTTCCTTCTGTTATAAACCCTCTGCTTACTTCTATAAGGGTCATACGGTGACCTTTTGAGGCATTCGAATTTTTTTTTTCTCGTCTGTATTACGTGTGATTTCGTTTTTTCCTTGGAGACCTATTGCTCCATCACGTGTTTTTACGCTATCAAAAATCACGAATTGTGCAACTAGACTTTCAATGAGGGAAACCTACTGCGTGTTTATTCTTCGTTCATATTTACTATAGTTAAAAAGCATGAATTACGACTAGTTTTCCAATAAACTGTTAGGTGATGTTGCTAGAATAGATAATACGATTACTTTTAATTAAATTGTCGACGGACGAAAATGAAACAACTAACAGCTCGATAGCAAGATGGCATGTGAAATTCTCAAACAACCTTCCAAAAATGTTCATGGTTGATAATATAAATCAAGTGAATTATACAAATTAATACAACTATCTGTGTATTTATCTAGAAGAGAATTTCACGCCATTGAATCCTCAGATATTCAGGTGGATAATTCGAGATCGTCTTCCACGTGGGAAAGACTCCGGTACTCGGATTCGAAAACACATGCGGTTATAACGAACAGTATACTTCCAAAATAGGGGTATCCTATGATTGCGAACTCAAGAAATAGAGTCATCAAGAATGAAAAAGACCAAATGAGAAATGTGACAAGAAAATATCTTCCTCTCACATCCGGGCGTAGAGACATTTCCAAGCCCTATCGTTCCGTGGAATCTACGCCCAATAGTTGTTATTGGCAACTAAGTAGGCTCATAATATGACGTTGCACGCGAACCTAATGGGTCAAGGGGCTGTTAAACGTCACTTGGTCCTATCGACAGGTGTTGTTTAAATCCTCCAGATGCATATGCCGTTGTGATGCATTCATAATGGAGCTGGTTCTCATAGACACTCAAAATCCACTCTCCCTGTACAGGGCTTATTTTGGTTTCCATTTGAGGTACGGAAACTTTTATAAATTTGAAACGATCTTGAATGAAGTACATTCACCGTATGCATTTCATGCGTCCGGTTTCGTTAACGTATTGATATCTTCATGCCATCAATTATTTCACCGATTGGCGATTTAACAAAATTATATTTAAAACTCGCTTTATCATATGAGCTTCGGTGTCGGTCAAATGTCCCAAGGACAGTCTTCATTCTCTGGATGCATATGCCGTTCGTATTGAAGTAATCGAGATGAGTGGACTCCTGCGGCCTCAATATCGTGTTGTTATGGACGAAAGCGGAGGAAGGAAGCTATTTTTCCGTCCGCGAGACATGAAATTGCCGCCATCGAAAGGAAAGGCTTTTCGATGGTTAATTGTTCGATGGCTATCATCGTCTGCAGCCATTTGGACTCTTTGAGCCGCTTTGTCCACATCCGTGTTTATGCACAATCTCCCGTGTATCTTGCACATCCCATTCTGAAAAAGGGTTAATGACGCTTTTATAATATAATGAATAGGTTTTCCCGGAGATACAAAGCTTCGGATGAGATACTATAACGATGAAAATCACTCTCATACAACGAGTCCTTCTTTGCGTGAGGTCGCAGATCTTGAAGAGGTCATGTATAGGAAATGGGAGTTTTAAAGCAGATGAAAAGATGTGATTTTTTAAGGGAATTTAACAGATTGCGGTGGAAAGAGATAAGAAATGGAACAATTGTGATGATGACTTAAGTGGAAAATAATTCTATATTCAGCGGAAACTATAAATAGACTCTCTCAATATTAGTTCATAATTATGCCGTAAATTGATTGTAATAGTGTTTGCGTAAGATACGAAGTTTAAGTATTTTTTATAAAATTTTTAAATTTTAGCAATTTCCTTTAGTAGTTATAAGTAAACTAATTGAATACGATTATTGTAGCCGATAATTTGAAAGAGGTATGAGTAATTAACACTAATCTATAATGCACAATTTTATACAAATATTTAATAAATCATCGGAGTTTATAGAAATCGCTCGAATTGTGATTAATATTCATGGAAGCGTAAGTTTTAGATGTTTTAAAAGTAATTAATTACTCATTAAATATAATATCTCCCAAGCCAGAATTGCGACATTCGCTTACAGTGGTCTACCGATCATGTATTCCAAATGAATCGAATATGCATAACCTCTAACTCAATTTCGAACCTCCAATCGCATGGAACACCGCAAAATAAGTCTATTTCGTGCGATCACTTCATTACCTCCCGAATACTACATGAAATTACGCATTTGGGAAATTCAGCCGCTCATTGGCGCGTTATCCGCATAAATCCTATTTCAGCATAATAACCCAACGATTATGTTTAATGCGTCGATCAGTCGCTTTATTAACCGCTAATCCACGAGACTCGACGGTTCATTAGACGAGTCTTAAAAGTACCCGACGGAGGCGAAAAGTCCCGAGCGCCCGTCCTCCCGTAATCTTCCGCCGTTGGTCAGCGCAGGTGCAATGGGATAAAAAATGCCGAGAAAAACACGTCTTCTACAAAACGAGAATATTTAATAGCTACCGTCGTACACAAAAAAGGCCTTCCGATGATGGCCGCTTTTAATATTGAAATTAGTCTCCGCTCAAAAGACCACGCGACAACTTATGGAGGTCCCGGAATACATTAGGGAAAGGGTTGGAGGGCCCAAATCTGGCCCAAAGATGGTGGAGACGATTAATGGATGATTAGGGAAGTCTCTTATTCTCGCGGATTTCGACCCTTTATCACTCATTCTCTATGCTTCCCCGTAACAGAGTTGGAGACGAGTCAAAAGTGAAACTGTAGTGCTGAAGAGGTGTTTACGGGATTGGTTAGAAGGTAATGCGGTGACCGCTGGGATATCACGAATAGAGAAAAAAAATGTTTAAAACACTCCTGATTATTAATATATATCACATATAATAACCAGATACATTACTGCCGAACGATGGTACTTATCTCCCATTTCATACCGCACATTCATGACAGGAATTGCTCAGGAACATTCTCATTTTCTACTACCATTTTAGTAGAAAGTAGCTTACGTATCGCAAGAGAAGTAAATCTTTTTGTTGGTTTTATCCTTTTTGAAATTTCGCGAAACCAAATAAAAGAATCAATAGAAATAGTTACTTTCTTCGAGACAGAAATTTAAAATCACAGGTTCTAATACCGTTAAGATGAACTTTTACGATTTTCTACAAACATATGACCTCTAAGTGTTTCTGTTTAAGAGCACTTCTAATAATTCATAAGCCATCCATGAGACAAAAACCTTGTATTACTTATGAGAAAGATTCACTTCAGATCTATTCTATGGAGACGTGTAATGTTTTAATATAATACATTAGTGATTATCTTAAAAAAGGAGAGTTAAACAGAATTATCACAAACGTTTACGACATTCTTTAGTTTATTATAGACAATTTTATTGAGTCTAAATTTAATTAATTTATAATATCCTAATCTTAAATTAATATTTGACTTTGATGATCACAATATCTCCAAAAGTATTAAAATGTGCTATATGAATCGAATTAAAGTTAAGTTTGTCCTCGTATTTCAACGCATTAACGAACGACATATTCAATACCCACCCTTTTAGCGTAAGTACAGCGTGAAACTCGAGCAATCCAGACATAGAGAAGGCCGAGTTCATTTATTCCACCTGCCTCTACCGTAAGTGACCATAAAATCAGCTGACCATCGCATCTGGTTCCGTTTTCCAAATCATACGAAAGGAAGCTAAATTCTATAAACGCGCACTTAAGATTACACAACTATTGCAGAATTCTCGTTGATAAGGGACGTCCGTGAGAAGAGGGCAGATCGCCTTGAGATACGACGTATTGTGACGCCAAGCAGGCTCGTGAAAGCATTAATCGATGGTTTACAACTGTCATAAAGCATAATAAATGATTCTACTTGCCCCTTCGACCATAAAGCGGCAAAATGAAAATCGAGACGCGTCTCAAATGCGAAAGATGTCTGCGGAGTTGATTCATCCTTCGAGTTATTCCTTCGAATCATTAAGGTAAATGAGAATCCGAACTTCGATTCGCATGGAAAGATAAAGCGAGATTTCACTTGTGAAAATGCGACTGTACACATTTTCCTTCGGCGAACTCCGTTTTTCTCGGGCGAAATGCTGTGAGCGGATAACCATCGTAAGTTTAACAGAATAAAACGCTTGGAATAGCGCTGAAATATTCATCAGCGAGGTATAAATAGTCTTCATGCGTGGATAAGATTACATGCTGTATTCTTCGGTCTCACGTATCACGCATGTTGAAGCTGCAGAAGTTAGGCTTCAAAAGTGAAACATGGAGAATTTTAGGATATCTAAATAATGAATCGTAAAATAGCGTATCACTGCGGCTTTTTTAAGGAGCACCAAAGAGACCATATCGTTAATTAATAAGGCTGGATGTGGATTTAAATAAGAAATAAATAATTGAAAAAGAATGCAGGCAGAAGTTTGAAGAGAAAGCTCCTGAAACTAAGCAAATTTTAAAAAAACGAAAACAATATCACAAGACTTGCTTACGCTTGATAAATAATAATCCAGATATTTTGATGCTTAGTTATTTTTTCTGAGTCCAAATTTCGTTTTTTATATCCTAAAATTCTTTATCTATTTCATATTAAAATAATTTATGCTTCGTTAGCAATATTGACGGAAAATTAGACGAAATAAGACACTTTTTGTGTCAATCTTCCTAAACAAAGACGTATGAAGATAACAAAAGAAGTTAAACAAACCTTGGTTTTATATCCTTTTTAGTCATCTTCCATTGCGAAGATATAATAGCACGAACAAGACAAATATTCATTAACATGTATGACTCCAATATCGTCAGCATAAAAATCAACACATTCGAAAATATCCGAGCTATTATAATTCAATTTAAAAACTCTGAAAATTCAACTTCCAGAAATCTACACCTACAAAAAATTCTCTCAGTAAAAAAGCATATCATACAAGAAAACTGTAAACATTGCCCACCATAGCATGATACATCCCAGAGTAAAAGCACAAAAAATAAGTACACGCATGCGTCAAATCGGGTCGAGATCATTTTTCCCTCGTTTCGACAGTTACAACCGACTCATCGAACCAGTTGGAACACAAACTCCGCTTTAATTCGGCCAATGATCGGTGTAATGATATCCGTACCGAGGCGTGCGTGTGACGGCCATCTGCCTCTCATACGGGGACACCTAAAGGATACTACCTTCACCTGTCTTCCTCCTTGGTCACACTCCCTATCTCCCATCACCACCTTCGTTTCCTCTCCTTCCCTTATCTTAGGCCGATCTCTTCGCTCTCCCCCTCACCTGTCCTACACACTCATTTCCTCCTCCTCCCATCTAACCTCTATATCTTCACGCTCTCTTCAACGCATATAACAATCCGGCAAACCTCTCTCCCGGGACGCCTACATTCGCCTTTCTCATTCCCTATCGGTACATCTTTCTACTCCCCGTCTGTTACCTCAAGGAGATGTGCGCGTGTTGTTTTTTATTATATCGCGCGGCTTCTGTTTTTTGTGATTGTGCGATCGCCCGCGTGGAGACACTGTCGCTGCGGCGCCTAGACTTATTTTTTTTCGAGTTTTTGGATGTTTTGATGTCGAATTAGTTTCGTGACGTGTCCCGGAGTGACATTGGGTGTCGGTCGAGGGAATTCGGTGGCTGCTGTCTCAGGGAGCTGCGACCTCGATTTTCGATGGCTCGTTTACGCTCGATTGCGATTGAATCGGCTTAAATATGCCTTCGACATTATCGATCTCATATGTGAATAATGCTCCTTCACAAGTCTCTCATTGAAACTGTCAGCGTATATCAACAATGAGCGCATCTTTTTCGAAAGGTTAATCTTCTTATATTGAAGATTCTGAAGTTATTGTTACCATTAAAAAATTAGAAAACTTTGTCTGATTATGAACATTGGAAATACTCTATACCTAAATGCAATTGAATAATTGATTTTTGGAAGAATGCATAAGTCTTTAAGTTAAGGCTAGGCCCAGTGCTAATCTTTTCCTGTCTTAGATTAGGATTATGTAATTACAAAAAAAACTGATTTTGGGTTCCTAAAGTGCCACAGTTTAAGTATAATTTGATAGATCTAGTCAAATAATCTAACTTATAGTTGCTGAAACAATTTAAATATGGGCTAATAATTATTCCAAAATTCATCTAAATTCGCTGGGAGGATCATCAAAATCTTTTATGATTATAATCTACATTAACACAGATAGTTCTCAACCACTCTTGACCCAACATAGATAACATGAAATAAACAACTTCAGAATTAAGTAAACTATTTAACAACACCTCACGTTAAAACGGGTAGCTTTTAGCGATAAATCTGCTGGACAACATGTACTTGCAATTACAGTGATTTGAAGTAGTTTACTACATTCTGATTCCTCCGCGGCAGTAATATTTTTATTCGTTTAACTCCCATGACACTCCTCCCATCCCAGAGGCTTTTTCACAACTTTTTATGACCTTCCTCTTCCCGTTCCTCCAAATGTCTGCAAATGGCGGGCAATGCCTCAAGGGATCCGCGCGACGCGAGTGGCGATTGTTTTAAACCGATTTAATTTATCGCAGGCGCAGAAATGCGTATCGTAGCCCGATCGGCGCTTTCGTTACGCTGTGTTTCCTCTGGGAATCCTGAAAAAATCGCGAGGGGTAACAAATCGTCTTGGTTGTGGATAAATTAGTGCAGCGCAGGGCAACGCCTCTTCTTCCAGAACTTCATTTCTTCCGAGACGTTCGATCGATAAGGTAAACAGAATGGAAACGTTTCGATGAGTAGGCAAAGCTAACGATTTCGACAAGGAAAGGGATGTAACTTTTGTGCGGAAGGCAACTCGCCTAGAAAATGCAATGCGATGAGGGAAAAATTCACGCGTGACCGAGACGTGGAAGTGACTTTCAAGGCGGATGTTATACCCCAATTGACTTATCACGCCGAGTGGTTCCACCCACTTTTTAGGAGAATTTATTGGCAAAGTGAGCGGTGCAAATTTGTAATCACAATCGCCAAGGTTCTCATGGCCTGTCAACGAAGCAGCAGAAGTTTCTTCTTCTTCTTGGAGAAGCTCCGTTTCTTATTGGAATGGTTTGCTTTATAAGGACATTTGCGATTGCTATTTTTACCATTATTTATACATTAATCAATCGATTTACAGCCCTTGTTTCATTTCTCTAATCAAAAACTACCCCATTTAAGAATAAAATCTTTTCGAAATCAATGTTATAGTGCATGAAGAAGATTAAATAGAGAACTTTATCTCTAAGTTACGCGAATTTTACTTATATATCGTATATATGAATAAACGCATCTTATTCCGTCCCTTCTCACTACTAAATACGCTAAATCGATCTTTTCTAAGTTAATTTATTAATTTTATCCTCCTGATTCCAATTTCTCCTATTGTCTTACTTGTCCTTTTGCCCATTACTACCTTTTTGCCAATTTCCTTCAACCGATGGCCCCAAATCTACTATTTTGCACCAGAGTGCGTCACGTTCCTTAACAAAAGTAATTCCTTTTCCTCGTAAAACTTTTTCCTCATCCACTCAGCGCTCATTGTTTCTTAACGAGAGAGCAATTCAGAATTTCGTTGGATGTTTTTGCGCTAAATTCTTATGCTCTGAACTCTGCTATTAACGCCGTCGTCTCCTTGAAATGGATTTTCTTTGACTGTACATTTGGAAATTTTAGTATCTTTGTACACGCGCTCACATCCTGTGCAATCGGGAGTTCATCGATGGCTAGAATTTCAAACAATTGAATTGAGTCGCAAATGAAGTCATGAGGGCTAGAATCAGTTTAAAATCTTTAATATTATAAAATTGATACAGTAAAGTTCTAACGCAAAATATTGCGTTTGGTTGAAAATATTTATGTATTAAACCAAAACAACTTGTAGAAATGTTGAAAATAGATAGAAATATCCTGGTGGCAAATGATATTTTATAAGCAATGAAATACTTTCCAAATACTACTTTAAAAAGACAGGCATACATAGAGGAGGTCTTCAAATAAAACTTCGGAGAGGTTGGAGTAGCTGAAAGAACTTCTGATGGAATATAAGATATGAAAGGAGAGAAAGATGTGCAGTGTGAGTAAAGTGATGGCATGAAAGGTAAGGCGCTGTAGTATTTATAGAATTACTCGTAATTTAAACGTACCCTGAAATTTTATTACTCTTTCATAACATGAGCTCCATAATGCGACTCCGCAACAGCCATTAAATTCACCGCCTTTAAACGTCGTCTGGAAGGTTCTCCTTCTGATGCTACTGATAGAAGACCTCCGAGGGCTCATAAGTATGGGAAATAACGAAATCATTTCTGATGCACTCTTAAGAAGGTCTTACTGGAAGTTTCACTTAGTGCTGATATGAATCACTGTCCTCGATTTCCAGATATACTTTTGTTTTCTTAATAATGCAATTAACTCTTTAACGGTGGATTATTTTCTTTGTATGATAAATGCGTAAGGGATTATTTTTTATAGAAGTAACTGTATTTATCAGCAGTGTAATGTATTACTATAAAGAAAGAAGAGTGTGCGAAATTATTCTTACTTCCAAAGTCGCATCGCGTAAGATAACTCAGCGGTTTTCTAAGCCTGGATATTATTTTACGGAAGGTAACGTTAATTGCCATACAGAATTTCTTTTTATATATTATTGATCTGAAAAAGAATTTAAAATATTGAAATTCAACATTTTAATATTTATTAAACTTTAAATTATCAATCTTAAATTAACAATATAGTCAGACGTAAATGGTTTTAGAAGTAATATGATGTAAATTTACAATGTCCAATTACTTTTTCACTTTAATTTTCGTTATTCTATTTGCACTCCTATAAAGATGTAGATAAAGGATGCATAAATTAAAATATTTTTATTGCAAAAAATTACGCAACTTTAGAGATCATCGACAGCTGACCTGGCAATCATCCGGCGCAAAGAATAGAAGGAATGCATTGATTAAGATAGAATAACTATTCCTGAAAAGGTTCACAATAATCCAATTATGAATAACGTTTTTATTCAAAATTAGAATATATCGCTGAAAAAGCGAATCGCATTTCGTGGAAACCCTTCGCCGGAGGGTGGATTCGGTCGCTTCAAAAACCGTCACATTTCTCGAAAATCGAAGACATTTTAATTAAAAAACGGGAAATAAAAAAAGAAGTTGCGCGTCGAAATCCGTGGACTGTGAAACAAACTGAAACGGGATGAACTGATTTTGTCCGGAATTCCCCGAATTAATCACAGTTTTTCCGAAGAAATTAAACCATCGACGCACTCTTCAGCTCATCTTCGATCCCTCCACCACTCCACGCCCTCCACCACGGATCCACTCCACCCCCTCCTCCGCGGCGATATTAGGCGGTGTTGTGAAGCCAGAGGATTAGCCTCAAACCGTTCCAATGAGTTTTGAAGGATGACGGGGGTATTTTGGGGTTTCGGAGTGGGAGTGGGTTAATGTTATTACTACTGAATGGGGGAGGGTCTTAAGGGAGAGTTTGGGATCCTAAGCGCATACGATAGCCATGCTCCACTGAGTTAGTTTCTCACGAAGTTTCTTTTTTTGGCTTTTGGTCGGATATTGCGATCGGATTAAATTTCAAAGGTGAAAAAGAGATTAATTATAGAAATAAATGAAAGAACCATCGATCTATTTTAATTCATTACGTATATCAGTATAATAATTTTAATTTCAATTGTCGAGATAATGAACTTATAATAATAGATGCACTCAACACTCAATAGAATTACTTATTTTAATCACATGCATCAAATAGTCTTATATTTTGCCTCATAACTATGTGAAAACAAATTTCATGATGTACACTAGCTCTGACTAGAGACTAACCGATTTCAAAAGTAATGTAATTATCAATATCTTACGTAGCAAAATTCTGATAATCTACTACGAGTATATCAAATGCTTTAATGTGGGATAATTAATTTTAGTTAGAAATTACTTCGTATTCTTCAATAACAAGTCTTCGTTATCATTATCATCCCATAAAGTTGTAACTTCCAAAATCGATATTGAAATGATCGCTTATGAATTGAATTTACTTACGTACGCAATATAACTATATCGTTAGCCATAGGCTCTTCTATAATATATTGTAGACATGTTTAAAAATATGCGCTCACTATATCATCTCTCCATACCCATCTTTTTATCGAGTCTTTATTAAACGTAAATATGATCTTAAATCTAATGGATGTCTTTAAAATTTCCCGATTGCATTAGATCGTTCTAAAATATATAGCTCTCGATATGAATCTCCTGAAAACGTTGTCCCAAACTTAAGTTCACTTCTTTGCAAAGGGTTTATACAATGGGATGCTTTGATCCTCCCAAACGGGGAGTATACGTCGAATCCGTTCGAGGTGTGGGTATTGGTGAAAGAGAGAGGGGAAGTTTGCGAAACTTATGGTACTCTGTGTTTGTTTTACTGCTATAGGGTGCCTACTCCTTCTGCTCAAACAAAGCTTCCCCTTCGCTGCTTTAACCTCCACGGAAAAACCCACCCTTTTCAGGCTAATCCCTCCCTGTCCGCGCATAAAACCACCGCTCACCCCTTCCGCCCCATTTCATACGCATCCCCCGTTTCAAAGCTGTGGATCGAATAAAAACGATCCTTGGTTTGTGTTCTTTTGGACGCGCGTGAGTTTGCGATAGGAGCGCCGCTCCATTGTCACCATAATCCGGCAGTCGCGTGGGAGCAGACAGACCGGTGTCTCGGATGGACTTTTTATGTTTTTCTCTAATCTGATGTTACGGATCGACTTCTATCGCACGGAGATCGTAAGGGGTTGTCGCCAAAGAGGCGGTTCCCTAGGTTATGTTTCAGAAACGGTAGCAACCGTTTACGCAATGAATCTGAGAAATTCGTGAAACATATGCTCGGAATTTAAGTAAGTATAAAATACTTACGTAAATAACTATAAGAATAATGGATTCAAATGAGAAGCAAAGAGTTATTTCTCATAACATCTGGTTGAACATCGATAGTTGTAGGAATTCAAAAACTATTTTTATTTTGAACCATCAACTAAAATGGTTTAGTTTCTATCTCAAAGAGAATGTTTAAAAGATAAAATAAGTTTTTATAGGGATAGATTCAAGTATGCAATGCATTTGACAGTTTCAAGGGCTTGATAGGTGAATTTATATAAAAACACTCGTACTTGAAGTTAGTTAGTTATGCATTAAAAGAAAAAAAATCAGGTGACGGAATTGAAAATTCTGTGAGATAAATTCTATCCAAGTATGTCAATTCCAAGGGCTGCTAAATTTATAAATTTTGTAAAACTGTAATAATTTTCAATGAGATCCTCTATTTAAAATGTTAATAATATTAAATCTCTATCATATCATTCTCTCAAATCATTCTTACAACTTTCTATTAAAGCAACAAAATGAAAAACCAACCAAAACCTTATCACTCTACCTTCTCAGACATTCCCATTTAAATCAACTGCAATGACAAGACGTCGTTCACTGCATTCAATCGTATCGCGTGTTTCCATATCCATCGCCCATCTTTCGTCCCACATTCAATCATCGCCATAAGAAAGTGAATTACAAAACGTAGGCCAATTAGACCAATAAACAGTCAGCGACCGAAACGTATTCGATCCAAAGATAATTCGTGCAATTAAAGTATCACGGTCGCGGCTAATTAATGTGAATTCTCGCTATCGAAAAAAGCTCGCCTTGTGCGAAATTTCGAAACATTTTTCGCCTTTCACACAAATGCATACGAAATGTATATTATTATCGAAGGCGAGGTAAGGAGGCAGTAAAAATATATACATAACATTTCGCGTGACTTCCGAATCGACTTTTCCGTAGATCTTTAATTCGATTAATAATCCAAAATCCGCGTCAATTAAGGGACCTAATCGTCGATCTGATTCCGAGACAAAGGAGCGCTTTAAAAGGGAAATTAATGTTCCGACTAATAAACGATGGCCACTTTAGGGTGTGCATTGGAAGCGGAGGGAAGTAAAAAATATATTCACCTTTCTGAACGCGTTTATTTTCTATCGCGTTGAGTGTATAAACGGAGGGAAAAAAGCGGCCGAATTTAATCCATTGGGAATTTACGATTCCCTTTATGGCATTCCAATCAACGATTTACACGAACGTCATAAAAGACTCGCGTGCGATATTAGGGAGGCGTGTTTCCCTCGAAGATATAGGGAACCAATGAACTCGATCGTTTTCATCTTGGGGAAATAATTTTCGAGGCAATTTCCCCAAACCGAAATCGGATTTCTGGCGTGAAAATTTCTATTGCTTTCCCATTTAGCAAGGTGCGCACGCCGTGTTCGGAATGTCCATTGAATTAAACGGCGTCCATTTTTTGTCTTTTACGGACGATCGCCACTGGACTTTTTCCGAAGATTATTTTTCGCTTAATGTTTTCCCGAAATCGTAGCACGGATACGCTTTTAATTCGGAAAGTTATTATTTTGATTCCGCTGAAATGTTTACAGTCTTTTAAGACTTGTTCTAATCGTGTTAAAGGGATTTTATATCCGTTTGGTTCAGATAATATTTTCCACGAATAGACTAAAGCTATTACTGAAGCAACCGGGTGAAAATTTATTTATTAAACAAGTATGAAGACTATGATTATCCAATGTAAATACAACTGTCGTGAGTAATTCCTGATTATCGTATGTTGTGAGAAATTAAATGGTATAACTTTTTTATTAAATAATTGAAAGTTTAATTTCAAATGCTTTAAAATATCATTTTGGAAATAAACATTGACCCGCTAATTTTCGGTGATATTAGATCGTTCGTGTCATTGAGTAAAGAATTGTTAAGACCTAAGTAAATGATTACCCCATTTACGCGAATATATAGGTACACGAGGAGTTTAGCCAAGCTTAGACAAAAATCATGCAATTCATTCAGACAAACTCTCATATTTCTTTGAAATCGCACCCAATTCCCTCTCAAAACAACCCCAGAACTGCTCTTCCCCACTTTCCCGTGCATTTTATCATTCCTCAGACGGAGTCGATCGCCACTCATTATGTTTCCCAATTCATGTTTCCTTTAGCCTTTTTTTCGCGACATTATTCATGAATTGGATCGGAAATGCAGTGGAGTTACGCGTTGCATAACCTTCAAAAGCATTATCATTCATAGCGATGAGCAGTTGTGACGTAGCCAAAGGGTTGGCGTGCTCAACCCTCTGACGTCTTGCCATTCATGGGTAAGATATGTTAATTAATGGAGTGCCTCGGTTGCACGACGACTAAGTAATGAACCTCTCTTTCCCTTTCATCAATTGCGGACTCTGAATTGATTAGGGCGAACGTGTTTGAATTACAACTAAAGCGCTCATTCCCGCTTTGGATCGCCATTTCTTCAAAGGGATGCGCTTTTTTTTCTTCGGAAGTGCATCAGTCAATTGGTTTGTCCCTTTTTTGTTTTTCCTCAAAGGTGGATTATGTCAGCTGACTTCATCCACACTTGGATGCGTGTCATCGCAGATTCCGATATTGCTCTAATTCAGACGAGAATCTCAACTCATTGTCAAAGAGAATATTGCTGATGTCAGGATGGATTGAAGAATTCTAAAATATATATTACTATTACTTATTAATATATTCTATTATCCGATTGTAAATTATCTTGATGAATGTTCTTTTTAGTTCGTTGCTGATTTTATTTAGTGAATGTTTATTACGTGATATATTAAAACTATACTTAAATGATTCACTTCTTTACTTTTTATACTTTAGATAGAAAAAAAGATTTGGTTTATTATTGTATAATAAAGTTATAATAATAATCGAATTTAAATTTTCGCTGGAGGACTTGTAATTATTTACGTACTTGTATGTTTATGTTTCCGCAATTTCGCAAATATTTCTTTATTATAGGATGAAAATTTATTTTTACTGGTATAGAAACCAAAAAATTCATATACGTATTTTTAAAAGATCTTGATGTTCCGATGGACGAGAAATAATTCAGATTCATTCGTTAATTACACGCAAAATTTATAAAACGTCATATTGACTTACACGTGTAACTAACGATTAGCCGTAGTTTCAACAAAATATCGAATTCTGAAACTTTCGCTTACGGGACATTATTCACGTGCGCAATACTTTTAAATAGGCTCCTTTGAGGTGAGTACACGATAAAGACCCCTTCCATTGCCACTTATATCTCGCAATTTAACGCACTTGCGAGTGCTTTTCGATTTCCTGGGTAATTGTATCCCATATTTACCGAGTTGAACGATAATTAACTGCCGCCAGATTGTCGAACTGGTAATATACACAATTCCGTTCAATAACTTTCGTGAAAACTAATTTCAATCATACTCAGAGAAAATATGATCAATTTCCATGCTTAGATATCACAAATGTTCTTGGATCTCTCACTATCAGCGTTTCGGAAAAAATTCGATTCCAGAAAATATCTAATAATAATAGTAATCGAAGCGTCGAAAAGTTCCACCTATATAGAAGGAGAAGAATAAATTTTTAGGAAAAAAAAGTTATAGCTTCATACCATTAAATTTACAAACAAATAGAAAGGTTTTTGCTTTTTCTCCGTAACCTATACATCGAAACATATTGTAAACAGATTGTTATGGCTCGATGTTGAGTTACGACCAGCAAGTATTTATTGCTTTTGACAATATCTGAAGTTGTTTTAGATTATTTTAACTCATTCGAGTAAAGACGTCATAAAGGAATACGATAAATATATCCATCGTAAGTAGATCATTCGTTTCGTCACAGACATGGTTAATCTAAACCCTGAATATATAGTTACAATTGAGTTATCTTATTTGTTGTTGAAATTCGTTTCGGAAACGAAATGCTTTAGAAATTTTTAAAATAAATAAAACACCCTGACCCTAGAAACAATACTCTGCATGTTGTTTATAGATTTATTAACCAATTAAAACATTTTAAAACTATCATTCACATTTGAATTTTTCGTGATACCAAATGTGATTTGTAGGAAATAAGAAAATTAAAATTGCATAATCAGTCATTGGTATCAATATGTAACTGTTGAAGAGTATCAAATAGGGATATATAGAGATATATCCAATCCAACAGGTAATGTTTGAATGATTCTCTCATAGTAATTGATCACCAAAGCGATGCAAATCTCCGTGAATTACATCACATCTAAACCGGTCGACGGCACGGCGTTGCAGAAAATCGCATCATGTTTACATTTAGCAACCGTTGGGTGGCACTGAGCTAATAACCTCATAGGAGTGGATGGCTAATTAGCTATTGAGCGTTACGCACATCGGCATCCTTCACGCACCGCCAAACGCCGGATGCCCATCGCATCCG
The DNA here is from genome assembly GCA_020796165.1 of Pantala flavescens. Classification (NCBI taxonomy): domain Eukaryota; kingdom Metazoa; phylum Arthropoda; class Insecta; order Odonata; family Libellulidae; genus Pantala; species Pantala flavescens. The sequence continues at coordinate 51,868,075 of CM036881.1, forward strand.
ATCTTCAAAACCAAGCACCGTCGAAAAATATCGCCTTTTTTGTATTGTGCGCAGAGAAAGTGAAAGTCATGCAAATCCGTGGGAAACGCAGGGATTCCGGAAACACGCTGAGGATAAGTTGAGCTCGTTTTTTTCCCGGTGAGTGGCTGATGAGTAATTTGACGGATGGAAAACTCTTGCGGTTTTAGCCGCCGGCGATCTTTTTTCCCTCCTCTGATGAGGTTTCTCGCGTGGATAGTTTCTGGTGATAAGGTGGAAAGGCGCCGAATTTGTACCGAAGGATGTTTCGCTAATTTGCGACTTTCGCGAATTCCAAAAGTCTTTCTTATCCAAACATGATCGTGATCGGATTATGTATCGCAATTGATACAGCTAATCACTAATTTTAGATCGAAGAGCTTTGCCAAAACCGTAATTCTAAAAGAAATAATAGAAAGTGGAGGTTTTTACATCCATTTAAGTTGTTAATATCAAAAACGTGTACATTCATTTCGTTAAGTATTTACTTACTATATGCATAAAAGTAGTTTATCTATTATAACAATCAAATCATTTGAAAACATATTTAAAGTTAATTGAGTTTAATCCTAGGCATGTCTGGTTTACGAAGAAAATCAGCAGTCTTAGTGCTTACGCAAGAGAATATACTCGTAGCCTTTCCCAATGTGATATTAAATATAAGAGGGAGTTATGACCACTAATCATACCAATTCTGTTGTTGGATGGAGTTAATTTTTTCGGAGTTTCATTTGAACTAAATTCACAAAATTTTTATATACTCCCCAGTATTGAGGAATTTAAATTCGCATAAGAGTTTTAGAAGAATGGTGCTCGCGTTTCGACTCATTGCATGTGTTCCCAAACATTTTTTGTTTCTCGACCACTGGAAAATCGCCGTTAGTTGTGAGTGTAACCATGGGTGACTCACTCACTTCAAATCAAAACAAAGTAATGCTTCCACTGTCTCCTTATCGTTAATATGTAACATTCTCCAACTTTCACACGTGTAAAAGAAGACTTTACGTGGCCCAAAACGGAGCCTTGGTGGACGCCTTAATCTGCTGTCAGAGTTGTGAATAAAAGTCATACGAAATCGGCCTCGCGCGCAGTTATACTCTGGCTGGACTGACATCGTTATAAGGACACGTTTTCCGTCTGACCCCCAGAGGTCACCCCTCTCTTCCCCTCTTCATTCCCATCCATTCACTCATCTCTAAGGGGAGGATATGCGGATGGCCTAACAGTTCCCTTGAGAGGCCCTCGGGCGGACCTACGGACGGATATGACACGAAAAACTAAGAGAATTAAAGGGGATGGGATTCATTAAGCTTTTCATCGGGAATGCTTTTCAGGTGATTCATGTACGCAGATAAGAATATCCACCGAATTTCACTTGTAACCACGATCCCCGAAGTAAATAACATCACGATGTACACATCACGACAAGGCAAAGAGATCGTTTACTTTCTCAGAGTAACATTTCGAGTTAAAGACATCTCGTGATGCAGGGACGGATTACAATCAGACGTATTAAGCTTGGGCTAACGACCTCGTCGTAAAGAGGGTTCCAACAGAGCTCATGGTGGTGGAATGTACGGCTATTTCTTATAATTATAAAGGACATAAGTTATCCGCTTAGCGAAGACACTGTCCTATCCATACTATAATATACCCTAATAAAATAGCTATTAGTATTCAATCTTAATCTTCCTAATTTTAGTACTATACGCAATCTCTATTGCATAGTTTTTGCAGAGCTCAGAGGAAAGATAAATGTGTCAATGCCATGGTGAATAACTAGTGTCCATCTTCATATAATACTGATAAGCTAAGTGAATCAAAAAATATCGAAGAATTTAAAAGTCACTCTTAGATTACTTTTACCTATTAAAAATTTTCATGAATAAGAATAAGTATTACAAAACTTTAATAATTATGTAAATAGTTTATTTCATTATCTTTGAGTATATCTCGTTGTATTTCTGTATTTTGGAAGGGCTATATGGATGGAGTAGCAAAAAGTGAAGGTGTACTCAATTGAATTGCATTTCTGTAAATATTTTTTCGTTCCTATTATCTTCTTTTCTTACAATCAAATTCTATATACTATTAGTCTTTAAAAAAATTGCCAAAAATATTGAAATGCTTTAAATTTAATAAAACTCTGAGTTAATTCATTCACGGCGAATATGTTTCAAGTCTATCATATTACGTAAGTACTGCTTAATTATATAGCCGAAACTGGTTTTTCATTTTGAAAGTTTTTCTTTTAGTATCTTGAACTTTTGATGGTCTAATTCTACTCCGGAGCATATCTGACGCATTAAAGAATCTCATTGCTTCGTTTCACTCCAATATCTTTTCACGCCTTCCTGTTTCGCCGACAAGACGTCATTATGATTAGAAACTGCATGTCCAAAGTTTTTTTTCTATGTTCGTCTTGCATCGCTATGAACAGCTTTCCTTCTAAGGTGTCTAGGAGGACACGGTCTACTTTGTTTGATGATTCCTTTTATATTTGGTGAGACACTTTTCACGGTGGTATCGTTTCAGAGGGAATTTCGCAGAGGAATTATCCATGAGGAGGGCCTAGAAACAGGTGTGTCATCGTCTTTAATTATTTCATCGTCATTAATTTCGTTGAAGGACTACCAACCCCATTGGCCCCGGGTGGTTGAAAACTGCCATTAAATACTGCCTTGGAATCATTGTTTCAGCAAGTTTATATGGTTCGACCAAAGGATGTACAATGTACGTTATACCTCAACTTATAGTCAAGTTTAATTTCTGCCTACCTGAAGTGATTGTATTTGGAAGTATTTCATGAAGAGTAAAAGATAGGATACGTTCATATAATTTGTTTAATAACACACATTATAAATAATTCTATATTAAAGTTATTCTTCGAGCAAAAGTATAAAAATTACAAATAAATATTGCTTCGATGAATATTCATGATAATATGCGCGATAGAAGACATGTAAGCAAAACGGTAATTAAGGACTTGTCTAATCAAAAGCGCACGTGAGGTAAATTTTGATAATTTTCAGAACTTGAATGTAGCGACATGTACCAAGCAACCGGCCTTGATTCGAAATATCTTACAATTTAGAACGAGCACTACTGTATGAAAACCTTGGAAACAGATGATGAATTAATTTAGCCGGTTCAAAAGAGATACCTTGGAGAACACTATCTATCGTAAAAATTAGCATTTCCTTTTTGAATCGGCTGCATTCGATATCGTTTCAGACGACCATTCCGCTTATCGCCTAGTATACACACGAATTCCCGTTCTCTAGCAACCATTCATCAAGCGGCAGTTTAAACAAATAAACCTGTCCACCGAAATGCCGTTACGGGAACCGGGAGTCAAAATTTAAGGGCATGGGAACGTCTTCCCAGATATCGCAAAACTCCCACGGAACTTCCCTTCATCCTCGATTATTATCCTTTCTCCACTTCCCATTTTCTCTTCTTCCGGGACCCTAAAAACTGCCTTTCCCGTTTCTCCGGCACAATGTGCGGGGGGATAATCCGTCCGTGGGAGAGCCACCTCAGGTTATTTATTGGCTCCTTTCGGGAGGATGCGGCATCAGTCAAGGCCGAGGAGGCGTGGGTGGAACAGAAGTCTACAATTGATTTCATCATATTGTGCGAGGCCCACGGGTTTCACACGCCGAAAGCGTTTATGGCGTTATTAAGAGCTTAACCGAAGCTTTCACGGGCGTAATAAAATTCGCTTTTTTTTCTTCGCTAGGGAAAAGTTCGCAAAAATTTGTAGTGATTTTGTCGTCGGGGTGCTGACCATAGTGCCACAGGAGGCCACAAGCGGATTATTGGGAAGCCTGTAAATATTTGCTCGAGAAAGTTAATTGAGAGATTTTGGAGTTTTAATGGCGATAATCCTTTTTTAGAGTGACCAAGGTGTTGGATTGTGAATTAAGCTTATTTCCTCATTGGAGTGTCATTTTAAGTGTTAGTTCTATTTCTATATTCCTTATTGAGATATCCAGTTATGCGATTTTGAGGGACAATAGTAAATAAAAATAGAAAATTTTAGTTAAAAATAAATAGACATTGGATGTATATTTAAATGAAGTAAATAAAATGCGAGCATACGTGAATGTCACGGTGTCTTTCTTTATCCTAATTCATAAGTACATTATATCCAAGGACACGATAACAATATACTATATCCCCTGCACATAAATAGAGTATTAAAAAATTAATTTAGCTCGCTAAAACTCAGTAATCAACACCCTTTGGAGATTTTTTTACATATAATTAAGTACTCCGTAATTTTCTAGTATATTGTATTAATATTAGTAGGCATATCATATTCTTATTACCTAAACTCTTCCAGTTATTGGTCGTTTTTCTTTAATTCTTTCATAATGACCAATTTTTGAATGGTAGCTGAGAGGAAATTGTTTTCTTCATTGCTTTATCTACATGCTAAGGCGATACAGTATGTTTCCCGCTTAGTAGAACACACGGACGCAAAAGTTTGCGGAAAATAAGTGCCAGGTTATCTCCGGTAACGGATACAGTCTGTAATGCACGCCCACCGCTTTAAAGACTTCTAATAATAGAATTGTTAGAAGTGGCGAAATCTAATCGTCCGTTTGTGAATTATGCCATAAAAGGAAGAACATGTCAAGCTGGCTTGAGGTCCGGTTCGACGGCTAACGAAGAGACAATTTTTTTTGTGTAAAGATGTTAGTTTGAAGGCGATAAGCTCCGGACGTAAACAGTTGTTTGCATGTCCGTCTCTCGGAGATTATCCCGAATTTTATGTGCTGTATCGCATTCCGTCTCCAAAATAGCTAAGATTAGTTGGGTATTTTTCGCGTGTATAAGTCGTGCAAATACGTCCGAGAATTTTTAACTCAGAATATGAAAGACGCACGATTGATTTACGAATTTGTCAGTTGTGAGAAACATTCAAAAACTTTGATTCACAGTTTGACAAATTGGCGAGGGATGGAGGTCGTAAAATTTATCTTTTGAAAATGGGAAATTCATGAGATTGGAGATGTACCATAAGTGAGAGGTGATTGCAGATTCATTTGAATTAAAAGTCAATCATTTTTGATGTTATATCTTTAATTTATTTGCTTCATAGTCTTGAGCAAAATTTTTGCTATATTCCTCACTAGATATTTGAATGAACTTTGATATTTTTAATAATATTTATAGTAAAGTTCATTACGAAAAATTCATTTAACATTTGGAAGCATCATTTACAGGGAAAAACTAATCGATAAATTCCGTTGACGAATTCGTTACAAGCTTCATTAATATGAAGAAAGGACGGAAGCAATGTCTCCATAACCAACGAAAGACAAATGGATGGACGTAACAGTGATGAAGATATGTTAGTAGGAGTGCACATCATATTAAACAGCTATTAAGGACCCTAAGACATAACAAGAGTAGTTTAGGTAATGCATCGCTGCCCCAAAGAATCGCTTTCGAAACGGTCCCGTCGTCGTGCAGACAAAAAACCCTTCGGAAAAATCCCAATCGTGAGAAAACAAGGATGACATAAGGGGATTTAGAGCGGCCACCCAATGCAGATGTCATGCGGACTCAGCTGAGTGGAGGTCAGTGGAAGAGTCTCCCCTACACCCCCTCCACCAATTGAAGCCAACTGCTGCCCACCGCTTGCCCCCAATTACCAGACCGACTGGTCCATTCACTCTTCCTATCCTCTCTTCTTTCCAATCGTCTTCGCGTAGGTGTCCCTTACGAAACACATTCGATCATCTTCTGAGGCTCTGTCGGAAAATATTTACGAGGACACTCTCATAATCAAACCGATGCTTAGATTTTGTGAGAGATAATGTTTGTTTGCTACCTCGGTTTTTGTTCTTATTTAATCTACCTTCTTCTTGATAACTTTAAGCCGGTTCTTACGAATTTGACTGGAAAAATATGGAAGGACTCTGGTTTGAACCAGCTCTTCATCAGATTTTGAAAACTATTTGGGACTGACAAGTTTAGAAAAAAATTAGATTAACTATCTTGCGATGCTAAAAAATGTAGTCGAACAATTTCCGGAGATATTATCCATAATTATACTCCAAACTATTCTAATATCAATTTAAAGTCAATTTAGCTGTTGTGTTAATCTATTTAAAATATAAGATAGATGTAAGGAACAAATAGCTTATTTTATACTTCTTCTTCAAGTTATTTGTTGTAAGTACGTGAAGTTTTTTATTCTCCCTTTTTGCTTAAAAACATAGGACAGCCATTGTACAGTTGTAGAAATTTTCTTCATATCTTATTCTTATCTCTTAGTCAATATGTGTACTTTTCGAATTGTTCATTATAGTTATATATAAATATACTTTACGAAAACAATTAAAATGCTAACTAATGAAAGTCTCAAAATATCTGAACTCAATCATACACGAATAATTATAAGTAACTTTTTTGCATAACGTAAGTAAGCTTTAGCGAGAAGGTCATAAATATTCACAGTTCCTGATTTTTCATCAAAGGGTTCAAACACATTTTTTAGCTGACCAATACGAAGGTCATCGGCGAAAGAAATTCTTGTTATTTTTTGCCACAACAGCCGTAACTGTTTGGTGTGCTAGACGCTTAAAATGCAAATTAAACATGCCTTACAATTCTCGTTACATACCACACCAAGTTATGGAGAGCGATTATTCAAAAAATAATTAGGAAGCAGTTGTTAACCGAACAAAGACATGCACTTGCTGTCACCTCGGTAAAGATTACAAGAATTGAAAGAGTGCTTGGCAACGTGAGGATCGGTGCCCAAACGCGTTAACTGGAGGTCAATCGGAACCGGGAACTGGTTAAGAACGTTTTTTGTCAGAACTTATTTTGCATACCAATTGCCAAATTGTCGAATTTTCAGTCTCAAAAGTTTCGCGATTTTTTAGAAGAGATACAAATAGTTACACTCTAAATAATAGGAAACTATGATGTACTGACATTTAAAACATAAGAAGAAATTGATTAGCTTTAACAGCTTCACTTGTTCAGTTCATTAATGATTCGATTTTGAAGTTTTAATTAAAATGTTGTACTTATGTTTAAAATTCCTCTAAGGTGCTTCTTAACAATCTATATCACTTCTCAGATATCATGAGACATGATTGACAAATCTCATATTCCACTTGAGTCAAGATCTTTCATATCTGCTACATCAAACCTCTTAGACAAAAGTCGATTAGTACATTTGGCATATGAATAGTAATGCTCATGGGACTTTAAATATTTGAATCGTTTCAAATATATTTAAATCGATTTTCGTTTGTTTGATACATAAAAAGACATATACATGTATATCCACTACCTATATAAATATTCCATTCATTATTTATCATACGTATTTATATACACATGGTATTTTTATACGTATAGTTTAGATCATTCTTGGCTTCAGAAGTGACCCGATTCGTAGTTGTACGTCAGAAGGTATTACAGCGCAGTTATTATCTCCAAAAACCTTTAACTTTTAAATATCTGTTATCTTAGAGTTAAGAACCGGAAACCTAGACTCCTATTTTAACTGACGTAATTAATGCCAAGAACAAGGTCGACGATATGTTTAGACTTCTCGATCATCGGAAGTGTTTCAGTAGGAAAAGTTGAGTGTTTCTAATGAAATGTTCGATGATTAAACTCGTTAATAGATACTGAAAGCTTGAAATAGAGTTCCGTCTCTAATTCGTACTTTTTCGAAGCAAAAAGGCATCATTGATAAACCGGAGGCGATAAGAAAACTGTCGAATTATCGACTTTCGCTCGAATTTTTGCTTTCTTAGGCTATTCACCTTTCGGCAAAAAGAAGACTATCAAAGGATCTACGTGATATTTTCTATTCTAACGATAAAAACTGGCCTAAGCACTGTTCGCAAAACCGCTTCCGAGCCCAAAACAGAATATCTAGTTCTATTAACTTCCATTTCAAAGTACGATGTATTCTGGTTGTTCATTATTTAACTGCTAAACATTTATTTTATTTCTTTTTTATTTAAGACACTCCGAAACTCGAAATCGAAACCTAAAACCTTAAACCCCTTTCAATATTTGGGGTAAATTGAACTCTATTTCTGAGAAACTGCTTCTTAAGTTTTAAGACATGAATTTTGTTATTGAATAATATATTAAATTTTGGGGGAAAACATAAAATCTACGCTCACAATTTAAAGGGTATGGTGTGAATTATTTTGAATTTGAAGTAAAAATTTCAATATTAGAAAATGATATGATTCATTTATTTCATTCCAAAATGTTTCATTATATATAACAATAGAATTTATCGTGGTTCTCTCGTTATAACGATTAGAAAAACTTTATTTAGAAATAGAAAATTATCTTTTATTTGGCACAGTGTACTAAGTTTTAGGAATTATTAAGACTCTCCTCATAAAAGGAATGAAAGATAAGAAAATGGATCGAATTTCCGAGAGGTCAAACAAAGCTTTACGATACGGAACCAAGGAGGTAGTAATTTGCTTTATTCTTGGATTATATCGTACGAATCTGGAGATAAACCCCTTTCAAAGGGTGCGTAAAAATAGACCATAAAATGTTTGATATGAATGAAATATGATCAGTCGGATATCTTTTAAGAATATTGAGGACGATAACTAAAATATCTACTTTGGTTTTGCAATTCAGCTCTAATCGTAACAAATAAACATAATTAATTCGCAGAGAATTTGGAGAAATTAAAGGTTCCTTCGTGGAAAGGAAATTCGTTCCTTCATGTTCCTTTAAGAGAAAGTCCGATTGAAGATTTTTCTGGCTTATATTTCATACACATGTCAATGAAGAAAAAAGGTTAATAGTAATCCCACAGTCCTCAACTTAATCTGAGACTAAATCTAAGGGATAAAGTATAATTTAATAAACAGATAAATATCGATTACGTAATGAATATACCGGAAATTTCATTTCGCGTTCCACGAAAATAGGTCTTCATACCGTGAAATCGTTTCTTCTCAAATTTATTGCTTTGTATTTGAAGGTAATTTCAATAGTGAATCAAACATGAAACTCTAATAATATTATCTTGAGAATTATTTGGAAAATAAACATGGAATCAGTTGTGTCAATAAATACTAATAGCGATTCTGAAATTTTGGAAACGATTTTCTCCTTCTGTTTATTCTCATTGCCACGTCGAGACGAACTCCGTTGCTTACACATGCCTTCATTCATTCAATGGCTACGTGCAACACTCGATATCATCCTATTATCTTTTCTTTTATACTTCATGTTCTGAGGATATTCGAACCAAAAAACCAGAAATTGAGCAAGTACGCAAATTGAGAAAGATTATCTTTGTAATATCGTAATTGGAAGCGAATTACACAATTTAACACCTATGAACACTGTCGTCGAAGCTACAATTTCATGAAATGGACAGTAAACAGGAAATGTAATATTGATATTACTCAGAAACTTATCTTATTATTTTTTCGCAATAATTATAATATCTAGATATTGTGTAATTCGACATGGTTTTCCTAAGTGCGAGACATTAGTTACATCGAAAAATTCCATTTATCAATCCAAAAGTTGTCCCAATAAGCATTCATGCGACTAATGTTCTGGATACGATTATACGTGCCAATCGGTAGCTATTGCTGTAATGTGTCGCAGAAATTAGATAAATATATTTCATTTATTTCCATTTTCATACCATTAATAATTTGATTACACTGTTTACCTCACACGTCAATACCTGAAATTTTATCGGCGATGGACGAATTTTTCATGTGACTTATCTTTTGGGAATAGTGAACCTAGAGCGTATATTTAGTTGAATTGATAGTGTTTGATGAATTAGCGAACAAATATCCGTCTAGAACTATCACCAGCCCGTTTCTTTTATTCAAGAACGCTTACATTTATAATTTCTATATTAGGTTCGTGACGTTTAATTTTGTTTACGTTACCTTAGATACGCTAAGAACTGCTCATTGGAAATACATTCGGTGGAAAGTAACTTAGTGAGCGTACGAGAGTCTCGACGTCACAGATCTTTTTGGACGAGTCTTAGCGGATAATCGTCTCGCAGGATAACGTGGGTGGATAGTGGCTAGCTTGCATCCGGATCTCTTTACGAGCGTCCCCATGCACCAAGAGTATCATTTCCACGCGATGAATGCCCCTTCCTTTTTAACTCGTCTAGAAAGCGATCTCAAGGAAACGATTTTCCCTCTTTCCAATTGATCAATCTCGGAAGCGCGTGAAAGTTCCACCTCTATTAAAACCCCATTTGTCTAATGCATCATTCGTGGATTAACTTAAGGAGAGTACTATTCTTGTTTCAGAGAAAAAAAACTCGACGAATTCCGTTTTACGATTCGTGCGGGAAGTGTGCTTTCGTCACAAAAAATAAAAACGCGTGTAGGTTCCCAGAGAGTTGTAAACTCCTAAAGAAAACGTATAATATCAGGTATTTTTGGTGATTTCATCGGCGATTAAGAGGCGCGAGGATTACTGTGAAGGGAAATAAAACGGTGGTTCTAAGCCATCGCACGCAAGGCTCGTGTTATTTAATCTGATGTCGTTCGCTAATCTGCCATTGCTTCAAGTGTTAGTGCGGGAGGAGTGCTTTTTTATGGAGCCTAATCGTATTCCGCAGTCGTTTCTCATTCCTACTTCGATTTGTTTACGGATCGCTCTCCGAGTGATTCAAAAACCCCTGATTTTCTTCCCTTTCTTTGTTTTGTCTCTTATCTTATTAGAATACCGTTTTCGGCAGTTCGAGTATTGGTTTCATCGCTTCGTTTCCTATGGAGGGATGAAGACGAATGAAAAAGATGTGAATTATACGAATTAGGAGCAACAAACAGTAAATGCATGATAAATAGAAACAACTCATTATATTATATTTAATTCAGATCATGAATCGCTTCTGTCCAGTCTTTATTAAAGTTTATCAACCGTTTTCGATGTATCCAGCTTCCCTTGCGCGCTGCATTCCGTTGAGAACTGAAACTATGCACTCTCGTCCGACATAAATTCCGGAGAAGATTACGCCGAACATCTTCCTCTTAATCTTCACGTCATAAATCCTCTCTTTTTACGGTAGCCGAAATAAGGACTTTCGAGAATCGATCTTCTAAAACGGAAGACGCCTTCCGCACCTTCTGACTCCTTTATAACTCCATCTGACTTTCTCCGCATCCCTCGTCCTTCACCCACTTAGAGGCCCCATTTTAGGGGTCGTTGACGCTCGGACCTCCTGCGGCGACCACTGTGACACTCCCGCGACCCATGTGCGCCATGAGATTTGTCGACATGTTGCCTTATTAAAATGGATTCCTCTTTGGATGGGCACTTGTTGAAATCGACCATACATTCATACGTATTACACTCTATGTATATATTGATTCTATACATTCATGATAAATCATATTTATACAAACAAGAATTCGAGGTAAAAGCATGAAAGAACGTAAAGTTTATGTTTTGTGGTAGTAAATCTCTCGACTGACGCTATTTGGATGGAAAACCCTGTTATTTGAGGAGAGCAAGTTCGTATCTTCGTGTTGCTTCGAAGGAACGCAAAATATTTGGAGTGTGTTTAAAGACGAATAGATATCTACTACAATAGACTCAACTTAACTTTTTATCACTGATAAAGTATTCAATTAATAGGCGAATTTCCGTAGCCCATACGAAACGATATTTTTACTTTTTCCTTCGAAGGAAAGGAAAAGTTGTCCGGTTTTTCAAATCACGTCAAATCTAATATATCCTGAGCTTCCGACCGGATTTCGACCACCGGAGCTAAGATTATGAAACGGAAAAAGTTTAAAAAGACCACTTGTTCCAACCAAAAAAGATTATTACAAGAGTAAATAAGAGAAAGGAGATGTCCTGGAAACATTTGGCGATTCTTACATCAGATTCGCGTTTTCAACTGAACACATATAATCGCATGTGACGTTAAGAAACAAGCATCGTTAAAAACAAATTTCGAAATATTGTGCTGTAACGAAACAAACACCAGTTGAGGGTCCTTTCATGGAATAAAACGCCCTTCCGAAGAATTCGCCAAGTGCAGAGAAAATCGAGTCGATAAACAATGTTAAAAGGTACAATTATCCCTCAATAATTCATAAGATTGAATTCTTCGATCAGAAATAAGAATACGAGTACCATTGAAGCTATTAAGTATTTTTTCACCTCTTTGCGTTTGGGACTTTATACGCCAATGAATACCTGTTTATAATCACACCTATAAAATAAGGTGAAACTTTTAAGCACCCGTCTCGTGTTATAACGGTACAGACCAACGACCTGCCCGTTATCCCGCGTTTAAAACTTTTTCCAAACCTTCCAGCAAGTAAATAAATCAATGCGCCGTTCACTCCATACTTAATTACAGCTCAGCGATCAAGTCTCCAATGCCTTCGGTATAGTTGTGTAACGACGTAGTTCAGCCGTTGGAGGGATAAATTCGGAACTTGACGACTCAATAACTGAAATGAAAAGGTGTCCACCTTGCGAAAAATTCCAAAGGTGTGTATCCGGATCTGTTTATAAAGACGTCTTCGTATCCTCGTTGTGCGCTAAGACTGTTCCACGAGATGTAATAGCATCTCTCGAATTAGCGCGTAATTATGGGCGTTTTAGCGCCGGCGCGGAGTTGTTCCTTTTTCGTGGGCTCCCGTGAATGAGAATGTGCGAATGAATGGGGACGGAGTGACCTCCTCACGACTAAAAGGCGAAGTCACTTACGGAAAATAACCTGAATATGGGAGTGTAGCGGAGAATCAAAGGAGAGCTCAAAAGGAGTGCATTAGACCATTAGCGATCGAAGACGTGGACTGGAAAGGAGTGCGTTTAGCGTCGACATCGCGAAGGTGTGTCAGGAAGTTATTTTCGTGGATACTTTCCATTGTGCTCAGTCTCGGATGACGTTTTTGTAAGCTGTGATGTACGATTTGATAACTCAATAAACGAGCTACTAATTCAAAACGAGTGTATAATATAACGCATGTATGCATTTATATAAAAGTTATAAAAAAGGATGGATAATAATTTAAAGAAGTACTTTTCATCATGCACATTCACGGAATACATAAAAATTATCCTCTGCAATACGTTACCAAAACTGGAAGTTACTCTCAAAAACTGAGTGGCTTAATTTTTAATATATGCATGGCAGAGGATGATGCGTCTTATCCAATACAGGTTTGGAGAATATCGCTACAGGAATTGCTTGTCATACAGGACAAAGGCATCCATTTATTTTATGCGACTACTCAACATATTTAGTTAATATATTTGTTTGCTAAAAGGCTTAAATCTACATGAATTTTTTATTCTGATGATTCTTTTCGAACCCAAGGGGCATGATATCGTGAGATTAATTGTTGGTAACCGCTGTTGCTATAAATAAGATTAAACAATCTCGCAATTTTTAGCAATAACGAGGTAAAAGTAAGAAGAAATTCACTTCCTCTTATCGCATACAAGGAGATGCTTATAAAACGTCATTTATCATTACACGTAACATTATCTAAAACCGGGAGGCGAGCCAAAATATAAATAAAAGCCAATGGAATTCACCACCCTGGAAAAGGAAAGATGCCCCTCACGGACATGGGCCCTATCGCTTTCGATGTATTTTATTCTGAAAAAGCGCTACAAACTAGGAAACGAGAGAACTATCGCTTCTAATGGACACGCTTGCGTCACCAGGTTGCGAGGGCGCTGCAAACAAAACGAAAGCAGTCGGGCGAGGAGGTGACGCCGACCAAATCATGTCCTTTTATCTACACGGATCGCGGATCGATCCCCGCTAGCCTTCGAACCCTTTTGACGTGGTTTCCCCGTGCATAATCCCGCGGAAAAAAGCGAGTATCACACGCCGTCTTTTGCAGACGCGCTAATAAAGCAGCGGGAATAAGTGCCACAATCTCGCATGGGAATCCAACGCAACAGCGGCGCCTTTTACAAGAGATGGATGGTCGGATGGGGCGTGGGTGGTGCGAGGGAAAGGCGATAAGGTACTGTACGGCATCGTTTCAGGAGACATGCGGAAAGAGCGCACATCGTCCATCGATCAACGACAGCGTGAATTAAGAGCCCAATAACGAAAAAGGTCAAGTGTAACCATTATAAGACTTGTCGTTTCTCTTTTTTTATTTTTAACCGCCTCACTTTTCCACTCTTTCGAGTGATATCTCAATGATTTATTCGCGGTTTGATTTCGATTCTGAAAAGCTCGACTTCCCTCGTCAAGAGAGATGTATGCGTGTGTTTGTTGCATAATTTATTCGCATTTAGCGGTGGAATGAAAGCGACCTTTCCGAATCTATTTATTTGTATATTAATGTAGCAACCAATATCGCTCGCGATTCGTCTTTGTCCAAATAGCACTTTGCGATAATGGATACAACCAAATTATCTCATAATGATGATGCAAAACAAATTTTTGTATAACAGCTCAATATATTCTTCACATATGTGTACTGTAAATGTAAAAAACTTTGATTAAAATTTGGCGAACTTAATTTTCTGATATCTTAACATTAAGCTACTTTCACCTCACACTCATTTTAGTTTCGAATAATTTATGTTTTCCACTGCACATCAGTAGATGACGTTTCATGGCCAGTAAATTGATGGTTGGATCGAGTTTGACTTTAATAGAATGAATGCTTAATCTTTAATCTAATTTAATGTCTTAATGCTAATGAATGTTAAATTTTTCGAGTGATTCGAATTAGAAGGAATTGGGCACCCGCAAATTCCTGACCCCAGTGACTCCGTATGGTTGGCGTAGGTTAAAAGCGAACTAGGTTCTCTACTCATCGAATGACTGATAAGCTCTTAGATAATGGGCCTAATCACTAAATTAAACGGGAAAAGGCAAAACCATGAAACGACTAAAGAGGTGACATTTAAGACGACGGAAGACGGCTTTTGGCAAGTAAATGTGATCATGGGAGGAATTTTAAACGCTTCATAAAGATACACCTTGAGAAAGGCATTTATATGGAAACTTTCCAAGGACACGGCTAAAAATAAGATAATTATGTAACGGACTCGACTCTGTATTTAAATCATGCGCATGCAAATCTGAGCTCTAAAACATGAAGTTCTTATTTTAGAAATTTATTGTGGTAAAATTCACAACATTATAATTTCGTTGTTGCCAGATAAAGACATCGGTATGCTTTTTCTTTTAATGGGATTGAAATGTCTAAAGGAAACGAAAGGGCAATCCTATTTTCCCTTTCACTGCAAAATTTACTTACGTATTAAGTTAGTAGAATTTTAGTTCTTCGCAAGAATTCAAATATTTTAGTCACTTTCAGTTTTTTTTCAGTCTTATAAAAGGCGAGGAGTAGCCGAAGTGAGTAGAGCTTCTGTGACACTCCTTTCAGTTTAATTCATTTTAAAAGCCGTAAATAGATATTGTGAAAATGTAAATTATGGAATTTATATTTACACAACAAAAGTACAAGAAAGGAAATGAATGAATAGTTTTTCGAGATTCACAAAATTAAACAGAATGGCAAATACTTTATAACTTGACAACTACTTTATTCATATTATTATCAAATTTGGATTATTTTTACGATTTCTTTAAAATTTTAAGAAAATTATTCGCATATTTTATACCAAATACCATTTCATACTCATCTACACTAAGAGCATTTTTAGGTGACTTTAAAGAGGTTTGAAAAAAATAAGTATTTCAAAACAAAGGATCTTTATTCCATTAATGGCTCGTGTAATTCTTATCGAGCATTAAGAAACATCGCACGACTGATAAGAGATACCAAAGAGTGAATGCAAAGGACGGAGAAAGTGAGGGAGAATGATAAACGGCTCAAAGGGTTCTCGGATGTCTTTCATGTCATGGAGCGCTAACTATCTGCCTAATGCGGTTTGCCTCGGGCGGATCCGTTTGTGGCCTCTTTTCGCCTCTTATGCACTTTGACCACTTGCGATGCAACTGCCAAATAGACACGTGGATTTGCGCGTATTTCCGGAAATAATGGGATGAAAGAAATGTGTTTATTTTATATTCTTAATTGCGTCTTTTAAACGATGAACACAAGGGTCTTTAAAGTGAACATTATTTGGTATAATTGATTATATCGATTTGCTACGTCTCAGAATCATAAAATTCGCTATTGATATTTGCTATTATTAGCTATATGATAAACAAATGAAAGAGATAATATTCCATTTTATTCATTTAGGGGAGGCAAAATTTTTGATTTTCAACTTAACAAGTAATAGCAACTTCATTTTCAGTAATATTAATATGTCCACCGTTGATCTTTATCGTACGATATTAATTCAGATTCTAACTTACGGTTTTAATACTGGTGTTATATAGCAAAGATTTAATGTTCACAGAACTTTATTTTATTCGCCTTTAAGCGCTCATCCCATATTTTAGGTCTCCTCTGAGCTGTTTAATTTCTAAATGATTATTTATATTTCCTATAATCTCCAAATCCTGTGTAACACTCGAAGCCTAAAATTAATTACGCGAATCCTATAAATAAATTCACATCGTAAAGTTACTTAAAAGCCTCAATTAAACCGCTTCGTACAAAAAACAACTATGTTACTGCACTAAACAGAAGAGAGATATCGCCAGTTATCGGGGAAACAGCAGTTTTCGATCGAAGTGAGATTAAAAAAAAGGATTTAAACTCATTCCGGAGGTAATGTTTTCAAGCTTATGATGTAACTTACAGATTCCGAGTCGATTAGAAAAAAATTCCAGACTTTTTCTGTATAATATATCTCCAGATCGCAATCAATTGAGGATTTACGCGCAATCTGGATAGCTTTTTTTAACAATCCACGAATGAGCGCTAATTCGAGAAGTTACAAGGGCCTCGGGTGCGCTTAAAAAACGAGTACATTCGGCGAAAAATGAATAAAAGTAACACGTTATATATATACCGCTTGATCCCACCGGAATTGATATTTTAAAAACCTTATTGAAATTTACGTATCGAATTAGTGACACGGAGAGTCAATTCCGAAGGAGATTTTGATCCTATTTATATTTATGATCCGAAAAATATTGCGATGAATTTTTCGATTAGTCGGTAGCAGTGGTTTTAGAGAGATGGGATACCCATATTATCTGATCGTAATACTTTATCGACTAGGTTCAACTCTGAAATGGAGACTATTTTGTGGTTAACGTCACTAAATACTGCTCCGGTAATGTCATCAAAAATCAATAACATATTGTTAGAATAAGCCATGAAAATCTTTTAAAGGTTTATGAATGTAGTTCACTTGAATGTATCCGAATCTCTTTAACGAACGGCAAAGTATCAGCACTCATTTCGTAAGAATTTGATATTCCGCATTTAAAAGATAACACATTTCGCCAGTAGCAGCAAAAATTGTTATAGAACGATGCTTTTTCATCTTGATCGAGTGAAATATACCAAGCATGAAAAATTACGATGAATAATAAGCTCTCATGAAAAACTGAGGCAGCGCAAGTGGTGTCTTCAACGAAAATTATTTCGTGGAAAAACTCAGGTTATGGAAATGAGAACGGACACATTTGTGTTATTCTACAAAGAATGAACGTGTTATCGTTATGGATCGTAAAATTTAGTATAAGCCTGTTAATAAATAATCTTATATGTCTACAAAAATCAATGATACTATTGCCCACTGAAAATGAAAATGATGAAAATGGGCAGCAGAAATTTTTAGAAAAATATTTGAAAGGCTCATTTCTATGAATGATTCGTGATGGTAAGAATCTTGAAAATGTGTAGTCTTCACATCTGCTGCCCGAAAGGTGGTTTCTTGCCACGGGGAGTGTTCCACTGATGCACTTCCTAATGAGGTCGACGACATACGCACGCGATCGCTCGTATCTGTTTTTGCCCTAAATGTAAACACGTGCAGCAATAGTTCATTCGCAAAAAGCAGGTCCGATTGTCTCAAACGAAGCCGACGCCAATAAGTAATACTCTCACAGTCTCTCCTTATCGGAAGGTAAGTGACGTACGAAGCAGAAAAATTGTGGTCATTCTCGAATTCTCCGATTATGGGTCGGTTTTTTTTTGGTGCAGATAATTTTTTCCATAAAAGTCGGAATTACGCTGGTGATGAAAAGGAAGTGCGCTCAGAACCGGTAAATTCGGCAATATATTCTCACTCGCGACAACTGTTATATAAAAACGGGTCCGTAGATATTATCGAGGTACCTTTGATTGTTTCGCGAAGAGAAACTAACGCGAATTCCCCCGAGGAAGTTGGATTGCATTGACGCAAACATGAAATTTACTTACTTAGTCCTGTTCAGTTATAAATTTCAGCGGAGTTTCTCGGAATATTTGCAGATAACGTAATCCGTAGACGACTTCTAAGTTTAAATACAGATAAATTTAGTACGTGAATAGCGAGTGTAATCGCCCTTCTTCTGACAGCTTTGACGCAGACAAATAAATACTCCGAGCGAGATACAGGTGATTATTTGAGTTAATTCGTGAATTATTGCTTTCTTAAATTTATACAGCAATTTTAAAGTCGTATTTCGTTTAGGGGTGTGTTTATTATGTCGGACGCAAATGAAGTGACCATAAGTAGAGTGAAGTAAGTCATAAATATAATCATATTCATCAAGCAAAATGCCGTCGTTCTTTCTAAAAGTAATTAAAATACTTGCTGAGATAATAGAAATTAAATTGTTAGTTTCAGGGCTTGAAATTCTGCAATAATTTATCCTTAGATTATACTTGTACACGCCCATTCGAAACAATTAAAATATCTTGCACCCGTTAATCTTCCCATCTCGTAGATAAAACGTTTTCCTTGTTCAAAAATTCTCAAATAAAACAATGATGACCCTACAACGATAAAAGTGCGAATCCCTGTGACTGACAGCGGAGGGAACATCGCCCGAAGTCGTATCATCGGAAAAACTATAGAGAACCCCCACGAACATTAAGTGAAGAATCATGGACTGTAATGAAACCGATGATGGGCGAAAAAACAGACGGGGCATCTCGAAAGTGGAAAAGAGAACTCAATCAAAGGGCCATTTGGAGAAACGCAGATCCAGAAAGGGTTGAGCGTAATCAAGGGGTGATGAAGGAATGATATATATCCGAGGGAGTTCGTTAAGGATGTGGGGAAGAGGGGCTTTTCAACCCGCGATATGGAGTGTGCGAAAATTAAGGGCGTGATATATGAAGATAGTTAGTGACGTGAAGTGGTTTGATTTGCCCTGGCGTGGGGACCCTTTGGGCCAAGTCGACCATGAAATGACCGCTTTTAACAACCGCGTGCCCGTGTTTAGAGACGCGGACTTGTCGCGATTTGAGGATGCGTGAGGAACATCGGGAGGGAGTTCCGAAATAAACTTCTCGTCTTGTTTTCAGTTGTGCCGATATTCAACTTGGTTGATTTCCTTGTTGGAATCGGGCCTCTCTACAGAACAGAGAATGCTGTAGAGTGAAGGGATTTCGTTCATTTTTTCAAGATTTATTTTATCGAATAAGTTCGCTGATGATACTACTGGAATGAAGACATTCGGAAAAAATCTTTTCTTGTTTTGATATAAATTTTTCATATGAGTAAATGTGAAAAGAAGTTATATTTATATACACAATGAACCAAAGATTTTTTACCATACTTAATTATTTGTGTTATTTATACAGCTGATATTCTTATGAGAGGACTTAAATGTATTAATTCCTATATCGTTTGTCAAAAAATTCGTCGGTAATTAGGTAAAAAATAGTCAATAATAAACTTAGTGAAAAATTTTTATTTATCATTATTACATTTAGATCTAACAACATATTTTAAAAGTACCTAGTCAGGTCAACCTGAGTTAAGATTTTTAAAGAAATAAAATAATAAATAATCCGTTAATGATTGATATAAACTCGTCAGTGAACTGCTTCTGAATGGACTCCGTCAGTAAATAAAGAAATTATACTAATCGTTATTGATTATTGAATCTATAGCAAGTGATTGAATAAATGACCCTTTTTTCTATAATCGCGAAACCAGCTCTTCCTAATGCATACCCACGTTGTCATCATAGATATCGCCCTGAAAACCCTGTACATATAGTCTTCCGTGGAAACCCCATCCTTCCGCTGTCCACGGAGGAAATTCAATTTTTCCCGCGAAAATTTATGTCCCTTCGCGGACTTAACACTCGTATGGTCAACCTGTTGAGTGTCCTTCCGGACACAGTTTCAAGTCGTTACTTTTTTCCGGTGGCCATCGGTTTTATGACGATCGGACTTCCGATTTGGTTGTGAATCATCGAAAGGGTTTTCATTTTGTCTGACCCTTCCTTGTACTCTTTAAATCATTCGGAAATTGCCATTGACCAGAAGCAGAATGCCCCTGGATTTATTTTTATGGGGATTCTCCATCCCGAACAATTGCATGTTTGCTTTGGGGAACTTGAATTCATGAATTTCTTACTTATAGTTGTGTTTTAATGATAGATCTATTATTCAGTTGTAATTTTATGTTGAATCTACTGGTAGCAACTCATTGGTTGTCATCTAAGCTACTGATGGTAATTATTATTATTATATATTAAAAAATATTCATCATATGATATTCATAAAGCTATTTCCAACCAACGCATTTCAATTCAATCCTAATTTACAACCAGATAAAAGTTACTTTCATAGTGTGTGAATTTAATAAGTTTAAAAAATAAGCTCCTTTTGCAGATCGAAGGTAGACAAGCAGATAGATAAGACAGATTTTGTATAAGTATAAATTTGCAGAATTAATATTAGTAGAAATAAATATGCCAAGTGTAACCGATTAGAAAATTAAACATAAATATTCTTTTATATTCGACCTGCTTTTATTTCAATAAACTATTTTACTACTTAAAAGAATTTGTACCTCAGAAATCTATTCATGGAATTCCAGTAAAAGACATAATGACCCGTGTACAGGATGTCGTGAAGACCGGAGACTATGGGATCGTGGGGTGGTAAAATAATCGACCCCAGTAAGCGAATGTGTGCTTCCAAAGGATTTTGGACCCTTTTCTTCAGAGAACTTGTCCGAGTACACACGGCAGGTATCCGTCCTTGATGACGTTAAGCCCAGTCACATTTCGTCAAGGAGGGTCTTTCTCCGTGAGAAAGTGTGTGAATGGCATTTCTCCGTCGGGCGAAGGGGTCTTGACCACCGTGGAAAATGTAATTGTTCGAGTGTAACTCACGTACAAGGTGAGAGAATGCATCCGACGGGTGGCTGTCGAAACGGCATGATCTAACTGGGGATATAAATTCACATTTTTGGGCATCGCTGGATTCCTTCCTTTCATTTTGATTGTGTGTTTATCACAAAGGGTTCGAGGATAGCCGCTTGGAAATGGTTGCGATCAAACCTTGAAGTGGGATGACCAATTTGTTGACTTCAAATGGTCAATTTATGTGTTTAAATTTGAATAACCTCAACGATTTTGCTGGAGACGATAACAGAAAACTTATCGCGCGAAAGAGTGATTTTAAACGCATGAAGTACGATTTGATAATGCGAATATAATGATTTAGTAAGTCTACCGAATGAAATTTTGAAATTCTCATTTTGCATTCTATTTGTTAGTGAATTTCAAGTACAAACTTTAAACGACTTATTTAATTCAAACAGACACATTGCTTAAAATATATTTATGATACGTAAAGTTATTGATGAGGAATATTGAAGATTTTCCAACGTATGATCTAGGTTTGTGTTACGTTTCTTTAGAAACTGTTGAAAAGCAAAGCTATTTTTCGGATAAACTATCTTTGATCGAGTCTTGCAATAAACACACACACGAATTTTATGATACGCTTTTCATATTTGCGGTGATAAGTAAACTAATTGTTGCTTCGATAATAAGAGAACAGTGCTGAAATACCTCGATTGAAGTTTAACTAACGTTAAAACATAAGTTTAAACGATCTTATCTCAAAAGGTCTTCTTTATGTTGTATAAACAATTTGAAAAGCTACAATACCGTAAATGGTAAATCTACAATATTCGAGCAACATTTATTTAGAATAAGAATACTATTTCTGCCTCCTTATGAAACTACGCAGACACAATGACAAATAACGGACTTCGATTCTAATTTTCAAACGTAGATTTAGGATATTAATGGGCAATCACATAATCAGAATGAAGGTACAAAAGGTAAATTTGAAATCAAATAAGTGTTTAATGGAATCGCTCGGTACTTACAGCTTTGAGTAACTAACAAATAGGAATGCATCATTGTCTATTGCAGTAATTACCCATTCATCGCTGAAACTCACGAATACAATGTGGGTGATCAATTATCTTTTGATATCCTCAGGAAACAAAGACTTCAAAGAAATAATGAAACGTGTTGAGCGCTCAATATATCCATTTCATCCGAAATCAATCTTTAGAAAGCATCGATTGCTTTTCGTTAGATCTTCTAAAGCTCATCCGGAATTAATCCTGCAATCGTTTGCAGATTAATTACTTCATCTTTTGCAAGCGAAGGCCTCGAGAACGCACCGGATGACCTTTGGTTCGAATTAATCGAGATGTCGCTGATAAGAGCGAAGATTGAGAGGCACCGTAAATGGAAGAATGTGGTGAGGTCAGGAGAGACTGGAAATGGTCATCGCGCCTGGAAACCTCTTCCCCTTTGAGCGTCTTATTGCCAATCATCGCGCATTCCAAATCAACACCTCCGTACCACACAGCGATGGTTTCAACACCCACGCGAATCGGGACGGTTCCTTTTTAGGATCTTTTCCGAATTTGGAAGCCTTTGCCTCTCTTAAGGGTTCTTCGGTATATTCTAATCTTTTTATATCACAGATATGATTTAAAAGACCTTAATAAAGGCGACTTTAGTAACTGCGTATATAGTTCTTAGAGGACATTTTCTGAACTTTACTGCTTTTATCTACTTAATTTATCATTTAAATATTTAACCAATGTTTCAGCTACTTTTATGATTTCTTTCAAAGTTTTAAAGAAGCGAATATTCAGCTTTTCAAGAAATAAATTATAAATAAAAAGTTTTTTAGATCTTTTTGGAATAAACTGTCTAGTAGATGCGAAATTTCAATTAAATTAATTACAAATAATAAAATAATAAAGAGATCCAAAATGGAATCAAAAACTTTCATTCTTGAGAAAATGCACTCTACCGCCCTTTAATTTACAATAGCCTTTCTTCAATCGTGAATGATCCCTTCACCACCAAAGTAGAAGAATAACACGAACCCAATGTACGTAACTCGCTAAAGACAGACGCCGCATTCCGTAACGACCCTCCCAATTTTTCCATCGGAAACAACCCCTTCGCAAGTGCAGAGGCCACAAATTCCTTCCACCGCATGCCTTGTAAGATACTTAACAGGTGATGCCTTAAAGACGCCGCTGTAAAAAGATTCCGCTTTTACTCCTCCGGATTCCGGCGTGTTACGCGTGCATAAAGCGACAACCGGCACCGTTAATTCTCAGCGCGAAAAGTTTACGTTCGACGGGCTTCGATCGATGCATTATCGGCGGTGGTAAAAACATCTCCCTTCGCTGGAAAACATCGCTCTTTCCTTGTCGGCCGCTACCTCCTTCGCCATTTTACGAGATATATATCACTAGACCATGCGTGCCTCTCTTTCGATTCTAACAAGTCTTTTGCTTTGAGAATCGTTTTGTGCTAATAAATGATCTATCTTGCTTTGTATAAACAAAGGTGACTAACATTTCAGTGAGAAAAAGATAAAAAATTAAAAATTTTTCTGTATTTTTTCTTCCCTCATTGGAAATGGATATTTCTTTTAATTAGAAACGCGATTTATAGTGGAAACGCCCCACCCTCATCACTTTGAAGCCTACGAAATTATTAAGTACTTGTATTATTACTCTCAAAATGGTATATGCGATGACTTAATGATTAAAGTCTCCTTACTATTTAAATTTTAAATACTCCTTCTTTGCCATGTCCTCATACTCCACATACCTTTGGACAAAGATTCTGTCCCTTGCCGTTGTGGCGCCACTGATTCCCTTCAATCGCCACCAATATTATGTCCCGAATATTATTAAAAGATGCATTTAAATCTCATTCACTTTTTGATTTTACTTACGATATATTCTGCTATAACACCATTTCATTTACAACGTGGGGAGTACTGGAGTAAGTAAATGAACAAAGCCATATACCATGCTTCAAAACTCTTTAATATTTCAAATTATTCTACCTTTTGAGTCTTTGCATTACACACTTCTTATTCATTTTCAAACTTTCACTTACCTCATACATAAGTGGATCCTCAAACACCTCTACTGGCAATTTCCAAAGAAAAATTTAATTCTAAAATATGCGCCCCCCTTCTCCATGTGTTTATTTGTTTTCTCTCGCAGCCAACTTCTTCTCCTAAAATGAACTTACAGATATGAATTTCACGTTGAATATTTCAAGTAGAATAAGCGTATAATTCTGATCCAGGGTAAACGGGTCGAGACAAACACTCAAGAAGAGTTTATAGTATATGAAATCATAACCTTAACAACAAGGTGCTTTCTAAAGTATTTTTACTAAACTAATAGGCCCATGCCACAGCATCCCATACCGAACATCAAGCGAAAGATCAGGTCGAACAGTAAAATATTTAAGCAAATAAGTAAGTCTACAGCAATGGGAGTGGATACACTTCATCCTGCTCCAGTCCGGAGGATATTGAAACCTCGATAAGCAACTCTGTAGGCACCAGTTTCTAATGCCCCACTTGGCAACGTTCTGAGGATGTCTATGACGCTTTCTTAGAAAACCGATACTCCTTCGCCTCTGTACCTTCGAACAACTCGATGGCGACTCCCGTTTACGCGATCATAATGAGAGGCCATTTATCGATAGGAGACGAACGCCTTAAACGGCGCACGAACAAGTGCACAGCGTGAAGAGTTTTAGGAAGGCGCGAAGGTTTGTTTTCCAAACGAGGGGAAAAAGTCTCCCAAGTTTCCTTTGTTAATGACGCATGACGGAAAGAGAATGCTATATAATTCGCCGCCGTTCGGCTCCATTGACTGCCCTCGTTTCAAAATAGTCGATTTGTTATCCGTGGATTTGCTTTCGTTCCTTACGAAGGTGCATACTCCAATCGCCGGCTGAATATGTGCGTCTCTTGGCGCCATTTTTGTACTCGTGCGTATCTACATCCTGGATATCGATTGTTTTATTATGGATTATATACTACGTATCAGGACATTTCATTTGGGAAGGAAAGTATCATTTTAGGGTACTGTATAAATATCAAGTGCGATGTTCATCTCGTTACATCCCCACACGCTCGCTGCAGATTAAATGTCATGACAGGTGGAGAGATGTCCTCATCTTATGTATAACATTAACATATTCTGAGTCGATATTCCATGATGTTCCGCGAAGCAAGAAAATAATGCTCCTTAAATAATTTGTCGATAACTATCATTCATATACTTAGCATTCCAGGTTTATTTTGTTCCCTTTTACCTCTACTATTCATTAATATTCATATAATTTTTTCGCTGTAAACAAATCTAGCGATATTCCTATAGGTCCATGGCATGTAATTAATTGTAAATAAATCCATTGGGAGTTAACTACAGATGTACAACTATCACTTCGATAGAAAAAATCGACATTATTATCGTGGCAAGTATGCTTTCCAGAAAGCCGATCTGCAACCGCCGACTGCAACAAAACGAAAAAGGGATCCATTAAACCGCGAGACATTTATGACGCTCGGCAACGCTTTGGATCGACAAAGGGACCTCTTTTCTCACCATGGAAACCCTTCCTCAGGAATTCCCGTTGTGAAGGCATTTTTATAGTGCGACTGGATACACTCCTCGATCGAATTCCACTTTTCTACCGCTATCTAAAAAGCCTCTATCTCTAAGCTTTGGCCCTCGACCTTTTTTTCGGTCAATGCTCTGGCTTCCTCTTGTCATCCTCACTTTTTTTCCGAGGTGTCGTCTTTACTCACGTCAATAACGTGAGAAGGGCGGACCTTTGAATCGCATTTGCTACTGACGGAGGGATCGACCTCGAGACGTAAGGTTTACGTACATTACTCTCAACTTTCCTCAATTTATATAAAGAATGAATTGAAATATTTTGACTTGATTTTATTACGTTTGATATGAAATTAATTGAGATTTATGAATAAATTATTTAGATTATAGAAATTTAAAATAGTTTACCAAGAAAATTTTTGTAAACCCCGATGATTATCTTATGACGATTGCATTTCAAATATTCTACTACAGCCTATACTATTTACTCTTGATAAAAACCGTTCTGTTAATTTTTAACAGTAATAATTTCGTGTGAAAATTAAGTAGAATTGTTCATAGACAAAGCTTATCCAAGAAGAGAAAATACTTAGAGATTAAATACTGTTTATGCCTACAAAATCTTAATTGCTGACGGGAGAATTTTTGCGTAAATTTGACATGGAAATCACAGTATAGAACATTCAACTCAAATCCTTAGTCTTTCTATTAACTCAGTTGCTGTTCATATTATATATTTCATCACGAAAACGATGTATTTCTTTGGATGCCATATCTAAATTCACACTTCAAACGTATTACCGATGGGTCGCGGGTGCAGTGGGTGCGATGTTGGGGCGACCCGATTTCCCCCCAACGGCCGAACCCCCTTTCATCGGTTGGGCAACGCCGATCTCGTACAGCTGGATGATGCCCGAAGGCTTTTTAACTACTCTTGTGCCTTAGGGACAATTTGTTCGAAGCTGCGTCCTTCCGATCCGATGCGTTTCGGATTTTTTTCGCGTCTCTTGTTTTTTTGTGCGCAAGTTTTGATGGGGTGGCGACGTTGCCGAATGTAGATTTTTGATCTTCACGAAAATAGTCAAATTTTAAGGGAAGTGTGGAGAAAAATTATACGGCTATCCTTAAGGATATTATACTATCTATAAAAGATTATATTATCAACTCTTCCTCCTTCCAAGATAATTAATAGAAAGGTTGTGATTATCAATTGCCATCATAAAATTCAATAATGATATATAAAAAGAAAATCCTCGATTTTCGTTACGCATAAGCATTCGTTAAAAATAACTGAAATTAAAAATACGTAAAAGTATATTGCTGTGAAACTTAATAATGAAATATAGATAAAAGATTTACAGCTGTGGATGTATTGCGTGTGTAAATATATTTTCTAATTAGTAATTGATATGAATTTTTAAAACATATCCAGATATCGATTCAGTGCAAAGTATTTGCTTAAGTAAAACAGGAAGATTCATACAGAGTATTAGTAAGAAAACAAATTTTGTCGACATTGAATTTTTCCATAATGCCATTTTGTTTACTTATATTTTAACATTAATATATGTATTATTAATTTTTTAAATATTCAAATAATTATGTGGATTCTTATTACTGTATATCTCTAAGTACAGCTCCGTTAAGTCTGAATTAAAAAACGATGAAATCTCACCACTCAACAGAGAAAGATTACACTTAAAGCATTTTCGGATTATACGCCTAAAGAATCTCCAGAATTCCAGATTCGTAATTTACTGTTTGAGAGGAACCACTTTTAAAACCCATAAAAACGAGACATTAAATCACTCACGTACTCCAGCATCAAAACCGAACGACCGCGAAAACTGTCGTTTCCCTCGAAATTAAGATACAAAATCGATTCTTTTATCTTCTTAGAAACCCTCGAACAGCGCTTTTTTGAACATTTCGAAACCGTACGCTTTTACGCTCACACACCTTTAAATCATCAAAAAATCCGTCCTTTAAAGATCCCTGTGAAACCGGTGCCGGGAAAGTGCGTTTCTTCCGCGTTGTCACAGGTCATAAAACCCTCCTTCATTTGCATAGGCCTTTCTGTTCGATACCCTATTTATTCCGCAAATGTACCGGTTGCGAACTAATCGCGAAGGGTGAATTTCCCGATGACGTAAGTTCGCGGATTTTGCACGCTCTTTGTACACACGTGCAAGGGTTCGGAGAAAAGGGGTTTTAAGGGAGGGCAATAGAAAGGGGGGACCGCGTAAGAGTGATATATAGAAAGGTATAGAAAGGACGTGGAAGGATACTAGGAAGATAAATAAAGGGTTTACGGCGGTAGGGAATGATCGAAGGCTGTCTGGGTGAAAGATGCCGTATGGGACGGAGGAGCCGGGGAAGGGGTAATGTAGAGGTATATTCTCGTTCAGTATCAGAATAAGTATGTCTTATGATGGAATAAAAGAGATGGGCACTGTATCTAACCTACAGATGTAGGAAAAAAAATTGGGAAAATAATGTGAGAATTACAGGTTGATTGGTAGAGGAAAAACAAATGCAACAAGGATTCAGTGTAAAAATCCCGAGATGATATGAAAAAAATTAAGGAAGAATCAAGACAGATATAAAAAGAAATTTATAGGTAGTTTTGCGTAAAAACCACTCTATATTAATGGATTTATCTGGATGTTAAAGAGTGAAAATGATGGAAAATTGTTAGAAGGAATATAGATTGAATGAATTTGAAATTTATTTATGTTTTAACGCCTAAAGTAATATTTTATCATAGAAAGTATCTATAAATAAGCTTCTCTTATCCATAATAAACAGAGAGATACTTTTATCCATATGTGTATGGTATTCTATGGAGGAAGAAATAATAACTGTTTCATTGCCAAATAAATCTCGAATAGCAGCAATTATAGTACAATCGAGTTTAATCATTATTTCTTAAAATGTTTACGATAAAGCAGCGGACCAAAATCTGATGAACATTGTTTGAATTGTAAACATCGAAGAACATTCGATCTGTAAACATATTTAATAATTGGCCTCTATTACCAAATAACTTCTATAAAAATCTTCTACAGCTTCTGGGCGTAAATAAAGAGTGAAAGACTTTTAATTTTATCTTCCCTCTCCTCCATGATCTCATTTTCCTGACATTTAGATGAGTGAATTTCGACACAGTTAATAGATGTTACTGAATAATTAAAAGAGGGAACGATCTCCAGAGTCAGCGGTGAACTGGAAAATGAAAAACAAATTCAATTTAAAGTTTTACAAATAATATGCAATATAAATGGATGAAAGAAACAACTAATCGTATTTACATGTATCAAAGCGTAGACACATAGACGGAAGAACGTTTACCACGAGTTGGCAAGAGGGCCGAGTCAAAGGATGGGCCGTGGGAAAAGTTGATGCCCCTCGTCGGAGGCCCCTTTCACTGCCAACACTCGAATGGCCTCAGGGATCTGCGAACTAAGGATTTGCTCTTCAGGGGGAGGGGGGCAGGTGGCCTTTCTCCCCTCACACGTGGGTGCGAACGGATTCGACCAAGACCTTCTGGAAGAGAAAAAATCATCAATTCTTATCCGAATCATGATGCACATACAGGTGTGAATGCGTTTTGGCTCCTGTCTTATTGCTGGAGCTTTGTTTTCGGCACTCCTGCGACCGAAGGAGAAACAATCGAGTGATGCTACTTTATATCCTTCATTTTGGACTGCGAGAGTCGAATGTGTGAATGCTTCGGATGTCATTCTCACCTACGCAAAGAATTAGACCCTCGATTACGACTCCTAAACATTCCAAAAACGTAGTCAAGGTGATTCAAGAAACATTCATTTCGTTCAGTTACTTCTCAAAGTAAAAGTCCTTCTTTAATTTTTTGATTAATGTTTACTATAGGAATACCATTTCGTTAGTTATTCTAAATGATTTAAATATGATTTATTGCTAATCAATCAGTTTAGTATTCATTATGGGGCAGCGAGAGATTAATAATTCATATTATTATCAATGGTTAGCAAATATGCAATAATTATTCCTTTTACAATACTTTTAGGGTTTATTTTTTTTAGATTCCTTCATAATCATTTCAGAGCTTAAACATTTACCATGTGTTTTTGTTTGGTTAAACGAATCCACTCCAAAATGCAATGAAAGCTGCAGCAAATGGATACTATTCGTTTCTCTGAACAAACGAAGTTTAAATAGAATAAAATTTCATCAGTAACCATGGTTATCTATATATATCTTTAAAACTAAAATGGCTTTCATCTATTTGGTGGAAGTAAAAGAATTACGACTAATTGCTTTCGAGCATATAATATTTCACAATTTGTCTGATAGTCAGTAAACCATAGTAATACTAATTATTATAGAAGAATGCAAAATAAAATTAATTATGGAAAACTTTTGAAGGGATTCGACTTGAAATCCATATCTTAAGAGATGAATATATATTAACCATTGCATTTCCGTTTACAAATATTCAGTTCAAATGAAGGGCGATTTTATAATTCACGAAAGACGATTTATGAAGGAAAGTTTTCATAGACGAAATGAGATGATTTTACAATGAATTCGCGTCCATTATTTTCCCTAATTTAATAACCATATTCGTAATAACCGAAATACAAAGAAGTATACGTGATAATCATCACTGATATCAGCATAGATCTCAGACATTTTTCAATGACATCTCAAAAACAAACTCAATCAACTCTTTGAAAAACATTCCGTTGAAATCTGAAAATCATCACTTTAATCGTGCGGATTTTCCCAACTCTCGCTGATATCCATCGAAGCATTATCGGAACCCCTTCGACCGATAAATTATCGACGCATCCTCGCCTTGGGCCGTTTTAGTATGCCCAACGGCGTTTCCACGGAAACCGAGAAAAACTAAATTTTTCCTCTCTCGCATTCCATGCATGAGCGAGGATTACACACATGCCGATGATCATGCCACTTGCCGCGAAAAGAATTCAGTCCGTTTTTAAATCGAAGAAAAACTCGTCCGTCCGCTTTTTGCCTCTAATTCGGGAATTAAATCGAATCGGGGGAAAAGCGGTTAATTTAATCAGTGCGACGTAGTGCTGAATAATAGACGCCCACGCGCTCCCTCTATTTCCTTGCGTAACGAACACCATTACCGGACGCGGTCTGCTAACACGGTACAGCTTTCGGTACTGCGGATTCAAATTAGAGGATTTTATTTGGAAATTCTCTCACAGTTCCGAAACGGGAAACCCAAAAGTATTCCAGGAAATGAATCGACATTAATTACGCGAAACACCGCGAATTTTTTGTACTTTTCCGTTATCTTGCAACGCAGTCGAAGGCTGTCAATTTTACAGTTTTTTTATTCCGAAGGATATGCAGTTGCATTTTGATTGATACGCTCCAGTGAACGGAAGGGAAACGAATATTGACCGTTAAGTGATTTCGGGTTCCAAATAAAAGTCTTTCCCGTGTTGAAAGACAGTAATGTTTTTTTATTAATTGTACTGTAGCAATTTTAAGATTGATGGATATAGAATTTCAGTTTAAAATGGCATCGGAATGGTTTTAAAAAAGTATTATTCACTTCTATTTTTAATCGAGCATTAAAGAAAGAATCTGATATTCAGCTTCCATAACAAGATATTGTTGCCAAAATCGTAATTTAGTTTTCATTTTCACCTTCCATATTCATAAAAAATATTTCAAAATAGAAAGTTACGTCATATTCACTCTGATTTATTAACTTTCTTCAATATATTTGGACTTAATTCATCTAATGAGTAATACACGAAATTCTTTCTTCAGCCAAAGATAGTAAAATAAGCGACTGAATTGCTAGGAAACCCATGACATAGATATGATATCCTTTACGTATTTCACTTTTGATTATAAATGTTACTTTCATAAAAGTACAGCATATCAAAAGTACACAGGGAAATATAAAATTTTCTAAATTATTCTTTTATATTTAATATAAACTTCATTTGGTATAGATGTACTGCAATTGTGATGTATATATACTAACGTCACATGTCCCTTCCAC
The DNA here is from genome assembly GCA_020796165.1 of Pantala flavescens. Lineage (NCBI taxonomy): Eukaryota > Metazoa > Arthropoda > Insecta > Odonata > Libellulidae > Pantala > Pantala flavescens. The sequence continues at coordinate 51,899,924 of CM036881.1, forward strand.
GAACAAATAGTAATAATTTTCTTGATTTAACTTCGATTGATTAAGAAATCCTTTTGAAATATAAAAATAGCAATTTAATGATATTATAAATTCATGATAACTAAAAGAGAAATTAGGCATTACCGTATGAATAAGCGGCTCAATATCATTTTAATCTGTGATAGGTAATAGGGAATCATTCTTCATTTCCTGTAGCTCATCTATCCCATTTCCCCGATTAGCAACTCTCGGCTGTCATTCAATTAACGCTACGTAATTGCGTTCGTCTCCCATTCGGAATCTGTGCCTAATGACACATGCGCACCAACCACCGGCAAAGAAAGGCACAGTGAAGGACTTCCTCGGGACCACTTTTCCCGGTAAAAGCGACCCACAAAATCAATCCGATTACGCTTCTCCTTTCACAAAAAACCAGACGCCATTGACTCGCGTGAAATTCCGAGGTAAAAATCCGCCGGAACACAAGACGGCGCTACACTTTCCTGTCAGGATCGTGCGTACCTCGTCGAGACGAGGCTTTCCACATTTTGAAAGGCCCCGCATTCCCTTCCACAAGGGCTACCGACAGACACGGTCCCAAACTGTCTCATCCTACCTTCGGAATAGCCTCAGTAATCCCGGCATGCCTCAGCTCTTTCATTCACTCACGGCCATAACAATTAGGCCAACGGGAGTCGTATTCGAAAGTGCGCGAAGGCATTTTTGAGAGTATTTTCCCGCTTTAAATCAGAGTTGCGCTGTTTCCTTTCTATCATTAGCCCACATTAACCTCCATCAAGATTCCACAGATGCATAAAGTGTGTTATGGCGTATTTTGAAATATTCGTAAATCATCGGGAATGGTTAAATCTTTTTATCGTTTACTTTTTTCGTTGTCTTCTGCATTGTTCCACTGAATGTTTCCAAGCTGAACCTCAAAAACATAAAACGGAAAATATTTCAAATTGTGATGCGAAAAACATTGAAATTTTTAAAGTCTATTTATCCTTTGAGGTAGTAATAAATCAGCTTTGTCATTGCCAACTAAAGATATTATATATTAAACATTATATACATATATACACACGGGTAATAAATATAGAATATATCAAGATTCGATATTTAAAATTCCCTTGTGCATGATTCACTGTTTCTTTATAAGAATTGGTACTTTTTTGGAATTAAAGATCATATTCATAGAATATTTAGGGTAAGTAAACACAATGAAAAATTGTTCCAGCGAAGTATTTTAGACGCAATGAAATTTGGCAAAATATTTGAAAAAAAATAGATTTTTGTTACGAAGCTTTTCCTCGAATAATAATTTTATGCATAGATCTTCCGAACTTGGGAATTTTGCAGGAATTCTACTTTCTCATTTTGTTCTAGAGATGAAGGGAATTATGCAACTGATGAAACTTTTTCAAAAAAACACTTCTGTTAAAAAATTACGCCTCTTTTGGGATCGGCTCTTTATTTTTAAGACAACTGTCAGAGTCAATTGGTATTCTATACGCATGAGTTGTGGAAAAGGTCGGCCTAAAATGGGGGTTACTCGGTGAGGGAAATAGACTGAAGAAACTTACGACATCGCGAGTTTTCGAAGGAATTTTGATGAAGGTCTCATGGTAATGATTTCAACAATGATGATATATATATTTCAGTGATAATGAATAATTAAAAATATATTACAAAATTGCTGTAAGATTTTAAAATGTAACCTTGCTCTCTTCCTTCCGCAAAAGTGTAGTAATATATGTATGCAAGGATAACTATTCTACCGCCATCCTCAACCAAGGATAACTATTTACGGATATAACCGTAAATGTAGGGCTTGCAATTCAAAACATCGATAAAGTTTTCATGCGTGCCTCCGAATAAAATCCCCTAAACACCCACAAGGTGTCGATTTGGTCAAACCCTTGCACCTGAGTTCTCCATCCTTGTTTACTTTTGCTCCCGCAACTGTTTTCTTCCCATTCCAACACAGCCATTCTTCCGCCTACACCTTCCCTGTACCATTCACCTCTTCTTCAGTGGAAAGGGAAGGTGGCCCAGCTGCGTGGGGTCGTTCCGTAAACATGGCAAAACTTCACAGAAATTCTGCCAACTTTCAATGTTCTCTTGTTTACTTTCTGGCAACAGTGAAGCTGAGACCTGGTCGTGAAAAATATAACTGATAATGCCAAATCGGATTATTAAATTTTGAAAGCTATTTAAGGAGCTTAAGTTTAGAGCTTAGTGAATTTTCACAACTTTAAATAATAGGTTTTATGTCATTAGTTTACGATTCTACTTTGCGATGATCCGTTCATTAAAAGTTAACTGGTTTTAAATACAAATTTACAAAAGGTTTAATTAAAAGAGACATGATCATACTCGGGTATATACCAAAATAGTTAATAGCCAACAGAGTGATCATATAAGGTCTCAGTTTAAAAATTTTCCGACAAAATTGCTAGGAAATTTATCACGTTGCTTGCCATTTATTTATACTTATCCGACTATGAGTTTTTTATTTACTTTAAATTTCATGTTGGAATTATCATTCTCTACGGTAGCGTTTCGAAGATATCCACTGAAAGGAATACATTCAAAAATAATTTAAGAAATAAGAGAATTATGTAGTTTCAATGACTTATATGTTACCAATTGAATGAAAAATTTAATGAGATGATATTTTAGGATTATGACAACATAAATTATAAATATATTATCATAATACAGTTTTATCTTTCGCAGATAAATGTCAAACAAATTCGCAGTTTCGGAAACTAAGGATTCGTTCCATTGTCGTGCGTTGAAGTCTCCATTCGTGGAAGTGCGCCAGGTTCATAAAACGTCCAAATTTCTGCAGCAAACTTCCTTATTTACTCCCCATCGACCAATAAAAGCCCGCATCTTAGGCGCCATAGATATCCTCTAATGTTTGTCTCCCGAATCAATCTCGTTTTCGAGTCTTCTAACGAATCAAACCTAGATGAAGTTGTACAAACCTCCCGGAGAATCACTCCTCAAAAGATCCTAATATAGCGCTAAACAGTCGAACAGTTCGCATCAACTCCACAAATCACGAAATGAAAAAGGCACGTGAAATGAGAAAACACGAAAAAACACGAGTTTGTGGCCTTGCCCCTGGCGCGAGAAGAAACGGTCGAACCCCTGACCTCCGTGCTGGAGCCACCCCAAACAAACCAACACCCCTCCACGTATAGGATTCGTAGAAGTGGTGAAAGTGTTTCGGAATAAATTAGCCGGCAGGTTACGGACCGAGTACCTCTTGGCAGGTGGAGGATACGAATTAACACCGCCCTGCCGAATATGATTACTGCCCGAACGACGCGACGTAAATATTTTGCATTCCCTTTCCCCGGAGCCAAAACACAACTTCATTTTCCCTTCTATTCTTACTCGCGGGCCCACTGCGACCGACGGCGCTAATGGACTCGGAGCGAGGCCTTCGGCGATGTTTGCGACTCCATTATCGGGAGTATCGCGATTCTTCCGATCAGTTTTCCTTTCGTATTTCCTCCATCAATAGATTCGGCTACTGTTTCCAACTTGTCACTCGCTCTTGTTGAGTGGGCGATTATTTGATCTCTAAATTGAATCGGTTTGAGGATCTGGTTTCCGTTCGGGAAGAGTGATAAGTCAATCATTTACACGCAAAGGATTCCATCGAAGTAAAGGGAGAATTGATGCTGTTTGAGATGTGGCTTATTATAGCCGATTGAATTGTTGAATGTTCTCTTAGGATGCGAGTGAAAGAAGCATTTCTCACTCGAGTGAGTTTGGCTTTTGAATTTTTGCAAGGGGGACTAAGGGTGACGGAGAGTGACTCGCGCGGAAGATTTCACAATTACAGCCTCATGATCCAATTCTTTTCGTTTTCGAACTGATTAATTGTCCATTATATAATAACTTGCTAATCTTCTCGACTGCTCTGGCGATGTAATTGAAACTGTTCGTATCGAGTATTATTGTTTTCCCGATATTTCTCGTGAAATGCATTTTTTTTTATATAAAAAGAGAAGAATTACCTGAGAAGAAAGTTTTGAAAAAATACTAAATTTTTTTAAATAACTTCGCAAATCTCTGAGTGCACTGGGCGAATCTCAACGTGCTTTGACAAAAAATCGTTCAAAATACAGCTTTACCTCTTTAAAAACGTAATAAACGAAAATTTAAAATATTTCATACAAATCGAAACCCTTTTTACATTTTTCGTAGTAACGGATTTACAAGTACGATCAGAAACATTAAAGTGTCTCCGATAAATTTAAAAATAGAAATGCCATTTAAAACTTTTACGATCAGAAATAATCGCGGAACGCGTTGTACGTTACGCTTGACTCAGAGATTCGCGCCATTAAGAATATACAACAATCCACCATAAATCAGGTCAGACAGGCAGAGAAGTGTACCGCGTTTATCCTCTGGTCTCGAACCCCTGCCTTTCTATAGAGACACCCAAATGATTCATTCCCCAGCACCGCCCCGATACGTAGTGCCCAATACCTTCAAACAGGGCCCACGGTGGAAAAAAACCGTTATATTCCATTTCCCCTTTTCAAATCCCCTACAAGCTCGCTTCCTCACACACGCACAACAACAGCCTCTTCCAGACAGCGTACACACGCACCTACCTTTTCCGCCCCGAAGCTGTGAAAATGGCCGGTTTGGTTTCCGAAGGGTGCGCATAGGGTGGGGTGATGGATGGAGGCCCTTCGGATACCTGGTCCGGGAATTCGGGGAACGAAATAAAGTGCTGTAATAATGAAAAATGCGGTGAAGCCGCGAATGGAGTGAGGTGGATTGGGTCTGAAACGAAACTCTTCTTGTGGAAGTGCAACAGTTTTTTTCATCCGACATTTAAATTTGCCAATTCATTCTTCAAGTATTCAATTTCATTTTTATTTAATATATTCTTTACATCGTATGCGAAAGTAAATTCCTTTACGATATGACATGTTTACGCTGTTATTTTAATAAGCTTAACGCCGATTACATCATCGTAATCGAAAGATTTATTCTTAAGAGCTTCGATAGATGTATTATTTCGGTACTTATCATCTCGTCAACAATAAAACCAGATCCTCCTGTTGTCATTGGGTCTTAGCATCTCTGAAGTTGCAAAATATGCTATTGAAAAGTGAGGGGACGAATTAGAAATTTAGTGGGAAACAATTTATCGTAATATCTGAGAATTTGGTCAGGGTTATTCTGAAAGTATAAAAGTTTAAAAAATATATTTCAAAATTTTACTTAGTGTAATTAATTATGAACTTGTGTCTTGTGCTGTAGTAATTAAGCATGATATATTGTCGTTTTAGTATAATTTTTAAAGTACAATCCCCAGTCTATGGTAAAAATTCTAACTTTCACGACATTTTGAAATAATTTATGAAAAACAAGAACAAAAGTGAAGATAACTTCTTCTGAAAAACAAATCTACACAGATTTCAGTTTTAAATGATTTTTTAAACAGATTATAGAATCTCCAAGTGACTCATATCTCGGGAGTAGAATATTCTCTAAACTTAGAAATTATTGGCCACGAATCCAAAAGAATCACTCACCAGATTGAAACAGGCAAATCAACAGGAGGCATTCATATTCCATTTATGAAAAACACTTCCACCTGTACAGATCGTCGCGAGCCAAGATCCGTCAACATGCACAGGTCTTGCGCACATACCGGAATCGAGCCAGAGCATTCCATCGCGACAATTCATATTCCGACGGCGTCAATTTATCAATCTGCCCCTATCTGCTGCATCGCGAAAACGTTACCATTTCAGTTACTTCATCCACGCGTTGCCCCACCGCCTCGGAAAAACCGGTAGCCCCTCAATAGGGAGAAGACTTCCAGAGGATGAAAGCCTTCTTGAAAATATCACAGGGACTCCAACGGAGATTTTTATCTTTCCTTAGTCCCCCAATAACTTCGCCGGACCGTGCGAAATCGCTCGACGTTTGCGGAGCATTCATCTCTGGTCCAGGTACTCTCTTCCGAAGCCAGACTCAAACAGAAAAGTACGTCTCAGTTTGGAATTTGTGGAGTTAGGAGAATAGTGGTGTAAATCTATCATGGCTTGGGAAATAGAATACTTCTCAATTCGGTACTTTGTGCACAAAATACTTGTAAAAGTACCTTTCACGTTGTTTATATATCAGAGCGTTTTATATCAAGGCGTAGGGATGTTTTACGAGAAGTTAACTATTATATATATTATATATAATTATATATATATTATATTATATTATATTATATATATATTATAACTAAACAACGCTTGAAATAAAAACTTAGTAATCTACCGAAACGAGTTATTTTTCGATTCGTTCAAAGAAGAAGAAATTGTATAACTACGCATACAATGAAATACATAGTGCCGCCTCATTTTAGGTGTATTTTGCTGTGTCTCCCAATCTCTTTCCTTTGAGAAGCATGTGCTTCAATTATTCACCGCACCGCATCAGCTGATCAAAGAAAACAGCACTTCATACTCAGTAAACTGTGATTGGTGGAAAATTTATTCGTGATGAATAACTAGAGGCAATTGAAATAGATGTTGCCTAATTAGAGTAATTCGCTTATTAGTTGTGATTCCGTCGAAAAGTATCAACTGAATGACGCACTAAACTAATTCTGATCTGTGATTATGAGAAATATTGTTATTAAACTGTTATCGGGAAATACTCAATCAACACGATGAATATTCTGAAACCACTCGAGGGTTATTTCATCATGCAAATAAAGTTAAAAATTAAAAAATGTGGAAGATACTCAAGTGGTATCCATTGCAACATCAAAGACGGACGATTCCATGGACTAATGCTGAAATAGAGATGAACAACAAATGTATATAAGTACCTTAAAAAGATGGAAAGACAGTTACCTGATATTTTGTAACACTTATTGAGATTACCAATCCAGTTCACCTTCTCTTAATAAATAAAATAAGTGATACGATTGAAGCCGGTAAATTTATTAATTAACTCCTTGATGTTTTTAGGACACCGGTCTCTTAAACACGTTCTCAACTGGTGAGACTCGGCAAACTTAGCGACAATTTTTACCACGTGCTGCTCGTAAAAGAGTTGCCCATATTTCCATCAAAACGAAACACTTTTTCAAACCTGACATCCATAAATCCCACTCCTGCTATCTCCATTATTGCTCATTTAATTTCGCTATGCTCTGTGTGTCACCTGCTCTCGCGTGATCTCCTTCGCATCAAACGCCAGCTGTTTGCCGAAAACAGCAGAATCCGTCGCATTTCGCAGTCACCAATCTACGCCAACTTCGACGATTTGTTTCGAAGTCTGAGGTTATTTAATCTCGGAGAGAAGTTATGAGCAAGACGTATTTAATCGCGGCCTTGGCTTTGAGTCAACTTTCTGACAGCTTCAGAACGGCTTACGTGCGTGCGGTGTGGGTAAACGAGCACGCGATCGCACTTTCGTAGTTGGGACGTATAAATCCCGGCATCTACCACCGCACGCATGTGTCGCAAGAGACATGCATTCCAAGTCCCCATCTCTCGCCTTTATCGTGTATAAATTTTTGTCGCGCTTCTTGCAATAATTTCCCTCTGATGGGTGTTTTCCAGAGATGCGATCTAGAAGTAGGTCGTCCATGGACGTCTTTTTCGCCGGTGACGTACGCCGTAGATCGAGATATTTGCGTGGTACATAGGATTGCAAGAGCAAATTCCAAACCGTCGGATAAATTAAACTAGACGAGGTTATAAGATTTTTTGAAAATTTCCCCGATTTTTTACTTATCCTCGTATGGAGATGGAATTTTATAATCTGTTGCAACGGATACGTTTGAGTTTGAAGAATAATGTCGTAAAAAGATCGGCAATGCATCGAAACGTGGTGCATTTATGGTCGTGGAAATATCCACTTTCGCTTATGTAGCTTTCAACGCAGATGCTGTTTCATTTATTTAAAAATACTATTAAAATATAGATCGATATTGAAAATCTAATAGGCATTTAAACGATTAAAATTCATAGTAAAAGATAAATTCATCCCAATATGAGCTCTCAAAATTTTGTATGATCCTTAGTTTTTCTTATTTTATTGACTAAAATATTTAATTGAAAATTTTCACAATCCATTTATTTAATGAATGTTTTATAAATTGATAGTAAATTCACCAATAATAACCCTCAATGGTGGCAAAATACTGGAATCATTATATTAAAATAAATGATAACGATATAAATTATATCAAGTGAAAATGTTAGCACAATATCTTGTTGCGATTAAATGTAAATTTTTGGTTGATATGCTCGCTATTAATTTTCACCTTGATTATTTAAGAACGGTTATGTAAGTGGCCCGTCTATAATGAAACGCCTTGCTTCATATTTCAGAGACCACTACGATCTTCAGGAAACCTCAGCGCTATCTTCGTCGGTGTCAATGTTTTGAAAATTTTCGGAGGAATTGAAAATGCAGCATTTGACATTTGGAGTAGAAAATGATAAGTCTATTTTTCAACTCTATGAAAACCAATTTCTAGAACAACTGTAATACTGTGATTTGTGTACAACGGTTAAGCAGGAGATGTAGAATTGCTCAAGGAAATTAAAGAGGTGTGTGATGAAACATCTTTAGTTATTTTTTTTATCCAACCCTACCTTCAAATTTGATTCTGCAAGCATTACTTAATGAGGAAATACCATTGAATGGAATTGAATAATAATTATCTTACTTCATAAATGATTTTTTATCATTCACTCAATAATTATTAGAAATATAGAATATAATTGTTGAATTCCGTTATAAGTTACGAAACATTCATTTAATCTTAATTTTTCCAGAAATGCTACCCATTGGTCTTAAGAGCTTTATACTCTTCTATCTCGAGAATATTAAGTTTAGGTTTTTATACTGAATACGATGAATCATACCGTCCTGACTGATCACTGTAATGCAACAATGAGGATATAAATTAGAGCTTTTATTATTATGTTTTTAAAGAATTTACTTTTAATAAGCGTTAAATATTCCATTTTATTTACAAAGACTGCAACAAGTACGAAATAATCAATTCCGATCTTAATACAATGAAAATATCTCATGGTGACATTTATCCAAAGCTGACACCATAAACTACCCTGAAAGCGTAATTCGCGTGCACCACCCGACTTGGTGGTGCAGCATCATATCCAGCAAAGAACCCTAACCTGACGACAGAAAGATAACATATTTATTTACAAGTTTATCTCTCGACGCAGGCTTCAACCTGACGCGTGATTATTCACCGTACCCTTTAATATCCCTTTAATTCATCCAGATGAACCTCAATTTGAACTTTTTTCTGGAGCTGCACAAAAAAGTCGGGCGATTCTCTAATGAAGGAGGGTCTAAAAGGGGCAACAGTGCAGGTGCAACGAGCGTTCTTTGTGGGACACCGAGGAAGGGGTGGAAGAGCTGTCGGAATGCGGGGAATTAAATGTATGGCATCGCAGAGGGAGTAATGGGAGGGAATGAAACAAAAGACGCACGAAAAGGAAACGAATGAGGTGAGGAATTGATGGACGGGAGGGAATGCCGGGAAGGTCGCGATGGAGAGGGTAAGAAAGGAGGAATGTAATTCAAGAGAAGTTAGGCTACTTAGAGAGTTGGAGAATGGGGTTCAGTCATATACGTAAATCACTGATTTCTGTTTCATACGCCCGCATCGTAAAATATCAAAATCTAAACATCTTTCTAATTTTAAACTAACGTAAAAATGGGATATGTATTGCCTATTAGTTGCCAACAAATAATCACTAAATCTCATCATTTAAAAGTCATAATGTTCTTTTAAGAGAGTATAATTAAATTCTACCTATTTAGATTTTATTGTTAGATTTTAGAGTAGGTATTTTTTCTAAAGTACAGTTCATAGGGTAAATATGACTTATGCTTAAAGATTAAAATATTTTTATATTTATGAGACCATGATTATATTACTCGAGACAATTTGAGATTAAAATCTATATCTTGTTGTATACATCTTTTACATACGCGAATATTAGCATTATTCTATATAATATATATACTATATATACTATATTCTATATACTATACATAGCTAAAACCAAAATAATCTTTGCAAATTTTAACAGTGAATCATGATTGATTTTCAAATAAACGTAGTTAAGGTTCTTCTTTTTTGGCATCAACTTTAAAAACAACTCCATCTCCAACTCCATGGAGCGGTTACTTTCATCAACACATCTTTTCAAAAGAGAGTGAACAATACAAATCGCATGCCTTTAGGGATTTCGCATGTACTGCATTTTATAAGTACCTCGTCAGTTTTCAACAACTCAGACAATCTCGATATAAGATGTTCGTTTAAACAATGCGAAAGACATTTCACCTTGGTTTCTCTCCCTTGATCCATAGCTCCCAGCAATTGTTGATATAATCGTCTTCTTGAAACAAGTACAAATTGGACTTACTGGTCGTATTTTAGCATAGATCAGATAATTCTCATGCACTGAGAAAGTCTTTGAAGGAGATAAAATTGCGGGAAACAATAAATGCCATTGTTTTCCTTTGCTTAATCTACAACTGCTGCTGAAGGATTAGATACGATTTAACCGTGTTGATGCGTGTCTCTGTGTGCTTATTTTTTAAGATCCAGAGTTCGATATAGTCTACAAAATGAGGCTTTAGAATGAGTGAGTAAAGATGATATATAGAAAAAAACAGTTTGCTTCTGAACTTTATGTAAATCGATTTTATAAGGAAATCATCCGCTTTTATTCGTATTCACCACTTGATTCGGAACAATTTGTTCGGCAATTTATTGTTTATCTTTAGGTTTTATTATTTTTAAGAACTTTTGTCTTCCATCTCTATGAATCTAAGAGGAAACTTGATACCGATTTCGAAATTATTTCCTCTGAGTCATGCGCCTATAACCGAGTTCTATTCAGAGGAAAACCTTCGCATAAAAGATAATTGGTCATAATCGGTTGAAAGCTGTCGAGGGCAGCGAAGAATTCCTTTAACCATCTCAGTTCCGTCACGTCCTTATTTCTAAATTTAGCTCCATATCTGACACTATTTCACTTATACGAATGAATGAGGATAACAATAAATTGATTCGACGTGACTAAACTTTATCGGAAAAATTCCGACTTTACAATCCGAAGATACATTTATTTTTACGTGAAGCATGTGAATTTCCTTCCTGAAAGATATCTTCAATGAACAGCAAATAATCGCAATTGAAAACTAACACGACCGAATATTGAAATAAAACAATTCTTACTCTAATATTTATTCACACATTTCTTGTAGCGTCGCATAAATATAGAGCAATACTATTTTATCTTAAATCTCAATCGGTGATTCAGCGATCAACCTACGCCTTTCAAAAATGCATTCAATCCATTTTCATTCTAATTGCGTGGATAAGTCGCCAAAGGAAACAGGAAGGAATAAAGTTGTCCAACGCTTAGGAGAGAGAGGGAACTAAACTATAGAAAGAGAGACAGAAGGTAACACCAGTGAGAATTAATAAACAGATGGGCAAGATCGGAAGGCGATTGTAGATCGAGATCTCCGAAAAGAAAGTAAAAACAGGGCATAGGCGGGGACGGCGTAGAAGGGAGTACATCTCTTTGGATTTAAAACAGCAGCAGAGGGAAATGCGTCGGTGAGGGGAAGTCCGGTGGGAGAAATGGATAATATAGGGAACACATCGGTGGGGGAAAGTGTGAGAGGAAAGGGCGTTTATGGTGTGGTTATGCCGCGGTGAGGTGCGGAATGCGGTCTGAAAGGTGGCGGTTGAAAGGGGTGCGGGATATTTTCGAAAGATCCACTCGGAAGGTGGATAGGGTTGAAGACGGATAAATTTTAACGTATTTCCATATCTTCGTGAATTACGAAAGCTCGAGATGGATCGAGAGAAGTTGGGGGATCTTTTACCATTGCTATTTGTAAAGGATTTAGTCCTATGTAAGCGATTCATCGTTTTTAAATGGATGGAATATAATCGCCTATGTTTGTAAAGGATAACTTATGGTAGAGGTCGTAACAGACTAAACCCGATTCAGCCGTTAATGCCAAGAATGATATTCAAATCATCTCATAACATTGAGCTAAAAATGGTAACGAATTGATACACCAAAAATTTACCTTTATACTAAAGTCTAATTTCGCGGAAAATTACAATTCAACGAATAAACATTGTGAAATCGGAATGAATCTACTTTAATCTTTTTTACAAAAATTGTATTTGAACGAAATCTTGTATTGATTTAGTCTGCATTAAGTTGGGTTCGTAATAGTCGAAGTTTTCTTCTCTTCTGAGGAGTTCCGTCTAGCGTCCCTGGATGTGTCCTCAAAGGATATAAAGATACAGGGACCACCCTAAACGATGTCAATTCGTTCCAGTGCTTTTACCATTCGTTGAAAAGGCCGCATACGAATTCGGTAGGCGACAAAAATTCCTTCCATATAGAGAAGCTCACGTATGACGTAAAAAAACCCGTTGAATGCAACATTGTAACTTTTGTGTTAAATAGCGTATGAAAAGTAATAAAAGTTCAATTTAAAGCTCAGTTTTGGGAAAGAATTATGTTAAGATTAAGGTCAAGGAAATTTATAATGATCGGTTGTGGAAGAATGTCTTAACGTGAACGTGAAAATATTCCTTAAAAAAAGAAAATTAAGGCCTCGTTTCTATATCTAAGTATATTTACAAAATCTCTGCTACGAAAACCAGTAGCTAGACATCATTTAAAACGGTAGCCCTACAGGAACGGCTACAGCTTTCAAAGGATCTGTAATACCCCTTATTAGCAATTGGAAATGGGTCTATAATTTGGAAAGTTTTCCTTTCAAGGTCGCACTTGATATGTCTTTCGTTGAGCTCCAGGAACGATCGATTCTTTCGGAACGACTTATATTTTAATGGACCCATTAATCATATCGAACGGTATTTATGGATTTTGAACATTTTCGAGAAATTAACATGGAAAATTGTTCGGCAGAAACCTTATTTTAAGAAATTTCTGGCGAGGATGGATTTACTATTAACCTTCACTGACTAATCACCCAATGTATCTATAGAAACCTAGAACCTAACACTGAAACTTATTTTATACAGGTTATATATTTTTTGGACTTCATACTCACTTCTGGATCTTCCGAACACTCAAGTTTGACACTCAAAAGAACAGACTTTCGCTCTTTGAAACTACCGTTTTATATATTTCTGCTGTCGTGAGGATATCTGTCTTCGGAAGCAGAAATTCTTGGCGCAAATATTATAGTCACATATCGATAAAAGCCGTCGTTTCAAACCGACCGATAGTTCAATTTATCACGAAACATCACATAAATCAATACCGTTTACCAGGTTAGGAATTCCGATACTAGAAATGTATATCGAATCTTTAAATTGCCCGGAAAATCCCGTTACGTGCTTCACGCGTCATTTTATGAGTTTTGGCTCCACCAATAACGGTCTCCATGACACTTATTCGTTTAAATCAACGTCGGCGACGCATTTAGGTCTCATTTGTTGCTTTTGAAGACTAATTATTAACGGCGTATGTCGGGTGTTTAGCGCTCCGTGTGTACGTACTTGGAGGAATTTTATTATTCGCTCCACGCGCCTCGTTTCGTTTCTAACTTGTTTAGTCACGTGATTGGTATGATTGCGAATATTATTGGCGTAATCGTGGCTTTGAGTGCCTCCTCGTGCTAGCGTTTTGCGGAATTGAATTCTCGACAGATTTTACGAGTTCTGGTCGTCATAAAGCCTTTGAATGGCTAAATTTCTTCTATTTCACCCTCTATCCAAGTCAGGAGAATTGGCTACTAAATCACCCCTTTGTTTACTTTTGCGAAATAAATTATTTTTCCGTGAAACACATTTTTCTTTCCCCTCAAAGCACGCGCTCGCCAGCAGTGCAAGGAAGTTCACGACCGATTCACGTTCCCTAAGCATTGGTGACATTTACGTAATAATGGAATCGAGAAAACGTATTGAAATCATACACATAGAATTCCTAGTTAATTGTGATTGTTGAGCTCTATGAAATTTAAATAAAAATATTCAAAATTCAAGAGTGCGATTAAAACGAAATAGTATTACTTAAAAATATGAACCAATTCAATGAAATAAGTTAGAACAAGTATATACAGAAACACTATCTAAAATTTTCATTTTCATCCAAATTCGTCGTTTAGATTTTCATTTTGACTTATTTCTCTAATTTTTTACAACCAATATTGTGAGCGATTGGAGTTTTTCATATCATATGAAAGGTAGTGATAAAATATAAATATGAAACATCCATCCATGATGATGTGTAATCCATTACGAAGTAAAACGGAGTAATTGATATAAAATATTTTTAAGTATGCTAAAATCGTAAGGAATTTAAACACAATGAATGCAGATGCTCAGACTCTCTAAATATCTATTCGCGACAAATTTTTTTGGTTAGCAATTAAAACAATTTGGCAATCAAATGCAGACCCCTAATTAAATCGAAGCAATATCGCGATATATTATTTATAAATAATTTGTTGCACATAAATGATTTACGATAAACAAATATCTACGACAATGTTAAATCGGTATCCCGACACAATACTTAGGTGTTAATCTTACGAATTACCGATACGATATATATCTTACGATATACCGAACGAATTCGAGGTCTTAAGATAATCCTTCCTCTCTACAATTATCACCAAATTAAATGTGCTGTAAATAGGACGTAAACTTTGTACAGATAGCACCCTGGTTCCTTTGAGAAGCCGCCGCACCACCGAAAATCGTTAAGGAAACGCCTTCGAGGGGATGCAATAAAATCCAAAACTCAAACCAGGTAACCTCTGGTATCGCCCTCAACTCTTAAACAGCCGTAAAAACAGACATAAAGATGTTTTGTGATCCCCTTTCGGATATACTTGTAGAATACTCCTTCGCAACAGTTCCCACGGATAACTCAATCCCATAAGAAGAAACCTGAAATGTTCGAGATTTTTCGCAAGAAACCATTTTATAATGGACAATCTCTACTTTTAAGAGGCTTGTTCGGAAATTCACCTATAATATGGAACTTAATGGTTAATGAGTACATATTCCATTTCAAATACACTAAAACGTTCCTTAATATCTAAGGATCAGTAAACTGAGGATAAAAGTAAACATGTCTTTAATGAAATAATGTCTACGGGAATTTTGGACGTGATGCCATGAAATGAAGGTATATTAATGTTCGTATAAAATTATTTGAAATTTATTATGCTATAAAAATATATATAGGTGATAAAGGGAAACAATGTTAATAGATTAGTTTTTAATACGCTTCAATTACAAATTAATGTTAAACTCGAACATTCCACGAGTGAAAATCTGTTAGCTTGAATTTGAAGGAAAATACAATGTGATTTAAATTCAATCAACCATTAAAATGTTTATAAAACTTGAAAGATGAAATTTGGGAAACATTTTAAATGTCTATATTTTTTCTCTTGTGAGACTATTCTGAAAGATAACTGACATCTATCTGTCAACAGTTGTAAAATAAAATTTAAATGCTCGGATCCTAACTTGAATTCCGTATGGCCTCGTGCATTACGTATTCTATGGAGAGCGATATATTAAGAGAACATTAAAGTGGGATACCGATGGAAGATCTATCAGACCACCCAGCTCGATGTTTTCCGCGATTTCTTCCCTTAAGCGGAAAACATATTCTAAGGCCGCATCGCGTACATGCATCAGCGTTACTTTCCCAAAACGTATACGGTCGCAGAGTATCGTGCGCAGTTTGAAAAATAGCAGTTCGAAATGACGAACAATTTTAGAAAAGATTTATTCCTCTTAATTTGCGTGTTTGGGGCGGACAGGTCTCCGATTTTGGACGACGAAGGATTTATTTTCTCGAATTTCAATTCCATATTCTTTTATATAGAAGCGAATAGGATGTTAATTGGACGAAAAAGTTTTTTCCCAAGTAGACACAACAGGGAAATACGTTTATGTGATGAATACGAAATTGATATTGGTATCCCGTTATTTCATTTAATCATGAAATGATCGAAAGACGCTTTGCGTGAAAGAAAACACGTTCGTACTCCCAATTCCAATAGCGCAAATTCCTTGTTCCAATCTCGCCGAGTCGATGGAATTTAATTGCTTTCGAACCCTATATTCACGATATTTTGGTGCTTATATTTTGGTGATATATTTTTCTTTTAATTCCATTAAATTATATCAGCTGAAAATTCACTTAAACACTTCACACTTAAACATACTTAAAAGATCCTAAAATGTATAACTTCATATCAACTTATGGTCCAGAATACCCTTCTCTAACAGTTGACTTAGGAGAATAGAATTAATCCTATAAATTAAATAGAAAGGTTTCATTTGCATTATTTTCTTATTCAATTTTCACAAAAATAAAATTATATTTAAAATTATTTATATAGATTGGAGCGTTTTGCTTCAATCTGATCTTTAAGAATTGATAATTGATATCTGAATAACGAATAGTATATGATATTTAATACAATACTATCATATATATTAACTTTAAGTATAAACTATTTTAGTATTTCTTCCTGTAAATCCCTGTATACCCTGTAAATAGTAAATTTTTGTAATATTTTCTCGTAGAAAAAATACCATGACCATAAAAGTAGTTGAACTAATATTTCATTACGCTTAAATTTTTAAAAATGCCTTTCTCATCATCCTTAAAATATAAGTATTATATTGATTTTTATTCCGCTTTGTTAAAATCGGAATATTCGCTTCAAAATTTCGAACCTTGACATCGTGTCTATAGATTCATGATAACGTACATTAGGGAGTAGCATCGCTTAGAGAGGAAATCTCCGTTAAAATTCGTTGGAAATCCGATTAAAAGTATTCAACGATATTTCTCCTCGCGTTACTTTGAACCGCTTCTTTTTAATCTCCACAACCGTTTTCATTTCGAGAATTTACGGCGTCTCCCAATTTCATTACTTCAACGCGTCGTTAGATAACGGTTAATTTTCATCTTCACAACTGCCCATAAAAATTCGTTGAAACGTCTTCAGTAAAACCTTTTGGTCGCGTCGTCCGGCTTGACCATCCGTCGTCTTCACAGCTGTTGGACAACTGATACGACGCCCTCCGGATAAATCGAACGTTATGTAAATTCCGTAATGATGAAAATAAAGTCTCAACCCTTTATGAGAAACCGGACGCAGGAAACATCAGTTGGGAAACGTCTCATAGCATTTTGCTCATCCTTCGGAGTTAAAAAGCAGCGAACACATCCGACCGTTTTTTTCTCCCCCTCCACCCACTTGCTCCTTATCCAATCGCTCTTCCACACCCATTCACCTTTCTTGACAAAACTCGCATCATCGCATCCTTGGGAAATTTTTCCCACCGACCCACTCGAGCAAAATCCCCTCTTACTCGCCTATATTTCCCTTCATCCCTTTTACATCATAGGCATCCATCTATACTCTTCCATCGGGAAAATCCCACCCTTTTGCCGACCACCGCCTTAGAAATAACCCATCCCCCATCGAACCGACCTCTCCCCCACCCCTTATCCACTACCAGTTTCTCTTCTCATCTTATGGCCCATCCCTTCATCTTAGGAACCAACACCCTCTTTCACCGATTCTTCCTTTCATCGAATGGAACCTTTCCCAACCCTTTCAGAACTCCCCTTTTACGCAAAGATTCCTTCATTTTTATTCCGCAAACCCCTTTTACCAATACCCTTTCCCCGACCCACCCTTTCTTCGTCTTATGGCTGCTTCACGGATTTACCCTTTCCCGGAGATCTACCTATCACGCTGGAAATTATAGCCAATTGATCATTCACTTTATACGAACGTCAGGGAAGTTTGGTTTGGGGATGCGAGGGGCCGTCAACGGAAAGGCTTTTCTCCTCGAATTTGATCTTATGTCTGACGATTCATGGGAATCTTGCGAAATGGACGCCGTTGAGCACTTTCCTCGAAGGGGTGGACACCCTTTAAGATGACCACTGGCCATTTAATTCCTTTGAGAGATCGACGGATAACGGGCGGAATTAGTTTTGGTGAAGAATAATGTATTTTTCAGCGGTTGGAAATCCGTATATCCGATGCGACGCGTACGTGGGGTGGTTATTGAATCGCTATTTACCGGAGTCTGTTTAGACGTTACGAGGAGCCGTTAAGATCATTTTTCTTGGAACGTTGAATTTTACTCGTCGTTTTAAAGTTCGTTAAAAGTAACGGTGTTTAAGCGTGTGTATGCAAATTTTGTACGCATCGTATCCTCTTACGTTTCCTACGAAATGGCATCCTATCTTGGGACCCAACCGTTGTAAAGAAAGGTTATATTGAAAATTCAATCTGAAATTTAACAGACCGTGATATATATGCGCGGAGTTTTGGATGAGTACCAATGTGAAACATTTATGTCATTCTCTAAAAATTTTCTTTTATTTGACGTGAATTGACTTTTCATAATCTTAAATATTTATTACTATGCTCCCAATTTAAATCAAATTGAGACGAAAGCAAATTTACCTTCAATACTGAAAATGTATAGGAATTCAAAAGGAAAACTATACAATCGCATTCATGATATTTTCATTTGCAAAATTTTCAATTATAAATATCTGACTATCCATGTTGTGGGTTTAGAATTCTTTTGCATTTAGAGATAAGTTGTTATTAAAGTGATAAAATTCTATGATTGAATAGTGATATTAGATGAATGAGATAAAAGTTTGAACGAGCATGTTTTATTAAAGAAATCTCACTCGAAAAACCACTAATTAAATGTATGACTGAGATTGAATATTAGAAGTTGGAAACATTTTGCATAACAATTCCTCCCTACATCGATAAATAAACTATGTCACAAGGAAACGAAATTCAGAAATGAATCTTAGTGTTTCTAACAATTAATACTGATAAATATTTTTATTATATTATATTTTCTGCATTCCTATTCTATCAATTTATAATTTAAAAAATCCACATTAGAAAATGCTAATTATTTTATCCCTGAATGGAATTATTAATTTATTATGTAATGCAATTCCTATTAACAAATAGAGAATACATTTTTAATATTTAACGATAAAAATACTTTCTTTATTTGACGAATATGAGGAATGTGCTTTGAATGGGGAAAAATGTGAATTTCAATCATCAATACGTTATATTCGCAAAAAACCGCAAATACGTAAATTGCAGATAAATTGCAAGTAAAAAGGGTTAAATTCTACATAGCCCTCCTTCTTGAAAGCAATAAATATCGTTTCTCGTGAAAGCACACTCAAAGCTAATCACTCTGACCCTTTCTTGTTCCAGAACAGTCGATTCACATCAATTTCCTCGAATCCCAACTTCGCATAGGGTTTGTGCTGCAGATCGTTTTGCGTGACAAAATGTTTTCAGTGACGTCCTTCGCATCATCCGAGTTCACGGACCTGAAGCACGACTTTTGCATCACCTTTTATAAGTCACGCAAAACAGCGGCGTATTTCTCTTGACTCTCTCTTCGTTTGTCTACGCCGTCAACCGTTTTTCCTTTGTCCCCACCTTCTAATCCAACCTTTCTCTTGAAGCCAACCGATTCCTTGGCTCCTTCGCCCTATGACCTCACCCTTCACACGCCCTGCTTTCTCAACGTTTCCGAGAGAAATTTAAAAACCAGTAAAACAACTTCTTACGGATTATGACAAGATTACGTGTGAGGAGGTCGGCATTTTGGGCACCAATTTAATTTATAAGAGAATTTAACATTTGAAATTTTCCATTATCCGAGAATTAAACATGCAAATGTTTTTAATAGCTATCAAATCATATACTGAGAGCCTTAATTTACAGGAATATGAATTTTCTTCATAAAAATCTTGTATTTTTAAGTGAAAAATAGGAGATTTGAGGAAAAGTTTCAATTAATCAGTTTAAATCTTAAGAAAAATTTCGCTCATTCTAATATTTGTATATTTATTAAAATTCTAAAATTTCAGGATTGTATCTCAACATTAGACTAGCAATAATTAATTTATAGAAATGGGGATTTCTCAATAAATAATAATATTATGTATGAAACTTTACTTCTATCGGAAGTAAATAATTCAGTCTATTATTCAGCAGTCATATATTGGAAATATTTTACGAGGAATGGGAAAAGGAAAAACATTAAGTGATCTTTCCATATGATAAAGCATTAATATCGAGCATCGTTACAATAGCTAACATTTCCATTGTTTAAGTGAATCATTATCTTACAGAAATGAATGATCTCCAAATAATTCCATCTTTCATTAAAATTATTCTCTAGCCTTTATAGATATAAGATACTACGAGTCATCGAGAATCACGTAAAAAACCGTTTTTTACCTCAAAGGGCCTCCTTAATGATAGACTGACATTTTCCCATGCTAACATATGTGACCGAGTCTTGAACAATCGCATTTTCCACTCTCCCAAATTTCGCACATCCCGCTGTTTTAAAAGGCCCATTTCTTTTTAAGGTAGAGAATCCTTCACTCTTTCAGAAGCCAAAGGATTAAACCCGCATTTTTCACTCTTTTCATCCACTGCCTCTTTGAACCACCTCTTCACCTACCCAAACACTCTCTTCACCGCGGAATCCTCCTACCGACTTAAGGGTATCGCGTTTTTTACCTCTCACAGCTGGAAGCAGCATACCGATTCTATGGATCACGTTTTGTCGCTTCCGCGATGTTTTCCCCTCGATGTAGGGTCATTCATAAGCCGCCTCGACCTGCGATAGATTAGGAAAACAAGCCAACATTGGGGCGTTTCGAAGGAGTAATGGCGTGGAAGGTTTTTCCCTTTATGATTCTGCACGGAAATGTCGTGAGATATTTGTAGGGAAAGGGATTGCACAACGTCGGGTGGGACTGTGCGATTCTTGGTCCGCAGATGCAGCTTCCTCGATGGAGGCGAATTCCGATAAAGGAGATTCGAAATGTGCGCTATATCGAGTATGGAATTACGTCCTTTCTAGATTTCCATTTCTTTCCACGAGAGATAGAATATATATTTAGGAATGGTGTTTCAAATGAATTTAAAAATTCATCTCTTACTTAGTAGTATAGGGTATTAATAATTACTTTATAAGGCAATAATATAAATCGTACAAATTTAGTATTTATAGGCAAAGAGATTGAATTGGTGGTGAGTTTAGTTTGAAATGTTCTGCACTAGGTTTATAATTGACTAGAATATCCTTATAAAGTACGTTAAGATCTGTGGAATCGAATGTGAATGTAATGAGGATAAGAAAAAAATCTGCATCGCTTAGATAGTTTAATAAACGATATCAACAAAGTTTTCAAAGGCATTCTATGGCAAATTCGTATATTCATCTTTTGGAGGGAATTAAGATCGAAACAGAAAATTTACACCTTCTTTAAAGGTGTAAAACTACTCTCTCATCTTGCTGTTTCATCTTTTTTCATCAAGCATTGCGCGAGAATACGTTTTTAGTTCTCATAAATATGTCGTTAAGTAACGCTTCCTTTCATCGACCCATCTGCTCTTGTGGAGATCTTTTATCGATGGAATAACACAAGTGAGCGGATTTCTGTACACGATCCACCTCGTACCTGATTTGATTCGTTTCATCCATATGATAGGATCAAAACAATAACTGACGAAACCTTCTTTTACAATTATAAGACCCTATTTTTATTTTTGTATGCGTCTTGATCAGTTTATGTACGTTCTAAATATCTGACACAGACAAGGGTGTTTATTAAAGAGGGTTTTATTCTTACTACTAAGGAAACGTTACGGTCTTTGTTATATCCTCCGTAAAAATAGATTATTTGGTAAACTGTTATATATATTCGGAAGCTTTTTGATTTATATTACTTAGTTTCCCGGCAATAAGTATTTAATGATTACGATTTAATTTCGTCGATATTATATTCCAAATACATTGCTTCTGTTATCAGTTGTCTTTGTAAGTAAACGGTTACGATATACTTATGGAAGTGTACAAAGACGCCTAAGGCAATGACCAAAACCCATGTGAGATAACATTTTTGTGCTTAAACCCACGCAGCTTCCCCAATATTCTTTCACTTCATTTGAACCCGGATTATGAAGCCCTCACAGCTGGGGTTTGTTATCCCAACCGATTCCAGGAATGTGGAAGAAAGCAGAAGACGCATTGTCATCGAGAAAAACCCGGCACGAGGCTGACAAAAAAGTCAGAGAAAAGGTCGATAATGCACCAAAGAAATCTCTCTGAAAAATTCGTTTTTTTCCGTCACCACGCGCGTTTCCACAGAATGGCATTTCCCGACCCGAAACTCAAAGATTTCTGAAAAAACCGAGCGCGTGCCTTCCTAAACGTGCAAAAAAACACGCGCAGCCCCAAAAATTTTCACCCTTACGCCCGAGCACGCGACGCGGTGTAGAAAAAAGCACGAGTACCTGCTACGCCAGTTGCCTGAGCATACATTAACCCTTGTACACATGCTCACGCACTTATGTATTTCCCGACCGGTCGAGGCTGTTTGGGTGTCTGACGATTCCCTTTTCATAGAGTTTGGCCGAAAAAAGGGCTTTTTCCCTAAAGTGGAGGAATTTTTTTCTCCCTTCGGCAGTGTGCCTTAGGTGTAGTGCTTTCCAGGGTGAAATTTCCTCAGAATGGGAGTTTATTTTTCACGAGGGGTCTTGTGAGAGATGGATGGAAGTGGATGGCATCACGCACGGCAAGGGGAAGGATTAAAGGCGGGTTATTGATATTTTGGCGTCGAAGTTTGGAAAGCGTGCGATTCCAAAAAAATCCTGGATTCGGTTTATTATGACCCACGAGAGTGTGTCACGAAAACAGTATCCGGAAGAGGGTTATCCTTTAACCACCGAAAGGATGGTGATAGAGTTTCTTCAAATTGGTATCGGAGACTTTTAGAAGGCAGGTGAATCAGAGCTATGTTACCCAAAGAAGTCGATACTTTAACATCGTACTATCCGTACACCGATTCTTGGTTTCCCATCATCCGAGATATCATATATTATAAAAGTAATTTCGAATGATTGAATATCTCTTATAGCAATATATTATGAACTTCCGTTTGATACAGGGTAAAGCCTATTAGCTAAGAATTGTAAGTGAAATGAGTGAGAAAGTGTCAATGTTCGAGAACATACTATCAACGCATAAAGGATCGCTGCAATAATTCTGTTAAGAGGCCAGATTGGCTTAAGATTGGAATATCGCAAAACTAAATTTAGGTTTTCAAACTTGACTGTAAAAACATTCAGTCAAATGATCCAAACAGACACAACTCAAAGGAAATACATTTGCAGTTGTTCTTTTGAAGACAAAACAGGAAATTATATGGAATTTTTAAAATGTTGAAAATTCGTATGAATCCAACAGTTACCATCGAATGAGTGAAGAAACGCAACATTAATTTCATAAAGATTCTGGATATCGCTGACTGCGAATCTTAAACCGATATAGAACGAGAGCATTTTTACATCACCATGTCCTTGGTTGTCTGTGGGACAAGCCTCAACTCCCTGCATTTTGAAAATTTCCGAAAATCCGAATTAACAAAACTTTCGTTCCAAGAAGAACCATGTTGGACCAGTGCGATTGGATTCGGAACACCAAAGACAATTTTATCCCAAAATGAGACCAACTTCATCCATCTCTTAACGTCCCATCGATCCTTCAAACAAAACCACCGAAATGGATCGACGCCTTTTTCAATCAACAACAGTTCGGCAAAAGGACAGAACGCGCGCTACTGGGCAAAACAGCGGAGAAAAACTGCGGACAAAGGGAAGCTGAAAAAATCGACCGAGTGGTGGAAAATGGGTGTATAAGGAATGGTAAAAAACGAGGAATATGGTGCTGGCAAGGATGAGGTAAGATGGGACGGAGCCGTGCCCAAGGGGGGACCTGGAAATGGAAGGGATAGTGGTTCTTTGCCGTAGGACTCCGGTAGAACGTGCCTTGAATTCCAGCCTCGGCGAGTGTATTTGTGGGGGGGGTTTTTTGAGGGGAGGGTGCCGTTGGGGTGGATTAGTATCTGGAAGGGGGCTCCCTCAAGAGAGAAACCCACGGCGTAGCCTCTTTTACAGCACTTTTATGGCAAATTCTGCTACTGCGGGATTGAACGAGCACCGTCTTTCTAATCCGTGATAAGTTATCAATAAAATATAGGCGGACGTGAGGGATGGATTGCGTGGGGTACGACTTCCGGTGCATGGTGAACCAGAGTGGTTCGTTTCGAGATTTCACTCCTCAGCACTGACGTACTTCAATAAAACTCCAAAGCTGAGATATGTATAAATCAATGTTGTGATTCGTTGACTCGAGAAAATGTTGGTCTTAATGATTTAAGGTTGATATCTAGATGAAGGAACCAACGCTGCTTTGTATAATGTAAAGAAAATATTCAAAAATAAGAGGTTCAGGCTTCAATTTTACGTCTCTTACCGTCTTGATTTTTAAAAGATTGTTAAAAAATTCGAAATCTGTTGTTGAAGTACAAGATTTTAGAGGAAGTCTATACTCGTTGTTGTTTTATGTATTTTAGTCGTTTGCAGTTCTATTCACCACCTTCATGGTCCAAGAAAGGAAACCTTATAACCATCTATAGTTATAAAGGTAACGGAGTATCCTTCGTAGACGAGGGAATTTCCAGTGATTGACTCGAGGTAAATTCTATGAATCATCGATGGAGGCTCATATGCCTTCCTTCTGAATGTTAATGTAAGGGAGCTATCTCCCGTTGAATAACTTTCAGTTCTGTTTCAAAAAAAAAAAACGATTTACTTTCTATTTAGCAACATTTTAAACGTTTTTTATTCCACAGTCAACGACTAAGTGATCGTCCATTACAGTTGAATCCCCTTCAAAGTGGGTAGGAGACGAACACTTTTATTCTGAACATTGAAACTCTCATTCGACTGAGAGGAAAACAAAGCACAAAAAATGTCGAATCGGTCCAAGAGGTAAAACCACACATCACTCACCTCATAAATCAAGTATAACTACTCGCATATAGGGTTTTAATTGTTTTCGAGGTTGGCACGTTGATTTTTCAGCTGATGGACGCGGTTCTGTTACCTGAAAGTCTTTCCTTTGATTGATGATCCTTAGAGCAGTCTCTTTGATTAATGACCGCCCACTTTGACGGTTAAGAAATTTCGGTAAACCCTCTTCAGCTGAAAATATTTTCGTACATATGTTCGCAGCCAGAAAACGCTCAGTTCCGTATTAATTCTTCGACGTCTCCATTAGTTTCTGAATTTGACCGCGTGACCACTGAGTCCCTCCAAGCCAAACATCTCCCTAATCTACCAACTGGAATTGAATGAAAGCGAAATATAAAAACCCTTTCCGTGTGCCACCATACCTTTCCAGGGAGATAAGCGTCCGTCGAATTTCCCTTCATATTTTATTCCCCCATTTTTACGTTTATCTTAAACGCATGGCCCTCCCATTTGATTTCCACCTTTGATAACGTCGCAGGTGACGTCACCAGAGGCGGCGATGCGTTAGTTCCCTTCCCTTCCGAAAGGGTTTTTTTAAAAGGGCGCGAAAAGTTCCCGGGCGTCTGATTCACTGCTCGAAATGTGTTTTTCACGTGAATAATTAGTACCCGACGGCTTTTGGGGTCACCATGAAAAGAATTGGGCGTTCAATGAGAGAATTAGCCGGCGGAGATTCGACACGAATTAAATACGTTTTCGGAGGGAAAAACGTGACATTTCCGTGGCGCAATTAACAAATGAATTGCGGAAACCGCCCTCATTATCTCGTAATGTCTATGGTCGATAAGAATTGCGTGTGGGTTTCTCCTAATTTCGAGTTCTGGAGTGCAAAATGTCGGGTCTTGCTTTAATACCGATTAATGATAATGTTTTGGTTAATCCTTTGATTGCTGTTAACGCGGCTGAGGTTTCAATTTCCGCTTCTTGCGAAATAAATCCTGAAAACGTGGGATGTCAAGTGAATGTAAAATTAAATTATGCAAGGAGCATAATATTCCGCGACTATTAAAGTTCTGAATTTCAGTTGCGATAATTTAATTACTCTTCAGAAAATTGGTGTCTATTTAACTTCATGATCATACTTCTCAGTAATCTGCAAAGAATACAAGTACGATCAGTGTTTCACAGAAAAAATATATTTTTCGTTGAAATAGATCACAAACTTTTTTGTATTTTATTAAATATTCTTATCACGGAGACGTTAAACCTAAGTCTATAGATTATTAATATCAAACTGATATTTGATGGTTTACATTAATGCACAATATATACACAAGCGGATTTATTTAATCATACACAGATGTTATGCATGCTTATCTGTGCGATATACTTTACTGAGGCAAGCAATGTTAATTTCCTCACGTCTCAGATTTTCTAAAACGCCTCACTTCCTTTTCTATTGATACGTTAAAGTTTGGAAGCGGAGATAGCAATAAGAATTTGTGCTGAATACGTAACGTTACATTAAACTCAAAGGAGGAACATGCAAGATCCTTGTACGTTCAGATATGTATACATGACATAGCTAGAACATACTTATACTATTCTTTATAAATAAGGAGTAAATATAGCCTATAAATCAACAGAATAGTTTTTAACTCTACTCAAATAATCAACAGTATTAAATACCATTATTTCCGAATTAGTTTTGATACATCTCTGATATAAATCTACTTGTGTGGAAGCCCTCGTTCGCAATCCAACTCTCATCTCAATTAAAGACTATTTAGGCTGTATTTCATCTACACCACTGCGATAACACACGAGATTAACTCTCACTGATACATTCTCGTACTCGGATACATTGCGAAACTAATAGGCCTACCTTTAAGACGATGACAATCGCTGGAAATGTGCTCAGGATGGCTTGCAACGAGAGCACATGTGAGTACAAAATTGCTCCTTTATCTTGAATGGTCGATGGAATAATGGCCGAGAACCGATTTCGCATCCTTAATTAATATCACAGCGATCTCTTATCTGGATGGAACTTTTCATCACGCGATTTCAGTTGAATTCGTCCACTGCTGATGACGTCTTTCCTGTCTTCTATTCCCCCGAAGACATTCAATTGTCTTTGGCCTCAGAGCACCCGAAAAATAATCATCGTTATCTACGGAGATTTGAATCTCATCTTTGAAAAACACAAGTTCTTGTTTTGTATCATCAAAGATTCGGGTGGTTGAGGAACCCCGTTAGTAAGTTTATCGCGTGTGTTTTAGAGGCGCATTCCGCAGTTTCTTTGTTCCGTCAAATCCCTCGCTAATGACATATTTATGAGTAGTTTTTACCACGGCAGAGGTCAATGTCTATACATCCATTTGTCTCATGTCTTTGCTTATCTGCCATCGCTGAAATATTCTTTCTAATTAGAAGGGTGATATTTTTTCCAGCAGATTCGCTGGGAAAGATTCCCACAATGGGTGAAAGGTACCATAAGATGCGATAGTCCAGCGTTGTGGTGTCATCGCGTAATTAGCTTCGCGATTTCTCATATTTGCAGATGCTGTTCTTAATCCACTCTGGAGGATATTAACGAGAATTAACAGACTATTTTCATGACATAAAAGTTTTGCGTAGAATTCGGATTTTTAAATGTGGGTTGCCTACTCGAATATTGGGATAAAAATTAAACCACGTACGTTTTCATATCAGTTATATTATTATTGCAAAGAACCGAGGGGGCTATATTGCGAATAAACGTTGTGATGATATCACAAAATTTAATTTCAGAAGCCTATCCACAAATAGAAGTACAATTCTTTGTTGAAATATGAGCTTTTTTTCTTACTGAGCAATGAACATCACAGTTTCTATTCTAAATGCATTAGAAACATCATCAATTTGAACCCGATTTCATTTGTCATTTGAGTAATAGTATCGGGTTAGCCAATTGATCTCTTGAAATACAGCTGAGTCATTATTTGAAAGCGTTTCCGTTACAATTTCTCTCTTCAAAATTTAACTTCCAACTCAATAGTGTATATCGCCTCATATATTTCCATGGACTGCCTCATAATTTATACAAAAACATTTCAGTACTGAACGAATGGAGTTTTAATATTTAGACGTTACTTATATTACTGGTCATCTCCTGTGAAATTTTAGAGAAAAGTAATTGGGAATTCGTAAAATGTATTTAAACATACGAAGCTCATCAACAATTTCTATATATTGTACTTTATATCGTTCGCTAAAGAAGCTATGTCATTTATCCATTTGAATCGTTGAGCAAAGACTTCGGATGTGTCCCTTTCGCAGGCCTTTACATCAACCCTCATTTTTCAGGTAAATCCTGTTGAAGACACATTCCGCACATGAGACCCAGAATTATACAAAGAAAAATCTTAAAACGCAGGGCTTTTCGGATAAATTGCGCTCATGTGCAATGAAGTTCGATTTGTAATAACCCTTTTCGGGGATCACGTACGGCTTTCCTCTTATCTTAGTTCGATAGAAAGATTGCTCTCAACCTGAGGATTCCGTGCAGATGAAAATAGTTTAAGATCGTCGCATTTCAAGTGTTTCGGAAAGTGGGTCGCAGTTCTCTCCAAAAGAGATCCTAATTTCGGGGAAATGTTCGGCCCAATGCGCACTCGTTTATGTGCATTTTCCGCCAATGTTTCATAACCCCGCGAAATTCGTTGCAGGAAATTCTAAACGGTCGAAGGACGTTAAGAAGTAATTTGGGCAAACGACGATGTTTCGATATCATATCCGCTCATTCTCCATATACCGTGTTTCATTTCGGAAAGATTCGTAATAGTTATCATTAGAACCCTCTTTTCTATTGTGTTCAATATGTTGACTATACGGAAAATAGCATTTTTGGTCAAATATGTCCGCCTTGTTACTTGAGCCTAGACTTGATGGAAGTATTATTCGATTTAATGATGAATCATATACTATCATGAGTTTTATAAGTTTTATATCTGAATCGCGTCATGAAATTTTTAAATTATTGCCACTTTAAATCCATACCAAGTATTCCATAATGTTAACACATGTATTATGACTTTTCACATTAGAATCTTGAATGGACTACTGGAAATTCGCTAGAGCTGAAAGCCATAAGGATAATGACTTGAATTCTCGCTGAGATTAAACATTTGCAATCCTGACTCAACTAAAAGAGGTAAATGAATGGAATAAGCAAATACGAGTTTATTTGTTCCTCTCTTACTCTCATTCAAGATTCCTGAGGATGTTTCGGGTACTCCCTTGCACATGGCAGATTCAATGCGTGCTGCAATTTAAATTGTTTACTTTGCAATGCCCACGAATTTCACACGCATTATCTCTCCGCTTAACGCACGAAGCCTTAGTCACGTTTTCGTAACTTCTTCTCAACGTATTTTTGGAAGTTTAGGGCTCTGCTTTTGATTGAAACTTTCAACTTCAAATCTCCCACCATGAATGATAACGGAAACTGAGAATACAGATATAACTATGGATAGAGACCATTATTTTCAGTTTCTAGGGCGTTTCTGTTGAAAAGAACAAATTCTATAGAAAATATACGTATCCTCGGTTTGTAAAACTCAAAGAAATTGATAAAGTCATCAAAGGAAGATTAAGACCTGGGCTTAGAGCTTCGTTATTTAAAATTTTACATTTCCAGATGGAACTTTCTAAGAAATTTATTCAAAAGTTTAAAATTCTGATGAAGCAGAAGGTTTGATACTGACTACTTACTGACAATATTAACTCTTTCAGAATTATTTTTAGCGTCCTATGATCTTACTGAAAATGAAGCTCACAACTTTATATTTGTTATTTATATTTTATAAATTAAATATATATTGTGTTAACATTTAGTATGCAATTATTAGAATAGACAAAATAGATAGCTTTGGCAAATAAAAGGTCGCGAACTGCCATCAGGAATCGAACCCCGGACCAGTGTCTTTTAACTTTAAACCAGTGTCGACCGCATTAATACTCACCACATATAAATATACACATTTGAGGGGTGGATAGAAAAACAATCCATTTCCGTTGGAATCCCCTTCAAGAACATAATTTCTGCGCATTTCCCATTCGGACATTCCATCTTTTACGCCCGCTTCTCACCTCCGGTCATCTCCCTCGACCCCATCAATCTTTCCCCTCTTTGTTTCCCTTTCATTTCCTCTTTCGGACTCTTCTTCGTAACGGAGCTCCTTTCCTGGATGCGCGGGTCGCGACCCGTCCGCGGTTCGCGGGTGGATGATTGAAATGCAAATGAGCGGCTACCGAGGTATCGCTTTTCCAAGACGCCTTCTCTCGAAGTGGTTGTAAAGACTTGGAATGCGACGTAATTCTTTACAATTTGGCTTCAGTTTCACGCGAATGTGGATTTGACATTTTTGAAATGTCGACTCTTTTATCCTTGCGCTATTTATCTACGTACTTCAGAAAGAATTTTTGTTTTACATTCTGCCATTAAACTACTCGATATTATCACCTATATTTTGATGATCTTGCGTCGAACTATGCTCAAATTTTAGCGGCGACGATGTACCTAAGGATGTCTTTCTGTAACATCCGAGGTTTAGCAAGGAATGAAAACTGTCATCTTTTAGTGAAGTACTTCACTTTAGAATTAATGTTATAACAGTTTTTTTTGTACATATTCACTTTCAGTTAGAAGAGCTTGAGACCATTATTCAGAGCAGCGCAACAGCATAAAAATTCACACTTGCAATTGTAGGGGACAACCTAATGAATAACCTAACCGCCACTGGAATCAGAACATGCCTTATAACATGGATATATACGCGTGTGTTTTTATTGATTCAATAGTAGCTAAAAGAGGGAAAACTCTTTAAAATTTCATTATTGTCCTTAAGAACTTGTTTGCATAAATTCTCCGATTTTATATATTTTTTAAACTTAGTGATTACAGCCTGATTTTTCAATTGGAAATAAACGAAATTAAATCTGATACTTATAGATCCAAGTATTAAGTGTAGCAAACAGTAGAGTGTCAAACAGTAGATCTTAATATCTAGAATGTTCCAAAACATTAGCAGGCAGGTGATGCCTTCCATAGACCCTGACTATAGCAGAGCTTATGCATGAACGCATTAGTGAAACGGCTAGAATCTTCCACTTCCCCACTTCCGACTTTCACTCAGCGCATACTCTTCGTCACCACGTACTTCCCCTATAAATTCCTTTCCAGTCACCTCTCCCCATCGCCTATGATGAATGTCGCAGATATCCACACTGGACCCTATGCCGACCCCTCGTCTTATCCCTCTTCCCTAAAAACACACGTATTCCCAAGAAGCATCTATACATCCTTCTCATCTCACTCCATAATCCAATCGGATGACCTCCGCTGGGGGAAGAAGACGGTTTCATTGTCAAGAAGAAGTGGACGCCCGTCTTCTGATATCGGACTAATTTATCGCAAGTTGAGGGTCATATCGATTAAGAAGGTGCTTCATACATCACACTTTGATAAAAATAAATATTGTGATTGAAAAGACTTCATAAAGAGGCGTAATAATCCCTAATGTGCCTTTAATTCATCGAATTTTTAGATATGATTAATCAAGATCGGTAAAATATGATCAGCCATAATTATCACGAATAGAAGAAAAAATAAATATTTACTTTTTAAAAAACAGCTTTCATGTATTCTATATGAAACAGACGCAGCATCAGGAAAGGTAATCACAATTGCGCAATTTTAAATAGATTTCACGCTGTCATCGTTAATGGCAACCTCACAAACAGTTATATAAGAGAAGACGAAGCGTAATGAATATCAAAGGAGCTGTTTGTAAGGAAAGCATTGCTGAATGAGAGAAAGATTAATAAGGAAAGCCATATGGATGTTTGCAAGAAGCTAAGAGAAACTTGATGTATTATGTAATCGTGGACGAGCTTGTTATTAAATATTTGCCTTTCTTGCCTTTGACACTTGCCTGATAATAATTGATAAATATTTAACAAATCATAATTACAATTATGAATCATCTATGATACTTTACTTACTTTTTTATAATTGATAATACATCACCTATTTATGAGGAGAGATTACATAAACACTCTGATGAAATAACTAAATTGAATCTATTGGATTAAAACGAATAGAATATTTCAGTTTTAAATCAACGGCATATATTATTAATTTTTTAAAACTATTTTTATATCGATATTCTATTGTTTTCATTAAATTATTCTTTAATTCTTTGAATGAATATCATGAAGAATCATCAATTTCATTCATCACACAACTTCATAATCACATTTTCAGTATAAATGATCAAAATAATTTTAGCATCAATATGAAGCGATGTTTTATTATGAATACTTATCTATATCCGCTAATCTTACGATTCACAAATGTATAAGATCCCTCCAACCCGTTAGCTTTGAGATGAATCACTTGCTTATGACTCATCTAAACCTGTAGGCCAACAGGATTCAAACAATCAATAAAAATCTCCTGTCCGTTAACTTCGATAGGAATAATACTTTTTAACAATCCGTGAAGGAATTTCCGGCCGTTCGCGTGCACTTTCCCATGGCGGAAGTCTTGAGGACATCCTTTTATTTTTACGATGGTCATGTAGTCTGTCATACCATAAACTTGAAGACGCCAAACATTTGGGAAATCGTCCTTATTGTTACATCCGTAGGGAACTCGATTCTGGGACTCTCATTTCTTCGCTATAAATCGTTTCGCATGAAATGTCGAACGGAAACGTGCACTAACATGTCCTTTGAATGGCCACTGATTTTTCCTACTGGGATTTCCTTTCATGGAGTATGTTTTGCGGAAGATATGGGCTTGGAAGTTATAAATTTGCGCTGTATCTTTCTTACGATTGACTTCCATGGGAACAGCATTCGATATAAAATCGAAGGAGTAAAAATCTTGTTTTTCATCAAAGGAACAATGCTGAACATGATAAAAGTTTGGTGTACCTAGAAGTTGAATCAAAGAATAATTCGCGATGTTTGTGCGTATCTGAATGAAACATATAAGGTTGGATGAAATATATTTTATGTTTGCTGTTGAAAAATCAACTTAAAGGGATCTCATATTGCCAAAAAGTTTTCTTATATAAAAACGGAACAGTTCTACAGTTTCTCATTCGTCAATTACTTCTAATGTGTTTTTAAAATCAGTCATACGTATAATTTTATACGACTTCCGGATGTAGAAAAAAACAAATACTGATATTTGTATAGAGCTTTATTTTACTTCAATAAACTTCTAAGCCTTTCTTAGAAATTTCCAACTTAAATATATTTGCAATAGCAGACTCACTATTCAATCCTGAAAATAGATAATTTCTAACGTTTATATTTATGACATGCACTTCTTTTTCGGTTTGTAATAAACTATCTTTTAAAATAGTGCTAGAATTAAGTTCTTTTGAAGTAGAAAACATATAAACGTTAGATCATTTAACGGCCTTTCTCATGATTCCATTCGCAGATGACAAATTGCCCTCTTCGATCATCCCGTAGCATTTTTCAGAGACGCGGGAGAACACACCCTTTTACGACCGCATCCCTCCGTATCCATACGAGTCAATATCTCGGCACAGCGAAGACAGCCTTTCTTAAACACATCACAAAGATATTGTGTTACGTAACGGAAATCCATTCCAAAGGACGCCCGATGACCTACCGAAAGCTGCCGACGAATGGGGTCTCTTGGATTTTCTCGCCCTGTTAAACAAGTGCACTGCGAAATCCGCCCTCTCAAACAAAAGGGCAATGGGCCGTGAGCCCTTGGATATGCGATACTTCTCAAAGTGGTGCACGAAGAAGGGTTCGCAGTGTGGGTGTGAGGGTCTATTGTGGAGAGCAGTTTAGGTGTTTCGCCACAATCCGAATGAAAAAGGTGTGGAAACTTGCACCTTTGAATCTCGCACAAAAAATTTTGAGGGATAAAAAATTTTTGGCCAAAAAACTGCGTTCCGAGAGGTCTTTGATTCCCCCTTTCTGTTGCAGGTATGGAAAAGTGGTTTTAATGGAGACAAATTTGACAAATGGAGTTTTTTAACGCTTTTTTATACGTAATATTGTCCTAATATTGACGTTAGAAGGGGTACACTTGATTCCTTTAGAAAGAAATAGGAAAACTAATCCAAATCTTTGGCGGATGAAGAAAGTTTACTATATTTTGCTTATACTCTCTTTAAATTTAGCCATACAAATTGAATCGAAAAGATTTTTAAATCAAATTCTGTTTGAAAAATTGCAATAAAATGAATATAGAGAAGAGTGCAGGATATATCTCTTCGAATCTCATTTATTTAAAATTTCCTTCTTAATTGCAATATTCTTTGTCTCCTTTCTTTTGTATCTGATTGTCGTACCCTTTTGGACAAATGTACACTTCTTTTCCTCATTCGAAAGGGATTTAAAAAACGAGTTTCAGAATCGCGAATCGACGGCAGAAAGATAAAAAAGGGATAACATATCCGAGGGATTATGCTAATTATACAACTCGGACCTCTTCGGGCGTGGTCGGAGTTAATTTCATTCCCTGTGTGAGCTTGTTAACTCTGATTGAACGTTTGAATACCACTGGATGACAGCTGGATGTAATTAATTTCCGATCTTCATAAAGCAGCGTGAAAGATATTTAATGCTACCTGTGCATGAATTCGACGAATTCTGGTTTTATCTCATTCAATTCTTTTCCTTCAGAAGAAAATGAGAAAAAAGTAGCTTTGAATAGTAAAACCGTTACTCTGCACTCCTTGCAGAGATAGTATATTTTTTGAAATTCAGAGGTATTATGATCGCGTTTAAGGAATCTTTTGATAACTCAAGTTTTAAAATTACATTAAAAAATATCGATGTCTCTTTATACCCTTAAAAATTAAACTGTTTACATTAACCATCATCAGATAAATCAATTGATTTAACTCTTGTTGTAGAAAATACTTAAATTACCTTTTCATCGCATGGAAAGAGCAATGCATACACTGTAATATTTATCTTTATACTCTGCTTAATGAATATAAATGTTTATAATACTCACAATACTCTGCACAACGCCACCTTTAGTAAAGAGGGCGGTGTTATCTTATTTATTTTTAAAACCATGGCAACGATTCAGATTTTGATTGTTCTCTCACCGTTTATTATATTCCAGTTCTACACTTATTTAGATCGTCAAATGTCGTTATTTTGTATAGCGACAAGAAAAACTAAATTTCCATATTTGCATATATATTTGAGGAAGAGGAGGAGAAAATGAATGTCTGAAAACCATTCAAAAATCTACGCATATACGAAGAAAATACCGATCTTGATGAACTGTTCCCATTTGATGTTTTACGAATCCACAGCTTTAAAACATACGGACAAAAACTTCCGCTGCGTTGGACCACCTGTCTTGTCACAGATTCGAAATCCATACAGCCTTCCAACGAAACGGCGCTACCGATACAAAAATCATTAGGGCGAGGTAATTATCCAGCCTCCACGTCTCTATTAAAGCTCCATCACCAGCAACCGCACTTTTTAATGACCTCATCCCCTGCCTTCTCCCTCAACGCTCGTTTCTGTGACTCCAAAATTTCTACTCGTTATTGATACGTGCTCCCTTGCGAAATCCAACTTAAATTTTTCCGACCCTCTGGTCCTCGAGGGGCCACTATCATCCTTCCCCCCTGCCGCGGAAGGTCCTCATTGTCTCCTTTCACCCGTTCCGCCTCCTGCACTCCCCCATGTATAAAAATTTCCCTCCGATCCTGGAATTCCTTCACGAAATGTCCCCTTTTTTCCTTCGCAAACTGGAGCCCACGCATTTGACTTATTCGATTGTCGTTTATTTTTCTCTCGGGGGTTGCACACGACACGAGCGTCTCGAAGAATTAAGAATATTTCACATGCGTTCAGTATAAAAATAGTCGATCTTTTCTCTGCTACCGAAACAACAAGTTCAAAATATTCTTTGGTGTTATCTAATGCTTGGTAACCAATCTTATAGGTTACGATTTTTCATTTCTGTTTCTTTCTTATGAAAATAACTATCATGGAAGTATATTCATAGACCCCACAATGTATATTATTTCTCCATTTCTTTCCGCTTCACCTAGAATAATAGTTTCTACTTAAATTTCTATGATATTGAAAATTAAACTTACTTTCCTCATGCTCAGTTGAGCCAACTATAGTATTTAACCCACTATTCATTCAATACTAAATATCGCGAGAATCCCTCAAAGTATTTAAATCCGTAATTAGATGTTATAATATTCCAAAATTACCCAATCGAGACTCGTGTCATAATATTTCCGTCGATTACTCAACAAAGATCCATCTGACGTTCCTCCTTTTTATTCTCAACCCTCATAACGCACGATGTAATGAGTATTATTTCGAACGCAGCAATCGAACCGTTTTCTCTTCAGAATTTTACGGGCGCTTCAAAAAAACCCCTCCTTTATGTGCCCCAAACGGCACCCGATGGGGAGTCCTTCTACCCCTCGAACAACCCCCAAAAAAAATCCCTCTCCAATCTTCCCTATCTATATTTTTCGTCTACGATACCCATCTCCGACGGTTTTCCACCGTTCGACTCATTCCTGAAGGCGCATCAAATGCCACCTTTTGCCTTTTACGGCCTCTCGTGATCGAATAGTTAGAGTACGGGAAGGGTTTTTTATGTGTGGTTTGGGCTGAAGTCGGTCTTAAACAGTCTCACAACTACTGAAATACTGACGATGAGATTTACCAGAAGGTTCGATAGTCGTATATCTGCAAAGGTCGATACATAAGTCGAATAGCTGGAATGCATGGTTTCACTCAAACTATAGAAGAACTTGTGAAATATATATTTTCGATGTATACTTTTGGAACTATTAGTCCGGCGCTGGAATGGTTATCATCGAAGATAGAAGTATTCAATGAACCAATTCTACTTATGTTTTCTCTGGGTGTCATTAAAAATTATCTACTTATAAATGACCTATTGGTAAAATCCTTTGACATCCTGGGAGAACCGTTCTGTACATTTACAAAACACGGACTTAAGAGTTCCTTTCTGAATGCAATGACACAAAATTATGGGAATATGGTTTGTTTTCAACTTCCCTTTCCTTGCTTTAGAAAATAAATAGTAGTAATGTTTTATGCAAACTTGTCTCAATGAAGTAATTGTTAGACTCCACGACACAACTTTGGCAGACGATGATTCAGTAACTCTCACATAAGCGATGTATTGGAGGAACAACAAGAAAAATCTAGAATAATGTTTTCTGAGATTTTAAATGGACTTCAAAGAAACGAGAAGTGAATTTTGAAAACTTCAAATCCGAACCAAACGTTACAATCGTACCACATCGATCCATAAACAATATCGGTGCCCATGTGGCACGAGAATCGCAGACGAGTTCTTCCCTTCGGTTGTGTTATGGGCCCTCTAACCCATGACCCTTTCTAACCTGCCCTCTGTACCTGCTCCGCGGAAGAATGCCACCCTCCCCCATCGATATCCCCCCGAGACACCCCGGGGGGCAGGGATCTCTTTGAGAAGAATCCATCCCTTGGCAACTAAGTCCCGCGCTTTCCTTTTTAACCCAAAGCAGGTGAGAGGAAAAGTGGAGAGAATTGTCCGCTATGGTCTCAGAGACTTGTTTCGCCTGCATTCCCTTCCAGATCGATCCCTAGATAGTGGTCCATCGCAGATGTCAGATGAGGAAATTTTGTGTTTGAAACGTGCCGATGCTTTAGGACTCTTTTGTCGCCATCTCTTATTTTTTGCGACTTCTGTCTGCTTCTACTAATTGAGTCGTGAACTATGTGATTGAAGGGTGTAATTTAGAAGTTGGAAGACGTAAAGGAAACCTTAAATAAATGTGGGTTTTAATATTTAACTTGAATAGTGAACTGTAAAGTATAAAACTTACTCCATCCGAGGTATTTAAAAAGATGAATCCATTTAAAAATATCAAATTGGAGATTTGAATATGTCAGAGAGAAAAACTTTATGAAGTTAATGCATCAGGTATTAAGATTAAAAAAACCGGGAATAACAACTTAAACCTTTCGATAGAAAACATTGTTTAGCTGTCGAGATTAGGAGCAAAGTATTTCGTACTTATTTGCATTCACAATACTGTGAATATTGAAGCTCCACAACGAATCCATGAATAGACATTTCCCTATGATTAAATTATATACGCGAATGAATGTTAACTTCTTAACTCACTATACCGCATTTATCTGATCTCAAAGATAAGCAGGAACAAGACATGGACTACTTTAAATGAGAAACATACAGTCCTTATCCATGCAATATGGAAAGACATATGGAAAACATTCTATTTATCTTTGCATGGTAAAAGTAACGAAGTCGACATACTTCCTGGAATTAATACGTTATGGTTTTCATCAAGTACGAAAACATCAGTATCGCACGTGGATGCGATGATGGTCCGGCGCACGGCTATCTTTCGAAAGAATAAAAAGTGGGAGGTAAACAGCCTTAAACTCTGATGATTAATGCGAGCTCACTTCGTCGAATTGCTCGAGAGACTTCCTCGATTCATTACGGAAGAAACTGCTCGTGGGAATTCTCTCCGATCGAACGCATTAATTCCGCGATGTTTTGCTTCCAGTCGGCATAACTCGCGAGGGCGGGAGACGATGGCAAATTATGCAAAGTTATGCACGTCTACCCTTCGCAACACCGCTTTCCGATACTCACTCCTGCATTTAATCCCGCGTCGATAAACAAAGTCTTTCGCGAAAAAAAGATAAACAGATTCCCGTTGCTGGGAAACTGTTTATCTACATCTTCCGATTAAAACGATCTGGCCATTCGTTCGGTGCAGTATTAATTAATCAAGGATTCATTTCGCATAACGAACGAATAGATGTTCCATCCCCACGAGTAATTAATAAGGTCAAGAAGTTTAAGAGGAATCCGTGGGGAACGAGTCCATCCATCAAATCCCTCATCAACACATACTTAACGCGTTTAATACGAGTGCTAACGATTACGATGCTGAAAAAAAGGGGAAAGTTCTCGATTATTATAACGGACCAATTTGAGTCAATTCTCAGGAGAGGTTCCATTTCTCAAACGAAAAGAGTTTCTCATAATCGCTGGAATTCTATCTCGTATTTCTTTCGGACAACATCTGCGTGTGGATGAAAAAAGGGGAGGAGGGGCAGATGAATTAAGTTAATTAAGTGAGAGAAAGGGTTACTTGGGGCTGAGTGTTTTACGATTAAACGAAGAATGCGGCCTCCGTTTGAAGTGTGGGGAGGTGCGGTTTGAGAGATTCTCCAAAGGTAATGGTGCGTTACGGATACAAATAGAGACATTCCAACGAAATATCAGCATTTTCGGATGAATGAAGAGGCTCATGTTTCGATTGTGGTCACTGTTAGTCGGAAGGATTCTATGCGTCATAAAGGGTTGTACCATCAAAAGTACTGGAAAAATTAGATTACATTTATTATGTCCTTTACTTTACAACTGAGTCCAAACAACTTACGAATTACTTTATCCGATATCTATATGTTTTATGCGTATTTTAGGTTAATTTGATAAATCAACTCAAATATAGGTTGATTATTTTAGGAGTCTTTGAATTTGAATCTTTTCTGCGGAAATATAAATGTTTATAATTGAATATTTTCTTGGTAATAAAGAGCCTACTGCGTAATTACTTTATACTATTATATATAATATAAAATTAGAAAATTAAATTCACTTAAGGTTTAAAAAGAATTATATGCATGAATGAAGATAAGCTGCAATATATTTGTATCTATTTCTGAGAAGATACCTCAGTTTTTTCAGTTATGAGTTTTTCAAGAATTGAATCTTCAACTTAAAAGTAGCAGTTTTTAAATTTTGAAATATGTATTTTTAATGGCATAAATCATCAAATATTCATTCATATTTTAAGAGAATAAATATATAAAGAGCTAATCCACATGGCTGTAAGACAATTCGCCCGAATTCTTTACTGAGGCGAATTTGTTTTCTTCGGACACGTATTTCGACCAATTTCGACCAACATTTAGAACCGAATTGTTAAACCATTACGCGATGACGTAATGACTGTTGTCACGTAAAAAATAGGATCGTAAGTTACGGATGAAGAAATCATAAAAGCTCACGCCTCTTCACTCTTATTTCAGAACGAATCAATGGCACTTCACGATTGCAGCCGTCCGATGGAAAAGGGTCAATACCGTTTCACTATATCTCGATGGAAATTCCCTTACGTCAGTCACATTCCATTTGTTATTGTTTTCTGGACGACATGTTGCCCTCAAGTCGGTCACCAACATCCGATCAAAAAGCGAAATTACGTGAACGTTTTCGCAAATATTGCACACGCATCTTCCAATGTAATCTCTGCTATCCTTCCGTGAAACCCACTTTCTCGAATGGGCTTAGAAGGCGTCTAGCGTGACTTCCTACCTGCTCCTGACTCGAGGCATTCCATCGCAGATACGTAACGAAAATATTTTCTCGGATTGGGAATTCATCATCCGTCGCGAAGTAGCAGTGGAGTCTGCACTCGTTTCGATCATTAGAAGACGTACGGAGTGTAATTATCGCAAACTATGGCATTATTATCGAGAGATTTAATGGGTAAGCAGTCTATGACCAAGAAAAAGTTAGAGTGCGCAAACAAAAAGAAATGATTCAATTTCAAAAAGCTTTTTGTTTTGAAATGATTGTTTGATTAAATGGAAACGTTACAGAAATTTTAAATGTTTAGGTTTAAATTAAAATTTCTCGGATAAATAGCATATATTTTAGTATGGCTTTCATTTGTTCGTATTTATTATTCTACATGGTTATCATATGCTTTTTGTTTAATGTAGTACTCCGATTAACTGCCAACAATATTGAAACATGCTCCACTCCTCTTATATGACAGACCCTTTATAAAATTGGAAGGACTGGCGAAGGAGTCCCATCCGAAAAGATGAAGAAAGAGTCCTATCCTAGAAGAAAAGAATTTATTCGAGTTGATAGAAATATCTCTTTCGCTTTTGGTATGATCGCTCCAGGAAGAAAGAAACAGGGCGTTACACTCACAAATAAATAAAGGGAAATCCTGTGTTGTAAAATGTGGGGGCAATTATTCAAGCGCGACTTTAAATCCAGATATTCGAAAAATGTTGCTCGCATTTCAGTCGGGAAATTCGATCCTTTAGGAAAGTGTTTCCCTTCAGATTTCCTCTCTCCTCATTTGTAGCACAGAAGTTATTTTGATCTCATTTTAGGTATACTGCCTTTACTCGGTGATTTTTTTAGTTATTCAGGGGGGCATTTTTGTGCCATTAGGTTATTTTCTCAAAGACATTTTCCTCACGATGAGAAAAAATTTGTTTCTATCAATTCTTTCAACAGAAGGGCTGATAATGTTGTCAGCGGTTTAATTATAATTATGACCTACGCATCATTTCCACATTCATATAAAAATCCGAAAAACGTATCGACCAGCAAATCATCTAATATTTATGGAAATAGGTTGCTTAGATATAGCATTGGCGAAAAGAAGAATCACGAATGTATTATCGATGTAAATTGGCTTAGAATAGATCGTGGGCTACATATCCAAAAATGGTGGTGATAATTGATCGTGATTCTGAAATCATTCAGTAAGTGACGTATAATTGGGATTTAATTTTTCGTGAATTGGAGTCATGCGTATAAATTACTTACTTATAAATTTATTGACTTGCAGAACAGTTTCAAAAGCAATTAGAGCATTAATCCTCGACTGTTTGGAATGCATTTACACTTACATCCATTGAATCTTGAGCAGATATTTGGGTTTTCCCACTCATGAAATACGAGAAAAACAGTTAACTATTCCAGTTTACGGTTTTGTAGCATCACTAATAAATTTTCAACATAAATTATGCTTTTTCAAATAAAGCACAGGTATTTGATGAACATTTTCTCGTTTTCCTTTTCTTATCTCTTTCGTTAACAATATATTTCACCGGTAACATGTCCTTAGTTCTTTCCTGTGCTAATCTACATATGGTGCAAACCTAAATATTGAGGTCTATGTATACTATGCAACTAATTCATTCATCTAAAGAACTCTTTTAGGAAATTGAAAAGTGTTATTTACTTGGTTCTATCTCTGTTTCATCAAAGCCTCGCTCACTTGCACCACTTTCAAGAAACATTAAGCACAATATAAATCTTTGAGTTTCCTTGTACTAATAACCTATGACCATCACAGACCAGATTTCCGTATCCCCCTTTTCGGATGCAAATTAATGGAATGAAAATACGAAACGCAACTTTTATGAGAACGATTTTTCAGAAATAATGAAAACAAAACATTTGTACGAGAAACTTGTAGCCGTTAGAGTAACAATCCTTAATACTCTACGTATTTATTACGCTATAATGCACTACGGAGTACTAATAATAATCCGCGAGAGTTCCACGGGGCTCATATTTAGGTCCAGTTCTGTTTCGAGCGAAAACAGCGCTCTCTGTTATCACGGCGTCAAATTCCTCCTGCACACCCTCGACAACCCGTTCCGTGAAAAAGGGAAAGGAACCGCGCAATAGCCGATGGAAGAAAGCCTTTGAAAGGGAGGAAGCGGGGGGGCGTAATGGGGAGGTGGACTCGAAGGTTAGCCCTATTCCCTTCTCTTAAATACCCATCTCACGCGATGAATGAAGACGTGCCGTTCTCAATTAGGGAGAATCGTATAGTGTTGGGAGCGGGGGAGAGGAAATTAGTGCCACAGGGGACGTGTGCCACTTATATCGAACCTCCGTCTATCTTTAACGCGGAGGTCGTGAGTTCGACAAAGGAAGTCCGAGAAGAAAGACGTTCCGCTCGTGGTTTCGTTTTCACGGAGTTTGCCGTCCATTGTCGTGGGTTTTGATTGATTGATTACTCTCCGTCCGCCTTCTTTTTTGTCGTGATTGGCCACGCTTTGTTGGTAATAGAGGACGTTTTGGAACCTGTGCGCAGGTGGGGGCGGATGGGAACGGCCACTTATCTTTATTAGAAGGTACTCGAGACGGCGTTCCAAAAGTGCCTCGGTAATCCGATACGTAATGCTTTTTTTTCGCTTTGGCGCCATGATCCCATGGCGGTCCATTCAAGACCCAATTGACTTCGTCTTTGGCGGGGATTTCTTTGTGTGGGATGAGTTTTGCTTTTGAAATGTCTCATTTTCTGAATCGAATCTTAAGAAGTGCGGTAGTGGCTATGACGTAGCAGATCTTTTGATTAACTGCGTTCAGAAAACAAAATGGGATAATCGTTGTCTATCAATACGTAAATATTTGATTTGAAAAGTGAATAGCGACTACTGAATGCTTCCGTGGCATCTAATTTCATCTAGGATACTGTTGAATAACATTATACACCGGAAATAATTACGCTCTCAAAGTTGTTTGATAACATCATTCGTAAAAAAATTAAAA
Organism: Pantala flavescens; assembly: GCA_020796165.1. Lineage (NCBI taxonomy): Eukaryota > Metazoa > Arthropoda > Insecta > Odonata > Libellulidae > Pantala > Pantala flavescens. Next base: position 51,943,362 of record CM036881.1, read on the forward strand.
TTATCGAAGATCGATATTTTAGATAGAGTATTGAAATATGATTTTATAAATATTTTACTTATTTCTTCTTGACAAAAAATCCCAGGGCTCATAAGATATTTGTTATATTCACATACTGAACAATTGTAAGTACTGTACAATCATTAGCGCACGTTAATGTGCCGCTAACAATCTGCCGTCCCTTGTTTATTACTCTATCGCATTAGAGGACAATATCAATTCCTTTAGCATCACTGTAACTTCATTCGCGCTGGAATAAACTCTGATCATCCCATTAACAAGTCTGAAAATCCCACTTTTATAACCCCTGGCAACCCTCTAGTTCCTTCCACGGATTAGACTCAATCAACACTAAAAGCGGAATCAAACAACCGTTCTCTATAACCCAGAGCTCGTTAGATTTTTTCCCCGACACGAATCATAAGGGATTGAAGAAAAGTGGACCAATTATCCCAGCGACGGATACTTCTTTATCTCAACAGTGTTTAGCACTCCGAAATCTTAGCCTCTCCGTTAATTTGAGAAGAGAGTAATTTAATTTAGGCACGCGCTAACTTTACTGCGTACGTTCGCTCTTCTGTCACGTTTTGATTTAAGGAACGAGGGAGGAAAAACCCGGGCTTTTTTCTAGGAGAGTGAACCGTGGAAGAAAAACGAGTCAAAATCTTATTAATTTTTCTCCCTTTTCAAATACTGTTTCGATAATTCCAACGCCCCTTAATTTTTTCTCCCTTCCGACGGCTTTTTTTCTCGCAGCAGATTGCCCTCCCACGTCAATACGAAGCCGTGCAATTTTAATTACCGACTCATGTTCCGAAGGAAGTTTTTCTCTCGCCGTTATTTATTGTGAGCATTTTATTGTCTCTCGGACTTAACTCGGCCGCCCTCGTTACGAAGAAAATATGTAGCTCGCCATAAAACTTGGATGTCTCGCAGGGTTGCATACAAACTCTGCGGGAAGGGGCAGTAAAAAAGGGTTGAGGGGTTTGCCTAAGTTGCGAACAGGTGTCGGGGGCGGAGGGGGAAGTGTGGGGCTGGGAAATGTATTAATTCCTACATCGCAATCCCTTTAATTATTCCCCGCGCTTTTCTTTCTTCGGGGGCCTGTAATAAAGTGGAAGGGTTGCAAAGGGGGAATGAATGCTTTTTTTCCTTGGGGTGTTGAGAAATTGGGTGGAAGGGGATCTCTCTTATGGATTATCCGAAGTGAGTGCTCATTCTCTAATCAACGTCCCCTGTTTGGAATTCTCTTTTTCGAATGGAGCGATAAATACCGAATTGATTTCGGAATTGGTTCTTAATCTGGAATCATCAACGATGAGAATGCTTTTTTAGAAGCTGTCGATTGAGTGAATTAGTGTATAACAAAAAGAAGAGAAGCTAAAATTATAGAAAGGGAGAGATTTAGACGTAAAAGTATAACATCAGGTTCATTTAAGTGGAGTAAATTTGATAAAAAATTTACTAAGTTTAAAAATAAATATTATATATATTATGACATCGGTGTTTAACTTCAGTAATAAAATTCACAGTTCGTTTCCTAACAAAATCTCATACAATTTCAGTTGTAGCTATCACTTAAACAATACTTTTTAGAATTGTTTTGGGGATTAAAGAATCATCTGTATGCTACAGTTTTTTTCAAATTATCAAAATTAAATACATCGTCTAGTTTTATCGTTACTTGTTTGATTTGAATCGAGATAAACTGGACAAACAGTAAGGAAACATAATGTGCAATAACTTTCCAACTACTACAGGAAGGATAATGTGGGAATCCTTCAGAAAGTGTCATAACTTAGGCGTTTCCTCCTTGAACCATTTCAGGACCTCACTTCCGTCACACACAAAAAGGCAACTTTTTCCTCCGAGATAACGTCGCCCTCCACGAAACACAAACTCCCTTTTCACGATTATATCAAAAGGAAGAATCCTCAGTTGCCATTGTGTCGCCCCTCAAAAGTTTATGCCGTTGCCGTGGTCAACCCTTAACCTCTCCAGAAAACTCAGGTGAGCCATTGCCTAACCCTGTCCCACTCTTTCTGAACACAATCCCTTATAACCCTCTTTCTCATCTTCGTCTCTCCAAGGGTTTCTCCTTTTCACATTCCAGTTTCTCGTATTCCAAGTTCTCGTGTGTCCCTTAATTTCGGTCGTTACTCCCATAACTGGATTTCAAAGAGGCTGTCTTGTTCCTCAATTTCCAGTACACTGTCTCACGCCCTGGTAACGACCTAACGAAACTTCTAGACAACCAGATCCTATTTAGATTGTGATCTTGATAGTTTAGAACGTTCAAAGGATGCAAGAAGCGAAAATTTTACTTAACTTATTTATAAATAAAAATAACTTAGTAAATTTCCACAGAAAAAATTGTTATATTTGCAACCGGTTTCGTAATATAACATTACATCCTCAGGCCTCAATTTTATATTACGAAACCGGTTGCAAATATAACAATTTTTTCTGTGGAAATTTACTAAGTTATTTTTATTACTATGGCATTCCACGAAGTCACGCCTTCTCACATTGATTTCATTAACTTATTTATATTTTACTTCACTTAGGTTTTGGTTTTTAGCATTATTCGTAACGATAGCTGTAGTTAGGTTCAAATGTGATAGAGATCAATGAATCAATATTCACGCTTCCAGTCCCTTGTTAATGAAGAGGATTTTATGAAAGATGATTCCATTAAAGATTTTGGAGATAGTAAAAAATTATGGATTGGTTGATAATATGAACAGACTGCTGTAAGGGCTTTTAAATTGAAGAATCACACAGGATGTAGGTTGTATCATACGTAGCAGATAATAACGATTCATGATTCGGATTCATTTACCTTAAATAGCTGATGCAAGAGTTACGTAATTCAACGGAGCAATGCTAGAATTTTAGCCTTTTAATGATGAAAATCATTCGAAGTAATAAGAAAACGTTTCAATCACAATATTGATACATTCTTTCGATTTCATCGACTTATTTTAAGGTTATATAACTCAGCAGTACCCTTCCCAGTAACCTTTGATCTTAGTAACCTTAGATACCATAAAAGTAAATAAACAACCAGAATTCTCTAGTTTTTCTCAAATAATATTTTCTCTTACATATCCTCTCCTTAGTTTTTCAATTCCTTTTTCCCTTTCCAAATCCATTTCCAGATATCTTCCCCTCTCTTCTTATTCGACATATACACTTATTTTACCCTTGTCCCTTCGCGCGGGGTCTGATATTCTCACGTATCCTTCCTTATTTATATCCCTAGTTTTTATGACGCCTCATAACACCCGCATGTCTCCCTCGCGTGCGATTTAAAACATCTCCTCGCAGAAGACCACGAAAGCTTCATTTTGATTTCGGCGATTTTCCCTTCCAAGAGACACTTCTCTCGTGGATTCATGCAGAGGATATCAGAGGAATGTGATCACGTTATGGTGAATGGACGATTGTCTGTGAATCGTGGAGCAAAAATAATTAGAAGAGATTTAGAATTGTGGAATGGAAGGATCAGAGTAAAAATTTAGGCATATGAAACTATAATTCTCCATAAATTTTAAATACCAAATAATTTACAATTACAATTTAACTGTGGACTCCAATAGACTGCATCTAAAGCATGAAAGAAGTAAAATAAACTGCGGTTCGAATGGTTGGAGGACACCCTTTTCATTGATGAGAGAATTGAACCTCCATTAAAAGCGAAAAGGAAGGACATTTCACGCACGAGCAATCTACATTCCTTCCTAAAAGCCCATTTCAGAAGCAAGCAACTGTCGTTGTACTGAGAGACGTGACATTTGGCCGTCAAAAAACCCCGCGGAAATAAAACGCTTTTCCAATTAGCGTCTGCTGCACTGATACTTCAACTCTTTCCAAAAATATGTTTCGCTCCGTTATTTCCTCGAAGTCTCCGTCCATCCTCGCTCAGTCGATACATCATCTTCGACGTAATGAGCCCTTTTCAAGGGTAAAACCCCGAGACAGCGCGCACTTACGTAACGGATCGAATTTCGTTCTTCTTTTGTTTCCAAGAAGTCGAGCGAGATCTGCGAAGAATATAGAAAAGCCTCCGAAAGAACGGGAATATCTCTTTCGTGCGCCCTCTATCCTACAGTAGCGAAACTCATGTACGTATCTTAAATATACATTAGAACACAGAAATTATTTTCTTTTAAATTACGAAAAATTTAATTAGTGTGAAGTGAAACTCTTAATTATTAATAGATATTAATTTAACAATATTTAAGTACGGATTACGCTGAAAGTAAATAACAGTTAGCTACTTTTCATCTAACTGAGGAAACATTCGTATGAAATCGAAATATTGATCACTTATCAAAACTATTGCAAAGTCTAATTACATATATAGCATAATAAGAATAATATTCAAAGCATAAGCAAGACAAGCATACTATGTCTCGTCCTAGGTATTCATATTTTATCCACGCGATCTAGGGAGAAACCATATGTGATAAAATTCTATGAAAATTATAACTCGTTGATAACTGTGTTTACAATCATTGAAGTCATTAATAACATCTATAAGAATAATTTCAAAACTTAGTACTTCATAGTTTTTACTTGCCAATAGGTATTGCATTCTATTGTTTTTAAATAGAATTTAATTCAGGCTAATTTTTAATCGAACCAAAATAATCTTATACGAACTTACTTTTTCCACTAAAAACTTAATAATTCCTTTTCATATACTGCAGCGATGTTTTTTTTCAATGTATCAGAATATTTTTATCCTTTCCTCAGTATTTCCTGCTGCTTCTCCTTCATCATCTTTCCATATATCCATCCTCAAACTTCCCAACCCAAAAACCCTTCGCTCACGTTCTCCTACGTCACTTCCGGCTAGCGTGTGCCGCATTCGTATAGCGTGGGAAGTGAAAGGGTTGGATAGGGTCGCCACCTTCCAAAACCAAGATACGATCTTGGGAGAGTTACAAAACATATATTTAAACGGAAATTCGGAAGTTCTTTGTTGAGAAAATGTTATTCCAAACCACGACAAAATGCGACTTCGACATTGTAACGGTTTACGAAATGAAGATGTAAACATTCGTGGGATAGAATCGTAAAATGTATCTTTTTATTCTTTTGTGTTGGTGTGAGTTTATTTGGCACATGATATGAAAAATTCAAAGAAATCCAAATACGAATACACAATACACAATGTTTAAGGGTATCGCACTACCGAGGAAAGAATTAATTGCAATTTAACTAATTTTTTCTATACAAATATTCACTTCTTAATTATGACATCTTGATTTAAATTTTTCATGAAATTTAATTCTTTTGAGACACATTTCTAAAGTAAATAAATTCACCCTTTGTGTGTGCCAATTCCTTCATTAATTAAAAATACTATTTCCCCAAAATTTCATAATTTACTGTGTATTTTGGTTGGGTGAATTTAAAGATGAATATATGGTGAAAAACTGAATACAATGCATTTCTCTAGATCATGTGAATAGAGTGTTCAAAATATAAACAAAGGATAATATCACATATTTTTTGCTAGGTCAGTATTTTAGTAACATTAGTTTTTCCTTCCAAAATTCAGAGCGTATCATACATTTTATTTAGTATTGAGGATTGATAAGTTTGAGTTACCTCCTAAATATATCATAACTGCTAGTTTCGTGAATTGTCGTCAAGTATTTTCTCTAAAGACAACAAAAAAGAACTGCTCTAAGTAGAAATGATTTTACTGTAAGTATTAATGTACGTTACTGCAAGTATCTGTGGTTAACAAAATTTTGACGTTCCTGTTAGTAGAATCTGGCCTGGCCTCAGATGGAATAGCAACTACCTGAGTTACCATGGCGATATCCCACTTCATCAAACGTCAGACTTCACGGTAACCGAAAGAGTTGGGTTCGAGACCCATCAAAGTCCCTTCGTTTATATTTGACAAAATGACATCCATTACTTTGCTCTGTTCCGAGTCTTCCCTCCTTATGGGAATCGAAGATGGACGGAACGGGATTCTCCTGAAAAAGACCAAAGGGGGTTCCAAAGAATCATTGTTGGAAAAGGTCTGTGGAAAAACGGCCGAGCAAAGGGTGGGATTCTCTAGTTTCCTCCGATTGTTCGGTCACAGGTGGTGAGGGATACACACCCATCCCGTCTCCATCTTTCCCCAGATCAACCCGCGATGAGTATAAGACACAAATGCCGATTTTTTCCATTTAAATTCTCATTAAGATGTCTTGGATTGGCTCTTGGTGAATATCTATCCTTAATCGATGGCATCTGATAATAGATTCTTGATGTCTGTGAAAAGTCTTTCGATGAAATATGGTCACTTCTTTCGTGAGCGAAATTTTCGTTATAACAATTATATTTGTCTCTAAAGCTATTTTGAGGTCCATAAATGAGATTGATTTTAATTATGATACCTATCGGAAAATATTTATGAAATACATGGCCTCAATTTTATATCTTTCCACATCGCTCGCTTTAATAAGTTGTTGCAGTTCAAGCGGTTTGAATCATCTGCTAATATCTACGAAGATGCAATGATTGTAGATCGGTTATAGGTTTATTTGATTCATCATCTATAATATAAGGATGATATAATTTAAATTGGAAAAAAGAAGTCAACCTCAATTTATGCTTTAGTTTACCATAATAATGCCTTCATTGGATCTAAAAGTCAAACAGACCCAAATGATAGAAAGAGCGTGAATAATTTAAAATTTATTTTGAATTAAAAATACTCGTCTGTTGATTCGAGCAATGAAAACTGACCTTATCCAACACGCTTAAGAGAACATAGAAGATACGATGATAAAAGATATGATGAAGAATAATATTAGAAGAATATATTAATTTTTTTCAATCTGCATTAAAGCTTAGTCAAATATGATACTCCGCTTTAGAGAAACAACGATTAGAAAAAAACTTAAACCTACCATTGAGATTTAGTGACGGTAATTGTGGAGACAGACAGAAATTACAATCACAGATAGTGATTGTAATCTCTGTCACGTACAATTTATTATGCAATGAATTTTAAAAATATTAGGTTTAAACATATTCGCATTCATTCTTAGGCGTCGTTCGGATATTTTGGATGAAATAATTTTTAGATTGATTTTAGGTTCAAGAACAGAAAAAAATTAAGTACATACAATAATACTATTATCTCAGATAAGTTCGTAATTCAATTTCCTCTCTTGACGGTAAAAGTCACTGAAGAATTTTCCGAATGAGTTAATGTTCGAAGTACTTAATCATCCAAGACAAGTAGAAAGTACTTTAAAACATATAAAAAATTGTCAATCGGAAGGCATAGACAGGATATTCCCTTTGCCGTTAGCCATCGATGAAAGCTCTTTCCTTCCGCTCTTTTATCAAATTCTTATTCAGGTTTGTAAGGCAAACGTGCCGTGCCAATGAGCTTTCGGTTTACTTCCGTTTCAATACCTGCACATATTTTGAAGTGCATTGTGAAGAAGAGAAAGTGCAGCTGTGTGTAGAGAAATCTGTGAAACTGAAAGGGTGTTGGATCAGGTAGAGAGGATTCGAACCTCGGTCTGCATACCCTCCACGGAAGATACGCCGATAGTTTGAATTTGCACGCTGCGAATATACGGTGCGGTCCCTTCGTATAAACGATGGCATGTTTAAAACCGTTGAGTAATTGCTCACATTTCGTGGTATTGATGTGGCTGTTCTTTTTGGTTGAGTAGCGGAATCCTGACGGATTAAGTGTTTGAATTGAACCACTGTGGTGTCAATGATATATCCTCTCATTGATAATGAAGTTGACTCTATTAAGAATAACATGTAAATTATTGATTAATATATATGAAACTTAACGATAAACTTTACTTTTATCGGTTTCTTTACATCAAACCTGAGGAAATCAAATCTAATGGTTAGAAAGAGATACGTAACATAAGAAGTAAAGATGAACCGGTCTTTAAATGACATATAATATGTCTAGAAATAAATATAACTAAGGAATTAAACAGGAATGTAGAAATTTATGACTTATAACTGAAATCATCAAATGTTTTGAAGAAAGTATTACAGTTAACGTTAGTATATTCGGAAAGACAACTTCGATCCCTAAGTTATTATACAGAAAACGAATTTAAAAACTATCTGTAAACAATTTAATGGAGTAATAATAATTGGCATTGAAAGTGAATTCAATATTGATTATTTAATTTAAATAAATTTCAAAAATACGATTTAAAAATTAAAGTCTATATTAATATTTAAAGTTCTGGAATTTTAAAATAATATATTCAACACTTTATGCGAATAATTTAATCCTTGTAGTCGGTATTTACGAGTAATATTCGTGTATTAATATTTAATTGAATTGAGTTAAAGGAATTCTTAAGAACATATGTTCCTATTTATGTATACATCTATAAATATAGAAAGATATCCTCCAGAAAGTCAATCATCGTCTTTGAATCGCGTTAACCCTCGAAATAGAATGTTTGAATTGAAATAGATTCGCTGCTCCTCATTGGTTGGTTTTATTCGTTCCGGACACGCACACGGCGAAGAGGGTGCCATTTCGGCAAAAGGGAATTCGCAGTGCGTTGTTTCGGGTAGGTTATGGCAGCTCGAGTTAGGAATACGAATGGCCTGGAAAAGGGGCGGAGAAGAAAACGTTGTTTTGCATGGAGAAGTCACTCGCTTTGATTCGCTCAGAGAATAAGTCTGCGGATTTTTGCTGGAAAAAACAATCGGCTGCCCGAGATTTTTCCGCCCTTATGAAAAACGTGATCGAGCCAACATTGCGATGGCATTGCGTCCTTTTTCGAAGACATTTTCAATTATCGGAGTGGATTTGTTGGCGAGAATGCAATTTCTATGCGAAGAAACAATTTGCTCGAAAATTCATCAAACTATATTAATATTTATAATTACATTAATCGAATGAGGTACTCTGATAAATTTCCTATTTGTGGAAAAGCGATTCTTAAATGCTAAAAAACAATGTTTGTTTAAAATATTCTAAAAAAGAGTAAAAATTATAGAAAAGAGAATTCATAACTTCACATGTTATTCTAAGAGCATATTTTTGGCCAAGTTGCACTATTGAATAACGTAAATAATTCTATTGCTGAATATCTTTCTACTTTCCCATGTAATCTCTTCTTAGGTCTCTCAATAAGCGAGAATAAGTTATCTATAGAAAATGGATGTTTTATTAATCTACATCCAAGATATTTTAATCCAAACACGGATCATTAAACTTTGTAACTCAATAATTCTTGGCGATTTTAATATTTCTTCTAAAATTACAAAATATTGATGAGTAATCTAATCGTATCACTGTTATAATGCAAATATCGAAACCTACATAAATAGATCTCATAAAACATCATTTTGCTCTGTTTAATAGCGCATCCATTGGGGTCGACGTAGCCAATTATGGATGATTAAGAGAGAAATATTGCCTTCTGCTAGCGGTATTAAGCGAAAACCACCTTCTCTCCTGCGAAATTACCGATGGTAAAAGAATATCCTTTGAATAAAACTATCGGTGGAAAATTGTTGCGGGATGCAGTGTCAACTCTATGACTCTGAGATTACCCATGAGTCTGGAATTGTGTACCGTGATTATAAATTGTGGATTCACGGTCAAAGCCGCGATGACACGCCCTTGAAATGTTCTCAAGGTCACCGTTCCAAACAGGGTTTCGCTCTTTTTTAAGTTCATGGTCGGGAATCGAAATTGCACCGAGTCAATTATGTGAGCGGGTGGGATATTGCCATGGAAACATTTTGAGAACAGGTTGCATACTATTGCGGCCAGAAATTGGATGGAGACTCGGTCGAGGGATTCGCGAAAAATTAATGGAGTTGAGTGCAACATAAAGGAGATGTGGACGAATGGAATATGCCAAATGACGATATTTTGCACGAATATAAATTTATACAGTAGAAAACATTCACCACCAACTTAAAAGTATATAGAAAAGATATGTTTAGGAGGAGGCAGATTATTGTAGTAAAATGCCTTATTTTAATTTATATTATATATATTATTTACATCACAATATATATCATCGCATATACGTATATTCGGTAGATTATTTACATCGCAATACATTTAATTGGTTAATTGATTAGCATCTTTTAAAATATTAAAATGCATCCATTCGACACTTGGTATTACGCTTAAACCTGAATCTAATAGAGTGCGAACTACAAATAAATAATCGTTTTGCTTAACAGCTTATTAAGAGCATCTCAACCCCTTCATACACCACATACATAAATCTTTAACAAAAGGAATGTAAGATACAGTTTCCATCATATTGTGCCAAAAATCAAACCAACCCGCCAATTAACTCCACCCGAGGAGTCAATCGACCTACATTCGATGCTAACGCCCATCGTTTTAAGGGCAATGAAAACTCTAATCACTTCAGAATCATTCATTCTTCGCGATGATACGTCGCAGAGTGGGAACGGCCGCGAATAACTTTAAAGGGAAGCGTCGCTATGAAGAGGGTGTTGAGTTGGTTGTATAATGGAGGGAGGCATCTCCATGGTTACATCCCAACCTGGGTCAGAGCTATTATCGGAGCTCCCGGGGCGCTGTGATGAGAAACGGCGGGTGCAGATCGGCAAAGGTGCGGCTTCTTCCCCTCGGAATTACATCACCCTTTCCTCGGGCTCTTTTCTTCCGCATTCTAGCGTCATTATTCCTTTTTATTCCTCTTAAACCCCTCTATCCCTATCCTTAACATCCCACGGACTCCCCGTTGACTCTCCAACAGTACCCACGTCTGCAGCCGTACATCGTCAATCTCAATGTCGAATTTCTTTGCCGTTGTATCGACTTTTTATTCGGCTGAAGGGTTGCCAACGTTTGAGATGTGGCGATCCTTTGGTGAGGACACGCTATGAAAGTTTGAAAGAATTGAGCGAAAAGTAGAACTATAATGATGCATTTAAATAATGAAGAGATGTTCTGATACTTCTGTGTCTTACTTATTGCAAGAAGGTATCGTTGGAGAAGATGTAATATCAGTTATCTTATAAGGGGTAATAGGGCTTCATGTAAGATCATGAGTATTGAGTTCAAATATTAAGAGTAATATAGAAAAGTAGAATGTTTAGGAATAGCAATTCAATGGAGTTTCGTATCACTATCTCAAAAGGGAAGTTCAACAGAAATGCATGAGGGGTGAATAGCTTGAATACGTATGAATTATCTGTAGTATATACTACCGTTACCAGGCGTTTGGAGCTTGATGTTTACCCCCTACCCCTATACTTACTCGTCACAAGGATTATTACGTATGATATTAATTGCAAGAATATTATAAAACATTTTACAGTTCTGAAGGTATTCAACTTTATCCATAATATAATTACTTGTATAATACAATGTAATCTACAATCTCCGTTCATACATTTTTCAAACGTTCAAGTTTCAAATATGCTTCAATACGTAGATTCTGTTATTAACTTATTTTTACGTACATTCCAAATAATTTGCGAATCGTATATCTATGTTGTTAAATAAACGAGAAGAAAAGGAGAAACTATTTTTAAAATCATCTTTATTTCACTCTACCCATGCTAATTATCCAGTGATTCTATTTAAAGTGAGTTTATACGTATTCCGCGTAAGAATGCTTTTTCTTAGAATATTTCCTTTGATCGGCAGCCAAAACAATTCACTGAGCTCCCGAACACAGGAAGCATCTTATTGTGTACATCAGAAGGAGCCGATGGTCGAAACGCCTTCCTTCATAACCTCCGCTATTATGTTTGAGAACTTAAATTCTGCGTACACTTTCGCACCTATTGTCTTAACGATCCCTTCCGAAATTTATCGCCTCGGGCATTAGCATTGTTGCGAAGTTCTGAAGGACGCAAAAAATCGTCTTTTTTGCGATGTTTCCGAGCCCGCTGTCCATTATAATGTCGCACGAGCTGTTGTGGTTTCTCCCCCCGTCCCTCCAACGAGGTAACCCTAGCGACCACCACCCTCTCAGACTTCCTTTATGCACATCCCTCGGAGAGACGGCCTTCCAGCATCTGCATAACTACTCCACGGCATTCCCCCATTATAGCCCTTAATAACACCCGAGTGAGAGGCATTAAACACGTGCTGGTTTTATAATACTGCGACTAGGGTATGTTGATACTATTCGGCGGTGCAAAGTGGGGTGGTTAGGTTTTTTCTACCTATTGCTGCATGCAGATTATGTCCTAACACGGCGTCGGTAATTAATTCACGGATTTCTACGTTTCTGACTTTCGGCCGTGTCCCAGAATTTCCCTAATCGGTCAGTATCGCGTGTTGTTCGCAGAGAAAACGAGTGATTGAAAAGGCTGATATTGGAACGTGCTTTATAACGTATATACCGGGTTCTAGTACTTAGTTCCGGAGTATAATACGTAAGGAATGGTTAATCGAACCCTTTCCCTGAACTCCGTACTTCTATTGAATTCTATGAGTATCCCTATGTTTGTAAAGCTTTCACAATTTTCAAAATGTCGACGATATTTCCTGTAGTAATTATCTCATTGATCATTTTAGGTTGGATATAAAAAAAATATTACAATGTTAAGTTTTAACTATATGTGAAAAATATTATCTGAAAGAAAAATGATGACTGGTCGGTGGTAAAATACAGAACGAATCTTAAATTTTAGCATGTATGCAACTAACACATATTTTGTAGCTTGAGTATTAGATTTATATCTATTTAATTTTTATTATTATAGGATAATAGTGTTTTCTTTTTAGTCCCCAATGATTTTAATATGATAAGGAACACTCTTTTGAAAACGGTACACATAAATCATTAGAAGCCTTTTCTCTACTCATTCTTCGTCTATCATTCATACTTAGGTCGTGGAATACATAGAAATACGTTCTGATTTAGTTCTGAGAAATGTATTACAGAATAAAGCAAATAAGAGAAATTGTTCCCCAGACAATCTTCTAAGGACAAATAATTTAATAGACTGATGCTTTAATAGACTATAAAAGTAAAGACGTTAAACGAAATAAAAATTATAAGAGACTTGTCAGTGGAATATTCTGAATTATCCAAGAGTGGATTAAATTAAAACAACTTTATTTAAAGAGAGCTAATATTTGTTGTTCTGTTTATCAAATTATTTACCTCGGAATAACATTCCCAGTACGCAGCTGTTCATGACGGGTGATGAAATTATCTCTGGACCATAATTAAATTGAATATTTTTCAAAATGAATATTGACGCGAAAGATTTTATTTTCAATAGGATAATAGATAAAGATAAATGAATCTTCCCCTTAGGAATAGATATGAGCACGCCACAATATAAAGTTACAAAAACAATATATTATATATTTCATGTTTAATTTTAGGGGTTTCTATTCTGAGTTCATATTCAATAGTATTGTCTCATGGAATTATATTTCAATAACCTTAAACCGTAAGCTTCCTTTTATGTGAGTATTAAACTTTTTCATAAGTTTCAATTTATGTATAGTTTAGTAATATACTATTAGATATAATCCTAATATTCTCGTCACAATATTTGATTTAAAATTCTAATCTGTGCAAATATTTAAACATCGAATTTCAATTGGTTTCGAATTCTTAAGAAATGGCTTAAATACCGTTCGATGAAAACCTTACGGCTCATCTTTACCTTTTTACCTACCTTTATTCGCTTAAGAACTATAGCAAGTAAGCATGCCTTATTTAAGTAATCATATTATCATATATACTCCCTTCAATTCAGGAACTCAGAAAAAATGTAGGCCTGAGAATAAGTCTTCAATTATGACGTGTGTCAGATATGTAGCACGCACGCCTCATTTCAACTTGTATGCCAAACAGAGGAAGCTATCCGAAGCAGAGGTTCTTGGCAATCTCTCAGTATGGACCATATACTTGTCGTTTGGCATCCTACTGCCCCACCGAATACCTACGAGCCATTTTCAGTCAATTTATTCCGAAACACATTCTTTCCCTTATATATCGCACAGCCCGTTTCCCCTTCGCTTTGATTCCCACGCACAATGCACCTCGTTTATTTTGCACCTCCGATGGCATTTGTCTAGCCGTTGCGCCGTCTATTCGTCCGTACGAATCGGTTAAATCGAGAGCAAACATATTCGAGAGAAATGAACGGAGATATTGCAACGATTACCTGTTGAAATGTCCGTTTCTCCAAATCGCCCTCTTCGATTTATTAATGGGAAATTAAAGCTGAGAGAGAGATTTTTATTTTGCCAGAAGGGGAAACTAGGTACAAAATTAAAGAGTTCGATAACTGCTCTATCGAAATGTACATTTCCAAAGCAAAAATAAAGGAAAAACGCTGTTTAAGAAGTCAAACATTGGAATCTCTTTTCACTGAAGTACTGAAATATCATTTCGATATAGCTTCGATATAATTATTTAAAGAGGAACAATTTCCTGCAAATGAAACGTAGATATGTAATTTTAGAGAAAATTAATATTCACTGAATACTAACTTTGAATTTAATGTAATACAATATTTTTCTAAATCTTTTATCTATAAGATTAATAGTATAGGTAATTGATTTCTTTATTTTACTTAACCATTAATTTTAAAGACGGCTTGATAGAGTTCATTCGGAGAAACATAAATTTAATATTATGTTCTAAAATATATGAACACGTGTAATTAAAATAACAATATCTTATTTTAAGAAGTATAAGGAGACCAAACTTATATCCCTAAAACAAAGGAAGTTATAATGCAGTGCGTAATAATTTAAAGTCATTAAGTTATAGATTAACCGATGCCACTTCTGAAATTTTCATGAATTTGTATTCGTTTGTCAATTTATCTCAGGATCGTATAAATCACTCCCATTTTATACGGTCTTTATGATTCAACGGAAGCCTAAAATATATATTAGCGTATTCTCGTACCCTCTTCAATTCCTTTGCTATTTCCCCGATAACCTGCGACTCGAGAGCCCATCTCTCTAAGACGGAAGACACCCTTGGACAGAATGACCCCATTTACGCCCTCCTTCCCACTTTTAGGATACACCCTAAAGAAGCGATTGGTCACTTTGCCACCCTCAACACCAATGCGTCTTGCAAAGTCTAGACTCCCCAATCCCCTCATGACCTCCGATCGAAGTGGACTTTTTCAGATAGTTATCGAGTGCCCTTTGACTTTCTTCCCAAGTGTCTCTTCGAAGGGTCTTCAGGATAATGCGAAAAAAGACTCCCCAAATAAACGTTGGGTCAAAAATCAGTCTTCCCGATCAGCGCTCTTTTCATTCACTTGTTCGAAATGGATAGGGACTTTAAATTCTATGATTTACACTTAATCATCCAATTCACGTATTTGTAAGTTATATATAATGCAATTTAATATTGATTTTCCAAAATATATGCTCATTATATTAAAAGGAATATTAATGAATATTATACCTGATAACTACGAATGATTTGATTGTTCGAAAATACATACACAACGATCTTGAAACCATAAACTTATAATAATCGTAAAATATAAATTAATTAAAACTCATCAATGTTCAAGTTAATTCATTTAATAAAACAATCATTTGATTATTCAAATTCTAAAATAAGGTCCAGAGCTAAAACACAATATTGATTATGGATGTTCAATTAAATCTGAAATGGTGCGATAGCCTGAAAGATGGAAAAATATACAGGAATAAACATAACTTCGAAAGACCTAAATTTTTAATTTTCTATATCAATAAGAAAAAATATTATTGTCCATTGGGAGACGTTTTGTTCGAATAAATTTTTTTAAATCGGAAAACTTTCGATTAATTCTATGCTTGCAAGATAATTACAATTATGACTCAGCGTTTGATTAGATTGATGCGAATCGTTGTCAGATTAAAACTTCTTGAATAGTTCACCTTATTTTTGCTTCCCTGTGTATGCATAATGAACGGTACATTTTAGGCGTATCGAATCGCAGCATTAGTTTCCAGGCAGGTTCTTAAACAATCGTGTATTCAGGCAATCGATAAATGCATATATAGAAGGGAGCGTGAGTAAGACACAACCGTTACAACCCCCTGAGGAATGGGTTTTTAAGCTTCGTTGGAGATGGAGTTAAACGCAGCTCAGACTTAAAGGGTTGAGCTGACGTGTTAATTTCCCCTGAAGACTTGATTCGGGTGGTGTGAAAATTCTTCCACGCCACTTCTTCATCACCCTGGTCCAATTCCCCGTCTTCATCCCCTTCCAATTTGTCATCCCTTCAACTCAAACCCCCTTTTATTGCATCTCATTCCACGAAAGCTATGCGCCGATGCATTCCATTTCCTCCCCTTGATATGTTTATATTTATCGATTTGAATCTTTGGCGTCATTTCTCTCTCGGGGAAGATTATTGTCTCGTTGCGTTAGGATTCAATTAAAACTGATCTCAGATTCCGATTCCATTTTAATGAGAGAGACTATGTTCCTCTGATGAAATGGAATTCATATTTTTGTATCGCACGATGGTAATTCGCCGGTAATGGATTTAGGAAATTGAAAGGTTCATTCTTATGCTCGTATATCGGTATTTAATCATTTATAATGCGATATTTGATACATATAATCAATATAATAATTGGATCAGTTTAAGTCGATATTTTGGTTCCTTGAATATGATTCCGTTCGACGTCAGTAGCATGGATCCTTTCTCGTTAAGGATAGAAATCCACTGAGTTTTTCTTTTATAACAGATACTAATATGAATAACTTCTTTCATGTTTTTGTCCAGCATTACAAAAATGACAGGAGTATTTAAGAGAAAATATGAGAAAAATTAGAACAAAACAGGCTAACTCATTATGACGAATTACATTCAAAGCCAGAATGATACATGCACTGATAAAATTGATGAACTTTAATCATAGTTAACCAAAACATCTTTTAAAATACTTCAACTAATAACAGCCTCTGGGAAGAGTCCACCCCTTGAAACGTTTCTAACAACAACGCATTCAGCCTATACCTCTCACGGCGGTAGATACGTAAAAACCCATTCACCTACGGATAAAACACCCTTATGTACTCCCTTTACGTGGCACGCGAAATGCGCGATAAGATATTAGAAAAATTCCAGCTCATACGTACGTGTTTTCTCTAAGCGGGCAATACGAGTTAGAACTGATTGTAAATATCTCCATTAAAAGTTTCTACGTTTCCACTCATTTGACATTCATCTCTCGCTTTCTGCAGGTTTATGGGTGACAGAGAAGATTCAACCCTTAAGACGCCCTCCTGACCTCCGATAGAAGAGGACGGAGTGCATTGCACCAGGTGAGATTCATTCTATCTGCTCCATAATGCCATTGATATAGTGGGACAACGGCTGGAATCTATTGCCGTAGGGTTGCGCAAAGTGCTTTGGTCTAATGCGATAGCACAGATAAGACGTGACTCGGTCTTGTGCACGTCCTTCGCGAATCTCTGTCGTTGTTCACGATAAGTTCTTCCATGTCGTACGTTGTGCAGGACGTCGCTTTTGGTGCACGAAAAGATAGGATTAACTGAAAAGGTGTTTATAAGTCCCGAGATGCGATACTGGATGAAGTTAAGTATCTCGGACTTCTGTTTTAATAGAGGTGTTTATTTAACAGTTAGCGGTTGGATTTAAGATTTGGACACCTTGAGTATTGTTCAAAGTGCTTGTGGTCGAAGGTGTGGACCTGCGAATTAAAGGAGAACTTCCAGCGCTGAGCGGATAACGTTCACGAATTCCAATAAATTTTAAAATTTCTTAATATTAAATACTCTGTAAGAGGTTAAGGATGTTATCTAAATTTTTAAATGTACGAATGTTGTTTCTAAAAGAAATAATTTAATGATAAATTCATCTAAAATTCTCGCATCTCAAGATTTAAACTTTCTCGTATCCCGCTATATTTGGTTAAATGTTGCAGCTTATTATGTTCCTCTGAATTCATTAAGATTTTACACATCTACACCAAAGCTAATCATGCCAAATATGTATGGTTATAGGTATGCAATACTGCACAGAATCTTTCAGTAGTAATTATAACAGGAGTAAATCAAGAAAAGATGTAGATTGTTTAAATCTTTAAGTTCTTTCATAATATTGAATCGGGTTAATTATAGTAAAAGGTATGTCCAAAAATCTTTTACTCATTAGGTAATTAGATTCGCGGTTTTATTGTTAACCAAGGTTAATCTTACGGCTCATTTCTAAATGTCAACTAAAGATTTGCATCTCATGAATACACTTTGATGAGGAATTATTTTAAAGAATATAACTGTAATAAAATATTAGCTCCGCAAAACAAGCGAACGATCAACTCTTGAACTCTGAAACTCCCCTCAATCGAGTCTAAATCGGTTCATTTTGTTCAAACCTTTTTAAAAAATACGCTTCTTTCCATCCTCATTTCCGTGTGGGACCACAACAACACGGCGATCTCGTAACAAAAGCAGAACACGTCTCGAAAAAAAAGAAAAAGCCCTAAAGGACGATTAAAGGGGAAAATCAATACGTTGCAACGCGAGATTAATGATCTGCGAAGCATTTGGAAAACGTCTCGTCCATCAACGGGCAGTCACTCTTGCAATCAACGAAAACAAACCGAAAAAAGTAATCGTTAGCCGAGTATCCGTAAGAAGCGTCAAAGCTTTCGACTCTTGAGTGTGCACCCGTTTCCTCGGAAGCTCTATCTCGATAATCATTCTGCCATTACGGGTGCCCCCACCCCTAATTCTACTCCGCCCCTCCGTCGTCATGGAAACCCTGCATCCTGCCAACAGGAAGCTGGGAAGGGGTGGAGGGAGTTTTCCGGATACCACGTGACTCCGTATCCTTTCTCCTTCCTCCCCCGCTAGCTCCTCCCACGCTTCGCCGTGTTCTACATGATCTGGCGCTACTGCGGTGATTTCTGCACCGTGCTTATGGTTTCTCGCGGAATTCCGGACATTTAGCGCTGTCCGAGATTGAATACATCAATCTGCGAGGCAATCTCAGATGTCGAGGTCGCAGGTGGAGAAATGCGCCGTAGGAATTTGGCGGAGAGTTTACGAGCACTCGGATGTCTGTTGTGATGTTTTACGGGGCGTTTATCCCTCCGACGCATTTCGGATGTAATCGAAGGGCCGTTGAATGAATAGATACCAATGTACAACAGACATATTCATGATTGTAACTAATTTATAAAATTGATTTACATAACTGATGAAAAATAATCAATAATGAAATTGTTATTTATTATGATATATTATTATTGTGAGGAACTAATAGAGATAGATTCGTGAGGAGAGGTTTGTGTAATTATGCCATTTTGTTAAGTAATTAAAATTTTATTATGTTGGACTTTATTTAACTTTGGGTATAATGCTCGACAATCTGAAGCACAAAAGATTTTTGATAGAAATGAGACAGTTTTTACTTCATCCATATTCGTGGCTAACAAATAATTTGTATCTCTCATTAATGACGTATTCTTTGTGACATGAATCGGTTTTACTTATAATTAATTTTAGACTACATGAGTTTTATAGAGTAAAATATGCTTCTTTCATGAGATTTATAAAATAATTTTATGTAATAAAAAGATGAAAGAAGAAAGAGAAATTATTATCCAATTAGTGTTAATATGATATGCGGAATTCTTTAAATGAAATACTGCATTCTTGATTCAAATTTGCAGACTAATACCATACAATGGACCTCCTACTGTTTAAAACTTCTACAGCGTGCATGGTTATATCGTCGTTACATGAAATTATCGGTTAAAATACAGTGAAGTGAAAGCTTATTATATCTTTGAACACTCTACGTGTTTAAAAGGGATATTTATAAATTTTGCGCGTTTGGAGTGTCTGATATTCTAAACAGTTTTTTTAATGTTGGTACATATATCCCTAGTTTATGGTAAAATTTTCAATTTTGTTTGCAGTTTACTTTAATTATTGCAGTCGTTAAGGTAAGACGTGTTCCTATGAGCTCGGCGATTTTTATTTGTCGAGAATTTTTTGATCAAACCACTTACGTCTTTTGTTAAGGTATCATTTATCCGCATAAAACTTAACCTTTTAGTTTGGGATGAAAAAATTTATTGTATTCTCATCAAAGGAAAGTATAAACTTCTTGAATAGCACTTCAGTATTTTTGTATTATGTCAAAGAGACGTTAGTATCTTACTCTCTGACTTTCAACCTCTTCTTTTTCTAAGGCTTTCCTATAAGATCTTACATTTTCTTACTTCACTATAGTATCTAAAAGAGATCGATTCGTGTGTGTCATTATCCCTTTTTCGATCCTAAGCATTAGTACCTGAAATTAGACGGAGTGATTGAGGAAGGGCCGCCATTTTCTTTGGAGTCAAACGGAGCGTAAAATTAATCAGAGGACGTGCTCAGGACAAAGGATATCGAGAAAAGCTTTCAGAAGAGCGGAATAGGGATTTTTCGCATACATTTTTCGTCCGAAGTACGTGGGTGGAGTCTTCCGAAAGAAGGAAAATCAATCAGATCTCTCGTTTGGAAGTAATTCGGTTGCAAATGAAGATGACGTCGAAGGGGAGGAGTTGGTCGATGGTATTCTGAGGGTGTAAACATGCGATGTCAGTCGTGTTAGGGACAGTTGGAGAAACCGTGCTTGAGGTAGATTTTTTCTCGATTTGCTCTGAGTAGAATTAGTGAAGATAATACTCCTTATGGAGCTGCTTATAAAGTAATGCTGAATAGAATTTTTTTATGATTTCTGAATCCCCATTTATTCTAATAACAGCAAAAGTTTTATAGAATAACAAATCAATGCTAATTACCCAGTAAGTCAATTATTAGAAGCAATAGGTTATTTATGACTCACACATAGTTTTAAATACTACTCATTGTTTTAATTCGTAATTTTTCAATTAAGTTCTGGTAATAATTAGTAATGATGCATCTTTAGTCGTTTGAAGGATATGAACACATTTTTATGTCTTCTATGCCTTTTCTCAATAAGTATTCGCTAAATAGTTCCACTTTAATTGAAATGACGAAACTTTATCTACATTTGAATAATCAATAAAAATATATATTTTCTTGTCCATGACTTACGAGTTCTGTTATTAAAATATTTTTCATTTTATCGTAGGAAAGTTGAAGGTATTCATTCACTGCTCTGATACACGGAAAAGTCTGCACGCTTTTTAAATAAAAGGAAATAACAAAAGCATATCAAATAATTTTAATTAATTATGACCTTGATATTTATGAGTATGAAACGAAATATCTTTAAATGAGGAATTCTTTAAAATTTTATGCTTACTAATTACTGTGTATAACCGATTGTACAAAGTGAAGGTTTCTGGGACTAATTATATTATGTGACCTGTTTCCATAAAACGATATTTCCGGTAGAATGTTTCCATAAAATTACACGAAATAAGATTTTATAAAAATGAGGAAATTATAACGTAGCCTCAATCTTAATTACCCGCAATTTTTTTCTTTCACTTGATCGAATCAAATACTACTACGTCCTAAAATACATGATCAGATTAAAGAGTTTTTTGTCATCTTCATTGTTCGAAAGGAATCTTAAACTTTTACTTTAATCGTTTAAATGCTGATTTATTTTAGGAAAAATTATGAATTAATGTCACTGTAACCTAAGTGACACTATGATGATTTGCTATGACATATTCATACGCCGACAATTTCATTTTATCCCTGGAGTCTCGCAACCCGCACGTCTTCGTCTTAGGTACCTTCACTAAGGTCATAAAAAGTAAAAGAAAGAAACATTTATTTTCAATAATACCTTCAAAATTATTTCGAAATTAGAATAAAAGAAAAATATTTCGGAGAAAATTTTAGGGGTTGGAAATGATAGGTTACATTTATCTAACATAAGTATGAAGGCTTAAAGTCACTAATTGAAAGGAAAGTATATTATGTACTGATAGTTAGGTTTCCTTAAAACCAAAAATATTATGTTTACATTTGAAATTCAATATTTATCCAATGATGGTGGAATTTGGAAATTACTTTGAAGAATTTAATCTATAGTATTGATGAGATTTATTTATTCTCAGGTTAACAATTTTCATTCATTATTGCATACAATAACGGAATATATTAGCCAAAAATATAAAATTATATTAAGAATTATGATTATTAAATACTCGCAACCATTAAAGGAAGTTGAGACTTCTTCAACAGTATTGCCGAAGAGTTTAGGATATCATTCGACTTATACAATCCCTCCGCAATCAAGAAATGCAATGAATATGTTAGGGAAGCATTTAGTAAAGCAACGGATGTTCTCTTCTGAAAAACACACAAAAGTGAGCGGAATTTGAGGTCGTGATTGGGCGCATAAAATGTGATCTTAACGTCTCGAACCGTGACACTTTAGAGGCGATAAAAGAAACTCGGTTTCAGATTTTTACGGTCGTTCGCAATTTACTGATTAATTAGAGTGTAAATAAGAAGATGGGATAAACGTGACTGTGAAAGAGGGATTCTGGGTGGAGTAATTGAGATCTGTGATGAAGGTGGACCAGTCTAAGGAGGCGAAAGTCGGATCTAGAGGCCGTGGGAATAGGATTCTGCCGTGAGAGAGATTGCTTCAATACAAACAAGTTACCCATCAGCGCTATAAGACGAGAGATTGTATCCAGTTTTCTTATTCCACATCTCCGTTTGCAACTTGGACTCTCTCTACGCTCTCTCCAGGTTGGACTCTGAAGGACTGAGATTCCTCGTGGAGCAGAAGGGGTGAATCAGAGGAAAGTATTAGGTATCTATGATCTACTGTTTGGACTGTTTTACTCCTTAAGTGATAGAATCGGGCGATACTCCTATTTATTCAAATAATTTACATCATATTTACCTGTACTCATCTCTTATGTGGGACATATTCAATAAGATGATGTATAAATCCGGGTAACAATAGGGAAAATTAATACTTCAACTAGAGGATGGTTAGAAACATTAAAAATTTGAGTAAGTATTCCTTAAATGAATGTTATTTTCCTGCCAGCTCTGGATATTACCTTGATGTATCGCCTAGTATTTAATATCAAGGAAAATGTTAATACTTTGAATCGTTAATTCTAGGAGAGTTAACTCGTATTTACTGTGTTTTTTTTTTCAAAGCGGCAGAGTAAGTTAAAGATGTAAGTAACAAATAATTTCTTGTTTTATTAACTTTATTAAGAAGATATTACCGCCGTTTTATGTATTTTGTCATAGCAGTGCATTCTTGAGTATTAAAATAGTATTTTTGTATGTTTTACAATTCTGAATTGTAATTAATTGAGCATTATTTTCATCTCACTGAGATACACTTTAGAACTAAATAAGATGGTTTGAAAGATGAGGGTGTTTAGTATCTAACATCTGCTGCAAGGGATATTTTACAGCAGAAAAAAAATGATTTCCTTTCCAGCGGTTTAAGCACTTTTAGGTAGAATTTACTTTTTAATGTGTACTATCACTAACATAAGACAGAGTTTGTTTTAAAGATGTATAAGTTTAGGTATTGAATGAAAAAGTTTCGTTAAAATAAGAAAGAAGAATAAACTACGTAATATTTCTTTGTCTCTCATTTAAGACTGATTAACAATATTATTTTTGTATGTGTGGTTCATAAATAGTATGGTCTAGGATAATAAATAAAAAGAAAACGTAAAGAAAATTTAGAAGCATTTTGACTTTTGGAAATAAAAGAAACTAAGAAACAGACGACCTCTATACAAAAGCTAAAAACTCTTTTCCATTCCCATTCCATAAGCAGTTACTTTCAAATCGCATAAAGCTCTCGGAATTTCTAAATCTCCTTGTATCGGAAGCGATCTTTTTTTTATTTATTTAGCGATCTATTTCCTCCGAAAATTCATTCTTCCGAAAATATTAATAACATCGCGGATCGCAACCGACTATCGGTCGTACAATAAATCGGGTTACACAAGTCGAAGAAGAGAAAAATCCTCGGAAAATAAATTGGATTGAGATTAAGAAAGGGAGAGAACGGTGGGGATAAATAAACTGACTCATCTAATGTCCCCGAATCCAATTCCTTTGCTAGGGTTTGCAATCAGGAGTCGATCTCCAGTCTTAAGTTTATTGTGTTTCCCTCATCCCCACCCTCGACAAACGGAAAAAAGGTCCCGGGTCATCAAACGCTACCCAGCCGCCTCGCTACACTCTCTTGTTTTTTTTTTTATTAATTCCGAATGCGGGAGCTTATGAAATCCTCCCCCTTCCACCATCGGGAGGAGATCGGCTCTAAAAAGTGATAGAAATCGGAGATGGCGTCTCTCGCGAAATAGAGTTCATTCGGTTAATAGCCGACAGAGACTTGTTTACACCCGAAGAAGACGATTACGGTCGGGAAGTAAAGTTTATGGGGAATTCGGTGGATGGAAATCAAACCAGAGATGCGGAATTATTTTATTGTTCCTCCAAAAGAGACGAACCTTTCCTTCTTTTTCTTCCAAGATTGTTTATTCCTCTAGAGGATCGATTTAAAAAATTCTTTTTGGGAGAACGCTGAACGTTTCTTGTTTCGCGAGATAAAATGACTCACTTCTATCGTATTGCCTTGATTATACTGGGCATTTGTTTTAGATTCTAACTTATTTACTCAAACATGATTCTAAGAGCACGTAATTTAATCCTGTTTTCGTGCAATATTGATCTATGACATCCAAATTCACATGCTATTAGAAAACTCTTCATTTAAAATAGTAGTATTAGGACCTGATACCGTTGCTATGCAATATTTAACATCATAGATCAAATAATCACTGCTAATAATACAAAAACCGTCATTTGGATCACGATTAAAAGATCTTAACAAGTTTGAATGCAACGCATAACAGTAACCAAGTCATAGAAAGAAGATTTTGCGGTTAGTGTTTCAAACTTTCTTCTGATGGAAAAACTAATTGAACTATCAAAAATGCGGATGAATATATATTAAATTAAAGCGATATACGTACCCTCATATAGGCCCTTTTAAATACGAATAATGAACACGGAGATTTCCGTATTTCTTTTATTTCGTTTTGTTTCACGTGGCTATCACTGACAGATAATCCGGCGCTTACTTCAACATTAAATCCTCTCCATAATACACTTTCCGGCGAATTATTTCATCTTTTTTGAAAATTATCTAATAAAATTATAAAAGCGCTTCAATGAGAGAACCGCAAACAGAGTGAAATTAATTTCCGCGGAAAACGCTCGCACACATAAAGACGACTCCCTCTCGTAATGGGCCTCATTTGACACGAATTCCCATTTAACTATTGCCCTAATCCGCTAAACATTTTCCGGTGCATAGAAACGTCCGAACGCTCTTTTATTTTCCGAAAAACCCTCTCCTTGCTTATTCCTCAAATATTAAACGTGCATCCGAATACGCTCGTCGCCGAGTGGATAAAACTGTGTGATATCACCTCTTCTCTGATCCGTATAAAGCCGTTCCTTTCCCTTCCAAAGCTCCCACGGAATTTGTTTACTGAGGGAAAAATCTTTCCATCGATTCAGTGGACTTCAGCCTTTTAGTTCGCCTCCGCTGTTATTCGCACGTCTCTCGCTAAAATAATGGGCGCCATGAAATGATCGATTTTGAATTATTAACTGCCGTTATTAACCCATTCGTTTAATAAGGCTTATTAATCTGAATGGTGATCGTCATTTGTTAAAGGTACAGTGATAGTGTTCAAAATCCTAAGCTAAACTTATGAAAAGAACTTGCTTTAATGCACGAATATCATTATCAGATCAAACATAAACAATGAAATGAATTATTGCAACATACGTTTAGAAAACACTTACGGTGGAATAGTTATATTCATTTTAATTTCATAAATACTCATACTTAGTAATATTCATGATATTAAATTAATAATTACTAATAACAATAATGTGCAGTAGAATTCTTAATCTATTCGATTCATTCTCGAAAATAGCTATCTATTTAACATTAAATATAAACTTACAATATTTGTAATTTAAATCCATTCCTCAGTATCAGTTGCCACGATAATATGCTCAGAAAATCGTACCACATTCATTCCACAATACTTTCTGCGATGAAATAGAAAAGTTCAATGCACTACTCAAGCGATCAAAATCTCAACATAGCTAAACATAGCTCACCTAGGAATCTTCCCCATATAGCATTCCGAAGCATCGTATATGCGCATACTTTCGCAGGGGAATCTGTTTATTTATCGCCTTTCGTTGCCTCACTCGAAGGCCCAATCGGCGCACATGCTTCTTCGCCATAAACTTCGAACAAATTCGAAAATATTCCTCCGCCATTTTTATTGCGACGTCCTTCCGTCTAAAAAGGATGGAAACACAAAGAGAGTATTTTCTTTATATATCCTCCTTTTCTCGTGAGAGTGTCTGTAGAGGGCGTCTCTATACGCCGTCGCTGTGCGTCGTTCGAACCTCGGAGCGAATGGAAACTGACGAAGACGAAGTGCAATTGGGGGAAGAGGATATCAAGGAGAGCTTAAATAGATGAAGGAATAATATGAAATAGGGATAAATAAATGCACCAACAACTGATAACTGAATAATTGTATAGTATATTAAATTAAATTCGTTTTGAATGATTTACGAGTTATCTGTCACAATAAAAATTCATTTCAGCCTATTGTTTTATGTCCAGACTAATGATAGTCTTCATTTGTTTCTTAAAAAATCGGTCGTGTACTTTATATGCCTTAATATTAAAAATATTTCAGCAATTATAAAATGCGCACTTCTATTTCGTATGGAAACGCAAAGAGAGTGAAACAACGGAAAAGACTGTACGAAGTAAGCAAATGGGAATAACATAAAAGGAAAGTGGAATGAGAGATAGCGAATAAAAGGAGATAATTGGCAATGGAAAGATGCGTTTGTTAATTGCGAGGAAACGAGATGCGGACTAACGAGCAAGAGAATCCGGCGCTGAAGGACATGAAGTTTCTCTTAAAAGAGTAGAAACTATGGAAAACTTATCGCAGAATCAGCTGCTTGAAAATGCATCGATTAACGCGCATTCGAGATTGAAATATGTTACTCATTAAAGGTAAGAAAAGGATTTACGAATAAGAAAGGCAACTAAAGAAATATCGATTGTTGACATTACTTTATGTGTGTTTTTATGTGACTCAGAATTCAATCAAAGTTCTTCAAAGACACATTAATTGGTAAAATAATTAACTAGACGGACTGAGCACCCTAAAGGCGATTGGGAGACCCGGGTTCGATTCTCGGTCCCGTCAGACTTTTTTCAAGTCCATTCTACCTTGGGAATTTATCCTCGGCGCCCAGCGTAACTGTGCAACATTTCCATTTCTCGTCCCTTATATTTAAAATAATAAATAAAAAATAGATCGAAATAATAGTTTTCTAGTACAGGACTCTTATTCAAAACTTAAATTTATCTAAAATTTTCTATCTAACATAGTGTGTTCGAGTGTTCGATATAAGAAACTCATTTCAATAATGAAAATGTACAATTATTATTTAAATTATTACTGTTCCAAGCTACAATTCGACAGATTTTCAAAGTTTAGAAACTCATGGTAGATTGAAATAAATAAATCAAATTTTGTTTTCAATACGATTAATTAATTATTTTCATCTCCAATTAAATGCGGATTTTCCTCTAGTTTTGTATAATGAACTTAAAAAGAAACGAATGCTTTGCGGTGAAGAGAAGAAATCGACTCACGTCTCTTCCTTCTTAGGAAACGAGCATTTGATCCGCACTATGAGGCCCTTTATTGGGTGAATTCCTAATTAATTACTTGTTTGTTTCGCTCTTGGAGGCGCCGTCTCTCAACTTTATGTTCCCAGAGCATAAAGTCTTGACCGGGTGCGAGATAAACTTTGTCGGAAATTCGTGTTTATGTTTTACAACGGGCGTAACTGACACTGGGACGTGCTTCAAATGTTCTATGAATTAAAGTACTTCATCTTAGGGTAGGGCGTTGAGTAATAGGAATGCTAAAGTTTGATTTAAAATAGTTACGAGAAATAGGGTTCTCTTGTATCTGAATGCTTCCTTTGATACCGTAGCAAACCAGTTAAGTTCGTTTAGTATGGTTCATTGAAGGTTTTGAGAATCAACGAGTAATGATGATGGAGTTTAAATTTAGACACATATAACCTAATAACTTAACTTTAAAGTTAAAATTGAATGGTTTTTTGAAACAACACTCTAATCATAGAAAATGTGAATGTTTGATTTGCTACATTATAATCTCAAATGACCGATACATTGTATATTTCAGTACCTTACCTCCTTCAGTTGGTACTATTGACAAGAAAGGTAAATATTTTATTTATTCAACAAAGACGTAGTAGACAAAGTGTAGTTATCCTTCATAAATAACAATGATGAAACGCTTACAGTTTCTGTTAAATTCTTATATCTTTATAATATACAACTAGGAAAAATTAATTCATTAGCTACCACGAAATTGATTGAAAAATTCCTTATGATACATCACACCTTTTGGACGCAATACAGGATCATGCATCAATCAAAAACTCACCATCCATAAAATCTAAATATCAAAGAGAAAACATTACCCTATCGATAGAACACCTTTGTTGGTATCTTTAATGGACATGTAACATTCCATCTCCCAGCAACTGAATTAGTCGATGTAATGCACTCCATCGTCGCTTTGGTCCGTCCCATGTGCCAATCGGAGGCGAATATGAAAAAATCCTCTTTCCTTTGCAAGACAAAAGGGAAGAAGGGAAATAAGGGAGAGAAAGGCCACGTAGCGAAGGGGGCATTGAGTTAAAGAAGGGTTCTGCGGGGGAGGGGGTTAGGGTATAAGACACTGGAGGAGGTGGGGAACTCCTAACCTCTAGGGCACGCACACGGCCGCCCCACACCCCCTTTCGCTCCAATGGCGCCCCCTTTCCGCCCCCAGCCTACGTGCCCCACTTACAAATGCGGGGGCCGGACGCCGCCCTGCCCGGGGGCCTCGTGGGCTTCTCTTATACCCCGGGATTAGCGGGGGAGGCCCTCCCCTCTCCCCCCACTATCTCCCCCCCATCTTCTTCCTTCGGTGGATCCATAGAGTTTCCGTGGTAGGCCTTGAAGAGTTCTCTTTGTCTCTCATCGCAACGAGTACTTATGGCGTCTACTCGTATTATATGTTTCGAAGGTATAACTCGAGTGCCTAAACGGGCACGGCCGTTGACGTGTTGCTGGGAAAGGTGTTCCACAAGGTTCGATACGCGACACATTTTTTTCTGAGAAGGAAATCGATGCAAAGAGATGCGTTCGGGAAACAACTCGCTTTCCCGTTAATTTTCGGGGGTGTTTTCCTGGCACGCGTTCGCTTCTCGGAATTCGCGACGATTTCTGCGGATCCCAAAGGCATACCTTCCATCGATAAAGGGTGACAAATCACTGATGATGTCACGCTTCCTTTCCCACCTATCCATCTTAGGGGAGCAGCATTAACCAGCAAAGGACAAAGGCATTCAGCGAATCGATCGTTCAAAACTATAACGGTTTATGTTCTGTGCGTTTCTGAATCGAAGAGGGAAAGTGGAATGCTTAGGAAACGTCGCTTACGGTTCATTAGAATTCCTCATCGTCACGGTTATCAGAGCAGTTCGAATTAGAGCGATTAATGATAGGGGAATTTCAAAAAACGCAGACGCGGTTCGCGAAACAAAAATATTTTGAAAGGATCTTTCGCTTTATTAATTCCTATTCCGACTAAGGGAAAAGCAATGTCAATAAACATAAGTTAGTGGATAGTCCATATTCATGATGAGTTCCCATGCATGAAAACGAGTGTCATAAATTAATGCAGTTTATATCAAGAACCATTTCTATTTCTAACTGTTACTAACTAATAATAAGTATTTATAAAAATGAAGATTAGCAACTTAAATTTTTTTCTGGATCTTTTGAGAAGGTAAATAGAATGGACAAAATATCATAGTCAAAACATTTTGCTGATTAGGAAAATTTGCGTATATATATAGCTCTAGAATATATTAAAAAACATCGTTAACTCTGAAGATAAAATTACTGAAACATTCGAAATCAAAAACACGAGACTTGAACATGTTACGCACCGATTTATTCGAAAAAGATCGCATTCCTCTGGAATTCAGGTGTAAGGGAGAATAACACTCGTAGCATTACGCATTCAGAACTCCGGCAAAGCTGTATTGAGACGTTGAATGGAGTATCAGTGCGATGCATTGGTCGGTTTGGCGTAGTGAATGCGTGGAGCGGACTCGTGCATGAGAAATGCAGATAATGGCCATTCGTGGGAGTTAATGGACGCACTTCTGAAGGGGGGACGACCCCGTCTTCAATCGGCTCCTTACGAGCCATCAGCAATCAGAGTTTGACCTCGACGAAAAAAAATCAGACCTAAGAACGCCGTCACAACTCCGTTCGCCTGTCCGCAAACATTGGCATTCCCTCCAACGGCCATGCATTGTTTCGTCAAATGAGAGGGAACACCCTAAGGTTTTGTCTGTTACCTCAGTTATCGATCGTTTAATTTTAAACATCACATTCATTCTGAGATAGAGTTATCAGTTTTTAAAGTCGACCTAGATAATACATACGGTTGAGCTGATGACGTCACAAACATCAGCTGTCTCCTTGGAGATACAACATAAAGAGCATTGACATTAGGCAGCTTAATAGTGTCATATTTGAATCCTTGAACGTGCTTGCATCTTGTTAAATCGTTAAAGCTATTATTTTTTATTAAATTAAATCAATTTCAAGAGTATATATATTCTTAATTATTCCTCATTTGTGTATTACATAAAATCACTTTTACGGACGAGAATTATGACGAGTAATGTGTTTATACAGCCCGGAGTCGCAGTGCTTGTATTAGACAATATCGTAAAGAGTTTCTACTTCCTGGTTTCACGAGCATAAAATAATAATTTAGTAATTGCATCCATGTATTTTTAACTTATAACATATAACTCATACATATACGACCTTTACCAGCAGATAGATGTACGAGATTGAGATGAAATACTTTTCATCTTCAAGAGCACGCTCGCAAAATTTCAATTCCGGCAAAACGGACATAAAAAAAGGAAACACTCTTACTTTTCCCATTTAGCCCATGTTTATTTCTTTCCTCTCTTTAAGTTGTTTACGAAAACGAAGGCGTCCCCTTTTTTGATCCAAAAAATTTCAGAGGCGGACGAAATCTCGTTGTCCCCCAAAAAGAATGAATATTGACGAAAGAAATGATAGCAGAGGAACGCATTGCACAGACTCTTCTGAACAAATGCCGTTTAGATGCTCATAATCAGAGGTTAGAATCATTGAAAGCCTTTTACTTTTCATTATTAATCTTTAATCTGTGATTGAATGTGAATTGAATGGAGATAACTGAGTGAAAAAACATGTTTATTGATTTCACTAAATATAATTTCACTAAAATATTGAACTAGTATTAAATAAGGTATTTATTTAACATATGTCTAATTGAACACAATTACTCATTATATATACAAGTCAAGCTTATAGCAAAATATGTATCTATTGTGCTCAAATTAAACTCAAACTACACCAATACGAACGAAAGTAGAATACAAATTTACATTTCTCATTTTTAAGTAAATTAAATGATCTCACATGTGCAGTAGCTACAGTCTTGTTGTTTTCGAGAAAATTATTTATCGGGAATGGTTTCGTTTAAGAAATATACATATTTATCTAAGATGGAAGCTTCTTTTTGGCACCTTTCCAAAGTGTTGATTCAGCGAATAAAATCCCTTGCACATATTATATGCATAAATATATCAACTAAGGAAGAACGCATGCGCATAAATTTGCCTTAATATTAAAACTTCTCAAATGGATCAAAAGCTCTATGGAGACAACTAGAATTTGCAAAATAAAATGATGTCGGATCTCTTTTATCTCATTGATTCATTTACTGCGATGGTACCTATTTACGTAAATATTAATTAGAGTATAGTTAATGAATCCTATAAATTCGTAGATTTACGTACGTTTGAAAAGTGAATTTAAGTGTGAATATTACGGAAGGTGGTATGTTACCACCCATACCACTCTATAGTAATACAATAAAATCGTTTCAATATGCTAAAAGAAACAGTAACGGTCATGTAATTATTAAATACTTAAGAAGGATGTATTCAAGTGTATATGCTTAGAAGTCTTATTCCTCTGAACTATGCAGAGTTAGGGGAAGGAAAAAATAACAGACTAAAGGCATTCGATGCAGAGACCACTGAGGGCAGAAAGTGGAACCATGTATAGGGGTGTCAGGGGAAGAGATAAATAGAGTCTGCGTATAGGTGTCGGCATACCCTAGCTTAACCCGTGGTTACGGAGAGGGTTTTTAAGCCGCAGGGGTTAGGGACTGTGGCTCCCTCGCGAAAGAAGTGGGGTTGTGCGAAACCACAGCAATGGCTCAAGGCGGGAGAAAGGAAATGAGAAAATACTCAAATGAACTTTTATTTTAATAATGTCTAAAATATTGTGGCCATCGAAATTAGAAAGTTCACTAGAATAAATACGTCAAGGAATACGATTGGCATATTTTATCTTTAGAGAAAATGATTATATAGTCTGATAGTGTTCAACTTCCCATAAGATAAATCACATTTTGAATGTTTACTATATATTTTACATATGCTCAGGTTTTTTGAGCTATATATGTTGATAAAGCAAGCATGTTCTACAGATACGGGCACTATCCAATGAATTCATATTCATATTATTGCTTGTTTGGGAAATTAAATAACAAGTTAAATAATATAATTTAAAATATATGGGAAGGTTTACTGTTCACCACATTTTCCATGTTCTGTAAATATCGGTGAAAAGAAACTAAATCTGATGAAAAATCCTTTCAACGCACAATCAGTTGCTTTGAAATTTAATCAATACGTACTAATCTGTAGAATCTCTTTGAGGAACCTTTCACCTCTTTGGAAATAGAAGTCAGTTTCCGTCGTCTCTAAATTAATATCTTAGGTCCCACAACTGAAATATATTTTAATACCGGGCGGTTATTTTGTCACTTAAAGGGGATGAGATGAACAAAAAAATCTTTTGTGAACATAGAACAGTAGAATCGTACTCATAATACAAATACTTTATACTACGTAAAAAAAATCGGCGACTCCGTGGCCAAAGCGGTTTGGCCCTGACATTAATATCCTATATATATATATATATATATATATATAATGTTATATATCCCTCCGAAGCGTCTATATATAATAGATATATATACATATAAACACATATAAATATACATGTATATATACATCTGTCAATGAACAGCACACGAAATGTGACGTAAATATTGAATGAAGCATCCCCTAAGATGTGGGAGTTTTCTTATGAAAGCTCTACAGGGAAAGAGTAGGAATATTTCGAAGACAGCTTCTATCATAGAGGAATTGGTAGGAATGAGTCAGTCATCGCCGTAAAATATCGCAAAGCGTTCTTACAAGAGAAGAGGGGATTCGATTTGGTGGGGGCGGGGCCCTAAGGGATGGATACTATAGCACCTGCGCACGCCCCCAAGTACCACGAGTCGAAGAGTGTTGCTGGATTTTTTCCTCCTCCCGCTTCCACGAAAATTTCCTCCAAATCCTTCTTGGTATTTGCTCCCTCTCTGCATTCCTGATTGCGTCGATACGCGCCTAAGTCTCTCTTCTTCAAACGCTGTGCTATGGACGAATGGGTATAATACATTGTGTCAGTGCATTATAAGTACTCGTCTACAAAATATGTTTAGACGAGTGAGTCACTCCGTGGATTGAGGTAGTTGACCCCCACTGTCCCCTCTGATCCAGATACATTCAAGAGGAGCTACACAACTTCGCCGAGGATGATTTAGTTAAATCGTTATAATGAAATCTCTGAGAGAATCAAAAATATTTATATTATTATGCAATTTAACTATGTTCTTTTCATCATCATCAGGGTTCATATCATCGGAGCCTTAAATAATAGCGAAAAATTCAATTAAAGCTACGTCTTTCTGGTAACACTAAAAAACATCAATACAAAAAAATACGTAACTCAGTATCTCATGGATACGTGTACCCTTAAATCTCCTGAATTTTAATTAATAAATCTACACAAATTTCTATGTATAATATTCTTTACTTTATACCGACACTCGTTGAATTATATTAGAATTTTCAAAATATATGGCATAGTCTTATGAAGATAGTTGAACTTGGCTTTAATTGATACTAGAGCTTCTTCTTAATCAACTTTCTATGAAATGATTAATTTTTTTCGAGGACAGAGGAATGTACGTAAGAAATTAAAGAATTCCGTGGGGATATATTTATCTAACAATATGTAAAAAAAATTAATCAACCATATTCAAAGACGATTACATATTTACGTATGCACGTAAAGATGGATAGAAATAAAAAGACAAATTTAGAAAAACTTACAACAAACCTTAAAGATCCCAAATTGCTAAAATTATAAAATTATATCCTAGAATATGAATGCCAGGCAAAGTAGATGTTACCCTTTAAAGACTCAACACCGACGTTTTAGTTACTTCGTTAAAATTCTCATTAGAATCAAAGATCATAATTATTTGCACTAATTGAACTCTCATTTGCGAACGCATTAATTTCGGACACGAGTTCCCGATCAGATCACATCCCCTTCTTAAATTCCTCACATTACCGTAAGCCCTCTGTGCATTAGAATATCCCCGCTCTTCCCTTTCTTAATCCCTCCGATAGCTACTTGGTAGCGCCTTTTTTTCCTTGATCCGGCGCCATCTTGTTGACGGGTTCAGTCTGGTATTGATCACCTCAGCTGTTGCTCTCCTTCGCCTCTTTCGGTTTCGATCACAGGTCCCTCACAAGACGCGGTCACCTATTGAGGCAAAGGGATTGCTGATAATCACTACGGAGTGCTCGCGACCTCGTGAAAGGATAACAAACGTACGGATTAGATAGTGTATTCCGCGGCATATGCGACTCTCTGAGAAAAATTGGGATACAGAGAAACTAAAGAGGATGTAAATGGTGTTCCACGGGAGATGCTGCGAAAGGATTTCGAGACTGGATTATCTTCTTCGAAGCGAAAACTAAGGGATTTTGATACAAGTGCTTGAGAAGGGAGCGAAATCTAGGGATGGTTTAAAGGACGAATTATCCTTTGAGAATTTACAATTCGTTATTAAGATGATGTTTTAATAGCTTAACAGTTATCATGTGAATAGCTTTAATATAATTACGTCCTGAAATCGTAGCAGTTCTCCATTATAAATAATACACACAGAACATTTCCACTTACACAACAAAAATAATTATTATATTTACTAATATCTATTTTTTCGATTTATATTACTATTTTAAAAGTAAACGTCTATCTTTTTATTCTATCTTCATTATTAATTTTTAAAATGCTTCATTCAATGAAAACTTTGAACCGACAATTCTGATTTAAATTCAACTTTTAAGATAGCCTAATTGCCCCAGTAATAATTTAAATTATCCGTAATATCATTGAAATACAACTCTGAAAGCAGTTTTATAACTTTAATGTAATATTGTTCATTATCACTCAGGACCTATATAATCGCAGAACACCTGCTCACACAAGTAATACAAACGAAATTGATATGCAATATGGGAAGTCAGGGCTTGATAAGTATGCAAGGCACTTAATTTTCTCTGAAGTATTCACATAGCATGACGGCCAATTAAACAGGGAAATAGCTTTCATGGAATCATTTACTGTTTTCAAGTATTAATAGATTTCGTTACTTAAACGGATGGATAGGTAAATCAGTGTTGCGATAGTAAATGATCTGGAAAGACTGGTGAATTAGGTGAAATCTGATTCACTTTGAATTTCAATTAAGTCGAAAGAATTTTTTCTCAGTCACCTTCCTTCACTAGAACTGAAAATAGATTAATGCACATAATATTTAATTAAAGAGTACATGTAAAAGTTTTATTAATAGTGAAGAGTTGAAAAGTTGGGCTAAACCATTATCGCGACTAAAATAAAATACGATTGTTTGCAGCATTTACTAAGCTTAAGATTAATAGTTAATTAGACTTTTGATGTTAAAATAGTTGACCAAACGTTGATAAAGCATCATAGTTAAGAATTTTTTATGAAACAAGATTTTAAAGAGTTGTACTCAATGAATCATAATCAATTAAGTATTTGCAAGAAAAATATCCTTTAAGTGCCTATTCTAAATTTAAGGTTTCTATTTGCTTGTATAAATGTTTACATGACATAAATAACATAACTATAAAAGTATCAGCAATCGAAATCTGACCAAAATAATTTCATCTCGAATGTATAATATCGCTGAATACTCGTCATTTTTTAATGAACGTAGTTTTATATTGATAATACAAAAATGAAATCGGATGTATATTATCAGAGGAATAATGATCAGCTTATGCGTTTAGATGCATCGTAAAGGTTTCTGCATAATCTTCCTAATATAACAGTAAAAAAATTAATGATTTGATAGAATTTCATGTATCACATTTAACTGAATAATTTGTTTGAATTTAGCGATTAAGAACGGACATAAAAATGGGAATGAATAATTTGAATTCAATATTCCCGCGAATATAAAAAAAACTTCTCTCAGAAAAATTATTACGATTGTAATCAAATAAAACGGAAAAAGCAAAGAGATAAATCCGCGTGAAAATACGTTCGAGCGGTGACAGTGAAAAGCAAGTTTCTCAAGCATTTTTCTCCGTAATATATTTTGCACATCGAAGAGATGAAATAAATACAGAGCCGAAACAGAGTGAATTATGCCCTTTAAAGTGACACGAAAGCACTTAAATATACGTCACCTTCACTGGTTAGAAATCATCTGCCAACGTTGAAGGGCACTGAGTCGATATATGTTTTATATGGAGACGAAAGCGTGGAAAGTCTGGAAAAAAAATGAACCGCGGAATTGTAACAAGACCACTGCATTAAAATTCTCTCTGCATCTGGACGCGATTTATTAGAAAGGGAAAAAGAGCGGTGGAAGGAAAAAAATCTTCGCTTTAAAAACTCAGACACGTACGGGGCATTAAAAGCTATCCGAGGGAATACATATTAAAAAATAGACTGATAAATAAATAAATAAATTGTGTGTATCAATAGACGTATGTGTAAATGTACACATAATCATACGCGCACCAATGCTAACCTAATTATAGTGCAATGACGATTTTGGTTCAAAAATGATCTTATCAAAAAGGACATAATGCAACGTAGACTGGTAAAGGATGAGTTATGAATATAGTTATTTGTGAAGGGAAGTTGCAATTATTCAAGAATATTTAGCTTCAACTGTTCTGTTCTGGCAATAATTTTTAAACATTGAATTCCATTTGTACTTGTATTTTGATCCTTCGATCAGCTTACTATTTTCCTAACCTAATACGCATCTGTTTTAATTTCTTTTTATTTCAGGAAAATTATTTTACAGTTAATTTTAAAAAGAGAAATGTACATAAACACAAGAAGTCGAGATATATGAACAGATGCGAAAATATATTATAGTTTTTATGAACAGCTAAATGAATCCTAAATTATTACTTTATAATCAAATTGAAGGATATATGAATGCAGAAACATTGAAACTTTTGAATTTAACCGAGAATGGTATATATCAGTTAATTCTGATGTGAGATTTAAAGTTTCTTATTCTATAAATCTCACTTATCTGTAATACTTCTCATATTATGGAATGATAGGCTATATTATATTCTCTCTTTATAAATTTGAAATCAATTTTCGTAAGTCTCTGTTATTTTCTAGCATATTCCCTCGACATTGCACTGTTTCCGTTTTTTTTTCGATCGAGTTCAAAAATCGTGAAAGGAAAGACATCCGCGGAGTGAGAAGGGGTTAAATCCTCGCCCAAGAAAAGTCAGTAGCTGTTAAAGAAAGTCCCTCTAAGTTGCACCGGATGTGACTCTTAGTTACGTCATTTCCGTTGAGATGTGGGTTGCTCGGATACAGGCTGTCGTGTTAAGGTGTCGTTTTGAAATTGAGATGCAACGGATTTCGAGTAAATTAAATGATGCGCTCGCAGAGAAATTCGCGGAAAAGGGAAAATATTTCGCGATTCTAAATTCGTTTAAGCGAAGTACTGCTCCCAAATGGGGAACAATTTTATGGAGCTGATCTCGCAATCAACACGAATATGACACAATTCAATCAAAATTCTTCTCATATTTGAGATATTTCTCTGAAAAATTTCTAATCTTGTTAAGCGTCGTTAAATTTTCGACAGAGTATTCGTAAGAATTTATTTTTTTGGAATTATAAGTGAAAATTCAATTCAGGATTTTCTCGGTATAGTTTAACTAATCTTTTGTTAGAATATAATCTGGGAAATTATACATCTTTTCTGTATGTAACAAAATTATCCATTACGCTGATGATATTGTAAAATAAATCCTCAATAAGACTGATAGTTGGATCTCTATGTGGTGAATGAATTAATGAAGTGAACAATATTCATCTTAATTTTCAAACTAATTGATCGCTTAATGATTTTCAGCTATATATAATTCTGAAGACATATTTATTTTTACCATTCCAGAATGTTTTATATAAAATTTATAGTTAGTTTTACGAGCAACTGAAAAGACTAAATGTTTGTGCGGTTTATATGTAAATATATTTTCGGAATTTATATATAATCTTCATTTAATATAAGAATTGATCCCTTTAATTTCATCAACAAAAATAATTGATACATTAAATAATTAATTGAAATATTATATAATTATATATTGAATTTATTGTTAGAAATATATATATAATTTTGAAATTTTTTCTTCTTTTTAATTAAAACAATTATTGATGAGAACTAAAAGAGAGTAATTTTAGATTTGAAGATGTGAGGACCACATCATAGTAACCAAAGCTATAAGAGTATGCCACAGCTAAAACAATCTATATAACATAATATAGCATTTACACTGTTTTAACTGTCAGAACTATATATTTATGACTTCACTCTAATATTTTGGATTCACTCCAAAGGCAACAGCAATGATGTTGTAAAGTTTTTGCGTTTGGAATAAATTTATCAATAAATAGATGAATTTTGTATTAATTTGACAAATTTATTATCTAAAAATCTGAATTAGTCGTGAAAAGTTTAAATAAAATTTCATATATCCAGTTGATTTAATCGTAAACATACATTCATTTAACTTTATACGAAACAAGAAGTGGTTACAAAATCAACGAATTCATTTTTAAGAGTTTTTTTAACGTTATTTCACTTATCCTCCGCGAAGTAATAATTGCCCTCCGTATGAGTCAACGATGCTCTCTTCCTTGGAACCATCGTAGCCTACATATATCGAGTGCTTCTGTGGAGCCATGCATTGCAATCATCATGCACGAGGAACGGGATACGAAAATCAAGTACCGCGTAACTCCGAGAGACCACGTAAGTCGAGTCTCAAGCTAAGTTCATCTCGACGAACAACTCCTAAATTAGGAGAAAGAACAATGCTTTGGAAACGAGAAATCAAACGACAACATTCCAGACATTAGGATGACATTGGGAAACAACGACTACTCCAGACGTCGATGTCCCGAGTTTTTTGTCCGCGACACACCTCCGATTGAAAGTTTCTCCTTCGGTACCTGCCGATGGTTCCGCCCTCCTAACCTCGGGGCCCCCTCCAAATCTTCTTCGCACACGCATGCACGCACACACACATGCGTGGCCTTCATGCGGATTGCCTCTCTCTTCCTCGAATGCCTGACGTAATGTCAAGGGAGCGCAATCATGGGTGCAGCCTTCTTTCGATCACCAGCGCTTGGTACCATCTCCACCAGAAACACACTGCTAAATGCAGAAGATCTTTGGCATTGCTCTGACACTTGTCACTTGATTTGGCGAACACATTATCGCTCCGAGTGTTTTGATTAGTCATTGTGCTCACTCGGATTCCTTAGTAGATACGATTCTCTGATTAAGCATACTGCATTTGCGCGGTATTTTCTCTCATGGACTTCTATGGACACATCAAGGCTCACTGCCCATCGAACTATTTGTCTCACTATTTCTCGGGATATTCGAAGTTAGATTTGACTGTGCACTGTACTTTTAGGCCGTTGGAATAGATAAATTGATTGAGGATCTTCGTAAAGACATGCACTGAATTGAAGATGTTATTTTATATTATGTATATTTTTGCCATCTTCTGCTTATTTAGATCATAATTAAACACCCGTACTCACTCATGTTTTCGCTAAAGTAAAAGTTAAATCCGTTAAGAACCGATGAATATTAAATAATACTTCAATTTGACATGAAACCATTTCCTGCTATAGGTTCTCTTTCGTTCTTATTTAATAAAGGTACTGATAGAAACCCATTGGTATGTCCACGCAATTCTTCTGAATATGCTTGCTTAAGTAATTTTATTCCAATGGACTTCAAAATTTGCAGTATGGAAATGTTTTTCTAATAAAACTAATTTAATTCGAAATCAAAAGTCATGTTTTCCAAAAAAATGAGAATGAATCTCAAAATTAATAACGGTTTCGACGTCAATGTTTTTGGAAAGTTAATTTCGGATTTTCATCAGTCGTGTTCAGTTGTCAAAAAGAGATTTTGATTGGCTACTTGCATCGGAGACTGTATTCGCACTGAAGTGTGTTTGGGAGTGAACTCGTTCCGATGGCCGAGATTAAGGAAAGTAATGACAGAGAGCAATCACAAAATCACTCCTCGTTAACCATGAAAAGTGGTTTCGAAGGGACTTAAATTGTGTCCATTCTTCGGCGCTTCTGCCGAAATAATTACCACTGTCCTTCGGATGAGGAATGTCTCTTATGCAATTGCTTCGAATTAAAGTGATATCGCCCTTGAGTTGCGTTTCAGGTTCGAAATATGTAAATAAGAGAGACTCTGTGTATTTGAATATCGCATTCGAACCGGTTGTTAAACGTTTCCTTTATTTACATTGAGGACTTTTTGATTCTTTTTCTCTTCGAAGTCGAAGAAATCGGACGCCCGTGAAAGTGCGATGACAGTGGACGTCGAATTAAAAATTTCGAAACAAAAAGGAGATCTGCTACTTATCGCCTCCGACGAAGTATGACGGCTGCAACACTCCGAGATATTTTAATTTAATTCGCGTATTTTTTACATCCACCGCATGAATCATGAATAAAGAAAGTTCTGTAGTTTAAGCTCATGAGATATAGTGATGAGAAAGTATGGTTCTCTGTCTTTGATTCAATAGCTCTCATGAATTTCTACGAATAGACAACTCCTAGGAAATCAGCATTACTTTTATACCCAATTAACTCGAGTATCTACCTTCTTTTATCTAATTAATCCTCTCCCGGATAACTACAGAATGCACTTCTGGTTGCCTGAGAATTAGCGGACCTCTAGGAAACTGCCAATTACTTATAAATATTATTTAGAGACACACACAAATCATGCTTCCATTCCTCTATTTCTGTTTATTTTTACATTTAGAGGCTTATTTAAGGTAGTATTGAATTAAAAAACGCCCTACACAAAATAGCAGCCTTTCTTGCAACAATTAATCCAAACAACATCCGTCAGAGGCGAAATATAGATAAATTAATCGTCAGAATCTTAAAACTCTCGCTGGAGACCTATATCGAGTGAGCAATACAGATGAAAGCTTCCAAGGCTGACATTTCCCACACGACACCACTTGGACTCCAATCGGGACAAGGAGAAAAGCGTCCCGCGACAGGAACCCTCTCGCTTCGGCGCCTCTCCAGACTCCGCCCGAACAAACGCGGCCATAAAACACGGATAAAAACAAATAATTCCCGATCGCCGGGGAACACAGGCGTGAAATTTCGCATCCATCTTACTTCTCCACCTCCGCAAATAAATACATCCTTTAGACGAGTCAATAAGCCGAAATATTGAGTGGTATGGCTCCGCACCCTCGGGGATTCATCGTGCCACCCGTCTCTGGATGGCTTCCAGGCCGCGTAGGTCGTCCGATGGCCACGTCGGGAGGAAGTCACGCGGCTCTGACCCCTTCTACAGTCACGCCCCCCGTGCGTGTCTCTCTTCGCCGCTATGCCATCCGCCTCACCCACAAAACCAACCCAGGGACGCACTCCCCCTCACGTATATAGTCACCGGCTATTTTTTATCCCTTTGGGGCCTCACGGTGACTCGTGGTTGCGACGTCTCCCTGTTCTCATGGTTACGACTTTCTCGTAGTTATGACATTGTCGTGGGAGATACAATAATAAAGCGACCGTATT
The DNA here is from genome assembly GCA_020796165.1 of Pantala flavescens. Lineage (NCBI taxonomy): Eukaryota > Metazoa > Arthropoda > Insecta > Odonata > Libellulidae > Pantala > Pantala flavescens. Next base: position 51,985,626 of record CM036881.1, read on the forward strand.
AGGGCGAGTTGATAATAGGGAGTCTTTTATTACATGCCTTAGTGAAATTAAATTTGAAAGAAACAGCATGAAGTAAATCCACATATGAAAATCACTCAAAGTTTATCTTTAAGATTTCAGGAGTTTGATATATAATTGATAATTAAAAACATTAATATATTTCGAGCCACTTAATGCTCTTGCTTCACTGCACTTTCTATTTCGTCACCGGAGGATAACTCTATTCATCCTTGTTTACATGACTATTTGGGGTGAATTTAACGCATTGAGTTCGCTAACCGATAATGTATAGTCTAAATTAGGAATATGCATGCCATCGTATATGAAACGCTTCCTATGAAGTCTATGTTATGATCCCAAAATCACTCATGCGATTAATTTTGGTCCTCATTATAGTCTAATATTTCTAAGCAATGGAATGATTCCTACACTCTATTCTGTAAAATCAAATGCATTGATTATATTTGGAATTGATTGGTTTTTGTATTTTATTTATAACGAAGTATTCCTTAATTTCTATCTGATTCACGCATTTAGAATACATTCCAATGTTGCCTATTGAAATGATTCCGAATCAAAATCTTTCGCTTTTCCACTCCCTGCAATTACATAATTATTTTCTCTTCGATGCGTCTTTCTCTCCTCTCTCTCCTTATTATTCTGCTAACGAACCCCAACCGATGGGAATATTTCCCTTATTATCGCCCACTATTTCCACTCCTGACACAGGTGAACATTCGCCATCAACTCATCGACCCTCGCTCTACGACGCCTCGCTTAGCAACGCTTCGCTTAGCGACGAATCGGCGTCGTTACGCGAGCGATAACTGTATTTTGTCACGTTTTTCTCGTTGGGCCAACATCAGCTGCTTTCCGCGCCTTCGAGCATTCCCTCTCCGAGGACATTCTCTGAAGGATTGTAGGTCGAGTGTCGCAATGGGAGTTTCATATTTTGATCGAATAGGCAATAACTCATTCGGGTGCCTTATGCGTTGTTAAGCTGTGAGTTATGAAGACGATTAGCGGCTCCAGCGCTCGCTGTTTAAAATGCGGCTGTTTATTGGAAGGAGTTGGTTTGCGTCTTAGGGAAGATTCTTGAGGGAATCCATCATCCGTTTTATTGAAAACTATGACACGAAGGCGAACCGATAGGTTTCATCTATAAGCTGCTAACGAGACAAAGAGATATGGCTCAATTGTTCGGTGTTTATACCTTAACCACCATTCGGTCATTATGTACGGTTAGCATCATTTGATCTATTGTCGATCAAAGTGTCTACTACTAAACCTGATCTTAGGAGAATGAAGTCATCATTTATAATTGAATATAAATGCTTCGATATGGCCGATGATCATTACTAATAGGCACTTGTATTTAAATTGTTCTTGTATTCATTAGAGCTTCGCAGTGGATTGATTTAAGTACTTAATCAGTTATGTAACATTGTAAAGACAACGATATTTCCTCGATATAATTAAAGAGAGAATATTTTTCTTCCTCTCATATACATTTTACAAATACATAATAAAAAACTATTTTAACGAAGAAAATTGAGACCTGAATTTACATCGTTACTTAAATTATTTCATGCCTTTTCAGAAAATAGCTTCATTTTCCTCTTACAAAGAAAATTTTTCATCAGGAGACTGACTGTTTTTGATGATTATAGCAGTAAGTTTGAAGTATATTGTAACAATGAACATATAAGATTCTTTCTAAATCAATACCTTTTTCACTTCAGTGATAACGAATGTAACTCCTTCAGAACTCTATCACACCTCTTAGGAGAGACTAGAGGAAATCGCCACTGCCAAGAAAAAAAGACTTCAGCTTGTTTACTAATCTCTATTGGCAACGAAAAAGAAAGCTTCCGGCTGTACTTCGGAGCAGTTGACGATGGCGAACCAATTACGTGCTATTATGCGATCGAGTGAAAACTTATCCGGACGTCGATTTCAAATCTCACGAGCTCATTTCGTGCAGTTATTATTTGGAGGAAATAAAAAGTTCGTCGTTGGATAGTCGGAGTTTGTCGGAGAGCATATATCTCTCTTCATTTGTCAACCCCCGCCATAGGGAAACCAAGGAACGCGCGTCTCTTCTCCCGTTCGTTTCCGCGTGTTTCTTGTACCCCTTTTGTTTGGGAGTGCCTTCCGAGTTTGGCCATGGAATCCTGAATTTTTTTCCTTTGCTCCATTCCGCTCTTCCAAAGCCAACGTATACAATTGCTGATTTCCGTTTGCGAGGAAATTCTTGAAGTATCGTAAATCGCGACTTCCATAGCGTATATGAGGTAAAAATAGCTCGTTCTTTTTTTGCTATCCCGGAATGAGATTGATATACGATGGAGTTGTGACAGATCCCAGAGTTTCCTACAATTTCCACGTTTTTAGAAGATAAAATAAATGATAGCTTTGATATTTTTAAGTAAACGCTGGCCTCAATAGATTTTTCTATTCCTCATCTTGCATATATTGGAGATTTTTATGAAGCCTCAAGGACGAAACTTACGCAGATGAATTCGATTTAAACCAATGAAAAGGAATATTATTAAACTATATGTTTTAATTGAAAGGTATCATTTTAAAGTTTTGCATACACATGTATTTTCCATCGACTTCGCGCAGATGTCACGAAATATACCACCTCCAGGTTAAGGCCCGCATAAATGGCAGTGTACGATAGATATTTCTATCTTGTACAAATAGTGAGAAACATGCCAACCCGCGATGAAAAGCTGCAGGAACACATGTCTCATGCAATCTCAATATGCACGATTTAATTTTCACAATATATGATAGACAGTAATATGAATTATCTTTAAAATCCATATGCAGACGTCTAATTAACTACCATTTTTGCGATTAAATCTTACCTTAGCAGAGGCATTATGTGGAGAGAAATATCTTGGAGTAGGAACATATATCGTACATATGATTCAACGGAATTCATAATCATATGAACATAGAGAACTGAATCTGGATATTAATCCTTCAAAATAGTGCTTATATGCATGTAGGATATGCCTTCAATAGGAATATTAACGCTTATTTCCAAAGTATAGATGTCCGTCGATGTTTTTTTCGGAAGTATTACGCTCTATTTGTTAATATATCAACGATTTGGCAATTTATCTTGTGTTGTATTATTATAATTATATTCGACACGCCGATGGGGCCATTCTTTGCTTTGGGATGACATTTCGCCTAAGCAACGGCACAGTCGCGTAAGTTTACTCCTTTGATCTTAATGGCAGATTCTATCCATTGCCTAGATTTCAATTCCTACAACTCGGTACTTGTCCACGAAAAACATCCATCAAGCCCAACTCATTCTAAAAGGTCATCCTCGCTAATTAAATCATCCCAATTACGAGGTAAGCGATATGGGATGCATTCGAAGTAATTAAGCATTCGGCGACACTTTCAGACAAAAGACGATCATCTCGACTCATTAAAGAGAGTTTCACGTTTCGGTGTCGATATCCCGCGAATAACGGACTCTTTGAAATCTGCAGGATTTTTGAGTCCCTTAGTCGTCGGCCTCGTGGACAAGAGGTCACTGTGTCTGTGGAAGAGTCGGGTTTCCAGTCGACATTTGCCTCTTTCTCCTCATCTTTCCCAACGTATCCATCACTGAGACCCCCGTCTCAGCCCACTTACCTCTCCTGAGATGTCTGTTGAAATATGTACTATCTAATGCTCCTTATCGTGTCAATTTAACTGTAATTTATAGTATAATAGCAGTTTTATCGTTTCAAAACTGTTACTATAAGGTTAATTTTCTTGCTCGTTGTTCAATTATACGGAAAGATTTAATTATTCCCTTTTCATTTCGAAATAAGACATCTATTATTGATACAGTTGAAATGAGTAAAGCAGTTGCAACAGAAAACTAAATTACTGCAGAGTATGATTTACTGCGATGGGATATATATTCTGAATTACTAAATGCTGTTTAGGGTTTTGACAGAAAATTTATTTTAAACTAGATAAGGAATGAATTATAAGAATTGCATCAAAAGATAAACTCAAAAACTTCCAAATTAAAATATTTCCTTCGTAAATTAATATTAAATTCAATGTAAAAGTATAATCAAATTTCCTCTTCAAAGCGTCAAATTTCTTAATACCAAAACGTTTGACGACATCGATTGTAGATATTTGACAATAATGAATCTCGATGATTCCAAATGAAAGACAAATAACATCCTATTATGAGAAATTAAAATAAGTCGCAAATCACCATCGTTTTTTATTTCAAGAGCTTTCTTAATAATTTCATCTCTTACGGAATATTTTAACTTTGATACCTTTGGTGTCAAAAAAATTACGATCTCCAACAATAATTGGCTGAAATATGAATATTCAAAGAAATAAATTCGGCAAAATCGTTTAGTTATGCTAATGTTTCCTTTCCATTTAAAAGCGTCCATTACACGAAATAACTCGTCGATCTTAATTAATTTACTTAAGTAATTGGTGAAAAGAAGAAAGTCTTTTTTAGTGATCGGTTTTCAAAACATCTCTTTTTTTATTCAGTCGTTCATAAAGAATAGGAACATATCCTTTTACGTCTTTTGATACATTATTGCGGAATTTAATCATCAATTTGTAATATCATATCTTTAAACCTACTTCTATTGAGATTTGACAGGATTTATCCAAGGTAGCAACAACTTTGTCAAGAATGTCATTTTTATTAATCTCTAAGTTAAATTGAATATATGTTCGTTCAAAGCTTCGTGATAGTTTCAGCTTCTTGTGATTTTCTAAATTTTACAAAATGGTAAACATAGATAAAATATGTGATTAAACAAGATGAATATAATTATGAATTCCTTTAAGTGAGAGCTGAAAACTGCAGATGATTCCATGTAAAGTTAATGCATATACCGCGTACAGCAATTTTCATACGCTTTTACAATGTTATTATATCTCTAAATTGAATTTATCTCGCATCCATTTTACGTCATTCTCTGTAGTCTATTGATGGTCGTTCCTTACCGCACTGAAGCTAAATCATGATTTCGTGGTAAACCACGCATAACTTCTCCCAATGCACTGCCGAGTATCTATTACACCTCTTCTAATGATCACCAAGTCTCAATCACTATGGACACGTGTTTATTGTTTAGTTCGTAACAAGCGCTCAATTTTATGTTTAAGATTTATCTCCGTCTTCCTATCCCCGGAAGTCCTCCATCCGTCCCTCAAGTGTATGGCCTTCGTCTCGCGACCTCAAAGGCAGTGGTGTCCTCAGTGGGTGAGGAGTGGGCGTATATCGCCGTGGGCTGGAGGAAGATATTCCATGAGTGGGCTGCACCAAAGGCAGCGCCAAAAGCACATTTGGGGACACGATGCTCGTTTACAGGAAGCGTGAGGTGAAAAGAATCCGAGTGAAGATAAGTCGATTCGGATTTTCATTCCTTAAAAATCGATCGTCACAGCGTTGATTTGGGGAACTCCGTGATAAGAATTTCGGCGAAGGAAATGCATTTTACGGTGAATGGTAGTATAGTAAAGATCCTTAATTGAAAATAATAAAGGAATTACTCACAAGGACTGTTCCTGTGAACATTTATCTCAAATGGAAACTCTCATTCAATACGAATAAGGTTTACGTAAATTTTTCAATACTGATGCATACGAAGAATCAAAACTATAAACATACTTTTCTTAGTTCATCTTTCGTTGGAAGTTTATCGAATAAATGTCTTCAATTTTAATGGAAAATATTTTTAATTGCGATAAAGGATTTAATTAATACGATTCTGATTTTAAAATAGCTTGGCCCCCTGAAAATCATCTAAAGTTGTCTTTGATAATAAATTATAATGCACAGAATCGAAACAGATTCGACGCAAAACTACTAAGGGAAAAGTACTGGAGTGATAAATTATATTAAAATACTAAACAATTTAGTATTTATTATTATTTTTCCGTCGGATAACTTAACTTAGTCTTGATGATTATTATCACTGTGCTGATATGCAAATCAGAGTGTGTGATCATAGTAGTATCTTCAAATGTAATCATTTATAAGACTAACAATAATTAATCTAGAAGGACTAGACAGTTATTATAATTAAGAATATGCACAAGCAGTTAACTTGAGCATAATTTTATAAAATAACTCTATTTATCTTACATTAATAAGAAGACTTAAAAAGTTCAAGTCTCCTGTATTGTTTTAGAAGATGCTAATTTCAACATCGTGTTCAGAAGAGTACTCGGCGTATCAAGAGAGATGCATCTGAGAGACGTTGCCAACATCAAATAGAAAATCCAATGAACAAGACGCACTTCTTCGGCCGAATCGGTGCGTGGGATTAAAGTGCTATCATTACTAACGTGGAAAATGACCGCGGACGCAACATCCGAATCGTTAAGAGAGGAGAGCAAACCACAAATCATCTATTCCAATTGGATCGAATTCTCCTCCGTTATTATTCATATCTGTGCCATTTGCAACGCCTAATGAGCAGAGAGTGAAAGTGGGAATCGGCAGACTTCTCGTCTCGGTCGTAATTGAGTGGAATGAAATTTGTGCCAATGGAACGTGAAACTTTTGCCAACTGCGGGACGAGGGATACGTTTCGAATGCGAACGAATGCACTTGGTGTAGAAACAAAGGAAATTCATAACATATCACAGTTCCTCAAACCGATAGCGATCAAATTATGAGTGCGTAGCGAAGAATATTGATTGAGATTACTTCCTCAGCTCCGAACGCTGTTGTGAAAAACTTCTGTTGTCTCCGTGGAGTGATTGTTGGGGAAATCTCATGACATTGGACTGAAAATTGTTATCTTTGAGGCATTTGCGCAAACGCTATAAAACTAGAGAGATTCCTTGAAAGAGATTTATGACGAGGATTCTTTTATGGCTTATGACTCGGTGGCCATGCAAGGTGAATAGAATGGATGTGATAGGTATCATAACATAACGTTTGTTAACCCACAGAAAATTGGTTGCAATAAAAATGGGTTTGATCCCCACTACATCTGAAAGATGGTCTTTGAGACTTGGGAAATAGGTGATCATCCCACTATTTCTATTTCACTATATTTACTTCGAGTTAAAGGTTTACTCTTGGTATGAATCAATTGCTTTTGTAAACAGTAAATTATTAATTTTTGCGAATAAACATCTCTGGTCTTGGGCTGCAATAAACTCTTCTGTCAAATAGATGATATTATTCATTGAAATTGATTGAAATAGCGAAATATTATCACAGGTTTAAAACAGTATTCTATATCCATTTCAAAACATAAATGCCAAATACATGTCTTTTCTTCGAAATCACGCATGAATGACGAAACGGTAAAAATAAGACGTACAAATCCATTTCCTTAATCTCCTTTCTCACGTACCGAAATTATATTTAAAGTACTCCTCTGGAATATCACGACTCGAGTCCGTAATCGCTTTTAATTTCCTGTTTAATGGCCCTCAATTATCCATAATTATGAGGGAAAATTCGTCCAAAGTAAGCTACTTAAAGCCGTTTGAAAACGAGCAGTTTTCAAATCCATGACACAAGCATTCATTACAGGGCACTCTATTAAGCCAGTTTACATTTTATTTAACCACCAAACATCGAAAGAATCCTTTGCTTGGATTGGTTACTCATACAGAGCGAATAGACTTAATTACCCTTTGAAAGTCGTGAATATAACTTATTTACCAAAAGGTTGATGTTTACATCTTCGCCAACAACATCTGTCCTACGCATTCGAGAGAAATTTCGAGCTCCGTTTGTCGTAACCATTGAGAGCTGCGGTGTGCGGAAGGGTTAGCTTTATCGATTCCCAAATCCTCCAACCAAATCATCGTCGAACACGCTCTTCGCGACCAATCCAAAAGCCATTCCACGAAACACCGATTCGTCCCAAGAACCTCTTAAAGGGAACAATCGCCGCATGCCGATGCGCCTGTGACGTCATCCACGTACCAAAAGACGTCACCGAGGCCCATATACTTCCTGCACCTTCTCGTTACTCCGAGACATTTCCGCATCGAGTACGATCGCATGATACAGTACTACTTTTACCTCGTCTTTCTTGAGGTCACCCTCATACACATCATTCATCCAGATAAACGTCAGTGATGCAATAGTCATTCGTTACTCGGAAATATTTCTTTGGCAGCTGTCGGGGTTTGTCCTTCTGCTTAAAGTGACTCCCTCACACCTTCATAGACATACCTAGACTTCGGGACGAGGTCCAAGTAGTTGGTGGAATGCTTAACATCTAATGGTGCATTAGAGAAAACCACAGATCTACCACGTGTGGATGTAGCAACGTGAAATAAGTTAGCCGATAATCCGCGACAGTATAACCACCGTCCTACTTCATCCGACGTGGTTTGGGAGCCCTTGTTCAACGGAATCCAAGCGGTTTGAGCTTAATCCAGCTATAGTTCGGCAAATACCTTCCACCCCCACACACACGGCACTAGAAACAAAGCTGGAATGGACACCGCGTAGGAACAAAACACACCCTCTTCGCATTCCCGAATCGCGTTTTACGTGTGGACGCGGCAGCTCCTACGAAGCTAGAAAGAGAGAGATTTGGCACCCAGTGTCACGTCCAACCACGGCTTTCCCAATAGTTCATTCGGTCGAGGGAGCGGCAGACATGTCGCGGGGATCATGCGCAGCTCGACTCAGTCGCCAGGCGCCGGAGTGCGGCTCTCCCCCCCTTCGGCTCCCCCCCTGCGCCCCCCCCTGCGACCTCCCTGCCTTCATTCAACGCATCTACGATACCTTTATAAGCACCAATTTTACTTTTCTTTTGCGATTCTTTTTACAACTCACCATTTAGATGTACAATACAATATATCGATTTATATCGATATATCGTTATGTTGTTAAGCATCGCCAGTTGCCTTATCGAATTCTAAAACGTTTTGAGGATTTAATTGTAATTGCTTCCATTCTAGATTGTAACGATAACATTCATCTAAATTAGCATTATATTATTAAAATTATATCTTATTAATCTAAGTGTAAATTACTTGAACAAAGAACAATTTTGAACTTTACAACTGCTCTTATTATAATCAAGTATGGCTCCCTTCCGAATATTAAAGCTTGATCATACCCGATTTATAAATACATTATTTAGATATTATATTTTAAGAATTAACTTATGTTGTATCTTCACCCGTCTAAGATATCAATACCATCAGTTGCACTGTGCATTGATCTATATCAACCACTTCTTTCTCGACTATCAATATTTTACTTGAGAAGCTCTAACGGTACTATCTAAGGAACTGATCCTGAATTCCTTCTCTTCTTTTGCATCCGCTTTCATATTAATTTTCGAATGAGCATTGCAAAATGATTGATTCATAGCATTTATTCTTCGATGACGTAGCAATTTCTTTCGAGCTGGATTTCCGGTGACGATAGCATTTCTTACAGAGACACACCTATCCTCTCAATGAAGGCAATATTTTCAATCGTGCAAAAAAGCTGCGACTAAGTACCTGCAAGCACTGAGGCAAACATCACTTCACTAATTTGCTACAAGTTATGATGTAATAGTTCCATTCAGGATTCAAAATTTGAAAGATTGCAAACCTTGGTCTCTATTTAATTTTTCTCGAGGATTATGCAGATTGCTCCTGAAATTAATTTATAAAATTAATGGTGAAATTCTTAGATTCGAGCTTTATGATTTCTAATAAGCAATACCAAAAAATGGTCAAGGCAGTTATATTGGTATAAAATTGTATGAGTTAAATTCAAGTCAACTTCCGAAACGCAAGTATCAATTCAGCAAGATCTCAAGAAACGATCGTGGATTCAAAACTATGCAATGAAGGAAAAAAATAGAACAGGAAACTTAGGTTGAATGAAAGAACGTCATACTCTATATCCTTATCTAATTATAATTCTTGTCGTTAAGTCACTTATGTTAATACATCGTCCACTGATATTAGTCGCCCATGTCAACACCGTTTCTCATTGAATGTTGAGTGTGTAAAGCACGCTTCCTCTTTTTAATATTTACGAAGATAAAACGACGCGTTCGAATTCGTATGAATGAGTGGAAAATATGTGAATGGATGAAAGGGAAACCGACTCTGAATGGATAACTCCCTACATCAGATAACAAGGCGGTCCAAAAGGGTCGTGACGCATAATAAAGGCAGGATAAGGTCAGTGGGGTTCTCTCCATTACGATTTCCATTTTAAAATACTGCATTTTAATTGCTACTCACAAATTGAACTCCAAACATTAGGCTACGAACGAATGTATTTGACATTTAATGAATTCATTTATAGATGCTTGACCTGCGCATAATTACTGAAGCATTGGCACTTCTCTTTTCAAACTTAAAATGGGTAAGAATTGTATTTATCGTTTTATTCAGTACAATTGAGATAGAAAATAAAAGTTGCAGCAAACGTGGCAAAATCAGGAAAACCCTTAAGGCGTATTCTATGCTCATAATCTTTCACTACCTCTCTGAAAATATATCGATTAAACGTGCGTTTTGTTATTTTATTGAATTTCTATTATACATTCGTAAATAGATGTACATTATTGCTTAAATTTCACAATAAATGGACAGAAATCACACAAGAAAACGCATTTCGCACATACTTCATCCTGAATCGTTTCTCGATCCTTCACGCATTGAAAACGTCTTTTGAATACTTTTTTCATAACCAACCACTTCCTCGTCGTGTTTACCACTTCCCATCTCTTCGAAAAGAAGCGAACCACAGGACAATCCACTCGTTATTCGCGACGAAAACGTTTTCGCGTGTCGCTCTTAATTACAGCCATCGAAAGAAGTGGCGATTAAAAGGGACTCCGGGTATGAATGGAGGAAACCTTTTCGCGGCGAAACGGGATTGAATCGCTTTTGAATTTTAAATCTCGCGGCACTCGAATTCCGCGGAAACTGTTGAATAATGCATCGACGCGCTCATTCGAGATAAGTCGCGAGAATAAAAGAAGAACTCGGTGGTGCTTTTCGCCGAAATCGCTTCGCGGGTTTAGTCCGTTAAAAACGCTAAGACTTTTGCATCGGCCATAATATGTTGCGCACATGACGCTTTTGCCTAATGTGGCTAACTCATGCATTATTCATAAAGAAATGTGTAAGGGCTCTCTATTCAAGGTCGCTCTCTTAGACATCGTAAACAACGCACGTGGATATCGTCCTCTTGGATACGTTTGAAACAATTAATAAGGGAGCGAAGAGTTATTCTGTGAAAATGTAAATAGGACGATAGAAGGAAAAAGTGGGATATTAAAACGAGATTGTAAAGGCTTTTAATCCTATTAATAAGGGAAGGTGCCTCAGGGATTTCCGTGTTCGGTGGGATGTAATGTTTGATGGACATGTTCCTTCTTTCGAAGTGGAGATGGTTGAAACAAGGATTAAGCATGGAAAGTAAATTTTGGAATTCTATCACGAAAATTAATATAGAATTAGAAAGACGTTGGATTAAAATGTTATCTTCGAATGCATATTTTAACAAAAAAAGTTAAATTAGTATTCAAACATTCAAATGAGAAAGAATCAGGATTACCCAGGAATTTTTTGTAAGTATTTGTGAAAATTTTGTTATATTGTTATATATTTTGATATATTTGTTATATATTTTGATATATTTGTTATATATTTATGAAAATAATTTTGATTTGTTTTTTATCAAATAGCAATATATTGATTTCTATTCAATTATCTCACTATTCAACATTACTAAAATGAAATATAAATTTCAGTATAATTAATCCACATAACGATTCTAACACGTTTAAAATGTACGTTATTCTTAAGATTTTTGTCATTCACTTCAAAACAAGACTATGAAATCTTCAATTGCTTACATAATTATTTAATACTACTTATATAATTAATTAATTTATTATAATATAAAATTTTTCTTATGAATAATAAGTATAGTTTTAATTATCCTATGCAAAAAGCAACAGCTTAAATCTTAGGAGGAGAGTTTCAGGTTATACAAACTACATGTTTATTGTCATTTCATAGGTCACAGTCTTCAATATGCACAATATTAAATTTAAAAATCGGCGGACCGAATCTCACAAAATTACACGCGCTGCATTCACAAACCCTTCTTTATGAATTTTTCGAGAGCCGCCTTCAAAAAGACTTTTGAATTTCCATCCCACGTGATCCCAACGAGGAAAACACTCCCTTCTCTAGCTTCGTCATCGTAATTACCCGACAGATGGACCCGCGGCTTCCAAAGGGACGCACCCTTAGACAATAAGGGAATCGCGCAATTCGGTCTCGTTATTTGTCTTCCCCTAAAAGAGCACCTTTCGGAGGGCATACGCAGTGACGAGGGCAAATTTTTCGGATATTGACGTCGGCTTTTCTGCGCGACATGATGTAATCTGGGTAATGAGCCGTTATACAAATGGACAAACAAGCGGGATTCTCAAATAAAGGAGCGAAATAATATGAAGAGGCACGTAAGAAATAGTGGTCCGTGAGGATGTGGTACATAAATAAGATTAATGAGCCGATGTCTGGCGATGTGGGAATAAAGCCAAGTATAGTGGTCCGAGAGCGTAACCCGGGAGGTTGAAGTGGGGGAGCGTGGAATGCGGCGGACTGACGGCTATTGACGGAGGAATACTCCAAAGGGAGAAAGAGTGGGCAATTTGTCACTAACAAGCTAGCCATTAAACATCATCCCCCTCCGAGGGGTGGGGGTTCGACTCCCTCGGTCACCTGTTGTTGAGGCCCGTTCTTCGCTACAAAAAGTGCAGAATTATTTACGTCGCGAAGTGAATGGGATAATCGCGGGAGTTAAATTTTTATGGATCCTCAACAAATGCCCTTCTCAGTTGAGTTATGGAGGTGTTTAAAGTTTTAAACGCGTGATAACGATACTTGTGGTACGAAGCCTCGGATCGATGTTGTTTCTTTTGGTGGAGAAGTTAATAAAATTGCCTATAACAAAGTACTAAAGGATTAATAGAAAAGAAGGATACATAAAATTGATTGAATCATGCGAATAAACTATTATTTTTGTAAAAATTGGTTTCAATAATTGAAGAAGGTTAAATATAGAAAGAAACCCAGATTGTAAACATTAGTTAACATTTATTATTTAGATTAGGAATCCTCATTTTAAATTTAATTTAGTCGATAAGAGTTTAAAGTAATCTCATATTCTCTAAATATATAATAAATGGATAAAAAATTTCTTAAATTGAAATTCGTTAACAAATCAACATCTATTTGATGTTGACATTCGTATTTAAGACTTAACCATGGTTGTCGCTATGGAATCATAGATCAAATACCAGAGAGAGAATTTTGTTTTGATATCGAGATTATGAAAAAATATATGGCGTTTAAATTGATCAAATGAGAAAATGAAGACTTTATGTCCAATTATTCTAATCGAGATATCAATGTCTATATGCTTTATTATGAAAAACTTTGTTATTTCAGTTAAGTTACTTTGACTTTTCCATGAAGCATTCTGTGATTACGGCTTTAATTATTTTTTAGATATTCTTTTAAAATCTAAATCGCCTTGGAAGATCATTCTGCGATATAATTGGTCTCTCTTTGGAAACGCATTAATTGTAAATGCTGTTTAGGAAACTACGAGGGAACCAATTGTGATTAGATACACGATTCTTTGTAAGAAATCGATTGCCCATTTCTTCAAGTTTGTTCATAATAATTAGAGAAAAAAAGAGTATGAAACAATCACTGAAAGTTTCCCATCTAACCTCTAAGGTACCTCTATTGAAGCTTCGAAAAAAAAATCCTAAAATCATAAAAGATATTTTTAAGATCATGCGATTCTATTTTCATCGCGAGTTTCAGGATAAAAGATATATAAATATTCATTTTTTAAGAGCCCTTCAATCAATTGATTTTTTTGGATTCGTAGATTTTTCCATTCATTTCTTATGTGTTCGACTGATGATTATTAAAGATACAATGGATTTGGGACCAATTTTATGACCGTATGTCCTTTCTATGTATCACTAAATTGGACCTCAACCATCATAATCGGAAGTAACAACCTTTCTGAAAACACATCTTTAAAAGATGCCATCTCATATTTCCGAAAACTAAGAACTATAGCTAAATATAAAATAAATTAAATAAAAGGATGTTTTGCTTTTATATATATAGATAATTAAAACAAGATACTAGTTAATCGTTTTCTATTATTAAATGTGTGCCGTTGAAAATGTTTATCTCACAATTTTTGTGAGAAAAAATACCTACACTATCCCTCAATGAGGATAGATTAATAGTGCTCACAAATATATTTTTAAAAAAGACTGAAATACGTACATAATAAATTCTAAGAATAAAATAAAAGTACATTTAATTATCTTTTACTAATAAAATTTGTAAACAATCGAATGGTTAATAATTAGGGTTAATAATTGCTTGAGAAGACTTAATTTTCTGTTAAAATTTGACTTTTTTGTTTTCTACTAGTTTGAATTTAATTCTCGCATCCAACCTAGGTTACGCAACTTAAAAACAAATTAGTTTAGATTCTAAATGCAATAAGAAGAGATAAATAAAAATACATCTATCGGGATTAATATCAGAAATTAATCTCAAGGGTTTTTCGTTGTATTCAATCGCAGCAGAGATGTCAATCTATGAACGTAATCACTCTTAACAATCATGAACAGCTATAATCGAATCGGATGCTCTCATCGGTCCATAGCAATCGTGGAATTCGTGTCCTTTACGAATTCGGGGCAACACAGGGCCTTCCAATGCCTTATTATACCATCAGAGTCCTATCTCACAGAGCACTAAATATCAGAATTATCGCGTCATTGGTGGAATTCCGCATTCACAGCCACTATACAGCAGATCACAGATATGCTTCGTTCGATATCCGCCAGTTAATGCAGCCGCCACCAAAAGGAGTTTGATGCTTATCCAGTGGGTCAGTCGTGGAATGCGTCAAAGGAGAAAAAAGGTGGCACAAGAGTAAGATAAAGAAGGTGGTCCCGTGCAGTCCTCCCCCAAGACGCACACTTTTCCCTCCTCTTTACACACTACATCTCTCTTTTTCACGCACCATCTCACCACACCGTCTCGAGACCCATTCCTATACAAGCACTTATATAGCGCTCTCTCGCGCCGACCCCTGCCTACTCATGTAAACACCTCAGAAGGTGTAGTCGAAGGAAAGCTCTGGATTATCCCTGTTAATCATCGTTCATGAACATAAGATGGAGGCCTTTAAATACGTGACGAACATTCAACCCCTTATTGAAGTAATGTTTATAGAAAGACCTCTTTGTTTTATGCTTTTTATTTAAGCCTCTTTTCATTCAGCGGATAATAATCATGTTTGTATCATTCTGATTTTATGTACGTAATTTAATGATCTATAAAGAATCAGTTCTTACAACAAAGCGTTTCTTTGTTTTTCTTATTGACGATAAATGAAAACCAAGCAATGTATTAGGATGAATGATGTAGGGGAAGGGAAAATGAAAATACTCTTTATGGTATTTGCAAAAAGAAACGAGGTAATATATGGAATGATCAATAAAAATATACGACAAAACATTTCTGTACAATTCAAACATTAGGAACGGAATTTTCAAAATCCTTTTCTTTCTATTTAAAAATATCTCTCTGGAGTAGAAAAGGGAGTACTCATACCCATCTTTTATTATTTATCTATTTAATAAATTGCATCATAGGTATACTCTTAAGACAACATTTGACCAGTTCTGCCCTTCAAAATTTGGCTATAGAATAATTAAATCCTTATGTAACACCTATAGGCTATTGATAATATCATGAAACTACTTAAACTTGGACTTAAACATTCATATTAGTATTACATTACATGTAATATTATTTATATATTTGCTAAACTGAAAAGGTCACTTTTAATGGTTTCAAATCCATACCGAGAGTGATTAAGATTTTTTAGCAAAATCATGTTTCCGAGGCCACTGAAAATTACTGCTGTTTATCAATTACTTCAACGTTTGCACAGTTATCCTCCTTCAAAAGTGATTAGTTGTGAAAACAAACTCAATCGCGAGTAATTATCCTGCTAACAGAATGAGGCAGTAAATTACACCTTTCTTTCTCTTGTCGTGCTGATCATGCAGTTTAGATTTTTAGAAACGTGCCTTCTATCATTGCATCCCGAACGATTACTCTTCTATTGAAGTGTTTACGATTCTTACTGCACTGTCACTACTCTCATCGCAATATTTCCGACAAAAATGTTGCTTTGACTCAAATTTTGATTCAATCAATACCGTTTCCAAAATCCAATGTGAACCTACAGTTTTTCATTCTATAAAGATCGTATTTTTTATTATTTTGGAAATAGTTAATACTGACAATCTCTGGAAAATATTCCCTTCTTCTCGTATATTTTTCTGCTATTTTTAAATTTCTTAGATGTTGATGAATACTCCTGCAAAGAAGCGAATGCTATTAATACGAATAAGATATTCCTGGTTATTGTTGGGAGTAACTTTGAGCAACTCAAAACCATTATCGAACTCTTGGTTATGATGAAAATATATTTATTGCGTCCAAGTCACCTGCACGAGTTGACATTTAACTACGAAACATCCTCTCCTCCAACATTAATTTGTTTATCGAAATTTTCCTTATCATAATGAGTATCATGAGCCTCATTACAATAACATCGATATTCGAATGGAATGCAATGTGACCATCGTTGCATCAGGGAAATCCCCTTCTCCTCATTTTCGAAACACTACCAATCAAATCAGAGTCTCCGTTCGCCTAAGAAGAGCACGTCATACGCGGAATTCACGGCGACTTAAACATGTGTAGCGGATCGCTATCGCTGCCGAGGCTCGACGCCCGCCCCTCGGATAAGAGGATCCCGGATTATCCAGTGCGATGTCACCTGCATCTGGAAAAAATGAACCCCACTTGGCTGGCCTTCGGGTCAGTGGGCAGTTTCCAGGCTGGCCGCGCGCCATAACAGTCACGTGACACTCCCCACCTCACCCCCCTGCACACGCAACCCAACCTCCCGATGCCCCGATGGACTCGACCAAGGACCCCGTGAGCACACACGCACTAACTTCTCTCCCTCCACCTGCTCCTCCACTCACTTTTATCTCTTCCTCTTCACCTGCTCTTCCTTACTCCTTTCACCTGCAATATGGCATTTCAGCGGAACCATTCTTTGGGGAAAGAGCTACTTTGGTTGCCATGCGACTTACATCGAACGGCTCTATAGTTGCGGATTCTGCCGCGGAAGATGACGGGTGGATACGTCGAAAAGACTGAGCGGGGACGAAATGGTACGTCACCATCGATATACAGCGATAATACCCCAGAGAAGTCGGTTCCGAAGTCATTTTTTCAAATTTTGGATAACAATAAGAGTTGAGCATTCTTCTCAGATATGATTCGTCTCCTGTTTACCCTTCGGAATTAATAACAGAAAGTTTAGTAAAACATTAAAATGTTTCATTGAATAGATAATCGATACTATTTATTTATTTTAGAATTTCGCCGCCTTTAGATGGGAGTCAGATGGTAGCTATACTCGATATATAGTTGGCTTACATAATTATATATAAGTGTCATAAATATTTTTAAATACACTAGCACCTTCACAATGCAATAATTAATAACTTTAGTTTCAGTACATGAATATTTTGTGTTGTAATGCAATATTTAGTATCACTTCAGAAAAGGACTTTTGAAAGTTCTGAATAATAGAAAAGAGTTAACAGAATTTTTATTGTGTAAAAATTTACAAGAGTTTCGATTTCGTATGAAAACTATTTCTAAGGAAGTGATTAATAAAGATATAAAAAATTGGCAAATGCCTCCTACGTTATCTTTGGCTATCAATGCATGTATATATGCATTATGGTTGGATCCTTTGAATATTCAATGTGATTTATTCTAATGAATGATTCATACCTTTCCTTTAGGTCTCTGCTTTATAAAACAAACAAACGGACGAAAAGTTTATTCCTTTGGAACGAAGGGTGGATAGATCAAGACAGTATATATATATTATTCCAGATGAGATACTAACAAATATCACAATTATTGAGAAAATTATAAAATATTTAAAAGGGATGATTCCGATTGAACGAAGTCTGAGTGCCGTGAAAAAATACCAAAATAACTCTGATGTTTATTCGTTCATAAACGTATTGATTTCAGATACTCTAACCCCCAATTTAAATTTTGATCCCATAAATTCTGAAAATGTATACTTTTTTGAGTATCACTTCATCGATGAAGGAACAGTTATTTAGCTTTCATGACTTTTGCTGAATTTTTTTAAGAGAAGAAAATTAGCCCATCTTCAATAGATACCAGATATATAGAAACAAGGAATATATAGAAAATAAACGAGAATAAGACCACACGTTGGATCAAATAAAAGTACGAGAATATATCTAGATCACATGGAACCAAAATCACGTTCATCGTAGCAACAATTTCGAAGACCTACTTAGCAAAATGTACCACTGGAGCAGAACCAGTGCGTTTCAGGGTTATCTCGATCTGAAACTGTCGCAACTAATTTTATGATTGCGGGCAAATCTTTCCATTGGCAACTCCCGCGAAACTCTGTCAACCCAAAGATCACGGACTGAAACACGCGTCTTGTTTACCTGTCCTTTCTCCTTTGCGTTGTGAAACTCACTTCCTTCTCCGCCGATTCTCCTTTTGCTTCTCCATTTTCCACGCTCTTCGTGACCCCGTTTCGAAACATCTCCCAATTCCGGGGGAAGTTATAATTCGATTCCGAATTGCGATGCCTATTAATCCGCGATCTCTATGCGAAACACGAGGTGCGATGCCATTTAGGATGTAGTGAATTGTTTGCGATCTTAGTGGAATCTATAGGTGGTCCATTTCCAATCTTGAGGTGTCTATTGATGTTATTTCGTTGAAATAAAGTAATCATTTGCGATTATCTTTGATTTCTCATCGGAGTAGTTTCCAATGTTACTGAAACCTTTGCGAATAGAAGAGATTATGGTATGGAGGACTGAAAAATGATACTTTAATTAATGTATGCTAAATATAATTATAAATTCCAAAATTATTTTCAGTGACAAAAATAATTATTTATTTGATGCAAATTATACCTTTCGAAGAATGGTTATAAATGAAAATGCTCTTGAATTAAAGACTAAAAGGCTTGGTGGGGAAATTGTTTTTGATCATTTTGTTAAAATGAAATGGATGGTAATACGTACTCCTTTGATTCTACATCAATACCATGAGAAATGTATCGTAAAAGATACGAATTGTTGAAAGATCGTCCATCATGATTCATCAATCCATTACCTAACTGAACTGAGGGATTACTTTTCAGATAAATATCCTCCGATTAAAAATGAACACAATCTCGTGTTTATAAAATGAAGGGAATCTTACGGTAGAAGTCTATTCATACTGTTCTCCTCTCGCAAATGCTTTTGAAATCCTTAACAAAGTCCGATTCTTAATGCAACAGTCACTCAAAAAAGACTTCGATCATAGAAGAGACCGTAGCGACTCGAGGATGAACTCGAAACGTTTATGGGCCATTAAAAAACGTAAGATTTAGAAGAGATGCGTTGTGAGAATGAATACGCAATATAGAAGATGAAATATAGTTCTTCAGGGACAATAAAAAATTGCTGGTGGAACTAATGCAAAAAGGGCACGACCTTTTGGCTTTTTATCTCTTCCGATCTTAACTCGATTTCATAAGAATCTTCTGAGTTTCATATCTCTAAATAATAAACCTTAGTTTCGGAGACAAGAGTGTAGACATCGGAAACAAATGAATCCAGAATTCATTATCGGAGGATTGGAAAGTCATTCCCGCACGTTGTATAATTACCCAGAGACAATCCTCCTCTGAGGGAGCCGTTCACTTCATAAATCCCTTTTAATCAATTCTAAGCCTTCTTAATTATTGCACCCATCGTCCTCCGGCGTTAAGCCCCGTAATGGAAAAAGCCACCACAGATAATTCATTTCACAACTTTTTTTTTGGGATGATAGAACGCTCTCTCGCGATTCATTCTAAAAGTGTCTTTACGGAGCAAGCACTCCTTGACACACTTCTGACACATCCCATTCCTCTCCATCCAATTTCCCATTCATTTGTTCATCCGATTTGTGTTTGGCGATCGACGTTTGCACTTTCCGAACCACTATTTGGCAAATATCGCCCTCCGACTGCTGATCGCAATTTAAAAGGAATCGGATTTTGGACCTTTGTACACATGCTACGGATGTCCGAAAGTGAGATTTAGATGGTTGATGATATGTGACGTAGTATATGACGTGTAACTGCTCTCATTAACGTATGCTATAAAGAAATTTAAATGAGCAAATGCTTCCCGATTAAAGATTATGTATAGCTAATCATGTTATGTCTCCAAAAAAAGGAAAATTCTCATATGAGAGTCATAGGAAAAATTCGTAGACAACTAAGGTACTCATTCTAAAATGTTTGAAGATAAAAGATATTTTATGTTTAAGATTCAGACTAGGAACTAGTAGGCTATTGCTTTCAAATATGACATTAGAGATATCTAACTACATAGATTTAAATAGATAAGTAAAGATATTAGAAGCGATAAACTATGTAATCCACTGTTCATTACTCTCTTTCCCCATCACTCTATCCTATTCCTTCCCATAATAAATTTAACGCTGACTTCAAATCTCAGAACTGCGATCTTTAGTACTTGAAAATATTATAATTCCATTTTATATATTCTCAAAGTGTTGCCATATTCTATCCGCAATAGAATCTCCATTTCGTCCTAAGAAACGGTAAACATCCACTCGCCATTAGGATATCAAGTTCTTAAGAGTGAAAATCACTCCTTTTTAATATCTTTCCCGCAGCTCGTAAAGAGGTAAAACACATGGATGAATCCGTTGGTAGAACCCATCCTCCGGGAGGAGTAAAAAGATTCGTCCGGTTTGAAACCCTCGAAAAAAGCGTCCCAACCCAGCATTCTTCTCTCTCCTTACATTCATTTTCCCCGTATCTTTTTTGACCATCCGACTTTTTTCTCTTTCCTCCTACGTTATTACTCTTCTCACTCAACATATGCTGATTAATATCTGCGGGTTATAGAGCTCCCGTTCGTGGGGGGGCGTAACTTTACCTAAATAGCCAATTATCTAAGAAACGCACACAAACGCGGCCAAATTACCATTCGACGTATTCCTTGGGACGCCTTTTTCCTTCATCGACGCGTAAAAAATGAGCCCCTCAACTCTCCGTATTACGCGCGAATACATTATCGTATTTTGGAGGCGGTTCACGGTAGCCGACTGTCGTGGACGTGTTTATTTATCGCACAACTCTTCCTTTTTCCCGCTCTTTCATCCGAACGAGTGACTTATTCGCTGATATTTCGAAGGATTCGTGTGTATATTTTGAGAGTGGCGATGGTTCGAATAGACAAGGATCGTATGATTGATAGAAGAAGCAGAAATACGTTTATCGATAGGAAAAGTGAGTAAGATGATTGGAATGGGTTTGTATAGTGATCATCTCTTAAATATCTAGTGACTCTGATCCAAAATGTTCAGTTTAATGATTGATTACATACATGCCATGGATCAGTGGTAATAAATCTAATTATGTACATGGAATCGCACATTACCTTGCGGATTTTTTGGAAAATAAATTACTGTTTAAAACTAGTGAAGAAAACGGGCACTAGACAGAAAATATATGTTTGATTTTAAAGTTTGTTAAAAGTGTGTGCATAATGGAGACCCGCCACAAAGGCAAAGTTCAAGCAGTTTATTCCAACATCAATCACTACCCTTACATTCACCGATACTAGAGAACATGGAATATGAGAAAACATTCACCGATAAATTTAAAATCTAACGTATCTATTCCACGAATGGCAAAGCCGTCGATGACTATCAAATCCGTGGTGCAATCACTAGAGACTTATTTCACTTATCCCTCGAATTGTATCGGGAATGTACTTGGATGACTTTCGGACATACACAACTCGTGTATAATTCCCAAAACTGATTTTCCATTCACGAGGAATAAAAAACAGTTCTTAAATTTATTCGTTGAACATTGTCGACCTATCTCCAATAGCAAACAAATCCCAAAAGATCAGCATCTGTGCGCAATTTTTCCCCCGAATGCTAATTAACCTTCCAGAAGCCACCGGAGTTCATTTTGCACCTTGTAAATCCGCACGGCGGGCCGATCGCGATGCATCAAATAACATGTGCTCGTCGAATTTTCCTCTTTCTACCGACACCAAGAACCTTCCACTGCTCCTTTCCAGCCTCCAGCCTTCTGGAATACGCCTTCCTATACCGGCACCTCCCCAAAATGTTTCCCGGGAAATGGCCCATCGTCGCCCGGGGCCGAATCAAACGCCGTCCCAATCCGAGGATCCCAGTTCGACCCCCCTCCCCTCGGTTATTTCAACTCATCTAGCTCCCCCTTCCCTCCACCCCCTCCCTCTGCCTCCTCCCTCCACCGCATTCTTCCTCCTCAGCCCACGCGCACTACCTATGGAAACAGGTTCTGTTGTTCTAACCTCTTCCCTCCACACAAACCCACCCCCCACTCCCATAGAAACTATTTCCATCCTCCATCTCTTCAGCCACCGAGTTTACATTCCTTAAGTCATTCATTCATATAAACTTGTACGCCGAAAAAAAAGAGGAGGGAATCTCGCTGAAACACCTGTACGCAGTTGGCTATATATCGTGCCTCCCGAAACCAGTGGACCTCAACGCTTTCCTCCTCCGAGAATGGATTTCCAGTATCAATTGAATTGTTGTATTGTGCTGCTTCCACTGCCCGTTCCTTTCCCGCTCTTTGTCCCTCTTGTTTCTATAACTCTTCTCGCCGGACGCCTCCTTTTTCAATCCCTTTTTGCCTTTCCACTCTTCGTATCTTCTAAGTATTTCGCAACTCCATTGTGAACTCGTTTCAACTACGTCGCATGCAAAATTATCCTAAGTTTCCTCGATGTCCACTATCCCTGTATACGTCCACGTGCAACTCAAATACTACCCAACCAACACTTTGTTGCTTCTTTTCACTATAGATATGCTACGAGTATAAGAATCTTTTGATTAAGACCGTCTTCTACACATAAATGTTTAAGACTAACGGAAACGTTCTGTGTTCTTAAGTGGAACGTTTCCTAAAATGATCAATAAAGTTACAAAACTGTTGTTAGACTGAGTTACAGCTTAACACTGAATATAAAAGAAAGTTATCAGCATTTAAAACTCCCTGGTTGCTAATAACTGAATCTAGGATTATATTGAAGAAGTTTAATATATGTTGATAAAGGATATAGAACTGTAACGCATTAGGTTCGGGATTTGAAAGTTCATTTCCTCCATGATATGCATCAAAATCATTATTAATTTTTTCATTGCGATGAGTTTACTTCGTTCTTCTGAGCTCTCTTTCGATCTAAGATACTGTCTCAAGGACGGATAAATACTAGCAAGTCGATAGCGTCAGAAATAGCAATCTGAAAACTAGTTGAACTAGTTTACTATCAATCGGTTGCTAAGGCTCTTCAAAGCTTCACTAACGATTTGTTCGAAACTTCAATTAAATTCAGATGGAATTTCATATTTCATACATGTCTATTTATCAGATACATCGATAAAGAGGAATTAATTTTTTAATCCATGCCTCAACAAAGATGTAATTTAATCCTCGCCATCTATAACATGAAGTGAAGTAATTTTGATGTCGATATAGATCGTAAGATAACGCGTCTATGTGGAGCATTGAGTTTTTCAAGGAGAAAACGAAAGTATATGCAGAGCGTAACTTTTATTGCTCCCGAGGTTCCTAAGCTTATCTCAACCTCGTTCGCGTGCCCGAAAAAATCTTAAAAAAGCCTTATCGGTTGCCCGCTCAGTTTGTTGAAACTTTTCACAGCCACCTTTTATCTTTCTTCTACGCTTTTAATATTCCCTTTCTCTTGCACGCATTCATCTCTCTTTTTCGTAGCCTTTACAGACGCTTCCATTAGCACTTCTCGACATCTGTCTCCGAACGAACACTTCCAGACGGAACGGGAGGCAAACAGACGACGGACCAGGGCCCGCGGGGAGGAATTCGACCTGAGGTCATTATAACATCGTTTGAACTATCGATTAAGTGCCTAGGAGATTGGAACGAAAACAATGATGCGCCTTCGTTAAGAGGTGCTGATGATCGTTAACAGATTCAGGAGCTGAAGATAAAATACTCTGAAGTAATGGTATAGCTTCTGTTCTATCAGAAGCCATACGATTTATTCCTCTTATTTTCCGCTCAATAGGAAAGAGTTAAATGAAGGATGGAGTCATGGTCTTTGCTTACAGTCTTTAAACTTACTCCGTTACGTAATCTTTCGCTACGAATGTGTCCCATAATTCTAACTAGAGTCATTAAGAATTACGATCTAAAAGTGTATGTAAGATATTACCATAAGCAAAAAGTGGAAATGCCTTCGTGAAATTTATATTGCGATAATCCCTTAGTTAGTGTCAAGTTAAACCAGTTTCCTGCTTCAAACTTGGTGATTTTGTTTCGCGTATCTCATATTAGCGTTTAACCTCGTTATCTATTGCTAATTCAAGGAGCTTTGGGCGTTAGAAACTAAACTGTTTAGTATATGTTATAGAGAGTAGCAAAAACGTGAAAGATATGTGATGGTGATTATGAGTTGCTAAAAATTCTTCAGAGAATTACCAACACATTAATTTCTTCTTTGTAACAAAGAATTTTCGTTGAAAGTGAAGTTATTCGTGAACATAATGAGACAAATCGTAGTGTTAGAAAATTGAACCACGAAAAGATGAGGAAGATAATAAACCCTTACTGTCGATTTACGTTCGAAAATTATATTATTATCTACTAGGTTGAAATAAACACATTCTATATGAAATCAACCATAAATATCATTTTCTTTTTCAATCAATGATTTGTAATTCGATAGTAGACTTATCTTTTACTAATTGATATTTTACAGCAACAATAAATAAAAAGGTTTGTAAATATCTCAGAACTCACATAATAGCACGTGAATCAGATATCGGAGATTCCTTTAAAAATTACGCAAAATATAATGTGTTTTAAAAAGCGTATTATCCAAAATCTCAGTCGTAGGCTTGTAAATATAGTTTCGGATTTAAGTTCGAGTATTCGGACGAGTTGTAGTGCGCATTTCGCGATCGCCGGCGAAGAACCTTCGCGGTGCAGCGCATTTGGGGAAAAAAGCCCACTTATTGACCACGTGCGAGGACTTTTTCGGTGCCGGAGTTACAGCGTCCGCTTTCGAAATTCATTGCCTTCGAATGGCGTTTATCTCGGGGTAGTCTCCCTTTATGACCGGTTAACCCCCATACGGCGGTGAATGGATTGAAGTGCCCCGAAGGCTTCTTCGGGCTACCGAAGGTGATCTGCGGAGAATTCGTGAAGGCGCGCCTTCGTAGATTAGGATCGGCTGCGGGATACTTTTGAGGGAAGGATTGACGTGGAAGTAATTGCGTATCAGTGGGGGAGTCTATGGTCGTTGGAGGGAGACGGTGTAGATGCGCTGGTACTTTCACGCCTTGAACTATTCCCAAGATCTTCATCCACTCACGTTTACGGAAGTTTCTGGTGCCTTTATGGGCGAGAGTTGGTTTGAAACTTTGTGGTCGCAACTGTGTACAAAGTGCACGGCGACTGGAATCTCATCGTCTCTCCCATTATCAACAGCATAGGAGCAAAATGAAGCACTGGAATACGAGTTAGGTAGCTTTTCCTTTGCATTCTAGACTCAGATGTAATATACATTGATAAGAGAAGAATAACAGTGTTAGAGATCTTTGAGCAAAATATGTAGAGAAATGTTAAATTGAGTTCCCTGAGGAAACATTTTATCCTCCGTTATTATCAGCGCTACTTGAAACACAATTGCTGGTTAATAGCAATCTTGATAGAAAACAAATGATTATAGCTACATAACATAAGCGAGACAAATGTAAAATAAGATTATATATTCTTATCAACTTACCCTGAAACATAACAATTGTCATTAGTAATAAAACCATTCTCTCAATCCAAACAAAAGGCACATTATAATAATACACATTACAATAATTTTTTTAGTATAATACATAAATTTTCAAAGTTTTCCCATTACGATAAATATCATTTCATTCATTCAATCACTTTATTTGTAAGTAAACAGTGAATGAATCATTAAATTTCTTTTCCTTTCAAAGAAGTTGTTTAAAAAGGAATATAAAGATCAATTCCAATAACTTGCATCAATCTTTAAATTTATGGAATGTTCGAAACACATTACACTTTCCTCTATTGATGTGAAACATTTTAATACCTTTCAAACACTTTTTATTCCACAAGTTAATGTACATTCAATTTCTAAGCACTTGGAAAATCGATGGAATGCCATCGAATTGCAAAAAATATATCATTTAAACCTAAGGCTTTCCAGCTGAAATTTTTGAGCAGATATTAAAGGCATTATAACATAAAATTTATAGGTTCCAGAAATTTTTTTATCTCTTGATTACGAAACATTATTTTATTAAAAATCTCAGACTATTTGTTGTCACAACACTATTTGACATTGCATAATGCAGAAGAATTAAAGTTTCCCTTTCATTCCATTTCCTTCGAACGCATCACTTTCTCCCTCAGACCAATTCAGAATTTAAATCAGACTCTTATTGTTGCATCCAAAGATGGGGCATTCAGTTTTTGGGAAAGGTCACTGCCAAGTGATCTTAAATGCGGGAAATGTCGGCTTAAACAAGGGGCGTTCTCCAATTGAAGATGCCGGGCATGAGCTGGGGAATTAGCATAATCAACGCGGGGCTCAAAATCTCCGTGACACACATACCTACTCCGTTACAATCATTCCGTGAGGAAGCAGACGTAAACAAACGGATCAATAAGGTCCACTCCTCGCATGTTTATGCCCCATTTGCCAAACAGGAGAGCTTTTTTTATAGCAGCGAATGCTTTCTGATCATAATCTCCGATTCCTTCTGCAATGGGAAAAAGGACTCCGTGTGCATGGACTCTGTGATTATGGCGTTAAGGCGATTCAAATAATGGGCCGTAATTGCGTTTGTACGTTTCAACTTAATCTGTTTACGTTTCGCGGCCCAGTTAACGCTTCGTTACGGACATCGCTCTTTCCAGGATACGGATGACTCAATGGTCGTTTAAGGGCATCTCTTTAATGAGGAACTGTTGATTGTTGTATCGGAGTCTTAATGATGGAAACAGGTATCATTCACACCGACATAACTGTCTCGACGGAAGCATAAAGAAGAAAAGCTTAAAAATGTTTTTCCATTTAGATCTCCCCTTAGGCTGAGTAGGGATGTATCTAGGATAGAAAATTTAATAATCTTAAATTTCAATATCAATAATTTGAGCTATATTATCTCGTTCAAGTTAGCAATGTTTGTAGGGTGCCTTTAACTTATCTTAAACAGCTAATTTTTTTCGAACGGTAGACTTAGTCATATCACTTAGTATTACATTTTATCCAATTCTGTTTTAGCTCGAATTCATTGGATAAATATCGCTCTAATAGGTTAATAGTCCTTTATAATATTAATCGTTCGATTTGTTCTGTGGCTATGGCTCTCTTTGCCAAAAGAAATAAGATATGGCACAGTAATATATTTACTCGTCCAGTTACACGTATAACATTGTTTTCTATTATCAGCTGAACCTTTTATAGAGTTCAACAGATGAGCTGCTTCGCCGTTTATATCCGATTCTTTAACTCTAAATTATAACTGCATTTATGATTATTACGCTTATTTATATGAGGTATAAAAATACTAGACACTGCAATAGGTTTCCGAATAATTCTGTTTTCAATATATCCAATTTATATTTAAATGTCTTTTATACATTTCTGTTTTTTATGAATCGCATTTTAGTGTCGACTGAATTTGAGGGACAAACTATTGCGTTAATACTTACGCAATATTAATCAGTCACATATATATAATCAATAAAAAAATGATCATCGAATCATAAACAGTTGAGACATTTAAATTATACTGTAATGTTGCTAATAATATCAAATCAATGGCATATCGATTGAACCGTAAGTATAACAATTTCGAGAATTAATAATTCTTCTACTGGAACTATACTGAGGACGCTTTTCAATTTTTGAAACGATTCGCGAATCTAGACGAAACCTTGCGAAAGTATAAAAAAGTTCTTCAAAGGCCCCCTCTAGACAAAGGCCCCTCTAGACAAAGGCCCTCGCTGCTTAGGGATTCTGTCCGCGACCTCGTTCCAGAAAACTCTTGATCCCCTTCAGATCATCGTCGCTGATTGGCCCGAGATATGATGGACCTTTTTTGGAGACAAGAAACTTTAATGCACCACTTACAATGGGATCGGTCGATACGTACGTTATGATTAAGTGAGCTAAATCGTACTTGGCTTTCCTTTTTTTATTTAAACTTCGCTAATGCTACTTTTTCCTATAAATGCAATTTTATTTCTACATAATTCGCACTTTTATCTATATTTGTTTATATTGACGTGATCAGTTATATAAAGTATACTCAGATTAATAAATTTAATCGACGAATTTACTTTGTGGAACTCCATCTTAATTCAAAACTTTAGTAAAATAAGTGGAATTTTCAGAATTATTATTAATTGTACTCAAATTGTTTTTAGAATTCCTGAACCTGCCCTTTCGTAAATTTTAGCGTACTATCTTTAGGTATCCCCAGCCTTTTATTCTATCCTGGATGTATATAAACCCTCAAAATAGTTTTCTTTGGTGTTCTTCTTCCAAGCTATCTCTTATTATAAAAGAAAGACCAGGAAATCATTTACATATATTTAATATCAAGAAATACCTCAAAGTTGAAGCCAGAGATGTAGTTTATCCTCCTTTTAAATTTATGACGATGATTAGAAAGGAAAAGAACTCCCAAGTCTCAAACTCTCTCTAGTGCAGCATCTTCTTTACAATTGTTGTTATACGTTAGACAAAGCATAGCAGCCCTCTTTCCACTCCCCTACTCGTGTAGCTTACGAAGAAAAACGTGGCAGAGCGTCTTCCCTCCCCATCACACAGCTACGTCCATTGAATTTCAATTCCTCTGCCCCCGCGCTACGCAAGGAATAAGCGTGACCCCCCTCTAATCTATTTCCCCCTATATATCTCCAGATCACCGAAGGTCCTCTTCCTACCCTTTCATCCGTAGAAACGTGACTTTGACCGCGACCAATCAAAGGCGCCTTTTGCGAACCGCCCCCTTCCACCCCCTTCCACCCCCTCGAGCTCTTTTTTTATTTCCAATGCTCGTGATCGGCTGTGTCGTCCGAAGTCGTCGATGATTAATTTTTCGTTGCTTCCGAAGACTTAAATTCTCATGAAAAACTTTGTATAGATAAGTTAATGCTGCGTTCGAAGTTTTCTTGACGATAATGATTTAAACTCTGTGTTAATTTTCGGTTGAGCATCGTCAAAAGTATCTCTTCCGGAATTATTTAAGCCCTGAGAATAATTTATTGTTGCAGATTGGATGTTGCTAACATAGTTCTACTGTAAGAAGATGCAAAATTTCACTTTGAATCATAAAATTAACGTTTCGATGGAAATTACAGAGAAATTTTTTTATTAGTTTTTCAATTGTATAAATAAAAAGCCTGAATGGCGTCAGTGGTGATAATCCGTTACAGATTTTAAATTATAAAGATATAAAATGAGACTTAATTTTATTAAATAATTTTCTTCACCAATGGTCTCTTTTAGAAACCACCGATATCAAATCCAGACCGAGATGATAGTATTCTGTTCTCCCACTTCCGTTTATAACCACCCACGTAGAATTCCACGTTGGATAATTAATCTTAGGTTAGAAGTAACGGCTTTGTAGAGTCGCTTGATGTTTGAATAATTGCTCTATTCAATGCGATCGAATGTGACTGATCTGGATTCGGTTTACGAAATCTAGGCGATGATATTTATCGGAACGTCATTTTTTGAAACCTAAAGATTTCGTCAATTACTGTATTCTCATATACAGATAGACAATACAAATAAAAAAGTACGAACAGTATATGTGTATTAAATGGCACAAGTTTCATATGAACTCAAATCTAAATCACACACGAACGTTTCAGATGAGTAAATTCTGAGAATCGTCTCTATCCATAGAAAACGCGTCAGATGGTTTCAATACTATCCTCTAATCAGAGATAGTAAGCAATAATTCGGGGCGTTGTAAGCTTCGGATGGGAGAACAGTGCAACAGAAAAGATATTTGAATGAGATGGGAAATTCTCAAATGCTCAAGGATGGACGCAAACAAACGCGTTGAAAATGAATAAACCTCTTTATATCATTCTGAGAAACCAACATCTTGCGTTGGGATCTTTATGGCGAGTTATGGCCGTGTAAAGTCATGACTCGAAGTGTAATGAACGTTCCGTTTGTACGTACTTGCGGAAAGAGCTTCTGTACGAATGAACCGGTGCTATTGCGAGTTATTTTGTTGAATTAATCCAAGAAAAATGCTCTTGTGTAAAATTTAGTTGAACAATTATATACTGGAATCCATAGGTTATTAACATGAGAATATCGAATGAATATTCATTATATAACTTAAAAAATAAATGTACAGAATAAAGAAATTCCATCGAAGCAATATTTAGTGAACACCCTGTGAGAAAGATACTAGTATATTTAAGTATTATATGTATAAGTATTATATAAAGAATTTAGGGACAAAACTAGCTACTCCCAAGTATTATGTAAGATGAGCAGTCTCAGTAAAATAAAATATTAGTATTAGTTATGATAATATATTGATAAGTGCCCAAAATCAATGAAAATATTTATAATTGAAAATTCACCTTCTTTTTAAATATACAATTTTGAAATAACTCTCCAATTTCTATATTTATATACATCTCATATCATCATGTCGGTCGTCTTAAAATCTCGTATCTTATCTCAATATATTTGTAGAAAATACTTTGGGAATTTCAGCGAGTGTAAAAGTTGATAATACTAAACTAGAGACAATTTCTTGTAATTTTAAATTAAGAACTTTGGAATAGTATTCTAACGTACCTCGTTACGTGGTGTCTTCGCATGTTTGACCACTGATGATGTGCTTCCAGATCCGATATCCGTAAGTTCTGTATTAAGTTTTGGATGACAACTGAAAGATGTAAAAAAATTCATTTATTGAATTAATCAGTTGCATGTAAGTGTTCTCCACAAAGATTGACGACAAAAAATACTTTATACAAAATACTATAAGTAAAATAATACATATATCAATATCAGAACAATAAGGTGAAGTTAAAACAATAATGAAATAATACTGAAGCCATGATAAAGTAAATATGAAATCAGTTCTTCGGAACATAAAATGTGAAAATGAAATCAAAAGTGAGCCTCACATAGAACTCGATGCATTGATGCAAGTGAGCTACCGATTTGATCTTCGCCAAGGTTTCTTAAGACACATGTGCGCTCGTTGATAAACCTCTCTTCCTGATAAAGGTCATCGGGCAAAAGTGTGTCGACGTGAGAATGTCTCGAGGGACGCACAATTTTTGCTTTCGTTTTTGTTTTAAGAGAAAAGAAACACGGAATGAAAAACGAGTCGTAAAAGAGCTGGGAATTGAGCGAGGCATATAAATTCCGACTTTTTATAACCTGGAATCAAACGTGGACGAGCCGAACTGATTGCCTTATTTATTAACACGTTCGGCTGTAAATCTTTGGAGTGAAAACGCTCATCTCGGAATGATTCTCTTTTTTTTTAAGAGTTAACGGCCGCTTTAATTCGGGGGAAAAATATTTGCGCGAAGGACTTTATGGGATTGTGGTAGTGTACCCTGTCGGGTGTCCTTGCTTCGTAAAAAGTGTAATTAAAGAGGACGTGAATTTGGTTCCATGAAGTTACTAAATCCGTACTTTAAATGGTTGATGTTTAATCAACGGATGTTTAGGAGAATAATTTTGGCCTTAACACGTGTTCTAAATATTCCAGCTTTAGAGGAATGGAATACGCTTCTAATAATTCTTAGTGTATTAGATCAACACTTAACTCGTATCTTTGAAAGATGAGAACATATCAAAGGGATAATGAAATTGAGATGGTACCATAGAAACCGTTTATTTACCTTTGTAAATTTAAATTAGATAGTGTGAAAGATCAAATAGCAGACGTAATGATAGTTAACATCTTTATACTATTCTTTTATTGCAGTTTTGAAAGAATTTCTTCTAAGGGGATGGATATTTTGTATTGTTAAATAGTTCCTGTGAATACTGTCTTGAAAATATTGCATTATATTTCCTCATATTCAATTCACTCTGAGTAATACCAATTATTATTTCATGTTGTTATGAATAGTGATTTTCCCAACTTCCTGTCTTTGAGATAAGAAATATAAATTGCAATTAACATTCATAATTCACATTAAGTATGATTCAAAGCAATAACTCGATTTTAATCATTCCTCCACCCTTATTTACGAGTTAGCGTGTAGTTAATGAAATTAGCACACGCTTTTATTGTGCATTAAAGAATAATAAAATAATTAACCTTCCCAATGATCCAAGAAGTGATAGTGCCATAAAAATAAATTACCACAAAATTATGCAAATACTACATTAATTTTGAGCTTCCATTATGCAAACATCTTAGCTATCCTTTGACCACACTTTAATAGGGTCTTACTGACACAAGAGCAAATAAAATTTACATTCAAGGTCAATAAAAGGATAAAGGCGTTGTTATTTCAGGGCGTCGATTCTCCCTATATCTTTCCTAATAACTTTTATTGATTGATTATGGAAATTGGATCCGCAAAATTCGAACGACTGGTTCAAGTAATACACAAAATTTTATATTCAGTCTACGTTGAGTGTATTCCTAGAAATTTTTCCCTTGTCTTTATATCCATTATCTGTCCACAGGATAAAATTTAATTTCTTTAATTTTAATTACCCATAATCCACATAATGGGGACTTCATTTAATTTAGATTCTGAAATAGCTCATTCGTTTCACTACTTAATCCTTTCGTTGTAAATAGAATGACGTCGTCGCAATAAATTCACAAAGGTCCGTTGCTATTTGTAGAGACTTTTTGTTTTGTGCTCCATTTCTTTTCGATTCCTTATCTGTTACAATCGCTTCCTTCTTATCTGACTCTGAATCCGTACTCTCTCATTACCAAGAAAGCGAAAGTTGACCTGTTCTCAATCACTCGACCATCTTGTTAAGGCGCCACTATCCACACATCGCCAATTACCAAACAATTGGCATCTTCTCCTCCATTTTCCCAGTGATCCTCCGCTTGGTGAACTCTTACTTCACGAGAAGGCAAAGCTGTCAGGAAAGATCGTGCTGCATTAATTATTTAGTGTTTTGGGTGCTTCTGTGACATTACCATCATGCATTATCCCTTACCATAATTCAAATTTGAAAAACCAATCCTTCCTCACAGTATGAAATGAAATCTAACTCTTAGTGTTACATAATTATTACACGTTTGGTTTTTTTATGATTCAAGATGTAATAAGAGAATAGTTTATAATTATAAATGGAACATGGATAAGCAGTGGATTAAAATAACTTTTTCTCCATCTTGTAGTATCAGGTATACGAGAATTATTTCATCTTCATCCTCCAAATAGCAGAACCAATATTCAGATTTTAATTATACTCAAATAACTTTATTTTCAATGCCCATTTTTTCATTAACTCGGTCTAACTAGGAAAAGCTGTCTCGCAATTTTATACCCCTCTGATTAACATAATTAGCTTTATGAATCGTACGATTCATGGACATTTTGATCCTTAAGACTAATGTAAGATTGAGGAAAAATCCTGAACCATCAGGTCTTTGGCAAGGACTCCACCCATCAGAGTATCTAAAGAATAAAAAAGACATCAGCCACTCTTTCTCTTATCCCGTCATATGCTTTGTCGAGTAATTAAACTATTTTCTCAAAAGAGTACGAGAAAGATGAAATGGGCGTAAAATTACACGTACTGATGTTGGACTACACCTCACACTGCATCCCTATCATCTTGCTCCCTAAGGGAAGGTCTTTTTATCGTATGGTAATGAGCGGGGGCGGACGGGGGTCAAGATCGAAGCGTATCTAGATTGGCTTCCGGCAATGAGATGGAAAAAAAGTCTCAAGTCGGTGGCATTCCCAGATTAATAATCTACATTCGATCCAGTACGCCCCAAGAGCTTACTCCCACCCTCCTTATCTTTCCTTCATCTCTCTTTTGTGTTCCACTTTTTGTCCCTTCGTGTTCTTCGCCACCGATATGGGTTTGCGTCTTGAGCAAGTCGCAAATGCTTTACTTTTCACAGACAAAAAGCTACAGAATACCTCTGCTAATACTGTAGAGGTGAGGATTGAGGTAATTTTCAATCTTATTTGTGAGGCTACTTCTAACTCTGGAAAATTTCCCTTGAGTTCAAAAGATTAATAAATGAATCGAGTTTACGAAAAAGAAATAAATTTCAAGCCGAAATTAGACAATGGATAATGAAATATATGAAAAGGGATTTTTGCAGGCACCGTGTCAGTAATTCGCGGCGCCAACCCCCAATCTACGAAATCAATGTACTTCAAGATTTGGTCTTACCCATTGGTTATCAAATGTATATGTACGTATACAATACGGCGCAGAATGTTTCCAGACCAACTCTCTCCATCCAAAACCTTTCAGTCTCATAGAAAAGTGGAATCCTAAGGAAACTGTGATAGAATCTTTAGAGCCTCTCTTTATATTAACTCAGTACATAAGAAGATATTAAACTGGAAGAAATTTTCTTAGTGAAATTTTCACCAACGAGGCACTAATCAAAAAACTTCGAATGTCATCAGTACGCCCCTGAATTACACACCCCCGATCTTGCAATAGACGTAATGAAGGGAATCATGAGATATGAGAAGTATTATGGAAGACAAACGCATTGCCGTCGCGTGGGGCGCAGTCTTCCTTTTACGCTCCAAAGTATCATTTCCCGTTTTTAAGAGACATTGGAATTTCCTTTAATTCAAGAGAAGAAGATTTACGACCCAATAAGTGACGGAAAGTTCGGGCGAGTGCGTGTGCCTTGAGAATCATTCACGGAGCTTATAAATCGATCCTTAGATACGAGAGCAGCTGTCAATTTGGAACCGTCGAAAGCACGGTTTTCCGAAATAAGTCGGTCCGAGACAGGAACCTATGTTTCTTTACGAGGCAAAGTATAAGCCGTTGATGTCCCATTACCTACGGGGAAGGTGTGTGGGGTCACCGGGATGGGTAGATGGAGATGGATAGAGAGATTTACAAGGAATTCCTCTTGGGCTGCAATGATTCTCTCTCAACTACCGTGTCATCTAGTTTGTGGCGTTTGAGATCTCCGTCGCCTGACGTTTGAATTCTATCGACCTATTTCTAGTTTTCATAGTCTATCACTAGAGATGTAATGAGCTTATGGCAGCATCTAATACACCTATGAGATGACAATTGGGTTACCCACATTCCATACGTTTTATTTGCTCTAGGATAACGGAAAGGTTTCCTATATTGATGTAAAACTTGCGCGAACTGATAAATCGTATTTTTAAAGATAGACTTTGAAAAACAAGATAGTCTTTTTAGTAAACTTATCATCAAAGTAATTCTCCGAGCACTATGATGGTAATTTATTTATAGATTTATCCGTTTTGTGAGTTTGATATGATATTTTTTGGGTACGAAAGATTTGAAACAATTTTATGTTATCACAAAAATAATGATAGTTTATTAAAACTTAAGATATAAGATCATTGAACCAAGTTCTGTCGGCTTGTATCATGCTAGTTTCTACCATAATTCTTGTCTATTATCCGAAGATTTTTTTGAGTCATATACTCTCCTTACGTAATTCATTCCTTCGCGAAGTGTTTCTTTATCAGTTTGTGATACCAAGAGATGTGAATAACATTTAATCTAATGATTACACTGCGAGATTGTAACAAATATCGGCCACAAATATTCACATCGGCTTTATAAACTTAGTTATTGCATACAATTACAATACTCTTACTTACAACCATTATTTTTACTCTCTTTATCCTCTTCTCTAAGGTATCCATTACTTGCCTTTTAGCTTTAAATACGCGTATTGAGTGATTTATTTGAAAGTACTCGTAAAATGGGGAAATCTATCGAATTACCATCATAAAACATAACGACAGAGGGACGTTAGAGGAGAGTACTTCGATCAAACGTGAACCATTAAAACCCTTCGAAAGAAGCGTACAAAAAAATCTTCGGTTTAATCATCTTAACCAATCAATCATAGCACAATACTTATAGCATCTTCACTTTGGACACCGCACTCATTGACGGCGCCTTCGAAAACAGCCGCGGCTCTGCAGGGGATAATGGTTCAAGGAGAGCGAGCGAAGGAATAAAAAGAGGCAACGAGTAAAAGGCAATAGGAAAAAAGTAGGAGAGAAGACAGAATGAAAGGCAGGTCTGAAACGGTGCTACCCCGACTGGTTTTGTGGCGGGTGTGGGTTGTGAGTGGGTGGGGAGGAAATGGAAGGGTTACTCCGGTGAGCTGTCTAGAGACTATCTTGATTCTGTGCTACCGGGCATTCCGCCCCACCCTTATCGAACCGCTTTTCGATTTCCCTCGGATCCGTGACTCCTTGGCCCGCTGAAGAATCACGTTCGAAGGTCCATCCCTTCCACCGAAAGGTTCCAATTTATGGGCCGCTTGCGCTAACTACAACGAGATCATCCCTTTTGTTTTTGATTCGTCTTTTGGAAGGAATGTTTCTGCGGTTGGGTGGTCGTCGCTTTTATTTGTTTTGTGGGGATGTGTACAAGACGATGGCATTTATGCTTTTTTTGGGACTTGCAATAGTGCCTTTCCGGGTAACGAATGGAGTCGCACGTGTTTTAACCGTTCATTCGGAATATCAACGCGTCTTCATCGCAATTGTGAGGAATTTGCCCAAGTCCACGTCCATAATCACTTCCGAAGGATACACCATTTAAATTTGTAGCCGACTGCGAAAAAGATTACGCGTCAACTGCGACCTTAGGATCGATCCCGGAAAAGTTGTCGTAAATGGTTCACTTTTCATAAGGAAATAAACAAATCATCTTAAATTTTAATGATTTTTGTAAGCCTATACATCCAATATGACTTTCTTACTATTTGAGATGAGTCATAAAATTCATTCAAAATACTATCTAGAAATATATCTGAATACGATAATTTGAGTATTGCACCAACATTTTTGAGTAAAATATTATTAATTTCCTTGATTTTCATAATGTGATGTGCATATTTAACAAGCACATCACATTTATCTATCTTTAAACTATCTTAAAGCAGTATTTCTCATGCAGGCTATGCTTCAAATTCATGTAGTTATTGTGTGAACTCTCTTTAATTAAAAGGAAAACTAAACTAGCATTAGTCATTGGTTTAAGTTAATTACAGAGTTGATATTTAACCCTCTCTTTTGCTTAAAGCATTACTAACTTGAATTAATACTAGAACTGTGTATTTTAAATGCTCATCAATTTCCGTAAAATATGTTTTCCGAGTTCGACCATTAAGTACTGATTCTACTGATAAATTAATATTATTACGTACTTCTAAAAGCAAAATGAATCAAATCGCTTAGAATCTCACCGAGTTATTTATATTCTTCCTTATCTTTACCAAGTTAGTCTCGACCGTGACTGTAAAACTAACCTCTGCTTTAGAACCCTTCCTCGAGATTTTTCTACGTAATTATGTCCCATTTTCACAGCTATAGACGAGAGATTCTTAGGGGAATTTTTTGCACCTCAGAGGCCTTTATGGTTGGCTTCCTCATGGAAAAAGGTTTCGATTAAGTGGACTACATACCATGCTACATTCTAATTGATCCATAGCAAGTGTACCGTGCCCAAACCAGACTCGACTCCTCCCATTTCTTTCCAACGCAGTAAATTTCCTGCCCATCCACCGTTATCAATATTACAGGCCTTCGCATGCTTACTCCATCTCGTTTTTTCTCTTTCCCTTTATTGTTTTCGCTTATTCTAACATTATTGTTGCTTACATTTTGCAACTCTCTTCTATATTACACTTTGCTGATGAATATTTATTTTCATTTACAATAACATGCAGTTTCATTGAGATTTTTGAGAGCGGTTCCAAAACGTATTTAACCTTTGTTTCAAAGATAATAGAATATAATTTTGTATGAACTTAAAACATTATCTAGTATTGTTTAGAAGTTCTAACTAATTGGTTTTTCCCAAGATCAAACAGACGTGAAAGAAATTCTTTCGCCATATTTTTTTAATATTTATATTCCACGAGGGTGAGTTGTTTGCGCAAAGTTAACCTTTACCCCTTATTTGAACAGCTTTTTTATTTAATAAACTTCTATAGCGTACTCTGATGTTATAATGGTTATTTTATCTTACATGATGAATTATTTAATATCATGATTGTTAGTGCAGTGAAATTCTACTAAATGGGATTCTGTTTGCGATAAATGCATTAATATTATTCTTATTCAAACCCAAAACATTAGTTCCTTACATCTTTCAAGATGTCTTTCAAAATTTGCGCCAAAGTTTAACTGAATATTTTGAAGATGGAAAATATTAATATATTAAGAATCAGTTCATACAATTGCATAATATTTTAAAAAATATATTTTACAACCGTCATTTCAACTTCAAAGCTTCCTTTTTCACAATTATTATTCTATCACCAATTCTCATTAAGTATTTTGAAAGATTCATACAGTTTCTGTCAAAATTGTTTCCTCTTTAAATGTGATATTTTTAAATGACTTTTGAATCATTCAAATCAATTTTCATTTAATTTTCTCATTTTCCGTCTAATTTAGACTCAAAGTAACCGAAAGATCCTTTATATATCCACCCGTCTTAGACACTCCTCACAAATCTAAGCACTCCATTTAGAACAGCTCTTCCTTTGACCCGTTCTTTTCCACTCAATTCCCACAGAACTTGTCGTCCTTTTAATTGGAACCTCTCCCAGAGAAACCACTCCCCACAACCCTTTCTTCCTCTTCCCACCATTTCCAGCTTTCAACAATTATATATACAATTTTTAAAATATCTATGCACCGAATATTACCCTTTTATTCCATATTTTTTCATATATTGAACCGTGAGGAATGAAAATGTAATTCTTAGAAAATAGAATATCGATTTTTAAAGATGTTCGCAGTTTAAGATTTCTAAACAATGAATCTGTGAATCGAATTGGGAAAAATATCAGAAGAGATTCACTCTACAGTTATGCAAAATGTATAAGCAGATGGAAGTTTATCGAAATATGACATTTATTTGGGATGGTTTCATTTATCTTATTCTCCTCCTACACAATTCTATTGTATTTCTAGATTAACACTGGAAGTAGAAAAAGTCTAATGGCAAAATGTTTACCCATCTGAATCCTTTTATTAAATAAAACATTTCTGAAATAATTTGTTTTACACTTCGCGAAAATATGCCGACTCCAGCTCAGAAATTCCTTTTCTAAGGAATCATAAAAGTGTACTCATCAGACAATATTTCCAGAAGAATGGAAAATAAAGATTATGACCATTACAACGGCAGAACATTCCGCTCAAAAGAAAGCTTAATTTCCTTGATTTTCAAGAAGAGGAAGAATATCTGCGGTGAAAAATCTAGAGGTTTCCTTAAAGAGCACATATTAGCAGTCGGAATTGCAGTCGTATACCATGCACTGTGCACTTCAAGAGTTACATTAAAAACATGTGGTAAACAGCTTTAATCATGGCGGTAGTGAGTCAGTATATAATTGCCTTTGCGAAAATAAAATCCTATCTATTGCATGCATTTACACAGTCTCTCTACAGGGGACAAGTTCTTATGCCTTGTGATAAGACGTTTATATATAGAATTATGGAATAGGTCCAGCTTCTATGTCAAATGTATTGTAATATTATTTGAAACTCCCTACACTTTTTTATATGTAGTAATTTATTCTTATATGAATATTTACGTAGTGTATACGAATATTTTCATATTAATGCATACAAAACTCACAGCATTAAATTAAATTTGTTTTAAGATATTTAAAACTTAAGATTAACATGAATTCGAACCTTTGACTCCGTGGCCAAATCCCTCGAATATGAACCCATCCAATACCACGAATAGAAATTCCTATTTGGTTTCAGTAGAAATAAAAAAGAAACTCTGAACCTCCGAGTACAGCAAAAACCTTTTCCGCAGACTACCAGCACGAACTCGAGCCCGACTATGAACGTAAATCGCGGCAGAAATATGTAAATTAACGAGAACAAATGACCCATAACCGATGCTGGGACGACAAAGGAATATTTGCGCACTGGCTCTGCTTCTTGCTGCGACAGAACAATGCCCTCCAAAAGGCCAACTTCCGAAAAATCCCGTCCGATATCCGGAAACCGCCCCACGGGGGAAAGTTCGAGGAAAAAATATGGAATCTTCCCGTTTTTATTAATTCTCGTGTGACCGACACCGCCTTTCGCAAGCGTGGATTCCATCGCCTTCCCTTCACGCGTCCTCCCATTGTCTTCACGCGGGGAAAGAAGTACACGCATATGCATACGAGCGTCTTCGGAAAAAACTTACCCACGTATATATAAAAAAACAATGCCGATAAGACAATACAGCGTAGGTAGACTGGGCGTCTCACCCCCAAACCCCGCCTCTCACGGGCCATTCCACCTGCTCATTTTCATCTCCCACGGATGACGAAGCCTTTGAGATACGCGGAAAAAAATGAGGACGGAACGTAATTTCTCCCGAGAGAATTGCGGCCCTCAAACGAAGGGGATTTTTATGGTATAGATGGGTGTCTCTGATGTATTGTGGATTAAACTCCTTGGCGAGGGGCGAAGTTGAATGTATTCGGAGTGAATTTGGTTGGTTGGAAATAAAAGGAAGTTAGCGAAGGAAATAAATAGACAGATTCTAATCTATTTCTATAATAAGATAAATAATTCGAGGCGGTAGAGGATGTGTGAGATGTACAACAAAGTCATGGCGATGGCAGGATGAAGATTTCTTTGATATAAAGTAATAAGAGAATCTGGTGCTATTCGTAAAATCTCAATCGGTATCTTCAATTGTTGCCAAGGAAAATATCATTAAAAGTATATAAATGCAGGCGAAATTTCAGGGATTAGCTTTTAGATTATACAAACAAATTCTCTTTAGGAGACGAAGTGAAGCTTAACCTCTGCTTATACTGAAAGAATGGAATCAACATTCATGAACATTAAGGTTACAAAAATCGAATTGAAAGGGAGAATTTTTCCTACCATTCAACGACTTTGAACTTAATTTCAACAATTATAAAATTACTTTTTGTACCATTAGATAATGCTGTTAATTGATAAATAAATAAGAGACTTCATATTGATTCAGCTGAAGGCGTGTTCAGAGGGAGATTTCAAAAATGGGAAAATATAAAACTGGACTTAATAATACCCATGCTGAAAGTAGTTCGTGAGTATTTTCTCAGATAATCACATTTGCGTCAAATCAAGAATGCAATTATAGAACAAATAAGTTAAATTGAAATATCTATGCGTAAAGAAATATGAGTTCTTTGGGTAAAAATCTATAGCTAGTAAGTATTGGAAGCAATGAGTATCTTGTAACAGAATCTCAAACGAACGTAAACGTCTTCCAAAAAGAAATTTAATGTTATCGCACATAAAAGTAAGACCAAATATCAACAAATTAAAACTTTAACGGTCTTCCAATTGATTCGGTGTTAGGGAAATGAATCAATAAAGGCGATATTTGTTAATTAGTAAGTTTCTCTCGAGGGTTCCACATTAACTCGGCAGCATTTTGTTAAGGGCCGATACTCATCTATTTTGTTATCGACCTTTCGTCATTAAAAATGCCCTTTACGACGCTATAAAAATACGGCCTCTTTAACTTTAGGGTTGCGTCGTAAATTGAAAAAGTATCTGATAAAAACGTGATTCCCTTCTGATTAAAATAAACGCTGAATTTTTCCTCCTTCGCTTACGCACAAAACTCGGGGCAACTATATCAGCGCGTTTAAGATTAAAAAAATACTTGCCCCCGAATTCTCACTTTGATCAAAAAGATATGATTGTTCTCAAAAACACAGGGTCCGGTGGAATTTTCATAAATGTCTTTGACACACTTTGCCGAATGAAAGTCTTTTTCAGAGTCTCCGTTTTAATTGTTTCTGGAAACCGGTCTTTTGAAAAACG
This sequence comes from Pantala flavescens, assembly GCA_020796165.1. NCBI lineage: Eukaryota > Metazoa > Arthropoda > Insecta > Odonata > Libellulidae > Pantala > Pantala flavescens. The sequence continues at coordinate 52,027,969 of CM036881.1, forward strand.
CTTATTACGAAAAATATGAACCATGTCGCTTTCAACTAATTGCCAAACTCTTTCAATTTTCATAAAAGCAAATTTTAATTAATTTTCTCTTTTAAAGTTCTTATAATTATTACACATAATTGTATAATGTAAAATAATAATGTAGAATAACATTGATTTATGAACTCACTCACCTTTTACAATGTAACAACGAATTCATCAAATAAGTTAAAATATTATAAAATAAAGCTGTAATTATTCAGCAGCAAGAAGAAGTAACAAATATATTTTATGCGATGTGAAATATGCATTTTTATGTTCGTGTTATAACAGCATTACCACAACGACTACATAAAAAAGATTATCTTTTAAAAAGATGAAAAGTTCTTCTTTGGAACTAAATACGTTTGAATATTTCTCAAATATTCTCATATCCCAAATTCCACTTCTCAAATCCTCATCTTCTGAAACAATTTTTTCGCTGAATTATCCTATTTGTCTCGCATCGAAATATCCCCTGCAAATTTCAAACGCCTTCTTGTTAACTCGAATGCCGGGTAAAGAGGGCCTACTAGGAATCTCATGGAGAGACGTTTTTTTACAACTCGGATAGAAAAAGACGATGAATGATGGACCAGAGGGAGGTTTTCCCTAAGCTAGTGCAGGGGACTATCTCGCAGGGAAATTTGATGGGGAAGAAGATGGGGGAATTTAACGAGCGAGGGCGGCTGAGTGTGTGAAGCTATCTGTTAGGATACAGAAGAACTCAGATGAGCTTTTTCGAAATCTCGGAGTCAGTGGAAAGCTTACGTTTCGACTCAAGTTCTATTCTGCAAACTGAGTAAGCATAGGAGACAACCCATACCAAAGAAGGAAAATCAAACTAATGTTCATCAAAGTCTCTAGTGAAGGAATTAGGAAATGAGGAGGGTATTATCTGCCTATTACTTTACGGATAGTATTAGAGAGATGATAACACTTTGTAAAAATTAATATAATATCTCTATATATGGAATTTTTCCCAGCATCAAGCTCAGATATACAAGTTCAAAATGCAGGAAAATAATTTCCAAATAAAATATAAAAATAGCAATGTTTAAATACGATTATAAGAAAAAAAGTATTCAATATCTCCTTTATTTACAAACATAATCCATTGCAAAAAGGTTTAAATTTGCTAACAGTTAGCTAATTAATCTAAACAAGCACCCATAACACTTTCCATGTTGTTTATTTATAATTATAATATAATATTAGTCTTCTTTTTAAGATTACTATCTGATCGACCTCTAGAACATACATGGATATTATAGAAGTAAGCAATTTACAACGTCTTTTGTAAAAGACTAGACTAAAAACTGTTCGTTTAATTTTTGTAGGAAAAGTAAATGATAGGTTTTCAAACGTCGAATGATGATTATCGAGTTAATTGACCCTTCTCTAGCGTAGTCCGGTTCCTGAAAATGACGAACATCCTTAAGTATTTTAGCTTTCCATCCTAATACCTTTGCTTGCTCTATTTATTTGCCACCTTCAAACATGTTTTCTCTTGCTTCAACGAGAAACCATCACATCTGGAGCAACTCCCCGTTTCCCTCGATTATCTCTCATCTTTCGAAACAGGCTCTTCTACGAATTTCTAGCGATCGCACTCTTTCAGTTGCAAAAGAAGATAAGATTGCTTTACGATGAAACATCGAATTTCTGACGAGGTATTCCTAGTCAACGGCAAGCATTGGCTTTAAAGATAAATTCATAGATCATTTAAAAGGTCCATCTTGGAAGAGGATTAAGGAATTTCGTGTATATTCGTATAATATAAATTGATATCAAAATTATGAGATAGAAGCCCATCCTATCTTGAATAAGTTATCTCCGTTTATGTTTCTCCAGCTCAATAACTGCTAGAGTCTATTAAATATGCTTATGATTCAAGTTGTTATGGTATTATTCATTTTATAGCATTTAAAAAAGACAGAGTTGTGCAAAAGAGAGTGAATGAACAAAAAGTCCAAAGCAAGAAACTATTTTTAAAATGTCAAGGTTGTGAAATTGTGCATTTTGCCCCCGAGGAACTCGAGAGTTACAAATCTTAACGATATATTAACACAAAATGTTTTACGAATTTAACTACGAATGTTTTTTTTTCCTTAAGATATGGTATGTTTTGATCATGATATCAATTTGAACGAAAAACTTTGTAACCTTATAGGAACAACATCTATGCAGTCGTCAAATATGTGATCATTATTCAAATAAGGTCTCCTGAATGGGGATAGCTAAAGAATTCAAATTCACTCTCGTCTCCTAGTTACGTAGCAAACAGCTTTGATTATTAGGAAGTATATAACGACTTCTCCCTTATAATTGTTTTTAATGTTATTAGTTATTTCGATATTATTGTAGCGGAACAGGAAATACTCCGCTTCAAGAATTATCAATAAATAGCTGGAATAGCATTCAATCTCCATAAAACAATCCCTCCGGAACGTTTATAAATTACAGCAGCGGGGAAAGAACGAGACACCGAGGGACTCCGTGTTTTGGTGGGAAAAATAAAGCGTACTCAAAAGAGTGGAAGCCATAAGGATAGAGATTGGGGTGGGGAAAGTATGATGAGAATGGGAGGGGTGTGGGAATTAAGATGGCAGGGTGGAAAGGATCAGAGCTGGATGGAGTTACATTATGCAAATTGTTATCGTTTCGGTTAACTGGCGTAGAACTGTTCTTCCTTCCTTGGTTCTGCTCTCTTCTCCCCGTCTTCCGGTTCAAGAGAACTTCTCGGATAGACCCTTCCAAAAATGAAACGGCCGAATGCTTAATGCCCTAGAATCCACTCTGAGAAAGTGGGTCGCAAGAGTTAAGGACAGTTCGCAACCTCTTGACGCTAGCGTTAGCGTGACATAATGTCGGGGAAATTCGGTGTTTTCTGGAGGCGTTCCCTTTACTCTTGTTAGATACGTTGGGCCGTTTCTGCGATTTCCCGGGTCCTCTTCCTGGAAGGTGCCTCGACAGACGAGAAAATGGAGATGAAAGAGGTTTTAATTGTCGCCATTGTTTTGCGTGGGAATCTTGTAAAAAGAAGTCATTTTCTATTTATGACGTAACTAGAGTTTGAATTATCAAACGCCGTATTTGAAAACGAATTTGTTTCCAGATTAATGACGCCTAATTCACGGTAAATAAAAAGATTGATATCGTACATGTCCATCCCCTAGAAAAAAGAAAATATACAGCAAAACTATTTATTCATTTTTGTAAGACATGATATCTGATTGGAATATGAATAAAAAAGGTTATTTTACTATTATATATAGATTCAATTTGGAGCATTACAAATCAAGAAGGTCAAGCGATGTAGAAATAATTGTATATCCTTTAAATTAACAGAAAACTCTATGGAAATCAAAGATAGCATTCATATACAATGGGTTAATTAGTCACCGACCATTCTTCATAGTTAGGATTCGTAAACACAATAGCCAACACTTTGGTGGGAGCAGAAATTGACAGCGATAGACGAAGAAGATAGACGAGCGTTACGGTTGTTTACAAATGTTTACGGTTGCATTAATTGCAGATTAATTCTTTACGACCATAAATACAGAAGCGCTATTTTAGAATACGTCGTGAATACATTTGAATATGAATGATTTCCCGTCTGATACTTTTCTGGAATTTCCGAGGACTGTGAAAGGTGACTGACGTAATGTTTCTAGGTTAGGGAAATAGAATTCAAAATTGTTTGACTCGGAATAACTTTTCGCTAGATTTTCATTTTCCACTCTGAATACTGTCTCATATTTGACAAAATAATGAGGTACATGTATAATTTGAAATGTGTACATGAGGTGAACATTGTATCATAAGATAAATAATATAGTAAGCCGATGGCTATTAATACTCCTTCATTACCTCGGCTATTTACAAAACTCAAGCTAATGTAGGTACGAATTTTTAAATTTATATTGAAATCTAAGCGTTGCCAACAAATCAATCTTCGGGGATAAGTTCTTATTTCCTTATCTAATGATATAAATAAATAATTATATTTAATATTCTTCGTGTTTTACTTTAAAAAGATCAAATCAGATAGTAAAGATGCAGTGGATGCAGTTCTCAACCACATGCTGCACCGTGGATATAATAACCTTTATCCGAGCTTAATATAAACCAAGCAGAAGCATTTATATAAGAGATAGACAGTAAGATACACGGTTAACTTCTTCCTGGAAGATTCAACGCCTGCAGCCTTCATAGATCAGTTGCATTACGTTCTGTGTCCCACATTATACTATTAGACTCATATTCGGAATTACATACTGAAATTCGGCTACAATTCCCAAACTTTCGAACAACGCTGCACCAACCAACTTTGACGACGTACTCAACGAGAGGTAGCTGATGCACTTTGTCTCCCATGGATTGCGTTTGCTTCCACTCGTAAATAACGCTTTAGAGACCAGAAGTGGGTTAATATACAATTTCACGGCACTCTCGACTCTGGCTACGGTGAAATAGAATCCGCCCTTCGTTTAGGATCTCGCTTTAGCTCCGCATACGTCCGAATCTACATAATAACCTGCAGTGCGCAAATTTCACCTCTTAGACATCGTCCGAAAAATATCAAAAGGACCCCATCAAAAGTCACTCCACTGCACTAAGACCGGAAAGGATTTCCCGGCGCACATTAACTCTGGTCGGGAATTGAAATAAAATTAAACGCGTCTTTTATTTCGGCATTAAGAGAGTACATGTAATAATTCCCATAATCTCTCCACTGGACGAGTCCATCTCGAGGAATTTCTTTCGGAAGAGAGGAAAAAATCCAAAAGGAGCAATTTAGCATCGGATAAGCGCATTTTTTATTTTCCCGACAACGGCTTAGCATCACTTTTTATGACAGCCAACAGGCGACCGAAGTATACGACTCGTTATCTCGAAGTGGAATACATATCCAAATAGAAAGTAACCGAAACTAGGGTCAAACATTAGTGAGAGATATGTCTAATCCTTTTCGGGGATTTGAGTTATGGAATAAAAAGAAGGAAGAGCAGGTGAAGTCGTGTTTTCCTCACCACTTCCTTCTTATTTCAGCCCTCGAAAACCGTACGTAACACGCTTGTCTCTTTCCTTACGCGTTCCACTCTCTTTCTTCCTGAAGTCCGTGTGATTCGTCGTGCATTTCATAGTAAGAATGATCTTGGATTGCGTATGACGCATTTTTTCGCAATAACTCCAGTAATTTAATTTGAAAACATCAGTCTAAAAATAAAATTCAATATTCTAAATTTAGAATAATATTGCTGGGAATAAATATCAATCGGCCGATTATTTATCATTTCTATTTATTCAGTTAAGTAAATTGTTCTCGAGTAAATTGGATTGACAAATAATTGGTAAACCGTATACTTCAATGTTATTTTAATAAAAATGTTCGAATAATGTACTCCTAAATTGTGTTTTTCTGATCTTGTGTTTAAGGCGATTATTCAAGACGCAAGTCAATACGATAAAATACACAGAAGGCTAATGACAAACATACATCAGCACGGGGTGCATCTAATCTCCTTCACCTACGGAACGTGACATTTAGAGACTTCCAGAAGCACTTTCTCGTAAGAGTTAACTGCAGAAAACCTCGCGCGTACTTCAACTCGAAGAATTAAGCACTTCTTAAAGCCGATGTTTATCGCATCCCATCAATGTTTTAAGTGCCCCTCTCAAATAAATAATCCAGCGTCTTCTCCCCTAACCTCTCTTAAGGAAATCGCTTTGAAAAATCGATCTATCGCAAAGGAATGAGAATTCGGAGGGTGGACTCGTGTAAAAGGGGAAGGTTGAGGTAGTGAGCGTTAGGAATGCAATTTTTTCGTCCGGTCACTGGTGAAAAATGCGTGTTTCCCGATCCTGTCGTCATTCTAGGGACCCGCACTTCCCTCATCTCGAGATCTCCTATTCCCTTCTCTATATATTCATTCCTTGTCCAGTTGTCGCCTATCTCGACAGATGTGTGGGGTATTGCCCTTCGTTGAATACATATAAAGGTATGCTGTGCTTCTGTTTATCTTAGAGTGATATATAAAGGATAAATTGATACGATTCGCAGTCCCTTTCGATGTTTGGATTCTACTTCTCTCCTTATTGCCGAATACTGCTATTACCTTTGTTAGTGATACCAAATGTAATTTATTCTTGTGCTTACTGATGATTAGCTAAATCGACTCAGTGTATTGTTGATCCGATTATTCATTTCAAATCGTAAATCATAATAAATCACGCATAGAAAAGAAATAAGGATTCACGTAAATATATATTATATTGCATTCGATCGCTACAAATTCAAAGCTGTACATTCGAGGTTCATAAAATCTGTCTGACGGTTTGAAGGCAAATGAAATTAATTACAGTTACAGTAAAGGCTTTAAATATATTTAGTTTCTTTTAGAGAAACTCCTTCACCCTTCGCATATATATGTATACGAGTAATAAAGGTTTTCCATGAGGGTCATAAAGTTATTTAATCGCCAGGATTTAAAACCGTTCGAAATTCTCGAGTAAATTATTTTACTTGCATTTTCATAAATTCCGATCGGTTGAATATCACGAGACGATGCGATTGAAAGCATTTATGACTCTTCTAAAGAAAGATAACAAAAACTTCACGCTTCTGAATTCAGGCATGTTATAAAGTCGCCTAATTGGATGATCTGCAAACTGATAAATCGAGAAAAATAATGAACTTTCGTAATAAAATAGAGATTGGTGTGATAAAACTATTCGCAGAACGTCTAGGTCACTATTATTTCGAAATTACTCTCTCATATTTACTTTTGCGTTTGTTTACCAAAACACAATAAAACCAATCCCCATTCGCTCTATAATTCCTGTTTTCATTTGGATATTCTTTGTATTCCTCTCCTACAACCATCTCCATATCTTCCCAATGGATTCATTCGTCTCCGAAAGGCGTTCTTTATCAACCCTTAGCATCCGCCTCATGGTTAAATTATGCGACGGCCGAGGAATTTATTGGAATGATCCGATGGTTCTAGACTGAGAGTGTATGATCCTAGGAGCCACGGCGATATCTTGGGGGACCACTTAAATTACATGGCTGTTATATATAGTTAAAATTTAAAATTTCAATTCCTCAACCACAATCCAATCATTTTGTTGCAAAAGTTTGTTTTTTACTATTCTGTGGTATTGATCGCAAATGGCCATCTCAAGTTGACTCGTTATTTCGAACAAAATACTTTCGTTAAACCTTATGAATCTATTTATATCTTCAATCTTGTTTGCTTTGTTGTCTAGGAAATTTTTCTTAGATTAAATGATATATCTATCATAACAAATACGATAGCTATAAATGTTACTAAAAGTATTTCCTAGTATTAAATACCCTTCTTAATTCGTAGATACATCACGATTTTAGTACTCCTACCATTCTCCGAAGAATATCTCTAAGAAATTCCGAAACAAAAAAGTTCTTCTCAATAATTATTTACTTAGCAAGCACTTGCTTTTGGCGGCCGAGCATCCCTAAATTCGCGATCTTTCCCTCTCGTAAATCCGTGCCATCAATTAATTTGCTCTTCCCTTGATTTTCGTCGCCGGTAATTAATGAGATTCGCGCGTCGAATGCTCTTATCTTCGGATATGAGAAGATCTTCCCCACGCATGAGGGTTCCCCAAGGCACTGCTTTGGAATGGTTTCGGGGGAGAATGGATAGATCGGGGGACCGAATTTATCGGCCGAATTAAAGTGGGGTGCGTGGAGCGATCGAGCGACGGGGGAAGCAATGTCTCCTCGCGGGATACGCTGAAGAAGATGCGGGAATCGCCGGGGAAAAGGTTTGGAGGAGTTTTTGGGACGTGGAGTGGAAGGAAAGAGAGGGTTAATGACGGAAGAGAAAGATTGGTGGATTCGAAGAGATGCTTTTTTCCGATCGAGCCTTTGAATGATAATCCTCCACTCTTCTCGACGGTGGCTCTAGACGGTCGAAATTTTTAAGACATCTATTACTATGGATTCAAGTGGTGTTGTTAGTCTACCCTTTTAAGCCCAAGTGTGTTCTAGAAGACCTTGTCTCGAAAGACTGTATTAAATATCAACGAGAAATAATTTTAAATTACGATGGTAATTGAATAAAGAAGAGTTCGTTTGCTAGTTATTGCGTTTAATTTAGGGGTTCAATTATAAACTCCAATATTCCAGTAAACTTTAACTGTCTGGTGTTTATTTATTCATCCGCTATATGTATTAATTTCATATTTGAACGCTTTTTCATTTTACTATTATTTAAATACAATGTACTTTCTTTTCTAGGGAACGATAATACGATAAAATATATCAGAAATATTTTTGATTCTTTAACAGCCAAAAATCAATTAATATTTGATATTATTAAGATATTATAAGTAAAATATTCTCAAACTAATATATTTTAGATGATTTGTAGACGGAGCATTGATAACTGCGCTAAATATGCATTTAAAATCAAAACTTTGGAGGAAAAATTAGAAACCTCAAACTTTTCAAACTTGTGATTTAAGCACCGATATAAAATGCTATAACTATCTCACTATATCTCGTTTAATTGACAATAGCCATATACCTGGAATTTCGCACGTTATGTTATGAAAGCGTATGATTGAGTTTCCCTAGAAATCCCAAAATTTCACAGCATTTAACTCAATTAGCATTTCGCAAAATGTAATTAATAACGTATCATTGATGGAATGAGTATGTTTTAGAATTGTAACGCAATTTACGTTAACAAATTCCATTCACACCAAGTACGTTTGAATATGGCCGAGATAGATGGGAATTTTAGGAATTGATATGTAAATCAGCGTTCCTATTATCATATGATTATCATAATTGTAACGAATTAATCACACGATGCCACACGTAGTAATCGATTGGAATTCAGCGTTACGTCAGATTTAAGGACAATAACTAAGAATTTACCGTAAGGAAGCTAATGACCGCTTCTTGGCACTTAAAAAGTACATATCAAGATATTTGGGTATCTATTAACGTGAGATTACAGCCGTACGCACAAGAATACCAAAGTTTGACTTCGGAGCCTCTGCATTGAATTTTAATCCTGATTATACTTTCAAAACAACGAGTAAAATCGCAGTGGATGATATTATTCATCAACATCACTCGAATACGTAGCTTCCTCCCACGTGTTTTTGCCATTCAATCGATAATCTTCCTCGAAACCCATGCATCTAAAATGAATTTTTTTATGGGTCAATATGTCATGCACACAAACTCTTTCTAACGACCGTCATTAATTATATATCTCCCTTTGTAGAGGATTTTTAATTAAGCGGCTACTGGTTACGCAGTCATTAATATTTTCTCTCTCGGCCTTGCAATCAGCAGAAGAGAAACGCTTTTATTTTTGCCTCACGACATCTACATTCAGGAATCCCCTTTAAGATACCGAACACCGATTTCCAGGGAAAATAAAAGAACACAATGTAATGCAGAGTCTTCATATTTGTAATATCCGAGCGCTTCTCCCGATGCAACATACGTTTTGAATCGTTTACATTTAAGTATAACATGTAAGTGAACCATGAACAATGTACCAAGGTTCATTTTCATTCCGTATAATACATCGCTATCAGAATGTACTACCTCACATTTAAAACGTTAGAGTATTTAAAGTAGGAAAATATGAAGATGAGTGGTATGAAATGCATTCTCTGTAAAAAAAACTTGCATATTTATTCTTCTCGTCCCAATTGCCAAGTTCATATAGAAAACTAGAAATAGTTTGATATTTTATATTATTATTATTTATTAATTTTTGGGAAGAACTATACAATTCACTTCATCAATAAAAGCTTCATAATATTACCAGACCTTTAGTACAGGTAACTACATTTTACTAATTAGAGTATGATGTGGGCTTTAAAGCTATAAAATAAGTCAAAGAAAATGTTGTATTAATGCGGTGTGAATTTAATGTCATTTGAGGAGCTAATTACGAGGAAATTCTATAATCTTTTAATATAATAATTCCATATAAAATATAATCTTTGTTTCGATGATAATAACATATCGTCTTCTTTCTATCAAAAACTCGATTGATGAAATCTCCATTTTCGACGGATTGAAATTTCTCATATATCAATCTCCAGAAATTCTTCCATTAAAAGATTTTTAGGAACATTTCCATGTTAAAAGACGCATTACACTTTCAGAAACTCGTGGCCCCACACTTGAACGACACGCTCTTAAAAAGCATACCCGTCTCGTGTTCATTAGAACGGAGGAATAGTTGTTTGAGCGTGGGTGGATATCGATGTGCCCCAACACACCTTCAATCCCTCCTCAATAAAGCCTCTGCCGACATCTGTTCCAACCACACGCACCCATTCCACAACGCACTCTCATGCCACCGTCTGAGGTAACGACCGCGAAACGGAGGTTTTGTGGTCCAACTCCCCCTTCCCATTTACAACCCCTTCTGTCTCTCTCTTTTATCACCAACCTTCCCTCTTTTATTCACGACCGCTCCGTGTTATTTCTCACTTCCATTTCTATTCGGAAGTCATTTTTGGGTTTCACTACTTTTATCGGGGGAAATTGAAACCTGATACGAAATCCGGTACCGAGAACTGAAATATTAGTCGGAAATGAAACCGAAAGAAACCGGTTAGTAATGATAAGTTTTTCGAGAAGGAAATGAGACTAAAAACCGTCATACGCTATGTCTCCAATTTCATTTTCGAGCTACAATTTCATTAATTCAATATAATTCAATTAAGGTCAAATGTAACATAATACTTCAATTTTCATGAATGTGGGAGTGTAAAAACTAAAATAAGTACGTTTCGATTGTTTACGTTTAACTACCCCTCATATGGATGGTTTTTTTCATAGAGAGAAAGGAACCTACACATCCCTCGTTAATTTTTACGTACCGTAGCATAAAATATAATAAATATATCGACTCAGAACTGACTCGTATGCGCACGACGGAAATGTGCGTGCATATTTAGAATTATATTCCCAAATTTTCCCTTTCAAAGCTTTTAGTACCTTATGACGAAAATAACTCTGGATTAATTAAGAAAAATCTCTTCATCAGTATTTCTCTCTTATCCTTAAATATTATTACCTTTGTGCGTCAGAACCATATGCGTGACAAATTCATTTCAAAGTTTCATTTTTAACTGAAAAATCCCAGAAATAACTGGAATAAGTGTATTTTTATTGCAATTTAACAATGAAGGGAATCTCAATGCCAAAAAGTTACGGCTGCTCATGAATAAAGTATGACTGCTTTTTGAATTCTTACCACGTCTTGCTCGTGACGATAACATCGACAGCTTATAATATCTCATTTCCTTTTTTCTCTTATCTTTTGAAAGGTAAAATTCATTTAAAAGCGACCATGAGTGAAATATTGCGATAATTGTACCGTAATTTTGATGCTTTGCTAGTTCTTGTACCGCAAATTCTGAAAGTGTTCTTTGGTAAAATCATTCTCTTTCTTGTACGAAAATAACTATGTTCACGTTAAAAGTAGAGCCGTTTCAAAAATATAAGTGAAATAGATATATTCATCATGATGTTGTCCATAGGCTAAGAAAAGATCGACAATATCTTTCTTTTTAATACAAACTTGATATTTGTTATAGACTTTGCTAAAGTCAAAAAATAATCATAGGGAAACAAAACTATATATTATCCTTCTTTGCAATTGTAAACATAGCAAAATCACAAGAAAGCTAGAAATAATTGACCAAAAAAATTTATGGTTATAAATTTGTTTGGGGTTATTAATCTTATCTGAGGACCAATATTTCTAAGCAACAGACCCATAGTTTCAAGGAAAGAGAAATCATATCAATTTATTTGTACAATTATGATATAGCCTAAGGCACAACTTCATTGAATATTTTTAATAATTCTAACATTGAGAAATACTAAATCAATATTTTTATGAGATACACCAATCCAATATCCAGTAGGAGGTATCGCTGACGTATTGAATTATCTTTTATGTAATATCTAGCATATTCAGTCATTCGCCGCTATAATCCTATTCTAATATCGTCCAACCCTTTTTGACCCTTTCCGATGAGAACTCTCTTAAGACTTCTGCATCCGTTGCTATGCACTCGGGCCTTCCGATCTCCCATAAGGCATTTTCTTGGCCTGGGTCACGAATCTATGGCAGCTCAAATATTTGCACTGCCTCGGAATTGAAGCTCCTTCGTCGGCACTTCTGTCTTACCTTCTTTTCACTTCCTTTTCTATGCCTCGTCTATTTCCAAATAGACTTCATAGGTGAGCACTCGACCATGCATTTTGAGGTTTCATTCGAATAGAGTCGTGGGAGTTCCAAATGTCCATGGCAAGTCCTTGATGCATGAGATACTTCAAAATGATTTGTAAAATACGAGTGATAAAACTGTAAACGATGCATCAACGTGTGATCCAAGATAATAAAAGTTCTCATACATTGTTTTAAATTGCTGAAATCATTTATCTGTTGATATTTTATCGAATAGATAATTAGATTCATTAATGTAAATTATAAGTTATAACTTTTAGTACATATTTATTAACGTTTAATTTTGAAATTTTAATTTTCAATATAAAGAGTTTTCTGAAGTAAAAATATCTCTGTTTTAATTTTTGTAATCGCAAGTATTTCGATTATTATAAAGATGATAAATCCATATAATTTTCTAATTTAATATCTACGATTTCCATGTCAAGAAGTAGCTTTCAAATAGTGGCACATTTAGATATCGGATAAGGGTATCAATTTCTCCTAATTACTTAAAGCTTGGTTTGAATAGACAACTCGATATGGGATAATCAAGTAAATTGAGAAGGTTATCCTGATGTGCATTTACAATTGAAGCCTGAAAGACTTTTCTTCCAGAAATCTGTGTTAACGACGCAGCATTCGTTAATCTTGAAAAGGCGCAAAGCTCATCACTTTACTTAATTAGGGAAAGCGGAACGTCTCAACTTATGCTATAATATGTTGGGGCAAAAGGAATTCAGTCAATTATGAGTAGAAAGTGTCCTTACGTATTAAGATATACCGTTCACCTACCAAACAGGTCGCTCGTGAATGACGATCCTTATGATCCCTTTAAGAGGATGACATTTTAGTGAAACGGATACCCTTCTAAAACGAGTAAGTCTGAGATTTTTCACTTTCTCCTTTTAGAAACATCTTAGATTAACTATAAAGGATATTTGAATGCGCACTTCAGTTTATGTAAATACACTATTAGTTTACTGCGTCCTTATTCTTCATGTCTACGTACATATTATAATAGTAGTTATAATATATTTTACGATTATGTGGGATTTCTTTCTATTCCTTGTTGGCATAAGGGGATAATTTATCAAACGATTAATTAATTAACTTCATTATTCGCGTTAAATATCTTGAAGAATCTCTAATATTAAATAAGAAACCATAATAATTCGTCTAATTTCTAAATATTATGTTAGTTTTAGAATAACGACAATTAACATACCAGTACTTTAATTACAGAGAGTAAAACGTCAATTCTAATAGTCTAATGTAGATTCTTCCTCAGTTTGTTTAGACATTATTTCGATTATAATTAAAAAATTAAGGACTCCAGTTGATGCCCGAGAAATCCGAGCATTGCCTCGCCATTCAATAAAAATTAAAATTCAACGAAATTACCGCGTATCTATACACGAACTTCTTAATAACCAATAAAACTTTCGACAAAATCTCAAGAAACAGTCTTATCAGTCGGTCATCGTAAAGGGGCAACAGTCTTTGGGAAAGGAAATATGTCCAAAGGAGATGCGTGTGTAAGGGACGAATTAGCCGACCTTTTATACGGCTTCCAAACGCGTGCCACCAGAGATACGCCGTCATCAAATTACGTGCCTTTAACTGTCCTTAAGGGAACGAAGGATATCACAAGTGTGCGGTTAAAAGCAACGCCATTTGTCGGCTGCGGTTTCGGGACATAGAGCTAACACGAGACTGCGGTCTGCGATCCCCAGGCATCCTGCGGTTTCCTCTCAATCTTTACATCAAACGATGCTCACTCAATTACAGAGACGTTTAGTGTTCTGATGGTCACAGAAAAGGGAGGCAGCATAACACGTGTCTCATAGGCGAAGATTTAGAAGAGTATATTTATATATTTACTGATTAATACTGGATTAATAAGCTTAAAATAATTGAAACAAATTTAATTCGTGATAATAATTATATGAATATTTTAAATATATATCATATGTAATTTTTAATACAATTTTACAGTAAATGAAAAATTTGATATTTATAGATTTAATTTTTAATTAATTAATTATAACAAAACCAATTCAGAAATTCTTATGGTTCCCTTTCTAATTTCATTTCATTCATGTATTACAAAAATGTTTCGTAGTATTGATATTGTTTAACACCTCCGTTCAGTCCTGAAACTCGTCTTTTAAAAAATTGGATAAGTATATTTTCAAAGTAATATAGTTTTTGCTAATTCTTTCCAATTAACGGGGGCATATTACAGAGAAATCTGTAGGCAGAAAACCCGGCCATTTCTCATCATACTGTTTATATATGATTATTTTCATTTGCTTTTAATTTCATTTCAATCTCATCTCTTAATATGAGAAAACACAGACCTAGAAAATGTTTGACATATGGGACTCGATTTAAATGTTTCTTTTAATTTCCATTCCGACGTATTTTTAGCTCGTAAATTTCTGCACAAAACATACAATTTGAGGAAGAAATTTTGAATGGATTTCTTTATTTATCTGTCAATCGCAGTAAGGATTATTTTTCTTGAGCAAACGAGAAAATGATCAGAGCAACTCGAGTGTATCCGTGAATTATTGTCCGCAGAGAACCTTAAATTAATATAAAACACCTTTATTCGCTGTATACACCATGAAGCGTTGTCGTAATGAAGTTTTCCATCAGAGGACACTGATAAACATCTTTCCAAATGCCCTCCACATCACACGTCTCGGTTCGAACTCCAAACCTTTTCACTTGGGAACCTCACGAGTCGCGATATAAATTCGTCTTTCGAAAGCACGTTTCCGTTTTAAGGAAATGGTTAATTACATTTTTCCACGCGAAACACTTCGGCAACTCTTTTTTACGGCTTTTCGTTGGGAGAATTGTCCGGCACTTATCGCTGGCATCGAGTGCTCGCAACTGTAACCAAACGAGTCCAACGACTTACTTCGCCACAGCGCTTTCCGGGCCAAGTGTTCCCGGTGCTGAGGAGGCCCTGTCTCTCCGATGCTTACAGTATTCATTATGTGAAACGGTGCGATGATAAGCCTTCCTTCAATGGCCTCTTTGCCCGTTGAAGACTTTCGGTCGATCTCACAGAATATCAGAGAAAAAAATGAGTATATCATATGATTATGCATACAGATTTATAGGTCTGAGAGAACTATAATAATATTTCGAAAAATATTGCTATTTATATCTAAAATGGAAAGTATAAACTTTTGTTTGATTTAAAGTTACTTTACTGTCGCTGATTATTCTGCAATTTTTAAAATCTCGAATACGAGTACCTCTTAGCATAGTCTTCCATACAATAACCGCACTTCTGAAATGATATTCTGAATTTCCTTAACTACAAGTGTCATCTGTCCTCGGTCGTTTTTCCTTCGAAATGGAATTATTCATAAGCTTTTAAGGTGACGAAATTTCATCTGCTAACGAAGCAAGATTCTGTACTGACTGCATCGTTAGTCGTCTTGCAATATGTTTCGTATTTGCCGTACATTTTAAGGTACAGAGAAATGCTGCTAAAATTCGAAGCTTTTTCTTTTTTCGGAACAACCTAATGGTAATTGAGAAGATTTCTAATTTTTTGCCATTTGGTAAACGCATTTGAGTAATGAGTCGCATTGCGAACGAGGGTAAATGGGGAGTCGTATTTTTTCTTCCACTTATACTCTTTTTAAAGATGTCAATAACAAGGTGTAGGGATATTTAAATCCATCGCTAAATATTGATTTTCTTCTTTCCTCATCAGAAAATTATTTCCGTAACATTCGCGTGAGATATTCCACTGCGAAAACTCTTTCACACGAAATAGTGAGCAAACTACAGAAAAAGCTCAACGCGACATTTATTGATAAATATGACACTCAAAGTGACTGAGCAAGTGAAATATTATAGCAAGACAAAGAAAATTTTTTTGAAATATCACTAGTGGTATAATATACTCTTTTGAATATGAGTAAACTTAACTGCACTTAGTTTTCTAAGTAACTAGTCAAGATGGGGAAGAATTCAAATCCGATGTTGATAAGACATATTTCCAATAGAAATATTTGAGAATGTATTTTGAAACATCTAATTCCAATAAGTAATAGGGAGATATGTTTTAAACCGAAATTCCAAACCCTAAAAAGAAAAAACTCTATAATTCTAATCTAATGCATTAAATTTTAAGTAAATATACAGTTCTCATTCATTGTCAAAAATTATATAATAATAATATAATAATTATATTATAATATATATATATATATATATATATATATATATATATATATATATATATATATAAGTTCAGCGATATGTAATAAGAATTAAACCAAGAAATTTAAAATGTGGTTGTATGGTTAAATTGGGATAAATAGTACTTGTAAATAAAATAATGGTAAGTTCCCATGATTGAAGTAGGCAATATAAGAATTTCAATCTAATTTATGGTGTAAGATCTGGTATAAAATAAGGTCCGATTTTTTAAGAAAGTTAGTTTATTCGCTCCCTTTTCATCGACGATAGAGAACTTGTCTAGAATGGAAGTTTTCATGATTTCTTAGGCCGTCACTTTCAAAGAGAAACGAATGTAATTGATTGCGACAAACGGATATTAAGACGTCAAAGGCGCAAAAAAGTGTGCATTAGAGGGAGCAACAGGAAAGAAAGTGAATGGAGTTTTGCAGGAAAAGGAAATGAGTGAGTCAATATATTTGATGGAAAGTGATATCGACAGGGAAAAAATCTGATGAACGATGTAGCAAAAGTATGAATCATGAAGAAAATTATTGGAGTTCAATTAATGATCGATAAAGTTATAGATCATATTCAAAGTTCATAAAAATAGCTATCTAGCAGAGAGCCCTCGGATGAAATACGTCATGATGTATCGATTCAACTTCGAAATATGCTCTGAATGGAGGTATTACTCATTCGGTGTGTTAAACGCTGTCGCCTTAAGCAATCCAAGAAGCGCCGAAGTGAAAATTTCAGTAGTCATTGACAACTGACCCTGCGAAAATCTTCAAGAACGGCATCTCATTGTGTATGCTCTTAAAATGCCTCATGATAAAGCGGAGAATTCGGGAGTTAAATAAAAATTAAGGTACACACAAGTGATCGTGACTTCCTGCATGTGCTTTCGCTTATTTAAGACGAACCCAGTTGTAAAGTTTAGCCGATTTTTTTTGCCGCTTCACCGTAAGAATACTACTTTCGGACGTTTGAATGCAATACCCGCCATACGTATATTGCTAAGTTACACCTAAGAATAGAATTTCATTCTATGAAATAAAAAAAAATAATTTGTTTTCACAGAGTTCTTCGCTTGGCTACAAAAAGTCATGCATATTTTAATAATCAGACCGAAAATATTACATTTAACGTCTATAATATTAAATGAGTGATATATTTTTAAATTTATCATATTTTTTGTAAAAATTCATAGGATTTTTGTAACATTCCATTAAAAATAAAGAAATGTAATTATTTGGGATACATAACAAAAGTGTGATATTATTGCAAAGGTATAAAAACTAAAAAAAGCGAAATTACTTACATAAGGAAACAGATCAGTTCTAGTAACCTGTCTCAAAGTTATGATGACATTTCTGACTTCTGTTTAACCGTAGTATCTCAAAAAACTGAATTTATTTCACGTTCCCTTATTCCTTAATAATGAACTAGAAATAAAAAAGGTAAAAAAGACATCTCTGATTACATAAGACATTGATTATGAATACACAAATTGCCGTAATTTATAAAAAAATCACCAAAAAAACTACATTAAAAAGAAAATATTTCCGGGAGTTTTCAGGAAATCAGCGAAATGCCAATCCCTTTCGATAAACAAGGGCTCCTAATTAACCGATAACAAAAAATTCGAACAAAACATAAATCCATAAACTCAAACAATATTCATATTCGTGATATAAATCTCTAAACTCCATTAAAAAAAAGAAGAACGATTTTCATTGACGCTTTAATTTGCGCGCGCCCTGCGGTGATATCGGGAAACGGCCATTGTTGTCATCCATCGAATTACGCATTCGGAAACATATGCTCTCTCGGACCCCATTAAATTCCACATAATTACGGATAATTATCTCATATTTCACCGCGAGATAATGAGGCGCTATCAACGCCATTTTCCTACGGATAGATTCACGGAAGCGTTTGATTAAAGAAAAACAATGTCGGTGGACAGCTTCACAGTTAATATTATCTGTCGGCGCGCGTTCGTGCGCCTTTGGAAAAAAAGAACGATTTGCATAAGCACTCCGCATTTGGAATATCGCGGCCTTTATATTTATACCGATCGGCGGTAAAAACGGAAAATTCATTTCCTTTTTCCCGATGCAATTACTCGCGATATTTCTGCATGTTGCATCTCCGTGTTTATTTAGAGATTCCCTTTGTGAGGTGTTATTTGCAAGAGGATTTTTAATTTTATGCCTTACTGATTAAAACGTTTTTTTTTTATTTCACGTCGTGGGTAATACAGCCGCGTGATGAACGATCCTTTGTATTTGCTGAAAGCACTCGAGTAATTCACGAGTTCAAAGAAACAAGAGCTCTGGAACGATAAGAGATTTAAAAGGTGCACGAAATGGGAAAAGATTGGAAAGGTTAAACGATGAAAAAACTTGCTAGTAGTGGAAGAATTATAATGAGAAGTACTACAGGTAGTTAAAGCAAATTAGATGCAAAATGGAGACGAAAATAGAACGGTATTCAGCACAAAAGGAAATATTTAATCTGCAAAATGATAAAATATATAGTAGGTTAGTGATAAGTATTAAATTCTAGCAGTGAATTAATGAAGGAAAATAATAAATGAACTAATGAGGGATTCTTATTTCTGAAAAGGGTAAATTAACAATTATGATCGCTAAATTATTAGTTATTCGTCAAATTTTTATGCTTTAAAATAGTAAATGGTTAATGAAATTTATTATAAAAAATTTATCAAAACAATTTGGCATGGAGTAATACATTAAGGGAAGAATATTTTTCATCGGATTTATGAAAATGTTTAGATATAGATTATTTGTATTTATATATTTTATAGAAAAGTTAAATTCATAAATATAAAAAAACATAATAGTCAATCATTTTATCGTATCTTATTAGGTAAAAATATTCCAAATTCCATAGCCCATTATAGAAGTTTACATCTCATTAGATCGTTTATCATGTAATCAACACACAATATTTGCTTAACTATAATTATAATTTTATTAATGCTGTGTATACTTTTACTTCAGCATTTTTAGTGAAATTTAACACTCTTAATTGGGAGAGTAGGATGTCTAATATAACTATATTTCGCATATCGTAAACACGCGTGCACCAGCATCGTGGATGGCGGGTCACGTGCCTTTCGCAATTTTCAAATTTCGTCTTGTGCATCGGGTGTGCACGCCTTATCGCGGAGGAGCGTGCGTTCGGGGGATCCGTGTCATGGCCATTTGACGCAACCACCGCCTTGAACCGCGACCATTTCGAATACATTATTTCGCTTCATACTCCTTTACCCTTAAGCAATTCGCTTAAGAAATACACCGGAAATCGCTCGTGTAAAGAACGGGCTTATCCAGAATATTAAACAGGCATCTTCATTGGCAAAAATTGAAACGGTTCGCAAGAAAAGGGTTAAAGGTACTTTGCAAATTAAAGACGCGAGGATAGCAATTTCTATAAAGGAATCCTTTTGCAAAAAAAATTTTAAAAATGAACTGGGACTCGAACTTGGTTCCCCTCAGAATACAAATATAAAACTTTTCTTGGCTGAAATGATGAAGCAACCCAACAAATATTTGTAGCTCTACATTTTCCTATCAATCCTTTAAAACATATCTTTCCTCCCTTTCGCCTTTAATATTTGAAAGTAGTTTATTTTTCATAATAATACGTAATGAATTCTGTAGCGGGTTATCGATCCCTTAATTCAACCGACATGATTCTTTGTCCCTTGAACGATATTCGAAAGATTAAAAAAATCATTCGGTAAATACGACGGTATCTTCAAAATTAATCTCATTGGAACTCATTTAAATGTTTCCGCGAATAAATATTTCCTCAATTTAATTGAATTCTTATTTACGGAAAAAATTTGCGCCAAATACGATCTTCATTTCAATGACGTTTTATCTCTCGTTAATTCACATATTTGGAAAACCTGTGGACTTTTCGGGACATTAAATTATTCAGTACAATGGGAAATTCCTTTGTTGAATGCTTTCCGTCATTATAACTGACGTTTATGTATAACCGAACTAAAAATTTAGAAGAGAAACTTGTTGGCAACCAACAAAAGCTCATACAATTAATACATTTCTGTTTCGAAAGTATTAGTAATGTAATTGGAGGTAATAAACGAAGTTGATTGAAAGCGCAAAAGGGAGACTAAACTCGATAATAGAGAATCGCATATCGATCGTGTTACAGTCTTTGGTTATTGGATTCCTGCCCAGATTAGTGAGCGAATAGATCTAAGCTTGACTGATTTCGTTAGGCTCGTTTGTCTGACTGAGACTGACGATCTTTTGCCGTAATCCATACCATATATTTATATTTAAACGGACATATAATAAATCTTTCTTGTCGTTAAAACACCAATAGAGAAAAGGATGTAAAAAATTCGTAACTATAATCGTCCTAACGTAAAAATAATAGTATGAAAGAATAATTGAGAGCAGTATACGAACTAGTTGGAGAAATGTTTTCGACGGAGTGAAGTAAAAATAAGAACCTTTGGGAAAAAGGCACCTTTTCCATCTCCTTCTTGGATCGCTCAAAACCATAGCACACCCGCGTCTCCCCTTCGCAATACGTGATCTGAAAACCTTTAGCGCATCGAAGTGGGGGAGCGAAGACGAGGGAAATCTGGCGGAGACTGCGAGAGTATCTAGATGGATTCGTAAATAGTTAAAGATGTCCAACCCAAGGAGCCGAATCACGGAGATGTTTCAACTTTACGCTCTTCTTTACGAAATCTCGAGAATCGATATAATTTCAGAAATTCATCCTTTTTAAGGCGATATGTTTATGATATGATCGTGGTCATAGATCTGGATTTTCATGTTTTGGTACCAGCTTCAATTCTATCGAAAATCATTAAATTCCACTACTACATTTCAAATACACGAACAAATATATGCACTAATGACGTAATAAGTTGTTAATTTTTGGTAATGCTGTTTAGTCTCAAGACAATATATTATCAAATTCAGAATGAAAGCTAAGAAAAATGTATACAGAGAAGCAATTCTTAAAGAAACATTTCCCCGTAAAAACTAGCAATAACGTGACATAAACTAAATAAATATGCGAGCATACAACAGACTTAAAGAGCTACTATTGAGAAATATTATGAATCCAAAACAAAGATCAAATGTTAGATAAGATCTTTTCGAAAAATCAATACCGGAGGAAAACCCGCTCTGTAGCAATACAGATCTCAAAAATTTTAGCGGGATTTAATGTACTTATAAGAGCATTTTCTGAGTTAGATATACATGTATATTATCACCCTTGGAAGAATGTAATGTCACAAAAACGAATCATTTTGTATTAGTAGAATCTGTTTGATAATGATATGAAATACATATGTTAGTTAATTCTTAATAAGTGTAATTTTAAACGAGGTGGCATTGAGTTTTAAGGAGTATTTCAAGATGAGATTTAAAGTTACCAGTTTTTAACACTCAATACTTTATCTATTTTACGAATTGAGGGTGAAATTCCGTGATGGGTTAATGAGGATAGAATCATTCATCTTCTAATATCCTAAGACATTTTGTAAAAAAGAAATTTACTTTTCCCATATAACGAGGAAATCGTCTTCTGTCTGGAGGGAAGCATGAAGAGGAAGCTTCTGACAAAAACAAATATCCACTCATTTGCACCTACTTTATTTAAGGAGGTTGGAAGCCTTCTAAGTTTAGGAAGGAAATTTCGGAGAATACGAGTGAACGCTCTGTAACACAAAGGATGTTAATTGTGTGATAATTACCTAAGTAACACTTCGAAATTTCAAGATTTGTAAATAGAGCTTTTTTATAACCCCTCCGATGCGAGCCATCTTTCAACTGCGAGGATTTCTTAATGAGATTAGAAAGTTTTGATGAATCTCACGACTTAATTTTTGATGAAAAATTGAGTTCAAATTGCTGATATTGATTTATCTATATGAGCAGAATGGAATGAAATCCTTGTGATATCATTTTCGTACTGGTCTATTCTATCAATTGCCATTTATTGTATCAGAATTCATTGTCTTTAAAAAGAATGAGTACTAAGAACAATTTTGTGTATGGGACTCGAACCAAAGTTCTCAATCTTTGGATAGATAATAACACAGTTTCTTCTCGAATAGAATGCAATTACCTTCATTAGTATTTTTGGAACACAAGGAAAATATTTTATGCTCAATAAATCTACTTATAGTTATTACAGAATAATCATCGAATGTACTAAACAAACTAACTAGACTAATTATTTAATTATCTAACTTAATTTAATAATTTGATCCACTGAATTGTTTTTTACGCATTTATTATCAACAACGCAGTTCAAAATTAATTATCCTTAAATAATAGACGACCGATTTTGACGTATTCTATATTTTAGAATGTTATAAAAAATAGGAATTTTTACGTCGAAGATTCTCAGTTGGTGCTGAAATTCCTTCATACAGGGTCTTGAAATGCCTTTAATCCATCCTTCGTAATTTTCTTCTTATATTGGTCTCATGGGTGGAGTCATCCAGTTCTACTTCCATAGCATGCGAATCATACATCGATGAAATGAAAAACATGTTCGAATGCGTGGGCGTGTGAAAGAGGGGAAATGATAGGTTCCAAAAGAAGGGTTGATGATTCGGAGGATATCCGAGAGATATGTCTGGAAGGCTGTTTAGGAGAATAAAAAGAAAGAGGTCTGATAGAGGAGGCGGAATGCCTGATATCTCCAAGATGGAATGCGAATAGATACTGGAGTCCTCTGGTGGGAGAAACGCCAAGAATCCCCATTTTTCGCTTTTGCCCTAGTCACGGCCGAGGATAATTTCTTTGGATCGATTGGGCTCTTCAATGAAGAGATGGTTATTTACGAACTTTTTCGCAGTCCTTCAAACAACCTTGAGTATTCTATGAAAAAGGAATTTATTTGTAATTATTGATTATAATTTTCAAAAAACAAATATTATTTAGAGCCTTTTTTCGTAAAAGAAGTATCATTATGAAAAAATAGTTTTTGATTGCAATATTACTTTCTGATAAAAGGGACACGTAGCTTTATATTGTGAACAAGTATTTTTACAATGAATAGTATTAACATGGATCCTGGAAAGAATTTAAAATGATGCATTGATCGATACTGGTCAAAATCTTAAGAAGAAATTTCACTAAAGAAAAGTTCCTGTTCATTTGATCAATAATAAAGAAGATTGAATGTAATTTCCAAGAAGGTAACATAAAAATTCGTAGTTAATTTTAACAATAATTAGCTAAAATGTTCACTATCAAGAGATGAAATAACTTCTATACTTCATATAATTATTACGAGTAAATTACAGCACAAGGTTATAAAAATTCGGGTGAGAAAAGAAAATCTTTTTGTTACTGATATATTGTCAAGCGAAGATGCCTTAACCGATTTCATCCCTTTTAATATTTGAAAAATATTACTATGCTGAAAAAAATTTTCAATTTTCTCGAGAAAATTAGCTCAAAATTTAAATTAAATACTGAAGTTCATTAATTATTGAAAATTTAAAATTCTTTTTCTATTTTTAAGTGCGAGGACAAAAAATATATTCTTTGATAAGTTAAAAGTTACTCTAGATGTATGAAAAATTTAATTATAATAACCAGTTATGAATTCAAATTCATTCATTTCATGATCACGTCATTTAATATTTGCATAGAATCTAATAGCGTAAATTAAACACTTTGTCAAAGTCATGATAAATCCAATGCCATTTTGTTATCAAAATGATCATGACGAGAACTCTTCGAAGGAGAGTTTAATGGTTACCACGTAATTTGTCGATAGATCCTTGCAAAGTTTCCGATAATGAGCCACTATGGTAACGAAAACGAGAAATTGATCACGAACGGAGGAGTTTCCTTAATACATTGACGTGAAGGGATTTATGGCAACGCTTCGACGAAATGCGAAGTCACTCTCATTGCCCATAAGAAGTGGCCATTGACGATTCTTTTCTCTAAAGCATCGGTGGAAGTTTTCTACGGCATTTTTACATTTCCTTTGGTAATAATGCCTATTAAAGCGGAAAGTTTTCAATGCCTCAGGTACGTACGGAAAAAAGAGCATTATTCTTCAAAGACAATGGAGCATTTGGTAATGATCGATCAAAATGCTTCTTCGATTCGTAACGACATGTTTTTAATGCTCTGAAATGCAACCGAGACGACATTCTCCCTTCGACTCATATTTCCCTTCCACTTTTTTCTCTCCTTTTTTGTCTCATTCTTTCGAGGGTTTTCCGATATAGATTCAGCCCTTTTTTATTTTTCGTCGCGATATTCTTCGGCTAGAGAATGAACTAAAGGCTTATTCGTTAAAGTTGTTTAACGTTGATCTAAGAAGAGCATTGACATTTAGGTATAGAAAGAGACGATAGTAAGGGAAGTTACTATAGAAACAGAGTATTTCTATTATTATTGTGCAAAAATGTTTTGATAATGCATTTTGAGAAAATTATTTAGGAAACCTTTAAGAAATAAACCTTAATCAGTTATTATACCCACACCAAGAAACATCTCATCCTTTGTTCGTAACACCGGTTTGATATGAGCTATAAATAGTGCGTTGTGGAAGCCCTTACTTTATGGAATCATATGTTAAACGTGCCGTAGCCGTGCCTTAAGCCATCTTCTTCGATGAGGCGTTTGTTTACCATGTGGAACAAGGTATGCTAGCGGAAGATACTGGCGTCATATTTTTTTCTCTTCGCGAGAATTCTTGTTTATGAACGTGTTCATTAAATGATCCATAGAAGGAACGGCATTTTGAGTCCACTGTGTGCGTTACCTTGAATGAAAGCCCCTTCGAAAAAAACACTTATAACTGGAAGCTGCATTCGTCGAGAGATTTTTTCAAAACTTTTCCGATGAATCTCGCACACTCTCTCGATCGTTCTGCGAAAGTTTTATGCTCGCGAGTGGGTTTGACCTTCCCTAACTCGAAGAGGTTATAAGTCTCGTATGAGGTAACTTTCCTCGGCTCACATGTATTTATGGTGACCGTCATTCGATGCTTGACGAACGACATAAATCTGCAGCTTTCTCATCCGTAGAACAAGCTTTAAAACATAAAAAGCACTCCCTTGTGTTAAAACGTCCTATCGCAGCATTAAAACTGTTCGCTATGTACTTAATACGATGACCTTTAGTATATATTCCTTCTCTTACATTAGCTAATAACCTAATTCAATCTAATAATGCAAACAATTTAGGATTAGATGTAAAAATAAATTCAATAGACTCAAACTTTCCTTATGATGAAGTCGTTTTATTATTATAATTATTGTCGCTTTAATCCTGAGATTATATTCGATTCATTTATAATCTTTCTGTGTTACTTTGATAATAGATTCAAGCCTTTAGATAATTAAATATTGTACCGTAATAAATAAACACTTAGTGAGATTTTAGACTTGTAACTTCATTTTTGACGGGTATATTTTGAACTTTAAACAGTACGGAATTATGTACAGAGCTCAGAGTAAAGGACTCTAGACTTTGAGGTAATTTTTATCGAAGTATGAAAATGATGATTCGTAAAGAATAAGAATTAACTGTAATAAAAAATAGATTCTCTTACATTAATGTTCTTGTAAAATATAATGAGAAGTCACCAAACGGAGCCATTCCATGTACAATTACTAAATTTATTTTAAACCAATAACAAATGGAATCTATTGACAATTGATATTGAATAATTTTGGTGTACAATTAAAAATAATAATAAATCTGGACAATGTTCGAGTATTCTCTCCGCCAAATGATCAAGCTCAATTCACCCGATATAAAAGTAGTTTTTATATCTTGATGCTCCGCCACAGAGATAGGAATCCCACAAGTGGTATGTGTGCTTCCAAGACAGGTTTAAACACGGAGACTTTAAAACAAATTCCCTTGCCGGAAGGAAACTCACATCGTTCTATATTTACACACTCCCAATTAGCATTTAAAGTTTAATTTGAGAAAAACAAATTCTCGTGGGAAGAGACGCTATCCCAAGGCCATTCTCTAAGTGACGGCGAAAGACATTTTTTTCTTTGGATGTACACGCACGTTTAGTTGCAGGGGAATCGCCATTTCCCGTTACGATTCCCACAGGAGCTGCCATACCTCTTCATGTGAAACAGAACTTTCGATTCCATTCGAAAAGAATGCCCATTGACTTCCTTGAAACTTTATGAAAAGTTATCGGTATCTATGGTAACAAAACCACGCCTTTCCTCTGATTCGTGAAGAGTTTACCCCCGATTTCATTGATGGTCTGATCTTTCTCTCGTCGTGAATTCGCCAGGAAAAAGTATCGGATTGTGGGAAGGAGCCCTTTGTCACGCGCGTGGAAGAACGCATTTTCCCTGCAAGGGGAGAACTAGAGTTTACCCAGCGTGTATATATTATACATACTCGTATTATTTATATGGACTTGCATGGGGGTTGGGCACGCTCCAAAACTGCCCCCGTGGGAGGAGGGAAGGACGGGAAATGGGACGCGGGAACACTCCTCATTCCCTCTTCTCATTCCACGCCACGGAAGCGACCTTCCATATTGGCGGATCCCACAAGATTCAGTTTTGGGACCACCGGAATTGTTCCAATCCTACAACTCCGTTTTTGCGAATTACGAGCCAAGGATTCCGAAAATAACAACAAAGGCGATATTTAATCGCGCGGAAAATCTTCTTCCGCGAGATGGATTTTTCCTATTTCCCTCTTGGCCATAAAGAGGATGGGGAGGTTTGGCTAAAAAGTCGTTCCTTTAAGCCGCCGCTCTCAAGGTTGTGATATATCGCTCTCGAATCCGAGCAGAAGTAAGCGACTCCTGTACGATAGCAGAATTTCAAGCGGTCGAATGAGGAAAATCGCAGATAATTATTTCATACGCGTAGCGTCAACCCTTCGCAACCCTTCGAAACACATCAATGTACACAAACGGAAATCCGAATTTAAAACAGTTTCCATTAAAAATAACATTCTGGGACTGATACATAGTTCCTTTTCCTATAGACCATGGCGGACTGGAGACATATATCGATCATAACATTGTACTGCTGAGTTAGGAGTATCAAATCATTTAATTTCCCTTTAATAATATTGATAAATCCTCAAAAGAATCCTATTTAGATATTGATAAGTAGCGGTTATATAAATTCTCATTCTTATCTTGTATTACTTCAGAAAATATTTTAAATGAACGGAATAGAACAACTTTATGAAGGCTACCTCGGAAAGGCGTTATTTCCAACGTAATCAAGAGTAAAGCGTATGAAAGATTTTGCTCTGATGTCAATCATAACCATCATCAATATCGTCGTTAACTTTTTTATAGTATATGATTGCAGTCTTTTCTAACGTGTGTAATGAAAAAGAATATTTTTGGAGCTCTTCAAAAATATTTCGCGACTACTTAAAATCGTTCATATTCGCAACGGAAGAACTAAGGTCAGCTAAAGTTTCCCATTTGTACCAAACTAATCACGAAAACTTTTAAATCCAAAAATACCAACTCTTCGCTACAAAAATTAATATCAGTTCACACCCATGGTGTGATGTATGTATATCTGCGTCTATCGAACGAACGTGATTCTTTGGCAATTGCATCCTTAAGAACGATTTGATCATCTTCACTTATACATCCGATGATCAAAAGGGCAGAACTCACTTGAGAAGACCGTTTGCAAACAAGCAAATTACATCCTTTGATGGGTGCAATTTAAGGAAAGTAGAGTGCCGATACCTTATCAAGGGTTGCGATGAAAGCAATAAATGAAGGGATGGCAGAAGCACTCTTTATTGTAAAGGCATTTCCTGGAAAAGAGTGAAGATTTATTGGCCATCACCGCCTCTTCACACAAACTTTCTCTTTATTTGGCTTTTGGTCAACTTTTTGGTTCGAAGCGATTGCAAAGGGTTTTACTCCGGAAGAAGTTCTTCTCAGCAAGAGCTGAGAATTTCTTCTCCAGAAGAGGCATATGCCGATATTCAATTGATCGGCTTTTCCTTTTACCTTTCGCTCTTCTTGTTGCTGTTTATTCACAGGAAATCAACCATCAGTTTATTATCTCGAAAATCAGAGGCTTCCGAAGGAAGTGTTGGGTAAAAACGGAGACTTTTTCTACGTAAGTCCGAATAGCAAATGAATCGTTTAACGTACTCTTACACCAGAAGTATTATAAATATCGACACTCAAAATAAAAGTCACACTATTCTCACACTATCGAGAAGGAAAATTTTGAGAGCTAAAATTATGAGAGATGCTATAAATATATTTTTGTGAGCAAGAATTAATTTCTTTTCTGTCAAATTTAAGCCATTTTCACTAATTTTTCTTCTCATTCCAAGAGTTGTATAAGTGAACTTAGTAATTGCTTAAAAATAGTGTCCATTTACAGCTAGTTCCTTGAACTACTCAAATATAATAAACATACTTTTCTCACTTACATTAGATTATAGTTAGATTAGGGTAAAATAGGTGTTAAAAAATCGAATTTAAAAATGAAAATTATGGGTTCTTCTTGTACCGGCGGTTTATGAAATGATTTACTAAATCCCGCGTTCGACGATTAGGTATTTAAGATGCACAATTTATTCATAGATATTTACCAAAGAAGTACATGATTCTAATTTTAGCATCGCGTAAATTTAGCACACATCTCTCAAATCTGTGAATCACTTCCTTAAACTCGCCTTCACGAATCGGAAAACCATACATCCACACGGAGTCAGTTCTTTTGAAGTCACCGATTCAATGAGCGTCGATTCCACCACAATGACATCGGGTAAATTCGCACACGGGATAGTGCCGGAAGATGGGCCATTGTTTGCTTTCACAGTGTCAACCAAAGGCGAAGAAGTTTCCCGAGTAAGGAAGGTCCGGTGTGGGTGGAGAGGAATGCTGCAGATCTCAAACACTTCTCCCCTTGCCGCTATGAGCGGAATTGGACAATTTAAGCGAGCCCCAAACACCCTCTGCACATTTCCTTCAGCTGTCCCTCACGGCGTTGCCGATTTGGAGCTTTTTGCATCGGATTTAATGCTTTGGTTTATGTGGTTTAGAGATATTACACACAAATGGGTTCAATGTCATGTACAGACGTTAAAGGGAAGATATATACCACGTAAGAGTATGATGTAAATTATGGTATCCTCCATGCACTTTGATATGTTAAAGTAGGGGCAGTAACATTGCTGGCCGCAGATATAATTTTAAATATTTCTCTTCTACTTAATAATGATCCCGGATTTTCTTAAAGAAAGAGGTACTATTTAAAATGTATATGATGAGAAAAAGTATTTAATTATGAAATACATTTTTTCAGAGACTAATATTAATTAGCAATTTGTAAATAAGCGTTCCCAAAATCAGGGAAAAGAAAACAGGGCTCTATGTGGAAGATTTGGAAAATCACCGAAACTTCCGCTATTTTCTAATAGCAAGTAAATTTAAGTAATGAAAAAAAGGGAACCTGTTCTGAAATCAGCCGTATAAATATATTCCGTTGCAGATAAATCACAGCCTTTGAATCCGAGGTTTATTATTTTTGCGTTTGGAAGTTAATAATCCTCAAAAATTTTAATATTTAATTTTCGATTTTTATCTCTGTGGAAGTTAAGCTAGTAGTTCTATCGCTAATCCCAACAGCAAAAAGTAAATTAGATTACTAATGCAAATGGATCCAACTCTTGGGTACGATCTTACTTCCTAAATCGGAAATTGATCGATTCGTCAATGTTAGGAGGTAATATTTCATTCTCTATGGCTTCTTATACACTTCTTTTAACATTAAACATTAATTAAGACTTCTTTCCATCATAAAAAAGTAACATTGAAATTAAAAACAACGTCCACTGATTTGGACGAATCACGTTCATTTCCCATTTCTCGCACGTGATATTTAATCAAGATACCCTTTCGATTATAAAACAAATTTAGGCCTTTCAGATATAACTCGTGGTTAAATTTGATCGGCGCTTTAAAACATCAACGTCAGCTGAAAACGTCGCGTTCGAGACAGCTTCATGAAACGTTTTCCAAAAGGTTGAGTGCATTGGTGACAGCCCTATCGGTCAATCAATCTTTCATAACTTTGAGGTACATATTTTGACCGTCTCTGATACCTAACCTTATACTGTTTCGGCTGTGAACTGCTCTAATAAAAAACAACGAATGGTAAAACATTACACGAGAAGATGGAATCTATATAACCGACAAAGATTAAACAAAAGTGTAAAACAGCCCCCTAAGAATAGGGGAGGACCTGGGTTCGAGTCCCAGTCATATTGATAGTTAAACTTCTGAATACCAGTTGTATTCAAGTCGCTTAAAAGTCACTTTGTTATTCATTACTTTGGTTAATTCATTAATATTTATATTTCGTACAATAATCTCCTCCGCTCAAAAATTCAAGTTTATAAACAAAAGAGATAAGTTTTAGGAAGAAAATGATATTTTAAAATCCTGTCCAGTTGAATAAAACATTCTCTATTATATAACATTCGTTTATGGTCTTAGTAAGTGCGGGACAGTAAGGACATATACTAAGGACGATATTTCCTTGAAGATTTCTTAAGGAGGTCGAAATTATGACAATACCGTAACGAAATGAGATATCTGATTTACTGCTATAGTAGTGAAATCGTTTATTTGATTGAAAAATTCCTTTATAGTATAAAAATAAATAAATCCAAACTATAAACAGTTAAGTCGAATTAAATAAAATAGAGATTAAAAATGATAGCTATCTTTTAAAACTTGCGTTTGAAAAGGAAAATTTAATCACTAATAAATGTATAAAATATTATGTTAGTACTTTAGTAAGTATTATAGATTTTTACTGTGTTAGAAACATATAATTTTACTAAATACTTATTCTATATATATAAAATAAGCATATAGTTACCCCTTATATGGCTAAACATTATTAATGTTCGATGATATATTCTTAGTGATACGACCATTTACCGCAGAGGCTGTCATCTGCCCTCCCTAAAGTTTCTCAAACGGCAACGCTGGGCGCACAGCATCTCTACGTATCCATCCCACTCTTCGCTCATAGCCCAAGGGTCACTTTTGATTAAAGCAACCTTCATTTGAAACACAGTTTGTGCGGGGATATGCCGCTATCTCCACAACCTGTTGTTTCAGTTTAATCGCCGCCTTTTCAAATTACTCCCTGGCAACATACTCCCCATTCAAATCTATATCTTTTGCGACCAATATATGTGGGTGTAATTAATGCTCTAGTGCGGGGGAGATTGCACATCTCTATCCCCCTCAAATCCCATCCAATTAATATGCTTATCTTCCCCTGTTTTTGTGGGAGAATTGTTTTAATCTCGCTATGGATGGGACCAATTGAATATCGCACATCTTTCGGGTGCAATATCCACGTCCGTGTGTCGCTTTTACTGAGGATTTGTAAATGATACACAAGCGTAGCTTTTCTCCGCTTCAGTTGTAATTGGTGAAGGATTTTAACAAATTCATTTCGTATATTTGTACGAATATATAAATCGAATTTAGTGCACTAAAAATGTTCGTAAACTATTGGAAATTCCAACTAACTGTAAGACGCTTTCCTTCAGAAAATGTCATGCTATTCCGCCAAGTTAAGCTTAGACATATTAATTTTAAGTCCCTTAATTTGAAAAAATCAGAGCAAATGCCTGAAAAATCAACATACCTGAAAATGACAAATACAGTTTACAGAATCAGCCCAATTACACGAGCGATGCTACCGTTCTGATAGATTTACATCTTATTCCGAGAAAATAGGACGATGTATGGCACACGATGTTATTCCATTTACGCCATCATTTTATTGCAATCCCATTAACCTCTTACCTTAGGAGATGGTTTAAACAAGCAGGATCTCGGAAACCCGCCATTAAGTCCCGTACGCCCTTTTTACGCGTTTCTGTGCGTTGTTTTGTTGAGACCCCCGTCCGTCACAAGCATCGTAATTACTGCCAAAAGGCTGTGCTTTTCTGCCATTAAGCGAGCGGTTCTTTAGGGCCGTTTTTTCGTAAATGCCCAGACGGAAAAAATGCTTTCGTAAAAAAGACCCAATTAAAAAAAACGTTCGATGCTCACATGATGACATTTCTACGTGGAACTGAGAAGTTAAATAAGTGCTGTTTGCCGTTATATCGCATGCACCAGAAAAGGGGAATTATAGTGTAAAAATCTACATATGATCTTATACTACAGACCTTATCTAATAGGTATTAAGGTGAGAATATATTATTTAAAAGAATATATAAGAATGATATACATGAATACTTTTCCAGCATTTTTAATCACGAAAGTTCACGTAAAGCCGTGATGTAAACGGCTGGGTTTTGATGACATGGGATAAGAGGACATAACGTACGGTGTATGAAAATTGAGAATTAACTTCATTTGTTAGGATAGTATGTCATTTAAATGCGTAAAAACATGAGTGATTTCATTACTTCATATAGGAAAAGGCAATACATATACACATATATATATCATTATAAATTATGACCCGATTTTATTTTAAGAGAAGTAAATATAAAAATAAGGATAAAAACTGTTAAAAAAATAACAGAGTTAAAATGAATTCAATTGATAAACACTCTGCTCATTCAAATGCGTGTTTTTAAACAGTAAATTTCCAATAATAGATATCTCCAGAAGTGATCTTGAATAGAAACATAAATAAGGCTTATATTATCAATTCATCAAAATAAATGGATAAATCATGAAACATATATATTATATGTAAGCCATCATGAATCAAAATATATTACATCGCTAGATTTCGCTTAAATATACTGAAGTAAAGTACCCTGCGCTGACAATAATTTATAATTCCCCTATAGCAATCGAAATGTTTATGTTAGGTGCAAATAAAGTATCTTATCATTTCTTCGGTAAAGTTCCTCAACTGAAAAGAGTTTCTTTTCAATTCAAAAAATCTTAAGATGTTTCAATATGCTCTTTGCTCTCTACGTTAGAAGACTACCTTCTTTCCTTGCATCCTTTTATGAAATCTATGAGGAATCATCCTTCATTTCGGGAATTTCGCTTTCCCACTATTCATCTAACATCCCTTCGCGAAAATATTCCGACGAATGATATACATTTTCCAGCGAATGATCACACTCTTGGGTTTCGTTAGTATTTCACAGTATCATCCGCACACCTTCGCATGTCCATGCGAAGGACATCCTTTCACTCGTATCTTTGTGTCGCACTGTACCGCAAATACTTTGGCAACGCATGCAATTTACGCCATCGGAATAATTGTCGCTTTCCACTGTTTACAATTAAAAGATACATTCTTATAATTCAACATTTAATTCGTGTTTTGGTGACAGTTCTTTCGTTTCCTTGAAAGTCGTCTGCTCTTTCTTACTTCCGAAGACGTAATGGACATTATTTAGATACATGCAGTAAAGTGTTTGCCTTTTCAGTATCCATGTTTCGAATTAAGGCAACAGATAATGATTAAATTATTTATAAACATTATCAACCTTTTAGTTGAAATCCCGATTAATTTCCGTTTATTATCATAAATTTTACCTTTCCAGAACAAGTTATAGATACTATTTATTTCATCGGTTTCAATTGTGAAGGGATTAACGAAAGAAGTACAGTGACTATTAACCGAATTATTCAATTAAATATGTTCCAAATTATGAAAACAATGCAATCAATCGATGATTCTTTGAGTTAAAAATACGCAGAATGAATCTTTCCTCATTGTCTTTATTGTATAAGTCACATGAGACATACTGGCTGTGTTCCAATATACCTACAATGGAAAATTTTCCTCTATCAAAGAAATAAAAGTGTTTTCGAAACATTCACTTAATTACCGAGTGATGATTAGTCATTAATTTTACAAAGACATTATATGAATATTTATTTTTTTACCGCAGTTTGAAATATTTCACCTACGAAAGGAAATCAAAAATCAACCATCAAACGAACACCAGCGATTAATTCAGGTTTGCGGTACTGAAACAAACATGGAGCTGTATATAATTCTTTTATCCAAAGAATTAAAAATCTCTGAAAGTAATCAATAAAATGATTTTGAAAATAAATTCTATGCCTAAATTTGATCAAAAATCTGTTAAGGACATAAGGATATTTCTGCTGAACTTCAGATTACGTGAATAATTTATATACTTCTGGAACTATAATATTAATTTGTGATACGATTCTAAGCGGAGACATCTATTGTTTATGTGCGTGATTTATCTCTCTCTGATTTTAGGAAATCGGTATACCCTTAAGATAGGAAAAATCTTTTTTTGCCGTTCGAAAACAGGAGGAAACTGGGACTGCGTTCTATCTAATAATACGTCGCACGCATGATAGCTTGCACATCCATGGGTGAGAATCCATCCCCAGGGTGAAAATATTTTTTCATGGTGGATTATGTGGTGGAATTCCAAGGTGACACGTTGTCATGGATTGCTCAGTCTTTCCTCAAGGCTTAACTCACGACGTATCTTGCATTTCCCTTTAAGGCGCTGCTCGACGGATCGGCTGTTAGACGTGTGGTGGCAGCACCGGCGCCCTCTCCTGCGCTGATGACGTCGATTACATATTGGCGACGGACAAGTTGAACATCGACAGCTTTTTCGAAGACCACGGCGTCAAGAGGAATATTCTCACCAGCAGATGGAAGTTTCCAGGAGTGACAAATGCGTGTTTTTAAGTGCGCTCGTAATTTTGGAGGACCATTATGCGAGTTGGATGGTATTTGTAAAGACCACAGATGAACCGGATTTTTTCCCTTAGATATTAAGAGATGCGCTGTCTCTATGAAACTAATGAAAATGTCCAAACAAAGAACTAATATCACAAATAAAAATGAATGGAAAGCTGATTTTAGCTGTTGTTTCGATGGAAGTGAAATTGTTTTAGTGAATAAAGTGTTTTCTAAGTTTGCCCTAATTTTAATCGATTGTTATTTATTTATTCTCTCCTTCACCTCTTCATATTCAATATTTTTGTCTGATACATAAAGAGCTACTTATGTGATGGTTTATATTGCGCCCAAAATAAACAATGCGGAACATAAAAATAAATAAAAACTCTCAATACATAGAGTATATGTATTTCAATTATTAAAATAGATATGTATTACGAGAGATTATTGTACTAAATTGAAAAAAAGTTTGATGATGACGCGTTCTTTTAATAACTATTAAAAACCATACTACTTACTACATTACATTTCCTACTCGCATTCATATATCGGTGGTCGCCTTTAAATTTTTACTATCATTATCATATATTTCTCAAATAAAAACAATCACCTATAAACGTACTCATATAAATATTTTAACTCTAAATAAAATGGGAAAGCAATCTTTTAAACCACACAAATAACTCCAAACAAAATCGTGATCCAACTTTCAAAGTTTTACGGTTTGAAATTTTCTCTCCCTTACTCCTCAAATGTAGACCCACAAAAACAGTTAACTATATATAAACGCCTATTAACAGCGTTCGAGGGAAAGGTTCGACCAAACACATATCACCACAGCATTTGTTTTAATATCACATCCGAAGCGACGCCCGCGGCACAATAAAAATTTCAACCTGGACGTCTTCTAAATCAAAGCTATTTTTTTTCGTCCATTAAACTTCATAACTGCAATTTCTGGTTTCAGCTCCGGTGAGAGACCTTCCACATTTTTCGGCCTCGAGCCAAAACATAATATCCGGTTCCTTAAGCGGACCGAACTAAACATGTAGTCGAAAAAATAGAGTTTGGAGATTAAGGTAGGGTTTTGAGGAAGCCTTTCTACTCCTGAGACGGCAGCTGGACCACTTGAAATATTTCGACACTCTTTGGATCGCGAATATTATGTCGACTCCAGTGTACGGTACTGCATTTGGAAGGACGCGGGATTGGCGTCCGAAAATAGAATACAACGGTATCTTGGATTTAATTCCTCAATATATATAAGGTAAGTTATTACAGATATGAAAATTCGAGCAAGAAGATGCTGCATATTTAGCTGTTACCCAACGAAGATGTGAGATAAACAAAGATATATGTGTTGTATAATCTTTAATTCTACATCAAGGTTCTCACTATATCTATCATTCTACGAAAGTGCTAATTTTCCAGCAATAATTCTTGATCTCTCAATAATTTCTAGAAAAAGGAAAGAATCCAAGCAAAAATTGTGCTTGAGAAATAAAAAGCATATTAAAAAATAATATCCCTTATAAAAATACTCCCAGCCAATGTAGGTTCAAATTAAGTATTACTTCCTCTAAAGAGGATTCTAAGAAGTTTAAATCAATAGATATGAATGAACATGAAAATAAATCTGTAACTCCACCCCTTTTTTATAGCAATGCTCATCGAAAACTTTTTAATAATTACGGAAAATTTAAAATAATATACAAAACCATTTTGCAATTACTTTCTTAAAAATCTTTATCTTACTTGAAAATTTGAAGTTGAAAATTTCTGCATGACAGAGTCAATTAAGTAAATTTTGTTAAAATTTCCCATTATTTTTCATTTTCGAATAGTAGGAAACGTTTTAGACCTAATCTAAAAAGGGGTTTAACAAGAATGTAAGAAACCATGGTAACAACCACTGCATTTTTATTAGTATCGATTTAGTAAAAATCAGTTCGTCGTCTAATTAAGAATGCTCCTTTATTCACAATAGAAGGGTTAAATCACACGATTATCAACAGATGAGATACAATGAGTGCATCATGTGATACGAGAACTCAACCAAAGAAGATTCCGAGACATCGAAGTGCGTGGAAAGATGAATGGTCGGTGGAATTTTGCCTTAAACTCCTACGGCGTGCAAAAACACTTTTCAGAACGATCTGATAAACATAGCGCTGCCAGATGGAAACTGCTTCCTCTCTGCTGAAGTAATTATTTCCAGATAGGGGTCGAGGTGTCATCTCTATAATTGAACATAACGAGTGGTCCGTGAAGCTACTAACTTTTTTTCAGGGGCCACTATCGGCAGCTTGCAAAAAAGATTTCGTCCTACCTGAAAGTCTTTATCTCTGGCCACGTATCTCTGGCATTGCTTCTGTATACGGCCTCCACTTTTCTTGCCATGATTTCCTTCCCAATATATATGACGGGATTTTCCTATTCGCTGCCAGTTATCGATTGATCATAGACGAAGGACGGTCGGTTATTACGAAAAGGCGGTTGAGATGATCGGAAAGCTAAGTTTCTTTATATAGATAATTATGCATATGGTGCTAAAACGCATTGTTTACAGCGTTATGATTGATTATTTAGATGGTAAATACTTGTTGAACTTTTATTATAGGGCACACTTTTGGTTGAGAGACAAAATAATTATGGATCAAAAGAATTCTTATATTGAAAATATTGTAATACAAAAAACTGAATCTTAAATTGAAACTGGAAATTAACTTTATCAGACAAAAGATAAGCTACTATGTATTCAACAATAGAAATTATGAAATGAAAGTTAAAAATGTATTTATTTCTTATAAAAATCATTTCCTTCTCGAAGAAATTAAGAACACGACCGGTTTAGGTTGACTGATGCAACAATCAGGTCGACTTGATGTAATGTTTAATGGATGTGTCCAAATTTAAACTCCTTCGATATATTAATCGAAAGACCTTTGCTAGATGCGTGTAATCGTGGTTGAAGGGCTTTCCGTTAAGATTTTATGCACAATAAATAGAGATAAAAACATAGGTGTAGATATTATTCTTCTACATAAACGAATTTTCTGTCGACAGCTCTTCAAACTTTGCTACCGAACCCTTCACAGTTATGAGAAGAACTTACACATTTCCTTCGCCAACCTTCGGAAATAAATAACATCGGAGGAGAAAACCTTGACTCTTCACGTCTTAACTTTTAAGGTTTCTTCAATATTAGATACAGAATCTCATCTTCTTTGGTCGTGCTCTCTCCTTCCTGCCCCTTCCCAGCCACAGAAACTTGAATGACGGCTTCTGAAGGAATTCGTAGCACCGGGGCGTGCGTGAGTGTGTGTGTATAGATGACGGAAGATTGCTTCACGAAAAATTCTCAAAATATACGCTTCATTCATTGCTCCGCCGATACTTTTCCATGTCCTTTATTTGGCATCGTTCTCCCAAAAATTCGCAATTGAAGGAATGAAACGTGCAATGATCTTTTTTTTCGGAGGAGGAATTATGGCTGAAAGAGTTTGACGCTCGATTATATTTTTTCCGCTG
The DNA here is from genome assembly GCA_020796165.1 of Pantala flavescens. Taxonomy (NCBI): domain Eukaryota; kingdom Metazoa; phylum Arthropoda; class Insecta; order Odonata; family Libellulidae; genus Pantala; species Pantala flavescens. The sequence continues at coordinate 52,066,726 of CM036881.1, forward strand.
CCTCCAACATATATTCTGCGGGTAAATACGCGGGCGCGTGGATATAAATTAAATTGCCTCCCCTAATTGTGCCACCTCGAAATGTACGGAAAAAATCGTATCGGCTGCAGTCGTAAATCATTGCCTTTATTTGGGTCGCGAAAGGAATTCGAATCGAGAATCAGAGCTTTCCTTTACAGACAAAGTAATGAGACTTAGAATTTGAGACGCAGATAACGAAGCGTTAAGTACGCTATTTTTCATGCTGCACTCCTTTTTTGATCATTTATTGCTAATAGGGCGATAGAGAAATATCTAACATTTCGAAAATATTTTCTTAAAATATGGAACTATTGTGTATTATGAGACAGTTTATCTAGAGGAAGTAGAAAGAAGAGAAATATATCTACTAAATTATGCCATTGTTCTTTGTTTATCTATTACTCTATGTTTATAAAATTAATTGGGCCCAAAAACTATTCCTTGTAGGATAAGAGAAATTCTCTTTTTCTTTATTCATGAGAAAGTTAAATTCTATATTTTAGTTTATCATCTATTCAAATTTACCAGAGATTTTAAATATAGTTTATGCAAGTCGAAGATAAAGAAGCAATTTTCATGCAAGTATTATTGAATGAAAGTTAATATGTTTTATGAAAAATACGTAGAAAAGGGATTCTTTCCTTGGCCCCAATGGAAGAAAGGGATCCATGAAGAACGCATTCATCCACGTTCCTGTCGTAAACGTTAAAAAAATAAAAACTCGGCGACTTTTCAATAATCAAACCTCCCTTGGTCTTCAATATTCATTCCTTTGCCTTTCCCATCTTAAAATTGCGGGAAGCTTTTTATTCTTCTATCGCCTTCTTTGGCCGGAATCTTCGTCGAATGACGACCCCTCGGAAAAGTGCTGAAAAAGATCTACAGTGCCCATCCAATCTCCCTCCTCCTTACATTATATGTCCCTTTTATGCCCCTACCCATTGTTGCTCTCTACGCATAATTCAGACCACCTCCCCTATCCTCCCCCGTGCGCCTATATTTTGCCATTCCGCCAATGAAACTCATATCTCTCCATCATATCTTCTACTCATCCATCGCTCTCCACCAACTCACAGACTAAAAATCCTCCAATTCCTTCCATTCCATTCACAGCAATCGTGTGAGCAACTTTGGTTTTGCGATAGAGGCTAATTACGTTAGCATAAATAATTAAATATAAAGCCAATTTTATTAAAGCTTAATTTCACTTGCTTTTCAAAAATCCTGTAGGTTATTTATATTACTCATTTTAGTGAATTATATTTATCGATATTAAATTTAGGTATTACCATCATCGCATTCTCGTCAAACCGTTCATTAAAAGAGATATGAGTTCCACGGGGACTCATCGTATTACTTCACTCTCTCCTCTAAATCACGGGCGTTCAAATCACCCGCCGCATCGGAACTCCCGCAAAAAACCGAATCTTCTCCGAAATGATTTGCATTCGATCTCCGAATGACTCACTACTACTGCGGACCTTTTATTACGGACCGAGATATCATCTCCAGCGATCGATTCGCGAAACCTCTTTCCCTCCCACGAAATGCCTCACGAATTTACAGCCTCACCCAATTCCGCTCACTTATTATACATTTGGGAACCGTATCCACGCGCCGTCCATAGAAACGCCTCGGAAAAGAGAGGATGGTTTGTAGAACCTTGACATTCCATCTTTAACCGAGTGGCGGTTTTCACCTTCGCGACACTCAGCTGATTTCTTTTATCCGGTCCTTTTAAACTCCGAATCAATTCTCCAATCATCGAATTTGACACTGCTCTTCTTATTCCCCGACGCCCACTGTCACGCCCTTCGCCCAGATTAGCGTCGTGCCTCGAAGAGGCGTGATGCCCCCAATCGACGTGATTGTTTGCCATTGTCTATCAAGCAACCGTAGCGGATTTTCTGTTTATTAAGTCGCTTAAGGATCACTTCTCGCACGTGTACCTTGCGTGTGTTTTACAGGTGGATTTAATACTACTCTCCATGCGTAGTTATCATGGCCGATTCTTTCTCAATAATTACTCAATACAAATTGGTGAGAATATTCGTTTTTAGATTGTAAATTATAATAATGAGGTAAATACTCGAAGGCTGACTACATATTGTTGTCACAGTGATTGCAATAAAAGGAAATAATGGTAATATGCTCTTGTTTACTCAAAATCCTAATATCAAGTAATTACTCTGTGTAGGTAAACAATACGTTCTGCCACAGTGTCTAGAAACAGTAGTAAAAGTGGACATTTCATTCGAAATTTTGCACATTCTTAAGTGTTAAGGGATTTCATCAAATTTTTCCTAAAATAATGAATATAAAATGTTGGTACCTTTGGATTATAAATGTCAACATTTTTAAAGTTTAAGTTTTATTTCAAGAACTGTATTAAATATTACTATATTCATAATGAAATTTATATCAAATACGAAATTTAAATAAAGTGTAAAGAAACTTTCTTATCTTTCCATTACCAAGACTCCGATGTCTACAACTTGGAATCCTCGTTTTTCGTCAAATAATTAATTTCTTTTGGATAATTTTCCGACTCAGCACCGCACCTCAATTTGAGATTCTCTAACCGTTTTGAATTCCCTGTGAAACTAATTCTTCCCGACTATTATCTAAAACTGCGCTCTATCTTAAAAAGGAGAAAGGCGTAATAAAAAAGTCCGGATTCTTAGCCGAGATCATCCTTATCTCCCCAATTTCCCGAGATTCGCAATAAGAAACTCAAAGGTCTCAATTTCGCCTTTTTAGCCAAAGGTCGTTTGTCTATCTCAGCCGTGGACGCGCCCATACCTTGGCCACGCCGTTGCCAAGTCTCCATGTGGAAGGAGTGCCCAAAAGTTTCAACGGGTCCATTCACTGTTCAGAATTTTTTGCCTCCGTCATCCCTCGGTTAATTCATCATTGGACGCATCGCTTTTCCACGACTTTTCACCTCAGATATTCATTATTTGGTCTCCCACTCACATCGCCACGTGGGTCCGCGGTTTTTGCCCAAATGCTGCGGTGGGTCTTGTGTTCAAGAGCATCTTTTTCTCCCGAAAGGTGGGACTCGTGGTTTCTGCTTGTTACACGTCTCTGCTGCCGATAGCCGTTGAAATATTCTGCCGTTTCTGCGTCGAATCCCGTCCGATGTTTCCACTTGCGAAAATACACGATTTGAGTCGAAATGAATTCGATTTTTTGTGCAGGGATTACGCTTACATCCACACACTTTCCGAATAAAACATTTAGGAAATCTTACACTGTTTAATTCTCCTAATAAAAAAATTGTAAAGTAAACAATTTCGAAATGATATAGTATAGTTCAGTTCACCTAACGATAAATCGTTCATCATTGTCTTTATCGATTAATTTAAATATCGATATACCGCCTTCATCTCTGAGTCCGGCATTATATAAGAACTTATTTATCAATTTATAATACACATAATCATAAATGAGATAATTATGCAGTGTAAATACGTTCCGTGCTGTACGCAGTGAATTTGCACGTACTTAGTATCGTTCATAGCTGCAATTCTCGAGATAAAATCGACATAAATCTTGCTATCATTTCTCACGATTGTAATTTCTATAATTAATCTTTCTGTTCATTACTAAGATGAAGATATAACTTATTTGAACCTTTTTCTCTCCTTAGTTTACAATTTCAAGGGTATGAAAAACATGTTGCAGAAATTTATTTTTCTATTAATTTAGTTTTCTCTTCATTATTTGCTACGAAATATGCTCTGAAAATTGTTCTCGTAATTCTGTGAATATAACCGGGAATTGATACATCAGCAATATCATTGGAAATGATCTTTACAAAAATATGCATCGTCTTACCTTCTCATGCGTTTAATTCGAAATCTATATTTCATCAACAAGGTTAACAATCGATGATTATGGTAACATCAGCTTTCTGCATAAGATCCACCTAAAGTGAACACAAAAATATTTGAAATCGGGAATTCCTCATTCCTAAAATCGATATGAGCTATCCGCATTAGCCCACGAACGTAATTTGTAAATAATTATATATAAAACAGTTAATGTGATGCTAATTCTACTATCCTCTCCGTGGCCAACAATCTTTAGTAAAAATTATAGGGTAAACACCTTCCCTCGATCTCACACATTTATAAATTGGCGAAATGAATTATTTGACCTTTTTAAACACTTTTCATATTTTAGGGACACATGTACTTTTCTTTATTAAATGTGGATGAATGGGTGGATACGTCACTGGTCACTTGCAGACGTCAATGGCCTCCGTTGTGAGGCCAATCTTGCTTCCGTTGGTCCGGAGGTTAACGACTTGTTGTCATTCCACCTTTTCATCGAGAGAAGCGCCTCTATCGGCAGGTTTTCGCTATTACCCATTGATATCGGTCGTAAAATGAATTTTTCTCCATAAACAGGCCCATAAAATAGGTTAAGTATTCCGTGAAAGATAGGAATTTGGCATCTGCTGCGTCTAATCCCATTGACCGACTACTGTCACTTGCCTGAGCGCCAACCGATGCTCGCACTCCGATCACTCATAGATACGCTGAATCAGTTTCCGTCATACAGACCGAATATTATATACATATACTGCTCAATTTTTTATAAAACATTTCTAAATTAAAATCTGATTCTTCAAATATAAAGCTTTATACGTGTTCTTATATTTATTCCAAATCATCAGTGTATTCTGATTATAACTGTATTACACAGCAAGGGTAGCACACCTTTCATCTTACATCTCATAAGAATTACCTTCCTTCATTTCTTATTATTTAATTTAAATTCGATCAATTTTCCACCGATCTTACGTTATCTTATTTTTATGAATCTCAACTATAAGAAAGTATAACTGAGCAAATATATATTGTTTCCTTTTCATTGATTAGTTAGATTATACCATTTGCTATTTGAGGAAATATTTTTTCTTTATTTTCAATCAGATGAAATAAAAATATATATAGGGTTAGGTAAGAGTAAAGAAAAATTAATTTAACGTTAATATCAATTTGGAATGATTTTTTAAGTACCCCAAATATACGACATTTTTATCCACTCTTTTGTTTCAATTCACTTCAGTAACGCAGTAATATAGAAAGATTTAAGCCAGAATTTCTTTCTCTTATGAATATTATCGTAGAAATATTTCTCCGCATCGCAAATCCTACGAGATAATGTTCGTGACGAATTCCGGTCTATCTAATGCTCTCCATTAATAACTAAAATAATTACATTCTTAGATATGACTCGTAAATGCTTCTTCATTCACTTACACGCGTCCGCTACGACGTCTTAGGATCAAATCTATACCATCACTTATTCGCATGATAAACTCCTTCCTTAAGAACAATATCAAAGAGGCGTATTCAGTGGAGGCAAATCCGACGTTGAGTGGACATCGTAGGATAATCCTCGATGGGTGGAAATTGCACTCCGTCTTGCAGCTGCACTCTTAACGGTAAGGCTAATGCATTCCACTCTCGCGATAACTTTCGAATTAGCATTGAAATTTTTAAGTTTTAATAAATGCGACGATTATGGGAGAATCGCAGAGCATAACGGTGAAAGATGGCGCAATTAGCATCGAAATGAAAAAAAGAACATCGAAATAGTGTAACTGTACTTCGTTTTCCAATTACCCGCGTAATCCCTTCAATGAACCTCCTGAAAAAATCATCTCTCGTAATGCTCCGACTTCATTCAAGGAAAGCGGCCTTTGACTCGGGGAGTGTCGTTAATGGTCGATTCATGAATGAGACGATAGCCTCTGGAACGGAAGCTGCAACTACCACGGAGGGTGTCGATTCCGTATAACTTTGCAATGGCCAAAGAATTTCCTTAGGACAAATAATGAATAATTAGTCGCAGATGAGGAAGCTGTTTTATGCGGGAATTATTTCTGATGGAAGTCTCTCCGGAAACAGAGGTCGGTTTCCCTAATTGCCCATAGCGGCTGACAGCTTATGCGGAATTCAGCGCAAAAAACTCTGATGTCCAATGATTTGCGTCGGTTCGCGGAAAGAGCAGATAATCGGAACGAATGAGACCGTCTCTTTTTGCATTCAAAAGGTCGTTTGGAATAAACATCGACGTGAGGATAAACGCAGAAATGAGACAGCAGAAGTTTTCCAAAAAAATGCACGAGAACATAAATAGGAGCAAGAAATGCTCAGAAATAAAAATCAAGAACATCCCGAATACCTTGTTTACAATTCTATTAGTAACTGGACAAAAATACGTGGAAATGGAGTAAAAACAGGAATTTGAAAACTTAATAGTAATCCAGGATAGTATTACTTATGGAGGTTCAATCTTTATGAGATAAATTTTGATTCTAGTGTTTGTTTACTGCGATTCTTAGTTAATTGGTCGATTAATTTAAAATAAAATTCAAATTAGTAAACACTACGATTAGACTATACCTATATCTGAAATATACTAGAAAGTATTTATCATCGTTGAAAATTCAGACAGTAATTAAATACTTTTAATAATTCATAATTCTGTACTACTTTAAAGTAAGGATATGGGGAAGAGATCTTAAAATTATCCCAATTCTTGAAAGCCGAAATGCAACATAATCCACTCAAAACATGTTAATCGGCACCTCCAATCAATAAACATTGATCGAAATTCACATCACGCTGTAAACAAAGTGAGTGGAAAAATGCTCCTCCTTATCGGACGGACCTTTGAGAGGAACACGAATGCCCGAAAGGATAGCTACCGGCGATAGTCGTGTTTTTTTTTCTCTTTCGCTAATCTGTTCCCACCTAAAACTCCTCACGTCAAAAATAAAGAATCACCCTTCCAACCTCTTGAACGCGGCTACTGCTACGCAACCAGATCGTGATTTCAGATACAAATTAATCGTCCGTGCATCATCAATCATTATTTTTTTAATCCCATAAACAGGAATAGCCTTACGATATGATCGTCTCACAGTTTTTCTTATTTTCCTCCCCAATCTTTGCCCGTTAAAGAAGTGGGTGGTGTAGTGAAGATGAAACATTCGGAATAATGAGATCGTTCGATACACGCGTTATCCGTGGCTAATGCACAAGTGTTCTCTTGAAACCGTTTAAAGGGTCATCAAAAAACGTGGGATTCGCGATGTCTTCGTCCGGTTCAAAAACAATGGAAAGATCTCCTTCTATTTTGAAACGCTCATTAAATCTCTTTCTCTAATCCTTCCCGAATACCACGTTTTCCCTCTCTTTTTCGAGTGTTTTACATCTTAATCAACTCATTTTTTCACGAGTATCATGTTCGTCTCAAAAATATAGAGTCGCTGATTCCATAATGTTTTCTCACCGTAATTTCCGGTTCACAATATACACGCTTTAGCTTCTCAATATTGATGAAGTAATGATGAACGTTCATAACACGCACTTGAACTCGAATGACTAAATTAACTAATGGAAAAGGCATTCTCGGTTTATGATAGTGACTTGATAGATACAAATATATAGCAATGGTCTAATTCGTGAACAGGTATAGAGGTTAGCAACTAATATTATTTTTACCGCTCTTTTCATCTTTGAAAAAGTAACTTCAGACTTTTTAGAACCTTGTGGTATTTATTTAAAAATTATTTTTAAGATTTACTATAGTACATAGAACTATTTTTTGTTAAAAAAGCTTTTTATAATTTTTCAAGCAAAAAATACAAAACAGCTAAGTCTCATATATTACGATCAGGGTCAGTAGTATATCCTGCGATATAAAAACGCACTTATTCATACTCATCCAAATCAATGAACAACCATAAAATTGATGTGATTCTTAAACCATGAGACGAAACTCAGCAAAGAATATAAAATTCCGGAAAGGGTTCGGCTCAGTGACGGCCAAGACGTTGGAACTCGCCGTTAGGACGGAGGACCTTATCTCGCTGAGAAACTCAAAACTTTTAGTGGTTGTCTCCCGAAAAAATATGGGTACGATGCCTACCAACACGGACATCTTCGGCTCCCCTGAGGGGAATCTTTCCTCGCCTAGAAATCCAAGCCCCGATTAACGCAAGGAAAAATCACGTGTTTTATTCTCGACAAAATGAACTGCTTGGCGTAGAGAAATGAGCGTAGATTTCGTTACGTGAGGGAATAGATGATGATGCCTTAGGGCAGATGGGGAGACGGTGAGATAAAAAAAGGAAAGAACAGTGATAGATAAATACGGAAAGTGGATGGAATTCGCACGGAAATTAAACTTTGTGGAGAACAGAGTAATGCTAGAGGCGTATGATTTAAGAAAAGAAGATGTTATTTAGAAAAACGGCAGAGTTTTCACCCCGAAGTGGCCATGAAGAATTTGAAGATATAATTTTTACCTATTACGTCTTACGATAATTTCTCGAGAAACTCCCATTCTAGAATAGGTACATCAAAAAGAATGAAAATGAAACTTAAGAACATTTAAAAAGATTATCTTTGATATATAAGTTTATTTCCTTCATTATTTCTCTCCACGAAATTCGACCTAGAAATTATGAATTAAGATTGAGTTTATTCCAGTTTATCTAAAAGTGTACAATAGATAATATTTCGTAATATATGCTTGATTCTAAACTTTTAAAGTTAACTACACATAAAATCGAATATAGAGGATTTTTAATGATTAGGATTGCATCTTAAGGTTAAAAATTGTCTGTTAGTGAACGATTTTGAACGAATTTATTTTTAAAGACGTTTGCAGGTATGTATGCATTTTCAGAATTGTTATCTTGGAAAAACAATTCCTATACAAAACGTCCAAGTATCATTAAAATATAGAATTAAAAGGTAATTTTAACGAATGTGAGATATCTTTGAGAACAAAAAAAGGGATTTGATGTACTTTTGATAAATATCATGAGAGAGCAAATCTACAGAATCATTCAGTATAAAGAATCTATTGAAGTAATAAGGAAAGAGTAAATCGTACATTTCTTTCGGATATTCATACATGACATCCAATAAGAACGTAGTAATCAGAAATACAGAGAAAAGAAACACATAAATTAGTAAGACAAGAGAAAAAGAGAGAGAACCTAAGTTTATTTAGGACCTAAGAAAATTAACTCCAGGTACACACGAGTTAGAAGACTCTGAAGTAGATGTATAAAAACCAAACTTTCCTTGTTAAGAAGATTGGAAAGAAGCGTCGAAGGAATAAAAGAAATGAGTTCACACGCATTGAATGGAAAGAGAAAGTGAGTGAAGGCGATATTCCTAACGAAGAGACTGAGAAACAATATAAATAATCACTTAGAAACGTAAATAAGACCTTTAGCTCTCGTGAAAAAAGATCGATCATATCATGGACAAACAAATAAATAAATTGTTTCATGGAGAAGATCTGTTATAAAATTCGAAAAGTGTATCAGATAAGGGTAATTTTGAATGATTTGAATGAAAATTGAAGCATTTAAAACGATTAAAGAAAGTACAATAGTTTAGTGTTACAAAAGAAGTAAGATGAACGAATAGGTATAAGTTATGAATTATCACTACTTGATATGGGTTAAAAAAAAGGATTTTCTAACTTTTTATTACATAAGCAAATTGTACCACGAATTTACAATGTTCTATTCAAAGGTAGAAGTGTCCTTGCTTAGGATAAGGAATAAACATAGCGATGGGACTTACAAAACAGATGTTTCGATATCTATTCAAAGAAATCCCATTAGTATCAATTGAATTTAAAAAGAGAGAGTAATATCTCTGAGTATCTGAAAGAGTTGGCATAGCAACATCCTCGTTTTGTCGGATGTTCCATTACTCATTCCATTGCACTAATTAACAACGAGAATAAATGGGGAACTGGAAACACGTAACAAGTGGACGGAGAAACAGAGGAAACAAACGCGATAACAGAAGGAAAAAAGACCTGAGACAGAAAGTAGGTATCAGCAAATGAGACGAGTGGTATAAAACGGAGAAATGTATATGGATACATGCATTAGTACACACATATAAATGCGAGGAGCTATGCCAATCGAGTGTTCACCTAGGCATAGCGGAGGATGCATTAGCCAACCTTCGGCGTGTTACGAGATAGCTCACCATCTCACACATGTGGACTTTATGCTTGTGTGTTCTCGGATGCGTGCTGGATGGAAACGGGCACGGCAGCTCACTTTTATTTATTTGTTTAAACTTGGCAATGTGCGCTTTTCCTTCGAAGGATAGATCGACTCGCCAAGTCCTAGATTTCCTAGTCCGAATGGTCTATGATTCTCTCCGGAGACGCTAAATGAACACCGTTACGGCAAATAAAGTCTTAGATATCCGCTCTTTCGTCAGCGTCTTCAGATGGGTCGGAAACATTCCTCTGGGTACTTATTAATAAATTGCGACGATCGTGTGCCCTGTTCCGGTTAATGGGATCGCTTTTTCAGAGCGGCTCTGGGTGGGATCGACTGCGAGGGAAACTCGTAATTTGAGAGCGTATCTCTAAATGATGATATAAATTACAATCTTTCCATCCCTTTATCGACGGGGACAATAAATAAATCATTAACTACCATCTGCATCAAACCGTTAAGCGAATTACGCCGACAGATCGGCGATCAGTGACATGCCATCCGTAAAATGCGTCCGACAATCCGAGAGATGGGGTTAACGCTTTTTTTTATTCCTACGCGTTGCAAACTAGTACCTCTTAGACTACTTGCAGCGCCCGCGGCGGTCTTAGGAAATAAAGTAGCACTTACATCACGTGACGTAACACTCCGACCTCGGGTCGCGTAATTTATGTTAAGGTTATCTTTCCGAAGGTGTATCGGTTCGATAGAAATCTCGATGTCCGACTTCGGAAGCCCGTGATCGAGATCTCTGTCGGAGATTCTTCATCCGTTCAGAAGGAGATCTTTTATTAAGTGCCACTCGAGTGCTAGTAGCAATCGCGAAGGAAAAAGAAGTATTTTCTCGCACCGGATATTGGTAATCTTTTTGAAGAAAAAGGAACGGCAAAAGTGAGAGATTTCCGACGGTGCAAATGTGAGTTTCCTTTTAAGTAAGAATCCGAGTTTGCCGTGGGCGAATTCTTGAACTATGATTGCGAACTGAATATGGCGACTTTGAAAAAAGTTAGCTTAACGGTTAACGTATCGTAAAATTTTCCATCGGAGTTTCAAAGAACGAGGATTAGATTCTAAACCAAGAGTGAAAAACTTTAATCCGAGCGGGAATCTCTTTTGTAAGAACGGTTAGACAACGATGGAGATTGAGGATACATGCATCTTATAATGAGTTCAAGGACGTACTTTTTAGAAGTGCGTAAGATTGTGACGTAGGTGTAAAGCTTAGCAATCGGATTATGCGTTCATAGAATAAAGGTCTGAGTAGCTTACCACAACCTTCTATATATATCGAATAAACTGTCTTGTTTCCTTTTAAAATCAATTACATCTCATCATTTCTTTGATTATACCAATGTATGTACATCAAAATCCTTGGTGTGAAATTCAATTATAGTAGAAAATTTAGTTAATTTTATTTATATATTTTTATAAATGCTTATTTAATCATTAAATTATACTTATTGTTAGTATAGGCTTCGCTCATTAGAAAATGTCAGCATCATAGGATATTAAGTTTAATTTAGGTAACATTCCTATCGTTAAAATAAATTCCCCTAATTATTATATTTCGGAGTAAAAATGCGTGCATTTTAAAATGAATAATACATGTATGCATCTTTAAGCACCTATATGTGTGGATCGTTGCCACACTCGCGGTATATGTGCATTGATCTTCAAAGAGCGCGAATGTGAGGAACTATGATTCGCGATGGACTGTTTCCAAAGGATCTCCATAAAGAGCGTTGTATCGTAAATCATCCATCGTATTTCATTACGCTTCCGAACCGAGCATTTTCTCGATTATGCTCTTTTTTCGATTCTTCAGGTAGCCGAATTCCAGCGGAATATCACACCTCCGCCGAAGTTCGATTTTAAAAAGACGTCTTGAGACGTCCTTTGGCCAAGATGCGTCTCGATATGAAAATGAAACTCTACTCTCCACACTCGTGGCAGATTGATTTCAAAGAAGTATTTTGTACCTTGAATAGAGAAAACGCTGAAATAGATACTCCGATCGTTCGATCAACTGTCCTGTCATAGAGAAATAAGGAATCATTCTCTTTCTATAAACGCCCATTGGCAGTAACTGATTCCTATGCAGATATACCTTCTGTGCAGGCATGACTTCATTACATATGGATTGATTTTTACAGGATGGTTAATGACTGAATGAGGAAAGGATTACTCTTCCAGATAAAATTATAAAAAAGGTCAACATTTCTATTTAAAAATACCGGAGTAATAAAATATATTTAAATAGTTTCTGAACATTAATATTGAAGATTTTGTTGATACTGTATAACTACATTAGTTACAAACTGTTTTGTAGGTTTTTTTTATAGTTCACTCAGTAAATAAATGTTGGATAAAATGCTCGATTATATTGAATAAAAATAGCTTATGTATCGTTGTCCGCAAAAAATTTCGTATACTTCCTATCTTAAACAGTAAATCAAATATTGTTTCAAATATATCCCCATTCGAATAATAATAAATATTTAATATTTTTAATAATATAACCTAACAATTATATTAGAATCTTACAACGATTAAGTCCACCATAAAAAAGGAAATAATAGTAAATTACTGATTCTAGTTATAACAATTTCAAATTGGCCAGAGAGTGTTTATTCTCGGAGTGCAAAATTTCTTGGACCCATAAGTGTTCCTTGTGTGACACCAGGACTCCACACCTGCCGTACGTAACCTAGGAACCGCTGCAGAACAACGAACAAGAGCCGTAAACAGATGGGAAGAGAGACGCAGACTCGAAAAACACTCGAGAGAGATGCTAAAAACCCTTTTGTATTTGGCAGGTCGAGATGATTCCGAGAGCGATCTTTCGGACGGCTTTTCTCGAGGATGGTCGCAACAAAACTATCAAAAAAAAATAAAGAAGCATTGAGGCCATTTTAAGAGATTTAAGTGCTGGTGGAGTAACGCGAATGGAGCGGCAATAAAGAGTCGACCTTGAGGAGATTTTGGCAGTACGAGGAGTTGTTTGAGAGAGAGGATTTTTGCACAAAGTAATAGAAGATATAGTGCAGAAGAAACAAAGGATCGTCGATCGGTTGCTTTCGGAGGATTGGACGTAAGAAAACCGAGTCTAAAAAAAGAAGGAAGTGCGGGGAGAAGAGATTGCGGACTATTACTTCTCATTATTTCCGGTCGTTAAACTCCGCGAGGACGGAATACGTTGATAATCCTTACCTTTTAAGAGAACCAGATGGCGGTAAACGGGAAGATTACTTCTGATGGCGATATCCCTTTTCCTATCGTATTTCCATAGCAGTTGGTTTACTTGTCCTGACGTGGAAGGGTCGCCGAAGAATCGCCCTGGAAGAAAGACGTTTTAATTGATAGGTGTAATGATGATTAGCCGAAGGTATTCAGGAAGAAAAATACGTAGAATTAAAAGAGTATGATGTATTATGAAAAACATGTTTTTAAGCTTTCACGTAATTAATTTAGAATATTGTGAATGAAAAGTTTCTTTCAATTAGATAACAGTTTAAAAGTTTGCAATTGATTGATCATACTATTATAAAGTATATGATTTATGGTCAAACAATTTTCGCCTAACGTCAATTTAGGCTGCTACAGAACTTCATCAGAAAGCAAAATAATTGATATAAAATTCTATGTTACATATTTGAAATCCCAATTCGTAATTTCTATGAAGAATGAAAAAGTAAGTATCAACGGGAATAAATAAACAAACTTATATCCCCTAATCGGGAAATTTTTATCTTGTAGACTTTATCCTGAGATATAAGAAACTCTTATTATGACTAATATTTAATAAAAATTTTCTCCTCTTTACCATTTCCCGTAACTATGATCAGTATCATTTGTATTTACAGGGAATCGGAGACTCTGAATCTGCGTTCCACAGTGAAATGCAAGGCGCTATCCTAAACACGAATTTATCGATGGAAATGAATGATTTCAGAGGCGCCAACTGAGGGAAGTTTCCGATCACATCTTGCGTCAACTTTGAGCATTTTGGTGTTCAATCCGATAGACTGCGGCGGAAGCTGCGAAGATGTTGCAAGACACGGAAACCTGTTTTCCTTTTCAGAAACAGCGTCACATTGGAATGCTCTGAAAGGGATGATCGTTTGGATAAAATACTCTTTTCCTCCCGAAAAGAATGAACTCCGACACTGTCTGCCGAAGAGTTCATTTAACTAATGTGATAAATCGATCCCCAAATGTGATGCAATGCGTTTGAATAAGTCCAACGCTCATTTATCGTGCATAGATGTCGATGTTCCGTTAATGAAGCTTATGTATTTGAATCAGAACGGAGACATATTCTAAGATTATCTTGAGGAATCGATGGTAGACAAGAACGAAGGGACTTCTGCTTTGAAACGATTTCAGGAAAACTTTTTAACTTTCAAGCTGCACGATAATTCTTCAAAAAAGTTTTTCAGGTTTATTTACTTAAGAAGGAAATAAATACTTACAAAAAGGCAATTTTAGAACCCACTGAGTACATAAAATTCAACTCATTTAGCTCTTCTTTACAATATTGAAATATTGTGAGTTAAATAAAGTAGTTAATATGCAATAAGTTAAGAAATATTATAAATTTACTGTATCAAGTGTTACCTTAACAAAAGTTCATTGATATAATTTAATTATTTAATACATTTATTTTTTTGTTAAATTTATCCTTCCTTTTCCCAAAACATCAGTCTATTCAGATACTTTTATTTGTGACGCAAGGAAATGTAACGTAGATCTCACTTTGGTAATGTAAAGACAACTGCTACAATTCCCACACCGCACTTAAATCGCCATTAGAGTAGCGTTAAAATGAATGGAAATTGATACAGATAATAAATGATTATTTACCGCCCATAAACAATTAATTTTCATTTCATCGCGATGAGGGGAAATAATTGAGCACGAGTATTTTCATCACGAAACCAATGGGAGAATGCACACATCCTATGTTTAGACGACCTTGGATACGGTACCCATTGGAATTCTTAGCTACCGAACGGACATATTTATTAGACAGCGATTTTCAGCTGGAAACAGTCAATGAAAGCAGACGGAGACCTGTTAATAGGATGCAAGTCGTCTATGAGTGGGAGAAAGTGAAGCTGGAATAGGCCTTTTGGGTGTGATGGAGAATTTAAAGCCGAATGAACACTGCTCAATATATGATAAATATCAATCTACAGAATGTATGAGTGCGATATATATTTTGTTTTAGGGAAAACGTACAGGAAATTTATCTATGTGAATTAAAAATGAAACATTTAGTGAAGATGAGCCAATTTTATGTTGAAAAACAAGCTACATTATCTGGAAAAATGTACTAAAATACTGCTTTTATGTAATACATCATATTTATTTTTCTAAATCTGTCACGGATGTCATGCCTTACTTTCAAGTTGCTCCTCCCAGAAGGATGAGGTTTATTTGTTCAATATAAAAATTAAAAGTAAATGAGTATATTACAAATAATATCTAATTATAATTTTACGTGTATTTAAAAATCCTACAAATATGAAGACAACTTATTATCTGTATTATGTATCTTATGATGAAATGTAGAAGATTTCTAAAAATCTTAAAGAATGCTTGAATACATTCACTGCAAACATTACGTCCATAAAAATTATTTAAGCTCTGAGAGAATTTTATGACATAAACCAATATTTGAGTACGTTTGAGGGACACTGATCGTATTTAGGAGAGATAGTTGTTTCCTCGTAAACCACGGTGACAACTGACTTCTAAAGGTTATGTTACAACTGCCAATAAACTCAACTGAATCTAAACAATATCTCAGATGCTACAACGAATTACATCCCATAAGCAACTTTACGAAAATGTATTATTCTTGGTTTATTCCTATAGATGTGAAGACAACAGGATGAATGAACACTATAGTTGAGGTGCAGCGATAGAAACATCAAAATGCTTCGAGAGAAACAAATGACGATAAGGAGGCGCAGAGCGCGTGGTTGGGCGCCTTGCAGTGGGCGCGGAGGAAGTACACGGAGGAGGGTGTGCCGACGTTTTAGGAAGGCGTCTCCTGGATCTAACAGCCTCACCCTCCAGAGGGCGGAGGCCCCGAGGAAGGGGACCGAGATTACGGGATAGACCCAAGAAACCAGTCGGATTCTTCATATTTTTTCCTCCTCCCATTCCTCCTCTCCGCTTCTTTTATTTATGCTCCTTCCTTATCCGTGCCTCTGCCTTCCCCACTTCGCCTTTGCTGTTTTTACAGGTCAAGTTTCGTTCTTTTCCATAAACAGATCGTTCGCACGGTTCGAGCTCTTTTACGGCGTTTTCGTCGCAGAACGGTGGTGCTTTTTAAATGGATGCTCTCCAGGTTTCAATTTAGACGTGCGTTTGTATTCATATGTGCGATTAAGTATGTTGAGGACACTTTATGGAAGTATGATATCCTCTATTTTCTGAAACGTATGTGTGGTACATTATTCAACCGCAGAAAAAAGTATAATCCCGCAGAAGTGGGGAATAGGGATATATTAAGTGCTTGCAGGAGTCCATCGAGGCATTAGTTTTGGTCCCATAGACTGAAATAATAAATGTTTGCCTTTTATTGCAATAATGACGTATTTTTCTAGAATTCTCTCTATAGCATCAAATTGGTTTTGTTTATTTGCTGCTGCACCTGCAAATAAGTTAGTGAAGGTATTTTAATATAAATTCTGCCACATGTCAAATATTATTAGAATATTTGATGAAGATATGTTTACAATATAAGCGAGATGATAAACATTCCTATGTACAACACCATAATTTCCAAACCGACCCTTATCGACTTTTCATAGGAGCTTCTGATTATATAGAAAATTGGATAACTTGACAATTTTATAACTTGTAGTCATATTTTCTGTAACGAAAAGAAAATAAGGCTCATGTAATTGAAAAATACGTCGTATCCAGTCAGAACTCCACGACGGGTTCTCCTCTGTTCGTCTGTCACGCGCCTCCTATATATAATTTCAGCTTTTCTTTCTTCTTAATACACACCTTTTCCGGTCCCTCGGATATTTTTCTCCTAAACGCGTTCTCATCTTTTACAGACACCCCTCCACCCCCTGCCACCCACCCTTTCGTCCGTGACCTATACTCGGAGATTATCTCTGAACCTTCGACAAAAAATCGATCGATGAATATTCACGGAAAAGATTTTTACTTTCTTCAGACGTGAAGACGACTTCGCGAGCGTTTTTTATGAGGATTTCCTCGGCAATAAGAGGAAGATATCTCTTCGGAACTTTAATCGAGGAAAAGGGAAAATTTGTTAGTTGAGTCGAGGTGTCTAACTTCAGAAGTTTTAGGGTCTTAGTTACTTAGATTTATATATTCCGAAGAAAATGTTTCAAACGTATTCCATTTTAAGTTCCCACAAATACTACTTAACTCATAGTTGAAATAGTTTACGGTGTTGGGAGTTCTAAACTGTGATACTTGCATTTTGATTATAGTTGTTTTTAATGTTCTATTGTCCGATATACAAATTCTTACACATACACTGTGATACTTGCATTTTGATTATAGTTGTTTTTAATGTTCTATTGTCCGATATACAAATTCTTACACATCTTTAATTTATACGTCCGGTGCTTAATACGTACAATTCTGTTAATTCAAAAATCCAGCACCTTGAATTACAGCTTTAATTTTCCTTTCTATTTTGATTAGTGGATACAGAAAAAAGCGATAATTTATGCATAAATGCAAAAATGGTGGAATTGATTTTTTGAGCTGTCACTGATTCGTTTTATGAATTCTCTTATTTATTCCTAAAGAAAAGATTAATCGAAATAAATGACTATTCGTTATATTCTACCCATTTGATGGTTTAGTAATTCTAAATAAAAAACGAAATGCTGCCAATGGATTAAGGATAATATCATTGTTGCAAAACACTTGCATTTGAAAGCAAAAGATTTATTAGACTTCTTAAAAACTCAATTAATCGGAGAGATGTGTAAGAATTGAAACTTGAAAGTAGATATTTAAAAAAATTAACGGCCTTTGTATTATATTGCATTTAAACGTTTCACTCAGTTAAAAATTCATCCATTTCTGAGTAGAAATTTTTTACTAAGTGCCACCATAAACTTTTCATTTAATGAAAGTTCAATGAAAGTATACGATCAGATTACTAAATTGAAGACGATATTAATTTAAAAAATTATTCATCGTCTAACCCATCCTTTTGTTAGAACGAAAGAGTAAATAGTATGTTAAATGTATAACAATTCACTCATGACTTACACTTCATATTACCTTTCTTTTTGTACTGATTGGAAATATTATGGATTATCTTTTAAATCGCTTGAACCCCATAAATAATAGTCTTTAATTTATACCAAATAAGAATATAAAATACTTTCGGAAGCAGCCTTTTCAGAGCTCCTTAATTGAAAGCAAAACTCATATAATTTCTCCGTCACTAGATGTTACTTCCAGTTTATCTTTTTCTAGAAAATGATTCGGGCTGTGTCTTCGGACGCATCTCGAGAGAAAAAAAGAGGTTTGAACGCGACTTTTCCATTAGCATTTGGACCCCCGTAGAAATGACCACTATGGCAGGGGAACTGTTTACAACTCCCGCTATTCGAGATTAATCAAACGGAAAATGGGCCACTTTTAATTTCCAGCCCTTAATTGCTACCGACTTTGAAGTATCTGAGGGAGACGACGAACATAACACCGCATCCTTATGAATCGATCGAAATAGTTTTGCTGTGTCATTACGGAGAAGATAGCATATCTCGGAATTTTTCCGTTTGCTTTCGCATTTATGAATGGGATGCTTGAATTTACATAGACAAATACGAAGTGAGTGGCCGTGTTGAATTTTGAAAGTATTAAACTACTGACATGCTTGATCACTGTAGCTGTCCTTGATGTTTAAGTTAATAAAAGAATCATGATACTATTTGATGAAAATATTTGACTTTCCCAATTTAGAAGTATTAGCAACTTTTGAAGAAATCAAGATACACCATTATCATTATCAAAATCTCCTCGTTCTTTCATAAAATTGAAATTGGAGGAAAAATATCTTAATAAATGAAAAATGTACCATAGATTCATAATTTCTAAATGGTATTTAAATGAATAAAACTCAACTATCAACTAAAAGAGTTCTTAGAAATGAGGAAAAGCTAAAATGAAGGAAATAAAAAGGACCTCTCCGGGCACAACCAAAAGGAAATCAAGTCACTTTCGTTTGCAACATATTTGTGATGCTTATTCTCTGACCGCACGCACGGCAACCCGATCTTTGACAAATGAAAACTTTCGCTTAATTGATAGACCCACTCGACGGGCATTATGCACCGGCGACCATTCTTTTTAATCTCACCCTTTGTTACTTTAACGACCTCTGTCACACCCTTTGAAAGAAATTCCGTCGCAGCAAAAAACAGCTTTCCGCCAAAACGAGGGAAAAAAGTAATAATCCCCGATTTGTTTTAGGCCATCGCCTAGGAGACGTATCCATTCAAGTTCGCCAAATGGCTTAGTCACGCGCCTTTGGCGAATGTGCCCTTGACAAATGACGCTGGAGTGAGTCCAAGTCTTCTCTTAGACACGCCTGACGCAAATTCCAAGCGTTGCACGGGTTGAAAAAGCGTCGCCCATTATTTCGGTATTGTTCGAATCTGCATGCAGCGACTCTCACCCCACGGACCTGTACGTTCTAACTGCTTTTGATGCTGGACGTAGGCGATGGGTGAGATGTGTGTGCTTTGATTAATCTTCCGTACGCTTCCTTCCCTAGCGACCATTCTTTCATCTGAGTTTGGTGGCGTCCATCCGAAGTCCATTCCTCAGGGTCCCAATCGACGAAGGACACTAAATCTACTTTCTCGGAATATACTCGTGAGTTAATGCTCAGGGTCCGTTCACAGGGCGTGGTAAATACGGGTGACCTCCCAGGGTGCCTTCGGTGGTTACCATGCTGATAGACTCCGACGGGTTTACCCAAACAGCCACGGTGGTGAACGCGTTGGATGAATCAATCCTCTGGGAGGTGCTTTAAAATAATTCTTTGGTAGTAGGTTAGCGTTTAATCTCTTGTACGAAATTAAAATCAAATTAGTCTACTATCTCTTTCGGCCACTATCTGGATTCGTGGCATGGCAATATCTCTAATAATGCATTCGAGATTGAGCCTATCATATTCCCCTGTCATTTAATCTTACAGTGTTATTAGTTGATTAAAGAAGGATAAATATTCTTACAAGGCAAATAATAGGAAGGCTGAGAAGTGATTTTTATAATGAAGTATTTTTCTTAGAGCAAAAATGTTACCAAATTTATATCATATATACCAAAGCGATACTTAAAATTCATTGTATTTCATTGTGAAATAGTAATAAATTTTTCTTTATAAAAAAACGGATATTTAAATATATATGTATAAAATTTATGTCTTAATAAAGTACGAGATAGATACCGACATTTTCAAACAATTACATCCAATGAACAAACTGCAGAGACGTTGTGATTGCTACGAACCAAGGGAATGAAAACACGGCCTCGGATGATTCAACGCTCATTCCCACATGCCTCCTAAGCCTTTATTTACGGCAGAGCTATGGAAAACAATACGTTCGCCGTAAAAATCTCACAGTCCGGGCATAAAGCTTCCTCGTTGGCTGTGACAGCTCCGAAAGATCTGCCCAATGAAAGAATCAACGGCTGTAACTCAGCGTCGTGCCTTAACAGCGTTTTCGTTCGCCTAGGTAATATCAACGCTCGAGTTTCCTTGAAACTCCCCTTTGATTTCACGAGGTTTCATAAAAGCCCTCCACAGACCCCCTCCAGCGATGAAAAAACCCACGATATGTCAAAGTGCGTCGTATTTTCACGAAAAGATGACGAGTCCGAGACGAGAAGAGGGGTTCATTGAGGAAAGCGGCCACGAGCCGTATTTTCACCCACTAAAGGGCTATTTTTTATTCGTTAGAGGTTTGGTTAATAACAGCCATGCCTTGTCGTACTGCCACACCCTCCGCTCCATTCATCCTCTCTTCATTGTCTCGATTTTTCAAATTCGTCGAACGGCGCGAGATTTCAGGAAAAATGCCTCCACGTAACGTGTTTACTTCTTATGGAATGGATTTGTTGTACAGATAAGGAATTTATGTAAATGTTAATGTGTAAAAATGCTAACAAAATTAGTTAATTTTTAATTTTGCTGAAATTTTTAAACATTTAGAAAGGTATGAGAGAAAGATGAAATATATTTTCAGCGATATAATATAATTTTATTTAATGCTATTATCTTCCAGTTCCCATAATTTTAATATAAAAGAATTTCTAACGATTTGATAAATGACGGGAGAGCAGCATTGTACCTTTCTGACTTCTTAAACATTTCTTCCCAATCCTAAGATGCCACTATAAAATTATCAAGACATAGGTTTGAATTTATTGAAATTTCGACCTAGAATCATTATTTAAAAAAAATACCCTCTTACATTGTGACAATTTATTATCTTTGCCCTTTCATTGGAAGAATTGATTCAATTAACGATTTTTGTTAAAAGTTAGCTATTGCATTTCTTACATTTTCACTTTCTCTATACTTAACATTAACTCTTTCTCGACCAAGTTACAAAAATAGGGTATAACCTGTTATATTTTATAGACGAGATGTTATTTTAGAAAGTACCAATCATTATAGCCTACAATATGGATGCTAAATTACGAAGACAAAAAGCGGCGTATTTTATAACAAGCACGTGTATATAAATTTTAAGAAAATACTCCTCAGACCCACGCTCGATCTTCCTCATTCAAAAGAACGCTCAGGGAAATAACTCTGGAAAATATTCGTGGTAAAAGTCGGTGAAAGGTGGAAGATGTTGTCCGCCACTAACCGATGATCTGCACATAACACGTACAAAACAGCCGTACAATGCATGTAACGAAGCCGGTTTACCTCGGAGAAACTTTTATTGCCCAAGAGCCTCAAATAATTAACGCGCGTCGAGCGCCGTATAATAATTTAGATAAACTTTTTTCCTTTCTCCTCTTAATTATCACATCTTCATCTCGACGTCCACGAAAAAGCCTCGCCCACCTTCAATCGCTATCACTCTCCGTCGCATCGCATCATTAGTCCTAAGCACACTCTTCATTTTCGAAAAATATTGCGTCGTCTCAAGTTTTTGTTTCCTACGAGATAAATGCGCCCTTAAATTCCGTTACCTAGGTAATTCATGGAGAGGAAGTGGGATTTTTTTCGGAACTAATTATAAATGACGGGCCCTCGTGCTTTATGCGAGATTTGTTTATTTTTTGTTTCGAAGACGTCTCTTGGGTGGGAATACTCCGTGGAAACATCGAGAGAAGTCGCAAGGAGTTTCAGCCTCGACTATGGGCGTCACTTTTAGAAAAGCGTTATAAAATCTCTCGTAAAGAATTATATGTAAGATCCCTTACGCTATGAGATAATGGTTTATGCGTATGTAAGGTTAATAGGTTCAAAACATTTTATTTATATATTTTAAATATCAACAAGTTCAGTAGATATTTTTTCCTAAATATTTTTATTTCTTTACGAAAATAACAATAAGAATCTTAAGGAAAAATTTTAACATAGCACGCCTTGAAAGTTATATCAACCGAATGCTTGCAGTACAGAATTAACGGAGAAGACTCAATTGATGATTAATGAAATGGTAATACATATATTTCCGTTACGATTGTTTATTATGATAGATTATTTATCATTAAGCAAAATTTGAAATTTGATGAATCATTCGCTTTGGTGAGGAGGTCTCCATTACATGCTTCTCGAACAAATTGATTGAATGATTCGTAGTTTCAGGATATATGAAAGAAAAGCTACGTTAAATTATTTACGCAACCGAAAATTGGCTGACAAAAAATATAATCAAAGAATTCATAATAAGTAAAGTATTTAAAAGAAACTATTGTGAAAAGAAGTAGATAATAATAATTCCTAAATTTAAGAAATCAGTTCTTTATTTATAGCATACTAGTATTCATTAAATGGGATTGAAAATAATCCAACAAGCACTGACACACCTTTAGCTAACGTACAGTACATTACATCATGCATGAAAATCATAAACATATTCCACGAAACCCTTGTCCAAAGCAAGACGGCTACCGTGACAGTATATCTCCTTACTTTATCTCTTTTGGAAGCATCGGTGAATGAAAAATCAAACACGTCTCCGAAGAACCGATCCAGTCAACGGCATGCCCTTCGCCGAAACTTTGGATGACAACTTGTGAGGGTCGTAAGTAACCAAGAAAAACAAAAGAGTTCGATATGGAAGAAGCTTTCCTCGGTATACCTGGCGTCCCTTGCATGTTCCATCGAGAACAAAAAGAGACTTTTTTTACCGTTTGACTACTGGAATATGGACTTGGCAAGATTGCGTCGCTGTACCGTTCTGAAAATCCCGGCGTTGACTTGGCCAGACCAGAAGCCCATCGCTACCATAATGCATTGCGGTCAGGGTTGACGAAACATGACGCATTACACGTCCGAAGTGGCTTCCGTCCAATAAAGCATCACCCCTGCGATTACACCACCCTTTCCCAGCTGTCGATTGCAGCGGGTTCGAACCCAGGACCGTTATCGAGCGGTACGACAGGTGAGTCGATGTATGCACAATATGTAGAGCGGAGACACAGATGAGCCGTAAGAGTAACTGGAAATTATCATTTTAAATACAAATAATACTAAAAGAAATACGCTAAGATTTCTCTTAGCACTAGGAATTCAAAGAATGCAAAAATCGGTTATATATAAAAATGAAGAAATATATCATTCAGAAATAACAGAATTAAATAATAATTCAATAAAAATCTTCACAAAAAACAGGCGTGATTTAGATGTTTCCCCAAATGATGATAGTCGCCATTCAGCATTTATATCACCCATAAACCTTTCTCACGTCTAGTGAAAGCATTTGAATCTGCGAATGACCATCTGGATCAGCTATTCCACGTAATTAAAATTCTGGAAATTCCTTTCCTAACGCACGACTTTGATGGCGCTAGATCACGGCATCTTCATCGCAGACTCCGCCCTAAAGACGTTAACTACACGATCTTAAATCCTCAGACAATTCCAGAAGATACACACCTAAACCATTTGATTCCTCTTACAGACAACGGATTTATAATATTATAAAGCGCTGGTTTAACCTTTTCGACTTTACAGAGCTTATCATCTTTGTATCTGAATGATTAAATTTCTGCAATGCTATTAACTGAGTTCGTTCATCAGCCATCACTCTCAGCCGCTGGATCCGTGCAGATACTGGAATCGTCTCGATCTTCCAAATCCAGAAATAAGAGCACCAGATAATTGACCTTCCCCGCGACCACGAGGGCCGCAAACGACCATAAATTTCGCGGAGGACGAAATATGCGCCTCGGCTAATGTTTTTCCGATGTAATGCGCAGAGTTGGAAAGAGGTGACGAAAGGGAAGTCTTAAATTATCGGCTACTGGTCGTGGGATTAATGAAACGCTGCCATCTGGCGGATATCTTCCGAAGAAAACGCGCCCAGATCGAATTAATCCCGTAGGAGATGAGAAGCGGAGGAAAAAATTGCGATCGGAGGAAGATAATGGCGTGGAAATGATGTCTCCGCCGATGTCCAGGTGGGAATTTAAGAGCCTCTCGAGATGGCGGACGGTGGTCTTCTTTATGCAAATGGAGGGCTTCTTATTGCCCGCGGAGGCCTCCACAGAATCCTCGATGGACTTCGAGGCGATGGGTTCCTCGCTTACGCGCGATTGAGTTATTTTTCGTGCTCGTGAGTAATACAGAAGCTATCTCTCGTTCGAAAAGGTGCTCACCCCTTCGTTACCATATTCCAGAGCGTTGCCAAGTATTGGTTGCACGAGAGTTCGATTGGGATTATTGGAGGAATAAGTGAGCTGTCATGTTAGGACGTGCGCCCTCCGAAGTGAAAGCATAGCGTATTATGTAGATAAGGTGCGTGAGTTTACACGCGTGTACGTGACTGGATGTCAGTCTACCCACAGAGGATTTGCACGATTTTTGCAGCTCGACATCTGCTAATAAGCCGTTTGAAGTGATTCACGATTTTAATTGCGCATTCGCAATAGTGCGTACGGTGGACCGAATAATTAGCTTGGATTTCTCTATACTATGTACAAGTTTAAATACAAGTGAGATTGAATTCTATATGTCTATCGCTAAAACCTTTCGATCTCAATAATTATAAGACGAACTCAGGATAGTCAACGCTATCGAACGTTCATTGATCCTAAAATAATCCTCAAAGAAAAATAATCGGGTGTTCCCCTGGAAAAATATGATAAAATATTGTATAGATTTTCATTTGAGAAGGTGAAAAAATTTTTATTACTGATTAATCATTCCCAATTTAATATTACACTTCGTATTGTAAGTTTTTATACCTCCTTAAAATATCCTGATAAAAGAATTGTCCTTCGGATCAACCCCAAATACATTTACCTGATTTCGTGAATTATTTCCATTTATCTTAGTACTTTAACATAAAACTCCTATGCTCTATTTTATAAATTTTCTTGTGATATTTTCCTTATTATTGCTATCTATTCATCTTAGGATACCTTAAAATTGCTTCGTAGTCATAGAATAACCTTCACAAAAAATAGCTCCATCTCTTTAATTTTTAATTTGATTCATGAAATATGCTTATGATGCATATCTATACTTACGTTTGAGTTCAATTTATAACTGGGAATTATCTAAAAAGAAATTTGTAGAGATATCTTTACCGAGTATGATTAAATTCATTCAAAATATTATAGAAAAACAAAGAGAGACTAACAGGTATTAATAATTATGACGTAGTCTGAGAACTCAGGACTCAGAAGACAAACTCTCTTCTAGATGGGGTCTTTCTAAAGTCTAATTTCTACGACCCATAATCCAATTTCTTATTGACTCCATTGTATTGATCAACTTACGGAAAAGAATGAAAAAATCCCCCTAATGTTTTATCTTGAAAGTTGACTATCAAGACAATATACTAGTTTCTGTTAGATTCTTAAGATTTGGTCAATTGATCAAAGGTGTTCATAATCCATGATAGGGACGTTTAATGCTGAAACATAATTGTCTACAATAATATATATAATTATTTATATTAATTTTTTACTTAATATTACCAAACGTTCACGAATAATCTAATACAACAGCCTAATGTTCAAACACTCCACAATAATGCACCTCATTCTTAATTTCAAAGAGCAATATAAAAGTTAGTTGCTCTACCGATCCATAGATCAATACTTCTTCACCCTCAGAACTTTAATTGACCCCAAAGAATTATTTTTTCGATTTAAATTCCCATTTTTGAGTTTTGTCGGATGTGAATAAAACGTTGATTATTTTTCTAGATCATATTCTTCCAATCAAAGCAATATTTTCTTTGGATATCGAAAAGCGCCCTCCTTCGACTTAAAAGTAAGGCCGAGGACGTCTGAGAATTCGCGTTTTCATTCTTCACGGCAGTTTGAAACTTTGGTTGAAAATCCTCGGCGAATGGCAGACGATGGGAGTGTGGGGCGGCTGCGGAGGATATCGTAACGGAGCCTTCTTCAAGAGTGGTCCTTTTTTACTAAAAAAAAATGCCTTAACGCCTCGAGACGCACCCATCGGTAAGGGCGCCTTAACTGTTCGTATCTCCACCTCCCGGGCCTCTATTCTGTCTATTTACCCCTCCGCAGACTCCAAAAACAACTCACGTCCGCCTTTTTAGCACTTCTCGTGGAAAATAGTCCCAGTGAAAGAAGTCAGCCGATAAAATGAAGCCCTTTTAATTCCATTTATACGAACCACGCCTCTCAGTTGCGATATCAGAGTGTCGATGTTTTTTGACGCAAAGAAGGGAATGCTCTCCTAATAAATACTACCTCTGTCTATATGATAAGATTTTAATGGAAAGACATTGCGTGAATGATAAAAATGTGCGTCAAGATAAATATCATTCCATCTTGAATAAAATGAAATATCATGAAGGTAAAGTTTAATAGAATTATTATATTTCAATTTAAATCATTGATGCCTTTTTATGGCTTATTTTTTATGATTTGGTTCCTAACGTAGGGAATTATATTGCAATTTTACAGCAGGATTATTCAAATAATAAATAAGCTCATCATCAAATAATTTATAAAATTACTGTTTGTACATGCTATCACCGATTTTTGTAATGTTATTTATTACCATTACGTATTTTTTTCTATATGATTTTCCTCTCATTATCATAGTTTCACAATAAATAAGCAGTTTATTCACATGTGAACACTGGTCTAATGAAACGAAGAAGCACAATATACAATATTGTAGATTCACAAAAACATTAAGTAACTTGAACTATAGAATCAATACTTTACCTCACTTGAAATTTAAGATATAAAAATCCACTATATTGTTTATAATCACATACAATGATAATGCAATAATAATGTAAAAAAATTAATATAATAGATTTGAATATACTATATATCATCTGAAAAGAGATATGACCTCCTTGCTAGACGTGAAAACAAATCCAAAATTAAGCTGTAAACTGGAAATTTTAGAGGATATTCTCGACTCATTTGAAAAGAGAAATCAATAACTTTTCTCTATGTAATAATTATGTAAACGAATAAAAAAGGTTATATAATAATTGGAAATAGAAAAATAATAATTGGATTAGAAATAGCTCGCTGTTTGAACGCCAACGTAAATGGTTGGTGGGAAATATAGTACTGACCTAGCCTATTGGATAATAGGATCCATGTTTTTCTACACCTAACGAGACAGCTAGACATTTTACTGAGTCATCATGTGTAATAGGTTTCCTCTTCTTTCCTATAAGAAGGAACTTGTAGTAACTGGATTAGGTCCTAAGGAAAGTGTCGTTTCTGTAATCTACGGGGATAAATGGCGCACTGCGATATTGAGAAGGCAATTTTAAGTTTTAAAAAGTTCGACATTCGAATTATGCGGCTAAATTACATGATGCTGTTATCTACTTCTTATCAAAATGAGATGTTATTTTTTGATTCAATCGAAAAACTGAATGAATATGTAATAGATTTAATGTATCGTTCAAACATTTCTATTCGCCTGTTTCGTTATGCACTCTCTGCAAGTTAGAATTCCCAACTCATTTCTTACGAACGTCAGTGGACTGCCATATCGAGTGGTGTAAGGAAAACCCAGAGACACCCAATCCTCACCTTTAAGAGGGCTCCATTACATACACGCACCTTTTGTAAAGCACACGGCCGAAATCAACTGCTTTTGTCGATCCTCTTTTACATTTTTATTAATGCTTTGAATCATTTGATACGGTAGCCGAGTTAATGCGTTTGATATTATTACGGGAAAAAATTACGTCTCCCGTTTTTATTTTCGAGCATCTCTTCTGCATGTCGATGGTTTTCCATTTGGGACGGAATTATATGCGCTGCTATCGATAAGTAAAAGTGAAGAGGGTGATTGGGATAAATGCAATTTCATCAGAACACTTTACATCACATCGCACTACATTAATTATTCTTCTGAATTGTTTATGAATATCGGTGCATAACTGGAGACGATTTCTAACCTTTTAGTTTACTTACTCAAATTTAAATTCGAAAAGATATTTTTTGTTTTTTTGATTTTGCTCTTGATTATCCATTTGTTTGAGAAATATAATTCCGATAAATGACTTCAATGGACCTAAAACTAAATTTTCCTTTTTAGGAAATACTTATATATGAATTACAATTCAAATACCGGTTTTATAAGCATCTACAAAACCATCTCACTTTACGCTTATTTTAGAATGGATATCTTGATCTAACGTGGTGGTATTTATCAAGATGATAAAACAAAAGATCGTCTCAAAATGATAACCAATCGAATTCCAAGTGAATACAAGAAAAATAAAGAAAGAAACGATTGACTACAAACGTAGTTATGAAATAGAAAGAAGACAAGCGATAAACGAAGGTCGAAACAGGAGAGTAAAACGATAGCAGTGCTACTGATCCAAGCCTCTGGAGTTATTATGCAATTAATGGAAGACACTCGATCGTTTCTCCCGCCTCCGACGGTGGAATTAATGAAGAGTGGGTGGATAGACCATCGGCCTTCTGATTGCTCTAGCGACCTCAGCAGACGATCAGAGGCGGGGATAATTATTTGGTAAGTGAGATTAGGATCTCGATCTTGCCTTACAGTTTCTTGGTAAGGATCTATAAATGAAGAATCCTAGATCTTTTCCCTCAATCGTGTTTCTACTCGTTTGTTTTGGATATTATTCTCGGACAGTATCTTTTGTGATAGCGGGAGGATGGATTTGCGGTTCCATAACTACCGCTTTTGATGAATGTTTTTTACTATCCTACATGCCTTTCATCAAAGACGTTTTTATTACGAATAGTAGCAACTGCATTCCCATCCGTATGATTACCCATCGCGCGTGCATAAATCGAACCGTTTTGCTCGATCTTAATGAGATAATCACGAGTTCGATCGACTTGTTACGCACGGGAAGTTTGTGCGTAATGATAGCTCGTCTTCATAGGTGGCGAAGGGGTAGGGTTTTGTGGGTCGGGGATCCCCGCAGGTGACAGCGGAGGACGCCCGGGCCGAAGACCGATGGTGTCCGGTAAAGACTCCGCGAACGACACGGGAGGATTTCCGGTCGAGTGCATGCCGAGGATTTGTGAATTTATAGAGGATGGAAGGAGGAAAACGGTTTTGAATACTGTATAGGAAAAGAAATTTCCAGAAATGTTAGGGAAGTATAACTGAATAAGGGAAAATAAAACCCGAAAAATAGAAAATGTGTTGCGAAAGTAAATGATAAATAAATATTGACTGAATGAATATTCGAAGTGATATGAGGAATTAGAACTTTCTTTATCGTAACGCATGATATAATTATTAGCGGTGAACTAAGTTGCTATGGGACTTCGAATGCCTATAATTTTTTATGCCTATGATTTTGCCTGAGACGCAAGGGACACCAATCTGGTTGATATTATTATCTCTGAATCGAACACTATTTTTTATGCCTCTATCTATATTTATCTCCAGTAAGCTATTTATATTCTGTTAACTCCTATTAAAAGTATATGGTATTCTATTAAAGTGCTTGGTTCATGGAGATTGTGCTGATTTTCTTCGATATATTGGAATGCATTTGCTTTTCCCCAAAAGATTGTTGAAAGAAAGAATCGATAGATAAACACGGAAGGAATAATTTGTAGCCCTCGTCTTTTCTTTCGGTAGCCCATTCGAATGTTCCGCCTTTCCCCAAAGCGGAATGAAAGTTGTCGAATCATTCATTCAAATCACCGCACGCCCTTATCACTAATCGTGGGAAAGGAGCTACTGATCTGATCAACCGAGTGGTCCAATGATGATAATGGCTCATCAATAAAAGCGTGAAACATTTTTACATCATATTTTACTCGAATGCGTTATACCCATTGATACAAATAAATTCACTTATAAATATTTATGAATGGCTTAGACTAATCTATTCAGCTTGATCCTTATATTCATTTGTAATCGTCAGCGATTAAAAAAAGGTGAACGGTGCGTATCTGTTGCAAGGTATCGGACTCACATTTGCACGATATTTCATCTTGTTAGAAGCAAGAGAGATAAAATTACAAATATGAGTATTTATATTATCTTTTAAATATCGCTCATGGGATATTCTAGAATGAAAATCCGTCCCACTGTTTTGTAGTTTAAAGGAGATAAATAATCGCGCTGCTGAGAGGGAATTCTACAATCGAAAAGATGAAACGCGAGTGGAAACGCCCATCGTAAAAATGTCTAGATATACTTCTCAAGTTTAATTGAAAACATTCTTTCGAGTCTCGGCAAAACCATCTAAATCGTTCGATGCTTCAACTTTGGAGTTTAGATCAGTCGCCCGTTGAAATCACCAAAAGAATACCAAATATATATTTACAAACATTGCACGTTGAGAACATAAGAGCGGGTTCTGAGCCATTCCGGACAAAAGTAACCCATTTCAAACGCATGTTTACTCAAAAGAAGGAGAAGCCTGTTGAGCTTGCGAAAAACATAACTGTTTTCTAATCCTACGCAAAAAAGTACCGAAGCTTGAATAGGGCTTTGCAAAGGACGGTCGTGGAACACAATAGAAAAACTGACAGAGTTGCGTGGAAGCAAATAGAAGGTGGATTATGAAGGATAATAAAATGTCCTGTGCAAATAGGAACGGCGTAGGAGACACGGATGAATGGACAGAAAGGAAAGTATGCGATAAAGGATAGTGCGATGGGGAGGATGGAGGTGTACAGGAAGAGAGGGAGATCCAAGGACGAGCGAGAGGACTTCATGGGCACGACTGTTCGAACGTCTCTTCGTGTCCTGAAGGGACTGCGAGGCCAAAGAGACGTCGTCTCTTGTCGTTAAGACATCGGAAAATAAAAAGCGCGAAGAAAATATATCGAGTAGAGGTCCTACTCACTGTAAATCATTGCCTCTGTAGCATTCTCGGTTATCTAAACCCGATCATTCAAGTTTTTCTAGTATGCCTATCTCTCCTCCAACTCGTGTTCGGTGCAAGTATTAGCCACTGTGCGTCTAATCATTTTATCCCGAACCCACGCGTGTGTGATGATGGGGGGCTACTGTAAGTTAATTTAGTGTCGATCTGACAGGAATCTCGAACGACTTCCGGCCTTCGCCTGAGTTTTTCGTCTTGCGCTCCTGTGCTTGAAAAAGGAGGAAGTTTCTTAACGATCGCATGCGAACTTAACCATCGATTGTAGGGGGCGCGTAATTTCTGGGGTCGCATATCGTAATTTTCGCTTTTTATCGATCACGTGCGTAGACACGTTGGGCGTAGTTCGGTTTCCTCGAAAGAGATCAATGAAAGATAAAAACTTCGGGATGATTCAAGGACGTCCAAAATGGTTTGTTGAACGATTAGATACCGACACGTAAATTCCTAACTATATACAGAGCGGATTCTGTGGTCAAGTGACTACCACTGCCCGTGAAGCTCGTTTTAAAAAGCAAAGGCCAACGAAGACTCAAATCCTTGGCGTATTATCAACCGATGGACAACGCGTAATCTCCGGTGTTGCGAAGGAAACACTTCTAATCTCCATAAGACAAGGCGATTCGAGGAAGGGAAAAAAGTATTCTTCCCTCCATAATCCCGCAAAACGTGGGTCGAAAGGTGTATCTTCAACCCGTCCCAAAGGCCTCCCGTCTGAATCATCTGCCGAGGCCCTTCTGGAAGTCCTTCTCGAAGATGGAGACTGTCAACTCGCGGTGTCGCGTCTCCCCAGCGCCTCCTCGCGGGAACCTCCCCTCATAAATAGGTAAACAGCGAGATGCGCAATAATATCCCATGGAGCGTAAAAGAGGCTAGAAAATGTGATCCCGAAAGAGAAGGGGATTAGAGAGGGGAGCGGCATCACGGAGAATAGAGGCGGGCCTAGATGGATGCCTTGGGGCACCCCGCGAAAGGGAGTTTAGAAAACGGTTTTTTATTTGGGTCTAGGCGACCAAAAGGAGAGATGAAAAGGGTTTAAAGTCGACGTCACCCGAAGGAAAAGATGGTGGATTAGAGGAGGGTGGGCAGGAAGATGGGAGGAGGAAAAGTAGAGGTGGCAACATCGCTCACAGGTAAGGGAGAGCCAGGTCGAGGAGACGGCGGGTTGAGCCGAGAAAGAGTGGAGAAGAAGAGGAAAAAGCACGGAAAAAATATGGTGCCATGTCGCGGAGGAATAACATATCGAAAACGTACATGCACTCGCATTGGTTTCCATCCGAAAAAGTGTCGGTGTGCACGAGCGAAAGGCTGGAGATAAACGCAATTTGCTGTATGTGCGCGTGTCCAAGATTATATTCACTTGCCACAGCCGTGTCGCAACATCTTGATTTTATTTATTTTTCCCAGTAGGGAAATCATTAACAAATTTCTATGTAAAACCATCCGAAGTGTTGCCATGATCTTGTTCAGGTTGTTAATTTTAATTTAATATTCCATATAAGTTTTAATTACTCTCACTTACAAACGAACTTATAATTTTCGTATACATAAGTAATTGAAGCAGACTGTCAAATAAAAATATAGCGAATTAGTTTGCTTATAATAGGAAATGTGAAATATTAAAGAATATTCATTCTAACTCGAAAACTAGGTTATTGTATGAAAATAAGCTAACAATTTGAATTTACCCATTAGAATGTACATCCGTTGTCGTTAGACTTCTATTTTTCAGAAAGAATCGTCCTTTTCAATAGCGACACGTTTAGTTATTCGCTCCTAGCATTTGACTAAGATTTACTGGCTATTAACTCCGTATGCGTAGATATATGTGTGTGCTACATAAACATATAAACGAACTACATAAACATGCATCTATTGTGCTGCATAAAGGCCCATTCTTCCATTACATCCTCCACATCAAATAATATATACATACACGCAAATATACGCAGCAACGTCCATGTTTGATCATCTCCTACGATAGGAGATGACTAGGTTGCCAACTGGGCACCCTCGAGGAAGAAGAGGTCTCAACGGTGAAGTATGGGTACAAATGAGCGACAAGGGAGAGATGTTGAGAGAGGTAACTGAGATGAGGGTGGACAAAAAAGAGGTGTAGAAGGGTGCATAGGGCGGATGACGCAAGAGGGCTGAAGAATAGGTGTGAGCGAAAGAGGCCGAGGTAAATAACAGCCATGATGTGAATGGAAAGAATTGAATCCGAGACGGTGGTCAGACCCTAGGTGGAGGCTAACTGCATCGTGTTTGTTGTTTCTCATTTAAATACTACCTCATAAAGATTACGAATGCGATACAGGGAAGGCAATAATAGGACTTCATTATCCTTTTCTTATTTAGTAACGAATTAATGATCATCGGGCAGTGAAATTCAGTCTTACTATATTTTTTATTAGATTTGAAGGATTCTTCAATATCATACTATAAATATTTCACTTTTATTTTTTAAATAATAATTTAACTCGATATATGTTCGATTTATAGCATAATTATATTACTCTTAAATCGTACAAAGTGTTTATTTACGAATTAAAAAGCCTTATCGTCACCATTGTGAACATACTAATCATTGTTTTTTAAAATCTGAATCGCATCGATTAGATTGTAGAGAATAAATATGAATTTATACATTCGAATTCATCACCGTTGATCGTTCGAAGAAGTTCAGTCTCATTGCTGTGAAAATATTTAAATATATCTTCTCTTCTAGTTCATTTATAATCAGTTAATAAACGCTAAATTATATTGAATTCGATTCAAAAGCATTGTATAATAACATGTTAATATCTTTCCTTCATATAACAATAAGCTAGAAGACCAAAATGATTCCATTTTCGAAGAAAGCGATTGAAGAGTAATTTGTTTGAGTCTGTTTAACTAATATTGTCCGTTGAATAAGTAACAAAAGACCGGAATTCAATCCCAAATCGGTTTTTTAAACCATAGAGAGATATGGAAACATGCTAAGATGAGATCAACTTTGAACGGGATCTTACGTTCGTAAAACTTTACATTATCTTGACATGTTTCTTTTGCATTTTATAACTACCTAAACCTTCTCTGATTATCCTAAGTATATGCAAGAAGTACCTTAGTTTTAGAGAATCAAAGAGAGTTTCTTTCACTTGAGTGTAATCCAAGTGAATTTGGAAGCTCAAGGCTGCAAACACCAAAGGAGTAAAGAACTGCAAAAATCTCCACCCGCACCACGTCACCTTCATTTACATTCGTTTGCTATTTGAACCTTCCATTGATCGTTAATAAATAACAGGACCATAAATATTTACAAGCACATAAATGAAGACGTCAATTTCCTTAAGAAATAAGTGAGGGAGTGGATTTTTTGAGAAAGGGCGATTTTGCGAGGAAAATTTTCGCGAGCTAAAAATAGATGCGTCACAAAGAGCTATTCACGATCCATAGACGAGCATGTGAGAACATTTAACATCCGGTGGGAGAAAGAACAGTTGCGTATGTTATTCTATATAATAAATCATAGTTCTTCTGAGAACGTCTTCTAGACCGTTACATTCAAATCGTATTCTCGTGTGTACAAAAGGACGCTGTGGTGGTGTGGATTTTACTACAATTACACCATTATACTGGAATAGGTAAACAAACTTTTACCATACCATTTAAGGAGGGGAAGTTATAATTTTACAAAAAATATTTTCCTTTTAGAATAGCCATTATTTTTTGTTTTTACGCATATAATAATCGTAAAACTGTAAAACGCATCTCGGAAAAGTAGATAAGAATAGAATGAATTGATACGATAATATGGAATGGATAAGAATAGAGAGTGTATTCATAAATACTTTGAAATAAAATTACCATACGAATCTTCGGACGTTTAAACAATATACTTCACTCAAAACTCTACCTAAATGCATAATCGTTCCACAATTAAAATTATGAAATTATTAGATAGAGAATAGAAGGAAGCGGAAGTATCTATGTCAGAGTCTACGCCAAAAAAGAAATAGAAATGTTCTGAAAACGACTTAACGAGAGGCGAAGGAAGAGGTCTCTCCCTAATTAGTCGCTATACAAACCATAGAGAACGGCTAAAAGGAGGAATTCTTCCGAACAGAAGGAATATTATTTCTTCCTCCTCAAAGGCAAACGAATGGCAGCTTGTTAGGAAGCCGAGATTTCTTTCGCATGCTTGTGTGGGAGTCTCCCGTCTTTGAACAGCGCAAACAAGAGCCTTATTTTTTTCATTATTCCTTTCGGGAGAGGACACCCAGTGGAGGAGAAACAACAATCCGACCAATTGTTCAAACTGATGTCTACATTTTGCACGCCACTTGACTGCCCGCGCAGGGATCCCATTTAACCGGCGGAATGCGCCATTTGATGAATGACTCCAGGAGACTCATTATGTTGAGAAGGTCAACCTCATCTTCGGCGTAACACGCAACGAAGACGCTGGAGGAAGTACTTCTTCTTCTGGGAGGGTAAGGGAGAGTGGTTGAAAGAGAGATCTTTCCGAAAAAAATTCTGCTCACTGTTTTCCTTAATGATTTCGGGTCCAGTTGGACGGACGTTCTCATTGTGACCACCATCGACGGATGTCGGCCACCTCTCATTCGGCGGATGTCGTAAGAGATCGATTTGTGTGTGGATATTGGTGTATTTCGGGGCTATATGAAAAATCAACACCGTCCGCGACTGTTTGATCACTTGAGGGATCGTCTGTAGATTTACCTGAAGAAGTGGGAGGAACCGAATGGAGGAGGTTAAGCAAATTCTCGCTGCCTTCTTTGTATTGGAGTCCTAAAATACAATAATATTTCCGTGAGACTATGGCAGAGTTAGAGATGTATCTGAGAAATTTAGATAAAGCCTCACAGACGATCAATGGTAACTTATTTAGGTCCACTAAATTAATTTGAGAAAGAGTTCTTGTAACTATAAAATCTTAAGTTTTAAGAAATATGTAAAAATCTCTCAGAACTAACTTCCACTGTCATAATACCTAAAGAGCTAATGAGGGAAATAAAATTTATTTCGCAGTGAAAAGTTTTGTGTAGCATCCTTATTCAGAATAATATAGGCGAAAGAAAATAGATGTTAGACAGGAACCGAGAATATCAATAACATAATTTATGAATATTAACAACAACAGGTAGAGCCATACATCATAATCATTAAAGTTGATCGGAGTATTACATATATTACTGTAAAGAAAAATTTTGAGAATTGAAGTAGATTGTTCCAAATATCTAAGTAAAGCTAAAATATTAAGAACATATTTATATTAAGTACAAATTTAATTAAAGATTTTTTTTAAACTTTAATCTATGGAGAATCATAATTGATAATTATGACATAAAATTTTCTTTTTTCATAGGATTTTAATGATTAATTATAATTAATAATCTGTAAACGCTTAAGCACAATTATATTACGTATTCAAACTTGGGTATAAATTTTATGATTTACTGAAATTGCAAATAATAAATTTGTAAATATTTCTAAAATATCCATTATATGGCCAAATAGTTCCAGGATCTCTTATAGAATAATCATATACAATTATCTAATTAAAACAATATTTTCTTGAAAAGTAAGGAATAATTTTGGACTATAGTCTATACATCCTTCTGTGTGTGGGTAGATTAAAGTTTCCAAAGGAACCCTTCGGTCAATAGACAGTAAATAGGAGAAGTTAAACAAATGCGAGGTATTTCTCTCTTAAAAAGCTCTCACGTATTATTTACACTGATTTTAGCACGTGGAAAAATTACGAGACTTGACAGTTTTGGACTCTCGTTTAGTGAGTAATTTAGGGAAATGTGGACTACTCAATGGTCACTCAGCCCATGAATATTCATGCCACATAATCTAGCTTTTGACAACTTTCTAGAGAATCGGTCGATCGGAAGAACTTATTTGTCTCCTTTAAAGATGGTTCCACCCTCGTTACACAGTCCAGAGACAAAAATTTAGGTTAAACCCTTTGAAGACTAACAGAATATATTAACAGAATTCCTAGTCATTAGTTCCGATGAAAATTAATCGTAGTTTCAAGCATTTAAAATTCTAGCATTGAAAAGGTTCGAATCTTGAGTGTATCTCATTTGCATTAGAGCTATAGTGAAATAATCCGCGCCGGAAAAATATGCACATTTTAGTTAGTGAATGCGGGTTGTTTTAATTAAAGGTATGTTTAGCAAACCAGGATGAATTAGTTATGTTTGTGGATTTTACCCTCTTAAGTTATTATAGTTGCCCTTAGTGCGTGAGATGAGAAGAATTTCATAAAGAAACATCGTCCTATTGAGTCACAAATGGCTAAGAAAATCTTACACCATTTCTAAATGAATTAGTAAAGTATATAATAATGATAATTAAATGATCGAAAACTATTATACGTGGAAGCGGAATGATAATTATGACGATCAACGATAAATGTTACTTAGTATATCCTAGGTGTAACAATTACTTGCAAATAATAGATTCATCCTTCCTTTTGTGTTTTATTAGATTGCGTAAAGTGTTTATTCTATTTCTGTTGGGAATATTTCGTTCCAAACCAAGAGTGGCTGCACAACATGTATGCCTTCAAAGATTAACTTAACCAGAATCCAGAATAAATTCTGTGTGGAAGTGAAGATATCAGATCATAAGTTTATCACCTTGAGTAAAGTTGAGAGCAGTTGATGAGTAAGGCGCAAGAGAGAATCACAAAGTATCAACAGTTCATTGGTGAGAACGTCACGAATATACTTTCTGAGAATGGAATTCAGAAATCTCCGCAGAGGAGACTCTAAATTAAATAAGTTATGATTCTCTGAGATGACATCTCGCTGAATTAAAATAAAAAATAACTTTGTCAGAAGGGAGATGCCTTTATACGTTACGATTCTCATAACCCGTCTATCATACGAATCCTCTGAAGCCGTGAGCATATCTTCTCGACCGAGATTATAACTTTTAAAATATTTCACCGATAGCTTACATCCAACTACTTTCACAGACAAATAAAGACACAAAGCGTTACCAGCCGGTTTTGGTGATGGAACTATAATAACATCAAAAAGAGGAGAAGATAGATTTAACTAATAAAGATAGATGTACTCAACTAGAAATTTAGTCCTAATTCATGAATCCGAATCTACTTGGAAAGAATGATCGTTATATGGAAAAAAATATTCACTTATCTCGCACTATAATACGTAACAATCAACAAAAATATGTTTATGCTAGACCAAAAATACCATAATCAATTCGTAACCGTTCTCATACCTTTCTCCATAAATATCTATCTCTGAGTACATTTTTAAATTATAGATTTTAGTAAAATGAGCACTCTTATCTCATTAACCAATGTCACAAGCAATTTATATGATTTGTATGTCTACCCGATGATACTAAAATGCATTTATTACCTTTCATATGTACGTACGTCGCTTCTTATAATATACATTTTTAAAATAGCGTTTAGACAAAAATTAATGTTTGGGTTTAGATTGTAATTACGTAGTTATTATTTAATGACAAATAAATTTAAAAGTCTATCTATGATAAGCAGCGGTGACAACAAAAAGAAGTGTACAGTCACTTTCTCAGTGTATATTTTGGTAAATACTTTGTAACGATCGATAAGTATAACCTTTCGTAAACGTTATATGTAAAGATTCTTTTGCTAATTCTTAGTATAACCAGCAAACTCTTATCAGGTTCTATTTTAAGATAAAAATCGATTCTATAATTTCTAAGTTCATTCATGATTGTATATTTCTTTCCATAGTCTCATTTCCATTAAATCTAAATCAAAAATATAAATAGATAAACCCCCTCCCATTTTATGAATTATTTACATGTGAGATTATTAAAAGGACCTTTCAGAGCAAAAATGCTTCGGAAAGGTCCGATATTCCACTATGATCCAATAATAGCAATTCATAAATTGCGTTGTCCCTTTAGAAGTTTCAAGGATAGAAACCTGCTTACACCTTTTCTTTGCAAATCTAAAATAGGAATACTATGTCTTGATAGGTAATCTCCAATGCTTTCTAAAACACATCGCAGATTAGATAAGATACGAGCCATTCTATTGTACTGAGGAATCTGCATAGCGATCGTACAGCCGTACAACAGTTCTCGTAAATATGTCCACAGACGTGTTCCTAAGGTTCAGACTTCTCTTATTGTTCAAGACCATCTCGCACCGGATGGTTGTTTATGGGCTAATTAAGCACGAGAAGTAACTACCAAAGACTTGCGAGCAGCTGGATTATTTCAGGAAAGGAACTGGTCCGAGTCTCTCTTCGTGTAATTGAAGCATTAAAACTTTAAGTGCTCACCGTGGGCGACTGATTTTGGACCTCTGAGAATCTTTTTGAGGTCGCTGTCCCTTCATGGGGAAAAATAATAAACCCCATTCGTAAGGCTTTTTATTGTCTCGATAGTGTATTTTTACGATTTCTTTCACGTGGAAAAATGAGGGAGCCCCTTTTTTTAATGTCTACTTCGTGTCGAAGGCTTTGGATTCGTGTCGTCGTTGGAGACGACGTTTCGTGGCTCAGCCTAATTGTGGGACCTCGCGGCTGCTGCGGTTCCGAATACGCCCAAGAGAAATCGATTATCGCGAGATTATTGACTGAATAAGGAGCCCATCGATTCCAATTTCATCTCCGAATCCGTTTCCAGCAAAAGCGTAAAGAGATTCTTATCTGATGTGTATTTTGGTGGGCACAGATGATCAGATAGTATGCTCGGCTTTAAATGCTCGTTTATGATCTCTGGAGTTGGATTATGTCCTCACTGGTCCTCCGTATATTTCACCACCTAACATCAATGGTTTTAATCAAAGCAGTCCAAAAGAATAAGATATGTGAAAGGCGATGGTTCGAGCTAGAGTCAACCCTGAATATTTAGGATGTGTTAGTCGGAAAACAGGTATAGAACTCGACCAAGTTTTATAGGGTGTTTTAGCTGGGTGATGGAAACTTGAAGATAAAGTGATAGGATGGAATTTTTATCCTCATTCTAGATCTAAATAAAATGTGTCTTTTAAAAGGGCAATAGAGAATTTTACATATTATCTCTATACAAGTTTATTGAAATTCGCATTTTTTTCATATGTGATGGAAGAGAAAGTTTTGATCAATATGGACCTTATCTTAAAGAATATACTAAAATATAAACCTTGAAATAAGACTAAAAACTTTTAATTGCATATGCATATGAATTGTTTTCTACAACAAGAATATTAAATAAAATGAATTTAATTCATAGCAGTAAGGAATTACTGCATCATATGCCTTTCATATAATTATTATACTAGAAATACAAATCAGTACAACTTCAAGGGATTAATTCTAGATAAAAATCTTTTACCGTATTTTAAAGTTAATATTCCGAAGATATGAAGAGCTGCATTAGCAAAGTTCAAGGTTCAAAATATTTTCCGTGAATCAGCACGCTTAAAAAGGATATAATTTCAAATTATAAATGAAAAATGTTCGTTTCAATGATCTTGGAGTGTGAGCTACTAAAATCGTCAAGGCTACGTCGTTAAAGGAACTCAGTCGACAATCGAGAAAGATGTATATGATGGGAATGTCTTTTAGCGAAATTTCCTCCATCGTAGGATATGCAAATAATTCGCAATGTATCTCTTCAGAACCGTCAACACTCCCTAACCTTTTTCGATGTTCAATCACCCATCTTCAATCAAGCTCTGACGAAAGGAAAGTTTCGTAACAGAATGATTTGTGCGTAACGGTTGAGTGTTTTGATCTCTCTTGACAAGCGAAAGAAGTAATCGTTGCCTCATGACGCAATATCCTGAGAGGAAGAAGTGGTGTCTGCAATCGTCGACCAGTAAATCCTAACCAAGGAGGACGGCATTTTCCTGATATCCTGCCAGTTCTCTGAAAAGAAAATGCTGCGAAGGCATACTTTCGAACGGCGTATGCTCTTGGCAGTAGGGAATCCTCGCTATTGAAATGCTAGATTTGTTCTTCTTAATATAAATTATAGTGAAGACATAATGAAAAAATTTCCTGTAATGACTACTATTTATTTACAAAGAAATATTTATTTGCATTCTCTTGTTCGTAAATTTTTTTCTTGATACGCAACGATAATTTTTCAGGTATACATAATTAAATAGATATTTAAGCTAACCTCTTATAACTCTTCTTTCCAATATATTCAGCTTAAGGACAGTTGAGAGCATTTTTTCGGTATTGCACCACTTTTTTTCATTTCAATACATAAATAAGAATAAGGTTCGCTTTCCTATAGCATCAACATTTTATCGTTTCATTCTCAATTTCCTTAAAAGGTACCGATAAATTAAGCTCTGAAACATCAGAAGGGTCATAAATAGACGTTTATGATTGAAGTGATATAACAATCTGGATAATATTCAATGGCATTTTTTCATTTACAACGTAACTAGCTAATAAATTGATACAAATAATATCATTTCTTTCATTCACCGAATCAACGAAATGATATTTATTTGATTGAGAACTGAAAGAAAAATAAATTGATTATTTTGGGTAAATCTCAAACTCACGAATAATTATCTCCGGAATTGAAAAAATACAAATTCTTCAGGAGAGAAATTCGTATTTTATTATGATTTGTAATTTAGCGAAAATTTGAAGATAGTGGAAGAGAAAGAAAGTAAAAAGGAAGCATGAGAAATGAGGAAGGAAGAATAAAAAATCCCATTTAATGCAGATTTCGGAAGTTTGAAAGAGAAAAATGCAGATTTATTCACCAGAAGTTAAATTCTGACCCTAATTAGTCGTTTTTCCTGCAGAAGGCTCCTGGAATAACCTGAGACTTGGATTAATTGGCGTAATTGCGTGACTAACGATTTCTTCCCTTTGAACACGTTTTTGGAGCATTTCGCAGACATATATAATTGCTGATTTTGATCACGACATTTATCGATGAATTACAGTCTCAATATCCACTTCTTAAGTGGAAAAGTGGAAAAAAAGCAATTGCATTCATAAGATGAATAAAATAATCTACGTTAATCCTTCTGTAAATATATGGACATTTAAAAAGCCATGTATTGATTTTAAGTCAAATAAGAGCATTTAAGTCATAAAATTGGGTAAAATATTGAAACTGAGAAGAAATGCACACATACACCGCACATATGCACACACAAACAACTTAAATTTATTATTGTATTATTTTAATATATAATTTTGCTATAATTTTGAAATATAAATATATATTATTTTATCAAAATATTGAAATGGATCATAAAGTTACTGAGGACTGTTATAGATTTCTCTGAAGACGGGAATAAATTCTCAAGAACGTTGAATCCTTCAATTAAATTTGACTAGAATCTTTATTTCCTTGGCTTCGCAATCCAAATGGGAGAGAAAATTCTCATTTTACTATGATCGATACAAACTTAACTTTTCAAATTCAATTGTAACACAGGAGAAACACATGATGAGAATATAAATCTAAAGCTTCGTAACGATTAGCGGTATACCATAATACAGAAAGGACATTTAAGTTGATACCGATACAAGTTACGTTGTTAAAATATCATTTAGATATCAGTACAGAAGCTCTTAATATGTAATAATTAAATAAAAACTTTTATTTTCCGTGCGCTATTAATAATATTGGTAGCAAAAAGTATGATAATAAGATGATTATGATAGTTAATTTGTTGTTTCATTTTCCCAAGTAACTTGGATATTTATCGCGACGAAAAAGCTTTCAGAAAAAG
The DNA here is from genome assembly GCA_020796165.1 of Pantala flavescens. Classification (NCBI taxonomy): domain Eukaryota; kingdom Metazoa; phylum Arthropoda; class Insecta; order Odonata; family Libellulidae; genus Pantala; species Pantala flavescens. The sequence goes on from CM036881.1 coordinate 52,110,122, forward strand.
TCATCGATTCCAAATCACAAATTTGCGATTCGTTGAGACTCAATTCAGGAACCCTGTTGTTCTTTGCATTCTAAAGATTGCAAAACTCGATGTAAGGATTGTAAAATGGATATTTAAAACGACGAACAATATCCCAGTATAGTCAATAATGGCTTTTTTTCTAAATTATAGCGAAAACGTATACTCATAGCAGATGAAAACAGAGGAACATGCATCTTCATGCTGTGACAATACCTAATCATTCTAGAGCTCTTAAAGCCAATCTCCATCCCCAACCCTAAGGCCTCCTGAACCACCCCTCTGCCAAAAGAATCCCCCCGCTTCTTCTGGGATGAGACCATTCGGTCCTCGCACACTAACAATTTTTGTTCCTGTCGTTTCCCATTAAAGAAAATTGGCCCGTTTAAGTTCTTGGAGGGAACGCGTTTTTCGGCCGTGCCTAGGGGATGGAGGATTCACGGGAAATGAGTCGTCTTCATCCTTCACCGAAAGAACATCTACGTTCATCTGCAGATGCGTACCTTATCCGAACGCGATTTACTCGCTCGTTTTTCTCACGCAACTCCTTCTTTTGCTCTCTTTGTCTGAACAAACGCACGCCTTGTAAGAGAGTAAGGAATTCAGAGCGAGGGGTGTGTATCGGAGGATATTTCCTCGAGGTTCGATTACTGCTATTTTAATTGCGACGGATGGCGGCTTCGATAGGAATTTCCCGCAAGAGATGCCAAGAGTCTGCCGCAATTATATCTGAATTCAGAGGATTTTTATGTGGCGAATGCAACTCTTAGAAGAATGAACGTTCGAATGTGATCGATGGACTTCCTGTCGTTTTTCATTCGTGTCAAATTGCTCTCTTATTCTTTTGGAAATTGTGACATTGTCGATGTGTTTCATTTATAAAAAATATTTATAAAAAAAGACCCAAAACGGGTTTTAATCAATTTACATTTTTAGTTTTGATATTTTAGTGACTTATTTTTCACCAAAGAATAATTTGTTATTCCTGATATAATTTTAGTTTCAAATAGAATTTTAGGTCTAACTCTTAAGCAATTAAAACTTTTTGATAAGGATAATAAATATATGTATAATTAAGTATATATTTTATATTTTTATGTTAGATAAACTTTACGCGGAATTACTCAAATATATTTTTTTTTGGTTTTTGAAAAAGTATTTTGGCCAATAATTACAGTCCATTTATAATTCAACTTATTCCATTATAGTCAGTAATATTAGACATTTTAGCTTATAATAATTTACTAGAATGGATAATTACAATAGAGAACCTTAGATAAGACGTCAATGTAAGACTATAACTATACGTAGACTCCGAGTAAAAAAGTAAACAGGAAGGATATCATTTGAGATTAAATCAATACATTTCTAATCGTTTTGATCAAAATATTTGAATCAAACTAGAAAAGTGATTTTGGAAATAAAAAACCCGCACGATTTGAAATATGCACGATTATTTCTCCCTCCGTGATACAAAATTCGAAAAACTATGAAAAAAAGCCGCTGATAACACTCAACACCTGCGTGGGACACTCGATTTTTCATCCGAGAATTCATTCCACTAATACTCCCCGCTGATTGTTTAACTCCGCATTTCATGAATTTTCATGAAAAATTCGTTTCGGACTCCTGATCAATCTCCCTTCCGTAAATTAATCTCACGGATTCATGGATTTCCTTTCGCGAAATGTTCCACTATTATCCGAAGCGTCACGGATCGGTGAGAACTTAACCGGCGTCAAAATGAACTTGGCAATTAAAATAAAAAAGGGACCTTCCGTATGACAATGCGTGAGCCCCATATTGAGAGGATGCTTCGATAGAAATAAAGGCATCGGAGCACTCCTTGGAGGAATCGTTCCATCTAACGGCTCTGCAATTAGCTTCTTGAACGCGCCTTATGAACGACCCTCGCTTTAATTCCTTAGCCGTTTCCGGTTTAACCTTCTAATCGGTTAATACTTTTATTCCTTTTGACTGCGAAGGAAATTCTCATTTGCGAAACGAATAAGACGATCTACGTGCAACAAAAGATGCTAAATAAATTCAAACCATAATTGAGATCATTCAAAGTCTGTTGAACTAAATAAACATGTCAAGCTTAAAATATTCATTAAACTTTAAATTGCAAATTTAGGGCTATGATGGTCGTTTACTTACCCATATATCAGTTTTCTTAATATTTATTATGTATTCTATATTTGAATATCTATATCAAAACTCTCTTTCGTGGGAATTGCTATCAAATTGACGAAAATATTGCCTACATTCGTAGAAATGGAACTATTGGATTAAGTATAAGACGTGGTAAGGGCCGTCAGGTGTCAAACGGCTAATTGTAAACCCAAATTATAGTTACAATGGTTTTGTGATATAAAAATTAACCAATGTTATGATAGGTTAATGGTTAACAGACATTTATACTCGTAGTCTAGTAGCTCATTCCGACTCGAAGGGCCACTTGCTACTTAAGATTCTTCCGCTTGTAACTTAAGAGCGGAGGACAGTGAACCCGACTTTGTTTATATTGGTTTTCTTAATGAACAATTTTTAGTGATCCGCTTTTATTAAACAGCTGTTGTTTGTTGGGGAATAAATTTACTGTAGCAAAATTGTATCACCATGAATAATATAAATATTGATATATTTAATATATGGGAAACTTAGCGTTTCTTTTGCGAGTATTTCCTCTACTGATCGTCAATTATAGTATAGGTATTTTTATATTGAACTGCATTTTCATTTATTATTATTTATAAATCCATGCCCATATTAAGATTGTTTTAGACACTGTATAATCCTTAAAATGAGTACATAATTCTTATATAACTCTTCCTTCCACTTCCGTGAATACTTAAGTTAACTCAACCGTCAATATATCTACATCTAATAAACAATTAATATTATGATTTCAAAAGGTCGAAATTAAAATATTATCGTAATTTTGATGTTACTTTCAAAAATATCGCAAATATAGTCTAGATTTGCTAAATGTTTAGTATGTAAAACCGGTAGAATATAGCTATATGTATCTCTTACAGGAGGATTTAAACTTTTACCTCCTTGATATATTCCCGTTTTAATCCTCAGCTCTTTTTCTCTTATCTTCCTCTACTTATATCCTTCTCCTGTACGATCCTTGAAAAAATAGGATTCGTCTCGCAAAGGCAGTAATGGTCTTGTCGAGCTATTAACTACGGCGGAGGTATAATGAGAGGGCCATTGCAATTTGAGGGAGGGATGCTTGAAATGGGGTTGAAAGAATGAGACGGGGAAGAATTTAAGGAACAAGGGAGACACCTCGGAAGGGGGAGAGAGTTTTAAAAAAGTGCGTCACTCAAGAGTTGTCGCTTTAAAAAACCGTTTCTCCAAATTGAAGCGAAGAAGGTGTATCCGTTGCTGATTTATCGCCATGCTTTAGATCTTACCATTCGGAAAATTGCTCCCCTATCGTTAAGGGAAATATTTCATGGTCGCCTTTTTAACCTCTTGAGCTGCTACGAGTGTAAAAAGTTAAGGGCCTTTGAGAGAAATTTTTGTGCTACGGTTCGACGGACACGTGCGAATGTTATCAGCCCTTTTGAGAGGGAATGTTCTATGAATGAAAACATACATTGAAGCGTTATTAATTGAAATTAAATTTGCTTTCAGATGAAATTCGGGTTTTTTCGTGAATAAATATCTCACATTTTTATGAAATTTTTGCAAATGTATTATTGGTTTTCACTAATTCCTTTATAGATTTCTCCTGTATTGATCAGACTATATGAGGAAAACAAATTCAGCTCAGTGATTCCTCAATTTAATAATTCATTGATTAGCAATCTAATTTCTTGTCTTAGGAAACTGAAAAGAAACAATAAACAAAGGGGGATTAGGGAATTACAAGTCATGTTTTTCGTAAAACAAAAAGTAAATCTCAAATTTGGACTACTTATAACGACTGTTATTTGCATTTAAGTTCTTCGAATACTCACCATTCATTTTTTGAGTCTTTAAATTAACTACAATATCCATCATTAAAGACACGTTGCAAGTAATTTTGCAAATACTCTTCTTATTCAGAAATGCATAAGCATTGGCTGGTGCAGTAAACAAATTTGCATGCCAACCTAAATGCATCCTTGGATACGTCAGCCAATAAGAAGTCTCGAGCTAAACACATAATGAAGCCACTAACGACGGATGAAGGGAAACTCTTAACCGGATCAACCCCTCCTACGTAAAAAAAAGACACTTTCCCAAAGACTCGGAGTACAAACATGTTTTTTCAGAGCGCGCTTTCCTCTATTACAATTCCGAATGGATCTCGGTTATTAACTTAGAACGTGTTTTCGCCGAAGGGAAAAAATGTCATTAGCCACCCCCGATTATTTTAATGGTCCGCGATAAGAATCGGTCTCCAATCCTTATTCCTCAATGAGAGCATGAAAAAGAGGGCGGAAAAATTAAGCGGTTCATCGTCTCGAAGGGGGATGACATACGCTTTTGATCTCTTCGGGTCATTAAAAATTATTGGACGGTCCAAACTTTGGGGAATGCACTTTTTCGAGGGCCTCGGGAGATGAATGGGGGAGGGAGTAATTATTTGGAGTTGAGGGGGGTGGCAATATTGAGCGGAGTTTAAATTTCATCTGGAAGAGGGGAAGAAACGTTTAAAAGGGTCCTCGCGGGACTGCGGGGGGTTCGATGGATGAAGAGGGTTCCAAGAGCAATCGACTTTAGAAGGGCGTCTTTATTGCCAACCCCCGCACGTGCACAACTCCTTCCTACATCATCACCTCCGTCCGTAATAATATGCACACTTTGACCGCTCTTGCCCACCGACGCCGCTACACCTGCCGCCCATCACCTGCTTCGTCCTAAAAAGTTTCTCCGGACGGTGATAGATATCACACCGCTCCGAGTCTTTATATTCAAACGTTCGAGTGGCAGCGACCGAATGTGGAAGAAGTATATTCAAACTCCCGTTTCTACGGTTGTCTCGGAGTCTTTATATATTTTTCGGTCAAGATGCGCGTGAATTTTTTAGGACAGGTGTTTTTGAGGGACGTAATTCGGATTTTTGTTTCCTTTTACGGAACCGAAAGTTGTGGTTTGTAAGGTGGTGGTGGAAAAAGTGTCTCTGTGTAATCTTCAGATACTCTCGTCTGATGTGATTTCTCCGTCTAAAGTGTCGAATCGGATTAATATGTTACGCTTCTTTTCCTCGAGGAAACAATCTAATATCCTTAACCAACAACAAATGAATGACTTAAACCTCAGGACATATGCTTGGAGTGACAGAAGATGATAAAAACATAAAACTACCATCGACCGTAATCATTAAAGTCTCTTTCAAGTATATGGAAAATAATAACAATAATATTTAAATAAACGCAAGATATATGGAACGTAATATATTAAGAATACTCAAAGGAAACGAAAGTATAGCAGAAAGAATAAAATGATACAGTTTTCTAATAGTATAACGAAATATACACACCGGCGATAGAGAATGACTCATTTTTTGAGATTAAATTAATATCAATGTCTTCTAAAAAGTCTAGATCTTTCATGTAGTGAAAATAATTTTTTAAAGTGACTAATAGCTTAACTACGAACAATATAATTGCCTGCATCATCGAAAATGTTATTCCAGTTTCGGTTGAATATGGACATGATGCATCAGTAATAACTAAGCTGATGTGGAAAATGTTTCATAGTGATAATTAAAAACAAATGAAAAAATGATACAAATAATGTAAAATTGCGCTTAAAATATACGACAGCGAAGAAATTAAAAAGGACTCTTACCCCTGGGGGGACTCGAACCCCCAATCCCCGGTTTAGGAGACCGATGACTTATCCATTAGGCCACAGGGGCTTGGTGTACGGCTGGAAAAATTAAACGTTAAATAATTACGAAGAAATTGTTGACACACACTGATACTACTTCTTTTATAATTGCATTATCAAAATTATTTGAATTTTATGAAGATAAATTTACATTCTAAAACTCTCTCATCTTTTTCTATATGAATTACGTAAACATCTATTGATTAGTTTCTCATTATCGATTAAGAATCTGTTCTAAATATTACGACCAATTCCAGAAATAATTGCATTTTAATTTCGCTGTTACCTGATATGCTACATTTCATCATACGATTTACAATAAGAGTTTAATAAAAAGTTTGATGAGTCCATTCCATAAATATATTCTTCTTTAGAAAATGAAACCAAAGATTTACTTTGTCGAAGATGAACGGTTTCGAGTGATTCTACATCATTAAACAGTATTGATGCTTTAAATATGAGTGGAAATAAGTTTATGAGTATTTTTAATGTGAATGATATACCGTAACTTCGTAGGAACCCATAATTTTTGAAAGATAAGAGGAAATATATTTATAAAATATTTACAATATATTTCTTACATTGCATATAATCGATGATACTTCAGACTTTCTCTTATTCTTTCATTATCATATAATTTTTATCAGTGAATTAGCCTCTCTACTCAATTTAGAATCCATCACTTAGTAATACAAGTCTACTGTATATATATATATATATATATATATATATATATATATATATATTGCATGTACAAGTATGCATAATCACATTCGCGTAAAGTTGAACTATTCGTTTCCCACAGAGAGAACCTTTTCTAGAATCAGCAACAACCAGTTCTGCATCCACAGACGTCTCTATTCGCTCTCTCGATTGTTTCCTTCGACAGAGACCCCATTTCGACTCCCGGTTCCTTCCCACAGTCACACCCTCATCCACGTAAGATTGGGATTTTTCCCCGCGTGCTACTTCCAAGGAATGCTGTCTAGGAACAAAAATACCAGGAGAGAATCTGTCATTGAAACGATTGATTTATGTCTCTTCGAAGAGAGAGTTCTATTCAGCAAGGTCACTGTGCCATCGGTTGTCACCGTTGTTACTAGACGATTGCGTCAACAGCCCCTCGAAAAACGCGGCCCTGGAACTCTACGATTTCCCGCGAATCTGTTACGACAACGAGATTGGCGGAATCGTGTTTTTAGAATGTTGTAAATCAAAATACGGAGCGGTAATGAATGTCTCGACGAACAGGAAGGACTTTGGATGTAAAAAACAGACAGCTATCTCGGATAATGAACAGTTTACGTCGTCTGAAAACCGGAAACTCTTGGAATACTTCCCCGAGACAGCGATAAATTATATTCGTAGCTTATTACTTAATCGCCAACATAGGTGGGGATTTTTCTAGGCAGCTTTCATTTATCTTTTTTTTGCGTGTGAAAGAGATTGCGGACTATTACGTCGCAATGGTTGTCGAGTGATATCGCGATTCAGTGCATCCTCTGATTGCTAAATAAGTTATTGCTAAACGCACACTTACATATACATCGAAGTAAATTAATTTAATTGTCAACAATAAATATTATGGAATGAAAAGGAGATTTGCTTAGACTAATGAGATTGTTTTATGTAACCGATCAATGCAGTCTCTACGCTGAAAAATATACGTTGTTCATATTTATTTATCTTTTTTAAACTGTTTGAACGTTTATTCGAGTATTGGTGCATTTCTTGTTGTTTTCGTAGTTCATCTTGCCTCAAATACATTACATATTCATTTTAAACTCCCCACTTCGCGTAATAAACATAGTTTATGCATAAATACGTATTATTCATTATACTAAAAAGTAACATTTTTCTGAATAATAATTGAGTAACGGAAGTAGCGAGTGCTAGACCAACTCATAGGCTAATCATGTTGACTCCAGCTCGTGAAAAAGGAACACTTTTTACTTGTTGAATGAATGGGATTCAGGAAAACGCTTTAAAAACATTATAAAGATTGTTAAATATATAATTATTACATTTAAATCGATGTGCATAGTGCATCTTTATGGTTATGTAAATGTATTGAAATCTGCTCATTACAAGACAGACCTTGAGAAAAGATATAACATAATTACAAAGTAACTAAATTTATCGTTCCTTAGATTAAGAAATTGTGGAATAACTATACACGATTAAGAATTCAACATCAGGTTAAACGAAAATGAAAAATAACACCATGAATGGGATTCGAACCCAAGTCTAAAGTCATTATCCATCATTTTCATTTTCTATTTATTGTATGCAATTCGTTTTCATTTGTTTTCCTTTGCCTCATCTGTCATCCTATTTCATGCGCTTGTTTACATTATGCATTTTTTTTGTTTAATGAACTCAATTCTTAAAGCTTACAGTCAGAATACCATCCAATTTTCACGTACATTAAGTCGAATTCATCACTATTAACCCCTCATTCCAAAAAAAGACGTGTAAATGCACGAAGTTGAGCAGAAAAAATTCCCTCGTTAAACACAAAGAGTCCAGTATTTCCAGCGAAGAAATGAAGTGATCAAACGCTTAAATTGCGAAAAGTGATCGCACATCTGCTCAAGCGCTGATTAAAACATCAACTCCGAGCGATAGTTTATATAATTGGCCCTTCGAAGGGGAATTGAGAGGAACCTCGGATCGGACCATTAAAATTTCGTCAGCAAATAATTCTCCTTCAACCCTTGACACATCTGCCGTCGAAGGGAATGCCGAGGACAATGCTTCCATTGCTTCTTAGGGGAAGATAAGAGAACGCGCTATATTAAGGCGAAGGGGGTTGGATCGTCATCTCCAAGGGGATGAACAGTTAACCCCTTAGGGTGGAACGACATGATCAACGGGGGGATATACCCTTTTTCGCCAATTTCCTTAAATCCTTCGTTTCGTGGAAGGATGCCGATGAGCTCGGATTAAAAAGGATAATTTAACTTCCCTCTCTCCTAAGAATTTATCGTTAATCCTTTGGGTTTATGCTCAATGACGCCCCTTCGAACTTCTCATTTGCGTGGCTTCTTTAAGGAGACCTCATTCCGATGGCTTTTATGAACACCGCGACCTTCATGAGCAGAGATGGTGTTGTAAAGACACCCTCTTCTAAAAAGCAATCCGATGCATGGAATGAGACTGACATTTAAGACTAGTTACAAGTCGTGTGGTAACACCAAATCTTTCCATGAATCAATAAATATTTATTTTATAATGAATAATCTATAGCTTCTAATACTAGGTCTAGTAAAACGTCATCCAATATTTTTGCACCAGACGGCTGTAGTAATCTGTACTTCGCGTTGTATATGTTAGCAAAATCCATGAAAGGTATAAATAAAAACTAAAAGAGATCATACGAAAATATCAAATCACAAAGCTTCTTTATAATATGTATAATTAGAAAAATGAGATTTATTGAAATATATCCAGAGAAGTTGCTCAATTTTTAGTCGAAGTTCTTAGACTGTCAACGTGTTTCTCTCAATTATTTCACAATTCTGTTCAGGAAGGAATATTTCTCAAAGATTTGACTCGACGTAACTTGAAATTAAGAGTATTGGAAAATAAAATAAAAGTGAAAGATCGTAAAATATCTGATTAAATACGACGTACGAAAGATAAAGAGCAACGTTTCCTAAAGTTTACACATCCGCTCTGAATAAATGGATATCCGCTGAACGAAATAATAAAAGAAACGATCGCTCGTGGGAAAGTGTAAACTACGTCAAATGAGGTGACGATTCAGAAGTTCGCGACCCGGGAAAGACATTCCGGTTGAGGACTAAACAATGCGCTTGCAATTGGTGCCCTCCACGAACTTATTGCTCCGTTTGGCACACAATGGATACGCTTCTTTCCCAAAAGCCATTGTCTGTTCGACCGTTATATCAAGAGCAGTTGTGAGAGAGGAAATTCCGGATGAAACACGGAGTGACAATGTACGAGTTGATTTCAGCCTTCGCACGTGTTAAATTGTGCTTAGATACCAAATAAACAAATGGCGCTTACTGTGATCCAGATGAATAATTCTACTATACGGTCCAGCGGATGTTAATCAATGTTCTTGATTCATTTAGTGGGATTCTCTTCTTCAATGCTCAGCTAGATTTACTGAGCTTTAATACTTAAAATTACATGAAGGATCAGAAATAATGGTAGGTATAAAGTAAAAATACAGGCATTTTTTTATTTTCTCGATCATTAAAATGATAAAGATAAAGAAACTTTTTATGAGAATATGGTGTTCTACTTATTTATCATTTGCCGTTTCCACTTCATACTAGAGTACCAGTATCCAATGCTGCTGTCAATCAATAGTCCTTCACTCTCATAGTATTTATCTCTCAATTAGAGAAGATATTATTTCGATCAAATATCTTTAGATGGAATTTTGAGAACTTACACCTACATATACGTTTTAAGTCATTCGATTAAATATGAGGGAAGACTTCTTTTGATATCACTGTAGCGAAAGAAAACAATCTTTGTAATCCTTAGCAACAATTACGCAAATGAAAAGGCTCCTATAACAGGACCACAATTGATATAAGATGCAGTTTTACATATCAAAACCGTAAAATTCGTTTCATAAAAACTCCTCTTTTATGTGCTTACCTGACGTCATAAATCAGATTCATTCTCATCCAAGAAGAGCCTTAAATCTTCGAAAGTATCGTTATGTGGTCATAAAAAAGAGTTTATGATTCTTGCCGAATTTATTATAAATTGAAGCTCTTCCGGTTATCTCGAAATTTATTCGGGTCTGCGGTTTTACAACTCATAAACATGGCATTCGAGTACGATTAAGGCCGAAGTAAATGAGGGGAAAATAATGAGCAAATGGTCATTTTCATCATTAGAGAAATGGTCTATTAAATAAAGCAGTAAGTATTCATAATGAATAGTTATGATCGATTTGTATTACTTATATTCCATTTATAGAATACCCTTTGACTGAGGAAAGGGGCGAGTTTAAACTTCTAAAATTCTACTACGAACTAACAGCATCGTACTACGAACAGTAGTCTTCGAAGATACTGCCGTTCGAAATATTTTGAAGAATAGTGCTCCAATTTCGGGGAAGATCTGCAAGCCACATCACCAAGTGGACTTGGGTTCGAGTCCCACTTCTCTTGCAAATGGTCGCTCTTGTTTAAGATTTCAGTCCATTTGGACCAACTTATAGCTCTGATTCAAGTTAATCAACTAACGGCAATGAAACAAATATGAAGCAAAATCATTTTTCTTTATAAAATCTAGGGATGTGTGGATATTTAGGAGTGATTAATGCTAAAATGATTGTGACTAGAACTTAGTAGTAATCTACTTCCAGTCCAATTCTGTTGTTGAGACAAGTCGATTCTGTTTCATCTCCATGGAGATTCGGCGCAATTCTTCACACTTTGGCGCGATTTCTCATCGAATAGGCGTAACTTAAAAAAAAGATGCAATCTCTTCTTCTGTACCTTCGGATGGCCGCTCTTGACCTTGAAGTCCGCGAATGCAATTCCGCGGATCGACTTCGGCGTCACACCTTTTGGTAAATTATCGCTCTGACGTCATTGCCCTTATCTCTTCACTTCGACGATTCTTCCGCCCACGTATTTCCATATCTCGATTGGGCCCTCCGACATCTTATCGGCATCGCTCTTTTTTACCGCAACGATTAAATACGCCGCCGGAACGGTGAAACATTTTCACCAGGCGGCTTCCACTCAAACGGATTAAAATATTAATAAACTCCTTTTTTTTCGTCTGATACAGAAGTGGTGGATTTCCGCTCCAGTTAAGGTTTTCGTTCGAAGGATATCTCCTTTAATTAACACGTGGATTATGAAGGGTTGGAGGGATAAAACTCTGGGGAATTATATTATCGCTGATCTCAATTAAAACGTTGGAAACTCGAGGTGTATGTAATCCCTCGGTCGGGAAAAATGAGGGTGATTATCTTAATTCATTGCTAAAAGGTAATTATTAAGCAAGAATTGTATCGAAAGATGTTGGAAAATACCAGGTATTTAGGCTACATTGTAAACGGAGAGGATAGTTAAGTTCCTTTTGTTAGATGTTTCGAGTTTTCATACATAGATTGCATTGAAGGAATGAATCGTTTAAATGATGTTGGGTTGTAATAAAGTGGGAACAGTCTTGTATGCTTCACTTCCAGATTAGGCACTATTCTACTTGAAGTAACTTGATCAAACATCCTATGTAATATCGATGGGTGTAAATTTTTAAAACAAAATTGATAATCGAAGTTTACGTAATATATAAATCCGATTGACAATTACAAGAAAACAGAAGCATTTAAAGTCAATTTTCACTTAAATATACGTGTACAATTTTATCATAAACAAAATTAAAATATATGAGAATCTCTCCATTCCTATGTTTAAATGAAGGATTTTCAAATCAGATCTACGGAAGATGAACATACGTTACACCAGCTCTAATAATGCACTGCCTTCAGTCCAAAGCCATTTTTTTCGGTGGACTCTATCGTTAGAAGAGAGCACTGAATATAGTACCCGCTCGTTTTTATTCTCGAGGTAAAAGTGCGAATTGTCATCATTATCATCCCCAAAAGCTATCGTCGTTCGGCAAAAAGAAGATCAACAAAAAAGAGACACGTTAAAGAGGTTTCCAACGTAACTGTCTCGAATACAAAGAGATCTTTTTTTGCGAATCCCAACCAATTGCAAGCTGCACGTTGTTGCCAAACATTTTTTCACTTTGGTATTTTTGGTGAGCTCTTTTCATCTCTTTCAAACAGAGTCTGTCTCCACATTAGTAAACGCCCGTCTGCGGAGAGAGTCTTTCCCACGGAAGATGCTAAGACCGAGTCATTAGAGGGAATGTCTTTGGAATGAATATGTATGGCTCCGAACGCGTGTGTTTGTATATTGTTTGTGAGAGTTTTATAAATACACATCCGCATACAGTTTGGGAATGAAACAGAAGAGTTAATTTAGGAAAGCATTAAAGCTACGAGGGTGTATTTATGAATGTGGCATTCCTCCAAATGGAATTTCAATGGTGTGGAAGATAAAGCCATCATATGACGTACTAAAGTACTAGGAAACGATTCGCCATTGAATGAGCAGGGCTATTGAACAAAATAAGAAAATAACATACTTTAATGAATTTTTATTCTATAATGCCAAAGATTCTATTGGAATTAATCTATCTTAATAATTGTGTACTTTTTGTGAGGATAAATGAGAATTCACATATGAAACCGATAAAGTATCAAATTAGGGATATAAGGATTTACTCAGATTTAATAAGCTATGAAATATTTGAAAGCTCTGAGACGCTGGTCCATTCATAAATATATCACTCCATGGATGACAAGTTTCAAGAACATAAGTATTAACACATAACAATTTATTTTATTTTTTATCTAAAATTGCTTTGTTTCGATTTCTTCTTGCATAAGAACTTTCTTCAAAAAGTTTTGAGGATTTTCATTGGAGTTCTTGGATAGAATCATCTCCACTATAAAATGCAATTATTATTTCCGAATATTATATTTTATATTCATCGACTACATTAGGTCGAATAATAAAGAGAAAAAATGTAAACTTTAAAGTAATTAATAATAAATATCATATAATGCATATTTTTATTTAAAAAGTTAATTGTGTTCACATTTACCGCCTAAGAAAATGCAGGTATAATTTGATATTCTATTCATAAATTAAACGAATCTTCAATTGTTCCACACTATCCATCTCGAAACAAATGTAATTCAAGCGGAGGGAATCTTAAACAGTAAAAAATAAAGTCGGCTACGGGAGTCAACTAGCGAAAGAGGAACGGACCGAATTTGGATGCTTTTACGCTTCCTTTAGATTGTGTTACAGGAACACGTGTGATCTTTCTAACACCATAAAGACACGACAGTCCTTCCGAAGTGGCAAAAGGGTTCTTTCGATTCACGGCCAAAGAGTTCCAGTTCCAGAATTCGCACTCATCCGAGAAAAATATCACAGATATCGTGAATGCAGTCCAAAGGAAGATATCCCGCCCTATATGGGCGAATCTCTTTAGCATCCGACGACGAAATAACAGCTGACTGAAGTCGAGCGCGCGAAAAGTCATGAATGAATTTCCTGTGGAGTGAAACAAGTGTGGGGCTGCCGATTTGCGAGTCTGCGTTAATGAGACGGTTATGCTTCCTATTTATAGTTCTCCACGGGATGTTTAGAGACAAGGGCAGTGTGGTTGTTGAAGGTGCTACCTTTATGCCCGTGAGACGAATTAGGTAGCGGAAAAGTTTTGTGCCCAAGATCCGGTACATTTTCCCGTATTTGGATGCTATGCTATTTGGATGCTGTTATGCTTAACTCATACAAATGTTTAAAAGGTGTGCTCGCATTGAAAGGCGTTCCAGTAGGAGTATTGCAAGAGAGATATTACATAATAATGTGCAACAAAACAGGAACTCGGAACCCTATCTACCTAACTGAATCAACATTTATAAATACATACGTATCTTGTCTCATTTTCGACATACAATTAGAAATATAATTTAGGAGTAACTTTAACTGAAATTAGGATGAACATTTTTAAAAGCCATCAACGGCAAATTTCAGTCAAAAATATCTGAGAGGGCTGATCGATATTTTATAGAAATTATCTAAAAATTACGTTTCACTAAAAAAATAGGATTTATTGCTATTTCATACAATTATAGCCTTTAACGGTGATACTAGATGCTAGAAAGGTACTTGATCTACAAGCCTTCTCATATACTTTATAAAAATATCGTAATCGATGAATTGATTCTCTAAAAGACGTAAAAATTTATTGAGAATATATGATTCTTTTGAAAATGGAAATTGAGATTTAGTAAAAAGAACCAAAATAAGTAGTGTAAAGCCACTCATCATACTATTCTTTATACTCTGATATATTTATGATATTAATAACGGATTGCATTGCCGTTTAAGAAGAGAAATTAAAAATTTCCTTACAATCAAGGAAAAAGTAATTTGACATCAGCCTGAGACAGGAAAATATTGTTCTGAAGATGGCATTGAAACAATTGTATTATACATGAAATAACACAATTAACTTTTAAATCATTAAATCTTCACAACCTATTATAAAAATATTTAAAATCAAAATATAACCAACCAAATAATACTAAAGATAGGAAATGATTTCCTGAATAACAATTATGATTAAAAACATTCGTTTACTTCTAGATGTCTCTCGATAATTAGATATCCTCGATTGCCTTAACAGTATTAGGTCAAAGATTTCGGGGATGTGAAAGGGGAAGACTTACCAAAACGGATCATTCCGCGCATCTCTCGTGGGACCCACTTATCCATTTCCTTTTATCTTCTAAAAGAGTCATACATTCATTACGAAGGGAGAAAAGCCCGGAGCTGTGGCTAATTAAGGCGGGAATTTAATTACGAGAAGAGAGTCAATTTGCGATGCATCTCGAGATGTGAAGATACTGAAGAAAGAGAACAAAAGTGGTTGAAAAATAAGGAGGGATTTAGATCCCTTTATTTGGGATTGGGAATTTATCTGCGCCTTATTTAACCTTTCGGTGGGACGTTCTAATCAACCCCATTGACTTATCGCCCGTGAAGCAGTGTATGCTAATAAAGCAGAATCCTATATACCATTTGGCTTCCTAAAGAGAACAGATGTTTCGCGCAAAACGGTCAGCGTTAATTTAGATTGCCAATTTGAACTTCTAGGTACGAATCGAATAGGAGTTGTCTTAAATGGAGATAATGTTGGCATCGTAATTGGCCGCGGAGGAAGCCATGCAGACGTTGTTTTAATGGTTTTCGTGCATGGTGTTTAAAGTTTTATTGGCAAATAGAACGCTTATAATATTAAACAAGATCTATCAACATCTTTTGCATTACATGTAGAAGATGGTGAAAAAAGTATCTTAATTTAGTGATATAGCCTATTTTTAAGGTGGTTTAATAATTTATTGAAAAAACGTTCATTCCAAGTTGTTGAATTTTCACCATAAAGTGATTGAATTGAAATTTAATTGTATCTATTACGTTAAAATTTTTTATTCCCTTCAAAATAAATGCTCGTAAAAATCGATTAAAGAAATATTCTTAGGAAGTGAAGAATGCTTTAATAACACTATAACCTTGCTATTCAGTGAAAGTGAATTAAAATTCAAATAATTGGGATTAGAATACCTATATACATGTATATATATATATATATATATATATATATATATATATATATATATATATATATATATATAAACTATAAATTAAATAGTTAGGAATAGATAACTAAGTATCAGATAACAGTAATTTCGACTGTAATAATCGAGTAATTCCCCATTATTTAGAAATTTATTTTCACAATTCCAAAGAGAAGATTATTTATCTTCTCCGAAATCCGTCGTGGGAATATATAACAAAATTTTTAATTAAAATATCCTCCGTCTACATTCGTGAGCGTCCAATTTCCTTCAGCCGATCCCTCCGAAATTCGGGCGTCAGAAGTTCGTACATCTCGACGCACTTTATGAAGTTTCCGGAGCAACAATTCTGTCGCAACATGTTGGGGACCACCAGTCTGCAGAAAACCGCCAAACCCCGCAACAATATCGAGAAAACCCTGAAGGAGGGGGCGGACAAGTGGATGGGGAGTGGTGGTGGATGTGGGGATGAATAAGGGTGGTTTTGGTGAGAAGGGGGTCTGCGAACACGTGCTCGATATATATTCCCATTTATGAGTGGAATAGGGGAGATCCGAACGTGCATCCATCATCCGTCCATATCTATCCTCTCCCCTCAATCTTCATATTTCTTTCCCTTATTCTTGGCTATTGTGGCCGATCACATGACTTTTTGATGTAGCCATCCTTGTCTGTAGAACAGCGGAGTAAATCGCGTGCGTAATTGCTTCCTCACTCCAATGTCTCGGCTTCCGAATTCAAAGAAGAAGTCGCGAAAAGAACTTCCCTTCGGAGTTCTCAATTGAGGTGATTTCTCTATCCCCAGGGAGACGATGCCAATCGAAGGGAAGTTTAGATTTATTTCGAGACAAAATATCCCGCACTCAAACAAACTATATTTTTACGCACATTTCTTATCTAATTCTTTATCGACAGCTTTATTATTCGAAAAGAATGAAAAGAATAAAGTTGTATCTGTCTTGATAAATAAACAGCAAACCAAAACACTTAAGGATAGTATTTTTAGTTGATGTCATGCGTCATGTTGCAAAACAAACGTAGCAAACTATAATTCCCCAAGATCAACATCTATGCATCGATCTTAGTGGGGAAAATAGATAGAATTCGTTATTGTAAAACAATTTCGTATATCCTCCTTAGAAAATTATCTTATTTAATCAAAATTAAAGATTAATACAAGTAAGTAAATATTAGGTAATCTAATCGAAAACAATCGGTTAAGGAAATATTTTGATAACATATTCATTTGAATTTCTACTTGAATGAGAGGATATTTATAACTAATTACGCAAAAAAAATATAGCCATCCTATCTATAGGTATTCGAATATATCAACACTTCGCTACTGACATTGAAAACTACCAATCGAAGTCAGAATGGTGGTGTAATTGGCGCAGTAACAATAGCTATTTAAACAGGAATTGCGAACCACAAGTCGCTGATTCATTCGAATTAAAAGGAGCTCTCTTGAGAATGCCAATTAAATAGCAAAAAGTTGGGAAAAAAACGAAGATTGAACAGCGTAGAGAAGGATTTACTCTCGTTTCAGAGCGACACAAACCTTTCTACGACCATTATATTAAGTATACATGCACCTACACAAGGTTCGATAACATTATTGAGACTATGATTGAAACTGTGTAAGTAAGAGAATAATTCTGCAGGCCGCTATATATATGAAGTGGAAAGAATAAACTTTGACATTTATTTGGAATTTTTCATTTTATCTTGAAAATAAATATTTATTGACCAGTCGTTTACTGGTACCAACTTCAACCACTATATTGGGAAAAGAATCGAAGAAGTCGCGATTGGTAAGAATGATCGAACCACTAATACGCCTCAATAAAACCAATTCGCACATTGCGATATAAACGCAAATCAAATTCTCCTCTGATTCCTTGGCTCTTGATTAATCAATACGAAACCCATTTGTGTACGTCATCGCCCCCAGCGGAAGTCTTTTTCCTCACCCAGGAAAGAATTAAGCTCATTGTTGGCGCGCGGCTCTAAAATAAGTTTGTCTACACTGCTAATAAAGAGTTGCTTTGCTCGGCACGTGATATTTCGCTGCGGGGGTTTGCGAAGGGGTCCAAGAAGGCGACCGTGGGGCACTCCCGGAGGATGCAGATGATTGAGGGGGGAACAGTGAGGCATTGATTTATCCAGTTATGCTCCCTCCGTGTGGTCAGCCGAAGAAGCCTTTTATGAAAGGCGAGGGTGGATATATCAGAAGGTGGGGAATTATACCCTTCTCATTGTGGTCCTACTTTGTTGCCCTCTTTCTTTAATTCCAAACGTCGCCCCCAAATTCGCCCCAATGCACCCGCCGCCGCTAAGCCACGGCGCAAACAGACGCCTATGTTTCGGCTGCTGTTCGCCAGCGCAGGATGCATTTGATTGATGCTGCATTTGGGGTGAAAGTGGGGGTGTTTTATGAGTGACCATGGGTCGTATTGTGGGGTTAAATTGTTTCTCCAAGTCTAGCGGAACGAAATGTTTATTGGCCATCGAATTAGGAAGTGCTTGGTTAATTTCTCTGTGCTAATAAGGGAATGAGGTTCATAACACATTCCATACAAGGGCGGCAATGGAGTTGAAACATTGTACGAGATTTTAGTTAAAGTACACAGAAATTTTAGATGTTTTTCGATTGTATTTATGAGTCTAAAAACCATTAAATACACATAAGGAACCAATTATTATCCTCTTTCTATATAACCACCATATTCTTATTAGATAATTAATAATAAGAGAAAAGCTTGAAAATTTTGAATTCTTGGAATAAGATGAGAATATATTTCTTGGAAAACTTATAGGGCTGATTATTTTGTAGCATTAAGAGAAATCTTCATCCAACGAGAACATTCTAGAAACGTGAGTGTTACGTAAGAAGCTGTTGTTGCAGAGAAAATAAGTTAATAAATTAGACAAAGTGCTTAGAGAGAGGATAATCAATGAGATTTTTACGTAATTTAATAGGATGATTAGTGCAATGTAAAATTTTAAGAAGTCAATTACAGCCTTTGAAGATATAGAATTGAAAAAGTAACTAATCTTCTCAAGGTTTAGTAGAGGCTGAAAATTCCGTGTCCCTTACCCGATTAGCGTTCATTCGCATCTTCAAGAAATAGAGAAAACTTCGGAGGGAGAAAAAATCGATCAAAATATATGTTAAAAAACTACTGTAACGTATAAATAACCCTCTACGACATTATTTCCGAAAATCAAAATGTCCACTGCATTAAATCCTAATTCAGAACTAAAAAATTCAATTTCTTTTCTGTCTCATAATTGAGCAAGTGACAGCACATATGTGAAAGGAAATTTTTAAAATTCGAATGGGAATTTTAAGCAGAATAAAAAGTCTTTTTAATCTTTCTTTTCCTTTTTAGAGGTGCTGTTCTGCTCATCTAAGGAAATGTACCGATGTGAAGTGCATAGAGATATTTGGAGAGAACATAGATTTTGGGGAAACGGTCGAAAACTATTTTGAACAAGCAGTTGACAGCTCTCGCGTTGTTGATCAGAATGCGTCCACAGAAACATGCAGAAAAATAGCAACGTACTTAAAAGCGAGGATTCACGTACAATTATATACATACGGCGATGCAATATTTGAGAATTACATTTTCAGCGGATAAGATATCATAAAGGGAGTTTTTTAATTATAATGAAGTCTTAAAATCTTTTCTACATTTTTCTTCCAAACGTTTTTAACATAATAGTAATTAAATCCATATTACATGCATCCATATAACATCTACATTTACGCAAGTACCCTGCAAGCCGCCTTTCGGCGTATGGCAGGGGGTGTAAACACCTATTTTACGTCATCGCGTGGCTTCGTGGAAAGCCGTGCTATAATGAAAAACTTTGTAATTTCCACGGAAAATGTGCACTATTAGTGACCGATTACATAATGCTAAATTACGACATAATAATGAAAATGTAATTTAGCATTACGAAACTGGTCGCTAGTAAAGCAAATTTCCTGTGGAAATTACAAAGTTTTTTCATTGTAAAAGTAATCTTTAAATTTCGTTTTCTGCAAAATTGTTCCTTAAAGATTGGAACATAAGTAATAAGACATCGATATCTTTTCCTATACTATTCTCATAAGAAAACAGCCGCAAAATTTAATTTATATGTCTTCATTCTAAAATTCACTATTAAATAATTAATTTCATTATAGAAGCTACATAACTAAAACTAATATAGGTATTGGTAGATTTTATTCATCAAGGTATTTTTTAGTTTTTCTCCTACAATTGCGCAAATATTGGCAAATGTAATTTAGATCTATACAGGAGACTGCCCATCCATTGTCACAAGAATGGGAATGATTTTATCGGAACTTGGTGTGATGGCCGATATCGGAGGCAACGTATCTAGGATGATTGAGATGGTAGATAGAGTATTGGGAAAGACCACATGGCGTACCTATTCTCCACATACGGTCTTCAGGACTTTGCCAAAGGGTGTTCCCGGTGTCATGAGGTCGCTCTTATCCCCTGGACCCCCACCCGCGCCCTGGACACTTCCGCCCTGACCTATGACCTCAATGGCACTGAATAGGAAACACTCCACAGCTGACCGATGACCTCCTTAAGGGGCTCCCGATCCAATCTACGGCCCTAAAAGCACTTTATAAGTGGCCAAACGAATGGGAAGGGAGATGATTTCAGTAAACGGCTCACAAATTACGTTCTGAATCTTTCTAAGCGAATATTGTACATTACCAACTGTTGTCATTATAATGAGACTAATTATGGTTTACAAAATATAGTAAATTCTTAAGTTTATCGTGAATCGAAGGAATATAAATTCTAAAAGGCCGTAGAAAGTGATAATTTTTGGCGTAATTCACGAACTCGGATCATAAATTATTCGCAAATTGAGACAACTCGAGGAAGTATACTACACCATAATACCGATATAAAATTATTTCCTTAAAAAAATAATTAATAAATATCTGTATTTCTCTTGTGTGTATGATAATAATAAAATTAAAGTCAGATAATAAAATATACGGATTAAAATTCCACAGAAGATACGTATGATGTTTTTTTTACCTAAAACTCATACAAGAATTACCTGATTTTTGTAGATATACTTCTCAGTCAACCTTAGGTACTGTTTTCAAGAAAAAAATGTTCTCTAATAATGAAAACTCAACCAGCGAAAATTTTAGTTGGATAATGAAGAGACTAAAGAATTTCTGTTGTATGACTATGCATATCTTTACGAGTTATACTTATGACATTGCAATTCAACAAGGCGTTTGCGAATCCACTTTCCCGGAGATGTTATTCCCCTGGGACGACCTCTGTCCACATATGAAGCCATTGTTCCCCATAATAAATGCCTCATCGTGATGCTATATATAGGTCACTCTGCTGCGTAGAGCTCAATTGTGCAATTTCTTATCATGAGGAGTCATCTGAGAGGTGAGACGACCATTCCTTACGCAGCCTTTCTTTTATCCTATATCTGGACACTTGTGATACACCGAAATGAGTTCTGAGGACATCGATCCACTCCGTGTACATGTGTTGAACGAATAAAACGTACACAATTGGCTACTTTACAGCATTTGCATTTGTCTCGGAACTGTAATCAAAGCGCACATAGCTCATGAGTGCGTTTGAAGACAGAATAAGTGGATTGATCGATAGCAGTGCTCAAAAGATCATTTTACATGCACTAAAAAATAAGTAGAGTTTGTTGTAACTTTCCTTTGCTTAATCTTAGAATAGTGTATTCAGACGAGAGATCAAAGATCAGTTGTTATCTATCTTAAACTTAGTACCAATTAAGGATGAAATGTAGTATACGTTAACAATTGAACTTTTACTCAGACTTTAATTTCATTAGATTAAAATAGCTGTTAATATCTTATCTTCAGATTTTGATATGCAAAAGGCCTTTTTATAAATTAAATATAGTAAAGTAACCATACGCATGCTAATCGAAAGATGCTTCCATTCAAACTCCTAATAAATACCATTATGATGAAAGATAAGGAAAAATGAAAGAGGATAGAGTGTTCCTAATTCCTATTATGTTATTTAAATGTATGATAAAACCACGGGTGCATATTTATACACACCGATCGGGTTTGAAATTTAATCGAGGTAATACTAAAGAATTAAAGTCTGATAAAATCAAACATAAATAAGAAAGCACCATCATGAATACTTAAATAGGCCAAAAGAACTAATTGCACCGACTTTCCACTGAGATTAAACTAATTTGAACCCAAATTTAGCAGATAAAATTTGGAGATACTGACAAAGAAATTTTAGTGCAATTTCAGTTTGATTTTGTCGATCTAATATCTGCTGAAGTTATAGCAACGGAGGGGATTGAGCATATATTTATCGAAAGCATGAAAATGAATGGTATATGCTCTTATTTCCATTAACAAACAAAATAACCAATCGATATCCTACGTTTACATCACTTTGCGTTGCTTTATTGATGTGTATTGAGTATGATGCCTTACGAGATAAAGATACGTTGCTTGGATACCCTTACATAATATACGAATCGCTTAAATAGCTCTTTATTCAATTGTTTTGCCTTTCTCATTTAGCTCCTCGTGCAATTAGATCCGGAATGGAAAACAGACATCTACATATCACTTAATCTCCGATGACATGATTGCAACCGCGAGTTGCTTGTCGAGATTCTATTGTAAGACATCGAATTCCCTCCAAAGTCACGAAGACATTCCAAAGTAAAAGGTGGATAACCGTTGGAGGTCGCAATCATTCGATGTTTAAACATGATCGATTCGAATGCGTCGTTTAACCAATTGGACGATTATGGATGCCAGATGGATTAATATAATGAATGGTTAGAGCGGAAGAAGATGGCTCGTTAAAAACTTTTAAATCGAGTCATTAGATGCCTCTGCATTCATTATTGAAGAGCCTTCTGGTTTTACGCAACTGCTTGGCTATGATTGGCTCCTTGAAATCTGAGGTAACCGATCATCAAATTGAAAAATACACGTTGCACGTTGTCTTAAGTTTAGAAGAGAGGAAACTATTTTATAATGGTGATACCTAAACTACACTTCAGAGCTGAAATAAGCCCAAAATGTATTCAAATCATAGTCTAGAGTACGGTTTTGAGAAGGTTTTTGTTATCTTAAAGAACTATGATTGAAAGAACAACATTTTTTAAATAGAACTCTGATAACCGAGAAAAATTTTCATCAAAATAAATCTTGGTTTTTAAGTTAATTTCTAAAATTTCTTTTGAGTATGATTCATTGATTGATTGCATTTATTTGTATATTATCTTAAAATTCTTGATTAAAAAATAAAAGCACTTAGGATCCAAGATCTACGTTACAAGAAATGGATTTTTACTATTTGAAGATATAATAATCTGATATAAAAAATCTAAATCACATTTAATGCAAAAGGTTGCTCGATCGATTTTTCATTAAATTTTAAAAATGCGCCAAAATTATTAGAACAGACAAATAACTATAAAAACGGATAACCAATTTCAAAGTGTAATGGAGTATAAATTGAAGAGACTTTCACTAAAATGTTATTCAAAACACCAAAAAATATATTAGGATACATAATAAAAATTAAACAAACTTAAAAAACAAATCAATATGAAAATATAGAAAATTCCTTTCCTTATCAATACGATATTTTTACTTAAAAAAATCTAAAGTAACCCTCTTCACAGGAATTCAATCAAGTTTCTCTTTTCTATAACTTAGAATTCACGAAAAATAGAAAAACAAAGTTCCATTCTCAATTCATCGTCTTTCAAAACCTCTGATTCGGTGTAGAACATCCTTAAAACCCATATTCTCATTATTCTCGGAGATCTCAAAACGAAGAGTGGGAAGAAGTGCATAATTTTCGTGCCTCCATTTGTCACAGGTGGCAGCACGGTGGAGGAATGATTCTCGATAGTCGATTGTTATCTCCGATCAATGAAAACTCCGTAATTAATCCTGCCTCGCTTTAAAAGGGAGCTCGAGACTTAATGCGCACATCGTTATTCTACGCGTGCCTCGCTAGGAAATACAACAGGGAGTCCAGTTTCGACTTGAAATTGACATGGACACGCGGACAGGTGTTGGCTAATTCTGGATCGAGTGCATTCTTTGGAACTCGTTTGGGTTGTGCTCGATCATTGGGATTTTGTTGTCGATGCCATTTACAGAGGGAACTTGTGCAAAAATAAACGATGGCATACGGTCAAAAGTCAGATGTCTACCTTTTTTACCGAGTTTCCCTCCGATGCCGAGAGAAATAAAAGCTAATAGGACTACTTGTTCCTTATTCACGTCGGATTATAACACGTCATGTTTTGCGTTAAAAAGGGTAAAGAGGCCAATGGTGGCCTATATGGAACCGTGGAATTCTCTTTTACGGACTGATTATACTATTTTTAACATCTCTTAGTCTGCATTCATATCGGTGACGAAATTTCACTTAGTTTTGGAAGAGTTTTAAACGCGAAGAAATGGTACTTTTGTATCGATCAAAGAGTGATCTAATGGCGAACCCTCAATTAATATCCCGAAAGATAATACTTCTAAAAACAGATTTAAAGAGTTAAAAACAATCCTAATCTAAATACGCATCCTTGAATCATTTTCAAATATATTTATTTAGAATTTAACGAATAAAATAGAATTTGTAAAATGCGAACTTTTTTGCTATGCGAATTTTATTGCTAACGTGATGAAATGCAATTGATTCGGTTTAATTTATATCGATAGATCGGCACATGAATTAGAATATTCATTTGCTAAGATGATCTGTAACATCTTGTTCAGGTTTCTTATATAAGGATTCGAGTGAAAGGGAATTTGCGAGAAACTGCCGTTGCATCACAAAAATGGATGAATCTCTTTTTTCACATTCCTTCTTGGACCTCTATCGCGCCTTTCTCCATCCATTGTACTTTCACAGCATTTCCTTGGCCAAATCTTCATTTCTACTCTAACTACCCCCAATAGACTCCTCTGCTGCAATGTAAATACTATGAAAAACTTTGAATTCTCATTGTACCAAATTTTCTCAATTCGCAATCTACCGTTATTTGTTTCGAAAATACTATTAGATCTTCTATTTCCTTACATATACATCGCACACATATAATGCAAACACACGGAAATCTGTTCAGCTATTCAATTCCCTTCAGGACATAACAATCTCTCCTTAAATAAATGCGTACGTACGCATATACGAGAGTAAAAAGTCCCTCCAAAATCAAGAACTCCCTGTTTCCTAAACTCTCACAAATCCCTTTCATCTTCCCTCCTCCACCAATCCCTCGTGGATCAGTCAAGCGTGCACGATAAAAAGCACGGCCAACGATTCTCCCACGTCCAAGACGGCGGATCTGCACGAATGCCGGGTGGAGGGGGTGGATCCTCCTGGGGAAGGAGGCACAGACTACTGGACGATGCCAGTCACGGAATGCTTCCTACAAAATGGAAGCCAGTCAAACCTCCCCCCGACAGTACAATACCGTTTTGGGAGGTTGCAGTCCCTTCATGCCTGAGTGACTTAGAACAGAAGCCTGTCATGGATTGCGAAAGAAGAAGATTGCGGGTTTTTTATGCGGGAGTGGTTGTGCGGAGGGTTTAATTTCGGATTGGGTAATCGGAGGGAAGAGATTTGCGCTAAAAACGGATTGGCCGATGGGTTTCGGATTTTTGGAGGAGGTTCGATCGTCAAGTGGGTTGACGGAGAGTGTTATGGGAGAAGGATCAATTTGGGTGTAAGAAATATGTATCTAATACTATTTTGCACAAACATGTTTCGAAGAATAACACCTGATACTTGCCGATTCGTACCGAAACTGAAGTATACTTGAGAAAAATAATTTTATTTGTATACTTTCTTACCGCATTTTCTAATGGATCGCAAAATGGTAAAACTAATGGCTATAAATCTTCTTTGCTAGAAAAACAGCAGTTTTAATGCATTGTATAATAAATAGTTTGCTACTTTAGAAAAAATGTTCTATAATTTTAAATATTAAAAGAATTCTAGACGTTATTAAAAGACCTGATTCCCACAAAACCACAATTTAAATAATTTCTACCAATAATAAAGCAAAATTAACTCTTTTCTCACGACAGCACTTTCTAAAACGTCCAGTTCGCGGAATCACTAAACACCGTAATCACGCTTTAATTACGGGGACTTCTTCTTTCGGAGACAAAAGAGCGCGAGAAACCACTCTTTTAATCGTAACGAACGCGTCACTACCGCAGTCTAACTTCTGTTCCGGACTGCGCAAGAATTTCGTGTGATTGGGTGAAAGGGGTCGATTTCCAGCGGCGGTGGTCGTGACATCCGAAGCAGACACCGTCTCAATGTGCATGACCTCTTGGACACACGAGGGGTGCAGACCCTTCCGGTGAGGACCGCAATCGAACATCGCCCGATTGTTCGAAGTAAACGGCATCCCCGCGTGGTGTGGAAGCGCTGCCTGTCATGTGTTCCATTATATTCAGGTGAACTTGCCCTCCGCGTGTGTGGTCTCCACCGCGTCTTCTGCGGTCAATCGCATTCCCACAATGCACCAGATGATTGAGCTAATGGCAAACTGAAACGTCTATTCATGGCGATTTTTAATTTTTTCAATCGCCTGTTTAACCGTTGAATATTCGTTCGTAAAATAAGAGTCCATCGCAGAAGATGTGTGAAGGTAGAAATTTGGGATCGAATATAATTTTGGGACGTGCAATATATCTATTTATCGAATGTTTCAATTGAATCTAGGAGTATCGACGGCAACAGCTTTAATAAGTTCGCAGTTAAGTTGCTTTGTTTAAATTGAACAATTCCACTCGCGATTTCTTCAAATATATTAAACAAGTTGAAATTCGACGATTTTTCAATCAAAATATGAATGGTTTGTTTTAATTTTCACTACTGATACATTTCAAAACGTATTTTGATCGCAATTTAACAATGCGAAATTGGATTTTTGAATTGAAACCAACATATAATCTCGTACTAACAACGTTCACAAAGTTTCATTCAGCTACATCAAAATCAGAATAATAAATTGATGATACTTTTAGGAAAAAGGTTTGATAATTCAAAGACTAATAAAAATATGTCAATTACTTAAAATATAAACACTGTCATGCACTAGATCTTATTACCATTCTAATATATAGATCTAGGAAATCTAACCAAAAATTTCAGTAACTGGAGAATAATTTTTGTGTTTGAAGTATATCATAATAAGGAACGTCTTTTGGATGATGAGAATCAGTGATGTAAGGTTTATTATCTGAATCATTCTCGATCTCTTGCATGTCCTTCAGCCTTACTTTTGCTAATCAATTCAACAAACAACCCAACAAATCTCACCCTTTTCTAAGATTATAAATATGCATCGGTCTCTCTAGGCCTTGGACACACTTTAAGATGGCGTAAACATTTACTTTTCCATTGAAATTTAATTTACGCGGACGAATATTTTTAATTTTGAACCTTCACTATGACATCAAAAAAACCTTGTTTTTTTGGAATATGAAATTAGAGAAGTTCTTAAACAGCGAGTTAAATCCAAGGTCTCTGATATCAAATTAGAAACAAGATATTCTTATTACTAATTGGGAATAGAACTTATATTCGCTTCTAACGAATTAAAAAACTTCCATAGCTTTAGTATCCTAAGCTTTGTTAAAAGAACAAATTAAAACGCAGAAGAATAGATAAAAATATATAAAAATCATAAATTGAAAGCGTGCATGTTATGAAGACAGGGTTTGAAATTCCTTTAAAGTTATAGTAAATTTATTATTCATAAATGGAATTATCAAACTTCTCGAAGTTGAACTTTCATCAAATTCATTCCTGTCGCCAAAGATATTCTTTCTTGTTAAGATTCGGAATTACAATCGGAAAATCTAAATTAAGAGATAAATTCAGCTCTTTTGCTATTCTGCTAAGTATTATTTTTACCTTGAGAATCAGAATTTTTAGTTCCACTATTTTGCATATATAATTCAGTTCTACCTCTGTATCATAAGGTATATTTCTCCTTATAATCCAAGAATTCACTTCTATAAGAGGAATATTTTTATACTTTTTTCACAACTACTCGTTTTGTTTCAAAGCATTTTCAAGCGATGGACTTACAAATTTGAAGGCAATCAATGACAATGACTCTCGAAATTATACATCGACAGTCAATCCAAAAAGAAAAGGACGAACAAAATTTGTACCCAAAGTTTATAAAAAAAATAGAAAATAACTGCTTCTATTCTCATATCCCACACATATTACAACGCCTATTCTGAGGTGATAAATTTGGTAACATCTCCTTCCCCTTGAATTGTCACCTCCCCATTGTGGGCGCCCTCTCGCTCCGTTTATACACTCACATCCAATTGTCTCAAGGTCTTATTATACGCTATTGTTTCCACGGAGATATGCGGTCCCTAAGGAGGTCATAGGGCAACTCCATTCCTTGGTCTACTTAGAGAGACATTGTTGTCACGGCAGCAGTTCACGAAACACGATCGCTGAGGAATCGTGAGGGCGTGGGTTGGGCCGATTAAAATAGAATGCGAAATGGACTCGCATTGGGAAAGAGGCGGGGAAAAGATCGCGGTAATATTTACGTAATAATTCGAGATTTTTACTCTCGTTTGATTGGTGGCTGGTGTAAAATATTTCTTACTTTAGTAAGGTTTGGGAAAGATCGAGCAAATAATTTCATTATTAGTTGAAAGAAAAAGTACTTCGTGATAATTTCATTATATTCTAACACGAGTACAATTCAGTGATGACGACATGCATCCAAATAATCTTGTTTGCTTCACCATTTACTAATATACCTGACATCTAAAATAAATGTGAATGGATGGGATGACGCTAAAACTACCTGATTTCCTATTTGGAATACGAAACACTCAGGGGATAGATCCGTCCTAGCCTAGACAGAGACGTATAATTTCGAAACTCATTGTATAAAATCCACAAAATTCCATCCCAATCTCCCGATAATCTAAAAAGACAGGAAAGATGTTTTCGTAACTAAGAATGGAGACGTGTCATAAATCTTCAAACGTCTCTAATCTCATTAAAAATGCAAATAGTGAAATAATCAACTGCGTAAAAGTCCGACGGTTTACGACCGCACCTGTCATTTTGCCTTCAAAGGTCTATTGCGTGTGCCTCTTCCAGAATATCGGCCTATTATTCCGCAACCCTTCCGCTACTGGACGCAGCCTCTCTGTTTTAAGAACCCAGTGCTAATGGTTGCTAAGGCTCTTTTGTGCGGCATAAATTTTTTACACGTGTTTTTACTGCACTCTTAACATTATTTATCATCGTGTTTACTCACGTTTCCTGTTGAAGAAGGGCTTTTGCTTTTACGATGCCTAGTTTCCTTGCACATTTTAATCTTGAATTTTGGGCACC
Source organism: Pantala flavescens (assembly GCA_020796165.1). Taxonomy (NCBI): domain Eukaryota; kingdom Metazoa; phylum Arthropoda; class Insecta; order Odonata; family Libellulidae; genus Pantala; species Pantala flavescens. Next base: position 52,139,648 of record CM036881.1, read on the forward strand.
TAATTGATCCGAGGGCAGTAAATAAAGGGATAAAAATGTGCTCGAAGATCAAAAAGTATGGCCATAAGAGACTTGGAATCCGAGATCGCATTTGTATTCAAATGTGGAGTGATTCCGTTTCATGAACGAAAGACCACCTTCTATTGGCTATTTACGAGGAAGTTACGCAATGCCATTACACGCTCTTATTCGGAATTCGATGGAACGTAAGAGAGTTGAAGAAATTTATCAGAGGCAGTTTTAATTTTACGTGAAACATTGTCCAAAAAATGAAATCTTTCGTATCGACTATAATTTGTATACACACTTTAAATGTTGATTTTTTACTATGGTGGAGAATATTATACTTTTCATGATAGTCATTCTCATGCCATGTACGGGGTATAATTAGCAGAGATATACTAAACTATATTCGAATCCCCGCCGATCTGTGAGCACAATGTGAACGATTTTATATTCTTTTCAGCGATTTTCTATATCAGTACCAGAAGATCAAATACCTGACGGTGAATTTAGTTGTGTAATGGACTAAAATGAATTTTGATATATTTGAGAAGTTGCTTATTCTTCTAGGACTCATGTAAAGGAAGTAGAGCTAAGCTCCGATATGGTATCAATACCTTGGTGACTATGATTCTATCTAATTCACCCTTGATATTGGTGCCTGCTGAATCTACCTGCAGCCTCGTACACGGGAAGTTTACCTCGATTTAAACTTTCGTAACTGGATTTGATCCACCATATTCAACTTCGGAGAGGAAAGATTTATTAGAAAAACGTGAGAAAAGGATCGGAGCAAAAAAGGCATAACAACAAATAAACCCCACATCACTTTCAGAGCATTTGATTGAACCTTTCTTTGCCCTCAAGATAGGATTTCCCTCTCCGAAATAATCCACCCTCAATGGCTTACCAATCATCAACCCTCTTTGGCCCCACCTGAGCCACACTTAGTTTGCTCTATTGTTGACTATAAAACCCCCAAACGCCCTCTTCTTCAGGAATATTCAGAATTCCTCATTGTGTTTGTCACAAGAGGGAAATAAAGAAGAGAGGGAATCGGAAATAGAAAAAATAGGATGGGAATTTCGAAGGTAAAAGTATAAATTCCGATTTTGTGGAAAATAAATTTACAAAAATAAATAAACCTTGCTTGTATGTTGTTATTACCTGAAAGTTATTACATGAAAATGGATTGAAACTATATTGAAAAGAAAAAAATATGCCCTATATGTACAAACATATCTTTATGCTGTTGTCAAAGAAATAGTAACAAATTTCAATCGATCGATCGATAATCGATATCAAAAGATTATAGAAATATTTCAGAACTGAAAGTGTTAAATAATTTTAATGGAGCACATTATGAGTAGTCATATACTGAAATTGGTAGTGAATGTCTAACAACATCACAACATTTACAATTGTAGAAGTTTTTTCAGAGTTATTCAAAGAAAAAGATATCCTATTTTAAATTTAACTTAATAACTGAAAGTAACTACATTTCAATCAGCTATTTAACACTTATGCAATACTTTTTATATCACGTTCAACTTGACACTTATTACCGTACACTAATACAAGTGGAATAGAAAAATCAAGAATATTAGAGAACAGTTTCATTGCGTCGTGCGAGCGAACAAGTATCATCCATTATTTTCATATACTCTAATTAAATATGTAAATTAGTATATATTGTGAATTAGTATATAAAGTCAAAGAAAGATTTATTTATTACTGTGACTCTAAGGTTAAGGATACTTTACTCTATGCATATGGAGATACTATTAGATAAGAGGTGAACTTCAGTTGATGGGAGATCATGTTTGGTCTTCGGTCAGCAAAACGACTCAGCCTATCTAAGAACCTTCAAAATACTATTCGGATACACAATATTCACGTATGAAAGTGGTAAGATAGTGCGTATGATACAATCAGAGGATCTTATGGAAATATGAAGTGTAGATGAGGAGCGGAAGGTGGGAAAGATGACATTTTTTTGGTCGAAGGAGTCATCGGTGTCGAATACATTTGGGCGGAAAGGGGGTCTCAAAAGGTGAGGGGTTAAGAGGGAAACGGTGGATAAGAACTGTCGTGGCGTCAGTGAAGAAAAGGGACACCTGAAAGAAATATGGAGCGGAAATACAAAAAAGAGTGAGTTACATTTACCCTATATCTGCCATCTTTAGGTCAGGTTTTGATGGACAGAAAAATAAATAGATTACTTACTTGTGTGTTCTTTCATTCCATGCATAACCATGAGTTGGGCGAGGAAGAAATACAAACAGTATTTTGGGCCAAATTGTTGTTATGCAATCAACCTTCGAGCGAATACGTCAACTTTTTAAAGTGAATATTGGTAATTGTCATTATTATCGAAAAGTACAAAATTGGATGCAAACAAGAATTATAGAGGCAGTTTCCCAAACTTCCATTACCCTTTAGAGAAATGGTAACTATTTAAATATCAAAAATATGAAAAGTATGATAATAAAATATTATTTTGGGTGCAGATTAAGAATATTTTGAGAAAAGACTACCGTCCATTAAAAATAACAGATATTGAATTTTATCGATTTATAAATAAGTTATTTAAATATTCATGAGAAAACTACATGTCAAGGAAATGAGAATGCTGAGATATGTAATAGCTGTATTATAATAATATGTTATACATAATACCTAAAAGTAAATATAATTTAATTCACCATTGCTCCAAATATTATCAAATAAAAACTATAGAGAAGAGAATAATAAGGTAAATAAAATAAATCAAAATAACTTGTCGGAAAAAAGAGTTATTTATCAGTGTTCGATCAGAAAAACCTCAACAGGAAGATTTCAATTGGAAAGTTGATTGATGTTGATCAGTGAAGATGGTTGTGAAAGCCTTGAAGTTTGAAATAGAAACTCTTATATCCGGATAGTGCTTAAACTGGGAGAATGCACGAGGCAAAGGAAAATATAATAAGATTACGAAACTGTTATAAATTCAGAGACATAAACTTCTAAGGTTGTCTGGGAATTAATAGCGAACACGTATAATAATGAATAGAATGGTTGGATTGGAGACTTTAAACATATTGTTTTATTTCCCATTGTTTTAACGACGGAGAAAGATGTATTACTTCATCATTAGCGCAATCTTTTGTGAGGAAAACTCAACATTTTGAAACTTCGAAGGATAAACATATCTGCGATAGAACTCATGAAAACCCTTTCGAAGTCGATCGTTGAATTCACCAAAGTCTAACTTCCATAAATATTATAATAAATAATGGTCTTTGTCTCACTATGAAATTTTAATTCCATTTAACAAAATCCATACTAATAAAGTATTTCAAAGTCAAAATACTAATGCACAGTTAAGAGCATCTTCGGCTATAAAAGCGATCCTTATCTCGAAGCGGAACATAATCTTTATTTTCCTTTCTCGAATCATTGTTTCACCCTTTTAAATCATTTGGGACACATCATGACCTCTTCTGCCACAGAAAAAAAACCGAATTCCGACGCAGTTTATGTGGAACGTGCCGACAAACGGATGGATGGATTCGAGCAGTAAATCGCTCTCTTTCGCAGCGAATAATAGATTATAAATTATAAAAGTACATCAAACGAATGCAAATTGGAGGAGACGAGGGATGACACGAAGAAGGTGGAGATTCTGGGGGCTTCGTATCCGGGAAGCAGCTGTTCCAGAATGGTCAGGGGAAGGAATATGATGTAAATTAAATGCAGGTTTAATATACGAGAAGTTGCCAAAATGGGTCTATAATAATCGTTTAAGGTTTATAATCAAAAGATGGTCTCTACTAAAGTCACAGCGAAGGGGATTGGAATGTTCCTTCAAGTTATCAGGACTTCAGAACTCTAAGCAAAGCACTTTTAAGAGTATTTTCATAGTTAAGTTTATTTCATGTTTACATCAAATTCCATTCGAATTCGAAATTTTAAATGAGAATTTAACAAAGAGATGTTGCAAAAATGAAAAAAGCATCACCCATATGATATCTGCAGAGGATTGAATCTTCTTAAAAGAAAGTTTGATGAATTCTGGGCAAGTTTACTCTACAAAGATGTAGTTTATATAATAAGAAAGTTCTTTTGCAAAAAGTTGTCTTGGAAGTGTAAGTATGTGGGAAATAGATGTAGAACAAGTGGAAAGTAGGATTCATTTATTCTGAGAAGGATACGAGTGACAAAAGTTTACTAAATGACTATAGTTCTTCAGTAAAATAAGCAAAAAATCTTGAAAGGTATAGGAAAAACGTGAATAATGTAACCAATATAAGATTTCTCTACAGTGCGAAGTTACGAAAAATGTACAAAAACATACTTACGTTATTTATTGCGGATTTTCACGCGGTATTTACACTTAATACCACACTTAATTGATGCAGATCGAAAGTCAATACTATTTAATTAAAAGTTCTAATGTATGTAGTATGAATAAACATTATATGACAAATAACAAACGTAAAATTTAATCTTGCCTAAGAAAGTTATTCAAGAGAAAATTCTATAAATACATGATATATATATGTACTTATTTCTAGTATTCTGAATATAATTCCCTAATAAATTCGTATTGCATCAAAATCTTTTTATCTAAACATATAACTATGATTACTGAGAAAATAATTCCATACCTCACAAAGAGCACTCTCGTCCATCGAACGAGATTTGTTTGAATAAAAACTCACGAAAAGGATTATTTTATGATCTCTTTTCAGTTCAAATTCATCCACTCAAATTATTTTTGCAGTGATCGGAAGCCGCCTTTTTTACTCTTCTAATGTTTGTATAGTTGGCGGGAAATACTGTTTTCATCATACGAAGCGAGTTCGCTGAAACATCTATGGAAAAATGCCCAAAAATTGGAATCAAAATTCCTATTTACATGTTGGGGTGGCATCGACAGCTGGGATCCTACACAACGGAGGACTTTTGACAAATTGGATGTTTTTTCGATAACAGCCACAATCGCATATGGCATCTGAGAGGGGATGTCGAGGCTTTTTGGAGAGCTGCTGGTTGAAGAGTGGTTCAAGTGGATGTGCAGGTGATCAAAAAGATTGGGATTCATTCGCATGGGAATTTTTCCGGAATTGTTTGATTTATGATATTTATAGCAGTTTTTACACCGTTGGAATTACTTCAATCCGTACTATAGTAATCAATTCCAAAAATTCTATGTTTATGCTCAATCATTTATGATCATGAGTGATGTTATATATTTCATAAGAATTGATGACGAAGTATATCAAACAATCATTTGTTTCCTGCAAATTAATCATCCAATTGAATTTAATATGGTGAATTTAAAGGACATAAATGGAATGGTTTTCGAGTAGTTCTGGACAATTTTACTAAAGAACTCACTGAAAGATATACTTTTCTCGTCATTGCTCTCCATGAGGAAATGAATCCTTTTCATCAAACCACTGAAACAAAGAGAAAACCTAAACATAAGAAATTAAGCCTATGAGTCCCATCTTTGAAAATGTTCACATTGACTTAAGATATATTTATAAATTAGTGTTAATTTATACTTATAAACGACATTCAAGTATTGAACGAGCGAAAGGCTTGGGAAGCTATTATCTCTATACATAGATTAATACAATTGCAAATCAATTTGTATGCGTATAAAGTATCCACTTTATACAAAATGTATTCCTACTGGCATCATTTCCTCATCGTAAAACTGCCACGCTTAACTATTATCAGCTATATTTCCTTTTTACGGCATCGGAGCAGTAACCACAGAACAGAGTCTATCAATTACACGCCCCTATTTTTCGGCAAAAAAGATATATTCCCCATTTATCCATTTAGCTTCACCTAGTCAAAATGAATGAGTAATAATCTCTCTTTCAGCTACAAAAAAGTTATCCCGCTCCACCGAATCTCTTGGCAGATCGAAAGAAAAGAACTCCCAAGCAACAAAAAACTGGAATAAAGAAATACTAAACCAGTACAAAAGATCCCTTCGCGACCAACCCCCATCGCGTTCGAGAAAAATGGATTTTCCGTGTTTCTAGTCCCATTTCTCTCCGAGGGAGCCCAATAAGCGGCAGCACTCTCGCGTTATCGGTCACGCTCTACGTACACGTGTCCCCTCGCGGAAAAAATCGTAGGGAACGACTCTTTTTTACGCACGACCACACGGGAAGAAATATGGATTTCCGAAGTGAGCGCGAAGTTACCCTACTCTATCCATCTCAAGCCATTAAGTGTTTCTATCAAATCCATCCCCTATTTCCTCCGATAATATTTCCTTTTCCGGGTGCACTCGTCCAAATCAAACGCGTTCGCGCAATTTCGAGGATATAGTTTCTATTCGAAAAGGCTGTGTTATCCCAGAGTGAGGTAGGTAAGGTGAACGAAAATTGTTCTCGGGTTCCAATTTTTCGAGAGCTATCAAAATTAAGGGAAAATGGGTTGCATCATTATAGAAATTCATCCGGTCTTCCCAAAAAGGATTATTAGCATAAATTTGAATTGCATCCGGAATGTCCGTGACTCCGAACGCAATTCGTATGTTAATTGGAAATTAATACGCCGTCATATTTTCATTGCATCCGTTATTTGCTCGAATTTTCTCGATAAAGCGGCCGAAATTAATTTACTTTCAGGTAAAATGGTCCCATGAATTGGGACCGTATCTTGTGTTCGACGAGTATATTTCGACTTAATTGTTGGAAAAGACCGAGTTTCCACCACTCCGAAATAGTCATGGTAGTTTCATTATTATATCACTCACATTATTATCATTATTAAAACAAACTCAGTTGAAAATGTACATTAATTTGATGCACGGAATCCTTCCTAGTCATATTATCACATAGGTTTCAAAAGTTAAATCTTAAATGTACCTTAATATTTCATTAGCAGAGCCTCCTTATATTTTCATTTAATTTCTATTTCACTCTATTAAATATTCATTGTTTCAGTGAATGCCATTTTATAGAAGTTATTTCAATATAACATGATTATTAGCATACTTTCTTGTTAGTGTATTCATTATATAAAAATGAGCACCAGATATATGTTTCTAGATTAGAATAATAAAAGTATTTTTATTCCACCCATTAAAGAGATTTACAACGATTCAACCTTAATAAAATCAATTAAATTTATGATTTTTCAATTGACATAATTTAAAAAATAATTCAAAGATTGATAAACCATTTCTTAAATCTCATCCGTGTCATGGAATATATTATGTCAAGCAATATTTTTAATTTAATAAATAATAACTCATTGATTTTTCAGTTGGATCTTAATACAACCTCTTTCAGGGAATAATAATTCATAATTGAAAATGAGATACAACTTTTCAATTCAAAGACAGACCTCATAACAGTTCTAAAATTTCCGATTCTAATCAATCACAAGTTTATAACAGCTTTCAATCTGAACTCCGCTCTTTCCCACACTGCTTATTGCATTAGAGATATCGGATTAATAATTGATAACGAATGATGATGAATAAAAGCGGTTATAAATTAGTGAGTGGGAAAACCACTTGATCCGTTCGCGAAGTAAATATATCTGGTTTAATGTTAGATGAAGAAAATTAAATTCGCATCTTTGGAATTCTGCGAGCGTAAGGTTTCCATGACAGTGAGAGGCTGCGATTGATTTACAACGCAGATGTGTGATAAAAATGAAAGGATGGAATCGGCCGAGAGTACATCATCGATGGAATAATCACACGCGGCATTAGTGTGGTCTGTGAGAGGCGTGGGAAAGCATGGGCATAGTTAAGGATTTTTCATTACAGGAGGCATTTTGAGAATTTACGAGCATATACACCTTTAGAACTTAAATTCCTGTATCACGCTATATAATTTTTCTGCACGAGAGTAAGTGATAGGAACAGTTTCAGTGAAAGGCATCGTTTGTCTCACAGTTTGAAATTGTGATCAGAATATAAACAAAAAAATAATTTAATAAAATGAAAAATTATAATTACAAATACAATGAAATAAATCTATTGTTAATTCTGTTAATTCAATTTCAGATACATTGATAAACTCTTTACAGGCAAATTATGACCAAAATTGGCATCTCTTCAATATTATACTTATTATTATATATTATATATCTTATTCTTCATGCAATGATACATTTAGCAAAGAAAGGCTATGTCTTAGCAGGTGATGTTGGATCCTCTTTCCCAGAAAACGGAAAGTGCATGAATAGAAGAATGTGTAAGTACATATAGTAATGGAAGGATACCCTGAACATAATAACCAATTAAATTTCATATTTATAACAATTTTAGCGATACTCCAAATGAAGAAGTTATATTCCTCATCATGCAAATGAATACCTGAGTAGCCATGGAAATAATGTGGTAACGATGGAGGTATTTGAAATTTTTTCTCAACACTTGCCAGTAGTAAGTCAACCAGCGTATGACCTTAATTATATAATTCCAATCACTGCCATTTTTTCTCATCGATTAAGGAGAGTATCTCATTTATCAATTAAACGGCATAGAAGGGAAATTCAGTCATAAGATTATTGGTAATGGTAGGTCCCTGAAAACAAAAGTATGCGTCGCACCGAATGTTTACCTTGTAGTATGGATGGATGTAAAAAGTTTCATTTTTAGATTTGATGTCCGGAAAATACGAGGAATTGGTTAACTCACAGCATAACAAAACAGTGAGTAATATTATTTCAGAATAATAGTTCATATCTTATTGTTCTTAGTTGCATCATCCCTTTTCCAAAAAGAATTTTATTGCTACAAACCCCGTAGTAATTGAGTGAAAAAAGAGCTAAAAGGAAACGACCACACAGGTTTCTCAGACTTAAGGTATTTGTTGCCAACTCAATTATCTAGAATTACTATAAAATACGTCCAAACAAGACGCCAAGGAAATTGCTTCCTGAGTATAATAAATACGTCAAGACAAATCAAACAATCTTTAGTCGCAATAAAGAACGTGGTAATAATTTAGCTTTGATTTGAAATAAATTCCGGAAACAGCAAATAATGGAGTTCCTTTATATCAATTCGCGGAATTAAATTAAATCGTAGAAACTCCGATCCTTTGGCATCTCACACAAGAGAGAAATATTACTTAATAACAAATTTATTTTATACCATTCAAATGTAAGAAATATGACGAAGCGAGTAATCTCTCTTTATTGATATTTATAATTAAAATTAATCGCTAAGTTTCATAATTATTGATACCATAAAAAATAAACTAATGTACCTTCAATCAAAACTTTTTGCAAATATGATATGTAATCATACTCACCTAATGTGTCCATCTAATCATTCCACGGTAATTATCGATCCATAATCGATGATTATGATCTAAATCGGACACGGCATAAAATGCACCGCGTTCCCAGAAATATCGTCCATTAAGTTATACAAACAATTAATTCTATCGTCACTCTTCAAATTAGTTTGCTTTGAATTTTGAGAGGGAGCACATTTTCCATCAGTGGGAATAACAGTTTTGGTAACTGCAAAAAATAACATTTTCCATTTACCGCAAAACGTGTTTCGCCAAATGCGTCGACAAGAATTCGAATTGTTTCCAATGAAACTGCTTATATTTTCCTTTTGTTGAATGATACTCGCAAAAATAACAAGTCCTCCGCTCTTTACATAGTGCGAACGATTGCACGAGAATCTTTATGCCTATTTTTACACTGATATTTCATGGCTCTCAAAACAGTTGCATAGTTGGGCAATATGCCTTGTTTTCCTATCCGCATATGGCGTTTTATTTAACAAATCCCAAACAAATCGAAACTTTTGATTGTTTTTCTGTAAATGTCCTCGAAACGATGAAACGTGTTGAGTCTAACGAAAGAATTTTGAAAATATTTTACCGCAACGTTACAAATCTTTTAGTGTTTTCACGGGGTTCACAAAAATCTCCGATGTGACAAAACTTTAAAGAGATTAAAGCATTCCCGTTAACTTTGAACACTGTAATAAATCACTAAAATTGTGTTATGTCTATGCTTAATGCATTGATTCCAAAAATAATACAAATGGATTACAATAACTTGTAAGCGGAAATTTTTAAGTGCAAATATCAAATTAAAATTATAATCATACTGTTAAGAAAAATTTGTATTTTTTATTTTAGAACTTAAAGTAATAATTGGAAAACTGATACTTGGTCTTAGTCCATGAGCAGTTAATTTTTAGAATCAATAAGCATCAATATAACAATATAAGCATAATCAGGCTGGGTTAATCAGCTAAGTTAGTTAGTATTTAGAGTAAAAATACTCTGTTACTAAGTTAATGATCAATATTTAAGATTAAAAATATGTAGGAAAAGGTAAATATAATTTACAGCTTGCAGACGATGTTCATTTCTTAAACATTACGCATAGTCTCTTCAGAAATGGAAAATAATATTTCTTCACGATGCCTAAACGTGCTGCAGATTGGAAACTTTTCAATATGGCGAAGTTACCTCGACGCGGTCGACGCTTGTCGTTGCTTTCAATAACTAATTTCCGCGCGGAGAAGCAATTATAACGAGAGAAAGGCGTGGCGTTTTCAGCAACTTCCATCACTGGCTCCATGGTACCGTCACGGCCACATTCGGTACTAACGAGATTCATATGCTGTCAAATGAAACAGATTACAAAGCTTTCTCGAAAGCGACACTGTCGGCAGCTCTTCCACAACGAAAGAAATTAAACCGTCTCTTATGAGCGACAATACCAACAGGAAATTGTGGAAGAGAAGATTTGAACTACCGATTGCTTAACAAGTTATACCTCTTTAAACATTCTGTCCTTTTACATCGTTTTAACGAAGTTTATCAGAAATCAATTTAATCATATTTCTTTAATTTTTAACAGAATATCAACAATGAAATTTTACGACGAAAAATGGATCCTGAAATACAATGCTGAATTGCCCCCTACTATTAAAGGACAATATTTAACGAGTAAAAAGGTACTCGAAAACTCTCCATTAAAACTTTCAGCTTTCTTTATTCTTCTTTTTCGTATACGTCTTTTTCCCCAATTAGTCCTTAATCCTAATAATCTGAACAAAGATTATCATTATTTACGCATATAGGGCCCCACTGCTGCAATGCAGTGTAAGTCAGTTTGTTTAGCATCTTATCGGTTAAGACACGGTCGGTGAGGTGCAGCGTCGTTCGAGATATACCCACGTATATATTATCACCATTGAACAAATTCAATCTTAAGGAGGGCCCCGTTGTGAGGAACTACCCTTCCTTTCCGCCGAGGCGTATCCCAGATCATTTCTCCCGTACACACGAAGGTATTCAAACTCAAAGTATCCAACAGGTGCGCAAAATACTCATTACACCAATTAAAGACTTTCTTCCCACTACATAAGGGCCCTTATAAAATACATTTCGGGAGATAGAAATCCTTCGTAATTGATAACATCTTAATTAACTCCCAGCCTTCCGTTTGAACTGATTTGGCGCTACTTAACTCGCAAAAATACTCGTCCCGTGTCTCCATCGGCTCGAATTTAAATATATGTATTTCTCGGAAAGAATTTGAATTTTTAAATTGTGATTATTTTCCATTTTCAACGCCTTTCCTGGTGTGGTCTTCTTTAAACTCCCCTAGCAACTCACCACGACCTCCCAGTTGGTCTCCGAAGCCATTTTCCCTCTAAATTACCACTCCTTGATTGTCGCCCACGGATTCTCTCTTTATGCGGACGCTCATGATATTTCGCGCCTCACTTGTTTACCCACACCCCTCCATCTTGGTTACTTTCGTTTGGTAGCGAAAGATGGCTTCGAAATGAACCCTCCTCGAATTAAAATCACCGTTCCCAAATCGTAAAGCGGTTTCAACATTTCGGATTTTTCTCGGTGTGAAGATGGGAGATGCAGATAAGAGAATTAATGCCATATTTGGCGGAAATATGCCGCGAGGAGAAGAGATATGTAGCGATTCACGTGGAAAGTTTTCTTTTTTAAAAGACCTTAGAGCAATTTACGAGTGTTTAATGGTCTCGTTCTGCATGAGCATTAGTGGTGTGTAAACAAGGACATGGTTCGTTGGAACACCCATGTATTCCGATTTATCTCCATATCATCGACTGGATCCCTCCACTCCTAAGGCCCTTACGTTTCTCTTCGACATTTTTATGTGACAGCGCATCACCCACTGGGAGACCACCATAATAATGAAATAACTTACTCTTTTCACCCGTCGATTTTTCGTGGAATAGCAAACACCGGATTCTATAGGAAAACATAAACGCCATATCTGTATCATATACAAGGTTTTTTATCATTGGCTTGAATATTCTGACGCAAGAAACTAGAATCTGAGCAATCGCAACATGGCAAAGGGAAATTCAACATAGTTGTTTTTGCTCTAATTATTTTTTTACTCAGATATATATTACTCGCAACTTGACAGCAACACCATTGAAGTTATTCTGAATCTAAAAATAACTCTCGGCCGAATTTAAAATCTTATAAAATGTTAATTAGACAGTAAATAACTGAAAGGATCTGTAAAGCAAAAACTGACGCTAAATTAGGGGTGCAGAGGGCATGAAGTCCTTCCGTGAACAGCGGAAGTACTTTTTTATTGATATGAATGACCTGCTATTTCAATGCCATCATTAGCATATCATTAGAAAGGCACACCTTTCGGTGAAAATGTATTAAAGAAGGAAAGTATTGTGATAGAAAAAGATTCCCAGGGAAAGAGTCGTTTCAATGGAATTGTAACATTGCGTGTTTTCGTTAGAAAATAATTTAGAATCCCATGTGAGTAGTATGAGGGGCTGATATACATTTAAGTACTATATAAATATTTTCGATTAAATTAGTACATTTCCAAGCGTATGAACATTATATATTAAAGGTTGGAACAAAAAACAATCGTAAAGAAGATTCAATATCATAGAAGAGCTGGATACGGGAGTCTGTTTTATGCTCATTGATGGCTACCAAAAATTTGAAGCTAAAGTAATTGATCCAATTTCCGAGCATATTTTTATCCGTAAATCAGAGATGACTCTTTCAGCGATACATTCGTCAAAATATCAAATTATTGGAATAGTCGACCTTAGATGATATCCACCGCTTATATCAAACTCAATCCTCCAAAGACTACGGCAAGAAGACTTCCTCGTGCAGACCCCTCTGAAGACATTCCACCTCTTCATCCTCCAGTCTATTCTTAGGCCATCCCTTTGTTTCTAACTCGAGCGATGGCTGATTCACGTTATGCTAATTTTACGTGAATTATTTGGTCGCAAGGACGTGAACGGAGCGGAACCTCGAACTGCCGCTTTTTACCGGAAATTCGTTAAGACGCTCTCATGTAAAAGCGAGACGGATCGAACCATGTCTTGTGGCGATACTATCGCGTTCGGTATCGCGGAATGAGGCGCTCTTTTGAGATCGAGATCCGTATCTGCGAAACCATGCGAATGCAGGCGTCGGTGCTGAAAAGATGGCGAATGTTGCTATTGCAATAGGAGAGGAATACTTCGATCGAAATAGATATTACAAAGATCTACCCATCTAGAAGTGTCCTTTGTAAACAAGGAAAAAACCTAGAGTTATTGGTGAGCATAGATTACAGAGGATCTTAATTTTGTATTTTAATTTTCTATGTTTAGATAGAAGTATGCCATGCAATGGAAATGTGAGAATACTTAGAAATTTGGATTTTAAAACATAAATTTGAATCTTATTCGGTACGTCTTCTTTTAAATTGATTTTTGTTGAAATTTTAATCGAGATATTATAAGAGGGATATAATTCATCAAAATTAATTCATCTCAACGTTGACTTACTATGATAAATACCTTGCATTACATTGCACTTAGAAAATGCTCAATCGGTTGAACACATTAAACAGGCATATGTAGAGGCATTTCTCCCAACATTCCAAAGCAAACCGAGATCTCCCATTTTATTTAAGCGTTCTTCGCAATTAACTCATTTTTATGAAGCGCCGAGGACAGATTCCTGACGAAATTCTTTTCAACAAATAAAATGCTTTTAATGCCATTTTAAACATTATTTTGCCAATTATGGAGTCATGGCAATATAAATAACCCATTTTGGGCGAAGAGGTTTTATTGTTTCGCTGAATAATGAAGTTTTACGAGAGATACGCACGTAAAATATCCATCTCTAAACGTTTTAGACGCATTTCAATGAAATTTTATCATATAACTTAAAATCAGACTAAAAGATTCATACACAATACAGAAGCCAATTTTCTTCCATAAGTGGCATTTACAAAGATTCTTTACTTTGCTATAACTTAACACTCAGCCAAAGTTTATAACTTCTTGGAGTGAAAATATGTAAATGGATGAATAACATGTACGTTACAAAGCTTGAGTGTCTTAAAAATGTGAAGTAAATACTATTAATACATTCATGAACTACAAGAATGAGATTTGGCAAATTAATACATATATATTCAAAAACTAAATGTTAAATAGTATTAATTTCTTGTCAAATCTGAAATAGTGCGCGTAATAGTGATTATGTAAACGTATAATTAGATTAAAATATAATAAAAACCTTCTATTCATTTAAGTAATTTCGCTCAAAAAATACGAATAATAGACAAGTAATCATTGCTTTTCTGTGAAAATAATTACACTATTATTATGCAATGTTTGAAAGATGTTTCAATGTTTGAAGATTCATGGAGTAAAGAATACGAGTACGGCCTTCATTTACTTGTATGTAGAAACACGAATTACTCTGAAGATAAATCGAATTCAACCATTCATAAATCCCCTTAGATATTGTTGCCCTTAGCAATGGAACTGAAATGATTTACCTAAAATAGCAAACAGATACAAATCAATAAAAAATCGGACTTAAACGCAACTGGTGATCTTTGCAAGTGAAACGAGGCTGTAAAGTGATCATAATAGGCTCCATTCGCATCCAAAGCTCATATGGGCAGAGCTGTCTCCATTATAGGTACGGGCATAAGAATTTATGGACAGAGTGATTTATTGGTCCATCATTTCAGATTTGCATCGCACAGAGATTGTCCCTCGCGCGTGCGTTATATGGACTTAGTAATTGCAATCTCTCGCAGAATTCAAGAACGCGGAGTTCACTCTCCGATACTTTAGAAAAAAGCTCATTGATATATTATATGAACAAAGACCAAATATGGTCAGTTTAAATGCTCCTTTTACTTTGGTGAGAGTTGAGGAATTGTGTCTTTCTCAACAGCTCTTGCGTGCGATAGGCCAACGCATTGCTTTGGACGCTCATAACTTCCCATCTAGTCAGTGCTCGTAGATAAGCCAGTCGCGATAGATTTAGGACGTTTATTGCCTTCGAAGGTGATACGAAGTTTATTGAGAGAAAATGCTGTCAATTTGAGGGATTGATTACCTTATGATATCACCCATATGTTGGCTCCTAAATCGAGAAGTATACATAGAATAAGAATTATTATTATGAATTAAATTATTGATTCCTTTATCATATAAATAGAATTTAACAATTCCACGTATTTAATTCAGATGCATAGAAGATATGATTGCTTTCAATTGATAAAAAGCTTTTTATATCTATACCTTTCATACAAAATTATAAAGAAAAACTCGTGTATCCTGCATCTTTATGGATATTTAACATGTTAGAGCATCTCTTAACCACTCATAAAAGATTTCAATTCAAATAATTCGGAACAAAGTGCTCTAATATGAGTAAAAATGATGCAGAGCTTAAAATTCTCTGATGAAAAACTTAAGAAATTTATTTCATAGATGCTAAATATTTTTTCATATTTCTTTAAAAGCAGCCAGAAAGATTCGGAAAATTGATGATAATAATTTTGAATTGGTTCTAAAATAAAATAAAATTAATAATAGATGTTACTAATTGATTGACTGACTTAACTGTATAAACATTCAAGATTGAAACAATTGTTTACCAGTCATATTTAGAAGTGATTCACTTGCGTAAGTCATAGCGAATGTTTATCCCATCTCAAAGAAAGATACAAGAACGAGCCGTGACAAAAATAGTCGAAGAGGTCCATTCAAAAGTATCTAATTCAGGATATTTTTTCTAAAGATGATTATAGTTTGAGAAAACTGAGTATAAAAGTTTCATTGTCACTATACTATACTCCGTAATGGGGCTACTCAATCACAGACGTTTTTATTTCAATTACGAGAAGGTAAAATAACTCATAGTACATTCTTAATAGACTTTCTTTTTAATTGACTTCATTCTTAAAGACAAACTAATATTATTCAGCCAAAGGTCTCCGCATTTCTCCACCAGTAACGACTACCATCGAAGCAAACACCGAACTGCCGTAAGTACTTGACGAAGAAGACCCAACAGACACCTCCGTCCCTCTGAAATAGACACTTCAAACAACACCCTCGGAACCACAGGCGTATTTGACGACTTTCGCACACTCGCGTGCCATGATTTTACGTCCGTACGAACACATTCGCTCCCGAGAAAAATCAAATCATTTATCGCACCACCGATATCCCTATAAATTTCCGCAGAAAAAAAGCCATTTTCCAACCGTCGCTCGGAAAAAGGCATTTTCATTGCCGGTCGACGGTGTCTCCCCTCGCGGAGAAACTGCGTATTACGCGAGCCAGATGCTGTGGAGAAAGAGGAAAGCTGAAGAAAGATAGCGTAAAGGGTCGCTTTAATGTATTCCTGCCGTTGGGGAGGGAGGGAACCACTTGCAGCGGTTGTTGTTGTCAGCCTTTTTGTAATGCCCTCCCAATACAGCATTCTCTTTTTTTGTCTTTCCTCCTCGAGTGGGCGAGAGAAGATTGAGGTGGGCAGGCCATCCCGGCTACCGAATTACACCCCACCGATACTTGATGTGCCAGCGGTTTAAATGGGGAGAGCTAAAGATAACCCCACTTCCCATCAAACCCCACGCCCACCGTCTCTCTTACATCCATCCTTTCTATTTCTTGGGAAAGATTCAAAAGATATCCTCCTTTATCAATCTCTGATTGATATTTTAATCGATCTCTTTAGATGTTCCGTCGTTTACTAGATCTCTCGGTACATTTTTATTCTTTTCTGGAGTACTCTCCGTAATGGAATTACCGACTCCATTTTCCATTCGGTCAAATAAAAAATTGCTATGATTGTAAATTTGCTTTGATTTCGTTTAGTTACTCCACCTTTATCTTGTTCATAGAGTGGTTATTAGAAATATCAGTTACGGGTAATTTTGTTGACTTTTTAGGAGTAATTATTAATGAGACATTATAAATTAAAAAGGTTTCTCCTTGATTAGATTTCGAAATGTAAGAATTTCCAAACATTGTATTATTGGAAAATCATTCTAATGAACATTAGATAGGATTTAATAGCGGTAGGAAATCCAAATGGCCGTATATGTGAATAAAATCCACCTTTCGGAATATTATCACATTCTGAACATATCATATCCGACATTCTACTGATATGTTTGAATGAAGAAAAAATCTATAGCCAATCTTCTTATCTATTTTCTAACTAATATCTTATTTATACTATGTCATTCAATAAGACGTGTCTTAGAGAGATAATTCATGTTTTCTGTAGCCAATGTTCATCTGTTCTTCTAAAAAGTATCTCATACTACTATAACTCATCGGCTTTCCAGAACTAAAAGTTGCATATATCATAATTTTATTGTTTTAAATGTTGTGCATGCCATTTATGAAACAATAGAAAAAACGGAATGTATATTCTTCATCAGCAAATACCTGTTCTCAATAAATAATTTTCTATAATAAGAAACAAAAAACACAGAATCAGGAATCAACTCTTTCGTAATTAGCAATATGCAAATATTCTAAGCAAGATTTTACTTAACTAATACATAATAAAGATTAGATCAAAATTTTAAGAAGCATTTCTTCGCTATATTTTAAAGCTAATAAATTCAATTTATTGATGACTAAAGTATACACTCTTAGAGAGACCTTTTTATTTATCCATCTTTTTAAAAGCTGTTTCATCTATCACGAATGGATTTTATTCTTAGATTAATTCAAAATATCTTGAATCTGATTTTAGTTGCATTTTTACGAATTCTACACGATAACATCGTTTAGTTGTCTAAATGCAAATACTACTATGATAGTTAAATATTATTAATATGTTGTAGTTTTAACCTGACTCATTTCTATGCACAGTCCCATTGGTGAAAATACTCGTCCAAGTGAGAGCCCGCCAAATGGACGCACCTTCGGGCGGCCATTCCTTACCACCACCCCCTTAACCACTCTAATCACACACCCACCAGAGATGACAAGAATCTAATAAAGACTATAAAACATGCGGAGGGAAGGGCGGAGAAGAGAGATTGAAGGAAAAGATGAAGCTACTGGTCTCCACGAATTGCTTAACAACTGGATGGGCGCGCGTATGATTACATTTTTTTCCCCTTCAGCTCCTGGATTTTTTTTTGGAAAGAGTCCGTTGCTACTCTCTCCCCGGAGGAACAAATTAGAGATCTCTTCGTCCTTTTTTCGTCAGGCATTCTAATTATAGCGCAGTGTTTTTACGATTATCGTAGGTGGTGTTTAAGTTTTTAAGGATAGGTGGCTAGGTTATCCAGCTGTTAGGGCACGATGAATTGAAAATTAACTCGTACGGATTCCGCTTTTAAACGGATGTTCCGGAATTATGAGATCGTGAAAGGGTTAAGAAAGGTTGAATTTGGGATATTACGTAGTTGGGGTAAAACGGTCTGTTAATTGCGATTCGATTAAACGTTTGCGATAAGTCTAAACTTTTGTCGGAAGACGGACTTATAAAATTAGGGGTTATCTCGTCTTGAGAAGATATCAGGTGTCTAACGTCGCTATAAACAGGAGCTGTTATTTTCATGAATGTCTCTCTTGAAACTGATGAAGAAACCAAAACACCACCTTTGGACGGACACTAAACAGCGTATATAAGGCAAGATAACCGATTTTCATCAAATATGCATAATGATAGCTCGAATGACACTTTAAATGCATCATTATGTCTTTATGGAACCAAATGTTTAGCAGAAACCAAGTCACTAGTGACAAATGAAATTATGATCAAGTTCATATATTATCGGACAATAGAATTATACTGATATTTTTACCCAAAACTTCATCACAAATTTCAAGTAAAAGAATACCACGACAGTCATAGCTGAAGCGTGCTGCGTGTCTATTGGTAAAAGGCAAGTTCTTAATTACTGAGGGAATGAAATAATAGCTAAGAATATAAAATTTCGGGTTCTAAATCTCCTCTAGACATTATAACGATGAAATAATGACGTACATTAGAGACGTCTATACTATATAAACAAGAAAAGTTTTACTTTATCTTTATCCTCAATTCGTGGTTGGATAATTAGGATTTGAAACGGGGAAAACCCGAGGTGTTCAAAGGCCTAAAAAGCAGAGACACTGCCGATCCAAATTTCTTGCGATCATTTGTCGGTGATTGCTAACCTGTCAAACGCGAAGGAATGCTTTATGTGTTGCTCTTAATCTTCAATGTGCCCTCTATGAGATCTTTTTGTTCGTTAATCCCTTCCTTAGGCTTACATCAGCATGAAATAACTGAATGAGGAAGCTCTATTTCCTGTTATTTGGTCACAGAAATGAATCCATGTTAATAGATTCTATGTAATAGAACAACAATAGTATAGGAAATCCTTCCTTCATGACCTGATAAGCAAAATTAAACAATAAAAATGATAAATGTTTTTAACGACTTTCTAAATTCACAAAGAATGCTTTCCTTAATGATTATAGTGAAAGGAATAATATATATACTAAATTAATAATTCAGAATTATTTAGTCTGTATTCTAATATGACAAGATAATTGTAATAGTAAGTATGTTTAACCAGATGTCATAATCGTTGCACAATTATATACTATTTAATATAATTCAATATAAAAAATTAAATTAACTCCGTTTTGGAGTAAGTGCATTTGAGTCAACGTTTAAAAATTATTCCAGTTAATAAGATTGATCAAATAAATTCATTTTAGATGAATGGTCAAATAAAACTCCACTCCAACTGTTTGTTTAATAAACACAGTTCTCTATATGTATATACACACTATATTTTGAAGAATAAACAGAGTTTAATCAATTATAAAGATGAAATTTTTCTGAAATCACGAGTTTGATTCCTAGTTTAGATCGTTAGTCACTGAACCGATTCAGTTGATAGAGAACCTTACGAAAAAAAAATATTATTTCGTAGTGAAAAGTCAAAATTTGTAAACGGTTTAACCTCTTTAGATAGAGCCATAAAGGTAACCACAGCGACCACTGGATTCTCGAGGAGGACCTAATAGCACCGAGCGTAGCAAAAGAAACTCCGCAATAAAAACATTACCGCCTCAACCCTTTGCAACTACACTGCAGCCCATTATTCGGAAAGAAAAATTTCAGCGGAGATATCCCAACATCGGAAGGAGCACTACCATCAACCGCCATAAAGAGGTTAGATTCGATAAACTAACCGGTTGTTTCCCCAAGCAACGCTTAATGGTGCCGATGGAGAAGAGCAAAGGTCACAGGAATCGTCTTATGAAAGATGAGAGGTGAAGGCCTATAAACGAGAGACTTCGACGCACGGGAGAGTGGGTATGAGATGCTCAGACGCCGGATGGATGAGATAAAGGGAGCAGAGAAACAAGAAGGGAGCTCTCGGATTGTTTTCTTTCACGTCTAGACACCCCTCGGTTTGCTCACGATGCTTCATTGACGACTCGAATCAACCATTTGAGCCCTTTTTGGAATGTTACAGACGGTTGTGTATCGTAATTAACGCGGAATTTTGACTTCTAAAGGATACCTGTTTCTGATGCTGTACAAGTACCGAAGGTACAAAATATCAAAATATTTACAGCAAACATTGAATGATCTTATATAATTCACGTAAGTAACATTGTAATAAGTGGCTCATTATTTCAGAATCCTAATAAAATATCTAAACTCGAAATTGTCAGCATCTTAATAGTAACGATAATGTATACGGAGTAATGATATTCTTAAGTTTTAAAAGTACAATTATCCCTAATTTTAGTCAATGAATAGACTCCAGAGTAAAATACAGCGAGTTAATTTAGTGAGATGCATTTTTGCCTAAAATATTATATATTAATAAAATTCAGTACTCATATAAAAGTTCAGAATTTAAAGGAGGAAAAAACTAACTCGATTTATTCTAAATGCAGTAAGAGATTCACACTTAAAACACTAACCGGATATTTAGAAAATTAAAGTATTGATTATCAGTAAATTTTCCTGTTTTCGAGTAATTTGGACTTTTTACCAAAAATATTCTTATCACAAGAATAATATTCTATTTATTAACGCTGCTATTAGCTAAAAATACATACTTCAATAGGTTTTATTTTCATTAATAATAATAAATGTTTCTAAGGCTTTTTTAAGAGTTATCCTCATATTAAATTCTCAAAATATTGTTTGGAAGAAAAACTAAATAAAAAGTTCAATATGATTTCAAATTGGCTGCCAGAGAAAACAAAATTTAATATTTAAGATTTTAAAAAAAATATCAAAGATTGAAATTGAATTTAAAACGAATCGCCAAAAATCACGTTGCATTAAATAAGAAAGACTCGTACTGGATTGAGTAAAGTGTTGATAAAAAATTCAAACGATGAAAAAAATCCCAAAACGATACTTATATCGAGATAGAGTATAAAAGTATAAGAGTATAGAGTTATAAACCGAAAACAAAACATCCTCTGATATCTAAGATACTCCTACTCACGGACTGTGTGCATTCAAAATTAGCGCTCATCAATCAGCCGAGGAATAGGAGAGCAAAAACAAACGCCACTGAAAGGATACCAAAAGTTTTAAATGCGGCTAATCAAACATTTGTATTAAGTAGACAAAAAATATTAAGAGCATCGCATGACCGAAAACACACCTCGTGTCAACAGTGGACGTACTTAAGGACTTTTTCCAACTGTTTCAGAAAAAAACTCTGGCAATTATGTGTTTTAAGTGGGTAAATGCATCAGTCCCCGGGATCCCATGTTTGCATAGGTTAGCAGAACGCCACTAAACGGAGGGACTCTGAATCAAAAACGGGATGGAATCGTTGGGCACAAAAACGTGAGGATGTCTATTAGTGGTTCCAGTGGTAGCGAACTAATGGGAAAATAGAATTAACGAGCAAATAGAAACAGATTCTAACGGGATGAGTCAGGGATGTTTGGATGGAAATCTTCAAGATTTACTTTCCTCACGAGATATCGAGCAAAAACAGTGGAGACACGAAATGGATGGGCGAATCAAAAACAGGAAAGAGCGTGAGAACGTTTTGGTGATGAGTGAAGACAGTGCTCCCGTTGGAGAAAGTGAGCATCTTTATTGGGTATTGAAGTGAGGGATGCAGTGGAAGAAGAGAAACGTGGTCGAAAAAGAGAAAGTAATGCTTGGATGGAATGTTTTCTGAAGTGGATGGATTTTAAACACTTTTGGTTCATCCATGCATTAAAAATGGGTGCTGCAAACGTTTCTATGGAAAAGAAGTGGTTTCTCATTCCCAATGAGCTACTTCATGGCCTGAAAAGATAAGGTCAAACATTTTTACACAAACTAACGTTTATGTCCTGATGGTAGGGGATATTAAATTTTGGAATTTTAACGATTTGTGCATACGATTGACTTGATACTGTAACGATAATCTCAATGATATGGCTAAGGAAAATTTTTGAGGTCTTTAGAGATGAAGTACAGCTATTGTTGACTGATGGATCTTATTTTCTATCCATCAATATTTTGGACGCTTGTTCTTTCGTAGTGAGGATAAGTTACAATCAACCGTGGTACAACATTAGTTTTTCCGGACACTGAAAAATACTACCACACCGTGGGATTTAACTTAAAGTTCTAGAATTTAAATATTCAAGGTGAACATTATTTTGATTTTCATTCCTGTATAAATATTAGGATTCCCATAAATATAGATCTGAATAAGAATCATTCTTAATTCGTGAAAGCCTGTGATGTAAAAGTGATGAGGAATTAAAAAAGACTACAAATGAACTAATTGTTCATGAAGTGGTGAAAAGTTTTATCTTTTGCTAGAAGTAATTTTTAGACGAAACTTTATTTGTTCGTTTCAATATTATTTTATGTTACTATACATTAAACTCCGATATTAGAGTTGTATGATAAGTAATATTATAGATACACCATTTTAAATCGATAGATACCAAATTTGTATAATTTCATCATTCTTTCTTCTGGTAAAATGCATGTCTATCCAAGTATATAAGAACTCTAGATACACACATGAAGCGGCTTAAGGAAACTGGTTGGAATATTTATAAGATTTATCGAAGTGTGGTAGAAAAAACGAATAGCAAATGTTTTTCTTATAATATCATACCATATAAAACATTAAAGAGCCATACACTATACATTTACGTACTATTACTATGAGCATCATCTTGCATAGAACTATTCCGAAACTATTAGCGTAGACTTTTCTTCACTTTGAATATCGATAATAGAAAGCCCCCTTTTTCAACCAGCGTTGAGAGAGAACTAGACAAAAAGCGAGTGAATGAGGACTAGAGACAGCCATTCGCCCTTCCTTTCTCACAAACTCAATATAAAAGTGCCATAGGAAGGGAAGGAGAAACCCGTATTGCTTTCCAGCGTATTGTCTCCAAGCAGTGAAAATGAGAGAGATAAGCATATACGCCGAGAAAAGAGAAGATTGCGAAGGAGTGTTCACACGGGTGTAAGGGGCTGAAGGTGGGAAAAGGAGGTTTTTGGTTCCCCTTTGAATGGTGGGTGGGCGGGAAGAAGACAAGTCCTGTGAGAAGGCGAGAATGAGCGGGACCACCACTTCTCTTCTCATTCCCCATCTTATCGTCTTCGAGACTAACTAACGCCTCTTCCCTGCTTCTGGGCTTAATTAATGGCGAACGACTCACCATTCCAGTCGAGGCCCTCCCCCGTAATTAGGAAAGCGCCCCCCCCCCCCCCTCGGCTGACCACCTCACAAACAACCCGGTAGCTCCATCCGCTCTCCCATTACCAACAACAAAATCTTTTTCCATTCTCCCATCAAACTCTTCTTCGCTATCGCATTCCAACCCACACTGGATTCTACAATAAAATGCCCTTCGGTGGAATCCCCTTCGCCTCCCACTGCTCCTGGTATTACGCCTCCTTCATTACGATGCGAGGGGTGGGGGGGCCGTGGGGTGGGGCCCGTCCTTTCAGACGTCCTTCCAGCGACGCCGTCGATGGCTTCTAGACAACCTCGCGATGGTGGTTCCGAGAGGCAGTCACGTACGAGCGTGAAAAGCATGGACTTCCAACCTTAATTTCCCATCGTGTTCGAGAGTTTTTAATTAATTTTCGCAATAAAGCGATAATCCGCGCCCATCGCTTTTGTTTCGCTCGGGAGCTACTTCTCGAGGCGTAATGAGTTGGTCACGGACGACTCTCCGTGTTCGTTTGTTCCGTGAGCGGAGGGTTTTGAAGTCGTGGTCTGAGGAAACAATTTTGTGGCACTCTTTTACAAAGAAAATGAGGGTGATAATTGTGAACTTACTGATACGAATGTTTCCTAATAATCACGAGATATGAAACCCGAATACATGAATACTGCGTGACAACTAACATGAGCTGGTCGACATGAAACTGATTGACATGACAGCGCCATGTTTTCCCTTATTTAAGTTTGATAATTGCATTAACTCTATTCTAGAGACACTGAAATATTTACCGCTAACATTGTAGAGATCTCATAGACAGAGTAGAGCACTAACGCAATTTACCATTTGTTATTACATTTATGCTTATCGTGAAAAGTTTATGTATATGATGAAGAAGTAGCTATAAACATGGCGGAAATAATCAAATTCTGCCCGCATCTTTGATATCGAATCATGATCGTCTTTTTAACCTTTATTTTGACTTTAAGGGTAAAATGCCAAATTTAGCGGATTTGAGGAATGGTGTAGCGCACTTTTTGCAAGACAGTTGTCGATAACAGATGACTTGTGGAGCAGCTATAGGTCATGTAGCAAGAACCAATTACTGTTTGCCGTCAACTCTGGATGTACACGTGCGATGCATTCAACATGCGAACCCTTGGATTTCGGTAGAACGTTCTTTTTTGCTGGGGTTGATTCACTTCAAGAACGAATTCCTAACGAATCAGTCCCCTTTAGTCAAAAAAGTCACTCGCTTTAGTTCGATTCTGATCTTTCCAGGTACTTAATAGTGGGATTTACATCAAATGATTATAGCAACATAGCTTGACTAAACATAATCCGAGATATATTAATTACTATATTTAAGGCATTTCTGTAATAAAACCATTCAAAAATCTTTAAATTTTAAAATTTATACTTTTTAGATTGTATGAAGAAAATCTTTCGATCGGTATTGAAATTTTAAATAAACTTCTCTTTGTATAATCATTTTATTTCGAAATTGCTAATCGATATTTTAAAATATTTCGAAAGTTGATTTGTGACTCAACAAAATTTCGGTCAGAATTGGGCAGTTTGAAAGTATCTTCAGCTCAAATATTCATCAGTACACCAGCATCATAATTAATAGAGACAAATCGTCAAATCATCGAAAGAAACAGTTTGCAAAAGTTGTAGACCTCGTCTACGATATTCTTGAAAAGCTAAAATGGCTTTCGGCAAGTTATTCTTTAAGGTATAATAATTTCATATTTTTTTCTTAGAATGACAAGGTCCTAATGATTAGGGCGGACCGAATAAATTACAGCATTAATCAAAAGTGCCCACAAAAACGTGCGGAGTCGCGCAGATGCTGCCTATGAATGCCCGTTCCGTGTATTTTTCATTTTAATTTGTTAAACTGCTAATATATTTCGAGGGAAACATTAATTCTTCTAAGGTTCCATGCCTATTCGTGCATGGCTACTCCTTCATGTCTTAGATGCGGAGAGTTCATCCCTCATTATCATATTCATGTTATCCTAACATTCGAAGCGCAGATCAGTGGAAGATAGCTAATTCGAAACGAGGTACGTTTGAGATAGGAGATGACACAGCTGGATCACATCGACGATAGAAGGGATAATCAACTATTCTAGAGTTGTATCTAACAAAAAATTAGAGATTGATGAAAATGATCCCGTAACAGATTTTTTTAGCGGTTACTATTTTTTTCCTGGATAGCAAACCTATTAAATGTATTCTTTGGTAAATAAACTTCTTTGTTTTCTGATTAATAAAAATTTTTATATGAAATCCAGGGGAACATAAATGAATGCTCTGAATGATGAATAGTTCTGAACCATTGCATAGCCAAAGTGATCGGAGATTTCAACGCCTGTATTCATTCGGCTGAAGTAGGCATTCCATCTAATACCGAATCTTACTGCTTATTAATCCACAAATAAAATATTTTATATCAATAATATAATAATTATAAAAGTAATCACTTTGAATAATTGTATGCTTGAATTTCTTATCAGTCAATACAATTATCATTATATAAAGCTGTTTTTAGATTTGATGAAAATACGATCGTACTGAAATTGCATTCAACTATTTTTTAATATCAAAGATAACATAAGTTTTTTGTCGATGTGTACAAAGCATTACCGAAGTACGCATTCGAATTGCAATGCAAAAGACAATAAAAGAAAAAGGTAATGTAGTTGAAAGAGTCATTTAACTGCTGAATCTTAATTTAATATATGTTAACAAAATCACTTTTTACCAAAGACATGTAAATTGAAACTATTAGATTTTAACCCACACTTCTTTAAATGTTTTTCTACTTTATTTCATACTAATGCTAGAATAATTTTTTAAGCCAATTTATGATTAATGTAAGTTCAAAATGCACGTAGATGAAATAGCGAAAAATGTACCAAATTAAGAATAGACCTCAAGAAAGATATTTTGAACTATCTCATACCGAATAAAGCACTTCGCCTGACAAGATTTAGTATTATTAAGTGATCAGTCAACTTTTGCAAAAAATGTCGATAAAATACACAGCGGATACTTAAGCGGCCGTAAATTCGTCATAGTAAGGTTCGCTTCCACGCCATTCGACATATAATACCACATAAATTATCCTTAATGCATTACGCCACGAAGTTTCCGAAGGAGAAAAACCAATCGCCGCAAAATTTGCGATCCCTTTAAAAAAATTCCTCAACCCCCAAAACACTCTCTCTGACATCTTTAAAACGGCGATAAAAATTAAGGCAATATAAGGTGGAAGGTGTAAGACATGTTTACGGTTCAAGCAAAGCTCTTTCGGAAAGGCTTCCTTTCGTTTCTCAAGGGCAGCGACACATTTCAATTGGGAAAAGAAAATGAAATCGCGATGGTGAAACTCTCTTTGAAGATCCTTTTTTTCAACGGATGAGACAGAGGCCGTGTCAAGATCCACACCTCGTCGTGGTATTTCTTCAGCTTCGGAAATTCCTTTCCTCGAGCCAAGGTCCGAGATGATGGGGACTCGTGTGGTATGGGGAGGAGTGGAAATAATGGGCAAAGGATTTACCTGAAGTTTTGAGGAAAGCATGAGCTGTTTGGTAGATTCCAAAAGGTTTTTAGAAAAATCATTATCTCAAAGACCGTGACTTTAACTAAGGTGACGTACTGTGGCTAATAATTCGCTCCAAAGTCTGTATAATTACTGACTCTTCCTAAAGAATAAATTTTGAGATAATTTTCTGGAATCTTCGCTGAAATGAATCGGAGAATTTTTCTAGTGGTAATAACAATCGACAAACTATTCAGCAAACGTGTAAAATAATTTATTATATGCGATGGCATATGATGCAAAATTATCTCCAGACGATGAAAAGGCTTTGAAAATCACGTGAGATAATGTAGGTCATTGATAATGAAACAACACAAACATCGTTCACTTCTATCAGCAGATCGATTGAATAAAAATCGTAGAAAGTTGATTATGTACATCAAAGAGTTTCTATTATTGTCCATATGAATAATTAACAAAATAACATTAAGATAATTCGAAAAATCTTTTTATACAGAAGAAAAATTTAAATACTCTACGAAAGTTGGTAAGACGCTATTAAAGCAATAAAAATATAATTTTATACGTAACAAAATTTTATGCCATACAAGACAAGGATTGTTAAATGCATCAGTTACTGAAGATAATTAATTTTATAGTATATTAACGTTAATATATTTTAAAGTTCACACTCTTCTGAGAAATTATATAAATAAGAATGGAAACAATACCGTGAAGAATGCAATAGTTTAGATATAATATGGATTTCTTCATATTTACTGGAACCTTTCTCATACTCAAGGTTTTTTTTATATCTATATTGAGATTTGTGCTAAAGTTGTCCTTATTTATATATCAAGTTTTCCGGAGAATCTAATTTAATTATACAAATCCACATAATGCCATTTATATTTCATTTTAATCATTCAATGCATCAATGCACTACTACAATTAAAAAGCTCCCGAACCAAAAATTTTCGAGACGCGATTTCATTAAGGCCTTCGAAGGTCTAGTCAAAATATTTCATCCGGTAATGAAACAGTAACCATTAAATTCCATCGTCCTAAAACTCCCAAGCGGACGCATCTAACACCGAATCACGGAACACTAAAAAGGGGTGAAATAAAAGGTTTCACGGACGATAACGACGGGTAAGAGCTCCTATAAAAAAAAAGGTCGGAATGGTCGGCGAAAGATGGCCTCGTAAGAGGGCCGATCGTCCCACGCTGAGGAATCCCGTGGAGTGGGCGAAATGAAGGGATTTTGATCCGAAAATTAAAAGGAGGAGGGTCCGAGAAAGGGAATTCCTCGCGGGGAAGAAGAAAATAGACTCTAAATTACACGTTTGCCGAGATTGAACAATGTACGGTAGCCACTTAGAGGCAGCCCACTCTATTTCTCCTTTAACCCTTTGCCTCCCACATCCCATTCCGATGTTTATCCGAAGACTGCCTCGGGCACTTCTCCCCGAACGCCACTTTGATCCAAAGAGAGTACTTGCGTAAGAAGAAACATATTTTTAGGGATAATTAAATCAAATAATCTTGCTAGAGTAAGATACGATTTTAATTCCTTCTTTTCTACTCATGATTCAAATGCACTTGAATCTTGGTTCCGGAACCAACCAGTGGATTCATAGAGGATTTAATTCTGCCTTTCACTACCGATTTAATTTATTTTACTAGATTCTAAAAAACGGAGTTAAACCGTCAACGTAAGGGTTTTCTCACTAGAATACAATTTAATATCAGAACTTTAAAACCTCGCTGAGAACTGGGACCCTTAAAATCCTGTCCAATATTCTATTCATCAAAAGATTCTCCATCTACGTGTACTCATCACTTTTCATTTTTCGTTAAAACGATGGTATAATAAAAAGAAGTGATTTCCTATTTTCTATATATCTTAAAAATCTAAATAGGACAGCTATTTCAAGGTGATTACGTAGATGAATCAGTTTCAAAGTGTTCTCATTCTCTAAGTAATTTGAATTTGTACTCACCCGTGTAACGAATCTGCAGATGTAGTTTCTTCTTCTAAATGGGCCAACCCTATAGTGATATAATGGAACCTAAAATGAATTGACAGGAGAGTTGTGGTTATATCAATGAATGGACAGGATCTTAAAGTAATTGTTAGTAGAAAAACCACTTAATAGCTCAACAGTCTTCATGAATCGAATCTTTTTAATTGAAATAATATTTCAGATGCATTAATTATTATTGAGGTCCAAAATATCTTAAAAAAGTCAAGATATTCTGAAATTGAAAACCTTCAAAAGAAATTTTGGATGTAAGTAAAGTAAATAAGTATTGCAGTCTTAGGTAAAAATTATTTTTGTGAAATTTATAAGAAAACATTAATATTAGTACTCTAGTACCAATGAATAGTAGCACTGAATAATCAATATTAATAAATATCTACGTATGGGTATAGGATTCAGTTTAAAAATGTGAAATGTTTTTGGTTTGCATAATTTAATACAATTAATCTCAAAACATGACATTCGTTTCTGTAAATAATCAATTTACTAAATGTTCAGGAAAATGAACAGTCGAACTCAACTACATGTACAAGGTTAAAGCACGATGTTTAATAAACCGGAACAACATAAAAAATAAGATGTTCAATCTAAACCTATTTAATTTAGTATCTAGAATTAATTGTAGTTGTTTTGGAATAGAAATCGAAAGAGCACCGCTCTAAAATAATATAATAATAATGGAAAGGAAATTCATTGTTATAATAATGCAATGAATACAAATAAAATCCTATATCTAGGAGGAATATTCTATAATATAGTTGCCATGCTTCAAACTTTATATATGTAACTAGTATTATAGAATGTACGGGGATAAGGGAAGACTTAAGACAAGTTATTGACCTTTTTATGTGTATGTCAATATATAATGTCATTAAACAAGTATATCTTTAAATTAACGACAGTTCTTGAGTTCTATGTACTCCCCGAATCCGAATGTAAAGGACTTAAATCGCAAGCATAGGTTTAGAAGAAACTATCGTATATTCACATTCGTCCCCTAACAAGTACTAACGGACGCGTTCGGAGGTTACGCCTGTTATAAAAACCGTCCATAATCGACACCATTCGCACACTTCGGGACTAATAAAATATCTAAGGTGCCGCAGTAGCATTCTTTTAAGCCATCGGTCGAGTTATTAATTCATTCTCACAACGATTTCCGAGCACATTGTTTCACGGAATCTCAGATGCCTATCTCGAGCTGATGAATTGTTTATATACGCCTATTAGATACATTCCTCGAGAGATAAATCCGAAGAGGGACTATGAAGTCTTTTTTCCGGATTCCGCCTGAGGAACTGATAAAAAATATGAAAGGAGTTATCAGTCACATCTCGAGGAGCCTTTTGACTCCCACCCCATTTGACCCCAGAGCGCAACTGCTTTATTTTCCTTTATCTTAGTTCCCTTTCATTTCATCAACTTTTTTCGGCTTCCTCTCCTTATCTACCATCTTCTTTTTCCGTTTAAAAACGTAGGACGCCTCCGCAGTTCCCAAAATCGGCGATAAAAGAGTTTTTGTGCTTCTTTCCGTCTCGGGTTTTTTATTCGAGATATTTCTGTTGCTCATCCCTCCTTCTGGTCCATTTTTCTCCCACGATGTCCTCCACATCGGAGTTCCTTTCTAGATTCCATTGAAGAGGTTCATTCATTAACTCTGTCCATTCTGTTCTACGAACAACGGGACTTCCACAACGGAATATTTTCGTCGGTAAAGATGATTTAAATATAAACCTATTTCGTACATGCAAAAAATATTCGACATAAAAGGAATAATTTTTGCTAATAAATAATTAGTTAAATCGCACATTGTTTATTAAATATCAAAAACCTCAAAGTAATTAATCAAAATATTCTTCACATTGTATTAAATTTTATTTCGAATATAGTATCGTTTGCCCTTAAAGTAAGTTGCACGTGAAAGGGCACTGAAAGCATAAGAATCCTCATTATTAAAATATTTCGTTGTTTAATTTGAACTCAGAGGCTACTTCATTCATTAAAAACTTTCTTTGGCTCATCTCTACTCACAATAAACAAAATTAATCATTTCGATCTAAATTTTCAAATATAAAGGGAAGATTTTAAGTTAAATTAACTTTACAAGAACTTTTCCATTAGATAATTTAACCTCTGTGATTTCTTACTTCAGCATTACCCTCAGGTTAATGTTTCATTATCTTTATGATTCGTAGAGAATGAATAAAGAGGCTATCCATGACAAGAAAAACATGATCTGCGAAATACGTATTTTCGTGAATTCCGAAATAGTTTCCGGATTCTAACTGTAGGCTCTGTATGTATATTAAGTATGGTGTATAAGTATTCGTAAGAATATAATTTTCTCGAAGAATACCGATAACTCTGGAGTATCGCGCTTCCAAAAATGCCATCGAGAGTGCCTCCGAGAAGAAACTTTCTTATTACTAAGAGACACGTGTGCTTCTTATCACTTAATCAACTCTCACCGCCGAGAAACGCTTATCCGAAAAAGTTTCTCTCCGAGTAAACGAACTCTTCATAAACAGGGGCACCAACAGGTACGAGGGCGATATTTTTTGCAGAAGGCCGATGGCTCATCCAATATCTGCTTCATCCCAACGCCTTCATTATCTCATTTCCTCCCTTCTTAATCCTTCCAAATACTTCCACGCCGTATTCCCCCATTAACACGGCCCTCATATTTCTCTAGCCTGTCACACGACTCCATCTCAACACGCCTTCATTAATACTCCGCCTCTTCGCCGCGATTCCATTCCCGAAAAAATTTGAAGATCGCGTCGTGGGCCGATGAGCCCAAGGCTGCCTCTGGAATCGCTGTAACACGGTAGCGCCTTCCCGACTTATTTTTCCTTTCGTCAGTATCGATAACTGTGAACTCCCGTATCCTGCTCATGAACGCCTTTAATTAAAAGTTCACGGACCGAGTTTTTGGTGTGAGTGTAGTTCGGAAAGTTTATCGCTCATGGATTCTATCCAAAAAAAGGACTTCGAATTAAGAATCGAAATCTCAACCCTTTTTTTCATTCTTAAATGCTATTTTAATGAAGATAAAATATTATATGGATTTTCGTTTAAAGGGAAAGTTCAAAATTCTGACGTATTCTATTCGTTATCAATATTTAACGATAACACGTAACTTTTGCTCTAAAAGTAATCTCTTTTAATGACACAGTGAAATAGGCATTGAAGTGGCATTGAAGTGTAAGGAGTCAATTATAACTTACTTTTAGGTTAACATAGTAATACATAAGGATATTAATAGGCCTATTGAGTGAATAATCACAGTTATCAATGAATCCGTTATAATCAACATAAACATTCGGGAAGAGGGCAACTATAAATGTATGACGAACAATCAGTGAGAAAACCCTAAGATATTAATTTTTAACTAGGCGTCTAGTTTTGTGTATATCTCTGGTGTTTTCCTTATATTAAGATTTTTATCGATAGTTTTTTGTTTTTAAGGCTACGATATTTCCTTTTCTTGTGAAACGTCTTGAAAAGCTCTTGGTTATTTTAATTTCGTTTAATGTATAAATCTAATCATATACATTTTTCATTTAGCCTTGAATCATTTCCCTCGAACAAAATACCAATTTACCTTCGGTAGACGTATCTTAGCATCATTACGGCCTTCAAGATCCCCATCTATGATTCTGGTCCATTTGATGAATACGAACCTGTAGCTATTTCCTGTCATCAACCTACTTATCTGAAAATTGAACTCATCAAAAAAGACATCCTATTCGGATGATATAAGACAGGTCCGAGATTTGCTCCTCAAACGAAATGTTTTGAGAGATAATTACGAGACAAATTTCAATCTGGTTGCGTTGGAATCTAATCAACTCTCTTCTTCGACGGATTCCTTCGCGTAGTTTACCTTCTGATCCATCTCAGGTTGAGCCAATGTCATTAAATTATCTCGCGACCTTGTAATTACAGCTCCTGTTTTTACGACCAAATAATTAAACGTGCGGTAATGGCTTAAAATTTTGTTCCATCGCTGATATTTATGACCCCCGGAATTATAGTTCACTAGACAAAGATGATTCGGAGTGATAAACTCTTCGGCTTTAAATAGACAGATCCTCAATCGACGATCAAATCAATGGATTGAAAAACTGTGAGAGAATTCCATTAATCGATATTGGTCGATGAACCGCAAAATTCAAAGGAGAGGAACTTATCTCTTCAAAAGCTTGTCCGAAATTAACTCCAAGAATGTAAAATATGTTTTAGATATTTCATAACAATTACTATTAAAACTTTTCACGCACCTAACTCACGTGGGTCAAGATTGAAGGAAAGAAAAAAGTACATATTTATAATATGCAAGAGATTTTCAAATGCTTAAGATGTTTTAACAGATTTCCAAATGAACAGAAACACAATTAATTGAGACTTAATTCTTTTTTTTACTTTACAAGTTATGGACATCTCTTGACATTCGATATATAGGAATTTTAGGAACTTAAACAAAGAAACCTATTCATCCTCCACAGTCCTATTATGACTGCGAGACTGACTGAGTATTTTCGAGCTTTAAGGATATCAGCAATTGTATCCTAATACTAAAAATCCTTGCTATTAAATCCATCAAAAAACGTCCTCCGAAAATCTACGCTTCCTTCGCAGCCCGGGTTCTGCCTTCGCCAACCATCTCAACGACTAAAAAGCAGCGATTTCTTTCCAAACCCTTCTACGAGGAATAGAAAAAGGACGGAGACTAGATCCTAAAATAAAGTATCGAAATTCATAAAAAAGAAAATGGATCTTGCAAACCAATATATTATTTTATTATTCCATAATATCTTCCCACCACTCTCTATACTAGGTACTTAGTAGACTTCTCCAGAAAAATCCTCGTCATCACTTCTTTTCGGTCTATGTCACATATGTATACCCAAAGGTAGAATTTTTCATTATCTAAAGATATAACGGTAACAGAACTAGTCGTGACATAGTTCCAATGAAAGATAAAAATATTATTTTCTTACAAAAGATATCATTCAACAAATTGACGTTTGAATACCACAGTTACAAAAATCCTTACCAATGAAAAATCTAATAGGAAAGAAAGTAGCTCGATCAAGATTGGGTCTTACAATTCCTAAAAATTCGAAAAAATACAAAATTAACAAAATTTATGGAAATGTCGTCATTGAATTTGAGGAATATCTTCTAGCAACGCAACCTTTTTAAAAAGCTTTCTCTAAAACCACCATATTCTGGCTTATAGTTAAAACTATATTGCCATTGTACAGAGTGTATAAATACTGTATAGGTTGTCTACGCATCTGCTACACACAAATCGGGAGCGTAAATTGGTAGAAGCGGAGATAAAGCGACAGTCATTGTTTCGTTGTCATGAAGAAAACATTCTAAACTGAAATCCAATAGAGGGCAATGTAATCATTCATGAGTCGCTGTTAGTTGGCGCTCTTTTCTAGTGAGCGAAGTTCGTTCTTTGAGTTTGAGTATCTGGAGGCCTCTTCCGTTGTTTTAGGCCATTGCCTATCAATCTTATGGCTGAGATATGTTCTGCCTTTCCCCCTGGATGAAGTGATTGTGACCATTGTGTTGTGATAAGTTATTATCGGAGTTCTTGCAAGATTCGATAGAAACGTCAATTTCGTAGAGGGAAACATTCTGGCATCGTCGTGCAAGTGCAGGTGAAGCAGAATAGCTATGAGTGAGGGCACGAGGTTCAAGGAAAACACTAAGGTAAGAAATGCAGACCCATTGGAAAATATTTTGAGCTCTCGCCCCGTGTTTACAAAAATTTGCTTCTTGAATTTACCTGCTAATCGTTTCGAAATGACGAATACCTTTATTCTCTTCCGTAGCACGATGGATGTCTTAAATATTAGTACTAAGCTAGGAAGAGAATGATATTTAGTGATAGCTAACTTTCCTCCGTTGCATCTTGCATATGGAACCTCAAAATATTGTTGAAATGCACTAAAAGATTAAGAATCCGAGGCAGTTTCTATTAATAGAGCCCTCCGTAGCGGCATAATAGTTCGATTTGGAAAGATTGTCACCCCAATCATATATTTTTATTGGAAATATAGCAAAATTAAACGTCTATGGATAGGAACGATATGAACACCGTGAGATGCAACACGGAAGTGACAATTGCGTAACGATATTAGGAAGTGCGACCATCACCGCCGGGATTCTAAAATTGCAAAATGATTTTTAAAACTAAAGATGAGGTGTATCGTGTGCGATGAAATTTATATGAATACTAGTATTTATTATGATTTTTTGCCTACTACGTGAGTCTTACTGCAAATGATTACTATTTTCATGAAGTATCATCAACTTATTCTTCTGAATTCGAGAAAACCGCCATTATCAGCCGTCGACTTAAAATAAAAGAGAAATTTTAGAGTTATTCAATCCGTTAATGTGCAAAGAATTATTTGGCAAAAAAGACAATAACATAACACTTGCACTGACAGCGGTGGTTTTTCCCTCAGCCAATCAGAATCGAGATATATGTTTAGCGGGAGGTTGAATTTTGTGAATTCTAAATATCTTAAATTTAAACTTGAAAAGGAGTGGATTTAATTATCCCTAATAATTTGCAATGTTACTAAGGTAATTGTCACCCGATACAGCTATCGATAAATTGTATTTTTGTATTTATTACCAGCTCTTGCACGATACATATACACGTCGTCAATTGCACTAATGTATACTATATTTTCAACTACTTTAGAAGAGTGTGACTTATAAATCAATTACCACGCATCGATATTAAATCAACGAAGTAGATTCGACAGTGTATGAGTAGGAATGAATGCTTTGTCCAGGATATTAGCTCATATTCTCAATCACAGTATTCTATTTGAATTTTAGGATGTCTCCTGTTTGTAGCGTGAACTCCTTGCCATCGATGAGAAGAGTGATTGACTTCGCCGAAAGCATTTCAACGCCTTAATCCTTTGCTTTGGCATGTGAATGGATTGATGAAAAGTTTGAATATGTGAGTATGATAATCTTGCAAAGATTTTAAGCCATCAAACTATGGGTTATGTTAGCATTAAGTAGTATTTTCTTAAAATGAAATGAATATCGACTCTTGAAACTTTTCTATTTATGCATAAGAAAAGAAAGGATGATTCAAAGAACAACAAATTTAGTTCTGCATTGGATGGTAATACTCGGTGAACAACATACTAAATATTATTCACTTTGATAATGATTTATAAGAATGGCTATGGCCGTTTAGTATACTTATCACCATTCTCTATTTTCTCTGCTTTTATATTCTTCTTTCTTTGGTTAACTTTTTGTCGTCCTTTTAGAATATTTCCTTCAATTAGACTTAAACTATAATTCTGGCGAATTAATTCATCCTCTTCAGAAACTAATAATCTTCTTTTACTCAACGATGATTCATATTATTGGTTACCCTAATGGTCATCCATGTGCCTCTCATATCTTTGCATTTTCATCTCCAGCGTTCCCCAGAAGCACAACATTTCGAAGGATGGAATTTTTCCCATTGAATTCCTTTCAATTGGTCCCTCAAAATGTTCATTACTTCGCAACAATCCACGAATACTTCTCAGGCTGTACTAAAAGATAGGTTGTTTAATTTCCTTATTAATTTCATGGAGTATAGGAATAGCCTGGCACTTTTGACTCCTTCATTAACCTTCCCCATATTCCTTGATAATCAAATTACATTATCCATTCAATGTTGTGATACGTCTCGGTTCCTGGAATAAAGATACTTGCTGCAGATTTTCAGCTGGAGGTTTTCTTATGCTGCAGTGGTCCTTCATCTGTAATTTTAGTTCCTTCATTTTCCTTTTCATTTTGTTTCCTTTAAGTGCTTATTTTGGATGAAAGCATAGTGTTCTCATTTTCGGTTCAAATGTAACTATTATATTCTAAACTAATCCGGATGATATCTGCCCCCTTACCGTTTCTGTTTCATTGCTTATGGGAGAGAAACTTTCAACCTTAAAGGTGGAATGATTCACCTATCAAACCCATGGACTAGTATAGTGCCTTACTGTTTTAAATATCACTTTCACTATCAAATACTTAATATCCGTGCTTTATTAACTGAAGGAGTAATTTTTAAGTATGCAGATTCAGCTGCACAGTTGATAAAGTTGAAAAAATCTCACCTATCTAACTGTTCTGTTCCATTTTATGTCTTTTTACAATCATATGGTGAATATCAAATATCTCTCTTTCTTTCGTTTCAGGACTTCAGATAACTGCTCAGGAGAGAACTTCGATGAAGGAGCGATAGCACAACCCGGTTGGCTTTCAAAATTGGATAGATATTTCGTCACTTATGGACGAGCAACCACAAGTGGAAAAGAATACTATAGCTGTAATATACTTACAAGATTGAAATTTAATACTTATGATGTAAATTATGGTGCAGTTTTATTAAACTTTATCTTTATATAACATTCGAAAAATTCGGTATATTTAATTTATTTTCATATTATTCTTAAAAACCACCACAGAAACAATTTTATGTGAAAAGAAAATTTAATATTTCTGTAATGAGAATTATGACCACAATATAGAATTGGTCTTTTTCAGTGCAACGAATACTTGCGATAATTTCTTTGTACGTTCTAAGGAAAGGAAAGAATTAAATTTAATTTTAATTACTTTCAATTCATCATATCATCCATAGTAATTTTTCCTACGTATACGCTTATTACATATAAGATCACATCTTACATATATTACACATTTTTTGTGCATTATTACCCTCTCCTTCCTGAATCATATCCTCAAATGAAACTTTTCTTTCTTCCTTTTACTCAGCTGCCAACTTTTCCATCACGAAGCTCATAAAGATGAAGATGATCTATTTGGCGCTCGGGTGTCTGGAAATTCCCTCCATACTATTGTGGACTAAGAATTTCACGATCATGTGCTAATTCAGGATGTAGCCCTACATCCGTTGTTGACACCATCAAGAGCTTTTGTGGTGCTACCTTCGAATAAAGTGGTTCTTTAGCTGTTCGAGTACTTCTTCTGTTTCCCTTACTTAATATGCCCTCAAAGGTACTTCGGTTTTTCTCACTAGATTTTGGGAAATGGTACACGGCATCTTAAATGAGCAAATTATAAATAAAGTACAGATATACGCAGCTAGATTGTTGTCATTAATCGTCCAATTGTTTTACGTAAACATTCAACTTGAGGGTGCATCATGATTGCTTTTCATCACTTGCAAGTAGAGGAAATTGAACGTAGCAAAATTCTAATCCCTATTACTTAAAAAATAAAATTTTCCATACCTAAGTCTTATTTTCGGAAATATACATTCACAATGACGGAATCTGTCTAAAAATAAGCTGAGAAAAAACAAGTTCTTCTCCCTCTCGACAGAGTGTAAATTGTGGACATCGCACTCACAGTTTGTTACACCTCGAAGATGGTGGATCCCTTGTGATGGCCATCACAGTGGATCGTGTGAGATTGCGTGAGCATCCGTGACTTGTCACGGAACATCAAATGAGCCTCAGGAAGCATCTTCGGTGAAAGATGCTAAAGTAAAGCTGAGATCACACACGAAACATAGGCCGTGAACATTCTATGCTACCCAAAGATCATTTAATCATGTAACTAAGAATAAACCATGGCTACCAACTTAGGTTTCAGCATCTTGATTCCATAAAATCGATTTACTTAGATATATAGAGAATTATGGCAATAAATGTGACAGAATCGGGATTCGAACCTGGATCTTTCGCTGTCCCGTTCGCGAGCAGAGCAATTGAGTTTTTATATTCCGAACCACGTACTATATCGATCGAAATTACCTTTTATAACGGGTTGATATTGAATATTAATAAGTATTTTCTGATGTGAAATGATGAAGAGTCATAAAAATTACAAAATTGAATATAATACGATGGAAGGGAAAAGTAGCAATTCAAATACATTAAATATCGGACGAAAGATTTGCAAATTAAGAAAAAACATATCTACGAAAGATATTGAAAATCCAAAAAGAAACGGTAATGACTTGAGGGTTAGAAATAAATTTGTATTAAAAAGGACGATTAATGTCTAATAATGTAGAAGAGGAAATTATCCATTTAATTAAAGAATAAACTAAGTTTTCGTTATCAAGAAAAAGGGAATAAGACCGTAAAAAAAACCTGTAATTTTAATAAGAGCATTTATACAGAATAAAGTTATACAAACCGTAAATTTAATAAAGATTAAGGAGAAAGAGTTCAAATATATTTTTCGTTAATGAAATATCAATTGGGTCTTCAAACACATGAATTACCACTATCGGTGCACTTCTCGAGATGTAATTACAAGAGCACATATTTCCTTCTTTTGGTGCAGTTCTCAAAAGAAACCGAATGTCGTGATGATGCAATTTGAACATTAATAAAAGGATAATAAGTGGCGTGCGCCCAAATCTCTTCCCATCATTCCTCA
Source organism: Pantala flavescens (assembly GCA_020796165.1). Classification (NCBI taxonomy): domain Eukaryota; kingdom Metazoa; phylum Arthropoda; class Insecta; order Odonata; family Libellulidae; genus Pantala; species Pantala flavescens. The sequence continues at coordinate 52,179,681 of CM036881.1, forward strand.
TTTGACCTTCGAAGCCGATGACGTCATCGTCTCCAGTTACCGCGAACGCAAGGATCGAGTGGATTTTCTTTGAGACCAATTCACGCCAATTCGCGGTCGAATTTTAGCGCCCCTTGAAAAAAACCTTTCCATTCACTACGGAGACGAATGTTTCCTCGTTGGGCTCTAAACGCTAGAAATTATTAAATTTGCTCAATTGGTTTCCATCGTAGTTAGCAGAATACGAATGTCATTGAAAAATGATCTTTGGTAGTCTCAGGGACGTTTCGATGAAGTGCGAACGTGTAATTGTGAGTTTCCGATTTTTTTCGCAGCTCTTAAAGATAAGGTCATCTTGGAACGAATACTAATGGTACAGGAATTATATTTACCTTTTTTTACGAGTCATTATTGTTAAAAGTGTAAAATATAATGATGACGAAACATATAGTAGGGAGAGTTTGATAATTATGAGATTTCATATCCCGATCCATAGTAAATGGAATAGAATAAGAAATAAGTCTTTAAATATTCTAAAATTAAAGATGTATCACAAGGTTTCAAAACAGCGTAAGTTATTAATCTGAAAAAAAATAGTACGCAAAAATATGAATGCATGTATCCTCGCCTTAAAAAATAGATGAACATGTTCAAACATTTTCTAGCCATCCGCGAACCGTGGACGCGAACCTTTCCAATTATTCTTATCACTTACTTCAGCCAATAGAGCCATCAATATGACTTAACACTCAATTTCTAAATAAACATAAAAAAATTTAAATCTGTTATTTAAAGGATCTGGATTCGAATATCGATCATGCCAAGATTTCCCCACCATCTCTTCTCAGGTAATTTCCGCAGTGATTATGCGAATAAAACACGGGGTTCCCGCACGCGCCTCTAAGCACGCAACCAGTGCTCACTCGAATATTTAATAGAATCGTTAAAACGAGATCATCCTCTTCTCAAGCAGACCTCTTCATTTCCCAACATCGAAAGAACCTGTCCTCCGTTTGATCAACGAATTCGATGGATGTGGCGTGCACAGAGCTGACGTCCGCATCTGTACATGATATGCATCTGCCCTCGCATTCATTACGGCAGTAAAAGAGCGTGTTGAAGAATCTCTTTTTCTAATGGACAAGAAAATTGCATCTTTCCCTTACACTCATTCTTGTTTTCCGCTGCATCGAAACACATATGTGAGTTACACAGAACAATAGCATTTATCCTGAATGCATAGTCAGAAGTGACACATTGACAGAACGAATTAACTTTGTGTATTTAATACTCAAGTTAATTTAAATTATCTTATCTTACTATTGAATAGAATTATTTCCTGACATTTGAAACATCATTTTCGAGGTATTGTATCTTTTCTTGGATTTTCTATACTCGTAGATCATATTGACGCCATATTTCGAAGCTGAATATTTATTGAACGAGAGGTCTCAGGTAATTTCATCAAATCCCCGTTCAATATAAACATCTTTATTTTTGTCTAAAGAGCATTGAAATTCCTTGAAATAAAGGTAATCAATATTTAAACAGAGTTTTTGCTGTATTAAATAATTTAAAATAGTATTTTTCTGAAGATGAGAATGAAATTTTGACAACTTTGATGAAAATTGGTATGTTAATATAACAATTGTAGCCTCGAAATAATATATTTCTAATAATTATCTTCACTTATAAGTAAAGTAATTTTTACTTATTACATATGAATGAATCACAATTATTTTGATGACGCTTTCTTTGGAGGTTTTCAATAATAAAAATATCGTTACAACAAAATCTCAATTAAATTAAAGGAAAGGTAATAAAATGTTTTCCAATCCTCATTCCGTAGCATCAAAAGACTGTCTCCATCATATCAAACTATCCACAAGTTTGAGTTGTCTTCGAAAAAGTAAACCTGACAATCGCAATGAAGCAATGACATTCATATTAAAGACGACGGTGTCACCTGACAACCGGTAGCCGCATCTCTTGTCCGCGGAAGGCGCGTGCTTACCGAATCTATTTGCGTCAGCCGATATAAAACGACAATCGTTGTTGGCGGATTGTAAAGACAAGTTGCGTGGCTTGTAGCCAGACATCTTGGAGGAGTTCCATGGGCCAGGAGGCATCTGGCAGAAGCCCTCGGTTATGGAGTTAAAATCTCCGGAACATTCATATCCACTTCTCACGCGAATCGATGTGTCCTTCGGCCGATCTTATATGCGAATGCGGTGGGAAACTACCCTCGTTATATCAATCATCAGCCTCCCATTATTTGCAAGTGATGAAACAAGCGAGAGGCGAAAATCGGAATGCTGCAGAGAACATTCGGACCGATTCTCATGCTCTGGATGGTCACATCAGCATAATGATTTTCATTGATGGCTATATCCAAAAGGATAATTCCTATGTTACATTACAACATTATGAATGGTCAAACCAGAAGCAATTTTAGGGCGTGGATCTTATTCTCGAATAAAGAATCTGCGTGTTTCATCTGTCACTTTTAGAATTTCCCTAACGTGCCGAAAGGAGGGCATTAATATTTAAAGCTCATTGTCTCGTGTTATAAAAACTAGTCCATGGGAAGCACTAACGAGTCAAAGCGTAACCGTCCTCTAATCGCCTCGCGACAGTTCGAAGCTCATCTGTCGATATATCAGACGAATCTGTGGAGCCCATTCATCTCGCTGGACCCATTTCCTTGCCCACATCAACCCATTACCCAGCGCTATTCACTCGTATAATTCCTACGTCAGGCACCTATAAGCTTCGCCTCCTATTCACTTTCCACGCTTTGGAATCTCGGGGCGTAGAGACGGCTATTGTCTCCGTCCCATTCAGTAAACCTACTCATTTGGGGTTCCAGAAATCAGATTGCGAAAGAGGAGTTTGCTTCCCTCAGAAGGCATTCATTTGCGAATGAGATACTTTGATGCGTTTGATTCCTTTTCGCTGTGGTTTGATATCGATCTGCATTCATAGAAATTGAGAATTAGAGATATGAAATGTAGTTTTATTCGATTAAAATTTAATTACAGTACCAGTCACATTAGAATTTACCTACTTTACGTCTTCCCTTCCTTCGGGATAGCCAAACAATTACAAATCCAACTTATAGGTGCCAATAAAATACTGTCATACTATTTATTCATGAGAGAAAAATTTCTAACAAGTAATGAGTGATGTATTATTTACTAACTTACTTCCTCCTACTTATAGAGTAAAAATCAACTATATTTTGTATAATAAAGAATAATATTTATCTTCTAAAAGAGAAATGATTATGATAGGATATGCGATAAATTTTTAATAAAAATAAAATGAATGCAATATTATAAAAATATTTGCTGTATATCATAAATATATCTGCAATACTAAATTACATATCCTAAAAATCTATGAAGGAATCTCGTATTTCCTCTTTATACCCATATTCCTTTTGTGGAACTATTGAACTTTGTCACAACAAAAATACTGAAAAATCATCCTCGATGTTGGAGAGGAATATCGCTGATGCAAGGCGTTCTTTAGTTTCAAAACATAAGAACCTCTCTTGTCATCCATCGAATTCTATACCTTTTCCACCCAACGCAGAATGCCTGTCACCATCTGATTCCACATAATCTTGTGCCGCTCAACCTTTGATATTCCCGTGTATCTAACCACACCCTGCTTACCCGTAACACTATTAGCTGCGTCCCACTTAACCCATCTTACTTCATTCTACACGCCCACCTCTATGGGGCCTCTGATAGTTATTGCACATTCTTTGTCAAACTGAATTCTTTGCGCTGACTCATTTTGCGGATCCCAAGTTTGAGCCAAATCTTTTCCTCACTTCCAGGAAGTATCTATAGCAATAAATCTTTCAAACATCTCTTGTGAAAAACAGATCGGAATTTTACGGTAATTCGTATCCGTTCGACAATAGGCATGATCTCTATTTTTGATGAGATAATTCTTCCGTTACATTTATTATAATTTTGAATGGAGTTGAAAACATTATTCAGGGTGTGGTTAAATTGGAGGCCAAATCATTCTTGGTATCCAAGTCAGTGTATCCTTTTTAACTCATCACCATTCGATGAATTATTTCTTTTATTAAGAAGTCTCTAATTTAATGTTCCGATAAGTTCAGCGTTGTTGTGTATACCTTTCCTGATAACTTGCCAAAAATAGACTAAGAGTAATAATTACGCACGATTTCACACAAATAGTATGACAAATTCAATCATTAAATCCTCTTAAAAATTATATTTCTTTTAGAGAAATCTATAATTTTCATTTCCTTTCTTTAAGACCCTTTATTCTCTTGGAGTACATGCTTTGAAGCTATCTTATCTCTGATGCCTATCCAAAATAGCTCCATTTATCCTTGGCATCAATTATATTCGCGTTATTGAATCTTTGCCAAAGTATCTCAGTGCTGTAAAGACACCGTGTGACATCATTCCCAAATGATAATACCGTTGAAAAGTAAAGGAAACTTTTAAAGTCACCATTGAACGATTTTATTGGTATTTCCACTCGTTTCGAAATTAAATTAGCTAAAATATGGAAATAAAATTAAAGTCAAAGGAATGGGTTTTGAAAGTGGACGATATGATTAGAAAAATCAATATATCAATGAATACTTACTTATTATTTAATAAGATATAAGCTCTATATGAAAAACATTCCATGAGTGAAAAAAGATGGGGATAATCATTCATGCTTACCAATTATTTGCATATTTGATCCAAGGAAAAACAATCTTTGCACTTTAAACGGATTTGCATCAATTGGAAATTTTAAGAAGGAAATAATTAACAGATTTTTCCATCCATACAAAATTTGTGAAAGAGAACGTGATCCGTGTCTAAATCTCCTTTCACTCAGGAAAGGATGATCAAAAATCATCGCAGACTAATTTCCAGGATTATATTCTCTCTTTGGCGAACACGTGTAGTTTTCCTCGCGTTACATCGCAAAACCAAATTAACGGAAAATCTCGTTCATTCGCTCCGACGGTTGATTAGAAAAAAAATGAGTCCACAATCTCCGCAAACCAATACAAATCCGCCGCGATTTTATCCAGATGCGCAACTTCATTATCGTCAAGTCATCCCCTTAGATGGGATGAATTTGAAGTCTAATAATCCTGATTTTCATTTTTGACATTCTATTTTGCTCTCGATCCTTTCTGCCGATTGCCATGTCAATCCCTCATATTTAACCGCCCCCTAAACAAGCGACCCCCTTTTCCATGACCCCTCGTCTAATACGAAACAATCGAACCGAACAGGAAATGGGAATTGACAGCCGAGTGATGAGATTTCCGTCACACCCATTTCCCTCTTCAATTCTTTCTCCGTTTCCATTATCCCGTTTTTTGGATTCTCTCTTTCGCCTCGAGCTCATTCGAGCACCTGTTCTCGTTTCCATGGACACAAACTGTGTCTAATTACGAACGCTGTGACTTCAAAGGGATATCCTACACTGCGCTTTGATCGGGAAATTGATAAATATATCAATTAATAGACAATCATACCATTTAATCATCATCTAATGAGACTAGTAAATGGTAATTATCGGATATAATACGCAACTGTGAAATACAAAAAGTATTAAAATTTTCTTCTTCTGATTCCCAAGAATAACTTCTCTATACTTTACTAGGCATTTAGCAATTAAAAGGGTAAATAGGATATTTTTGTTTCTCTCTCAGCATTAAAACAAGTAATTATGGTTCCAAAGTTACATGTGAGCTTAAACTAAATTGTATTCAAATTCGTTTGTATACGTTATTTTTCTAAATTTTGTGTATTAAAAGTATATTTAACGGGATCATGATGAAGACAAACAATTACGAAAAACTACTTACGATATATACTTCAATACAGAAGATTCGGACTTTTCAAACAAAAAGTAAATCGGGAATTTTCGTTTAAAATTTGAAATTGAATCGTCGAGGGCCAAAGAAGAATGTGTTCAGAAAGAAAAGACTCACTCATGATGAAAGCCTTAACTTGCATTTTTTTCTATTCATTTCCATTGGTAACTTTCCGAAAAGTGGTTAAATCAGCTTATTTTCGAATTAGTATACATACGATTTGAATTTTTATGAATACATATAATTAAATTAACGATATTTTAAATGTTTTGATACAATCTAACTACAATATAATATATAGTAATTTACGATTAGAGTGATAGTAGTTAATTACCTTTACAAAAATTCTATTTTTAGGAGTTAGTTCTGATTGTAATGATCTATATGATTTTTCCTTCTCGTGTTAAATATATTTTTTTATTTTTACAAGTATTTTCATAGATAATAAAAACAAAAGAATCATGAAATAAGCAGTCGATAGCTTAGAAGAGTAGTACAAGTACTTTCTCAAGATCCACGAATCAAAGCCAATTCTCCTCGGATTTTATTAGTTTTGACATTTATTTTCGACTCATCGAAGCAGTAATAACTGAAATTGAGAGAGTGATGAAATTTGACAACAGTCATTCGATTACATTTTGTTATTCTATCTTTTAAAATCAAATCCATTTTATTGATAAAATCATTCGGGTGAAAAATTTAATATGGTTGATTTTTGACATCAGCTGTTTTTACTTTTCCAATCACTTTCATTATGAATGTATCAAATCAGAAAACACAATTTTTGTGAGAATACTCTATCCTTCACATAAGTTGCTCAATCACACTGATAAATGATTTTTACTAGTTCAATCTAAATATAAAAGTTAAGTTTTTCATGAGAATTAGACCCGTATATCGCTCCGTCAAATACATGAAAACTGTGAATGCTCTATGTGAAAAGTGAAAAGCTCTATTAAAGAATCTTTCCTTGACTAAGAAATGAGAATGAACTTTAATCTTATTAATTTTTATCTTACTATTAACTGTAGATCTTATCAAGTAGATACATAATACATTATAAGAAAAATAAAAGCATCTTAAAAGGAACAAATTTCTAAAATCGTTTAAACCTTACCATAGAAAAATTCTAAGGGCTACTGTGTTTATTAAGGATTGATAAGTATGTATAATTCTTATCGACGGAACATTTTTATATTTGACACCTCAATTACTCATCCAAAGAATAAATGCTTTTGGACCCAAAATTTCAAAGGGCAATTAAAAGTTCAAAAGAATCTACGTTTCAAGGAACTTCCTATCAAACGATTCCGAAATATCCGACCATGGAACTATGCGCATTTCATGGTCATATTAATAGTTAGGAACACCAATTTTATGCATCCGGTCTTTCACAGCTTCATCAATTTTTTTAATCTCTTGGAAGGGACTGTTTTCCGAAGTCCAAAGGAGGAAATTATAATTGGGAACCAATAATCCATCGCTTTAATTTCCAAAGCCCATATCAAAAGGATGGGATCTCACTAATTGCCAGCTACTGGTTTAGCCGTCTTCGGCGCTGCGAGATTAACAGATTCCTAAACGGTAGTGAAGAATAAATTGCAGCCTTCTTCCATCAATCGGCCCATCAATATTCCAAGTCATTATGATTTTCGTTACTCCCGAACTTAATCTCTCCAACAGTCAATTCGGTTTAGAAAAAATTGATGGCCGCCTCAACCATTTCAGTTATAAATTAACGCAATATTTTTGATGTCAATAGCAATGAAAATATTGTTCCGAGCATTTACAAATTAAAAAAGAATTTCGAATTGCGTCGTTATGTGATTCTTCACGGTCATTATTTTCCGATGTAACGAACATACGCTCAAAACTTACGTTGAATAAAGAACTCAAAATAGTTATTCGGTCAAAAAAGGAATTTGAGTTAAAATCGGTAGAATTAAAGGGCCAAAAGCAGATATAAAATTATCAATAATTGCAATTTAAATTTTACTAGAACTAGCTATTTCGAATTATTACGTACAATAAGAGAGTAAGAGTGCTACCGCATGGCCTTGTGCCTACTTGTAGCTCTAACATACAATAAATAAATTTAAAAAATCGAGGAAAATCTGCAGAAGATTATATGAATATATGATTATTGAATGCTCTTAAAGAAATTTTTCAAAGGGCATTCATAAATCACTGAAATTATTAAACAAATGCATCCTATTCTAGATATCCAAAGTACTTGGTGATTTCAATCTATATACAAGGAAATACTAAGTAGTAAAGAAATACACGGAAAGTCAATTCTTAAGTAAAATAGTTTGGTAATCGAAAATACAGAAACTGGATCTTAAAGTGCATCACTTTTAATAACTATATATTAGAAATTTAAACAGTTTTTTAATGACAACCAAAAATATCATTTTCTGTTGATTCAATTAGAGATTCAATTAATCGAAATAATTCTTATTTGATGCTTTTTAAATGAAATTAATGCGGCGATATATATTCTGTGTGACTTTTCCGTTGGTCGGGAAATGTCTCCTCGAGCCGCGAGCGAGTGCGTTCCATCAATGATGAACAGCCGACTCTTCGCTCTACCGCCATATGTCGCACGAGGTGTCAAAAGTTCTCTACTTTCGGTGTATTTATTCTTTGCAAAATTCAAGAGTTCAATCTTGCATTCTCATTAAGTAAATATCATTCTTCATTTAAGGATACTGATAATTTCTAAGTTATTAATTTATTACAGTAGCTAGAGACGGTTTGGACTGAAAATACGAAATATCAAAGATCGCACAAATCCCTGTGATTACATGTGTCTTTCTGTCAGAGATAAGGAAATATTCCAGGATATTTATGGGCTAATAAGTAGATGTAATGAGTATAACTCTAAAAATTTAATCATATGCTAAAGGAACAGAGCTTTTTCCAACGAATTTTAAATTGCCTGTGTTTTGAGGAACTTCACAGACTTTTTACACGTTTAAATAATTTGTTTAATTTTTACTCTATTTACTTTAATCTAATGGTTAGAGATGTAATTAGAATATGCATGAATGTAACACGCTCATTCTAGTATAACGAGACGCTTTTATTTATTTGTTTAATATTTAATGTCCTTAGATGGGCAATAGGACAGGTGGCAGACAGTTAGCCTATATGATTGAGAAATTTCAAACTGGATGAAGATTAGGTCATATTTAGATGAAAGGTTTAGACGAAAGTAAATAGACTTTTCAGAATTCAAACAGTCTTCAAAGCCCTGAAATTAGGCGATCGTATCGAAATCTAAATTATGGGTGTAAATGTCATTTTTTCATGTCTTGTTCAGCCCGTGAAGAGTACATTTCCACATTTAACGATTCAAATCATTTCGCAAATGTGCTTTTCACAATCTAATCTCCTAAACAATCTTTCGTCATTATATCTATTCTGCGATAGACTAACCAAAATCCCTTAATAGCGCTACGATGCTCTGATTTCGATCGAACAACGCACTATGGAGTCTAAGAAAAAGGAAAGCGAAAATTGACTGTTTTGTGTTTTTTCTGAACTCTTTGGTTCTTTTCCGTGAGTGAGCACCTGCATGTTTTCCGTGAGTCCAATCGTGTTTTCCCTTAATAACAGCCCCGAGAAATAAAGGGATGGCGTGTGTAAAGAAGTCTTAACTCCATCTACCGTTTTCCTTCGGAGAAAAATTCGATCCCTTGCGTTGCTCATCATAGGAGCGTCTCTATAATTAGCCACAGATTTCCGTGTGAGACTCAAAAAGGTCAAATTCCGTCACTTTCAGCCGAATTGGCTTTCGGAAAGAATGGTATCATCCGAGACAAAAGTGTATAAATGTTAATGAAGAGAAAAAGGGTTCGATGTTTATTTTTAACGAAGACAAACGGAACAAGAAGCCTTTTATGTAAAGTAGATGCTATTTAGGAAGAGATTTCGACGGGAATGGCGGTGAAATTTGACGAAAATCGGAATGATATGGAGGACCTTAATGAGATGTAATGGGATATTGGTTTGAGGAATGGGAAAATGTATTTTAATTCGTATTTTACCCAACTCATCGTCTGGTCATTATGTTAATTTGAAAGAATAACAAGTGTAATATTTTAATGCTCTCGTTTATGAATGCAACATGAGAAGGATTTTATTAAGTTTCTTACTTGTCAGAAGATCTGTGATCAGCATCACGCTCGTGTGTAGTTATGCGAGATTAAAAGGGGCCAAATATAGTGTCTTTTATTTACAAACAGAAAGAAATGATTTTACCTTTAGGCTAAGTTAAAACTACCTAATCAGTGATAATATGAAAGCCAGGCCAGTGCTGTCAAATCTTCACAATTGAATCCTTATTTATTGTCTTTTTTCATTAATTATGGAAAAAACGAATATTACCATTTTGAGCTCAACACTGTTTTCACTCTGAAATCTATGAAAAAAATATGTAAATAAACAGAATTAATTTCTCATTGAATGAGAAGTGTTTTTAAAAGAGCATTTAATTTGTTTCTTTTCCGGAACTTACTAATGTATCACGAAAAAGTTAAAATTAAAAAGTTGGAAATTATTTTCATATTTTGAACTTGCAAAACCTATTAGCATTTTTTAGTTCAAGCAAAAAATAAAAATAAAAACAACATCCCATCTTAAGGTTCCTCAATTTTTACTTGATTTTAAAACTATGGGTTAGAATTTTAGAGGGTAAATCTTTATATTGAGATAAAATTTCGAATCCTTATACATATGAAGTACCATACAAGCAATGAAATTGAGTTATCCGTTAGAACATTTGCTAAAGGAAATAAATTGATACTTAATGGATAGTTTTTAAATTAAAGAAAATTCTAAACTTTAGGAAGTATCGAATGAATAATGCATGAACTTAGAACAGGGATTTATTGTTTTTGGTGCTATTTATAGGAATTTTAGAAACAACCATTTCCGAAGATTTCCACCAAACTTTCTTCCCTTATTTCATTTGGATATACTCTTTAATGGACCAGTGATTAAGTATAATAAACAAGAGTATTGATAGTTTCCACGAGTATCATTATAATATCTCTCAGCAAGTAACGATTCCGAAGCCCTTTCTGAACTGATACGGAATAGACCAACATAGAACTCCGCGAGAACTATAACGAACAAAATATTAGGCAAAATACTTTTTTGGCAGATGGAACATGTCCACCAAAAAATCAAAAAGCGATTTATGAATATCCATATTATTATTATCCCTCGAGAACACAATATAATCCACAGCCCGCTATTGTTTGAATCTAAATGGATCCACGCGTCTATTTTAATTTGAATCCGCCCCGCATTTGGCGCCCCTATTAGTGGAAACCGGCATTGCTAAATTATCGCGCGAATGAAATATGACGATTGTGCGCGAATAAAAGGGGTCAAATTGGCCTTTATTGCGAATCATAAGGCTCGGGACAAGGATTGCAAAGCGAAAAAAGAAAGCGCGAATATTTCGGCCACAATTCGCCTGATTTTCTATAGCGATGGTGATTAATAATGTAACCACGTGGGCATTGTCTCGGAGTGGCGAAGAAGAAGACGGTCGGTTATTTGGCCAAATTAACCTTTTTTCGGATGATCGCTATAGGTCAGCGATGACACACGAGAGTGAACTGCGGAAAATAGGTGTTTGATTCGTAATGATACGGTTCGTTGGTGTGGCTGTTGGCGAATTGTTTGGGACCGGAAATACATTGAATACTCGAGAAAAAATGGACGAGGATCATGAGTAGGTAGATGGGGACTTCTTGACTTCCTATAACTATAAGAAACACATTTTTAAAATAAGAAACACATGTTTATGTTTTGAGAAGAATGCTTCCATGGCTGGAGCGATCTGTAATGACATGTCCAGTACTCCGATAACTTTGTATATCTTCTCCATAATTCACAAATTTCGTGTTGGCTACGTATGAGTTTGCTATTTTAACGAATGATAAGATAAATCTAGTATTCTACTAATCACTTAAATTGTAAGAAAGATATAATCGAACATAAAAATTAATTTTTCCATAATATTTAGCATCTGGCAGTGTGAGATAATATATTATTCCATAATATTAGCTTAAATACTAAAGATAAATTGGATCGTAACATTTAGAAGAAAAGAATATTTCCCCTTCTTGGGCGACAACTAAGAAATTCAAATCAATGCAGAATAACCGTTTTCTTGCCAAAAGACAAATACGTATGCTTTTATCTATCATTTTCATCATAGAGGATAAATTAAAAACCTTCAATTCCAAATCATGTCGAGTGTAAATTTCCAAAGACTGATTTTATGATTTAATTTGAGATGAAGTTCCACGCAAAGAGGAATAGATCAAATCCATCTTAATAATGAAATTGTTATTTGGAGAACCATTCGACTCATTCATTTAAAATTTGTGAAGTTTTGATATATTTAACTCACACGACAGGAGGTAACTCAAAAAACACGCACATAGACTTCGAGTTTGATGAAGAGAAGACAGAAGTTTGAAGAAGAGCAGAGTCAACTTCATTTGCTCTCGACGACTTCGGCACCATTTACAAGACATTAATTTCGCCTCCGATTTAAGGCGAGTTACGCACTTTGTGGGGAAAACCTCGGGTAGAATGAGGAACTGCTGAGTCGTCCGAAGGAGTCGTAAAAAAGGGTCCGAGGCGTGGAAGGGGTCGCACGCGTCTCCACAATGGAATAGGCGTGAGACGATAATGATTGAGAACAATGCAGGAGTGAGTGTGCCGACACCCACTTCCAGCAGAAGTGAGGATGAGGGTGAGATGAGCATTTTCAGCCCGCACTTCCTTCCACCCACACGCCTTCCTCGGCGCCATTTAACAGTCCCTTTTGGGAGAACAATGGAAGAGGGCGTACCTCGGCACGCGTGATCTGAGGGATGCTGGAGTGGGGGCCTTTATTAATTTCTTAATTCGTCATCGCGAAAGATTTCTCTTACGCGGTTTAGATCGGTGCTTAGACGTAATTCGGAGGGATTCGTGGTTAGTCACGGGCGTGCGATTGTAGCTTTCCCGAAGAAGACGCGTGATGACACGTCCCTTTTATGAGTTACGGCCGTAGGACTTGTGGGGCAATGCCCACCTTTTTTGTGGACTCATTTTTCCCTTCCGAGAAAAAGCATTCAGAAAGAAGTGCTTCGATACAATGGTCGTCTTGGAGACCGTGGAATCAGAATTTACAGCGCTCATGAAGTGTTTAATTAGTGGAATACTAAGAAACGGGGAGTGAATATATAGAAACGAGTTTATATTTACATTAACAGGGTTTTATGTGATGATATTTTATAGGGATGGTATTTTATAGGGATCCAAAATAAAAGTGAGCGCAGATAAGACTCAGAGAATTGTGAACTTCTCATCTTCAAGTTCAAATATCTCTGTTTCATGTAAACATGGTTGTGAGGGTCTTCGAAAATGAATTGGGAAAAGACTTAGATTCAGTAGACACTACCACTTATTGTCGCAGGCCATTAAAACTTTATGTGTACATACATTTATAGAGCCTGAAATATTTGACAGTGGTAATAAATGGAAATATTAGGCAGGATAATAGAATAGAAGGTCGATTGTAGGATTCTTGATGTTGTAACATACGTTTTGAACTATATGACGGTTGGAAGGAATTGAGTAGTCATAAGAGGCACATATAAAATTCATTGTAAAGAGAATAAAGAATCAATGCAAGATGAACTGTAAACAGATAGAAAGAAGATAAGTAATCTGAATCTTTAGATGGAGAAGTTGATAAATGTAATTTTGAGAATTTTGATACTAAACGCCACCCGGAAAATGATGTTCTTTGGACTAAACCAGAACATTCACTTTGAATATAATAACTAAACATTCAAATTTAATATTTCACTTGAATAATTGAATCGACTTTCAAATAATGATAATTAAACCAGATTTAATTCAATTTCAATGTTCTGGTTTAGTTTTTATTTTTTGAAACATAAATATCTCGAATTTATGAACTTCCAAGGATTAGAAACTTTTACTAAACCACATAAAATGTAATAAAAGAAAAATATATTTTTAAATGAGTCCTTTTGAATGTTTCGGTGAAATTTTAATGTACCATAAGCTCTTTAGATAAACTTAAAATAATAGATTTCCATATTGCTAAATCCAGGAAATAATCTCTACACGAAATATCACTTTAATATACAATGATATCTGATTCATAAAACAAGACAGAAAGACAATTGAGCGTAATTTATATGATGAAGATGTTCAAAGCGGCAAATCCGATAATAAAACAAAGTGATTCAAAGAATGTAGTTTTCTGAAATTTACGGCGATGTTCATCCGTTGCCATGCATCAACTGAATCTCACCGATTTGAATGACAGATTTATCATTATCAGAGGAGTGCGCTCCAACTGAAACAAGGATGGGAGAACATAGAGCACAATAATACATGGATGAAGATTATATATTAGTTGTCGAGAGATGGTACATACCCCGTAGATTGAAACAGATGCGAAAACTGAATGAAGTTAAAAATAGAGTTTTTAATTAAAAAGCACGACTTCGTTTTGAATATTATATTAAATAGTTTAATACTCTCTTACTTCGTTGCGTGATCGTTAATTTTTGTGAAAGTATATGAATTTCATTTATTACACTACGATTCGAATCAAGTCCGATTATTCTCCACAACTGCTTATGTACTTTCCATTCTTTTTAATTACATTCGATAATATTCTTATTTTTTAGTTTATATCAGCACTTATATAATATGATGAGCCTTTAAATTCTCTATTTCTTTAATACCGAGTATCAATCTAAATTCAATATAAAATAACTCTTAAGTTTAAACTAATAAACTCCAATTAAAATTTCAGGGGACTTAAATATAAGACCTAATTATAAACAGTAAAATATTTTCTAAATATTAATAATAGTAAACATTTAAAATTATTTTTATGCATCAATGCGTTAATCTGCTCTTATTTTACATTAAACAGATCAATGAACTTATTAATGATACATGCACTAATATAATAATGAAAATGAAAAATAATAAGTATAGTATTCGTTTTTAAATATGTATATTAATAAAGGTCTCTTATAAGTAGTGTAATTATGGTCATAGTATGTCATAATGTCATAGTTCATGACATAAATAAAGTTCCAAATATAAATAACTGATAGTTAAATGTTTTGCTACCGAGTATTCTCATGATAATCAGGTGAAAAAACGAAATGAAGCAGAATAAAATTAAAGTACTGAAAGATTCAAGACTTGAGAAATCTTCTGATCATCTCCTTGGGAGTGCACATTAATCAAAAAGAGCCTCATTTATCTTAAAAGATTTTAGAGATTCTCTCACGGATGACACTTTTCATGTACACCCACTCCAAAGATTTCACTGAGAAATAAAAACGTTATTACAAGTCTCTCCTTGATTTAAAGAGTACGTCTGAGGACTTGAGATGTGTGAAAAATATTGAATTAATTCATTTGCCTCGGAAAAGAGAAATGTGCAGATAATATTTGGCAAAATAAACTAAGCTTTGCTGATATTGCTGAATTGTGAGTGTATTCATACTGGTAGATTTTTATCAAAGTTCCTGCCAGAATTGATTGCATGGGCCATGACTTCATCATGTGTTTCTCTGAAAGAACAAGGAAAAGTTGAACTTATATCGATGACAATAGCTTCTTGTCTTTCTATAATAGTTATTCGAGGAATTTAGTCACAAACCATTCATGCCTGTTTGAATGAAGCCAATTTCTTTTGATCACAGGAGGTTAAACTATTTTAATGTATTACATTATAGGAATGGAATTTTTATTGCTTCACAATTAATGTTCTATGGCAAACGCAAGTATTGTAGAATATAAATGCATCAGATATGCTTTAGATAAGGTAATTCTAATATAATTATTTTTTGCACGAATTGAGAAAACAAAATTTTTGTTCTATGAGTGTCTATGCACAATTAAAGCGAATATTTATATTTTAATATAGAGCCTATGGGCCGATGTATCATAAAAAGCTATTTCTAAAAACTTTCAAAGCGGATCCATAGGTAAACTTTTCAGTCACAAATTAGAATATCTTTAGTTTTGACCAAAAACGAGTTGTTTAACTAGTTATTACCAAATTGTACTCTATATTTTAACTTAATAAATTAATTTTATTCTAAAATTGTTTTCAAACAAGTAATTTGTAGGATCTTACATATTTTCCTCTAGGTTCATTTTGAGGAAGTTTCATTCCTAAATAGCGGAATGAATTTGCTGAAATCGTATCTTCTTTTTTCTAACCGTTTCCTCTTCGGAATTCGCAGAAAGCGGCATTCGCAGTGGCAATCGACCAAGAGTGCGATTTGAGGATCCCTAATTACAATCTGCGAGAGTGGCTCGAGGAAAAGTTGAATCGGTCTCCTGCAGTTTACTCGAATGGCATTCGTGCGATGAACTTTCACAGGAAAGTCACAAAAATTTCCAAAACCTCGTTTCAATGCACTGACGATGAGAATTGCGTACGTTCGGCCTTCCGAAGAGAAACGCCTCCGTTATCTTCATTCCTTTGCGTGTTCTCAGAGGAAACTGGATGAATTGAGGCTACGCACCAGTTCGTTGCAAAGCACGCACGGAATTGCTAAGAAAACAGAGTGCATTTTATATTACCCATAATGACAGACTCGCAAAGATGAAACAATGGGCAAATCTTTGTGTGAACAACGATGATTATGGACTATAAACGGGTGAAATTTAAGAAAATGGGATTCATACAAACTAGTTTTACTTGAAATAGCATGAGATAAAAGTGAGAACATATGGAATAAACCAAGAAAGAGGAAATGACTTAATTTGTAAGTAGTTTATCACCACACTTTGTTCTAACTAATACCATTGGTCACTCATATACCTAGAACGATGCATTGCCACCATTAGCGTATACCCGCATTTCCATATTACTAACAGTTATAAGAGGTCATTAAAACAAATCTATCCGTCACTTAATATGAATGCATTAATAACGGCGAATAAAGCAACATATCCTATAGTTTATATTGTTTGAGACCAAGGTTTCGATGCGTCTCTTCATCTTCAGGACACTCTAAAGTATACTTACAAATCTAATGGAAAATCTTCATTTCTTTTGTCAAGTATTTTGTATAGTATATATTTCATAGATATATGATGATAAAAGTTTACTGAGAAGACATACAAAAATAGTAAACGCTTTACATAGAAAATCAAGTTTAATATGACTGTATTCAACTCGAAGTTCGAAGCTTGAAACACCTTTTCTTCACAATAAATGACATAATGATAACTTATTTATGTGTTTTGCTAACTCTAAATTTCCATTTAGAATAAAAGCACTCATCATAAAACCTTTACTAGATGATCTTTTAATAAATCGTATCTTAAACTTATCTTCGCAAGGCCTTCACCTAGAAAATCACCCGAACTCTATAGATTCCTCACTTTGCATCACTTGCATGCACATTCAAATGGCTTCCTTCTTTCTACGTGCACATCTGCTGATTCATAAACAACTTCCGATCCTCCATTAGTACTCACCTCACCGGCGAATTAGAGGCTCGAAGATTCATTGACATCGCAACTCGCATTATTAATCCATTCCCTCAAAAGCGCTTATCTGTTCTTCCATTACGAAGGCCATATAACTTATTATAAAACGCATTTGGAATCCCAAACGCCCAAGAGCAATCTTAGCATGTATATTTTGCACCTTCTGATGCACTCCGTGGATTCATTGCAACGGAAGCATCTCTCGGTAATTAGGGGAAAGTTTACGGCGGGAAAAGGAGAAAGTCGAAGAACCCCTAAGATTTATGTCGTCATGTGCATCCGCCGAGGTTCGCGTAACGGGAGCACCGATAAAAAAGTGCTCTCATAAGCCCGGGAGTCCGTATTTGACTCGGTCCGTGAATTATTGCCGATGTCTTGGGAAGATACGGGAATAAGTTTCCGGTCGCCTTATCGTACGTATAATGCGAGGAAGTCTCGTGTTTACAACCTGTGGAGCGATGCTTGGGAAGTTATTTAGGGAACCGTTTTTGGATCGCTCCGAAGATTTTATTGCACGGATCTCGATAAAAATGACGCACGGCGAAAATTATATGCGAGGTTCCCTTTTAACCGTGAATTTTGCTCGCTTTTGGAGTCTGGAATTAATGGCTCTGATAAAGAGGCGCAAGTAGAGATATTGTTTCGCAACTCGGGAAACGTAAAAAAAGTTTGAGCAAGCTGCGGAAAATAAATCCGTCAGTTTATTATTACGATATACATGATGCGGTTGTGAGTTTCCAAACTTAAAACCAATTGAGGATTAGGAAATTATAATACATCCGACCATGTTTCCTGCAAACCACATATTGCTAAGTTTCAATGCGTGCTTACATTGTGTCTTTAAATCAAATAGCGAATAATTTTGCGTTTCATGATTGAGAAAAATGCAGCTGTGCAGCTTAACGCAGAATATATATCTATGTATATATAACGTAGAATATATATCTATATATATAATGCAGAATATATATCACGAGTACAATAGATTGAAAGAAATTGCAACGTGCCTTTTTTAGATTATTTTAGGCAAACAGATATCGTAATCATCCTTGACCACTCTTAAGATACAGGTGATATTCAATTCAATCCATCATTCAATGCACAATAGTTTCTGGATTTGGGTAAAATATAAGAACAAAATATTACCCGATTTTATTCGATGTACGACGTAAACACCATTCATTCTTAACCATGAGAATATTGAAAACGGAATGAATCGTAGAAAATCTTCCATTCGTAGATATGCTATGATTCCTTGCACACTTCTCACCCGTTAGGGTAAGTGACACGACAATAGATAACAGCGTAAAATTCAATTTTAATTGGGAAAGTGAATCTGTTGGCCCACCTGTGCGCATAAAAGTGACAGGGTGTGGCGGAAATCGTGGGACGGGTGCTGTGTGAAAGCAACTCAGTCATAAAGAAAGGGTTGGAAGAAAGGGGTGAGTTATGGAACGGGGGTGGGGTCTTCGGGGACACGATCGGGGGATGTGGGCGGTGAAAAGAATTGTGCGCGATTGGAGATGTGATGATGAAAGGGTGGAGTGGAGATGGAATGCGTTTCCGGGGACTTCAAGAAGGTCGCCGGATGAAAGGTCCGGATCAGAAGTGAATTGGAAATTCATTTGCACCTACACGCCGATTGTAATAAAATATACCATGTAATAATACCACCATGCCCCGGTGTCCATTTATTCAAAAATAAATATTATCAACGAAAAAAAGCGTATGAGTGGATTTTCAGTAATTGATTACTAAAGAATAAGAAATCAAAGGTTTTAAATCCAAAGATGATGGTAGATTAGCTTGAGAATTCGAAGAACAAATTTTGATTGGAAAAGTAACGATATGGTGAAGATTTATCTGACATTGTCCCATTTCACGGATAGCTCGATAGGAAAAGATTCAGTTGCCAGTTATTTACTTCAGTAATTGAAAGTAACTAATAACATACTTTTTACTAGGAAATGAAGTAAAAGATGCATGATCGGATGATTGAAGTGTACACTATGAAAGCAAAATTATTCTAACAGAGAAGGAATTGATTCGCATAAATTACTATCAGTTTGATTGTAAATTTATATCGAACTATCGTAACAGCTATTAGAAGATAATGCATATATCGGTATTCAATTCCTATGATGAAAATGAAAGTTTCGTATGAATTCAAAACAGAATCTGATTCTGGTACGAATAAACAACTTAGATATGGATCCACAAAATCATTTTCAGTTGAGTTTAATAAATAATTTTCATTCGTTTCTGGAGACTGTAAAATTATTTTCTTTAGTTTATTTTTATTTTTGAAATGAAAGTTTTATAAACGTGAATAAAATACGAATATAAGTTTCCCTAATACCTTAAATTGATCCGCTAGACCTTGTTGGAATTGGAAAAGATTAGAAAACTAAGTAATAAGAAGGCTAGTTAATTTTAAGTTATTAAACTCCACACTAACAAGTACTTTTTTTCTTCAACTAAATGCTCATAGAAATAAAGTTATACACTTGAGCAGAGCATACATATATTTCTACGAGTTATTGAGACTCTACGCATTAAAACATCATTATTATTTCTCCGTTTGACAAATTCACGTTCACGGGGCGACCGCGTCACGAATCACGCGGTGACGTTTCCGTGAGAAGTGGAAATGATGTTTGTGCGTGCCTTCGGAATCCCACTCTTTTGTTTATAGTGCAGAGGTTCGAAAAAATAAATTCATGCTCTCTTTGAAATAAATCTGCTTGTATAATGTAGAGAAATAAAGAACTCATTAATTGCATTAACAATTAATATGGAAAATTATATGCGTCAATTATATCAGTCGGGTAAGTTTATCGAAAAAAATTCAAATCATGGTAGAGTGGACGAGGTTTCATATTAATAGAAATATTTTTAATTTACTGGAGTATATAGATTAGTTGAATTGAGAAATTTTAAAGGCCTCAAGGAACCTGATGGATAATCATCGGAGAAGAATTCAGCAACACATTATATGATAACATCAAATTAGTATGAGATAAACGTTGATTTTGGGAATGAAAAATTATTGACTTGAAGCGGACATTGTTCATCAGTTCATTCTAAAAAGATCAATTCTTACTTAGATCATTTATAAGCAACCTAAATTCTTAGTTTCCATTAAGCCCTCATACTTAAAATTGCCTTAAACTATCATTTTTAATAAATAAGATAGGGTGACTGTACTCTAATTTTAGGTTCGTTTAATAATGGAATAAGTTACACTCAATTTGTCGAAGTTCGATCTAAATATATCGATTTTGGAAGTTCCATTTTGCGTCTGTCCAACTGCGCCTTGGGTCGACCCCATTTACGAAGTGGAAATTGAAGAGTATGAATATTGAATACTTTGGCCGAAACAAAGACCTCTTCACTGAGAGCGTAAATTAAAAGTGAAAATTCATCTGAGTCAACAAATATTTGGTTTCGCGAAGTTTCGTAAGGATTTGGTAATAATGAGGACAGAGTTTGGTGATAAGGTGAAAATAGAACACGGAACATGTCTCTTGAATATTAATCATTTGAAAGATGCATCACATAACCAGGGCAACACATACAACATTAAAAATATACTTATAAAATAGTAAAAGAATGCTAAAAGGGTGTATCTTTCATTATCTAAATTCGTTTAAAATTTAAAAAGGTTTCACTTTCACGATATGATTATTCATCCGTATTTTTCTATTTTTTAGGTTCAAAAACTAATTTGTTTTTGTAAATAATGAATATATATATAAATAAATAACCAATAAAAATACTATCTTGAGTATTATAATCATTAATTTACGTTTGGAGAAATTATCCATGTTTTAATTAACAAAACACCGTCGCTGTTTGTGAAGTAAAGGAATATAAAACCTTATTTTCTCTTAGATATGTTGAAGTCATGTCTATAAATTAATGCTCAAATAAACAAGAAAAAGTTAAACTATATCACTTTAAGCTAATAGAAGCTTTTGTGAAAATGTATACATTATTTTGTTGATCACTTCCAGAATGGAATTTTTTTTAAAAGCTGTTATTATCATCCTGGAGAATTTTATTTTCAAAGATAGAGCTATTTATTTATGAACATAATGACAGCTATAGTATCCGTATAATACGCCACTAACATATATAGTTTCATCGTAAATATAAATCTACAAGCAGATCGCACTTTAAAATCTCCATTGAGCGCCAAACACCTTTAGAGAAATCCGCAAAAATGTACATAAACTCGAAAAACACTCGATTGGCGAAAACAAACAAAGGGATAGCACTCGACTGAAGTCATTAGCGAACACAATCGCGACATCGGAATGATAACAGACGAAAAAAAGGCAAATAACGTTAACGGTGCATCCTTTTCGAAGCGTTTCGATAAAAATAATAAAGCGACACGAGTGGTTATTTTGGAGTCGTAAAGGAAATTAAAAGCCACTTTTTGTTTTGAGTTTATGAAGCGATAATCGAACAGGTGTCAAATGGTTTATAAAAAAGCATCCGAAAAACAGGAGATTCGTCCCTTTTTTAATGAACGGCGGACATCGTAAAATGTATCCGCGGGAGAAAAACGCCGCAGCCGCGTTAATCCTTTTGTGCCGCAAAAATTGAATGAAACGACGGCGATAAAAATTCCGAATCAATCGGTGGGCAAAGGAAACAGAGTTTTATTCGAGAGAAGTTTATTGGTGATTGATGATCAGGGGGAGAAAGGGTCCACGTTTTGGCAGTTGCAATTACTTCCAACCGGAGCTGTACCTTGAATATGTAATTTGTATACTGCAATACGAAGGCTATTATTCTACGAAATCTTTCAATCTATTCCAAATTATACAAAAGAAGACCTAATTTTAAATATTTTTAGAAAGAACGATTAGAGGAAGTTTCTCAGATCCTAAATATGCTGAGAGAGAATGAAAAATAAGACATTGTTATTAGAAAACAAATCGCCAAATGAAATCTCGATATTCGATTCTATTTTACATTAAATCTGCGAAGAGGAAAATAAGAACAAACTTATAACCAAAATAATGACAAATAATAACTTATAAATATTCTCTTAAAATTACTAAAAATACGTCCATAGAAAGCTCGTTTTGGTATTACCGAGGCAATCATTGACCCGCTGTCTCTATGATGGTTTACGATTTGAACTCCCCGAGCAGACGAGCGGAAATTGTAAACAACTCTTTGTTTTGTTCGTTGATGATGATGGAATGTCATCTACTTCCTTTTTCCTGACTACTTGGACCGATCTCTTTTTTTTCTAAATTTCCTTTTCTACGCACTAACATCGTCGATCCATTTCACCTGTTAGACCGACATTCCCCAGACACGGCCTATCCATCCATCAAATTCCTACGCACGTCTATACATCCTACGTAATCTCTCCAAAATCTATTATTTAGACTTTCTCCGTGATAATGAGAATCGCTTAAAACTACCACGTTATATTATTAATTTACGCATTTGAAGGAGTTAAGAGTAGCGCAATGGCGAAGGATATGGCAGAACTTACGATCAATTACCATAAAAATAAAAGAGAAACGAAATTCCAAAGAATAACATACCTCAGAGCAATTTATTGAGTGGAAAATGAAGATCCCGAAACCATAAGACCTTCCTTAAAAGAATCATAATCCATGAGATGATTATATGATCTGTAGAAACCTAAAAGCCCTGATATTTGCTAAATATTTTACGATTCATCGACAATATGTAACGGTTTTATTTACTATACACTCTATTTTTAAAGGATAAGGTTAACTATCCTATGGATTTAAAGAATTCTTTTTACAATGATAAACCTATACAGCTTATATTTAATGAACGTTTTATAAGATTCTTTAAAAACATTTCGATGCATCGCTTATGATTTACCACTCAGAATGGAAGCAGAATCTCCAAAAGCGGGACTTGACGTTGCAAGGATCGTTAGCTTTGGACATCAATGGTTCACATTCGCAAATCGTGGATGTATCTCTCAACCGTAAGGCGTCTTCATTCATTCACACCAATTTCTACGACTGACGGATGTTCATTCTTAGCGCTCATCACATACGAACCAAGAATAAAAGGTTGCAAATAAAACCCCGAAAGGAATAACTGCCACTGCTTTAGAAATATCTCATGAAAAAGATCCTTTCAGTTGAGGAAACGTGTTCTAAACGAGAATATATCGTTCTTCGCCACTCTTCTTTTCCCATCGGACTTTTTCGCTTTCAGAAAGAGTGGAATACGCTCATCCTGTGCTTCTCAATTAGCACATCCGAGGATGGTCCTGAGGAAGACATCCACTGTCAACTGTCTTTTAAAAACGACCATTTTGAGTGTCTCCGAAAGAAGGTCGAAGCGTAAATGGGTAGATACATATCGGCCAATTGGCGATTGCTTTTAGGCAGATTCAGTAGCCCTTTCTTACGAATGCGTTGACATGTCTTCAGATGGGACATTAGCGAGGGAGTGCGGATGTTTAAATATGGACCTTTTACTTGACTACTGTTGCTATGTATTATGGGACTATGAATCTAGTTCCGTAGGGTATCAAATTTTCCCTTGTCAGATAAACTTGTCGTTCTGGTCATCTTCTCATCTGATTAAAATTTTAATATTAATAAATAACTAGTTTAATAGCAAATATTAGCGATTTTATTTTATATCTAAAACATTTATTGTAGTATTATTCATTTAGAAGAAAAATTAATCGTCTATGACTAAAGTTTGTCTTGATTTGATAGCGGAATACTTACTTCTGAATTATACTTAAAGAAAAATTTTTATATATTTATTGAGAAGCTAAAATGTCTTTGGGAATTCATATGAGTATATTAATATTAACATTGAATAATAATAGCAAATTAGCGAAAATACATAGGATAAAGCTCTTGAGTTCTTACTGTTTAAGGGAAGAGAAAATAAGTTATTTTATCTCAATCAAAGATACGGAATGAGTTTGTATAACACATTGCGATACTTAAACAAAATAACTATCATCTTATTGAAGAATGAAGTATGCATGCGCGAATTTCATAGATTAATTATAAAAATATAATTAGATTCAGTTAAAGTATAAGTGCAAAAAGCTAAATAATGATTCAATTCATAATGAGGAGAATGGTAAGAAGAGAAATTATGGAACCTACTAATTTGAGCCATGCTGAAAAAATAATTGAAAAAATGGTAAAGTTAACCTATTTTAGGGACCAATTTAACTTTATATAGCTTTATTTTATCTCTTAAATGGTGGAATTAATTTCAATACACATAAGATACGTATCAGATCAATCTAATATCAATATAATTTCGCTAAACCGAAGTCTAGTTATTGAAATCCACCGTCTGCCGCATAAAAATATTACAATCGCTAAAACATAATCAATTCAACTCATTTTAGAATAAATAACTTCTTTTATTATAACAGCTTTCATATTATACGTGATGATTGCATGCAATTTCCAAAAGAACTACAGAATAATTAATGAAGTCCTTAAAATTATGAAACGGCATTTCTTAATGACTCCCAATTTAAATCGGCAATTATCAACTCCAAGCTCGTATCGGAGTCCAATAAAACTCATTATCCTACAAGAAAGATCGTAATTACGTGGTTCCATCGATGTTCAAAGGAGCAGTAATATTCTATTCTGTTATCTTCATCAGTGTTTTGATAGTAGAGAAATATTACCACGAACAGATTCACGATACTTATTTCAGAGTTTCCATCGGTAATTAACGGACCCGATTACTCAAAATATCCGGCGAAATCTTCACGTGTATGCACATACATTCGTGGCTTTTTACCGAACCATCTGGCGTTCACACTCACGGTCGTGCGCGTGCCTATACGCCGCCGTGACTCTCTTTCCGGTCGCGATCTCTACTCGTCACCTTTTGCAGCAGGTGCATCGGTTTTTCCGAAGGCGACATGTCTTCCCTGAAACGCACCTTGCTCAAGCGGATAATTTCCGTGGACAATGACAGCGTACTTTTGTCCTCGGGAACATTTTTTTTATGCTTCATGAACTCGGTATTTATGAGGAATACGCTTTGCTTTTGAGCTCAGTCACGAACGATGGTCAGATTTTTAGTTGAAAGGGATATCGAGGGATCATAAAAGAGATATTTAACAATGAAGCTGTAGAAAGCGTATATTTTTTATTATTATAAATATCTTTCGCATATATATCTGGGGATTTTTGTACTCTAGATTCCGATTAAGTAAATATCTTCTCAAAATCTGTGCATAACTATCCTATAAATAATTCTTTTCAATAAGGATGATTATACCTATCAAACTCGTCGTCAATATACATCTTTAGAATGCATTTATTAAGCATTTTAAGTGATATATTTTCTCGATGTCTTGTTTATAGATTCCATAAAAATGATCAAATCTTTCTGATAGTCTTTCAACCTAAGAATCTATTCGTTCTAAATTAGAATCCTTGATCACAATGTCTCAGACGACAATGTGTGGAATCTTAACCATTTACCTACAACTCAATTTTCATTCGTTTTATTGTGTTTGTTGAAAAAGAATTCAATCAAAGCTTTCACCGCAAGAATCCAAAATACGCATTCGTGTTTAATCACCTTCGTGTCAATTGAATACTTATTCAGAAAAACGAGATATTTTTAATGGTCTTCAAGTGCTCGTAACGGAGCTCCGTTAACGAGGTGTACTATAGCATTCCTAGAAAGAAAGGAATACTCCATTTATTATTTACATCAGAAGGCGATTAAGCTTTAAAAAATACGATAGATTAGCGTGAGGAAGTCATAACTCCGAATGCAGCGACACCTCCGAACAACTCTAGTGACTCATTTCTCGGCGGATCGTGGATTGCTTCTCAGATGGAATATTAAAAAAATTCTTACACCCTTATATCGATCGGAGTTTTCTTTTTGTTGACACCAACAAATGATTGATTATGCGACAAATCGTCTTCTTGCCTCGAGTTGCAATGATCGATGACAAACAGTAGCCATTGGAAAACCTGTTAAGGGGAATGAGAAAATATAATTGATGCGTTTGTCTAGTGGGTGTACCGATCTTGTAACGTGTCAAAAGGAAGTTATTCTAAGATTTACTTTCAGCACAAATCAGAGGTGTTACATTAAACATCTTGAACTCTTATATATGCGGTTATAAGACTATGGATAAGGAATTCGACGGACATTGGTCGGGTGTTACTATTTCAAGGTTTGAAACCAATGAAAGGGATTTCTTTCGCTAATTGTCGCTTATCCGTGACGAACGCATCCTTTGCTTTCATTTTCTCATTCTCGTACTCGTTAAGTGCACGGCGAAGAAATCATGAAACATGTCCATAACGTATTTGACCACCAAATGTAATCACTTTTGATTTTGCTCTCTATTGTATTGAATAGTTTAATATCTTAAATAAATATTTATATATTCGAATAAGAGAAATTCTCAATAATCGATTCATTATTACCTCTTAGAAACACACATAATTTTGTTATTCGTAATTAAAGTTGGAGTTATATTGAATATAAAGTTCATTTTCTCTTAAAATGAAGAAGGAAATTCTTAGAATTTTTAGTTATCAACTTTTGTGAAATTATTGGAATGATACAGTTACGAATATTTAGAATATCGATGACAACAATTTTTAAACTTCCACAAATTAATAAATTGAAGAGAATATTCTTCAGAATATACAATAAAAGAAGTTATAACATGGTAAAAATAAACCAAACAAGAAAGATATAGGGAATATGAGATAGGATTTAGTTGTGTTACTATTAGATAGGGATGGAGGGCTGTAGTAAACCAATGTATGGATTGTGACAATTTTGGTTTTCCTCATCGAAAAGGATAATTCTAAAACTACTACGACAGAAGAATGAGGTTTCCAGTATCATCAAAAGTTCCTTAAACTTAACTTACTGAAATTGTACCTGGAAACTTCTACCTTGGAATTACTATCGAGTCATACTGAAAATAAGGTTGAGTGTTGACGACAAGTAAAAAAATATTTGAGATGACTAGTCAAGAAGAAATTGCATTCTAAAACGTAAAATGGAATTTTAAGTTATAGTGAAGAAACAGAATCGCTCAAAAGAAATACGATGAATAATATACATCCTTGTATTCAAGAATAGTAAACAAACTTAAAATTAAATTAAAAATAATTCTTTTTTCAAAATTTCTCATATAAATAAGGAGATTTCCCAATAATTCTTTATATAAATTAATGTGAATTAGATGAATTATTACCGGTAGTTATGAAATTATACACTTTTAATATTCAGCAATATTCTATTCAATATAACATCATGTATGATGGAATGAATGTATACTGAATTCTTAAAAAATGAAGACTCGTCAAAAGCTGTCTCGAGCTCGCTTTTATTAATTTATTCATTATTTTTTCATTTCAAAAGTTTTTTTATATTTTTTTAATTAGAGGTAAATTTAATTCAAATACTTAAATTGAAACCTAGATACTCCAATAAATTATATTCCATTCGGAGATACAATCTATATTCACTTCGTTGGAAAATCAATATTCTTAAATATTTTCATAATTTACAATAATTATTGAGCCATTACTTTCTGATTAATCTTTTAATTACTCTTTGCACATTATTCGACTTAATCTATATTTATTTTATTTCTGCAGCTAATACTAAGTAGCAGTTTCTGATTATCCATTAATTGTCGAAATAAGACCATTAAGGTGTAAAATTTTCCTCTAATTAGTTATTTTTGCTTGAACACTAAAAATTAGAAAACATGGTTTAATAATCAAATTCATTCTATACTTTTCAACTATATTTTAGATAATTTGTTCTAAATCGAATCATGTATTATTTATTGATAGCAAAAATGAATTATGCATTTTAAATAATAGATTGAATGAATTTAAAATGCTTACAAACTGTTATAATTGTGCATTTTATAACTCCCATTTTGTATTTAATTCATGATTAAATGAATTTTCTTTATTAAAAATATCGTAACTAAAATTCCAATAATTATCCAAATTATCGATCCATAAAATCTGTTGTAATTTGAATGAGGTCTCTCGCACCCGAAAACCCTTCTTCCAAACGCACCCCGGAAGAGAGAGGTCTTCTGGAAATGGCAATTTCAGCATCGGCGCGACATAATCCGGCCATCGCTTTCTTCTGACAATCAACTTATAGATAAAGGGAGTGGGAGATGAGGAGGTGGGGGACTCCGGCGTGGGCGTCCCAGAGTCCCTGGCTTGGAATGTATCCAACGCACACCTGTTAGGCGGGGCGCACCCTTCCCCTCCTGACGTCTGTAATTAGCCGGGTCTCCACCCCGCAGCGCTGTTTGTCTTCCCACTCCCACATTCCTCCATCCCGTTCTTATCCCACTTCGTAATCTCCCTCTGCCATTGCTCTCCCGCTCCAGAAAAATAATAAGTGAAGGATGAAATGCGGTCTCGAGGCACTCTGTGTACATCACGGGCTCCCAACGATTTCGGGGGTGCCCCACGGGCCTCTTCTTTGACCACCCCATTTAGTACTCACGAATAACTCTTTTTTGATTGAATTTTTCTCCAAAATTTCCGTTTCAATCTCTATCTGTATATTTGAAGGACAGGAAGGGTTCCCATTTCATACAAATTCATTCAAAAATCACTTATTCCTAATTACTTATTTATATCCTTACGAGAAATCAATAGATGATATGCTTCATACTGGATTAAATTTATTAGATAATTAATACAATTTTCAATCTTTAAAAAGTCGTAGAAATTTTCAATTGTACCTCGTTAAGATATTTTAAGTAGATTCGTATGCCACTCAGATACCCTTTGACCCCAAAAGAATTAGGTAATACGAAGTAGTTAATTTTTTCAATAGATTAATTGCTGAATTTTAGGTTAAGTGATTAGTTCATGAAGGCAAACAACTGATCAGTCATATAATCATTATAGAACAACAATAAAAGGAAGATATTTAAGCTATAAAATAAAATGTATTAACACGTTTGGGTTTGGTTTCTTAGCTCCTGGCTCTAATATCATATATTGCTTCAACGAAAATATAATTCTTACATGTATTCGAAAGCTGCAGGATATCATGAAAGAAATTACTTATAAGTGTATAAATTCTCAAACCTCATATTTTGTAAACACTTTGAAGGGATAATTAAAAAAGACCTCAAAGAATCTACATCTACATATAGAACCTATATAAATATATTGATACATGCACATATATAAAGAATTATTTTTTCATTTCCGACAAAATATATCTAGAGATAAAATTACGTTGAATCATAAGCAAACTTAATTCTATGGTTGGATTAAAGTATTTTCATTGCAACGTTTTTATAGGAATTATTAGAAGATATAGTAATGAGGCCCTTACTCTGATCAGTTTTTTCATCAGAATTTTTTGGATTAGGGTGGAGTCCTTTTTAGTAATTATCAAATATTCTCTTCCAGTAATTCCCTCGGCAACCATCAAACAGAAGGCGGTTCACTTTGAAGTGTACATGTTCTCAAAGAGAGTTTTGAACGGTGAAGGAGTATCTTGAAGCAACCATGTTTCAACCAATTTAAATCCAAATATATGGAAAGGATTTCGTCACATTGCATTTCCTTCAAAAGTTTTTGTCACCAAGGGATTCAATTATAGTCCATTTAAAGAGGAGTTTTAAGGAAAACCTGAGTAAATGCATTTTCCAATGTTTCCGCTTATTAGCGACTGTTCTTCCTTGTTTACTTCTCTCCTCAATGCACTTTTCCATGGAATGCTAAAGAGATGACGATATCGAATGTTATGGCGACTTATTTTAAACAAGATTCCTTTCCTTGCGGATATAACAACTTCTCTTTAAGAATATAATTGAAGAAAATCATCGCGTACGAGTGTGAATCTTTTAAGGCTGGAATTTTTTACTTCGACTATAATGTACAGTCGAACTGCTAATGTAGTTTTGATATCCAATCTATTTCAATACCAATGAAAGCTATGAAATCATTTTTATAAAATAAGTGTTCAAACTGTGGAACTTAAGCAAATAAAGTTCACATTCTTACTTATATGCTAGCATCAGCTGATCAAATATGTTTTCCTCTTCTTAAATACAATTCTTCATAGAGCTATATATAACCTACAATAATATATACTCTAAGACAATATGAAATGAATCTTTGTCCAATATGCAATGATCTTATAGCTTTCAAAAATAGACACCGATTCACCATAATAATTACA
The DNA here is from genome assembly GCA_020796165.1 of Pantala flavescens. NCBI lineage: Eukaryota > Metazoa > Arthropoda > Insecta > Odonata > Libellulidae > Pantala > Pantala flavescens. Next base: position 52,210,345 of record CM036881.1, read on the forward strand.
TCAGAATTGCTATTCTTAAGAAGTATATGTATAGAGCAGATTATATGTAGTTCTATAAATTAATATATTTGTTCTCAACTTTATATACCAATTTATTCAATTAACTTCGTATTTATAGAAAATAGCAAACTCATATGCTTATAAATAATTGATTTTTATATTATAAATTATAAATATATATATATACGATAAATATAAATCATATGTAAATTATAAAATTATATTTAATTTTAGAATGATCTACTAAAACAATAATGCAAAGAAAACTTTCTAATACGGCTTTGAAAGAAGAGGATGAAATCATTAAATCTCTTTACTTGCAAGAAAGTAGTCGTATTTATAGAAAATAGCAAACTCATATGCTTATAAATAATTGAATTTTATATTATAAATTATAAATATATATATATACGATAAATATAAATCATATGTAAATTATAAAATTATATTTAATTTTAGAATGATCTACTAAAACAATAATGCAAAGAAAACTTTCTAATACGGCTTTGAAAGAAGAGGATGAAATCATTAAATCTCTTTACTTGCAAGAAAGTAGTCAAACGTTAATGGACGTTTCATTTTAAGTTCATCCTTTCGATTAACTGAAAAGAAATCGTGAGAAAGATCCGAGTGTAGTAAATTCGAGTCGAATTCTGTGCGACCGGTGGTCGTCATTGTTTAATGAAAAGATACCTGAGTTTACATGCCATTGGAATCCGTGTATTGGACACGAGGACCAGTGGAAGGTGATGGGATTGACTTATCGATGACATCTTTTTCAACTTATAAATCAAAGTTTCCAATCGACATATTCTCCAATCAAAACATCACTCAGTTGTGCTTCTGACAACGAATCCTTCGCATCTCAAATGGACTGTATAATGTATTGAAATGTAGCTATTAACCTTGAAAAGACAGGTAGCTAATGCGATACAAGATAGACATTTTATTCCTGAGCAAATTCAAGGGTACATTAGTATTGCGAAATCTTTTGAAGAACCCTAGTAAAGCATCGTGGTGATTGTACTTGTTATCCGAAAAGGGTAATGAGCTAATTTCGTTTGATTTGAATGGAGTACATTTTGAATAAGTCGAGTATTGTGGTGACATAATGGATGATCAATCGCATTACAAGACACTCTTTGCAGTGGAAATTGGACCAATCATTTCTTGAAAATGAAATATTTTCACCACTGTCTCGAAATCTTTATTCCATAAAATAACAGTCTATGAATTTTGCTTACTATTACTTAATGCATATGTGCATTAATACTGAGAATTATGATAATTTGAATATGAAGATTATGATCAGCTTCGATACATTCAATACAACCACATGAATTCCTTTCCCATCTAATTCTATTTCTTTGATCCCTAAAACTATTTGAATAAGAACAAAATATTATTTTAATCTCCAAATTCTCTTAACTCTAGTTCATTGCTTTCATACACATTTAGAAGTTGAACATATCATTTTCATAATCTGAAATTTGAACCGAAGTCTCATTTTTGCAGCTTTTCCATGCAAATATAAGTTTAAGAGTTCGTCCGTAAACAGTTTGGATCAAAAGAATATCTTATTAGTATAAGCTAAGGTAAAAGATGAGAGATTTCTTTATATTCCTACCTTCACAGTCTTCATTTCGCCGGATTTCAATAAGAACTCCACCACAGTTGTTAGCAACCAACTAACGAAAAGAAACGATGTAAGAATTAGAATATTTCATATTTTCCTCTTGCAATCGTATCAAAGAAAAAGTATGGAAGAGTCATAGTAAAAAGTGCATCATTACACAGCTCGAAAAGCAATACTAGCATTCAATAAGTAAAGATTCGTTAGAGCCCTTAAAGCCTGAATAGCTGAATATGACATCATCAAATAAATTGATTGGGCTCTAATTAAAGAAAAATACCTAATGAATATATACTATAATAATAGATGATAAATTTTGATATCAATATAGTTAATGACTATATGTTCTAACTCCTTAGTTTCATCTCACTTTCATAAATATATTGATCATATTTTTTCTTGTTATTAAAATAAACTCTTATAAGTATACTAATTATCTTCCCCGTCTCATTCTGGAACGAACGGATAGATTGAGTTTTGGTAAAATTAATTATGATGTTCACATACAAACACGACTTAGCGGCATTCACATATCTGATTTGACAAGTATCAAGACGATTTTCTATAAAATGACAATTGAAAGCTATATTTTTCCTTGATTCCAAACGACGACGAAATACAAAAGGTTTCCGCTTCGTATTCAAGGGAGAAATGTAAATCCGAATAAACTTGGACACCTGAGCATTTTTATTAAGTCGACTCGTCCTTTATATTTTGCACACAATTCATAGAACATCCTCCAGTATCCACCTGACAATCGACTAATCCGCGGTAATACGAAACGACAAACCCATCATTTTGGGGTAATTGCACTTCAAGACGGATTTCACCGCCTTCGGAAGTGCTTACAGTCCTTCGCCCGATATAGTTCGTGCACTTTGTCACCTCCAATTCCGAAGGGGGCGCGATGACAGTATTTTTCGGCCCTAAATCAACACGCGAGACGCCCTCGAATTCGGTCCCGCTGCTATAAATCCCTCCCACGAGGCCCCCCCCCCGTGCCGCATTGTCTCCAAAAACCCCCGCCCACACCCCCTTCCTTAGCACGTGTACGTTTCGATTGTCTCCCTTCGCACCTGTGGACTCTTTTTCTATCCCTGTAATTATCGACGCCAATCGGAATATGGAACGGCAATTTTTCCCACCCACTCGCGTATCCTTGGTGACCCCCGCATCATGCCCCAAATAGTTAAATGGGATGATAAGCATCGAACGTGAGATATGGTTTCGTATAAACAGGTCGCTCGAGTGCGAATTTGGTTGGAAGCAATGAAATTTTCGTTATGTTATTGTTTGGAGGAGTTTATTTCTGTCCATATCCCTCATTAAGCGCAACGTTTCCATTCATTCTGTACAAATATCTCACCTTAACCCAAAATATGGAGGTAACTATATATTTCTTAGGGTATTCCAATGAATCCTTGAGTATCAGCGGCTGAACTTATACGTGATTTCCACTCTCCATTTTGTGTGCCAACAATTGCTTTGGAAATCTATCCCTTAAAATATTCACACAATCTTTTCCAACATCTAGAAGTTCCTAGTTAATTTCAAATCGCTATGACTACTATTACTATTTTCTATCTAAATTTTACTACTTCATTTATCAAACCTACGAAATTTAATTTCTTTCATGTAATTCGATTCATAAATTCCCCTCACTTGCCACTTAATAACTCAGGAAAGGAACGACTGTCATCACTTTGTATATTTTATTTTAATTCCTATGATTTAAAAAAATATATATTTATTCAATGGGAAATTCTGAAATTGCACAGTTAAAAACTTTGATTTTAATAATATTAATTGTTGTTGGGATAGAAATTAATATTTGACTACAAGAATTACGATGACGGGAAAATCTACATTCGTGTTCTGATTGCAATAGAAACATATTTTTCCGAATATTTTGAAAAAAAACCTATGTAAACTTTTTAGTACTACGTCTTTTTCTTTTAGTGAATTTGGATCAGCATCTCGACTTGAATTTGCATAGAACTTCCTCTATCCAAAGCAAAGCCACTCAAACAGCGCGTTCAATGGGCAGAAATGCTTTCTGAGATCCTTCGAACACAAACAAAGAAGTCTTTTTCACTTTTTCTCGCACCTTTTCCTCCACTTCTCTCAATATTTGCACTTCTCTTCACGAGCTATTTTTAAATACGCAAATTTCGGTGACCCGACAAATTTCGCCCTTTTGCAGACACACCCTCGTGAGCGACACTTCCGCGTGCATTCTCGTTCTAATTACCTAAAGAAAGCATTATTCTCAGTATTTGTATTTTTGGGTAGAAATGCGCAGAAATAAAGCCTCCAAATGATTTTCCAACAACTTTTCAATTTTCACCTCGTCGTCTGCAGGACACTTGGGAAACATTATCGTCCGAAAACTGACACTGACTTCATTAACCAAATTTCAGTGTGTACATTACTTCTGCACGAAGTTTTTCCTTATTTAACGTACATATATGCATAGTTTTTCTTTATAAGATTATATGCGAAAGGATTTGTTCTTAATACAAATAACAAAAGAGATATAAAATTAATATTTTTCGTTGTAACACAAACGTACTAATTAAAAAATCTCATATTAGTACTGACTTATGAATGAACTAATACAGGAAACTAGAAAAAGTACAAAATGTACGGAAATACTCAAATTATGGATTATATACATTGTTATCAACTTGTAGAATCTCGTATTTCTATATTTCAAATTTTGAATATATGCATTCACAAAAGTGTAAGAGAAGAAAGTAAATGACGATGCAACATATTGCCTCAAAATTAATTGAAGGGACTGTGTTTCATGTCTCTGAAATTAGAATATTCCGATGAGAAAATATTAAGATATTTCCCATATGGATTGCCCACATAAAGAACGGACAAAGAAGTTTGAATTTATTGATAATATTGAGTGTAATTCAAGTTTAAGTAGTACTTTTAATTTCCTATTACAGCAATGGAGGAATCATCATTCACCGCTATTAAACCTAATACTGTTGTACTGAGTTAGCAACCGCCTTCGGTATAAATATAAGTAGTGAAAACTTTACCTTCTACTTTCCTTTCCTAGAAAAAGTAAATTCATGCAATGTTGCCAATCACTTGGCATCGAAGGATAAGCAGAATGCTTTAGATAGGGGATGCAAATCATTCCATCATAACGAAACAAACGAAATTCAAAACCAACATTTCCGGAGACATTTCAAAAGCGTACAACTTCAGGGTAGTGTTCGTTCAACTAATTATTCACGAACATCTGCCACAATAACTGTAAAGACACGCGTGTTAGGACACGATTCACGATAGGGGCTCACTTACTCCATCGTCACGGAGCTCATAAATTAATCGGAAAAATATAATTCACTATCCTCTGGCGACTGTTGGATTTTGAGATACGTAAGACGTTGGGCACATGCGTTATCAGTTTCCCGCAATATTTCTGTTTCTCCCCCCCAAACGCCTCGCTTGATTTATCCTTCCCTGCAGCATCACTTCATTAGATCGTTTCGCCACTTCCCTCATTATCTCTCTCTCATCAACGATTTCAATGCTCAAGTGTTTTGTTTCGCTTAATTTAGGTCGTGACATCTGTCGGTCCCTCATTTGTAACGGGATTTGTACCGAGTTCACAATTGCTTCTCCTGGTCAAATATAAAATTGAAGTTCTAATACTCTTTATGATAAACGTTGATTATATTCAGAGGAACAACCTACAGAAAAAAAGGAGAACTTGTTGTATAGTTCGATTTCTCTGAAGACATTTACATTCTAATTATCGTGATATTGTTTTTCCATTGGTTGATTCCTAAACTTGGCTAAACACTCGTACAAAGAAATTCGTATGACAATCGAAACTAAATAAGCCGGGATTCGTATCCGTGACTTCTGCATAACTATTCTAAGACTTATACTTTCAGCAAAGAACCTATGGTACTCAGGTTAAAACTCAGAATAATGTGTCAAGAGATTTTTAAATGTATATTTGTAAAGCTATTAAAATTTCATCTTTGGGTACATTGATTCAAGTATGGATTTGAATAAAAATTTTTAAATTTTATTGAAATACAATCCGGAGTTACATTTGTAAGAATTAAATCAATTATTCATCCTGATAATTTGCGGGAAAATGGAATTAACTAAGTAAGTACACTGTCATTTCGAAAGAGTGTACTTACTTAAGTTCTTCTCACTTTTCATGTACTTCTTTTATGGGAACAAAGCCATCATCAAGTCAATAGATGCAAGGCCATGATTAAATCATGTGAAAATACAAAGTGATCTCATATTTCATTATGTTTATTCTAAAAAGAATATGTCCAACGTTCATGAAAGGCGGTTGTATGTAAGATGTGTCTCCTATAAGCTTTCCTTAAGTTAGATGATCACTTAGTTATACTTTACAAATTTATAATTATCAAAATTTCCAGATACAAAAATTACGATTTTCATATAAAAAATTAAACTACAAATACTTCTGAAAATAACAATGATATAAATACTAAATATTATAAAAACCTAGAAAGCGTTGGCAAACCAAGGTATGCATTTATTTTGTATTGATGATAATCTATCATTTAGTTTTCACTAAACATCACTTAATATAATTCAATAGTAATATTGCATTCCACAAAGTCACGCTTTCAAATACTTATTTCATAAGTATCAGATTCCGCTGAGCCGAAAAATAACCGACTTATCAGCAGGTGCTCTATTACAAGATGAAGTGAATCGCTATTCAAAAACTTACCCTGAAACTGTACATTATGTTTTAGTTGTTACGGTAGCCATTCTTTGAATTTCCTTTTAACCTCAATAAAGGAATATAATAACAGTTTCAGATCTTTGGGCAAAGTATTGAAAAGCATTGGCAATGCCGCTTCCAAATTTCTTTACCCATATATTGCGTAATATCTACTTTCTTGGTCTTTTACGTTATCTCATAGAGGTAGTTTTAATTTATCTCTTTGGATTTATTTACTTGGATACCACTCTCACAGTTCTGCAGAAATTCCGCGCTCATTATAAATGAAACCGACATATATAATAACGTGAGAAGAAGAACTCTACACGAATCGTAATGGACCATCGCACAATAAAGGTGTCGGATTATCACCATCTCCTATGGAGATATTATACAGAATCCCTTTTTGGCGTAGCACAGAAGTACACACTCGCAAATTATACGCACGTGTGTGAATAAGTAGGCAGTTTAATCCGTCAGAAACGTGATACACACCTCATCTCCGCGTCATTCCGCCCGGCACAACGTTTTTATATCAAATACTATCCCATAAGTCATTGCGAATCGTTCGAAGGGCTTGAATTGTAAATCAGCGGATACCAGTCCAGGATTAACTGCGAGAAAACCAACAACCTTACTAACATGTGAATACATGCCTCTTCGTTTGAAATGTCCACCGATTTGCATAGGATTCGATTTAATCGCACTAGGAATACTACGCTTTTAAACATATTATTAATCCGCTGCGGCGGGGAGTTGGGTTTCTAAACTACCACGTCTTCCGTAGATATAATAAATATGCAACATTTTAACCGACCATAGGTACAAAGGCAGAACCACTACGGGCGATTTCCTTCCGAGTGATTAAGGATCACCCATTTTCCAATAAGATGTCTGTGCGACCTCTCTTTCCAAGGGACAAACCCATCTATAGTACATTGAGGGCCTAAGGCAATCACCTGGCACTCCTATCCTTAACACCGGCCCTGATCACCCACAGACGCCTTTTATGGATGGACCTCTAACGGAAAGTCCTTCACAATGAGATGACGGGAGACAAAGCGACACTCGGGAAAAATGACGGGCATGAAACAATAATTATCGTCCTAGACGGCGATTAACCAAAACAAACCTTTTACGATTTCTTTCGTTGGAAAATTTCCTCGACTTTATCACGGAGGTGTGGATTCGAAAAGGGGTGACCTCACGCGCCATCTATCACACAAATATTTTCTCCGAAGAAAAAATGAACGGGAAAAATCGCCAGTCTTTTCTGGATCGTGCACTTAATTGTCTCTATTTAAATTGGGAATGAATCACTTCATCATAAGGTGATGTTATCCCAAAAGGACGAACCTCGAGCAAAAGTTCACTTCCGCAGTTGCGCACTTCATCCGCAGCAATTAGCAGCGCCATCCTCATTTTGGCGCCAAAGAGTAATTTTTCCGAAGCGTCTTCTCCAGCCATTTTCTCAATGCCACGTGTTCTTATTTCCTTCCCCGCGCCCGTGACGCAGGCAATAAATAAAGCTTCAAAAATCTTGACTAGTAATTAATAACGTTCCATCCCAAACCTTTTTTATTCTCTTTTTATAGACGCGCAGATCTCTCCTAAATAATGCTCCGAGTTTAAAGGTCTTTCGAATTCCAGTAGCATCCATTATTTAAATCTTTCTAAAGTGAAAAAGATTTATGTCTGGCGTGTGATGATTTAATTATTTTTATTCGCTGGAGCGGATTTTCGACAGCGAATGAATTGCCGAAAAAAAATGTCGGACGAACGATTTTGATTCCCTTTTGTCTCTAAAACGATGATTACGAGAAAGTTTTCGGAGCTGATAATGTTTCTCGAAGATGACATTGCCTGATTATTCAACTCGTCATCTTAGAACTCGGGAATAGAAAATCATTTTTCGAACTTTCAAGTCATTTGGTGATGCGTATTATCCGTCAGATGGTTCTAGAGTTTAAAGTAAAACATTGATAAAGTGCACATTTAGAAACATTTAGAGTTCTCAAAATATGCAAAGCTATTCATAACTGCACTTCATCAATAGCTCCATTATTTACAAAGCAGCATTTGAAAATTCTCGAGAAAATCTGTTATACTTAAAATACTTTTATATATTCTTTTAATACAAAATGTATTAGTTATCTTACATGAGATTGTACTGTCCTGTTGGACCTCTACCAATATGAATATCTTACAATCGATAAAAGAAGTCGTAGCATTATAGAATTACAGATAAACATTAAGGAAAATCTGTTATTTCTACAAGATTATGTTACATATTAAATATTACTAATTAAAATACCTTAAGATAATTATTTGAATAAGAAAAAGAAATCTTTCAAATATAATGTAAAATAGAAGAAAATTTTCTTTACATGTTTCATCAATTACATTATTTTACTGATATTATTCTGAGGTGTGAATTCCATAGTAAATTATTTAATTCGAGAAAAAATTAAAGAAATATTTATTTTCCCAAATGCTTACTTTAAGAATATGAAGTAAATATAGTAAAGTAATATACATCAGTTATTCATTGTTTCATTTTCTTATGAGTTTGAATACAGAAGACAGGAAAAAAAATAATTTCATTCGTTGAAAATAATTCTTTATTCTCTCAGGGATAAAAAAAAACAATTTTTATTTTTAGACTTTCGTTATTCTTTTAACTAAGAAAATTTAAAAGAATAAAATTTAAAGATCTAAAATATAATTGTAATGTAAGGCGATATGGATATCCCTGGAATATCAATATTATATTATTTAATATGTAAAAATTCTTAGTTTATTTATGTAGAAGTTTGAAACCAGTTGTGCTTTGAGATATGAAGATATTGAATAAATTAAAGTTTGAAAAATACGATCATGATAGGAAACATCCTTCCTCTGAATATCGAAAATATTTCAATTCTTTTGCAAAACAACATTTTAAATGTTTCACTGTTTCCAAATGAATAATATTCTCAGGGGATTGCTTCGAAGGTAAATTAAAAGTACTATCCATTCAACGGCGTAGCCTTGACCAATGTTTACCCTATTAAAGAATGACCTTTACGATATTAGGCCGGAAAAATATATTTTCCGGAAAGGTGTCAATTTTATCAGATTCACAAACGACGTAGACCTTGAAAATACTGGTGCAATTATCTATCAATTTTTCTAGTTTTGGCGTCAGATCAGCAAAAGATATCAGCTCCATCCTGATGCAGATGATTCAAAATCGATAACCTTCGGCTCAATACAAATTACGAGCAGAAACATTCCTTTCGGACTAATGACACCTTTGAATTTTTCTATCCTTTTTTAGTTCTGCCTTCTAAACCTTTTTAGTGGCCGTTCTAAGCGCCTAATATATTTCTCCATCTTCTGTTTCCGAGCTACGGTATCTGATATACAATTTTCCGTTTGACACCTTGAGAGAGATAAGGGAGTTGGAAGCGGTGGACAAAAGTATACGTTTCTCACACATTCAGTCGTCGGTGGAAACAAAAGAGTCGCGATATTGGCGATAATTGAAGGGATGAAAGCGTAGGAGTTGACAGGAGCACTAACGATCGAAAAAGTGTTTAAAGTAAAATAGGAGTAAAAAGGTTTGGATAGAAGAATATGATGACGGTAAATCAATGAAATAAAATGCAAGGGTACAAGATTTATTTATTTCAGGCTCAATTAATACTTATTCTCCCTCAATGAAATATAATTTACAATTTGTTAATCGACCAATATTGGTAATGTAATCTCGCAAACTGAAAATTATGGTCTTAACCAAAGAATCAGAATAAATATGAATAATTACATCATTGTTACTGTTACTAATTCCACCGCAAAAGCCCTTCATTATGCATCGATAACTCATTTGGTTCGACCTTGAGTTGGTTATCTCTTCCAGAAGATAAAATTAAAGGTGAATAATTAAGGATGAGGAAAATTTAGCAGAGCTAAAATTTGATTGGCCACGAAATTTTGTTGAACAGACAACGCGAAGAAACATATCTGGTCATTGCTATCAATATGACGTATTTTGACAGAAAAAATGTCAAAACTATGATGTTCCTTATAGGTGAGTAGTATACATATTTTGGTAGATTCAAACTCTGCTCAGAAGAACGCAATGCCATTAAAAACCTATAATATACATGAACGATATTTGTAAGCGAAATAGATAAACGAAATGCATAAACTGTAAGCACTCAAAATTTTTAAATTTAATTTTAATTATTCTCTTAGATTTTATGGGTGAAATATTTTTGTAGCATGTTTTGTTATTTTGTGCAACATTAGATCATTAAATAGAGGTTCTCGTTACTAATAATTGAAGAACTGATAATTATTTGAAATTTACGGAGGGGATAAATAATCAAATAGCCGATGTTCCTCAGTTGGGAAGATGACGTAAGGCTAAAGAAAGGAGACATGGAGGAATAAATACGCCTATGAGGAAGAAAAGGGCAAGTTGAGGGAAGGTCTACCTCTTGAGCAGTAGCATATCGCTTGAGGGCCTCAGCCGTAAGTTATGAACCGGCAATCACCCCAACCTTTTCACCGCCACCACTTCCTCCGCTTATGTAAATTCCTTCCCTTGGGCTTCTCGGACCCATCTTCCATTACCTCCTCACACCATCGTCGTTTCCTTAACCATTCCCAAGGGTGGAATACCTAAGGAAAACTTCCACAAAGTATGGATTTATTACGATTTCATCACTATCATCACGGCCCGTGATATACGCGCCGGATGGCTTCTTTCGGTGGATAAACAGGGAAGACCTTTTGATTCGTGCCTCGGCACTGTGTCCATTTTTCTCGCGTGATGCCGGACAGGCGGTCGTGGAGTTCAATTTGTCATTGGGTGAAAAGAGGCATTCGTAAGGTTTCCGATGCTATTTCTCTCGGCGTCCAGTTTCTCCTTGATTTAAACATCTCGCATTCATAAAGGCATCTCATCACGGAACCTGGTAGCGGTCGGAATCTCCATAATCTATACCGTCTCCCGCGATCATTATGAAATGGGCAATTTTTACCGAGGCCATCGCTGTGAAAGGGAACCTCCACACACGTTATTTTTTTAAAATATCACGATCGATCTCCTATTCAGAGTGTCAGCGGTGTTATTTCTTGAAGATGATTCCTTCGCTAAAAAGATTTTTCTCTCACGTGTCTATACAGATGAGAAGCTGTGTGGACCAAAGATGCTGACAACTTCGAATGTTATACAATCAGGGAAAGATGTTAACGATTAATAATGCTGAATAGTTAACTTTTATGGGCGAATAGTAGCCGAAATTGGTATTTTTATTTTTCAAATATAAAAGTAAAAATGCTAATGAAAGAAGTTCGTGTTGTAAATTATTTAAAACACATTTATTCTTTTAACTTAACCAATATTCGAATAAATTCGTAGCCTAGAGCTTAATCGGTGAATCTTAAGCAATATATTCTATCATTTACGTCTAAAACAACCTAAAAATAAACGTTCGTATGCATACATTTACAATGATAACCAGCAAGCATTACAGCGAGTGCTAGGGTACTAAACAAAAATCACTTAAGCAGATACCTAACTATAATTTTCTGCGATATTAATAACAAGACTATTTTATTTTTTATGAAATTCACACTTTCATTAATTGCTAACTGTATTCATAATTAACTTTTAAAATTTTCATTTGATTAATAAATGCAAAATTTCAATGAGGATTTCTCAAATCTCCTTGTTGAAATATATTAAATAATGATTCCTTGGTATTCGTTCGTTTACGTTTGTAAATCCATTAAGTGCTTTCAATGTAAGTTAAATAATATCATTTTCAAAGTTATTTAATCCCTAAAAATAAAAATAACGATAGTTTAAACGATATTTGTTTGACCTCTTAAATTATCTAAAAATTGGAAGTGTGTTCGAATGTTGAGAGAAACCATGGCCATCATGATAAAGGAGCATCGAAGCCAACAGTAGCACTTTGACATTCAAGGTGGATGTCGAACCTTAAATTATATTCCGCGAATCCGGCTTCATTCTTCAGATATCATCTTCCCAACTGATATCTACAAGACTTGGCTGCCTGCTATCATCTCATCTCATAGATTCTTCCATCCACACGATCTCACGACCATTCCTCCACATATTCCCTCATTTTCTTCTCCTTCGTCCTTAGGGGCCACTGAAAGTGCACCGATTTCGAGATTCCGCACCCTTTCAAACAGATGCTTATCTCGATTTTTTTCTCCGATATTTTGTACGGACCGTATCCAGCCTCCCACGGACCCACTCATTAAGTTCCCTACGACGCCGCTCCTTGGCCCTGAGGCAAGCGTCGTGATTCCAGAGTACGTCACGGTTTCCTTCTGGGTCCTATTCATTTTTGTTCATCGACGGAGCTACCGCTTCTGTATATCTCCGTGAAATTATCTCACAAATTCGGTTCTTGGATTTAAGTTCCCAACCGTTTAACGACGGAAAAAAGCGTTGCGACGAGATAACAAACTATAATTCCTTCGAACCCAATTTCCGGATGAAAAACTTGTACTCGCTGATTGATAAGACCAATTTGATTCTTTATGATATCGCTGAATCCAAGAGAATGGGAGTGATTTATGGAACGATAATTGTGATCCATTCAAGGTAGTGTTAAATTTTAATGGTTACGTCGGGCAATCTAAATTATTCAGTTCGTGATACAAATCGGAGCAATGAACAGTTTAACTATTCCTAAAAAGTAAAAATTATCTTAAAGTGGTTTCCTCGAAGGTTAATTACGAAACGAGGAAGTTCTCGAACTTTACTCAAATTATTTTATAAAATAAGTTGACAGTATATAGTGCAATCGTGATACTAATAAGTGGTTATCTTTAAAGAATTATGAACGTGATTATTTCAATATAATTCATCGAGAATCTAAATAGTTAATGTAGACATGTTGCGTTCTTTATAGAAAAATTCTTATGGATTAAATATTTTTCTACCAAGTAGAAGTAGTAAGTAGTACGTTAAATGTGAATTCAAGTTTGTTCACTTTTACAATTTACTACTAAACCAGCCTTTTTTAAAAAAGCTTAATTTTTAGACATTTTAAAGGATTTTTTCCTTTGACTTTTTTGAAATATCTTTTTAGTAAATCAATGAGGTAATTTGTAAAAAATATTTCACGTTAAAAAAGAAATGTAAGATAAGCAAGGAATCCTACCCTCATCGAAAATAAAATCTATCCCCATTAATTATACAATAGATAGTAATAATAATCAGTTTTTCAATTATTAGTATATCATATTTTCTTTTCTAAGAAAAAGGCATTTGGCTACAGAGGACCAGAATGAACAGCATCAAAAAGAATCGTAAAAATCCATAAATACCTCCAACCTTCCGGAAATGCCATCCAACCCAAATTTTTACTGACCTCGGAAACCGCTCGGACACAAATTGCGGTCAGCAGGGAAAGAATCCCATAGAGTCTTTAGGGGAGACGGCGGGTGGGCTTCCCTAACTTCCAGATTGAGAGAAGAGAAAACGTTTGCGGTGTCAAGAAGATCTTCTCTCTCCGGATCATCGGCTACGAGCGATCTTCACGCCCTCTTCCGATGCCCTCTGACACCGGGGTTAAGAGAACGCATTCCCCAGAGGTTGGGGAGAAAGAACAGAAGAAATAATCTCCACTCGTAAGGGGTCAGAAGTCATCAATCGATGGGAATAGAAGCTTTTAAGGAGGGAAAGGGAGTGGTAATAGCCTTTGGTCAGCCTTGTGTTTACCTCCTTTACCATCTTTCCACACACACCCCGACATATCCGATTCGGGAAAGACACTTAAAGTCAACCGGACCCAGGATTGGACCGTGCGATACTCTTGAAGGGATCGAGGAAATAGGTGGCACAAGTCGTAAAAGGAGCACGGATGCTGTATATTATCGGCCTCCCTTGGTGGATGTATCCAAGACAGGAGATTTTCTGCATCGTTAAGGATTGTCCATTTTGGATGTCACGTCCCTAGGATTCTATAAATTTTGCGCTACTATCTTCAGCTAGATGAAAACTTTATAGCAAAGTAGATAAAACTGTGCTGTGTGCGCGAACATATAAACAAAATGTTTCCTTAAATTAACCCTTTGATTACTAAGCATTTTCATTTACAGAGCCTCATGATAAAAAAATTTGTTTTCATTAACCATTCAGTATTGAATACAGAAGTTCTTAAATATTATGAAAATTTGGAATTCCCTACCTATATTATGAATGAAAACTTATTGGTACCTTCTATCCTTTATTTTATCTTCTTAATCAAATAAACAGCGTTTGATATCTTATTAGTAATGCGCTGTGTCCAAAATAATGGGAAACTTTGATATGCATGAGTGAATATCCTTTTTTTAAATCTTCACATTTACTGAACTACTACTATTTTGAAAGAGTAATGAAAGTATGAAAAATGTTTGGTGAATAAGTTACATTCTCAATCGGAGTGAATTCCGACTAATTGTACCGATGGTTAAACATCTCCTTCATGTCCTAGAGTGTCAATCTTCTTAAGTTCAGTTTTCAAGCTAGGGAGCAATGGGTATCCGATACATTGATGAGATATTAAGTAGCAGCATTATAAATACCTTCACCAGGATGGCCGAAAACCTATTCGTGCCACTCCAGACAAGTTGATGGCGTTTGGTTGGGGTGTGACCAACTATCAATTTCAAGATGGGACTTCCATCTTCTAATTCCAGTTTTTCTGTATGAAAGATGGCTCAGGACGTGGAGAGGGAGGTAGTTGAAAAAGGGGTGTCAGGTTGGAATTCGAGGTATTTTTAGGGGAAATGCACGAAGGAATCATGTGAGGGATTGAAGCGTTTAAGGAAGCCCTATTGGTAAAGAATGAATTACAACTTGAGGAGGGAAAATATTTCCCCATCGCCCCCTTAGGCGAGGGATGGGAAAATATTTTAATTAAAATAGTTTCGTGAAATTGGGCCACCGTCGGCTACCTGTCCTCCGCTGCCTCCATCGTTTAACTTGTCACGATCTTAAGCCTACGAATCTGAGGGCACAGACAATTTAAAACGGTTGCCGTAGCAATTATGTTCAATAAGTATTGTTCGCTTGTACGGGTTGATTACGATAGTTAGAATAAAATGTATTGTAAGGAAACTTTGCATCTCCGGTAAATTTATGTATTTATTTGTCCTGTAAAACTACAGGCAAAGATATATTTCCTAAATAAAAAATAAATATAGAATATGTAAATTATACAAGAATTGTAGAATTGTAAAAATTCCTTCTCATGAACATTTAAATATACTAATTTTACACAATTTATTTTAAATGAGAAAGAATATATATATATATATAAATTAAACTATTCCTAAAATTTATATCATTCTGTAGATTAATTCATTATAATAAAATACATCTACATTATAATTTCTTGAACAGAAGATGATTTCAGAAAAACATTTCCTCTGAAATTAAGTTTTAATGTTACCCAAAAGAACTACTAATTCTTGCTCGTATTTTATGTTTATAAATAAATCTAATATTTTTGTGTAAATCTTTCCGTATATGAGTCTTTTCTCTGAATTCACATGCTGTTGGCTCTCTTCCTGAAGGGGATGGTAGTTAAATGAAATTAAAAAGATCTCTTTACCACTCTCTCCCCATACTCTCTGTTTCCTTATCATACCTCTAAATCATCGAAAAAGATCGAGAAAATTGTACGTAAAAACCTTTTCGAATAGATCTTTGAGGTTAGAGAATATCACACCACTTCCGCAAGTACCAATTGCAAAATATCAACATTTATTTCTGGGAAAATATGAGAAGTTACATAAATTATCTGTATTATAAGTAAACAGAGGTATTTTCACGGAAAATATTTTCCCTTAACGTCGGAAATTCCAGTTAAACATATTAGAAGACCACAAATTAGTATCTTTGATGGCAAAAATACCACAACGATCCGAAGCAAATTTATCTTGAATCAAAGCATTTGAAACGTCCATTTCTTGTAGAAATTCAATCCCATTTCTTTGATTTTGGAAGATGGATGCTCCCTCGGGCGCAGTTTCAAACAAACGTCCATCATAAGAGTGGCTTCTTGGATGGACGCAAAATGGGCTGAGTTAATCAAGAAGATCTCCAGAATACATTTCCGCAAACTGTTTATAATAGGCGTTGAAGTATGCGACAAGGCCCACTTGGACGAGGGATAGCCTCAGGAGTAAGAGGTTAATTTTTTTAATGGAAATGTGTGGGACATGGGAAAGAGGTATGGGACAGGTGAGGATTCCTCATCCGAAGGGAAATTGCATTCCACTGACCCTTATTCCCTCAATCTCGGCTCAATTCCTAACCTTCATTTCTCGAGGAATCTTTCAAGGGGCATTTTAAGTGCACTGGAACGTGAAAATGCGTGGAATTGTCACGGATTCGATTCGATGTTAATTAATGGATTCCAAGTCTTTGTTTCAGAAAGATTTCCATTGATATTAAGCGTTCAGTAGGGTATTAAATGTTTTTTCTATCATAATATGAAACGCATGAATGCCAGTTTAGATATTTTATACAATTTTTTTGGGGCTTCACGTTTGGAATTCAGAATACTTTGATTAAAAATTAGTTTAAAGACAATTTATTATTATTTAATAACTACTACTTATAATAGAATATGTTAAGTTTAATTATTAAATTAGATTAATATTCTCAAAGTTTGATCTTCCGCATTTCTCAAGAAGAATTTTGATAAAATAATTCTCGTGAAAAAAAACAATTTATGTCATATTTTATAAATCGAATACTTAGAGAATTTTATACCTAAAGCCAATATATGCGATATGAAATATACCTGGCTCAAAAACACAATACTTTATAGAAAAGATAAAAATTTGAAGAGATAAATATGATTCAAATAAAATAAATATAATGTCAAGAGTTTTGTATAAATAATGGAAGCATTTCTTCGTTTTGTTTATTTCTTCACCGGCACTTTCCATCATCGACTTCATCAATCAAGTATTGCAAGTTGACTCTCTCATGACTCAAAGAGTATTCGCATTGCTTTCTTGCAACGTAATCTTTGAATTCATTTCATTTTCACAAACCCCCATCACAAAAAAGCGTGCACGACTGAATTTGAAAGTTCGATCAAATAAATTGGACAATAAAACTTTTGAGTGTATAATAGTTATAAATTTTACTCAGAAGTTGAAAATTGTTTAGTTACCAATATATCTTTTGTAAAAGCAACGATTGATTGTAGAATTTACTGAAAGAGGAAACAGTAAAGTAAATATTGATTTCAGAAAAAGTTTTTTTGATCCTAAGGATTTTACAAAACTAAAATAAAGGGTTCATCATCAAATTTGTAACGGACGATTGTAAAACGAACTATAATGATTTTCCTTTCGCAACCCTTACTAGTTGCATAGATAAACAAAAAACTGGAGTACACACTTCGGTCTTTGAATAACACACGAAGTTTGAGCGACACTTTACAATTTATTCCGAAAACAGACTTAATCGTTTCAAAATAATGCAGGGGAAAGGGTGAGAGTAACCCTGTTGGGTGTGTTAATTATGCATCGATAATACTTCAATTCACACATTCAAATGGAGGGCAAATTAATTACCCCAACAGCCTGAAGCGACTGTACAAAAGGGCTCTCATTTATTTTTCAACTCCACGGGGCTTACCCCAAGTGCTTTCATACCAATCAATGCATCGACCATTGTGCCAGCCTCCGAAAACATTTCACCCCATCTTTATGCAGATCTCTAATCCATCTCTTTCAATGCACCCTTCACAACGTGGACCTCTAAAATCCCTTTCTTATCTCTATTCCCCTCTCTTTTTACGATTCCCAATAACTTTCCATCACTGAAATCTCTCCTCAAAAGAACGGTGGAGTCTACTTTCCTTTTAACGCCCTTCTGACGAAGCATTAACAGATATAGAGAGAGTAAGAGGGTGTTAGAGTAGAAGTTTCTTTTGATCCTTTCTTGTCCTTTTTGACGATGCACTTCTTCTTGGCCCTTCTGAATCATTTACAGCATCGGAAGGAGTTTCGGGACGCAATCGTGAAATGGTATCGCATTCTGATTCGAGCTGTTTCCTTGGAAACATACAAACTTAGGACGGATGTTGAAAATAATGTTTTATGGTCTAAATTAAGTCATTATTTATCTTTTAAAAATTATTTCTAGTACCTTTAGATCTAATAAATATATTTTAAATAACATCATACTTATTTAAATGGACTACTTTCCTCCTTAAGAACTAATATTATAAATACTTACATCCACAGGCTATATCTACTCTAACATAACTCATCATAGAGTATCTAAATAAATTCCTTTGCAGAAATAGCTGGTTCATAAGTATTCCAACCCAGACTCTTCTAATAAAAATCAATATTTACTTCAGCTTCTTATTTGAAATATTAAACCGCGCTAAGAGATTGTAACTAAAATCTTTGTATTTCGTTGTTTGGCAAATTGAAATTATTTGCATTGCAAATTTTGCAATATTTATTCCCACGCAATTTAATTTTTTTCAAAATTTCAACACTAAGATGGAATCTCATCAAATGATTACCTCTTTAAATGTAAATATTAGATAATATGTGACATTTAACATAAAAATTAAGGTTTTATGGAAATTTACTATTTTTAGGCATTGACTATTTTTCGCGAATGAAGTCCAAAATAAATTAAGTTTCCTTAGTAAATTTATATATGCATAAAAATGCGTCCTGAATTTAAAAGGATGTTATTGCAATGCATGGAAAAACACATTCATAACGTAAGATTAAAATGCTTCGTATCGTGTACAGTTAATTCCTAGCATCATAAATATCCAAACTAGATTTAAAGTAGATCTAGCGAGCACAAGATATTTTTCAATGACAAACTTCGAGAGCACCGAATCAGGGCGTATTACCATAGCAAGTCATGAATAAAACTTCGGAAAATCGTAAAGTTCCGAATTATACGGAAGAGGGACCCTTATCACATTCTGTCTGAGGAATATGCACTATTTATATTCCGCAATGAAGGAAATAACCGCTTCGGCATAACAGCTGCCGAATAATTTTACCCCCTTTCCATATAGACTGTCACGGGCGTTTCCATGCATTAGCATTGCATTACGTCGAATCGTTTTCATTAAATCCCGTCAAAACGTCTTTTATCTCTCACTTTTAATTTTCCCTTCATCGGTCCTTTCTTTCGCCTTCTCCTTCGTCTCTTATAGCTGTTTTTCTTCCCGTATTCATCCCACCCCCTCCTCCATAATCTAATCAAGTATTCCCTTCATATTACCAACTCCTTAAATTTTCCTTCATAACTTTTACTCCTTTCAGCACTTTCTCGCCTAAGAAACGGGTTGCCTACGCTCAAGGCTCTCTTTTAGATCTATTGCCGAATTTCTACACGAGTAAATGTGCAAAAGGGATAAAATCAACTGATATCTTTAAAATGAAAATGATATTATGTATTCTTCTCAGGAGGTTTCTTGGTCTTACAGGAAATTAGATAGACAATAATTTTAATAAATTGATATAAAATCAGAAGATCTGCCATGAAAATTTATAAATTTAAAATCTATTAATTTAAGAATTGAATACTTATCGAAAACAATCTAAATTAGACTTACACTTATAATTATCCAACACGCTGTTTCCTCGATTTCAGGTATTTGAATTTTTCATTCCACCACAACATAAAGTTTTAAACTCAAAAAATATTCAACAAATTCAGTAGTAGACAAGCTATGGTCAATAACATTTCCTCTTAAAGCCACGGATATAAAAATTGTCAAGGATCAGCAATTTTGAAGCTCCGACAAAAAACGCAAGCCGATTTAATGCCACTCCACATGAAGCGGCGGTTCTAAGCAACCCTTGTGTTTTTTTCCCATCCCAAATATATTCCGCATACTTTTTTCTTTTTTTCCAACCCTTCGATCGCCTTTTAAATCCGAAGCAATTTGCATTCGTCAACCCATTTCCCCTTTTTTCCGCAAACTGACCCGCGTCTTCCAAAACCCGATCCCTGACACCAGGTAGTTTAGGGTGATCGATCTAAGAATGAAATATTAATACAATTGCATGACCATCACAATTCAAGGCATCCTCATTACCATTGCTAATGCCCACAGACCCAGAGGATGAAGAAAGGATGGGAGTCGAGGGGTGGATGTGTATAGAGCGTGGGTGGGGAGTAAAGAGTACGGTGTGGGTGGGAGGGTAGTGAGGCAGGCCCCAACCGTATCTCATTCATACTTTTGCATAAAGAGCAGCTTCCAAGGGAAGAAGAGGGGGGGCGGAGGGGGGGATCGAGGCTTAGCATGCAAAGACCGTAGACTACGCTATTTCGCCCGTCCCCTCTTCCTCTGGGAGGGGAGAGAGGGAGGAGAAGGGGGGTGCACCAACTCCCGGCATTAGCGGTAGGGATACCCGGTAGTCATCGTCGTCTCTTGAACAGAGCCAGGAGCATCTTCTCGCTTCTCTACCAACTCTTTTATCACCAACAGCAAAACAGAAGAATCAGTGTGTGACGCAGTGACGTAATCATCTGTCAGATGAAGGAATAGTGACTTTTGAGCGTTTTCCGCCACCCCGCCCCCTTCCGTGATACACGGTGTGCATCAAGGCTCCTATCTTGGACCGCTGTTGTTATCGTTATTATTTATATTTATATATACGTATTCATACTCGTTGGAGAAGTGAGGAGATGTCAGAGGCATCCCCGTTTCTTTTCGAGTTTGTTTTCTTTTTTCCTCCCGCGGATTTGCGATGCTCTTCTGTTTCCATCTTCCGCCCCTTTCCGACGTGAACGCAGAGTGACGTAGCTGTTGTGGCCGTTGTAGTGTGTTGTATTTCAGGAGTGTACGGAAGTAGAGATGTTATTGTGTGACCATTTCGCCGCTTTTTCCAGTGAAGCCACGGTGGTCACCACGCCTCCGCCAGACGGAGGGGGGGGAGGGGGCGGGGGACGAACTACACATGGAGCATTAAAAAGGGGGCGTCTCCTTCTTCCAGAATGCGGCGGACAAAGGTGAGTATTTGGATGCATTGGATGCATATTAGATTGAGGACGACCTTTGTAAGTTCACTCAAAGGATATGCATGTATAGAGCTTCTCCTTCAAAGCTATCTTTTAAGAAGATAAGGCGTCCTAACAAGAATGACGTTTCGCAAATTCTAGCTTCCTTGGACCGATATGCTAACCTATTCGTATTCTTCGTTCTTGAATATCGTCCTTAATGTTTCTAAAACATTAATATGTCTTCATTCTGTACAGATAACAGAGCAAGAATTTTTTCTCTTCTCGATTGTCAACAATAGCTTTAATATCTTAACTGAATTCAATTTACATTCTTATATTTCTTAAAACGCCATATCTTGTTATTGAATAATCATTGTAACGCTTTTCAATATAGCTCTAATTTTTATCAGATTGTTGTACATTGGTAATAGTTACTCCGTTAGCATTTCAACAAATGAAGTATAATGCTATTTATTTTAATATGAAATGCTTATTATATGAATATGCACATTATATATATATATATATATATATATATATATATATATATATATACATAAATTTATTTAATGTTAATAAATGAATCAATAAATACTATATATTTCTAACGTACTAAAATTGAATCGTTTTCTTAATTAATTCTAATCTCTAATTATAAACGTAAGATAACGCAAATGCAACTGATGAAACTCTTATCTAATGTTTGATAAACTGCTAAAGATCGACCAAGTACGAGTAAAGAGCATTGATATTTTCAATTCAATGCAACTCGTTACTCTTGGATATTTCCCACCCCACTCATACTTCCTCATTTCCTCCGCGAAATGAAAAATCGGTCCTTCGTTTTAACGCGAGCGTTTCAGAATAACAAATTTTCCAGAATAACTTTATTCAAATTCGCTCATTTTATACAAATTTTATTCCGAATTTCCTCCTCCTCTTCCTTCGCCCTCCTCAAACGGCCGCTTTGAAATTCCCGGCGCTTTTCCCATGAGCCATTGCGCCGAATAAATGTTTCACTCTTTTTATTCCTTCTTTTGTCTTAATCCTCCTCATCTTTAAATGCACCTCGAATTTTTTCCCGAAGATTTTTCTCCCGATTAAAAGGGGCCTCGTATACATTTCGAGGGGTCGGCGTCAATTTATGGGCGATTGCTATTCAGTCTACGTCTTATTCAAATTCAGAGATTGGACTAAAGCCGCTAACTTTTACGTGAACGGTGTAGCACGAGCGTGATTCCTTAATAAGTTCGAATTCCGTACGATGCATTATGCAACAATTAAACTTGGATTCGAAACATTTGCATGGGAAACTCGGGTTCAGAAGGAGCAATAGGCATATTCAAATATGCCCCCTCATGGATATAGTTTGGAGTTTCCATAGGTAATTTATTCTGCAAAAGTAATTGCCAAAAAAGGGACTGCCAAGGGTTTTTTCGGAATATTTGCGAGGTTTTTAGCATCTTATGATTTATTTATAATGGATGAAAATCTTGACACGAGTATTAAAACCACTTTCAAAACTTAATATCACATTTAAGGTAAAAATTTGAATATTTAATAATCGAAATAAGAAAGTTAAGAATTTTAAATCGCTTTTCAAAAATAATAAGTTGTATAATATCGTGTAAAAGATTTGTATCACTGTTAATATTTGCTCAAATATCTCCGAAAAAGATCATCATGAGCTACGGATAAGCAAATTATGACCCGAAATGTATTCATAAACAACTCTTGAATAATTCGACTAATGTTTCCAATTTATATTCTGCTCTGCATCCAAATGCGTCATTCCGGAGATTTTTCTTCGCGAAAGTCAAAGATGAAGGCACTTAATGCTGAAGTAAAGAATTTGGTGCAATGAACTCCCCCAAATTATTTCAATCGAGAGAATTTTAATGAGAGTATCAACTGACTTAAAATTTCATTTTCCTTTAAAAAATGTTCAGGTAAAAAATATATGTTTGGAAAGGGTATTATTAATGCAATTAATCGATAAATTAAACTTTAAACTGTGGAAAAATTATTTCATCAAAAATCATTAAGCCCGTTATTTCCGATAGATGTTAAGAATATATAGACTGTATTTGTATAATAATATCTTCGGATTTGGATCAGTTGTAGAATGGGCAGTTGTAGGAGTCATCAATGCAAATACGCAATCAAATTCTATTGCCCTCTAACAATGGCCCTTCCTTGAAATCTCCTTCTGAAACCCTTAGCATTCAATGAGTATTCAGCAGTCGGCTGACGGGTTCCCAGATATCGCAGCGATCGGCCATATACACGTCCGGAGACCATGTATATGCATGAGAAATGATGGATTAAATGGAAAGCGATCCAAATTAAATCCGAAGATACGCTGCACTCCCAACGATTCGATTTTATATTGTAAGTAAATCAAAGAGTCGTTTAAATAAAAAAGTCATTAATTCGTTAAGTTGCAGATGCGTGCATACATGAGATATATTCAAAATCGAGGCCTCGTGTGATTTCCATTCCTTTCTATTCATCATTAGTCGAATAAACACTCGATTCATAAAAGAGGAATTCATTTACATCGTTTACTCATATGAACATCCGATTACATAATGAATTGGGCTTCGTCTCAACCATTTTTCACAAATGTTTCCTATAAAATTCAGATCTCTTTGAAGAGTTTTGTAAGAACAGCGTTTACTTATTGTAATAATTTCCATTAATATTAAATCAGGTCGAAATTTGAATGCCTTACTCGCATTACCGTTTGAACACGTTCGAATATGAATTATTCAAAATTATGGAAAATAAATGAATTACAGAATTCGCCTCGGGGGATGAGAGAAAAGCCAAGGAATTGCTTGTTGTAACAGGTCAATTGGATCAAAGAAAACACTCAATTCATAAATTCTTACGATTCATTCTTGCAAAAGTTTGACCCAATTCTGTTTATCGAAATAATATCCTAACCCTCTCTTAAAAAGAATAAAAAAAAGAAGATATAAATTCTTAATACAATTCAACACTATCAGAATGTAAGCTATAATTTCTTAAGTTAAAAGTATTTAAAAACAAAGCGTCCAAGAATTAATGAGGAACCAAAAAACTTCATTTCTAAAAAGATTAGAGATTTTTAAGTAAATGCACATAAAGAGCAATGGCGCTTATAAAAAGTATAAATCTCCAGAATTATTTCTAAGGTCAACTTCGATTTTAAATTTTTTTGCACTACGAATATCTTATAAACTTCTAGATTATCCTGTTTTTCAAAGTTACTTATTGAGCCATTCTTATTTTCAATATAGCTCCATTGAAAATAATTTACGTTCCTTGGATTTAACATACACGAGAAAAGTCTAATACGACAGCACATAGAACCCGGACCTCTATCTCCCGAATTACGGTCCGGCATTCGAGTCCCGATTCTGTCAGATATTTATAACGTATGCTAAATCCGTGGAAATTTCCAGCGTGAATTATTCGCAGTCTTTAACCCGTTCCTTTACTACTCTGAAGATATGGCAAAAATCACGTTTCAGATCAATTAATCACGTTTCAAAAATCAAGTAAGGTCTCAGTTCAGTCATATTATACCAAAACAAATCAAATCTTTACCTATTCATAGAGTATATAATATTTTGGTGTACAAAATTTTAATTTTTAAGCACCTCTTTTTAATAAACAAATGATTAAGTCAAGCATTAACCAAACTTTATCACGAATAAAAGTGCACTTTTACGAACGACTTTTTCTCTACCAATACGAACAAAGTATACTTGAAGAGCGCAGTTTTAACCTCAATCCCTTCTGAAGCTAAAAAATAAGAAAGACAATCCAAAAAAGGTAATCACGTAAGTACATGGTCCTTGAATAGCATCTACAGAATCCAACTCCTATAATCAAACACATCTTATGCTCCTCTAGGGCTGAAATACACGGACTAACATTTAATCGTACACGAAACAGCACTTTTCCCACCTAATAAAACCGCGATACAAAACGCCAACGATCTATTTAATTACGCAAATATCCTACGGATTGCGATGCCGTTTTTACGTCCTCAGGTTTATCTATTCTTTCATTCGAGTGTATTGAGTTTCAGTCGGTTGACGCGAACACTAAACTCTTGAATTTATCGTCTTCTCTCAAACCGCGTCAACCCAACCTTTTCCTTTTACGCATGGACATTTCTTTTCGGATTTTATCTCCTTCTTTTCATCACCTATCATCCTTCCACTTGCATTCCATTGTTCGCTCTCTATTAACTGTTCGATCTCTTTTTCTGTCTGAATATCTCTTGCATTCCTTTTAATGTATTCCGTCCCATTTTATTTCCTCTTCATTTCTCTATTATCTTTATTTGAGAACCGGTGGTGTTTGATGAAAAGAGAAGATAGACTTGGATGCGTTTTATGCTGCAATGATAGTAAAAAGACGGTTAAATTCTCACTTCTGCAATTCTTTGGCAGTCGCGCGTTAGAATCGTAACTTATAAATCACTCCATGCGTTTTCTATAAAACATTTTACGTTTCTTAATACATCACTTTGCTTTTTCCTGCTAATTTGTTGTTTTTCCAGAACTGACTCAATTTTCTATTCTCAATGTAATTGAATGTAATGATGTGAATGTATCGTCAATTTTTTTAGCATTTTCAATACAAAATTTCAGCAAATTTGAACCAAAGAAAATAGATATCATTTACCGCATATGCATACTTTTCTCCTTTTTCTAAACTTATTCATTCTCATTTAAAACTGACCACATCACTATCGTGTGTTCAAAGTTTTATCTTCATCTTTCGATTTTTAGTATATTTATTCTAAATATCAATAATATTCCTTATATTAGAGAGAATTATCATAAATATACTTTCCTATCGTCTTTTAATAAAATCGTCAGAGTGAATGTTGCCAGGATATAGCCAAAATTCAATCCCTCTGTTCAAGTGACAAGTAGGCATCATTTTCTTGAGTTATACCAACTATTGAGGGAAATAGAGACAAACACAAATGTATATCGGTATATTGATAATATTTCCCCTTCCTTAAAACTCGTAAATATTTCTTACCTACGGAGCTAGAGGAAAATGTTTTAATTTAATTTTTTCTATTTTCTAACCGATACCATAAACTTCATTCTATTACATCGAATCTTATTCTTGTACCAGTTTTCGATTCGTTAAATCCGTGATCCGGTTTAGTATTTTTCCCCAATCCTCAGCTGTGATAATCTTCTTCGTCGTTATCCCTTTATAATTATTTGCTTCGTTAATCCACTTTTATCTCCCACCGCATCCTCTCACCCTTACCCTACTCTTCCAAACTAATGCATTCTGCTACACTCTCGCTGTTATCCATGACGACACGAGATCTCCATTAAACTCTCGACCGATCTAAAAAAAGAACCAAGATTATTTTGGCCACTCAAGGACGATGAACCACAGTCACGCTTGATTTGCTGATAAGTCTCCTCAACCCCATTGACCCTTTATCCAAACAGAATTCGTTCTCGCTTACAGAGGTTAAATCTACGACTTTATTGGGAAATTGGGCTTTGTTTCCTCTGTCAATTTTTCGCTTATCTACGGTGACGTATTTCAGAATCCTGTAAGAATTTTCACTCGAACAATTGAAACTATGAACAGTTGAATTTAAGAAAATAGTCATTGCAAGTAAATGGGCTTCTCGAGATATATATTCGATCGAAAAGTAAATAAATTATTAATACCAAGAAAGTAGAAAAATATTTTAGTAATACAGCAAAAAATTAACTCTCTCTTTAATTGAAATGGCTATTCCGCGTCATAAATATTGATATTTCAATTTCTGAGTAATTTTTACGGAAAACATTCAGATCGTAATATGCCTTTTGATTTTGATATAGATACATTCATTTTACACGAAATGCGTGCATAAATTACATTGATTGTTCAATAAGTGAGAATCTAATTGAAACAAAAGCTACAATATTCCCGTTTTCATTTAATAGTTTTGCTTTGAAACACTCATCGTTTTATGTTCACTGATATTGAAATTAATACACATTACCTTTGCATTTGAAATACTTTGGCAAACAGCCAATCGCATTAAACGTAAAATGTAAGCCAAGCCACATACTTATATAATAAAATTAATAGCATTGCATTAATATCTATCGAATGGAAAATATAAAGCTTGAATTAATAGGTAACTCGTGACAACATGACAGTCAAAGGTCAATGAAGCAGCAGCTCATTAATTGGCATCGTCTTTTATTTTTTGAATACCTGAAGGCAAGCAAAGTAAAAAATTATGATAAATGAGATATTTAATCTTCTACTTCGGCTACTCTTTGCAAAAAATTAGGATATGGATTATGTTTTATAAATGAAAGGGATACAGATCTGTGCATATTGTAAAAATATTTCTATAAATAGCCATCATGTAGACCATACACAAATTTATCATACAAACGATCTCCCCAAGTATATCATAATAAGGGTGATACAAGTCCATTATTTTGACATGCGATACACTTTCTTTTTTAAATATAAAATTCGTATGTTTTTCCAAATCTTTCCACTCATCAATTAAAGTTTTAAAAAATCCAAAGATATTCCAAAAGGGTTCCATTTATTATCAGTAAAACTTCTCTTCTAAAAATACGAAATCCAGTCGAATCCCATTTACTCCGCACTAAACGCATATTCAATATCTCTCGTGCGGTTGCGCACCTTATGGGGATCACTCCTTATTTCGCCACTCCTTCCGAATATCATTCTGAAGAAGCCGTCGCACATATCCATCTGTGCGTGTCACTTGTATATGTGCACACTCAGTGCAGGTGACGCGAAATTGAAAATGTGAGGGAAAGGGTTTCGAAGAGGAAACTTTCGGAAGCCAATCTCCTTCAGATTCTCGCTCATTGTTCGAATATGAAAGAAGTTTTCCTCATCTCACACTTGAGCTTATGGATTTTTTTCTCATCTCAATTTCCTTAGCTTTTCTTAAAGGTAATCACACTCTATCCTTCACTAAATCAAAATTATGATTAGTGTTTTGCGAATACCTCACTTTTATCCCAGAATACCCCACATCTGCGCAATAACCAATGTGTTCTGTTTTAAACTAAAGATTCTTATATTAAATGGAAGAATTGAGAGTTGAAGTGAATGAAGAACTATTCTGGATATTTTGAGACTTTAAATATAAGCCCGTAAATTGAAAATGAAATATTAATTAGGAATAGAAAGATGTCTTCTATTATTAAATACGATATAAATCAAAATATAACAGTTTTGAGGTTATTAAAACTACATTTTTAATATAAGTGTTGATGTTATTAAAACTACATTTTTATCACTACAAAAAAAGATTTAGTGAGAAACCAAATTAATCAGCAATATCAATAAAAACGAATCAGTTCATAAGGTTCATTGATTTTGACACCAACAAACAAGTTTGATAACTGTAAGGATTAAGTTGAGGATCAAAATACAACCTTACATAAATACTTCCAACTATAGAGAAAAATAGAAACAGTTGAATTATTAGAGAGTATTTATTTGAGTGAACAAACATGTGTTGTTTGGGAAACAACACGCATATGACAACAACGCATATGACTTGGAGGAGATACTTGGTCGGGTGTGGCGAAGAAGAAGGGGATCGAAGAACGCAGTGTCGCTGTCTTTAGATCGATATATGTAAATGAAGACGAGGGGACGCCTCTTCAATATCTTCTCAGATCCCTCTCCTATCGCAGCCTGCCCAATATCCCCGAACTCTCCTATCTGATTATCTCATATTGCCATAGCTTTCCCTTACTTCTTCGAGTACTATTCGTTGGGATTCTTTTGCAGAATCCGAGGTTTGGAGCACTTTTCGATCTGTCGCCGTTTCTATGGCTAATCAGATGGAAGCGAATGAGTTGAGGATTGCGGCGGATAGGGGAGTGTGTTTTCGGATGCTTATTCTACTTGTACCCGTCCTTCCACAGCATCATACAATCGACTGTCTGATACTCGACTCTGTTGCCATGTCAATACGCACGAGTGTAAATATACGATGGGAGAGTAAAGTAATGCATAAGAAGTTGCATCGACGAAATATCACAGTAACGATACATAATAACGCATATATTGTGGAATAATAATAATAATAACAAAAATTCCAAAGGAAAATCAAACATTAAGATGTAACACGCTTAAGAAACAGACCTCATATTAAAAAATACATATTTCTACTTACTCTTTAGCAACAACTTTACGTTTCATACTAATTTAATTATTCATTTTATCAATCGTTAAGTAGAATGCTTTAGTAAATTTTTGCTCTGATATATATTATTCAGTCAGTTGATTAAGCATTTAAACCGACAGGAACTCAGGCCTAACTTCATCAATTACCATTTAAACTTACGAATCTACAAATTGAGAAATGAATGCATATTTTACACGTAGAAGTGGATAATTGGAAGGGAGAAACCCACAACTGCCCGCAATCATTATATTAATATCGTCTCTTGATTAAATACTCGTTAGGTCTTCAAATTGCGATACGAACGATGCTAACGAGAGTAAATCACCCATGAGAAGCGCATTAGAAAACGATACGTATCAGTTACAATACATTGTGTTCCAAATAAGAAGCGGAATTCGTAACTAATTAGACCACAAACGCATTCTCTTCCTAATCATGACATCGGAATTTATAAATCCGTACGAAATTAAGCGTCCATCAGAAACACGCGGTCCATATCAAGACGTGTCTGCTTTAATTATTTCTTCCCCTTCTAATCTCGTTTCACGGCATTTTGGTTTTCAATCTTTTTTTCTCTCACCCTTCGTAGTTTTGTCAGTCACGCATCAATTCCTTTCTCCCATCACCAGCAGTTCAATATTCCCTTCCTCACTTGGTTTCATCGGATATCCCAGAACATCTTTCCCACACCCGAAAGATGGAAAAATTGAGTTGCTCTCCCCACAGAAACTCTTATTATAACTCCTTCTATCACTTAACCAGTGGTGCTGACAAACAGTGGGATCTCAATCGGAAATGCCTTCTAAGGATGATTGAAATAGTAATGAAAGCTGCTAGGGATATGTTATGAGCATGACAGTTCTGCATTTAACTTTTTTAAGCCGTTCTATTTTAAGTCTTAATATTTTATTTTTATATAAACATATTGTTACTCAATTCTGTAAAGTGCATAGCTCAAATATTTTTGAGGTATATAGTACAATGATAAATTTCTTCTTTCACAAATAATTATTTCGCACACGATTCACTTTAACTCGATTTTCTTATTTTTATTATTTTTCAGTAATCAATTTTCGTAAAATATTGATTTTGCTTTTTCACCTTAAATTTCTGTTGATACGTGACGTAAGTGAAACGAGTTTCATCCTTAATAGATCGGTATTTAAAATAAAAAGGACTCTTTGTCTCTTTGTTTTCGTATTAACGTTTTATAGTTGCATTATAGAGAGAACTTTGGCTTACTCCTATGTATGTAACTCCTCGATCGAATATGGTTGGATATTCTCAAAGTTATAAATATTTTCCTCTCTTCTATTTCGAAAATTTAAAATTTAATCTTCCGTCTAAATAAGTATTGACATTTCAGTAATATCAAACAGAAAAAAGTACCATCAAAAATCTATGAAAATATTGCTCAGTATTTGCATTCTCCAAAAAGAGTTAGTTAGCTTCGAGAAATGATTCTTTTACATTTGCCCAAACAAATTTTGGTGAATTCTGTGCGTTTGGTACTCTATATTAAAACATTTAATGAATCATTTGTTTGAATTGTGAAAGTAAAAAATGACGAAAGTAATTCAATTCTACGATAAAAACAGTGGCTGCAACATACGTAAATAGAAGCGAAAACCTTTCACATGGCAACAGTCTCAATAAGAGAAGCTATCTCAACACCGAATTTATAGAAATCCCTTTCGAGGGGAACCGATGAAGTAATGGAATCCAAAGTAATATCCACTTTCGAGAGATATCAAGGAACGGTCTTCATCGCCTCCGAAACTTTGCGAATTCCTTTGGCGAATGCAATCTTTCGGCAATCTTACGACCGTTACATATTTCCTCTCCAGAGTTACCTAATCTCCACGCCAAAGGTTTAGCCATTGGATCTACTTCTCACCCACTTCAGCCAATCCACGGAGCAAGGGTATCACGCCTTTATCCCTCCCTAATCCCTTTTCTGCATCGAACACGCCGCCTCACCCTTTTAAACCTACTGAGCGTAATTGACGGAGTAACGAGGGCGCCATCTTCGTAATCCGCTCTTCTTTTTTTTTCAACAGCCATCTCTAGGAAACGATGTGATTTACGCGACCCTCGGAAAATTATCGATTCTTCGAAATCTTTTCACGGATACTTAGGATTATTTTCGGAGGTAATTCGAGGAGAAAGAAGAAGCTGAATATGATGAATACGACTTTTTTTTCAAACTTTCCTCGTTTCTTCTTACGAAAGAAAAATCAGTTAAACAATGTTGTACGTAAAATCGCACAAAATCACCAGTTTTGTATAATATTAAGGTTTAATATTTATCAAAAATTATAAATTTGTATTGTAAATATGAAGTTGTAGATCTTACTACTTATTCTTTCATGCAAACATTCACCTTCACAGACCACTGCCATGATTCATTCAGAATCTACACCTTCGTCTAGCTTACTCTTCTGAAATACATTTTAAAGCGTTATGGAATAGCATTAAAAACTTATTTCACTGTGGAATAAACCATTTTGATCTTATTTATGTTCTTCACTCACTGCTCATCATGAGATGAATTGTTATAGAATCATTTTACCCGTAATATTTCCTCTGATCAAAGAACTTATAACTAACTCATTCCTCATATACTCTCGTAAGCCCCATTACCTTCCAAACCTTTCGATATATTACTTTGAAGGGATTCAATTCAAAAAGCCCTCAGGTAAATCGCCAAAGAATTGTAGCAATCGTTTATCACAAATAAACCTTTTAATACAATGTAGTCGGAATTTAGGACTCGTCTTGCGCAATATGTACGTGACTGAAGGACGCCTCGATTGTAAGGGAAAATACCTTCGGAAGAGAGGTCTCCCCTATTTGGAACCTCACCCCTTTCATAATGAGTTCAAATACCTTAGGATTCTTCACAATGGAGGGGAGTGAGGGTGGGCCGTCATCGCCCCACAAATGCCATAACTCATTCACCCCATCAACCCACTCGTTCCATATATATTTCTCCTTAGTCATTTCTTTCTTCATCGCGAATATCTCCCGACGGTCGATATCTCGGAAGATTTTCCGTTGAGAATAATAATGCATTCGAAGGAACATTACGCGGTTATAGGAACCTAAAATACTTTCAAGTCTGTCCATATATGTGCTTAGTGACGAGAAGGATTGAGTTTAAGTTAAGAGTGAGTTGTGTTGTATGATAGAAGTGAAATTCTTGTCTTGCGATTTTTGTACCTTATAAAATATTACATTTTACCTCAAAAGCAATGAAAACAGGATTTTACATTCGATGAGTATTTTAGAATTGAAATACATTCATTTTAAAACACTATGAACCAATTTCCAATAGTAAATCGAGTGAGTTAATGTTGCCATATTCGTATTTGAAGAAAGGATTGATAAACATTATTCAAATTATGAAATAATGTTTATGAATTACATAATAATGTTTCAAATAGACCTAAAATATTACGGAGTTTAAAAATTTTAAATGATAAAATATTGATGAGATAATATATATCCTTCTCTTCCATGACGTTTTATCATAAATTCAGTTATGAACGTTTTTATATAGGATTGTAAAAGTAACTCCAAATAATAATAGTGATCAATAGCTTTTAATTTTTTAAATATATACGCAATGAAATATTGCAAAGAACAAACTTTTTGGAATGTCAGCGTACGTTAAATTCATAAGAGAATCAGACATAGTGGTTGAAAATAAATTTTGCATAACAAAATTGTAACCTTGTAAAGTAAAAAATGGAAGAACGCTTCTAACTGATAGAAAAAATATATCTCTCGCATTAGTGCTAACACTTCAAAATACCGTAAAATACCAGTTTAAAATCATTAACGCGCTGTGCACCGAAAATATATTCTATTCACGAGTAGGAGCTTCATTGCCATTCGGAATAATGAAGTCTTCACAGCTCCTAGTACACCTGTTGAGGAGATATTTAGCATATTTATAAGGCCTTACAAGCAATAATAGGAGCGTAAGTTTGTTTCACGAAACCGATTTACGTACACTCCGATTAATAGAATCCAAATAAACCCGAATCACTGAGCATGTCGGGATAATGAAGTCGTCCGAGAACTTCGACCTATTTATCATAATCGCACAAAAACACGACTCGAGCTTGTTCAGGAGATATCATCATCTGCACGAAACGCAGATTGTAACAAAGGTAAGGATCACAAGCATCCAAACGCCTCTCGCATAAATATCCCTCACACAACATATAATTTCAAATGTGTACATTTTCAAGAGGTTTCCCACAAAATGTTACGGATCTACTTTACGCCCACGGACCTTTTGATGCGTTTGATTTTAAGCTTCACTGATTATGTGTAGAAGATTAGAAAGAGATATGACATTATTAAAGAATTATATAGTTTAAGTTATATTTTATTTCACGAATTTCTGCCAATACGATGGGAGGATATACATTTGATTTATACATTGAAATTAACTAGTTAAAATCAATGCATAATAATTAATGATTCTGTAACATATTTATTAAATCAAAAAAAAAGTTGTATAGATAGCTCTATCGATTATTTTCTTGGTTACAACTCCGGAAAGTTCGTTTTATTTTTTTTTGATTCGCTAAAATTAAGCTTTAAATACGACTATTGAATTAGCATCACGAATGGTCTTAAGAGATCTCAGACTTTAATCACATTTAAAAGTATCTTGGTGACTGCCCTTAGAAATTATTGAAACGAGTATCAAATAACAACATTCGATTCATTACAAAATGATTATTTGGTTAAAATGGATATGCAGTTATATCAATATGGAGGTATGTATTTTTAATCTATAACTACTCTTATAGGATATACCAAATAACTTATCCTAGAAGGTTTGAAAAGCATTCATTAAGAAATATTTGCCGAGTGCATCATAGTTGGGATCATACCTTCATCTCCGGTCTTCCTTAAGAGATACCCTTTATGATGCCCTCTAATTCACCCACATTTCGGCATCCTTTGCCCCTAATTCGTACCCTTTTCCCTCCGCACATGTCCTTAAGAACTTCCCCAAAAAGCAATGAAGTCGAATTCCACACGTCATGCTCCTTCTAATAGTTCTCCGATTCCTCATTTTTCATCCTCCGCATCTCCGTCCCTTCGCTAATTGCGAGACCATCCAAGAGCACGATGCGCAATAACTCGTCTTTGTGTAAACCCTGACATTTGGGTGTAGAACGTTTGAAACTGCATATGCGTCATTTTTTATAAGATTAATGGTAAAAATTTATCCTCCATGTATCAATAAAGATTTACTTTACTGATCATTTCTCCAAATGAATCCGCTTTTAGCCTTTCATATCTGAACCTATTATGCATATAATGTAGAAATAATAGTAATGTGTTTTAATTAGTTATTATTCATATCATGGAAATTATAAATATTACAAAGAAATTATAAATGAGAAAAGAAATTACACATATTTAAGAGCTATAAAATTATTTTACATATAAATAAATTCATCATATAAAGAATTTAATCAATTTACGCTTCCAATTCCAAGTAATTTTCCTCAAATGTTTATATAAATTAACAAAATAGTGCCAGATAATTATTTTCGTAAACATACTCTGAAACTGATTGATATTGTACAATTTGAAAAACAATATTTTTATCTGTAATTTACCAAATATACATATATTATATAATATATCAGTTTATAATGTAATAAGACAGCCCAAAGTCATCCATATACGTTCATTTAAAACGACAAGGAACTATAATTGTGTCACTTTGTAATAAACCACAAAGATCAATTGCTCGTTCATTTTACGAGTTTCAATTATCTCTCAAATTGTTCTCTAATTATGAGTGTGTGATGAGTTGATTCTCACCTAATTCTCGTTCGCATTGCATTTCTCCGAATGCACAAGTGCAATCCAAAAGCGGTCGTAAAAAGTCACTTAGCTTCCATCGCTAATTAATGGACATCGTTAAGTAACGCTCGATGACACTGTCTTGAGAGAATGCGCTAATTTGCAGCTCTCGGGAGAAAATGTTTGTCATAATGGGACTTAATTTCCCAATTAAGAAAGAAAGAGAGTATTGTTATTCTTTGGAACAATCGTTCGTTTTCAAAGTACGTGAGAAGCTGAAAGAAATAGGCAATGGAAGAGTGAATACTTATCAAGGAATTGTTCTGTGAAAACGCCCTATTAAATGAGGTCAAATAACGAAAGAAAATGAGTGAATTTCACGTAATGATAAAGTTTTTACCCTGTATAATTATTTCAATAAATACAACATTAATTCGTTATTGTACGACGAATACATTGATGGCTAAACAGGAATTGGTGTAAGTCAAACATTATAACTCATTTCTAAAGTCTCAATATCATGATAAATTGCTTTATAGATGTTTTAAGTCTCAATCAAAGCGATATATGCGAGTGAAAGATAATGACTTTGATTATTTATTATTGGTTTAATATTCTAAATGTTCGAATATTTTAATAACTACGCATTTCCTATATTTCATGTCTGACGTTGGTTGGAAATTAATACTATAATTATCAATTAAAACTGAAATTAATAACTTCATTATCCAATCCTCGATTATTTTTAGAAGAAAAATTGATAAAAAAATAATTCATTTATCTTAAATAGGTGCTAATTCATGGGAATGAATTATTCAAGGACATGAGTATTGCTGTTCTTCTGCCATAATGAGTTGGGTCCAATGAAGAACTACTTTAACTGTGCTTTCCGTTGCACCTAGAATGTTCAATCAACTACGTCATCTGTCTCATATCTCAAGTAATATAAATATAAATGGTACCATAGAACATACCATCGAATTGCGTCGAGAAACTGGTCAATACACCAATTTCATCCAAAACATACAGATAATACTTATAGGAAACGTATTGTATATTGAATAAATTTATAAACTTCTTATCATTGAGACATTAAGAAGAACGGTATAAACCTCCGCGCATCTTGTTTGGGTCGCTATCCTCCACTTACTCGAACACAACACAAAAACCTCACTTCCATAATCCTTCACGAAACTTATCCCGGAAGGAAAAATTCAATTTTGCGACAGTTCTGTTTATTGCTCCTCAGTGAAGGGTACAACACACATACGAGCCATATTGGGACAGCACACTTAGAAGGACCTTATTTGGCATCTCACTTCGTACTGGACTAAGTGGCTCCCCGGAGGATGCCTTTGTAGTGCGCCCAAGGGGAAGACTGCGGAATTCGGTTGCTTATAATTCTCATAAATCATGAGAGGAAGGGGAGCCCCATAACGAGATCTTCCTACGGCATTTTTCGGACACCTGATTGTAACGAAGCCATTCCGTATCAAAATAACATCGTATATCATCGAATTCGGATGCCTTGTACGGATATTCTTGGCCGACTTGAATTAAGGCACCAAGGATTAGAATGGTCAGGAAAAGTAATTTCGCTAGGCCTACTGGAAATGGATCTGTCATTTGCTCTGAATTATTACAAGGAGGCTAGACACAAGATGAAAGGACGATTTGACGCTATCTGTGAATCAAATCGGTATTAGATTTCTCTTGGAGATTACAGGTGGTCTGTGATAAGCAGCTCTTCCAGGTATGGGTTATGATTACTTTCGTTCGTCATTTTTACTGGAGATATGGCTTTCATTGTTTGATTGGATTCCATCGATGTTATCTAATTTAGAGACATTTCAAAAGAATATGACAAATAATTCAGGTTCTCAACCAAAATTATGCGTACGCTCGTCGCATTTATGCTCAGCTATCGAAATATAAGAAGTGTGAGCTGCAATTTGAAGCCAATTTTTCGTGAATTTCATCTTCGTCTAGTATAAATATTATTCGCGCATCGAGTAACAACAATGAGATATTCATATGGAGCCACTCATGACAAAATTAACTTTAATTATGTAGAAAAAATCTAATAATTTCTTTTTGATGATTTTCTATTTAAAAAGTGTCATTGAAATATTAAAAATATAAAGCACTGGGACTCGAACCCAGGACCTGAAAGTTTTAGCAATAGCTGCCGACCAAACAACGAGAATGTAACGACAAAAATAAGAACCAATCATTTTTGATCTATTCCACTTCATTCTGTTCCAATGTACTTCTTCGACATTCGCAATTATAATTGGGCGTTAATTATAGCGCCAACCAATAAGGCATCGGAAAAGAGCAAAACCTCAGTGGCCTCGGGGGGAACATCTCGTTGGCCAAGAAGACGGTAGGCCCTCAAACATCGTTGTGTTTCCATTCCCGCCCTCGGACATGGGTATATATATATTTCCGAATGATTGCCGCGCAGGTGACAAACTGCTTGGAGAGATTTTTCGCGGTATCTTTTGAGGCCTCCCACTGCGTCTTTGGAGATGAATAGGGAGTCGTTGAAAAACCCCTCTCCATGGCCACTCCTCCGAGTGATAGATGGCCATTGTCGAAGGAATTCCCAATGACGGGTTAAGTAATTATTAGTCGAATTATACTGTGGAATCCGTTTCTCCAAAGCATTACAACTTCACCAATGCGTGGAAAATGAGAGTCATCTTTCTTTTTCTAGCGGATTTGAATGGGAAAACGAGAAAGGTTTTCTGGACGAGAGGATGGTTTCGCCCGAATTTGTCATACGAGAGAGATGTCTTTATGTGTATATTGACGTAATATCCAGAATGGGTAATAAAGTTGATTTATTCCAAGTGAAATTTTTCGTCCGTCAGTCTACGTATCCATTTCGCCCCAACGAATATTTAGAAAGCATTCATTGAATGGTTAGACATTTATCAAACAAAATCCTCTCAACTTTGGTTTTGTGAGAAAGTTGTCTTCACTTAACAGCGAGTTCTTGCGTTTTAAATCTGTCATCAGATCGTAAGTTATTCGGGCCATGATTCTTTTAATTTTTTAGAAATGGTAAACAGAACAATAAAACGCATATTAGAAATATAAAGGAATATTCTTATTACTACTTCTCGTATGAATTTTATGATCCTAACGCTAAAGTTTAAAATTCAACTTATACCTATATATTCTCGTATATATAATTAGTTTTAAGAGCCAAGATTAAATAGCAGCTGCAATGATATAGCAACAAAGTTATCATCTGCCCATTGAATAACCTTATTATTGAAGAAAATGTTCCATAAATTATTTTTTAGTATTATGACACTTACTGGCATTCAGAAGTGCTTTCACTCAAATTGAGCTTTCAATTTGGCTATCGAGTCCCTAACTGCAAATAAATAATTGCAGCTGTCTTCCGAATGATTTATAATGCTAAACATGAATAAGGAATAGCAAAATTTTTCTTCACAGACAATTTTTTGATGATTTTAAAAATTTCAATTCATCAAATAACAATTTTTATAAGATTGAAGAATAACAATAAATCTTTAACCTTTAGTTTACATGCTAATGGTCCATAGTACTCGATGCTCCTATAAAAAGATATCTCAATTGTTTTATTTTTTAGCATAAGTATACCTTAAGAATTAGTTAACAGTTCTAATGTGAGCATTCACTGGTTTTAATGGATGGAAGTTAAAAATATATGAACACTATTTTGTAATTCCCAATGAATGATTTTAGCCAACAAAATTCCTCGCTTTAATTTTGTACTTCGGTCGATTAATATCCTAAATAAATGGTAAATATTCATGCCGAGAGGAAATCAACTTTCCTGTCTAGCTCTTAAAGGAAAGGCGTAAAGACTGGTCCATGAAAAGTGAAGCTGAACGAATGTGTTCAAATATATTTGGCGAAACAAAGACACTAACCTTAAAATAGTAATTTTAGGAATGTCATTTCTCACCGCCAATTTGAAATAATAAGGTTACAAAGTCTTCATATCATGAATTAAGTCAGTAAAAATCAAAGAGATTTTCGAATCACATACGTTTCCTTACAATATATTAATTCTTACTTTTTTACTCTCCACTTATTACAAGCTACTTATCATTCTAAGCAGAGAAATATTCTTGCGTTCCATAGTAACTTTGAGTCACGTCGAGAGCATATTTTAGTTTCATAGCCTTATGCTACGGGGAAGCCCGTGCGTAGGTTTTTATGTTCAAACATGAAAGAATCACGTACGAAAAATAGTAAGAGGATCCATGTTTTAATTGAAACATTCTCTCCCCTAAGTAAAACTATATAATCCTCTACTAAACCACGATTATGGTTGTAAAATAATAGTTACGAGGGATAGGAATACATTTTAAAGTCCGAACTTCAATGATATTGTAAAACATTATCCAATTTTCTTAAATACATATTTACGGCCCCTAGGATACAAAAAAATAAAATGTATGAGTTTTATATTTATACATAAAGAATTCGGTTCCCACTTCAATATTTAATTATATTCATCGACGGTAAAAGTTCATACGTAATAAATGAGTAAGAGAAAGACATTAAAATTTTATAATAAAGATGTCTTAATTCACACGAACCTGTCAAATAAAGATTATTAATACCAAAAGGGCATCATGGCCTTAAACATAAGTTAGATAAATTCGAAAAGAAATGTTTGCCTCAATTTTATATATTTACACCAGTTATATTACCTTTTTATCCAATATCATACACGTTAGAAATAATAAGCCGCTCATACACCTGCATAATAAATTATTCTTTTGCTCCGTTTCCAATATTTGTGAAGATCATATAATTTTTACACAAATTGGGAGCATCTACTCCTATGAGATAGAGTACTTTATCATTGCTGTTTTTCAAACTGAACAAACTAAAATGTTTTAGAAATTTTTATTAGCTAAAAGCAATACACTTTCCTTGTGATCAAGCAGAGTGCATGAAATTCGCAAGTGCCTGAATACAGACTTAGAGTTGCTTAATTCTAATAATAATTAAAGAATTAAATCGATAAAAACGTTTAAATGTGTGTATTATTACTCGCAGAAATATTGATCTTACTTTTTGAAATGGTAAGAACTCCTTGCCATAAAACCTTCAAAACCATTAAATAAATTCCTTCAAAGCGGTCTGAAAACGATAGCCTCGAATTGACATGTGTCTAAACAAAACAAACAATGCAAATTAGAAGTTACATAAATACATTCAGTATATAGACTCAGTATATACATAGATAGATACAGTAATCATTAGTCGAAATAATCGAATGAAATGAACTCAGTAGGTGTGCGGATTATAGATTTTCAAGCACGCTGTGTGCCTTAATTTTTTCGGAGGCAAGGATTGAATTATTTGAAGCTGTCTAAATGAGCACATAAATACTTTTCAGTCCATACTTCTCCACCGTTCGCTGTTAAGTGATACGGATCCTAAACTCCCCGAAATCCTCACAGCGCAGAGAGGCCTGCTTAAGAGTAAACCACTGGGAGTTTTTAATGCCAACTAAATGGTGGGACAGTTGTGACAGCGATGCCGTTTCCACCTAATCCAGCATTCGAGGCACGCCCTCGGCAGACTAAGGAGACTAGGAGACGAGGGATCTCTCCAGAGGCCTATTCCATTGTCTCCTCACTTTTTTCTTCTAAACCTCATCCGCCCGTCTCTTCTTCGCGACGAATCCGTCGTGGGAAGACTCTCTTTTGTTTTTTCGAATCCATTCCGTCGGTCGAAAAAAGATGGAATTTCTGTATCTTTTTTCACTCTTCCATTGTGGTCTTTACCTCCTCATTAGGACAACACTCCTCCCTTTTGTATATTTTTCTCTTTTTTATTAACTCGAGGTGAAGGTTCCCCGATGGCTTTCTTACGTGTCCTTTCTTGCGACATCTATTCACGATGGGCCATTTCACTCGGAAATTTAAAATGAACGTTTTTTTCGGTTAAAAAGGTGAATGGGTTCGTTTTATTTCGACGATCAGACAACCGATGGTAACTCAAAGAGTCGAAAACTTATCACGCGTGGTTGACTGAGTTTCGCCTTTCAAAATTATAGATATATTATAGATAAAAAGCTATATACATGAAAATATCTTACAAATCTCTCAGTAACCCGATGTGGAAGAATAGAAAAGTATGATCTAATCATAGGCAGAAACTGAACTTTACGCAACTGCAAATTCAACCAAGTTGTGTGTTCTTAAAGCAAAGCTAAGTCAAGGCTTGTTTCGATGGAACCAAAGCAATATCTTTTAACTATCTATGTTATTGAATAAATCTAAATAATTATAAAGACGTAATTTGTATTCTATTCCTGGGACTTTAATACTTAATAAGAGAGCATCCAGCTGCAAAATAATCAAGAAACTGGAAAATCAAGCAAATTCGGAGGAAAGTCTAACTATCATGTTGGCATTTGGAACTGAACTCCTTTCCGAAAATGTTACGCTTGACGGAAATATACTTTTACGTTCCATTAAATGTTTCACTTATCTTTTCCAAACATCTAATCAACTTCTTTTCCCTCATTCCACTTCTAATTATATCAAATTGAGATAGAAACGTTCGCCCGGATACCAAAAATGACGAATAAATAATATTCTGCGAATCTTTTCAGGGGAGAGTCACACGTAGGAGTCCCCACCGTAACCATAATAAACAAACAGGTTGTTATGCGATAGGTGGCGACAGGAGCTTAATATGAATTATCCACTTCTACACAATGCGGAAATAAATATTCGCTCGTGGCTGACCGCAGGATAATATCCTTGCAACCAAGCAACGTCCGACCTCAAGCCTACGTTTTGCCTCGCACAATACCATTCTTTTGTTTCCTCAATTCTTTATCGCAGTCTCGACTCTTCGTTTCTTTCCACCAAAATTTCTCTTTCTTCTTCCACTATTTTTCGTCTCGTCCATCCATAACTCGAGCACTGCATTTTTTTTTCGTAATTTCCAACCTGTTTACGTCCTTGTCTCTCTTACTGTTCTCCATACGCACCAGACGTCTTTTGTCCTCAAAACTCGTGCTAAGATTACCAATGAACCACGTTTTCTATCTCCGTTCCTAATTCCTCTTTTTGAGCATTCACTCTCATTTAACCCAATGCGTCCGAAACCTCGACTCCACACCACACGTAACTCGAACTTTAGTCCCTATTCCCAACTGCGCTATTCGGAATTTTCCTCCTATTATTTGTTTTTTTTGGTCCGATATCTCGGTTGCTAGGGAAATATAAAGCGTTAAAGAATACCTCCAAAAATATAGAGCAGAAAATCCAAGCAATAGTGAAAAGAAATGGAAAGTGAAATACTGCACTCATAAATGAGATGCGCTCATAGATGAAGTAATAGAGGCAGGCTTCGGAATGAAGGCCAATGGATATGCGATGGATAATTTGAATGAAAAATATCAACTATTCTAATTTTACGGAATAAATCTAGACTTATTGTGACTGTTACTGAAGGTAGAAATAAATAAACGAAAATGTAGGGATGATTCGTAAAAGTAATAGATAATCTCAAAAAATATATTTTAAATAAAACGAAGAATCATTCACGTTCTTATAATAAAAATAGGTATTCAAAGAATTTTGATTGAAAAAATCCACAAAATTACTCCATACAGTAATTCGTGATTGACTACTTCAGTAATGCCAATGTTATAAACATATATGTTATAAAACTCACGATAAATTACTTCCCGTATTTTGAACTAATAATTTTTCGATAACGGTTTATTTATTTTTTATACGGAAAAAAATTCCCGAGAGGTAAGTTTTACAACTTTTACCAGTAGAATCAGAATCATAAGTTGATTAGCACTAACTTTTACTATTGCTTGTGGCTTCAGTTTTTGTTTTTGTTTGAAATATAAATTAGTTATGAAATAAATAAACCTGATTTGAAATCGCATCATGCAATACTACGAATTAGTTATGCTAATCGCAGGTTCTATATTTTTAGTGAAAGAAATTAAATTTTCTACCGTAATATTCATAGAAGAGGAAATTGTTTTCGATCTATATTAAAATAGAGCCTATTTAGGAAAGTATATAGAAACATTCCATTACAATTGGGACCCAAACATTCGACGGTCATTACTTTTATTAAATACTCGGCAAGAATATCTGAACATCCGTTTACTCTTAGTTGGCAATACCCATCAAAGTGAAGAGGAAGAGACTCTTTCGAATTAACCCTATGATTTATTTCTCGTACGTTTCCACCGAAGCCGGATGCTATTATTTATATGCGTGAAGTTCCTTACGGAGATGTGACTTTTCCCTCTATGGTTAATCCTCCATTGCTTCCGGTTATAAATCGCGTAAGAATCCACACGATGACGGAGAGACAGGTGCTCTGCTTTTTCAAAACCTGCAGACGGACTAAGTCGAGGATGCAACCCGAGCCACGATCAAAATGACGTTTATGGACGATCATAACAACAACTCTTGTGCCACTATCAAGCATCGCTCGTATTCAATAATACACGTCGCGTGAGAATAGTTTCGATAAATGCGTAATGAATTCTTCTTCTTCCTTACAAGAGTAAGAATTCGATAAGCATTTAATCTCTAATTTTATTTTCAAAAGTAGTTCTTCTGTATCATTTACAGCTGATTTTGAAGTGGAATTATCGAATATTTTTATTCATGAGCATGGTAAAATATAACATTTTAAATATCCAAATTTCCCTTACAATCTTAATTTTTATAATGCTATTCACACTTCATACAGTCTGTTAGTTCATAAGCTATGTTCGTGCATTGCAATGGATACACCTCATCTTAGCTAATAGTCACCATGAAAAGTAGAGTCATATTATGTGAAAATCCCATTCCATGATGATTTTAGGTATGGCTTCCAGCAGCTGAAACATTGAGAGTTTTTTTACAATTTTTAGAAAGCTGATCCTTTATCCCCTTTGATACTATTTCAGGTCAAAGTCA
This sequence comes from Pantala flavescens, assembly GCA_020796165.1. Classification (NCBI taxonomy): domain Eukaryota; kingdom Metazoa; phylum Arthropoda; class Insecta; order Odonata; family Libellulidae; genus Pantala; species Pantala flavescens. The sequence goes on from CM036881.1 coordinate 52,254,793, forward strand.
TAAAAGAGTTTCGTGGAATTTAGATTCGAGAAAAATCTGCAATTCCGACTAAGTTGCTCACCGCATATAATTTTCCCTATTTTCATTATTTTTTTTAAACCGTAATAAATTCTGAGTGAAATCTGAGATTCAAAGATTCACTACACAGAATTCAGTAAAGTCTGTTCAATATATATTCTTAGCGATTCATTCGAAGCAATATCTTTCTTAATGTTAGAGATCTACTAAAGGGTAAGTGAAAAAGGATATCGATTAAAATTATTTACAAAAAATGTTATGTCCCTCGTGAAATAAGGATATTATAATAAGAAATTAACCACAACATGTGTTCCTTTAAGAAAGTAAAAATTGAACTCATTTACATACAAAATTGTAGTGTTTTCAATATGATGAAGGTTGGAGATGAAAGAATAAACTATTAAGTTTAAAAATTAAGATGATTTTCTCTAGTTGAAATAAAAATATGTTAACCAATAGTTATTTAGATATTGGGTTTTCAGTAAGAGATTTTAAGTAGCTGCTTAGATGTTTATTTCATACGTTTGATCAATCGAAATGATACAAATAATAAAATACATATTTACTTATGTACCCTTACAACGGTCTTTGTTCGCCAATAACTTTTTCACACTTTCACCATAGACCTTCATACGCTTCAATTCACACAGACAGATTCAGTACGTAAAGTTATCGCATGTACACTTACATCTCGCTTTACTCTCTTGAATTCTATTCTATGCGTCATTCTGTGTTTTCTAGTACTTATACCATTTCCCATCCCCGTTCCTCCACCTACAAAAATCAACCACTCTCTCGAGCTTTCGTGTAGCGCACGTCCCTCATCGCTTCCGTGTCTTTTTTATGTCCCAACGCACGTGTTTTCACCATTCTCATAGAGTCTCTTTTCGTCCATTCCTCCACGCTAAGACACGTAGCGCATGTTTTTCGTTTACAGTCTCTTTTTTTATGTGCCTAGACATGAGCTCATTGCTTCCCAGTTCTTATCTCCTTCATGACGCATTCTCAACTTCGATGCCACCTCTTGTCACCCGTACGCGCCGGATTATTCCACGCCCACCTCCTCAAAGCATTCCCTCATACCCGCCCTTCCTAACAATACCTTTCCTGCTAAACCCACGAGAGCCCTAAACAAGGAGTGTCATGGCAATTTTAGGTCCTAAAACGCGCTTGGATACGTAATTTCGCGTCGATCACGCCTAAGTTGATGTGTCATATATCAGTAGTTTCCTAGAATTCAAACTCCTTTTGAAGGCGTTGGGAGGTGAACGATCCGCTGTCCGAAGTGTGCCGCTTCCCTTTGCGATGATATGCAGTTTTAATGGAAGAGTTGGGATTAAAGATAACATCTTATAATCGGACTCAAATTGATAGCTGATGCCTAACTTTGCAGTAAAGAAGTGCTGGAGAAGAGTAGGGGGAAAATGTACTCAGCTGATTTCAAAATTAAAAAATTATAATTATCTAATAGAATATAATTATTTATATTTTTAATAAATAATATTAAAAGTGAAACACTGATAGCAATAATTTAAAATATACAATTCCCTTAAACAACTATAAATTCTTCAATGAAATATTTTTTATCGTGGAAACTACTGAATAAATTTTGGTTAAATCGATCGAAATTTCTCAATGACCTAAGAAAGAACTATCACAGATCGCATTTTTTATAATTGGAATTGCCAATAACTTTTGTTGATATTACTTGGAATGAAATAAATAAATTTCTATCAAACACATTAGGACCCTGTGGAAGTCAGTCAAATGAATTAGCTCTCGAAATTTTCCACTCAGATGTTATCTCTATAATCCACAAATAAGTAAAACCCAAGTAATCGAATACGAACCCATTTCATAGTATTTATTCGAGTAACAATGCACCAGCATGACTCATACTCCAGAATCTTATCATTCGAGGTAAGTGCCGACGTGGTACATCCATCATCTCCACCTACAATCTACGTTTCCCCTAAACAATACAATTTTCCATCCCACACTTGATACACACGACAGCCACCACAAGGCGCACACCTGGCAGCAGGTGGCATCTCCGAGGCTTAAATCAATGCACATGTATATATCGCTCTTGCTTTGTCTTTCTAATAGGGGAGTGCATAACCGATCGGTGCCTTTTGGGCCGAAGAATGGATATCTCGCGGTGGCATTAATGCATGCCTCCATGCTGCAGACAAGGTATTTTACATAATGTGACTTCCTCTAAGACGGAACCGGTGTGCGAGTTCTGCCGCTGCTAAGAAAGGAATATCAAAAGAGACGTCAAATTTCTCTTCCCCGTATTGTTTTTCTGCATTTGAATTGACATGTGTTCCTTGGATATAGGCTTCGTGCTACTCAAGGCCTTTGTTTCGAAGCTGAATGGGAGGTTGCCGAAGTATCGGAAAGGAGGATGCCTACGGTGGGATAAGGGGTTTGAAGCGTGATTCATCGGTAGAATACAAACGAAATGTCACACATGATTATGTATATTATATAATCATTTACTTTAAAAGGAAACGAACATTATTTTTCGGAAAAATAAGAACGAAATCGCTTTAACGCCCTCGCTTATTCGGAATTCGTCAATAGTTAGTTTCATTGATAAGTTTTCTCCATGTTTACGATATATTAAAAGCATTTCATTCATAACTTTATCGCGTATTTGCTGGCTTTTGATGATGCATGTTTTTCCGTTGCTGATAATATTTATTGCTAAAGAAGGTTTTATCCAAAATTATGAAGGTATAATAGATTCCTCACGCAGATATCGACTTCGAATAGAAATAAGAAGACAGATTGGTTTTAAACAAATATATCTCATTTCATTATAAATAGGTAAACTGACATTTAGATATTCAGATCACAGAAATATTTCCTATTCTAACTATTTCGACATGAATTCATTGATGAGCAAATAGATGAGATAGCGATATCGAGTAGATGAACTTAAATATTTAGGCAGATTTTAACAAAAAATTTAAAAGAAAGATCACAGAAATTGTGATTTTCACAATGATGTCATCTCATTACATCATAAATAAGTTAGCTTTTAGGATTTCGGAAAAGGGCATAAGAATCTAACATTTCGTATTCTAAGCGACCAGCATAAAAAAGAAGTCACCTTGGCTGTGAGCCCCATCGCGGCGACAATGACTAAACAATAGTCCGAAAAAACTGACCTGGGTATGACGTGATGGGAATAAGCGCGTCTCTTGGCACATGAGGTGTGAGAAAAGAAAGGTCGAATGGGGCCATGACATTGCTCGATGCACCCTCTGGAAAATACGACAATGAGGAATGGAGCTGAGAGCCTTGTGGATAAAAGTCTTAAAGACGATGGAGGGGGTGGAGAGATTTCTCGATTCCGTTATGAATGGAACTGTGAGGAATGCATGAATGGACCGTGAATCGAGAAGGGGGAACATTCTGCAGGCACTCTTAAACATGGCTGGAATAATTGGGAGAAATATCCTATTGCGGTTCGTAGATAATGGAGAGAGATGAAATATGTAGAAGCACGTAATAGAGAAAGTGGAGGTAAGATATTAATAGGGACGGTGCGTAACATCCGAGTCTTTCCGAGAAACGGGAAAGCCGAGATGGAGGAAAAAAAAGAAGCGCGAAGTACGTGAGGACGAGTTTTGGAGGGAAATGACGAGACCAAGGATGGATAATGATGGATGGAACGTAAAGAAGGCAAAAGGAATGAGTAATTATTTTTGTCGCTGTGAAACGTTTTTCCTTCTCTCGGATGGTTGTTTACGACGCGAGCGTGGGCTGCCGGAGGGTTGAGGAACTTCCTTAAAAGGACAATATGGCGCTGGGGCGAAGCGTTCATTTGTTTTCAATAGGTTTCGGAGACGTTTTGCGGAATACGTGCAAGACCTTGGCTTTCGCTGTAGACGTTGATTTTGCTCTTCGAGGTTTCGATGGTCTTGAATTTCGGTCACGTGATCGCGCACTTTACGCGAATAAAATTGCCGTCAATTGGGGGGCCATCTTTCGGGAATGCTTTAATCTGGTGATTTATTCGACGTTTGATGGGCTAAATCAATCATGAGAGATTACAAATCGATGTTACGTTCTTGAATGCAGTTCCATTGTCTTCTTGCATAATGAAACTCTTCTTTGATAGTGAAGTATCGAGTGCGATATGGAATCTTCTATTTAAAAATATTTGAAAACGTTTTAATTATATTTTTTATTATGAGTTTTTTTAAAAATTTTCAGAGAATTTGTGCTCCAACATCTTAAAGAAACAATTTATAGCAAATGGATGTAAATGATTTCCATAAAATACGAAACTTAGCATTTTATCGTGTAACTAACACCGACTCCTGCATGTTCAAACTACGAATTAGACAAACACTTATCAAACGTAATGAAGTCTAATTCGTTCCACCACACAATGCTGACGTCTATATATCCAGAAACTCACCGGCATTTCAACTCCCGAAAGTAAAAGTACGACATTTTTATCAGATTGAAACTTTTCACGTTGAGACTTATCCTGTAATCTTTAAAATGACTTTCAAGAGACCGTTTCCTAATTAATACCTGTTCAACTTCCCGGAAAAACCAATACATCAAGGGTGGAGCAGAAGGCGTAAAATTTTGTAAGGAGGATTTTTAGTATTTGAATTTTCCATGTACGATGGAGACACATTATATTTACATAATAATGCTACAATGAAGATACAGTAGGGCACTTTTGGAGGTTTATAGAAAGTAATATGTATCACATGCATTACATATATATACTATGTACACTGAGTTTCCTCCCTAGTTCATCAAGGAAGACAAAGTCGTCATGACAACAGTTTCCGCCCAAAAAGGCAGCAAAAGTCTCCTAAATATTTATATCCGTCACAAAATTATAATTCGCCTGAATTATGAATACAATTCCGGAAGTTTTTTTTGGCGGCACGATCCGTATAAAGATCTGTTGGAGAGATGAATGGTTGAAATATGTGTACAATTTATTTTGAGGGTTTAAAGTAATTGCGTCATTCGTTGCGTCACGCGATGAAACAAATCTAATGAAGATGCAGCAGAGAAATAATTTACATTTGGGTTCGTTTGTTCTGTCGTTATCTCGCAATTGTGGTCTTTTCTGCAATATGGATTATCTCAATTAACTCGGGAGCAAACATTAAAGTTGGAACACGAAATACAAATTATTGCAATGGAAGTGAAAACAATGAGACCGGATATTATTGCTGATTAAAGTGGAGAAAGGGAAGTTATGGATTGGATACGTCATTTGGTGGGATTTAGTCTGAATCCTTCCTTGAAAATTGTTCTTATTTAAGATTAAAGAACGTTTTTTCTAGAGAAAAGATGTTTAATTAAACCATTGAAATTCCTCATTGTGAATTGTTTGAATCTGCAACGAATGCACTATTTACAAACCATCAGTTACCGAAAAAATATTTCAAGATGCGGTCTTAAATTTGAAACTTCCTTGAACTAATCCTAAGAAATTTCGGAACTATTTTGATATTACGAGGTTAGATAATAAAAGGAATAAATACAGGGGTAATACCTCAATGATTACTTAGAATAATAGGAAAACATAACATTCTAACAAACATATGAAATTCTAACTAAAACTACATTCTGCTTTCCATTTGATATGCTAAAAATACATGCTCGCATTTTATGAAATTAAAAATATAAAAGGGAAGGAGGGCATAGAGGAAGCACGTCTGTATGTGGGCGGTCGGCTTGTGTGTCTGTCGCAGACGATGGAAGGGGATCTTCAGAGAAGACGTATAACAAAGAGAACGGGTGGAGAAGAAAGGTTTCTTCCATTGGCTATTTTTGTTTCGCCATTGTTTTGAAGAGTTCGTCTAAGAAGCAGAGACGCTCCCTCTTCCACAGACCCACATTCCCTCTCGCCCGTCCTTTGTTTTTTTGTTTCCTCCTTCCTCCGCGACGAGCGCTGACTCCGACGGAACTCCACGGAATACGAATTCATTCAAGTCGAAAATCAAAAACGTTGAGGGGACGTGAGAGATGGTGAGATGTTGCATGAAGAGTTTTTGGTGGATCCTGTCCTCCATTGACAGTAACTGCTTTATTCTCATCTAGTGTTTATAATCGATAATCTACGAAAAAACTAGTATCACTTAAGAAGAGATTCATAAAGTATGAAATGTCAAACAACAAATTTCTACAATGCACAAGGGATTGATTATAAGAAATATTTGATTAGAAATAATATTCTTCCTTCTTCTATCCTTCGGTTCTTGGGGTAATGACCTGCGAGAGTCATTCATGAATAATTGTGAGGCAATTGACGAGTTTCTAAGAGAAATCATTGATTGAAAAAAATGGCTGCAAGAAAAGGTTAAGTATGAATCAATCTGGCAAAAGTCTCCGATTGCCTTCTATCGAAGATTGGTGTAATGAACCCATCGCTGTGATTGGATTATTCCCGTTCAAATGTAATGCGAACTCTCCAATCTCAAAAGTAAATTAAGAATGCAAATTGTGGAGGGAGTTTTCTGAATTAAATAGAATCTGCCATCGTTTTTCTATAAAGATTATTCCATAGAAAGATTTGTAAATCTCTCGAAAGTTTCCAATTACATGACGCCAAGGTATGGTATTATTATATTGTAATCTTAAAATTATATTGCAATAAAAATGATTAAATATCTAAAATATCAATTGAAAGACAGTGTATTTTAAAAAAAATCTAATGTATTAAAAATCTCAAGTTTAACAGGTAAAAATAGCGCTCAATATTATACCACATCGATACAATCAAATAAAGCATCAAAAGTGAACAAGTAACGTATTTAGAAGCAGGATTTCAAAACAGGTGCAAATTATCCAAATCGTGATAGAAAATATAAGAAAGACTTTCAAAGAAATAAAATTTTAACCGATCAAATAAGTCTATGTAAGATTCACAATTAACAGATGCTACGATAAAATTTAATTTCTTTATGCAAACATCAATACTATAATTTTATATCACTGAGATATAAGCCAAAACATTATTCACTTTTTTAAACATGTTTATTATTAAATTCATCTTATTTTTTCCTTAACCCATGTAGACGTAGCTACATTTTAATGAATATAATAATTCTGCTATGCTAAACTACTGTTTCCTGAATTAAATATAAAATATAATACATAAAAGGTACTGCTATCATAACATGCATTTATAGATATTTTCCTCCTGCAATTATTTACTTCATATCATTTCATTTTCAATTCTCTTTAATACGAAATATGTGTATAGCAATGGTATATTTTTTATGACAGCTTCGTATGAGATTGGCAGCAAGGATAGATTAATATGATCCCTCAAAGTAGAACAAGTGACTGTTGTGATATCTCTGATGAATGAGACATATTTCTTGCCGTAGATCAACAGGTGTGGATAATGAATGATTTAATTCAAACTAAGCTCAACTAAGCATAACACAAATGGAACTCATGAATAAATAAAGATTCGAATTTGGAATACTCCTTATTTTGCATATTGTCTTTAATTTATGGACTGGAAACTCGTTCCTTGACCATCCTTGTCTCTTTTTTTCCCACCCTATATAACTTTGGAACTTGCGTGTATTATGTATTACATTCTATCCTTATTCTAAGGTAAACCTCATTTGAAGACGTTCCGATGAACTTTGACTGCCGTATCATTTCAATGTTGATCGCCTTTTATATTTCTGAATATTGAGACGATTTTACCTTTGCATATTTTCAATATTGTTTTAAATATATAATACATAACAATTCTTATTTATGTTATTTACGTTAGAGACCCTCTGATCCTAAACTTTCCTATGACTAACTTCTTCGTGATGTACTCATTCTCTTTTTGCTGTGATGTAAAATCATCCGAAGCTAATTTGTTTTAAGCTTCTTTAAGTAAACCTGTGTTGATACCAATGGGAATAATAATGCAAATCACTGAATCTAGCGAATTATTTGAAAGAAAAATGTTCGAAAATGAGATATTTCATAAAAATTAATAAAAACGTAATTCCTTGACCGATCTCAGCAGATGCGAACAATCGCAAAAAGGAGACCAATAGAAGATGGATTGGATCGTAAGAGAGGCTAACGGGGATTTTGAAATCGCTTCGAATCCATCTCCGAGTATTCCATTAAAATGACGAAGGTTTCCTGCCCAAGTCATTCACTTCCCGTAGAAAAAGACTATCGATATCAGTTCAATTTTCGATATCGAATGCGAATGGACAAGAGATGAGCGATACACTCGATGCATAAGAAGACACGATTTTTTTTCAGTATACATTACCGAAGTACACTTCAAGAAGATAATTACGCATCAAACCCTGGAAAGGAAATTCGACTTAACGGAGGTATACTTGTTTTTTTCCGCTTCCAAAACTGGTTCGAGCGTGGATACGTGTCACTTAAGGTGCAGTGAAATTTAATTAGCTTTAATTAATAATTAAATTCCTCGCGATAGATATCTTACGGAGGCCTTACGAAGAGTGATCGTCTCCTTAGTAACGAACATGTTTACGGTAGCCGGATCATAACATATTCCCTTCTATTCCTCATTATCATTAGCGTTGAAACATTCCTTCGCTTGATTCTCTAGGTTTCCTTTTTAACACGCGACGTTTTCAGTTTTCAAATCGCATTCATTTAGCGCAGGGAAAATACGAAAGTGATTAGCAGCATTAACATAGATAAAACGATGAGCCTTCTTGTACAAATAGGCTCTATCCCACGAAGTAATGCAATCATTTATTTGGGAATGCGTTCACCTTACGTTAGTGTGTAAATAAAAGTAAGATAAAATCACCTATTTTTCTTGTTTTTAAGCATTAACCTTTAAGCACCTAACCTTCACCTCCATCTCACGCTTATTATGTCTGAACTGAAATGCGGATGATATATAACACATATTTAGAAAAGTAGCAGATTTGGGGTTTTCGTCTTCTTTTTCATCTTTCATCTCACACTTTTCAGTTTATTCTAACACTTAAATAGGGACTCTTTTTAATCAAATTCAAACGTTATTTATATTAACATACATCATCCTGTTGTCAGGTTAATAAAAATAAACGTAAAAATAAGAGTAAGTACTTATTTATTTACGCGCATCGATAAAAATACTGTATAGCGATGCACCTCAAGATGACGGCAATCGATCAAAATGACGGAAGCGAAAATTCGTAACCTCAACAGCGTCTCTGGAAATTGCCGTAAACATGACATCACGGGTTCGATTTATGATCGCCATCCGCAGAAAATCTCATCGAATGTTATAATTAAAATGGAGAACTACGGTGTTACGCGTTCCTTAATGGGGGGTGCATCAGGTTTCCCCTCATATATAAAGGATCGCATGTGCATAACTGGATTCGCAAATTATCCATTCTCTGTTAAAGCACCGCCTTTACCTGGAAGGCGTGAATTTTTCAGGGCCCGCATTCTTACGGTGTGACAGAATCCCTATTTTGGCTTTCATTCTTCAGCCGAAAGTAAGTGATATGCGTCCGTCTTAACCTTTATATGCTATGATTGAAAAAATGTCCGAAATTCTGTTATGCAGCATTATTAATGAAATACATTACAAAAGTAGGGACTAATTATCGAAAATAATCATTGATAGCTAGCTATAAGCTTAATTATGTATAAAATAAAAGTTAAAAAATGTAATAAACTCCAAAAGGATAACTTCAGATTAATAATCATCAATTACAGTGATTTTGGTGGTTAATTTCACATTTCGTCATTCATATTTACTACAGTTTTGACTATGATGGGACCTGCTGATAATCAGATTCTGCTTAGCAGTACATTCTTTTTCTAAATGAACAAAGGTAATTCAAAATGTTAATAACCAAACATATTTACATGATGCAATAAATCAACCAAGTACTACAGATTACAAATATTTCACTACATATAGTTCGAAAGATTGTCAACCAGAAATAAGATTTTAATATATTTAATAATCCTTGAAAGTTGTTCGATTGAAATTTACAGATTCTTAACTTTAGATGACATTGAATACTGATATATTGATTGAAGGGCTGACTCAAATGGATAAGTATTATAAATAACAGAGCAGATTCACCCGATTCATAGAATATTGCTCTTCTTCTAAACCATCATTTCTTTTATGAAACTCTACAAAGTTCGATTTATTTAGAGTTACATTTTAATGATAGAGAATTAATATCTACTTTGAAATACTTTTGATGATATTCCATTTATTCTCAAGTAGAGTATCATCTATAACCAAAAGGCCTTGAATAATATGAGTATAAGGAAAACTTAACACAATTTAGGGGGTTGTTTATATGACTTTAAATTTATTTCATACATCATATAAGCGATCACAGCTTGGATATTAACGCTTGAGAAACAACCACATTCGTATCAAACAATTAAGCTATTAATTGAGTTCATAATTTCAATTAAAAAAGGTGCTTTCCATATTTCTAGATTTGCCAAGAAACTATTTACACACCAAAAACTGAAAATTCGATCTGAATTATCTCGCATATTAACCGCGAAAAATCTTCATTACAACGCTGGAGTTATTGTTGACACAATATTAAACATAACTAGCCTCGAAAAAAAATACATATGAAGAAGAAGATTTACCAGTCCGGAACAAAGGTTAAATCCTATCCTCTGAATCTGCAACTCCCAGACAAATTAACTCTCTAAAATATCGGTATCAGCTTATCGAAGTCTTCCACGTCGGTTCTGGAACTTGGGCAGCATTTATCAGAAGTCCTCGCGAATTGGCGTGCGGACGAATAAAACAGCTGTTTCCCGACCGCCCGCTGCGATTACTCAACATAAGCCTCAGATTTATTTGATTCATCATTACACGGTCGGAGTTTTCAGCTTTTCTTCTCACGTCACGAGAGACTGGTTTGTGCATAAACTAAGAGTAGATAAGGCTCGTGTCAGAGTTCAAGATCTCCCGAATGGTTGGAACCACCTTCCAATGGTCTGTATTTCAGGTATCAATGGAATATCGCTTCGATGGATGGAAAAAAGGTATGATTTTATAAAAAAATTGTTTTTGCAAGTCATTTTTCGTAGGTATAGAGATTAAATATGACCAATTGTACCCAAAGTTTGCTCGAATTGCTAGTTAATGACGTATTGTGAAACTTTTACAGATTCTACGAAACGATACAAAACGTTAATTAAAGGCTAAAAAGGTTTTGGGGAGTTCATCTTCCCTATACTCCTTGAGAAACAATGTCATAAGATTAAAAAATGAACATATGTGCATCGAAAATAGCCATATATAAAGCATATTTTTATCGAAAAAACGGGGAAGAATTTTGATTCATTTCTCGAATTCATTGATCTGACTCAGAATATTTGTATCATTTTATCTTTATTGGAAAAATTTCTACAATTATTATAAATTACTCTTGTTACATTCAGTTTTAAGAAAATAATTTAGCTGAAATGTCTTGGATGTTAAGAGTTTTGAGACATGAACGAATTAATTCATTCACGGATCATAATTTTATGAGTTTAAAGCTAAGATCTACAGAATGGTCATTTTTATTCTTCCAAGGAGGTTACAAATCTTAAATTCTCTAGATTTCGTGAATAAAAACGGTTATTATTACTAATTAGAATGAGAAACAGTATAAAGCTTTCAACATGTCTTTGACGATTAATAAACGATGGGATGGATTGAACTTAGCACGTTAAAGCGTGCGCTTTCTCACAAAGTTAAACAGAAGTTTATCACTTCTGTTCAACTTTGTTTTTGACTTTTAACAGATAAAAAATCTATAAATATCATTACTTATTTAATCATAATTGTGTAATATATTCATATGAGCTTAATTTTTAATCAAAAAAATATCACCATCATGACTTTCTCCTGCTAACGAGTCAATTTATTCGTATAATAAATAACTATTTATTTTAAGAGACCAACTACAAAAATAAAAAGGAAAAGGATCAAATAATGACCTAATATAAATGCTAGAAAAAATAAATACTATGCATCACTGAAATCTCTTAAACTTATATCCGAAGAAATTAATGGAGATGAGAGCCTAATGTTGAAGTGGTATTCAAATTTATCCATCAATTAATATGCATTTATTAATAATAAAGGATATGGCAAGATTAAGATGCCTATGGCAAGATTAAGATGCCTATATGTTTAAATTTCATAATTTAAGAATTTTATAGAATTAAAACAAGAAAAGGAAATAGTTTTTATAAATGGAATGATACAAGTTCCGTAAATCTTATTTAGATGGGAACATACGCCTTAATATTATTCATAATATGAAACATACTAGAACCATGAAAATATAGATACATTCTGAGGAAACATGGAGTGATTAAACTTCAAAATGAGATGGTTATTTTCATGATGAATAGAGTTTTGCGCTCGTTTGAGTTTCTTTTGTCTTCCGAAGGAGCGCTTGGGCCATTGGCGGTGCGGGAGCACACTGCGCAGCCGCCGAATCGATGGCTGCGATTGGGGAGAGCTTTCAATTTACTTCTTTCGTTGCTATGGATCTAAAGTGATTATATGAGTGGATTATGAAATATATCAGAAAAAGTCTTGAACAATTGGGTTTCATAACGATAATAAGGCAGATAATGAAAATCATAATAAGAATATTGCTATTCCTATGTACGAATTATGTTTATTTTATCAATAATTTATCTATTTCTGTTTTAGTTTGCAAAGTATAAATTTTCAAAAAGCCCTTCGCTAATATGAGAATTCTATTTTCAATTAATTGCTGTAGATTTTTAAAATCTTACCCTGTTCATTGGCGTCCATCATAAACCATAATTTGTGTAAATTATATTAATAATTCAAAATTTCTACATATTACAGGACTCATGAAGAATAATCTATTAAAACTTTGATGTGAAATATTAGCAACCTTTACTTATAATCATCGCTTAAACTATAAACAATAACGAACATTTTACCGGATAGATTATCATTTTGAAGTAGTATGAATGAATTGTATTAAAGATTGAAATTAAAAGAGACAAAAAGTGACAAAGGAATTTTTACAGCCGATACAGCTTTCCTTGTAAGATCTACGATGAAAACTAAATATCATTGAAACCACTAAAAAGCATAATGAAACCCTTATTTCACTCGCGCTTTGTGATCCTTGGATTAGTTGAAACGTAAATAAAGCAATTTGGACCACATTTCTTCGATCATACCGTTATAATATAGTGAAGCCTAAACAGGTGCGTGTAAGTGGCCACAGAACATATTCATAATTTAATCGAAGGATTATAAACATCAAGTACTCAGTACTGTATCAGTGAGTCATGAGCAAAAATCTAAAATGGCTATATTGTCAGAGGAATAAAATCCACCTCCGTTAATAAGAGATTAATTAAGCATTCATTCCGGAAACAGTTATCCCATAAAGCATTCCGAGTGCCAATAAAGCAGTTCTCATGTCCTTCCAACTCATTATTCAAATCGTAACACAAACGTAACGTACGATCAGATAAGATGTCGGCTTTTTAATTTTCATAATTCAGTTACGTAATTCACTCGCGATTTGAATAGAAAAACAGAGATTCGAACCAGAAAATCACTGTGAACATCTCATTCAAAAGAATTTAAATGTAACTGTTTTTGAAAGGAGGTGATATGGATTGTTGCAAAGGAGATCTTATCTCGGATATTACCATGGATTCTGAATTCAAAGGTGAATTTCATTTCGGATTGATATGGCATTTCCTATTATTCATTTCCTATTATTCATGCGGATTGATATGGCATTTCCTATTATTCATTCAGTTTCTGCGTTTGAAACTGTCTGAGACAACGAGGAAACTTATAAGGGAGTCTCTTTTTTCTAAGGATTCAATCTCAATTCAATTTCTTTTAACAAGAGAATTAGTAAATTACGTTTTGCGTAGCTACTTTCGACAAAGAAATATACTAACATAATCGAGTTGTTGGAATGGATTAGAATGCATCGAATTTATTGTTATCATAACAAAAAAGGATTTCGATGTGAGAAATATTAAAGCATGTTTCTTGTAGTGTCGACATGTATATGTAAAGTATTTCCGTTCTAACGACTTAAGTTAATACTTTATGAATTCAAAAATAGAGGAAGTAATAATGTATGAAGATTATTTAACATTTAATTCTTTTCACAGAAGATGTGTTTTATGTTGTTTGGGATTACCTATGATTTATACGAACTCAACAATTATAACGAATCAATCGAATCCTATTATTCAAACTGTAGCAAAAATTCAGTTAATTTAGAATAAGAATATAATCAGCTGCGGTGTTCTTAATGTTTGCAGTGAACAATTTAATTTATGTACGAATTGAATTCGAAATATATATCCATTGCGACTAAGTGTGGAGTTCTGTCGAGATAGAGTACTAAATTATTAGTAATCTCAAACTAAATTTGAGATTTTATATTTATAACAGAATAAAATCATTGTTCCAATACATAATATTTATCAAGAGAGTTATGATGATTAAATCATGGAAATATTACTCAACAATTTAACCCATAAAAATATTACTACGATACTCTTTGAACAAGACATTGAGCAGTCCAAGTAGCATCGTATACAAAAACTCAACACAAACATTCTGTTGCTATGGCACAACTGGTTAGATATGATCGCTTATATTACAGCCTAAAAAAGGTCAATCAACGATAAAAGTTCCTTCGTTTTTGCTAACACTCTAAATAATATTAATTTGTGACAAATCTTATAGTTTGCTAACAAATTGTATGTAAACAAAAGGATGACAAATTAATCGGTAGGGATTGAATTGAATGAGCCGTGATATATTAGTAAACAAAATACATTAGGGACGATTTTATAGCATATGAAGAATAAAATACAGAGAATTAAATTATGGTTCAATAAATACTTCTAGTACAATAATTTACGAGTAAAATAGAAGTTAATATCTTGTTTGCATCATTTTATGTATTTACTGAAATGTTCTATATCGTTTTCAAATAACGGGGATATTTCTTAAGTTATAATTTATAATTTTATTCTCGTTATGAGTGAATTCTAAAACGAAAAATATGTTTAGCATTTAGACATCATAGCACATATTTGCTCGTCTCAATCTGCAGAACAATGTTGAGGAAAGGTTAGACTTATTAAAACGCGGAATGTTTGCCGTCCATCATCGGAAAATGACGACGCGCGTGAGCCATGTCCTTTTTAAACGTAATTCGTTGCTCGTATGCTTTGGACGAAGGGATAGGCGGACAGAGAGACGCTGCTTCCATCTAGATGCCACGCAGCGTAACATGTCGTGGGAGAGGTCGCTTACGGATACAGAATGAAAAAGCAACCCCTGTGTCCCCTATCGCTTGACGTCTGGATCATAAAAAGAGGGGGACATTTGTAAATAACTACTAAACATTAAATGTATATCGGAATTATATAATGAACAACAAGAATATATCTTCTCAAAACTGTTTCGTTTTTATTTGTGGAGAAACTACGATGAGAATGTATATCAGTGAGCATTCGGAGTAAGATTTTGCTTGTGAACATTTATGCTAATTTAGTGAATGTTTGGCGTAAATTTGATGAAAAAATGTATAGAAGAGCAATAAGCGATTAGGCAATCGTATCCCCTAGCAACACTAGATTGAAATTTTACATTACGGCAACAATAAAAGCCATCATTCAGTTATTAAACTTATTTAGAAGACAATGGCTTTCCTTGTTAATACTGAAATAATAACGGTATTAATTATCTCTAGTACTCCAAGTTTTAAAAATTGCATAAAAGGCAACTTAGGAAAGGAAACATTATTGTTGAAGTATTGTTACTTAACCAATTATACGAATCATACGAAACGATTTCGTATTTTACATTTTGATTTAATCTATAGCCAATTAGCTATTGCAATTAAATAGCTATTGCTTCTTCATCAATCCATTTATAAAGATGGGTTATATACCATTTCGCCCAAAACGAGTTGAAAAACATTCTCTTTCGAACACATTGAATTTTAGCTCCAATAAAAGAGATGAAAAGTAAACAATTTTTATAGATCGAAAAACTTCTACATTCCCTTAGGAGTTGTAACGCCCTTAGCAACGAGTGTTACTTTATATTTCTAAGTCCTCCCGGAGTGAAATACAATACGAAATGGTTCAAATCTACCGACGTTGCTTCTTGCGCATTTATGATTCCGCATTGAATTAATGGGACTTTTTTAACGAACGCTGTGGCGTCGACCATCAGCTGTAAGGCTTCCCTGGCTTCCTCTTTTCTATAAAGCCGATTAGTTTCGTTCGAAGGGATTGTAGAATTCCTGGGAAACCTTTCATTTGCACTTATCGGATGCAATCGTAAGTAAATTACGGCCATCGAAGGACTTTCGCAGCTGTTTAACGAAAGAGGATGCCATCTTAAGCAGAACGCATTATAGTTGTGCATAAAGAAGAAATATCAATATTATCTATAAATCGGTCATAGCACTCGTTGTTGCCACGGTAAATAAAAGTGTAGGTTATTAAAACTGCTGATATAGCATTAAATGGATGGTAAATAAGGATAATGTTTATCCTTATAAGGATAATGTTATTATAATGAATATATTTGCTATTTTTAACGAGTTTTTGTTCCATTATATTCATTATTTTGTTATTAAAGCAACTTATAAGAATCTAGGATGTATTCTGTACCTTCATGAATGGACACGCTAATCAAACTCGAGGCATAATAAAGCTTATCGAGGACTTAGTTGAGGCTAAGAAGCAAGTTACATCCTTCACGATTAGTATATTGAGAGAGTATACAAACAACACGAGAATCCATTCGCCGGTGATTGAAAGCCTTCGCGGAGAGCGATGCTTCCATCTCCCGGGCGATGGACACCTACGTCCCCACGAACACCAAGTGCAGAATTTCCCCTTGAAAAAGAGATTCTTCACTACACATCCACCCAATCGGGGCAACGCATTGAGACGGAGCTATCTCAGATTCCCTCTCAATTCTTTATATTTTTCGGCAGCCGAAATCGATAATTTATTCCGAAATATGACCTTCCGAATACAAAAAATGTGGGGCGAAATGAAAAAAGGAGAATGGCCATGAGACTAGGATCCGAGATCCTTCCCTCCGTCGAAGCGGGAGAGCAAAAGGGCTGTTAATGTTCTATAGGAATTAATTTACATCTATATTGGAGATGTTCGATCATCGTTGGATGCGTGTCTGCAGAGTGTACAGATTTGCTATTTGAGAGCGTGATATGTTATGACTCCATGCAAATTATTTTGAATATAATATGTTTATGAAAATATTTCAAGGAAGAAATTCGTGGTATCAACCAAAAATCAGTCAAAAGTAATATAAATAAATAAAAGTTAAATCAAACTGAATAGGAAAAACTCACTGTTATTGTTCTCGATACTGAATCCAGTAGATTCATCGTAGCTGATCCATCCAGATCTGGAAATGAAGAAACATATAATAAAATATTGAAAAGATTAGGGTGCTAAGTTAAAAACTTCCTAGTGTAGCTGAGATTTCCTAAACCTCGTACACAAAGATGTAAATTAATACTTGGACTGGATTCAAAAGTGCAATTAAAAGAATGAAATATCGAGAAATTGTTCAGATGTTCAATTATAATATAATTCACTTTAAATATAATCTCAATTATGAAATTTATACTCTTTATAGATCTATAAAGTTTCCCAGATTGGAAATCACAAATGCAGAGCAAAACATAAATTGGAATGCACACGTACAATTACACATTATTAATTATGTGTAAAGTTAACTATTTTATTTGTGTTAAATTTTATTTTCTCATTTCAGATTTATATAGAAAGACTATTTAACATCCTTTTGTGTGTGAATAAAGTCTTGGAAGTATTCTTCACTTATTAAATCTACACAATAAAATAAATTATAACAGAATGCTCATCTTATAATTATAACCGTTTCAAGTACAACTGTCTCAGCTCCGTGAAGATTCTATGCGACAGAAGAAGGAGTCTTAAAGATGAATTTTCACAAATTTTAGAATAAATACATATATACGAAGTATAACTGGATAGAATCATTAAGTGATAAACGTCAATATCATTAATTTGTCCATAATGGAAATTTAATTTTTGGGTTTCATGTTTTATTCTAATGCTGATTACCGGGAAATTCTTATAAATAACAAATAATTGGATCTTAGTAAAATCTACTTCTTCCTTTAAAAGTAGGCCAAAATGTTAATATTAAAAAAATTAACTTCTTTGTATTTATTGTTGCAAATAGTGAGATAAAGTACTAAAATTCATTTTATTAATGCAATTTTCTTCACAGCGAAATGAAATCAGGCAATGTGAAAGACTCGACGTAGTTTATCGAATTATCACTTGTTTGTGACAACAAAAGACTTTACAATCCTTTTGCATGAAAATCCTGCAAATTACGAGACATGTATTTCATCCTTTTTGACCGAAAGCTTCGATATCTTGAAAATCGGAAAATAAAAGAAGGAACGATGTAGACCAGTTACGGCTAACGAATATTTTACAGACGCATTAATAATATTCCTTTTGAGCATCTTTTGTGCATGTATCTTTGATCCTTTAAGAGCCCAAGCGCTTAAAAGGGCATAAGGCGTAAGCAAAACTTCGTGTAAACCTCCTCAAATTGGATTTACAAGAGTTCTTTTGCCGAGTGAATGATACCCCGAAGCGGGGAGATTGTCAAAAGTCGAAACATTTCGTCCGATGATCGCGTACACAAAGCTACATGAATAAGCGAATCGATCTTACACCGCTTAAAACGTGCATCGCCGTTTTGACAGAACGTGCGACGAATAAGTTCCCTTCTTTGGCGGAAGGACGTTAGCATCTCCGTAGGTTCCCTCAAAGGACGCACAATCTCTCGGATGAATTAAAATGATAGATAAAACGCGATCTTGAGACGCAAAGTTATCTTAAAATAACTAAGTTTTACATCCCTCGGAGCGAAATTAATTCCGTCTCTCGATGCAAAACTTTTTTTACGTTTGATCGAATGGAGACTAATTATGCTATCTACGTAACAGGAAACGATTAATCGAAGTTGTAATGGCGAATAGAATGTGAGGTCTGAAGAGAGAGGGCAGCACAGTAGAGAGAGCAGAAGGCATCGCCTCGAGGGAAACACATGCTAGGTTACGGTGAAATTAGAAGGGTCCAGAGACGGCATGGACCTCTTCGGCCCTGAGATCGCTAGGAAGGGGCCCGAAATAAAGAGCTGGAAAGTGTTTCCAGAAAGATCAAGAAGAATCAGAAAGATCTGAAGGAAAAGATGGGAAACTGATGATTCGTATCAGAAAACAAATGACTGATCGTTGAAGTGGTTACAAATTGTTTCCAAAGTGACGATTTCCTGTAAATGCGAAGAAAATATGTGTTTTCATAAATTTAAATGAAAGATTGGATACGAAAGAAATGTCCGTTGCGATGATGCCACTTCTGCAGTAAATTGGATAAATGAAAAGGAAGCAATAATTTGAAATCATTTTGAAATTTTGTATTTGAAATTAATAGATGAATAAAAAATGAGTGATTATATTTTATATATGTATGATATATATTTTATTTAGCTTTTGTTCTTCTTAAGATTTATTTGAGTATTTTTATTTTAATTAATTATTGAGACAAACAGTTGTACTTTCATCAAATCTATGAAAAAAGCATGACTTCTTCATGACTTTTAAAATTAAAATTTATATTTTTGTTAATATTTTTCGACTGCAAACGAATAAATATTAAATTAGCTACTGTATATACTTATTGAGTACCTCTTCAATATTTTGACCGAGGTATTCAATGCCAAATGTGAATCTTCATCCTTTTTATATTTTGACGATCATAATTAAATATTAAAATGATATTTGACATCGAATACCATCCAAATCGTGGATCTTAATTGATAATTTCCTCTTGGACAGTAACATATAGATACGGTGACGATATTTTCAGTAGCTATTGTATCTATAACGGCTGTTATTTTTTTAACACGAATAGAATCATCTAAACCAATCGATGGAACGGAGATTAAAAGCGTAAAATAACGGCATGAGCAGGGCTCGAGTCCCCACTGTCACACTCCTCAATTAGCATATCTGTCCGGGAGAAGACCTTGGTTCGAGTCCCAATCATATATAATTCTGTTTATCCTTCTCAATAAAGTTGCACGAACTCTATTTTTTATTATAATTTTCGCATTTCCTTAATGCGGATTATATGCACATTGGACACAAGAACAGGTGTATTGTAATGTGCTTCATTTTTATTTTTTACTAAGAAAGAAGAAAAAATGAAAAAAGGACATAAGCGAGAAATTATATGAAAAAAAGCAATTTTTCAAATCTAGACAAAAGTTTTAGAAGTTATAATTAACGATTTATTTTGCAGTTTTCTACTTTCCGAACTTTTCGTCAACCGAAGAGGAGAATGTGAAACTGCCCATTTATCTTTTATACTTGAAAAGCAACTAAAAAGTTAATCCTGATTTGGTAAATTGTAAACGTAACTTGTGGATACGGACTGATCTGAAGCATCCTTGATAGACTCACGTGGAAATGAACGAGTGTTCGTCAGATAAACAGACGAAGGGGAGAGGCGCAGGGGTTGAGATGCAGAACAATGGGAGGAAATCAGGGAATAAGAGTACTAAACGCAGTTCCACCATTTTGATGCGCGGGGGATGGCGGCAAGGGCTGCTAACGAAGGCGGGGCGACACACAATGGGCCGGTCGGACACTAAAGAGATCATACGCGTGCGAAGGAATGGCTGCGTGAGCACCTCGCCCTCTTCCGCCTCCAAATATCGAAGGGTGTGCCTTCCTTAGGACACTCAAATCGATGTCGTTAGACCCTTTAATGGACACGTTACCATGTAAACAAGTTGCGGACGAGATTGGCGAAACGTGTTGGTAGGAAAAGTAATCGATGTTTTTAAGAATAATCGATGTTTTTCTCGACTCGCAAATTTTCCTTCGAATTGGGCATTTAATTTACATTACAATTTCGAATTACATTTAATTAATCTGATCGTGATGATTCTTGACGCTTTGATGTTGCGAGAGAAATATGAATTGAGAGAAAGACACATGAATTCCTTTTTGCTTTTGAGGGATGCGATTAAAATTTTTAAAGCTTACGAGATGTAGCATGTATTTATCCTTTCAGAGATTAGTATATTTATTATAAATAGCATCAGCAATTAAACTTAGCATAGTATTTATATTTTAAGGGAGGCATTGATGAAGGTATGGTGTAAGGTAAACAATTCTGATAAATATAAGGTGATTTTGAAGTCAATAGGAGATTATCGATTTTACAATGAAATTGTAGATATTCATGCAAACTAATAGCACTCCTTTTTCAGCAATAAACATTTACTGTATGTACTCTGCCGATATTGGTGAGCAGTGAATTTTTATTTATTTTTTTTTAGTTATTTTTAAGCTTATTTTTCTGAGAGTTTCCAAACTCCATCCATATCATCGTTCGTTTTAGAAACAAAATAGAGCTAAATTGTAACAAATCTTTAATAAATAACCGATACAATTGACTGAACTAAAAATCACGCTATATTACGACTAAGATAAAACCTTCATTATTTACCTATCCATGATAGAGCGCATTAAAAGTATCGTTCTAATAAAAACATCGGAAGATCAACATATTCCGAGTTTAAGCCACTTTAAGCAGTTTTCAGAAGTCATGGTTCCTCGACTCATAGATAAAACCCTCTAATTCAATAACACTAGATAAGCCTCTGGAGTGACTAATTAGTTAAGGCGATTGGCTTCCGAGTTTATTGATCCCTGGAATTAAGAGGCACTTTTCATCCATCGATAAATACTTCCTCCGTCACCTGGAAACTGACCCGTAAAATACGGACCTTGAGAAGTCCATTTGAACCGACAATTACCGTTCCTCAGACGTCAGCCAATCAATACCAGTTTTCAGAGAGATTAGCGATAATGAAACACCATCCTCAACTTCCCGTTGGTGAGAGCCGATGGCGAAAGGGATTGGGTTCGATCACCGGAGATAGTCAATTTCGCCAAACCGCTCACTAATCTTCGTGGGATAATCCCGCGTTTTCCTCTCAGGGATTCATCGAAAAGTATGATTACGATGGGATAAACTTTTATCTCACAATTCGGTAATCTCGATTCGATATACGAGGGAAGTGAAAATATTACTGAATCTCACCTTGGGAGCGGAATGGTTAACTTTTAAATATTAAGGTCCCGAGTTCGAGTCCCGGATTACAATCATTTTCCTTTTTTGTTACTGATTTTGGCATCCGTCCGTTTCTAAAAATTTCATATCAATAGTTACTTATGAGCCTTGTATTAAATAGATAAATCCTTTACAAGAAGTTACGAGGAAATACAAAAGATCAATGCGATCTGTTTATATTTATTTGGGATGAATAAATATCTCCGAATATAGCGAACCAAAATGAGATAACGTATCTCCATTTTCGAGTCCAATAAAATATATATGTATTAATGATTAATTAACGGTCGTTGCAGCCATTATTCCACTCCGTGGTGGACGATAAGCCATGAGCACGAAAGATCGGCGATTCGTTCTGTGACGGTGTTGATATACTTTTCAAGACGTCTCTTTCTTCGATTGAAATTCTTTGTGTGCGCTCGAGTGATTCAGTAACAACGGCTTTCGACATAAAATAAGTAAATTGTTGTTCGAGGAAATTGTACTGTTAAACGTAAGTAGAAATCACTGGAAAGTCCATCGAGAACCGAAATTTTCACAAGATTTGGAGAAAAAATGAAATTTTAATTACGTGGAAAAAAACACGAATCTCTTGGCGCAGAAGAATTAATTACAAGCGAAGGAGAGATTAGCGACGGAGTACTCAATTAAGATTAATAAAGCAAAGAAGAATTAATCGGCAAAAGGTGTTAAGTAGCTCTGACTGCAATTCAAATCGGCGATATAAATGCAGATAGGCAGCTTCTTGCAAGGAAGTGATTCATTAACCTCACCTTCCCTCATTTTACTTTCAGTTACTCATACGAACGTATGTTCGGTGATGGAATTCCACGGCTATTGTTCTGCACGTTAAGTCACGCTTCTCGAGTGAATCAACGCTATAAAATGCATAGACTTCCTTATTATCCTCAAATGATTATTCGCAGAGAGCTTACCGATTCTTTAATTCATTTGCATGCTGAAGGAGACTATCTGACGCTTTCTTTTAATTAGTACATTTGAATAAAAGGGTATAATTTAGCATCGTTTTAGCCCTAACCAGAGGTACCGATATAAAAAACTCCTTCCAACTTAAATCTATGAATTGGTAATAATCAAAAAAGAGACTTCGATCACTAGAAATATTTTTTTTGAAGAAAAATCAGCGAAATAGAAAAATAATTTATTAAATGAATACAAATAAAAGCTTGTTTTTTCTTTAGTGTCCCTTCACAAGTACAACAAGAAATAGAAGAAATAAAGACGATTCACAAAACAGATTAACCCTCCAAATGTAGATAAAATTATGGAGGTTTTGAATGAATCTAAGAGTATCGTAAATAACAATATTTCTGGTGAGAAGAAAGGGTGCTACTTTCTTGTGTTTTACACTTACACACAAATTTGTACGCTTGTTTTAAAGTACACAAATAAAATATTTACTGAAAATAATTTTGCCTCAGTTTCGTACATAGTCAATATATGTTATATATATACATATATGGTCAAGCTAGAGAATCATAACAAATTCGCAAGAAATACAGACTCCGGGAGAAATAAGTTAAAATAAATGTTTCCTCATAATAGATTCTGCAATATCTCCTCTTTCCTCGGACTAAATTGTATGAAAAAGGAGTGAGATTTAAGGCCCAACTAAGAAACAAATATTTGCAAAAACTTTCTTAACAAGATGAATCTTAAATTCCACCAATATGAGATAATGAAATGAATCAACCCAAAGTGTGTTTATTTACTTCTTAAAAGGCCTTTCAAAGTGTCACTATCATTTGCTCAGATAACTACAGAGACCCTAAGGAAAGTTTAGCATTTAAATACAATTTTTGCCCTCAAAATTCGCACTAGTCTGAAATGCAAAACCACTTTCTCCGTCCAAAAATCGTCTGAAAACATTTCCTCAGAAAGTTCTCAAAATAAACATCTCCTTAAAAATCGTCAGAAGAATACGTCACGGCGACCTTTCCGATCAATGCTATCACAACGGAAATTTCACAAATGTAAAGGGACGCTCTAATAATTTCCTTATCACACCAATACGAAAATAGCGGCCGACGATTTCCGAGCTACAAATAATGCGCCACGTCACTCCGTATCCGATGGAAGATGATAAAGTGGCCTAAGAATTGACTTGATCCTTCCCTCAATTATGACACCGTCTCCGATTGTCCAGAGAATTTTTTAATCGTCCGCCGAATTTAGCGCCGATATTTCGACGGCTTTTTTAGGAATCGAAAATCGATTTCGGAGATAATGAAATTGGAGCGATTCGACCCAAAGTTATTTCCGAATTTGACCTTTAAGTCCAAATTGAGTGGAGAAAACAGTTCCACGTGGACGTCGCCTAATATTATTTCTCCTATCAGCTTACGACCAATGATCTGGAGCGATAGAATACGCCAGATTCAATTCCCTGATTTGTGATTAAATCCGTAAATAAGTTGAGACAGATTATTTTGCACCAACTTTGGCGAAGAATTCGCAACGTTAAGAATATTGGACTATAGAAAGCCAGCATTTTTTTCCCTCGTTCCGATAAGCAGAACTTTCAGTTTCTTTAAAATTTATTTTTAAACTGATTGGATTTTTTACCAGAGAAATAAGATTTAATGATTATCTGTTTTGTGATATTTTATATTTGTTCTAAAATTAACCAAAGATAATATAAAAATTATAATTTTTACGAATTAATATTTCACATATATATTGTGTGTATGTATTGCTGTGTGCTAGAAAATATTTTTAAGCCTTTAGGTCGATTTATTTATTATTTATTTATAACTTTAATTACTATTAATAGGTGGGCGATGCAGTCAGACTTAGTTCGTTTTCTACTAATTCATTACATACATCGAGGACTTAACAGTCAAACCTCTCGACGAAGGAGGAAAAAGATCTCTCATTTGAGCGGATAAAGAATATTTCTCGAGGAAACGGATTCCTATGAACGTCATTTCGTGAACAAGGGCACTTCCCTTTGCATCGAGGATTTTCCGAATGACACCATTTCGCACCCACTATCATTTGACCTCAAAAAGCACCAATTGGGAATTCCCTCACGACGCTGCTTCACGGATCCTAGTGGCGTGGAATGCACGAGGTCGGCGTCCTCAAAACTACCGGCAGATGTCACCGCAAACACTTCTCCCGGAGAAGATAGATGAATAGTTGCGTTTTACACCACCAGGTATGTCGTTCGTAATAGTCGTCTCCATAGAAACGCGGAGGTACTGACGTTTGAAATTCCGCGACACTCGTGGAGAAAGTTGTTTCGGCTGAAATGCGGTAACATTGTGTACGGTTCTGTTTTATTTTATAGAATCTATCGTAAGATTCCCGATTTCAAATCTTTTCACAGGAGAAATGCATGCATGTGATATATACAAGATATGCTTAGTCTCCACTTCATGGAATCCTATTTCAAATGTTGTAAATGATACACTAAATAACTTCCTTAAAATGTGAATAGTTCACCCTTCTGTTTTAGAATTAAGTCCACTCGAAAAAACTCTTAAGTTTCGATTGATAGTATAAAATTGAATTATTGATTAATGAATGTTTGTGCATTTATCACAATCACGCATTACAACATTAAACTAATGGAATATTTTCATGATCCGTCTTTATGATGCATTATCTGAACCGAAACGCAGAAATACGCGAGTTGTTAGAGAAAAACTTATCAATAACTTATTACCACTCCTACCACATTTTCTCTCAGCAGATCCTTCGTCATAAAAGTGAGGAATATTGCTAAACGAAACGCGAGAATTCGTTTAGCATTCACTTGCGAACTTCTTTCATAAATCACCGAGACATAATGACTCTGCTATAATTGACACCCTGATAAAGGAAGGCTTTGAAGGTTTAAATACCAACTTCTGACATCAGTATTTAGTTCAAGATAACAGAAGGCATTCACGAGATGTAACTAAAGGTGCAACATTTACAAGTAGGTGTCATTTGGAAATACTGAATAATATCTTTCATTAACTAAGGAATTGGGAGAATTAAAAGTGTAAATATCGTTAAGGCTGTGAGAGTGAGGAAAAACTGAATGGAAAGTCTCCAAAACGGGTACGAATCTTAATGAATATCGATATTTAGAGCGTCCCCGTGCTAATATGAAAACATTTAATATGGTTTCCATAAAAATAAAGGATTATAATTAAATCCTTTGCTCTGAAGATTCTTGCTTGGAGGATGGGACCGAGACATGTCAAAGATATACATTCCACGTAATTAACTTAAAGCGAAGTAAATTTAGTAATTAGACATTGTTGGTTATTCGTTAAATACTCATCCGAGCAAAGTATGATTTTCAAGTAATACACATTGAACAAGCAAATATCTTAATATAAGTGAACGCTATGATTCCCGATAGGATTCTACCCTAAAACAATCACTTAGATCATTTTACTAAGACTCTCACAACATGAAAGAAAAGATCTAAAGATCACCAAATTCCCCTTTTCAAGTCTCAATTCCTTCTTCATAACTTCTTGATAGAAAAGATCCAACGACCCTTCAAATCGAATATAAAATTAATCACAATTTTTGTTCGGTTTCGATCATTCGTAATATAGTTTCGCGACGACAGAAGAAACCAATATTGAGTTTAGAGAGAATCATGGGATTATAAAAGGGACGCA
Source organism: Pantala flavescens (assembly GCA_020796165.1). NCBI lineage: Eukaryota > Metazoa > Arthropoda > Insecta > Odonata > Libellulidae > Pantala > Pantala flavescens. Next base: position 52,281,717 of record CM036881.1, read on the forward strand.
GGTGGACCTCAAGGGGAAGTGGTAAAAAGTGAACTGTGGATGTTCACATTTAATTTAGTTCCCCTCCCCCACCGCAGCGTTGACTTATGTGAAGTCCGGAGACGAAAGAAATTTCGGTCGCCTCGTTAGGTGTCGAGGGCGTGGGTGGGGAGCGGCGAGGCGTAAAGAGGGGGGTGCCCCGGGGGCAGAAGAGGGCGCCCCGGGCCCCGAGAGGGGACGGCTGATCAAGATAACGTGACGTCACTTCAGTTCGGATGAGAAGATTCGAAAGGTGTAGCAAAAAGGTCTGAAGTGGTTTGAAATTAGGGGAGGTTTATGATTCTGCGGGTTGACGAGAATGGGGAAGTCAAAGTTCATTTTCCACGCGTTTTTTACTTTCAATGGCCAACAATTTTCCGACCCATCGTTGATTTTTAATCAGATGAATCTTCGTTTTCCGCCCGTTGGCCATCGGTTCAAGCCTCGACACCTCTTTTGACGTATCCTAAAATGATAGGAGATGCTTTGTGACAGATGTCTCGACCTAACTTAAATTACGCTCTCAATGAGAAGATTCCAACGATATCAGACATTTGTACAGAAAACCACTTAGTTTCTTAGTTATTGCATTAAAACTTGCATAAATTTACAGAAAAATGTCATAAATTTCATAAATAAAGTATCGTGTGAGATACAACAGCTTCTTATTGTCTAATTGTAAGTGAAGCCGATCAAGAAAACGGATTTAAATGTGACTTCTTCGTTAAATTAACATATTATATTAAAATACTTTCTAAGTGATCGAAAGTCAATAATTCTTGTAAGATATTTATGATATTATAAAACATATTAATCAAAATATGTTGTATATAAAAAACAAAAATATAAGATACAACAATATTCACTTTACCAAAAGAATTGACTAGCTGCGGGGTGAATAAAGGAGGGTTGATTTGCATTACTATGGATGAAACCATAGCTCCACAAAAGATACCCTTCCTTAACGATTCGCTAACATTTATACACAAATGAGCGCCAAATGCCATTCATTACAATAGCCATCCCTGTTTTTACGACACATGTAAAAGTGCCGAACTTCCGCGTAAATTACCATGTGGGTTAGTTTGTCATTTTGCTACCATGTCTGTGCATCAATCAACCAAATGAGGTCGGATGGTTCCTCAATACAATCAATCTCAGCCCTTATTTATTATTATTATTAATAGGAGCAAAACATACTAAAGGAAAAGCGAGTTCTATTATTCTTCTCATCTTCACTGAACCAAAAAACTATGGTCAAAGAGAAGCAAGGTAAGTACGCTATTAAAACTTTGTAATGATATAATAAATGTTTATATAGAAGAAAACATTACATTAATATCATAATATGGTCTTCTGTATCTTTCGTACACAATTAGGGGTGATTTTCGCTGACTATGACCAGAAGTCTATGACGATTAACATTTTATTGACAAAGAGTCTATCCAACCATGTACTTCTCTTAAGTATGATTGAGAAATAATTTTGTTTTTGAAATTGTTGAGTCCTTTTACCAACAAAATATAAAGGTATGAACAATACTGGATTAAAAAATAAATATCATATCTATTATTGAGTATTGGTGTATTTGAGCGTCATAATAATTTTAATTGTAGTGGTGATATGGAGTATTCCAAAATAATTTTTGATGTTTTCGATGTTGTCCAATACGTACTTATTTCCAAAGTTCCATTATAAACTCTACTAATTTCACACATACCAAATAGTAGTAAACAACACTACAGCTTTACAACAACAGCAAAACAATCAAACGGTCCAGTTCGGAGCAAATCGAGACAACCTGCGTCATGTGGCAACGGGAAGATAATGGTGAGATAACCGTCGCGGTTGGACGTGAATTATCGTTCGTTGCCATCAACCGGACGTTTGAGGGAAAGAGCGAACGTTTGGCGAAAATTTTATCGGCACAATGGAGGGGATAAAGAGGGGATGGCGGTTTAGGAACAGTGTGTCACCCGACTTCGGGTACTGCTAAATGGGTACAAGGGTTTCACACTTGGCAAGTCCCTTTCTAGCCACCTTCTGTCGTGCCTTCGGGGCACCATTCATCGATGGCCCCGAGCGATACGACGCCAAAACCACAATTCGCGCGCTCGGGAATTAACACTCCATTTTGCATGGACCGGAAGTGGAGAATATTACGAAAAAAGAGGTGCAAATTTGAGTGATGGATCTAAATGCTTGAGAACGGATTGAGGCTTCTCACGAAAGAAAATGTTAGCGAGGGGCGAAGGTGTTTCCTCTGGATGCCCTATAATGAGCTCTTTGTGTAAATGCGAATAATAACTGTATCTTCGCAGTTAACAGAGAGAGCAAGGAAGCAGACGTAGTTGTATGCGAATTTCAGTCGCCATAAAGTTCAAAAGAATTTTGCTCGAAATTTTAGTGCCAATACACTCCTAAGAAGTGATGTAATATTGATTATCCAACGACAGTGAAAATATAATTCGTCTTATTATCTAGAAAATTACATGAACAAGAGATGCTGAATTAGCGCTACCTGTGTTTTTTTAATCTGACGAGTATGATTAATTTTCTATTCTTACACTGGTACATTGGTGACAGATTTATGATACTTTTATAAACGATGAAAGCTCAGATTTCTCTTCGACATTCTTTCACCAAAAAATTCCTTTCACAAAAAATGAATTTACCATGAAAGAATTTAGATTTAGATTTATGTACCGTTATTAAGATTTCAGGAACATTAATATTTAAAGGCTTTATAATTTATATTTAAAAGTTTAAATTTAGTTTCCTATAGCACAATATCGATTTAATCAATAAAATATTTTCTCTTGATAGAAAAATAACTTTAGATAAAATTCATGATAAAATACATGCTCCTTTAATAGAAAATAATAGTACAAACTTTTAAATTTATTCACACCAAATGAACTTAACCTTATGTATGAACTCCTTTGCGTTCCGACTCATATATACACTAAAATACACCCGCATCCATGGCAATGGTTGGAAAATCGAGCCAAAGTTACTTCCATAAAAAACATCAACTCTCAGGACCAATTCCCAGCTCGTCACTTCAAGCACTTCAACTAGACGGAAAGTGCCATCTATCGGATGGAAATTGCGCTGTTTCTAATCCCGGTGAAATAAAGCACCCCTTTTAATATCCGTAAAAAGGTTTCCCGTGTAAGGAGTCTTGCAATCAAAACCGATCTCCGAGGAGAGTAAGTCATGACACGTGCCGAGACACCTACTCGACAGCTTCATAACGCAGAGCGCTTTTCCTAAAACGAACACGGATTTCTTGTCGAAAGCTAGCAAAGCCAACGGCCCGGAGACAGGGGCCACGCATCCACGAGGGCCCTCGGGAATTGGGCAAAATAGTGGAACACACCCCCCACACACCCTCTCCCAACCCATTTTCTCTTTAGCCCACGGCATTTCCCATCCCCGTGCGACCCCCGCGGTGATGCTCAGTTGCTCCTAAGGGAAAAGTACGTGCGCATTCCCACCCGTGACGTTTTTTCACGATGTCCCCCAAGGCAGGATCTTGGGTCCACTCCCCTTTCCAACCCGCCTGTTTGGATTAAATGTCAAGAGGTATTTAAAGGCGTGGGTTTCAAAGGCGAACAAAATTCGTTCCTTCTAGTGCACGTTCTTATACATCCCGATCAATCATCAAGATACTTGCTAAAGAATTGCCGAAAGTCGTAATAAATATTTTCCCAAGCTTCGCGATAACCGTAGGTATTTAAGACCGGAACTATAATTCATCATGTATTCGCAAGAAACCCACAAGAAGCGCTTAATAACTTTGCATCTCTATAAGTCGAAATGTGAACAAAACAGCACGAAATTCAGGTAAGTACACCAACAAAAATTTACGAAGAATAGAAATCTAGCAAATTCGAGCAACTGACTGTCAATTGGGAGATCTGGTTTCGTGTCTCGGTTTTGTCAGACTCTTTTCACGTTAAAAAACCTGGGATTATGCTAGCAAATCACCTTTAATGTTTCTTAGATAAATTTAATTTCATCTCAGGTTTCAAATTCCTGAAAATGGGGAAATGATGCTAAGATAACGATTTTACGCACATAGTGTAAACCTTGAAGTGGCAAAATGTTGTTCCACTCCTTTTTCTCATCATTCTGAAATATTTTCGTTCCACATCATCTTAATATGCCATGACTTCCAAGTTCCACGTCGTTTCTTTGATGTGAACGTAGCTGTCAAACATTTGTTTCCATGGAGACTTCCTCCTCCACGATAGGATTTTCCTTTGCTTTGGAAGTCGTTAGCTGTGACGACCGTGACGCCATGGATTTTAAATTCGGTTTGGGTGACACATCTCGAGATATACTTCTCCCGTCTACCGGATGCCTACGTCATCATCGCATGATCGTTTGCTTTGGGGAGGATATGTACAACAGATTTTCAAATATGGTGTGAATGAACCTTTCTGATCGTATCGTAATCAAAGGATGATTTAAATAGATAGAACATAAAATAGATCGATATAAAAGGACAAAATAAATGCTTTTATTTCGAGATTAAAAAGGAAAATTTCATAGTTTAATCATTCATCAATTTTCACGAAACTCGAAGTTTTGAATTCATATACGACTCTAATTTCGCAAAACTCATAGTGTAAAAGATCAGCCATTAAATTCCCACAGAAAATAACTTTAACTGAAAGAGATATTGGCAATCAGTCGCAAGAAAAAAGAATAAACTGGCAGAAAATAATTTATACTCAGAGCAAATGAACGGCGATAGTAAAAATACGCGGCTTTGTCTAAACTGAAACGAATTTTTCACCAAAATCGACCGACAATGAATGAGGGAAGACCATAACAAACTTCATTAAGATCAAACGAAGGATTTCCGAATAAATTCTCTAATGAAATCATGGTAATTGAACAAGTGCGAATAGTTCATCATGGGAGCCCGAGGCAACCACGTGCACTCAGTCACCGACAAAATCACCCCTAGGCCATGCCTCTCCCCTATCGAAGTAGATTTAGGCATGGTCGTCGTAACTCATTTTAACTTTCTTACGGGGACACTTTTTTCACCTCGATAGCCGTCTCTTTATCGTATTAATACTTCCCTCTTGCCGCACTGTCAAATTTTCCATTCTTCACGCCGCCCTCCATGCAATCCTTCCCGACAGCCCGTTACGCCTCCGTGGGGGAGTGCAGATGGGGAGACCATGCCCTCGGGGGCCTCCATGGGGTAGAGAAAGCGGATTTTCCATCCCGACACCTCTGCTGTGAAAACCCCTTCAAAGAGTCCCCACCCGAATGTCTCCTTTCCGAAGCATCGAACACGATGCTTTTTTGCAGAAAGGAGCGTATGCAACCCGCGCCACATTATTTTCTCTCCGAGCCAAGATTTCTCGCCCGCTTTCCCAATCTGTTGCGAATGTGGAAATATGTTTGTGTGAAGAAAGAAGCTTCCAAACGTTCTTAGGGTGGTTTTCCCTCCCTGGATGGGATGGTTCTTGTCACGGAAAAGAAAGGAAAAAATGAACGATTGGAATAAAGAAATGGAGCATTAAGTGATAGGGAAGTTCTTCTTCAAACACATATTACGCAGGAGAATTTATAATAATCTGAAGGTGAAGGTATGTTCTTATTAGGGAAATTCAATTAAACAAATAAAAGATTATCAATTTATCATAATTTCATTCATAACTCGCTTTATTTTTTATTAAAATTTATTTTAATGTTTCTAATGTATTTCAGATTGGAACCAGAAAACAAAAGAATTATGTTGGGATACAAATGTGACGCCAAAATAGGAAAATCACATTTGGAACATCCGACGTTTGGATATCTGTTATGTAAGTTCTTATCTTTACTGTATGTAAATGAATTGAAGCAAATTTTCATCATATCTCGGAGTTAAAATTATTATTAGGATATTCAGAATTTATAAATTGGACTCGAAGTCCGTAAATAACAAAGATTCATTTGATATCAGTTTATTGAGTCACTCAGTTTGTTTATCTTTTTCTCTTCAAATGTGATACTTCTCCTATTATTTGATAACATATAGAAGTTGAATTAATTAAATAAGATTTAAAACAAAATATAATGAATAGAAAGTAGTGGATATCTTATCCTTACGATAGCAAGAAGTCGATGACTAGTCAAACTATAAATCTTTCTTTCCAACAAAAATATTATAGATTACGAGAAGTGGAAGTAGATTCGAGTATCGATTTCAACGGAAGAAATATTTACGTACTATTAAGAATAAACTTCACTTCGATAAGACCAATACAATATAAGTCCCTTGCTAACACCGTAAAAAAATATGTTTCGAAAAAGGAAAACATTTATCCTTAAATTATCACTTACTGAATCATAATTCGAGAAAAATCAAAATATTAAGTGCTTTCATTTTCCTACAAGGAAACGCTCGTGAAAATAATTTTATGTAACTAAGCCTCACCATTTATAAGAATCGTTACTTCATATTACTTCAAATTATTAATAAATATTCTTCGTATTAGTTTACGCCTTCTCAAAGATATGTAATTGTATATTATATATTTTTTAATGAAAATAGAGAAAACATATCATTATCAATCAATATTCTCACCTCTATTGTATTTAAATATCAGTGAATATCAGAATAAATGATCCATAGAAAGCAGTGACAGATAAGATCGAATATAAGTTGGAATATGGAACCAAACTTGAATGTCATTTACATAGATTTGAAAATGTTCGACTCCAATAAGTTTGAATGGTTGTTTGGAATAAATAACTGAAGCATAAGAGAGATGAATATTTTCATTTAATTCATAGGTTAAAAAACCCAAAAGCTTTAGAAACACAAATAGGCCTTCAGGTTAGAGAGGTATTCTTTCTGTATAATTCATTCTGTGTTGATATCTGCTTCATCTAACACGAGAAATAATTCCACATCCACACATGCGACACTAGAACTACTGCTATTTAGCAATTCTAAAAGGAAACAACGGTGTGCGAAAAACAATATAACGGAGGTTTTTAGGAATCATCGGAATCGGATCTGCTTCGGGGATCGAAGTTATGCAAATATTTATAGTTTTAAGTTCCCGAATAATTTTACATGATCGCTATCGGGAATAAAAGGCTGTTGTAACGCCGGTTAAGCACAATAACATAGGAGATCGTTGGATTTTACTTCGATAGTTTGAATATCTTTGCAAATAGAAAAATATGTGCATTTTTATAGAAACGTGAAATGTTGTCCTTTAATGCTTTTGCAGGTATTTTAGCTGCTCGCAAGTGACCAGAATTTTGTAACTTTTCATAAATGGATGATTATGTAATAGAAATCACACGACCAAATAATTATAAATAATAAAAACACAGAAACGTTTTATTAGAATAATATTTATAATACTGCCACATTTATCTACTGATGTATTATGGATATGGACATTACAATCAAAACTATTAATTAACGATCTTTACACAAAGCGCTTTTTCGTTTCTACTTAAAAGGTATTTTCGTTATATACGTATTAGCTTTACGTTCATTTCAATTGCTCTTGTTTTCTCAGCCAGAGTCGTGACAAACTTATCCAGAGTCACAAACATATCAATACGTAAACTTTTTCTTTCTTTAAACTCCACTCTCGTCATCGCCAAACGAAAATCAAGGAAACTAAATATCTCGAGAAATACGATTCTCGGCGGGAATTTAAATCTTGAATTTTGTGGATATCACTCTAAAACTAAAATAATAGACACTACGAATGAGATAAATAATGCATAAACGCAACATCTGATGAGATAAACACAACATGACTGAGATTTTCAATGGCAAGGGACATCGCTGAAAAAGAGCGTTCGTGTTATCTAAGTTTTTGCTTTCGAGAGGATTACGTCTTAACGCGATAATTATCACCCCTTCGTAATGAAAGGGAGAAAAGAGAATTGCATTATCGACACTTCCTATTGATAAAGATCTATCCTCAGTCCCTTTTTGCAGAGAAACAAAACTTACCCCCGCAACCTTAAAACACCCCACGAGAGATGGTAAAACCTTCGAAAGCTCTCTGCGGCTCTTTTGTGACGAAGTGTAAAGCCTAAATCGCATAATGGACGCGCTCTAGATGAAGATCGGGACTGCAGATACGTCACTTCCCAATCTTTATTCTTACGCGCAAAGGAGAGAAAAAAAAGATGACGGGCGGATTTCGCATCATAGTATCGAATGTCCATTGAATGGGGAATCGCTTTCATACATGCTGCTATTCTTCCTGTTTCTTTTCATCTGTTCACCCCACTTCCCGAGGGGTCGGCGAGGTGTCTTGATTGCCTCCAGAACAAATATGGCCACCGAACCAATTGACAATGTTCTAGAAGTAAATTAAACGGAGGGTCGCAATCCGAGACGATGCCATTAATGACACTGGGATATGAGGCGGAACTACGTTTATTTTAATCCTCGCTTATTGATATTTTTATGGCACGATTGAGGCAATTGGGAACTAATTCATCCTATGATTCCTCGTGTAAATAGTCATTAATATTTATCCTAATAGTTTAAAGTAATAGTAAAATTATTTTCTTACAGTTACGGTTATTTCATATTAATCTAATGCGCATACCATCATAAGTAACACTACAACTAAATATAATATTAACTGTGGTATAATTTTGTTTATTTAAATCGAGATTCTATAAGTTAAAAGTTACGTGCTGTGAGACTGGGTGTAGTCTCGATTAATTGATGCATTAATAAATTTATTTCTGTTCTAATATTTTATGAATTATTATTTCCTCTTAAAAGGCTTTTTTTATATCCAACACGAACGAAATAAAAATCTTATCACCAATGGCTCTGTAAAACACCAGCATTATCATAAATCATGAACGGTTATTATAGTTTTGTACTGATCTTAAACTTTTACAAAATTCACGAAGAGATGAAATAGTATTAGTTCTCAGTTATGGATAAGTGAATTCAGTTATTAAAATGAAAGGATGAATTATTTTTAAAGCTGACCTATTAATTTAATTTATCGCAATTCAGCGAGAATAAGAGTCATACTTCTATAAATGAAAGCTTATGATTAAGATATTTTCTCTTCATTTTTCTTACAATAAACACTCAATACTTGATTCATAAAAATAACTGGAGATTTTATTGAGGTTTTTATGAATGTTATGTGATAAAAACCAAGACCTTATTTTGAATCGAAGCAAATCGGCAATTTTCCGGATTTCACTTAGACTTACGCTTCCACACCAAAAGCGCATCCCATAAAAATAGCCATTTCTTTCATCGCATCGTCTGACCGCAGAAGGAAACAAACGACTGCAGCGAAGGTGGGAGAGTGGCAGTGAGGGATCCTCCGAATCAGCTAAGTGGGGGATGTGCGTTAGGGGATATCGCACCGGAAGGGCCCGAGAAGGAACCACCCGCCGGCGTGGAGACAAATGACCCAACTCATCCATTTTTTCCCGATACCCCTTATATATATCAATAGCCTCTTTTTGGATCCCCGGTCGCAAACACACGTGCGGAGGGTCGCAGTCCATGGCCAATATTGCCACCGAATTGCGTCTAACGGCGGCGGCACAAAAAGAGTGGGAAAGCGTGCGTCGCGTGTCTGCTATCGGAAGATTCCTCGCGCACGCCCACCCTCGGGAGGGGCGTGAAGGAGGTGGAGGCGTGGGAGAGAATAGAAGAATCAAAGGAGGATTAGTTTAATGAGGCGCATCGCCTTTGGTGGTGGAGATCAGTCGAATCGGTCCATCGCTTCCGTGGATTAGCCTTTGTTAATCCTTATTTACCGGAGGTGCGAATTTGTACTTCTTTTCTCCGCTGAATGAAGTCTGTCTTTCAGAATATGAGAAGTGAAGGAGAATATTTTTAATAGGTAAAGAAAGAAATAAAAAAGAAATAGGGGTTGCTTAATGACGAAGCAGAAAGTTTTTTACGAGGAGAAAAATGAAGGAGAAGTAATGAAGCAGTGGAAGTAAAAAAAACGCTAGGAAGTCATTATGAAAGGGATGGAAGTAGAATATAAAAATGGTGAATTAGCTATACAGTCATAAATTAGGACATAGAGGAATAAAAAAAGAGTTGGGAGAATTAGATGGTGACCATGAGAAATGCAATATGCAGGTGAAGATAATAGAAATAATATGAAAGTCTTGAAAAGTTATATTATATAAATATATAATATCAACATGCTTGTATACATTTATCTCTTATCTGCATAAAATAAAGAAAATGGATACAATTATGTGCATTGCGTAACAAGATAAAATAATGGGGCTTTAAAATTTTCCAAAGTGTTTTTCATTGTTCTGTATAGTAAAAAAAGGCTAACAGAGCTGTAGACATTTATGAATCAACAAATTGTGTGAAATGAAAGAAACAGTGTAGCATTCTGTAAAGTAGCGAACAGAGTATACATAGCGGTGTGAATATCTGCGGACTTTGAACCGAATTACACAATATAATTTGAGTTGAATTTACAAACGGTTAATAAGAACAGGATTACCGCAAAATCAAACCAATTTCATATAGAAACAATAAATTTTTAAAATAATATCTCTACTGACAGATAATTAAATTGTTTGTATAGTCGTAGAATGCAAAAACCATATTCAAGGGAGGATTAGTTTGAAAAATAAAAAATTTTAAACTTTTAAGTGTAGAAGCGAAATCTGAAGTGAGCAGTGATAAGGCATCGAAAAAATAACATGCTAATCTGAGAAAGGGTAGGTGGCAGGATTAAAGAGAAGCTCTTCGGCACGCGTTTGAATTGAAGCGCACGCGTGCTGGTGTGAGGTGGAATACACGCAAGCGAACACCCTTTTGCTTGGTGCTCTACTCGTTGAAAAGAGCCAATGAAGGACTAATTTGGTGAATCACAGTGTGAAGCCGGTGCTCGCATCTATTGGCACTCCATTCGTCCATAGCAACGCATCAAATAATACGCACACAAATTCACGTTCTTGATCAGCGCTTATAAAATGTCCACGTCTTTAAATGGAACGAAAATAAAACAGCCATAAATTCGAAATCGTGCGATAATTAAGAGCTAACGAAAGCGTTCTTATCGAACGGAAAGATAAAGCTCAGATAGAAAAGGGCGATTGAACACGAAAGTATCGGGTTTTAGATATTTCTCACGAATTTAATGGAAACAAATGAATCGTTTATCCAAACTTCGGTCATTAATCATTACGTAATGAGGACGGATTCGATCTTTATCGCGCTCGATATTCTGACAGAAAGAGAAATCTCACCCAAATATCTGAACAAACTTCACAACTCAACGGTGATAATGGATATATTGAATGATTATCTTCAATCATTCGGAAACAAGGACGAATGAAACATTTCTTGATCAGCTATTTTCTTTTATCGTGAGATTTTGCATTGAATTTTCGGAATAAATTGACCTGCGTTCTTCAAATCAAGTTATTTGATAGGCATAACTTGATTTTAGAGAGAGAAATTCAGTTCTAGCAATTACAAATATCTCTTACTTTTTTAAGAATTCGATCAGTATACATATCAGTCATCTTTCTCAAAATTTTTGCTTTCCAAAAATGACGATGTTATGAACGTACAGAGTGCAACTTATGTGAAGTCGATAGATTTTTAGATTCACATAATCGTCACTAATTATAATAATAATTTATTTAACGTAAACAACTGACGATCTGTATATTTATCCTGCAAGAAGTCTATGGGCGTTTCTCAGGGGGATAATTAAAAGGAAGAGATAACATGATAAATTACAAATAAAATAAATAATCAAAATATGATTCAAAAATGAGTAGATATCATTGGCAAATTATTGCAATTAAAATACGGCCGTAAATAATAAATACGTCATATGATTTTTTAATAATTTTCGTATAATTCTCCTTACTACTAACTGTCAAAACACATAGATAAGAATAAGAGATCTTAAATTTAGTCAAATATTTTTAGCGACTCCAATTTCCTGATTTTTAGTATTTCAATGCAATTTTTACAAATTTTTACAGTACGGCGTGAAACATTTTAAATTGTCGTTTCCAATATTGAAAATTCCTTATAAATATTAAATACATATTTGCTTAAACAGGAAAATGCTTCAAAGAAAGCTAATATATAAAGAAAGACAATAAGCTTGACCCAATAAACTTCCAAGAAATGGGAAACTTTGAGATCTGTACTAAATAAAAATCAGCCCTGAAACTGGTCACTTGGTCCATCAATAATTCTGTTTGGATCATGAGCCGTCGATATCAGATGTCTGTATCAAGTAGCAATGAACATCGAGTGAAAAGCACTTTCATACGATATTTAGAGCTTCAGATTAGAAACTAATGAATTTTCCATCACTTCCTTCATCAATGTTTAAAATCCTTTCCCTTTGAAACCGAAAGATGGGGAGCGTCTGAATCATTCCCACGACCGATTATATCTTTTAATTTCGACTTCATCACTTCCGTGGAACTAAACAAATACGACAACTGCTCCATTTGCGTTTCCCATGAAAACCGCCATCGTTTCATTGGCGATTCCCGTTTCACACCCTCGCCCTGTGACCGGCATTAGCCTAAATTAACCGTTGCGACAGAAAGCGCGTGCACCCAAACCCCCCTTCAGATGGACCCTTCTTTATTTCACCCTTCTCTTTTTCTGCAACAAACGCACCACTTTATCTTCGCTACAGAAATGCCAACCTCACTATATTCACATGCGTACGGTGACATTATTTCCATAAAAAGTTGACTGAGAAAAAATATTTTGCACAGTTTACAGCAAAACTTATGTACCAAATAAAATTGAAACAATCGTTAGATCATAAAACTTCTCAAATCAAATCTCAAATGTTTAATGGAAGTTAGCATACATACAAAACAGTAAATACACGTATACGATTCCTACATAGGAATTGGAAAGTTTATCAAAATAATGTTACGTATTATAAAAAGCTAAGATAGAAAATATGAAATAAGAGTCCTGAAGAAACGTTCTGTTTATTTATAAGTCATTAGTAAGTTAGAAATATTCTTACAGCTTTTGTAAATCGTCAATAGAAGTGATGAGGAAATATGTTAGTTTTTTTTCTTTCATTAACTTAAAAATATATTCCACAAAATTTATGAAATTCAATAGACCTTATGTATGGGAAATTTACATGAAAGATTTGATTATAATAGAGGATGTTTTTTTAAAATTTTATATTCTATGTATCCAATGTAAAGTAAGAAAAATACCCAGACCCTTATTACATCTTAAACTTCCAGTTAAAAATTAAAAATAAATATAAGATACAGTTTCAAAGAGACTCTTTAATTTCCGTAAGGTTGGTATGAGCGTTGCTCCGATATAAACTGCTATCTCTTTACCTCATCCCTCACCATCACTCAGTGCAACTGCCCCTCCTGTGAACACGGCTTTGTATACGCGTGCGCACAAAAGACGTGTTTCCTAACGACAAAGCGTCGAACAATGTCATTGAGGGTGACTTTTATTTTTACAACAGTTGCTAATTCACACAAAAGATTGCCATAGAGAAGGCTATCCCTTCTCATACTTCTTTTTATTGCTTCTTTTCAGAGACTACATTGTAAGAAAAATGCAAGAACTCGTTAATAGTCACAATCTATGACTTTTTAAGTTTACGACAGTGAAATTTAGGTAGAGGTCATTTTTTATGATACGAATATTGTGTAAAGAGTTTTGAGAAAACTTTATTTTCCTTTAAGAATTACCTTTATCAAATCAACCCGAAATACCCAAAAAGTTACTTATGATAATAAATTAATGTAAAAATAATAAAATATTGTTAATTATATCCAAAAATCTCTATCATTTAATTTCAGTTGCTAGGGATTTTGGGAATTAATTGTATCCCTGAATCATAGAAACTTCTTCCAAAATTTTTATGCTGGATGAATTATTTTTTCATCGTATCGTATCGAAATTTATCGTAAAACTTTTGAGGTCTTAGCTATCCGCAAAAACTAGCATCAACACTTATTACGACTAACATAGTACGACTATTAATGTCACAAAAAATAATATTTATATACATATGAAAAAGTAAATAAATGAATAAAAACTTCCCTCGCCTAAAGCATGTATGTTAGGAACTAAACAATAATATATTAACTTTTAAACATCATTCTAGACAAATGCCGATCAAATACATCTCCAAGACATTGTAGAATTAGTTAACTGTCAACCGAAGTGGAAAAACTAATGAAGTTACAAAATCCAGTACTAGGAAGCGCCCGTGTCTAAGATAATACGCCTCTTATCGATACTCCATGACCTAGGAGTAACTCAAGAAGGAATCATTAACAGAAGCAACAGTTTATATGGCGTTTGTCAGCGATGGATTAGCATTTGGGGAAACGTCCTTCGGATGGAATGTTTTTAACATTGAAATGTATTCACCGATTTGCATGAGAGGAATGCCGGGAAAGCAGTCCTCCTCAACTGTCCCTTCGAAGGGATAAACACGCACCTGAGTAGACCACCCGCTCACGAATTATCGATCTACAACCTCAAATTCATTAACTCAGGGGACAAATTAAGCCGTCGGGCGCATACTCGAAGAAAATCTAAGAGGCACATCGACATTCAACGCCAATTGGAAGAGTTGATGCTTCTATTAAAGCATTCCTCGTACTATCCGTTGGTGAAACTTATTGCCGGCGCTCGAGTAATGGCTGTTGTGCATTGTATGCAAGACACCGAGGGCTCGAGTCCCGTAATGATCAATGCATATCATTATGTCCCAAATTTATCAAATGTGTTTTATTTTTATAGTACTTTACTTTAAAGCATGATGGACGATTAGGTTCAAATTTTTGAAAGCAGTAATGAATTTATGCAAAATATTTTTTTTAGACTGATAATAATATAATTGAATATTATGTTTTCTAAGAATTTATCCAAAACCATTACCCATAATTTGTTCTATTTTAGATAATTTCATTTAAATTTCATTAGACAATACAAATAATAAAATAATTCTAAAACTAACGTCATTTTCAATAAAGCGTAGCATTAAATATTTCGTAGCAAAATTTATACTCGCGCAAAACTGAGAGCAATTTAAGAAATGATTACTAAAAGTTATTCTGTAACTATACTCTGTATGATAATATACTTTATCTCAGCTTAAGACTACTAAGTCGGGTAGTTTATAAGCTTTAAAAGTCGAAAACATTTAAATCCTTCGAAAGCATCTCTTATCGACAAGTAATGAAAGAGTAACTCCGTCGAACATAAAAGACGTTATCGCACTTACTCTTTCCAATAATCGTCTCTAGATTTGCGCTTTTTAACCATAAAAATGCGATTCTTACCGCCATAAAAAAAAACTCTCTCTCGGATTCAAATTCGTATATATTCTCTTTCATTACCAACAGTTTTTCCTTTCTTTTCGCTTTATCAGCACTCACACTATTGGCCGAAAGGTAAACAAAATTGCTCATTTTTTTACCAAAATAAAACCACAAAACGAGATATAATTAAAGAGACTTCACAGCCGTAAAGACCATTAAACTCCTTTGTTTTTTATCATCTCCGGCAGACGGAACTCGACAACTGCGAATGCACCTCCATAAAATGATGGAACATCCGTAATATAATCGCTCGTAAAGTCCGGAAAAAAACTTCTCTCCGCGAGTTTTTGTCTGAAGAGTTTTTTGCTCCGAAGTCTTTCGTTGGAAAAATGAAAGAAAAGGTGAGAGATGTGAGCAATGGAATCTAGCGAAAGATATAAATATAGAAAGAGGAGATTTCGCAGTAATTCAATAATAGATGGATAAGTGATTCTTAGGAAATATAAATCGGAAAAATACTTTAAGGCGTTGCTTGGAACTTTCCATTTCAAACAGCGCTTTGGATATTTTGAAGTATACTTAATACTAATACAAATAAATACCGAAGAATTCACGCGTACCTAGTCTAAAGAGAAGGAAATGTTTTGTTTATATTCTTTGAAAAATCGTTTTTATTATACATGAAATAGCGTCTTTACGATGGCTTTAGGAAATAAAAATTACATTAAATAATCCTTCATAGCTACATTATACATGATTAATTAAGAGTAAAAACCTATTTTGTATACAAAGAATTCAGTTCAAACTCTTGTAACCACATGTGAGGAATACTACAACGTTTATATTGAATTAGTCTAACCATATACGAACGAGGAACGGCATCTGGATTCGAACCTGAGAGTACTTGCTCACAAAGACAAGTACCCAACTAAAAACGCCATATGGACGCTTCATCGATAGCAGTATAAGCCAATAAAGTACGTCGATTTTTTGCAATTCTTCGTAATCCTTTCTGTTAATTTTAAAAACAATTTACCTATGCCTATACATCTGGTAAAGTTCATAAGTATATTCGAATAAATTCTCGGCATGGACCATATACGTCGAATACTGCATTCCACTAAAAAAAACAATAAAAATTACAAAATCCGTATCAATGGCCGAGGAACTCTCAATCGTCTATAAAAAGCCTCCAACTTGTAACACAATGGCCACGCTGTGTGCCAGCCGCGATGCAAAAAGTCGGTAAAAACGGCGATCTAGCAAGCCGCCTTGCATGATTCTTTGCTAGTGGGGGGAATATGAAAGGGAGGGGAGCAGACGGAGGGGGCGTGGCAGGCAGCTGCCGGGGGAACGACGTGCCCGGAGTATGGACCTGAATTCAGGATAGGGCACGAAGGCAAGGGAGGCAACAATAACAATCCTTCTATGCTAGCACTGAACGAGACTTACGTAAATCTCGGAGGGACTTTTTTATAGCTGTCGTCCAGCATTACGCCCGGCACTAGTTAGCGATTCTTGGGCCACAAAGAGAGCTGCTTAACGGATACAGATTGTGTGCCATCCGAGTTAGACGGAGTCTGGAAAATGGTTCGCAGAGAACAAGTGTTACTCTGTCAGATTCGGTTGGGAATATGAAAAGAAACCGTTTTCATCGCACAATGGATTTCGAGGCCACCAAAGGAAAGTTTGTTTGGATTGTAGTCGACCAGAAACTATACACAAGAATATCACTGCTTTTCTACAGCATCGAAGTCTGAAAATTTACGTGAATTTTTGAGCTGGTGTATTAAAATCGACCATTGAGGCTCATGATGTAATTCTCCCAGAATTGAATGAACTTGAAGTACCTAAACAGAAATAGTTCTCGAGTGTCTAGAATATGTCTATGTAGATACCCTGATAGCCACCTTTCGGTGTGTGGCAGGGGGTGCAAGCACCGTAACTTTACTTCCCTAAACGATTATTCTCGCGTATTGCTCTAAATATCACAAGTAAATACCATCTTAAGATAAGTGGTTAAAGAAAAGTCAGAGTATCGTACTTTTATTACTCGACATCAACTTTCGTACTCTCTAAGTTTATACTTGATATTTAATATGAAATAACAAAACCTTTAATTTGATTTAAATATTAAAAAATATAATCATATCAAGTGCAACATTAAAACAGTAGCCATTGAGTCCGTGGAATCCAGCCTATTTTATATGGTGAAATTTACTTATTCACTAAAAATTGAACAAAACATTGTCTTTATGCAGATCAGATTATTGGCTAAGGCAATTAGATGTTGAATATTGCCATGGAAAGTTTCCTTTCACATAAATATTGGTTAAATAAAGGTTGGGAGGGCTGTTATTTTTTAAAACCAGCCTGTTTCTCTCTTTACTGTTTATATAACGTAGAAGCGTTATTAAACGACATAAATATAGTTCCATTGAATGTTTTGCTGCACATTAATTTCTGTTTGTTTATTAAAATACGATGAGCTGAATTGCTTTTCAGAAATGCTGCACAATAAGCCACTATACAAACATAGAACACTTGACAGAAGAGCTCCTAACCTGCAACGCAGAGGACCATATGTTCAAAGCTTATTAGCATAACACTGAGACATGCACCCTTGCAGCTTAAAATCGTATGATGGATCGAGGGGCAGCATTGATAGGTTTTTAGCCAACTCATAGAGATACAAATTTGAAAGTGATTAATTAGCTTTTAACAAAACCTTTTCACTGAGGCGTAAAATCACAAATGCATGGGCTTTGTATCCAGACATGAAAAACAAACGTCATATAAATTTACAGAAATGTCATTTGAATTGTAACATGATATGTATCTATAAATCTCAATGATGGAGGATTAATAATAAAAAGCGAATAGAAATATCCGCTCGTGGTAATATCATGAAAAAACGTTCTTTTCCGTCAATAGGTTAGAGGAATTGAGCCGAACGTTTCTAATTGACGTAAAGTAAATCATTAACTTGATTGAGTGAAGACGTAGCTTAGAATTCCTTAGAAAAGTTATTCAGTATCGAGCGCTAATTCGTCGAAGCCACGCATCGAGAGATTTTGTTTTCTGAGCTACAACTCATCGCCGACTCCTGTCACGACATTTTTTCTACTGTCCGAGAAGAATGCATAAATATTTATTGCATCGCTTCAAGGAATTGTTTTCGCAAAATACGTCTAACGAACACAATGAAAGTCGTCTTGGGTTTCGACATCGATAAGGATTTTCCATTCTACGATCTACAAGACGACGGCCGAAGTACTCTTTAGATTTAGGAGTTATTTATGATGGAATTGGAATGAGTTTTCAATATTGATGGGCGTAAATAACTAAAGATTGGCAAAAAGGAATGAATATTGAGGTGTGAGTGTTACACGATATTGAGAACTTATTTTTCGTAAAATTATCCACCAGCTCTTGTCAAGTATCTGTGAAGGTCGGTAATATCACATTTAGGTTTGGGCGAAATAGAAATTATTTGCGCCTCAACTGTACGCAATAAGTATTTTTATAAAGAGGTACAATTATGTGCACAAGAACTATGAAAAATCATGTAAATGCTGTGGAACCTTTATTTTATTTATATATTGAGTTATATCTCAAGTTTACACTGACTTAAAAGTAAACATTAAATGACAGTCTGCTAGTGGAGTCTCCAGATAAAAAATATATTCATTCACATTTATTCATATAATAGTATCCTTTCATTATATTTGTGTAGCATCAAATCGATTCAATTGATATGGTTAAAATGCAACTAAAAACATTTCTTTTGGTGCATTCTAAAGAATACTTTAACATTTATTACTGCCATCATAAGATAAAATAAAGATTGGACTATAATCACTTTCGTCTTTGGTTTGTGTATTTATATAAAATAAATCAATTTTGGAGATGTACGTTATTATCTGAAAAGAGAAACAGACCTTTTCGTACTTAATTTAGGAGAATTCGCGTTTTAATCAATTAATTTTTAATTGTAATAATATAATATTAAACTTCACTTTAATCTATTTATGGAAACTTCGTTTCTATATTCTCTATAGATATAATTATTGGATCAACATAAGGAACAAGGTATAAAGTTTAGCACAGTAACGCCGTGCGACCGGGAATTCCCGGTCCAGTCAGACTTGTTGAAGAATAATTGTTAAAATTCAAATATCGACTGTACATTGTATAATTTATTACTCGCGATATATTTTCGTGAGAAAATGCTCGGATAAAATCGATCGTATCAAATTTTGTCGATATTTTTATTTAAAATCGAATCTAAATCGAACTTTTTTTATTACGAAAAAATTCCAACCGTAGACGCAAATGAAAAAAATGCGATTCGAGCCAAAATCCTTGAATTCCATTCACCAATTCCCTCAACCGCTTCGTGCAGCGCCAAGGAAATTAGCCTGAGAAGGGGAAAAAACCACCCATGAAGCCTATCCATATGGCGGCGAACAAGAGGAAAGAGCGGCTTCTGTGGGGGCGGACACGGGACGCATATGCCGAGACAAGCCCTTCGGTGGGATGCTGCTGGACCAGGAGATCCTACACCCCCAACTACGCGATCCTTCCTATATTTCCCCTCCCACTCTTCATATTTCCTTATCCGACCAATCTCGTCTCCTTGACCGCGGTTCAAACAACGCCCTCTGCACATGGGGAAGACACACCGCTGAGGATATAGGCCTGTTCCCGCCGAATTTCAAAATCCTTATCTATAAATTGATTTTAATATACAAAATAATATATGAAAGCGTCGCGAAAATCCGAATCGTAACTAGGCCAATAGAGTCATGTTGTACCACCTCCTGCCATACACCGAAGGGTGACACCATAAATAATAATTTTCATAAAATAATACTAAGATTGAATTCTTGAGAATAAATCGTAATAGAAGATAATTACCAAATTATTGTATTCTATACTGTGCTACTTATAGTTTGACTATTTATTTTCATATCGTTGGTGTTAATTGTCCAGAAATTCAATCCAATAGACAAATTAACTAATTATAAGAATGCAAATAAATATATTCATCTAAGATACTGTTAATTTGATCACAATAATCATTCTTAATTAAAAAACCGACTTTTAATAACCGAATGGTATGTACACCTTTAAAGTTAGCAAATTAAAGAAGCAAGTTTTGAATCAAAAATTGTATATTCTAGGTAAGAACACGTTGTTTAAACACCAGTGAGACTTTTTGAAGCACAAGAAACGTCTAATTCGATAGTATTTTTCTGGATTACTCATGGTTACAGCACTGGACATTTTTTTGTTCCTTGCATCGGTTGGATTTATACGGAGTCCTTCCAAATACTTCAAAGCGGCCTCTGGTGGTGGATAATTTTTTAATGTCCAACTGCTTTTGGTTTTCAATCAGCTTCTTGATTCCTATTTGGAGAAGGAATGGTCGTCGCCAGCATCGATTGGTCGAAATGTACCGAAACATACGTCATATGTCAGCCGCGATCAGATTGGGCCTTCGAATCGAGTATTCATGTTTCCAAAGCAATCCTTCCGAAGAACAATACACTTCGATAGGAGCAAAAAGGATAATACAAATACCATTACTTCATCGACATGGGTATCAAAAGACGTATGCACCAATGTCATTCTGTACGTATTTAGTCATGAGATGGATTGGAATGTGACCGCTCGTACGCTGCTCGATTTCATGAAGTATAGAAAGTTGTTTTGACGTCGGAAAATAGAGGAACGAACCCGGAAAATTCGTTGGTAAAATAATTGATGATAATGAAAAATTTTATGATAAAAAATCAATGTTTGAAAAGCAGTGAGTGCTCTACTGCTAGTCAAAGCATTTATCAGTTAATAATTTTGATATGAAAAGTGTTTTATTAATAATATATAATTTATAGTAAAATAAATCAATTATAAGCGCTATTTTCCCTTTCCTCGTAGTTTCCAGATTATATATTTTTAATTAAATATTACATCTTTTATTTCTAGAATTTTTTTTATAACCTCAGTTCATTCCATTTTCATTCATGTTAGATTTTACTCAAACAACGATACATAAATTTTAGAAAAATCGATTTTGTCAATGTCTATAATGTTAGAATCTCCTGTAGTGAAAATTTCACTCATCAGATTGAATAAAAGGAATTTTTTAAATCCTTCAAAAATTGTGTTTCGTCACCGACAATCACATAATTCCACACATAACATCCAAATTTTACATGCTATAAATTTTCCCCTATTCTGCATCCAACGACATGCGAATTACTTATCACGATACGGGAACAAAATAGGCCACACTCGATTCAGCGGAAGCTATCTTAAGTAGATTTGCCGCAAATTCGATCTCCTCCCTCGGAGCCTATCTTTTCCCCGTTTTTCCATCACTTATACAGCTCCTTCATTATTCCGCCTTGGCTCATCAATCACAAGCGCTTTCTCTCATCTCCTAAACCGCCTTATCAAACGCCCTCAATATCAATCCCCGCTAATCCTTCATCCTCACCCATTCCGTCACAATCCACATCCAATTTCCGGTTACCTTATCTGCACCTAATCTTAATGATAAGTTTCCCCGCGTCTGTTTGTGGCGTCAACTCTTGATGGAAATAGTTTGAAGAATAAGAGAGAAGATGAACGATGAATGGGAAGCAAGAGCGCTATCTTAGTCGAGTAATCCTGTGAGGATACACCTTTTGATGCTGTGCCGATGATCCTTGGCTTGAGCGTAAACACAGAGTGCATTAGAAATCCTTGTGTAGTGCCCTAACAAAGGTCAAGAAAGTAATTTTTTTTCGAAATACTTGGACAAATGACAATCAAAGACCCTCTATTATTAACTCTAAGAAAGTATTTGTCGATGAGAATCTAGAAACATAGGTAAAGACAAAATTGATTGCATATGTATATAGACCCCAGGGCCGCATAAAATGTACCTTTTCACTCTTAATTCCAGTTTACCATATGACACTGGTTAGTATCGAGTGTTACGATCCGTTAGATTTTAGAGCAGTTGGAGTTGAGGTTTAGACTCTAATGAATTGGTAAAATTAAATTGAAGGAAAGAAGGTATCATTCCGTCAATAATTTAAATTATTACGAGTTGAATAGTTCTGTAAAAATTTATACGATCACCATTCAATATCAAAATTCAATGATTTTCAATTAAATATATCTTTCAATTTTTTACTGCTATAAATGTGGGACGAAATTGCTTAATGGTCAATCATAAATCCACTTCATCTTCGATTGTCACCTCAAAACTGCTTTTAAGGAAGAATAAATTGATTTCGAAAGCTGTTCATCATAACAAAACCATGAAACTGAACTTCTCACAAAGTGTGAGAATGAGACAATAAAATTCCTTCGGACCACCGAAGCAAAAAAGATCATTAATGCCGCATCTGCATTTATTTCGAGTCTTTTGACAAGTCTCGTAGAAGGAAATGAAGGCCGCAATGTCTGTCATGCGGAGTTTTAATTGGAGCTAACTGACCATATACGATTATGCGGTAGTTGCAAAAAATCCGCTGGTCCATTCGGCGGCGCAAGGCTCTCCATCTTCGCAGATGTCCCGCAGGAATCCAACGCCAAAATATGAGAACAGGTGTTCGAATAGGAACCGGTGAGTACCGAAGGAATTCTTCCTTTAATGATCAACGCCCCAATTAAACAGCAGTAAACTCAATTAGTCGGCCAAGGAATCGTGGGAAGGTAATAAATATAATTCACACGATCGAAAAAAAGCACCAGCGACACCCTTGAGAAGGGACGAAAAAGGGAACTACGCGCTGATTTAAAAGTACGAAATACGTCTATTGTCATGCTGATGATGTCATCCGTCTTCATGAATTAATTGCGCGTGCGTTGAAATTGGTTGCAACGACTGCCCCCAGGGGGACAAGCGCTCACCGCCATGCAACCTTGACTCCATTTAACCTACGGGAGTAATGAAGCCACAAAGGCGCTCTCACCCCACGCCTCCCTACCGACGGGGCCCGAACCCCTTCCGCGCACCCAGTAAAATGGCACGCGCCATTTACCGCGATGAATGAAACTGTTCCGCATTAGACCCCCCGCGACAACCACCCGCTCTGCATTGCCCTTAAACAACCGTCCCTCGAGTGTGCAGACTTTATCCTCCCCCGCTAATGAACGACATTGGTTCGCGCCGGGAGACAAATGAAGGCGTAGAAGCGCGGATGACTCTTGAAGGGGAAGAGGATGATCGTTGGCTCAGAAGGAAATTGCGCACACCGTCTTAACATCCCCACTTCGCTTCCGTTGTCAAAGCTTTCTTTAAGCCCCTAATGCCTGCTTAGCTGGTTTAATGGGATAAAAAATTTAATTCGCCCCGTTTGCGCCCCTCCTCATGGGACCACGGAGGCCTTTTATGTCGCTTCGGCTAAATTTAGCGGAAATATAAAGGTTTATGACGATTCAGATACATTTTTATGGAGGCGACGCTTTGAAACAATCGTTCTGAGTTGCTATGGGGATGAATCAAGTGGACAGGGTACTGGAGAGAATTTTTTTGGAAAGATTTATGAGTAATGAGCTAAAATAAGTCATCCTCTCCATTCAAACATTTTAAGATGAGAATAAAATGAGTAAATAGTAGAGGGTTTTATGTGTTATCCACTCATAATAGGTGAGACCCTCACCGGATGTACTGAATTCCTCAGTTTTTTGCATCGGTTTTGGCACAAAAGAACACAATAGTTTATCATTCAATTATTTTTGCCTCATTTAATATCTTGCCGACGATTATATATAGACGTAGTTACGAGATATTCCAGTAAAGTCAGACATTGGCATTTATTCAAACTCTTTATCAAATTCTATTGTGAATAAGGGAACATTCTTCAAATGTAATATTCTTCTTTCTGAATCTTCATTTTTCCTCATACCCAACTTTACTTTGTTTTTCCAGTTTCAACATTAAAGAGCTCGAACATAATTTTCCTTTGTAAACTTGATGAAGAAATTTAGTTCTACTTAATATTTTACATTAAATAATTGCACGAGTTTTTCATCTCACAGGGAGAATTTTAATTTTCGATAAAAAAACGAATTTCTGAAGATATTATAACGATTTTCGAATTTACTAATTTCTAAAATAGAAAATATCTCTTAATTATTTTTCCTCTAACAAAGAAAATCAGAAAAAAATGCATATTTGTACATTTACAAAATGAATTCTCACTCGATTTTAAGCACATAATCGTTTTAAGATCGCTAAATATTTTTATTAAATTAACTAATAAATAATAATCTTAATGAAAATGTTATCATTATAAAGAAGGCAATTTGAAGCTTTCTTGTAACACGTAAGGCTAAACAAAACTACCTTAGATACCGGTCAGTGAAGAGGAAATGAAGTCTTTCGTGTACACAACCCTTAGTTACAATACAAACTCACTCTCACACCCTAAGGAGCATTATTTTAGAAAAGTGAAGGAAGTGTTTAGCGAGGAGTCCATAAGGGCAGAGAGTGGGCGGCAGACAATACGGAGTCGAGACAAAGGATTGTCCTCTTCTTCCAAGAACTTTTGTATTCCGTCGCAAGATTTATCGGCCATCCCTTTTGGGGCGTGGGTCGCGGAGGAATGCGGGGGAGATGAGTCAGGGGAAGTATGATTTGTGGGATGGAGCGAGTAATGGCGGGATAACCACCATGACAGTGTTTCGAAAAATTGATCTCGTTATCTGCTTTATTGTTCGGGAAGGTGTGGGGTTTGATAAGATGTAAAGGGTTCTTTAGTACTCCCGAAATGCGTGACAATGTACAGATGAGAAATCAGTCAAGATAATTAACGATTCGTAGCGACGATAAATTCGCTTCGGTCGCTCATGTCCTCCTTTCTCAGGTGGCTATGGATATTGTATTGAGGGATATTTAAGATCTACGTGTGACAATGACAAGACACAAACAATATGAGGTATTACCAATTTAATCATATCGATCTTATGTCATTAATACCAATTACATTACCAATTTCGTCTCATCTTATTACGAAAAGAAGTTTCCAAAATGTTTTCTTACGTACTTTTCGTTGCGATAAAACAAGTTTTACGTAAATAATTATCAATTCTGTAGTGTTTCATCCTTTCTTTCATTTAGAAGTAGTCATCTTGGGATATGTAATGAAAATAAGACGTTCAAATATCTCTCAAGATTCTTTGGATGGAATCTTATCTGAAGACAAGTTTAAAAATTTCTTCAATCATCCGAGATTTTGAATTTTTGAATCACTCACGGAATCAAACCCGGCACCTCCATGAACGAGTCGTTTCAGCAATTTCAATTTTTACTTAAAAATCCTTGAGGAGATTTCAACGCACCGCAATCAATGCTCCAAAGTAAAGTACGCAAAGAGCAATTCCTCCGAATAACTTGTTAATGTGCACCGGGTGCAGAGAGACGGGTGATTGAGCGCCCATCCCTAAAGCCCCGATTTGAATGGGGCCCACGAGGAGGGGACTTCGATGGCATGATGGATTGCCCCACAACAATGCACCTCTTCCTTATCTTTCTCTTTACATCCCTTAAACCGCCTGTTCCTTCTTCCCGTCCTCCGACGACCGAGAGGCAGTATATCTTTCCGCGTACGTTTCCCGACGAACGGATTCCCATTTCTCCACTTTTTTTCTGCCGCATTCTCCGAATGTTTGGTGTATCGCGGGGATCGCGAACTCGGCTAATGCACGTTATCAAATGTTTACGATCGAATGGCAGAAGTTTATTCGGTCGTAAAAACGGTCTGGGAAAAGGTGATTCATGACGCATCTGCTGGTCCCGGATGAATCAATGGCGATGTTTCGGAAGCTGTATGTGAAAGATGCAGTCGGCTGGTAGATGGGAATAGAAACATTGTGGACTGTTCAGAAGAGAAATACATTCATTCCCTACTTATGCCTACGTTATCAATACACCGATGGGCCCTATTTATTTATGGAATGGGAGATATGTTGCTATTGGAATTACAGACTGGGCGAATTAGAACATAAACCAAGATGAAGGCAGTACTTACGATTAATAAAGCCTTAAATGACTTATTAGTTATAAAAAATGAATAGATTATGGTTTAATTGATTAATACGTACTCGTTAAAAGATCAAGAAAATGGAATTTTCATGAATATATACCAAATGTTTCGTTTGAGATAAACAATACATCCAATAAATTAGAAAGGGTTAAAATCGTGAACGGTGTTTATACTTAAATATTTAGCAGAATGGTTTCGTGCACCACAACTTCTAAGAATAGCCACAATATAAACTTTACTTAAACCGTCCCTTCAACAGCTGAATTCTTTGCACAACGAATCTTTCGATCAATGACAGACCTAAACAGACACCACAACTGCTTCACAAATCTCGCGGCTTCTGGTAGAACGGAAGAACAATCGGATCTGCAGCTTTATCAGTGGTAGAGAAAGGGAGGATCCAGAAGAATAACTGAAAGGATAAAGCGCTTCTATTTAATAGCATAAGTGAAAATTGGTGCGTACCGTTGCGTTGGCCATCTAAGTGGGCGGTAAAAAAAGGACCAACTATAGAGCGCTGGTCACGCGTGGAGCGTACGAGATCCAGTTTGGTAGGGGAATATACATAGGAGTGAGAAAAGGGACGGATTTGCGGTGCATTGTGGGAGCATTGCCAATTTGACGCCAGTTGCCCGTTCAAAAAAGGGGGAGACGGGTGGCGGAGTGAATAGGGACACCAATTTCTTTGTGGCCATTCCGGTCTCCATCAGACTCGAAAAAGCTCGAGGATCTTCGGATCAAAGTCATACTTTGAAAGCAGTTCAACAGCTCAGCGCTTTAACTTTGATACATAAAATTTAGAAATCGCGAGAATAAATACAACGCAATACAACAAGAAGCTTATCTTTCATTCATTTAGTATTTTTTCGGATGTAACTAATTCGCTTCGAAATGTTTGGAAAATTTTAAGCTAGTCAATTGTCTGGGAAAAATCATTTTCTACATAAGCTTACAGCCAAAATGTCCATACGAGCCGCGAGTGTTATTTGCCCGAGGAAGAAAAATTCACAATTTTATATTTTTAAGTACACCTAAAGAAATTACGGATATGAATTATGAGAATGGAAGAACATAATAATTAATCATTCACCTGCGAATTAGATCGATTATTATATAAGGAAATTGAAAATTTGGAATGACTCTTGGTACCTACATCATTTGAGTTGTCTGCAACATTACCGAATCCATTATTTACTTTTATTATTATTCCTCTGAGCTTTATAGGTTTACGAAGTGATCAATGATTACCGATGACTTTGATTGATAGAGCTTTGTAAAAGATGTAAACGAAAAAATACAAGAATATGTTGGAATATTTATATGAATTGTTTTTTACCTATTAAATTAACAGAAGGGTGATGATACGAGATTGCTTGTTCGAGAACGTAATTTAGTCTAATATAAGAATTATATCTCATGGAAAAATTAATTGTAACTTAAAAAGTTATATGTTCTCTTTTTTATACATGCTCTTTTTAGTGCCTTTTCTTTTTAGTTCCGAAACAAGTATTAGATTCATTCACAGTAACGAGGTTCGAAAAAAAGCCGCTCTATTTAGGGAGCTCTAGGGTCACCATTCGGTCAAACATCGAACATTTGTCTTGTTCCCTGAATCGTGCGCTGAAAAGTGTACGAGGGGAAAGAGTATGAAAGGATCCGAGGGACGGGTGGGTGTTAAGGTTTTAGCAGCGGTCGGAGTCACCCTAGACAAGAACCCTTTCATTCCCCGTTCCGCTCTTTAGGGGTTGGATTTAGGGGTCTCCAGGGTGCGTCTAGGTGGAGAAAGGGAGTTAAATGGGTTAATTAATAGCGGTTCAAGATCTCATTTGCATCTCGCGTTTGTCTTCCTGAATCGGCGGCTGAGGGGGTGATGTATGAACGCGCCCAAGATAAGGCAGGGTGAGAAAGATAAGCGATTGGTCACGGTTTCTGCCGCACCCTCGCAATCTTCCCCTCCCGATCCAATTAGATTCCTCTTTTATAATCCCTCTCGAAGATTCTAATGTGTACTCTAGAGCCGGTATCCTTCCGGTCAAAACCACCGGCTTTTTTGCCTCGGACGGCAGGTGTGGTCTCCGGAAGGTTTTTGCACGCCGCAGCTGCGGTTTCGGGGAACATGTGTCGAATCGGAGAAACAGAAGAAGGTTTGTATTTATCGGGGTTTAAAAGCAAATATATTCCTCGAGTTGGGCATTATCGGTCCAGTTAAAGGATTAGTTTGAATCTAGTGCTACGGTTTCCCTTCCACCGCAACTGCATTGGTTTCGGGAGACGATTTTATAAATCCAGTTCTTTTAAATCCTATTCTATACTATACCAACTCGAATTCATATTTCAATCGATAATCAATGCATCATTTCCAACATCTCTCACTTTATACATCAAAACGGATTCACTTTATTTGAAAACTCTGATTCCTTACCTTCTATTCTATTTCCTTCTTTACTTCTTACCCTCGATTCTATCACCTGTATCTACAATAAACCATGTGATTGTCATTATATCAATAGAAAAATTTCATAAAATGCTCAAATAAATTTTCTAATACAAGAATTTGAGAGAGGTACTTTAATGAATAAAGGGATGGATAAACCAGATAAAATAAAGGTGCACGACTAGATATAATAATTGAGAATCGACTGTGTTGTTTATACACAAATTAAATAATTTTAAACTGAATTGAAATCTTTGGTGAATTGTTGAGCTTTTTTGAAAATGAATAAGTTTCAATAAAGAAGCGTATTTTTTGATCATATTATTTTTTGTAACTCAAAATCTGCTTCAAAATCCATCCTGAATCATATATCTATATCTGAATACAAGCTGTTAAGAACAAGCGCATTAAAGTGACAACTAAATTCATCGAGTGAACCACATCGGCAGCGAATCGGCAAAATTCCGAATCAAAACCATCTTAATTTAAAAATACTTCGATTATGTTGCCTTCTGGTGTCAAGATGGGGTAATTGAAAGCAAAGGCTCACAATCATATCATATTTCATCCAATAATTAAATCTTCACGCAGGTTTTCAATCGATCATCATACGATCAGCTTCAAACGTGATACTCAAATTCAGAGATGCCGTAGAGATGAAATGTAACTGGTTATTTTTGTCGCCGCAAGGAATTATTTAGCATCTGAATCACCTTTAAAAGGATCTGAACAAATTCAAAGTGGTCTCCAGCAGAGAGTGCTGACGGTGCATGAAACAGATACAATGAGGCTCCACCGTCTGTTTGTAAACTTCTTTATAGGTGACCCTTTTGCATGTTGGGGATGTGCCATCAAACAAATAACACAGCGCTCTTGTTATTCTTATGCCTTCAGAATTGACCCGCATCTCCCGTCTACACAGCGGTCCTCTTGAAATTCGTCTCTCTGCTAACTTTCAACTCTTTTATATCTTCTTCCCCAAAGTAACTTCTCTCTTCCCAAATCTCTATCAATAAAAGGGAGAGTCTTATTTCCTCGAGAAGAGACTTCGTATACTATTCATTTTTGGTATCTTCTTCTCAATCTATTCTCGAGTTTATGGACGTGTTCATTACATATATACTTTTCAAAAAAATCTCAATGCAGGTTTAATGAGACGTTAGAGCACATGAGTGAAATTTTGGGAGAGTACAGTTAAAAGCATCAATAAGAAGTATCATAAAGTAAGCTCTAAACGAATTATTCAGATGAATTTATCTGCCATATTTTCTCTGAAAAAAGAACGAGTGAAATCAGAAATAATTAGACAAAGTCAAACCAAAATTATTTCATATTCATATCATACACGATGATTGGCATTCTAACGTAATCTTAGGTTTACATCATATACGTTCACGTAAAATTTAACCTTAAAGTATGTAACTATTATAAAAAAGACTATAGAATCGAAGATTTTGTTTTATTTTGTCTAATGCGATTTCATCAACTACGCAAATATTCTCAAATTTCTTGAATCTATTCTTTCAATTTACCATCCCTAAGTTAGTAATTTCTTATTTACTTGCAGAAATCGTAAACCCAAATCTCCCAAAGAATCTTGGCATGGAATCCAAAGAAAGAATTCCAGATACAAAAAAATCTGAGCGCGAATGATACAGAATTGCTAAGCTCAGCATCATTCGGAGAGTCGACTTATGTAAGTTGCGCGTCCGATACCATTGTTACGCCCCTACAATCCAGTCAAACCTTTTAGCCTCCCATTTCGCCCGATTACCACCGCTTCTTTTCACCTTTTCCTCACGTAGGCCCTCCTCCTAATCTACTCTCCTTAGCTCCTATCATCCCGTGTCCACTCCTTCATTCCTCTTCTACTCACGTACGTGTCGCATCCTTCCTCACCATTTCTCCTTATTTAGCACAACCTCCCCCTGTCATCCCCCTCATCTTTCCTCTCGTCCCTCACAGTATCGTTCTAGGTCCAGTTTTATTTCTCCTCCCGGACTTTTATTAACTATTTCCCTCCCACATTCATTCACTTTTTCTTCCCTTTCTTCCCCTTTTCTGCTCAAACTACCCTTTTCTACCATTCACCTCCCCGCGCATAAACCCCACCTACCCATTCTTCACTCTCCTTTTTTTTCTGCACTACCCCTCGTCCTTTTCCAGTGGCCTCCCCCAGCGCTGCGTCCCATACCAAACCTGCAGCAGTTTGACGGAATAAAAAAATAATGGTCGAGCGTCAACGGCTTTCCAGTATGCGTGTACACGTTCCAACTGAAACTTCCCTTTCAGTCCCGCGCCATCCCATCCTCTCCTCAATATTTATCATAATATCCTCCCGATGGCTCTAGACAGGTCGGGTTTTGTACAAATCTAGAATTGAATCGTTTCAGGTCTTTGAAGATAGATCTTACCTATCGTACAGAAACTGGGGCTGACTAACACTGCGAGAGTTACATTACGAAGCATGCTCTTCAATGTTGAATTCATGTAGAGAGCTAACATATTAGAATTTCTTGATTCACCTATGTGGACGCACGTATGACTAAATGTTGATAGAAGGCAGTGAAGCAGGGAAAATCGTTGTCGATTTTCAACATAAGGATCGCATCTTTTAGCTTTACATATATAAACCATAGTCTTTATTTATTACCATTCCTTTTTAATTCCTTGCCATTTGCTAATTTAATACTTCATTGAAGTTCTTCGAAGCCGTCCCACATGAATTTGCGTTCTTTTGCATTTATAAATGTAACATAAAAATCTCATGCATGAGTCTCAAATGAAGCCCGTATCGTCTATAAATTTGATTTATAACACCGAAAGATATCGGAATAACCCTTGACCTAGTGTAAGGTTACAAAGCTCATACTTCGAGTATGCAAAGCAGGAGAATATCTTATCAGAAGGGAGATGAGGAAAGAAGGGAGTGCAAAGATATGCTCATAGAATACCTAAAGTTCATATCGAAGCAAACAAAAGAAACAATACAAGAGGGATGTTTTTCAATTAGTAGTAAAGCTAAATGACATCCGATAGTCATATTGAACTATAAAAATTGACAATAACTATGAAAATTAATAAAGTGGCTTCCAACTTTCACTATTAAATAACTTTTTTCGAGTATAAATCACCATGCAAATTAATTCAGCCTTCATCTTTTTTAAAACAATGCATATAAATAAATTGTACTTTTCATAAAAAAGTAGGCGAAAGTTAATTTATGTAGTACCAATACATACACCAAAATACATTGATGGTTATAATTTTGGATACACAGATGAAAACTTGATAACTGAATTAGACGGAACAGTATAACTTAGGGTATGTTTACTCAATGAATGGAACCAAAAAAATCAGTGCTTTCAAATCTAGTCCCAAAACATGAAATACTGAGATTCTTTCTTCGCGAGCATAATAAATAGCGAACGGATGATTCGGCTACTTTAAGAAGCGTCCAAAAGCAAAATAGATGAATGGATGACAATGAAAAGAACAGGTCCCGAGGATGTTTAAGGAAATGATGAAGGCAATAGGAAGCTTTTGTTTCCTTCCCCGGACCTAATGGATCGGCCGACAGCAGCCCTTCCGGGACAAACACAACAATAGGGAAGACCCCTCAACGGAATTAATGAAGTCTCATTGCCAATGTATCGCTCATTTCTTTTGGGCGACATTTTATCTGAACGACTCACCCAAACAAGTGAGCGTTACATTTCACGATTTATCTCCATGGAGATCACCATTCAATTTGGTCGAAAGGGGTTGAAAGATTCACGCTCATCTTGATAAAACAAGAGGGATGCGATGCATGAAATTAAAAACACGAGATAAATGTGCCTCTAAATGCGATCTGTGATCAAATGGTTTACGAAATTGTGCTACCATTAGAGATAAATTTATAATGAGAGAATGAAAAGAACACGTTTGCTTATTGCTTTCTCGGCATCTAGACATCAGCGTTCTTACAGGTTCAAATTCAACTCAACATTTCCCTAATGTCAATCGTCAATTTTATTTATAATGATGTAAATAATTTATGATGTGCTAGGAATATTCTTCTTTACAAATATGCAAAAACATTTCTTCAGAAGGTATGGAATCCCGAAAGCTAACAAAAATTTACGACCAAATATCAACAATCGATAAACCAAAAGCAACGCAGTTTATACAACATTTTCCATTGTTGTCTATTTGCTACGAAATGCAACACCACTGTCTTTTTCAGCCATATCGTTAAGTGAGCTCTTTCTAAACTGTATCACAAGTATAAAATGAATGATAAACGTTTACGAAAGGATCAAAATAGGCTTTCGAACTTATTCTTAGCGTTCCTGAACTGCGTTTGACTGTTAGCACTTTGATTTCTATGTCCTTGGTCGACCGACGCATTACTTTAACCCAATAACATTGCACCAATGACTTGGTGTTTATATTTAATAGGATAAAAGAAAGCTATCTGTAGTGTAATAGAAGTTTCAAGAAAGAAGTGATACTATTATTCCGAAAACTATGAACTTACAATTCGCACCTAATTTGCTCTTAAATCTAATGGAACCCACTCTTCACGGACCCGAAGGTTGCTAAGGGCCCTGTCCTATAATACATTCCTACTGAGGCTATTGTCTCTTTTCAAAAGGTAAAGAGTGACAATGACCTTCTTACTCGCTCAGCTAAATGTCTGCAGTTCGGGAGCCCAACAACTTCCCTTTCATTTCTCATTACGCATTATTTCTTATTCTTAACGTGCGCGGCGTATATTTCCAGACTTTGCATCAACAACATACTTAATAACCTCAGACGTTAGCAAAGTCAAAATACATCATGACCAAGAATAATTTAACTGATACAATATTTATTTTCGTGGACATAGAAGAGCATTTTTGACAAACATTGCTTCCTTTTGTTCAATTTACTGTTACGTCTCTAGTCTGAAATTTGAATGTTTCCTTTCGTATTCCATAATTATCAGTAAAATTATGTTATCGGTAATTTTTTGTGTTTCTTAAGAATTTAAAATAAATAAAGACGCGGTTTATATCGATTTTCTTTAAAGTAAAGAAATTATTTTATTTTGGGAAAGTAACTGATAAATAACTTCATGATTTGTGATTTACCAATTTTATAATTATGGTAAACGACTCTTTTGAAATATTTTCACCAAAACATATTAACTCCCTCGAAGTAAAATACTTTTTCTCGACATGCAAACAATATAACACTTCTGCAAGGAACATCTGAAAACGATGCGATGAATGCCGTATCTTCTTGGCATTCTCAAGCATTGCTCAGCCTCAGAAATAGTTGCGATTGTAAAAGGCGAGGAAACAATTGCAATGTATTCACTCGGATGCTCTCTTTTTTACCCTCGAATCGCAGGACCTCTGGAAGAGATCCAAACTCTCGCTGTCACCTATCTTTGTCTCTCCACGCATCCGAGAAATTCTTTCTTAACTTTAAATAGAATTCCGTATCTATTTTCCCGATTCTACATCTGATGTATCGAATTTATTGAAAAGTATCCTTTTCATAGTCCACTTCCTTATCTTGGTGATGTTTACAAAGAATCGTTTTGTGAAAATGGCAGATATAGATTGAAATATACTTCTTACTTTCACCCATTCTCTGCTTTTCATATTTCATTTTCAACTTATCAAATATATACTGTTTATTTTATATTTGACTGCTCTTAGGTTGCCAGTGATTAAAATAATACAAAGTGGATCGCAGTGCCTAATTACTTACGAAAAAAGTAATAAATTTATTGGAAAATGGTCACCATGCACATTATTAAAGGAATCATGAAATAATCTTGGTATTTAATTTTTTTCAGCTTTCTTCTTTCTTGGTAAATAAGTTTCTAGAATGATAAATGGAAGAACTAAAAGCACAATAGCCTCTATGACTATTCCCACGAAATAACGGATTCTATAATAGCAAAAATTACGCTCAAAAACAATCATGAATCTATAAAATCGACTATAAAGTTATGTAAATAGTGAAAGTAGTATTAGAAGGCGTGACTTCGTCAAAAACAATAGTAAAGTAGGCAACTTTGTAATTGTGACAGAAAATTTGATTTAATCGATACTGATTTTTGTAATTTACATTGTACCTACAATACAGTCAGAAGATGTAATGTAAATTACGGAACCGGTCGTGATAAAATAAAATTTTGTGGAAATTACAAAGTGTTTCATTGTACTATGCACACCGTTTGACATTCTATGCATTAGGTTAATGGAAAAAGAAGTCATGTAAACTGGAGTCGAAGAAGGAAATTTCAACGAAACCAGAGAATCCTTTCATCAGCGCACAAACGTTTGTAATGAGTCAGTGTTTAATGCGCAGTCAGAGTCGAATCGAACACTCAAAAGTACGTTCCCCGCTGCGAGGCAGCCGCGTGGATTCCACACGCGCACTTAAAATTCAGTGGCCAAACACTCCGCTTTAACCCTTTTGTAGGCTCTCATTTTCACCCCTGAAAAAGTGGAGCATTTCTTTTGTTTCCCTCTTTTCAATGGAGAAGTCGAAGGAGGACAAAAGCAATGCAATGCTCAGCTGACTTCGCAGTCAATGATACGCGGCGGCATCAAGTGGAGTCTTCCTTTTGTCATTGATCATCCGATTGGTTGGAATTTAAACGATGAGTTTACGTATTTCGAAGGGATGTTCTTTTAGATGATCAAATTGAATGGATAATTGAAGGAATATATCCGGTGAAATCGAAAAGAATTATAACACTCTAGTTATGAAGATTCATTTGTTGAAAGAAAGTGCGTTTGATTTATGAAAGTGAGGAACTTTATCTTCCAGCAATACAGTTCCAGTATAATTGAAATTTAAGTGCGGTTTTTTCCGTAGAATATAAAAGAAATAAGAAGTTCAAGGTTTAATATCACAGCAACGAAGATTCTAAATTATGTTATGTTGACATTGAAATAGAAAGTTTACCCACTCACTCTTCAGTGAAATAAGGATATTCCATTCAATTCCTTGACACTTAAATTTTTTTAGACTCACAAGTCTAAAGTGTGGAGAAACGTCTTCCAGAATTATACATTTCATACGTAATGTATGTATCAAAAATACTAAAAGAACTCAGACAAAAAATCATCGGAATGTCGCTAATTATATTATAATCCTATTATTTTGAGCTGATTTTAATCAATTGAAGTAATTTTTTTGGACTCAGATAAACCATGCACACGTGAGGAAGCCAAACTAATTTAAATAACGACAACTTGTTCTAACAATGCCATTTCACGACAGAATTCCGAATTTTATGAAGGACTACATTCTTACGCTAATCAGAGACCAGAATTCCACAGATCGCACAATGAAGCCCTTGAAAACCCCTTCCAGATATGGTCACCCGCATTATGCAGGGTTAAATTCCACTGAGAAACACTCCGTATAAAAATGCCATTACTCGCTCTCGGTTAATACCGCGTCGATTGACGCACGATGTCCACGGATTTTTTTCGCCTCCAAAATCCGATTTTCGCAATCAAAAACGAACAGACGGACCCCGTATCACTCTATTGTTTTCCGCGCGCTGAGACAAGCAAAAAACCCTCTTGAACTCCTCTTCAAATCTCTCCCCCACTTGCGTCATCTCTTTTTTGCGCCGTCGGTAGGCGCGCCGATCGCCCAAAAAATAATACGAAATCTGTCGTCTATTCGGGTGCCATCTTGTGCCAACTCGATCAAACCGGCCCTTGACGGAGGAGTAAACAACGTAATAACGGCGGGCGGTGGGGAAAGAAATAAAAACGATGTGTGTGCTCAGCAATGGGATTCGTTTTTCATGCGGGATAAGTTCGCTCTATACGGTTCCCAATTCTACCGCCAGGGCGGCCGTAACGCGGGGAATCGAAAAGAGATGGATGTTGATGAAAAAAGGCATAGATTGATGGACATACAAGAGCCCGCGAGGCGAACAAAAATCGCCCAATCGCGTTGACACATAACCAGATCGCAACTTGTCTTGAGGGAAAAATGAATGTTTACAAGCGACGAATTATTGCCGCTACGAGAGGTGGACGGGAAATTGCCTCGTTTGGGAATTTCGCGCTTTGTGGGTAGACGCTTCAAAATTTGGGAGATATTTAATGGAAAAGAGTGCGCCTCGATTGCTTTTGGAATTCGGGTTGGAGAATATCTCTACGGAGTCTGGGAACCGAATAAATCAAAATATCGGTTTAATAGAACCTTGTTAAGTCTGCAGCGATTTATTTGTGATTAATGTCAATTATAATGTCGATAACAGTTCTGAAATCAAAGATAATAGGAAATATATCCTATATATAAACATACAATCAAATATTAAAGAATAATAATAAAAATAACTTAGTAAATTTCCAAAGAAAAATGCCATAGTAATCTTTTTTTATTTACTAAGTTATTTTTATTACTATGGCATTCCACGAAGTTACGCCTTCTCACATTGATTTCATTAAAGAATAAATTCATGATTCATTTCATCATGGCTGAGATAGTTTGATTTCAGAGTAAAATTACAAAGGATAATAATTTACGGAATAGAGTGATATATTATTCCATTCATCCTTGAATTAGTATCGAACGAGTAAAAAGCAGTAAAAACGATAACACGAGATAATTCGTTATGAAGATAAAGGTGGTGTTTGTTATATATCTAACATCAACAAAAGACGATGTATATCTACTTTGGGATGCAAGATAGAGCTCAAGTTTAAAACGCGTACAATCGTAAACTATTTGGTTTAAGTTGAATGCAGTTTTGATTCTATCGATGGCTCTGTAAAGCTATTGATCTTGGTTCTCTTCCAGCTTTGACTATCTATGAATTTTCACCTCCTTTTTTCTAAAATCTGAAGCAAGAGAAACTTTGCAAACTTAAAATTTCTGGAGGTCATCGGTCTGGAGTATGCTAAAAGGGTAAATATTGAGAATTAATTTAACGAATCTATGACTGCATTCGATTAATGAAGATAAAATTCTTTATTTTTCCCTGATAATATAAAAATAATCATTTGTATTCATTCATATCAGAATAACAAATTACAATTTAAATGTTTCACTTCACCATAAGGAATAAATCGTAATATTTCAGTTTTATAATATCGGTATAATAATTCGTGTACATTAAGACTCTTTGGAATCCTCTTTCTCAGAAATTCGGCTCCTATCTATTTACGCGTAATACATGCTTAGAATTCGCGTAACGACATATTACTCCCGAAAAGGGTGTTAGAAGAACGTTATTAAACTAAATATATGTCCGCTTCATAAAATACACGTGTCATGGAAAACGCAGCCTCACTTTTGGAGCCCTCTCCAAAAGGACTTGTTTTCTGCATCCATGACAATTGCACTTTAATTATCCGAAGCGCTGAATTGCGGATTTTTCTGGTTCCAAAAACACGGCAGCACCGTTGCCCCGGGAAAAAGGGAGGGAAAATACAGTTGTCATACGAGAAATAAAAGGAGATATCGGTTCGCGACCAGAGAACAAGCTAACTTCTGGGAATAAAAACTACATTCGCCCCAACACAAAACTCCCGTGTCCCCCCCGCCGCCATGGAATCATGCGTTGTAAAAGTTGAAACAAGTGAAAGCGGCCGCCCGAGGTCGTTTTAATAGTTTTCCGGGAGTCGATTGTCATTTGTCGACTTCTTTCCGGGAAAAAATCCCCGCTCCCCGGGCGCCTCTCGTGTTCCCAATGATTACTTTCGATGGAATGGCAGAGGATTTTTTCAACGCGGACACGCTGTTGGTTGGGTTGCATACGCCACGGCGCGGTTTCGAAAGTTGGATCAAACGTCGCCCATTAAATACTGCGAATTCCGTTCCCTCGCGATATGGGTGTGGGTAATAATTTTGTGGTCGATGAAAGGAAACTATTAAAATATTACTCGTCTTTTAATTATTTGTAGAATTCCGAAGCATCAATACGACATCCAAGTCCTCGGTTAGGACCATGCGCACAACATAGTGATTCGAATGTTCAAAATTATGAAAATAATTCGAAGTAAGGTCCAGTGAGGTTAAAATGAATAGCATTAAAGAAGAATTTAAGAATAAATATTTGCTAGCACCTTGTGAATATTAAGATATATTTATAACTGGTCGTAATAAATATATTAAAGTATTTAAAATTCCGTGAATTTTGATGAAACACTATTAAAATATGCTTTCAGCCCAAAATAATCGTCATACTATTTCATAGCTCAACTAAATAGATATAACAGGAATATTCAACTAATACTTGACGTAACAAATATATTTTTGATTTATATAAATCGCATCACAGCCTTTTGTGTAAACTGATATTGGTCATAAAATCTATGCAAGTCGCAGAATATCTCAATGGTACAATTAATCCTCATACATACACATGAATGTTCGTTCATTTGTTTGCACACTATTTCGTGATTTAAATCACTTAAATATTCTTCCATGTCCACAATCGAACACGACATAGAGTTTGATTTCACGATCACCGACAACGTTCCTTTATTTAAACAATCTTGTTCGAGATAAATTGACATAAACATTTCTTAATAAATGCACGCATTACTTCTCAAGCCGCTATACCAATTGAAGTGCATGTTGGCCCATGTATGACATGTCCGGGGAATTCATGTA
The DNA here is from genome assembly GCA_020796165.1 of Pantala flavescens. Taxonomy (NCBI): domain Eukaryota; kingdom Metazoa; phylum Arthropoda; class Insecta; order Odonata; family Libellulidae; genus Pantala; species Pantala flavescens. Next base: position 52,321,161 of record CM036881.1, read on the forward strand.
ACGACATCGTAATTAATTCCAGACAATTGAATCATTACACAGTGACTACAAGGTGCTTAAAAATTCAGTCCAATTTGGCCGAAAAACTCCGCCTTTTCCAATTCACTCCCATTCAAAATTCTTGTTAATCAGCAAAAATACATCCGAATCAGCTGTAAAACACGACCCATAATGCTGTTTGCTCGTTTCTTTCTAGAATTCTTGAATAGTTTTGCATTCATATCGCAAGATGACGGAGCCCATAGGAGTGGTATTTTAGGGAATTAAGTGCATATTTCTTCGAGTTATTATATTGGCATTGAAATCTTTGGAACGGAAAATTATACTTATATCTTGGGATAAATCTTATGACATAACTAAATTCTGCAATTATATCTCGAGATTCATTACATGGAAAATGTACGTTAGAAACTTATTCTCAAAAATTAGTGTTATATAGAGATACAGCAGTGCAGTGTTAATATATGCCTCCCATATTATCTTAAAATTATCACAATGATTCCGGAAAGGAAATTGCGTTTCTGGCTAAAATAACTGATTTTTTCATTATTTCCACCGATTTTATTTTCACTAGTCATTGATTTCGGCAATTAAACTTATCACAACGTCAAAGAAAATACTGCATTATCATTTGGTACGTCATCTGGCTTCTACAGAAAGTTAAGATTTTTCCATTATCGTTGATTCAATTCACCTCCTACATCACGATTTTTCTGCTGCAATAACTTTAGCAGGAAAAACTTTGTTATACCATTCTGTTAAACAACCTAACTACGGAATCTGTTTGCATGCGATCTGAAACCGATTCCAAATCTGACGTAACACATTAATGCATTCTATTGTCGAAGTGAGCTGACTTTTTTCGCTTCCTGATCATTACCGATCTCTTTCATATCCTTCTTAATTCGGAACCATTTCGCCAATTCCTGCCAACTCATCCTCAATCACTGCTTCACCCCGCATCACTCCTTCCCATCACTCATACTTTTCCCATCATTAGACTCCCCTCACCACACAATGGACCACAGTCTTCATTCCTCTCGCCCTACTATTTTCCATAAATCCCCTTCCCTTTGATGATAGTCTTCTAATATTGCCTCGCACGTGCTTTCTTTTGATATGCACGAATTCAATTGCTCCACTTTTTCTATCAAAATTTGAGCAGAATGTATTGCGTGATTCTGTTTACGATACAATTCTTTTGTAATGGTTTTAGTCAAAAGAGTTTTCCACCAATATGCGTTAAAACTATTATCCGTTAGAAAATCATAATCCGTCTCTATTAAGTTGACAAAAGTGTATCAAATATTTGAAACACGCGTTACATGTTTTATAATTCTTCTTCTACAGAAGGAAATCTGAGAAAGGAATCTATATGTTTGCTACTATGAAACGTTTCGTTTTTTTACACATCTTTACGCAAGACCTTTTAGTGTCTAGAAAAATAACTACAACCAATAGATGGATTCCCGTTTCATTTTCATCAACAAAGCTTAGTAAGAATATAGAAAGTTAAACAAAATTATTAAATAAAGGAAATAAAAAAGGATGAAAAAATTGAAAACCAAGCTTTATGGGTTTCTTAATTGAGCATAAATAATCGTTATTATGTCATAGAGTCAACTACTATCAAATGTTTCTTCAAATGTCCTGCGATAAATACAAAGAAAAATGTAAAAGAACACTTGACTTATCACACAAATTACGTCATTATTAGCTGCCTTTTCCATTCGATTGTTTATATTTACAGATGAATTAGCAATCTTCTTCTCTTGAACATTACGTACTGTTATTCTGGAATGTAGTTTACGCCTCTTTCATCTCATTCACTCCGTTAACTCTTCCACGTCAACTCCATTCTTTCCTTCATTACTTCCCCTCGACATCCCTCCTTCAGCCGCAGCGGTGTCTTTCTTATATTGTTCCATCCTCGCATTCCCCTTCTTTCACTTCCTTCGCTGACAACCTTTGCGAATCGGCTATCACCAGTGGCCGTCGCTCATCCGACGCACATAAATCACTTTCAACAATGAGACTTCCTTCCTTCCTCCCCGGACGCCTCCCTTCTAAACATCCCCTTTCAAAAATCCACCGACAACCCCCGACTCTTTTTGTCCGATGTAAAAAACCCTTATTTCCCGTATTTGCCTCTCTTCTCTGCAGTATCTTCTTCTTTCGCTCCATTTAAGTCTTCTTCATTTCACTCCTGTGCCTTTATCTTTGAAAGATGGAAATTATACCTTTCAGTCTTTTACCTTTAAGCCACTTGCTATTCAGTATTGATTATACTTTTTCTTATTCAATCCATGTTTAATTAGAATAGGTTTAGTTAGTGGGGTGTTTAAAATATTTATGAAGGTGTTGAATTGGTCCTGGGTTCGAGTCGAAGGTTTATTTGGTATTTCATTGCGATGGAATGGTTGCATATCTTCTTTAGCCATATTAGTTTACATTTACCGCTATAATTATCCGGTGACTGTATACTTTTGGACGCAAGTTGGTTAGATAAAATTTTACCATCAGTTCAGTCTTCTATAATATTATTTAAAGGTTTCCTTTCTCTTTAAAGTTTAATTTTCAGGGATTTCTGAATGCTCTTTATTTAAAGCATGATTGTATAATTTTTTGTTAACCACAAATATTGCCCGATGAATTTACGTAAGTGGAAGTGAAATGGATTAAATAATAATTTACATTTACAACTACTTTCAAAGCCTCTTTTATAAATTCTATATTGTCCTACACTTTATCAACCATATTTGTGCCAACATTCATCTCAGAACAGCGGCAGATGGGTGTCAATCAATTCAGAGAAAAGAAAAATCGCATATAATAGAATTGGAGCTAAATACACGCTATTCGACTTTTTAAGACCGATGATCTAATTTAGCCATAGAAAAAGGTTGTCAAAGTATTGAAACTGCAATACGAACAAGTCATTGGGGTCATGGATGGAAAAACCAACAGCTAAAAGTGACCCCATCATTTGTCAAATACGCCATCGGACAGAAACTTTCGCAGATGAAAATGTCAGCCATTATGATTCCGTTCCGCGTTCATAACAAATGACTATCGAAGTCAACATGTGAACTTAACGTTTACCCATCACGATGAAGTTTATCGTTCTGTGCCAGCAAAGGTAGGAAGACGTTAATTTTTGCACGAAAATTCTCACAAAATTGATATGGGTTTTTGCTGTACTTTTTCTCTTAAAACTTAATTAAAGTACCTAACTTCGATTACCAAAATAATATCAACTGGAGAGACAAGGAATGGTAATAAAAGTAGGAAACTAAAAACGGATAAATGGGATGAAATATTTTTCACAAAAATCATATACAAAGCCCATCCATTCGATAGTCATAAATCAAGGTTTGTGAATACGTTATAATTCTAAGATTTTCATATAACGGTAGGATTTATGCGAATAATACTTTTATAAATATTGCCTAATGAAATTTGCATCCAAAATATCCATCCAAATTTCTTTCATTTATTTCCTAAAATTTCACCTTAATGATTCTATTTGAAGAAAAATAAAACCCCAAAGCTTACGAATTATTTTCGTTCTTACATTTTCAATGAATTCAAATGTTTACAAAAGGTTTCTTAATAAATATCTTACAATTTACATTAAAAAATTCAACATCATCTTACTTTGAATTGATTTCGGAACGAAGATATCAGATAACTAATACTTTATTAATCCTAATTTCGGTGCATTAACATTTGAAATAGCGCAAAACTAACTGTGCGAGAGCATCAATTTTAAATATATAAGGGCATAAACTGTGTCCCGTTTCCTTGGCAAACACCTTTCTCCCCTGGATTTCCATATCTTCACCTCGACGTTACCCCAAAAATCCGAAAAAAACCTTCCCTCAAGAACGCAGTCTTCATCCTCAACACATCCATCATCTCTTGCCCTCTCCATTTCGCAAGACTTCATTGCTATGCTTGCGATTTTGTAGGGGAGCTACAAAAAGTCCTTCTTTCCCTGCTTCCATCTTTTTCCCTCCCAAATGCGCTCTTTCGAATCGATGAAAAAGGACTCACGGTTGTGTGTACTCTCGATCAGGTGATTTCTGAGTACTCTCAATTATGAGAGAAATGTCATATGAATAAATGTTCACACACCAACATAATCAAACTCCAATTGAGCATTACGCATATTTGGGATTCTTTACATAGAATCGAACCCGGGCCCTCCAGATATCAAAACGAGTATTGCAAGTTTATACATTTGCTTCATCTTTCATCATAAATTCATGAAGTTCTATTAGGAGAAGATATACTTTAAGTGAAAAATGGGTGCATAGATTCCAGCGTAGAAAAGGTTACATGAGAAGCTAGAAAAATTGTGTTTCATAGATCGAACTTTTCGTAATCAACTGATGCTTTTATTTACATTTTTCTTGAGTTTTATTCTAATATAATTTTATTTTTTAACCAAATCTAATCGTGCCAAGAGAAAATATAGTTTATAAAATTCAATTTTACTTCACCTTAACAATCATTTTATTCATATCTCAAACTCATTTCCTTTCTTATACGGTTCTTATTTGAACATCTGAATCTATTCTGAAGAATTCGGAATATCATACTTTGAAAACACCGTTTACTATGACCATTTAATATAAAATAGACAAAATAGATTTGCAGATGAAAAAGGAATGTCACAAACAAAAATTATAAAAGTTGGCAAAGATAAAGATCAAATATCAAAACTTTTTTGCGAAGAAATGATAGAACATAGAGCTTAAATAAATATAATTCATTTTAAATGAACAATTAGGGAATTAATAGAAATTCGAAAACGTATTTCCTCCAAATCTTTTATTTTTAAGAACAGGAAAATAAAGCTCATTTCCGCGGAATTAAATGTGATTTCATGTCTTTTGAAAGCAAACAAGAGTTGCATATAAATTCTCGTTGATTTGGACTCTAAATTCAATTAATTCAAATTGGGAACTGATAATAAACCAATCTTTGTTTATTGGTGTGCATCTAATTGAATCGAAATATTTTACATATGAATGGAAACAAACTCGTTCATCCGTTGTTTTCGAATTAGAGTTTATTTTGCGTTTCATTCTTCGCAATCTTATTCTACGATCAAAAAAGTCTTACTAAAATAAATTCAGCTAGTGTTTCAGTCACATTTTTTATCTATTTTAATTCCTGAGTATTGATTCCTCACTACCAATGGTTATTGAATCAGCTTATTATTCACTTATTTAGTTCCTCCGCGGTTACAAGAGAATAGAGTTGAAACAACAGGATGGATATCCTGGTTAGATTAGGCTAGTATATGTTAGTATTTGAAAATAATATGATAATAGGCTTAAAAACTGATGTATGGGATCTACTTAAAAATCATAAATGACTATTAAATTTCTCTTAATTCAATACACGCTTTTCTTCAAATATTTTTCCTGCATATGATAGCTTAGTACATGATCTTTAGGCCATTCCAGTTAATTTTTTCGGAAAATACCCAACTTAAACGCAAGTAAGCTTACACAACCAAATGACACAATGTGTTCATAAGACTTTAAAAGTACCGATTCTCAACCTTCTTTCCTGAAGCCACTCTTCGCTGATGAAATATGGCACTTCATAAGCGATAATGCGTAAGATGAGATGTGCTTATGACAGCGGAATAACGGAATTAGAATCGCTTCGGATGTACCCCAACATACACTCCATGCCATCGATCAAAAGGGGAATTGCCGACGCCGTTTCACCTTCAAACAGAGTACAGATCCGTCTTCATGAAGAGGGGATCAAATAGCTCAAGATTTGCGGGAGAATTACGTCCTGTCGACATTTATATGGGCCGAAAGAAGTATTCTTCTCTTCACCCCTTTGTCATCCTAGTGCGTGGGAAACAGCGCTTATCCGCACTAGAGTAAATGAATTATATAAAATAAGAATTTGAAACACAATTATGATTATTTGCTCTGATCATTCTTTGGGTTTTTTGCTGATCTGCCGCGCTGCATATTTTTATTTTGTTATATTTTCCAATGTCTTTGAAAGGCAATGCTGAACTCAGTAACCCCGTGAAAAATTGCATCAGTAATTACATAAAATTACAAGTAGGTACACAGTGTATGCTCTGATTAAACTCTAGGCAGACTACAACACAGCGTCAGAATGTTAGCCTAGCAACGGTCGGTCTGAGTTCGAATACCAGATAAGGGTGCATAAATTCGCCTGTGAAATGTGGATCAATTACTTGACAAGGACTACAGTTTGTTATAAATCCCTTTGATTTAATCGTGATGAAATAATATGCCATATTTTAATTCAATATAAATGATCCATTTTATTATTAAACATTAAATTGCATAATATGCAGGTTATCCCTGGAACCCAAAAACAGCGCTGTATACATTTAAACTCTTGATCTTTTATGATTTTTTGACAATCAGGATCCAATTTAGGCTGTGAGAAAGTTCATTCATAATAATTTAGACAAAACATAATAAAAAGAAGTTTTAAGCACGTATAAGAAACAGTAATGCGTTAGCTAACTGTTGTAGAAGTAGTCTAAACGAAAAATTCCTTGACTTTTTGCCCAATTGGGCGTTCAAAGTAACTAGAAAATCAAATCAGTAATCATTTGTTATTGAAATAACCTATAATAATTCACTCGTATCTGTTTTTCCTTCCTCTTTTCAGCGCACGAATCAATCTTAAGAAATCTCTATGATAAAATCTTAAGTCACACGTAGTTAATAATTCACTTAGATGTCCCTGAAGCGAGTGCAAAGCAAGAAACGTTATCTCTCGACAGATATCACGTAAGGTCGAGTTTCTATAAGTTCGATATCGTAATTTCCACGAGAAGACGTTCCAAACACGAGTAAATTCACCTCAACCATCTTGACTTCCCCCTCTTTCAGTGGCCGCCGCAGTCTCTCAACTGGATCCCCTTCTTCTGATTTGCATGCGCCGTAGGCTCTCAGGAGTAGAAGAGCAATCGATAATGCTTCCATTAGGCGGAGAGAATGGATAAGGTGAACGCGGGATTTCGGGTGAACTGAGGTATGATGCCGAACGAAAATAACGTGAGATTGATTCATAATGAAAGTAAGGAATCGAAATAACAGCCAAGATTGTGAGAGAATCAAGATCTTTTTGGTGGGAAAGATGACAGAGTTTTTCTTAGCTGCGCCATCTTTTAATGAACATTTGACGACATTTACCCTTAAAATATCTCCTCGTCAAAATTACGCAAGGCATCAAGGCAAGGCACAAGGTTATTTCACACAATGTCTTATATTTTTTTCAGGTATTTTTGCATTTTACATTTTCATAAGTAGAATCGTTGAAAACTTTTTCCCAGTGAATATCATAAAGGAGGAAAATTTCGTATGTTAATTCAAACCTTTTTTGTTTAAAACGATGGTATTGGAAATGCTGCCGAAGCTTCAATATGAAACTAAATCTATTCTTTCAGAATACTATTTCCTGATAAATTCAATATGATAATTATAAAATTATAATAATCCCTTTTACTCGTCATTAATTGTTTTTAGAAAAAGATAGCTGTATTCTATACAGATTTTAATTATAATTTGTAAAATGATGTGTACACACGTATAGTATACCTATTTATCGGACATCGACTATAAACAAATCTGGCTTATTTATTCTTTATTGGGTGTACAAGATACAGAATTAAATATTCTCATCAAATTAATGATTAATGATCAAATTAATGATCTAATATTACTCTTTATAACGTTCATGTATTAGCGGAATAAATCAAAAGAATCCTTTAAAGATTAAATAGACTGAATATGAAGAAGTCTAATATAGGGGGAATTGGAGCAAGAATTACAGCAAGTATAAGGAGGAATGTTTAAGGGGTGAGATTCCGCATTTCTATAAACATCGTATTTGCTGAGAAATGGAGTCGAGAAGAGATTGTGCTGAAGCGGCCAAATGTAGAGAAGAAAAGAGAAATAAGATGTTTCCTATCAGCGAAAAGATTCCGGGTGATTCATTGCGGAACAGCAAATGGGAGATTTTATTTATTACTCATCCATGCAATTGAGTAAGAGTATGAAAACATACGGAGAAGAAATTAAACAAAACAAAAGATAAAATGAATTATATCTATGAATATAATATTGAATCTAAACTGATCCAAATGATTATAAAGTTATAGCTTTTGTAAAAATATATGCACGAATCATTTATCGATGCATATGAAAGGAAAAGTATAATACGAAAGAAAATTATGAATAAATCGTGCACTTCTATGTTACAAATATATACCTGAAACACGAATTAAAAATGGCTTATTTTGAATTTGATTGCTTCTTAAATTCATGGTTATATTACTTGGTTACATACTTGGTTATTGAGTATGAAGAAATGATCGACTTTCCTTAAAATTTATTCTAAAACAGAGTTTCTCTTTAACTATCTTAGCTTTTCTTGAATGCAGAGTTTTATTTAGATGATAAAGCATTGGAATTGAGATAATAGCGTACATTTAGTGTTTATATGAATAACTTTCTCCGATTCTTATACACTTTCATATAATGATTCATTAGGACTAATCTGTTAAGTAAAAGATGTTTCTTCATTAACAGTTTCCCTTTCATTGAATTGATATTTATGGATAAATGAATAATTTATAAGGATTACTTTTGTTATTCCTTAGAATTGAGCAGTTTTTTATTAATTTACATGTATTTCATGTACTTGTATTTATTTTTGGTATTACGCGGAAATGCTATGAAAATAAAAACATCCAAAGATACTTTAAAAATCACGGTCGATAAAAAAATATTTAGGAGAATTTATCACGATCCTATAAATGTAAATAAAATTTAGTATTTACCTTCGATCAGTGATGTGTTAATCATAGTATAAAGTTCATAATTTTATTCACAATTTTAAATCGATAATCCTAAACTTCTATCTAATTCGTATCTCTTAAACCTCTGTATGTGCTCAGAATTTATTGTTCGTGTGATGTAAACAACTCCAAATAGATGCGTTCATATGAAACACCATTCAAACGAAAATCACAGGAGGTAAGACAATTGTCGCTCTTCTGGTCTCCGTACGACTCCACAAGAAAAACTCCATTTACAACTCTCGCATCGATTTCCCAGAAATAAAAGAAGTTCTTCAATTGCTCTCTCAGAAGTCTCATTTCGTCTGCAATTCCCTCCTCTCATTTCCTAAGAAGACAGCCCTTATCGACTCCTCAAATCTATGAAAGAGAAATAAGGTTTCTTGGCGACCAATCCGTCCATCTTTCGAGAGGAAACTATCTTCGCAGTCCGGTTAAAGTTTTGGGCCTCTTCTAAGTACACATAGGACTTGGCACGTACTTATTACGTCCTCCGTACGAAAGCCTTCGCGAAGAGCTTTTTATTGGGCTGAAATAACGGAGCCGAGATTTGAGAAGACGAAAACAAGCAAAAGAAAAAATGTTGAAGGATTTGAGGCAATTTCATCTGCTGTATAAAACTTAGAAATTTGGGATTCCGAGAAATAATGAATTAAAGTTGAAATAAAGTGTTCTAATTTTAAAGATTAATAACATGCAATTGAAAAAAAGAAAGAATTCTCGAAGGGATGTATTCCTTTCGCTTTAAATATTCTTTAATATTTCCGATGCATGATTTATCTTATTGTTCAATTTGACAATACTCACGAGTGAAAAAATACGGTATTAAATGATAAAAGATTTGAAATGCCATTATGGAATCTATGAAAATTCAACCAAAGATAAAACAATCCCTTTAATATTAGCAATAATATGGTTAAAACAATAAAGATACAGAAAAAGTACTCTGATAATTTCGATTTTTCATGTTCGTACTTCAGCAGTAATTTTCTTTTCCACCCCTTATAATAAATCTCTGAACAAACACGAAAGGTCATTACTGAAAGATATAAAATCTAAAATTTGTAGTTTTAAACTGAAATTATCAGCTTATCGACGTTTTACATATTAATCCTTCATTTAACAAAATGAAAATGTTACAGAATTTAAATTCACTATCAATAATATATAGTCAAATAAACAAGTTTATTTTCTAGAATCTAAGGAAGATAATACGTATTCGTACTGACTGAGTCGATAGGCCTTCTTGCATTACGCTATGGCTAAGTAACGACATTTCGAGAGATCATCTCTTTTCCATCGTCTCTTTTTACGCATTCACTAAACACTTTCAATTTACGATAATACGCAGTCGCGAATCGTAGTCTTAGAAACCAAAAAACTAGAATGCACCCAAATTCGACGAAATAAGTGCCAAATAAATCAGTCTCATAAAATTGCCTCATCGCACTGATCACAAGAGACGAGGAATGCAGAGCGGAAAAACCTCCGAACGATATTGGAGTGGTAAAGAACGACATCCGTAAAACATTCGACCTGCTTTTATCTCTTGATTGACTGATGGAGGTCACTCGAGCAAGCGCTGGTCTTAAATCGCATTATTTTTTATTTTCCTTCGATTCCTGGATCGGCGACGTATCCGCGTTGCTCACTTTCCAGAGTTTCATTTTTTTGAATGGCTGGAGTGAAAAACGCCCATTATGTCGAACGTGTCTCTTTTATTGCGGACCGCGATTGTATTTTGACGATCGAGGAACAAATGCGTTCGTCTGATGTCAGCTTTGCTTTGCGTCGACTGCTGTCAACGGAGTGTCGATGGGAACTCACTCGTATCCGTTTCGCATAAACACGAATGTTTTGGTAATTAGGAGGTGAGCCTTGAACAGAAGTAATGGTCTCAATGATGGAGGTATAATTGGTATAAAATTCCATTCACTTATTTCCTGTCTTCTTTTTTTATTTTATACGAAGAAAATTGTTTACCTATCATGAAGCAAGTAAAGTATTTTCAAATAAACAATGGCTACATAATTCAAAATTCAGACATTACGACAAACTTTTCGAGTGATTTGAGATTATCTACAATTTTAAAAGAAACAATAATTTTATATTTTTGAGTGGAATGATCGGAAAATCGTATAACAGTGTTGCAAGCTGTGAAAGTAAGTTCAGCAAATATATGTTTGAAAATTAAATCGATTTCTACATCAATATATAATACCTATTTTATGTTATTTAAAGTAGGTACATCACTCACTAAACATGAAATTCCAATAATGATAACAACGTATCTTCATAACAATCAAAAGATTTCACACTCGAATCTTTCTACATTTATAACATATGTTTTAACTACCAAATGTAATTATGAAAGCTCTATTCATCTAATAGTTGACCATTCATCGGAAAATTACGTATTTTTCAGATTTAATGGAAGAAATTTATTAAGAGGAACGGATTGAATTTACTGAATGAGCTGAAATCTGCATTCGGAAATATGAGAAAAAAGTACCACCACAAGGTAAAGTAAATTTATGTTTTTAATTCTCTTTTGGCTAAATATTTCAAGCAAGAGTTTTATAAATCAGTAAATGAGTAACATTTATGACAAAAACATACCACAAATATTTTACTTGGATTACTTTATTGCACTTCGAAGTCTTTGGATTAAAGGAACGGATGACTTTCCGGAAAATAACCTTCATGAAGTAGACCTAAAATAATCTTAATTTCCTAATATCCGTCATCTATGATCGAGTTCTTTCAAAAGATATATTAGAATATAAATTTTATTCGAAATCAATAAATCAAAAACTTTGGGGCTAAAAAATATAAAGCGCTAGAAATGAAACGTTTCGTTTGCATTCACATCAAATTATGACCACTTTACAAATACAACTAATGCAAATTATTGTAATTTATTAGTTATTATTTATATGATCTGAATTATTTCATAAAGGTAGATAAGATACGATAGGAATATAACCGTTAAGTAACGTAAATCAGTTAGACGTATATAAAGAATAAGGGATAAGTGAAAACAAAGATTCTTCACTAAGTGTGCAAACACAACCATGCTCTATAAACATACACCATGTTATACTGTGTCGAATATTTTATTCCCCTTTTAAAGTTTATTTTTTCCTACCATCGCTGCTCTTCTTCAGTTCCTCCCCTGCATTATCCATTCCTTGTATTCCTTCAGTACCCCATTGCCTTCCTTGTTTACGTCTCCCCCAAAGCCTCCGGGGAAAGCAACACTCCTCATGAATCTTGCATGAGCCCCTTGCACTCGTGACTCAGGCAACCCACACTACACTCCCCCTCCGCCGTCATTAAGGGATATTTTAGACCTCGTGTATCATTCCCCCTTCGCCTCGGCGCCATCTTATCGCCTTTATGAACAACTAAGTTTTCCTGTACGTGTCCATGTTGTCCCAACTACCCGTGTTGTATCTCTAAGTACGGTTACTATACTTCCAGATTATAAACTTATTATGTGGTAAGATTCAATTGTATCTAATCTACGGTGTTTCAAGTTACTATATTTGTTTTTTTTTATGTTTCGATCAATGAGATATTCTGCATAATTTTACTCTGATAGGGATTCGAATTCGGTACCTTTGTCTCAATGGTATATATTCCTTCCGTTCGAAAATCTAAAATACATCAAAAAAACTGTTATTATTACATACAGAAGTACTCAGAATAAGCAAGAAGTTAGTTTTAAAAATGAAGTTTATATTTTTTAAACTCATCATCAAAAACTGTCAAAGAAATTTAATATCAATTCATATCACCAGGAATTTTGCAGAAAAGCTTTTTTACGGAAATGGAACTTAAATATAATACATCCATTGAAAAATTTTCATTAATGGCATTCTATGATACGATGAAGATTAATCTATAGGGTCAATTTTTAAAGATTATGAAATAAATTTCAAAGTTAGAATACCTTAAAATTATTAATGACACAAATATTTGTTTTCTAAGGTTTCCTTACTTATATGTTAGAATAAAATAAAATAATAATACATTGTAAATTAAAATATAATTTTACAACGTTTACCACCAATCATATGAATTTTATAAAGTTGATGTATTTCAGAAATTTACCGATAATAAAATAATTCACTGATTTGTAAATTAACGAGAAACTCTCCATTTTACATATAATAAATAAGTAAAAAGCGTGTTATGTATTTCCCTCTATCCCTTTAAATATGACAGTTAATAATTTCGACGGTTCCTTCGCAAAGATAGAATAAATAGAATGTGAGAGTATGGGAAAGAGTCCACTCTTACGGAATGAAGATTCAGCCCTCGAACTCCATTTACATGCGCATATTTTGGGAAAAGGGAAAATCTTTTAAAGATGCCTTCCACGAGGTCAAATGCTTAAAATGTAGAGCATCGGAAATATTCCAGTGGATCAAGGTCGAAGGAGGGAATTCTGGTGAAAATGGTGCTTTTATGCTCACGAGAGCTTTGTTTGGTGCGTTACTAAGGCGAGTAACGGCTTTTTAACTACGGAAGTCTAATCGTAACACTTCTTGGAATACTGAACTTTCCATTAAAGTCAACGAGGCCTTTAAATTGATTAAACTCTGCTTTTACAAATGTGAATTAATTTGCTTTGGAATTATCCATTTAAGTTTATGATTCGTGGAACCTTGGATCAAACCAAAGAATCACGGAATTTTTGTTTTCGAATTCTATCCATCATGGATGAATTTTGATCGCAAAAACACGTTTAATAATAAAATTATTGCAACACATTACGTTTTCTCGTTTCAGTATAACCCCCATAATAAGAGTCGGTTAATTTGGAAAAAATAATTATTTTCATTATTTTAAGTCACTAAATTATTAAAAACAAAAAATACTAATTATAAAGGGATTTAAAACACGTAGGAACTATGTTAACCTACAAATTGATGCAAGGAACATCTATTTTTATTTTACCAGGAGAATAGGTGAACGCCTCTATTAAATTCATAAATATGAATTCTATAGTTAAATTTATTCAAAAATATTTTATATACGAATGTGCAGAAATTTATTAAAAATTTCTTCCTGAAGATAATTTTATCTTATAGCAGCATTCTTGAAGACTCATTAATGTAATAAAGGATGAATTACTACCGGCTTTATAGAGTTGGACAACGTGAATAACTCAGAAACAACTACTTAAGAGTCAAAATAGGATCAACTTTAATCTCCCTGCTGGAACTCCCGAGAATCTCTCTCGCAAACAAGATGCAATCGGTGCATCGAATTGATTGATCCCGATGAATCAGCATCCGGCAAAGGAACCCAATTTCACCGGATCCTTAAGGAAACCCTTATATACACCGTGATAATCCGAGCGATATAGTGCTTCCCCATTCCACCGCATGGGGACGCCACCACCCATTACGACATCTGGACGGAGACTCGGGGATGCGCGAGATTCTCACGTCGTCGGCCAAATCCCGGATCCCCATTGGTTCCACCCCCGCTCCCTCCCCATTCGCCGTTGCCATGGCAACCAGTGGCGTGCGCCCTTCCCTTCAACCTTTCATTTCGCACACGGGTTTTTCATTTCCACGATGCTTCATCCATTTTTACTCTGACGTATCTTCTTCCTGTTTTAAAGCTGTGATTTTTAATTCATCCACTAGCTTTTTTAGTTTAAATTTATCATCTTCCCTACAGATTATTCTTGGCGATAATTCGAATCAATATCAGCTATCTCAAAACGAAAGCAATCGTCGGAGAGAAAGTAAAATTTATGAAAAATTACATTTTATAACATTACTTTCTTTATAATTTTAAATTATTATTAAAATTCAATCAGTATCTTTGATGATAATTACCTTATATCATATGGTAATTATCATCAAATCTTCAAATTATAATCATATCTTCAAATTATTGTTATATCTTCTAAAAGCCTTTAAATTTTATAATAACTAATTGAATAAATTCATTATTTTCAAAAGAAAAGTTATCTTGTCTTTTAATTTACTTCAACCCTCCAATATCTTTAACAAGCGCTTAATCATTTCTCGTATCAGAAACTTAAACTAGATAAGTTTAGTTATAACTCTAATCCTTAGAGCAAGATATCCATTGAAAAAACATTTTCACAGTGGTCTTTACATCTTTAAAAAGAATCGTTGTTTTATTTTTGTATCCATTAATTCCGCGCATCATTGCTTCCGAATAGGTCTCCGTATTCCCACGGGCTATCCTCCGGATTAGCGAAGGAGTTGTGTAATCTCTCTCCCGCCACGTGTACTTCGGGATTATTCAAAATGAGCGGAGTGCGTTTCCAGGCAGCGCTCCTCCGGAAACTTTTCCTTATCAAAAGTCTCCGATTCACTATCTACGTGGTTTACAAAAGCACTACTCCCTTATTTTATTCCATTGTAGATAACAACTTAGCTAGTTACGAGATTGTTATTTTGAATAATTTAATGTCGCTAAAACTGTTAAAGGTCTTTCTTTTGTCGTATTCGGAAATTTTTCCCTCATCTTTTTAGATATGTATCTACCTACCTTTTATATTCATTAAAATACGAACTGTTCCCCACTAAAATCTAACTGTATAATATTCTGAAATAATATTCCAATATGTATTAATCCCAAAAAGTTTTAAACAACCGGCAACTTTTAATGACATTTTTACTAGTTAACCATTATAAGTTAATTTCAAAGTGGTATTTTAATTATTTTTAATTAATTAAACTTATAAACTTAATATTGAACCTCGAATAAATGTTAAATAAGATTATTTTAATCCAGTATTTGTATTCATCCATCAATTAGTTAAATCTCACCAAAGCGAAATCATACGCAATTACATTCTAAAATGGCCTCTTTAAGCAACAGACACTTCGACCTTAGATCAAACTGAGTGCCTCCTTCATCTTGAATCCCTCCATCAAAGCAAGTAACCCTCCGGCGACACGTTGGAGAGACTTCCTCTAAAGATCCCATTTCTATGGTTACCGCCTCCTCTCGCACATTAACACTTCAAATAATTCGATTCCCCGCGTGGTTTTCCCCTGAGTATTGCGAGAATAAGCATAGGATATGCTCTTCGATGTTCCGAAAGGAGACACCCACACCACACTTACATACACCCACAATCTAACTTAGATGTGCACCAAAATCTAACTCAGACTTTATAATTTGGCGTATATTATCTCCCAATGGTTACTTGAAAAAAGTAACTTTATTAAAACACGTTTTTAGACATTTAAAATTAAAGTATCGAAGTTTTATCAATAGGTATCAATGAATATAATTTATAATTCAAAGAAGCACAGAAATGTTACCTTTTTACAAATAGAATCTTAAGTGGTATTTTCATTTATTATGATAAACTACATATTTAATTTACGTTGTATTGAATAGCCAAGAAGTAGTAGCACTATGCTACTTTATTTAACTATATAAAAAGATAATTGATAATTTTTAGACATTTGAAGATTCATGAAGTTAAATATTATCTTAAAAATCGCTAGAAATCTAAACAATAGCACTCAAAGAATTGTTTGAATTAACTCGAACAGAGCGAATATAGCTTACAAAACATAGATTCAAGTGAAATTTAAAATATTTCTTTAACTAAAAAGAATAAATGCTCAGTAATGCGTAACAGTTGAATGGTGGTGGATTTGATCTGTAGTGGGAGTGATTATAAACGGCATTGTGAAGATTGGAATTGTGGAGCACATAACCATCGCGACTCAGATAAATTGGATTTGGGGATTGTTTATCCAGTGAGAGGCGGAGGATCTCCTTTTGGGAGAAGACTACGGAGGAATTACTTCGACATCTTCAATCTATCCTAAAAAAATCACCTCATATTACATCATCGTCTCGAAATCCTTCATTTCCTCTGTTCGTTTGTGTCCACCATTATCCACTTACGACTCTGAACGAGTGAGGATCGCTTCTGTGACAGATGCGGAAATGAGTGTATGCGATAATCCTGTGAACTTCGGCTTCTTTCGTTGCCCCTGGTGATGGGGTCCACGGAACTATTAGTTACTTGTGTGATGCCGACAAGGGTGTTTCGTGGGGCAGTGAGTGACGAGACACGCGTTGTGTCCTGCACAACGTAATAAAACAGGCATTAACTCAGATCAACCAAAAAACCAGACAAAATAATTCAAACGGAACTATTAGCATACTAACTTAAGAGCGTCCTGCATTTCTTATATTAAGAATCAACTTTTATTCATTTTTCGCCATAAAAAATCTACATCAGAAGCATAATATACTGTTGATATGATAGCGGTAGGTACGTGAATTTTGCAACCATTCAGAATTGAATCATCAGAACTGTTAATGACTTGCGTATTTTGAGTTTTGGCGAGAACCGAATCATACCAATTCAATAGAGGAATTGATATTCATAATATTCATGTTCATGATTTTCTCCTTTCACAGGATAATGCAAAAGAAGCACGGATCGTATACTTTAAATTTTATTTGAGGAATTCGATAAAGTGCAATGTCGAGTGCTACAAATCTAAATAACGTTATACGTCAGAATGAAAACGCGGTGTCCACCACTGCCTCGTGCATTTAGGGTTGTGGAAATTCCAGGGGCACGCAAATCTTAAGAGAATTTCTGCTTCTACGAAATCCAAAACGATCTATTTTTAGGAATAAATGAATTATGCCTCTTTAAATACCGAAAAGGATTGCTTTCGATGGTTTTGGAAACGACTTTATTTCACTTCGTGCTTCTGAATCCAAAGCGACCATTCGAGAGGAATATGAAGTGCGATGTGTTGCGTTTGTCAAAGAGTACAAGTTTCTGACATCGATTTGAAAGGGAAACGATCTTTATGGAGCATCATTTCATCCGTGGAAGCCTAGTATTGGTCCATGAATGATATATGAGGATATATAGAATCAGGTTACAAGAGCGCATTATTTAAAGTACTCCATTAATTCAAATACAATAGCTAGGAAGTATAAGTGCGCAGATATCGGCAATGCATCATGTTATTTAAAGAAGCTTTCATCAAGGATGGTAAGAAGAAAAAATAGACAAACCAAACTGTAAAATAGGCACGAATATTTCACGCCCACCCAATATTCCTTTTCGTCACCTCTAATTATCCCTTCCACGTCTCCAATGTTCTCATCTCTTCAGCCATTCCTGCGAAAAACCCATCTCCCTCCAATTTTCCCTTTTATACGTGGATTCCCCTCTTTCCCACTGCAAATGTATTTGGGAGAACGTGTGAAGTCGCCGCGCTGTTTTTGCTTTTTCATTATTGTGGTTCCCTTTTGACTCATTATCCCATCCCACGCGCCCACCCCATCTATGTGTTATGTATACATATATATTTCCCAATTCGTTTGTCTTCCGACAGAGGGCGAATCTGCTATGATTGCGGGTGCTTGCGAACGCGCTTATAAACAAACGCTTTTTGAATACGAACGACTCGAGCATGTTTTTACACATAGCTGGTACTTTAATCTACGCCCTATAATATATAAGAATGTTTTAAAGAAATATAAGAGTTTAAAGAGATTTTCTTTTTAAGGACTTTAATTAGAAGTTAGCTTGAAGAAAATGTTTCATAAAAGATTCAATAATCCTATGTAAGCCTATAAGTACATGAGTTCAAAAAAGTATATTACACAAAAAATCATTAATAATAGCTTTGGTATATCATTTAAATTTAAATTCAAGGAAATGCTTAGAATTTATTTGCAGAAGTCCAGAGATATAGGAAAAAGTTTAAACTGCTTCTTAAATTTATTTACTTTATTATCTGAACTCTTTATCATGTAGTAGTTATTGGGAAAATATTCCCTAATTTTTGCATAACACACGAAAATTAGTACGCTTTAGGGTAATTATTAATTGGTTATTACACGGTCCTAACCCAAACTAGAAACAGAGTAGCACTTCCATATTATACTTCGCATAGTGTTATAAAAAACTACACTTTGGGTGGCACATAGTTCAAATGGGAGTCAACGAATTAAAATTGTAAATCGCTCGAAAGGTGCGAAAGTGAGAATAGAACTTTACGATTAATCCTTGGGCGCCATGTCATCCGCAGAGTAAATGACGGAGGAATGGAAAAAAGTCAGTTTGTGGGCGAACATGTGCGCATGGGAATGGTGTGTGTGGCAATGGCGGGGTGTTGGGTGCGTTCATCGAACTGACAGGAATCATTCCGTGTCGTGGGCACAGGATTCGCTTTCGGCAGAGGCGTCCGGGTTGAAAATGAGATTTACGGAGCCTCTCCCCACCCCTTCCACCCCCTCCCCCTTCCACGCCCCCTTCCACCCCCTGCCTCCCCCTCCCCCTTCCAGCGGAGGAAGCAGAAAAGAAACAAATGAGGGGAAAAGTAAAAACGGGAAAATAGGAAACAAATGCGATGGGGGAGTTCGGTGATAAGATGAAGAAATTTGAATAATGTGACTTCGTAACGATGCTTATTGGAGGATCGACGGTCTCGGTGCTTTTAATCATGATAACGACAAATTTACTTTTCGATTTTTGAGTACATGTCACGTTTACTTTTTATTCAGCATATTCACTAATCTATGTATTCTAATCTTCTTTCAAAATAAAGATTTCTCTATGAAATATTACTGATAGAATTTATTTTGTGTACTAGGATAGGCTTTATTCTTTTTAATTGATTTTTTTCACTCAATATTATCGTTTTACTAAAATAATAAATTTCAAAATTCATTTAAATAAAGCTGAAAACATACGACTCATAAAATCAGAATTCTACATTGTCAGTTGAATGGTGTACTTAGTACATTAGCTTTTTAACTTTGAGGAAATATGAATATAGGTACTGACAGCGAAAAAAAATTCCAAAAATAAAGGATTTATGAATACAACATGAGAAGTGATTTCTTCTTTATTTTATGGAATATAATTTAGGATTAGAAGTCGCTTTCCATCTGCTAAGCATGAGAAATTGTAATTCAATATAGATACGAATCACTGAAGGATTATCTCTAACCACGGCACTGTTCAAATATTTTATAAAAAAATAATATAATTTTATGAAAAATGAGCTTAAAAACTGTAGAAAATGGAATAAAGACACACAAATGAAAGAAAATATAACCAGCACCTGATCCTTCGTGACTAAAATTATCTCAAAAAAGGAAAATCATTCTTCCTCTAACACTGAGCATAAAGTAAGACTTTAATCTTATAGAAGATTACAAACCAAACCACTTTCAAAGGTTTTAATGCTCTCGTCACCGTTAAAGTGTGAAATCATTATTCTAAAGCGAAAAGCGTGTGAGAAATGTGTATTCTGTAATTGAATCTTTTAAATTAATTAAACTAATCCCTCTCAAAAGATTTTCATTAATTCTTAGAAGATAATTTAAATATTTCATTTTAGCCGTTAATGACCAAGAGAATAACAGAATCAGTCATTGAATGATATGTTGAAGATAATTACAAACAAAAGTCGCTCGACTCGCTCAAAATTATTGGAAAATTTACTGCAAAAATTTCATTTTTTTATTCAAGTTTCATTGAGTCTTCAGGAACGCGTATTAAATTGGAACATAGAACATGAGTAAGTAAATTGCGCTACTCTCAATGAATAAAGGATACCATTAAATCATGAGAGACATATCCTTTCTTTTAATGGATAATGTTGTTCAATATTCCTTGAATATTTCTTTACAGGACGAGGAATCCGATTACAAAAAAATCTCTAAACATAACCAACACAAAACAATAAAGCACTTCTTCGATCGATAAGAAACATCAGCATCTGATTTTGACTTAGATCCTAAGAATGATTTTGTAATTACTATTCATTGTGATAAACCAAACATAGATCAAAAACTTTATCAAAAACGTACATATAAAGGCAAACGAACGGCTAAAAACACGAAAGCAACGGCACATTCGAGATGAATAGAACTCTCTTAAACCGCAAAACATTATTTAAACGAATCTTTCGTTGAGAATAGACGAAATGAGTTTGTGTGGTTTAATAATGGAGGGACGTATGACTTATCCCAATTACGGACCACCATTTGAAAGTGTAATAGAATTAGGGCTAAAAAGGGGGTTTTGTCGGCGGTGGGAATGGCGTCATTGAAGGGCGTGCGGTTAGGGGAGAATGGTCGCCTTACACACGCGTGCCCTCGCATTTGCGTGAGCGTAATTCGACTTCGAAGTTTCGGAAGATATCGAGTGTGCTCTTGAGTGAGTCCGTCAATCTCTGGAAGATAAGCTTAGAATAGCTATCTCAGCGTAAGTACATCCTTGCACAAAAGAGTATATCCTATACAGTTCCACTATTTTCTACTTCTATTACTACTTACAACCAAAAAAATTGTTAAAATAAACTTCAAACCAACGATTTCAACTAATGCCCTCATTAATTTTTGAAATATGACAGAATTAAGAGGATATATTGGAGATAGATTAGTGAGAAATTAATTTGAATATTTATGTTCATAAACACATCTATTTCCCCCTGATAAGTACGTAAATTATAGTTGCACTATCTTCTTTTTGCCAAGAAATAGAAAAATTAGAATAAAAGAATCATCAAATTTCACCAAGCTGTGCCACACAATGCTGTTTTACACACATTTATACTTAGCACAAAATACTAAACAAGAAATAATATGGCATATTATATATAATAATTATAAATATATATATTAATATCTTCTCTGTTTCTTCTGTAATAATAATAATATTCTCAGTATCTGTAATCATGTAGTTCGAAAAGATTACAAAAAACATAAGCAAGGTATGATCGTTTTAAAAAAATAATTCGTTACAATTCATATACTTACCAAAACACATTATTCTAATTTCGAAAATTACTTTTAGAAGGATTTCTTTTCCATATTTCTCACATACGGATTCACAGTGAATTTAAAAATAAATAATTGCAAGAAAAATATACCTCTGAATTTTTCCAAAAACGCAGTAGAAAATATTTCTAATTTTTCAATTAATATGAACTGCAGGATCCTAATATCACGATACGAAGGCCATTGAGTTTCGTTTCCTCAGACGCATTTGAAGGCGTTCTTCGCAATGTCATTAGCCTACTTCAGCGAAACAAACACTCACGTTGGAATGGAAGTTGCTTCACAAAAGGGCGCTCTCAATAGTCTAAATGTGCAAAGGCAGCGGTGGATTGCAGCTGAGTAAGGATATCCTTTAAGGAAAGGTATGAATCCTCAAAAAACGCTATTTCCAAAGGAGATTGTTAGAGGCATCTTCCCGTAGTTCGTCCGAAAAGAGTTTTACTTCGTTCAAACGACTGAAATTGGATGTCATTGACGTCTCGCGAAGTAATGAGTTTGTCAGACAGTTTGAAGGGAACATGTAGAAGATATTTTGGGAGAGTTATACAAGCGATTTCTAGTGTGGAGATGATAGAGTGAAGTTTTTGGATGACTGACCTTGTTGCGCAATTTATCGTAAAATAGCAAAGCTCTTAGAATTTTAATCGCTGTACTCAGAACTGTCTAAAGTACTACTATGCTTCAGTGAGTTAAATTTTGGAAAAAATCATCATATATTTTGAAAATAAAGAAGTGGATCATACTTGAATTTTCGGTTTTCAATAAATTATTTAAACTGTTTGTATCATCATATGGTATATAGATACCATATAACCAAAGCATACTTATAAACCCAAGTGCTGGTTTAAACGTTATGGATTTTAAATTTTAAATAATGTCTTTACAAGTTAATGGAACTAGCAACCAAGTTTAAGGGATAGCAGATATGGATTGTATTACGATAGCTTACGCTTAGCTTAGCTACGATAGCTTTACTTGGTTGATAGAGGTAATGCAACAACAAACGGATAAAATAAGTTTTACAACCATCATAAAATCGTTGCTCCTTAAAATAAGTCAAAACCTCCAACTCTGTAGAGCGTTATTATGTATGTTATATCTAAATTCATCTTAAAAATACACAGATTTTTTTCGAATAGTTTTCGAATCCTTGCCAATATCAGTGGTGTCCAATCGCCTCAGAAGACATCTTTTTCTAGCCACGGCGGAAATATTGACTCAGGTACTCAAATCCCCTCCTCTTTTTCGCCCTTTGTCTAGTGCCGCGAAATCCAATCCGGGATGATAAAAAAGAGAGAGCGAGGCAAACCTGATTATTCGTCGGAATTGGCTATTATGTGCAGTCTGTAATCGCATTCCGGATGTGCCAGGGAAAGGGGGCGTTCTGAGGGAGCGTGCGTCAGCCCAGGGGTGGCAAAAATGGGAGGGCGTATATATGGCTTTCGATATGTTTTCTCCACCAAACACCCGCACCCAGCACTCATCTGTTTCTATCCCACCATTTTCCTCTGGAATTTTTCATTCGCAGACGGTGATCACTGAATTCGAAGGCCGAATATTTTTGATTCCGATTTTTCATTCGATAGGAGTCGAATGGGACTTTATCCTCCGTTGAACTCGCTTATTTAAAGATAGACTAACTCGAAGTAAATACCTTCGCAATAATTTGATATCTCTTAAAATATAAACATAAAATGAAGGTATTTGTTACAAAAAACATGCAAGAATTAACGCGTATCAGTTAATATCCTTTTTTGTTATACATGTTGTACATAATTTAATCCATAATCAATATAATTTCGCAGAATGAAAACAGAATGAGTAACTATGCCCATCTGCTTTATATTTGGCTAAATATTTCCTTATTTCACTAAATATATTCATTATATAAAAAATCGATATTCTGAAAATTGCAACAAAGGAATTTTAGAGTAGTAATAACAAAAAACATACATAGTTAAAACGTTATAGGTACTTAATAGTGATAATTATGTGCAAAAGCTTAGTTTATTTGAAATTTAAGATTTTTGAAATTATTAAATCAACTCTCAACCTACAATCATGTTTACGAACATATTTATACGAAGCATAATCACATGCGTTCAAATTTTCTCATAACTGAAGAAAGTATAATTGATGAATTCTTGGAAATATTTAATTACTACAATTGTTTCAAATGAAAAACGAATTAAATTTTCTGTTAAACTCCACGGGTAAATCAATCGTACGGAAATACATTTTTTTCCAAGACCTTTCCTGTTTTATTTAAATAGTACGAGCTTTATCTAAAAGATTTACTTCACGTGATAAAAGAATAAAAAAATTATTTAATCCATAATATTAAAATATTAACATCATACTTGCATGAGGAAACGAGCTTAGAACTTACCAAATCGTAATAAATTAGAGGTATCAGATATTACTAATAAGTTTGAGCGATTTAAATTATCAAAAGCATTACTTAGCAAACGAATTTATTCGGCGATTGTAAAATTCATGAGTCGGATAATTTAAAAATAACCTGATTTAACGTTACTGTATAAGTCTGATCATTTACCATTCTAACACTGAAGCAAGCTTAGAAAGTTTTTCGACTCATTTTTTGTTTTCCTTTTTCGGAAGATTTTTATCGCCGAACAAACCGATTTTCCCGTATTTAGAATAATGGAAGGGCGCGCGATAGACCTCAAACTAAAAATTGAAAGACGAGCGTTTCCATGGAACAATTGGTGCAAATTGCTAACCACTTTATCGCTCCAAACAAACGATCGAGAGCACGCAAACCGAAATGCGCTTTCGGCGATATATTTTTTATTCGGACTATTTGATGAACTGAATGGTCGTCACTTCGAACCTCGTTTCGTCCACTTTTTAAGAGCGTTCGAATAAAATAAACCCGTCGATCGCTCAAAACCACAAACGCTCAAATTACTTTTGTCATTTTGATTTGAAAAGTACTCCTTTTAGTGGATCATTTTTCAAAGCGTTAAATACTGTTTTAGAGGAATAATCGCGTATTTTCGCAAATGCATTCAGTCTGCTCTCAAACGATTGGCGATTTTTTTGCAATTGGCAATATTAAATAGAAATTCAGATATTTTTATAAATGAATGAAGATGAGAACTTAATAAACTGGAATTTTGAGCAAGAAATAATGTCACCGATTTATAGCTAATATTAGAAATATATATTTTTTTAAAAATCTAACTTTGTTCAGGACTTTTTATTTTTGTCTTATTTCTATAAGACTCTAATCAAAATTAAGAATTGCAAATAACTAGCGGTTTCTAAACCCGCTATTTATAATTTAACCAAGTGTCCTTTAAAGTATTTTTAATAACGAAAACTATACACACAAAGGTAAAGATGTAATAAATTAATGTTTATTGTGCTTACCGAATGCTTGAATCTCGATATGAAGGTTTCAGATTAAAATAGTTTTATTTTGATGTGGCAGCAAGGCATCTTTTTCTCCTATCGATTGCACTTATAAATTTTAAAAAACGTAAGACATTGTACCTAAATACCCACGCATGTTACTTATATTGTAAATATATTGATGCGTTTCGCTAAACAGAATTGATTTTCCTGAAGTAATTATAAATATGCATCCAAAGGGATATTTTATATCAGAAGACGTTTTTCTTATACTTTAAAATATTCTCATCATCCTGGGAATCTAACATTTGAGCTCTTAACTGAAATGGAATTAATAAAAAATTATTCCGGCTTTAAAAACTAAAATGTTGAGTAGAAAAAGATTTTGGAAATTTAATGAATAGTACAACTTAAAATAAAAGCTTAAGTTTTTAAAACAGTGATTCCAATTAATGCTTTACAAATAAGTATCTATCGACTCGTTATATTTGACATACAATTTTTAGCGAAAAAGGTGTTAAAGTTATATGCTCATGTCATTAATATGTCCGTGTTATATTCGCGGGAAATAAGTCATTCATCAAAAAAGTGTTTCATGTTTTTTCGAACGGGTTTGTCTCTTAGATTCATCTGACAAGGCGCGAAAATGCCATGAAAGATTTTTCCGATTAAAAATCGAGAATTAAAACGTACGAACCACTTCCTTCTTTGAAAAAGCGTGAAAGTTACTCGCATTGAGCACGAAAAACGGTCATTAATCTTCCTCTAACTTCTTGATCAAGCGAAACTTTTTGACGTATCATTCCTCAGTATGTACCTTTCCCATTCAAAGAGTATTGCTGTGCTTCCTTTGAATAAATTCCCTTCTCCTAGCAACTGTATCCACGTCACGAATATACTTTTAAGAAAGATCATGTCTCATTTGACTTCTTCTCCTTGTTGTGCGAGAACGTCACTTCTAATTGAAGCTTCAAACTTATCTGTCATTGGTGCGCGTGGGCGACTGTCTACACTGAAAATAGTATTCTCTACTGCTTCTTTAAGTAAGAAAATTTATTCCAACTCTGTATGCGTTTCTTTTAATGCGTAATATTTGACAAAAAATTAGAGTACATACAGCATTATATTATTATAAAAGTATCAAAATTAAAATATATCAAAGGAATAATTATTCAAACACTTTATGTTAATTGTATATTATCATAAATAATGATCTTATTTTTTATTTTACCATATATTATTAGCTCTCTATTGTCATAGACTTAGATGGAATTCTATTGTCTATGTTCCCTCCACATGGATTACGTATATGTCAATGCTCAATGGTCATAATGATATCAGATATGGACAATACATACTGCGCTGATACAACGTAAAATTCCTACTGATGAAACTAATCATATAGTAATTATAGGATTAGGGGTGGTTGCTTAGCATTCTTCCCTTTAATTGTTTCCGGAATTACCATTCCGAACGTGCCTTCATCACTCGGACTATTTATTTTAGTGCTGACATTAATTGTGGTCCCACATTAACTTTAATTCCGACCATAAGTCCAGAAGCACGTGGCATTACTGCTTCGGGAGATAAAATGTTAGAGGCCGTTTATGTAATAAATTATCAATTACGCATTTCTCTTGTTTTGGATCGAAGAGCAGTGGAAGAATATCTCGCGATGTGCAGCTGAAATACGGGTCATATGATAAAAAATGCGGAATAATGCGAGAGATAGAAAAAGGGAAAGGTAATTCGAATGGCGAGGAAATGACACCTTTCATGGAAAAAGTACAATTGTGCCTTTAATTATATTCGTTAGATAAATATCATCTGAAATATAAAAGGGAAAGGCGTAATGAAAGATGGGAATGGATGAAAGCATATGCGATAGGTACGGTATATTTAAATGTAATACAGGCATCCTTTTGGTTTCTAAAAATTCACATTTACTTCACATAATCCATAGACTATATCTAATTGATATATAGTCTACGAGCTGCGATCAATGAATACACTAGGAAACAATGAGTGTGGGGATAGTGAAAGTGAGATGTAAAGTGAAAGGGAAAAAGAAGAAAGAGGTTAAAAATACAGAAGAATGAGATGTGGAGAGAAAAGTGAAAGAGAAGAGAAAACGAGAGGAAAGTAATCAAAAGAAGAGGTATAAGAGGAAGGCAGAAAGGGAAGAATGCAATACGGAGAAAAGTGAAAGAGAGAGAGGTAAAAGTGAAAGAGAGCGGGGGAGAGAAGCAATGAGAGGGCGTCATTCTCCCAATGGGAATAAGATAAAGAGAGCTGACGCCGGAACGAAATACCAAAAAAACAACAGCGCAACGTTTTTGGAAACGTGGTAGGGGGAGACACCGGCCACGGAATAATCGCGACTCTCTTGGGCGGGGGAAAAAGTTGAAGGCGAGCGCTCGCATTCCACCGAATGTGTCGTGCATTTGTTTTGGGATCTTCAATTGCGAAATCGTGCCTTCCGACCTCCCTGGGGGTTCTTGATAAGGGGGGAAGCAACCCTTCCCTCGCCCAATTGGAGTGCCCGACTGAGATAGCGCCTACGTCACTTCCCTCCACTTTTACATCTCTTTCCAGCATTTAACATTGATACCGGAAATCCTATTTCGTCCGAATGGACCACGTCCAGCCAAAGCCTATACGAAATTACGGCGAGATCATAGGTGTACTGCACAACTTATATTTTGCTGAATTTATTTTATATAGATAATTATCGTAATTAAGTATCTATATTTTCTTAAAATATTTGTCATAATTCTCTATTTTAACCCTAATAAAGCGCCAAAATATCAAATTATTTTCACTTACCCTAATTCTTCCTAAAAGCTTTTATAGTTGAGTGATTGCAAAAGGCGAACAAGTTATTCAAACTCAAATTTAATTTTAATATGTGTAATAACTTCCCCCTTTTTTATTTTGATTCCAAATTTAAATAGACATCCCATTCTTTTCCTTGCACATCATTCTCCTAATTTATTTTCTAAACATATCTTTGAGAAAAGTTAACATTTTATAAAATGTACAAATACGTCATAAAGAAAAGAAGTGGTGAACGATTTAAGTTGCTGAATTCTAAGAGGAGAAATAATAAATCTTTCGTGTTTAGAGTATTGTGCTCGACAATAGCCATTAAAAGTTGTTAGTTCCATATCTTATTTTAGTATTTCTTCGTATTTTCATATCTTTCCTTAAACCTGCTAAACGAAACATACTTTTGCTTTTGATCGTGGGCTTCGCAAACCTCACGCTTTGATTCGACGAAATATATTCCTCCGCGTCTTCTATCTCGAATCTATCATTCTTTTCCTTGGAGAGTCCTCATCTTGGTTGCAACGTACAAACGGGGTGCCAGTGTAAACACGGAGGAATGATTGATGGAGCCCTTGAAGATGGATGCTTTCCCTTGAGGATGCTTTTGAAGCGAAGAAAGGATAAGACAAGGAAGACGCGGTAGTAATATGGCGAGGAAACTGGAGAGAGATGAAGAAAATTGAATAGGTGAGGGTTTCTGATGGAAGAGGCGGGTGAAAATGCGACGGTTATTCCTCATGAATTGAAGCTATTGCACGCTATTCATTGAGGGATTCATTCAGTAGGAGTCAATGGTGAAATTTTTAGATTATTATATATTCTTTTATTTTTTTGAAAAATACTCGAAATTTTCTCGTATTTGTTTTTTTTACATCGCAAGTGATACTTGCTAAACGTACTAAATCTTCGTAAAATAGGTGCACGAAGTTTTGGGATCGTAAAGTTCATAGCAACAGTTGTAAATATTTGAAGTTAGTTACACTAATCATATTTAATTGGTATCGGATTATCAGATGAAATAGAGTTTAAAAAATAAAATTCATCAAATTTAGATTTCTCCTAATTAGACATACGACCTATGAGAGCTACTCAGTAATCTATTTTTAAATTATTTTTTAACTGAATCAGCATTATCGATAGTTCATTCTGTAGTCATACAATGGAAATAAATGTTTTGAAAAATTACCTCGGTAAGTGCATTGCTAACGGAATCAACGTTTGCTACATTACACACGAAAGCAATAGAAGATGAGTGTTATTGGAGCCGATCTCCTTCACCAACCGAAAGAGATCAAGAGGAACTCTTTTTGCCTTCACACACTCAAATCCTATAATAGAAAAGTCTATCTCAAGTACACAAAAGTGATTTTTCATCAACTTATTGACGCTTTCAAAAGCAAAACAATTTAGCATTATTCAACGTTATAAATACCTCACATGGGTCCGTTTCTCATTTAAAATATATTGAAGGAGACGTTGGTGATAGATATATTTCTTTCCCTCGTTAAAAAGAAAGAGACCAAAATTACAGTAAAGATATAAAACGAGACACGTGTACAACAGCGATAAATAAATGCCACCATTCTTCGAAGCGTTGTTTCAAAATCGCCTCAGCGCCTTCTGAATAAAATACAATCTCGAGTGCCTTTTATTAGTTCCACTTCTTTACCACATCCGAGACATTCAATTATGATCGGAATCACTTCTTGGTTGAGCACCATTTTTCTCGTATCCTCACTTTGCGTTACTCTTATCTGAGGATTCTTCGGATAAGCTGCCACTTTACGAGCGCACGGAGAAAACATCTTATCATATAGGGCGGTGTTTCTGTAATTACTGTGCCCTTTTAATGCAAGTACAGATAATCTCTCCTTCAGCTCCTATTAAATGCACTCTTTGAATTAAACGGAGCTACTATTAGTATTCTGTGGCTGGATTGTGAGTTTATTTTAAAATCGTCCTTCTCTTCGAAACATCGCAGAAAAAGGATCAAACTTCTTCGTATGATCATTCATTAATGATACAATTTAAAGTGTGCATCTTTATTTTTCGGTCGCTATCATAAGTTAAGTGTCATATTTGTAAGAATTTAACATTTTATAAGTTTTACAGAAGGAAATAGGTCACAAAAATATTAAGAGAGGATTAAATATACCAAAAGATCAACTTTACTTGTGGAGTTTATGAATATTTTCTGGTATCTCTAGATCCGGATTACCCTCGATCTAAGTCTTAATATTATATAATTTGCAATCATCTAATTAAGATTGTCACTTTTCTTGATTTCTGAGTTTCACAATAGGTTTTCTTGCAATCCACCCGTTAACCAGATATAAAAGAAAATTCAAAGGTCGTGTCAAAATATTTATAGGTAAATTATTCACTATCATTCCTACGTATATGTCACAATTCCAACAAATTGAAATAAAGACTAAGTTAAATACGAGTAAATTAAAAGTAGCTATTAAATGAAACGTAGTAATATTTCGTATTAAATCCTTGCCATTTGATATTTGCACGGAAGGCTGGTAATACATTTATTACTGGCCACGTAACAATTAATTGAATAATACCAAATAGAAAGAATATTCTAAAGTTTCGCAGATGAGGGAAACATATTAGTACCTTTACGTGAAGGGGCTAATGGGTAGTATAGATTTATTCCTATTAGAGGACATCTCGTGGAGTTTTGTAAAACGAGCCGTTTAAAGACAGAATAGGTTTAGAAAAAAATATTGTAACTATGGTATCCAAACAATTTGCGGTTCAATCATTTATCGAAAACCAAACATAAACAAAAGAACTTTCAACCGCTTGTAGGAGATTCAAAATTAATTAATCCATCGCAAATCGCTCGTTTGTTTTGTACGGAAGTGAAAGAGCTCCTTTAGAAAATCTATCGCGAGAGAATGTTGTAAAAAGAGCTCGATTTATTTATTCCGAGAGAAAGAGCGGAAGATGTGTCTGAGTGATACCACGGAGGAAGTCTTCGGGAGACGTCTTCCCATTGGATGAAGAAAACGGAGTCGTGTGAAGAGACGCCGCGCGGTAGGGACACAAACTAATTAATTTACCAAATTAACGCGTCTGTAAACATTGAGCAAAGGGTCCATCCCCACCTCCTCAATCACTGGGATTTACTCCTTCGAACCCACCCTCACACCTCCTGAATATTCATGAGAGATGGGGAGAATCCATCTTGGACGCCCTTCTTTTGCATTTAAATCCTTCCGAATCGCCAAATCGTGTCTCCAGCCATGATTTTCTTTCCCTTTGAAGAGACCCCATCGAAACTCTTTCGAGAGGCAAATTTGACAAGTTTTTTTACGACGTTTATATTCGTACGGTTGAAAGTTATCGATTGAAATGAAAGAAAATATTCACGTCCTTTTACGAAAAAAAGGGAAATGAGTTAAGTAAAGGATCGTTATCAACTTAATATTTAGATGTTATGAAGGTACTGAATATAGATCGATCCATATATCGAATCGAATACACCGAGGATTTTTAGAGATGTAATAAGCTCTCCTGGTTAAGAAGAAGGAAAGGATGATGAAGGTAGCTAGTATTCTATGCACAAACGAAAAACATGTTTTAAAACCAACAATTTTTTTATAGCCGAACTACTTTCTTACCGTTCTATGTGACCTATTGGCAAAGACTTACAAATTACCATTGCTTGATAAAGTGCATTGAAATGTACGTTTTTCAAAAACAGTATTATGAATTTTTTATCGTAAAATAGGTGAAATACTATGTGAAAACACCTATTGCGTAACCGCAAAGTTCGTAAACGGAGTTACTTAGTTTCACTTAACTCCAAAAAGCGGCACTTGATTCTCATTCCGTATTCTGTCCTTGCTTTCAGTATCTTCCCGAAGAGGGAAACTTATGACGTCAATTGCTCTCTCTATCCGATAGTTTACCATTTGTCACTCCTAGTTCTGAATTATTACACTGAATTATCTCATTGACTTCCGAATGAAATTTAATTTTAAAAGGACATCCCTTATCACGAGAATGGCATTTTTCATTTTATTCATCATAAACATTTTCAAAGACTTTAATATTTACAATTATAATTGCTGCTCACGATAATGACGTAATAACCTGAATTTCTATATGAAAGAAGATTTGAGATGATAAATCCTAGAGTTTTGTTTTTTCTGCCAAAATCGAAATACCATCTCTAATTATATGCTGATCTATAAAGAGCTGAGCAGTACGAGAAATGAAAAATATGCATAAATTATCGCTACACTTACTAATTCATGGAATTTAACCACTTTTTAGGAAAATAAACATGCGAGTGTATGTCTTTTAATGCTCTTGTGTGGTTGGTTTCAATGTGTTAGTCTCATTTATATTCATAATAACTAAATAGGAGATAAAGATACACTGAGCCTTTCTTAAAATTAATATAAACAGCTTATTATAATTAAATTAACTGAGATAATAAATTAATCGTATATGAAAATATTTCATCTCCCATCTTGCACTATTACTCTATCAGTATTTAAGAGCAGAATTTCCCCTGTAACAGCCTCTGTGTTCACTTTTTCTCCCGGGAGTCGTAACACACGGTCTAGTTATGGGTACACCTTGGCCCATCCTCATGACAAATTTGACAATATCTTATAGGTGAATCAGGCACACCAATATCAACCGACGTATTCCCTGAGCTCGTTTGCATAACAGATGCTGCCCTGGACGAGAGATAACTCTGAAGAATTTGGAACAGATTATGGCACGTAACCCTGATGTCACAGAAGGGATGCGAAGGAAGGAAAAATTGTTCTCCGAAATTGCGATTTGGGACGAATTCAGCGATTAGAGGGCGTTCTTGTGAAGCAAAAGGGAATGAAAGACTTATTCATTAAAGAGGCCTTCGATATTCTAATCAATATTCACTTAGAAAGGTCTAAACTTAACAGTAACTCAGTTACAAATTCTTTATTTTTATGTATTATTTGTGTATTTTAGCTCTTATGACTCTAAATTTAAACTAAACATTATTTCACTTAAAAGCCAGAAAAATAATGGTTGAGTAAGAGCTTCTATCTCTTTTTCTTTCGATACGTCGTGAAGCCCAAGTTTCATATAAAACACGAAAGTATGACTTTCAACGAATGATAAATCTATGAAATGCAGCTAAATATTATTTAAACTTAGGATTCTATCATTTTTTCTCGTGTAATACAAAAAAGACAGTAAAGAGAGTCACTGAAATCGGTCCCATTGAACTAGATGAATACAGAACGATGTTTTCAAACATCCTCCACCTAGAGGTTGTAATTTCTCGTAATTGTGCGCACTGGCAGTATAATAACCCATAACTTCTAACACCCCTTTCATGAATCGGTTGCGAAGACACCGTTTAAATGTATTCCTTAGGGCATTTTATGTGAATGATCCCCCGTAAGTTGCTCCTTACGCAGTATTTCTCGGAACGAGTGTTTCCCTCGCAGCCAAACAATTGAGCGGTGTTATTAGCTGAATAACGATTCGGCGCTAAATTATGCCGTAATACGCCGAGAACACGGTTTAATGATACACACCAACGTCTTGGATAGCAACTGGGGGATGATTTATTTTCACTCACCCATCTAAGGAGTGGATTATGCACAAGTACAGAAAGCACTTTAGTCACTCGACTGCAGGCTATCGAAGTATTTATGAAAATATATGGGTTCATACGGGGGTTAGAAAAAACATGAAGAGCGTTAATTATTCCCAGCCATTCCCTATTTGGTACTTATAGGTACAATTTCTATGGAATATAGCTAAGCCAATAATGAAGTAAAGTGGTTATCAATACCTAGAGATGAAACTACATAGGATATATATTTAAATTACTTATTTGTAGCCAAGAGTGGAAATAAATAATTTAATGTATGAATAATGCCTAAATTAATAAATAAAATAATAATTAATAAATAAATATATAACCACTGAATTATTTTTTGAGAATTGTTTAAGGAAGTTGAAAACTGAAAGATAAGGCACAAGTTTAAAAACGTCTGTAATATTTATTTTATATTTTAATGTCCTGAAAAAA
The DNA here is from genome assembly GCA_020796165.1 of Pantala flavescens. NCBI lineage: Eukaryota > Metazoa > Arthropoda > Insecta > Odonata > Libellulidae > Pantala > Pantala flavescens. The sequence goes on from CM036881.1 coordinate 52,355,150, forward strand.
TTCTGAAGTATTGACAACGAATTAATTTCCAAAATAAGAAAGAAACGAAAAAAGACAAACCAATATCAGTACACGTGTACCAAGGAGAACTCTAAATCAACATATGTCTTAAAAAATCAAGGCGCGTATGTCCACGAAGAGTTACATCGGCCGATTAAAAATCCTCGAAAACGAAGAGGTCTGTCCGTCGACATTTTCGAGACACGACCTTGTTCCCGCCGGAATTTTTGCACTCCTTTTCCACAATCTATTGAACACGCATCTCTTCCGTAAATGTCCCAATGCGGAATCTTTATTTCATGAGACGTGACCGTTTTTGCCTCTTTTCGCGAACTGCATTCCTCGCAGACTCGCCGACTAAATTGTTAATCAACTCGTTATGTAATTATTTTCCTCTGCTTCGGTGGATTAGAATGCCGCGGAGTTTCTCAACGATTTTTATTGGACGCCGTCGCACGCTTTGCTACGCCATTAATCAACCGCCTAATGACGGAATATTCGATTAAAGGGATCTATCGCACTAAGACGATTTCTTCCACCGAAGGATTTCCTACTCTTCGGGTTATTTTACATCAAAAATCCGTATTAATCGACCGTTCCTGATTGTACATATAAGGACGACTTAGAAGCTCCGGTTGACGTAAGCGAGTTAATTTATTGGTTTTGAGATGGATATTTTTTATGAAGGATTCGTTGCCATGTAACTATTCGGATGAAAGTTACACGCTGAGTCTCTTATTTCAGAGAGGTTTTCGTAATAAAAACTGTGATTTGCTTTTATAATCACGCTACTTTTTGGCTGATGTTGTGAATGAAAAAGTTACGGAAATAAAGTATCTATTGTCGTTAATTATAGGGATTTAACTGTATAATGTATGTTGCACGCTTTTACTCTTTGTAAATTCAGTGCTAAATTATTCGTAGTAAAATAAATCTGTATCATTCTTAATACTTTCCAAAAATTGAATATCGAGTTCAAATACTTCGACTTTTGAATGAAATATTTTTAACTGGAAATGGGTAAATATTGAGAAAACTGAAAAGAAATCATTTGCAACGTTATGATAGAATATTTATTCTTGACTGTTGCTTATTACAGTTTGAAAAAGAAATAAGATAGGAAATTTACTTCATTTTAAAATCGTTCAATCTTGTTCTTACGTTAAGTTTAAACGATTCTTCAAGACTGTATTAAGTATGTTTAAAATACCGACGAATACATTAATAAACCAAGTAAATAAGGTCGTCCAGAGTTAATATTTATTCGGCCACTCTATAATCGACCGATATAGACTTCTTGAAATCCACTCCCTTCTCAGGAGACATTCTTATACTTCTTAAAGGGACTCCATCTGAACGCAGCCCCTTAGCAACGGCCAACCCCCGTACACTAGGCAAGACGCAACGCTAATCCAAGAATCGTAAAAAAAGGAAAATCGTCGCGCGCGCTTTATCGTCTACCGAAAAAAATACAAGCGTCCACATCGGTTTTGATAGCCGAAGAGACAAAATAATGGGCGGATACATGTCCCCGACTTCCTCCCTCGCATAAACGCCTTGCGACCCACACGTACGGCGATTGTGCGAAAAAAATCTCGAACCGAAATCGCCTGTCCTCTCTGGAGTATTAATTCCCGCTCTGGAGAGCATTAAGATTCAGCGGCGGGATGTTTTGTGACCTCGTGAGCTCCGGAATGCCCGTCACGGCGTGTTTACACTCCGACGATGGTTGCGAAGCACCAAAACTCTGCCGACAATCGATAGGCGGCTTCGGAAAACTCCCGTTTCGCGCGCGCGCGTACACGGCGAGACCTCTGGCGGCGAGCCGTCGCAACCTCTCCCGACGGCTACCATTTTGTTTCGGCTCGTTGCCAGAAGGTCGCTAGCTGTCGGGGATTGGTCGATCATTCGCTCGCGTCCCTCCCCCTGCCGCCTACTCCTTTCTGCTCCTCCCCCACCCCCTCGCACAAGGAGCAGTTGAGTCTCCAGCCGCGCTCGGCGCCACGCTGCTCTCAGACGACAGAGGGCGTCTCTTATGAGACCTTCAATAAAGGAAGACGCGCTGTGGTTGAAAGAGACTCGAAACTTTGTAACAATACTGTATACTGCAACGGTGAGGTTTGAACAAAATAGCCTTTCTCCAATCAAAATAAAATAGCCATTGCAATTTGCCATTATTTAATTTATTTGTCTATAGTTAACTCTTTATCTGCCTGGAATTATTAGATCAGATTTCCTTCCCAATATCCGATGAGATTCGAGGTTGTGAGACAGTTTTTAAGCACAGTATATACACGTTAGAAAATATCAAGTATACGTAAATTGTATGTATCAATGTGGACTAAAGGAAAATTTCAAGTACAGATAAATAATATGAATTAATATAGACTATCGGTACTTCAGTATGGTCTTCATAATCCTCAATCTGTTCGATTGGAGACATTAAAAAAAAAAACAGGAAGACTATAATTGGCTTCTTGTAGCGAAATTATTAAATCTAATAATATAAGTACCTAATGAAATATTTATTCTCTCGAACTTCCATGTGTACGATCAAATTTGATCTGAGCCAACTTAACTCCGTGCAATGGAGCCATGATTGGAAAAAGAACTCATCGTAACTTCCAAAGAATAGGAGGTTGAAACAACGAAGAGATTTTTTCTTTGATCGTGTGTTCAGTAAAAAAAAAGTAATTGATCCGATCAAATGTACGAGAAAATCTCTATTTCAAAACAAAAGTAAAACAATAAGGGAGTAAAAACATATACGTACCAAATAATTAGAACGAAGTATCCTTTTCGAAAAGAAGCTGTGATATTTCTATAAATAAAGATAAAAATCGGATTGCTGCAAGAACGCTCATTTCCCTTCGTCATCCATCGAAGAGCGTTGGCCCATAGTGTTGCAGACGTCCAATCTGCGAGCAAAAACTAAGCCTCATCAAGTAAAAAAGCGAAGGACAAGGGTTTTTAGATAATATTGTTTTGTGTCGAGAATCAAATACAACATTAAGAGAAATACGATGTGTATTTGTTCATACTTAAACTTGCGGATCGTGAAAGTTTAAATGTAAACATTATTTACAATATTTAGAAAATGAATTTAAAGACGTATTAGTTTCTTTATGTATTGGAGTCGATTGAGGCCTGCTTTCTTCCATAGCTATAGCCTTAATCTAGAGAACATTCCAAGACTTATATATTCACTCCCTTTCACGAGACGGTGTGGGAAATTCCGCGACCAGGTCGTTACGAATCCAAGAGACAAAACTCGGTCTTCTCATTAACCGTAAACCCCAGTGGAAGCCGCCGAGAGAGACACAACAATGCCCGCAAACCCTTCCTTTGTACGGAGGAAAAGTTGAACAAACAGACCAAAAAGAGAGGGCAGAAAAAAACGGTGACTGTCAAAGCAGAGGGGGTCCATTGTTGGCTCCCACGCGCGCACCAACGAGGGTTGATCCCCCCGCTGTCATCCCCCTTTAAGGCAGCCACGGCCGCGTAGCGAAAATTTAATGGGCCAATAATGTGTCCCTGTGGCGCACGCTAGCCTTTCATCCCGGGGATCGCCTTTCTTAGGCCTATTTTTTGGAGGGGGCGTAGTTTTGGTGGAGGCACCCGCCCCCAATTCAACACCGCAGAAGGGCGTATGATTGATTGCATACTGAGGCGGGGGAGAGACCATCTCGGCACACACACTTGCAATCAATTTCCCCAATGATGCTGCCGTCTACAACCCTTAGGATGGGGCTTGCCAAAGGATTTTTTTCGAAATTTTCGCCTAAGATGGTATGATAAAAGAAGTTTGCGCTCCTCTCAGACATATTCTTGGTTCCCGAAGGAATATAATCGAAAAGAATCTTAGCCGCAAACACGTATCGGATTAAAAAATGTAGTTCGTTATTATAAATCCCCCTTCCCTCTTACTCAATCAAACTTACTATCTCGTGAATAAATATTCTTCCTTATTATAGTAACGTATGTAACGATTTGATCAATTTCTGGCAGTTCGTTTGTCACTGAATTTTCCTTAAAGCTGATATTTAAGTTCACTTAGGAATCAAATAAATACCAAAAATGTATATTTATGATACAAGGAGAATATGGCAAAATATAAATAAGCTTCCACTAAGGTCAATCATCGACGCACCTTTTTTTCAACCAACTATAATATAGATATATTCTTTATCTATCTTTCGGGAATGTTATAGAATTAAAATATATAATTTCATTTCTTACACTTCTAATTGATGTAACTGTATACATTACGTAAGTCATTTTGAAGAATTCTTATGAACAAAATCTGATATTTTTCGCAATATAGTGCCTCTGGATATTTTCTGATACTAAAATAGATTACGATCGTTCATACTTCATATCGTTCACTTTAATATTTATAAGTATACATTTCTGTAATCTTAAACAATTGTTACCTGAAAACCTTGATTTATTTTCTTAATTTTCATCATTTGAGTATCTATGGAATCATCTGTATGGTTAATTCCGTCAGTAAGCTACTACACATGTCTTCTCCTAAACTGTGCAAGATAACTATTTCTCTAAATTTCCCTAACCTTCTAGATTGTCTTGTTCTATCTAACCTTTTAGATTGGCATTCTTTGTCTGAGAGATTATACTACTCCCCTTTGGACGCAATGCATCGTCTCTTAACCTCTCAATCGTGTACTTCCCACATCTCCACTTTTGCAAAACTCCATTTCTAATTTATCAGTTCCGTTCACTGAATTGGGCAGCAAAAATAATTGCAAACCTCTGAATTCTTTGATCACAGAACATGATTATCTCGTAAGTTACAAAAGCGGAGACATCAGGGCGTTCTCAAATTCTGCTATGTGCAGAAGTTCCGTTCCTTCGAATCAATTTCCTGTGATGAGAGTATTTGAGTGGGAAAATGCATAAGAGTTTTTGCTTTGCTTAAAAAAAGTATGTGTAAAATTATATTATAAAGATTGACGATTTCTGAGTGGATATCCTATGCTTCAAGAGCGAAAACTAATACCTTTAGATGATGACCTTTCTTTACCATTTGAATACAATCCCAGTATTGGATACAGATGCAGGAAGATGGTGCGTTTAATAACTTCGCGATTCATAATTCACTTACACCGATCTTACACCGATTAAATAATGCGAAAAAAACGCTGATTTTTCTGAAAGACGAATATTTCAGGAACCGAATCCTTTTATCGTAAGAATTAAGTCATATCTTTCAAAATCATTGTATAAAGTAGTATCTAGAGTCTTCAATTGTATGGAATTTTCAGTTGCAAATATAATGTAATGAAATAAGGGAAATAAAGAAGGATGCATGAAAATTATACCTTCCTTGCATTAAAAATTACTATAAAACGTGTAAAGATGTAACTTTATTCTCTTTCTTGAAGGTATTCCTGTTAATTAAATCATAAGATTTTAGTAAAAAACTCATTTATTCTACTCATATATTTCCAATATAATTTATTCCATCTGTTTTAAATGAAATTTGAAAGATCCGCAAAAGCTACGGCTCTCAAATATGTAATTAATACATTAACCACCACATATACCTTTTACATCCAGACTTTCTTACTTTATAAAGAATTAATAAACAAAAGCCTTCATTCATAATGAGGAAACAAACTCAACCATCTTAACAGCCTTAATTGTATTTCCTTTGAGGCTTTAAAAATTGAAATTTCAGTATTAAAAATTTCATGCAAATACTGGTGAATTGTATTTTGATTGCTAGATTATATATTCCCCTCCGAAATATTGAAAATATGTTACGTAAATGAATCAATATCCCTAAATTTAATATTTGCTTTACATTATACAATTAGGGAACTGCCGACTGTCAATTTTCATCTCGTATTTTATATTTCATTTCACATATCACAAATAGAAGGCTGAGAATATACATTTCGTATATTCTATATTATTTGAAACCAATTTCAGCCAAGGATTCTGCTGGTTGAAAAAGTTTGAATATTCACTTGTCGTTTTGCGTCAATATTTCATTAGCTCTTTCATTGATAGAATTTAAAGTAAATTGCTTCAAAAAGCAGAATGCAAGTGAAATTAGAACAGAGAAAAGACCAGAGGTAAATTTTATATGAATGGCATCGAGTTATATTTTGTTATCAAAATTGATTAAATTATATTGATTCATTTAAAGGTTTCATATTAAATCGATTCTTTTGATATTTTAATGTTTTTTTTCCCGAAAGGGAGTGAATTGGCTGCATTTGTAAATGTTGGTCTTTATAAAAAAATAAGACTTTTTTATTAAATTATCCACAAGACAAAATTGTATAGTATACTTTGAAATTACGTTTAAATCATAGAATACAAGTATAGCTACGTTTATTTGATAATTAATAGAAGAAATTAATATACTTGTATATTTTACGATGACTGCAAATTGAATGAGTTAAATACCCAAACCATGATGTTTAAACAAGATAGTATGAGTGTTGGAAATATCATTCGCAGACATCCCTATTCATTGTTTCTTCGTCTCAAATTCAATGTAACTCTGAAAACGTTTCACTATATACATAGTGACAGGTACATCTAAAGCTTCTTATTAAAAATACTGCTTTCTGACAAAAAAAATAAGATATGTACCACTAAATTTCATAAAATAACTATGACTTCCCACTACTATTGCACTATGCTTAAGAAGATACCACAGAAATGATGTTGAAGTGTTCTTCGTCTATGTAGAATGGCTCCATTCGTCAAAGTAAAACTTCTTGGTATAAGACCGATTCCATTTGTACCGATAACAACTGTAAAAGTCAATTCCGCTGATGTACACCTGGAATATGGTAACTTTCAGTGAAAGATATTCATTCGATCCACTCTCTCTTTGGGGTGAACCAACATGAGCACTTCCTTCAAATGATAAATCTACCAATTATATTCACGCATTCCGTTCATGTAAATTAAGTTTTTATCGAACTCTTTCGAGACGCTCTATACACACCTACGCCGCTCTTTTTTACTTATCAAAATATGCATATGATCAAAGCCTTCTTAGGTGAATACCTCGGAATGATTTGGAAATCGGGGATGAAAAAAGTCATGCAATAAACAACGCCACGCGTTTCAAGGTTATTAAGGTGACGAGAGAGTGAAGTGGGGTTACCAAAAATAGAGGGCGACACTTGATGGACGTCTCATTGCCCGTTGCTAAGTAACGGAGAGATGTTACGATATCTCCACTTTTGCGATCAGCGATACATGATTTATAAAGTTGAGTAGCAAAAATTTACGAACTATTTAAGTCCATAATTATTGAAAAACAATTTTCATTAGAAATTCAAGTCCACATTAAGATTATTTGGTTTCATTTTCAGTATAGCAAGTTTTTTCCAAAAATACTTTCGCAATTTAAACGAGCATATAAATTTCCTATTTTTCCTTGCAGGTTATGTTAGAGAAACGCTGTCTGATCATCAAAGCTAATATTAAGAAAACTATATCGAAGATTCATGACACTTGGCCATTCGTAACCCAATATAATTATAAAAATTAAATATCTACTAAAAATCAATATTATTTATATCATTTCCTTCAATATACAAACAAATAAGTATTTACAAAATACAGCTTACGAGATGGTTTTTGAAATATTACCACTTTATTAGATACGGGATATATTTTTTAAGTCATTCTAATAACACTATTGGTTTCTTTAAAATTATCCTTATATTAAAATTTTTTTAAATATATTCACGTGGCTTTAATTTCATTATTAGCGTGTAAAGCAAGGGAGATGCTTCTGTTCCATAACGATATTATATTACATCATTTCAGTAATTTAACTTTTACTCGTCTTCTTACCTTAATATTCCTAATCTTATACATTATTTTTACTATTTTGAACTCTGGATTGTTAATTTTGCACAAATACATCGATTTCTTTGTTATGAGCGAAGAAAGTATTCGAAATCTGTTATTTTTCAACGTTCTTATCCAATGCAAACCGTCATGTGTGTCGTTCTAAGTGGAACAAATCAAAGCGCCGATGCTTTTCATCAGCAACCTGTCTGCAACGAGAGTTTTTCTCGGTTGAATTCCCTCGCGATCTTTATTCAAATTTGCGCGAGAAATTTCCTCGGCACCGCGAAAGTAGGAAGCGCAGAGGTATCAAGGCCAAGGTCTGATTTCACAGCGACCTTTCCCTCAATCTCACGTACCCGAATTCCTCTTAATTGGCACCAGGCGTGTAAAACTCCCCTAACGAACGATCCCACCCATTACAACAGCCAACTATTCCCTATCCATCAGGCGCCATCCCTCATTGTCATTCCCGGTCGCGTAGCGGCGTCTCCGTAAACTACCTTTGGCACATCCTTTTCCTTCCAGAGCGCTATCTCGGATAAACATCTGCCTCAATCCCAATCATCATTTCCGATTAGACTTGAATCCTCCGCTCAATTCCCACACAATTTCACGCACCCTGGAGAAAAAAATACTTTTTTTGGTGCGTTTTCGCGAGCCATTGAGAGAGGGCGACCAGTCGGCGACCGCAGCGCCTCTTGGGCCGGAGACGCGAACCGCGCGGATACACGACTCATCGCGGACGTAGGGAGAAGCTGCGATCTTTGCAGTGGGGTGGGAGTGATCTTGGAGGGGACGTAGAAAGAAGAAGAAGTCGGATGGAAGATTGGGTGGAGAAAAAGTCGCGATTGGTCCGTGCGTTCGCCGCCAGGAGGCGTGGCTATCGGATGGGGGGGCTGCCGAGTGGGGCAAGGCTGTTCCGGATGGGAGGCTGCAGGACTCCCCCGTGGTGCTGGATGGTGCTTCGCGAGAGACGGATGACTTGGGACGCGACTCGGCGGGGTTGATCTCTGAGATCACCTGCTGCGTTTGGGAAGGCGTCGAGGATTTATAAACGGCTTGGATAAATCATTATTCTCTTGAATAGAGCTTATGCATAACTTCATAAGACGGCTGATTACGCCTCTTCAGACATCTGAGATGCAGATTAAAGATGCAACGGTCTTGGGGGCGAATGGCGCTCGGAAGTGCTGTAGATTAAGCGGGTTTCTGAAGGTTGATCTGTGGTACTTAATAAAACACTATATTCATCTATCGTGATGAAGAAAGAATCAATTGCGTTGCCCCAATGTTCCAAATAGTGATAACTAAGTATGAGGGTTCATTTTAGACTACTCGTAGCTCTGAATCACAAGAATATGAATTGTTGTGTTACAATACCTTTGATTAAAATCACGTTGTAATGCATTTACCGTAAGATATATATGAAAAAAGAGATATCTTTCATTGAAAATGGCAATAGTACAAATAACATAAAAGTAGCTAATAGGAGAAACATTTTGGTATAAAAATTCGTTCATTATGAAAAGTTGCTATATACGAACGATGAATGTCTATTTCAAGAAGTAAAGAACGTTATGAAATTACTTCTAATAAACAATGCTTGCATACATAAATAAATATATACATAGGTCTTTATATGCTTAAGTACCAATCAAGCTATAAATTTTGGAAATTGAGAGATAGTGTTTGTGAATACGATTCGGTGTTATCTCTCTCAGAGTACTTACATGTGAACCGGAAAAGGCCTTTGTTGAGATATTAATTAAATGATCATAACATTGAACGAAAAATATACATTCAAAGTATTCAATCCTTCGTAATTACATTTCTTGCTACAGACTTCATTAAAATCTTTAGGCCTTTTACAAATCTTAGTTATAGTAAAGGCTAACAAGCATTTTAATATGTTAACGTATTGGAGCTATAAGGAAATCAATCTTTCGGAATTCAGCTTAAAAGATCACGCTAAAAATAATGTTAGTTTAGTTACGAAACAGTCTCAAAATTTCGAATTGTTAATGAGAAGTTCTTTACACTGTCCATCAACGTATCAGCAGGAACACAACTGAAATAAAAAACCGGAATTGTTTTATCTAAATTCGGTAATTCCGACAAGAAAATAAGCTTATAGTGACTGAAGTCTCTTTCACTATCTACAGTTTAGTATTTAGAAGTACACAATATCGACATGTGACATAAAACGAACATAAAAGTCTATATAAATCTTTATTGAAAGGACTTTTATGAGGAAGATAAAATTTTTGGTGAGCGTAAAAATGTATGCACGTGGATATCACTAATTGCAAGTACATTTCTTCGTGGAAATTTGTTCGAGAGTTAAGTACATTTTACTATCTTCCAAAATGACTTAAATATTTCATTGTGTTATTTATAGAAATATTAAACGAAAGAATAAACAAACTCGATTTCTCGAGCAAAATTAAGTGACCGAAACATCTGAAAAGATAAATCAATACTCGAATTGCATTCAGCGCAAAAATACGAATATTGCTAATAATATATTCCCAATTTCCGATTTTAATGCACCTCTTACTTACATATCATTAAAAGCAAATATTTTCTATTTTGATAGCTTGCATATAACTATAGTTGAATTTTATTTACGATTTTCAATCTATTTTGGAGATTTCGTGAATAAATTCATTGATCTCTATTTAATGTAAAAATCTATTTCAAGTGACAGATAATCATGATAAAATTAACTGTTTCGAAATCTTAAGGAACTCAATCTATCTGAAATTGATATTAAAACATGTACTTAGAAGCGGGTGCAAGTCTTAATAAACTTAAGCCAAAACTATTTAACGTTCACAAACCGTTTACATAAACCGTTTACTATTTCTACTATTCTGATAACCACAATGAATCACGAAAAAATGCTTCAAATATTGAACCTTTAAAAATTATTCATAAATTCCTACATTCTTTTGTAATTTACTTATTGTAAAGCTGACTGACGTCCTCAATTAAGAATTCAAACAGAAAGTGTCGGACTTACAGTTTTATAAGAAAAATTTATAGCACATATAAGTTGTAAGAGATATTTGAACTGATAAACAATAAAACGAAAAAAGAAGACATTAAACAGATTAAGTCTTGTCTTCGAATATTTATTTTTAAGGAAATAAACGTTTTTCACGTAAAAGAGTGCGATTTCGTAAATTTTTCTAAATAATCATTTTATTTTAAACTACGAAAGTAAGATCCAACTATTTGCGAAAAATGTATGAACTGAATCTTACTATGCGTTTAGAACGTTATATCCGTAAAAGAAGTCATCGAGAGCTACTGTCAATGACCTATTCAAATCACCAAAACATATATGCTTTATTTGTCATTTTAAGTACAATCGTGTACTTGACTCTTCTTACGAACGTATTATCCACTCATTGGAAACCTGAAATAAAACTCCTCTCATTTACAGCCTTTTGGCGATTAACGTGCGTTTTAAGAGACAATCTACTTGAGCAATAACTCCCAAATACGAAGTGCGACAAATCGCGTAAGGATATGGAAAGGTGATTAAACTCCGAGGAAAACAATTTGGACAGGTTTCCATAATATTCGAATGCCTCATTTTACCTTAACGGTGCTATTGCGTATGAAAATCGCCTTAACCTAAATTTAAAACAATATCATAAAAAAGGAGCAAACAGATAAAAAGTTTTGGTCGGTCGAAAGAGCGAATTTCTGAATATCGACAACTTGACGACTGAAGAAACAAATGAAAAATATTTAGAGGCAAAAGGTATTCAACGTATTTGTAATGAAACTATTGTGTGCGCAACGAATGATTGATGTACATCCGCAAACATTAGCTCGGAATGTAACTTTGAATATATCTTTTATTTTGGAAATGATTAGTTCAGGAATGAAGTACTTCATTTTCTTCCACACGAACACACAGGAAGAAAACGAAGTACTTCATTCCTGAACTAGTCTGAGATGTTCTTCCACAAGGTAACGCCTGAACACATAACATTTATATGGAAATAATACTATTAGTTAGAAAAAGTCGATTTTCGATCATCATCTTTGAAATGTATTATAAAATCCCACCTCTAAAAAGTTGTATTACGAGTATTTTATAATTTATTTTAATGCGGAGGAAAAACGCTTCAAAAAAATTTGGAGTTTTTGATCCTTTTCGAATCAGGAATTTACAATTTTATTATTTGTCCATTAATAATCCTCCATGTTACACGGAAAACAGCGGCTAAAAAGGAATATATGAAGATGATTGTGTTCAGAAGTCAATTCAACAGTTCTCAAAATCTCTTGCACTAACTAACATCTACAGATTCGCAAATATAATCAATGGAGATCAATGACGGTTACTAATGTGTAGTAATACTACACATAATAATTGGTCATGAGTTAGAATCTCCGCTTGCAAGGTTTTATTGAAATTTGGATTTTACTTATTCTATCCCTAACCATTATAAATTAGGATTAAAAGAGATAAACTTCTTGATCATTACAACAAATTAATATGGAAAAATAAGCAGCAGAATATTTTTACCTAATTCTGTTCCATTCATAAGTTCAAAAAACTTTGCACGACATCATCACCGACTATCATTATTCTCTAGCAATCAATTATGAAAGGAACTCTATAATAAACTCAACTACATAATTAAACTAAGCATTCCATTTATAAAACACAAGTTGCAGATTGAATCTATTACCACAACATTACAACCGCTGTACGACCGCACCGCCATCAATTGATTATAATAAAGGGTCGAGGGGTCAGTACTGATTCATTCCGTATATTTTAATGACCCCGAAACGAATTCTGTGCCCGGAAACTTGCTCTGTGGGAACCATGGAGTCGCCTCTTGATGCCGCCTCATAATATTTGATGATTAGCCGACGACCAACTTGAGAGAAAAAAAGGGAAATAAAAAGTTGACGCGTGGCTGTATCTCTCGGGAGCAGTGCATCACGGGAAATAAAAACCCTTTCTCTGAGGAACTTTAATACGCGAATTAAATGCGCACAACGGTGTCGTTGTGCTGAACCACGGGAACCACACCGCTGCCAGTGAATAACAAATAACCGAGGGTAGCTCTTTTTCCGTGCCAAATTCTATGCCCCCTCCCAAACTAACACGCTACGCTGCAACTCATTCGGCTGTCGTTTGGAATGCATTTCCCAGGCCAACAGCGGATCGCCGATTTCATTTTTTGCTCTCTCTTCCACTCATCCCACTTCTCATACCGATTCTAAATGTATCTTCTAACCCAAATTCCATGTTAATTGTTAAGTGGGAGATTATTTTCCGTAGAAGAGTAGAAGTAGTTTCACCGATAGTTTATTATTTAGAAAAGTTTGTATATATTTAGAAAGAAGTATTTGGTAGAGTAGGTACTTGTGAACGAATGAATCTTTGGTAGAGCACATCCATTTTCCTGTTTCAGATATATTACTTCTGTTGTACTTTGGAAACTCATAATTATCAAATATCGTGACGATGGTATGGCTTTGGGAATTTAAACATTGCGCTTGAACCTTACATGCCTTGGTGTACCTGTTTTTTACTTGATAAATTAACTAAATAAGTCTTGTCAAGTAAAGTAATGTAACAAAATGAGCAGAAGCAGAAAGAATAGACCTATTGGTTGAGTTTTTAAAGAAGTAGGGCTCTGAATTTTATACTTGGACATTTTAAAATGCTCATAAATAGACGACAGATATTATAAATAAAAGAGTATAGATTATAATCCTGGGTATCTAGTAATGAACTACAACTAATTGATAAATCATTGGAAAAGGGATAATTTAATATTATAATTTTAACAACATCAGTGTTTAGTAATTAATTAGACGCAAATACATACAAAACAGGTGATATTTCCATTAATTGTAATGCATTTATGTAGTTATAATTAATTAGAAGGCCAAAAAATTTGAAAATATATAATGAGCTCTAAAATAAATATTCTACATAGTTTCTGAAAATAATTCTATTCCATTTCTACATTTTCTAACAACAAAATCCGTTGTTTGATGTATTACATAAGAAAATAACGTTTTGGGCTTCTCCATTTGGATAGATAATATGATCTTATAATATGAATGTATATAAAAAGGCACATTTTCACAAAAGAAATTACACTTTAATGGAAAATTAAAAGATTCTATTTAGTCTACATCAAAATGAAAACATGGTAAGCTTTCCTTTGGCGGGTGGGAGTGGGAATGCCTAGTAATTAATTCGTTTAATTATGATAGGATGATTAATAAGCACGTTATGAAAGTTCAAGGTGACTGATTAAATTTGACCAAAAATCATAAAAAAAAGCGTGACGACGTAATAAAACATTATTAGAAAAGATAAGGAATCATTTAAAACTTACTATTGGCCTTCTATATCAAATTAGACCATTTCATGATAAAAATTAGAAATAATTGCAATGATAAATTCCAGTATTTTTCCATAATGAGATATTAATTAAATGAATCACCATTAAATAAATTATATTCTAGTTGGCATGAATGACGGATTTTTAATTATCGAATAAATCTACGGTACAATAAATAAACGAAGACGTAACGAAACGCCAACAGAAACAGTTAACGCAACAGATTCGCGAATGTGTGCAGTCGTGAAAAAATTCTAAAAAGTCGTACACAAAGCTGAGTGCCATCGAATGCATAGGGGAGGATGGTGTCGCAATTTTTCAAAACGAGTTTGGATAACGCAATCAAACTCTTTTTGAGTTCGCGACCTTCCGGTCATCCATTCCTTCATCCAACACTATTATACCTCGTCCTCCAAGTTCCTCCTTTTGTCGCACTGTTTCAATTATTTCAGCTAATAACGCGTTTAGGTGAGAGAAAAAAGGTATTGTCCGTTTAAGGGCCTCCGATGAGATTGGATGCCGTCGAAGTGGAGTGGGGCAGTCGAATTGGGCGAAGTTGGATTTTCCCACCCTCAGATCACCGCACACGCATTTTTCAGAGCATCCATTCCCAACCTCTGGTTTTACACTTCCAACGGACCCACCCTTCTCATTTATACATTGAAAAAGTAACCGAAGAATAAAGCACGCTGTTCTAAAGGCTTTTCAGCTATTCAGGAACTCCAATACTAACGATTATAATCCAAACTGAATTACAGTTTACCATTTTTAGATGGTGAACTGTAACTTTTTATTTCACGAATTTCATTCACGATTCAAAATTGCGTAGTAAGTATTACAGAAATTGATTGTATCCATGTGAAACAGTAGTATAGTTATATTAATAAAAATCCTGGTCATTATCATTAAATAACCGGTACAAATGTTCTTTCCGTTTCCATTGTGAATATATGCAACGCATTTCCAGTCAAAGTAGTAAATTTCGTCATAAATATTCCAAATTGCATTCTGTGATAATAATAGTGTTTTATTCGTTTTACTGACAAAAATTACACCATATTCTGAATCAATAAAAATCAATATTGTTCACTAAAATTCGATATGAGGAATCCAGTCAGTTTAAAGCTAAATATCCATCCCCTTCACAGAACTTAGGGCGAATAATTCGAATCAAGTGAAAACCGATCCAGTACCAAATACCGATGTTTGCTTCTATGGTATATGTTGATATTCTGCTTCATATTCCGAGTAGCATTCCGATGTTATGGCCCTTTAACTTAGAAATTAAAATTTCTTATCTAAGTGAAACACATTCCACACAATAAGATAAAGCTTTGTCTTATAGTTTAATATAATCTTAATAATAAAGATATGTTCTTAATATTTATTGTATAGTTTCATTCAATTGTCCCATCATTTAAAACCTTTCTATTCCCCTTACACTGCATTAAATTCTAGGTTGCGTTCGTTATCCTGCAAATGAATATCTGATCGATAGAATTTATATGATACTAAAGCAATTGGAAAGAATGAAAATATAGAAATTATAAACATTTGCTCAATTTCTTCATAAGCTCTTATGAGTAACATTGAAAAAATAGGCATGTTATAAAATGCGTGAAAACAACATGGTCATTTTTGGTTTCATTTCAATAAAACATTCTTAATCTAGAACAAATATGTGTATCTCTTAAAGACTTAAATTCGCTTCAGATTTCTCCAAAATCGACTTAAAACCGTTTTCTATATCATTATACACATCACTTTGAAACAACTGCTTCGTTTGCATCGAATTGTCGTATCGTTTTAAAAAGGAATAAAAATCGGCAGCACAACAAAACAGCAGAAGAGGGAGCGGAAAAAATTCAATTTGAAAAAAAATCTCTCGTGTCGGGACTTCAATTTAATGGGACGATGAACATTTGGGAAAAAAGAAATATGTCCATAACTCCCTCTTCCATACAGTGTCAATGCCTTATTCAGAAAAAGGTCGACCCAAACTCAGATAGTACTAGCCAGGCGACATCCTTTTTTATTTTCGATATCGCAAACCGTCGGGTACGCGCTCTGAATGAAGAAGCGGCCGACATCTCGAAAGATTTAATTGCGTAATAATTCCAAATTCTCCGATTGATTCATAACTTATCCACTTTTGCGCATTTCAGTGGCGTTGTTTGTTCGTCGCCCTCCCATCGAGGGCGTTTTAAATATCGTGGGAATTTTTTTGGACGAAAGGGAGTGGAAATTTGGAGGTCTTTCGAATCGATGTTTTCTCTAACATGTTCACGCTGAGGTGTTTAAATTTGATGAAAGTTATGGTTATAGGAATTTTTACCATTACATAGGAAACAATACGGTTTAATAAAGGTTGTATATTGTATACGTAAGAGTGAGTGCAAGATGAGAATGATTCGTTACATATAACTGGATTCTTCAGTAATTTTTCTATTCTAAAATATCTATTAATAACACTGCACCTTATATGGACTGGAAATCATAAAAAATAGAATGTAAGCCATATATTATAATTATAAGGAAATGTATTAATATATTTTGATGCCAAAGATATGTAAAGATATGATTTAAATAACACATAAAGAAACTTAAACATTGTTTAATCTTCATCATTACCAATATATTATAATAACTTAATGTACTGAAACGATAATTTTTATACAAGGATAGAACATGTGTTGACTACCCTAGTATACAATTTTTGGAACTGAATTATCTCAAACGTAAAGTATCATAATATAGAATCATATAATTAATAATTAATTCATGTTAATATAATACATTATCAGGACTATTTAATGAAGTATGTGCAAATAAACATCTGCTGATAATATAAATATAAAATTGTATAATGCTGATATCATAAAAAGAAAGCTCGAATTTAAAAATAGCTAAAAAAAAGTAGTAGGGCTATGATAAAACAGTTCACAATATTGTAACTCTATCAAAAATGGGGGTGATTACTAATTATCACAAGATAATTAATTAAAAAATAGGAAGAATAGACATAAACTTATGGAGAAGCAAAATCTAGTTGAATAATGAAATGTAGGTAAAATTACTTATAATGTAGGTAAGCTTATTACCGATAAAGGAATTGAAATAATGTACACTTATAAAGCAAAAATCTTCCATTTTACTTTTCCAAATTACCTTTATATATTAAGGAAATTATATCAGTCTATTATAGAGTAGCGAAAAAATGTTATTTCAGCTGAAATAACTTCTTAAAATGATTTTGTAATAAATATTTTCGTTGTATTTGAATTTTATATACCACAATAATAAATTACTGTATAAAATATACTATACTACCTCAACTTTCATGTAATTAGATTTGAATTTAATATGTCAAACATAGTCCAAGTATCGGAAACTTGTTGCTGTAAAGCCAGACATATTGTGAAGTAATATAATTAAAATTGTTAATATTTCTAAAAAATTTTCAACAAGAGTTAATCAAAAGCTAATATAATTTATCGTGTTTATTCAAAATGGGTAAAGCAAAGCAACAGAACTTAGATTAACCTATGATATTTCTCTTAAAACAGAACAGTTAACTTAGCAACTCAGCACAGAAGTTATTTGAGCTTACAAATAACCTACGTCAGACGATATATAAATTACTATAACCTTCAATCCATGTAATCGGGACATAAAATACTCCAAAATAAAGCTAAAATAAAATAAAATTACCTGCTACCTGCATTACATTACTCTCTAACTGAGAAATTTATTCAGCCTTGAAATATTTTGCAATCAATGTCATTTGGAAATCACAAATTTGACGGAATGAAAGACTCAAACGTTTTGTCTGGTGTACTAAATAAATTCACAAGTTCGTAAAGCTGATTTAAATTACGATCCAACTTTTCATTTCTAATATTATTTATCCCTTTAATTGGGAATACAACTACTTTGATTTAAGATCATGTTCTCAGTTATGTCATGTTTCTATCGTTGAATGGTTCACTCGTAAAAGAAATGCGCGGTAATCAAATAAATCGTCCACTTTAATGTCTCTGCCGAGCATAAGTTTTGTATTGACGTGTACGATTCTGTCTACTTGAGGAAGAAATACGGGTGAGTACAAAATAACATACGAAACTCGTTCTAAACTACAAAATTTCTTGTTCCATCGATAAACATATTCCGTATTCGATTCTAAGTTCAACAGTATACTAGTATCATAGTATAACATGATTAAACTATATGGATTAATAAAAATCATAATGAATCATTTCATATTTTAATTCCACAAATCTTTTATTTTATTTCATATTTTAATTCCACAAATCTTTTATTTTATTCGTATACATATTTTCTGATTTAAATTTAAATCGCTTTAAGTCAATGTAATTGAGCACCACATACTAATTGTCTATACTGTATGTATATGTATCCACTATGTTAATACTATTAAGGTCTATGGTAAAAATTAATAAATAAAATAATGAGCTTCATTTTTAATAGATAATCAAAATTTTAATGGGAATTTTATCCCATTAAATAAAATATATAAAATATTCAACGATACAAAAATACTATCAATCGTTTAGTATGAATTATTGCTCACTAGATTGAATATTTTTTTCCTAATATATCATCCATACATGAAGATATATATCTGTTGCCAAATTTCTATACATCATGTTACCCGAAGGTTTATTGACGTATTTGAATTACCCGTTGATTTCTAATTATCTCAAAGTTATAATAAGCTGAAAGGATGGAAGTCTAATACATTTTCAAAACCTCTATTTCAGTTCCCAATTAATTTAATTAAAACCGCAATTTTAAACTGGAGCTCCTTAAAAAACGATTGCAACTACATAAAACTCTCCGTGAACGCGTAAATATATTTCGCGAATTGCGTGTTCATTAAAAAAAAGCGGTAAATATAAATGTCGGCTGATAAGCGCATTCTCCCAATCTAGATGGAGCATAATACGCGGAGTATGTAACCCGAGGATAGTTTATATGTCTATTCTTCACTTCTCGA
Organism: Pantala flavescens; assembly: GCA_020796165.1. Classification (NCBI taxonomy): domain Eukaryota; kingdom Metazoa; phylum Arthropoda; class Insecta; order Odonata; family Libellulidae; genus Pantala; species Pantala flavescens. The sequence goes on from CM036881.1 coordinate 52,374,407, forward strand.
ATTAAAGATTACAAAATTAAGCCTCTCTAATTATACATGCGACATTAATTTATCGCAACGGTTAATTTAAAACGAGCTGCACTTGTGCGCAGGAATGTTATTTTATAGCGATAAGGGATATTTTCCGCTTCCAAGCGAAATAATCGCAGCTGTAGTATTGTGAGCTATTCACAACACAAATGCGAATTGAATTAACGAACTTTAAATTAACTAGAGGTGTATTCTTATTGACAATGGAGTTAAAAATATCTGGGGATTGTAACGTAATCCGCAATGCGCTAAATAATTAGCACTAAGGGAGAGGAAATTTGAAATGAAATTGTAATAACATTGGAAAGCAGAGACGAAACAAAGGTGTCCGATTTGCCATTAAACGTTATGAATAAAGCTATTCAGCAGTGGAACATTTAGCGATGGGAAATGGTTTGTTTTTTAATCAAACATTTTTGGCGATCCATAAATACATAGAACTATTGCACCGATTCCAATGTCTCGAGTGCAAATCATTTTTATCTCAAATCGAAACACAATTCCATCTTTAATTATATAGAAACTAATGTTTGACTCTATGAAATTATATATTTAAATAAAATTAAATTCTATCGAAGAAAGACAAAGTTCATTTTTCATCTCTTTTCAGGTACAATCTACGAGTATATCCACGAATTAAAGGCCGAATTGAATGATTAATTTATTAGTATTTAAATAGTCTTCTCCGAATTATTCATCACCACTTCACCTCTTACGAAAAACATACATATATTATTGATGCACTTCAATGATTGCACGATAAATAAGAAAATATTCCACGTAAGTGCAGGCTTCCTACTTCTAATTGAAATAAAAATGTAGCAAAAGTCTTATTACACCATTAGCGATATATTTCAGAGATATTTCTCTTAATTAAAGAATTTTTTCAAATGAAAATCATTGTTCATTATCTCAAACATATTTTGCATCGATATATACAAATAATGATGAGGTTTAAATCTTTAAGTTATATAAGCTATATAAGTAACCACTGGCCATTTCATTTAATATCATTAGTCAATGTATGATATGTTTATAAATTTTCCATATAATAGGAGCTAAGTGCCAAAAATCAACAGCTTTGCTCAAAATTACTCCTGTACAATAATTAATTCCCAAAAATTTTAAAAATTGCATTCGCAATACACTTCCAACTTCATAAAATCCAATCCTCAAATTGAGCGATACATCATTTCATTTGCAAAGTAAATATTTTCATCGAGCATCTGAATGAGCATCGTGTAAACTTGAGGAAGAAAAAAAGGATGTGTCGATTATTATCTGAAACAATTAACACGTTCAGAGCAGCATTTTCATTAAGATATTAATTCATTTTCGATTCGAAATGTATTCGTCTCCAATACGAAAGATAATGCTTCCTGTGTTAATGAAAATGAACAACGAATCTACAAAACAAGAGGGTTCACCGAAACTTATAAATGATTATTGAATTATAATTCGCTCAAATATCTCGATAAACAGGAAACTTGGTAATATTGATTTGAAAATTGTCTCACTGAATTATAAAGTTGCTCTTCAGAATAATTTAAATTGATCAAAATAAGTCACATTAACTAATTTTTCATAATTAACTACAATTAACAATTATAGCTCATATTTTTAAATTTATCAATAATAGGAGTTTAATAGGCAATTATAGCTTAAAACCTACAGAACAATATATAAGCACTCCCGGGTTTAGAGGAGATTATATCCTAAGAATATACAGATCGTATTAATCTATTGACTATCATTTTATTTATAATTATTAATTTACTTCTCCACAAATTAACTCGCCACTCTCGTGCATAAGGCTTCTAACTAAATTTATTTAATTTATATTAAGTCACCTTCATTTCCATGTATTTAATATAACGACCGTTGAAATGTATAAACCATTCGGTACAATGTTGCAGTACAATGGATAACCTAAGCAGAGTCAACATAATGTACAATTCAAAAGACATAATTTGACGACCTCTGAACCCCCGGACGATGAGAGCAAGTAGAATTCAATGTTAACTATTTGCAGCCAAGGCCCGCATTTGTGGTGATATCACGCATAACTCAAAAAAATTAAAGTGAATATACAAAGTGAATGTACCAGTGTTCCGTGGAAGTTAAGGAATTACAGAAACATCAATTCACTAGGAGTATCTCATTTACTTTCAGCCTCAGAAAACAGAATATTTCACTTAATAAACCCTTGCAATATGTACGAGCAAACTTTTGAGAATCCTAAATTCGAAAATAAACGTTTTGATCCTTTTCAGTGCGGTTATATGGGTCATATGAAAAATTGAATGATATATTTCTTTTTAATAAGACATTTTATGTATAAAAACGTTCCATCACAAGTCGGTGCAACGATGGACGTGAAGGTATAGCAGTAAAAGTAATTTCATCTAGCTTTCCAAATCATCTATTATTGATTGACATATGGATACAAGAGCTATATTTCGATCGATCAACCAATACTTTCCCGTAAGGTCAATGAGGAAGTAAATTGATTTCATTTTTACCTTCAATGTCATTGAAAGTTAACTCTAGAATTTTTTCGATATCTATTTGATGCAGTCGAGAGAATTCTGATAAGAACTTTTTCTTTAAATATAATTTTATGTTGTGAATAATATATATATGAAAAAAATCACGTACGTAGACATTCCAAATGCTTAGATAAAAACTACGGAAATTTAATCTTTCAACCGTAATAAAAGCTCATAAACATATCCGTAAGTAGTGAATTTATTCCCTCGAAATCAAGTTCTGCTAAACAGGAAGTTCTAAATCGGATATTTTACGTAATTTGCGACTCATTCTGAACCTCTCAAAACAGAGTATTCTCTCGTGGAATCAGCACACGAACAACCCCATGAAACTGAAACGCCCCACTAAAAAACGATACCTATTTAAGAAGCAAATAAATCGCTTGAGTGGAACATCAAAGGGAATAAACATAATAGCGAAATAGTGGCAAAGAGAGAACCCCCGCGGGGTGAATCCGCGGGGGGAGCGCGTACGTGGGGTCGATGGTACGTGGGTGTAGTTGGAGTCCGGCAGCCGTGCACGGTCGGTGGTCACGTCCCCGGCCTGCTTCCCCACCCCCTTCGACCACCCCTCGCTCGCTACGGCCATCGAACGTGATGTGCATAAATATCGCGCGCGCGAAGCGTTGCCATAGAAACGTGATTCCACCCCCACCCCACGACCCCAATCCATCCCACACTCATTTAGATCTCGATTCAACCCCCTTAAAAAAACCCTCCTGATACCCAATCCTTTTTTCTCTTTCATTTTGCTGACCCTTTTCTTTATATACCGGTCGCCGTTTCGTGGTTCGCCAAGGTCCATCACTCGGACCGCTTCCTTTCGCGTTTAACTTTCTATAAAGCGCTATCGCGCTGAAAAAAGCGCCCATAAACATGGCTTGACGTCACGGTTTTCGCGTCAGAATTGCGAATACGAAATGAGAAATATCCTCCGTTTATCGCGGTATTTTCCGATCGAGTATCTTTTAAGAAGTCACGGAATCCTTTTTGGGATCGAATTCTATGTCGTCATCGATTGTTTCATATGAACTGTTTCGTTTTCAATGTCTGGATCATTACGTATTTGAGGGAAGATAATACTTTTTTGAAGTCAACCGTTTTCATACGGTTTATTTTGTAAATTAAAACTGCCTATTGTGAGAACGGCGTATTTATGGACTTATTTTACCTTACGGCTCATATTTTTCTTATAATTTTGAGTTAACGGAAAAACGTTACTTTACACGAAATACTAAATCTAGAATTTTTTCAATCTCTAATGTCATGAACGATTTGAAACCGTAAAATATATTTCACAAAAATTTCGATAATTCAACCACAATCAACAAAAATGTTATGTAATTTATATCATACATGGATTGAACGTGGTTTTTTAAAGCTATTATTTTACTACTCCCGTGAATTACAATCGAGTTTCACTATTTTACAATTCATTCAAGTAAAAATCTGAAAATATACTCAACTTTTAATATTAAACCAGCATTTTCGGACATTGCGGATATTGATTATAAAAGGTAAGCAAACTTAAAAATATAGTGCATGGGCCAATAGTTTACTATTATATTACAAAATATAATAATATCGAATTCCACGGTGGCTATTCGTTAAATGTATGGTACTATCTGCATTAAACATACTCATAAAATTTTAATAAAATTCGCTACAGTTGGCGGATCTTAAGGCAAATAAAGAATTAGTTTTCGCTGAAACATCTCGACTGCAATAGCAGGGAATCCATCCACAGTGTCTATGACTAGAAACTAACGCCAAGATCAAACTATGAATGAATCTTATTCGAGAGGCAATCCAGATGAAAATTAGAAAGACAACATTTCACGATTTGCTCAATGACTCGATACAGTGTGAAGATATCCACGATTCATTCATGAATCTACCACTTATTCAGTGCCTTTGAGGTTTACGAACTGCGCCGAAGACATCGCAAATTATGCAATAACGGCCATTAATCCGTTCGAATGAATGAATTAGGAGTGAATGGTGTCCAAGGAACGGATTCCGAGGGAACCGGACCCATTGTTAGAAGGACATTCAAAGAGCGCCATCTGCTGACGACCAACGGCAAAGACACAATGCCGACGCTTTGAGCTTTCGGAGAAAGACGCGGAGAGGCGCCACCTTACGAGTCGACTCGGATCGAGAAAAAGGGCGCGTTCGATGAGTTTGGAAACAGGAGACTTACATCGAATTATTTCAACCATTTTCGGACGAAATATGCATTTCCTATGAATTTAGGCCCAGGTTTTATAAATTCAATGTTTGATATCCAATGGTAAATGTTCTCAAATGGAAATTATTAATTACAACCAGTACTTCTTTGATTCATTCGAACAGTAGAACGCTTAGAAAAAGCAAATGGCATTTACCATTTGTAAACAGGCAAACACAGTTATTATATGTACCTTAATATCATCTCAAAGAATGAATTATTGAAATATTTAGAATTGTAAAACAATCTGCAAAATCATTTTGCTTTTACTCCCTCAGAATTCATGAACAAGCATACTCATCCATTAATGGTACATTTCATCATCATAATGAAGAAATATATTCATCAGAATTAAATTTTGGAAAACGTTTTACGAAATCAGACAAATTATCAAATGAATTTCTATTTACTGTAGTAAAAGTATAATGGTAACAAAAAATGGAGTAGTGGAATCTGATATAGACAGATTGACTATTATGTCTTTCGATAAAATAAGAATGCTTCTTCTTTTCTTCGAATTGTTTCAAGGCACTCTTCTTAAAAAATTGGAAATAAATATAGAGGATTGTATGATTCAAAATTGCAGGAGACCAATTGTTAAGTGTCTGTGTTATGTAACTATGACCAACGAATGTGGCAATAAATATTATGCGTTTAATACCAATATATTCCAACTTAAAAATCTTAATTAAACTTTCTGAACGATAAAGCGACAATTTGTATATTTGATGGAAGTTGAATTTCTTTGCAGAAGAAGATATACTTGAACACATTTACCATCAAATGATTGGATCAATGATTTCAAAATATTACGAAATCAATATATTTGTATAATTTCTTTGTTCTTTTTTGATAAATCAATTGAACCTATTTTATAATCAAACAATGGAACAAGGGAATGTTACACAACACTGCATGGGAAATAATTCTCATAAAAATTACCAACATTTTTAAAATTTGTAAAAATTGGAAAAACATTGATAACGTGCAATCTTTCTTAGAGATTAATCTCTTAATTCTACATTTTCCATAAGATGTTTATTTCCAACATTTTTCCAAATTATAATCCATTTCAAACTGCATCCTTCTCAATCTCCGAATTCGCAAATATATTGGTCTATTCTTTCCTTGGAAGTATCACAGCTGTGTTTTTTTAAATTTGAATGACGAAGTGAAATCATATCCGAGATAAACATTTACGTCATAAAAACTGACTTCGAGATTTACCTAATATAATATCGCCTCTTATTTTTCAGCAGTAAATCTTGAACCTTATCTGTTCGTTACCCATAAACAAAGAAGATGAATCGCATGCATTCATTAAAAACAATTCCCACTTTGTAGAATATATTGAGTACTTATATGAGTGTATTCGATTCTTCCATACGTAATAAGTAACAAATACGCTACATTTTAATTACAGCCTCGAGTGTTGAAAGAGAGTATTCCTTGCCCCTTCCTTAGCTCGATAGCATCTAAGAAATTGTTTTGCAAGAAGGCACGCGTTAAACAATAGCAATCAACCGCCGCTGATTAACTCTATAATCGTTTGCGAAATTCCTCCAATCGAAATACGCTCTTTTTTCGAGATCTCGCACGATTGCTAGGTCACGTGACGAACGTACGTGGCGCTTTCAAAGATACTGGGATATGTTCTCTCGTCATGCTCGGTTTACCCGTCCTCTGGAAAGGCCCTCTGCCCTCCTCAAGATGGCCTCGGGAAGCAACGCCGTGTGACGAAATGTTCCTTGAGCGTAAGGTCAGAGAAAGATCCGAAAGCCAACGGATTTTTTCCCTCCTCCTTGTGCGAATTTCTGAACTTTGCATCCTCGATTCCCACGTGGAAATAAGGTCGAGATGGACATGCAAATGACGTGGTTGACTCTTTTGGATGGCCAAGTGTCGGAATGTTGGTCGATAAATGAGAAACGGTCTCGAATGCAATTTTAGAAGAAAACTGATCCAGTATCGCGCAGATATACTTAGCCTAAATTAAATTCTTAAGTCAGTATGAGTAAGTTATGTCTCATAGGGATGAATAATTCTTCATAAATTCTAATCGTTATTCTACCGAAAAACCTGATGCCTATAGAGTGCATTCAAACATTAGAATTGGGGGTTCATTAGTAGTAGTTAGTTTTCCTATTTATTGAAAAGTAAAATTCTCATTTACAATATTCAGCCAAGTACGTTCCTTGGATCATTTAAATAATAATTTTAAGTGAAGGAATAATCAAATGGGTTTTTTTATTCACTTCTTTTTTTAGAATATGATGATCTGAGATGAATTGATTAAGAATTAAGGACGAAAATCATATATTAAAATCAAATTCTTAAATTCTGAATACTAAAAATGAAATTTTAAAGGTGAAGAACATAAAATGCTATATTTATATTATAATATGTATTTACTAATGTGAAGGAAACTCGCCTATAGAAATACGACCAAAACGATTATTGGTATTATTTCAAAGTTCGTATAAATGGTCACTTCGATCAATCAATTGCAGTAGTGTAACTAAAATGGTGAAATTGTTGTAAGAACATCTCTTTTGAGATCACGAACACAATAATTTACAGCGAAAATTAAGTCATGCGATCGTTCAACCCATCCTCTCGATGCCACAGAAAAGTAATGAGCTGCATATTCGAGTAATGGAGCAATAAATCTACAGAAGCAGTCCAGAATATTCTATGAGAGCAACGAGGAATGCTCCAAGAAGGTACTCTTCTTGTAGATTGATGTTGTAAAATATTTTGAAGATAGTTTCGTCTTTTGATTCCAGATGTAAATGCTTTGAGTTCCAGCATTGAAATACCATCTTGGATTGATTCATAAAAATCGATTTCCTGAGTATATTTTTTCCGTAAACTATTAAAAAGAATACATTATGTATAATTATAATACGTTATGAAAGGACATAACTACAAAATAAAAAGGGATTTTCTCAAACACAGTTAATGGCATAAATTTGTATTCTTCTCTATAAATGAAAATTTAGTATTTCACTAATACTTATTAAATCATTTGTAATTTGAAATGAACTCATAAAACTAAGTTATATATAATATGAAGTAAACCCACTTGTCAAAACTAGTAATAATTAATCTATAACTGTATTGTACTACCCTATTTTAAGAAAATGTTTCCAATATTTTCATTCAAGCCTTATTCTGATAGAACCAAATTTATTTCATGAATTTGACATACATCAAAATCTTTATCATTACATTCTTTGATATTCCAAGGAATAAATCATCTTGCCTGAACTCGAACCAGGTTCTCCAATTCACCCATCGGCTGTTCATAATAATAAATTTGGGATTATCCATACGTGTTCTCGAGCCAAGAAATCTCATTTCTTTTCAACTTTTTTAATTATATATTTTCACAGACTAAGATTAATATTTACATCGTATTCATGAAACCTACGGCATAAGCGGAGGAACCGTAGTTGATGCCCTTAAAAGACGACCTTTCGTTCGAAGGAATTAACTCATACGCATTTGCGCCGCAGATCGTTCGTCATTTGTTTTCCTCCGATCGGTGGCTTTGATCCTCGGATTATCGGCGCTCATTTCGATCGAATCACGAAGATTGGCATTGCCGCGGATTAAAGATAGCCAATTTTTTTCCTCCTCTGGGAAAAAAGCACGATTAACGGTCAAGGGAAAATAAATGAAAAAAACTTTTAATGGCATTTCTCCGTCGATTGTGTGACGGGAATGTTCCGCGGTCAGAATGCGAGAGATTTCTCCAAACCCACTCACGGATAAGTAATTCTTATGAGAACCTGTTCCGTGGTCATTAGACCGTGTACTCTCCTATTTGATTAACCGGAAACGTGCGTTGCCATCGTCCTTGCAACGTCTTCCGATCGACGCATATGCCACATACCTAATGCGCCGCCCGTAAATAACGTGCACTTGATTAATGTCTTCGAGATTTAAGTTATGGTTCCGTCATTAAGAACTTTTTTCCCTCTGCGTTTTTTTCCACTTTCACCTGTTACGCAATAAATGGGCTGAAATCTCCTGCTTTTAGGGATACCTTTGATGTCTCATCCTATTGGCTGATTCAACAATCGATTTTAGAATATTTGTTTTTTTGGTCCAGCATCAAAATAATTTTGCCTTATATCAGAATTTTTATCAGTATATTTTACAAGGTTGGTTATTCATTTATTTTTGCAATACATTTTTGATGATTAAAATATTCTATGGAGGAAAAATAACTGAATCGAAAAGTATACTACCCAAAATAAAATCCAAAACAATTTAATTTATCAGAACTTGAACTCAATATCATCTAATGATGAAGATATAATTACTACATTAATTTTTAGACCGTTGACGTCTCCATTAATAGAACATTAGTCTCCATCATTTAAATATATTCTTGTATATTACTTCCAGCCTTTATTACATTTATTTAAATATCACAACTTTCGTTTCACTCCCCTAGCAACAATTTTTTAATTTTTACGAGTTAACAACGAAACCAATCACATTCAATGACTACTAGCGATAATATATTAAATATCAATCAAAATCTGTGGACAAACTATTCACACTTTCATCGTAGTATAACTTGAAACGAACTTAAGCAAGCAGAACACGGCAAAACCTTCTTTCGTCATGAGATCCTCCTTTATCCTAGGGATAAACGATTCTAGACGGCGTTCCTCTCGTACTGTGGGACTAGAAATCGCTATCCTCGTTCAGAGGTTCGAACTCACGACCTGATTGCCATGTGGGGTACGACTCAGACCTTCAGAAGTCTCGCGTGAATTCTTATTAACTCACACGCATCAGGGATCACGCCCGTGCATGTTAAGGGCTTCTAACGGGTTCTACAGAGATTTACCTTAGACATTGTTCCGAGGAATTATCTATCACCTCTGCATCGATGCAACCCAAGAGTATTCCCACAGAACGAGAAATAAATACCCTTGTCGAAGGGTAAGCGATATTTACGGTTCGCAACGGACGATGAATATGTTAACGGGCGGTGAATTGCTTACTAGGTGTCGCGATGTAAATGAAAAGTTTATAACTTTATGGCTTCTACGAGAGAAGGGTGAGATTATTTGCGGGTGTTAAGACCGCGCGCTTAGTTTTTGCGTGCGCAAATACGTGTGTCGGGTTTTCATTCACTTGTTCGCCATCGAAGGTTTTCGTAACTCACTCACGAATTAATTTTGCGAGTCTGAGATTCGTATGAATTTAAACAACGCGGGAAACGAAAGAATGAAAGGTTTTACGTTTAACGTGCAGAATTGAAAGACGCAATCTTTAAAAATAATGCTAATCCGACATTTGAGATGATTCTTTACACAGTTCAGCATCATGAATCATTATTATTTAACCCTTTTGACGAGGAAGGACAGTAATGACTCTCATCCATATTTTCATTTCATCAAATATAACTATAGAATACATCGATTCGCCCCACGTTATTATCTGTTATGCTCCATAGAATTTTAAATATTAACAAAAAAGTTTATTTAGAATATATTATTATATTATTTAAAAAATTTAGATTTATTTATATAGGAATCGAACCAAAAATAATGTTATTCACGGCATCAAAAATAAAATGAATGTACAAAATTTGAACTCAAAGATCAAATTATAATATCTTACGACGTACAGAGAATATTTCGATTATAAAAGATTTAGATTACCGCTATACGAATATCTTGAACCTATTATTGTAATTATACTTCTATTTACGGTTAAGTGTAAATTTCCTGTAATATAAATCTCGTGTTTAGAGATTTAAGAACAGATCTACTACTCAGGGAAAAGGTTGCGAAAATAATTATAAAAAACGTGTATCCCTATTTTAATCAGCAAAAGCTATACGTACAAAATAAAAGCACTTAAAATTCTGTGACAGCAAAGGATCGACTCTTTCCTTCTAAACTAATAGAGTCCCATAGGGAAACAAAGGCACATAACAGAAACAATTAATTTTATTAATATGCAGGTAACTATGGCGATCTTCGCTCACAAAATATAATTAGGAATGAATCGATGTTCACTTGTTGAGGATTTATGCACAAAATCCGTCGGCATAAATTAATGACAATATCTATATTATTATCTATAAGACAAATTTATTCTCAATATTTTAATAGAGCTAAATCGATCTCTTGCTTCTGAATAATGCGGCGAAGGAGACTTCTCTTTTATTTTGAAATACATGACTCCTTTCTGTTAATTTCAGGCTAATATATCCAAGATTCTTATTATAAATCTACTCTGATTTATATTCGTTTATGCAATCTTTTTCGTAACACGTTGTAAATTACATGTTACCAAATACTGATATATAATACTGCTTTAATGGGGGTACACGTTCTGCGAAGCAATTAATTATATATATATATATAATATCAGTGGTACTAATTCTCATCTGCCAAAAAGTTGCCGTGGGTGATTTGATGAAGGGCTTTACTTTAAATTAACTGCGTTGATTATACTCTTACGATTCATCGTTCATTCTGTTATCTAAAGGAAAGTTGACAGAAATAAGGAATGATAAACAATGAGACATTTATTATATTGCTAAAGGGATAATTTTCATTAATCGACGATTTCATAATAATAAAGAAAGGCGGAGTGACTTGCTTTTCTCATTCCGACAATAGAATACATTGGAATCGAATTAACCTGTTTGAATTGTAAAGGAAGTAAAATAGAGGATATAAAATAAATCTTGATCCCGCGCAATAAAACTAAATCGAATTATAATATCATTAAATTAATTAATATTAATTCGATCGTTCTAATGCTATGAGGAGATGAATGGAGCATTTTATAACGCATAACATAATTATTGATTGAGCAAATGAATTTAAATCTAATCTTTCTCTATTTTCATCTGAAACTGCAAAAGTTCATAATGAATAGAAATACGTTGTTATGAACTTTGCTGATGATTTGTTTTAAAATCTTCCTATCCCAGGAATTTTAATAAAATTTTGTGAACCATAAGATATTTAAGAGTAAATATCTCCAGCGTTATCTTCTTTAAAAAATAACTCTAAAGGTAGCAATAATAATTGATGCAATATAGTTCCCACTCCATTTATTAATTTATAGGATTTTGTAAAATAGGCATCCTCATTGAAATTCGATCAATTTAATCGATTCCAGTGTGAAACTTGTCTTTTATATGTGAATAAATTTTTTGATGTTTGATTCATGAGAATAATTTACGTACAATTTAATATCCTTCCAAATGATCAATCATTAATGACACAATTGACTTATTATATTAAGAAGCCGAATTGATAAATGGATTTTCTGATGATCACTCACTTGAGAAGGACTTATTTGTCCACTTCGAATGACATAAGGCAATTTACGAATCATTGCGCGCATTCAAATCTCCTCACTGAAGAGAGAGATTGTGGAAAATTTGTCCAGATAATCATCTCTTGAATAGTTAACGAGCGAAACTTCCTTACAGTTATATTTTACGTCGGTTTTTCTAAAGAGCAATTTGATAAGCATCGCAAGAATGCGTCCTTGTCCTCACTGGAATTCGAACCTGCGACCTTAAAGACGCGATGCTACTCACGCCCACGTCGTGTCTAGCGATTTTCCTTTACGAGTGCTAATAAATAATGCATTTTTCCTTCGGCGAGGTGGCGCTCAAGTAGCACTGTCGCCACGCATCGCGTCACCATAATAATAAATCCACGCATCCCAAGAATTACGCCAATTTTCCGATTCCTAATAAGCGATTCATTTTTTTCCTCTTTCTCGCCTCCGGTTAACGGTTAGTTGACGCTCAAGGCGTCACTATTTATAAAATGGAATGCATTTCTGCGGACCATCCCCGCACCAAACTCATCTACATCATCTTTCTATGAAATTCATCTTGTTTCAAAATCATGAGTGCCTAAGCCATGGCTTATTCAATCGATTTCCTAATTACGTCGAATCTAATAAGAATGAAATTCGAAATTTGTGAAAATTATCATTGTGGGAGAATAAAATTGATTGAATTTTCGCATAAACGTACGCTTCACAAGGGTCGAATATTTCATTCGCAGTTTACATGAATATGATTTAATTTCTTTTCAAATCCCTCTCATTAAGATGGGAATTATAATGTAACTTAACCACGATTTATAAATATTGTCACCTTAAAAAAAGCATCTTTAATTTCGTCAGTGATGCTGCAGAAGTAGATTTCCGCTCCTGTCTGATTCGTCTCAAGGATAGATTACAATCCCAAACTCGCGATTGATAAATATTAGCCAAATTTTATTCCCAAAATGGAATGATTCATTTTCTTTCACAGCTGAATTCTTTGAAATCCGAATCGAGATCTCAGCTTTAAAACTATAGTTTCATTTTCCCTTTGAAAAACTTATGAAAACCCGAAGAGAAAATACTAACAAGAGGATAAGATTTATATGACATTTGGATCATTATTAAGAACTACAATTTTGAACTTTTAAATTTTTAAAATCAGCTGATAAATAATGGTGCGATTTGCTTTTTTATCATCTATGAAATACACCGATGCATCCAGAACTTTCATTCCGCACCACACCGCTCGAATTCTCCTCTTTAATATTAGCGAGACTGTCTCCGCAAGGCATGTTCAAAGCGTAATCACTTCAATACCGATTGAATTCTAAGCAATACAAAATGTTCCCTCAGAATAAATTTCCCTCCTGGCATATTCTCATCTTATTATCCTTGAATTTCAACCAAGAAACACTACTCACTTTATATATTACCTGTTTATATATCATTCTCAAGCCATTTCCCTTTGGGTGAATCATTTCAGTGCAAGTCCGGGAAGAATAGGAAATCAGAATAACATCGTTTTGGTTTGCAATACCCTTTATAATAATGCTAGAAAAATTATTAAAACGAATTATGATTTTAAAAATTGTTACTATACATTATAATTTAATAAAAATTGTTTGTATAAATGCAAAAGATTGTAATATACGATTACAGTAATTTAGATTAGATTAAAGTAAATGTGTGATTCTGTTTTAATAAATTTAACTACCAAGTCAGAATGTTAGCTGCTTTTCTCGATTATTTAAGGTATAATTAATTAATTGAATAATTTTAATTTACTGAGTTCAAAATTCATCCGAAAGAGTGCATTTAATTCCATGGATAAAGTGACAACTCAGTATGAGTCAAGGAAAGGCATCCTTAAAAGAATTTAGAAGTATTTAATACGTATATTTTGGAAGTTTGTCTACGAACATAACTCTTAAAGAAATTCTTTAGGAAATGCAAACCATTGTTTTCAACGAATACTCCGACAAATTCATGGAAACCTTTCCATTGATCGATAGCGACATTTTTAAGCTGACATCGAAGTGTTTACGCAGTATTTTCAAAACAATTATGCAGCCAATTAAGGGAGGGAGAATAAAAAAGGTCTCACTCTTACGGGCGAATGCATTGGACATCCCAATTTCCGGCAAAAATCATTCGAATTGAAAAATCAAAAGGGAGTGATTTTTCCAGAGAATTCATTAACCTCTTCCGGATCAAGGGCATGTCCTGCTGTAAAAACCAACATCTGCTTAGTCCGATTGTATTGAAGAGAGCTTTAATTACCATCGCCCGGTATATTTGGCTGTTTTTGACAACCGAAACAGTTATTCATTGAGGGAGAAATGGAGATGCCCAAAACCCGCCGCTGACCCCCCCCCACGCGCCCCCGCTCGTCCCCATTTGCATTTTCCCCAAAAATTCATCCACTCTCCACGCATAATTCGTTCGCCACAAAAGCATAAATTTCCGCTCCCGGGAACGGACGCCGGCAAATTTTTCCGCGGAGATATAACAATAGTTGTTTAACCCTTGTCATTTCGGGCCGCGGTTTTCGTTCGTTTGACAATTCCGATCGGAGATAAAAATCGGAAAACGATCCGGGCCTATAGATCGGTGGTTTGAGGGATAAAATTTTCTGTTTATTTCGTTTGTGAGGGGAGTTTTAACGCCGTCGCGTTACATAACATTCCTCCCGTCACCTGACACGCACGCGACCTTCCGCTGAAATAATAATTTTCGATGCTAAAACTCGCGCTAATTTCGAAAGGCTTTTGATTTTTTCCTCCGATTGTTGAGCGTGGAAAAACACTCTTTCCTTCCACGCATGGCTGCCGCGATGACAGAGTTCTTACGATTTCTCCCACTGATCCTCTATTACGAGCTTTAGAAACTTTCCAAGGGGAAAGAGTTTTAGGGATTTTGGAAACAAGGCGAATCGTTCCGGTGCGTTGTGTGAAACAAAATGGCTCGAAGATCTAAATTGCGTGCGGCTAACGGATGAATGTCACGCGAGATGGGAAAGATAGATGAACTAATGTCTGATTTCCTCACTCCCGAGTAAACTAGACTTAGAAGAGAGTAAATATTTATCATTTAATTTTTTATTCCATATCACCCACCCATACGATGTGGAAAGTCAGACTTTTAAATATGCGTTACGCAATATTATATTCGTAAAATATAATTTACCAATTAGGAGAAGTGTGCATTTGAGATATGTAGACCCTATTCCATAATATTATGAATGCGTTTTACGGTTTGACCCTCTTCTACAGCTGTCATGTATAATTCATTTCATGGATATTCTATAATTTTTGGGATATCTTTATTTCCGCATAATTTTCCACCTCTAGCTTCGATGTTTTTATTAAAAGTAATATGTTATCCTTTAATCTCTTATGTCCTCATCATCAGCGGCTGTGATTCTCAATTCGTACAAAAATATTTCGGAGTTTTTCGGTGATAACAAGATATACGAAGTAGCATTTATTTATTGCATTATAATATATTAAATATAATAATATAATAAATCCTGAAACAGTAATATGGGAATGATTCATATACATAAATATTTTTAAGATAACAGTAAAACTATTTATTGAGAATACTGCAGACGCAATCTCTTTTTACGAAATAGAGAGAGTATCTAGTGCTGGACTAAGTTCTGATCGACCACTAAATTTTACAAATACATTTCAATTTCACAGCTAACACTTCACGATTTTTTACACATATATTTATGAACATAATTTGAAATTGTTTATCAGCTATATTTATGTTTTTTTTAGATTTCCTCATTGATGAAATCCATCCACTTTTATTTCAGCCAATTTTTCGGATACAATCGAATTCAGCTCAAAAGAACTGGTTTTTGATTTCCATCTCGAATGACTGAATCTATTGCAAAATTATGGAATGAAGGCGATGAGATTGAAGGTTTCATTTTAGTCTTAACGCTCTAATTTTTCATCTGATGGTGTCGAAGGTCAGTCATCTTCTCTTTTAATTATGGCCAAAGAGTAAAACGATGTCTTGAAACCACAGTTAACGATGTGGACGAAGGCATTTTGAAAAAAACTTTCACCGATTTAAGCCGAAGATTCGGATACGAATAACATAGCAACCGGATTTTTAGATCAGTAACTATTGGTGATACTGAAAGTTCAGTTTCATAAAATCTCGTTAATTGGAAAATTAAAATAAAAGGATAGGAAATTATTAATTTTCATGAACTATTATTTTCAGTAAATCAAAACTCATTTTGGTTATTTATTACTCAAAGTAATAACTTTTATTTTTCAAAAACTTATTTTATATGACTTATATCCCCTACTATTATATTTGCCCGTAAGTTTATAAGACTTTTAAGAGAAGTTTTCCTGTTTATTCAATCCAAACCATCACCAAATTACTTTAGAAGAGATTTTTCTCTTCCATTTTAACGCAAACATATAAATCATAGGACACTTAATACTATATATTATAATAATACTAAAAGTATTTAATAAATATGATTCTAGAGATATATTATGTGCAATCTTTGAACCTAAACAGTAAATCTTAATTATAAAATACATTTCAGGAAATACTAACGAGTAAATGGAAGCTGTAAAGAAAATGGTTGTAATTTGAGCTATAAAGAAATATTTAGCAATAAACAATGATATTTTTGGAATGAAAAATAATTGAAAGCCTTCAATTTTATGTATAGGAAAAGAAGTTAACAAGATAAGTTTAAGTTTTATCAAACACCTTATGAATTATCGTTTCAATAATATATTATTTACTGTGTTCAATCTAATTTCATTAAAAATATAGAAATCCTACGATCATATTTATTCCAGCAAAACTTTCAACAAATCTATCCTCAGATCGTTTTACTCTTCAAGATGTAAACCTCAAATCTATTCATGTTATTTTTCCACCATCTCTACTTCGCTTAATTCTTCTCCGTTTCTATTTTCGTATCTCAAACGTCTCCAAAACACTTTCGATTCACTTGTGTATCTTCTCTGACCTGCCCTTGATTCTTATCGCCATTTCCTACGCATTCCGTTCATTTAATGACTTCTCATGATCTCATTAGTTTTTTCAATAAGAATTCTCGTTCGGCTGCGATGCGTTCTCATCAATTCGGAAACACCGGTGCAATTAAAAGCTGTTGGCGAAATTACTTTTTCTAGAAAAGCCGAGAGTTCAACTCAATGTGTACAAAATGTGCGGTTAATTGGCGTGTTTATCATTGGCCTCTTACGATTGCCACTGATTCCGTGTTTTATTTGAGTAGTGTTTTTTTTCGACTGAAAATTGTACGGCATAAACACATTAATTAAATGACATTTGTACGGAATATATTTGCTATATATAGCCGTCTTTTGTGCTACATGATAATTATGTAGTATATGCGAATATCATTACTATTTGGAAACAATATTTTAATACTTTGCGTCGTATTTTTATCGTAACTAAATGTATGAAAAAATATTTTAACAAAACAATCTACAGGTTAAAAGTCCGAAGTGAACGCTATCTTTATAAATCTAAAATGTAGGATTTGGTATGTTTTAGGTAAAATATTTGAAACAAGAAATATTTAAAGGAAACTAAGAATAAAAGCACAACACAAAGAAGCAGCTCAAGGTGAGAGTGATCTCACCAAAAATAACTCTTCGTATAGAGTCAAAGTGTAACTCTGCTGAGTCTAAATGAAGACAGCAAACACGAGAGTACTTAAATACCATAAATAACCGTCTTCACGACAGAAAAGGATCTTCATGACGGGAAGGCAAATAAGGTGATGGCCAGCATTTCTCCATAAGGAAAGATGGTGCGAAAAAAACTGCTCGAAAGCTATTATTTACTCGTTCCATTACTGTATATGAGTAAACGCGAAGATGCAGCCAATAGGAGATTCGTAATAGCTGTACCATATCCAGAAGGGGGAGCACATTAATGACAGCCCATATAAAACCCTTTTCTTCGATGACAGCGAAATTCAGACGATATATTTTCTCCTAAAAATTGGTGTAGTAAAAACTTCGTGTCCTCTTGATGGTTTCACTTAGCAGTTAAATACATGTATAAACAATTGAATTAAATAAAATTTTTTTCTAAAGAGATCAGATCAAGAATCCAGATTAGTGTGTATTTTATATTTCATTATCTTATTTAAGAATTTTTATAAAATGTTTAGAGAAAACCGTAAAAAATTTCAATGCGAGTTTTAATTCACTCCAAAACTTGAAAAATCATAATTCGCTTTTTGTGAGGTTCCGATGTAATTATACCAGTCGAAGAAGTAAAGTGACCGTCAGTTTCCCTTGTTAATCTCTCGACGAAATGTGAATGCTTAGTTTGTACAGGAATATTAATGTCAAATAGATGGGAATTATTTATTTCTGTTTCCTCAATTTCAGAAAAAAGGAAAATAAAAGTCATGTCCCTCACTAGATCACGAATATTGGGATATAGGACTTCCGATAAAACTCATATTAGAAATACTTTTCTTTTAAACAAAGTAAAATTATATTGCCCTTTACATCAAAATCTATCTCCCCAATGTAAAATTACATGGATTTGGGGACATTGAAGGGGGTTTGTTACTTAAATTCTGAAAAGACTATGCAGTTAACGTAATTTATACTTATATAAACTACAGACTACTTTACTTATTTATTGTAGATTTAACTTGATTTCCGTTTGCCTCTATCTTCTATCTCAGAGGAATACTTCCTTCACAGAAGGTACTTAATTGCAAAAAAGTACTTTTTTCACACCTATTATTAATTATCACCTGAGAAATTTTTAGTTATTCATCAATTACAAATAACTAAACGCGAGCAACAATACAACTACTTTAAAGCTATCTTTCAAGAACACTCACGTGACACTTGTTTCTAGGCAACAGTCGACTAAATATCATATAAATATTCCGAGACCTTTCAAACTAGATATAATCCGTAAATTCTCCGTTACTTTCTCGAGCACATCACTTTAAACAATTCCCAGCATCTCTCTCAACGTCTTTATCCGGATTAATCCTATGACATCATCCTCTCCTTGATAAAACCCCACTGACCACAGCCTCCCCTTTTCAGCCCAACTCTAATTTGCACCGCCATGAAAATGCATGAGCTGTGTTAACTCTGCGTTCCGCGTTATGATACAGTTTAAAGCGGTGGTAATTGGAGGGCGGTGGAAGTCTCTTTGAAGGAGTGGGAAGTAAACAGTGTTTGCGTCCCAGTGGAATTAGCAAATGACTTCTGAATGTACGAGGGATGTCGCGGAGTATTTGAGAAAAACTCCAAAAAAGATAAATTGAATGAGACTGGAATCATTTACGAGAAAATGCGAAGTAGAAAGAGGAACTGGAAATGATATTTTTAGGCGTAAAATTCCTCGTGTTGCGGAATGTTGTTGTAAATAGAGAGTGTGAAATTTGCAGCGAAAAGATACAGATTTTTCTTTTCGTGTAATTTTTTAAGAGAGAAGAGAGTTTTAGAAAAAATATGCATATGTGCTTAAGCTTAAGATAATCTTTTTGCTACACTTTAGAAAATCTAAAATTTTAAATCAACTTCTTTATTTAAGAATTTTATAGAAATTAAATTCATCAAATTCTATTTTAATTTATTTATTAAATTTATATTACATATTTATATTTAATTCGTCTAATTCGTATAATTCTATTAATATGTAATTAATACAACTGAAAACGTAATTTTCC